>JAOYRS010000030.1:0-2835000 GCA_032432895.1 Dryadula phaetusa
ACAGACATTACAGAACAATTTGAAACGCACCACGTTAATGGTGCAACAGCCGAATCACTGTTGTCCAAATATTTTGTCAAAAAGGCAGAAGCACCAAGAAATTCGCCTTTTACTTTTAAAGAAGATGGCTTTTATAAGACTCTCAAAACTAAAGTAGCTGATAAACTGAAAGAAATACCCAAAGATGTTCGTAAGAAAAGTGATAACGTAACAGATTTTTTCCTAATAAGTTTGATACTTTTAAGCCCAATTTGTGGTTGGCTTTGGACAAGGAACTTAATATATGGAGCGGTTTCGACCTTTCTTCTCGGCTACGTATTAAGTGCACTTACTATTTGCGCTCACAATTATTTCCACAGAGCAGATAGCTGGCGCATGTATCTGTATAATATTAGTGGATTGTCTTATTCGTAAGTTATTTTATATATTCTAATACAATGAGAATAAAATAACCATGCTGTACATAGCAAGTGCTTGAATAATATATACATATAATATACACAAAAAATTCTTAACAAATGCGTAACGCTATCAAAAAAATTATTTATATTCACAAAAAAAAATATCTCACTCGTTAAAAATAAAGCATACACTAGTGTAGGCTTCTGTTAGGTAAAAAGACAAAAAACTGCCACTGTTTTAATTCAATATAATAATGGATTTTTAAATAATATTTCAGGGACTGGCGTATATCTCATGCGATGTCTCATCATCTGCATACAAACACTGCCAATGATTTGGAGTTAAGTTTGCTCGAGCCATACTTGCAATATCTGCCAAAATCGAATAAACAAATATGGGCGCAGATGGGAGCTTTCTTTTATCCTATTATATTTTCTTTAACTTCTATAGGATGTTTTGTAAAGGAGTAAGTACCTATACCTGATCAAAGTATATACAAAGATGTAACAAATACGTTTATATTTTAAAATTTTTAAAGTGTTTGTACTCTTAAAGTGTTGTGTTTGTAGAATTTTGTGCTTGTGATGTAGGGCGCATTACTTAACGGTCAGAGCGTCTAGACGGTTTTCGAGAGGTGCGAGTTCGAATCCCGCTGCCTTTAACTTTTTATACATTTACCAAAAATACTTTCTAATCCTAAGTGTGAAATAATACTTTAAATATAGTAAAATACAAAATTATATTTTAAGTCTTTCTCCTCCTTTCCCCGAAAACTCAATTTATTAAAGTATATTACACGTGTTCTAAATATATATATATATATATATATATATATATATATATATATATATATATATATATGTATATATAAATAACTTGTACACTTATACACAACAACTCATCGCATCGATTATGATGAATCTTGATACGATTATACTTCATCATCCTGGTTACTGGTGGTTGCTTTTATCTTTTTATCCTCGTAAAATATATACACTAAAAATAAACTTACCAAAATAAAAAAAAAACTTATTTTGCGGCTCGATCTTTACACGTAATTACTATGTTAATTGCAAATTATAAACTTTCATCCACTAGTTCAAAATCACTAACATTACGCTGCAATTGTAGGGCCGAAGAACGAATTTGGCTTGATTTTCAGTATAACCTTTTTTGTATTTTTTATTATTTATATGTACAATTAGAGTAGTCGCTTATTAGCTTTATTTTTGTATAACTTGTTGGTATGTATTAGTAAAACTTTTAATTTTAAAGATTAGTAAATGGGTAATTTCTAATATATATTATTAGATATTTATAATATAAATAACTTAATAAAATTGTAAATATTTTCATTGTGTTATTTAATCTGTAACCAGGCGAGGAAACGAAATAACTTTATTTACAATTCACGGATGCGAAGTCGCGAGTATAAATTGAATCGAATTAGTTATGGAAAATAAATAACATACTTGCTTTGATCAACTATATACTCCACTATAGTTGATAGTTGATCAAAGCATACTTGTAAATATTTCTGGAACGGATTTTTTTATCTGAATATTTAATAATACTTCCTCCATTAACATGTAATTTTATGTTTAAATTATTAGGCGTGAATTTTTCATTTAATTTATTATATGGATATTAGTACTATTACAAATACTTGCATATTCATTCATATTATATTTTTTCGCGCAATTTTTAAACCATATTAGGTATAGTATAATTAGTTAGATCGCTAGCTCCAATTCTGCTTCGTTTTACTTTCTTTTCCTAAAAATATAAAAAATAGTTTAAAATATATTAAAATGCTTCCCAATGTCTCATTCTAATCTGGATATAGATTTCCATATACAGTTGCATAATAAAAGCATATTGTGTGCCTAATATTGCAAAAATTATCGGAAGACTACATGATGAACGAATGTATCACAACTGCACTCCACCTTATAATATAACGATTTTTTTAATATTTTTTTCAGATTAATTGCAGGAGTACTAAAGTTAGAAGGCAAGGAATTAACGTGGGCTAATGCAATACCCTTTACATTACCTTTATGGATTTTCTCTACAAGTGGCTTATCAGTATCCTGGACTCTCCTCGTCTGGCTTTTAGTTATTTTGATTTCAAGTTTGTTTATCACAGGTTTTGGACTGACTGCTGGACACCACGCTCATATCAACTTTTTTGAAGAAGACGTGCCTAGGTATTATTTTATTATTATTGTATACTATAATAGTTTTATAAATATTTTTTGTAACAGAATTGTTTATATTTTTCAAAATATGACTTTTAATGTATACTTGTTTATCTAAATGTTATTAAAATAAATGAAATAAAATATATAACTAATGAAACAAATCTTCGGATAACTTCTCTAAGAAAGAAAAACGTTAAGGAAAATTTTACAAACCATGATTTACTAGTTTGATAACGTATCCAAGTTAAATAGTCAACATATATCACGCACTTACAGGGAGGAGTTTATAGATTGGGGCATTCATCAACTAGATACGGTAGTTGAAAGGGTCGAGTATGCGGGAGACCACTTCAAATCACTCACTCGGTTTGGCGATCACGCGCTACACCATCTCTTCCCAACATTAGACCACGCAGAACTAAATTACCTGTATCCGACACTTATAGAACATTGCAAGAAGTTTGAACTTCAACTACGCATGACAACGGTTTATGACGCTATAATAAGTCACAGCAAACAATTGATAAGGAAAAGACCTAATAATTTTAGGGAAAAAGTAAGTAAAAGTTTTATAAATGCTCAATGCGCATAAATAGGGAAATGACATTTGTCAACACGTAAGTTAATAAAAATAAAAATGATTGAGTGTTTAAAATATCAACTCATATACGAATTTGAGCGAAAAGCGACGAAAGAATTGTCTTGACACTAGGTTCTCTCTGCCCCAAGTGACATACTTACTACTAAATTATATACTTGAAGTGTATTAAAAAAAGGAAAAATCCTTTTCATAGTATAAGACGAAGTCACCCCTAAGTATCTTTCAAATTCTGTAACTGATTCATTCACACACAGGGTGATTAAATTATAAACCTGAAACCAGTTTATGTTGTTAGTAAGTTCGCAAGCGGGCGAAAAATTCAAATGGATATAGTTAGGTAGTTAACGTTGGCGAAGTCGTGAGCAATTCGCTAGTACTAAACAAAATTAATACTTATTCATTTGTCATTACATATAGTGCAAACGTCTCATTTTTGAGGGGACACCAGTCAACGGAGTGTCTTGACCGTAGTAGTTGCCTGCTACACAGATAAGAGCATGAAGAGGATGTTAAATCATAATAACCTCAAAGCTCAATAGCCTCTTTGAATGACGATTGATTTATGATTATTATTTTTGTTTCAGAAATTGACATACTGATAATTATAAATAACAAAGTTTTAGTGATCTATAATAAATAATAATTTTTAAATAAATTATATATTCTTTTGACTAGTGTACAAAAAATAAATCATTAATTTTATTTGACTAGTGTAAGAATTTTATTTTTTCAAGGAAAATATTTGCTCAACTAATTGTAATTTTTATAATATTATGCCAAATAACAATTAATATTAAGGTTGTGGGTATGTATAGCGAAAGGACTATGTAATAAATATATTTTACAATACATTTGTTTTTTATTGGACACCTATGTCGTCTGCAGACAAAAGACAAAAAAAGTAAAAGTAAATATTATTAAAAATTCATTATTACAACATCTATACAATATAACTTAACTATCTAACATATGTATATGTAGAGGATTTATTTCAGTACTAATTAAATGGTTATAGGTACAATAAGTAATTTTCAGTATTCGACTAAGGGGCCTCAGCCAAACGTTAATTTTATTGCGTATATTAGCGTCATACAAAGTGGAAGTGGCGTACCGCTGTCCACAACCCTTTGACATTCATTCCTGTGCGGTTATCCGCAACGTAAGATAAGACCGACGCTCGAGCAACTAGAAATTATGTACACAGATATACAGAAATTTTATCATGTTAGAAAATAGCTTACGTAACCAGAAAATTCAATGGAACGTAAACTTGTACAATAAATTTAATTTTGCTACGTCCTCAGCAGCAAGAGGAAACAGGAATCTCTGAGAGCAGCGATGGAAACTGTTCTTGGACATTTAATAATACATATTACAGATAGAAGATTTTATTTGTTCTTCGTATCGGTCGTACTATTATTTAATATTTAATATTATTTTTAGTCATTCAATTCCAAACAAATATCGAAAACACTAACAAATCAAGTGAATGGAATCGAAACGTACAAGTGCTTTAATTTAAATAAACTAGAACCCAAAAACGTTTTGTTTTATATCAATGGATAGAGATGAATAAAAATATTTTTTATTATATCATTTTTAATGACTTTGTTTTGATGTGTTGCGTTTGACGGTGTACAAATATTGCGCAAGCGTATGTTTGAATTTCGTTATTTAATAAATTGGTTTTATTACACGAAGAACTACCAATGCTGTGCTTCTATAATTGGCGGATTCTATATCATTCGGCTCATATAAAGTAAACCTATATCTGAGTGTATAATATTAATTAAAAGCAGCCTAAAGATGAAAAATATTAGGTACTGTTGTCAGAAAGAGTTGGAAAGGAAAAAACGAATTGAGCTGATATTAATTAAGACTTTATGCGGACCGCAATATGAAAATAAATCCTAATACTGCATTGGCATTTTCTAACCTTTTTAGTTCTATTTATAGATTTTGTAAAAGACCATCGAAAATTGTTGTAATTTTATAATGTTAACATATTTAATATTAAATATAAAATAAGATTTAGTTTTATAATTATTGTTTGATACTTGTAGTAAAATTTTCACGAAAATTACTATTAAATTAATTGTTTTACTTTCAATTTAATAATTATAAACATTTGCATTATTGCAAGTTTATTGCATCCAATTCAAAAACAAAGACACAAGAGCACAGAATGTTATCATAACAGTGTGATAAGCTAAATGTGCAGTTTTGGACATCTATTATCATAGAAATATGCGGGAGAAAAATTATTTTTTGTTTTAATAGATTATTAATTTCATTTTTTAAAAAAAAAAAAAAAAAAAAAAAAAAAAAAAAAAAAAAAAAAAAAAAAAAAAAAAAAAAAAAAAAAAAAAAAAAAAAAAAAAAAAAAAAAAAAAAAAAAAATATTAGGTATAGTATAATTAGTTAGATCGCTAGCTCCAATTCTGCTTCGTTTTACTTTCTTTTTCTAAAAATATAAGAAATAGTTTAAATATATTAAAATGCTTTCCATGTCTTCATTCTTATCTGGATATAGATTCCATATACAGTGCATAATAAACGCATATTGTATGCCTAATATTGCAAAAATTATCGGAAGACTACATGATGAACGAATGTATCACAACTGCACTACACACCTCATAATAACGATTTTTTTAATATTTTTTTCAGATTAATTGCAGGAGTATTAAAGTTAGAAGGCAAGGAATTAACGTGGGCTAATGCAATACCCTTTACATTACCTATAGGATTCTCTACAAGTGGCTTATCAGTATCCTGGGACTCTCCTCGTCTGGCTTTTAGGATTTTGATTTCAAGTTTGTTTATCACAGGTTTTGGAATGACTGCTGGACACCACGCTCTATCAACTTTTGAAGAAGACGTGCCTAGGTATTATTTATTATTGTATACTATAAAGTTTTATAAATATTTTGTAACACGAATTGTTTATATTTTCAAAATATGAATTTAATGTATATTGTTTATCTAAATGTTATTAAAATAATGAAAAAAAATATATAACTAATGAAACAAATCTTCGGATAACTTCTCTAAGAAAGAAAAACGTTAAGAAAATTTTACAAACCATGATTTACTAGTTTGATAACGTATCCAAGTTAAATAGTAACATATATCACGCTCTTACAGGGAGGAGTTTATAGATTGGGGCATTCATCAACTAGATACGGTAGTTGAAAGGTGTCGAGTATGCGGGAGACCACTTCAAATCACTCACCGGTTTGGCGATCACGCGCTACACCATCTCTTCCCAACATAGACCACGCAGAACTAAATTACCTGTATCCGACACTTATAGAACATTGCAAGAAGTTTGAACTTCAACTACGCATGACAACGGTTTATGACGCTATAATAAGTCACAGCAAACAATTGATAAGGAAAAGACCTAATAATTTTGGGAAAAAGTAAGTAAAAGTTTTATAAATGCTCAATGCGCATAAATAGGGAAATGACATTTGTCAACACGTAAGTTATAATAAATAAAAATGATTGAGTGTTTAAAATATCAACTCATATACGAATTTGAGCGAAAAGCGACGAAAGAATTGTCTTGACACTAGGTTCTCTCTGCCCCAAGTGACATACTTACTACTAAATATTATACTTGAAGTGTATTAAAAAAGGAAAAATCCTTTTCATAGTATAAGACGAAGTCACCCCTAAGTATCTTTCAAATTCTGTAACTGATTCATTCACACACAGGGTGATTAAATTATAAACCTGAAACCAGTTTATGTTGTTAGTATTCGCAAGCGGGCGAAAAATTCAAATGGATATAGTTAGGTAGTTAACGTTGGCGAAGTCGTGAGCAATTCGCTAGTACTAAACAAAATTATACTTATTCATTTGTCATTACATATAGTGCAAACGTCTCTTTTGAGGGGACACCAGTCACGGAGTGTCTTGACCGTAGTAGTTGCCTGCTACACAGATAAGAGCATGAAGAGGATGTTAAATCATAATAACCTCAAAGCTCAATAGCCTTTTGAAGACGATTGATTTATGATTATTATTTTGTTTCAGAATTGACATACTGATAATTATAAATAACAAAGGTTTAGTGACCTATAATAAATAATAATTTTTAAATATATTATATATTTTTTTACTAATTTACAAAAAATAAATCACTAATTTTATTTGACTAGAATTTTATTTTTTCAAGGAAATACTAACTGTAAGAATTTTATTTTCAAGGAAAAATATTTGCTCAAACTAATTGTAATTTTTATAATATTATGCCAATACAAATAATATTAAGGTTGTGGGTATGTATAGCGAAAGGACTATGTAATACATATATTTACATACATTTGTTTTTTATTGGACACCTATGTCGTCTGCAGACAAAAGACAAAAAAAGTAAAAGTAAATATTATTAAAAATTCATTATTACAACATCTATACAATAAACTTAACTATCTAACATAGTATATGTGAGAGGATTATTTCAGTACTAATTAAATGGTTATAGGTACAATAAGTAATTTTCAGTATTCGACTAAGGGGCCTCAGCCAAACGTTAATTTATTGCGTATATTAGCGTCATACAAAGTGGAAGTGGCGCTACCGCTGTCCCAACCCTTTGACATTCATTCCTGTGCGGTTATCCGCAACGTAAGATAAGACCGACGCTCGAGCAACTAGAAATTATGTACACAGATATACAGAAATTTTATCATGTTAGAAAATAGCTTACATAACCAGAAAATTCAATGGAACGTAAACTGTACATAAATTTAATTTTGCTACGTCCTCAGCAGCAAGAGGAAAGGAATCTCTGAGAGCAGCGATGGAAACTGTTCTTGGACATTTAATAATACATATTACAGATAGAAAATTTTTATTTGTTCTTCGTATCGGTCGTACTATTATTTAATATTTAATATTATTTTTAGTCATTCAATTCCAAACAAATATCGAAAACACTAACAAATCAAGTGAATGGAATCGAAACGTACAAGTGCTTTAATTTAAATAAACTAGAACCCACAAACGTTTTGTTTTATATCAATGGCTAGAGATGAATAAAAATATTTTTTATTATATCATTTTTAATGACTTTGTTTTGATGTGTTGCGTTTGACGGTGTACAAATATGCGCAAGCGTATGTTTGAATTTCGTTATTTAATAAAGTTTTATTACACGAAGAACTGACAATTTCTGTGCTTCTATAATCGGCGGATTCTATATCATTCGGCTCATATAAAGTAAACCTATATCCGAGTGTTTATATTAATTGAAAGCAGCCTAAAGATGAAAAATATTAGGAACTATTGTCAGAATGAGTTGGAAAGGAAAAAACGAATCGAGCCGATATTAATTAATACTATGCGGACCGCAATATGAAAATAAAACCTAATATTGCATTGGTATTTTCTAACCTTTTTAGTTCTATTTATAGATTTCTAAAAGACCATCGAAAATTGTTGTAATTTTATAATGTTAACATATTTAATATTAAATATTAAATATAAAATAAGATTTAGTTTTATAATTATTCTTTGATACTTGTAGCAAAATTTTCACGAAAATTACTATTAAATTAAATGTTTTACTTTCAATTTAATAATCATAAACTTTTGCATTATTGCAAGTTTATTGCATCCAATTAAAAACAAAGACACAAGAGCACAGAATGTTATCATAACAGTGTGATAAGCTAAATGTGCAGTTTTGGACATCTATTATCATAGAAATATGCGAGAGAAAAATTATTTTTTGTTTAATAGTTATTTAATTTCATTTTTAACTCTAATTATGTAAGTTAATACTAAAATATATTCAAAATTCGCGTAATACGTCCTTTATGGTTAGAATAACGTGTATATGTTCATGTTTAGAACATGCGAAAACATAAAGCGCATCTGTGATAATCCTCGTGTGATACATAATGAGAAGCCACAGCGACGACACATAATGCACTAATAATCTCTGTAATGTGTCACAAAGACCGCTTGCCATACAATGTCTACTACCGCAAACTATCCAATTATTAAAGTGACTGGACCATACAGTTGCGTTATTGTAGGCAAACTCTAGGGCTAGGGCCTTACCCTATCTATAAAAATAAAATTAAAATGCATTAGCATTGAAATTTTAGATTGGATTACGTAATTAGTACCTAAATAATAGTACGCCTTAAACCTGTCAACTATCAAAAGGGAAACATGTTTGCTGTTATTTTATTGAAAATACGGAAATGAATATCACTTTTATAGCTATATGTTGATGACATTCAAACCTTAAATAATGTAAAATAAAGAAATATTTCAAATGAACCTTATTTGATATATAGATATAATCTGACATATTATAAAAAATAAAAAATATCAACAAGTTTTTATATGCTACCAATAAACATATCAAATGGCTTCTTTTTTAATATTTTTTTTTGGGCAGGTTCAGATTTACACTTTATCCGTATAGTAAAGTATACAAGAAAGGAACTATATTGTCAAAAAAATTCGCTTCTCCACTTTCTGCATTAATTCATACTGCGTATTGTGTGACGGAACACAACAACGCACTTTGTTAAATAAATAAAAAAATGCTGGGAAAAGCTACTTATTGTGTATACAGTCAGAAGCTGTGCCGTTGCGAAATTCTCATTTTTTATTTATATAATACATCATTACACGCTACAGCCTATTGTGCTGCAAAGTTTTGAACTTATCTAAACACGTTTCATGTCATTAATTATCGATGAAACTGTAATATTTAATCTTTCTAATTTTTATTTACGTTTTATTAAAAGATATTGTTATTTTTATAAATGATTGTAAAACTAAAATTCTATTACTAATATAAATAAATTGCCATAGCTAAATATGTATCTGCCACTGCACACCAGGGTTAATTGAAATGTTATGTTAACGAAGTTTATATTATCCCTACACACTCCTTTATTAAATGCTATACTATCGCACACTCTTTTATTAAATACTATATAAAATGATAAAATATTTTTTATTTTTCACCATATACAAATTATAGCAATAATAATAACAATAAACTATATATGACAAAGAAAGTATCATCATCATGCCAATTAAAGGTATATGAGCAATTTAAATAAGTATATCTATATGTTATAGTATATGGCTGTTATTTACAAAGGTACAATGTACTGGAAGTCCCAAAATCGCATGCGCATGTTAGCGTTCAGTCACGGTCAAGCGCCGACGCGAGTCGGTTCGTTCTACGCAGTGAAATTAATTGAATTGAAATAATTTATTTGTATCAATCAGTGTTTGTTTCTACAGTTTGCCATTTACCTGATTACAGTTGATAAACTGGTAAGAAGAGCACTGAATAAATTTATAATAATATGTATACTGTGTAAAATATTTTCTACTATCACTGTTGTTACTATTATACGAATCAATGAATACTATTCACTATTAATTTATAGTATGTACTACTAAGTGTAGGGAAAAAATTAAGACACTTCATTTAATTATTGTTTTTGTTGCTTTTTAATATGTTCAGACTAAATTGTAAAACCCAAGGTTATGTTATTATTTAGATCAATGAATTAGTAACACAAAGGTTTACAGAATATAATTCATTAAAAACAATGATTAGTGGTATTGTATTTAATGATAAGCTAGTGCCAGCAATCTTTATTCTTGACAATAAAGAATGAACTAATAAGGAGACTTTCTTATTAGTTCATATTTATTATCAGTTAGTGTTCAAGAAGTACAGATAGACTTTTTCACTCCCATTCACATCACATCACTTCCCATTCTGAATGACAATACTAACATCTCTTGGCTTGATATATATTCTTCCTTTATACACCCACCTTACGTTCATAATAATGACAGAGGCTAGAGGTTTGCGTTCATTCCGTGGGAAAATGGATGGGGTTTTTGGTTGTTAATGTTACTGGAATGGATTAGCTTCATCTCATATAAGACGGTAAACCGATATTGTCTGGACAAATGAATGTAGACTACTAGATTCATTATATTTTTATACAAAAATACTTGTTGTAATTACTCTGTTTATTATTTATTTAGTCCCATAGGGGTTAACTTTTTTATGAGTTTTAAGTATCCTATGAATATGTCCCATAGGGGTTAACTTTTTTATGAGTTTTAAGTATCCTATGGATTATATTACGTTTATATATTCTGGATAGAAGCATTACGTATATATTTATCATTTACAAGAGAAATAATAAGCGAAATATGTGTAAGGCTGTTTTTTTAATAATTTTAGATTTTTGTTTTTTAATTTAATTAGCAGGTGTCTGCTATTATATAAAACATATTATGAAGTAGTATTTTTTCTTTAAACTGTTAAGTCCCAGTAAGTGTTTAGGATATACGATGTCATGGACAGACACAGAGACATACTGAATGACCGATGACTTAATGATATGAATTTAATATATTTAACTCATTACATAAGTGGTTTGTGTCGGATGTTACAAAGAATTATCGATAGGGCTCTCCAAATTGCTATCGCAATTAAATAATTACAAATTACCGAGACTACAATTATTGTGTAATTAATTATTGTGTACTAATTAATATTTTACTGTTGATGCATTATTGTTTTATTGGATGTAATATCTACGTCAATGTTAATCTGTTACAAAAGTAATCATTAAAAAGTAATTATATTTAGTTATAAGAGATATCCCTATAATGATAAAGAAGTTAGGTGAAGAAGTAAAGAATAGAAGAAGGTACTTAAAGATTTTCCTGTAAGCTAATATACAATTCTTTTTTTTCAACTAGACAAACATTTTCTTGAAAAGAAACAAATTTTCTATGTATATATGAAATTCACATAGACCTGGCAAATTATTGAAACATCAACTAGATTCTTCCATCGAGTCTCCTTAATCTCTTTTATAATTTGTACCTATTTATATTTAATTTTTATTTATATATTTTACGAAATATGCATCAAGAAAATTACCTGATCAATATAAATCTGATAACGAGTAAGACTAAGGTTCTGGCATTAAAGAAAGATATAGAAAGAACGGAATGAAAGATTGGGGTAGATAGAAAAAATTCAGAACAATTGAATGGGGTGGTACATCTGGGAAGTATGTTTAGTAGAGATGGTAGATATAAAATGGATGTGGAAAGGCGTATTGCTGCCGGTAACAGGGTCAACGGTGCGACGGCTGGTGATTTGAACACGTCGAGAAGATGAATGACGAAAGAATGCTAAGAAAGATTTATGAGCCAAAGGTTAGTGTTACTAGAGTATAGGGGAGACCTCGGATGGCCGTCGAAAACACGATATCGAAGATTCTGGATGGTCATGTAAAAAGCATGCAAGTTAATGACTGTGGATGTGACAAAAAAAGTACAACAGGGACCGTAGCGTTTAACGCTCCGATCTCGCTGAATACCCCGCCAGGGATACAGTGTGAAGCTGAAAGAAAAATTTAAAGCACTGAAACTTGTAAATTAATTATACATATATTTAAATATACATACTAATTTTATTCTTTAAATATTATCAAAGTATTAAGAAATCCCATGCTCCGCTTTCTGTAAAATTTGAGAAATTGCATATTGAGTGGCGGAATTCAATGCCGTATTTTTTCTTACCAGAGCGAGGAACTGAAAATAATTGAAATGGGATATCGTCGTCGTTATCATTCCCATGAGTGAGAATTACACCCACAACCACCAAAACCATCATGTTTACAGTCAGGCGCTGTCCCACTGCTAATTATAACACTTACTCAGGGACATAATGTTTGAATTATAAAATATAAATTGTATTGACACTTAAATGTATTAGAAGTGGAACAGTGTTTTATATTAAGGTATAAATTTAAAAATAATTATTTAAATACCTACCTGTTTATGAAGAAAAATTCTTTGTAATTACTACGTATCGTATGTTGTAATGATAGTTGCATGCCTAGAAATTACAAAGTAAGAATAGCAAATCACGTATGAAATGTATATTAATACGATGAATGAGTTAAGATAGTATGGATTTAAAATTAATATTTATCCCTAATAATTGTCTTTTACAAATTAAATTAAATTCCTTAACTCTTGTTCATAAAAGTTTCCCAAACCTGAAAGTCAGATATCACCCATCACCACAAAATAGATTTATATTAAAATTGCAATTACACCATTTTAGGGCTAGAAATTTTTGTTGATTTTGATGTTGATATGATAAACGCGGCGATGGCGGTAGTTTGATATAATTAATTTTTTGTATCAACTGACAGACGAATGCCACCTCAATCTACCTGTGACCACGGACTACTGTAAAGTGTTCGAAACGTCAGGTGTCCAAAAATGTATTTTCGAATACCAAAATATAGGCTTAATTAATCCGGTTAAATAGTTTCATTTAAAATGCATAAAAATCGCGAAAATCAAAGATCTTATTAATTGTATGGATATATTCCTCCACCCAATATACCATATATGTAAACCTGATAAAGTGATAGCCATCAATAACAAGATTGTTTTTGCCCACTACTACCACAATATACCACATAATATATCAATAATATTTTCAATTATTAAAATACCTTGAAATAATAGTTAACAAAATAATTTGTAAACGAAATTTCAATACAAATATTGTGAACGTTGATAAAAAACTCATTGGTTAAAACGTTACAATTTATTGGTAATTTTATGCTTTTGTAAAAGGTAAAAGTTAATAAGAATAATATTTTATTGCAGGTGAAATACTTACGTATAAGACGAATCTAACGACGTGTCATTTGTCAAAATCGGTTCACGGGCTTAGCAGTCACAAGAAAACAAAGACACGTACATATATAAATACTTATATACGCGGTAAAAATGGTACCAGATCCTAATAAACATCAAACTAGCTTTCCGAAACTTAAGTATCCATTGTACCGAGAACTGGAACCAAGGACTCCACAGCATTGGTTAGCAGCAAAACGTATACAAGACGGCGCAGAGGGTCTTTGGCGGATCTACAACGATATTTATGATTTCACTGATTTTATTTCGTCTCATCCTGGCGGCTCACAATGGCTAACGTTTACCAAGGTACCTAAATAAGTAATAGTAATTTTATCTACGAGTTAAAAGCCTAGTTGTAAGTGATGTAAATGTTTTAAGAAATTGTATTTAAAAATTCGTAGAAGCTATACATATGGTACACATAAACCCGTAGTATGTTAGCAATAATAATAATAATAAAATATATTTACTCATACATAAATAGAAAAAAATACGTGTCTGACTATCCCGGGTATAGCGTACAGTTAAGAAAAGTCAATAACTATAATTAAACTTATTATTATTTAATAGCTACTTTTGAGGGCTTTAAAATATGAATAGCTGTTATTATAATGTTTATTCATGCATAAAAAACCACCTGCTATGCATTTATCTTTGACACACTTGGGAATCACAACATTTAACAATCGTCAATACTAATTATATTCCTAGTTTCTATATAATGTTTGCAATTTTATATTATTTCCTCGTTAAGCTTGAATTGGTGTCTCTTCTACATGTTCTTCATCTTTCTTCATATAAGCCAAGTCGAACAACCACAAAATAATTCTATGTACAATGTACATAGGTGTACGTAGAATTCATGAACATTCACATATTTATTCACTCACAATATATACACATACATACATACATAGACATGTTTATTTTTGCTGTATCTATTTTATATATATATATATATATATATATATATATATATATATATATATATATATATATATATATATATATTAAAATAGTAGTGAAGTACTTGAAAGCAATAAAATATAAATGTTAGATGTTTTCCTACATTTCAAATGGTATTTTCAATTAATTTCCATCATTACCACTTTGAATCTGTATTCAAAATCCGGGTAGGATTTCTTAACCAACAAAAAATTTCTGTATGAATAATAATAATTAGTATGCAGCAAATTTAGAAATAATAAAATTGCTTATATTCTTTATGTTCCAAAATATTAACTTTAAAGTATTTTTTTAAAACAAACATGACCATGACCTTCGTTCATAATTGCTATCATGGCTTGTCACGCCAATAACTAGGAAATAAATACGAAGGTTTTACGTATTTTAGGCAGACAGGGTTGAGTGAAAGTCGTTTTTAACGTCACTGCTAGAGCCTCTTTTCTTTATAGCTTAATTATGCTATTATTTTTCAATATCATATAAGTGTTATTAAAAATACATATAACTATATTTACACATAAAGCAGAATTTTAAATAGGAACATTAAATATATAAGAAACAAGTTGACTTTGCACAACGTTATTGACCAATTAACATACACTTGTGTTTATAAAATAGTATTTAAACCACAATTATCTAGATTTATGCACATGATACAAGGCCTGTTGGCTGACATAGAATACTTTGATCTCACGTAATAACTTTTTATAAGGACACTATGTCAAAGTAGCATCCCACTTGTTATTATTTAACGATAATTAGCCAGTAGTGCAGTGTATTTCCACTCGGAGGAATTATTATATTTAAATTGCTTTAATTTCCTCGCTTTTGTAAGAAATAGTGTGGCATTAAAGCATCTTAAGACGATATTTTTTAGTATGGTAGCAAGCAGAAACATGCGGTTACTTCATGATGACATCGAAGTCTCTGTATTTTCTAAGTGATATAATCCAGAATCTTTAAATACAGAGTAAATAGTTACCCTTTATTCTGACCACATCAGTGCTTATCACAGACTTGATGTGGTCAAATGCAAGCTTATCAAAAATAAAAAAAATCGTCACAATGGGTATTTTGCTTACTATGGGAAAAAAACGTAAAGCGGAAATAAATATGCTTTAATTACATACACTTTACGTTAAACTTTACTAAACAAAGTCTTGTTACATATCTACCTATATTTATTCAGTCTCTTACATATATTTTTCAGGGTACAGACATTACAGAACAATTTGAAACGCACCACGTTAATGGTGCAACAGCCGAATCACTGTTGTCCAAATATTTTGTCAAAAAGGCAGAAGCACCAAGAAATTCGCCTTTTACTTTTAAAGAAGATGGCTTTTATAAGACTCTCAAAACCAAAGTAGCTGATAAACTGAAAGAAATACCCAAAGATGTTCGTAAGAAAAGTGATAACGTAACAGATTTTCTCCTAATAAGTTTGATACTTTTAAGCCCAATTTGTGGTTGGCTTTGGACAAGGAACTTAATATATGGAGCGGTTTCGACCTTTCTTCTCGGCTACGTATTAAGTGCACTTACTGTTTGCGCTCACAATTATTTCCACAGAGCAGATAGCTGGCGCATGTATCTGTATAATATTAGTGGATTTTCTTATTCGTAAGTTATTTTATATATTCTAATACAATGAGAATAAAATAACCATGCTGTACATAGCAAGTGTTTGAATAATATATACATATAATATACACTAAAATTCTTAACAAATGCGTGACGCTATCAAAAAAATTATTTATATTCACAAAAAAAAATTTCTCTCACTCGTTAAAAATAAAGCATACACTAGTGTAGGCTTCTGTTAGGTAAAAAGACAAAAAACTGCCACTGTTTTAATTCAATATAATAATGGATTTTTAAATAATATTTCAGGGACTGGCGTATATCTCATGCGATGTCTCATCATCTACATACAAACACTGCCAATGATTTGGAGTTAAGTTTGCTCGAGCCATACTTGCAATATCTGCCAAAATCGAATAAACAAATATGGGCGCAGATGGGAGCTTTCTTTTATCCTATTATATTTTCTTTAACTTCTATAGGATGTTTTGTAAAGGAGTAAGTACCTATACCTGATCAAAGTATATACACAGATGTAACAATACGTTTGTATTTTAATATTTTTAAAGTGTTTGTACTCTTAAAGTGTTGTGTTTGTAGAATTTTGTGCTTGTGATGTAGGGCGCATTACTTAACGGTCAGAGCGTCTAGACGGTTTTCAAGAGGTGCGGGTTCGAATCCCGCTGCCTTTAACTTTTTATACATTTACCAAAAATACTTTCTAATCCTAAATCCTAAGTTAAATAATACTTTAAAAATAGTAAAATACAAAATTATATTTTTAAATCTTTCTCCTCCTTTCCCCAAAAACTCAATTTATTAAAGTATATTACACGTGTTCTAAATATATATATACATACACAACAACTCATCGCATTGATTATGATGAATCTTGATATGATTATACTTCATCATCCTGGTCACTGGTGGTTGCTTTTATCTTTTTATCCTGGTAAAATATATACACTAAAAATAAACTTACCAAAATAAAAAAAAACTTATTTTGCGGCTCGATCTTTAGTTACGTATACGATCTCTCGTACTTTACTATGTTAATTGCAAATAATAAACTTTCATCCACTAGTTCAAAATCACTAACATTACGCTGCAATTGTAGGGCCGAAGAACGAATTTGGCTTGATTTTCAATAACCTTTTTTGTATTTTTTATTATTTATATGTACAATTAGAGGAGTCGCTTGTTAGCTTTATTTTTGTATAACTTGTTGGTATGTATTAGTAAAACTTTTAATTTTAAAGATTAGTAAATGGGTAATTTCTAATATTTATTATTAGAAATTTTTGTAATATAAATAACTTAATAAAATTGTAAATATTTTCATTGTGTTATTTAAGCTGTAACCAGGCGAGGAAACGAAATAACTTTATTTACAATTCACGGAAGCGAAGTCGCGAGTATAAATTGAATCGAATTAGTTATGGAAAATAAATAACATACTTGCTTTGATCAACTATATACTCCACTATAGTTGATAGTTGAACAAAGCATACTTGTAAATATTTCTGGAACGGGTTTTTTTATCTGAATATTTAATAATACTTCCTCCATTAATATGTAATTTTATGTTTAAATTATTAGGCGTGAATTTTTCATTTAATTTATTATATGGATATTAATACTATTACAAATACTTGCATATTCATTCATATTATATTTTTTCGCGCAATTTTTAAACCATATTAGGTATAGTATAATTAGTTAGATCGCTAGCTCCAATTCTGCTTCGTTTTACTTTCTTTTCCTAAAAATATAAGAAATAGTTTAAAATATATTAAAATGCTTCCCAATGTCTCATTCTAATCTGGATATAGATTTCCATATACAGTTGCATAATAAACGCATATTGTATGCCTAATATTGCAAAAATTATCGGAAGACTACATGATGAACGAATGTGTCACAACTGCACACCACCTTATAATATAATGATTTTTTTAATATTTTTTTCAGATTAATTGCAGGAGTATTAAAGTTAGAAGGCAAGGAATTAACGTGGGCTAATGCAATACCCTTTACATTACCTATATGGATTTTCTCTACAAGTGGCTTATCAGTATCCTGGACTCTCCTCGTCTGGCTTTTAGTTATTTTGATTTCAAGTTTGTTTATCATAGGTTTTGGACTGACTGCTGGACACCACGCTCATATCAACTTTTTTGAAGAAGACGTGCCTAGGTATTATTTTATTATTATTGTATACTATAATAGTTTTATAAATATTTTTTGTAAGGGAATTGTTTATATTGTTCAAAATATGACTTTTTTAATTTATACTTGTTTATCTAAATGTTATTAAAATAAATGAAATAAAGTATATAACTAATGAAACAAATCTTCGGATAACTTCTCTAAGAAAGAAAAACGTTAAGGAAAATTTTACAAACCATGATTTACTAGTTTGATAACGTATCCAAGTTAAATAGTCAACATATATCACGCACTTACAGGGAGGAGTTTATAGATTGGGGCATTCATCAACTAGATACGGTAGTTGAAAGAGTCGAGTATGCGGGAGACCACTTCAAATCACTCACTCGGTTTGGCGATCACGCGCTACACCATCTCTTCCCAACTTTAGACCACGCAGAACTAAATTACCTGTATCCGACACTTATAGAACATTGCAAGAAGTTTGAACTTCAACTACGCATGACAACGGTTTATGACGCTATAATAAGTCACAGCAAACAATTGATAAGGAAAAGACCTAATAATTTTAGGGAAAAAGTAAGTAAAATTTTTATAAATGCTCAATGCGCATAAAAAGCGAAATGACATTTGTCAACACGTAAGTTAATAAAAATAAAAATGATTGAGTGTTTAAAATATCATCTCATATACGAATTTGAGCAAAAAGCGACGAAAGAAGTGTCTTGACACTAGGTTCTCTCTGCACTAAGTGACATACTTACTACTAAATTATATACTTGAAGTGTATTAAAAAAAGGAAAAATCCTTTTCATAGTATAAAACGAAGTCACCCCTAAGTATCTTTCAAATTCTGTAACTGATTCATTCACACACAGGGTGATTAAATTATAAACCTGAAACCAGTTTATGTTGTTAGTAAGTTCGCAAGCGGGCGAAAAATTCAAATGGATATAGTTAGGTAGTTAACGTTGGCGAAGTCGTGAGCAATTCGCTAGTACTAAACAAAATTAATACTTATTCATTTGTCATTACATATAGTGCAAACGTCTCATTTTTGAGGGGACACCAGTCAACGGAGTGTCTTGACCGTAGTAGTTGCCTGCTACACAGATAAGAGCGTGAAGAAGATGTTAAATCATAATAACCTCAAAGCTCAATAGCCTCTTTGAATGACGATTGATTTATGATTATTATTTTGTTTCAGAAATTGACATACTGATAATTATAAATAACAAAGTTTTAGTGATCTATAATAAATTATAATTTATAAATAAATTATATATTTTTTTGACTAGTGTACAAAAAATAAATCATTAATTTTATTTGACTAGTGTACAAAATTTATTTTTTCAAGGAAAAATATTTGCTCAACTAATTGTAATTTTTATAATATTACGCCAAATAACAATCTCATATTAAGGCTGTGGGTATGTATAGCGAAAGGACTATGTAATAAATATATTTTACAATACATTTGTTTTTTATTGGACACCTATGTCGTCTGCAGACAAAAGACAAAAAAAGTAAAAGTAAATATTATTAAAAATTCATTATTACAACATCTATACAATATAACTTAACTATCTAACATATGTATATGTAGAGGATTTATTTCAGTACTAATTAAATGGTTATAGGTACAATAAGTAATTTTCAGTATTCGACTAAGGGGCCTCAGCCAAACGTTAATTTTATTGCGTATATTAGCGTCATACAAAGTGGAAGTGGCGTACCGCTGTCCACAACCCTTTGACATTCATTCCTGTGCGGTTATCCGCAACGTAAGATAAGACCGACGCTCGAGCAACTAGAAATTATGTACACAGATATACATAATCAGAAAATTCAATGGAACGTAAACTTGTACAATAAATTTAATTTTGCTACGTCCTCAGCAGCAAGAGGAAACAGGAATCTCTGAGAGCAGCGATGGAAACTGTTCTTGGACATTTAATAATACATATTACAGATAGAAGATTTTTATTTGTTCTTCGTATCGGTCGTACTGTTATTTAATATTTAATATTATTTTTTGTCATTCAATTCTAAACAAATATCGAAAACACTAACATAACGAATCAAGTGAATGGAATCAAAACGTACAAGTGCTTTAATTTAAATAAACTAGAACCTACAAACGATACGAGATGAATAAAAATATTTTTTGTTATATCCTTTTTAATGACTTTGCTTTGATGTGTTGCGTTTGACGGTGTACAAATATTGCGCAAGCGTATGTTTGAATTTCTTTATTTAATAAATTGGTTTTATTACACGAAGAACTGACAATTGCTGTGTTTCTATAATTGGCGGATTCTATATCATTCGGCTCATATAAAGTAAACCTATATCTGAGTGTATAATATTAATTAAAAGCAGCCTAAATATGAAAAATATTAGGTACTATTGTTAGAAAGAGTTGAAAAGGAAAAAACGAATTGAGCTGATATTAATTAAGACTTTATGCGGACCGCAATATAAAAAATAAATCCTAATACTGCATTGGCATTTTCTAACCTTTTTAGTTAATTTATAGATTTTGTAAAAGACCATCGAAAATTGTTGTAATTTTATAATGTTAAAATATTTAATATTAAATATAAAATAAGATTTAGTTTTATAATTATTGTTTGATACTTGTAGTAAAATTTTCACGAAAATTACTATTAAATTGAATGTTTTACTTTCAATTTAATAATTATAAACATTTGCATTATTGCAAGTTTATTGCATCCAATTCAAAAACAAAGACACAAGAGCAAATGTTATCATAACAGTGTGATAAGCTAAATGTGCAGTTTTGGACATCTATTATCATAGAAATATACGGGAGAAAAATTATTTTTTTATTTAATTTATTTCTTTCTAATTATTCTTTTATTTAACAGTTTAGTAATTTCATTTTTTAACTCTAATTATTGTAAGTTAATACTAAAATATATTCAAAATTCGCGTAATACGTCCTTTATGGTTTAGAATAACGTGTATATGTATTCATGTTTAGAACATGCGAAAACATAAAGCGCATCTGTGATAATCCCTCGCGTGATACATAATGAGAAGCCACAGCGACGACACATAATGCACTAATATAAATCTCTGTAATGTGTCACAAAGACCGCTTGCCATACAATGTCTAATACCGCAAACTATCCAATTATTAAAGTGACTGGACAGACAGTTGCGTTATTGTAGGCAAATATTCAATACGAAATAGACTGTTAAAAGCGGATAGCGCCTTATACGAAACATTAGCAATTTATGTTATACCATGGCGTACAAAACGAAACATTAAGGAGTCTTTTGGTTTAGTGGTATAGCTTTAATTGCATATATATTAATTTCTTTGTTATTGTTCTTTTTTTCTTTAAACGGTATCAATTTTCTGAAATCAAAACACAAAGAAAGAGACTTCTGAGAGAGCATCGTTTTAAATGGCACAATGAGTAAAACTACGAAGGAAATAAAGAAGCAAAATTATGAAGACAGAGAGAAAAGAGATAAATTTTAAAGTACTTTTTTAAGTCATGAAATTAGAACCTATAGACAAATATTTCAACCTTTTGCTAGCTGTATTTATATCATTACTAAAGTAAAACTTAACCGAGCATCAGTTGGGATATATTAAAAATGTAATAACCAACACAATTTTTGTATTTTAATAATTTAAACTTTTTGTTATTAAATATTATAGATGGTCAGAAAAGTCTTTATGACACAATATGAAGAATACACTATCTTACTTCTTCACTTCATTACTGATTAAAATAACATAAAGTGGCATAAGGCGGCCTTATTTTTATTCATCTGTTCCAGGAAAAAGTTGACAGAAATATCGTAACGAGAGAGCATGATGACCTCATAATTTTTAATTTTCTTTTTTTATTGTTTTGCATCCGCGAAACAACGAAAAAAGAAAAAAATATCTCAACCTAAATAAATACTGTTACACCTATCCATATATTACAAATATATATGGAGATTGTAATAGTACCGCATATTACATATACAAATATTTATATTTTTTATGTACATATTTAATGTATACATTAAATTTATATACATAGATATAAGTATTGATTACATTGTATTCTATCACAGTAGTTTTTAACTTTTTTTTTCAAATACCATATATCTCTGGTATCATATTTTTGATCTCATGTTGAATATAATATTTATTATCACTTATTCGACCTACTTACGGCAAAAGGAGTGAATTTTTAAGGTTCGTAGATATTAGAATGACACAAAGACGACCGTTGTCAAACCCTTATCTAAAGTTCCCTTACGCTAACAAAAATTGAAAACGTCCTTAGTCACGTCTAGCGCCGAATTAATGCACTTAATTAATCGAGAACGAAGTTTATTTAATTAACTTGGAAGATACTTTTTATACTAAATAAAAGATCTTTTAAAATAACAATAAGTCAGATAAATCTAATATAGATATTGTGAAATAATTTCCTTTTCGAAATAAGTAAAAACAATATATTCATTATTATTTTGTATGGGGCAGGCAAGGCAAATAATTGTAGCAGAAATATTTTTAAATATAATAAAATATGGAAATATTATATAGTCTAATCAAATATGTACACTATGTCGAGGAAGATATATTGATTAACTGTAATAGAGAGAGGTTTTAATACCACTGTAAATAATTAGAAAATTCGTTGAAATTGTAAATATAATACCTATACATATATTGTAAGCATTAGCTTCGTTTTTTTATGGAGCTAATACTAAGTATTAGCTCCATAAAAAACGAAGCTAATGCTTTTGTAAGCAATAAAAGAGCAAACTAGAGTTTCTATATGCAATGAGATGTTTTCAAAGAAAACCTTGGTACAGTTGGTAAGTGTCTTTTTGTAAATGCGATGACAACGAGTTTGACATCTTCTCGGGGGTACGTTTATATTTAAGTGATTTCAATTTCGTCGCTATTGTAAGACAAAGCGCCGTGTCGTGTTCCCCAGCCAACACGAAACTCCTCTAAAATTTCCTGAGAGTAGAGCAAATCACTATATACAGTATACTCATTTTACTAAAAGCTGATTAACAAGGAGACATTAATTAATTTATGATTATTTAATTATAGCACAAACAACTATATATTGAGTACTAAAATTATTAGTTTTAATTGTAAAAAATGATTTATAACTTAATTTTAATATTTACTACTTTTAAAGTTTTATTCCACACTTAGGATTAGAAAACATTTTTGAAAAAACGTATAAAAATTTGAACGCAGCGGGATTCGAACCCGCGCCTCTTGGATACCGTCCAAGCGCTTTGAACGCACGGCTTAGCGGTCAGAGCGCTTGGACGGTATCCAAGAGGCGCGGGTTCGAATCCCGCTGCGTTCAAATTATTATACGTTTTTTCAAAAATGTTTTCTAACTTAATTTTAATTTTTATATGTAATCTTAGTAGGTATATACCATACTAAGGTTATCTGACCGTATATGTAGTTGGTTGTAGCTTCAATTTAAAAAACATATTAATATATTTATATATAATTGTTTTTATTATTTTAAATTTTAGTAATGATCGTTTTTTTTTAATTCTAAATGTGGAATAACACTTTAAAAATAGTAAAATATTAAAATAAAATAGTAATCTCTCTTGAAAACCATTTTTTCCTAATAATCTTTAAATACCAGAAATTTGTAAAAATAGATGTACTAACAACATAAATAAGTTGTAACAAACATATAAAAATTTCGACGTAGCCGGTAGTAGAATGCATGGCTTAGCAGTCAAAGCACTTGGACGGTTTCCAAGAGGCGCGGATTCGAATCCCACTGCCTTCAAATATTTATACGTTTTTTCTAAAATGTTTTCTAATCCTAAATACATAACAATTTAAAAGTAGTAAAATAATATTAATAGTTTTAGTTATTAAAGAGGCCTGCAAAAAAAAAGGAAGCAAATACTCGTCAGCGAGGTGGCAAAAATTTCACGTCATCAAGCTATCTCGATCTTTAAACAAAGCTTTGTTTTATGAAACAAATACAGAAACAGATATTTTTCGTGAAATTAATGTTTGTTGTGAATACTCGCCCTACAAAGACCTTTATTAAACTGTCTCATAACTTCAACTCGCTAGCGTCGTAGAAACCTCTGACAAATAAGTTTGCAAAATAATATATATAAATATGTACAATAATTAAAATATACTGAATAAATAGCACACAATTTGAAACTATAACAGTAATGTCGAATTAAAATAAATAACAAAAAAATTTAATTCTCACTAGATTATTTTGAAAATTGTATCAGTTAAACGTTTTTTTTATAAATAAGCGAAAATAAGCAAAAAGAAAACAACAGACTTTCTAGGTATGTACGATTCAATTATCAAAGTCGATTTACTTATCTTTATTTATTTTAAATTACCTAGAAAAATGTTAATAAATACATGGCTTACCGGATACGTCAACAAAAAAAACTTGTAACATAATTAATATAACTTGATTTTTCTAACGACATTAGCCTAGATTTCGGTTACTTTATCAGGTTACAAAATTAATTTTTCGTGCTATCGGAGTGGACATGTTGAAAATATTTGGCTAGTATGACTTTTAATTTTCACTGCTAGAAGTAAGTTCAGCTTGACATGCACTTGATATGTACATTATACATCAACAAATGTTAAATACATATATACAATATAAATTATGTGCTGTAATCTAACGCCTAACTCTTATCATAATAATCCACTACACCCTCTACGTAAACATAATAAATTATAATATATCGTATGAATTAAGACTTTTAAATCTAAAACCAGAAAATATACCTGAAAGCTGAACATTTAAGTAAATTACATAGTTAAGGATGTCAAGTAGTTGTTAGAGCAAATTAGGTGCGGAACTAAATTAAAGGAATTACGTCAGTTGCGGTGCTGGACTCAATGTTTGTTTCTAGGTCACTACAAAATTTAATATAACCTCAACATTCATTCATATAGGCACGAAATAGTTACATATAAACGTATATATAATAGTAGTTAGTTTTCATTTAAAAAAAAATAAAACTATCTAATGATTTTCGTAGGGAACTATTATACTACTAAAGAGTATACGATTAGCTTAAAATATCCTTATAAAAGCAGAGTAAAAAAGTATGAAAAAATATCCTCGAGGGTGATTCTTAAACACCATCTAAATAAAATTAAATGATTATTTAAATTAGAGCAATGGGTCAACACCAATAGGACAACTCCTATGTCGAGCAATAGACGTTGTTCACCAGATGCGATGACGACGAAGACTATAGGAGAAATAAGATCATTATAATTATTTACTTTTTTTGTTGTGCTGTATCGTTCTTATAAGTAGGAAATTTGTTGTCGATTTTTTCCTCCGTATGAGAATCGAACTCATAACCACCACGTTAATCAGAACACGATGGCCTAAATAGTATTTAAATAACAATATTATGTAAATGATTTTTAAAAAATAAATCCACGCATTATATAATTTTTATAAGGAATTTAAACACTTTTTTTATTGTACGTAAGACGTATTGTATAAAATGTTATAAAATTATAATTTTGTGCTACAGTGAACAATAAAATCGTTAATATATTTTGAAAATACAAAAGCCACTTTAGTTACGTATTATTGCAATCTCAACCTGTCGAACCAGTTCTTAATATGAAATAATGAGTATTACATAAAATGACAATCGATCGATCGATATCTATTTAAAGGTAAATATTATATACATAACATTAGCCTTTAAATTATTTAGAAGTGCAGTTATAATTAAGAATCAATAGAGAAGTTAATTAGTGTTATATAGTATCTCTAAAGCAGTATCTCTAAAGCACCTCTACTAAATTGAAAAATAAAATATCTGCTATACATGTAAAACAAAATATTAAAAAATCTTAATAAAATAATAAACAATTTATTATTTTATACTTACTTTTTTTATTAGGCTATTCACCAAAAAGAATAAGTCTGTTATTTTATGTTAGATATACATGATTATATTAACGTATTACATAAAATATTATATGAAATAATTTCACTAATTGTAGTATTTTTAGCTTTTTGACATAATTACTACTGAGGTGTCGTAATGATGCTTAATAAATTGGGCTCAATTACCACATGTCACGTCTCTATGTGAATGTGGTTTATTGAAAAGGATTTTAATATTATAAGCGGATGTCATCAAAACGGAAGCTCTTGAACCCTTGTCCGAAGTAAACATATTTAACTGGGCTGGTCACCTAAAATACATTTTTCATTGTATGCATATCGCACTTAATGTTGATTAGGAGCGATTATTCTTACATAATGAAATCCACAGATTTCATATTTTTAATTATGAGTTATAATAAATGTTGCTACACTGTTGTTAATTTCATTAATTTTATATACGCTGATATCATATCTCTGTTAATTCAAAAGGCAGGCCTTGAATAAGCTTAAAAATTTGTATAAAAGGACAAAACATTATCCTAAAATAATACGTGTGGTACGTACTTTCACGCATTTCATCACGTAGTAACAAAGTCCATAAAAACCAACAACATAAACTCTAGAAGCTTCTTTCAACAAAGTTTTGTACAATATTAAAGCTTTTAGGTCTCGCCTGTGAATCTCGCCGTGAATACACTTTCATATTTCTAAAGTCCTTATCGCAAGCTGTATCATATAACTTTTATATAGAGAAGCGTGAAACATAGTTTAATATAAACAATCATAATGCATTTGTATAATAGGAAAACAAACAGTTTCAAAGTCTGAATAAATGAGATTGTACCATATTTAATTTTAATAAAATATAATTCTATCGCATTGTTATAAAGTCAATTATTATAATTAAAACTCATGTGACGTAGGAAATAGGTTTAAAAATAAACATACATAAGAAAACTAATTAAGGTTGTTATGGAATATAGCAGTTATTGTTACGTGTGTATAAATCACGTGCTTATGCTGTGAAAGCTCTTCATTATTAAGACATACCCTCGGGACTAAACTCTGGAACAGATAAGCGTAAATAACACTTTTGCGTCTAAGTTCTTGCAAACATATTCATGTTCATTTGTATTACGTGGCAATAACTCAACTTTCTAAGAAATAAGTTTAATTGGTATATATATATATATATATATGAGTACTTACTTTAGAACTCAAATATGAAATAAGTTTTAATATTCTTAATATTATAACATAAATATGAATCATATTAAAGCACTCTAAAGATCTGATTAAAATTGATCAAATAGACAAGCCTCATTTAGTTAAAACAAAAAACACAATCTATACTAATAATATAAAGCAGAAGAGTTTGTTGTTTGTTTGTTTGCGCTAATCTCAGGATCTACTGACAGGAATTGAAAAAATCTTTCTCTGTTGAATAGTCAATTTATTAAGGAAGGCTATAGGCTATATAACATTACTCTAGGACTAATGAGAGCAAAGCAGTAATAAAAAATGTTGTGAAAACGAGAAAATTTGTATATTTTTAAAGCTTACCTCGCGTGCGCCGATTAAACGATGGAAGTTACGCAAAAATCATGTATGACAAAATTGTTCCACTCTAAAAGTTCTAAAAAAAAGTCACCCACAGCACGTCTAACTCTTGCAGTTGACTCACTAAAATAATTTTTGTGTATATATTTTTAGTTTTAAAATAATACATGATTTGTAAAGGTGTTTTTATAAACTAAATATTAATTACAATTTATAAATCATTAATGTTTGCTAAAAATCTGCCCTCTATTCTACTCAAAGCTATCTTAGTGTGCGCTGATAAACCCATTAGAGTTACACGAACATTATGTAGGGTAGGTTTGTTTGTAGTAAATAGTTTTAAATAAAGGAATTGGATTACTTTTGCACATTTTAGAATACTTATCAAACCCTTATCAAAATTATTGCATTTATCAATTTAAGTATTTAATAAAGATTCTTGTCTTTTACATTAAGTAATTTGAACGAATAGTTTAGACGAGACGCGCGGCAAGGGGGAATAAATTTGGTAAAAATATAACGATAACTGTTAAGTACAAATATAGTTTTTTATCAAAACTGCGGGCAAAGCCGTGAGCGAAATCTAGTGAAATTATAAAAAGAAACCGTCGCGGCGCAGTAGCACAGCCTTTGACTGTAAACACATTTGATTATGGGTTCGTTTTCCATTTGGAAAAATGACTACGTTTTTTTTATTTCCTCGCTTTGGCATTACATCTTGAATTGGGAAGGAGAACGACGATTGGAGTGTTTTAACTCTAGATTCTCTCTAAACTGATCTCTCATTAATCACGAAGGCACCCCACCGTACCAGGCAGGATACTTTGCGAGATAAAGCGTGAAGTTGCTTTAAATGAAATAATCTAGCCTCTGTCACGCATATTATTAATGTAATGAAATTAAATTATGAAAATACAGCTTATAACTGAATGTAACATAATTACAAATACACATAAATAATAAATAAATTTAAACGCAATTACGCAAATTCTGAAGAATCATTACCATTTTACAAAAGCAAACTTAAGACAAAAAGTAACCTGAAACCGCTTCATTCGTGAAAAAGGGGCACAGAGTAAATATTCAGTTCCAATAATAATAGATTCCGAACTCGGTTCGTACCTTCAAATTTACTGGAAATCTCCAAGTTATGTTCGATACGTTTTTCTTTTCTATTTGACAATCAACAAGCGCCCGACTCTTGCCCTGAGGTTACCCTTTGTTACCTACGAAAGCAATTTCACCAACTTCTATTTGTCAAATGTTTAGTTTCGCTTAATAAATACTGAGTTGGTTTATTTCTACATTTAATTATTAATTTAGCAATTGAAATTATTATACTTAGGAACGCTTACAGTTTTAAATTGTACTAAATAATAGTGGCGCAGTGGGACGGTGTGACTGTTAACGCGATTGGTTGTCGATGTGATTTGCACTCAGAGAAATAAATTATAAATTATCCAGCTGTGTATGAGTTTGTGGTCCTAGCGAGGCGTTGAATTTTGTTTTTTCACAGGCAGTCTTGACTTCCTTTGGAAAACGGAATGAATTCTTAGCAATGAGGCATAAAACTTGAAACTGAAAATAAAATTAATAATATAATAATTTAATATCAACAATAAGTTATTCATACATAGTTAATATTTATATTTATTACAATAAAATACCTAATATTTATTACAATAAAATAATATTTATTATTTTTATAATTAAATTAAGAAATAAGTTCAAAATATACCTACATGAAAGGTGTTTCCTTTACGATATCTACAAAGCCGCGTAGTGATTCAAGTTGCGGATTTATTATCTTAAATTTTGTCTATGCAAATACTCACTGTAAAAGAGACCTACGAGACACAATATGTCTGAGGGTCGCCATAGGACGATGTCATGTCAGAAAAATATGAATAGTGCTTTCATAAGTAAAGTTTCTCTGAAAGGATGTTGATAGCGTCGTTCATAATTGTACAGACGTGTCCGGTTTTTTCAAAGAGATATTGAAACTGTAATTGACACAAAGAGGAACTTCTGCTATTTTATTAAATTTTTTATCTGAAAACATCTTATTTTTGTGTTGTTATTTTAATTTTGTATCACTCGCACTCAAGATATAATTTCACTTATCATTTAAGTCTTAATTTAAAGACAAACAAAACGCTTAAATATTCATATAACATCTGTTATTTTTCATAGAAGTTGAGCTCAATGCTTATTATTCCCATAAATACTTGCATCATTCATTAGAATAAAGTTACTATTGGCTATTAAGCAATTGCACAATTATTAGATTCGTTAGTAACGACATTTAACAAAATCACATATTAATTACAGGAAAGCAATATCTAACTTAGATGTTAAGCAAATTACGAAATATCTTATAGTGTATTTTGCATTACAATTAATGACAAGTTTTGAAAACTAATTCTGTAAAGAAACCTATATCGAGGCTACGCGGCGCAGTGAAATAACGTCGAACTGTTTTCGCGATTAATTGTGAGTTCGATCCCCCCTCGTAGCAAGATTCTATTTAAAATGTATTTTCATTTCTCTCCTCTGCTCTGTTCTGCACTCAACACAGTGTCTCGGACGGAAAGTCAACGGAGTGACTAGATTGTAATATAAATATGTTTTTTTCGTAAAATAACCTTATATTATAGAATTTTCATTTTATATTAATAAAATTATTTGAATTACTTTCATTTTACTTTATATAGACAAAATTCACATGACCTCTCTATCAATATCATACAGTCACACAGTTTTAAATAATAATGTAATAAATAAATACGTCACTTATGTTCGAGTCATTCGTATGATTCATAATATTCAAGAAATTAACACAGCAAATAAGTATTTTTTATAAAAAGTATATATTAGTATCCTGTTGCTCGAAATACTTCAACATGTAAAGATCATTTTTTTTATTTAAGGTTGACTTTAGCACTAATATGAATATGTATACAAATATAACACAACAGCCTATTATATCTTAGAATTCTATAGGATTATGTTAAATATCATAGTAATTTTAATAAGATATTTATATTTACTATTTTTAAAGTGTTATTCCACACTAAGGATTAGAAAACATCTTTGAAAAAACGTATAAAAATTTGAACGCAGCGGGATTCGAACCCGCGCCTCTTGGATACCGTCCAAGCGCTCTGACCGCTAAGCCATGCGTTCTACTACCAGCTGCGTCGAAATTCTTATACGTTTTGTTACAACTTATTTATGTTGTTAGCATCTCTGTAGAGAGATGTCTTGTTAAACGATTATTTCTTAATAATCTTTAAGTAGTAGAAATTTGTAAAAACGGTATCCAAGAGGCGCGGGTTCGAATCCCGCTGCGTTCAAATTTTTATACGTTTTTTCAAAGAAGATATTTATAGTCACAGTTAGTGTACAAAAGTAGTATGTAGTATATATATTTTTATAGTATTTAAAGAAATAAAAGCAAAGAAATAACACGGAGAGACAGAAGCAATCTTTGACTTGACTGCTGTGCTCTAATTTGAATTGAAACTCCGACCAAGTGGTCGGAATTCCACTCCTATAATTACTACTAGGGTCCTCCCCAGTAAATGTCTTTGTATTTTTTTATTTTTGTTACCGATCCAAATTCCATTTGGTATCAACATATAAAGTGTGACTAGGCCACTACACACTAAGAACTATGTACATTTTAATAATATATAAGTATGTCCAGCTTCACATTTAAATATTAGAAAATAATTTCTAGTCATTTCCTTATAAAAGAAACTTTTAAACCATTGTCTATATACCCTAGAATTGACGTCAGTGATGAACAGAGAAAGTGCCAAGCTAATGTGTATATGTATATGTAAAGTCCAAACTTGCTTTATACCCGTTTAAATCATTCATTTAAAAATGCACTTTCTTTTACGTACGACAACGACTACTGACAGTATATAGAATATTTATTTACTACATAAGTAGACATTTCATGGAATTTTACTAGAAATATTGTTATAGTAAATATTATGTGGATGTCAATATGGTAATGCCAATACCTATACCTACTGCAAACATCTTAGTTGTAATTATTCTAAGAACTGATAAATAAAAATAAGTATTTAAGTCATTAGAATATTGTATAAATTATAACAAATTGCTACAAAAACAATCATGTACTAATAACAACATAGTAACGTATATATTTAAGGTAATATAATATAGGTACATAATATATTGCATGTAATATATATACAATATCACTGAACATGAATGACTCCAGCGTAACTCAGGATAAGCAAGCATAGACACACGCGGTGACTATAGATTTTATTGACAAGAACAAAATATATATTATTTAGAATATCCTTAAAACCTTATAGTTAAAAGCTTATTGGGTTACGTATCCGACCACGCTATATACAATAACTTTCAACACATTATACTTCAATGAACGAATTTGCTTCTACGCTAAATATACAACGGGAATTGGGTGACGAATGAAAAAACAAATTGGGTGGTGGTTATTAAGAAGTAAATTATAAATGTGATATTGAATTTACGTCAGATATATACATTGGGAGAAAGTACTAGAGAAGGTATATTTGTTCAGTATGTTTGCAACCCAAACTTGTTGTATACCTGTACTTGTCACCTCTTAAATCGAATTCCATTCATGATTAATAACGTAGTTCGATCACATGGTTATTATATAACTTAAGTACCGGTACTTTCTGATGACGTCCGTACGCTTAATTAAAAGTATTTGTTAATAAGCCAATTTATTGGTCACGTCTAGATACAGAAAGGTCTTTGCTTTTTCTGAAATTAAATGCAATGAGGCAAAATTTATATTAAAAGTAAACTGATCTTACCAGTATGGTTAGTCAAAATTTTCAAATTTAAAATAGTATATAATAGTATTTAAAATATTTTCATTTGTTCGCTCTGTAAGACCAAACGCGGCGTGGGTTCCAACACTCAACACGCAACGTCTCCAATTCGGAGGGAAATCGTTGTTACAATTATATTTAGCCATCAATCAACTAAAAACTTACAATGATTCAAAACATAACTTTTGAGAAAGCTAATATCCTTTATACATGTCAGTAAAAAAATTATTATGTCTCACGAGTCAAAATATTTTTATAACTATAATATAACTATTGGAACATATTTATGTGTTCATATTTCTTAAACGAATCTTTTAAATGCACAAAAACTTCGGGGTACTCAAAAAGTGTAAGTTGATTACAAATTGTATTGACTAATCGATAATAATAATAATATTAAATTTTACAATTTATCTGTTGTCTAAAAAGTCGGGTATATTTTTTTGTAAGTCGACTGTACGTTTTATAAAAACTATATTTTAGCTATAGGAAGCTGGTCAATTTTTCAATATACATAGTTAAGAATGGTACACCTGTTTCTTTTGTGTATTGTTAAGGCGATTTTTATACCGACCACGTATTATTGTTATGTAGTGAACAAATAAACGGATCATAATTCATAGCGTATAGCGAGTTGAGGAAAGCTGTAGTACAATATTCAGAGTGAATGTTATTTGGGAATTTTATCAAAAAATTATTTTTTCTATAAGTATAAAGCCTATAGACAGATACTGTGACTTTCCTTTCCAAAAGTTAACATATAATAATATTATATTTTCTACAATTTTAATTAGTATTTTGTGTAACACGTAACGGCCATCCATTCACACCAATAGATAAAGTAAACCATATAGCATACGCACACGAAAAGCTAATAGTGTGCGTCGTAACGACTATAGTCTCATTCTTACCTGCGCGTACGCGTGTCGTCTCTAAGAAAGCCTCAGTGCTAACCTGGCGGCCGTCGCGACCGCACCGGCCTGCCTGCCTACGATGCGGCAAACCTTGTGACTTTAGTGTGGTGAGTGTGTTACAGCACAGTGCCCGTGCGTTAACCCCAACCCCTGATAGTGTAAACCGGATTTCATATTTGGAACGCCCCGCGGCGTGCAAAAAGGTTGGTATCTTTGAACGATAGAGCATATACTTATTGATTGAAAATAGTGTTAATTTAAGGTAATGTGAAAGTTACTACGATCAATTGCCGAGTTCGAGGAGTCAGAAGTGTTGACATACTTTTGGTTCAGGTGTGGTGTAAGCAGGTGGGCGCGCCGCTCCGTCACACCGACCAAAATTCCAATCTCGTGAGATTGCTTTCGGTCGGTTGGACAACTTTCTTTCAATAGTTGATTGCTAATATCTTACATTATAATTTTTAGTTCGTTAATGATCTTAGCTATATTAATCTAAGCTGGGTGGTATTGTGAAAAAGAGAGAGATTCAAATATTGGAATTAGCAATGTAATATAGAAGACATCAACGCGCTTAAGCTCTTAGGATATTCCGACGATCACAAAGAATTCAGCAGTTAATGTTCAATGCACAAGTGACTGACTTCCTGTTATAGATAAACAACAAAAACTTGAAAATACAGAAGAAATTCTTTATTTTTATACTCGCCCTTTACTAGTAGGTCTGTTATCAGTTTTTGCTGTAGAAAAGCAACTATACAAACAATGCCACGACTTATAAGCGCGTTAAACGAGGACAGTGGAGTGCATGTTGCGTCGAGAGTAACCGGTTGTACGCCGCGCCACCGTCTCCTCGCTTCATTATCTGTACTGATATTGTAGAAAGACAGTCTTCCGATTGAATGGTGATACCCGATATATATTTTTTTAAAAGCATATAATATATGATCATATTTACAAATTAATGTTTCTGCATCTCTAATAATTGAACATGTTATTTAACACTAATTTTAAATAAATGTCTCAAATGCAATATACAAATTTAAAATTATACATTGTAAAATTTTTTTCAAATTCACTATTAATTAATTATACTATTTTTGTGTCAGGTCGTTATACTTCCTTTTACTAATTCACATTGGGAATAATCACTAGAAATTTGAATAGTAATTAGTCATACATTTGCCAATTTCCGCATATTTAATATTGCCCCATAGTTAAAGTATTAGTTTAATTACTTATTTCTTAAGCATAACAGTTAGATAACATTTTCGTCAAATTTGTGTACTTCCTTAAATCATCAGTGCGCATGATGTCAGGTAAAGGTCACGCAAACTGGTCTGACTAGTAATAGAAATATAATATATGATACAAGCAAGACACATCTATATCCTCGGATTGCCTTAACAACAGGCGGTCAGTCGTGCGGATCCAGTCCGCTAATTACGTTATATTGCTCCACCGTGGCCGCATTATTCTCTAGCACACTTCAAGCTAGTAGACATACCTGAATATTTGTGTTAAGCATGCTTCATTTCTTACTTGAAAATTAAGTACATGTTTAGCATAAAATAGTTTTAAAAATGGATCTGTGATACGTTGACAAAATTACTTTATAAATTATGACATTTTCCTATTTTGCATTTAAACAACGTCTTCTTGTAGGACCAGTATTGCTTTACTTAGGCAGAAACAACCAAGCCTTACAATATCCTATATACTATTAGAAAGATATTGAATATATTTTTAACATTTTTTTTAAAAACTGTGAATATTTCTTTTTTTAAAAATGTGAATATGTGTGAGTGGAAATCTGCCCATTACTTTTACACACCCGACTCGCGGATATTCCCAAATGGTTACTTTTATATGATTACACAAAATTTAATTTAACATATACCTTACCTTAGTGTACAAAAATAATATATTTTAGGATTACATATCAATATCAATTAATTTATTCACACAAATTGATATATTGTTTTTCTCTTGTCTCTTAATTACTCATTTTTACTTTAAATTTTACCTACGTTTTATATTTATTTATTGTATAATTATATAGATTTTACGCTCTTTATTATATTTATTTATCCTACATCCAAAAACTAAATTATTTAAAAATATTATATAAACAAAAAATACAATTAAGTCGAAAAACCTTTGCGGAGGTCGCATATTAACGGTTGGTTAGATGAAAACGAAATCTCCTTACAAACCTTTAACCCGCAAAGTAAAGGGCCATTATAAATATTTTCAAATAATTTCCTAAATTAATCCCCTGTGACGAAGGTAAATCTCGTATCATAAAAAAGCGTAACCGACTTTAGTAAAAGCTTCGTAATTACGTGCTTTCGGTGTCATAAAAGATGACACCGAAAATATTTTTGTAAATAAAATTTACTGAGGTGAATTTACTTTTTATTTTATTATTCATATTAATTCTAATCTACCTATTTTCTTGCGGAAAGTAGGCTACGGAATCCTTAACACTAGGTTGTCTCTGACTACTCAGCTATGCGGGATAAAGTTCATTATTATTTAAAACTAAAATAATAAGTTATTATTGACTGATTTTTATTGAAACATATTAGTAATTATCAAAACCAATACTATCTACTAACTTTTCATGCGTGTTCGTGCTAAACTACATAAGCGTTTACATGAGACGACAGTTTTTTATTGGTCCAATTGAAAAAGAAACGCTTAAAAAATACCGAAAAATTTGCCATTAGCTGCAGCTAAACCGACCCACATAAACTATAGTGTAGCCGGCAAAGTTAATCTCGCGTTGTTCATCCAGAATAATTGGTTTGCCCAAATTGGAAATCTAAGTCTTACGTACTTTAAATTTATACAGAGATGCACTTTCAACAGACGGTAATATTATTTGCTAATAATACTTTTAAACTACAAATAATAATACTATTCCTATACTATATGTACTTAATAACGTTTTCCAAAGGGGTTGAAAGTTTGGTATTTTAATACTTATATGGCCATTTTTATGTTATTATAGATGAAAAGATCTTGTAATAAAAATTTATCAATTAGAAGTGTGAATTTATATTCGTAAAATAGTATGTTTTGTTTTTGAAAATCATACGTTTTTACTACTAATGAGTGAAATCCACAAAATTATTTGCGGTAAAAATTATTTCTTAAGCTGTTTGTAAAGCACTTCATGGATTTTACTATTTTTAAAGAGTTATTCCATACTAAGAATAGAAAACATTTTAAAAAATGTATAAGTTTTTTTTGTTTTCTAATCCCCAGTGTAGAATAACACTTTAAAAATAGTAACATATTAAAATAAACAGCATTCCCTCTCGCAAAACGATTAATTTTTGATAATCTTTGGGTAGTAGAAATTTGCAAAATCTCTCTACAAAGATGCTATCGGCGTTAATAAGCTATAACATAAACGTATAAGAATTTCGACGCAGCTGGTAGTAGAACGCGTGGCTTAGCGGCCAGGGCTTTATAATTTGTTAAAAATGTGTTTCAACTTCATCGTCTACACACTTTACAAAACATTCTTTATAACAAAACTTAACTTTTTCAACAATATTTAAACATGTCAGATTTGGAATTTTCTATATTTGTAAATAGAATTTTCTGTGAACAATTAAACTTATACATAAAATATTTTCAAATGTCAAAAGCCCTAAAATTTAAAATCTCAAAATATATTAAGATAGTGTAATGAATAACAAAATTATTATAATAATCTTACAAAGTTTGTTTGTTTAATTATATAACAAGCTCAGCACTACAAAATAATCCATCTCTCGAAGATGTGCTGCCAACGGTTACAAGTCCGTTATCGCGAAGGAGGTCGTGCGCTCGCGCCGTCGCGTGCACACTTTCAAGCATTAGCTAGCTCTTGCTGAAATAGTCATAAATAATTGCAATCTAACTTGGACAAAGTAGGCAACAAGGTTATTGTAGTATTAGATGTGGAGATTTTAATTAATACTAAATTTAATTTAAATAAATAAGATAATTAACAATTAATTAGGTACGTAAATTTAATATGATTATTTATATTTTCCTTATTATTTCTCAAAAACAATAAATAATTTCATAAGCAGAAGTTATGTAAATGTCAAAGAGCCTAATGACTTGTTACGTAATTAACACCTGACAAATGACTACATGTAAAAGCAAAAATTGATCAAACCGTTCACACACCGTTCTCAGTACAAAGCGCACAAATGAATAATCTGGGAGGATTTTCAAGTCTGTCAACTAGGACGATTTCTAATTTTCCTTATGGTCTCTATTCTAAGGTGATAAAGCGTGATTTTGCCTGCCATCACAGTAACTACGCGCATTTGCGGAGGCATCTAAACTATCTGGCACGGCATAAATTTTCTTGTCTAACTGGTTTCTTGACTGACTATTAAAAGGCAAAAATTTAAAATTCGAAGGACGACATTTCGTAGGTAAAGTGCTACTAAATTCTGTAATTTTAAAGTCGACTACCTTTTGATTTCAATTTTCTTCGCTATAACATAAACAATAAAACACATTTTCAAAGGTTCTCCAGTAGTGTTAAAAATGTACAATCTGATTACGTAATGTTTATTGTAGCTTTTACTTTTAGTATTGAGTATGCTAAAATTGCTTATAACCTATCATAAAAGTTTCTTTGCATATTGGTAATAGTTTTCACTGAGACTCTAAAAAAAATGTCTCTTGAAGAATGGTATGCGTAGAATAATATGTGTATTGTATATACAAAACAGTATATTTTTATTATATTGAATTTCATGTTGTTATCCTGCTTAGCAGGGTAGACAGAAAGTATCTAGTTTCAAGGCTCTTCGTGTATTGCTTTCCGCCGAATTCGAGACATTGCGTGTTAAGTGGTGGAACTCAACGCCACGCTTTGTCTTACCCGAATGACGAAATGAACAACCGATCGTGTTTACAGTCACACGCTGTCCCACTACGCCAAGCCAGCCTCATAAATTAATTAGCCGGTCGAATAAAGAAAATGCATTCCAGTACTTAATGCTAATGATAAAACGACGATCACCAAATTGTCAGGCATATACTACGTAATACCAACTGTACATAGTCCACTTACCGGTTGACCAAACATTTAACGTCATCTCACCTACATACATACGTACAATCCCCTGATTTGCATTCGTGCCATCGTATAACATACGCATTTAGGCAAGTTAAGGAATCTGAATATAACTGTCAACCATTCCGTCGTAATCATGTCATAGATCCGGCCAGTAGCACGTTTAGATTATCGCTATAATATTACATATTAGAAAATATAAAAAAAGAGCACAACAGCCAAATTTTAAAAGATTTTTTAAAATTAAAGAAAAGTATTCAAATTTTCACAAAATTTAAACTTATTTAATGATAATAGATATTTATTGCCAAAGATGTTGTCTTTTTTAACGTCTATGTACGTATAACGTAGTAGAGTATTTATAAATTATTTTAAACATATTTTTGTTACTGATTTTAAAAAATATTTACAAACAAGTCAACCTACCTAAAAGAGCCATTTAAAGACTGTTAAAATGCAACGTAAAGCATTACCCATATGTTGCAGAAAGATGTAGTGAAAAATTACTTCTATCGCTACTTGAAAGAGGCTATATTAACCGATACTCGTAAAAAACATATAATAGCCATAAAAGAGTTATAATACAAAATATAAGGCAAAGTATATAATATATTAATTAACTAATTACTTAATAAGATCTTTGATTTTCGCGATTTTTATACATTTTAAATGAAACTATTTTAACCAGATTAATTAGTATTATAAATTAGTGTTCGAAACGTCAGGTGTCCAAAATGTATTTTCGAATACCACAATATACGCGATTAATCCGGTTAAAATAGTTTCATTTAAAACTAATTACTTCTAGAATTTTTATATTCATTAACTATCCAATTAATTATACCTGAGATTATGAAAGTAGAGTAAATGAAATTTAATTGTATTTTTAAAATCCCACTGTAATATGAATTAAAAAACAATAAAATACGTATTAGGTAGTTATTTCAAACTATTATTTGATATATAAAATTATCCATTTAAGCAAAAGTTCAAGAACACACTAAAAATAGTTAGTTGCATTTGCAGTTTTAATTTTGTATATTATCTATTTTGTTATAGTTTAATTTATTTATTTAAAAAACAACTGAAACAAAGGTTGTCTAGTCTAGTTTTTCAAATTTACAGTAAAAATCTTATAAACATTTAACACATTAAAAACTTTTAAATTTACACATAATTAGTGTATAATTTCATATGCGAGTTCTTTTTAGCAAATTAAGAAACAAAAAGTGGCCTACTTAATAACAGACAAGTTCTGATGGCTCGAATAAATAATAGGAAGTGGTCGTTGGGCGGGTTTTATATCTACTTATCTTCTATAATAAGCTAGTTCAATCAACAAGCGTCCCCTTCACTTAAATGACCTTGCCTCCACGCAAGGCTCACTGTCGTTCACCTCGTAAGAATGCGACTAATGCAGTGTTGTTGACAATATTAATAAAATCTATGAAAAACATGAATGCAGCTAGTAGCAAATTCAATTAAACTGCCTGTTTCTATTACTGTCGGATATATTTTTTTAAAATGAACCTATAAAATAGAAATACACCTATGATAGTATTTTTTTAACAAGAAAATCATGTTTAGATAGGTATCTATAACGCAAAATTTTTACACTGTCTAGCACGGTACGGCACTAAGCCAATGTGTAAAAATATAGGTTACGGGTGGTTCTTGGTTTGAATCCCTCTCGATAATTGCATATATTAAGTTCCGCCAATATATATGACTCAAAGGTCAGGCGTAACGTAGAGAACCGGAATAAAAAGTTCTTGAGTTTTTCCGATAAATCTGTAAGAATAGCTTTGAGTGTAAAAATTTTTAAATGTCTTTTTCCCTTCTAATTAAATGTTTTTGGTTTAAATTTAAATTATAACAAATAAATTTTAATACACAAAGTGAAACCAGATAATATTTACGACTAACCAACTAATGTTGAAGTGCGTACAAGTAGTCATAAATAAACAATTACACTTATTTATATTTTTAAAAGAATATTACTTTATTTTTAATTACTAGACAATTAATATAAATCGTCTAACATAAAAAATATCTAAAGAAAAAAATTTTATTTATAGTTGGCACAGTTCACTTAAAGTTGTGCATAGTATTTTTGACTTTTCATATTTACATACTGTTTTGATGGTTAAAAGATTTTATTGGATACTCAAAAAAAGTTAAATACAAATAAATGTAATTTATTATTACAACAAGACACTTTAAAGTACGCCTAATTGAAAATATGCCTAAAGCTATGAGTAATTAATGGAAACAGGAAATTGTTAACATAGTTTAGCAGTTTTATAATTAATAAATGATATTGGAAAGTAATCTGCTTTCACATAATACACATTTATTTAGATTCCATGTAAAACTTTCTGAATATCTGATTTAAATATTTAGTTGGACAATTTGTTTCAAAGAAATAGCTACTTTCTATTTTACTATTATTTATAATATAATAACTATAAGACATAGTACATACATAGTTTTCACACGAAACACATTATGAAGTAATACAAAATAAATCAGATTTAACTACTTATTAGCTTATGACAAGAGGATTTAAATCCTATAGAATTGAATTGTATTAAATTATTACTCCAATGTAGTCGACCTCCGCTAGGAATGGTGGAGCATAAAATGAACCGCTTGTGCCTGATTTACGACTTAATCATTAAGCCAAAATTATTATTTCCTTTGGGAAAATGCTTCATTTTTGTTAAAATATGGGACATTTTACATAATTAGAGTAACAATCTTTACGAAAATCAAATGTAAGCTAAAGCATTCATTTGATTCAAGCCTCCAAGGCGAATACAAAGGCGCTTACAACATGCTTACACGACAAGCTGGTTTTCATTGTATACCAATATACATAACAATAATTGACTGTCTAATCACCGACCTCAAGGTGTTATTGCACAAAGTTATTCTAAACCGTACCCACACCTCAGATTGATTCGCTCGCAGCTTACCGAAACCGCACTCACAATTGCTTCAAATATTACTTTGGTTTATTATTTTTGTTTATATACGCACCTAGTCATATAGCACTTATATTATATTATATATCCCATATATATATATATATATATATATATATATATATATATATATATATATATATATATATATATATATTGTACACATTAATGTTACCTTCACACCATGTTATACAGTTATAGACACATTATATTGATTCTTTTGGATTTTTTATATTCAGGTCAAGACTAAGAATAACGCAACATAGCAAATTTTTTGATTTGTTATACGTATAAAACATAATTTTCACACAACCTTTTCCATTTCTAATTAGAAACATTCAAGTATGTCTGAGATGGTAAGAAGGAAGTTTAAACAAATATTCTCACGTATGTAATAGATGGTAGCCGCATCAAGAGAATACGTGACGTTCATATTTTGTACGTGTTGTGCCCACAATATTCACTCGCTCGAAGTAACTTTTAATTATATTTGCTTTAAAACACTACTATGTTATAATATTTCTGTTTTAAAATCATAGAGCTAGATAATTATTTGCCAGTGTGGATTGCTTGAAACTCTTCTTGAATTAGAAAATATATGACGCTTAACACATTTAACAAATAGAAAATAAAAGCTATTCGATATAGTGAATTAAATAAAATGAATAATGATTTTGCACGAAACTTGTCGAATAAGGTTTAGGTGAAAGTTATTAAAAATATATATCTAAAATATTTTTCACTATTATTATGTGAGTTCGCTAAGACATTTAAAATGCAAACCAAATTTATTGCTAAGTAATCTTAGATTGGACTCCTAAAGTGATGCTTATTATTCCACTTTCGTCCATAAGCCATTGTCGGAATGCGCCTAGAATAATAAAGTCAAATATAAAACGATATGGCTACTTTCTAGCAGTTCTCAAACATCGAGATATGTGTTCGGCCTTTTATTATATAAAATTAAGTAATTTAATATAAAATATCCACTTTAAATATAACAACAAATAACAAAACTATGTAAACTGTTTTCTTAACTAATTTTTACTTAACATCAGTACCTTAGGTACGTACAAATTAAAATTTCAAGTAAAGAATAAATTGAAGCTATCATCCGTTTCAATTGTCTACCGTTCCATTTTTAATGTCACATAATACTTCATAATTCACCTTTTAAAAAAACATTTCAGTTTCATAAATCGAAGTTAACCCGAGATCCGAATGCGTAACGGTAAAGTTGTGTTTATCTATGTACTTTACTTTTCCATTTACGCAGCAAATGCATAGACGTAAATATAAAAATATGTATATATATATATATATATATATATATATATATATATATATATATATATACATATGTATATAATATTGAAATTATAGTACCAAACTAACATTAGAAGAAACTATAAATACTAAGTGGCGTATAATTAAAAATACAAGTAATAGTATATGTACGTGAGAAATATGTTTATAATATTTAAATAAAACATAATATTACGATAAGTAACTTTGCTAGATAGACAATTTGAGTGCGCTGACATCAGCGGAACATCTACAAGGTTGATAAAAAAACCTTACATTATATATTTATACATTTGTACGATTAATAATATGTGAAGAACAACACAAATTATCGTCCGTAACATAATAACACATTTTTGTTTACTGTATATAATAACAATGTAGAATATTTACAAAAAAATATGAATTCACCGAAATAAAATGATTTGTTTTTCCCTTTTACAAACACAATATATATTTCGCGTTTATAAAACCCATTTAAACGCTATATTTTCAACATATGAATAAATGAATTAATTACTTTTGCCAAAACTTTATATATATATATATATATATATATATATATATATATATATATATATATATATATATATATATATATATAAATATATATGTATATATATATACGTATATATATATATATATATATATATGTGTATATATGTATGAGTGTGTGTGTGCGTGCATACTTATTTAATATTATTATAATAATTTTTATATTTCCAGTACATGGCTTCAAGATAACAATGGAAATTTTATTCTATGAATACGAAGAAACTCAGCTCTCCGTCATTCGTCTAGTAGCTCTCGCCCACACCTAACATATAAAAAGGTCACAATGTCAAAGTTTTGCAAGCTAATATCTATTATATTTACTTTTATTCGAATGCTAGAGTACGTAGGAGCGTTATGCTAAATATATGTGAAACATTTTAAGTTTATTCATACGAATAAAATTGGAAATTGGAAACCTCTCAACAATGAAACGTGGTATTTAATTTGTTTAATTGCGCCATATTTATGCACTCTCATTATACAATTTTAATATTCACCTGATAAAACATTATAGGGATATATTATTGACATTAAAATTCGTCAGTAATTAACGTTCAGCCTTCCTGTTATACAGTGAAACAAGTTTAAGCATAAATAAAAATGAGCATCTTTGTTCTTTATACAACCTTCACCTTTTCATCTTTGCAGAGGGCAGCTTGCCTCTATACCGGTTGAGTCATTTCAAATCTGCCAACGTGATACTTGAATTTATTTACTTTAAGCTTTTAATATCCTTTAGCAGGACAATATTACTTTAAACTTGTTAAAGTTAAGCATTCTTTTGGTTTCACCTTTAAATAACAAAACGTTTAACAAGTATAATTCAATTACGTATTCTTTTATTTTTAGCTATGATGTTCATTGTGTGATTAATATTGGTTTGGCTCTGAAAGTACGTAGTGAGTAATTCATTGAAAACTTATAGAGGTCCAGTATTAATTATTACTTTATAGCTTATAACGTGCATGCCAAGTTTCCGAAACAACATTAAATTAAACTCCTAAGTACTAGTTTAAATACCAAGGAAGTATGTATTTTAAAATAATAATACAAAATTTAATTTGTATTTTAACATGCAAAAAGGCCGTTATTTCAGTTGGAAACCATAAAAATCTTTAGTAAACTCAAAGCGCGGGGTGTCAACTGGCTGCAAATAATTTGTACAAAGTAAACAATGAAGGTACCGAACAATAGTTTTGTCCGTAACCAAAGCTAGTGGACGACAGAGACGACTGAAATTAAGCACAAAAATGCGCTAAACGTAAAAGTAAAGATTTCTCGCTTCACAAAAACACGAGCCGTCGTTTTGGGCGTCGGTCTCGTTAGTCCCATTCAGCCGGCATCCGCGAACTTTAGAAAGGCCTTTTTGTTACTCATTCTTCTGTTGCTTTTATTAACGCCCTACTCGTCCATCGGCGTTGCCTTTAAATATTATGTACTGTTTTTTCAGCATTGCCTAATGAACACAACACGCACGAACAAAAATACGCCGTGGAACAGTTAGTTGATAAAAACAACAAGTAGCGATCACTGTGATATTATATATCTGAGTAACTGTTGCGCTTAGTGGTTAATGAAATATAAATGCGAAACAAACAGGTTTGCCTTCACTAAACGTTTAAGATACCTACATCCTCCAGAATGGAATTTTGAACGTGTAACGTGCTTGAGCTTTGCGGCAACTTCTAATAATTGTAAATTTAAATTTACAATATATATTACTCTTATAAGTTTTATTTATCAACTATATGATTTTTATGTTATTACAATATTAATATTTTTATTACACTTTAATGTGTCTAATTTGTTGTTGTAATTTTAAATTATTCTCTAACACTAGCATAAAGGATGTTTTATTTAGATTTTTTTACTAAGAAAATCATTATAAATAAATAGGTTGATCATATCTTTAAACATTCATTTAAATCAATACATTTGACATTATAAAAAATATTGTATTAGTCATCAGTCCAGGTAGATATTTAACTGTGAAACGAATTAACACAATAACTCTTGGGATCTTATAATGGCTTAGTGGTAAACAGGTATAGAAAATTATTGCCCTCATAAATTTTTTTCTACGAAAAGATACAGGCGATACAACTTTTAGGCGAACTAAATTTTTTAAATTATTTATTTATTAATACTTAAAATATTCTTATTATCTATGATAGCTAGTAAAAATATTATTTTTATTCTATAACAACTGTTTAAAGTACTTGAGTGGGTTTTTGCATTGCAACCTCTAACTTATATCACTACAATTACGTCTGTCATAAATTCCAACACCATGACTAACACACACGCTTTCAATGAGTCATCATAATATATAAATAAAAAAATTATAACATATTATACAATTTGTGTAAATATAAATAGAACGTTTAATAAATTATTGAATATTAAATATTTTATTTTAATGTGAAACTCGTTTACTTATTAAAATTTAAAATTATTTAATTAGAAAATGTATAACCTGAACATATATGCAGAGATATATTTAAAATGTTCCTCCGCTCCGTATAAGAAAACCGTGTCATAACATGGGAAGTGTTTAGTGTCGTTGAACCTGCCGTTGTGGTGACGTTTTCACTTTTACCATAAAAATTCAATTCCGCAGTACTTGAACGGCAGGAAAATAAGTGGAAAAACGCTTACATGATGTTAGAATAACGCGGATGTTAGCACCAAACGCTATAAAGCGCCACATACAAATAGGTATATTTGCATAACGAAAATGTTTTATATTATCTCAATTACAGAAAGTTTTTTTATAAGTCTAAATCGATTATAAAACATTCTTAATTCTAAATTGCCATATAAGAAGACACATTTGTTGTTCAAACACGTAAAAAAACCTGAACGCTTACTTTTTTTATTTAAATCTTTTTCTTTATTAATTTATTTAAATCTCTTATATGTGTATTGAAACCATCTTTTTCAAAAATTGAAACTCTTTTCTTTGTAAAGTTTTATGATTTTTCTTTCAAATAAATAGATATTAGAGAATAGAAACTGCCCATATAAATCCCACTATAAATACTTCTTTATTAAAATTTGCATAAAATATCGTGGTTACAATTTATTTAATTATGTTACATAATACGCTTTATTCACATGAAAGCATTAGATTTACATTTTCAGGGTGAGAAAGTCGCTAACAGCAACCTATTTGCAAAGTGAGACATCAGATTGGCCAATTGTTATTAGTGTCATGTTCGCCAGCGGCAAGAACTAAATGCGTAAAGCAAGTAACGGTGTTAGTTCAACGAACGGAATGTAGTACTAATAATAATATCTCCATCTGTTTTATAAAAGGAAGCCTGATAGCCGCCACTCGTCGCCTTGCATATGTTGTCCTTTTACAAAACAGGAAGACCGGAAGCGAGCCTTCCTAATTTGCAGTTCTACTGTTTTAATTTATCTAAGTACATTTCTTTGTAAATACCGCCAATACCATTGAATGTTCTAGATCATAATAAAATATATTTTGTAGAGCAAGGGCATTCAAAACTAGTAAAAGAAAATTAAAAGTAAAGTTTTACATTACTCGACCGCAAAATTACTCGTACGTGAGTGTAAAATGGATTTCGGTGTTTCCAGTACAATGACATTCTAAAATGACAATGAACTTTATTATCTTTGCAAAACTTTCCTTTCTTAAAAAATGACTATTTAACTTTTACCTTTAAACCATTACTGAGTAGTAAGTTGCAAAATGAATGATAGTTTTTGACTTAACGACATTCCGCTTTAATGGACAGCGTCTGACTGTAAATGCGATTGGTTGTGGGTTTGATTCCGACTCGGGATATATAAAATCATTTCATTCCTTCGCTCTGGTTAGACAAAGCGCAGCGTTGAGTTCCGCCACTCAACGCGCAATGTCCCAAATTGGCGGAAAGCGGAATACGGAGTATCTTTACACTAGGTACTTCCTGTCTACCCTACTGTGTGGGATAAAAGCGTGAAGCTAAAAAGAAGAAAAAAAATTGATGTATACTGTATGCCATAAAAAGTATCTACCTACATAATCCTGGTACGTTTAAGTTTTAAATACAGTTATTTACCTTACGTACCTTATGCATTTCTAGAAGGTGACAATATTTTAAAGGAAGATATTCTGTTGTGTGTCCTCATTTGCCTCCATCATTTTATTATAACCATAAACACACCGAAACAACGCAACGTTATGCAATATAAGCATGAAATATTAAAAATCGTGTTCAACGACTAGAAATACTTCTTAGAGCAAACTTACACAACTAGTTGTGGACTGTTGACTTCCCATTTTCTAACGAGATTTTTTACCTCAAAGCAGGCAAGTCTCTTAAGAGTTGACCTTCTTTAAAGATTCAAGAATCAGTAGAAAACATTTAATACTAAAATTTTATACAATTTATATTTAATAACTGATTCTCTTAACATAATTCTCGTAAAGTCAATCAAGATGCGCAAAAACTTACAATTTTCAAAAAAAAAATTAAAAAAAATTTTTTTTTAATTTTTTAAAAAAAATACAACTGTATTCAACAATTGATGTTTTTAAGTCGAAATTAAAAAAATCATCTATTGACCAAGTAAATTCCTTAAACCCATGTTTTAGCTTTTGCCTTACTGCGGTAACATCTACTTAGTCCGACGCTCGCCCTTTCCAATGTAATTACTTGCTAAGTACGTTAAGCCTCTCGAACTAACAAACGGGAATTAGGTTTATTATAGGACTTAAAACTGTTTAGTGTAACCTATTTGCAGAAACATCTTTAAACAAACTAACCACCGAATGCTACCATGAATATCTATTTCTTTTCATTCGTGACGAAACTCTTTCACTTCGAAATTGAATATGAATATGAAAGACGCGTCGAGACCCATATCTGGTGGGGATTGAAAAAGGCTGTAACTGTAAAACATTCAACGAACGAGTGACACTGACAATGAGGTGTTCCGTATTAGGTGTACGCGTGTCCGTCACGTATGTTGCGGTATGTGGACGGTTTCAATGGATCAAAGCACGTACGGCGCTGTGCTAACTTTCCAACGCATCATCACAAACGATTTGCAAACAGAGATTGAAAGCGGTTTTAATTATTTTTGCTTTTCTCCACTTTGGTTTGCTTAAGGTTATACGTAGAACGTGAAGTCGAACCGTATTTACCAAAGGAAGATGCAAAGTAAATTTAATATTAAAATCTTGGAAGATATAAATATCCAAAGTGATCATCAAATTTCGTTTCCGGATACTCGCAATATCGTTTGTGCAAGAAACGGCCTAATATGGTAATATTTGATTTTATATAAATTATTTCTTAAGAGGCAATTAAAGTTCTTACAATCTTATACCATCTTACCGTGGTTATGGCATCTAATGCAGTGTTAAAGTTATTTGGGCTAGTTTCCGCAATTTTGTGATCAAATAGCGTGAAAATTAGTATTAACTCTGTCCTACTTTTCTTTTGTACGTTCATATTAAGCGATTAAACGAAAATTTAAAGTTAGAGCGGCATCTATTTAAGTATAATTTAAATATTAAGAATACTGTACCAGAATTCTTAATTATTTTTAAGTTTAATAAATTTAAATTTCGTTAATGAAATTATTAATTATTTATATATGGATCACATAAAAAATCATATCATCATTCTATTTTTATAACTAACACATATAAATTCAGAAACATATAAATTCTCTAGTATTCCGAATATAAATACCAAACAAATGCTCTTTATTATACATTTACGTTTCCTCGTTACGTTTACGATTCATAGTTCATTCGTAAAGACTGTAATAAGAATTACCTTATAATTGCATGTTATGCAGAGTTTACATATTTTAATTATTGAATTTACGTGACATTTGTTGTACACTTGTTATTATATCATTCATTATGAAAATTCCCCGGCGAAACCACAAAGTAGATATTGAAAATAGAATATTAATATTTTATTACAACAAAAATAATATCATAATTTATGATGCTAGGTTCTCGCGTAATAATATACATACAAACAAAGTAAATAACATCGTAATATTGAGTTTTATAATTTTTTTTTATTGTTTAATAACATTCCCAGTTAAGGTTCTGTTCCTTCTGACATTCTGCAGAGTATCCCAATCGGCATTAATAACAATATCAATATTTATCTTTCCAGGTAAATGGCTTTTCGATTGCTGAAGGGACCTGTCGGATATCCGATTTACGTACTCAGGTAGTATTGGCATATCGTTTAAGCAAGTTAAGTAAAGAAAAAGTGAAGCCTTTTACTTTCCTCGAATTACATCTTAAATTTAAAGCCACGTGTGTGACGTGAAAGTGAATATACAATAAGCGATTCTCACCGTCCATTCTACAAGCATTGCCTGCCTACCCATCGCTATTGATTGTCCGGAACACTACTCGACTTTCTCATTAACATCGTAGTATGAAATCTGCACACCGCGCCCGTTTCAATGGAACGGTCATTAAGCGATAAATATTGACTGTGCAACTGAATAATATTATATTATAAATATAAAATTTAATTAATAGTTTTTGTTCTGACCTGCTTTAACACATATTAAAAATAATTATATTGATAGACATTGCAAATTTAAAATTATATTATTTGGTTCAACTTACGTATTGCAATAAGTCAGACATAAAATGTATAAATTTTAAAAAGCTTTTGTAAATCGACCAAAACAAAGCTAGGCGTTAGATTTCGCTATACGACAATGTCGCTATTTGACCGGAAACTGAGGAGGCGACTTGTCTCGCTAAACGTTTCCTGTCTAACCCGTAAAATATTGTAGGTATTGGAACATAAAACAATGCTTTTTTCTCTTGTCTATTAGTTTCTTTTGCAAATTATTTAAACTATCGCTATTTAATGACAGATGAGTGAAAATAATAATACTTTCATAGCTTTTGCTTAATATAGTAGTGCTATATGAATATGATAAAAACTAATAATATTACTTAGATCCTTGCTACATAAGAAATAGCTTTATTGAAATGTGTATAATAAGACACCTATAATAACTTCTTACAATTTTTGAATTTTTAAAAATAATAATATAATAATAACTTTCTAAAAGAGACACTTCATTCTTTTTTCATCTTTCTATAGTCTATCATGAGTTTCTGTTTTAAAGTCAATAAAATATTGTAATTATTATCGAGAAGATTTTTTAACAAGAACGATTCAAGAAGAGCTAGAACAATATATATAAAGCAAAGTTTAAGTAAAATTAACTATATTTTCACAAAATATTTATTTAAATGTACAATTGTACATATAACCTTAAAAATATATTGCAATAAATTATCCCATTTACCTGCAACAAATTGATCTATAAAAATGCCCCCAATTTTTCGTTACGGTTATTATTCGAAACATATCGACGGCGAAATCGAAAATTGTTATCATTTGTTTTAATATAAGTAAAATGCAATAAAGTAAAGGCAGTCGTTCTACGGCTTGCAATTGGTGGCATGCTTCCAGCAACTGTATTTATTGAGCGGTGAATTCTTGTTGCCTACGTATTATGTGGGTTTGCATACAATAAAACATGGCAGATATCTAGGTCTTCCACACACAAAGTTAATAACATCCAGCTGCAATATTGTATCACTCACTATTAATATATACATTATATTAAAAAAGTAATAAAAAAATATACATCGTAGCTCATCTATAGGCAGCATCTGACTGTAAACAAGATTGGTTTTAGGTTCGATTCCCACTCGGGAGAATGATTATATTTAAAAATGTATTTTCACTTTCCGCTTTGGTAAGACAAGGCGCGGTAGTGTGCTCGCCACTCACCATGCAATCTCTCGGTTTCGGACGAAAAGCAGTTAACAGTGTCTTGACATTACGTTACATTTGATTAACCATATAGTATGCGGAATAAAGCATGAAACTGTAAAAAATGTTATAGTATAGGCAATAGCACTTTAAAATATTTTTTACCACTTCTAGAGACCAAAATTGAGAGAGAATTAAACTATTGTCAAGATACCTATCAACAACTGGATAAACTACCTAACTGTTGCTTTCACAATTTACGCAATCGTTTAGTAACGTTGTTATCTTTGAATTAGCAGACGACATCGAAGCGACAAGACGTCGTCCGAAAGAACTGTTATTACCAAGAAAACTGTTTACGCTTCATAGCGGTAAATTTAGTAGTACTCTAATAAACATATGATTTTCGTTTAACGTTTATTAATATTCAAGACAACATAATCTAGGATCCCGTTGTAACCTGTCCTTGTATGTTTAATAGCGGAAACCATTGACACACATTCCAATTTCCAACCAGTAATTTAATTCTTAATGGTGCACGATATCATTTTCTTATAGCTTATTGCAACGCCTCTATCGTCTATGCATAATTTTACTAAATAAATATTTGCTTTGTTGATGCCATTTAGGCGCACCGTTATAACGTTACTCTCCGAAATATTATATTAAAATTATTTTTATTTCCTCGCTATCAGTAAACATTACGCGGCGTTCAGTTCCGAATACTGTAAAGTAATAACTTACAAATTTTTGTAATTTAACACTCACTATTCTTACTTGCTTTACTTGAGTAAATAAAGAAATATTTCAGTAAGCTTATAAATATATTACATTTAATTTTTAAAATTTAAAATCAAAAATTTTATTCAAATTAAATTCAAAATTGTCGTTATAATAATAGTTTTATGGAACTTTCACTTGTGCGGCGTTGAGTTCCGCCACTCAACACGCAATGTCTTGTGTTAGGCGGAAAGCGAAGTACGGAGTGTGTTGACACTAGGTACTTTCTGTCTATCCTGCTACGTGGGATAAATGCGTGAAGCTAAAAAAAAGATTTTACACTATATAGATTGCTAAAATTATTAAAAATTTCAGTTTTGACATAAATTGTGACAGATTTAATACAAAAAATACTAACAAAAGTAAGGCAAAACAGATATTTTGCATTGTTGTAATTATGTAAAACATCGTTTATTATTGCGGAAACGGAAATTTTAGTTTTTCTTACACGACGCCTATTTAAATTTAAAGGTTAAAGAATGATGATGATTATATTATTATGTATATTATTGTACAGTGTATTTTTTCACATTGTATAACAATTTATAAAAAATTGTAAACATTTACTAAGATTACTACATTACCTAACTAGCCAGTTAGGTACATATGTAAATAAAAAGCGAATTTAAACCGGTCATTCAATAGAAACTGTGAAAACGTTATCACATTTGCCTTGCATTAATTTAAAAGCGTGAGAGTATACAGGTGTTTCTAAACATTTTGTCTGCAATAATGTAGAATAAGGAGGTCACTTTTGAGCAATGTTCTCATTATGACAATGGTCAATTAAAAATTACACCTCGTCCTAATTCTTGTACTATAACGGGATTTATGAGAAAAACATACGTATACAGTAAAATATTTAAATACTTTTAATCGTCTTTATTAAAAAGGCTATTCCAAAATCATATATGTATTTACTATGACGTACGCAAAACAATAAACATTTATGACGAAAAGTATTTCTTACCATATTACCTACATTTTACTGTGTCTTAACTTCAATAGTCACATTACATAAACAAATATTCGTAGTATTTTGATGCTGACATCACTGTGATCGTGTCTTACTATAATTGTGCTATAAAACATTACGATATAGGAAATAAAAGCTACAACAGAGGCACTTCCTAATAATTCGTTATGTCTTTCTTGTATGCCCTCGTGGCCTCTTCTCACGGTGTATGAGAATTGCCTCTATTGTCTTCTAATAACGCGCTTTAACACTATTTCTAGATTCAAATTTTACAACTTTTCTCGGAAATTCTGTTTTTTTTAAATAACATAATATTATTTTTATAGTTTATTTAATTTAATATTACAAAAATGTATTTATTTATTATATTGAACTACGTAAAGCTATATTCCTGGCTGGTTGGCTTAATTAAAAAAAACTTAACTTATTTTCACCTTATTGATAGCGTACTTTTTGACAATTATAGATATTTCAATTATAAATTACAATCAGTGTGGACCCTAATATTTTTTATATTAAGTTGAATTATTAACGTGAAAAAAATAAAATATTTTATTTTTAACAACGTAAATGTGACGTTTTATAAATAAAATTATATTCTAGTGGTAAATCATTAAAAAATACATATTTATTTTTCGTTTTTCAATATTAAAAAACTGTCTACTTAACTGATTTCAGATTTTTTTTTGTTTGTAAACGCGACCGATTGTGGGTTCTATTCCCACTCGGAGGAATGATTATACGGAGTACGGAGTATTTTGCCACTAGGCACTTCCTTCCTACAGGATAAAAGCGTGAAGCTAAAAAATATCCGACTATTTTGTATGGCAAATAGTATTAAATAAAATTATTTACATTTTAGGGTTAGAAGGCCACTTAACGAAAAGAAATATCTAATAAATAGTATTGCCTAATTTTTTTTGCAACTTCCGTTTATTAAAAATCTTTGATATACAATTTCCTTTCTTGCAAAACATTATGCACTTAAATATCTGAGAAAAACTACAGTTGCAATTATTAGAGTATTTATCGAAGTTTGACGTTGGCTTGATAGCAACCTTCCTGTATTTCCATAATTACCAATGCTATGCTTATATACTGTTATAAAATATATTAATATATATTATCTGATAAAATGGCACACCGTGACAGCCTGCGTCACCTAACCGAATGAGGCTAGAACGCTGGGTCGATAGAAGGTTCGGAGTCCTGGCGTTCAGGCTCGTGCTCGTTCTAACGGGGCACGGTGGCTTCGTAAAATACCTGCATCAAATTGCACATCGACGTACCATTAGTGTATCGCCATTGATTTAGCACATCACACTCTAGCCGAATGCCCCGCATAGGCTTACGAACACAAAAAAGGAATATTTGCCATTACAAAAAATTTATAACTATTACAGACACGCAACAGTCCAAGCACAATAGTACATTAAGAAAACCTCCCTCGTTCCAACTTGGGTAAGCCACCTAATGAATTCTGCTTCTTTAAAAGCCCATTAGCAACGTACGTGACTGCGAAATGCTCGCAAATATTTTATTTTAAGTACAAATTTCCTAAACCCTCCGAGCTATTGTTTTAAAAGGCTGATTAATTGCTTGTTATATAAAGATTAATAAAGGTGAATGTTACGTATTTCGCAAATTATGTAGACACTTAAACACACTAATTTCGTATTTATTTATACAGTCGCAAGAAACATCTGTAATAAGTTGACGATATATCACCTGTTTAAAAATAGTTCACAATTGTAAGTGGTATATTTACTTTTTAGGGCTGATAGAGAGGACAGTTTAGCAATCAATAGAAAGTTCCTTTGCCTCACCTAACCTAATGAAATTAGAAAATATTAAATCATGGGAACATTTTCGTTGACAGAAATAAGATCCACGGCACGCCACTTTGCCATATTATTTTAAATTAAAAATAATGTTCATACTTCTATCGATATTTACTATCTAAAATCATAAGGAAGGTTTAATTTATAATTGTATTGTGAGAAAATTTCAGCAAAAAACACCTTTAAGTTTCGCTTAACAAACTAGGATAGAAATTCGCTTAATTACAAAACCCAAAATGGTCCGTTTATTGCGCCTCTATTGAACTTCGTGTAGAGACAAATTGCTCTAAGGTACATAATCTTTATGTAAAGTTAATTGGTGTTCAAAGTAACAAGTGTAAACGAATTGACTACAAAAGATATTACTTTACCGGAATTTAGCATTACATGTATATACTTTATATTTAAATATTGTATAATTTAAAAATATTATACAATCGTCTAAAATATGACGCTTAAACTATCACTTTGTAATTACTTTACAATAAGACTACTTGACTACTTTACAATATACGTAGTTAACTATTACGACTACATAGTTATTGCATACTTATTATAAGAGAGCATTTGTTAAAATTTATTTCCTAAGCTTTTTGTTCAGTATAAATATAGTATTGCAATGACAAGATTTTTGGAACATTTCTTAATTAAGATACAAAAAGGGTAAAATATTATATGCATGTTCTTTCGGGAAAATAGTACATTTTTGTTCGCATGACTTAACTTATAATTAATATATATTTTTCTTATATTGCAGAGCCACGATGTTGATAAGGTGTCGGGCGGCACTTGGTGTCGTCGCGCTTGTTTTACTCGTCTCACCCTCATTGTCAGAGGTAAGGTTAAAATTATTTATGGTACGTTCAGTAAAAGTAGACATTATAAAAATATGAAATAGAGAGCTATTGAATTACTGTAATAACATATAAATTTTGAGTTTCAATTCTACACATTAAACTAAATACGAAAGTTTCATACAGAATCCAGAACTATGTCGAAATTATTCGCTATAACCCTAAACTTCCACCGGTATCCCTGGGACTTCCCTAAAGTAATTTATAAAATGCTTTTGAACACTAACGTGTACCTTTAGCACATAGTTGCGCTCAATGAGATTTTAGCATATTTTGGTACAATGAATATACTTATATTTGCATATTACATGATGTTCTAACCGACTATGTTAATATTTACCATCACTTTGTATTTTTACAGTTATAAATAAATTTCATACACATTATTCGGTAATTTCATATGTAAAATTCAAATATATTTCAATGGGGTTACCTGCAGGCTAAATTGAAAATGATAACACAAGCAAAGTCATATTATTTCCAAATTTATTCAGTTTTATTCAGTTTTATTTCCAAAATATTGCAAGTGTATTAAAGAAGTAGTATCAAGTATTTGTATTCTTGATGCTATTATAGATATTTTGCAATATATAAATATAAATCTGTTTTATTACAAATTTTGAGAAATTGTTATTTAATTGTTTGTTCAGTTTAAAAATCGTACATCAACAAACGAAACCTACATCTTCAAGCTTTTTTTATCTTTAAATCACATAAAAGCTGTCACGTTTAAATAAGCAAATAGAACCGTTGCTCAGTAGCTTATTATGTAGACAGGTTACATCAAAATTTAGGGCGAACGCTCACATTAGGCAGATTCCCCTTGTGTCTAACTCACCGTTATAAATCCTATCGTTAAAGTATGTTATACTCAAAGCGTACCCCAAGTAATATATTTATTTTAAAATAACGTCAACGTCACATTATTAAGCATATTATAAAATTTAAACAATGTATGCAAAGTTTTAGATTATTTTATCTTTTTGTGATTAACACATTAAAAATATAAAAAAAGTATTACATATAAACACAACAAATTCTTTGCACTTACAAAACATGAATTCTAATTTATTAGACAAAATTACTTTACTTGTTAATGTATAATAATTATTTACAAGCCGATTATTTCAATGATGACAAAAGTCTCACACTAAATTATCTATTTGGATCATATTAAGTAGATAAAGAATTAACTGATTAACTAGTTTAAAAGTTCTTCTTATTGGAGTTATTTTGTTCGTTATTTTTTGTCTTTGCAAAGCATGACTCTAGATATTTTATTTCATACATTAAAGTAATCCACAATTTAATTGTGTTGATATCTAATGATAAAATATATATCAAAATTAAAAAACTTCTGGTAAGCGCAACATTGAGATCAAACGCCCTACACACATCAAAGCTCCATGCTCAAACAAAAAAATATATTTCTTTCAAAAATATTATTTTTAAGTAACGACAAAGTATTATAGCATTTCGTTGAACGTCGACATTTTTAATGAGGACTGAACTATTGTTAAGCCACATAGTTTAACAGTCTGAATGGAATTACCCGTGTAATTAAAACTGTTAAATTTATCGTCACAGTATTACAGAGGACGATGTGCAAAAATTAAAAATGATAATGCCATTTACTCTTTGCATAATAAAACGCCCAAGTATTACATAAAAATGGGAAATGTAATATATTACTATATTTATTTTAGACGATTCGTCATATAGGTAATACTTTAACGAAAGAGGTTGTTGTACTTAATAATTTTTCAGTCTCATTCAATAAATTCTACTTTCTTATTTAGCTTAAATATTATAACGCAACCATACATTCTAAATAATTAAATAAGTAATTTCTCTGTAATTATTAATATTAAACAAAAAATTATCAACAGCTTTTACAGATGTGTCGAATGGGAAACTTTATACAATACATTAATTCACAAATATAGCGTGTACCTCTCCTCTAATATCCTGAATATTAGATAAACCGATAAACCTACATCTGACCAACTTTCATCTGAGGCTTATGCAAGTTGCTAAATGGTTATTCAAAATTAAATGACTACTTTTAACAACTACGAATTTTCAAAACTAACACACAAAGTTTACTTTAAAAATGTAATGTAGGTTTGTACATAATGATTAAATTATTCAGTGTTTAATATGTGCAAATAATTTTGTTTATCGGAATTAAAATTTTTGTCTACATAGAAATCAATATAATATAGATATAATGATCTAGTATGATAAATAGAACTTTTTATGTAGATTACCAGATCGGTTTTGTAGAGCTTACAAACACTTGACAATCGTAAATTCTATATCTAGAAACAGTAATGAAACCGTTTAAATATTCATAATAACATTACTGTACCTGTAAAGCAACAGCTACATACACGACAATTGACCAATACAAAATAATACGCACAAACCATTAAAACTTGTTATAACTGAAGTAGTCCTAAAACAATAGCATTATACATTCAATCCAATTAATTTGTTCCGTAACATTTGTTAGTTTCAATATATCTGAATGCGGTCACGGGTGGCGGGCGGCCTCGATCTCACTTTCCCTGTTTGGCAAGCCGCTCCAAATGCTAGATATCACGACTTCTATACCGATTCTAGGAATAGCATATCACTTAAATATATTAAATTAAAATAATTACTAAAGTGCTCCGGCACACCAGTTCTGACATTTAACTTCTTAAGAAAGTTTTACTATTAGATAAATTTATTTAAACTGATAATCTAACTGTGGTTTTCTTATTTACAGAGTAACCTCTTCACGTGTCCTAATGGTAAGTTTATTTTTTATTTATTTAAGCTTCACGCATAAGCTTGAAAGCGCAAGACCTTGCTATGTAGACAGGAAGTAACTAATGTCAAGACACTACGTACTCTGCTCTCCGCCAAAATTTGAAAGATTACGTGTTGAATGACGGAATTCAAAGCCGCGCTTCGCGAAATGACAATAATTTAAAAAACTTGAACGCAGCGGGATTCGAACCCACGTCTCTTAGAAACCTTCCGAGAGGCACGGGTTCAAATCGCGCTGCGTTCAAATTTTTTAATCCTATTTTCAAAAATGTTTTTTAATCCTAAGTGTCAAATAACACTTTAAAAAATGGTAAACAATTTAATATAATCGTTACCCAGAGTGGAAATCGAACACAAGCAATCGCGTTTACAGTCACACACTGTTCCACTCTCCATGGCCGGCACGTAATTATAAAATTGTAATTGATTTTATTTTACATATCTACGAAAATACTCATACGAATACAATATACAGCTTCATGATTTTCACCGTATAGGAAAGAAAACAGAAAGAACCAAGTGTGGCACACCGTTTCGCTTACTAACAGACCTCAGAAAATCGTCTTACCAAACCAAAAAAAGGAAAATATTTTATTTTTAACTATTTCCTAAATATGGAGTGAGGCCGCCACTGTCACATTTATAGATATAGTCTCACTTAAAAAAATATCAATTTAATTAAAATAAAACAATGAACTATGTTTTGAGCTGAACTTAACTTTGAAAAACAATGACATTAAGAGACACATCATATAAATTTTAGACAATAGCTTATTATTCGAGTATAACAGCGTATGACACTTGCTTAACTTTGGTAACAACTATATGCTACATGATGAAACTATTCATTTGCTTATTTTGATAGCTTGAATTTAAATGTGTTTATTAATTCAGACTCCAGTTTCATAAACTGAAAGCTTCCCAAAAATATTTCGGTATTAAATTTATTAAATGCTGGATTTTCACGAAACTTCATCAACTATAACTGTATTAAAAAAATCATATTATACTCTATCAAGTTCAATTATAACTCGGAAAACATAACACCGTTAAAAACATTTTATTTTACACCAACAATCTTCACCCATTCATAATGTATCGCAAATATAACGTGAGACTTTTCAACCATTCGGAAAGTTTTCAAGATTCATCGCACACTGCACTCAAGCGTTTAAACTCGTATGCTGTAGACTGAGGCTCGATATTGAAATGCATAAGTTATTTCTTTCCGTATAAAATGTTTTCTTTACATTTGTTAAGCGAAAAAATGTTATAAATATTTAAAAGTTTCTTATAAGAGTATCTAGTATCTACAAATACTCTCAATATATCGATAGGTCCTGTCGAAAGGCATTAGGTATGTGTTTTCAGAAATAAAAACTTGATAACTGATAGAACTATTGAGTCATTTCACAGGTATTATCATGCGTTCACTTATTTTCTGGTTCAAACAGTATAAAGAGCACAGCATACGTACTGATAATATTTCGTTAACAGTGTTCAGACAGTCTGTTAGGGTAAAATAAATTACGCGGGTCGCCGTTCCTAGGGAGCTTCATCAACCACATAATTAATGTAAGGAAATTGCCTCTCGAGACAACGAACCAGGTCTAGGTATAACACATAAGTCGGGTTAAGCGACAGTAACGTTACCGTGACTTACTAATAGTCAGTTTTATACTAATACTTAAGAGAAGAACACAAGTTTAAAAGATACAAATTATATCACATCGTGTTAATATAAAAATATGTTTATGTTTTAAAAAAATATTATTCAATACTGTGTTAGTAAAAATAGTAAATAGTGTTGTTTAAAAATAGTAGCATCTCTCTAAATATTATTAAATACTATTCTACTGAAAAACTTTTAGTATCTTGCATATTAAGCGTAAATGGTTATCTCTTTGCAAGCAGATTAACTTTCACAATATTTAAATAATGTCATCTATATCATCGAGATTAAAAGAGCATATAATCAAGAGCTTAGCAATTCATCATACTATAACATCAATAACCTCCATTCAAAGATGGATGTCCCAGATATATTGGTGCCACGACAAGCTTAACGCTCTAATAATACATTCTCAAAGAAAAATTGAGCATAGATTACGTAATAAATTATTGAAAACATTTACATAAACCTCTTAATTGCACATTAACAAATATTGATTACATGTATGAATAAATTCTCACGAAAAAATGACTTCCTCTAAGATATATTTATGTTGTCAATGTATTCATTAGAAGTTGGATTAATATTGAAATAGTTGTTAGTCATAATGATTTGATTGTTAATTATTCTAAGGTTCTTACAATTTAAGGCTCTATTATAACAAAAAACCTTTCAATCGCAAACTACATGTAACCATGCTTTTTGTATATTTTTTCTAAATTGTGCCAAAATCAAAAAAAAAGTTACTTTCAAACACAGCTTGTAAATGGACGATAATTATATTTGATACAGAATGTTTCATGTAATAGAAAATTCACATGCACAAGAACAAAATAACTGTAAGACATTTGTACGCTTCACTTGTACGACAGTCCAATTGATTCACCAGATGTCGAGACAACTTTTGCTTAGTGCCCGATAGTTCACAAACTGCATATACGCTATTGTCTTTGTTTAGGAAATAAACTTTCCTCTATGACACTAAGTAGTACTGGCAAATTTAGCCTTTTCAGAGTTCAAACATATAGTTAATGTTTATAAAATATATGAAACTGTAGTGTAAGGATGTTTGTTTTCTTAGGTGAAATGAAATAAAAAATATTCTAAATAATTTCCTGCTTCGTTTAATTTTACCACTAGCTCGTGTTATTTTAAAATTAATTGGGGCCGAACGTTTACAATTCAGGCTCTCAACAAAAACCTGAAGTTTCCTCGTTAAAAAATAGCAGTAAAGCAATTCAATTAGGCGTTAAAAATTCTCTTATGGAAATCCAGGATTCATTGAGTGTTAACCAAATCAAGTCAGATTTTGTCAAATACATAATAATAATAACTTTTTCGTGTCTAGTTTTTTATTTTACATATAAATTCTCAGAATAGTTTTGTTTACGAACAGAATCGTTTTACTATACTTACTTGATATTGCACGATTGATAAAAGTTGGGATGTAATGACATTATAGGCAATTACTTACATCCCGTTTCCTTAGTTAAAAACTGATTTCTCATCGATGCACGTATTAAAAGCATTGCTAGCATACCCTACACGAAAGCACTAGATAGTTTAAAGAAATGCCTTGTTAAAACAAAGGAATTTCTATTAGAATTAGAAACTGCTATTTTTAAATGGTTTTATTTAGGTCAAATCTAGTAATAGAAATTTCACCCTCTTTCATGTCGACTGATTCACTTGAAATTGAGAAATAATGAATTGGCCGCTACCACAAAGTAGCCAACTTTATTTTCTATTAGCAAAAGTACAAAAAATATATATTCAATAAAATAAACAAGTGTTGATATCTGAAAAAATGCTCAATTCACGTAATTTAATTACGTATTCAAATCTATTAATAAGAAAAGATTTTTGAAAGCACTTCATTTTAAATTACTATGAAAAAACCTGATTTCCAGTCCCAGTCTGTTTGGCGAATTTATCTTTGCACTATCTGTGAACATTTACATACACAAAGATGAAACCTGTTCACAAATAAAGCGTACAATTTATATAAATTTTTTCTTTTGTAAAAATTTGACTTCTTTAAATACGCTTCCTGTAAGCTTATACACTATAAAGATGTAGTGTAATTCCTATTGGCCTAGAACTTAAGAGTAACCGCGATGATACATATATCAATTGATCGACTACCGTTATCGTGTGTCAATTATTTATAATAACACTCGGTCAAATTACATCGTTGCCCGTTCAAATAACATGAGAGAATATATTTTTTAAACATTACAATATAGATATTTAATTAACTTATTTATTTAATTACTTTAGTTATATCTGTTTAAGTTAAAGCAATATCAATGAACTCAAGACCTTATTATTTTTTGTTTAGCTTCAAATTTATCCGCATAGCAGGGTAGACATAATTCTCTCTGCCTACCCTAGTGGCAGGACACTCGGTTGTCCGCTTCGTCTTACCCTCGAGGATATAAAAATAATCTCAAACATAATACCATGTTCAACCATGTTCCATGTTCATGTTCATTAACATTCCCACCATGTGGGAACCGAATCCACAGTCATCGCTTTTACAGTCAAACGCTGTTCCTCTGCACCACATTGGCCTTTAAATGACAATTACAAAAAAATAAAGTCTACCATAACAACTACAGTGAAGGCCAACTGAATTGAGTTCCATTACAAAAGTGGAAAATTAATGTAAAGAGTTAACATATGATGCAAATGACTGACATTAGAACTGTGAGCCATTTAAACTATTGTCAACGTTGATGCTTGGGATGAAACTATTAAATGATTCTCACACTTGGCACACGATGTGATATTTGGAGCGTCACAATCTGGGTCACTTGCTTTTGCATTGAGATGGTTATTATAATGTCTAAAATGTATATTTGAAAATACAGAATTTGGTATATTTTAAAGTGACAATAATAAGTAAGAGTTTATTTTCATAGAGAATTTGTTTCTATACAAAACTAATGTTTTGGGCATCATTTGATTTTTTATTTATAGTTATACCTTTGTATAGTATAAATTTTTAACTTATAATTCTTTTTGCTTATTAATTGTTTTAAATGATAATATCATATAACTTGCTGTCAAAATGTATTTTACATCAGACACAATGTGAAATTCCAAGTATTAAAATGAGCTGCTGAAGCTAAGAAGAGCTTTACATATTTACCGTCTGAAAGGCGAGCTAAGGCGTGCATTGTAACTCGTATTACAAGTTGTAACATATGAACATGTTGCAGAATTATCAACAATGCATTCGAGATGAGTTCTGTGAAATATTTACTTTAATAATATTTATTAAGGAAATTAATTCAGAGTTAAAATTATAACATGTAAGATTGTACGTTTTTATATTCTAAGTATTTTTATATATCTATATTTGTATATCTTTAGCATCTTTAGCATCATTATAAATAATATTATATCTTTAGTATCATAACAAATAACTTATTCGTTTTAAACCAATAAAAATACTATTTCAAAATATACTACGTACTATTCAAATATATGTTCGCATTGGTATCTATATCAATTTATTCGTACAGTAAATCATGATCTTGTTGAAACAAGACGTTAGACACAGCCTTGAAAGCTCATTCATAAGTGAAAGGCGCATCGACGGTTACATACATTAGTGTGACTCACTATAGACTTTTGTGATATTTGACTAAACGGGACAGTCACTACGCAGGAACTTTCTCGTTTTGTAACGGTGCGCTCCCGGCTTAACCAGATATATAAACTACTTAATATTTACGCATAGTAGATATTTTCTTTTATAAATACGTAATATTTATATTTTTAATAATTATATTTTTAATTATATTCTTTCTTCTATTTTTGTATTTACATTTCGGGTAAACCAAATATAAAGACACAATCATTTCGTTTCTACTTATCAATTCGAAACAAAATTAATTACATGATTTGCTATTGGTGCATTTTTGGCTACATCTCAGTAGTTACACATTGGATTTCAATATTATGGACAATACTGTCACAAGCAATGAGACGGAGCTCTCAGTAGCACAACTTAAGTATGAAGCTTGCAAGGGCATGTATACGGTGGACTACAAAGTCAGCAAATGGATTGTTGATTCGTAATTCAATCTCCGGTAGATCCAGGGCTAGAAATTCTCAAAGGGACCACTTCACACACCGAACTCTAGTGTTAGCGAGACGCTTGAAATAGATGAGTTACAGTTAGTGCTACTCACCCATGACCGTTATGGGAATAAAGTTATAACTATTATTATTTTTGAAGCGAATTGATAGACTTTAAATTTCTTAATAGTAAACGAAATGTTAAAATTCAACCAATAATGTAAATTACAATTTAATTGTTTTAATAGTTTTAATGTGCGTAACTTGAAAAATTGAACGATTAATGCAATTTATTTAATAAAAATAAGTATCCTTATCCCGTATTTAGGTGTTTGATAAACATTTTGGAAAACTGAATTTAATATACGCGATGAAGGAAACTAATGCGACATGCTAAAGCCAGTTCATGATTTTAATTTGAATTATTATACGTCATTATAAATACTTGTAACTAATGGAACGCTCGCATCTATGTGAATTCTAGAAATTGTGCGCTTAATGAAGCTTAGCCGAATTTCTAATTAAAATAGTAGTAAATCAAACACGTAAAGTCTGGTTTCATAAATCACATTGGTGTGTTTGTTAGTACTTTAATTCTTAACTTTTTTAGATACTGACTATAAACGATAGTGAATGATTTTTAATATCTCAAAACTGAATATGTCATCATGATACATCCTTTAATGTCATACATGTTTTATCATAATAAAAAGATTGTTTGCTAAATTTCACGAAAGAAACAATATTATAAGTAGGTCAAATATTGCATCGAGTTGCGCAGTGTAGCGAAGCGTGGATCTAACATAGTCTTCGCTGATCGACGAACTCACACGCTCTATTTGAAGTTGTTTATTTTTTGTTTACACAAGGAAATAACTATTTAACATATTATTTCGGGAGATAGGAATGACAATAAATATTTGTGCATTGTCAAAAGATTAGCATAAAGCAGTTAAAAAAACTGTTAAACAAATAAAAATTAAACTTGCAAACTATTTTATATGTAAAAATCCATGTAAACATCTAGTTCAAAGATAAATATGGACGGACCCACTTAAGATTGATTAATTATTCTATGCTGCACACTATACTTTCCTTTACTGAACACTCATAATTATGCCCGAAGTGACCGTTTGTTGAAGATTTTCTCTACATAAAACAACATGCCCTTAAAAAGAGAAAGTCACATAGCATTGTATTTGCTAAGTGCCTACCTTATTCTTTACTATTAAATTTTCTCATAAAAATTCTTTATCCTAAAGTACCGATATTTTTAATAAGGTACAATGTTTATGTAATAAATTACTTAAAATTAGGTGTGTTTCGCAGATTCAATGCCTTTACCTTCCAAAAAATTAATAAATATTCGTTTTCTTTTCAGGATGGGAGTTAAAGGGACTACATTGTTATAAATTTTTTAATATTAGACATTCTTGGGAAAAAGCGGCCGAATTATGCCGAAGGTAAGATCATAATTGGATGGTTAAAGTAAAAAGCTTCGTTTTACAAGTAGATTTTCATGTATTACAGTACCAATTGTCTGTAATTTTAGATACGGAAGCGAGTTGATGGTTATAGATAGTTATACAGAAAATAATATGACTGCAAATATGGTGCCATCTAGTCCTACTAACAGTCACTACTGGCTTGGTCTGGCTACAGTAGATGACCTTAGAACAAATACCCTGGAGTCTGCTGCAGGGGCTTTAGTATCACAGTACGCTGGCTTTTGGGATTTAAGACAACCGAATCCAAAAGACGGTGAATGTGTGGATGTTCACGTCACTTCTGAGAGACAGTCTTGGGAATTAACAACATGTGAAAGCCTTCTTCCTTTCATGTGTAGAGCTAATGCTTGTCCCGCAGGTGAGAAAAATTAACTAAAATTATCGTTACATTAATTTCTATATAAATTATTCTCTTTATCTTTAATTTTAATTCTACTGTCCGCTGCGATTGCGCTAATATTAAGCTACTCATATATACGACCTGTAAAGTTTGCTAAATATGTATATTCTTTTTCAAAGCTCTTATTTGCATATAGAGCACATTTATTCATTGTTTTAAACAATTGATACAATAGTCATTGAATTTTACAGGGACCTTCCATTGTTCGAACGGAAAATGTATAAATGCAGCCTTCAAATGTGACAAGCAAGATGATTGCGGGGATGCGTCGGATGAAATGGATTGCGCTACGGAATGTCATTTCTACATGGCTAGCAGTGGCGATGTAGTGGAAAGCCCTAACTATCCTCATAAATATGCACCATTTAGTGAATGTAAATGGACTCTAGAGGGACCTCAGGGACAAAATATCGTATTGCAGTTCCAAGATTTTGAAACTGAAAAGTCTTTTGATACTGTTCAAATTTTAGTGGGTGGTCGAACCGAAGATAAATCTGTCAATTTAGCAACGCTATCGGGAAAACAAGATCTATCTAACAAAGTATATGTTTCTGCTTCTAATTTCATGATTATTAAATTTAGTTCTGATGGATCTGTAGAAAGAAAAGGTTTTCGTGCCTCATGGAAAACCGAGTCATCTAACTGTGGTGGCATTCTTAGAGCAACGCCACAGGGTCAAGTGCTCACTTCTCCTGGTTACCCAAATAGTTACCCTGGAGGCTTAGAGTGTATGTATATAATAGAGGCGCAACCGGGCAGAATTGTATCTTTAGATATTGAAGATTTAGATTTAGAAATGAATAGAGACTATATTGTAATAAAAGACGGAAACACCCCCTCAAGTCCAGTATTAGCAAGGTTAACTGGACCGGGTGAAGAAAATCAAAAAGTAGTAATATCGACTACAAATCATTTGTATATGTATTTCCGAACGAGTCTTGGTGATTCTAAAAAAGGTTTTAACATGAGATACTCCCAAGGTTGTAGAGCGACAATAATAGCGGCCAATGGTACATTTACTTCACCTGCATACGGACTGGCCAACTATCCTAACAACCAGGAATGCTTATACCGTATTAAAAATCCAAACGGAGGACCTCTTTCCTTAAAATTCGATGAATTTAATATTCACCCATCCGATGTAGTTCAAGTTTTCGATGGCTCCAGTACAAGCGGACTGCGATTACATTCTGAAAATGGGTTTACAGTAAAACCTAGAATTACTTTAACTGCTTCAAGTGGTGAAATGTTAATACGATTTATGTCAGATGCGTTACATAATGGACTAGGCTGGAAAGCAACGTTTTCTGCAGGTAATATATAATCAAATTTATATACATTATTAAGATAGTTGACATAAAAGAGTAATATTTTAGTTACCAATTTTAAAAAATAATGTTTGGTATAATGATCTCTAGATTGCCCTCCGTTAAAATCTGGGATTGGTGCATTGGCATCCAACAGAGATACTGCTTTTGGAACAACAATAACTTTTTCATGTCCAATCGGTCAAGAATTCGCTACTGGGAAATCTCGAATTACGACACAATGTTTAGATGGAGGAAATTGGTCAACTACGTACATTCCTAGCTGCCAAGGTAATAAATTAACTTTATATAAAAAGATTTATAGAACTTTACTTAGAAATGCAATAGACACAAAATATATAAATATCTATGGATGGATTCATTTATGGAGTTCTGTTACTTTCAGAGGTTTATTGTGGACCTGTACCTCAAATCGATAATGGCTTTTCTATTGGCTCTACAAATGTAACATATCGTGGTGTGGCGACTTATCAGTGTTATGCAGGTTTCGCTTTCCCAACTGGACAACCTATAGAGAGAATTTCATGTTTGTCTGACGGAAGATGGGAGAGAACTCCTACGTGTTTAGGTAATGATTCAATTTTTGTTATTTTAAATATTGAATGCCTTTTTAACTAGTTATTTTTAGACTGATATTTTAATATTATTTATATTTTAATGGTATTTTTAGACGGATCTTTTAATGGTATTTTAGACAAATATTTTAACGGTACTTTTAGACAGTTATTTTAATCTTATTTTTTGTTTCCAGCTTCACAGTGTGTCGCTCTTCCGGATGTACCACATGCTAATGTAACTATTTTAAATGGCGGCGGTCGTAGCTACGGTACTATAGTACGATACGAATGTGAACCTGGCTATGTACGATCTGGACAACCAGTACTACTGTGTATGAGTAATGGCACATGGTCTGGTGAAGTACCAAATTGTTCAAAAGCTTTGTGTCCTAAATTCCCTGAAATAAAGAATGGTTTTATTGTCGATCAAAGTAGAATATACATGTTTGGTGATGAAGCACGTGTGCAATGTTATAAAGGTAATTGCTTATTTTGCACAGGAACAGTTTTTTTTTCACCATAGAAAAGAAATATTATTTCCCTTATCTTATTATTTACATTATACTTACCGTTGTTTCTTTTAATTTATTCAGTCGATATAACCTTTCATCTAACTTATTAATGGATGGAACCAGGATTAAAGTATACATAAGAGCATCCCTTTTTCTGTTTGATTTCATTTCCATTTTCATTTTAGGATATAAATTAAGTGGTCCTAGCATAATAAAATGTGGACCTAATCAAGTTTTTGATGCTACACCTACTTGTGAAGATATTAATGAATGTTCGAGCAGTCAATGTGATTCTTCTTCAACTGAATGCAAGAACACTCAGGGTGGTTTCTATTGTCCTTGTCGTCCAGGGTTTACTCCTAGCCTAGACTGTAGACCTGTTGGTGATTTAGGTTTAATAAATGGTGCTATTCCCGATGAATCCATAACTACTTCCGCCCCTGAACCCGGATATTACAAAGGAGTAAGTATTCTTACAAGTATTCTTGTATATTATATATATATACATTGCTTGTTTATTATTAGTTAACTGTTCAATATTTTTTTGACCTTGCTTAGTTTTGAAAAAAATATTTTTATTTACTACAAATATTTTATTACAGATGATTCGTTTAAACAATGGAGGTGGCTGGTGTGGCAATAATCTTGAAGCTGGTGCTAATTGGATTTTAGTCGATCTACGAGCTCCTACAATTATTAGAGGATTCCGTACCATGAGCGTGATGAGAGCAGATGCAAATATTGCTTTTACTTCTGCTATTAGGATTCAATACACCAATGATTTGACTGATGTATTCAAAGATTACACAAATCCTGACGGGACCGCTGTTGAATTCCGTATATTGGAACCTACATTATCAGTTCTTAACTTACCAATGCCTATCGAAGCTCAATATATTAAATTTAAAATACAAGATTATGTAGGAGCGCCTTGTTTGAAATTAGAAATCATGGGATGTGCCAGGCTCGACTGCTCAGATATAAATGAATGTGCTGAAAATAACGGTGGTTGTGATCAAAAATGTCTTAACACGTAAGTTTACTTTTATTACTCTCTTATATATTGATTGATACATATTTCACAAAAAAATATCAGTAACATAATATATATTACAAATGATTTCATTGTAGACCTGGAAATTTCTCATGTGCGTGCAATATTGGATACGAGCTTTATTCTACTAATGGTACAGCTGGATTCGCTATTGAAACTTCTGAAACCGGCGAACGAGATGGTGACACATATCAAAGAAATAAATCTTGTGTGCCTGTTATGTGTCCAACTCTAGTTTCACCAGAAAACGGACAAATTTTGTCCACAAAAAGCTCTTATCATTTTGGAGATATTGTGGAGTTTCAATGTAACTTTGGATATGTCATGTCAGGATTCTCATCGTTACTTTGCACTTCAAATGGGAACTGGAATGGAACAGCCCCTGAGTGCCAATGTACGTATTATAGAAGACCAAAATATATATCCCTATGTTAATTTATGCAAATATTATGATAATACTTTTATTATAGATGCGCGGTGTGTAACATTATCAGATGATAAGAACGATGGCCTACAAATTATAAGAGATGATCCGGAAAGTGTACTAGTACCATATAGGGACAATGTTACTATAACTTGTACATCCCCTGGACGTCAACTGAGAAATACTCTCACTTCGGCATTTAGGCAGTGTGTTTACGATCCTAAACCAGTAAGTGCTATGTAAAAATTTGTTTTTAATATTTAGAGAAAAATTATAGACCATATATACAACTAAGAAATGGAACTAAGAAATGGAAATACCTTAATAACTTTAAATGTTATGATGTAATTTATTTTGTAGGGTCTTCCTGATTACTGGCTTTCCGGTGCACAACCTCAGTGCCCAAGAAAAGATTGTGGTGTACCAATGCCAACACCAGGTGCTGAATATGGTCAATATCTTGATACTAGATACCAAAGCTCATTCTTTTTCGGCTGTCAAAATACTTTTAAACTTGCGGGTCAAACAAACAAACATGATAACGTTGTCAGATGTCAAGCAAACGGAGTATGGGACTTTGGAGACTTGAGATGTGAAGGCCCGGTTTGTGAAGATCCTGGTAGGCCAGCTGATGGATATCAAATTGCCAGAAGCTATGAACAAGGGTCAGAAGTCCTATTTGGATGCTCAAGACCCGGTTATATTTTAATTAATCCGAGACCGATAACATGTATGAGGGAACCAGAATGTAAAGTTATAAAGCCTCTTGGATTGGCTTCTGGAAGGATACCCGACTCAGCGATTAATGCTACATCAGAAAGACCTAACTATGAAGCTAAAAACATTCGTCTTAACTCAGTAACTGGATGGTGTGGAAAACAAGAAGCTTTCACATACGTTAGTGTTGATTTAGGAAAAGTATACAGAGTCAAAGCTATACTAGTCAAAGGTGTCGTAACGTCCGATATTGTCGGTCGGCCAACGGAAATAAGATTTTTCTATAAACAGGCAGAAAACGAAAATTATGTTGTATACTTCCCTAATTTTAATTTAACAATGAGAGATCCTGGTAATTATGGAGAATTAGCTATGATTACACTACCAAAATATGTTCAAGCTAGATTTGTTATACTAGGTATTGTGAGTTTCATGGACAATGCTTGCCTGAAATTCGAGTTAATGGGTTGCGATGAACCAACAGTCGAACCTTTATTAGGCTACGATTACGGGTATTCTCCTTGCGTGGGTGAGTCAATTTAAAAATAATATTACTTAAGTTTGTTATATAGTCTTCTTTATTACGAATTAACTTAATCATCTATGTATTTTTTTTAGATAACGAACCACCAGTATTCCAAAACTGTCCTCAGCATCCCATAGTTGTGCAAACAGATGTTAACGGAGGACTTTTACCGGTTAACTTTACTGAACCCACTGCTACTGACAATTCTGGTGCTATTGCAAGATTAGAAGTTACACCCCAACACTTCAGAACTCCAATACAAGTTTTTCACAATATGGTTGTCCGATATGTAGCTTTTGATTTTGATGGTAACGTAGCTATTTGTGAAGTGAATATAACAGTCCCCGATTATACGCCTCCCAGATTGAGTTGTCCACAAAGCTACGTTATTGAACTCGTGGATAAACAAGACAGCTACTCAGTTAATTTTAATGAAACGAGACGAAGAATCAATGCAACTGATGCATCCGGAGAAGTGTCTCTCAAGTTCATACCAGAAAGAGCAGTCATACCTATACGTGGTTATGAAAATGTAACTGTTATAGCTACAGATAAAAACGGAAACAAGGCTCAGTGTAACTTCCAAGTATGTTTGATTTTGTTGTTATATTTTTGGAAAATTTTACCTAGGATAGTCTAAATAATAGCGAATAATATAAAATTTTGCCGAAAATCTAAAATTTTGTCTAAAATTTATTAAATTTGTTAACATTCTTTATAGGTATCAGTACAAGCAACTCCTTGTGTCGATTGGGAACTAATGCCTCCAGCTCACGGCGCTTTAAATTGCTTACCTGGTGATCGAGGAATTCAGTGCATTGCTACTTGCAGTCCTGGATTCAGATTTACTGACGGTGAACCAGTTAAAACATTCATTTGTGAAACAAAACGTCAATGGGTGCCAACAGCAGTAGTACCGGACTGTGTTTCTGAAAGTAAGTGTCGGAGTCTGTCAATTACCAACACCTGAATAAACAGTCATGTCCAAATTAACGCCAATTTTTGTAATGTATTAATATTTTAAAATGCACACCATTTTTAAAATTGAAATAAAACTGTTTTTTATTGTCTACTTCTTTTTAGACACTCAACAAGCTGCTTACCATGTTGTGGCCAGCGTACAATACCGTGCTCTAGGAGCAGTTTCAAACGCTTGCTTGCCACAGTACAAGGATCTCCTCGCTCAATACGACAACATTTTGAATGAACGTTTGTCTCAACGTTGTTCCGCTGTTAACGTTAACATTAACGTTACTTTTGTAAAAGCTATGCCCAGTCTCTTAGATGAAAATGTAGTAAAAATGGACTTTGTGCTAGCAATAACTCCAGCCATAAGACAAACTCAGCTATATGATCTTTGTGGCTCTACACTTAATCTTATTTTTGACCTATCGGTACCCTATGCAAGTGCTCTGATTGAACCTGTTTTGAATGTCTCATCTATTGGTAATCAATGTCCACCTTTGAGAGCCATACGAAGTTCGATATCACGAGGTTTTACTTGCAGTGTTGGCGAAGTGCTCAATATGGACACCAATGACGTACCTAGATGCTGTAAGTAATAGTTATTCTTTTATTGGCATCTCAAAATATTTATTTATAAATACATTTCATCTATATTAAAATTCTTGTTTTTCTTTTAGTGCACTGTCCAGCTGGAACATTTGCTGAAGAAAAACAAAAAGCTTGTACTATGTGTCCTCGAGGATATTTCCAAAACCAAGCTCGTCAAGGTGCTTGTCTAAAATGTCCACAAGGAACGTTTACTAGAGAAGAAGGGTCCAAGGACTTGTCAGACTGTATACCAGTTTGTGGTTATGGGACTTATTCACCTACAGGGCTAGTACCGTGTTTAGAATGTCCACGTAATAGTTATACCGGTGAACCTCCTTTAGGAGGATTCAAAGATTGCCAAGCATGTCCTGTTAATACTTACACCTATCAGCCTGCAGCTAATGGTAAAGACAAATGTAGAGCAAAATGTGCACCGGGTACATACTCGCCAACTGGATTAGCTCCTTGTTCACAGTGTCCTAGAAATTTCTATCAAAACTCAATAGGGCAAACTTTATGTATGGAATGTCCTACAAATATGAAAACAGTAAGTACCGGTGCTTCAGGCCTAGAAGAATGTTTACCAGTCGAATGTTCAAATAGTGCTTGTCAACATGGAGGATTATGTGTGCCGAAAGGACATGGAGTTCAATGTTACTGTCCAGCCGGATTTTCAGGACGAAGATGTGAAATCGACATCGATGAGTGTGAAAGCCAACCTTGTTATAATGGAGGAACATGTATTGATCTTCCACAGGGATATAGATGCTCCTGCCCAACGGGATATGGTGGCATTAATTGTCAAGAAGAGAAATCTGATTGTAGAAACGATACTTGTCCAGAACGAGCAATGTGTAAAGACGAACCGGGGTATAATAATTATACGTGCTTATGCAGATCCGGCTACACTGGAATTGATTGTGATATAACGGTAAATAAAAAAAATATTTAAATATTTTGATAAAATCAAGTTACGATAAACAAAACGCTTGTTATATATAATTTTTATAATTTTTCAGATTGATCCCTGCACAGCTAATGGTAACCCTTGTAAGAATGGCGCAACTTGTACTGCATTACAACAAGGAAGATATAAGTGTGAATGTTTACCAGGATGGGAAGGCCAGTTGTGCGAAACAAATACGGATGATTGTATTGAAAAACCTTGTTTACTTGGTGCTCCCTGCACTGATTTAGTTAATGATTTTAGTTGTGCTTGTCCTCTTGGATTCACGGGAAAACGCTGTCATGAAAAAATAAATCTATGTTTTAACCAACCCTGCAAGCATGGAATATGCGTAGACAAACTATTTATCCATCAATGTGTTTGTGACCCAGGTTGGACAGGCCCTTCATGTGATATAAACATTAATGAATGCGTAATTTCGCCATGTGAAAATGGAGGTCGCTGTATAGATGGTATTGACGATTTCACTTGTAGTTGCGAAGCTGGTTATACAGGAAAACGCTGTCAACATACTATTGATGATTGCAGCTCAGACCCTTGTCAGAATGGCGCTACATGTGTAGACCAGCTGGATGGATTTATATGCAAATGTCGACCAGGTTTTATAGGATTTCAGTGTGAAACTGCTATCGATGAATGTTTAACTGAACCTTGCAATCCAGCAGGCACCGAAAAATGTGTTGATTTAGATAACAAATACCAATGTGTGTGTCGTAATGGTTTTGATGGTGAAATGTGTGAAAATAACATTGATGATTGTGCTTCTGATCCATGCTATAACGGTGGGTCATGTAAGGATGAAATAGGAGGTTATAAATGTACTTGTCAACCAGGGTGGACTGGAAAACGATGCGAACGAGATATTGGTAACTGCATGAATCTACCTTGCCAAAATAACGCCAGATGTATTGATCTATTCCAAGACTATTTCTGTGTGTAAGTAATAATAATTCATTAATATTCTGTGTCTTGGTTAATCGTATCAATATTCATTTTGTTTTCCTTTTTGTTTTTAGATGTCCAAGTGGAACAGATGGAAAGCAATGTGAAACAGCCCCTGAAAGATGTATAGGAAGTCCTTGTATGCATGGCGGAAAATGTCAAGACTTTGGCTCTGGACTCAATTGTACATGTTCGCTTGATTTTACGGGTATTGGTTGTCAATATGAATTTGATGCTTGTGAAGCGGGTCTTTGTCAGAACGGTGCTACATGTATTGATGAAGGAGAAGGATATACTTGTATGTGTGCTCCAGGATTTACAGGAAAGAACTGTGATGAAGATATAATTGATTGCAAAGAAAATTCTTGTCCACCATCGGCTACATGTATTGACTTGCCCGGTAGATTTTATTGTCAATGTCCATTCAATCTAACTGGCGACGACTGCAGAAAAAGTAAGTTATATTATACTTACAGGTTACAGGGCGATTTTTTATAATTAAATAAAATAGAATACAATTAAATAAAATCATTTTTATTATTATATTTTCAGCAATTAGCGTGGACTATGATCTTTACTTTAGCGACCCAATGCGGTCTAGTGCAGCTCAAGTTGTGCCATTTGCTACTGGATCTGCTGATAGTCTCACTATAGCTATGTGGGTACAATACACACAGCAAGATGAGGGAGGTATATTCTTCACGGCCTATGGTGTTAGGTATGTTTCTAATATACTGTTATGCATATATTTTTAATTTACATTTATTTCGACAATGTCGTTTAATTATTCATGTTTAAGGTTTATGGTATAATCTCTAAAAAATATATTTTCAGCAACTCGCATATTGCGCTTAATAGAAGAACAATAATACAAGCGCATTCGAGTGGTGTACAAGTGTCTCTTTTCCCGGAATTACAAGATGTTTATATGAGTTTTGGCGAATTCGCTACAGTCAATGACGGTCAATGGCACCATGTAGCTTTAGTATGGGATGGTAGTAATGGAGGTGAACTGACTCTTATTACTGAAGGACTAATTGCTAGCAAACTGGAAGGTTACGGAAGTGGGAAATCGCTACCGCAATAGTAAGTTTATTTCTTTTTTCTATGTGTAAGTTTTATTAAAATATCATTTAATTGATAATATAAATATTAATAACTATTTTATTCTATAGTGTATGGGTGACATTAGGAAAACCACAATCGGATAATTCAAAAGCTTACACTGAATCAGGTTTCCAAGGACATTTGACTAAAGTACAAATATGGAATCGTGCACTTGATGTGACCAACGAAATACAAAAACAAGTGCGTGACTGTAGAACTGAGCCTGTGCTTTATAGTGGTTTGGTACTTACTTGGGCGGGCTATGACGACACAATTGGTGGTGTAGAAAGAATAGTACCATCACACTGTGGACAAAGAGTCTGTCCAAATGGATACTCTGGCGCTAGGTGTCAATCACTACAAGTAGATAAAGAGTCGCCAAGAGTAGACCGATGCCCCGGTGATCTATGGGTAATTGCTAAGAATGGATCATCCTTAGTAAACTGGGACATGCCCGTATTTAGTGACAATGTTGGAGTAACACGTGTAGTTGAAAAATCTGGTCACAAGCCTGGACAAAATCTGGCTTGGGGAGCGTTTGACATTGCCTATATTGCGTATGATGCAGCTGGAAACGCTGCCACGTGCACATTCAAAGTTACCGTTTTATGTAAGTATTATGTAATAAAATATTTTTGTAAGGATTATTTTAGCAAAATAAAGAATTTATTTTTACAATTAACTTTGTTGAAATGCCATTCGACTTTATATTTTAGGTATAAAAATAATACTACTAATAATTGTAATAATATTACTTGTGAATTTAGAAAACTTGAAAACTTATAAATAAAATATTATTTTAGCTGAATTCTGCCCGCCATTGCCTGATCCCCTGGGCGGTTATCAATCTTGTCGCGACTGGGGCGCAGGCGGTCAATTCAAGGTGTGTGAGATTGCCTGTCGAGATGGCTTGAGGTTCTCACAACAAGTACCGCCTTTCTATACTTGCGGAGCCGAAGGTTTCTGGCGACCAACAAACGATCCATCTCTTCAACTTGTATATCCAGCTTGCTCAGGTAAGTTTCAATATCATTAAATAAGCAGATTAGTTTTATCTCTATAACCGTGGTATTATTACTCTTAGAAAATCCTACTGGATTAAAAAAAATACCAATTTAAATTATAAATTTTCTTAATATTGTAGCTGCGGCACCAGCACAACGTGTCTTCAAAATATCAATGTTGTTCCCGAGCTCTGTGCTCTGCAACGACGCGGGACAAGCTGTACTCAGGCAAAAAGTACGCGGCGCAATCAACCAACTGAACAGAGATTGGAGCTTCTGTTCATACGCTGTTGACGGTGAGCTACCAAATAATAGCTCTTCTTTAATAGAGAAGCCATTCGTAGCGCAGTGGGACAGTGTCTGACTGTCAATGCGATCGGTTGTGCGTTCTATTCCCACTCGGAGGAATGATTATATTTCAAATTATTTTCATTTCCTCTTTCGGAAACGGATTGTCTTATTAGGTACTTCCTGTCTACCCTGGTATTCAGAATAAAAGTGTTAAGCTAAAATAGAATAATAGTAATTCATTGTTTGGGTGGCAGAAATAATCAACATAATACGACATTTTTGTTCAAATTGTCTATCTAAATGGTAGAATATCATACGTTATTTTATATGATCAGCCAACAGAAAAGACAACATTTGAAATCAAACCATTCTCTCTAGTAGGATTAAGTTCCATAATTACAGAGTACAGTTAGACACGCCTTAACTAATCTCTACGAGCCAGACTAAACGGAGGTTATCGAGAGTATTCTCAGCTAATTCAAGAGAATATATTTTAACATTTGTATATAATAATTGTGTTCAAAGTCAATTTATAGTGATTTATGATAAATTTGTAGTGATTACTTTTAATTATTTTATTTGTAAGTAACTAATTATATAAATGACGTCTTGGAATTTGTTAATTTTTTTTAAATATATGTCGACCATCTTATTTACAAACAATTATTGACAGGTACACGAGAATGCAAAGAGTTGGATATTAATGTGAAATGCGATCACCGAGCAAACGTTAGGCAAACAAGACAAGTGTCTTCACCCCCTACAGCAACGTCGAAAGATACTTACGTTCTTGATGCTATTATACCCGTGGAAGAGTAAGTAAATATAATTATTAATCAATAATAAGAGACGTAGTGGTTGAAAGAAAAAATAAAAAAAATAGATAGGTGTTGGCGTAGTTAGTAGAAGTTCAAAATTCTATGTATTTTAGTTTACTACAGCTATAACAATGTAATTAAGATAGTCAGTGAAATAATTTTAGCAGGAATCTACTTCAGCTTTGTTTTATAAATTCCAAATAACTGATTTAATAGATATCTAGGATACCACCCTCATCTTATTACCTTAAACCGATACTGACAAAATGACAGAGATACCTGCCAAGACTGTCGAATTTACCAAATATCTGAAAAGCAATTATTTTCTAGAAACTGCACTTCTTACATAAAATATTTTAATTTCGTTTATACAAAGTGCACTGACATTCTTAATTTGAGTATCTTTATTTCAAATATACATATTGCACTGGATCACTTTCTAAGTAACGTTTTAATGAATATCGCATGTTTCTCTTCAATCACTATTGCATGTATTTTATCTCGCACATAGGACACGAAGCAGTAGAGAGGGACGCCAAGTTGGTGATACCTACAGCATCGAAATAGCATTCCCAGCTGTTAAGTAAGTATACACATATTGCACTTAACACTCACATTAGTATTATTTTATCTTAATAAATGTATATCATAAAGGTGGTGTACGAAAATCAATTCTTTTATTTGAAATTACTATAAATACTATAATAGCGGTGTAAAAATCCTTCACAATGGAGTTTTAGGTTTTTAACTAATTTTTATTTTAATGTATAATATTGAACTAACATAAACAAGTTGCGGTTACGACAATTTTATATATTTATATAATTAAAAAATCATTAATATTACATATAATACGCGTGTGTGGAGTATGTATTGTAAGTTATAATAATCACATTACAGCGACCCAGTAATCCACAACGGTAATAATGAACGTTCGACTGTGAAGCGATTACTGGAGAAACTTATTCTCGAAGACGAACAATTCGATGTGCGAAATATTCTACCGAATACAGTCCCAGACCCAGCTAGCTTGAAACTTGAATCAGACTATGCTTGCCCTATGGGACAAGTTGTCATGGCCCCCGATTGTGGTAAGTTGAGCTTCTTTCTAATCATTTTCACTTAAGCTTGCCTACTTCTTTATTTTATTTATTATTTTTAAAGTGTTATTATAGTATAACACTTTAAAAATAGTAGTCCTAAGTATAGACTTAGAATAAGAAAACATTATTTAAAAAGGAAAAAAAATATTTTAATACTTATCGCATTATAATACTTATAAAAATATTTTATATTTTTGTACGTATTATGAAAATACTTTTATATTTTTCATACGTAAATACTCGTATCGTAGTATCGTATATTGTATTAAAATATTGAATTGTTCGCTTGTCAAGCAGTATAACAAGATAATAGAAACTTTTGTTCACCGCGCCATTTTTCAATGTGCACCCAGTTATGCTTTTTATACATGTAAAGTAAAGAATTTTCAAATAGATAGACGTAGAAGATAATAAAGTTATATTATATATCTGTAATATAGGTACTTATTTTCTATAATAATAATACCATATTTACAGTATCGTGTGCGGTGGGAACATATCTGGATTCTGCCAGCGACTCCTGCAAGCCTTGCCCTGCCGGTACTTACCAATCCGAGGCTGGACAGCTACAGTGTACTCCGTGTCCCGCCATCGCCGGTCAGCCTGGCGTCACTCAGGCGACCGGGGCGAGAAGTGCTGGGGATTGCAAAGGTACGTAAAATGCTTATTTCCATTCATTACATGCACTCTGTTTTTTCATTTTAATGGAAGTTGCACGTAAAATAAATTGATTACTAATTAGATTAAACAGTTACAACAGATTAAAGTATTAAAATTTTATTTCAACAACCTACTAATAAATATTCTAAATAAAAAAATAAACTATATCGCTACTCATTTAAAATGAACAAACATAAATATAACCAGAAATAATATCAATTTTGAATCGCTTTCTTCATACAGAACGTTGTGCCGCTGGAAAGTTCTACGACGCGGAAGCGGAGCTGTGCAGGCCTTGCGGGCACGGCTCGTACCAGCCGCGGGAGGGCGCGTTCTCGTGCCTGTCGTGTCCGCGCGGGCAGACCACGCGCGCCACCGAGGCGGTGTCGGCCGCCGAGTGCAGGGAGGACTGTCCCTCAGGTAAAAGAATAACAATTGAAATAAATAAACGTTAATGAAAAATAACCAAACAGTAAGTTTGAAAAGCCATAAAAAAATATAATTTAACTAAAAAAAAGTCTTTTGTAGTTAAATAAATCAATAGTAGTTTTGTAGTTAACCCAAACGAATATTGTGGACTTCGTTATTATAACTAAGTTAAACGCTGTTACATAATACAATGATCGTTGTAGCCAATATGAAATATAACCTAATTGTGTTACACTGTTTTTACATTACATTTTTTTTCATTCAATTTATGTTATTTATTCTACACTAAGTAATATTGTAAATGCAAAAGTACCTATAAAGCTACAGCAGCTTACGATCGAACCACTCATCCGATTGGTTTCTTGATACGAATATAAGCTTATTTCCAAGGAGATAGAAAATTTGATTATTTCTGAATTAATTTAAGTGTTTCTTGATAAATTATACGCTTTGATTAACTAGTTACTGTTTTATATTGTTATTTAATATGAATTTAGTCAATATGGATTATTTACTTAAATAAATGTATATTGTTAACACTCCTCGGTTATATGTAAAATATGTGTGGAATCTTATGAATTATTCTTATTCTTATGAATTACTCTAAAATTAAACATATACCCAACGGTGTTTATAATAATAAATGATAGTACACAATTATTACACACTGCTTTTAGTATTCACAAAAACCGCCGTCGCCGCCGTCTCACCGTCAAGCCTAATAGCTTGGTGAGAACAAAAAAAATTGTAAACAATGTTGTTATTATTACTAAGAAATAAATTAAAAAAAAATATTAAATGACTGACCAAATAAACTTTGCTTGACCAATAAGTAACATTTAAATACAAACAATGAAACTCTGGGTCTCTAAAAATTTTGAAGCTACAATTTTTTTTTAGCTTTTATCCCGCATAGCAGGGTAGACAGAAATTACCTAGAGTCAAGACGCTCCGCACTTCGCTTTCCACCGAATTCGAGACATTGCGTGTTGAGTGGTGGAACTCAACGCCGCACTTTGTCTTTTACTAGAGCAAGGAAGTGAAAATAATTTAAATATAATCACTACCCCGAGAATCGAACCCAAAACGGATCACGTTTACAGTCAGACGCTGTCCCACTGCGCCACGACCGGCTAATATTGTAAATTTGAATATTTATCTAAAAGGTTAAAATTCTGCTTCTATATTTTTATAGAGCACAAGTTGTAGTTCATAACATCTATGCCTTGATTATAACTTGTAAAACCCCGATATTTGCTGTTCTAGTTGTGAGAAATACTTTCTTAGTTCTACCCTTGCTCTTCAAGGAATGTACATGCCAAATGTTAGTTGCCTTCGTCTATTAATTTCGGCTGGAAGTTGTCTGTCAATCAGTCGCTGGAATTTTTTATAAATGTAAATTTTATTATATAATAATTCATTATAATTATGCTATGTCCAACAGGAGAACAGTTAAGCAGCGAAGGTGGTTGCGAGCCGTGCCCACGAGGCACGTGGCGCGATAGCGACATAGTCGCGGCGTGCTCCGCTTGCCCACCCGGCACCACCACGCCGCTAGAGGGTGCTGCCTCCCCTGACCAGTGCTCGCTACCTGTTTGCAAGCCAGGTAAAATAATTTACATATATGTATATGTATCTTTATTAAATTAGGTGAACTATGTTATGAGGGGTAGATTGTAAAATTAAAATTACTTCCCAGTTGGTACAGTTGCTACAAATATAATGTAATAAGTGACCTTATGTATAAGTCTAAGATAAAGTGATAATTTATTTGATTTTCATATGATACGAGATCGTGTTACCGGATAGGCAAAGAGAACTCGGTGGCAGCTCACGACGCTTTCAATGTCTTGTTCATTAAGATCTATGTACATGTAGGATGTACAAGCTTTATTGTGGAATAAATGGAATAATTAGCAGAATAGTCTTCGTTGACTGCTTTGTAACCAGAATCGTTTTGTATCATAAACTCAACGCTGCGCTTTTTCTTATCAGAGATTAGAAATGAAAAAAAAATTACATACCAAATCATCACTCACCCAAATGTGAATCGAACTACCAAGCAATTGCATTTAATATCAAATATTATTCCACTGCACCATGATGGCTTCTACCGAACTAGAGAAACATATATATTTGTAATATGAATATTATCTCCTGCACATAACATAGAACTATGGTATTCAAACAGAAATCTAAACTATATGTCAACAGATTCAAATAAAGTGATATAGATACTGAATTTCTGTGAAATGATATGCAGTACCACAATTCACTGTTCTCACACCGCTGAACATCGACCGCACGTCGCTATTGGTCGCGTGATTATCTTCATACAAAAAGCTCAATATCCATGCTATTTGCTAGAGCTAAAATGTATAAAAACATTCTATTTTTATTTCATTCACTTTAAATGATTTAGGTTCATTTAGGATAGAAGTTTAACATTTTAAATAAGATTTCCAACAGTCCTTTCTATAACCAATATTTTATAGGTATAAATATTTACAAAAAAACATATCTGTCTTAAAGCCAGCAGTAAAAAAGCTTTAGCTTCAAGAATTTTACATTATATAGAATAAATTAAAAATATAATATAGTTTAGTGTAGATATTCTTGGAATAGTAGGATAATATTTAGGAATACCTTCAACATAATTCCCCGATGTTGATTAGAACGTGCAATTTTCAAATGCTTTCAAACGTCCAAACTACGCTAAAATATAATTTAAATGCAATATCTTTCTTTTTTCTATTAAGGTTTTTTTTATAAAAATTAAAAAACATTTCAAATATTGCTTAAAAAATTTTACGCAATTTTACTTACAAGTTGCATTTAAAATGTAAAAGTTTTACCACCAACTAGGTTCGCTAACTTATAATGACAGCAGGAAATTGTGAAGTCACAACTTGTATTAAAAATAAAAACTACGCTGCTATTTTCATTTGAATACTAAAGATCAAACTTTAAAAGAGGTTTGGTCTTTAACGGTTATATTTATTCATACAAATACTTATCTCGGTACCTTAAGGGAATTCTGTAGTCCATAACATCTCAGTAGATCTCAATTTTTAAAAGAAATGTTTATATTAATACATTCATATTGTTATAAATAACAAAAAAATTAATGCACTGATTTACTGTTAAACTTATCCATTAAGTTTACATAAATACAAATGAATTAATCAATATTTAAAATTCCAGGTTCATACATAAACATGACTCTCAACACGTGCATACAGTGCAAGAGGGGAACATATCAGAATGAAATGGAACAGCTATCCTGCATTCCTTGTCCGATAAACACCAGCACGAAAGATGCAGGAGCTGTAAGTATTTATATTATATAATATTTTGTTACATATATTTTTTTCTATTTAAGCCTTTTGCATAGTGCTACAATATCATAATTTTTAATATTTTCTATTTTTAAAGTGTTATTTCACACTTAGGATTAGAAAACATCTTACCTATAAAAATTAAGAAGAAGCGAGGGTTCGAATCCCGCTGCGTTTTAATTTTTACGTTTTTGTAAAAATCATATGTTTTTATTTCATTATTAAAAAACTTACCTTACGTTCTCGTAATTAGCTACAAAAGTTATTTAGATCGTATAGAAAGATTATTAAGAAGTAAAATTTTATATTTGTTAATTTTACAAATACGGAATAGAAAAGATAAAAAATGAAAAAGTAAAAAATAATAATGCATCAAACGTCTCACAAAAAAAATCGCGATCTTTTGAAATTACATAAAAATCAAACAATGTCGACAATGTATAGTTAATGTCGAATTATAGTTGTCGACAGACAGAAATTATTTAGGTAAATATCATATAATAACCTACATAAATTGGACATCGTTTATATATTTAGAAAGCTTAGCTACTATTGATTAGTTACTAGAAATTGCCTCTGATTGGCATAATCGGAAATTGTGTACACGGCGCGCTGGCAACAAATGAACCGTATACAATTTGAACTGAATGCTACATATTGTATATGGTATTTATATATTTACGAAGCTTTAATACAATTTTGTTAAACTAAAATATATATATAAAAAAGTTTTCACAATTACTATATTTCTTTTTAAGCTTACATTCTATATTTAAAAAAGCAAAAAATATATATAAGTATAGGAAAGACATTTCCTCTTATAGACTATAGTTTAAACTTTTAACATTGTTTGCTAAATTATAGACTTCTCTGGACGACTGCACGAATCCATGTGAAATGGATGGTCCTGATACGCATTGTGACAGCAACGCGTACTGTCTGCTCATTCCCGAAAGGAATGAATTCATATGTCAATGTAAACCTGGCTTCAACAGCTCCGGCAGAGTTTGTGTTGGTAAGTGGTTTTACGATGCTACTTTAATCATTAATTTCTTACTCAAGTAAGGAAAGGAGAAATGCTGATTTCAACTCTCATTCTTTTGGATGTATTTTTAATGATGTATATGCCTATATTAACATAAGAGAATTGATTATTGGTGAATATTATCACTTATTATAATACACTTAGAAATATTAAAGCTGTAAGTAAAATGTAAGAACACTTAATATTCTGTCATTTTAACAATAAAGATAATCTAAAAATTCATTATTCACTCTTTGCTACTGACATATAAAAAAGTACATATTAAGTAATCTGTGTCTCCTAACCACTGCATTAACAAGTAATCCGATAAACACAATTATCACTTTACTGAATAATGCCTAGTTATATTTTAATTATAGTTTTATTTCAAAGTTTAAATACATTTAAATGTTAAATATCGTTGCGTGCCATAATTTAATTAAGGTTGGTTAATTAAAGTTTTTTTTTAATCTTTTACACTTGATTACTCAAAAATTGTTAATTTTAAGTAATTGATTATACGAAAATAACCATTAAAATTACTACAGTCAATATATGTCATCATCATATATCACATCATCAAAGCAAAATATACCATGTTAATAATAGTTAAGTAAGTAAAATAAAATAGCAATCTCTCTTGTTAAACGATTATTTCTTAATAATCTTTAAGTAGTTGAAATTTGTAAAAATCTCTCTACAGAGATGCTAACAACATAAATAAGTTGTAACAAAACGTTCGACGCAGCTGGTAGTAGAACGCATGGCTTAGCGGTCAGAGCGCTTGGACGGTATCCAAGAGGCGCGGGTTCGAATCCCGTTGCGTTCAAAAAAAAAATTTTATACGTTTTTTCAAAAATGTTTTCTAATCCTAAGTGTGGAATAACACTTTAAAAATAGTAAATATTAAAATAAAATAGCAATCTCTCTTGTTAAACGATTATTTCTTAATAATCTTTAAGTAGTAGAAATTTGTAAAAATCTCTCTACAGAGATGCTAACAACATAAATAAGTTGTAACAAAACGTATAAGAATTTCGACGCAGCTGGTAGTAGAACGCATGGCTTAGCGGTCAGAGCGCTTTGACGGTATCCAAGAGGCACGGGTTCGAATCCCGCTGCGTTCAAATTTTTATACGTTTTTTCAAAAATGTTTTCTAATCCTAAGTGTGGAATAACACTTTAAAAATAGTAAATATCAGACTTGATAATGTTAATAGCAAGTACTTATTATGAATGAATCCAATATTCATTCTATGTAAAAAAGCAGTTTTACGCTTTGTTCCGGATTAGCACGGTTAGAGATAAAACTATGCCAAGACAAGCCATGTACTGTTTTCCGCTCGAAATCAAAATATAACATGTTGAGTGACAAGCTCACCGTCACGCTTTGTCTTATCAGAGCAGAGAATTGAACATAAATTTTAACTATAATCACTTGCACGAGTCCAACACAACCCATCGCGTTTACAGTCGGACAATATTTTTTAATATTGCAAACAAGATAGCTCATTGTACGGAAATGTTGAGATAAACTTACACATAAGTGTTTAGTGCAGGTAACATTTTTATATTTGATTACCACAATGTATTTCTATTACGTTATTATAAAAAAATGGCCTTTCTACACTTCTCATCTACACACTCATCGCATGCAGTTTCAATGCTTAATTAAAATGTGAATCGTATAGTTTAACAACACTAATATTATTAATAAATAAGATTTATTATACTTTTAAACACTATAAGCAAAATAAATGTCTATTTAAACAATTTCATTCAAAGCCATTATTGCAATACAGCCAAACATTAGTATAATGAATTTCGGTTACAATACTAGAAGCTAAATAGATATTTAGTGTTTATAATGACAAGTGAAAATTTATTTACTAAACTCCCAATTTTGAAATGTATTATAATAGTTTTAGTTAAAACTATTTGAAGAGATAATGCAATATTAATGACTTTGTTCTCTTTATATAAAAATATGGTAATAACAACACTATTGATATTTTATTGGTAAGTATGATAACAGTTTATAGACGATTTCCAAAAAAAAAATGAAGACTAATAAATTTCAAAACTGTAAGGTTTAAAAGTTATATAACTTTTCAACTGTTTTCACGTAGGCAGCAGGCAAAAAAATCTAAAGTCACATTCCGCTCCCAAATTTCCAACCGAATTCGAATATGTGGAGTATGTATGTCTGAAATATGAATTCTTTATGCAGATGTATGTCATGAGTTCTGCGACAATGGCGGCGAGTGTGTGAAAGACGCGCGAGGCGAGCCGTCATGTCGTTGCGCGGGATCCTTCACGGGACGCCATTGCAGGGACAAAAGCGAGTTTGCGTATATAGCTAGCGGTGTCGCCGGTGGAGTCATCTTCATTATATTCCTTGTCCTCCTCGTATGGATGATTTGTGCGAGGTTTGTAATAATAACTTGATTTTTTTTAATATATTGATTTTAATTCCTGAAAGACAATTAAACTTCATTCTTAAGTCAAAGATCATGGATTTGGTCCCCGCTTATAAAAATGTATATTGAGTATGCACAACTATTAGTTTCGTGGGTATATTTACCTATTTCATATTTGCCAAATCATCTGTATGGTGTTATCTGTATCTAGTTTGTGGCAATTAGTCGACTTTATTATATATATCATAAATATAAACAAATTTACCTCAAAACACAATTTATATTGAATTATAGAATTAATAACTATTCCTCTTGATGCTTGACAAGTAAATGGTTAAACAAAAAAATATTGTTTTAAAAAAATCATATATTCTTTTAAGTATTACTTATATTCACTATTAAATCCACAGATCAACAAAGAAACGTGAACCAAAGAAGACACTAACACCCGCCATTGACCAAAACGGATCTCAAGTCAACTTCTACTACGGTGCCCATACTCCTTACGCGGAATCGATTGCGCCTTCACATCACTCAACGTACGCACATTATTATGACGACGAGGAAGATGGATGGGAAATGCCTAACTTCTACAACGAAACATATATGAAAGAAAGCTTGCATAACGGAATGAATGGCAAAATGAACAGCTTAGCGAGATCTAACGCAAGTATATATGGAACTAAGGAGGATTTGTATGACAGATTGAAGCGACACGCGTATCCGGGTAAGAAAGGTTGGTATTATGCACTTAGTTAGTGCGCACTTTCATTTCATTTCTATTGCAGCGTTACACTACTATACTAGCTTGTAGTTTAGTTCTCTTAGTATCTTTAAAAAAATTAGTTTTTAAATATTGGCTTCCTATCTATTTTCATTGCCTCTTAATTTTTTTTAAGCCTACCATGTAATAAGTATTAGGTATATATTGTTATAGTATAGATTACATTCAAATGTGAAATATATAATTCTTCAGATAGCAAACTAGATATATGTAGTTTAAACAAATTTGAAGTCATAAATTAAAAAAGATTAATCAAAGATTGTAACCACAATGATTTGGTTGCACAAATTTGGTTGTAATTTCCACTAGAAGAAGTGATAGAATTTTTGTTATACCTAAGATATTATAATTTCCTCAATCTAATTAGAATTAATCTATTAGTCTAGAATTCAGGCTAGACGTGGAGCTGTTGACACTAAGATATTTTTGCGTGAGTTCCCGTGCCCAAAGTTGTTGCTGTTGTTAGTTGCTTTTTTTAGATATACAAGTAAATATGAAACTCATTGCGTATTATATGTATATAATGTATCATAAGAGATAAACAGCACATGACGATATTATGATGCAACATTAACTTGCTTATTTTACAATCGTTTCAGATAAGAGCGACAGTGACAGCGAAGGTCAATAAATGAAGAGAAACTGCGTTTTTCGTATTCTGGTCAAACTTGCATAATACTATCGTATTAGATAAGATTATATACATTTCTAGTTAAAATAAATATCCCGTACAAAGAGTCTACTAAAACGATAGACGTAACATATCATCAACAAGTATTACTATGTAAAAAAATATAATGACTCTTCAAAAACATAAACCATCACAAAGATAATAATTCATTTAATTCAAATCTATTAAAAAAGCAATTCATTTTGAACATATACGACTTATGATTATTTAAAAAATTGACATTTATCAACTGACTCCGTTAAATTACTTTACTAACACAAATATATCTGAACATGTATATAATCTAAACGCGTTAGTTTCAACTCTCGGCCATCACAAAGGCAATGCATTTTATGCAAAACATAAATTATTATGCCGAGATATAACTTATAACTTTGTACTCAACTAGCTTTACGTTTAGTTTTAATCTTAACAAATGTAGATTAACACATTTACTGTTTATATTATATAACACTCCCACCAAATAACGTCGGTTGTCACAAAACACAATAACAAAGCAATATGGTAATATTGAAATATCACTATTATTTACTACGAGAAACAGTGAATGTGTTGATGTTCCAACAACGCAGGAATAATGCTCAAAATTTTAAATGAGGCCATAGAGAAACTTTGGCCCTCGTCGGAATTTTACAACGATTTTAATTACATATCCTTACATTTATAATAATAATGTAAATACTAAATATACTTTTGAATATTTTGTATATTTATGGTAGACCTCAGAAATGGCGTTAGTTGTAATTTTATATATATATTATCATTAGGTAGAGTATTTTGTCATTGCGAAATGAACGCACTTATTATATTTTATATCAATTTAATGTAAAAATGTAATGTATGGGTGTATATTGAACGAATGTATAGAATGATTTTATTATGTGAACAATAGAGTGTATTATGATTAAGCTATTATTATATTTTTATACGGGAACATTATTATAATATTTATGACAATTTGCGAACTCTGAGAAAATAAAATGATAACTAAAGTCAGGTAAAATGTAGAATACTCAGAAACTCGTGCGTGGTCTGTATCCATCACAACTGCTACCACATTTTTAGTGATTACATTAACAATACTATTTTACAAAGAATAAATTAACATTATTATAATATATTTATGCTTTTATTTTATCCATTGTCTTTCATAAGTAACAGAAACATACAGAACAGAAATATTACTTATCTAAAAAAAGACTCCTAATTGGAACGCCTTAATTATTTCCTCGTTATTCTGGTTGACCTGGCAAAGAAACCAGATACGTACTATTAAAATATTGTATTGTCATTGGACTCGAACACGACTATACGATAATTTTCTTACATTGATATGCAGAAGTTAAGTCTGTAAAACAGTTTTAAAAATAAACAAGGTCATGCCGGTTTAAAGTTTTTATCAATGTTTTACATTACATATATTCATTTATCTCCTAAAATATTATAGGAAAAATTCTAATAATTCCAATTTGATAAAAATAAACATTCAACAAAGTACCCGATAGTCAGTAGTATATACTTGCTATATTAATTAATCTTAATAAAATAATTATTATACTATTAAAATAAACTGTATATTTTTCGTAATAAAACACCAAAATTTAGACGATAAATATCTACCGTGACGTAAATGCGGAAATATACCTGTGCTTTATCTTTAAGCCAATTTTGTTAGTCCAACTCATCAAGCGATAGCGAACAACCACAACACCAACAGAGAGCCTGAACGTAGCTACTTCCTTCTTCTACCATAGACCAAATTATGGTCCTACTGTACGATATAAGATCATGATCTTATAAGTTACTATTCTATTATATAATCTGATACCAATAATTTAAGATAATTTCGATATGAAATTAAAATGTATAAAAACAAAAATGATTTCACACAGTTTATTTATTAAAGCCCTTCAATTATTTTTATTTCAAAGGTCAAAAGAAAACGAGGCGTGGTGTTCAGACTATCAACACGTTTCTAAATATGAAGATAATATAAATTTTATCGCTATCTACATTATTGACGCGCAATTGCCTCGTTCAGATTAAATGATTGCTACGCAAAAAAAATATAGTGCAAAAAGAAGACGGAAATGCTAGCTTCATATTACAAAATTGTTATCTAATATATGAATGAATATACTAGATCAAAAAACATATAGCGCGCTCAAAACAGTATCTGCAGAGCTAAAAAGCCACTAAGTCGAAAAACCTAATTTTGGGACAATGACAGGTAAAATTTGTGAAAATGTTAATAGACATATTGTTCATTGAAACCTTTTGTTATTGTATTATTTTGAAGAAATTAAAACTACCTAAGAATCTAAGAAAATTTTGAGTTACTTGTGAGTTGATTATTTTTGACGGTAGTTAGTGGTTTCTTTTTTCATATGAAAATTGTAATCCGCAACATAAGTTATACAAATTAACCACTTTAAATGGCAAATTAAGCTCTATGAATGTTTTGGTAACGCCTGAAAGAGACTATATTTTTATATTTTAACTTGTTGCGTGAATATTATATTTTAAGTTTTAAGTAATCGCGGAAATTCAACAGAATCTTAACGTAAGGCGTTACGTTAAGATTCTGTTGAATTTCCGCGATTACTCAATATGTAGTTAAAACTTCGAAACATTGACGAGAAAATAAGTGTGAAAATTTTTGTAGTAGAAAATTGCATGGATTATAATTTATATTTGAATTGTTTTATTTAAAATAAAACATACGTTTAACTTAACATATTGAGAGAAATCCATAATATTTGATAATATTAAAGTAATATCTTTTTTGGACAAGTGGTGATATCGACCTGGATCTCAGTTATAGCTGTGTTCCGAATACTATATAAAAATAATAATAGTTTACTTTAATTATTAATATATATTTTTTCAGTCTGTGGTATACAATGACACAGCACCTAAATTTATCGGATTATAGCGACGTATTTGTATTTTATGACATTTAGATAACACTTATAATTGGTGATTGTTTTTAATCATTTGCGTTATTTTTATCATTTTGATAAAATATCATGATCATGATAATAATAGGCCATTTTTGTATGAGTGTGTTTTTTTAAATGCTTGCAACAGATCGCACCGATATAAAAAAGCGATTGGAAATAGTTTTTGCCTATATCATGAAAACAAATTCTGGCTGATATAGGATGGTTTTTATTATGATATTTTTTTAGTTTTCTCATATGTATATATTATCTTAGCAAACTAAGTAAGTTACGTGATAAATAAGAAATGTTTCTCAGTTATTTTGGGTCAACCATTTAATTGAATTTAGCGGTCCGGAAATTTATTTAACAAAAAAACCTATATAGGGATACCAATATAATTAAAATAACTAATGTCTGTGAGTAAAGTTAAGTATTATAGAATAATAGTATAGAGGAGAAATAATAATTATCACATGTCTGGTAGTGTAGATAAACTATGTCCTTTTTTGTTTTCTGTTTTTTAGTTTCACGCTTCACTTTTATCCTGCATAGCAGAGTATACAGAAATTACCTAGTGCTAAGACACTCCGTATTTAACTTTAAGCTGAATTCAAGACATAGCGTGTCAAGAGGTGGAACCCAACGCGGTACTTTGTCTTACCAGAGCGGGGAAATGAAAATAATTTAAATATAATCATTCCCCCGAATGATAATCGCACCAACAACCGATAGCATTTACAGTCAGACGCTGTCCCCCTACGCCACCTTTTTTTTATTTATAATAATGTGTATATTTTTTAAACTTATACTATTTATCGTATTTTACGTAACCAATGACGCGTAAAACACACGTTACCTTAACAAGGCGCTTATCACTTTACACAAAGTATGTCAAACAAATGAGTTGCTTTTATTTTGTAAATGTTGCATTATTACAAAAAATATATTGAGCTTTACACTTTTTCCTCATATAAATTTATTAATTTATAATTTATGCTTTATATTAAGCGGCGTAGTCGGAGAGAACGGACGGAACTCTAACATCTTCATACATATCCTTCGACGGGTCATCATTGATATAAGAGGAAGTATTAAGTCAACCAAGGTCGCAGCTAAGCTGACATTTTGCCAATTCATCAATGCAGCCAGAGCACCTTTAACTCTGTTACTGTTACTTCTCAAATATATCTTTTTTCTCGACAAGTAATACACATATTAATATGCTTTTCGTTCAATTTCCAATAAATTAAATGAAATAAATTATAAATAAATTATAGACAACGGTATTCCCTATTAGGAATTCAACACCTAACATATCTCTAATTATAACAAGACTAAGTTTGAGGAAGAAATAAATATAAAAGAATTCTAACGTAAGCTACTAATACTTTACTACTATGAACATGATATTTTAATTAATTACTCAAACATTCTTGCCAAAGAACCAATATTTTTCCAATTTTTTGTTACAGGACAAAAAAAAAATTTTATTCATTTAAATTATTAAAACTTTATTTTTCTTAAAACTATATTTGTGTACATAAATTCTTATAACAATAAAATGCCGAATCACTAAGCATGTTTAGCTTGGAATTCCTTCATGTATTTGACCAGAGTTTCAACTTCTGCGACAGTAACTGCGTTATAAGTTGATGCCCGGATACCACCAACGTCCCTAGGATAAAAACAAAAATATATAATACATAAAATATTAAGAATTATTATTAATTTTTGTACTTTTTTATAGAAAAAAATTAAAATTTGTAGTGAGACATTACAAATTACATGCTCAGACTATCCTTTTAGTTACTATCATCGAAGTACGATGTTATTAAAAAATGCATAATTTCGTATATAAAAGAGAAATACAGCAATTTGCATTAATTACCTGTGTCCCTTAAGTTGAATAAGTTTTAAGGCTTCTGCGCCTTTCAAGAATTCTTTTTCCAAAGCTTCATCACCAGACGGCGATCCAATTCTGAATGGAATGTTCATTTTACTCCTAACATTTTTCGCTACTGGAGCGTTATAAAATCCGTTCGATTGTTCAATAACACCGTAAACTAGTGACGCTTTCTTATTGGCAAGTTCTGCCATTTTGTCAAGTCCCCCCAGCCTGTCGATCCATTGGAGAACTCGTCCCATTACCTGAATTCTGTAATAATTATGAGATTTGTTAATTTAAATTGAAATAAATAAAATTATATTATTTAAACAAAATTTTAAAAATCACCTCTACATTTTATCCTATATTATTTACAATACGGTATTCAAAAGAGTGAGGAATTTAGAAATATTAAACATAAATAATTGGCTTTTGATTGACATACTTATTACTTACAAATATAAAGCCACGAAGGTAATAAAATTTAGATTTTCTAGTACTTACGCAAACATTGGAGGTGTGTTAAGAATAGAATCGGCCTTAGAATTGACAGTCCAGTCCAATATCGCCGGGCAAATGGGTAAAGCTTGGTTTAAAAGATCTTCTCTTACAATAACTAGTGCAACTCCAGCTGTACCAATGTTCTTTTGTGCTCCGCCGTATATGACTCCAAACTGCGATAATTAGACTTACATAAATACTATAAATATTTTTTTGAAGCCAGTGTTTCTAGTGGATCTAACTGTGAATGCTATAGTTGAGGGTTCGATTCTAACTCGGAGGAATATAAATTATACTTAATTTATTTGGGATAAAATGTTAAACTAAAAAAAATATTTTTTTGAAAATAAAGATCTCGAAAAAGATAATCTATTTACCTTAGAAACATCGACTTTCTTTGACATAAAATTGGATGACATATCTGCTACAAGGGGGACTCCTTTTGTGTCAGGAATAAAATCAAATTCCACTCCTAGAAAAATAAGCATTTATTAAAAAAAGACATCAAAAACAATACAAAAAACAAAAGTAACCCATAGCGTTTTAATATAAAGCAATAATGGTAGAATAAACATTAAATTATCGTCATCAATAAAATTTCAAATGCTTTATTAATTTCACTTCCTCTTTAAATTCCTATACATTAGAATTCCATTAAACAAACTTGTTTTTACAATTTTCCTTTTAGAAACAAAACTCTGGTAAAGCATTTTCAAAAATTATGAAACGATTAAACTTCAAACTGTTTTGCAAATTATTTGACATGGTTCGACGGATCAATATTTGAACCCTTCGTTGTATGAAATTAGTAGAATAAAACACAATTGAGATACTTTACTTTTCAAGGGACATTATTTATTTTAAGTGATAAAAAATATTTAAGATAAAAAATAGTTAAGATTTCGTTCGATAAACTACTGAATAATCTTACCGTGAATAGTTTCGTTAGTACAGATATGTACGTATGAGGCATTAGGGTCGAGATTCCAGGAGGCCTGGTTTGGAATATCAACATAACGGTCAGTGGGTGGTAGTACCAAATTTACTTTGCCGAATTTCTTTGCTTCCTTAGCAGCTTTTGCTGACCATGCACCTAGAAATTTAAAAATATATGTTAGAAATAGATAGGAAGATATTGTTACAGAATTGAAATTTTATTCTTAATATTCAATTTTTCATTATAAATCATATGCAATATTTTATAATTTAATTGGTAAAAGTTATATTAGCCTATATTAATATAAATTGTCAATCATAACAATTGTCTAAGGCTATGAGGCAAGGTTATGAATTGAATGAACATAAATAAGAAGTTTTCCTTCCTTAACTAGATATTATAAATTATAATGCACTTACTAATGCTAGACTAGAACTAACGTTTACATACAAATTCATTTTTAATAGTAAGCTAAAAACTTGGGCATATAATTTATTTCAAGACAGACAGACATGCAAAACAGAAAATATATTTTTTAATAGATATATGATGTAAATAAAATGAATATATAACAATGTTGGATGACATGTTATTGAATAATTATAACAACGTATGTACCGGTAACTACGTAATCAGCTGTTCCAGTCCTTGAGATCAAGTTAAGCGGTACCGCAGAGAACTGACCCTGACCTCCTCCAGATAAGAAAAGAATTTTATAGTTACTAGGCACGTTTCTGAAAAGATATAATTATATATGTATTAGATATTCCAATTAAATAGGAAAAGAATTAAAATTGCGTAGGCTGCCCATACGCGTACCTATAGGTTATTATATATGAAAGGAATCACCTTTTTTAAAAATGAGTAAACTTGTGATTTTCTTAAATATATTTTTAATAATCATAATTAAAAGTGATACATCAAATTCATAAACCAGAACTTAATATTAATATAAGTATCGTCGATTGATAAAAAAATGTCTTGTAATAATTTGTAAGTTATCTTGTTTCCATATGTTAACGAATAATATCTTATCAAATGTTCCCTTCTTAGCTTTGCACTACTTGTTTAATAGATAACTGATAACATCAAAAAGGCCTATACCTACATACTTATGTATATACATATATAATATAAATTTATAATTATCTATATTCTATAAATATCGATATTATGATAACTAGTAAATCTTCTAAAAGTTTACATTTAAACAGAAACTAAAACTCATATCATGAAAAATAAATATTTAAGAATTTAAAAAAGTTTTAAAAATATTTTAGATTTCGCCGCATTTCCGTTACTATTAAACTGTAAAATCTTTCGTGACACACTATAAATTACAAAAGTTTACTGGAGTGCAATATAAAAAATATTGGTAAACATATTGGCATAAAATTATTTTTTACATTCATCTTGTTTCATGTTATGAATGTATCATTTCATCTTATGTTTTTAGTTTCCTTGTCAACTGAATATACTATACAGATATACTACTTATTACAATTAACAAAATATGTAAATCAACGCCAAAATATGTTAATAAATTCGAATGACGTTTTAAGCAACCAAATTTAATTTGGTATTAAATAAAAATCTAGTTTAAATGTCGTATTGCGTAATAATTAATACTTACAATAATTTTCTGACAACATCTTGTACATCTTTATTCAATTTCAAATAGGGAGCCGTTCGGTGACTTGTTTCCAATAAACTAATACCCGTCCCTTCGAAGTTGGTAAATTCTTTCTGTAGTATGTCGTATACCTAAAGTAATTCATTGACATTAATTACCTTTGAAATATGGATGCATAAAACTAAAAAAATATTCAAAAATAGTTATGAAAACTTACCTCTTCGGGCAACTTAGCGGGTCCAGCACCAAAATTGTGTATTTTTGCCATGTTCCTTAGTTTATTTTAACTTAAATTCAACACAAGTACACCTTACAAGCTATCGCGGGCAACTGGTCAACGACTATTTAACTAGACTTGATATACGAGTACAAGCGGTCCTAGCGCCTATGTTGATTCGAGTTTGGCTCTAACACAGCGGAGTGCAAAATACTTACATTATCCTATATTATCAAATATTGATTACGATAAAAACAATGTTTATACGCAAAATAATGATTTAACGGTCATGCGGTATGACTTCGTGCCATGAGGCGGCAAGTTGTCAAATACATACCTTATTAATTTATTTTTTATACTAAAATAAACTGTTTCTTGACTTACTGACTGAACCTAGAACATTTGCATAGAAGGTGATTTCTGCCATTAAGCCTTTGGGCCATTAAGTTTTTTCGCGTTATAAAGTATATTACCAGGGCTTTCTTCAAGTATTTTTCTTTTCTCAAAAACAAGTAATTTTGGTGATTGTTGTCTAGTTAAGTATACAAAACGATTCACACACAAAATTCCGTCAGAAAAAGGGGATTTATTCACAGACATAATTATACTAGATGAGGTTTTATAATAAATTGAAATTACAAATGTTAAGCTGACCTGTAAAGCGCTTTTTTCTTTGTTTACACTAGATTCCGCTAGCGGCTTCGCCCGTGTTTTATGTTAAAAATAATTAATACTAGTACTTCATATTTATTGTTATATTGAGTTCAAATTACACAAAATCATAACAAATAGCCTGTCTTAATTTAATGTATTTCTGTAGTTTCATCGAAATTTAGTAGTTTTTGCGTGCTTAATTAATAATACATCTATTATCACAAACTTTCGCGTACTCAATATTAGTAGTAATTTAAAATTAAAATATATACAAATAGATCGGAACTTAAATGATTATCGTTCTAATCTAATTGCTTACTTGTTTAAATAAATATCCATTCAATTTCATCATTTTACTTTACAAAATAACAAAACATAGCAACTTGATTATGCCATAGTGACGCAGTGGGACAACATCTGACTCTAAACGATTGACCGTGTATTTGAACGCCATTCGGAAAACAATTATATGTAAATTATTTTCATATCTCTGGATAGAAAAACCATGGCATTGAGTTCCACCACTAAAAACACATTGAATTAACGCTCCGCTCACCAAGCATAGAAGCAAACTACTCCGTTCTGCTATGCGAGGTGAAACGTGAAGTTCATATTCATATAACTTCAATAATAGAATTCAATAATTATATTAGGTTGTTTAAAAGTTAATTATAAACGTCACATACCGCGTTGTCAAAATCTTTTAATTACAAATAGGTAATGAAATTAAAAATAATAGATACCATAATTGCATGTTCAAGAAGTGGAGGACTGTCAATAAATTTCAACTGCCCAGCTCACAATCATTCAAATAGAAAGCGGTAAGCGCTATTTACATCTTCTTACCGCGCCAAAAAGCGAAAAATATGATACAATAAAAAAAAAGAAAAGTCATTCACGAGAATATAAATAAGTTTACATCGTTTCATATATGTTTCGTTTTATATTTGCTTGCACAAATGCTTCGTTGTAGCTCAATATAAATGGATTTTTTTAATTTCAGAGTTACACTTTTTCTCGCTTATTAGGGTTGTCATAGACAACTAGCATCAAGATACTCTGAAGTCCTTCTCTCTAATTTCTGCCCAAAATGGAACGTATAAACTAATATACAATTGGAAAGACTTAAGAATCAATGGAATCAAAGTCATATCTTAAAGGTGGCTCATAAATTAAATTATACTTATACAAGTCAATGAATATTTTTTACACTAAATAAATATTTAAAAAAACGTAACAAATTCAACGTATTTGCATCAACCACATACATGATTATTTAAAAATAGTAAGTATTTTTAGGCGTCGTTGCCTTCAAAAATTATCAGGAGTTTTTTTTCTTTCAATATAATTTAATAATTATATTAAAATCTAGTACATAGTTAAAAACTAAAAAAAATACATTATAAAATAGTAAAATAAATATTAAATTCGTTTTACGAAAGTATGTATAACAAAATTTTATTTTTATTTCAGCGGAACATCACTTTATCGAATTGAAAATATCATCGTTTAAGAAGAAAGGTATTTAAAATTTCTGGTTCATTAGAGACGTCTTAATAATTCATAGTTATTTTTCATGGTACATTTCTTTTAAATAACGATGGTATTTTCAAGTAAAAATTGAATCTTTGTAAAAAAGTAAAAAAAGAATGCATGAATGCAAGATAGATGCCGAAAGTGTTTTGTCAGAACTCGAGGAGGATTTAGGCCTAGAAGAATGTGCATGGATCAAGTCTTTTCTCTCCGTATGATCACGGAAATGTTTTTGCTTAGAAAATGCCTTTCCTACAAAACACTGCACATGTACCATGTGAACAGCCCCTTGTTTCAGGCTGTTAAATCTCTTAATCGAGACCACTCAGCCTGTGTACGAGAAACTGACATGTCACCTCAAATTGATATTCAACCAGGTGCTAATCAGGGTTACGCCATGTCAACTTGGCTGTTCAATTTGTATTTGGATAGTTGTCTCTAAGGTTTGAAAGAAAGTGAAACAAAACGTCAGCGTACCAGCACATCACAATGCACCACTGATACCGACGTTGTTATACAACAGGGAAACGTAGGTGTTTCAAAAGAAGAATGAAAGAAAGAACAATGCTGTAGAAATGCCTTCTCTTCCCCGGATATCCAGAATTAGTTTAGCTGATCATATATGCAGCGAAGGAACTCGCAGAATGGCAGGCGTAAGCGTGAATGTCATAGTGAGAATAAAGAAGAATGTGCTCAGGTGGCTTGAGTACATCGAAATAATGAGTGATGAAAGAATAATAAGAAAGATTTATGAAGAAAGGGTAACCACCCGGTACGAGAGATAGGGGGAGACCTTGGTTGACTTTCAAAAATACAGTATCAATGATACTGGAATAATGTCGTAGTGACTGTGGACGAGGCGAAAAAGGTATGCAGGGACTGCAGCGTTTGGCCCTCCGTCCTTTCTGACTACGAGACCCGCAAGGGATAAAGCGTGAAACTAATAAAAAAAAGAATCTAGTTTTAAGGAATACATAAAAAATATATGTCTAAGAAATATAAGTTAAAAAATTTAAGTACAGTATATTTTTGTCATATTATTAAGTATCGCTACGTTGTACACCGGGCTAGGAACTACGTCGGAAAAAAATGCCTCGATAGATCTATCCTTAGAGTGCGCCCTCTCGATGCTCAAGGAAGCTATATCTGAATGTCATAATGATTATGATGGCAGGACTGATGATGATGATAATGTTGCTGAACAAATATATTCCGGCTGATTTAATTTTAAATTTCATTTAATTTTGCTGTACCCTGGATCATGACGACTTGACTTATAATATGTGAACCGGCTTTAGTCATTGGAAAATTCCGCACGATGCTGTTGTGCTCCTTATTGCGGCGCAACTAGTAATTATTTCTCACTCAAATGTTATTATTTAACTTGAATATTGACCAAATAAATTGCTCAAATACATCCATTTTCCAACAATTAAATAACAAAATAAATTTATCCGTAATATATTTATTCTTACGTTATAGCTAGCAATGAAATTGATATTTTGAGGTAAATTAATTTATTTAATAAGTAATAATGATTTTATTAATCATTATTTATATCAATAGTGAAATTCACTTACAATTTTTTCTCACTCTGCTGTATACAATGAACGAATCAAACTGGTTATATACAAATTATGTACAGATACACAAGTTTTTTTTTAAATATTAATATACAAAAGACGCTAACAAGATGTAGTAGATGATGATGTTATAAGAAAAAGGGAATATATTACAAAAAAGATAAATAAAACAAATCTTAATTAAATAGTTGTTTCATTTGTTGACATTACATTTATGTTATAGTTTCTTGCTGATACTTATAAAATAAAAGTAGATTTTATCAGCTACAGCTGGAAACTACGAAATTTAAATTTGGTTCAAAGTTGTGATTAGTTGAAGAAGTAGTCCGTTTAAGTCATATGTAAACTGCCAGATGGCGCTAACTTCCTAATACCACTGAAGTCTCCATATTGTATATATAACTAAAATACTTTATAGTAATTAATGTGTGACATTCATGCAGATAATATAAATATTGATTTCTTTTAACTGTCATTATTTATGAATGTCACCACCCAATACATAAAATATCACACAGTAATATGTTTATAAGTTGTTAATTTTGAAAACTATATAAAAAATTGAAATTGACAATGCAAGCGAATTAGTACACATATATAACCGTTATTTCTGAGAGTTACAGTATATTTAAGACAGTATTTAACATTTATAAAGCATTTACATAGATTAAAGTTATAAAGAATATAATAAAAATAAAGAATATAAAGCACATCTTCTAAAAAGCTCTCTATTAATGCTCTCCATTAAGATTATTTTTTCTGATTGAAACTTGAAAATTGCAATAAGTACATATAGCATAATTGATATAAATATATTTGTAATTATTATAAACAAATCTTTTTAATTTACAGCACTAAATAGCTTGTATATAGCCTAATGAGCAATATTCATTTTTCATCTGTAAGATTAAGCATCTATGCTATAACTAACTTTTTTACTCTATGCCAAACTATTTTAATTCGATTTTTTTGTTCGTGATGTGATGCGAATCGTGCAAATTGTGATTAATGTAGTAATGTTATTTTATACTGAAACATAATAATTATTTGATATTTCAACTTTGCAACGAGTTCTTTTTAATAAAAAAATACGTTATATAAATTACATACTGTACTTTCATTAAAACTTATTATTTTGGTAAAGGATATGCCTCCGGTAAAGGATGATTTGATAAGAGAAATTAATTGTTTAGATGTAAATTTAACTGAAAAAAGTCCTGCAAAAGGTACAGCACTTGTAGATGTGAGAGCGTGTAATAAACCTGTCGCAAAGGTAAGATGAAATTTATATTTTTATATAGATTGTTTCTTTTTCTGGACACAAGTACATAAATTAATGTAAAACAATTCACATATTTTTAACTTTCAAGTCAAGTATATTAAAAAATATTCCGAAAATTCGACAAAAATGGTCACTAACTTAACTTGATTTATAAGTTATATAATTGGTAAAAAATAATAAAATATATAGAGCAATAACACTTAACATTTATAATTTTAATAGTTATCCATCGCAAATATATTTTAAACATATTATCTTCAACTTCTTATTTACATATATAGGTTACAAGATATTTATTGAATTTTATCTACTAACAATATATTTTTTATCAAGTTATTTTGCAAACACAAAACATCTTTTAATATTTTTTGTTACATGACATATTATAAAATGATTTTGCTTTGGTAAAATATGCCGCAAGTCAGTTACATATGTGATGTAACAATAGTTGTTTAGTGATTGTTGAAATTTTAGTTTCTAACCAGTAGTGCTTTTATTATTCCTTTGCTCTGTTGCTACAGAATAAATTATGAAACTGTTTATTATTCAAATGAAATATGAAAATAATTGCTTATTCTTTTTATGTATTTAAATTTAGTCAAAAATTACTCCTTAATTTAAAATAAAGTCAATTCAAATAAATCAGAGTAAAATTAATGGAGATGAAAAGATATTAAAAATATAATTATATGAAACAAATTCAGTATATATTTCTAATTTTCAAGATTTATTACTTTATAGTAAACATTCATTGAAATAATAAATTATTCAAAAATGCAGTTATTTTAAATACGAGGAATTAATTTAGATTAAATTAATTTTTTTTTTACCAAATAAATGACATGATTTTGTTTTATTTCTTGTTAATTTATCAACATTAAAATAAGTATATTGATAAATTAACAAGAAAGAGAACTATTTCATGTAATTTTCTTTGTTTTCACAAAAATATTTATAAACATGGCCAGTCATGGCACAGTGGGAGTGTGACTGTAAATGCGATTGGTTATGTGTTTGATCCCCTTCTGGTGGAATGATCGTATTTAAATTATTGTCATGTCCTTGCTCTGGCAAACAAAGAGTAAGATTGAGTTAAACTACCTGTATTGAATTTGGCAAAAAGAGGAATATGGAATGTCTTGACACAAGGTACTTTCTGTCTACCTTGCTATATGGTATAAAAGTGTGAGGCAAAACAAAGCTTATATATATTTATTGTCTGTCAAATTGTTTTAAGCATTATTCATTTATATATAATGCAGCATCTTATTACTAAATATTTCCAAAATTTTAAACTTGTATAAAGAAAAACCTATCTAACTATCACTGAATTATATAAAAGTTTCACCAAAGCAATTATTAAACAATTCCATAACAGTTTTCTACATATTAATCATTTTGAATGACTAGAAAAAAAAGTATCAGAGTTAAAATGTACAGTTTACACACAGAACTAATACATGTTGCATAAATGAATTATGCAATAAATATTATTAGTTAAATTGGCGTTAATTGATATTCCGTCTATCCCCGCAATGTACAATAAGTGTAATTTCTCCCAAGTGTCAGCATCAGTGACTATACATCGTAACATCTCTTTTCACTTTTTTTTCGCTTGCCGCTCCGGGCACGCGTCTCTACTGTCATAATCACGAATAATAAAATAGTTTTAAATTGCTTTAACGCTCACTGCACAGCCGTGATGTAGTGTCTATTACGTATTGTTACTTTAATTTGCACAATTTCGTTTGTTTCATTTTGTGTAGCTGTCATTTGTTTCTTTGAAATTTTCAGTGTTTATTTCGCAGCTCGTGATGTTGTGGGCGCCTGAGTTTTCAATACCTTATTTACATGTTTTTTTGTTGTAAAATGCACAAATGTTCATAGTTTTGGAGCGTGAATCTTACTCGTATGTAGTGCATGCTTTGATCGCACCCGTTTAGTGGAGACGACATGACTAATTCACAGGTAAAGGCTTTTTTTCTTAGATTACATATATTTTTTGAGCTTGTTGTAAAGACGGCAGAATGGCTTTTTTGTACGTTTTATTTCATTAATTACATTTCATAATTGCCCATCTAGACTATATTATTTATTTAGGCTCTCATGAACCCTACTCCTAATGCCAGTGAATACACGATATTACTTTCTTTTACTTTAAGCTAACGCCTCTTTATTTTCTATAAAGTTCTCATGAGGAACAATTCTATGTGAAAAATATTTGAACAATAGTGCCAGTTATCACACCTTCATGGGATTTACGCTTTTGCCAACACGACTTACTGTTTATTTTATTAGATCGGAAATAAAAATAATTTGTATTTAATAATTACCTTATATACTTATGAAACAAATTGTTCAATAAATAAATATTTGTGAAGTATGCTGCTATTACTTGGCATGTTTCAATGAATGAGGTTAAAGGTGAATATTATGCATGTCTTAAATCAATCAAGCATCGGCATGAATTATGGGGTTGTTTATGAGAATATCCTTGAAACATATAGATTTCGTAACATAAAAATATATTTTTAAGATTTTAAAAGCCTTATTTACAATAAAGTTAAGTAGCTTATGTTAAATTTATATATAATTAACTTTATTCAGTAATTTAGTATTTCGCAACTCCTTTATGAATTTACAATCTATTCCAATTGTAAAGATTTAAAAAGTATACGTTTTATATTTAATATTACTTTCGCTATATACTATCTTGTTATAATTTTCAAATCAAATGGTAAGTAGTGAATTGCGGTATTTTAGGTATGGTTCCGTGGCGTGAGGAGCTCGAAGTTCCGCCATGTGTATGGAGTTCCTTTCAAAAGAGAAAGGTGCTATGACAACATAAAGATCACCAGAAACGCACACGATTCCAACTTTTGCGCTGTCAACCCTAAGTTTGTTGCGATTGTCACGGAAGTCGCTGGTGGTGGTGCTTTCCTCGTACTGCCTTTGGATCACGTAAGTAAACAAGTAATAAATAACGCTTTCTGACGTAGTTGAACTTTCTGGTTCACTAGGTTAATATATTTGTACAGGTGCCGTACTGAAATATTGATTAAATCAAGTACGCTCGATGGTTATTCTCCATTTACTAATACTACACTATTTATAAAAACAAATTTATAGGTACAAGATGCACAATTTAGACGCAACTTAACACTGACGTAAATTGAATATGTGCAGGCTTTAGTACTGTTCGTTATAGTGTATGTAAAGTAAATAATTGTATAGTGGGTGCAAATATCAAATTTGTACTTAATTAAAGTTAAAATAAGCACAATTTGTAACAAATACATATATATTCTAACGACATATTTACCCGTTTACACAGAATTAGCTGATTATCATACGTCCTTAATTTATAACGAAACACGCGATGAGTACGCTTCGTACTGTATAAAATATTATATCAAATATTGTCATGTAGTATTAACCATTCATAAACATTAATGTTAATTTATTATTACAGTAAATGAATGTAATACGCTATGGATATGCTTACTCGGTAAATTAGATGTAAATACCTAAAAGTGCACTTATGTCATATACTTTAGATGTTAAAACTAGGAATACTGACTGTCATTGAGATGTCATCCTTAATAATTTTCGCTCACGTTAGTTAATATGAAACCTAACGACATAGTCTCTTCATTTCTATACTTACAACTGAACAAAAATGTTTTAATAAACATGCTCCCAAAGATTCCATCCTGCAACCAACGATTTTATTCAATATATCCTAACGATATTTACTATTTTTAAAGTGTTATTCCACACTTAGGATTAGAAAACATTTTTGAAAAAACGTACAAAAATTTGAATTTCGACGCAGCTGGAAGTATCCAAGAGGCGCGGGTTCAAATGCCACTGCTTTCAAATTTTTATACGTTTTTTCAAAAATGTTTACTAATCCTAAATGTGGAATAACACTTTAAAAATAGTAACTATTTAAATAAAATAGCAATCTCTCTTGTTAAACAATTATTTCTTAAATAATCTTTAAGTAGTAGAATTTTGTAAAAATCTACAGAGATGCTAACAACATAAATAAGTTATTATAAACGTATAAGAATTTCGATGCAGCTGGTAGTACAACGCATGGCTTAGCGGTTAGAGCACTTGGACGGTATCCAAGAGGCGCGGGTTCGAATCGCGCTGCGTTCAAAAAAAAATTTGTACGTTTTTTCAAAAATGTTTTCTATATCTTAGCGATATTAATTTGACTAATGCATCTGTAAATTGACTTGTTATATATTTTTAACCCTAGTTTAAAATCCTTTATGAATATATTAAACTAAGAGCTCGCGTGAGAAAATGAAACTGAAATGTATCAACAGTTAGGTTGCCAAGGCAGTCCCAACTCCCAAGGCGCGCTACGTGTGTCGAATTGCGATGTAATTACTTGACTTAATTGTTCAAGCACATTCGTCACCGTCGTTACATTGTACGAAATTAAAACCATCGGAATAATACTCTATATACCTCTATTACTTAATGTATTGCCGACATAGGAAAACTAGTATGATATGCACGATTATGACAAATTCAATGTATAGTTAAACATCAGTATGCCGTATGTCAAATGTTGTGGTTTTGCGGTTCGGCTAACAATTCCGAAGGCCGCGGATTTGATTTTCATACAAAGCATTTATGATGTGTTAGCCAAGAATAATTTACGCAGCCTGGTTGTAACGCCCATAATGACGAGAGAAACCTAACGTGCTTTGTTTTACTTGACCTCATTGTTAATTTACCTCTTTATATCGACTACCATCGAGCAGTGACATTTTTATGGTATTTCAATATTTATTGGTAGTACTTATCGTTACGTATTTTTTAGAATTTTTCTAGTGGTACTAAAATAATAAACAATTAATAAACCTTACATCTACATTTATTATTTTTTGTAAAAAAACAGTTCTCTTGTCATGAAAATTTTATTTAAAAAAATCGATTTACAATAAAGTTTTGATTTTCGCAATTTTTACACATTTTATATTGAAACCCTTTATTTGAATGGATTAATCTCGTATATTTTAGTAATCACATTTTTAGGTACTTTAGAAGGTAAATCTATCTGTAACCACATACAACTGTAAAATGTTCGTATTTTCAAAAATCTATTTGCGTGGACTAAAATCTATTTGAATGATAAAATTATTTTATTAATAAATGCTTATATTTAGGTTTTTACATTTAAGCCTTTTTGAAACATCGACATCATATACAATTTCTAATGTAATTTTGTATTTCAGACTGGTCGATTAGATTTCAATGCGAGCCGCGTCACCGGCCACAAAGGCCCCGTACTCGACATAAAGTGGAATCCGTTCAACGATAACATCATAGCATCATGTTCGGACGACTGCACGGTAATTTTGTTACAATTTTTCATAGATTTCAATTAACCCGTAAAAAATAACGGCTATTGCAAACGTTTTTACGGTCCCATTTCAACTGTTTCTGATTGTTATAACCTGTTCCAATGAATTCGATATGCGTTCTAGATACTTCGATATCATAAATTGTAAATTATGGACTAATAATGTGAGTTTTAATATAATTCGTCTTCACAGCATAGCAACTACTACATTTTGCTATTGTCATATGTTTTCTATATTGTAAGAGATAATTTTCACCATAATAGGCTCAACCTCTTCGAGAATAAAAATAGCTTAATTGTAATAATAATAAACCCCCTTTATAACTATCTTGGAAAATCATTTATTTGTGTCGTGTGTCATTTGAATCAAATAAATATTCATTATTTTATTTTTTTAGTATATATACCATGTTGCAGTTTTACTAACATGAAACACGCAACTACAGATAGAATTTATTCTGTATCGATATTTTTTTTATTTTCATCAAACTACTCGGCCATTGGTACACAATTCGTTTAAAATAATGTTGTGATAAAGTAAAATATTTTCATGCCTCGATTAATTTTCAACTGTGTTACTATGCATATACCAGAGCCATCTCTTTTTTTAAAAAAATGGAGTAAAAATAAGGAATTTCTGCTTCAATTTCTTGTGTAAACTTATATAGAATAAATGAACGAAAGTCTTTTCTAGATTGTAGACAGATATTCAGTATTATTACTTGTGTTTCTTTTTATATTCCATTTGAGCATTCATTCAAAAACACTGAAAACATTATATAAATGCATATACCTGTATACTTTATAGATAAGATCCAGTGCTACACATTAACTTATCAAAATTGCATTGTAGTAGTTTCATTATGTCATACAAGAGCAGTACAGCTACTTCTTGTAATGAACAAAAATGATATGCATATTATTTCACTTATCAGCACTTAAGTGTTTTACATCACTCACTTTACATTGCAATCTATGTCGATCTATTAGACCACTTTAAAATGTTAACCAAATATTAGCTCTATTCTCTTTGTTAATTGGTTTCATTATTTACATATCAAGAGTATGGCACATAATAACTTGAAGTGCGATGTGAAAAATTAAGGTTAATTGCGTATTAATTGCTCTTAACAATTATTGTCGAAAGTCCATCTCAAACTGTATAATATTTTAGTTTAAATTCCATTACCATGGTGCATGGTAGATTTAGAATAAAATAATTTTTTGAACACTCTATTATTTGTGTTTTTTTAAATTGAACTATTGTTAATGATCTCAACTGTGGTTTTCTTTTTAAAAATGTGCAGATTTATACTGAACATTTGTCATTTTTTTTTGTAATTCATTTTCAAAAATGTTCATTATTTTTTAATTTTATTGTTGCTTATTTTTTGTACTCATTGTTTTAAAATATACTCTGAAATCTTTTTGTATAGCACTCAATACTCATGACCTACTATTTCTATTGATGCTCTAGAAGCCCCTTATAAACTCATGTCAATCTTGCAATCCACATCCCACTTTGTGTTAGGGATTACAATAAAATCGAATAGAATTTAAATTAATACGTATTTAAAAATATATTACATTTTGGTTTTACCTTAAACTTGTATATCATTGTAATAATTTTTTAAAATTAACCTTATGAAAATCTATTCTTTATTTTATTTTTTTTTTGTTAATGAATTTCTTAAATAGTAACTGTGTGAACGCGTGAGTTTAATATTTAGTGTTTTTTTGGCCCAGGGCTATTTACATACATCATCAAAATTATTTAGTATTTGGAAGATTTTATGTTTAATCTAACACGCTTATTATATATTATAAAATATAATTTTACAACTGGAAAGCATATCCTTAAAGTAATTTTCTCGTCTTCCTGATTATCTTAGCAAGAGCCTTGGTTGATCTGATATCCTTGCCTAGTTAACATTATGAAAATATGGTATACATCGGACACATTTGCAAATTTTCAAGACAAATCGAACGCCTGGAACTGGATTAAGTAGCATTTTTACATTCATAGATTGCAGATACCGGTAAAGATTATAGGTGTACTGATACTTTAATATTTCCAGCGAAATTTGACCTCATTACTATCGGGTTTGGCCAGATAAATCGCAATTGTTTTACAGTGTTGTCAAATAATATCTACAAATACTAAAAATTTTTATATTAATTTAATTCTCAGGTAAAGTTATGGCATATTCCCGATGGTGGTCTCTCCATGCATTTAACCGACTGGCTCGTCGAGTTGCATGGGCACAAGCGAAGGGTCGCATACATTGAGTGGCATCCCACTGCTGAGAACATACTGCTTAGTGCCGGTTTTGATTACCTGGCAAGTGCATTTTACAATTTAAATGATATTGTTTCAAATATTTATAGACGTCATAGTTCTATCATTATATTTTTTGTTTATGTATAAAAGTATAAAAGTAAGAAAAAGTAATATTTGAAAGAAAATTATGTATAATAACAACTTAAAAGTTTTGAAAAAAAAATTTTACTTAGGTGAACTCTACACATCTATCTAACAATTCCACTGGGGATAAAGCGTGACGCAAAAAACACTTTATTATTATTATTATTTATTGTTATTATTTATTTATTGTTATTTTTAAATTTATCCATTATCAGTAATAGTATATTGTTTTTATCAACAAAAAAGAAAGCATCTTCACATTTTATCTCGCTTAGCAGGGTGAGAATCGAACCCACAACTAAAGACGTTTCCAGCAGGACAACAAGTAGACAGCCCTTGCGCTACGATCGCCTAATTTTTTTCACATATTAGTGTAATTAGAAAATATTCAATTTTTTCAAGATTTGTTTTTATTTATTTGCGCTTATCTATAATTTTAGATTTTCGTATGGGATGTGGGAAAAGGCGAGGCCGTGAAGATAATAGACTGTCACAGTGACGTCATCTACTGTATGTCCTTTAACCGAGATGGATCCCTCCTCGCTACCACTTGCAAAGACAAGAAGCTCAGGGTCATTGAACCCAGGAGAGGCATTGTGCTTTCTGTAAGTAGATATTATTATGTATATATATATCGTGTGATACCCATCTACTCGCAAACAATACACAGTCAACAATTATTGGACATATGAAGCTGAAATTTGACATATATGCTCCTCAGACAGTATAGGGGAGCAATGAGAATTTCAGAAGGCTAATTATGTTGTGGTGTTGGTTATAAATAATTCTATTTGTGTTTCTCAGCCTGGTAATGTATAGCTTGCTGTATGGTTTCTCCACTCCACTAGCAATGTCTCTCAAATGGTACTTCAACACTATGAACTAGAGAAGTATAATGCTTAAAGACTAGAATAATAAATTTATTTATGTATTTCTTATTATTTAACAATCTTAGCAATAGCCTGTTAGTGAATAAAAAATTATAATTATTATGAAGTAGTTATAAATAAAGGCATGCATAGTTGTTATGAAGGCAATACTTATATAATTTAATTAATAAAAATAATGTATTATGTATATTATGAGTTGTTAGTATAACAAGTATAAATTAAGCAAAGTGGGTTAATGATACCTATGTGTGCACTTAAAATGTTATTATGATTTTTTTAAATTATTATTTGTACAAATATTGCTATATATGTAAAATTGTAAAGAACTATTTTTTTTTCTTAACATTGAATATTACAAATTACAAATATCACAGAAATATTTCAAATGATATATGATTTGAAGTAGACTATTTTAAATTTCGTCTTTGATATTAATGATTATTCTTGTTTGTTGTGTTTATGACGTCTTTGTAAAATGTAATGAAAAAATTTTGTGATATTTATATTTTTTTATATTATTTGAAATTTAGGGAATTGAAGTATAATAATTAACAGCTGTGCCCGCGACTTCTTTTAGGGCGGTTCAAATGAATTTAGTAAAATTATGATTTCTCTACATCTAAAACTAAACTTGTAGCAAATTGAACCACAGTTATTATATAGCATTTTTTTGGCACAAAATACTTTAAATTTATATTACTTTCTTTTTTATGAACTAATAAATCAAACACTAAGTGTTAAGAAAATATTACTAAAATGCGATAATAAAATTTGAAATCGGTTAAGCCGTTTCAGATATAAGCGAGCACAAATGCACGGACAAACATAAAAAAAATAAAAATAATTCTTTTGTTCTGTGTTGTTTGTTATATGAATAGATTTATTAAGTTAATTTATTAAAAAATAATACAATTTCAGGAAGGCACATGCCACAGCGGTACGAAAGCGTCAAAGTGCACGTTCCTAGGCAGCTCGGGCAAAGTGCTGACGACGGGGTTCTCGCGCTACAGCGACCGCCAGTACGCCGTGTGGGAGCAGCACGAGCTGGAGCGCCCGCTCGTGTGCGAGACCATCGACAGCTCCTCGGGTGTCGTCTTCCCGTATTATGATTGCGATACTAATATGGTTGGTTGATTTTTTTTACATTTTATCTCGGAAGGATATTCTCAATTCGACACATATTTTTTTATGTTAGACCACGCATACACTTACTATAACTTAAAGAGTAAACCAATTTTTACTTTTATTTTGTTTTTTAACGTATACTCTTAATACATTGTTCTAAAATTGATGTCATAAAAAATTGATAGTAGTAGTTCTAATATATATATTTTTATTTTATCCATTTTATTTTGCGGTATCTTGTAGAAATACTGAGGTTAGCAATGTACGGGGTTTCCCAATTAGAACGATATGTTTTGAAATTGAAATAAAACATGTAATATATGTTCGAATTTCTTGCTCAATGGCTTTATTTAATAGGATATTATTAAATTATGCTATTTATGATTTAAACAAAATATCGTTCAAATGACCGCCACGACTTTTTTTGCACTGGTAAATACGATCGGTCCAATTTTCGATGACTTGGTGCAGCATTTCGGCTGGTATGGCCGCTATAGTCGCTCGAATGTTGCGTTCAAGGTCTTGAATCATAGCTGGTTTATTGGCATACACTTGAGATTTAACATATTTGTGGGGGACAAATTACATTATAAACAAAATAGTCCAAGGGTCGCATCGCATGATCTTGGTGGCTAATTGTGAGGACCGTTGCGCGAAATAACCGACTCACCAAACTTATCACGCAATAAATCCATTGTGATGGTCGCAGTGTGGCATGTTGCACCATGTTGCTGAAAATAAATGTAGTCCGCATCGATTTCATACACTTCAGGAAAAAAAAATCGTACAACATGTCACGATAACGGTCGCCATTGACAGTAACAGTACGGCCTTCGTCGTTTTTGAAAAAGGACGGGCCAATGATACCACCGCGCCATAATCCGCACCATTTTTTTCAGGATGTAATGGTGTTTCATGTACCACTCTTGAATTTGACTCACTCCAGTAACGACAATTCTGTTTATTCACATAACCATTGAGCCAAAAGTGAGCCTCATCTGAAAAGATGATTTTCCTATGAAATTCGGTGTCCGTTTCCATCATTTCAAGCGCCCAATCAGCAAATTCACGACGTAATCAATGGTCTGCTGGCGTGAGTTCTTGTGCCAACACAATCTTGTATGGATGTAGGCCAAGATCCATACGTAAAATTCGCCAGGTTGTCATTCTGGATAAGCCCAATTCTTGTGCATAGCGAGCTCAGACGGTGCACCATGATGACCATATTTAGCACGAAATGCTCTTTGAGTAGAGACAATACTTCTCGAATTTTGATAGAAAATTTGGACAATTTCCAAACGTTGAAGTAACGTAAACTTGTTCATGATTAAATGGCAAACATTACTGAACACAAAACAACACAAATGTCAAATGTTAAACAACCAAGATGGCGGCTGTGAGCTATCAAAATCCTATTATCCCTATTGGGAAACACTGTATATGATTTTTCTTAACTAGAACGAAAATTTTCAAGCTTTTTGATATGATAACATTATAATCATCAATGATTGCACCGTTTATTTATTCATAAAAAAATATTTAATTTTCGTAATCTCAATTATACAACTAGCCTATTTATTTAACCATATAATTGGAAATAATTTCAATTCTTTTCTTACTTCCAACTTAAATAAGATATTTATTTATTTTTTATTAATGATTACAATAAATTTAAAATTAATAGCAAACATTTACAATTATTGTTATTATTTAGGTATACCTTGCTGGCAAGGGCGATGGTAACATCCGATACTATGAAGTGGTAGATGAGCCGCCGTACGTGCACTTCCTCAACCAATTCCTGTCTGGTAACCCTCAAGTAAGTATTGCAACATATTTTATTTTGACTTTAACAATTTCAAAAATATTTATAACATTATGTAACGAGAAAATTTAAAATAATGGCGGACAATTTTATTTATAAATACCTACTTAGGTTTTTATAATTAAAATAAATATTTTTTGACATAAAAGCAAAAGATTTTTTGTAATTGTAATTTTGTTTATTTTATTATTTTTCTTTATTTTTATTTTGAATATTATATTTATCTTAAACATAACGGATACAATGACTTATAATAATAAATACTTCTATTTAAATTAAGTTTGTATTCGCATTAAAGGAAAAACAAAATCAATAAATAATTTTCAAATTTCTTTTGGCAAAATACAATATATTAAGGCCAGTTGTGGCCAAGTGGGACAGCATCTGCCTATAAACGTAATAGGCTCTTGTTCGATTTCCATTCGGGGTATGATTATATTTAAAAATATTTTCATTTCATCGTTTTAACTCTTCTTCACAAAGTGTTTTGACACTATGTACATCCAGTAATGCAGGTGTACCCGGCTAAGTGAAAGCCTAAATCCTAGATCGTCATAACATAATGTGAATAACTGTGCAGCGCGGTCTGGGCTTCATGCCGAAGCGCGGCGTCAACACGAGCGTGTGCGAGGTGTTCCGCTTCTACAAGCTGCACACGTCGCGCGGCCTCTGCGAGCCCATCTCCATGATAGTGCCGCGCAAGTCCGACTGCTTTCAGGTATCATATTTTTATTTTTTATTTATTATATGATTTCGAGTTGAAAGCAACCAACGGAATATCTTGACACTAGGTTGTCTCTAAGGGATACAGTGTCAGACTGCTTTTTTATTTATTTTTGATGAGAAATCTATGTTTCGATACATTTTGTATTATATAGTATATGTTTATTACAGGCTATTATATTTAAAAAAAAACTCATTTTAGTAATCTACTTTTATAAACGAAAAATTTTAATTTTATAAACGAAAAATAAACTTATAAGTCACGCTATAAGGAAACAAGTAATAAGTCTAGTCCTTCATCGGTCAATAGAAATATATTATATGTTAAATAATTGTATTCAAAACAATTGTAATAATTCATCAGAAATAATCGCCAGTTAAAGTGTTATAATATTAATGTATGGAAAATTAATTTTGAATTAAGGAATGGAGTTTGGATGGCCTGTGTACTAGATCATAATTATTATTTGTCATGCAAAATAATATGATGCTACTCCACAGGAGGACTTGTACCCGGACACGGCGGCGCCGCAGCCGGCGCTCAGCGCGCGCGACTGGCTCAGCGGACTCAACGCGCCTCCGCTGCTCATTAGCATGAAGACAGGTCGGGACTGTGTTTTTAACTTTACGCTTTATCACGCATAGCAGGGTAGGTAGTGAGGACCTAGTATCAAAACACTCCGTTTTTCGTTCAAATTCGACACATTGAGTGTTGGAGTGGAGTTAGTGGAATTCAATGCTGCGTTTTGTCTTATCAGTGCGGATTAATCAAAGTTATTCAAATATAATCAAAGTTATTCAAATAAAATCTTTCTATGACTATTTTTAAATATACTGATAATATATAAATAGTTTGACGTGACCATCTAAAAACTTTAATGCATTTGCTTATGATAAACCCTGTAAGATAAATTACATTACATAATACTCGTTGTATTGAAATATAAATTGTAGAATTTCCATACTATCCGAAGCAGACTTTATATATAGTATTGTTCAAACACTACTATTCTTAGTTATGGATAGAATACTTTCCTCTGTATTTTATTTTCGTGTATCTACTAAATTAAAAAAGCTATTGTTATATTTTATCAAAAAATATTAGTTTCTACAAAAACTGATGATGATATCATTTTGAATATTATTAAACTTGACAAGCTAGGATTTATTTTTAATAAAACTTACTACTTATTTAAATTGAAAACTATTTCACACCAAATTACGTATCATACCGCTGTTTTCAATATTATAAATATTTGTCTTAGTTATATTTGAATTGAGAACCTTTGTCTTATATAATCAAGAATTAGTAAGAGACTAATAAGTTAAGGAATGCAAATGTAAAACTATATAAACCGTGCTTTAGAACATTTATTTTGATATTTAGTTAAGTGATTTTTTTTCTAAACTATAAACATATAATCCATAGGTGTAACAATCTCGACTCACAAGCCGCGCAGCAACAAGGACGCGCCGGCGCTGCAGCCGCAGGACGCCAACAACCGCAAGAAGTTCGCGTTCCTGTCGCGCGAGACCACGCCCGACTACCGCCCGCTCGCCACCTGGCAACAGAACCACGACGACGCGCCGCAGGTACGCCTCGCATAGCTCAAAACATTATATATCTGTTCAATGACACCAAACAATTGGAATTTGTATCACTATCTAAAATTGGCCCAAAAAATATATTTTGATAAATTTCTCTCTATATCTAACAACTGAAAAAAATAATAAGGCGTATTTTTCTTATCTCAAAAACATGAGATAAGAAAAAATCGCCTTCTTGCGTCGTTATATAGCAGAAAATAAAGCCCTGCCAATTCTCACAGTTGGCTCCTGCCTCTAACAATCAAAAAGTCTCGAGCTATCTCTCCAGTAAAGTATAATATAATACAATAAAATCACTTGCACTCAAAATTATATTTAAATAATAAAAAGATTTAAATATATCATAAAACTGTCTGCTAGAATGATTTAAAAAAATGTAATGTGTCATAAAAGTGAATATCATACATTTTATGTACTATACTTTTTTTTAATATTTTTTATTTTTGTTGTGATGTACAAACAGAAAAAAAAATGCTAAATAATATTGCTGTTATACTTATGACTTATGTTTAAAATTATATTTTGTTAGAGAGAGAATCTTCGTTAACTTCCTAGTAAATTCCTAGTTTATAACTTCACAGGTGACAGAGAAATGTCAGAAAACAAGTGCAAATCAAAATACAAAGTTCCATCAACTCCAGCGAATGTTCGGGAAACAAACTGGGGAATCTGAGCCTGTGCCATTGTACAAGCAAATCAATCAAGGAGATGTGTTCAACACTGAACATGAAGTGAGTTACATATATTATTATTATTATCATTTAGGAAAGTCAAAATATTTAGTATTTTGTTTTACTTTCACCTACTTCTATCTATATTTTGTTATATACCCATGTCTTATTATAACCTCTATTATGTAAAATTTTTATGTGAATTTAAAATCCAAAATTTTATAATAACTAATAATAACTTCAAACAAAATCAAAATATCTTACGGTAATTGTAAAACAAAAAGGTATATTGTATTGCATTGAAGTTGCGCCTGATTGTACATACTATAGATTGTGACTTTCATATCCATATCTGTATGGGTATTGGAGAATTTATAATTTATTATTATTTCTCCTCTCTGGTAAAACAAAGCCCGGCGTTAAGTTCCGCCAGTGAATATCGATTCTCGCTTTCATGCGAAGAACAAGAACTAAGTAGTCCTGATACTAATTCCCCCCTGATTACCCGTTTTGCGGGATAAAGCATCTGAGTAAACAACATAATTATTACATATTCTTAACTTAAACATAGGTACTAAAAATAATCGTTATTATCTTTATTATAAACGCTGTATAACGATATATATATTAACTCTACCATAATTTTAGTTACGCCTAGCCTTCAACCGTCAAGGTGAAGAATTACGCATCGTAAAGCGACAATTGCAGAACAGCCAGCAGCGAGTACGCGAGCTCGAACAACACCTAGCCACTTTGCAGGCTCGCATACGTGAAACTTAAAGAAAATAACAACAAGGAGGATAATTTTCGCTTTCCTTCCTCACTCACCTGTTTTCCTCCTGTGACCCTAGACTCGCCTTTTTGAAGATTTAATATCGCATATAAATGTGGAGTGGCCAATTATGATATAATCTAAAGAGACACTATAATATAATCAATAGCTGTCCCTTTTTAAAATCTTGGTATCGTACGATATGGATTTAAACAGACGCTAACAATAAGAAAACTTGAAACATGCAAAACACTAGTTGTCTCTTTTTAAAATGTTTGTAATATATGATATGGATTTAAAGAGACAGTAATAAGAGTTAACAAGAACGCGTAAACACTAGTTGTCTCTTTTTATAATGTTGTCAATACATCGAAACCTACAATAGGCGAACGTCTTTCATTGCGTCTCTTTCCAAAGCTGTTTTTGTTGGTTTAGAAAGCGCTTTACGATTGCATATGCCTACAATGTATTATGACTGCCATTGATACTCGCTTTTAATTGGCGATTAAGTCGGGTTTATTATTTTTTGTCTAACTTAATGCCTATTGTTGCTCAGTTTTTTTTACTTTCATATTATTGTGTAATTCCAAACTAATTTAGGCAGCTTTAAATAATTTTTTTTTCATATGAATGTAAAAATAAGTATTTAAGTTAATTTTTGAGGCTTTGATTTGTTAATAAGCTTATCTGTATTATGTATTTAGCGTATTTGAAAATGTTCACAAATGGCCTACAAATGTTTGGCAGCTTTTTTTGAGACTTCCTTAGGTGAACTAATATTTTAGTTTTATTAGTAAGCATAGAAGTAAGAGCTTTAAATTGCTTGTACAACAAGCTCATTTTAAAGAAAAAACTTCTCTATTTAGTAACTTTTCTCGATTATTATTGGAAATGTTTTAAAAGATATGCCACAAAATTAATAAATTTATTATTCTAATATCAATACAATCCTTATTAATTATGTTTAATTTAATTCTATCAAAACTTTTCCAATAGTAATCTTTTTCCATGTAATTACAATAAGTATGCCTTTTTGTAGTGTAACTGTATTTGATACTTTATATATTCTCCACTATTCCAATTAAACTTAACTTTTAGGGACATGATCTTATGTATTGCAACTATTGCTATGATTTTTTTATATACTACATAAGTTATATAAGTCGGATGTTAAAATATATACAAAGATATGCATACAGTGGAAATGAATCATTTTTTACAAAAATTAGTATGGCAAATAGAAAACTAACTGAACAAGCCATATTAAATTAATTTCCTGTTTGTCATACCAAGTTTTGTATTGTGTTAATAAATATTTTTGTATATAATTCAAAGTCCAATGATGACCAAAATTAATATGTATGCTTTGCATACTTGTGAAAGCACTGCTCTTTGTTTTATTTATTAATTATATTTAATTTAAACTTACCCTTTTTATATTTTTTTTATCTGCATAAAGGCCACTTCTATCTTCTAAGAGAAGTGTAAAGGCTCTTTGATGTAAGTTTCCTCTTGAGTTGTTTGACTGATAATGTATGTAATTATTGTTTGTATTATATTTTCGTATTATTTATATTATATTCAAATGTGAAGCAAATTAAATCATTCCATTCTAATTGATAATTCTGTTTTGGTAAAATTTTATTTTGATAAAAATTATGTACTTTTATAATAATGGCCTAAGTTTTTAGTTTTATATTTCTCATATGTATTTTATCGAGTTTGATAATAATTATTTGTAACCTAATAGCAATCGATAATGTGACATATAATGAAATATATGTCTAATACATAAAAGTGATTTACTTATATATTTTAATTAATAACACTATTATGTAAATGATTTTGGTCCATCTATGCAAACCCTCTTTTTGTCTTTGTGTCACGAATAATGACAGTTTGTTATTTATACTGCTTTAAGCACCATTTTGAAAAGCACATGGTAAAGTCTATTTCCCAGTTCTATTATTAAGTTTTTCGTTACTAATTGTTTTATAGTCTGATTTACTTTTAGTGTTTCATGTTAGTTAATTTTTGAATGTTCCCTCCTTTTTTTTGGACGATTACTATAATTTTGTGTTGTATTTACTTCTTTTGTATTTTGTTTATTAATATCGATATTAAACTAAGAATGTCTTAATTAATTTAGCTTTTATATGAAACATAAAGATTTATTATTGTGGATAGCAACTCCGTGTGTAGACGGTCGCTAGTGTTTGTTTTGTATGGTTGTGTATTATGTAGCTTTTGCAATTAATGTTACTCTCGCAACGTACTTTTAACATTCAATATCGAAAAATGTACTGCCAGATCGTTTAAAAATAAAATTGGTACAAAAAATGATACCTGATTTTTTGTACATATCTTCTATACATGTAATATTTCATTTAATATTTTGATATGAATAGGGTAGGTGCTGTTTTAAGTCTTCGTTGCTTGGTGTAGCGATTGCTTGACATATTTTACTATTAATCTACTACTAGAGTAGCAAGCTAGTGCTTGTTTGTGTGATTTTATTGCTACATTGTTTCCAAAATGTACTTTTGACAAAAAATTAGTAATTTTTGACAAAAAATTGAAAATGTAAAAGTTATTGTTTTTTTAAGTTTAAAACTATACACGGTTAAATTCACATGTAAACATGTTACTTTTGTTCCAACATTCCATATTGTATCAATGATATTAGGTAAGTGAAATGAATCAAAGTATTATTGCATATAAATTAGAAATTTAGTTTTGTGGCTAAGTCGACATTAATATTTATTGTGTATTTTTATATCATGCTTGTGTAGCACAAATTTTCAATAAATGTTTGAACATTTTATATATTTTTTTTCACTAAAACCTGAATTGTTATTATAGATTGATATATTATTTATTATGTATTTAAAGTTTGTTTTCTTATTGGTCTTACAATTGGAAGATGAGCAAACTATTTATAAGTAGATAAAGTATACAGTTAAAAAGTGAATTCTTTTTGAAAACTGAATGCAAAAGGGAAATAAGGATTATTATGGTGTTAAAATGTTAAAATATTGTATAATATAAATCAAATAATATATTAAAAAAAACATCAATTCATCTCATTACACATTAACCTAAAATATTTAATAAGTAAACTTTGTGATGTTTACTTCTTGGACGGAATATGGATGGAATGTCATATAAAATTGAGATTCTTAAGATCATTATTATATAAACTATTCTTAAAAGAGGTAACTGCATGATACATTTAAAATAATCCAAATTTTGGTATACATAAAAGTAATATTAAAAATATAGTAGATATTTGTGTGCTAGATGCTCCATTGCAACCATCAGTACTGCAAGTGTAAACACAAGTCCTGTATTCTAGTTTGTCTCCCGGCTGTTGAACGTAGTTGCAATAGTTTCCTAAATCTAATGAAGAGCAATATCTCTTTGTACCAATACCTCCTGGAAAATTAAAAAGTAGGTAACTACTTGTTTTATTATCTATGATATTTATTTTGTAATATGATTAACAAGTAATTGTTAATCATATTACAAAATAAATATCATAGATAATCTACAGTAAATAATTCATTGTAAAATTAAAAAGATATTCCTTAAACCAATTTTCTCAAAAGCAGTTTCAAAGTGATAAGTAAAATATAGTAGAATAAGAAATTTTTACACAACTTTGTTTAGATGGGTAAGATCATCCTGAGCTCCCTATCATGTTAAACTAAACTACAAAAAAATATAATAAGGAATATATTTTTATGAGTAATGAAATATTTATACCTTTAAAATTTATACACAAAAATGTTTCAACACTCACCTCATCACAAATAAAAGCTTATATACATTTTATTCTAAGCAGCCACATGTGAAATGCTGTAAATTGTACTTAAGAAACTGTGTGCATATTAAGCAGTAAAAGGAAGCGTACTAGTGATGATAAATTCAATTTAAAACAGTGTATTAGAATTCAATCACAAGTGCAGTTTTAATTCACACTATTAAGAGTTATTAAGAACCTGAAACTTTGATACAATATTGTGCATCATATACATGATTGCAAGGAAGTGGTTTTAAAACCCCACCATCCAGCTTCATAAGCCCATCACTACATTCCAATGTTGATGTAGAATTGCATTGGTAACATTCAATTCCTTTAACTGATAAGTGAAAGTAACAAAAATATAGTTAGTAATGTTAAATATGCAGGATTTTCCTTTGAAAAATAATAAAGATATGCCTATAAATATATATAGAACTACAGTCACCAAACTCCTAAATTTTTGTTCCTTAAAATAATAAGTACAATACCATGTTGTGTTAACAAATGTTAATGAATATAGTTTAAATCTTTGTTATTAGAAATTTCCATCACCATAAATTAATGTTAGGTTAATTTATATGAAATCATTCTATACCTTCATATCTGCCAACATGTTTAATACAATATTGGGCATTGTGTATACCTTCGCAATCAATTGGCACTAATGCTGTGTCTGTATCTAAGTATTCGTTACACTCAAAGGGTTCATTTGAATTTGTCCCAGAGCACTGGTAACAATTTATTGAATACGCTATAATAATATAATAAAATAAAAATCTATGTTAATAAATATAAAAATCTATGTTAATAAATATAATCTATGTTTTAAACACAATTCTAAAAAGTTGAAAACAAAACAAATCTAATGTAAATGGGCGTTGTTTGCATAAACCTTGTTCGTACCTGTTTTTAAAATATTAATCGTCAATACTATAAAAAGTAAATGCTTTAGCGTCATTTTTGTTATTTAAATTTAAAGTGTTTGATAAATTTTATGTTTTTGGTATTTCACATACGTATAAAATTCTAAAATAACAAGTAAAAAATCCTGGTAAAGATGTAAACTTTCAAGTTAAAACGGAGAAGTGAATGTCAATTGTCAGTTATTTTTGAGCGCTTAATACCACAGATCAACAACAAATTAAAATTTATAATCTTTATTATTGATTACTAGATGCAGTTTATAAACATAAATTATTATATACAATATTCTAAAGATATTTTGAAAATTATCCTTTAACTATTTAAAATATGATTTTTTAAAGATAGAATTAAAAAACAAAACAGAAACATATGTTTTAGTTAGCATCTAAGCCATTTTAAAAACTACGAACCGGACGACGCTTAGTGGGCAAGCAAGATAAAGTATATATTGTTTTACTGGTGGTTTTGGACCTGGTGGATTGACAATTTGATCAATAACGCGGGCAACCGCTTGATATGAGAAGCGCAGGATCGATCGTTGTGGAAATTAATGGGGCCTATGCCCAGTTGTGTGGGCGTTGTAGAGCTGAGACGAACGAACTAAGGACATTAATAAATTATATAGCAACGAAAATACGAGTATAATGCTGTCTTTATTAATCAATGCCGATGTTATCTTAATGATAATATGTTAAGTAAATAACAATGATCCACAACTCGCCCGCTTAGATAGTACAGTATGCGCCACGAAAGAATAAATTTGAAAGAAGCAATTTAGTAATGAGAAAAGTTATCCTTATGCATAGTTTATGTAATATATTCAGAGTCATAAGTCATAGTAATAACTTCGTTAAAGCGTTATAAGGTCTCAGGAGTGCAAAAAAATGAGTATCCCGGAATTATTTCTCAATATTTTTTTACTGTTTTCATAATGTTTTATGAGCTGTATGCATTTGTACTTACTTCAATGTCGTGTACTCGTTATGAAACTTCTTCCGACTTTGTCTTTTTGTTTTATAATTTTTTTATAAAGTAAACAAAATAGGAGGGTCTCGTGGCCCAGTGAGATAATATCCGACAGTAAACGGTATTGGTTCATGTTTCAATACCCACTCGATGGATTATTATATTTAATAAATATATACTTTTGTTTTTACGTTACGTTTCAGTAAGGAAAATTTCATTATTTTTCTTTAACTAATGTATAATTTAAAAGAATAAAAATTTGGCAAAAGATTCTCATGTCTTATCTGTAAAAGACAGTATAAAAATATATTAAAATTTAGTACTTTAAATTTTACAATTAAAGGATTGGAGGAAAGGAACAGAAAAATCAATTATTTAAATTTATTTATTCAATGTTTCAAATTATCTTACATTTTATAAAAAAAATACTTAATACAAAATAATGTAGGTACACACTAAGCTTAAGAGTTAAGTAGCTTAATAGCGTTATTCAGTATAATCGTATAATATAGAATTATGGACGTCTCTGTAAAAATTCGATGCAATATATTGTATTTGTTACCACTTTCCGTTACTTCTTATATATTCTTAGAATTAAGAAATTTATTATATATTTATAAATCACAATAAGCATGAGCAGAAACTTACGGACTCATGACAACTTAATTTGTACATTAAAAACCTATTTTAAATGCGTAACTTAAATATCTCTCTATTTCTTACCTAATAGGCAGTTTTTAGAATGTTATTGTCTTTAGAAATACGCTTAAAAATAATTTACATCACATACTGGAATGTAAACAATATTACAAGTGTTTTCTAAATATATGAAATTCACGTTTTACGTTTACAAATAAAACATCTAATAATTAATGTCAATCGACATTTGTACACTTATATAAAAAAGTACCCTTAAACGCGATTGGCACACGATACAACGTTATAATATAAAAGTAACAGTATATGAATACTTAACGCCACTACCGAGTATTGTTTATGCATAATTATGATGATCCCCACTGAGATATAACCGTTTTGCTATCTATCACACATTTATAAATACCGCCACAATATTGAATCAGACTATTGTAATGTAGCTATTTAGAGTTTATTGTAAATATAAATCGTTGTTTAGTTATTGAGCTGCGGCCGTAAGGGCAGAGAGCCCTCCACCCAGAAGTTGGGTCTCTGCATCATAGTCTGCCACAGAGTCACTTCTTTGCCGACGCTGTCCATCCAGTTCACGTTCGCCCCCATGTAAGTACCTGAGGTAAATGTTACACATTAATATTGTTATTTTATATTAAATATATAATTAAAATTTAGATTTCTATCTGTATGTCATAATTTTTTAAAATGATTAAATAATAGTGCTTTTTAGGAAATTTAAACTTTGGTCTGTCGATATATTTGTTGACGTTACTATGTTTGAAAATATGTTAACATTAATCTGATGAACGATTCTCTTATCCAATTGGATAAGAGGAATGGTAGAAAAGAGAGGTAGACATTCTTATTTTGAATTTTCCTGCTTTATATATTTATATTTATATTATTGAAAGTATCACATATTAATATCTTTTTCCATAATTTTATAAAGTTCAAAATACACACCAGTCCCCAAGGACAGCCTGACAGCGCCCATGAAGTCGTTGGAGGCGATGCGGTCGCGGTCCCACAGGCTGAGCTCGAGCGCGCGCGCCGCCAGCTCGCGCACGCCCACGCCGCGGTACGTGAACGTGTGCTCCCAGCGCGGCTGCAGCGTGCGCCGGCACACGCCCGTCTTCTGCTTCGTGAGGCGCCCGCGCTCCGGCAGCAGGTAGCTGTTACACGCAACACGTTACGTTACTAATGTATCTAATAAAACACGCACGATGACGCCGTGGAAATGGTTCTTCAGTGTACTAGTTTCCTAATATATACATTTAAATAAATAGGATTTCTTAAATTTCAAAAAATAAAATTTAACGAATAAAAACTACGATGATGCGAGCTACAAATACAAATAGTTATGTTTGTTTCGTGAGCGTAAGATTTATGAGTAAAGATTTTTAGTTTATAACGCTGTCGTACTTGCGTAGATTACATTTTTTTATAATTTAGACGTTTTAATAAGATAATAAGAAAGGACCTAGCATTATTAAGATGTACTCGAGAGTAGCAGAGTGGGAAAATGAAATAAATGAGACAACACTAGGTAATTCCTATCTACCCTGCTATGGGGAATAAAAGCATTAAGCTGAAAAATATGTACTATATTTAAATTCTTCCAAGTGGGGACCGAATCCAGATACTTTGAATTTACAGTTACATGCTTAGTTTTACCCTAAAACAACGTATAAAATAAAACCAATAATATAGCAAAATAAAAAGTGTGATACCAAGAAAAAATTATTTCGCGTTATATTTAGCGGTATAATTGAGTTCGCTAGAAACTTGTTACAGTATGATTCTATCATCATATTCATCAGGTCATATCACATAATTTCCAATAACCGACAAACATTTAAAGCGAATCAACAAAAATAAAACAATTTAATTTTAATCAGTAGGTGTATAAAATGTTAACAAGTTGATTTTATTGTCGATTTACATTTATCAAAATGACCTTCAAACTAGTTTACAACTAATGTTTATTCATTTATTATTTTATATAAAACTAAAAATGTCAAGATCAGATAAGGCTTCCATTGGCTTGGGTGACAGTTCTACTAAGAGAAGAAAGATATAATAATAAATTAAATAAGCTATATTTACTTATTTACATTTTTGACATCGTTTTTAATTTGTTAAATTGCGAATTTAGAATTCGTTATAGGTATATATTATATACTTATTCTATATATATATTTGTACGTATATATGCACTCGTATGTATTTATATATGATAAATGTTTTGTATTTTATGTAAACACCCTATTCAATGCACCACTATACACATCAATGTATAAATTGATTTTCTAACTAACCTCTTGCAAAATACATCAGCGAGTCCATTAGGTTTGGTGGCGACGAGATTTTTGGCTTCCTTGACAAGTACGTGCAGCGTGCCCTTCCCGCGCGCCGCGTCTTGCAACTCGAACTTAAGACCCACTATGAGGTCTCCACGAGAGCCTTGTTGCTCGTCGAATTGTTCAGTCTGTTAATATTGAAACATTGCTTATTTAATATAAAGTTACGTCGGGGAATTTAAAGCCTTATTTAGCCTTTTGTTTCGTATCAAAGCATGGGAATGAAAATAATTTAAATATAACCATTCTTCTGAGTGGTTTGAACTCACAAGTACCGCGCTTACAGTCGGACACTGTCCCTCCATGACACAAATTAACAATGGTCTATATTCTATTTTAATATTTATTTTCAAGTAATTTGCATTTTATATTCGAAAAATATATAGAAAAATAATTTCAAATGATTTTAATGTTATATTTTACTTTATAATGTAATCTCGTACTGTAATTTCTATATTAAGCATAACACTTAATATTTAATAACACTTGATTATTTATTAATCAAATTATAACAATCGTGTTCCAATAGTTCTCTACCAGTTATTGCCATGTATTTTCAATTTTTTGTACAATCTGTATTAAAATGTTAGCAGTAATCATGTTAATTAGCATTGGCAGCAGTCAATTAAAGCAAAAAACAGCTCCACAGCCACTTTGAGTACGTATGTATAAAATCAAATTGGGTCTAAAACATTAACATGATTAACTATAACTGTATAGTAAAATATATGTATATATCTTTGTAATTCAGATATTAGCTACACGCTTTTACCAGCACAGCGGGGTGAACAGAAAATATCTGTGTTGAGTTACTCCGTATATAGCTTTTCGCCGTATTCGAGACATCACGTGTTGTGGCGGAACTCAACGCCCCATTTTTTCATACCAGAGCGAGAGAAAATAATAAAAACATAATCACTGCCTCGAGTGGGAATCGAACCCACAACTCATCGCGGTTCCAGTCAGACGTTGTCTCACTACGCCACGACCGGCCTAATTCAGATATAAAAACATTTTATAATTATTACATAATAAAATAATAGTATAATCCGGTATCAGGATTTATTTTTGTAGCATAGCTTATATCAACCTTCTCACAACAACTCACAAGGTATACGACCTTATAAACATACTAAAACATTAATTTAAAAGGAAACCCGTTTCATACTACATTTGTCATTTAATACCGGATCTCAGTCTACATACTACTTAAGATACAATGGCTGTAGGACAGTCTTTACTTACAAAAAAATGCGGAAATTTATTATTTAGTTATATTTTTGGTTAAAAGTTCTTCTATATTTTTAAAATGCGTATTAAGCATATACATAATAAGCAGTGGTGGTTAAGGCATCTGACCCGAAAATAGATTCCCTTTGGGAGCGTAATTTCGAATTCTACCGTCTGCGTAATATTCTGCGATTACATATATATCCTTATTATTTTTGCTTAATCTATCTAAGGAAAATATCAATAACCAGTTTATTTCTGCTAAACCACTTAATATTTTAGAAAGTAACTACTGTCATTCGAAACAATATAAAATATTAAGTGAATATTAAGTAATAATTTAGAAGTTACTAAGTTTAATAAATCTTTAGTATTTTTAATGGCCTTGGAAAAAATATAAATATATTTTTTTTTTGTCGTAGTTTAATAGTAATTCTTAAATTCCTGCTTTAACACTTAGATTGAACACTTTTAAACGAAGTGGTATTAACCTTTACAATGTATTTAGTTATTTCATTTGTATAATATACTTACTATGATAATTATTACTTAGTATTTGACTAGTATAAATGAAATAACTATATATATTGTAAAGGTTAATACCACTGTTTAAATAAATAATGTTAAATGGTTAAAATAGTTTCATTTAAAATCTGTCAAAATCGCGAAAAGCAAAGATCTTATTAAAAGTGAACTAACCCTCTCGTGAAGCTTGTACCACATAGGCGCGGGGTCGTCAAACACGACGTCGGCTAGCGGCAGCGTCACCTCTCCCAGGAAGTCGTTCCGGCCGAACATGTCCGCGTGCCACACGCTGAGCCACAGCGTGCGCGACGCCAGCGAGCCCAGCGGCTGCGCGAACGTCAGCGTCTCCTCGAACACCGGGCTTAGCGTATTCTTTTTCACCTTCGTCTTCCGTTTGCCAGTCTTGGACTTGTCCGGTAACAAGTACACCTACGAATAAAAAAAAACGTCTTCTCTTCAATTGAATGTTATATTTATTTGTGCATTTGTATTTTTAAGAAAAAAAAAACATTTTTGACTAGTTGAATGTGAAATTACATTAATGACATATAAAGTGATGTTTGATATTATATTAGGTAACAACCGTGGCAGTTTAGCGTATAAGAAATGCACGTAATAAGAAATGATATTAATATACAGCGTATAACAACATTCAGTATGTTGTTATACGCCGAGCTACCGCCTACTTTAAACATTTAAAAAAAATGTATTTTTTATACCTTGACATAAGGATCCGAACGGTTCCGCTTGACATCGATAGGAGCTAAGTCTCGGCATCTCTTGACCCCCACTTCTAAAGCCCCTAGTCTATAGTTGTATAGTAGCGAGAACTGTACTTCTCCTCGCACGGTCACGCTCCCTCGCAAGCCCTCGCCGGCGCCAGAATAAACTGATGCCATGGACTCTGATCTCGCCTGAAATATAGGAAAAACAACATTAATATTAGAGAGAAACTACTCTCACCTTTGAACATTCTATTTAAAAAGAAATGTAAATTAGATACATTGAAATAATGTTCCAATACTATGGTTGCTTTCGAATGATTGTGTTAAACATAAACATGATTATTTACAAAGATTAAAAGTGAACAGATTGTCTTTATGTAGCATGTCGCAAGCGTCAGTCAGCTCGCGGGAATGAAATGTTTTTGTTTACGCTCTTTATCTCCTGCCATGTGATACGTTAACGTTGTAGTGTACAAGTACTACACTGACACCTTTGTTCGCCGAGACACACGCATAACGAAACTCACACGATATTATATTGACTAACTACGACCTGTATTACAATACTTGAGATTCTTTCTCTAAAAATCTTAAGAGTCGTATATCTTTTTAGCTTTAAGCTTTTATCCTGCTTTATAATTGAGTAGACAGGAAGTACTCGCTCAGTGGAAAACGGGGTATACTGACAGATACCCCGTTTTCAGCTGAATTGGAAATATTGCGTGTTGAGTGGCGGAACTCATCGCCGCACTTTATCTTACCAGAGCGAGAAGGTGTAAAGTAAATATTTTAAATATAATTACTCTCCCGAGTGAGAATTAAACCCACAACCAATCGCGTTTACAGTTAGACGCTGTCCCACTGCGTCTCGACCTGCCTCTAATCTCTTGCAATAGATCCCGTTTTTTAAAATTGTAATATGATTTTTTGTCTTGATTGCGTAATTATTGCTATTAAACGATCAATTACAAATATTGTTCGTTTACATATTTTCTATTTCACAGATGCAACGACTGATATCAATTTCATTGATAGTAATGCTATTAATTTCCAATTAATATGAAATACATAAATAATGTTTCAAGATATATACAAATAAATTTTATTTTAATGTATTCAGTGCATAATTAATATTTAAAATGTTTTCTGCATATATCAATTTAAATAATATTTTTTTTATTTTTGTTTTTAGATAATGTTAAGTCAATAAAGTATTCTTAAATATGACTGGTTTAAATTATTTAAATGTTCTGGAAACTTTAAAAACTTGTTTGTTAAATTATGACCACTTGTGTTTGTTAATCATTATATCTTCATTATTAGGATATATTTATAAACTAAAATAATACTGTAATTATGAAGTGACTAATATTTTAAAAAAAAGCATAAAATATCACGAGTTATTTTTGACTTTATCGTTGTCCTCGCCTTGTCTTTTCAACAAAATAATACTACCTTGCAATCGTGTGTTTATAGTAAAAACTTGGTTTTCTATATTAGATTCATATTAATAAATAGAAAAACAATTGAATAAAAACGACTAAATAAAGTACTTATATAAACTATAATGTTTAAATGTTAATTAAATGCATTCGTAAATATAAGTATATCACATGCCGATTTCTCTCAACGGGCGCCACGAGTACATTTCGAACGGGTCAGCAGACCACATATGGCATTGAGTAACATTTTATCGTTGCTACCCACATGAAACTATTAAAGAGAATATTATAATTGTATAATAAAACCACGAGTCAGTCCATTATGCGCCTTTGTTTTCTTACGACACTCATTCTTTCTTCCATTAATGGTAATTATTTTTTTTTACGTAAAAGGAAAACTGCAACTGCGTCACACATTTCACAGTTTAGCAATATACTTTTAGAATACGTTATATATATATATATATATATATATATATATATATATATATGTTTTCTCAGTGCTGTACTCTTATCGAGAAATTAAACTTGTTTTATTATTATTGTTTTGATTTGAAAACAACTTTTTTAAAAGTAAAATCATTCTTTATTTATTGTTTGTTCTTTCTTTATTCTTTAAACCTTGAAAATAAAAAGTCTGCAAATGTAATCAAGTCAATAAATTTATAAATAAATAACTAAAGTAAATGTTATATACTGCTTATGTATTTTTCTTTAAAAAGTGCTTAATTAAAGCAACTACACTGCAGGAACAAACGACTGTTAAATAGTTGTAGTCTGCATTTTGTAAACCTAGTTGTTCGCAGGGCATGTCGCAAGGCATGACAATGTGCTGGTAATATAATACGATTGCCAACGCGGCCTCCGAAACAATACTTGTTTTAAACTTTACAGTTATACAAATTAACGCCAAAGCGTCGATAAAACATTTTAATCTTTATACTCTGGTTTATATTGTTTAGATTTATTGTATTTTGATTTTAGATGCGTGCGCAACTAACACCTTAAATAAACTAACAACGGTTTCCAAATTAAAGACAATTTTATTATTTTTAAATTAGAAGTATAGATACCTGTAAGCCACTCCTGTTGATAGGGAACCTATCTCTGTCCAAGTCTCGATCATTAGGCAGTGGCGAGTTAGAGCGTCTCGGGAGCGTGGCGTGACCGGAGGATAACGCCTCTGATTTGTATACTTCATCTGTAAATAGGAAATATTTTATACTAAGTTAATTATAGTAATATAGCCATTGTATTTTAATTTTACGTAGTTTGATAGAAGAATATAAGAAAAAGTGAGTCGTAGTTTTTAGAAGTTGATGCAAGCACTCATGCGTAAATTATCTTTATGTGCAAGAGACAATTTCATCGTGCGTGCTTTAAAAAATCAACGGTTTCCTGGATACCATCTTGTTCAACACCAAGCCAGTTGTCGCGTTTTACATAACGATATTTTTTCCCTCTCGTTAGGGAATTGTCACACCACTCTAAAGATCTTACAAAAGTGTCTCGACAGTTTAGGATTTCACGAATGAATGATACTTTCTCACCAGTTCTGAGAGTGCTGCTTCCACTATTATTTCCTGAATCATATGGACTATCACTTTGACTACCTCTTTCACTTTTCACTTTGATTTTCGTATAGCTAGTACTTGCATATATCTCATTGTCTAACAAAAGTTGAGTAGATGATTGTACGGAATCATTATCAATTACTCTGGTAACAGTGAGCAATGGCGCTGGGCGTTGTTCTTGAGCTTGGTCGTTATTCAAGGTATAACTACGGCCAACATGTCCCACTAACGCTGAATTAGAGCCATCTATTGGAGAGTCGTTAATGTCACTAGATGTAGAAAGACAACAAAAACAACATCGTCGAAAACAACCAGTAAGAGTTTTGTTTTCATTATCCTCCATAACGCCAGAACTAATCGAATAAATGTTTACTGGCCGATACTCTGACCGAGATTGCACTGATTGGTTTGTAGAATTTACACTTAAATTAAATTTTTCAATCGAATGATAACCCTGCTCTGGCACATAGTTTATTAAAGCCGCCATAATTAATTAATAGCACAAAAGTGGACCACACCAAGTAAATTAACCGTTCAGTTCACCAACAAACTAACAAATCTGACTGTTATCACATCCTACGTGATACGATTGTTTCCTGTAGCATGTAACATGGGTAAGTGAATTAATACAGTCGAGAGGCCAATTAAAAGAGACTATGATTAAATGAATTTATTTCATGTACATGAATTTAGGACGACTTGTGGTTATTACTTTATATATATCTCAATATTATATTATATTCTAGTACATTTGTAAAATTTAGTTTTATACTCTATTTAATGAAAATATAGATTATTTTTAATAACTTCTGTTAATAAAACTTTGGCTCATCTTGAGATTATTCATGAATGGATAAGAACAACCAAGTTTTATTACTATTGTCTGCTAAAAAAATAAGCAATATAAAAATAAATAAAATTTTGATATACCTTCAAAACTAATCGATCGTGGTGCCACTGACAGAGTGCTCCAACGCAGTGATTTCATTGGTGATTTTAACGAATTCGTGTACAGGGATATTGAAGAGCTTTGTAGTGGCTTTCTTTTTAGTAAATTCAGTGACGAGGAAGATGAACTAAAGTTTCTTATTCTCGCTGATGGATGAGATAATTGAAGGTTATCAATTTTATCTATTTCTTCAGTATTTTTATCCAAATTTTTGCTTGTTGTTTCATCAACATGCAGATCTTGTACAGTTGCTGAAGAGCCTGCATATCCTGATTCAGAACCATTAGAACTGGCGTTGTCAGTTTTATCACTGGATGTGATTTCTTTTAATTCCAATGACGCTCGGTTACTCTCGCTCTCAGACGGATGTTTTACTGAGAAAGTGTTGCTAATTTCTCCTTTTGGAGTAGATGTTTGGGGATAAATTATAGTTTTGTCACTTTGAACTGTTAGGGATGGATGAGACTTTTCTGGTCTTATGGAGCTTTTTAATGAGGGACATATCACAGGAGTAGCTGATAATTGATTGGTACTGTCATTGCTTACAGTTCGAGGACAAGAATCTTTCGTTTTATTTCTTAGTATTGAAACAGGGGAATATTTGCTACTTATATTTTTTTGTAATACAGGTATTCTAGTATTTATAGATTCAGTTTTTAAGGAAGTATTTACTATTTGCGGGCTGTTTTCGGAGGGAGATTTCAAAATAGGTCGTTCTACCTGAAAGTGAGGACTGAATTTATCAGATATGATCTCATTATTATTTTTATTTTCATTTTTAACAGCTTCAACAATTTTTGAAGACTCAATTTTTTGACTAGTAAGTTTTTCAATCGATTTACGCTCAATAACTTTCGTAACTAAAGGCGGTGTTAATCTAGTAATTTCTCTTGTCTTAAGAATTGTTGTCACCTTTGGAGTATCCAAACTACCTAAACGTCTATCTTGTTTTGAATAAACGGGACTTGTGGATAATTTGGCTGATGTTACTACCGTAGGCGAAGAAACGTTTGGAATATTTGCATTTTTTTTCATATCAATTACATTTTCAAACATAGTTTTAGGTTTTTCAAAGTTTTGGCTATAGTTTGGCGCTTCGCAATGTTTTAAATGAGCGCCTTTGGTGAAAGGTTTATCCTGATTTATCAACAAGACATCTATGTTTGCCTCTTTTTCTTCGCTATCCAATGGATTTTCAATACTAAGTCTGGACATTTTTAGTAATAAGTTGTTGTATCCTATTTTTTCATCTTCAAGATCATGGGAAGATGTGTTTTTGTTTTTATTTTCTTCATAGTCGTCGCGCTCAGGTGAATCACAAAATTCTATAGACTTCGGGTCGAGTAATATTTCTGCTGTATTTGATAATGCATAATTTTTTAATTCCATTGAATTTTCATTTCTTGCTTCTGGTAACTGCTTATGTTTAATTTTACTTTCCGATATATCTAAGGATGTCATTTTTTGTAAAGTTTTATTTATGCATGAATCTGAGCATTCTACGAAAGAGGAAAGGTCATTAATTTCATGATTTCTTTTGTCTACATTTAAAATTTCTGAATCTATATAAAATGGAGGTTCTTTACTTTTATCTTTTGCCGATTGTAGAGATGTGTTTTCCAATACGCTTAAAGAATGGAAAACATTTTGCGTTTCATAGTTTTCAGCTATATTATTATCAATGGCAGCTAGCTTCTCTTCATCATTATTTTTTAAAGAGTTAATATTATTAGATGATGCAATAGTTTTAATTTGTTCTTCATAAGGTAAATCATTATTATCGGAGATTTTCTCAATATTGTAAGTACTTTCAGAATTTTCAACTACCTTATTTTGGTCGATTTCATTACTATAAGCATTCCTAGAAATTATATCATTTACATTGCTTTCCGTGTTAGGTAATTCTTCAACATCTAAAGGAAAATAACAAATACTAGAATACAAAATATCTTTATTTTCTTGTTGACCAGTCGATTTTTGTAAAAATATACTTCCAGACGATTTATTTAAATTGTCAGTCAAAAGGTATTCTGTATTTTCCTTAGCTTTATTGTTTGAAATTTTTTCATCAATTTTTTTCCCAATTGAATAATGCTCACTCACTTTTTGTTTAAGAGAAACTGCTTTAGGCTTAGATATTTCAGAAGCCAAAAAAGAATATACTTTTAACTTTTCTCTATGTTCTTCTCGCACTTTGGGTAACGGAATAGGTTCATGTTTTTCATCATTATTTTCAACTGTAAAACAATTCCAACACGACACTTCCGCCTCCTTAACGCTTTTATTGTTTTTGTCTTTACGTTTACTCACATTCACTTCAGTATCGCTCATTTTAAATCGAATATTAATTTAAGTTTACAAACAACCTTACAAGTCATCCGATCCGATCGAAACTAAACCTCCTCTGAGGCGACGAGACATTAAATAAGGCAGCCTGATCAGGCATGTATTAATATAATGTATTTTAAACGACGTAAATATTCATGATACGTCGTTCTAGATGAAAAAGTTACGCAATAATAAAAAAATGATCTTGAGGTTTTTTATCATAATTTAGTATTTTAAACAAACAGTAATATTGGACGTTAAACTATCGAACGATTTAAATATAATTAATTGCTACTTTCTGTATTGTAATGCATTTGTAATTAAATAATGAAAGTAGCAAATAATTAGCGTACCTAACGCAGCAATACAACTTTTATAAAAATCTATATAGAAATATTTTTATGAGTGTAAACAGTTTATATAAAAAATTACATACAAAAAACATGTTGTATATATTTTTTTTTATATTTAAGCTTTTAGAATTCTAACTAGTAAAACTAACATCTTGAGACATTAAGAGGAGCTAATAAACGAGTAATTCATTTAAGTCAAAGAATTACAGCGCTTGAATATATCTATGGATGTAGCGAATTGGCCGCAACTTGACATACTTGTCAATTATAACTTTAAGTATTGTTAGAAAATTAGCTAACATGATTTCACACATGAAGACTGGCATATATACAAAAAAATGTTAAAATAATATCTGTTAATGATATTTTTTAATTTTTCTGGTCCTATAAAAGATATTTATTCTGATCCTATATAGAAAAGTAAAGGTATGCAATAGAAAAAACTATAGATAATTGGTAATTTAGCACGCATGCCACATTGTAAGTCTTGTCACTGTTGTTTTTGACATTCGGCTTGCATTGGTCTCAGTGGGTATGTGGGTCATGGACATAGAACTACTCGTACTTACTGTTGACAAGAACCAATGTTCTGTGTTACTCTCAAAAGACCTTTCTTAATTTAATAACAAAATATCATTTATTTAATTTGTTTTTTTGATTTATTAGTAGTTATTATTTTACAATTCATCTTTTTATTTAACATTATTTAAATAATAACGCCCATCGTAGTGCAAAGAGATAGCAAGTGTAAAAAAAGTTGTGGGCTCGATCCCACTCGACGGAATGATTATATATCTCTGGTAAGACAAAGCGCAGCGTTGAGTTCCGCCTCTCAACACACTATGTTCGAATTTGGCGATCCTATCCAAAAGCGTAAAGCTAAAAAATAAGGGCAAATATGACGTCATTGGTGAAAAATGATATTTTGTTTTACAGATACAAGGAAGAATAGGATTAAGGAATATGTATATTCATTATATGTCAAATGTGCGTAGTTTATGTGAAGACAACAATGAAAACTGGATAAAGTGGCATTGTTCATGATGACCGAAAACGAAAAGAATGCTATTGTCGCATTTCTACTGCCATCGTCCGCATCGCTCTCACTGACAGATAAGGCGAAATAGCAATTACCGCTTATCATGTTACAATTGTTAAATTGAAAATAAAAAGTATAAGACATTTACTTTTAATTAATATGTTGGTTGACTAGATTTCCAATTCTATTCATATATATTTAATATTTTCCAATATAATCACCTCATGACAATAAGGATTAAAATATATTATGTAGGTATATGAAACAGGTTAATTGCCTTATATTTGTTTTTTTTTAGATCAGTTTATTATTATTATTACTTGATATTACGCAATATTAAGAAGTCTTAATAAAAATAACATAATCTCGTTGCAACATATTTTAAACATCTCAATATGAAATTAATATGATTTCTAAATATATATAATACTTGCTCCCATTATATTACAAGCAGTAAGTAACGTACATTCAAGTGGCGCCTGCGCATATTGATCAACAGCATTAGCCAATGCGCAGTGCTGAGCAGTGACTAAATAATTAGGATCTAATAACACGGTTTCAAAGGTTTTGATATCCAAGAATAATGGAGGATTACGAAGTTCTAGTATTAGGAATGCATTAACCTTACTTACTGAAGTGTTAACTAGACGTATAATAATAAAACTATTACTAAATATAATTTGACGCCGCTGTGGCATATTGTGATATGTGTGACTTAATGGTTATATGTTTTAATTCAATTTGGGTATATCTAAAAATTTCATAATCATGCATCATTATAATGATAATTTTTTAATAATGGTAATTCCAAATTTGTACTTGGGTACAAGATTTTTTGTATTACTATAGAAACAAGAATGTTATGGTACGTGCCTATATTAACATTGAATCCATAGAAGTGTTGATCAACAACTTTTAATGCATTTACATAAGGCTTCACGTTAATAAGCACGTGAGTGTTATAATATACACGAACAAATTATAATTGTGTAAAATTAACTTTAAAGCGCATAAAGCAATTTATGTACATATCTTGAATATATAACAGAATTATATTATGTGTATTATAAAAATAACATTATATATGATAAAAAACAGCTTTTTGATTTAAAATTTTAGCTGAGCTTACATATAAAGACTATTATTTTCGTTAGAAACATGCAACAGGTATAAAGGTGATTGCTATGAAGTAATAATGACGGTGAATGATAAATGACCGTGTCTACTTTATATTGGTTCCATGGTGGAGAGCAAGTAGGAGAAAATTCGATTTACAATATTTGAAACAAACAAAGTAATTACTGTTTATAAAATTCAAGAAATAAATAAAATTGGAGTGTCTTTTTTTACAAATATTAATATTACTATTAAAATAACTGTTTTTTTTCCTACAGCATATGTATGTACACACGGTACATATACCAGGAAACATTTTGTACAATTTTTATTTATCTGTCTGTCTCTTTGTTCCAGCTAATTTTTGTAATGGCTAGATCAATTTTGCCAGGACTTTTACTGACAGAGAAGTGATGTTATAAGGAGTGAATTAGGCAACTTTTATTTTAAAATTATAAATGTGTTTAATTCCTCGCGGGCGTAGTTACGGCTTATTGTAAATAAAAAAAACAAACAACAATCTGTTTTCGTCAGCATCAAGTGAAAGTATGCGTTTTATTATTATATTTAAAATAAATATTTGAAATTTTGTTATTAATATGTAATATTCAATATTATAATATGTCAATAAAAATATTTTATAACGCTAAAAATATTTTCAGATATCGAAGCTTAAACCTACCTAATAACTATCGGTATATGTATATTGCTAATACTATACTCAAACGTATAACATGAATAATTTATAAAATAGCGCGACAATAAATAATTTAGTAAAGTGGATATTTAATAAAGCAATATATTTAAAAAATTAAACAATTTAGAAGTTCGGTTGACAGATAAAAATAGTATGGCGTTCAATATGCGTATATCCGGGTACTGCCACACACCCTAATGTAATTATAACATTCTGGGATTTAATTTTCAGCAAGTGCAACACTTACATAGGTCGTATAATGTTACCATATTATAATTTTATGATTTGAAAAGTATACTTCACTTCTACTCTTAATTGCCCGAGCAACTTTCGAATTTAAGCTGTTGTTTTAATTTTATTTCGTATTTTAATTTTTAAATTAACTAAACTAATATTACGTCATTATTTTTTTCGTATTATATATATAAAATATCCTGCTTCATACAAGTTCCATTCCGGAGTGTCAGTTTTTCGTCAAGGTTAATTAAGACAGTTATATACCTAGAAGGCTTTATTTACGGCTTTTTCTACAAAAGGCGGAAGTACAGTTGATGTAAACGCAGGATGAGGGTTTCGCAGTTTCAAGAACACTTTTTTTAAATAGTGACAAAAAACCTATTATATATTTGCGTCAGCGTAGCTCGATCTACCTGTATTAAAAATAATATTTTCACGTTTTAATGTGGAATCACTTTTGTTACAAAATATACGTGGATAACCTATTCAAATTGATGTTCATAATAATGAAGTATTTTTCCAACAAATACTGAAATTGATTTGACTATTGAACATTAAAATAATATTATAATTAAATGTTATACAGATAAGTTTATTACATATTTTCAATATCTCTACACGAAAGATAACATAAACGAAACGATGGTAGATAATAGTAAGTATTATCGAGTGCACAGTACATTATCACTGTGGACGTAGAGAAAGTTCTCATCTAGATGTAAACACGGGTGAACACTCGAATGCTGTTTTCCCATGATGACGCTAGAAAGTGGTTAAGTGGGAACTTTTATTACTGTACGATTTTTTATGAACCCTAAAATCGTAATTACCTAATACAATTGTTTGTTATACAATCAAATATGAAATGGAAATCGTTTTAAATTGCTATTATAAAATTTATACACAAATTGCCACTTTATAGATCAATTAGATATGAATGATAAAACTTGATACCTTACGAAATAGGACCATATTTTTTGCTGATAAAATTAAACTGTATGATTTAGTATACCTTCTTTACGTAGGTAACTTTAATACAACATATCTTACTTGGGTATCATAAATATGCGTAGAAAGGTAATTTAATGTTATTAATTTAATTTTTAGAAATTTATTGCGAGTACCTAGTAAATATAAATTTTTATTCGATTATATAGAGTAACACGTCACAAGCGAGACAATACTATATTTTATAATACCAGTAACAATATTATATCGTGTACTGTATCTTAGATATTTTATATATTTTATTATAGTCCAAGTCTGACGACTAAATAATGTTAGGACTCATGTACAATACTTGCTATAATGCACACCCATTATAGCAAGTCTTCCTTAAAACGTTACTTGCACATTTTATAACAATGTATTATCTTCTTACTTTAAGATTAGGTCAACGACTGGCAAGGTGCGTAAATTCATAGCGGGAACATAAATAAACATTTCACGGAGCTGTGTCGTAACGTGTTGTTCGTTATCATCATGGTACTGAGTCCATATTCTACAAGGAAAAAATAAATAAATGTTTGCTTTACATACTTTTTGTGATATTTTGGTATCATTTTTTTACTAGTAAATATAGCTAATTATTTATACAACATATTCCACATTCACCACAGATAAAAAAACAGAAAAATCCTTTTTTAATAATAAAGTATATTTTTCACTATTAAAAACAACGTATTCGCATTATGTAACATGGCATTTACCGTGAAATATTAGGGATAAATCATTTTAAAAGAGTATATATAAAATAAATTCAGTATTCACTCACTTATATATTTTAAAGTTAAATACAAGCGTTATGTTAAAGCTGAGAAATTCACAAATACCGTTGGATTCGCCGCTCTAAAAGAAGGTTTAGTACGGACGAAATACATAATATATGGAACCTAAAGCATTTGTAATTAGTTTCTATTCTGAGAAAGTTGTGTAAGGTGTTAAAGATATATCTCTATAGGTACATTTAAAGCTTCAGGGCTTCATTATATGAACACATAAGCTGCTTCTATGTGTATTAAGTAATTTGTTCCTTGTACACAGATACATTAAATGCTGGCTTGTATTTGTGAGTGTTATATAATATATATATATATATATATATATATATATATATATATATATATATATATGTGTGTGTGTGTGTGTGTGTAATTTACTCAAGTGATAAAATCAAGTTTCTTAGACATTTATATGTACCTAAGTATCTTAAAAATATTAACTCATCCGAGTTACGTCACTAAACTTGTTGACCTCGGATCGATCTAAGATTTTAGTTTTGCCTTCCTCAGTGTGTATTGCACATCATACTTAAAAACGATTCTGTTACTTAAACCATTAGTATACGTGTTCTACTCTAGTATGGAAATCAAATGTTATGCGAGTATTAAAGTTGAGTAAAAGTTCAAATTTTCGCTCTTTAGAAATAGCTAACTGTCTACAAACTAATATAAATATAAAAATTATGCCATTTTTTAAACAAAGTTTAGAACCTACAGTGGATTACTTCAAACATCTAAGCTCATAAAAAATATGTAATATGTACAATTTATAAAGGAAATGTTTCGTAACGTGACGTGAGAACTAAGTATTATTAGTTGTACTATACATGTCCGGTCAAGTAGGGTTGCTAATCAATGAAATAATCAGTGTGACATTTAGAGCGCACTACGATTGCCCGAAGTGTTCGGCGCACTCCCCGCTATTTGCATGGTTACTTCATCGAAATATAAGCCTTTAGAGGTAGAGGCGGTCACGAGTCACGACAACTGCCAACACCAGCGCATTGCACCACATCTTAGGGTTACCTATATATTTCATTTCATAGATCTTCTTACAATTTCTTAATGAAACCTAGATCTCATATGATATATATATATATATATATATATATATATATATATATCATCTACATTAGAGAATCTTTTCTTAAGTAGCTAATGTCCAATGTGTGTTTTTTGACGTAAATTAAAGTATTGAAAAGCAAAATATATTTAAATCATTAACGCCTCGAAAATATATTGCGCAATTTCAGCTTTATACGCGACTGGCAGTGAATTGTAACATAATATTGATAAAAGGAGTCGATTTTTACTCAATTTAAAATATTATAATAGGTTTATGAAATTAATGATTATTGCGTTAGCTCGTTTTTATAATATAGTACTACCTGCAAATATAGATTTATATTGATTTTTTTTTGTAAAAATAACTAAATATGGCATCCTATATTACTCAATATGCTATATTTTGTAAGGCGTAAATATTCCTCACAACATATCAGTAAGTTACATTAAGCACCTTAGTGATCAGCGCATCAAAATATTTTTTTTACAGTTGAAAAGTACAAAGTCTTAAAATATGCACGGGCGAACGCGGCGAAGGACTATTATTAAATTGTCAATAGACATGAAAATAAACTGCAGGAACACGTATATTTTATCTAAATATTGAAACGTTTTATTTTGAAATACTATATTTATGTTGCAAAGTAATAAATCTATAGAATCTCGAGTGGTTGTGAGAAAGAGTGGAGTGAAAGCATTAATAACACGTCGATATAGTAATTACCGGCACAATTGGTTACATGTTAAGAATATATGCCGTCATAAACAATACTTTCCGAGTTTCTTTCTTTGTAACATTAAATAAAAGAAACTAATTATTTGACAAAGTAATTATTTAGTTTACAAATTGGTCATTGTAACAAAAAGTAACTACTTAAATTTATCAAATATAAAAGTAAAACTCGAAGCTATGATATGAGATTTTAAATTAGGTTTTTTTGTGCCCCACGCTTTTTATCTCGCTTAGCATTGTAGATAATCAAGACACTCTGTACTTTTCTTTCCACCAAATACGAGACATTGCGTGTTCAATCCAGAGCGAGGAAATGAAAAAAAAATATATAAAATCACTCCCTCGAGTGGGGATCGAACCCACAACCGATCGCGTTACAATCAGAAACTGTCCCATAGCGCCACAATTGACCTTAGATTTTAAAATATATTTTTCCATAATATATGCGTCTACTATATATATATTTATATATATATATATATATATATATATATATATATATATATATATATATATATATATATATATAGTTTCAAAAGGAATGAGAAATTTATGTATATGTAAAATTCCTTTATTTTAGTTAAATATTATAATTACATGACATAATTATTTTAGCACAGACAAATTGGAACCGGATAGTGTAAACAGTGGTCATTAAAGCATGAAATTAGGCAACAGCTCTGTCATGAGATACGACACTCAGGCAGACTATAAAACTGTTTTATTCTAATAGTAGACACGAATCAAAGCTGACTGAATGAATGAAAAAGTACAGTTTTATTTTTTATGAATAATATACGTTTTCCGTATTATAATTATAGCATTTTTTATGGGTTCATGGGCGTCATAGGTTCAAAGTCTATATAACTATAGCTCGAATAGATATGAAAACTTCGAAAGTAAGTTCTTGAATGAACAAGTTCCACAGTCCTGTATGTGGTATACCGTGCGGGAACAAAATAGGAAGAGTAATTTGTTTGAAAAAATTGTCTTCAAGCAATTTCTATCATGCTATACTCATATGTATTCAACTTTTTGCTTTAATGTTATTCAAACAAGTACAGTATAATTCATTATATATTCCGATCAGTCGCCAATTGACACGGAACCAATATGTACATAGGTGATGCCTTATAGTCAAAACAGACTATTGTTTAGTTTAGTGTTTAAGGTATTCTAAACCATGATACGTAGATGTGTACTGTTTTACTGTTTACTTTACTGCTTTACGCATAGCAGGGTAGACAGAAAGTACCTAATGTCAAGACACTCCGTACTTCGCTTTACACCGAATTCGAGACATTGCGTGTTGAACGGTAGAACTTAACGCCGCACTCCGTCTTACCATAGCGGGAAGAGAAAATAATTTAAAAATAATCACTCCCCCGAGTGGGGATCGAACCCACAACCGAACCGAATGAAAGCACATACATATAATAAACTGTAGAACAAAATCAGTTAAACTTAACGTAACATTGTAAATTATAATTCTTTTTATTATATAATTATGCATTTATACCTATGTACGACATATTCTATACGACAAGACTATGTTGAACCTTGTATACAGCCTAACGATCTACATCAAATCTGCGAAGTAACAACAATGCTATTTGGATCCGGGTCAAACAGTGTTTTGCAATATTTTTGGCTTACTTCAGTAAGGTCAGCTAATAAAGAGCGCAGACTCCAAACCAGATCTCGACCAGATGCCGATTCGTATTGCGTATGTAGCAAAACTAGTACGGTTACATCTGATAAACCGGAAACGTTATCACTCAACCGGTATTGGTATTTTTTGAAAGGTATTACGTTATGATCTAGCAAGTGTTGCAAATAAGTGAAAATAAATCAATTATATATTGAACTAGTTAATTAGCACAAAATATTATGGGATCGAAAATACTATGACTCATTTGACATACAAACTAGATTTACTTGTTTTTCATTCTTCGAGCGGACGTTAGGACGTACTTATATGCAAGTTTTGTAGGTTAAAAACTTTTTAAAGTGTGTTTTTATATTTAAAATGTATGATGGTGTTTCCCCAGAGTTATTGGAGATATGCGCGATGTCATTAAATGAGTGGAAAGTGGTCGAGTACATTCTCGCAAAATGCGTAAGGTGCGTAAAGACAACTAAAACAATGTACCTTTAAATAAGTCAATGCAGAAATATACTGTGCACATACACATATGGAACTGGTTTTATTAAGTTTATGTTAAAACATTTGCTTCTTTTTATCTTCTTAGAGTTTTCTATCTAATATATTTATTTCAATAAATACATATATACTAGCAGTATAGTATAGTGATATATCATTGACTGCCACGTAACAAATATATTTTCATAAATAATTAATTGTTATACTTGTAATTAATAGAAACTCTTTAAACGAAAGTTAGTATTAGAGCACAATACATTAGGGTCGTAATGATAACAGACAAAAGAATAGTCACGAGCATAGAAAATAGTTGTAGTAGTACAGTTAGGTCTACTTTTTAACCTGGTCAAGTATATCAAAACGGCGTGACGTTTGAGGAAATACTTATTTGATTTATTTGATTTAAACGTGGAATTTAAGATTATAAACATTATATAATAACAAGTGGAAGACATTTAATTTTGTTTAATTTTAGAACTGTTTTCATTAAACAGATATAAAATCTATGTAATATACAGAATACAAAATAATGAATTAAAAAATCGAACATAAAATTTGTTATTGTTATGAAATTTGTTATTTTTTGGATAAAAAATTAGAAGTAAACTGTAATTATTTTAATAATCTGTGGTTCAAATAAATATAGAAGAAAGATGCTTGCTTTCGTACGGATTACTCCCGTATACTTTATAGTTATTTATAATTTTACGCGTAGAATTTTAGTACCATCTGTGATAGTGATACCTGTGAAATTTTATAGCGAAAAAGAGTGTTTTTATGAATTCTTATGGAATTAAATTTTGCTAAAGTAATGGAACCACAATCTGTGACCGCTAATTGGCGCGTGGAGAGCATTTCGATTTAAGAGTTCAATGACCTGGAGTTAGAAAACTTAAATCGGTTAATTCACTTTGTTTACCACTAATGGAAGCAGTTACCCCAGGTAACCATCAAACCGGAGTACTGCATCCTGATTATCTTAATTTTTGAAAGAGGTCGAGCTTGGATTAGCAAGCTTTGTTTAAATGGATCGCGGTCGGATAAAGAAGGAAATTAATTTCAAACGACGATGTAAGCTATACGTATACAGTGTGCCAGTTAAAAATATTAAAATTATTATACAGACGCTAGATTGAAACTGTAATTGCAAATTAATACAAGGAAAAAGGTAGATAAGTGCAGTGTTGAGTTCTACTACTCAACATGCAATGACTCGAATTAGGTGGAAAGCGAAGTACGGATTGTTTTGACACTAGGTACTTTCTGTCTACATACACTACTATGCGAGATAAAAACGTGAAGCTAAAAAAAAAGGTAGATATGTACAATTTTTCTGTCAACACTTGACACGTACACATAACACGATAAGAGTATTTGGTTTTATTAAGGTGTTTACATTCATAACCAATATTATGTAAGTAGAATGTTTAAGAACCAGCTGTTGATTAATAATTGTAATACCGGCTTTGTATTGGAGACTAGGGCAAGTTGATTTCTGGCATTTGGCGAAAGTAAAACGCGCTGTGTAATGAACTTTTGGAAATGACTATAGTATTTATAACGTGAACAGTTTCTTGCTAAGCCAGATATTTTTGTCCGTCTTTATCAAATATATACATATAATCAATAAATGAAACGATGATTACATAATTGCGAATATATACATTCTGTAATGAATGTTTTTTTTTCTGCAAAACTATTTATTTTGTAAGCGCAAAAAAGTAACAGCTTGCAACTTTAATAGAAACACACGAATTTTGTGTCGTATCGCGAAACCTTTAATAATGTCTTTGCAAGTAAGTCACCATATTCCATTCATATATCTATAAGTATATATAGAACAAAATATTGTACAGTACACGCATACGTATATCTTAATACATACATTTACTTTATATATGTAGTCTGTATTTTATTTATTTTTAATGTTCCTCGAAATATTTATTTATTATGAAATTATATTAATAGCAAACAAGATGAACATATTTTTATTACAATATTTGAATTAATTTATTTTTTAAAACCAACATAGTATAATTTTTTTCGAATTTCTAAATATAGAATTCTCACAAAATCGTTGAATAAAATATATACTTTAATTTCAAACCTTTGAGGCCAACAATAATCATAGCCAATATGACAAAAATCACTCAAATAAGGGCCAGATAGTAAGATATATAGTAAAGATAAATTATAGTAAGAAGACACTTATAATAAATGTATTTACCTTGTAAACTAGGGGCGGACGCAGGTGCTGAAGGAGTTGAAGTTTGTGGCGTCGGTGGAGCCCTACGTCTTCTAGGAACATGAAGCCCAGGTGCTGAAGCCGCCCTAGTGGCAGTTCTGAAGCCTGGTGCGCGATATCGCGCAGACTTCACTGGCCCTACCGGAACTGTATTTGTAGCGGTGACAGACGGCAGACGCGGAAGTGAGCCGGCACGTTGCTCTTCTTCCGACTACAGGAATACAATATGTAGCTTAATAATAATGTCTTCAATGTTTAAAATTTATTTAAAATTTATAATTATTATTCCTTTCAAAGATAATAAGGAAGATTGATTACTATTAGGATATGTTATTTAAACAAATTATTATTTATAGAATTCTGCAACTCATATAGTTCTTTAAATATTAGAAGTTTAAATAAATGCACTGCTACTTAACTTGCAAATACTAAATATATATTTTTCTTTTTAAAAAAATGATCCCCATAGCCAGATTTAAAATATTTGTATACCATTGATCATTAATGAAGTTTCAAAAATAAATAAAATTATATAAATAGCATATTTTAGGATTAACAAACTCATTAGAAAACGATGTTTATATGTCTACATATATTCATTAATAAAACTTAATTGTTAAACAATTTACGAGTATGTTACATATAATAAGGAACTTTATAAGGACATGCAATACAAAAGGTAATTAAATTTTTTTCCAAGATTTTTAATTATAATATGCCATATTATAATCCAATCACCGTTAATTACAATCAATTATTATTTAATAAGCAAATACAGCAATACATTAATAAACTAGAAATTATTGGTAATTTTCGCATATTATGCATTTATGTTAATTCCGAAATTGCGTTTTTTAATTTGGTGGGCCATATCTGATCATATTATATGATGATTTATCTATAGTAACAATAAAGTAAAAATAAATTTACGATAATAAAATATTTCAACAAGAAAGAACGTGAAAGAAATACTTTTGTTCACTATTTATGAAAAGCATAGACAAAGTAAACATGCACTATAACCTAGAAGCGGACAAAGTCTAATCTATACTTAGTATTTATTTAAAAATAATAAATCTCACACTATCATGTGTTTAAAAATAACACAGGTGTATCAAGAAACATATGGGTCGCTAAGGCAACGTTTATTATTATGTTTGAAACATAAAATATTTGTTGCCCTAGCAACCAGAGTTACTTATTTACTTCAATGATCGATATTTATTTTTTAAATACATATACGAGATTTTGGAGTACAGTATGAGAAAACGTGAGAAAACGTCGGCTTATGCGCAGTTTAGTATAATTTTATGTTCTTACCTCTGCATCAGGCGCGGACGCTCGTCGCCTTCCTCGCCATAGACGATCCTCACTGCCACTGATTGCACCACAGCTTCTCGAATGTGATTTCTGGGCCGCAAGCTCTGCTCCAGCGGGCGATCGCCTTGCTTCAGCGCCACCACCTAGTGTTCCTCGTGAGTCAGCCGCAAGTAAAGCAGACTCGAAACTACCACGCCACGAAAATCTTTCACAATCACTCGCAACACTACCTCTACTCGCTGTAGCCTCTAGGATATCATGAGATCGACTGCGGGCAAGTGCTCCAGGTTCAGATGCACTATCATCGTCTGTAGTTGGTGATGCGCCACCAGATACCTCGTGCATCAATGCGACTAATCTACCACCTATATGACGCATTACTTTTCCAAATAAAGGCGGAGATCCATCTCCAGCTCGACCAAGAGTCGCTGCCAGCCTTTGATAAGCGCCTACCGCATCGCGTTCGAGAGAACCTGCCTCACTATTGCCTCGGTCGAACTCATCGATAATTTCGCGGCAGCTCTCTGAAATTTGTTTTCTTAACGTTGACCTATTTGCTGACGTACCTTCTAAATCAGAACCGGCATAATCAGAGGAGTCGTAAGAATCACTCCATGTATCTTCACTTGATAAATACTCTACGATTTCCCGAACTTCTTCATCGCGTATACCTGGAACGGTTTTCATTAATCTAGTTAATTCACTTTCAAAGTACAGCAACTGGGGCGGTTTCGGAGGACGAGGACTTTCAGAGTTTGACGAAGCCGGAGTGGATGTTCTAACATTGGCTGTATGAATCATCTGTTTAAATAATTGACGCATTTTCGTCATCATGAGATTCGTCTCTTCGTCTGATGACCAATTATTAAAGCTATCTTTTCTAGTTAATGGGCTCGGTGGTGGTCTAGATGAAGGTGGTCGTTCGACGCGATCATCTATATCAGGTCTTACTTCTTCTATTATTTCTTCTAACTCCGTCTTAGGCTCATGAGATCTGGTAAACTCAGAGCTACTGTCACCATTTCTTAATAAATCGTCACAACTACCTACAAAACCACTATCTCTACTTGTTTGTTTTTTGGATTCAGAGAGCTCAGAACCTAAAGGCGGAAATTCAGTGCGAGGCGTTAACCTTCCATCTTCACCCTCTGAGACGGATCTTGTATCATCACGAGTTTCTTCTGGAAACTCAACTGATTGCCTTCTTTCATCGGCGGGCGATCCACGTGGCTTCTTACTTTTCTTTCGTTTGGTTTCTCCTTGATTATCAAGCCTTTCCAAGGACTCATGGTGGTCTTCTGTTTCAGTACTTGAGCCGTCTGATATTTCGGGATTATCTTGAGAAGGTTCATCACCCGCTAATAAGTTATCCAAAGAAGAAGAATGTGATCGAGGAGTACCCCGGGCGCGGACCAACCTTTTTCGCCTATGTTCGGGACTTTGTTTCCCTTCACTGTCACTACCAACACTTCCCGATCCGTCAGATTCACGTCGTTCTTGATTAAAACCCATAAAACCAGATAAAAAATAATTTTCCAACCTCGAAGAAACGAGTTCGTCACTATCGCCACTCTTTCGTGGTTGTTCAGTGTCAATAAATGATTCCGCACCTTCACTACATACACTTGATGTTTCTGACACGGCATCATCCTCATCGCGAATGTTTCTTCCGTCGCCTATTCCAAAGAAAAAGTATTTTTCGAGCTCAGTTGCCGAAATAGGGCGTTGTTTTTTGATAGTATGTTCGGTTTCACTTTCTTCACAACTTTCTTCAACTATCGTATGTAAGGTAAAATCTAAGGAACGTCTACAATAAGCAAACTCTTCCCCACGCGTGGGCAACGTCGCCTCGTCGCCCGAATCTGTGTCCGATTGAGAAGTAACATCGTCGTGGCTGACGTCCTCGACCCACGAGTCGTCATCTGCGAGCCCCTCCTCGAGACATACAACCGCTGAGAGAGTGTTAGCATTACTAACAACCGTCACTCCACCTGAAGGTTGCGCCGATTCGTCGTCAGATCTTTCGATTGTTTCGTTTTGATCAGCGGCGTCAGGTTCCGGTTCGTTTTGCAAGTTAGTGTGGTGCACTGTAATGTCACGCATGAGTCGCGTCGTGTCTGACGTGACAACGGAGACACGATCGTGCGTTATCATAACGCGGCTAGTAAAACGCGCGGATCCATCCGCACTCGCCGGGCGCGAGCGGCAAACTGTTGTCGCTACAGGTGCGCCCGCGCTCCCCTCCGTCGCGGCGCAAACCGGCCGCGAAGCGTGCATTTTCTCCTCCCCTTGGTCCTCCATTAATTCTTTTTTCAATAATTCACTGAGCGTACGTTCAATACCTTTGAACAGGTCTATTTTTTCTTCATTTAGTGTTGATATGGCCGTAAAACTTGTTTCCTTTTGTTTTAGTTCCGGTGAGGGTGATAACTGTCTTAATTGTTCGTGTTGTAGGTCTTTTGATAAAAGATATTTATCGTTTTCGTCATTTTTGCCGCATGAAGACAACTGTACTGACACTTTAATGTTACAGTCCGAGTTAAAAGAATTATCCAAAGAATCACACTCAATATTTTCTGAAATACTACTACTGTTACAGTTATTGTTTACATTACTTTGAGAGTCCCAGCTTGATCCGGAGCAAACGTCACTTATAGAATTAAAACTATTAAATTTTTCACAAACCTCACTTTGCAACATATTTTCGTCACAAAATTTTATAAAGTTCGATTTTCTCGACATATTTCCACTACTTTCATCACTATTTTTATTATAAGAAATAAAAGAAAATTCTTGTGAAAAATTAACAGCTTCTAAAAGTTCAATATTATTGTTATTGTTTTGCACATTTTCACGCACTTCCGGTATCACATTTACGTTCCTTTCCAATGGAATTTCCGCGGCAATTATTTCTAAATTGTCTGACTTTTTATCGAAGGAGTCGTCACAGTCAATGCCACTACTATCTGCGTTATCCTCCATATCTGAAGAAGAATCCACCGGGTTAACAACGAAAACTCGCGAAAATTGTCCCCCTCCTCCCCCTCCAGAATCGTCAGAGTCCTCGTCTGACGTCGCTGGCTCCTCGGGGGCGCCACTACGCAGATCATAACTCTGTCTAGTGACACCAGTCTCTACATCACTTGAATTTGCCGACTCATTAGAAGATGGAAACGCATTCTCCGCGTCAAGATGGTCAGGCATTGTGTCAACTACCTCTGACAACACTGGTATTGAGTTTTCAGCAATCACTTTAATACCATCAGACGGATCGTGTTCGACTGCGCGTTCAATATTCTTATCTTCCTTATCGTTATCGGTCTCGGGCACTTGTAGCTCGGACTGTATCGCTTTATCGGTTCTCTCTATGGTCATTTCGAGTCTATTTTGCGGTAAAGCGGACGCGGTGGCGGCAGCGGTGACCGCGACGGCGGCGGCCGTCGTAAGTCGTGCGAGAGCTGCAGCATCGAGAGGTGGAAATCCCGGGTAGGTACTCCAATGTGGAGTAGGTGGTGCCTGTGTGGGAAACGCTAGCAAGGCCGGCCAAAGTGCAGCCGGTACTGGCACCGGCACAGGAACTGGTACAGCGACAATACGAGGCTCGGCGCCACAAGAGCAAGCTCGAGGGCAAGTCTGGGGTATATGGTTAGTTGGCTTAGTCGGCGGAAGAGGTGGTAATGGTGCGGCCGCCGCGCCCGGCTCGAAATAGTCCCAGTCGCAGTCGTCGGGCGCGGGCGGCGCAGCAGAGGACGCAGTAGACGCTGAGTCCTCCGTGTCCTCTCGGCAGGACGAATCTGAACTCAAAAACACGAGGCGGTAGTCTTCGGGACGCATACGACCGGCCTCGGGCTCACTTACTTCGCCTTGTTCGCTGTGGACGCCCCAATCTGTAAAGAAGTGAATTATAAATTAATGTATCTATTTTAATTAATAAATATTATCTATTACCAGTTAATTGATCTATTTCATATAATAAAATCATACAAGTAAATAAAACGATTTCAATTATGTGTTCAACTTACAGAATAATAAAGTGACATCAACGCCTACAAAATATAACTAAGCAAAATATCATAAGATACTATAATATACAAGAGCTTGTTAGGCAGATTTACACAAACGAGTGTATGTGTGTGTATTTCGAATAAAGTAGGATATAGTTCGCAAAGCAAAATTCAATATCATCCTTAATTACAAAACATATCAATATTGAAGCACAATCATGAACATTATTTCCTTTGTGTGTTATAAAATTATTTTAACACAGAGTAAAATTGAATATTTGTTATTATTGTTAAATTCATAGAGTGTAAATGCTCATCTGTAGAAAGTACCACGGATGGGTGGCCCGCGCATCATGAGTCGAAAGCGGTGTGTACCACGAACCAATAATCTAATTCTATAACAAGAAACGTCTGGAAACTGAACTTTGTAATACGCATGTATTTCAAAGTAATAATTTAATAATATTTTCGTACGTATTAAAAAATAAATATCGACATGCTAATTGTACGTATTATATTATTATATAACGTATATGTATATGTATTTTGTCATAATAATATTAAGTAATAATATAAAACATGATATAAATAAACATTAGAGACTAGACTATCAAGAACGTGATAAGAATCAGTTAACTGAAGCTATCAAACATCAAGGGACAGAGGTTATACTCTAAATAATAAGTAAGTTATTTTGGTTATTAAAAACAACACAATAGATATTATATTAGCATGTAATATCATACACCTCATACCAAATATTTACAATGACGTTACTTAATGGTACTCTTGCTATACTTATAGCACATAAGTAACTGGTACATGGAATGAATTATGCACGCATCTACGTAGTACTGACATCAATTGAAATTGGTAGTGTAACAATGTTATATTACGTGATTAAAGACACGATTTTTTATTCAAAGTTTAATACTTTAATATAAGACCTATGATTTAAGCGTATGAAATATTTATAACACTTATCAATCCATATAAATATAGACGGATTGAAATGGATTACTAACCTGGTAGACACTTAAAGAGCATGTTTATATAGTATTCATTGAAATATAAAATATCAAAGGTGTATTCAAACAATGAAAGTAAGGTTTGGCTGTTGGCGCTAGCCAAGGCTCGCGTGTGGGTCGAAAGGAGGTAGCGAGGCCAGGACATATTAGCCTGTCTTTTCTTAATATAGAACTAGAATAAAGATTTTATTCTCGTTCGATATTAGTTTATGATGAACAATCGTATTAAAATGAATGCAAAATTCAATTTAAATCCAATACATTCTATAATATTAGCTAAAGATTTTCGCATACTATAAATATTTGTATGCAGTTGAGAAAACTAGTTAGAATAAGAAATGGAAACATTTATAAGTAGAAAGTGTAAATATATTTAATATTTTCATATTAAGTAAGTATTATAGGCTTTCTACTAATATTACTTTATTTATAGTTTTAGTTTTACGCTAAAATAGCAGCATACGAACGCTTCGATTGTTCCGATAGTTCTGTTCCAATGAGATTTAGCTACTACTTTTGTAATTTGCAAATTGCGTGCAAGTACGGCTTTACTTCTCTTATCAGTGTCAGTGTTCATTATTTTCATAACATATATTTCACGGATATCGTGCAAGTTACTTATGCATAAATGTTTGTAAAATCAAATAGGTAGTAAAAGTTTTTTTCTTTAAGAAAAACAGTCGTATTCTATATTTTTAAAAATTCTATTATTGCATCTAATTAAAAAATTTACAAAGCTATTTTAGAATATGATTTTTTTTAATTTTAAGTATTAATAATATAGAGATAAAATATTTTTGTAACAATTGTTTGATATAACCATCCATTATGAAAATATTCATCTTGTTTTTGCCATATAGTAGTCACGAATAGATAATCAATTTGGATAGACATACATTTGAATTTTTTTAGGCAATATTTTACAAGATATATCCCATAGTAACAAAACTATAACGACTCTACCTTACGTCATCTAAAATCCATGCCAAATTGATTTTATAAATTTATAGATGTGGTGAGAGTTGAGTCTTTCTCAGAATGAATACAGTAATAATAAAAAGAGTAATATGTACATTCGTCTTAGACTATGCCTATTAACATACAATAATATATTAATACTAGTTAACGTTTTATTTTTTGCTTCCCTGATAACATATACATAGTTGGTTCATTTTATGTGTTTAATTTAATATATACAAGTAGCAAACTAATTGAAAGTAATTCTAATATCTACTCGGAATATAGGACAATGCGGTTAAAACATATTGGTTTACATATACGTACTAACAACACGACTTTTGTTCGAACCTGTTAATCCGTTTAAATACTAACGTGAAGGGTTTCTTTTCTAATTTACTTACAAAGGCGACGTAAGATAGAATTTCACTATGCTTATATTTTATCTATCCAATTACCTGATATCCGATAGCCATACTTACTTTCCTCCAGTCAAGAATTTCCTTGTCTAAGAAGTATATCTTCTTCCTTGTATTATATTATAAATATAGTTAACACAAGAACATTAAACGTGTGTAAAATATTTAAACGTTAAAATTATAGTACCTTATTTAATACTAGTTGAATTACAACTATTAAAACACAGTCCAATATGCACAACACCAAAACACAAAACTTTGAAACTATTTTCAAAGTAACTATATTAAAAAGTTTTTATGCTTAATTTAAGTTTTGAGCGTCTGTTATGTTATGGCGTGAGTAGGGCTTCAAACGAGCGCGGGGCTGAGCGCGCAAGCGGATGTGCGCAGGGAGCCGGCCGACTGCTGCGCTCGCCGCGGTTAGTGTTGTCCCACGTGAACACGTGATCGACACTGGTTTTATTTCTGTATCTCTTATCATGCTTATTGCTATTTGTAACAAGTGACATTTATTCTCTTAGTCATATGAGAGCGTTTTATATTTAATGATTATAGAATAAAAATAAAAAATAATAAATTATGTGTTGAATATGCCGTACTTTTTGCATAATTCAACAGTAATGATTTTACAGTAAAAAGACATAAATGTAACAGCCACATTAAGATGTCTTATAAATAATATGCGGTAAATATTTATTAATTAGAGATTATTGTAAGCAGTTTAAATGTTTCTTAAATTTTTAAATGTAAAATATTATATCGATATACATTTATCGAATTTTGAATGACCTATCGTCGTGACTCACTGGCGTCTTAACGCCAACAACAAACAGAACTAAATAGTAAAAATGTCGTAAGTGGCTTGTGATGATTCTACAAAAACGTTCCATCGAGGGCCAAAGTTTGACGCAAAAAATACTTACGAACTTGTAGGCGGTTACGACTTCAACGAGTTCCCAACACTAGCGGAACAATGAACTTGCAATGGCGAACTAGACCAAACAGCCTGCGAGGTACCACACTTTTGTGGAGACCATTTCGAAAATAAAATGATTTACTTGTGTTGGTAAGGCACAGGAAGACCGCCCACGCACACATGCGTAACCGTAATTTGTTAATTCTATAGTAACAAAGTTAAAGTGAATGTACTATATAAAGTACTGTTAGTATTCCTTAATAATTATTACTTTGTAAATGAATAAATTAATTAATTCCATGAAAAAATTATCATCGATTATCAATTTGTTATTTTACGAAAAATTACGTAATATTTAACTATGAAACGCTTATCGCTTAGACACGGTCACAGTGTAACTTCTGTAGCAGATTCATCTATTGTTCTTTTAGAACATTGTAACAGAAAAAAACGTGTTTTTATATAAATCGCAGACGTCGAAGGCCAGTGTAAGAATAATTACTTAATAGATAAATTTATCAACACTAAATAAAGTTGAGGTAAATGAGCGTGGCCTTAAATTTCATTGAACAATATTGTTTTGGCTTCCGTCCTATCCCGATGTCCAGCGGCCTATAAAAGACATCAACGCAATCCTATTTCTTGCATTAATATATACGTCCACAGCAATATATTTGTTACTTAAATACAAGACCCGAATGAAAAAATATCAAGATATGAAATGATTAAATGAAAAAATATCAAGATGCTATGTTTAGTTCTTATGATAAATGCACAACAATACATGTATTAAGCGAATAATTACTTAACATTTTCTGGTCAGTTTGGTAAGGTAGAATCTAAGAAGGTACTTATAACTTTTTACATTTTATCAAGTAATATTTATTTAATTTTATACTTATTTACTTAGTAAGATGCAATAACACTAGTAATGTCTGCCTACACTAATATAAAAACAGCATTGGCCTATACCCCAAGGGCATCCCATGTGCCATTAGTGCCTTACAGGATGCCGATACTTCCTCTGAGCTGCTTACTGCGAATGTGTACATAAATAATTTTTATATAAATATAGTTACAAACATTATAATTTATAAAAACACTATTCTATCTACAAATAAAGAACTATTATATCTACAACTTTATTTAAGTACGTTTTATTTAAGTAGTACGATTATTATATATTATGAACTTAAATAAATATTAAAAATAACAAGAAATAATCAATCGAGATAAGATTTTTTTGTCTAATTTTTACTGTATTGTAAATAATAAAATTAAATACTCTTCGTTCTTTTCATATTATCTAAATATAGTTAAGATCATTTGATCTTAACTATATTGAACTATGAAAAGAATATATTATATATCATATATTTAAACATTTTCTAGCTTGCAATTGAACCTATACTAGACTGTAAAAATATTATAAATATTCCACCTGTTCAATGTAATGTTCTCATTAATGGAAATTTGAAGGAAGTCAGACGCCGACGCGATGTCTTTGAATGTCAATAATAAGTCTTATCTAATGTGTGTAGGATACAAGGCTATTAATAATGATAACTATTTAATGATATACGTTGTTCATTGTGATATAATATATAAGGACACTTAATTCACGATATTTGAGCTTTATGGCACACTGAAGATTCTTCATACGACAAACAGTTTAAAAATAATCGTATATATATATAAAAAAAGAATTATACTGATCTAAAAAATACATAGAAAATATAACATTACATTCATACATATCAATATTTTAGTATTATAAAAAAGAATCCTTTGGATACATTTCGTTATATAAACTCATGACATATTTTATTTTTTTCAAAAAAAGAACCCAAATGTTTTTTTTTTCTTTTTTTAATATAATATGGGCGATACACAAGACTATATCCATTATGGCGCCATCTGTTGCTATATCTATAAACCTTGAAATGCAATATACTTGTATTGAAAATGTTTCAAACATTCAGTATAGATGGCGCTGCTTAAATATAGTATTTTGTGAATGAATAAAATATAGTGACGAATATTTATATAGGTATATGAATCGTCACCATGAATAACGAATATAAGAAATTAAAATAATTTCATTTTCGTAAATATAATGATTATAACAAAAAAAATCGATTTTTTACGAGACATTTTTTTAAACATTTTATTAAGCAATAGCAGCTTAATATAAAAACTTATTTATTATCGAGTTAAAGCACTAATTTAACATAGATTTTTCAATACTGTTACATTGGAGATTCTCTAATCCAATGCTTAATGTACCAGGTTTAATTTAATTTATTTTATGATTGAAAAACATTCACCTGAATCAATATCACTACAGTACTACAATACCTATAGTGTAGCAGGTGGTTTGTATACATGTTTTGTTTAAGTTTCGAATTATATATTTATTAAAATTGCTCTTCACGAGTACACAAAATGTAAGTATGAAATTCAAAACCTTTAACATAATACAACTCTTTTAAACTTTCAAACCAAAATTAAAAAAACAAGTTCTTTAATATATATCAATTAAAAAAATATTTTATAGAGATGCTTGCTAATATTTGGAATCTTATTATAATGAAATTGTCCTTTTTTATTCTCAGAAGGATCGTCTACATGTGATGGTGAATATTTTATATTACGTATTTTGGAACTCATTATAATTTATGATTGCGGTTATAAAGAATTTTAGTAGTTACTGCGCTTTCAACTTATGAGGCCGTTATTAATTTTCAGAATGCTATCGTAATATTACGTAACTCATTACACTTTGATAACGCACTTACTTATTACTATTTTTAATTATTTTTTTACCATCGCCGTATACTAGCTGCAGCTTTCTTAACTTCATCACCAAGATTTAATATTTTTATTAAATTTCTAATTTATGCTTTCTTGACTAATTATTTTAAGCATATTAATATATTCAAGAGACTGACGATCTCATAAAAATACGATAACACTAGGTAAAATATTAGTTAAAATATTGAAAACCGAAGCCTTTAGAATAAAAAATACAAATTTTGATTAAAGAAAATCCAAAAAAGTATTTTTTTGTAAAGCTTTATAGATAAGCTATATATAATAATTCCTTCGGCAATTACATTCTAAAATTTATATTCTCGTCAATCAGGTCCACGCTGAAAACTTGTTTAGTAAAGGCAAGTCTTATGTACAAAATATATATAGTAAATATAAACTACAAAAAAGTAATGTGACAACTCAGCGTTTTGAATTCTCTGCAATGCGCTTAGGTACAATGTTTAGCTTTATATGTAGAGTGCTATTTTAATGCTAATATTTGAAACAAAGAAACTTACCAAGGTTAGCGGGCGTTCGTCGTCGTCGAGCCGATGCTTTCTTGACTGCTATAGTAACCAACGAGTCCATCTCACTTCCTGAATCCCATCTTGGCCTGTACGTTACTGGTTTAGCCATAATCCGTACATCATCTTCGGTATCTCTATCGCTACTTGTCGGTGGTAAATTAGATTCGTCACTCTCGGGCGGCCCGAGCTCACCTTTACTCTTAAAACCATCATCTACGGAGACATCTTCGAAATCGGCACACGAAATGGGGTAGGTCAAAGTCCTCTGTATATTACTTTTTTTGTGTTTCACTTTCACTGACCCCTCGGATAATGATCTTTTACCGTTCAATTTGTTCTCGCTTTTCGTGTCTCCACGAACACATTTTAGGTCTGATGGTGATAACGATTTTTTTCTAGAGTTTCTTCTTTTCGTACTTCGCTTTTGCCTGCTTGATTCTCTTGCGGCCTGCATTGTATCATTTGTGCTACCTGAAAACATAAATGGACCGATTAGAGCAAAATATTATAAATATATATTAAGTTATCTGTATTAATAAAACTGGCAGAATAACAAAATTTTAAATGGAATGTTTAGTAAAAACTAAACATTCCAATTTAAAATTTTGTTATTTTAGAATTTAAGAATTGTATAAAAAAATTTGTAATCTCAGTACATTATATTTATAATATACTGAAAGTGAAAAAAAATAATGAAATACATATTTTTCTAAAAAAATTACATATAAACTACTTTAAAAACGATGTAATTGTGTCATTATTAATATATGTTATTCAATAAGAGATATGTTATACTATTATTATCAATAAGAGATATGTCATTACTATTATTTCAAACATTGTGCATCTTACATAGTATAAGGAGTTTCTATAATTAAACAGTTTATCGTGTTTTTACCTAATTTAAGTTTTTAAGTTAGGGGCGAAGTTTCAGTGATTTAAAAAATAATTTATTTATCAATTTTAATGAGAGTAAATATTTTTTTATATCAAGAATCTAATTATTCTTAATTATATTAAACTATTACTACTATTTAATTACACAAAATGTAATCAGGCGATTTAACTATTTGACTTTTAAATATAGTTGAAATATTCATATACAATTAAAACTTCTTGAATAATAAAAAAACAACATTCATTCACTGCACATGGTTGTTTAAACAAGTTTTTAATTTTTTATTGATGCACATATTCGTTCCGGATTACTTGTTACTCTGACCTTTGCGAAAGAGTTCCCCTGGCGTTGTATACAATCACATAATACATTATCAACTCATAATTACAATGAGACATACAATTATATTACATACATATACATAAATATCAAAAATACCTTTCTTTTGTGGACAGCAACCGCAAACCGAAGAAATACAATATTATCTACACTGCATCCTATCACATAAATTTCACTGAACAAATATACGTCATCAGGATGTTATCTGAGTACAATAAATAATATTAGCTAAGCTAATTTTCTACATATTCACATGACTTAATTATTTATAATAGCACTCAATTTTCGAACTCTATGTAGCGTTATATCAAAATAAAAATACTATCTGCCAAAGGTCGTGATCTTGTGTACAGCACTATAACGCGTCCACTACGAACTGTTCTGTACGTTCAACTGGCTGTATGAAGTATAAACAACCTACAGTATGCCTACACAACGTAACACCATAAACTGATTGTAATTCAAAAAACTAAATATACATATAGATAGATATTTATTTTATTAATAATATAATGTTCATTTTTTTTTGAAATTCAATCCTAATTTTTGCTTTTTCTCACAATTTTCGCAGGGTTATTAAGTTTTAGAAAAGACACATAATGCAAAAAAATTAACAGTGTATGTATGAGAGTTGATAAGATAAAAGATATCAGATGTTATATATATATATTGTTATGTCGGTCATTAACTATTCAGTACGTAAATTTTTAATTAACTCAATCTATTTAAGGTTTTCTTAGAAATTAATACTAACAGGCCGCATTATATTACAGATATCTATATTCAGCGCTATCAGCCACTAACTGGTTACGTATGCAAGTAAAGTACATTTTTATTACATTTGTTTTAAATAAGAAATACATAACACAAAAATAATTATATTTAATATCAACTACAGCATCAGTAAATGTTAATTGCCGCTAGCTAGATTAAGCTGCGGATTTTTTCTATGAAATATATTTTATGTTAGAATATATTTTTATTAGCTATTGTTACTGACATTTTACTGTATAACTCAAAGTGTTTGATCAATCTAATGGATATTCGCATTTAGAGACCAATTAACGGAACCACGTTAACCTGAATCGACCGGAGAGCATCTGTTAACCTGAATTGGTCTCGACATGTTGTAATATGTATGTACATACCTATATACGAATAGGTATATAAATATAAGTGAAGTTAACAGTTTTACTGTATAACTACTACCTAGTCTAGTACGTGTTTGTTTATGTATTTGATTTGGAGTATTTATTCATTTCTATAACAAGCCATTATTATATGCTTAGCTATAATAAAATTCCTCATATATACTTCCATATATCTCCTACAGAAATACAAAAAAATAAAATTATATTAGTCTGAGAATCGAAAAGAATCAAATATGTTTATCATAGTAATGTTTCAATTAAATATATTAGAAAGAATATATATAATTACATACTCTTACATTGTACATGGGACTTACATATGACAAGTTCACGTTCCCATAAAAATGAACTCTTATAACTAATAACGTTTCCCATGCCCTCAAACAATGCCTTATACCGTAGTTCTTTGTAATTTTCACAAAATGTGTAATTTTGTTGAATGACCTGGCTGTCTATCCTAATAATCAAGTACTAGATGTAACTATATGTAGAGCATTTAAATTAATATATATATACAGGAATACCGATATACTAATATGGATTTGTGTAAAAGGAAATTATATTAAGTGAAGGGGTTCTTTAAAAATAAATCAATTTAATTAATTAAATAAATCAATTAAATTCCTAAGTCCATTTTAAAAAAAATAAATAATAGTGTAATTGAATTTTAATTATGTCTAATTATTGTATTTTTATAGTTCTTTTAATATAACTCAGTAAGTAAAGTTTATAACAAAATGTCCTCACGAGAATTTAAATATAAACTATAATTATATATCACAATTTGCAAGCAAAGCAATGATAATAACCAGTGTTTACAATACTGGTTTTGTAATTGTTATTAATAATTATGTCTCAGTAAGCCTTGGCCGAGAATGCTTACCACATTACAATTTTTCAAAGAAATTATTTAAAAAAAAACCATTTAAAAACTGACTATTAAACAACGTCGTCGACTTTTATGTCGTACGACGCCAATAGTTAGACATAGCCCTCCTTCAAGTGAGCGTAGATCCCCTTAATTTCTGCTGGAATCAGCATATAGCTATGCTTGTTTAAGTTATTTTTATATTATCTACACTAATACATAATGAGAGGTATCACACAACAATATATAAAATAATAAACTATAAGTACATAAAAGTGTGACGAATACCAGATGTCTATGCCAAGACCATCAAGATAAAATGGTAGACAACGAAGTGAGTGTTCTGACACAAGATACTCGCTGCTGTGTGGGATAAATCGTGAAGCTCCTTTTAACAATAGTTTAATGTCATTTTTTATCTATTGATACTTTTATAAAAATAATATAGAAGCTGGTTTATCATAAATCTATTAAGTTGGATAAAATAACACCATAGCTAAGCATATAGGTATAATTATAGTTTTAAAGTCGCTCAGCCCTGCTATTTGTAATTGTAGAGCGAATTATACTCATAATTAAAATATATTACGTAGATATTATGCCAAGTTTCATTAAAGAATAGTTTTATTTAATTTTTATATTATAGTAAATATTGTAATTACATCTAAAAAATATTGTATGAGTAAGAAATGGTAAATATATCTTTAAAACAGGTGAAGTTATTGTGACGCAATATTGTTACGCAATTTAATATAATATATACTGTTATCATTTATTTACATTTAGTTTGTTTAATCTTAAACCATCTCACGTGTTTAACTTAATACACTTACTAAGTTCCTTGTAATAATTTTTTGAGTAATATATTATATTATTATGTATTCTACAACGAGTGAGATTCTGAAGAGAAGTAACTATATTCACTGCTTTATACAAATACATGTTAATTAATATTGGATAGCTATTTATCTAATGATTTAATATGATCAATTTCATAAAGGAAAAAAAATATAAAACCAAAACAAATAAAATATAAAACCAAAATAAATAATAAGTAAAAACTTACATACTTAATTTAACTTGGTATCATGTAGGTAATTATTTGATATGATGATCAAATACAATACTACTACGGTTATTAATATATATTTTCCCCGATAAAGTTTATTTTTCAGGACTGTGTACTTCGTACGACTTTGCTTCACCTACCTACGGTATTTCATCATAATATTTTAAATAAATTTGAATAAAATGTATGTATATTATTTACATACTAAATGTAAACTATATGTCATTATTATGTCTTTAAATGTGTACCAAGATCAAACTTTCACATTTAATACTTATTGTTATCAAAACTAGATTCAAAATAAAGTATAAAATTTAAGTATATATTAGCATTAAAATTTTATACTTCTTATATAAATATCATTATGTATGGTGGCATCATCAAAATAACGACAAGCAAACAAGAGCGTACGCGCTCATATCGTTTTATTTCAATTAAATTTAACAAGAAATCAAATCAATATTTAGGTCGGCGACAACTTGATATATCACTAATAAAAGTCAATCTCAATATCCATTACGGACTTACGCTTAACTAGATACTGGTAAGAAGGATATTGCTGTAATTAATTTACATTTAAGTACTTACCAGATGTAGCCAATTCTAAGATAAAATTAATTGTAATAAAAATACATTAATTTCATTCATTATCTTAAACTAAAATATGTTAATTAAACGAAAATAATTATTTTTATATGTTATAAATGAGCTCTTTTCATTATAAAAATATATTGTCCTAGTTACGAGTACAATTAGTATATAATATATAGGATATTATGTTGAACTAATTGTAAAATTCTTACATGGACATGCGTCCGCTTAATTATAATATTTTATGTCACACAACTATTTGCACTATATGACAGGATGTTACAATTCTTACTCAACATAATATTAGCAGTAAGGTGGCTTGGACTTAATATCTAGGACAAGTAAATTGCAATACCTGCATAAGCAAATAAAAAATACGATCTAGGTCACATAATACTTCCCATTATATGAATGAGTGGTCACAAAAAGCGAATAATTCAAGGTTAATTCGATATTTGGAAGCTTGTAAATAGCAAATGAATATGTGTTTTGCGTTTGAGTTCACTTGATTAATTACATTCTAGTGGAGAATGTTTATTAATTAGAGAAAATTGCTACATTTCTCTAGCTTGCCTTAGCCGTAGAATTTTTTAAAGTTCGTTTAAAAATTTAAGTGATGTTATAATAGCGAAAACGCATTATAAGTACAAATATGCATATGTACATATATGCGGTAATAGTCAAGACATTATGTGAAAATAATGATTACAATTTACATTAAATCTTGTAATTGTATTGTTCAAATCTTATGCGCTTAATCTTTTTAGACTCTTTTATTTTTAATTGTTTAAATTATACATTTAATTCAAAACGTATAATATGAAAAGTATTTAATGTTATATAGTGCTATAGAAAATGATAATTATTCTCATAATTTTGATTATAAAATATTTCAAGATAATTATTAGTTTTATGACATTGAGTGTGTTAACATAGTGTGAAGAACGTGGACAATGGTTGATAACTAAATTGTAGTGATGTAGAACGATCAGTAGTTTTTACTACATTACGTCTTCCGTCACGCACAATGATTTCATCTAGACTGTATTTTTCTTCAAATAAAACTGTGAATGACGTTCATACAAATATATTTCTATTTTTATTCTGTTTATATATCTAGTATTTGTTAAAGTTATTATTAGATGATGGTTCAACCAAATAGGCGTGCGAATATTAGAGGACGAAGTCATTCGGTATTAAAATTAAGTTCTTCTTCTGGATAATGCATATATGGCTCGCGAAAGTAAAAGATCATTTTATTTTCTACATAATCAATGACGAAGGACGTAGTACTTAAAATAAATCAGTGTTTTTTATCTACTTATAAATTACCAGAAGAAATAATGTCCCCTTGATTGAGCAAGTTTCTTCAAAAAAACTATAGATAATGTTATACAGATAAGGTTGTTTAAAGATAGATATTTATTGCACTTGCTTATTAATTTTTATTAAATATAAATGAACTCTACCTGTAGCAGATGAAACTTAGATTATGGTGTAATATAAAAATAGTAAGATATTTTACATAAGATATATAATTATCTAATATTAAGATAGTGATACCGTGCATGACACGGTCACAGACCAGTTGCTGTTCTTTAACATGACTATAAAACATTGAGCAGTTGTAATTCGATATTAACGATTAAGTAATTGTTAAATGTTCTGTTTGTTATTTTAAGAGATTTGATACAGTTGCAACAAACAGTTATTTTACTGCAATTACATGCCTAAAGTAAGCATTGAACACTAAGTTTCAATAGAAACAAGTACAGTCTTTCCTCACATTCTTCTTATATCACTCACACTATAACGAAAGGAAAATATTTAAAAACTTATAAAAATATATTTGAACGTAGCTGAACTCGAATCCACGCCTCTAGCAAACCGCCAGAGCATTTTAAAATCTAACCAATTAAAACGTTCTTATCGAACTACTTATTAGACTTGCTACAATTATTTTGAATTAAATTATTTTAAGAGGATTAATCGCATATATTATGGTGGTGGTAACATACGTTTTTGAAAACCCTGAATTTTGAACACTTTACAGTAATCCGTCGCAGGTAGAGTAAGTAGATATTGGGGTACCATTTTCCTGTTGGATGATATAAAAAATAATAAGATCTTTGATTTTCGCGATTTTTACACATTTTTAATGAAACTATTTTAACCGGATTAATCGCGTATATTTTGGTATGGTATATTATTGAAAATTACATTTTTAGATCTTTACAATAGTCGGTGGTCACAGGTAGACAGTCTACCTAACATCAAACCTAATATCCTATTATTATTACAGCTATTTTGTTGTCTTTACCTAATTTTATTTTTCCAACTTTAAATGTCGTAATTTATCATCGTTTAATTATAATACACATTCCATTTAAAGTTTCACGTACGTATTAGGTGAAATGCACAGCATTATATGTAATTTTACAGGGGCTTATTATTTAATTGGAAATGCGTAAAACGGTCAAAAGTATGATTGTAGGCGTTAATCAATATAGTAGACAGTCAATAATAGGAGTATTACCACGCGGTTTGAATTCCACCAAATAGAATCGACTATTTCTTAGCTAAAAATTTAAAAAATCCCATATCTTAAAATCATATAATTTAGAAAACAATGGAACAAACTTTTTTTATAATTCAACAGGATATCAGAACGGAGTTAGTGTCAAGATCTCTGTTCTCCACTTTCTGGCCGTAATCTATATAAGGTGTTATTAGACCATAGATATGACTTTTAAATTATTTCTCTTATTGGTTACGAATCGAGTCAATCGTTTTTACAGTCAGAAACTGTTTAATTCCGCCATGGTAGTTTCACAAACATAAACATAAATAAATAGTCTTAATTACCACAACTTGCAAAAATAATAAAAGGATGCAATAAAAGTATAATTACCAAATGATAAATTTCGGTTAATTAATGAAATAGTAATGTACAATATGTGTCTCAATATTGAAACGTCAACACAAAAACGCAACGGCCTTAAGTATGCCATAATAAAATATATGTTGCCCACATGCATTGTTTTCTAGTTTGTCACCTTGATTAAGCTACCTCTCTCCGAACATATATTACAAGGTCATAGCTTCATTAAAATTAATAATTATGACTAAATAACTATTCGTAATGACATGACCAAGCAGATAAATTAATAAATTGTATTATATAATGACAAAACAAAAAATGCCATTTAGAATATTCTTGAACCTTTGATGATCTTTAATGTTATTATTTCATGATTCCACAGAACTTGAAATATGGTACTAATGGCTACTGGCGAAGACGTAACTATAGCAGGCATTGTGATTGATTGTGAATTGAGATTGTGTTTTGTATAAGAGAACCTAATGCCACTTTTGTTTTAATGTGATAACCATCCGATCGGGAACTTGGGTCGAGGTATGTGGGATTCCTAATCGGCATAAGTCGTCCTTACCCACTAAAACCTCACGGCGCTCCTACTCGACCGCCATCAGCCTGGCCACGAGAACCCTAATTACCTGTGAACTCGGCGAGGGTTCATCATAACGTTCATGATTTTATCAGACTAGCGGGCGAGAGCGACTGCGCTTACTTCAATCAGGAGATTAGGTTAGCTTTCCTAAGCTAACTGTGTTCTAGTCGAATTTGGGCGATGATCGTACAGGCGACGCTGTTGTTAAAGGCGGATGGCGAGATTGGAGCAAGCCGCCTCGCCCGTTTTAATTAATTTATTATATAAACGATGTTTCCAATATATTAATTTACTCGACTTCGGACCTAAGGTAAGGTATAATATATTATAAAGATTTAAGGTATAATATATTTTTATTGACGTAAATTCGTCAGTAACTAAAGACATTAAAGAAGTCTATACTTGTAAAAAAATTGTTAGTAACAATAATATTCATAACCATTTAGAAAACCTGAGCTAAGCGTCTGCAACAGTAGAGTCATTAAAATAACTTCCAAATAACGTATCTTTAAGGCTTTGTTAAGCAAATATCACCTGTCGCACAAGCTAGAAAAGGGTGACATTTGTGTGTATATGGCAAAGTGCATTGAAAATATGTATGCATGCGTGCCGATTTGTAGAAATAACGGAACAGACCAGTTGACTATCTGTACTTCTATTTATTGATTCTCTATTTGTTGTCTAGTTGTTTGTAACCTTAAACGTTTCATACTTCATACATGCAGGTGATAAATCTTAAACAGTCACACAGTGAATAATAGTTACATAAACTTTATTTTGTTTTATGACAAAATAATACGGTAACGAACTATATAAAATGGTCATAAAATTATAGAGAATTAATTTATAATAATTATGGTACATTTCGATTTTGGGCAGACAGTAGTTAAAGAATTGTTTTGACACTAAGTTGTCTACCCTTCGCGTATTACGTATTTACGTATGCGAGATGAAAGGGGTTTCTTTTCTATGTCATGTATTTACTAAATTTTATATTTTTGTAGATTTTTAATATTATTTTGAATCAAATTAGAATTAATCATATTCTAACATACAAACATATTTACCTATATTAGCAATGAGTCTACTCTTTTGTTATTACTTTCTGCATTAACATAACGTCCAACTTTGGGGCAAACTGTCCCAAATATTGTTTATTGAAGCGTCCTAAATACGTGAGGTACATTACATATATTCATGTCATGAGAGAACAAGGAATAAAGAAGTATAGTTTGGCTTAAATAGGATATTATGCAATATAACTCAGTAAAGAAATTAATACAATTCCAATGACAAAATAAATGACGTTCTACACATCTTATAACTTAAATTTTAAGATATATGTTTAGGTGTATAGTTATGATAAAGTGAATAAATATTTATTACGACGTTATTATTCTGAATTAAAGGCCATTGAAAAATAATTAAGTATTTAGTATAATTTAAATATAAATTTTCGTTTCGTAGCTTTCCTTCGTGCCTCTCATTTATTTCTACTATTTTAATAAATATTTTCTGAATAGAAATATTTAGGCATGTGCGACACAGTATGATGCTCACTTCAGATATGAAAAAAAGCTAAAACGCGAGCTTAAGAGGTTTACCTGTTATAACTATTTGCAATAACTAAACTTTTTAAAATATTACGTTATTTTTTGCTAGTGTAATCTTCAACGAGAATTTTCTAAATTGATTTTGAAACACAAACCATGTCGTACATTTTGTATTGGCATGACACTAACTAGAACAATACCTGAAAGTCACAACAAAATTGTTTTTGATGTTTAAAGTAAATAAGCATCATGAATTACAAATAAAAATGATATAGTTTAATTTAGTGTACGAATTAAAATAAATCTAAATAAAATTGTAATCTTGCTGCGTAAAGCTGTCTTAGTAGACTAGCCCACGATTTTGTTTTTCCATTTCATATTGCTCACGGGCAACAGAAGGTCATTGCATATTTTAGCAACTTCACAAACATGTAGGTATGTACACACATAGTAGATGCATATAATTGACATTTAATGGGACGTTAAAAATATAATATTTTCCTCAATAATATTTCTATTTCTCACCTGACTTTTATTTAAGTTAAAATGATCTAGATCGTTAAGCGTTCGTTTCATTTGTGAGGTTTACACAATTTATTAAAATGACCACAACAGCTTATAAAAGAAATGTAATTTTACTAAGATTAAAAAAGCTTTAACATCGGACCGGTCGGTTTCAAGAATCTCTGTTTCTTTATCTGTAATATTGTTATGAATATTCTTCCAAATCAATTAAAATTATTGTATAACTAAAGCCCAATTACTTTCACGTAAACAATACAGCCAGTTGTCTATTACCGAGAGGTGAAATTGGTGATTTCAATATTATGAGGATTTCTCTCTGCATCTAACATTGCACGCATGGAAATCAAGCGAGGTGCAACGTATATAAAGTGACATTAACGATAAATACTAATCAGACAACATATATATAGGAAAGAAAAAAAAGGAAGATTTTTCCCATCACATACAAGTTTTATGCTTAATATCCATTCATATTTAATAGATTTGTGTTACGATAGGCCAGTGGGAGCGAAGGCGGACGGGGGCAACGTCCTGGCTCGTACCATGCTGCGTTGCATACGTAAGTGTGTCCAAGCATTACAATATTACTTACCTATGAACCAGTGCTAAAGCCTAAATTGATGCTGTTTTGTATACTATATAATTTAAAAAAAAAGTTAAAACAAAGTATTAATAATTCAACCTTCAGAGAACATCGTGAGAACATTTTACGTATTTAAATATCAATTTGGTGATTTTACTGGGTGTCATTTTATCACCACTTGTTTACCATGTTATTAAAATTGAAGACAAAGATATTGCATCACTTTATATAAACAATAAACGAACGACATATATATATATATATATATATATATATATATATATATATTTATCGTTCGAACGAACGACATATATTATGTATCGTTCGAGGATGAGAAAGTGAATATAAATAAATATCACTCCTGTTTCTGGTGCTGTACTGGTACAAATTATATTACGAAATACATACCATCAGATTTCACAGATTATGGGAAAATTATTTTAGGCATTGCATACAAAATTGTTGTTGCATAACATTTGTGCAAGTGTCTGCAATGTATCTACTGGCGCGCAAGTGTTACCTATAAAATACTACATTATGTCTTATATTAATATATAATATATATATATATATATATATATATATATATATATATATATATATATATATATATATATATATACACTTAAAATTGAAACATAATTAACTGATTAAATGCTTTGCTTATAATTACAATTAGTTTTGCGTTGTTACATTCGTCATGTAGATTGAATTTCCAAATATCATTGAAATTGTTTCTCTTTTAAGTAAAAAATGGTTTTAATTTTAAATTTATGCGTATGTAAATATATATGAATATAAAAATCACCACATAGTATGTTAATCAGCCTGTATATACCATCAAAGTTTACAACAAACGTATGAAGAAGTGTCGTGAATTCGTGATTGCGTTGTGGTGTGGATTGTGATTATTATGTAAATTAGGTATCTCACTGAATGATGGAATGTAAGGAAACTGTTTACTGCGCACTATATCTCAGAAATCTAGTTTACCGTTAGATAAATATAAGTTATTCATTATAATATATAATATCACTATGCACCTAATACGTAGCTATCAAAGAAAAGTTGAAGCAAATAACGGACTCCTAATACCAGGACTTCTCGTCTACTATGCAAAAGACGGAAAATGCTTAAATTAATAAAATTATTCACAAGCTTTATTAGTTAAAAAAATATATATAAACTTCTAGTACAAATTTAAAATAATTATGATTTTTATATTAAAAAATTATCATTTTTGTAATTCATCAATACTATAAAATATAAGAAATCTTTAAGAATGCGTAATCGTCGTTAACTTTACCTGTGATTGAGTATATATCCTTGCTTACAACATTTTATTCTAAGACTAATAAACCGTATAACGGTTCAGATCCCTGTACGGAAAGCTTGCTGGCTTAAGTACAACTCTTTAAAATGACAGGTAGCGGAAATTCTCAACAACATAACTGGAATATGATAGAATGAGCTATTGCCAGTTGTGACTGACATGACTATAATTATTGAAGTAGATAAAAAATAAAATAAAATAAATAGTAATTAAGAGGTTAATGAAAAGAGAATTGTTAAATTTATATTAATAATAAAAGACTGAAAAAGTCAATTTTGTACATGAAACAAAATTTTTAATTGGATAATTAAATATACAGGTAAGAGAAGTTAAAAATCTCCTCAGTAGAGTTTTTTCTGGCTGTCTGTTCGTTTGTGTATCAGTAACGCAAAAACTACTGGATGGAATTGAATGAATTTTAGCTTGGTAATAGCCAATATTCCAGAGTTACCTCTGGAAATAAAAAGAAAAACAATCAAAACTAAGATACATGAACATTTATTTCATAACAAACACATAACTGATTTGAAAGTTTAATATATCATCGAGATTACCTTAGAATAAGGTAAATAATTTTAAAATAAAAGTTATATATATATATATATATATTATATATATATATATATATATATATATATATATATATATAGACATATATGTATGTATGTATATATATGTATTTGCGTAGGGTATCACAAGTTTTATTAACGTTCTTCATATTTTTTAATCATTACTGAGGCCATCTTGGTACAGTGGCTTCGATTCCCACTTGAGTGAATGAATATATTTAAAAATTATTTTCATTTCTCTACTTTGGTACCACAAAGCGCAGCTTTGCTTTCGCCACTTATCACGCAATGTCTCGATTTCGGGCGGAAAGCAGTCAACAGAGATTTTTGACACTAGGTAGTCAGGGTAGTCGACCCTGCTATGCGATATAAAGCGTGAAACTGATTCATATCTACTCTCTTAAATTTTATCAGCTAATTAAGCTATTCTCTTAAGTTAAACAGAATTATATTTTTTTTATTTATAAGTCAATTCTTATAAAATTTTGACAATTATGTATGTTATGGATATCATTAGATGGTATTAGGCTGTACGAAATCCAAATTAGATTAATACACTGTGTACCATGTAATCTTACAATGTTCATGATATAGTAAAAGGTTTGTTTAACTAATCCTGTGAGACCATTTCATATTATATTACATTATCATCTCATAGCACAAAACGAAGTCGTGTCTGTCGGTGTGCTTAGATCTTTTCGATTTTGAGATCTTTCTCGTCTCAAAGTTAAAAACTTATATACATATATACACGTTTTTTCCAATAAAACGATGCGTCATAGTTTTGTCGTAGCTGAATCATGACATTGGTGAACGTCTTTCTGATATATTATTAACAGATATCTTTATATGGCAACCTTTAGCTACACTGTGATCCTTTATAACGGTGAATACTAGTAGTCGAAATACAACTAGTATTCCGGATATGAACGGTAATACAGACTATAAAATATATTAACGATGTAAATTTTCAGTTCATATTTCAAATTTTGTACTGTTGGTTGAAATATTTTGTCATAAGAACTAATAATATGCTAATTTATACTCAAATATAATTTTAAAATATTATTTTAAATACTATTTTATTTAAAATCTTACATAAATTTTGTCTAAAAATTATAAAATGTAGGAAAGCAGTATGTATCTTATTTAACATCAATATATTATAAGTTCATAAAGTATTACATATAAGGCCCTATAATATAGCCTTAAACGATGATATTGTTTATAAGGTATGCACAAGACACAAATATTTTATGCAATGAATGTTTAAGCATATTAAAAAAAATTAAAAACTTATTTGTATCTTTATAATCTAATATGAACGTACGCACAGAACCCAGATGTCTAGATAGCTAGAGCCCTTACCCTTTTCAGAAGTAAAACTTAAACGCAACAGTTACAGACAACTTTAAAAATTAGGTTTTTGTTATAGTTCAGTTTCAAAATTACTTAAGTCACTTAAAATAATGTTTTTTTTCAGCTTCACGCTTTAATTCCACAAAGCAGGGTATACAGAAGGTATCAAGTGTCAAGACACTCCATACTTCGCTTTTCACCGAATTTGAAACATTGCGTGTTGAGTGGTGGAACTCAACGCCGATCATTGTCTTGCCAGAGCGAGAAAGTGAGAATAATTCAATTATAATCACTCCCTTATATTATACTTAAGGCCGATCGTGGTGCAGTGGGACAGCGTCTGATGATCGGTTGTGGGTTCCCTACTCGGGAGGCGTGGATATTTAATGTCCCACTGTGCCACAACCGACCTCAAAATAATGTTCATTACTACCATTCTAAGATAAAAGGTAGAACGAGAGCCTTAATAAATGTTCAACAACATAAGCTAACCAGGTGAGGATCTGTTTAAATAACGCCATATGACTAGAAACGCCATAATCACGTAAACAAAAAAACATGCTGTTGTCAATTAACAGAAGTATCATGTGGTTTCGAGTTCATGCGGTTATAAAATTTAAATAAGAAAGTTTCGGGGTTTGGATATAACAGTAAGGTTAGATTACTATAATTTTTTATTTAACTATCACATCATGATCAATGTGGTAGGCATAAAAACTGCAAGGGTTAAATTCGTAACAAAATAATACCTTAATCCTCACCTACATCGCAAGACTCCATAATAGTGCCTGCTAAATAACTCTAGGAAATATAATAACAAATTGTTCTTGTGTAATTTATACTCCGTCAAAATGAGCAACGGACGGAGCGTAACATTTAGGATGAGGACTACACATATGCCTAATATTGATTCAAAATACTCCTTCAAGCTTTCAGAACACTGATATACATATTGATTGATAACACTGATATAAATATACATAGATAGCAAGAGGACAATTAAGAATTCTCTTTGCAAGTAGATGACATCCATTCATTGCAAGTAGATGTTAATCATAAAAGGGTTACGTCAACTTGCATTGGATGGCTGTAAAGATTGACATCCATCCATTGCAAGTAGATATATCTTCTGTAATAGCAGATACATACATAGAGGATTTCGATTTATTGGCTCTTGGCTCTGCACAAAGGACACAATCTACCTAGAATATATGAATGTAAATTTTACAGAGCAATATTTACATATTCCTAAACCATATTAATAGTATTAGTGACAATATTCAATTTACAATAAAATTAGTTGTGTCAAAACTAATAAGCGGAGAGACAGCCAGCACTTCTACCTTACTAACTTACACATTTGTCCAACAACGAGAAGCTGTGTACGGACATACAGTGAATAAGCCACACTACATCAGGTTTGATAAACTTCATATCCTCGCTAAGGAAAATAGATATAATACCGTCTTGCTATCATCCAAAATCTCCAACGACAGAAAAACTATAGCGCAATAAATCCATAAAAATATATATTATCATTGGAGATTAGTATTTTTAGTAATTTCTTATCAACTATCTATTATTTTCAAAAAAGACCAACACACGTATTTTCTGATCACTCAAGTTATCCGCACACATTATATCCTTGTCCGAAAAGCTAGTGGAGGAAATCAAGACCCGAAGAGGACGTCTCAAATTTACGACTTAGTAGGAAAATAACTTTGTTGTAACGTAATCAAAACAAAATCGACATTTAACTGCACCTTAAATTGTCACTACATTAGATGAAACCCGATAAAAGCACCTACTGTTCTAAGAGGATATATAGCAGCCAAAACCACAGATTGTCTAGGGTTCATAAAAGAAAAAGACTTTATATAAGAAGACTGAAAAGAATCCTTTGGACGGATGATTTCAAATTTAACAATTTTAGATCTTTTCTAATAAAAGAGGAGCGGCTTTAGAAACTTATACTGTGCAGGTTGTTCAGCACGGCGGTGAAGTGTGAGGTTTTTGAAAGTACATTTCATCAAAACCACCGGGAAACTAAATAAGGAAAGCTATCTGAAAATACTTCTAGAAAATGCAATTCCCTTAGGAATGAATGTGATCGTTCCATTGTATCTTGGCAAAATAATGATCCTAAGCATTTATCCAAATTATGCCAGAGGTTCTTAGAGCAAAAACAAAGTAAAAAATTTTGAAGTGGTCCTCATCGCCATCGCCAATTGCCAGATTTATCTCCGAATGAATTAGTATGGGATAAACTTGATAGAAAAGTGCAGAACCGGTGTCCATCGAGCTCATCGGTCATAGGAATATTTACAGAGCGAATGAAAGTTACTGGACTCCGAATACTTCCATAAATTAAGATTTAAGTTTAATATTCTAGAGATAGATTGAGGCCGGTCGTGGCGCAGTGTGACAGCGTCTGACTGTAACGCAATCGGTTGTGGGTTCGATCCCCACTCGGGGGAGGAATTATATTTAAATTATTTTCACTTCTTCGCTCTGGTAAGACAAAGTGCGGCGTTGAGTTCCACCACTCAACACGCAATGTCTCGATTTCGGTGGAAAGCGAAGTACGGAGTATCTTGACACTAGGCACTTTCTGCCTACCCTGCTACGCGGGATAAAAGCGTGAAGCTAAAAAAAAAAGTTTAATATAGTATACTTTACACATTTTATAGTCGTTTTAATTAAAATTATCCAAGTGATTTCAAAGTTTTAAACGGTAGTTCAATAGAGAAAATAGACTTTCTACCACCAAGGATCTACTTCTAAAGAATTTTAATACTCAAATCCCCTACATCAGAGAGAAAGATACAGTCACCTTATATTGCAAGAACCGCGCGGTAGTACTCAATTGTTTCATTTAAAAAAGCTCACATATTTGCGGGATAGGAGGCAGATTGCTTACACTATTCATTTATTCAATCTCCCATCTCGAATCTCGAGTTTGGATGTATTTTGTTATCTATATCTCAAGCTCACTATTTACTGAATAAAATATGTAGGCAATTATTTATCAAATAATACTTTCGAATCAAAATCATTGTTAGGATATTGATTCTCCAATAGTGTTAAAATTTTGTAGCGGAAGTGAAAAGGGTTATTTTAATCAAGCTGTTTTTTAAGCATGTAGCAATCATAGAAATCCACAGGAATAAGAACAACTATGAAAATTGCGCCCGCGAAAACATTTTATTTGGCACGTTGTTTTTAGAAATTAATAGTATATACATAATTACGTTTGACGTTTACATTTCATCGGTCCAAAAATATCAAAAGTAGGCAGAAAAATGGATGCATACGTGGAAGGATGCAAAAGAATACAAACTAGTTGCGTGGTAGTTTATTTTATACGGTGTGTAAATTACAGAGTGCGAAGAAAGAGGGAGAATATAATTACATATGATTAAAATTTAAAAATTTCAATACACAATCGAAAAAATGCACTTTGCATTTTTTCAATAATTATGATCATCCTACGATTTTCTTTAACTTTTTGGGCCCCTTTAAAAATATTTGCAATCCACTGATCTAGCTAAAGAATACTTTTAAAACAAAAAAATATTTTTAGATCAAGTAGAGGTTTATACATTTATAATACATATTTGCTGTATTTTTTTTTCTTTTAAATACCTAATGGGTTTTTATTTAAGTATAGTTAAGGGGCCATCCATAAATTACGTCACACGTTAAGGAGAAATGAAGGAGTCGACGAAATATAAAGTGTGACATTGCTTGACAACAGTGTTCTCACATAAGGGACTAGCTGGGACTAGGACGGGGTAGGAGTCAAAAAATCAGGAAATTCATGTTACTAATTTATGGATGGCCTCTAAGTAAAGGATCTAAAATGTACGATTTTGTAGCGTTTGTAGTGACGAATATTAGAGAAATAAGTAAAGTTTGCAAATAATTCATATTTCAAATTTCGTCATACGGAGGAGTAAAGTATTTTTAGAAGGTATTATAGAAATATGATAGCTTAATTTAAACAATAGCAAAGCCCCAAACACACACCTTTTAAGTTATATATAATTCGGAGAATTTTTAAGTAAGACGATTTACAGATAATGCTTTTTACAAATCGGGTTATAGAGTAGATGTATACTAGTAATATCTCGCAGAGAAATAATATTTTATTCGAGTTACAAAAACTAAATAATTCCAAATATTTATTTTGTGTATGTACGTTTATGTTGTGTAGAGGTTTAGCGAAAGAGAATGCTATTTTTTATAGATATTTAGCTGTAATATAAATGTTAATAAATTCTAAACCTAAATATTTAACAGTACCTATTTAATAAAACCCAAAAATGATAGGTCTTTTTGTGCCTTATATTGAGAAAATGTTGATATGATGGTTTTACCCTATATAAAATTATACGAGAAATCGTTTGCACCATCCCATTACAACACTAATAATCATACTGATCTTGATTGACACGAGTTCTATTAAACCAAACTTTATGAAGTTCGACGTGTACTATAAAATATAAAGTACATAACAGATTATAAAAAAATACGTACCCTCAGGCGACTTTAATTGTCTATAATTGACTAGCAACTTGTAACTTGTAGCTGTAGAATATTTAAGTAAATACGTAGAAAATTAAGGGAATGCAATGGGATGTTTCAGTTTAGTTATGCACTGTAGTAATGGAAAGTTAGTCACGAATCGTTCTCGAAATACTATAAGGCCTAAATTTCTTAATGCTACAATGTACCAGTACCTATACCGATATTATGTTCATTGTTACTTTTATACCGTCAATATATATATATATATATATATATATATATATATATATATATATATATATATATATTTGTAAGCAAGTGTTCCATATTATTCATAAACGAAAGAGAACAATTGAAACATAATGTTAGAGTATATTAATCCCCTTAACACTCTACTTCGAAAAAATATAATGTTATCCATATACCTACTATTCTAAACTACATATTTAGTAGATATTGGTAACGACACCAACGTGTGAACTACGACAGATAATATACTTGTAAAAAAGTTTATTTAGCGATGTCTATTTTTGAACATAACTTTAAGTTATCGTAAAAATATTGGTATATTTTACAACTTTGGGGCCATTCATTTGTTTTAGAAACACAACAAAAGGATTTAATTTATCGAGAATCGTATGAAAAAATCTTACAACAATTCATACGAACCTTTCAAGTCTTATTTATATGTAGGTTCCTATTCCTAAAAATAGAATTGTAATATGTGAAAAGGTACATAGAGATGCACCTTTCGAATAAAATTATTAAATATTTATTGCGTAAAACGTGATATACGGGTAAGTAATATGTACATATAATAACATATCTATAGTATTTATATTAACGATTCTGTTACTGGAAACTTCAGTTTTCTCTATTAATAATTATAATATAAACCTGCAGTATTATATTTATATTTACTTATTCTAAAAGCAAGAAAAGTGTTAAAGAAACTAACTTTGAAAACTCTTGGTGCTTAGTACTTGCTTCTTCTACCTACACTTACATCAGTTTGAAATAGTAAAATCGCAAATGTAAAAGAACTGTATAATTATGTTAGCTTAACTTATAATAATCTATATACATACCAATATAATATCCGAAACACCAAGGAATCTCACATCACATAAACATGCAACAACAATGTAAATGTTATATTATTATAGAACAGGTACTATTTCACTTTGCATAGCAAAGGTTACTTAAAGTTTTTCAATACATAATTTTGCGCTTTCATATATATAAACTAAATAATTATAGAAAAGTTTTTAAAGTAATTAAAATATAAAAGTGACGTTCGTTCGATCGTTTCGTGTCGTTCAACCGGTAAAGCAGGTACGATACCTGCTTAGGACCCGTCGTCTTGTATACTGTCCAATCACCATTAAACAAAGCCTCTGTCACTGTGTAGAGGACAGAACATAAGTTGCTGACGATTTCTACGATGTGCGAGTGAGAAAAAATATAAGGTTTACTGTCATTGGAACTTGTAAAAGTAGTGTTGTGCCACATTGAGCTGTCTCTTTATCAGCTTTGTAATAATGTTATTTTTCGAAGTGCAAACAAAGAAATAGTCAAATTATACGTTTCTTAATGACATTGATAAACAATATCTTTTAGTGCTAAGGAAACAGTATCTATTACCACTCGTTTATTTGTGATTATAGTGCGTAATGACGTTACATGTGAAATTTATTAATAGAAAGGTTACAATTGCTTTCACAAAGCTAAATATTTTTATAAGATTTTTCAAATAGAAAACCTGGTATGGCACGTTGAAATCATTTTATAAAAACATAAAATATAAATAAGCAGATTTTCAAAACATCAAACAAGCAAATAAAGCAACTATTTGCAAGAAATGAAAAAGAGAGCTGTAGTAGAGTCCTAAGCACGACAACAGCATTCTGTAAAAATGTAAACCTAAGACTATTTTATTGTGTTTTGAGGTTATTTTCAAAATACTATTCAATTAATCGTATAATCAAAAAAGTACTTAAAACAATTAAAATTAATGACAATTGAAATTTATATTTAATATAAAGGTGTATGTAAATTTGTACGTAAATGCGACTGTCTGATGGCTGCGTTTCGAGTTGATGATTATAATTATACAGAAGAAAGAGACTAACATATACTCATGTCACTTTTAAAAAAACAAAAGTCATTTTTTATGTATGGAATGATCTTTTTTAATTACGGATGTTAAGATACTTAGTACCTATATCAGTTTAAAAATGCTTATATTAATAATTCTTTGATTTTCGCGATTTTTATACATTTTATATGAAACTAATTTAACCGGATAATCGCGTATATTTTGGCATTCGAAAATACATTTTTGGACACCTGACGTTTCGAACACCTTCCAGTAGTCCGTGGTCACAGGTAGTACGTCAAGTGTCCAAAAATTTATTTTCGAATACCAAAATATACGCGATTAATCCTGTTAAAATAGTATCATTTAAGATGTTTAAATTAAGCTTTTTTATCTTTATGACTATAGCACATCTAAGTCACATTTTGTAATATATGCCGGCAAGAAAAAAAAACCGCTAAACATCAGTGATACAACAGTGGGCATGTTTGCGCATAGCTGCAGTCACATCTGAAAAACCTAAATTATTATAATAATATTGTATTGACAAAAAATATCATTAAATGATAGTAATAAGTATTTCTTACATTTCATAAAAATACTGAATATTGACTTATTAGTAATTACTCATTAGAATATATGTGAATATTTTGATAATGTTAACGTGTATGTGTATATTAATTACCTTTTGACTATTATTTTTATTATAGTGATGACAGGTACAAAATTACTGGCTCTTGACAACCCTAGTCAGTTTACTTACTACTTGATTTAGTGTCTACTTGCTAAAAATAACGGGTAATTTAGTCATTACAATTGTTAATTTAATCTATGTATATTATTATTGAAGGTGTTTGAAATTATTTATAATATTAACCGTTTGAGTGAAAATAGAGAGTAGTCACGGATATACGCTATTTCAAATTTAGTAAACTATTAGATTGATGTGTAAAAAACTAAGTGAACTTGTGAAACTTATTTATTGAAAACCTAATATTTGGGCTACCTGAATAGCTAAGTACCTATTTATTCTTATACTCTTCTTTCGACTTATCAGGAAATAAAAGACGTGTAATAATGTTTTAGATTCATTTTATTTTCAATAACATAAAAATGTTATATTTTCCCATTTTACACATTTCAAAAAGAACTCCAGTGGATACCAACCTGTTTAAAAGGATCATATAAGATTAAGTTTTACTACTAAAGTACAGTTTGGCTTTTCATGAACTCCTTTAGACATGGGTATTCTGTATTAGAATTCTTCACTTATTTCCAAATGCTGTTTCTTAAGATTGTATGAGCACAAAACCTACTTTACTTGACAGCAGTTCATTACAATATTCAACAAAATATATTGTAATAATTTACACTTTTGGATGAATCAATCAGTTTGATTTTTGTTGTCTGTTCATGTGATATGCTATACATTTTTATGATATTTTAAATTTTGTATAAACAAATTAAATTATTTACCCTAGAAAGGTAAATTTATAAAAAAGTATGGTTTGGTCATACAAAAATCAATATGTTAATCCATCCAATAGCAATATTCACTACAATAAATAGAACTAGCTAACTGGAATTGAAGGTCCCTTAAAAGTATGTATTTTAAAGTTAAAAAGCTGTGATCAACTAGACATATTAGTTTTACTGAACCTCATCATAAATAACCAAGATTTTTGTTTGATTGAATAATTGACCACTGCTTTATACAAGACTTATTATATTGGTTTTCATAATAGTTGACTAACTCTAAAGAGGCGTCCATATTCATAGCATGAAGTAAATGATGCACAATCACCAATTTTTTTACAAAAGTTAGTGAGAAGTTTTACATACAATTCTTAATTACAGAATATTAGTTATAAACTGTTTTTAAATTCAAACATTAAAATATTGGTGAAGACATTTTTCATTTTAAATTAATAAAAATTCCATATAAACTCTTATGAAATTTGCCAACAAGTAATGGGTTGAAGTTTTTAAAAACACATCATTATAATGTCAATACATATTTTACTTCCCTGGAAATATAATAGTATTCCAAAATATTATTTTATGGGAACTTAATTCCATTTAGATTTTGAAATATTTTAAATTAGCTACAACTGTTTCATTATTAAGGGTTTTTTTGACAAAAACTGCATTGTTAAAACTGAAAAATGTGTATAGTGGAACCAAACATTTGAAAATATGTGAAATATGTATATCATCAATGCTATGCTCATCACAATTTTCATATTATTTACCAGTTACTCAACAGTGAATAAAACTATATATATACTTTAAAATAACATCTAAAGATAATTATGTATAAATGTGTATGTATATATAAGTATATATAAATCTATTGATTATTGCTTTCTTTTATGAATCTTCATGAAATTTTTGTTAATAATATATAATTAAGATGAGCAAAGATTGAGAAGATCTATTATTAATAGCTTAGATTCAGAATTAAAAAGAAGCGTTTCAGAGCACAGAACAAACAAAATAAAGAGAATAAAGAACCAATAGTTTAAAATATGTCCTCACTGTTTCATATAATAATAATTAAATGATGTGTCACATTATATGTAACTGTTTCGACACCATGAATAATAATAGAATTAAATAATAACCTGAGCTAAAATTTATAATTTTATCAATATACTTCTACTGCAATAAATTAAGTTAAGTAATTATAATTATTTTAATACTTTGAGGCCACTATAAATATTAAAATTTGTCTTGCACTCTGAACGCATGAAGACATGTATATGGTACTTGAAATTTGTATGTACATGTAAAACCATGTGTAGATTTTTAATTTATTAATACTACACTAAAACTGGCCATCATATAAGTATCTGCCATGTTTTTCTAGATAAAACTAGATAATATAATATTCTTAACTAGATTCTTATTTACAAATAATACAGTTCATTACTCTTTTATAGAAATTAAAATATATTTCTATCATTCTTCGATTCATATAACGCAAAATAATTTAACGGAGTTCAAATTTTGCACTCACATTTACAATATAGATCTGTAACAACTAATTCGTTACAATTTGTTGATTTGAAACAATTCATTTAGAATATATCACCCAAAAAGCGAGTAGCGCTATACTCACGTATCCTATACCTTACCATTTAAAAATGCAGAATATGCGAAAACGTCAATGAATATCTTACATTAAACGGCAATTGAACATTATAGTTCGCTCGCATTAAATAGGAACTATAAGATTCATGCTGCCTCCCGCGACCGTCGCGATGCTTTACTTTATATTTACAGGCGGTGCGACGTCCTGTATGTTACCGAAATAACGAATATGAATAAAATATATTCTTTTATTTACACGTGGTGATCTATTCAGTAAATGGACACAAATAAAACACTTTAATTGATAATAATATTATCAAATCGAATAAGAAGTTGAATTAATATATCATTAATTTGTGTTACATTTTAAACTACAGTTTAGAATATAGGGAGCTTAGGTGCGCCACTGTGGGTGCGGCAGTGCGAGGAACTATACATGCACAACACCGCAGTGCATGGCATGCGCGGCCCGCGTCTCGCCTCAATACAATATTAACTATAATATTATATCTATTAATTTTCTCCTGCGCCCTTGTTTTAACAAGACGCAGATTGTGACTATGTCGAATGCCGCTTTCTTTACTCGAGATGAATTATATTGGAGACTTTATAAGAACGTCAAATTCTTCTGGCAAAAATATGCGACACTCAACGTTTTCACTATGGGAGAAAGGAACTAAAATCTAGTATCACAATGTCGGGCTCCCCTTATATGAAGAGCTGGATTTTCGCCGTACACGGCACACACGCGGAAGCTGAATGACTAAAGAGATCGCGTCACCTCACAATAGTTTTCATTCGTTGGGTTTGAAATGCCCTCATTTCATGTCTCTAGTTCACTCAAATAGTGCCAAGAGGTCATCTGATGACGGCGCTCTTGGCGGATGCGAGCCCGCTGATGACGATGATGAGGGTGGCGTTGCCAATAGCTCTCCTAGTGCTGGCGCATCCAAGTACGACAATAGCTCCATCGGATCGACACTTGTCTCCGGTAGCAACTGTAAAATACATATTATTCTTATATTTTGTAAAAGATCGTGTTTCATAAATCATATATATATATATATATATATATATATATATATATATATATATATATATATATATATATATATATATATATATATATATATATATATATATAAATTTAGCGGATGTGATCTTAATATGCTATTGGCATATGCATTAGTATATTCATCTTATGTGATAATTAAAAGTATTTACTTTTATTATTTTTCAAAGCATACTTACGTTAAGGTTATCGGTGCCTTCACCGTCTATAACAGCTGCAGGATCAAAGTTTAGGTCTGCTGGAATGTCAACATCAGTAAGGGGGTGATGGTCAACGGAGGGTGGCCCTGGAGTATGGCTGGAGCCCGGTGTGTGAGCGCCGCCTCCACCGCCTGGGGTGTGAGCAGAGCCCGGCGTATGCGGAGTATGGGGCGTGTGCGGCATCTATGTAAAGATTTTGATTGTTTAAAACAATACATTAAGGAAAATTTCAAAACAAATATACATTTTTTAAAAAGTAAGGTTTGCCCACAATTTTCAATATTTATATGATTTGATAGTTTTTCAAAATATACTCTACTCACCTGGTCGTTAAGACTTTTTTCCATTGCGTTAAGTGGATCCAAAGAATTAACACTATCATTTAGGTGTGAAAGTGGGCCATTGCCTGCAAATTCATTGCTGCCAGGACCATTGTTCATGCCAAAATCATAACTCTGATTACTAGATCCTGAGCTTCTATTTTGACTTCCTTGATTATAGGATGATATCATAGAACCGCTTGCAATAGTATTCATATCTGGGGGCAAGTAGGGCGAAAGTGCCTGGTTCATGTCCCAATTGTTCATGGTGGGCATGTTCATTGATCCAGGTGATACTGCTTTACTTCTTTTCCCAGTGCTGTCACTGCTATCTTCTTCCTGCTACAATTTTTAATATGAAGTTAATATTCGATTTTGGTATTATTATAATATATGTTATTATAAGTATCTATTAAGTATTCTGAAAAAAAAGAAGATAAATGACTAAATTAGATACCTTTATACCAGCGTTAGTATTGATCTTAGTAGCTTTCCAATTTGCCCCACTATCAATAGTTACTTCATCTACGTCGGAGTTGTTTAAAGTATTCAGGATACCCCACATGTATTGATCTACTTCTAGACCTTCTAACTGGGCTGGTTTACTATAATAAAGAAATATATTAGTGATTTTATATATATATATATATATATATATATATATATATATATATATATATATATATATATAAGTAATGAAATTTTGAGCTACTCACTTGCAAACTGGACAGCGCCATGACCCTCTTTCACAATTGAGTTGCAAGTAGGATTCCAAATCAAAACATTGTATATGTTTACATTCATGTCCTCGAGCTGGTAAAGTTATTTTCTTAAAGGTTATAGGACATTTCAGCGATACTTTTAAAGCAGTCTGTTCAATACTGTCTCTATCGCTGGAAGGGTTAGAACCGTTGTTTGTATTAGCTGATGTTTGATTGAAATTCATCTTTATTTTAGCAATACAATGGTCTGCAGTAAGTAAACGTTTTCTAAGTAATCCTTGTAATACGCTGCGGACGCTTGGCCGGTGTACTAGTTGTAAAACAAACAAGTGTGACTGAAAAAAGAAAATTATGTATATTATTAGGTACCTTTTAATGTTTATTATTAAAAATATACAATGTAGTGTATTTATGTGGATACTTACACAACAACAAGCAGAGACGGTAATCTGTATTGTGTTTCTGCCAGGTTGGCAAACTTCTTTCAGGTACAGTGGTTTGTGTGAAGTTTTATTTTCCCCTCTATCAATGACTAAAGGCGTAGCATTAACTGATACTTGTACACTTGCTGGCCAATTTGTATTCATTTGTCTATCCTCGTGATGGAAACACTTGAGCTGTAGTTCTAAGTCTGATCTGTAAGTAACACGATGTTTTTATTATCCAAGTTATTTATTAAGTTGTCATACGAAAATGCATTTTGTTTTTGTAAATACAAAATATATAAAAAAAATAAATATTTACCTCCATATTAATGTTGAGTGCACCGTGGGTTTCAATTGGAATACATGATTGCTAACTGCTAAATTATGTTCTAATCTAAAAGGTGGCAATATAATACCATCTCGTACAGGGAATGTTAACCGGAGTTCGTCATCTGAAAATAGAAAAATAGAGTTATATCACACATTTAATACATACTATTGCCGAAATTATTTAAAAAAAACTATTATCTTACTTTGCATGCCCAATGGTGGTTTAAGCTCGTTGAAGTGAGGCTTTACATCAGCATTTGGGCTGATATAAGGTGGCATACTGCTTGCAGGCGTCAACGGTGGTGTAGGATTTCCGGGAACCGGGCTGTGTTGATAACTCATGTTCGATCGCATTGCCACTTCTTGAGCAAACTGTCCGCCATACTGCCCACCGTATTGACCATTTCCACCTTGATGTTGAGGAAATTGATTTGGTACTCCACCATTAAAATATTGTCCTTGGTTGGAATAAGGTGGCGTTGTCTGCCTCATGTTACTTCTCATTCCCCCGCCAAAATTGCTACTTGGTCCGAGTGCCTGCTGTGGTGGGTACTGACCTTGGAAACTCGGTCTCCCGCCGTAACCTGACGGATATTGAGCAGGACCTGGTCCAAAGCCAGGCTGCGCGCCCATATATTGAGTTTTCCTTGAACCCATGAGCATAGTTCCTGATGGATAAGGTGCATGTCGCCTTTGATATCCTGGGCCCATTTTGGCTGATCCACCCATCTGTCCAGGTCCCATTTGTGAAGACATCATATTGCCATGCATACCCATATTGGCCATCTGAGCCATAGGATTCATACCGTTCATAGCATTTCCCATCTGGCTCATTCCAGTCATACCGTTCATACCACCATTACCAGCCATTCCCATACCCGTCATACCGGGATTATGGCTGCGCTGCTGACCGTAACCATTCATCGCGCTATATTGAGGATTTCCCATGGTCATGTTGTTTTGCATCTGAAATAACGAATTCATGAAATTTTATGTTAAATATAGAAAATTTAATTTCAACTAAACGGAAAACTTAATGTATAAATATAATCATGCGTTTTTTACCTGCGAGAAAGGCTGCGAATCCTGCATCGCGGCCGTCGTGGCCGCGGCGACCATCGCGGCGGTGGCGCCGAACTGCGCGTTCTCGCCCCCGCCGCTCATCGCGCCCGGACCGCCGGCGCACCCATAGCCGCTGATAATTAAAACGTAAATTTTTATAACTAATTAACACATTAACAAATATTAACCAACAACAAAATCATGCTTTCAATTACTTCGTAAGAAAATTATTAACAATATATAAAATTAATTTAAATTTCATACAATTATCCTTATTTAATACTATTTATTATATAATAATTCAATATGTGTCACTATTGCTGTATGATAAACGAAACGTATTTCAACCACCTTTTATGTATTATTAAAATTAAATAAGCGTGTAAACAATTATAGTTCTGTTACAAACATCAAGTAGGTACATACTACATACTAGAACGTGAAATCATTCTAGTTAATTTTATTTCACCTACGATATGAATAGTTTCTATTCCATTGCAAGTGGCCTTGCAGAGTCTTACATTTTACATTCCACACGTTAACGCATCGATTTTATTAATAACATACTCAATATTGAATCCAAATTTTATCGACTTGTTATTTTTTTAATAGGCTATGAAATGTATTATTTTCCTAACAATAAACTAAAAAAAATCAATATGGTCGTTCATATTGAGTGACGCGTTGTTACCCCTGTGTTTCAATCGGGATGTATGTTTGATTTTTTTCTATAGTACCGGAGTGGGAGAACGATTCATGTGAACTGCTTTTGGGGCGAATTCCCGAGCCTTCCCGGAGCCCTTCCTAATAATTCCCATTCGACAAATGGCCGACAAACACTCGCACGGGCTTATTGTTACTAGCGCTTCTGTAGTAGTGCAACAATGTGGTCTATTGTGTTATGAAATATTTTTAATGAATATTATTAACCCATATAAAAACAATATGGGAACCAACGTTTTACAAATGTTTTTCAATATTTTTTATAAATAAATTTGTCAAAAGGTTCTATAATTTTGTAGTAAGCAAAGTTTTACGAACGTGTTGATTTGGCTTTCCTATAAATAGCTGGTATCTTAATAGATATTTAGGTAATAGCTGTGACAACTAACAAAGTAAGCAAGTCAACAACGTTCAACTCGACTTATATACAATTGAGACTGCAGATGATTTACAAGGGTCCTTTCTTAGGTAAACTCGGGTCGACCTACTCTTCTTTTTTTATAAATTTGTCGGAGACGTTTTCTTTTTGTTGTAAACATCGCCCGCCTGACAAAAAATCAAGAGTGTTCTGCATCCTGATTTTTTTTAATAGTACCACATCCGAATAATCGTTTACACTCGGTTCAAAATATTTGGGGTCTTGAATGCAAGCGGTTGGCAACGGCATTTCTATTGAGACAATTCGTGGAACATTCGCTAACAAAACTTTTATAAGGTAAGTTATAAGAACACTCCAGCAAAATGTTAGGCTTATGTATCTTTAACTGAAATATTTCCGTAGTTTAAATAATGTACCATATTTTTCGAATAAATACAACAACAAATCTTAAATTAAATTAATTTGTATTTAAAACATTCTAAATAATTTCCTAATACTGTGCTATTTTCAAAGACTGGAAGGTGTTTGGCATACTATTGAGAGATGGGCGAGTAACGTGTAGGTATTTTGATACATAGGCTGCAGTTAATTTTAGATAGTTGCGCAGACGTGGTGAATTCTTAGCTAATTGGCAATAGTAATAATCACGTGTTAGATTAATTCCTGAAAAAGAAATATGTACCAGTATTGTAGATATTCAAAATGTACTAAACAAGTTTATTTCACAAGAAGTTCGTATTTGTATTATTTCTATTTTATAAGAGGTTAAGTTCTTGTAGGCTTATAATTAATTATTTGGTATATATAAGAGTTTATATTTAAACAAGCTTTCCATGTCAAATAAAGTATTATCAATTTTAACTTTTGTATACGTTATTATCGTGGTAGCGTGAAACCGTGGCATGCTTCGACCCCAAGTTCATCGACAGTTGGTCACCCCCATTAAAATGCCTCTTCAAATTTCTGACTTGTGTGCACATTGCTAACTTAGCATTAATGTTTTGTAATTATAAAATTAACAAGAAAGCAAATTTTATCGGATTGTAGGTATATTTTTTTAAAGAAATCATAAAATATAAATTATTATAGTAAATATATGACCTTTTAAAGTTTTCTTCAGATATTCTGCTTTTTAAATGATATTTTATTGATATTTTTTATTTTTTATTTACAGTGGTAATTAAGTTTTAAAGATATTATTAAGCCTATTTTTATCTTATTATGATCAATTGACGCCCGGGTTGGAAGCGAATGAATCATGCTTCAAGGAGCAAATTCCGGGGGTAACAAATGGAGGCGAGCGTTTGGGGTGAATACGGCACAATGAGCGGGAAGGGTCGACTAGCCCGAGTCGCCTGCTTAGGGTAAGTGGGCCCGCTCACGTCAATATGGAGCTTTATTACGAAGCTGCGATAACAATTTGTTTTCCTGTTTGAGATAAATTGAATCTTAACAAATATTATATTTGTAAAGTTTTTTCTTCCATATTTTAGATATTAGGCTTGTCTAATAAATAAATTAATTAAGAATATAATGGTTATGAAAGATACTGTAAATTCAAAGAAATGATAGTTTTTTAAATCTCTACATGAAACTAATGAATAATGGTCAAAGAAAATTTAAAAATATTTACTTATCTATCTATATATATAATAGAGAGTTGTTTATAAAAACACACTACAGACATTATAGGATATCGATTGAAATCAACGTATCTTCATATTACGTCATTCATTTTTGTTATTTATTTCATTAATTTTAGGAAATTATTTTTAAAGTCTAATGAAAATATTTAGTTTAATCAATTATTTTTATGAAATAACTCACATATTTTAATGAGTGTTAAAACTATTTGATGTGCTCTGTGTATTATTAATGTATTGTTTGTTTGTGTTTATTGTATAAGCTAAAGTGCAGTCACCGCTTGCATTCCCACCGTTTAAGTGTCTGTGTCTATACCTATGTGTGCATCAGATTGTTTAAGTGTGCGCATACGTTCGATTGTGTGCGTGTACAGGGTGCCGAAAGCGTTTGCGCGTGTGAATGGAAGAGCACATTTCCATTTCTTTCATTATAATTGCAGTGATGTGCATCGTGCGACTCACATAGTTACATTAATGCAGTGTGTAACTAACCCTTTGCTTACAAGGGGCTTCCGGATTACGTGTAGATGTGTGGATTTAACTTTTTTGGTAGCTGAATTATATTTAATTCGACAAATAAAGACATTTTTACAATTGCGATTATTTACGTAATTGCTGTTTTTTGCTTTTCTTACTTGTTAACTACGATAAGGTAAGCAAAGGTAAACTAGTCATGTTTCAGCGTTTTGTTTAAATGTAAACAAACTTGTTCCGGATAAGATAATAACATTCTCATACATGTATTTACGTGTTTAAAAATTTGATATGTAACTGTTGTTAATTAGAATAGATAGTTTTAAAATATTGCCACTTTTGAAGTAAACGTTATTAATCAATTTTTTTTATATTAGTTACTAACCTTGGCGCGTTTACTCTGTAGCCTATGTTATCGTGGAAATTATGATGCTTTTCAGCGTCGGGAGCGTGTGCTCCCACGTAGCTTATGCTTGTTCCCGCGTATCCTGCCGTATTACCAGAGTTCGCCGTCCTGTCGATTCAATACACCTCCTGAAATACGATGCACTTCACTGTAGGTAACTTCATGAATGGTTCTCGCCTTGATGTCAATTTAAAATAATCCATCTGGTTTTTTACTTTTACGCTTATGCATTCGTGTCACTTCTAATTTAGTGTACAGATTAATGATATTATATACTAAAGTTGGTTGTATTAACGTTCAATAACAAATATAGTATTATATTTCATCAAATACTAAAAATGCAAATTAACATATTGTATTCTGTTGCATATTTTTACACTATTTAGTGTAGGTATATATAAATTTTTGAGATAACTTGGAAAATAAATGAAGACGTATGAGAAATTCCAAAACAAAATAGTCTTTGATTATTTAGAAATGAATAGTAGATGCGTTGCTTCTCTGTTCAATCAGCTGGAGTGTATTTAGCGTAGCGTTCTACGAACATTTAAACCGTAGCGGTGAATTTCTATTAAACAAAACCAATAGGTTTTCAATGTTGAAATATTACAACTTAGGAATACAATAGACTGAAATTTATTTCGTACTTAAATTTTGCAAACACACCTTAAAAGTTTATTCTAATTCACAATTTTTTTTAGTCATTAGCACTTCAACTTAAGTTATTATCACTTCCGATATCTTCTTTAAAAATCCAATTTTTACAACACTTGGCAATCCTTTTAGTGGTTCACTGCACTGTTTCGATGTCTCAAAAATCGAGATGTCACTACACAGTTTAGCACGTAGGCATCCAAATCCAATATGGCTCGCAATTATCACAAAATTATAGCATTCCACAATAGAATAGTTGCAAACGTTCTCAAACAGACTTTGAATTTAACCAAACATTATAGACGTGTTGCACGAGTGCTGACGCCGACGTCACTGACACTAAACGACCACACGTCCGACCGTCAAAGGTAACACTGGCTGGCAAACCGGCGACGGTGAGTGAGAGGTTGCGCCGCGGGGCGCTCCCACCCCGCGCGATGTTGCCAGCTCGCCGCGATAAAGTGGCGCACCCCCGCGTCCCCCTACCGTACGTCGACGTCTCGGCATTCTGTACTCGGTCGAGCTCGGGCGCCATCGTCATCAAGTCGACTCCCTGCCCCACCCCGCGTACTCGATGTTTCATTTCACGTAACGGTCCCCAATCGAGCGCGATACTGCGAGAACGATGGTCGCTGCGATCTTTTACTAAATGTCATTATGATTTGCTCTTAATATAATTAATTTATGGGATTATATACTTGTACTTTACCACTGACACCTTGATTAACTTCTCTAAATTAGTAAATTATAATTTATATTTGTTTATTATTTGAAATAAATAATTTTAAATAAATAGATATTACCTGAAAGGGTAATAATATCTATTTATTTAAAATTATTTAAACCATAACGCCTTAAATCTATCTGCGTTAAATTATTCATAATGTTAAAGTATAATTAAATAAAATTAATGAATTTAAACAATAGCATATCGGTCTCTCGTCACTCACTACCTGAGCATGACGGTAGAGGACAAGTGACTCGTCCTGCAATGTCCTTGCCGTCATTACTACAAGTCTCGAGAATTTTTACGAAACCTTTTGCTTTATTAACATGATACAAATTTTAATATTATTCACTTTTAGGTCATTATTATTTAATATGTAAAAATATTTATATTAATTTGTTAATAATGCCTACTGCCATTAAGTTATTACACGTTTTATATTATACAGTAACGCGTGCGCGTGGACTGAGCTATCGATGAAATTGTTTATTGATACGCTATAATTTTCGACCGGCAGCCTGCAGTCTGTCGACTGGAAAGTCAGGAAAGCGGCGCACGCGAATTCGTCCGCGTTCCGATGCACCTCCCTACACATGATCCGAGCAATAAATTAATTTATTTTTAACGTCAATTATGTGAAATGTATATATATATATATATATATATATATATATATATATATATATATATATATATATATATTCAATAGCTAACAAGTCGACTTGTTAGTCGACTTCTTATCAGTAACTGACAAAATATATCGTTATTGCCAGTAACAAAATAAATTTCATAATTCTTTTAAATGTATAATTTACAATAGAAGGATCTTTAAAATTTAATTTCGCCTTATTATTAATTAAATTGTATTTAGTCAGACTTCCTTTTTCCATTGGAATCTTATCATACATAAGATAACGCTGTTGCGTTGAATCGTATCTGATAAAGAGTTAACCAAATATAAAGCACGTAATGTATTTTGCGTCTACAGTTATTTGAAATACAGAATATAGCTAGAATTTCTTATAAATGTTTATTATTTTTTAGATGTAAGCCTTATATTATTGCACTTAGATCTCACAAGATCTTCCTACTGTCGCACTTCGCTAAATGTCACTAATGAAAATTGTTGTAAAAATAATAAAAAAATATAATTATTTATAACTATTAAAGATAATAATTACTAAGCTACTTAAGGTTGCAATGAGAAACTTGTTCATGAATGTATCCTCCTGTAATATATTGGTCACCACCATTGCAATGAATGTCGTGTTTCATGTTACTAATTGTTGTATTGTTACGTAAATAAAAAGCTGCCTTGATTCGAAACTAGATGAAAGTATAAAACTAATATTGTTTAGATGATAAAACATTACAGACATTCTTATTTACATAATTATATATACATATGTGAAGATTTGAATCCTCAACTTATTAGGTATTCATAATTTAATCGATCATTCAATTATTACTAAATGACGTGCGCATAACACAATATAAATTTAAAATCGTTTATTAAATTTCTGTTTCATTTTTTTTATATTGAACATTTCAGAACTGATAAAAATATATCTGGAAATCAAAAGAATGTATTTTAAGTTTAAAATAATGAATTAAAAAAAAGAATTCAATTAAAATAGTATATGAATAAAACATTGTAGGCTTAATAAAAACAACTACTTTTCACGTAAAATCATGTGGGGATTTTTAAAATTAAGTGTAGGTAATTCACTAAATCAACGACCTTATCCAAACTATAATTCACTTGCACTCACAATATATTAAGTTGTACTTAGACATATGTAATATAGAAAATATTTTCAATTCTGACGTCGAAAAGTATATTAGCTTTATTTAAACAGATGTTTTAAAAATAAAATATACACAAATATTACATTTAGTGTTAACTACCTGTTGAGTCATATTTATAACAAATTTTTTTTGTAAGCAATTAAAGTAAATAATTCAAAAATTAGCAGTACAAAAAATACTTAAAAGAATATCCACAACAGATGACGCTTCAACGTAGTACCTAGTAAGTAATGGTTACTTAACAAATAAATGAAATATATTTAATAGGCCATTCAATTATTAAATTCAGTTAATATGATTAGAAGAAAAAAACTGGGTGTCCTTTCTCTAATATATATATATATATATATATATATATATATATATATATATATATATATATATATATATATATATATATATATATATATATATATATATATATATGTATATATTAGAGGCGTCGTAAGTGGCACGTAATGTAGTGTGGCAAGCGAGTACGTCGGTATCGCAACTCGCGAGCAACATGCACCTCCCTTATGCACAAACCTGTTCTGCGCTTCGCTCGGAAAATATGTCGCCAATCGCGCGTGGCAACCGGCTTGTTTCCATCACACTACGTTACAGCTAATTATTTGTGTTTTTGCCGCAATTGCCTCACTTGTGTGTATAAACATATAAGTTTTAACGCATTTAAATTGTAAAACTACATATTTATACTTCTCCTTTTCATCTTAAACAATTTCCCGCCATTTCCATGGAAGGCAGTAAGAAAATAATGACATATTGCTTCTTTTTACCTAAACTGTCCATTCAGAGAAATTTATATTATTTGTGGTGGGCAATGGAACCATTTTTTGTTATTCGACTAAAGTATTTGTAAAAACTTTTATGTTGTAAAATTTTGGTTTGAAAATAAGACTATCATTTAAGTCAGGTATAACTCAAGAACGCTACAAAATCAACGATCCTTTTAATTATCTGCGTATAGTTTTAAAAATTACTATTAATTTAATAGTGCTACGTTTGTTGTAATTAAATAAAAAGCTTAATTAAGTTATTGTGGGAAATCCTTGTATTGACAATTTTGGGCGATAAGTTTATATCATTAATCTAAAATTCCGATAGGTGTCATTTTAAGTTTTCGTAACCCTATCTTACATAATATACTTGTCAACAATGGTAACTGTTTGCCTTGAATAAATTATTAATTATTATTGTACTTATTATTTTTTGTCACTTTGTAAAGTTATGATTTATTAGTCAACATTGAATTGATAAAAAATATATAATACGGATATATAGACTGGAGGCTATTGTGATTTCTAAGCAACACTCACTTACTTTGCAAGGCTATTACCGTAGATATTTTTTATTTACGTAATTCTTATATTTTGAATATTTGTCGATTGTGATATTTCTATAGTATAGGTAAACCATATTATGTTAATGGGAAAATTGTACTAAGTACTAATTAGGATAATACTTTTAAAAATATGAAACGTTGATGCGCACTAAAGGCTTAAGTGTTTTACGAAAATAAAGGCTACAGAACGGGCACAATGACTCAGATGGAATTCACTGGTGTCCGCCATACCGAGCTTCGTCGGAATCAGAAATACAATCCTAATTATAATCGCACGCATCCGTCCAGCACCTCAACTCAATCGCTCGCGAACGCTTCAGCTAAACCACATCGAGAAAGAATCTGAATGTAATCATCTGCGGTTTATAAGTATAGCTCGATCAATGAATCGTCCGTCCTATATTCTCACAGTAAAAAATAATTTAAATGATAAACAGGGTTAAGTATTCATTTATATCAGAAATTTAGCACAAAGTGTATTTTTCATAGAAAAAGCATAGTATCAATGGTTTTAAAAATATTATTTTTCAATCTGTATGTATTTTAATGACATTTAAATGTAGAACAGTTGTCAGAATAAGGATTAAGACGTAGTTTAAAAATGAATCTGCGTTCAAAATCAATTGATTGCATCACTTTTCTATGTGCTAGAATTATTTGTAGCGCTTTTTGTGTTTATAAATAAAGCAACAGTATTAGGGAGTGGAGAGCAGCTCGTAATATGTATGTACAGAGGAGTAACGTTGCCGCATTGCGGTGCGCCGGCATGTGTCGACATATCGCTTCTGCCCTTTACTGGCGCATTTAGATATGTACGTTTATGTAGTCATATTAAAAATAGTGAAACATACTTTTGACTGACTGATTGATCCGATTAAGTTACATTTTGTTAAATGTCTTTTTCATATTTATTTGATCTCCAAAAGTTTTAATAATTTTAGTTTAGTATTTTTTATTGTTATTGATATTTTACAAAAAAGATGGATTCAAATACTTACTATTTATTTTTAACATGTTTCAATTTCTAAGATACTACCGTATGGAGCTTGTAATATATTAGTCGGGCGTTGATTTACGAAGCTATACACTATCGTGGGCGCGTCTATTCACGGTACAAATGAACTAAATATAGTTCCGAATCCTTATTATTTCTTACGTCTGACTCAAGCCAGAAGTTCCGTTTATAAAATTACAATTAATGCGAGATTTGCTTGGTGAAGCTTTTTTAGGGGGTTTCCTTATTTTTATGATATTTTTTGTTTTGTCTCTTTTTAGTTCTGTTAAATGATGTGTCGTTATTAAGAGTAAGAGTTAGTACAGTGTTGTTTTCGAAATTACCCAAAAAATTTTCAAAACACAATACAAGAAAAACTTTAAGTGTGATTTAACTATACCGTATTCAAATTTATAATTAGTTATATATATATATATATATATATATATATATATATATATATATATATATATATATATATATCACATAAGACTGGTTATGTTATACTGTGTCACCTGTTCTATACATTTTATTTTCATTCATAACATTTGTCCTTAAAATTAGTTTCCGTTTATTTTTTGCAAACATGGTAGTATATCAGTAGGCAAATAGGTATGAGTTATGCAAAGGTGTATGAGAGCGCGCATACACGTCGTGCGCACATCTGCCTGTACCCGCGCTGGCGCACGCGCTTTTAGTGCAGCCGGCAGATTAAGTCACAAGTGATGCTGTATTACATTGTTTTTTTAAATTTAATACTTTATTATTTTCTTACATTATTTATAAAGATTATATTTACATTAGTTATTTAGGTAGGTAGTATTTATAAAAATTACAAAATGTTACACTGATTACTCTAACTTGTCTAACTTGGATTGCAGTATTAGTAAAGTAATAATTTTAGTAAACGAATACCTAGAGGGAACGTATAATGATAAGTATTTGTAAAAAATAAAATATTGAATATTTACGTCAACGCTACTACCTGCTATCTTGTACCGTTTCACGGGCGGGTCGGGAGCGCGGCTAATTATAATCGACTAAACATCATCGAGTGTTTGTAACTTAGGGTCGCACCTCGAATGTGTATTTTTGAATGCTTTTTTGTGTTCTAACTTCCGACGTTGACAGTAGACACCAAATATAAAACACATCTAATTGTTGTATTCAAAAGACAAGCAACTAGGAAGGATTCTATTTAATTTGTATGATCCAAGTATCCAATGTTTACCGTTTAGAAAATTGATATTTATCACAATTTTAAAATATTTTTTATTAGAAACTAATAAATGAATAAATTTTATTATGTAAAAATAACTTTTTAAATTGTAATGTATTGCTTAATATACCTGCACATGTTTATTGTAAACATAAAAAGTAACAACCCTAAAATAGCTGCGTCTCGATTGTAGAATACGTTTTTCGTTCCATGTAAAGAATACTGCGTATCATATAATATTGTTTTATTCTCGATTCGATGATGAACTTATAAATTAACTCATGCAATTTTTATATATGATACGTATTAGTATTTATGTCTCAGGTTCAGTGCATCACGATTTTTGTTTCCACGAGTAATAAAAAAATGAAATGTTTTCAATGTTCTATTATGTTCATTATAATTTGATATTTTGACATTTATTTTTAAAGACTGATATTTTTCAAAAAAATAATATTTTTTGCATCATATTGAAAAACAACAAAAAAATGATTAATAAAATGTATACAATGATAAATATCTGAAAAAAATAAGTTTATAGATTTAGTTTCGTGCCAGGTTACACCGCTACAAAAGTTACTGTACGAGGATAAAGCATATATATTCAGTACAAATATATCACCTTGATAGTGAGAAGCTTGAGTACTTACAATTAAAAAGCGAAAAGAGCACAGATTCCGCGGTGAATTTTCAGAAATATCGGCGAGGTCGTTGAACCATATCGACGCATCTTGTCCGCGTCTTTTGGCTTTACTTTTTGTGTTTTCATAGAAGGAAGTTATGATTATGGCGACATTTGAAAAATTAAAAAAACCATGAAAGTGTTGTAAGTAATAAAAGTTAAAGCAGTATCTTAATTGAAAAATGTTGATGTGTTGTTAGTCAATTATGTTTATCTATTTGATAATAATCTAAACGTGTTTCTTTCTCGTTTGTCATTTGATAAATATTTCCAAGTAAAAAAAATTAAAAATATTTAAAAATTTGACATTTTCAATAAAAAATTAAAAGAAAAAAGTTGACAATATTACTTTATTTATATATCCAACCGTTCTGTTTTTTGAAAACTAACGATTGAGGCGGCTATTCTAAACTAATTGAGATAAATGATAGCTTCTAGGGTTACGCAAGCAAAAGCAAGTGCTCCACTCTCATTGGGACATTTTGTGACAAGGCCTTACAAAAGAAAACTTCCTCTTAATAGATAGCAGCGTTTTCATAAAAACACAGATATTAAATATGTGTACGGCTACAAAGAGAAATCTTTCATTCTCCATATCTCTAACACGATTGGTTAATTAATACTAAGTAATTATAAATGAAACTATTTTAAGCGGATTAATCGTCTATATTTTGGTATTCGAAAATACATTTTTGGAAACATGCCGTTTCGAACATCCGAGTTAACATCGAAACACGTGAAGACATTACAACTTGGCATTAAATCTCTCGTCCTCAGTTGTGTAAAATCTCCTAATTTGGATGGGCTACCAAATATACACAAAACTAATGTACCACTTCAAATCGATACGCCGACGTATAAACTGGCTCAACATTTCGCGAAAGTACTTTCTCCTTTACGTGGTCACAAAACATCCTATGTCAGGGATTCTTATCATTTTATTAGCAGGCTGAAAGATCTTGAGCTAGTTAATAATGAAACCATGGTCAGTTTTGATGTCCAATCGTTATTTACCAGTATATCCATAAAGGACTGCATCAGGATTGTCAAGCGGAACCTAGAGGAAAACAAGATGCCTATTGAATATCTTTTTGAACCCTCCCTAACATCTTCGTGTTCAATCAAGAATTCTATTTACAAGTAGATGGCAGATATATACATGGAAGATTTGGAGGAGATGGCACTTGGCTCTGTTCCATGTCTACCTAGGCTATATCAGCGGTACGTAGATGATACTTTCACAATTTTACCTACGGACAATGGTTATATATCCCCAAACCATCTTAATTCTATTAATGACAATAAATAATTAATAATATAATTACAGGCAAACAATTCACACAGTGTATAGGAAACCCACCCATATATTAGTATGGGATATCTCAATGGTGAATCCCACCACCAACCTACACACCACACTTATCTACCGTTGGAAAATCTTTATTTCAGAGAGCTTAACACCTTTCCGACGCTGAACACCTAGGGGACGAGCTTCGACGGAGTACCTTTCATCAGAACATGCTGCTAGTACCCCGCCAGCGTTGTATGAAGACCAAGAAGCCACCCACAATGGAGGGACAGCCGGCGCTTCTACCATATGTGAAAGAAGTTACGAATAAGATTTGCAACATCTTAAAAGCTTCCATCAGGACTATATTTAAGCCTAATAAAAAAAAATGCTTGAGACCAGTGAAAAGTAATATTCCTTTACAGTGTGCAGGTGTATACAAACTAGATTGTGACTGTGGGTTATCTTACATTGGTCAATCAAAGTGGATCATCGGAGTTAAGGTGAAGAAACACATCTCCGACGTCAAGAATGGGTGTGTATTGCAGTATTCCCTAGCTCGCTAGGGAAAATCGATATATCCGTAGAATGCAAAAATCTAATAAATCCTAATTTCAACAGAGAAGATGGTTGGAAATTTTCTACCACCTGGGATCCACTTATAAGAAATATAAAAAAATTTACGTCTCAAATCCACTACACCAGAGACAAAGATACATTCAGTTCATTCTTCAAGAATTCTAGGGCAGTACGCGAGGCAATAAAGAAACAGATGGCGGTAGATTCATATAATTATTTTTTGTACCAACCGACAAACGAATGTCCTCAGTTTACCTGTGACCACGGACTACTGTAAAGTTTTCGTAATGTCAGGTTTCCAAAAATATATTTTCGAATACCAAAATATACGCGATGAAAACGGTAAAATAGTTTCATTTAGAATGTGTAATAATCACGAAAATCAAAGATCTTATTAACACTATGTAACTCGATTCAATAAAATTTTAACATTTTATGATGTCATTGAATCTTATTTGTAATCGGTTTACTTATGCCAACCAAAATCGAGATCTGAACGTTTGTTTTTTTGCTTGTGTCTGGTAAGCTTATAGGAATGTTAAAAAAAGATCGTCGATTTAATTATCATTCAATGGAATATAAACTTTTTGGTGGTTAATTTGGTTATATCTGCCATATTATTAGAAATATATTCTTAATTTATTAATATACATAGATAATTTCGGAAAATACAACTGACAATAATACTTGTTTAAGAATGTTTTCATGTCAAGTCACTTTGAGGGTATTTTGTTAATGTTTATTAAAACTCTTCATAATGTATACATTACGTTGTGCATTCTGGGCTGAGTAAGGTTTGAGTAGCTTCAGAAGGTGACCAATAAAAATATCGGCGACGTTGAAATAAATAAAAAGAGCAGCCGGTCCAGGTGCGGCGGGGGCAGGTGGAATAATTGGCAATTCTTTGTCTCTGTCCGCAAGACAGCATCGAAAACTCAAAACTATGTATGTACCTTATACATTAGTAATGGTTTATTTTAGTACATTTTGTATTAATAAGTTAAGCAAGCATTCTTCGAGCAAGCTCCCATTTATTGAAAGATATTGCAATAGCAGACCGCAATAAATATACTGATATAATATAATAACGATATCTTATATTGTATCGGCAATATACTGACGTATATTGTTACGAATCCAAAACATAAATAGAATTTGTGTTGAAAAGTGAAACCTCTAAAACTTAAAAAATCTTTTCGTCTATTTGTTTCAAAAAGTTAATATATAGTATAGGATACAGACATTAACTTGATACAAGTAAATTACAAATGTGAGTGTCGATATGAGGTAATTTCTCAAATGTAAGTAGATCAACCTCATTTAAATGAACATTATATTATGAAAAAATAATAACACACAAGTAATATAACCTATTTTAAATTGCAAGAAATGTTAAGTCTATTTTTGTAAAAATATTAATTATAAGAAAAAGAATTTTGTGATGATTAGCAGAGATTAATTAATAGATATACGTTTTTAAAATAATTATATACGTTTGTTATAACAAGACAATTTTCTTGAATCTTTATATATATTAATTTGTGACTGGTAACATTACATTTATTATTTTTGTTGCAAATTACCCACGAAATAGCTATTATATCATCATTGTGTTTCATTCAATAAGTAGGTATATGTGATGTATGTACATCTTGTTTTTGTTCTGATGAGATAGACGGTCGGTAAGGTGAGTATAAAATAATTTAGAATGTTTATTTCAAAATTTTATACATCTTTCTTTATATATTTCTTTCTAAAAATAGCTTTTGAAAAGTATTTTAAATATAACGTAAAGATACCACTAAAACCATTTGATACCACTAAAAATGTCAGTATCTGACTGCGTTCAGTAATATAGGAGAGTAGTAGGTTGCCACTTGAGATAAATATTGGTAGGTTTAACTTAATGAAAGGTATAAATATCGTTCTTTGATATTGTCAAATGTATGCTAACCTGCATTATTGCAATAGCGGAAGGCTTTTTATGTTTTTTTTTCAGGAATTTAAAATATTAACAAAAATATTTATTATTAACAAAAATCAATTGTGGGCTTTTTCTTAATATATATATATATATATATATATATATATATATATATATATATAAAACTATATTTCAATTATATACTAAAGATATTTTATATGATCATGAAGATATTATCGTCTATCATAATATTATTGAAAAATATTCCGGAAAATAACTACTTTTTGAAATATAACCATGCAGCTCTTTGCTTCTCCATTCCTATCGTTAGAATGAGGATATATAATCAGAAATAGCAAGTACCCAACACTTCTTAATTACATATATCTGCAAATAGAGGTATATTTAATATTATATAACGTTTGAAATTATTTATAACGATGAAGTAAAAAATGGTCAAAAATTAATTTGTAATTTTCCAGGCACGTCAAAATTGAAATAACTATTATTCGGTTCATAAGTGTAGTTTGTGCGACATTGAACAAAACATACGATTACAACAATAGCTGTGAATGAATGTCACTCGTAACATACACTGTACCCGGATAATGATGTTATTTGCTTTGCCTTCCGTCATCGGACAACCGACGTGCTTATTAAACGTAAGTGTAATATTATTGACGTCTTATTTATTTTTTTATAACATACAAATTACGATTCGGTAGACTGACTTTCAAAGACTAGTTTAAGATGTTATTTAGGTAATAAAATACAACAATACTAATATGTATATCATCAATATGACGAACATACTTGTGTATATTCGTATAACACTGGTTCGTTACTTACTGAGAGACTGAGAATTTACAGCCAAAACTATGTTTCTTTTTCACTACGCTTATGCATGATGCTATCTTATACTCTACAAGTAATCTACAAGTCAAATTCTAGCTTAATGCCAAGAGTTCTTCGTGTTTATCTAAGAGCAGAATACTACAGGATCGAAAAAATGTTTTTACGTTTTACAGTCAAATCTATGTAAAAAAGGAATAGCATGACAAGAGCTATACAATCAATACAAACGACATTGTGGGTATTATTTCGTTAATAAAACACATCTCTACTTAATTTATCCTTTATATGAAAAAATAATAACGAGATGTAAACATATGTATGAAACTGTTAATAACAATCTGACTTTATCCTTATTTAGCTGGTAGCATTGAGATGTAACCGCTTGTATGTCATACATTCCTCATATATTAGACGCATCAATTAATTACCCTGTCCTTTGTATTCATGGTAATATAGTGCAGGACGTGATGACTGCACGGATACATACCTACTGGCGTAAGTGCAGATCATTGATTCATCCTCACTTTGGCTTGAATGACAACTTGTTTTTATATAGCCACATACAAAAATAACATTGAAATACTTCTTAAATACTACAATAGTTAGAAAGATAAATTGTATTTTTTGTCAATAATTAAACATTTTAGTTTTATACACGTTTTATTGATATCTCGCTTATTTAACAAGTCACTGCAGCATAACAATGAGCACAAATAAACATTCATAATAAATATAAAAAAATCTTGGTACCCTCGATTTGAAAACTCTTTCTTTCATATTTTAATTAAAGTAACTGTTTCTCAGAATTTCAGTTTTCAAAATGCTTGAACAAAAATATAATTTTCATTATGTATTAAATTTCAACTGCACATTTCGGGTAATGGATATAAAAAAAAAACAAATAAATACTATGTAAAAGTTATTTTACATAATGGCTAACTGTGACAGTAAAAATAAATCTGAGGTGGTGATTTTGTAAAAAATGACATTGACTTTTGAGACCTTCTGGAGTTTGAACATTCGAAAATAGTAAAGTATTATATTACACTAAATATCAATAGCAGTATTTTGTTCAGGGTGAGCTGTCGAGCAAAGTGAGAACATTTGAAAATGTTTACATCATACTGTTCACCTAGTAATTGACCTTTTAATCTAGATTATGATTTAATATTTTAAATGTCGTATATTAATGTACTGTGGTTTAGGCACATACAGTATGTTTTATTGTTACGAACACTACCAGCTTAAATGGTGGTTTAACAATCTGATTACTCATATAACTGATGTATAAATAATATGTGTGTGACTTATGTCGATCAAATATGAATGAAACAAATTAAAACAGTTTTAAAAATAACATAAAATTGTATTTGTTTATTTAATTGTAGTTCAATTTAATTAAAAACTATATAAGCATTTTGGTATTATATGCTTTGGTTATGTAAATATAAACCAAAAATTTCTCCAAATTTAAGCAATTCTTTACATGTACACAGTAGTTTTATTATAGTGTTTTATTTGTATACGTAAGTCACCAAAATGCTTTTTATAATTAGTATTTTGTTATTTCCGCTAAACAATTAATAAAGAAACGTTTCGAAAATCACCCGTTAGCTAGTAAACTGGAATACTAATCAGTATTCCAGTTAAGATGAATATAGACTTAAATTAGATTATTAATATAATAGTTTTAGTAAAATTTCTAGTTTTAAATACATAAATCACTATATTAGTTACCTATACCTTTAATCTATTAATTACTTGTATTACGTATTTATATTCATCATATGTCTAATAGAAAGGCAGTAAATGTGGGTATCGTATGTTGTTGGTGCTTTGTAACAAAGATTACGTGAGCTTAGTTAAGTTACGAAAGCACAATACAGTTCGCACTGAAATAAATTTAGCGCACTGCGAAGAGGAAGCAATGGCTGATATAACTAAAATAAATTACTAGAAGTGACATTTTAATAAATTGTAACAACAAAAAAAATTTTGTAACAAGAAAAAAAAAACGTTTTCAAGTGCCTAATAAACACCTACTTTTGTCTGAAAAATGTTGAAATATAAATATTATTTCTTTAAAAATATTAACGTTATCAGAATCGATATCTATAGATACGCCTATCTATTACATTGTACACGACACGCATCTCAGCATGTAAAATAGATAATGAGAAAGAAATAATGCTATTCTATCAGCTAAAAAAATAAAATATAATTGTGGAAATAATTTTCTGCTTAAAATTATATTCATTGTGTAGTTTTTTATTTCTCCATTGTACGCCTCATGTATATTTTTTATATATGTTACGAATAATATAGTATTTCGTTCATTTCCCCACTTTCACGATTTATTCGTTAGTTTTAACGTAGCGCAACTTGTCTTTTTTGTTTTGACTATTACAGCCCATGCTCACTTGCTCAGTAAGTCGGAAACGTGTGATTAGTTTTTACACGAGTACCTGTTCCAGCTTGTTTGGATCCGTGCATTTGGTAAGACGCGTAGTGAAAGTGATTGCGCTGATGTCGCGTGCGCGGGCGCACCCGCCGACCTTGCCATATACGAACGCACGGCGCTGCGACGCATCCATTGCACTACTTACCTTGAAACGTTTTTTTGCCTGATTCGCCATAGTCCAAGTTAACCATGGGCCATGTGCAAAGTATGAAACACTTATGTAATCTTGATGAAATTAATTTGAAATACATCGATAAAGAGTGAAATAAAACATATTTTATGTGCATATTAATAAGAAAATATCATAAAATGATGATAAACAAACCAATGGTTTATGTTATGTAATATGATTTGTTGGTAAGCGCTGTATAGTAACGTATAACTAAATGTGCGAGCCATTGCTGACGCAGCGTAGTATATTGTTGTTATAATTGAGCGCGAAGAGTCACGTGTATTCGAGGACGAATCATATGCGCTCGCAATTGCAGTTTAACATTCACACTTAGATTGAGTCGTTCTAGAATCTTATCGTTATAAATACAAGCATCTTGTTTGTTACAATATATCTTTTATGCTCTTTTAAATCATTAATAAAGTAAATCAGGTAATTTGTATGTAATAAAGTTTCTTGGAATAGTACGAAATGACTATAACGCACAACTTAGTATTTTTTTTTATATTTTTCATTTAGAATGTTAAAAAAAGTTACAAGAAATATAGAAACAGATACATAGACATAAGAGCTATGTAATAATTTATATAACTTTTTATATCATATACTTTTTCTGACAAGAGCGAAATCCCATGATTTTTTAAACTAAATGAACATAATATGATTAAATATATCGACTGAAGTAAACAGATTACCATATATAATTCGGTACGAGATTGTGTATTAGTATATTGGCAAATAATGCGTATTTGTTTCGGGGCCGTAGCGATAGAGCGGCCGACCTCTCCGCCCGCGTTCGCTTTATAACAGCTAGCATTGAGGCATTTACCTTTCCTAGGTCGGACTTGTCCTCAATACAGGCTCGAAGCGTTAATATACAGCGATGTATGGAATGCTGTATCGGTTAAGACACAAATTTTGTGCAACATATGCCTAATTCGACAGGTTAGTTTGCGCGAGCCTCGTCATTGCTAACCCCGTTAGCCAGATAAGTGCACTACAAATATTCCATAAATATATTGCTTAGGACATAATGGACTAAACTTATTTTAATGAACTAAATAAATTGCAAGGACATACTTTTAAACTATAAGTAAAATCTACGATAACACACAAAATAATTAATAAATGTCGGAATATAATTTTCCTAACACGTTATGTTGGTTGTGGTCAGCGAACAAGTTTTAAAATTTGTTAACGATGATTGATAATGTCAAAACGCAGCATTTAATTATCATATTTATTCATAATGTGTGTTTAAAAAACAGCAAGCAAGAGACAAATTAAATAAAACCTACGTTACAATAGAAATGTCTTGTTTTTCATATTTTTATTAGTTTGTTTGTACCTGAGCTTAAACGCTTATTACATTTAACTTAGATAAACATGTATAAATACACCTTATTTTTTAAAAGTATATCATACCATTAATAACTGATTTTTTCTTGTTAAGTACATTATTATTTTTCTTATTAAATAATAGAATAAATATTGTAATTTTTTAAGACCGCACAAAATATTGATTGTTTATGAAATAATGACAATTGCCTCTATAATTGAATTAATAACTTTATAGGAATTGAGATAAAACTCGGTGTCAAAAAATATTTAATATAATTTTTATTACCTACTTAAATCGTTGTTTTACATGCATGCATCACCCGCTTACATTCTTATGTTCCTCTTGGAATAGAGTATTCTGTATTTAGACTGTTCTCCATTTTTTACTCTATTTCGATTATGATTTGATGCTTCACTCGTTAGACAGTTCAATTTCAATAATATATTACCCTTACTGGTAATGTAATAAATTATATCTCTAAAAATCTATATATTAGTGTACAAGGGAGAACAGAATGTCTCAACACCATAGCTCTCATTGCTTTAACAATAAAATGTGTAAAATAAAATATACTGTAACTGTATAATTGATCTGATTAATTGTTTTCTAGCACTTAGCTCCTTCGCTTTCCTCTTTATTGAAATAAATTATATAAGAACATTTTTAAGTCATATGTATATTCATAATAGAATTCGAAGATGAAACTACAAATCTGTAGTGACGCATAATTTAAATTTAATTATAAACAATTTGTATTTGTATAAAATTGTAAGAATTGGCCTTTCCCAATATGTTTATGGAGTAACCCAGTATAGAGTCAGAGGTATTTCCCTTCGTCTCTGATAAAATAAGAGTAAACAAATCGTTTTGGTCAATCTGGCCATGCTAAAATTAGAATATATTGTTTAAAATGATTATGTATATTACATAAAATCTCATCTATCTTGTTCTTATTACTTTTAGTATGAGTTTGTATTTCAACTAGTGGCCCTCTTGCGGTTTCGCCCGCCTAAACTCACGACAAAATAATTGAATATGTACGGTATACTATATGGGGTATCTTAATATTTACAGTTACATATACTCATTAGAATTTTTGTCTGTCTGTCTGTACGTTTGTCTGTCAATCATGCTAAAACTACTGGAAGGAAAAATGAATTTTGGCATAGTTATAACTCATAGTCATATAGGATGGTTTTTTTAGACATTAGATGTAATTTTGGAAAAAATAATATACTGATAATTACGGGATAGATAAGAGTTCTACAGTTTTATTGTGAGTGTTGGTTATTAAGAAGGAATTCTTACAGCAACAAAAATTAAAAAAATAAAAGTCACAGTTATCATATGTCCTTTCGAAATAACGTTATCTACTATACGTAATTGAACATTAGAAACATGTTATTTGTTTCTTTCAAATATAAATTGAGAATTGAACGTATCTATTGCATTTCTAATTTGGTTAAATAAAGTACGGAATTAGATCCCTCCGCCCAACAACCAGTGTTAGATAGACGAAAATTACAGATATACCAGGTATACCATACACGAGTATAATAAAGCAATAATACATTCTATTAACTTTAATGAGTATCGTCACAATCCTCCCTTGAAGCACGATGACGTATACTATGTGACATTGAACGCTCGACCCGATTAAGCACGGCAGATGAGTCGCGAGGTCGTCCTCTGTCTCGCTCCAGCATTGTTCACTTATCGTCCATTATTCTGAAACTGTTATCCGTAATTAATAACAATGTTGCGTTGTGAGCTTGCGCATACATAGTTCCTAGAAATATTGTTTAAGGGCTATTTAGTTTATAGCGACTAGGAAGTCCTTTTTATTTATGATGCGATTGTCATAGACAACTTGTTGCTAATTAAATAGTATTATATTTTGTGTTTTTATACTAATTAATTTTGATTAAGCACCCTTCATTAGTTGCACTATTCATTTTTTTATTGGATTATAGTTCTTGTTTAATACTATGTATTGAATAGTTTATTTTGTAATATACAAATTATTGTTTATGCTTCTGATATTAATAATATTTGTTAAACTGATTATTTAATAACACATATAAAATAATAAAAGTTTTTTTTAATTTTGAGCTAGTTATTTCTAAGAATTTAGACGAACCTTTGATTTAAATAGCGTCTATAGAGAGAAAGAATATATATATATATATATATATATATATATATATATATATATATATATATATATAAATATATATATATATATATATATATATATATATATATATATATATATATATTTTAAACCAAGTAAGATGGCCCTGATGGGCTTTATTGCGCATTAAATCTCGGTACTCTACTATGGTAACGAATATTTTTATTATAATTCATTTTTGTTATTATCCGTAGTGGAAAAAGGATACATTGTTATTTATATCAGTTCAAGTTAGTTGAGGTTATAATATAATTTTAATATTTTCATTACACCTAAATTGTATGAAACTTTCTTGAAAGACGATTTGCTTAAGTGTGTGGCCAATTAATTCGTAACGAGTTAAAGTAGTAACAAACTGACAAACATATATGGCGGCACTAAATCAATACGACAATAATGTAAATCGTCGCGATTGTAATCTTGGACGCGGACGTATGATGTCACAAACGAGGCCTTGCAGAGGTAGCGAAACTGCTGATTATTATAAAACTAGTGGAATAAAATATTCTCATATTTTATATTTGATAGTCTCCGTCTAATTATCACGAGAAATATCTGTATTTAACAATATTTTGTAGCGTCTTAGGGTTAAGAATGGTCTAAAGATTATTTTGACTTATATTATAAATGAGAATTATTATAACTTTGGTAAAATTTCATCAATAATAATGTTCTTGTGTCATTTAACGATTTAACTGATTGTGTTATTTTGCGTTATTTTTTTTCAGATTTAAGTTCCATCCCGAATAATAGGGTAGTTATAGACAAGCTAATGTAAAGACTGACCGTTGACTGCTTTACATTCTAAATCGAGATATTGCTTGTTAAACTCACCGTCTTGCCTTGTCGTAAGGCAAGACAAAAAGATTGGACCGGTAACGGACTAAAAGATTGAAAACAAATAGACGTAATTACTCCTTCGAGTGAGAATGGAACCCACAGTAAGTCGCGATTATTATCAGACGCTGGCAGGATAGCCACTTTTGTACTACTAAGATGTAAATGAATACAGAAATGTGATTAGGCAATTTACATACAGTTATCAAATATGATATTAGATAAAGCACGAGACAAATACAATGTAAGGACTCTTCTAAATGTTTAGATTTCTATATATTTATATATATAAATTAACTTTCCTCATAGAAAGGCAGTCATTAACTTTTATCGATAGAACAATCCGTTTCCTGTTTTTTTTTATATAAGCGAATAATAATATAAACGATTATTTAATTCAAAGATGAGTAGGTATGTTTTGACATTAGATTTATTTATCCTTTTAACCTAATTACATAGCTTACGTACTTAAAAAAAGAAAAAGAATCATTGATAATCGAGCATTGATACATATGCCATAAGAGTGTTTACATTAGTATATTTTTGACCAGCTGGCAGACACTTCAATCTGAATTTCAATGTTTATGTGAGAAATTTTTGCCTTCTAATTATGACTTTCAATCAAGGCGAGTATATTTTTGTACATTATTTGAACAGTTTACTAATATGATAGCGACTGCGGTACGTTTAAAGTGCGAGCGTATGACATATCACGTGTCACTACACAATACGAATGCTAAAGAGTGACGCAAAAGGCAAACAAGTTACTAGATTACGACACTATTTATTATTTTGTGAACACTTACAATTTTTTGCTATTATGTACAGATATTTTAAGTAATTAACCATATTAATAACACATCAATTTCGTTTCGTATTGGCTTTATGTCTCGACATATTTTAATAATAGAGGCCGTTCGTGGCGCAGTGGGACAGCGTCTGCCTGTAAACGCGATCGGTTCGAACCCCATCGGGAGAGTGATTATATTTAAATTATTTTCACTTCCTCGCTCCGATAAAGACAAAGTGCAGTGCTGAATTCCAACACTTAAAACGCAGTCTCGAATAAAAAAAAATATTTAATTATAATAATTTATAATAATTTAAGGTCTTTGAACTAAATGTAATAAATTTTAAACACAGCTTATAAATGAAATGACTAATTATTATTATGTAATAATTTATAAATATACATTATTAAAACGAAGCTAGTCTTAATACTTCTAAACTTTTTTCCCTATAAACTTTACGGCCTAAGTCTTGTTTAAACAGAATGAAATAACACCAGTAGTTTAAAAATATAATTTCAAAAAAATTAATTAACGTCGTATAATTGTTATATTAAAACGAAAATAATAATAAATTAAATGTATTTAATATATATATACCAAAAAAATATTAAATAAAAGCTTGTAATCATGTAGTTTATCACGTAATGAGGTTATACACATATGAGAGTTGGACGTATGTACATATGTACATATCTGCGTCTTGTTACAATGACCGCTAGTGTCTAGGTATGCGCGCGAATTAATAAATCAATACTTATATCGCTTTGATAGGAGTTCAGCTAAAAACTATTGACTTTTTCATGTTTATATTTACTGCCTAAAGCGCATTTACTTTTATTTCCTTATATTTGTTAATTATAATTATGTAATCTATTTCCAAATTTGCTTTATTTTTCCTTAATAATACCTTATAATTGAGGAATATTGAATCAAATCGAATATTAGCTATTGATCTCAGTATGTTAAAAGTTTGGTAATGTGTAGGTATAAGCTTGTACTACGATATACTGTTTATACTTATTTTATTAATTTATTTAATTTTTATAAATGTTGGTATTCTGCACTTGTTCTCTTTAAGCATAAAAAATATAAAAAGATGTGAAATACTATGACTTCACATATAAATAGATGATATAATATCAATACATAAAGATATCTTAATTACATTAATATAATCTAAATTTGCTTGTATTTTCCAAGTGAATGGCTTGAACCTAACTCGAACAATTTTTCATTACAAGAATTTCTTTATATCCATGTAGAAACGGTTTTGATCGAAAATTCAATACATTTTTAAGTCACAATCAGACATTTGTCCTGAAACTAATATAGGTCATGACAGCCCGCAGATCATAGTCAGAGAAAGACATAATTAAGATAAAAAAATAAAAGCGGCGCCTGTCGGACGTTATTATATAAGGATTCATCGTGCACAGTGCTGCAAATGAAATGATGTTCTAATTAAGTATTTCAGTAGTAAAGTAACCAATTTAAAAGGCAGCTCGCTCGACATATTGATGACATAAACATTTTTTTGCTTTTTTATATAAAATGGTTTTATTAGTTTTAATGTACCTTTACTTCTCCTATTTTCTTTCACTTCTTCTTTCTTCTTGCGCCATGCGTTGCAGTCTTCTTTGGTCATCTTTATTTGATCTTATAAAAGTGAATACGTATACGTTTTATAATATACGTTATTAAAAATATTTTTCTTTATTTAATATAATAAATAATAATATATAATAGAAGTGTGTAACACTCTAATTTGGTTAAAAAAAATATATTGCCAACTTCACCCTTAGCGACATTCTATATAACAGAATTAAATAGTCAGAGAATGCCTAGTGTAAGTACTATAAATTTTCTAATTATCTTCTGAATTTAAGAATATTAAGCGGCGGATTTGAACGCCGCGCTTTATCCAACCAGAGCGGAGAGATGGAAATAATTTAATTATAACCGAAATCATAACCATCACATTTACGGTTTAAAAAATATATAAACACATTTGGATAATCAGCTAGTTGGCAGAAGCAGCGTGCCGTGCTCACCAATGTCCGAGCCCCCTTCAAGTATTATATATGAGCGTACATTATAATTTCTAGAAAGCATTGCCTCGAGTTCATTTGCTTAAACTTTCGATGTGCTATGAATTTTTAACTCTGATTTCTCTTCTAGTTTGTAATTGTGTTTTGTTTATTTACAATATTTGGTGTGTCTTTTTCATATTTCATACTGACATTTAATTCTGAATAAAAAAATACCTATATAAATAATTTATATCGAGTCATATAGATCCAAATGATTTAACTAACATATTCAGTATTTATTATTAGTTCAAAAGTGCTTTTCTTATATAGAGAATACTATTACGTATTATTAATTTATTTAATCAATTGTTTATTAAACAAGTTAAACCTAATAGACTAGGACATTGTTAAAATAGATTAATGTATACTATATCGTTAAATTCATAATAACCTCAAGAATCATAATTTCTTAAAGTTAATTATTAATTAATATAAGATAATTTATTTTCAACAAATGTTAACAAAATTACTGTTAACATCATAAGAAATTAATGTTTTATAAAGTGATACAAATGTGTGAATTACGTAGAGCGTGTGATGCTGAACGAAATGAACAGCGCGTATAAATTTCCCTAGCATTCCCACACATAAACGTCACTGCGTTCCTACGCAAGCGAACCTTCCTCGTCCGTGTGTGCGTACAGCCGTACAGCCGTATAGCGTAGCAGTCCACGATTGTTTGAGTGCACGTAGTCATACATCTGTACTTAAGCGGTACCGACGAATTATAGTTATACCTTATTTTGCTAGCAATAGAGTCTAGTTTCCCGCATTATACGAAAGGTCAGACGCATATCGTCAGTTGTGCCATTGTACCGTATTGTTTCATGTTTACGCGTCTCTGTGTAGTGAGGTTAAGTAGAGCGGCTTTATCTCGGAACAAAGATTTCCATAGAGTTCAGATTAATTAAACAAATATATCCAAAATTTTAATGTCTAATTTTGACATACAATTTCGTAGACAAATCGATTTTGATACACTAGTGGATAAGGATATATCATGTTGTTATTACTTATCGTGATGTTATCGATTATTTTTATGATGCCAATCTCATCAGTTGTAAGGAAATTTGTAGATTGTTTTATCTATTTTCACGATGTACATTGTGAATGAAGCATAATAGAATTAATTAAAAATATTATTTATGATTAGTGCGCGTTGCACATTGCGGAGCATTGGCCATCCTAGTTTAAATGTCATCGAACGGGGTTTCATAAGAACGTCAATCACGAGCGGTCACCTACTTTCGCGATCGACTGACGGCGATTAGTCGACTATGTACATTCACTGAGACCTCAACTCGCCTCCACGCAACAATTGTTTCTGTAGGAATCTTTTATTTATGGCAACGCGGAGTTGCGTTAGTGTGCGTGGGCAGTAAGCGACGGCGCCCGTGTCTTACCTGTATGATAACAGAGACACATTAAAATGGACCTTATCTGTTTGAAATACGAATGGTATTCGAACAGCCGGCGCCGCGACAGAAATGCTCTACCGATAATAAGTCAACGCTCGAACTCGCCTGTTTGACAGGATTCCAACCGCGTCTGTCCCTGTTTGTTTATTGTAATCGGTTTGACAATGAGCTTAAGGTGCGGTTTCGAGTGATCTCCGGGCGGGCGGCTCGCGCTCTTCTGTGATTGTTCTCTCCGCTACTCGCCCGTGTTTGTGTTGGTATGATACGTCATTGTGTACCGGCTTACTGTAGATTCGCCTCTTAGCATCCATAATTGCTTGGCGTTCGAGCTACTTTTAAAGCTCTTTGTTCATTAGTTTCGCGTTGATTTATATAATTTTAAAACACTTGTTACAAATTGTTTTGCATGCATAACTCATACGATTTATGACTTTATAAAATATGTAACACGTATTATTGCGTTACAGCTATATAAGCTTCAATGGATCTACGATATAATTGAAAAGAAAATTATAATTTAATCAATTAAATATATTTTTATATTAACATATTATGCTATATAATTATAGTTTATATTTCAGTATTTCTAACATCTCACTTATTAATGTCATAAATACAATAGTTCATCTATCGATTTTGTGGCATCTCAGGAAACGATACAAATAAAGTGTTTATAACTCCGATAATCTGCAGATAACGGAAGGTCAATGAGGAGAGTCGATCGCATGGCGGCTTAATGACGCGCCGCGTCAAACGACAAGTGGGCGGTGCGGCAATTATGTTTATTAGTTTTTGATATATTGCTGCATGTGACGTAGAAAGTGTAGTCAAAACTCAGTTGTCAACGTTCAATGTAATCGTTACATGGCGCATCCTTCGCGCACTGTAGTTCTCAATCTCTTCAGTGCGGTGGTGGAGGTGCGAGCTGCGCAATGGAGTGTCGTCTCGCTCACACGCACACGACCTCCTTGCAAGTGCTGCTCGCAAGGTCGGCTGCCTTAATTAATAAACTCACCGTAAAGTATTTGACTCGACCCGACCGGAGACTACTACAATCTTTACAAGCCTTTGTCTAATTATTGACCCGGACTAGAGGTTTTTCTAATTGATCGTCAAATGCCGTCTGCTATATTTAATAATGTAATAGAATGGAGTCAATATGTATTATTTGAATAAACTTTGTTTTTCCTGATTATAGAATTATATAGAATTTATTGTTTATCATTTATATGACAACCGTATAATTTCGTTTCAGCACAATTTATTAAAAAAATGATGCATTCAATAATTTAATAATTTATTATGAGCAGGAATAAAACGTACCATAGCCATCTAAACACGTTTAGAGTAATCGAAATCTCATGGTTAAGATGAATTACTTATTATGGACTGTTTATAATATCTAATTGGAAATATTATAGATGTGATATAAAAAATAAAATTCATATAAAAATCAAATACAACAAAAGCAATAAATCGTGCTGTCATGCATTTGATTTCAAATTGAGTGAGACAAAGCTGCTTCCATCATGAAACTTTTACATGATCATAACCTGGTTTCATATTCACTCTAAGGTGTAATCAAGAAATATAGAACAAAGCGAAGAGTAACTATCTTTAACACACAATATATCCTTTTGCTATATACAAACAAACGTAATATTCGTAAAAATAAAAAAAATGAATATTTTTACGGTAATTTATTAAGCGTAGGTAATTTAATTATACTTTTAAATATATGGATATAGTAACGTTTTGTTTACTTAATTATTTCATAAAATTAATTCTAGATGTGAATATACATTTAATTTTAATATATACGCATTTAATTTTAATATATATTAAGCTTAAATATATCTTGCTAAATTTTTTTAGATAATCACCATGTTAGAATTTGCACATTGCAATTGATTCTCGAAACTTTTGTAATTCTACTTAGTTTTTGTCCTACAATAAAAAAATATTTGCAACAATATATATATATATATATATATATATATATATATATATATATATGTTTTTACTTGAATTATAATACCTAAACATATGAAGTTGATTATATATTGAAAAAAGCAATACTTTGGCACTTATAATTGTTCAAGTTACTTAATAAGTTAATCCCTTATTAACGCCACACCACGTGCCGACAAATACTATATGTCATACATATGAAAAAGTTGTTCGTAAAAACGTGTTTTGTTGCGAATCGTCCACCTGACAGCAAGCTGTCATCATCATCTATTAACACCTGCGGTGGGGTGCTTGATATTCGATGACCTTGGAAATACTAGTTTTGCTAAAGTTCAAAACGCACTTTATGTTACAATTTAGTATGACAATTTCGTATTAGTATTTTGTGAACTGTTGACCATTGTTAATCGGTCACGTTATAGGTGAATGATGTGGATGATTTTATATGTAATTTCGGTGACAAGATTTTTATAATAAATGTTATAAATTTATTTAAAATATGCACTTGCTTGTATTTTTCAGTTAATCTATTTTTAGGCTTAGTCGTATGGATTTAGTAAGCAAAAAATAAGCTTCACGGTTTATCCAATATAGCAGAATAGTCAGAGAGAGCTTAGTATTAGGATACTGCCGCTACCTTATGAATTAACGCAACGTTTTGTCTTACCAAAGCAGATAAGAAAATAATTAAACAAAATAATAATCATACCCTCGAGTCGGATCGAACCCATAACCATTTACCCAGCGTTTATAGCCAGACGCTGTCCCACTGTACCATGATGACCTCAAAAGATAGGATTAATATACAGGTTAAATTTTAGATAACAACATAATATCTAGCAAAATAATAATGTAACGTTTTCTTTGTTTAAGTTTATTTATAAGTAAGATAAGCATATGTTTCATATTTACCGAGGTGAAGTATGTAATATGTCACTTTTACTGTAATTCTTTGTGTTTTGGCCAATAAAATAAAACATTTATAATATTATAGAAAGTTTGAGTAATTGTTATTTAGTAGATATATTTTTTTATTAAAAAGAGAAACTAAAACCTTTTTCGGAATTTGTTACTATAGCGAATAAATGACGAAATTGTAATCGCTTACTAACCTCTTATACAACAAATTACAATGTTATATAAGTGACATGTTTTAAAATACATAGTACGTATTTTGCATTTTCTTGTACAAGTTATCTTTATTTAAATTACTGCCAAGTATTAAAGGCATTCTACTTTTTTACTTGTTTATTGTCAAGTATTATGCAAAAAATAATCAAGTTTCTGACCAATATTAAATGACTTTTTATTATATATGTCATACTTAATTTAATTAAAATACGAAATCATCTTTAATCGCAAACAAACAACCCGCATGACGTATTGTACTTCTTTTAATTGGTTCTAACTACTAAAATTCTGCAAAGATACGTAAAATCGTTTATTTAATGTTACTAAAATATTATAATAATTTATCTTGATGTTTTATTCGTTAAGTGTTGAATACACATAGACGCTTATAAATGTCGCATATTTTTTTATCATCATTTTCACGCCAATATTTTTGAAACTGCGTTCATAATTAATTATACTTATATTTTTTGTTGGAATATAACGAATTTTGTATGTTTTTATTTATGTTAGGTACTAGAAAATTGGTAGTATATTATTTACTATTTTTAAAGTGTTATTCCACACTTACGATTAGAAAACATTTTTGAAAAAAGGTATAAAAATTTGAACGCAGGGGGATTCGAACCCGCGCTCCTTCGATACTGTCCAAGCGCTTTGACCGCTAAGCCATGCGTTCTATTACCAGCTGCGTCGAAATTTTTATACGTTTGTTACAACTTATCTATGTTGTTAGCATCTCTGTAGAGAAATTTTTACAAATTTTTACTACTTAAAGATTGTTAAGAAATAATCGTTTGACAAGAGAGATTGGTATTTTATTTTAATATTTACTATTTTTAAAGTGTTATTCCACACTTAGGATTAGAAAACATTTTTGAAAAAACGTATAATTTTTTTTAAATGTTTATTATTTTATTACTTTGTACAAGAATTTCGACGCAGCTGGTAGTAGAACGCTTAGCTTAGCGGTCAGAGCGTTTAGACGGTATTTAAGGGCGCGGGTTCGATTCCCGCTGCGTTCAAATTTTTATGCGTTTTTAGAAAAATGTTTAGTACTATATTCTTGGTGGGTTGGTACTATATTCTCTCTCGCTATCCTGTGCTATAGGGGACAAAATGTAAAATTATATTTTTATATGATTTTTATGATAATCTCATTACAGAATACCTCAGTGTGCTTTAAGAACATTTTATAAAAATGCTACTATTTAAGTTTCTTGAAATTTTTTATGTACTTTGTTAAATACATTCAAAATTCTCACACCCGTCTTTTTTTATGCAATTGAGCGGTTAACTTGTACATGCGGAATTCGTGATACCTAAACAAACCATTTTTATACAAAACAATCTTAATTGCCAATTTTTTGTAACTGTTGCTATTTTGATATTATAAATTTAAGTGTGCTTAATACAGACTCGCTTATGGGATTGCTATATAACTAGCGGTTTTGCAAGTAACTGGACTACTGCCGCGATCCGTGGCCGTGTTGACTGTTGAGTCGATTCGCCTAGATTTATAGCTGCAGAAATGCTATTAGACATCAATGGCGTAATAATTTACGTTATTATTTTTTTAATATAAATTATTGTTTTTAGACAATAATTATGCAGTGCTTTCAAAATATTCAGTTTTATATATAATCATATTAAACGCTGCCAATAAATTTATTTTGTAAAGTGTATTATATATATATATATATATATATATATATATATATATATACACGTAATTATTATATTTACAGCGACATCAAGAGGCTGAGGTCCATTACTTAATAGGTAGAAACATCACATCTACATATTATAATCTATGCGTACTTGGTCGTGGCTCACATTGTTACTTGCTTATGTAAGTCGGAGCGTCTTCCACTTTCGAATCAAGTTTATTGACACGGCAAGCTCGACAAATGCCTGCTTCACAGTTACATCGTACGGCTTTACTTTGATTATATACCCGTCGAAATGCGCGATCTTATTCCTCTTAATGTTCTCATTTCGACACAGAACCGGATCTGAACGTGTACGGTCCAAGGGTGACGTTAAGTGAATCCGTAATGCATCATACCAATTTTGGTAATCATGTATTTATTATTTTACAGTGAAAAAGCTACTGCGTTGACACCGAACTATATAAGGAGGAGTGAGTGGAGGCAAAGTTGCCATATAGCTACTTAGCATAGTTGCAAGTGTATTTAGCGCAACAATGAAAAGTCATCGGTGACAGCGTGTCATTAACGTCTAAATTTAAATCACTGTCGCAAACATATTGTCGTTATCAAGAAAGTCATTACTCTTATATATTTGTACAGAGATATATCATGTTTACCAGTAGTTAAATTGATAATATAAAAAAAATATATTAGTTTATATAATTTTTGATGATTTAATGCAAATTTTATGTATAGGCCTCATTTAAACGTTGATTTCTGAAGTTTAGTTGGCTCAGGCGCAGCCATTAAATTCTTTAACAGCTATAAATCCTTGCTAAACGATGTTGTAGCGACAAATTCGTACTCGCAGCTAAACGTTAAATAATGATTAATCAATCTTTAAATCTCAGCTTCCTGCGGGTCAAGTGACTTGAACTTACCAATGTAAATATGAAAATTAACAATTATTCCGCACTTATGTAATACATATGTAGTCCAAGAAAGGATAAATATAGTGTTATAGGCACAACGTATTCACACATTATCATTACACTTATCAACTCTAAAAACAAAACTGTTCGCACTTTATTTTACATGAAGGGTATAATATTTTCTCAACATACTATTGTTTCTTTTCTGCATTACACGTAATTTGAGAATATTTCAATCTATATTTACAAGACTAAACAGAGTACTATTTGATAGGAGATAATTTTGAAGCTATATATTGTATCTTACAATATATATTTATTGTATTTTATTTGCTCTTTTAAATTTGTATATATGTATTTAATTGCGAGATTATTAAGTATACGAAGATTTATGTCCGGGTCAGTGATGGGTCAATGGCCGAAAATAAGCTCGGTAAGTTACAAGTTCTTAAGGAATTTGACTAAACCGAATGCTCAAATAGTTTTATATTTGTTATCTTAATTATTTTGCAAAAAAGATCTACAACTATCATGTATAGAATATATTTAAAACAAATAAATATGCAAAATTTAAATATTATGTATTAAGCATTTTTTTTAATTTATTATAACAGTTACTATTTATTTGTTTATTTAAAAATATATATTTCTGATCAATTATTATTCTGCTAACTCTACCCCCCGGCTTTACGTCGACACGTCGCTTGATAGCATCATGTGTAGGATTTCATTTTTCTTAATTAGTATTAGTAATAGTGTTCTGTGATTACATCAGCATTATTGTTATCGTTATATTATATTGATAAATAGATAAACTCCGACGCTACTCTTAATTTCTTTTTATATTATTGTAAATTTAACGTTACGTAAGTAAAGACTTAAGTGTAATAATATATTATATTATAATATGAGACTTTTAATTAAACTATGTAATTGTCAAACATTTTATAATAAAGTGTAAGCTTTAACATGCACATCGTGAAAGGTTGCATCTAAACATACATATCTACACGAGCGTCAGTAGAAATGTGCGCACATTTCTACGTTCATATGTAGATTATACTACTTACGAGTGTGTTTAGTTGTTTGCGAGCCGCCGTTTGCAAAGTAGACTGCATCGTTAGTCACTGACATCGAAACGCGCTGCGGTGAAATCGAACTAAATGACACGCTTCTGGTTTTGTACCTATTATAATTGAATATATTTTAGATAATGTATAGTGGTAATAGCTTTCTTATAGACTAATTAAATTGTCACTATATTATATATCGACTAGTTGCAGAATTTTTAAACGCCAAAGTGCATGAATATCAAAAACTAACTGAAGACAAATATTATAGTCAATAACTTGAACTTGTTTGAGTTATCATCACTTTGGAATCATAAATTAAATTATTTAACTTTGAGAGAGAAGACATGTTTTTTGCTTCATACGTAATACCTGCTTAATCTTATACCTGAATGTAAAGAACAAGTTTGTTTTAATTACGTTTAAAATGTAAACGTTAGAGGTTGTCATTTCTCGAGACTGTGTTTACATCATTCTTGATATCATCTCGAAAGCGCAATGTGCGTGTAGGCATCTTACAATTTACATAGATCGCGGTCACTTATACTATTCGCTGCAGTTTTGCCCAGATTCAAACGAATATTATACGGTCGAATTAAGGCGTTGATAATGTGCGAGACAATGTGAGGAGGACGGTCCCTCTTCCACGTTTCAGTATTTGATTTCACCCGTATGGACAGGTTTTAAGACCGGAATGTGAGCCGTGGCATACGGCCGACTTTAATAAAGCGCACACTTGCTTGCTACTTTATTACTTTTTGTTGTCGTAAGTATAGAATCTTTTGATAAATTATATGTATATACACTGGTCCGGTGATGGTCCGTTTATGGTTGGTGCGGTGACATGAAATCCTAAGTATCATAGAATATTTATATAATATTGCGACAGGGGCATAATTTAATACTGTAACGGTAAATATATTGTTAAAGTATTTTTACATAGAAGTCATTCAAGTAGGAATATTTAGTGTTTTTTTTTCATTTTTGCTTTTCTAAAAACGTCGTTATTTTAGATTTTGATAGAAGTTTTTTATTTTTTCAGAGAATATCTTGATTAATAATAACTTAATTTTTGACGTTTCAGCATCATTTCGAAATTAGGTTTTTTATTTTTAATATACATACATCAAATTTGGTATTTCATGTTTTCAACATGATATGAATAATACTAAAAGCCATTTTTGCATTTAAAATTGTACTTTGATTATTAAACTACTAGAATGCTGCAAATAGAATAGCCCACGCTGTATACATCCGTAGGCGTTCAATGGTGACGTCAGGGCCCTACGCTCGCTACGCAGCTACGGCACGCGATCCCATTCAACTGAGATGTTAAATTATGCTTGGAAAAAATGGGTAACAAATATATTAGTAATTTTTTTAGGTTTTTTGTTACTAAAATCGCTACGTTTGATATTAATAAGTATATAATTTATTTTTATTGGCACAATAAAACTATAATTAATGTAAATAAATGTGATTACGGAGTTTACCAAAAATTAACGCTACAATCATTACTCATTTTTAATAAGCTAAAATACCAAAGTAGCATTTACATGTTATTTCACACCTAATCTTCGCATTACTAAATACACTTCATTAGGTAAATATATCGTGATAAATGTTTTACTTACCTGTCGCGACCGCAGCGCGTTTCAATAATAACCGTGATATTGCGATGATACAGACTGGAAATACTCGTTTGGCGGATGTCGATATCCTTAAAGGCTTACGCGATGATGTTTATTGTTAACCATTACTTATTCATTGTAATAATTCATTGACTGTTTTTATATATGATGTCCCAATAGTTCTCCTTTTAAGCAGCAATGGATAGTTAACAAGCAAATATAAACAGTGACAATTTTGTTTGTGGTCAGGACGCGGCAGCAGTGTGTGTAGTGCGATGCCAGAGAGCGGCTTTCATTCATGCCGCCTCGGGCTATGTTCCTCACGAGATCTCATCTTCCAATTACCAACTGTATGGTCTGTTCAGTGATTTTTGTAATTGTTTTCTGATATTCTTGATATTTATATAAAGCGTGGGATCCATTATTTATGAGTTTATTGGTGTTAAGACATGTAAAATAGTGATTAACATACTATTAATGATAATAAATTTAAAATAATTTGATCAGAAACTGAATCGAAAAATACAAAATTTTCGACTATATTTACAATCGTATCGCATCTAATTTTTAATTGCAATGATAAGGTTGTCAATGAAAAGGTTTCGCCATGAGTGATGATTTTCGAGGGCCAGCTGAGGTGGCGCATTGTGCCGTTGTTGGATTACACAAACTATGCTGAGCGCAATCACTCAGCGTTTCACAATCGCGGGTTCGCCGACCGACACCAATACCTAAATTAATTTTCTTTTCGGGCTGGCGTCGCGGTGTTCATTGTTCAGTTTGTGACTTATTTTAGTCTACATGACGTTGAGTCCACACTCCTATTAATGAGGCATCAAATATTTTACATGTTCAATAGTTCATAAAGAAATTTCATTTTTGTTGCTGTTTATTTATGCACTGTATAATATAGAAAGTATTTCACTTTGCGGGGCAAGTAGTTGCATGTTACCGTTTGCGTGACCTGCCCTAGGAAAGTTCCACGAGTACCTAGCTTAGCCTAAGTTGACCAGTTCTACTTGTATTAATTTCATTTTAAATAGCACTGTATGCGTTGCCATACCGCTATTAAAATGCATACCGTGTTTGATTTCCTAAATATTATAATTATAATTGTATAATCTTTAGACAATATAGTTTAATAAAATAAAATAAATCAATTAATTGTTGATATAACATACAAAAAAAACATACAAAAAAGTTTTTTTCGGTATAAACGTTAATTCTTTGATAGATACGTCGCGGAAGTAAAATGTACATATATCAGCTATAATAGAGTATAATATATTGTTCTCAGTCTTCTATCACCATGACAAAACGAACATTTAAATATAGAAATATAGTACAGAGACTACCCTAGCGAGCATTTTGCCGAACAAAAGTTTTACTTGTTGCTCGTCATATGTATGATACATTGGCACTGAAGCCATCATAGCTTAGCTGGAAGAGTCTGGTTACTGTACATGGTGGTTGACACAATCAGTTTAGACTCACGTTAAAAAATGTTTATGTACATATATGTATAAAGTATTTTTGTGTCGATAGTTTATTTAGAATAAGCGGAGCGATCGATCTTTTCGTTGTTTTAAATATGACCCTAAAGTGGACAATAGAGTGTGTGTTTGTACTTTGTTGTTATGCTCTCTCTGCCTATCTCATAAAACAGAAAATGATAAAAAAATTGCTTTAAATACAAATTGCTATGTACGTGTTCCGTTCTTAGCAAAGGTTTGTTCCGTACAACTGCAACCAGTAGTAGTTAGAGTAGTTTGAAAATGCGTACATGACATTTTACGAGTATAACTGTAACAAGGTTACTAACAGTAGTTATTAGAGTTATCGGTGAGCCCAGCAATGTGGGGTCTTTAAAAAACTATTCAAATGTGAAGGTCATCTATTGATGAAATTACCAAATTGTGTAATGCTTAAGAAATTAATAGGATTTCAATGAATACGTCTTCTTGTCTTATAAGTAAACAAACTAATATATACAGTCCATCTTAAACGGGTTAAAAATTGTGACACTATCCTCTCTGAAATAATAGTATGGGCACATTTATTCTATTCTAAGTAGAACTGCTGGTGGTTGCTTCGTGTATGAAGGACAATATTAACACTTATAATAGGAATAATTAACGATACAACACTGAGCTTAGTTCAAAATCTATTATAATAAATTATATTTTTATTTTGATTTTAATTTATAAATTTTTTTACTATACTAAACTATTTCAATTTATTCCATATCATCAATTATTTAGTCAAAATAAACGAAATTAATTTTTGTGTCTCTGTTACATGAATATGATGTACGCAATCTGTTTCTATTGTATTACTTGCGCCGGCGCAGCGGCCCCGTTACAACAAAACAAATGGAGAAAGTTTAGCTGTTTTATGTGGACCTATATGTAATCTACAATGAAGCGTTTCCTATTTCCTCGTTAAAACTACTGATTATCTAATTAATTATTAAATTACATTTTAAGCTAAGTAACATATATTATGAAATCTTTAATAAAATTTAACAATATGATACCAAGGAAAAGCTATCGGAAATTTTTTTGTAAAGCGACTTTTGACTGATTTTTTTAAAATCTTTATTGTATTGTACATGACAAGAGAAGACTATGAATCGATAAATAGTTCAACACATATTAGTTTTCTAATTATGTGTAAAACCAGTCAACTGTATCATTCGACCAGAAGAACCTTCCATTTGAATCATCTGAGATTTCATATAACATTCATTGTTACTTTCATTTCAATACGGCTGGTGATCGATTAGCAAGGGCTTATTTATTGCAAATCGTAAACTTTTTTGAACGTGAAAAAATATTAGATGCTTAAACATGCGTATAATCAATAGCTAAAGATTTATGGCATATTTTATCGAATGGCGATGGAATTTTATCGAATCGCCGTCACATCGCGTGACGCGATAGAGAATCGTTGCGGTTATAAAAGGTATGTTTCGTGCGACAATGTTTAAGAAATTACTAAACGATAGAATTACAAATGAATTCCTTTAATAAATATGCAAAAAATAATATAACTTAATACGGTGAATATTAATATTTATTTACTAAAATATTGTAGTTTTCTTTTGGTTGCTATAGCAACGCTACCGTGATTTATATGAGCATTATCGAAATATTGCCAGTCGCGAGATTTTTTTATTTGGTAGGGGCTACTCTAGATATGTCAGCTACATACATTATATCCAGCGATTATTTATTGTTTGTAAATTCATTTGTTATTAGTCATAGTTGCCATTACAAGCGTCATATTTGTATTGGAACGGCTCTCGTCAAGGACGCCTATTTAAAATAAATCGCCCAATAATCAAGTTTATTCTTACCATTCTTGCGAAATACATGTTTAAATTGCCTAACAATGGAATGTTTACGTTAACAGTAACAATAGACAGCAATTATTGAACGTTATTTCGTTTTTTAAAGTCAATATTTTATAAATTGTAATCAATTTGTTATTAAAATACATATTGAAATCGTTTATAGGTATTTGTATTGTATCACATTTCTGTGTAATATATGTTCGAAATGTATTAAACTAATCATATTTTTAACTTTACTGTGGCAGGTAATCGACTACGAAGCCTGTAAATAATAATCTATTAAGCTGCTCTACGTGTAAAATATTGCAAATATAACTACCTCTTACAACGTCGGCGATTTAAATAATATATAAGACAGTCTTTATTCCTAACTGCGGATGACAAACAGTTACTTATAAAGCACGGTGGTTTACACAAGAACATTAAATCTTTGTTCTGTTAAAACGTCACAATCTGTCTGGAGCTCGTAAGTGTGGCATGAAATACGGCGATGCAAGTCGCAGTGCTGTAGATACTTAAAACTACAAATTTCTTTAGAAGTGGGGTCAAGTACATGTTTGGTATAGGTAATCGTATAAAACAAATAAAATGATTAATTATTGGATTTTAAGTAGTAATAGTGAAATAATTAAATCATTGTTATATTAAACAACATACAGAAGTTACGGTAGTAAATATTCCAAAGAAGTATGCCATTTCTAATCTTTTTTACACTGTGACTGTAACCGTTGAACTGCCCGCGGTTGCTCCATTAGTCACTGAAACATTCCCTACGTGCCGATCCTCTGCAGATCACCGCTTGCTCATACCGAACCAAGGAACAAGTGCCTGTTTCGTTAAGGACATTTATAAAGTGTAATACATTTAATGATTTAAATGGTAAGATATTGTTGTAATTCATTGTTTTAGCGGTGCACTGTTGAGTTTACAATTTGTGTAACTATATGGATTATGTGTAATCATATTTCACAATAATAGTTTTTTGCTAAGTTACAAATACTCATAGATGTAACTTACAAATGTTATACGAAAAAATAATATAAAATTCATGTGTAACAAAAAAAAATATGGCATATCGTAAGTAAATTATTAAAATAGATGCACCTAGAATAAGATAAAACTAAATAAATAAAATGCGAAATGAACAATGTTGGAATTAAACTAGAAAAGTTTATTTATAATCCTATTCAAAATATATTATAATTAGAAAAACTTTCCATATTTTGATAACAGTTCATAAATAAAACTTAAGTGTGCGTGGTAAACAATCGCAATGGTTATCGATAGGCGACGGTCGAAGCAGCAGGCCGTGAAGGCGGGGACACATTGCACCGCGGTTGCACAATGGCTCGCGTCGGTGTGCGCGGCGCCGGCGCAGATGCATGATTTATTGTCGATCTTGGACCGTTAACGTATTCACAATAGACATGTCAGCAAAGTGTCAAAATTTGCATTTAAATAAAATTTATTATTTTTTTTTCGAATAATGTTGTTTATAACTGTTTTTTTTTCTTACTCATTTCAGGGAAAATAATATATATATAACCAATATATGTACTATTCCAAGTAACAAATAATATAAAACGTAAAATGGGCACATATAATTCATATTTTATAAAAAGAAGCTAATTAGCTTATTTAAATATTATTTAATACTAAAATATATACATATCCTGTTATGCTTACGAAGTACGTGTATGCCATATAATATAAACAACAAAATTTTTAGAGTCAGCCATGTGAATCCATCTTAACTCGGCTCGTGCACAATCGGCATCTGCATAGCTTAACCGCTTCGTTCTCATTAGCCGCCCGTTACCCCGACCCGTCTCTCAACGGGATCGGACGACCTCGGACTGCGCGTCTTTATCGCGCGTTCTGCTATCTCATTGAAAGGGCCAATCATACTTATTTAAATATATGTTTTAAATTTTAACTGAAATTGTTTTTCAGCCTAATATCTTTTTGTTAGTCTCCTATAAAAATGTGGAGATATTACCTAAATGAAAATAAATATAAAATTAATATTGATATAGGTGCAATTTAAAAATTCCAAATATGTTGTATTTATAATTTTTGAAATTATTGTGGCATATCAGATATAATAAAGGTTGTTAACGTGTTTGCCTAAAACTTAGTTGGTGTCCTCTCATTATCATAACTGGCAAGTTTTCTTAGAATGGAACAAAACCAATGTTAAGAATATTTTAAATCGAAATCAATACAATCGTAGTTCCTAAGAAAGCTGTTACATGAATGAAAGCTCTGGTGGGAAGTGTATTTTAGTATTTTTTCATGTGTATTTAATAATTGTTTCTAGTGAATAGATAAGGGGTATGACTAATAAAGAGAAAATATAGACTTTACAGGATATAGGATATAATGTATATTTTTTTTATATGTAAAAAAATATAATTTTATACTTATATTTATTTTGTAAACAATCGAAATTAACTAATTTCATGTTATATTAAGTTTCTCAAATAAACATTTCTAAAATGCTAAAATGAGTTTCAAGCTAAATGGGATATTTTAGATTATCATGTGACATAAAATATTAATATTTATAAAAATATAAATAAGTTCAGGAAAATGTGCAGAATGAAGATATTTAATTCACTAATGAATCAATAAGACAATATTAAACGTGTACTAATATTATCATAGTAATTGAAATAATTGATTATTAACAATTTTATAAAACTTATATAATATTTAACAATTATTTTTATTTTCACTTCCTCTCTCTGGTAAAAGACAAAGTGCGGCGTTGAGTTCCACCACTCAACACGCAATGTCTCGAATTCGGTGTAAAGCGAAGTACGGAGTGCCTTGACACTATGTACATTCTGTCTACCCTGCTATATGCGGGATAAAAGCGTGAAGCTATAACATTATTTAACAATTAGGAACGTACAGTATTTTAACCTTGATCTTCATATCGATATGCTACAGTTTTTTTATTATAAAATCTCAATATGAAAGTTCTAATGAGCAGACCTTGGAGCAATTTCTAAATACCATACTGGTATTGGTATGTAAAATTACATCAAATATACTTTGTAGCAAACAAGCCCTGTGGGTGAGGTCAAAGGCTTTCTCTATAGGCAGTATAGGTATGTACTCTCCATTGATGGGGGAAGGGGCCAGAAAGTGGGGGGTGGTGGAACGCTGTCGCACGCGCGAGTAGAAAGTATTTCTGCCATTGTTTTCTTCATTACGACACTTATTTATCAGCCGTCATTTCAACGTGTCTTATTGTATTTTTTATGCAAATGAGACCTGTTTGCAACTGGAATGAAAGAAGCAAATCGTTGTCGAATAATTCGTACCAATTTCAACCTCACAATTGTTGCAGAATGTTTAAAGGAGATGAAAATTTATAATTTTTGCTTATAACGTATTAGTTTAAAGTTTACTAATTCTTAAAGTAAGTAAGGTTACTAATTCTACTAGTTCGATCGAATAAACCGTGGCAGACGGACCGTGACCATTGAATTTCGGGTAACACATTATTCTTTGCCAACAGATTGGGTCATTCTTTTGTCCGCGTGGGAATGATGCAAATGAGTCGCTTAGCTATTTCTTTGTTTGATTTCGTGAAAGTTTACACGATCGAAGAGGAAACACGGCCGGCGATGGCCTGATGTGAACGCCATTTTTATGTAATTGTTACGTTGCATAGGTTATACAGCCTAAGTTTGAAGTATAAGCGATTTTCAATACACGCATATTAATTATTTTGTTCATTTGTGATTTGATATACATCTTCTCTCTCATGGGCAGCAACGTATATATACCAAAAATGTAATTCTATTTTAGCTTAAATTTTATTTCAATTATTTAATTACCGTAAATATAGTATTATTAAATTATAGCTGATGTATATAGAATAATATAATTAACATATGAGTATATTTGTAGTTTTTATCCATTTATCATAAACTAGTCAATTGTACCGTTTTATCATTTAAATATTTGTTACTTATAGTATCAGTGTGTACTTACATAAGCATGTAATGAAACAATCTTATGAAACATTTTCATTGATAATTGTGTTTATAAGACATTTATTGACGTATACAGTCTTTTTTTTACTTCAAAGACATATACACATTCTAGATATATACGTAGATATATAAATTTTATGCAGATATTAGATATACATATTATGAAAGGCAAAAAGGCCTTGTTGTTGGTCCGATATTCGATATCACACACGAGAAAAGGAATATATTGTTTAGCTTATTATGGAATGTATTTTTAAAATTACAATAAAATTTTTAAGAATATTACTATATTATTAAACTGTTGATAACAGTTCGTCGTCATCATGAATAGAAAATATTGAATATCGCTTGACTTTTATCTTTTGAATCACATGTGCATGATATGGCGGGGATTACTGTTTATAAACACTTTACATTTAATTTTAATATGTATTATTGTTTATAATTTTAGCACTAATACAAAATATATCATTTCACATTTGAGAATAATGACCGAGTTCTTACAAAATACTCACATTATCTTCAGCTAATTTTATAGCGTATAGGTAAGTAAGAATATTTATGAACTTATAATTAACATATTGATACAAAACTTTGCCTAAGATTAATAAGAAATGTTTAGTGCTGTATTAAACACTTAACAGCAAAGTGGACTAGGCAACATGACTTCATTTGTTCTGTAAAGCTTTAGACGTTCTCTTCATCTGTCACGAAAACAGAGCGCGCAATTAAACGACCATCCTAGTATTACGCCATGATCTTTGCCAAGACGCCGACTTAACCGCAATTTACCAAGTCCGACGTAACCCATGACCCAAACTGGCCCTTTTCCTCTGTTTTATTTACATTGCTGCGCATGAACTGTCCTATAAGCCGAATAAACGATTAATCACGTAATGTATTAGAAAATCTCAAATGCATTTCATCACATACCAATCAACTTTGCGTGGAAAAATTACTGTGAAACGGTATGTCATGGTAACTATCCACTCACTGATCAACTCGACTAGTAAATTACTCGCTGCCTTTATTTTCGCAACATGCCCTTTATTGGTAACTTTGGTGTAATTCTTTACATATGTACGTACTACATACACACACACATTAAAAATAGTGATTGATTTGAAATATTATTATTACTATCAGGCGTACGGTGGTAAAAATATTGAAGTTCAATTTTATTGTGATCGATAAAATGTTAAATTAGGATATTATCATATTGTCTACATTGAGTTTTAACTTTTTTTATTGACAATCAAAACACTTATACTACTAATAAACACTGGCTGAATTGGGAAACCTTCTGTAATTTCCACGAATGAATATTGCCAATATGAATGTATAAACTTAGTTTATGGTTTTGATTTTTTTAAAGTGGGAATAGCGTGACAATTGTTGTAGAATTCAAGAGAATGTAGTTGTGGATGCTATCTAGTTCTATTATATAATAACATTATATTGTTAGGCGTTTTATTGCCTATATCAAATTATTTCTTTTTTGACCTCAATAACACAACCTTGACGAGAAATGTCGCGCCAAGACTATTATACACCCTTACGTTTTTTCCTTTTGACCTATTTTCCTGTTTCCCTGCAAATATTCGAACGCTTTTAATACATTTATATTTTGAGCATTCAATCGATAGATGATTAAGCACTCAATTCTTAGATGAGGTTTCGTTTACTCACTTATAATTAAATTATTTAAGTAAACATTTATGCTGACAATTTAGTTCATTAAATTGTCAATTTCTAATAATCCCAATATATTTAAAATGAAACTTAATAGATAGTAGTATATTCGAATTAATGTTACTGTTTGTATGTATTTGGTAATATGTAGAGTATTTAGTAGATCAAATACATGTAGGCTTAAACAGGAATGCTTAGATGGAACTGTGTATGTACCTAAGTACATGATTGACAGTTTATAATACAAATAAATTTTGTTCTTAGGTCCAATGTAATAAAGACTAGATGCACGTAAGGTTTGGAAACGTGTTCAGAATCTAATTATCGTATGCGATGGTGCGTTAGTTTGTGTTGGTAGCAATATACTCCAGCCATCGATTATTTGATAAGTCGTTTATTGTTGATACGCTAGGGCCGTGGGCACGTGTAAGCCTTTATCATACATGTAAATACACCGTGAGAATACTCATTATAGAAACGATAGATTTTAAATGCTTAACGTAACTAACGACATCTTTTTTTCAGTTTGTAATGTAAGCTGTTGCTTGGATACACTTATAATTAATGCGTAGCGTTAGGATTATAAGATGACTTGATAAAAATTTATTAAATAAAGTTTCTATTGGGATAATTTTATATAAAAAAATATGTTTCATTTGTATTAGCTTAACCCTTTTAACCCGCATAGCAGGATAGACAATAAGTATCTAATATCTAGACACTCCATACTTTGCTTTCCGCTTAAGTCGAGATATTGCGTGTTGACCTAACTTAATCAGAGCGAGGAAATGAATATGATTAAATATAAGATGATTATGTATAAATTCCCCCAAATGGAAATCGATCCATACGTATGTACTGTCAGACACTATCTCACTAAGCTCTGATCGGCCTCGACTTATTCAAGGAAACCGCTGGTCCTAAATTAAACTATATGTAGACGTACGTAAACTGAAAATTATTGAATTGAATTAAAATTTATATGAAGAATAAAAATGTTGAAATTGCAAAAATATATATGCGTGAAGATTTTTGGATACTATTAAGGGTCAAGGTGGCTCGTGCATGCTGCAACCTTGCGAATTAGTCGAGCGACGCATGCGGAATAACTAATTATGAACCTCATTTATTTTTGAATGACGAATAAACAAAAAAATCATCATAATATAATAATAAAAACGCACAATATCAAAGATATTGGCTCCAAGAGACATTTATATTCATAAAATTATTTCATCGTGTGTAAATCTCGTAACTAAAAACATACATATTATTTATAAGTGTTGATCAATCAAGTAACTTCTATGCTTTAATTATAGTTGGATATGATTTTCTAGATAAACTGTGTGTTGATAATGGCGATGGCTTCCGTAATCTTGAATATCATATTTTAACTTAATATCAACATGACTGCGTTACCTTAAGGCTCTTGTAAGTAATGCATTAAATAGATGACTTAAGTATTTTTACGTTAGGCTTAAAACGATACGGAAGTATAATATTGTACTTGTGTTCGTTACACGAACACAAGTACAATATAACCTCCAAAGAATCATTCGACACTCACACAATTATAAAATGTCACATCATTAAATCGAAAACAATAAACCTGCTTGAACGAATCGTCGGTGAAAGATGACCCTATGACCTCAATGACAACTCTGTACAAAAAATAATTTTGAACAACAGAACAGAATGATGAAACACATACCTATACAAAATTGCTGTTCTGTACAATAATAAGTAAGCTTGTAATTATCCAAAAGTAAAGCAATTGCTAACTAAGCTATAATGATCGTGGTAGACTAAAAATATCCAGTAACACCCAACAGTTAGTACGTTGTTTTAACTGTAAAAATGCATAAATTTTGCTAGATATCTTCTATTTATGGTTTACTTGTACTCATAACCATCCATCGGCGGGATTTGAATAACTCATTCATGAACAGTCTAAAAACTAATAATTAAAATTATTTTTATATGCAAAATTTCTTTTAACTGATTCCTTTTATAAAATACTCAAAGATTATCAATTAGTAATTTTAATATTGTGTTCAGTTTTTTTAAAATGTTTAGTGTATGGGTACTATCAAATTATTAAGTAATGTTACTTGAATAAGCTACAGTGCGTTAACACGGTCCGAAACAAAGAATTGAAAAGACAAGAGCCGTTATGATCAATCAGCCTGTAGTGTGGGAGCGGACGCGCGTGAGAATTCGCCATTGTTTCACGAAGCCCTAAGTAATCGATATAGATATTGATTCACTGCAAGTTCTACATAATTAAAATATTATCCCTAATAACTATTACCTAGCAATTTAACTTAAGCGCGTAGCAGTATAGATCGATGTTATAGTGTGACGGAACCCAACGCTGTTCTTTATTTTATTGGAGCAAAGAAATCAAACATCTTACTTACTATGTAAATTAAACCAAATTGAGAAAATCTATTTTAAAGCATGTATGTAAAAATCTTTTGTTTTATATCTCTTTTGTTAATCTATTTAAAGGGCGAATAAAAGAATCATTTAGTGACATTTTCGCCTACTCGAATTTCCAGTATTGTGACAGTGGTCATTGCTAGTTACAGTGACCGTGACCGCATGCGTACGTCTCGAGCCACCTACGCTAGAGTACAGCCAGCACTAAGTGAACCCTATTCGATTAAGCCTCTTTACCAAACAGTTCTCTATGAACAAGTCTACGTTAAATGGACGGCGGTCTCACTTCTTTACGCCTACATCGGCGCCTTTTTGCCTACTAATTAAACCTATCGGTCTTTGACTCTATACTGACGTTATTCAAACAAGTTAACTGTATTTATACATTTCCTACACGGCTACTGTTTATAGAAATTCAGATGTCCTATTGGATAGAAATTTATTTTGTCTAAATTATGACAAAAACAAAGATAATTAAAATTCTTAATTATATGTGCATCAGCTAAAATCTTATATTCCGTAAATTTTACCATAGACATTATTATTGTATATATTATAAAATACATAAATATAACCAATTAAAAATATTTTTCTTAAAATTTTTGATTTTAAATTAATTCAATGTATGCAGGTACTTTATCGCCTTCTTAATTTTGTTTTATTTGAGTAATTCATCTACTCAGTATTACGAATAAGCATTTAATAAATAATGTAATTTTATAATTGTTAGTGAATAGCTCTTTAAAAGCTAACTAAAAAAATTCAAAAGTAAATCTAAGATACATTATATTGTAGTAAACAAAAAAATTATATCCAGTAAGGACCAGTTCCTTCATAGTACTGTACAAGGTTCAACATTACGCAACCAGTTCATATAATGTATGGATGGTTCACGTCTGTATGCTTGACTGGTTGTTTACAGAACGCCAGGCCGATGCTCATCTGCAATACACGTAAGCATGTAGCCCAAGACATAAACTGGAAGCTATTTTATGTACGCTCATGTCCATGTACGACAGATAAGTCATAACTATTAATATATTTATTTTCTAACAACAAATAATCAAAATATATATTTAGAAGCTTATTATTTATATGCAAAAAGCTTATTATTTATATTTCTACATATTTCTTTAAAAAAATCACGATTTATTTATTTACTGATATTGTCTTGAATTGCGCTACAATAAAACGTAGTTAAAGATAAAATTAAAAGTATATAGCACAGTGACAGTGACACACAAACTCGCCATTGGCCGTTGTGAAGTTGAATATCTATAAAAATAATATGTACAAAGCAATAATCGCTATCAGTTAATAAATTACTTATAAATTTAGCAAATAAGAGGTCTCTTTGTGACCCTGACCGATACTCGCAAGTGGAAGTATGTAGGTGACCTCCCCGAAACCTTCGTTTTCGGTTTGTATTGACATCTACGAGGTAAATAAAACCATCTCGTTAATTCGTGAGTTCCAGAAGCAAATATAAACACGACTCAATTAGGTAATAAGACTTACTTAAGATTTTGTTTTTATTGTATGAAACTATATTTTGTCTGTAGGTTTGGTACAATGTTTACATATTTTCATTTTTTTAATTGAAATTTTGAAATTTCGTGTCAAGTGACATATCAACCAAGTAGTTGCAAAAATGGCCAAAATCGTGGCCACACTTTGTTTGCCAGTCCTTGGCACTACGGAGCTTCAGAGCTCCTCTCCTAGTAACACATTGCGCCTGGCACCCGCACCGGCTGTATCCATAAATTGCTAAGTAATTCTATTTTTAAGTTCGATAGTAGGTATAACAAGCGCGTAATGCAAAATCACTTCCTGTTTATATACTTAAAATTAACACTAATCAGATAATAATGACGTAAACGAACTCGATATTTCTCAACCTTATAAATAAATATTGCAGATAAATGTGTTGTATCATATTTATTTAATAAAAAAGTGTCCATTTATCAAACGATAGAATCTTTAAATTCTTTTGGTTTCTTAATAATATGTATGTCACTGGCTAATTGAAAAAGAAAGTAACCAGGAGGTTGAGTGAAGTTTTTGAATCTATTTCATACAATGACATTGAATAATATCTAACATCTGTTACATTTATATTTTATACGTGTATAGAAACTTTAATAAATGCGTGTTTTGCAAATAAACCTTTCTAAATAACATATTAAGTATTTTGAAATTCGACTGCGACATTCGTTACACGTATCTTGCAATGTTTCTATATCGTGAAGTTATTTAGTACATATTATAAAAACTATTATTTTAACAAAAAAATTAAATTGTCATGTTATAACTAGTGACATTATTAGTTAGTAATATTGTAAATTAAATAATTAAAATGGTTAAATTATTTTAACCGTAAAATGATATGTTTGTGGTAATATAATTAGAGTAGTTATTTTCTGTGTGTATATGTGTGTATGTATACTATATACTATTATAGATGTACATGGTAACACAGTGGTATTCTCATGTGTTATGAAATAATGCTAAATATTGTCGTTAAAATTATTTTTCTATGATCATAACTGAAAGTATTATTTTAAATCACAGTGCATGAGATAAGTCTGACTGTAGACGAGGGTGGTAGGCACCACAGAGGGACTATATTCTTGATCTAAGTGATATTCAGATGTAGTAAAACTATTAAGATATCAATATTATGAAATTTTTGAATAGAATAATAAATTATAATTTCCAGATGTGAGCGGTCGAATACAGAACTAATAGCATTTTCCTGTAAGATTAGATTTAATGATGGCTAATTGTGACGTTCGTACATTCCACGTGATAACTGTTGAGAACACGTGGCTATATACAAATCGACACTATTTACTCTATTATTGTTTATTAATAATTAGTTGTTCGCGATCGTTTCAGTGTTTTTCGCGTTATAAAAGTAGAAACGTCTTAGATAACATCGTCTCTTCATCAATATGTTATAGTTGTCAGTAATATAAGATACCTACTGTAGGATGCAAAATATATTCGTTTCGTGTTTCTATGGAAACGAATAATTATTGACACTTAAAATAGTGAAGTGTTAAAAACATTAACACTTTTTTTTAGCAAAAAATTCCTTTTCAATCGATAATGGTTTCCTTAAGGTCACAATATTTTATTGACTTACGGTTTAAATTGATCGTAATATAATATTTCTATAAAAGTTATTTTAATTTCAATTAAAAATGCTAAAACTCTAATACAATCCTTACGAGAACAACAGTTAGATTATTCAACACGAATCGTTTTTCAACGAGCGATAGGAAGGTAATACTTATTGATTATTTTATAGTGAGTGCGTAATATCGTAGCTATGATAGCATTACGTCACCGTCCATAGCGTCATGATAAGATAATATCTTAACAATAACATCAAGGATTATTTTGGGTTTCCAATTTATGAATAAGTACGATTTTCCCATCACGTAATGTGTATAAGGCGATTCTAGTTATTGTACATGATGGAATACACTTAAATAAGGTTAATTAAAAGGTCCGTTTGTTCTAATTTATTATATAAATATAAATAAAATAAGATATGACCTTCATGCTTTTTCTATGACGTCTTTGTTGTAGAAAATCTATAAATGTATTCATTAGGTGTGATTAATATTTTAATATAAATATATCGCAAAATGCATATAAAGATAATTTATTTTTTGTGCATCTATTTCCTTCTCTCATTTGTCGTAAATTCACTAATATTATTGTGTACTTTTTATTATAATAAAATCAGTGTTTTATGAGCATTTTTAGAATCAGAATTCTTTTTGTGTTAACATTTTTAAATTAAGATTGAGATACATAAACGAACATATTTAAAAATATTGAAAAGTTGAACATAGCCAAATTTGAATCCACGCTTCATGGTTAAAAACCGTTTAAGCGCTTTAGCGACCAAGCCATATTTTTTCATTTTACCTAGAAATAATTCATTAACAATTAGGTTTCACAATAGCTACCACGGACTCGTTGAGTAAAACAAAACTATGCCGTCAGACCACGTCCTGCTCTTAAGCATATTTGTTAAAAAAATGGTTTGCGCTTAAAGTTCACCGATGCGTCATTAAATTCTAAATATATAAAGCAAACGTTCACGTTCGTACCTATTCCAAACAACATCGCTTTAAATGGTAATACTTACGTGTCAAATATTTTACGTAGTAATATGAGCGTTGGCTAGGTGCAAACGCAACTCATAGAGCAATGAGAATATCTTATCAACATCCTGCTTCGCTCGCGGCATACCAAATGAAGTAGGTACCGCTAAATATAGCATGCGGTATGATCTAGAGGCCTTAGTTCACATAATTGTTTGGTCTTATTTACTTAATTTATTAATAATATAATTTAAATTGATAATATTTAATATGACGTTGTACTAATTTGCATTAGTACAGCAGTGGCTTATAATCGTAAAGTATGTACGTTCCAAATTCAAAATTTTTAACAATCGGTAATATTAACCAGGGGTTTTAGTAGGTTCATCTTTATTTTTGCGTAGCAGAGAAGGCAGAGAGAAACTCGTGTTATGATAAGCCGTTTTCCGCTGTCGCGTTAAATGGTGAAGTTAAACGCAGCGCTTTATCTTAGAAGAGTGGAAGAGTATAAATAATTTTAAAATAATTGTGGTGAAAATCGATCATACAGCCCTTTCGTTTACATCCACAGATTTCAAGCTAAACGAAAGTAACACAATATTTATAATAATTAATGACATAAAAGCGTAGGTAAGGCGACGAAGCAATAGTAAGAATTGGGACCACACACGGGACGCAGGTAAACACATCGCGATTGACCTGCCAACCTTGATGGTACAGCTTTGATTAATTGGCCAAATAACACAATTCTTTATAGTTTTCGTTATGTTCACGTTCAATTAAAGTTTCTATAACGTATTTTTGGTTTTATATACGAGTATCTAAAGTTTTAAGTTATGACAATATATTATAGTTTTATAATAACATCTAAATATGTTTTTTGTTGGATGATTTTTTTCAAATTATATAAATACCATATGTACAAGTAGGTAGGTAAAAAGCCTTTGATTCTGCATAAAAGAGCAGGTAGTAGTAGGCAATAAAAAGTTGTCTCAGCCGTGCGGCGTCGGCGCATCAAACGTGGAATTCTACTCCCACGACACATTTTTTAAAATATCTCAATATATATTTTTAAGACCTTTTACTGTCTAAATGTTTTTTACGTTGTGTAACAAACATTGTATTGTTTTAGTGAATATTGTGAGCGTAAAGTTCTCAAATGCAAGCAAATGTTTTCGACGCTTTACTTGAATTGCATTACGGCATATATCACCAACATGGCAGCTTCGGGTTTAAATGACGAATTTCGTATAGGCTCGTGTTAATACTACAAAGTATGTACAATTACTGCTATTTCCAATTAAAAAATCGGCATATAATAATGCGACAAAAGAAATATAGTTTGTAAGGTCATATGTAGTAACAAAATATGTTTTTTATTTATATTTGTATATTTTCACAAACGATTGCGTAATTCAATTCAATACATAATTATAACATTAACACCCACAATTTTATTAAGAACTTATAATAGTGTTGTTTCTCAAAGTATGCTATTAAATTATAATAAATATATATTTATACTCAATAATATATGTATAACACTACTAGAGGTGCAAATATATTAAATCAATCTAAAAGATTGAACTGGTTATAAATGGAAATAAAATTAAGCCAAATACATACATGGCGTGTCGAAAGGATCTCTGATATAAATAGTGCGAGTAGAGGCACGTCGGTCGGCGCACTGACCGACCATCGACAGCGATCCTGATAACCAGGCGCATGGTTGTGATCCTCTATTTTCAAAACGAGTACGAACAAGCCAATGGGTGATAGAATAAGTTAAACTCTATTAAGTGTTTTTACAAGTTATTTATAGATCTGTGTTCAAAAAATAATAATATTAAAAAATATTTTTGAAGTATATTTTTTTGTTTTCGCGGCCTTTATTAGGGACATTTTTTAACTTTACTTCGCAATACCTTTCATTAGGCCAAGAAGGTACTAATGTACCTTATATAAGTATAAGTTTTAAATATATTTTTACTAGAACCAAAATACATTTCGTGTTCATAGGTGAAACTCAACGCCGCTCTATGTCTGTTAAGATACAGCGGCTTTAAGCAAAGAAATGAAAATAATATAAATATGATCATTCCTCTGAATGAGAATCGAACCTACCATCGATCGTTTTTACAGTCAGCCGCTGCCTCATTGCGCCGCGAACGGCGAAATCGGCGCAAAGCAGAGTGCGGAGTTTCTTGGCACTAGATACTTGCTATCTACCCTGCTATACGGGAAAAAAAGTCCACAGCGTTTAGTCAGACATAGTTTATATGATGACACGATGACGTTAATATTTTAAACTTAATAAAAAAATTGATTCAACTAAGCACGTTACATGCGGGTGGCAAGTCGAATATGTATCGTGGCTAGAATCCGTGTGAACGTGCCGCGTTAATTGGAGTGCTGATAGTCCGGTTGCCGTCGTGCCACGCGCCTGCGCTCGAAGCTTCACTCCTCACCATTTCCAATAATTCAACTATAAAAAGTAAAGATACATAAATACGCTTTTATAAACAGATTGACAATCTATTTGACGTTTGCTTTTATATGTGTTGTTTTACCGTTTGTCTTTTATAACGGAACTTAGACGTACAAACTATTGACTGCTATTATGTGATACTATATGAAAGGTTACTATTGTAATTGTTAATTAATTTTTAATTACATTTACCAACACCTATTATCTATTATCTTGTTATCAAAACAAAAGATAAGCAAATTATACTCGTAAGTGACGTGTGGCGGGCCGCTGCGCGCTGTTTATCAATAGTGCGCACCTTATCACTTGCTTGTAAGTCGAGCAAGGACATGGTAGATGTGTAACCACATTAGTCCTGGTCGGTAATGGTCGAATACCTACTCGCTGTGTCCCACACATGTGTACTCATATATACCTAACTAATAAACTTGTTTTGTTATTTGAATCCGAATTTAAAAGTTATCATCGAGGTCATTGACTTGACGTGGGGCGAACCGACACATTTTCATTTGTTTCTGTGCGCTCGCGCCGTTTCGATAAACAATGTCAATTTATATAAATTTTGTTCACTTTGAATTAATTATTTATAGAAATTTTACATATATTCGCGCTACAATGAACATTAATAAATAAATTTAAATATATACGAAAATATGTTTATATATATATACGTATGACTCGAGTAAATGTTTATGAACTATTTTATATTTTTATTTAATTTAAACGCGTATTGTAACTTTAAAAAAACTTATACAATACATTCACTGAAGATATCATAAGCACAGTCAATTATATTGGTAGCGCCAATATAATTGACTATTCAGATGCTGTTTTGATGGACGTAGATGGGTGAACTAATTACATGGAGGTGAGTTTAAGGAGTACGATTTTGAGAATAATATTTGTCAGGAGTCACATATGCTTATATAAATATATTTAGTATATTAATAAAATTTAAATTTTTTAAAAGTTTCGACGCCTTTTGTTTGACTTGTCAGCCTTAAGCAGAGTAATGTGTTAAATTAATGAATACTGGTTCGGTTTCGAAAAAGACAAATAATTTTAAAGTTTCGCGTAACATTGACGTCTGAGGTTAAATTTAATTTAAACCACGAATTTTTGTTATGTTTACTACTTACAAATAAGGTTTTTACTAGAAAATAACACAGTGCCAGAGGAATTGTGTTTATGTATTTACATACATCAATATGAACAATAATATCGCAGTAGATATTTATCTACTGCGATATTATTATGTTCATATAAAGAAGTATGTAAATGAACTAATACTAATTAAAAAACCTGCAAATGCTATAAAACTTATGTTTTTGTTACCAGCTAACCAATATTTATATCATAACGTATTTATGTATTATTGACTTATTACTGAACAGCAAACGGTGTACAGTGTCCGATAAATGGAAAATAACCGAGACTTTCCTCGTGCAGACTGTAGGATCGTGTATGACGCAGCGTCTGGCTCGATGTGATCGGGATATGTGTATGTCTACATAAACTTAGAACATGCCTAATTGCCCATGCATCTTAAGTTTTACCGTTAATGAACAAACATATTATAAAAAATATGATATAATTTGAAAGTTTTAGTATTTTATTTAAAAATCATTGCATTGCATTTTATTAATCCCTATGAACATGAACTCTTTATATTTTTGTTTTTCTATTATTTTATAAACCCTACACAAATTATTGTTTAAATTAATAGATAAAGTTGTAAATAATAATAAAAGTAAGGAAAAATATTAAAAAAGTGACTTCAAACCAACGACAATGAAGCTCAAGTTTCTGGTGTAAGTAACTAATTTTACAAACACTTATCTAAGATGTATATAAACTGTACTGGAGTAGTATGTATTTTGTTTTTAATAAAGAATGTATCGATAAAGTATTTTTATAACAAAATATTACGGCATTGAATCACTTCTAAAAGAGCACGTTCTTCTTTTCAGTTGTTTTTTAAATTTGACAGTACAAAACGCATCACACTTGCATAATTGCAATATAATTCATTTTGCACTGCTACACATCTCCTTTTGTATGAAGAAACGAATGTTCAAACATTTAAACAAATATGTCAATTTAACGCAACGTAATCTAAACTGTATTACAATGGACGATACATTAATTTTAAATGACAGAATTACGCATGTGGCTGTTATTGCCGCTCCTAATGATTGGCATTGAGCACTTCGCCAATGTACTCGCTCCTTAGACGCTTGAAATAAATTTATGATTATTTTAGATGATGGCCCAACGCGTCGTTCAAGGAAGGATTTGAGTGTACAATGTTTTTACCTAAAATTGGATGCGGTATTTCATAATGGTTTATTAGATTTGGCTTTTATTTATTAACTTGTAAATAAGTATAAATGTACGGTCTGAGGTAAAGTATCAATTATTATGCAGAAACATTTTTCTAATTATATAAGCTTGCATAATTATTAAAGCGCCATATCCAATTGTTAGAAAATGATGTATGACAAAAATTTCTGCAGTAGATTTACGACGCGGTTGACATTTTGTAGTTAGCGCCGGATGCGCATTTGGTGATATTTATAGACTAACAAATGTATTAAAGCTTATAGTGGTATGATTGTTTATAGTATGTTATTACATAGATGTGTCCTTTTCGTTTATACACATATCATACTTAAATGTGTTATGATAGCTTTTTATATGCAGTAGCAGTCATTAAGTCAATTTTTTATATTGCCATTTTTCATTTCTAATATGTTTGTCATGTAAAAATTACTTTAAAAAATACTTAACGATGAAATAAGTAAAAAATAATTTAAAATTATGTGTTTTTCAATATAAGTATATGTGTTTTAATAATTATCATTTTTGATAAGCACATACATAATACGAAAAATAAACTGGTATTTATATTGACCTGAGCGAACTGATGAAAGTAATATTACGGGATGAGTCATAACTTTTATTATTAAGTCCCATTTTATTGCTTCATAGCCTGTGTATATCACAGTTTATATTACAGAAAAATTATAGGACGCCCTATATAAATGCTAAGTTGAGCTGATAGTTGTATGCTTATTACATCATTATTTAAAAACTGTAAATGTTTTGTTTAATCAGTAATTAGACTTTTATCCCGAAAGGTACAGGTTCAAATACAGTTTCGACAAAAATCTAAATACATAGATAAAAAAGTATTCGAAAAATTAATGTTTATCATTGTTAACATGAAAATAATTCTAAATGTGATATTTGTGTTTAGAATTTTTAGTAAGAATTATTTGGAGCTGGTTAGTCGGGTTAGTGATAGGGAGTTTAGACGTAGTTCACGGTCACGTCTTGGAGGGGCCTATTTATATATTTATACTAAATATTTATAATGTAATATAGTAAAGTAAAAAATATAAGTACTGAGATTGAAATTTAAAAGAAGACAGTGATTGTCAACAAAACAAAGTATATGACGCTTTGTTTATAAAACGATTATTTTGGAACAAATATTTAAATCTGCTATGAAGTGCGATATCATTGGCGGAACGGAGCAGTATCGTTGAGGGTTCGATTCTCATCCTGTAAAATAATTATATAGAAGTTATTTGCGTTTACTCGGTCTGATAAGATTAACTAATACTTTGAGTTGAGCCACTCTAGTCATTATGTCTTGAATTTGAGCAAGACACTCCTTTCCTTGAAATAGTGTCTGGACACTATGTTCTCATTAGTGTTGCAGCTAGGTGGGCGGGATAAACGAAGCGGCACGAAGCTGCGTCATTTTTTCTGTTACCCAGCATGCGATTATGCTCAAATGGACTAAATGATGAAGAAATTATATACGGTTAGGTATTAATTTTAATTGATAATGCATTCATTTCCTGGAGGTCATACTAGACCGGCGCCTGAGCATTACCTACCACGTGAAGAAAACAGGCCAACGCTGCAAGAATAACCCTTCACCATATGCGTCCTCTACTCAGCTCTAAGTTACCGCTCCGCACTAAAATTGGGCTATATAAGACGTTAATACGCCCGTCCCAACCTACGCTCCGCCTGCCTGGTATGCGCTTGTACGTGCCAGCGCACGTATTGACAAGCGGTGGTGACAAGCTTTAGGTGGTCCAAAACATCGTTCTTCGTCAAACAGCCCAAGCTCCTTGATGCGTCAGGAATGTGACTCTGCATAGCCACCAACGTATTCACCCGCGCTGACTTCTCTGACTGCGTCCATCTCCCTAACGTCGCACCGTATCACGCAATGCCACTGCTGCTGCCACGGTCGGTGAATCGCCTCAGCTGGGCTTCTTCTGAGTATTCGAGGGTCTCACCTTGACTTGACGGATCACCTGGGCAGCTCACCCTTTCTGATTTCCTGTATCCCCTATCCCTCTTAGTTTTTGAAACCAACAATTTTTGAAACGTCATACGGTTCCCCCACAAGACCTACCTATGTTCATGGATGGTCTAACGGTCAGAGAGACAGGCCCTGGAACCGTTTCCCCTCTCCCCATAGAGGTTGAGAGAGAAGACCTATTAATAATTGATAATGTTAGAAAGCCAGATATTAATAAAAAAAGGTTTTTTTAGCTTTACGCTATTTTTTCTGCATTGCAGGGTAGACAGAAAGTACTTAGTGGCAAGACACACCGAACTTCGCTTTCCACTGAATTCGAGACATTCAAACGTATTGAGTGATGGATCTCAAGTGGAATTGTATAAGGTAATTTTCATACGTAGGTACTTATGTACACAAATGAACACAGCTCATTTGACATTACCATTAATTTAACAATTACGTTACTTGTTTGCAATGATTTACTGCATTGTGAGTAAATTAAAAATAGGTCGATCATACACTCGAGATATCGAGATCACTATCGTTGCTAATGACGCATTTGTATTCAATGCCGAGCTCTGGATTAAAATTATCAACTGTTTCACGTCTATAATTAAGAAACCTTCGTTATTTAGGACATATAAATAAATTAAACAATATATTTGTAAAAACACATATTTCTTATTGAATAAATTCTTCATCCTCTGACCTAGACTGAATAGTCAAATTTAGTCTATGCTTCCTCATATAAAAAATATTTAGTTTTTTTCCTATGTATTTATCCTGGCGCGTTATTTAAAGTGTATCTTTTTTAAATAAGTTTAAGTAATTTACTTGAAACAACATGAAAAACCTTATTTAAAAATATCTATCGAAAACCAATATTTTTTTTATAATAAATACTTCAATTTCACTCACATAACCCGGTGTTTACATAAACATCGAGAGTCGTTGTCTTATGTTTTCACTGTTGCCGATTTAACGCGATCTAATTCGAAAGCGATACGCCTTTCACCTTCCGACCGACGAACGTGCATTACGCTACCAAGTAACAATTCCATTTCATCTCATCGATTGTAAGACGTACTCGTAATAATTAAAATTTTACATGTTATGTAATGAATAACATCCGTGAATATCTTATGTTTTTAAAGATGTATGTAATAGATATTTACACGCGTGTAATGTTGTCCTGCGGGTAGAACTCTATTAGACCTATATATTTATAAAGTACCCAAATATTCCATAAACAGGCGATCGTGGTTCTGTTGACACTCTTGATCTCTGTTCGTGATTGATGTGGGTTTGACTCAAACTTCAGGAAATACTTAGATATTTAAATATTTTCACTGTCTCGCGCGTAGAGGACTAAAATTTGGGTGGAAAACGGAGAGTAGGGTGTCAGATTCACCCAATTTAAGCTGTTACGTGAAGTAGTGTCAGTGTTTATAAATATAATCTCTATGAGCTAGATATTAAATTAATCAATTAAATATTTTTCAATTATTGAAAATATTAACATTTTGTATCGGATGAAAAAGCTTGAATTTCACTTTATTATTCCCAAGAAATCATTTCACAATTTCTGTTGTAAATATATTGCCTATAGTAGGACCTAGTGACCTAGATTTTGCCGGGTGGCAAAAGATTGTATTCTCCCGTTGCTTAATTTATAACATTTTGAAGTAAAATTAAAAGAATTTTACTATAATTATGAACAAATGATTGAATTAAAACGCAAACAATAATATTCATAGATATTGATGTTTTCCATAGTTTATGGCACGATAAAATTGGCCCTTGGTCTCAAATGAGGTGTGATAGAATAAGGAGTAAAGCATCAACTTATAGAGTGAAAGTACACTTTCTTACCGCTTTGCCTTTACAAGAAGAAAGATGCTGCCGTTCTGGAAGCGCCCACTTGCAATTATTAATTAATGAAAAATGGTAATAATTAAACATGTTTCAGTATCGAAAATGTATTATATATAATAAATAGACATAAGTCTATTTATTTTCATACATACTACGCATACATTTTGAGGTCACCTTGGCGTAGTGACTAAACACGATTCATTGTGTTTCTTTTCATCTCAGGTAAGAACAAGCGGGGCATGAAGTTCGGACCTTAACACGTAATGTCTTGATTTAAGGCGGAAAGCAGTCAACGGAGTGTTTTTACATTAGGTTCATTCTGACTACCTTACTAGGACTGTATAATATGTAGAAAAAGAAACTAATCATTAATGAAAAATAATTTTTAATTATTTATAATTCTTATTCATACGCTTACATTACAGAGATAAATTATACATACCTACTAATAAAATTATTATGAAAATATAGTACTAATGAAAAAACAACTTTAAAATGCTTCCATTAAATAATTTGTACACTCATCTTCCAGTACGAAGTACATCGATGGTTTCTCTATAATTGAACAAAACTCGTGTGACGATTTTCCCTACAACAGTGTAGGTTAATGTATTGTCGCTTTCTTAACTCTCGTCCATCGCATCACTAATTGTTTGATTGTTAACCTACTAATTTAAATCGGCTATAGGCTTAGAAACCATCAGCGAAACAGCCCACATATCTTGAATATATATATGCAAGATTAAAGAATTTGTAATTTAATTAAAAGAGAAAACAAAAAAGAATACCCGTAACATTTATTTATACAGACACGTTGATACATCTACCTTTTATTAAATTAAAACAAAATAATGATCCGGCGAATACGTAAAATAAATTAGAATAATGGAGGTCTCTCGGTCGATTGAAGTCCAACAATAATTGGCACGTTCTCAAGTACGCGCATCGCACTAAATGTTTACCTGTATACCGCAATTCGATGTCATTCCGTCAAATTGAGTGATCATGGACTCTCATTGGTGCTGTTGTTTATGTGATGTGTCTTTTTTTAAACGCATAGCAATCTGAGCGTTTTTTTTGCGTTTGCTCGTTTATAATTAGATATATGGCAGAATAATCTTTGGCAAACATTTTATTTAGGATCACGTGTCCGCCGATCACTGTCTCAAAATGTGTCTCACCTCAAAAATGTATATTGGATTAAAATAAAGCATCGTAGGTGTTCTTCATACTTTAATGTTTTACGAACGCGACTGGCTGCGACTATGGCTAATTCTTTTGATTCATACATGTTGCTATTTATACTTAACGTTCTTTCACTTGCTTGTGTTGTATTATATTTATATATTCAATACAATTTAAGTAATTAATTATTTATATACCTTTAATAATTTTCATTACGGACAGACAGTATTTAATTTTTAAAATTTAATGATTTCATATATCCACATATTTATTGGTAAAGTAAAACTGTACTTTGTCAACATCAACAGACTAAAGATGTTGAGTGCAACACCAATAGTACGACAATTTATTCCTACGGTTTAATTAATACGTGGAACGGAAGGATTATGGGAATCGATGAGTAAAGAGGTTGCGTTGTTCCGTGGGCTCGGCAAACAAGCGTGTAATAAGGTCGCGGACGCGGCTCCTCGGCGCCGCCAGCGCCCGCGCTCGCCGCGCCGGACGACGCCCTCAACACTATTGGAATAAATCTACCTATACAAATGAGAGATTACTTTTATTTACTAGAGTGAAAATATATTTTGATATCTATAAAATCGTTCAAAATCTTTATCTTATATGTTGTTCCAAGTAAAATATAAATATTTAGTTCATAATAAAACATTACAAGTGATTAAAATTGCCTTAATTGTTTATTGAAAAAGAACTTTACTTATTTCTATTGTAGAGAATGCCTTTTTTTCAATACTTTTGTAATGCAAAGTACCTGAGTACCTGAGACCATTATAAATTCAAAATAATTAAGTTGTTTAAAAGTATGCTGTAGATTTTGTTACTTATGCAGCTGATTGGCACCAAGTTTTAGGTCTATTTTAAATACCAACACAAGTAATTGACTTTTTTCAATATGTTTAAAGCAACACTTAGAATATTTTTAAAAAAATTTGAAAGTGAACTCATGATTTTTTTGTATTCTTCGAGTGTGATCTTCTGATCGGAATCTTTGCGTGCTGATGTCATGGAAATTTGTCATCATTCTTATATGGAGGTAACAGAAGAAAATACAACTGGCGTAATTAAAGCAAAATAAAATTGGCATTTTATTTAAAAAAAAATGTCAATCTAGAATCATCAATAGTTGACAATTAATGCTGATTTATGAAATTTGCAGAATTATCTAAACTCAACAATTTTAAATATTTACAATTATATAACCGTGTGTAAGGAATTATATTATATATTATGTAATATCATAAAATAGGACACGTTGTAATAACAAGACCCACTTGTTAATTCAGTGCTAGGCGTGAGTCTATTGTTATTCAGAATGTATTGTAATAGTTTGCAAATGAAATCTTCGCGTAATCATAATTTTTGGGGTCCACGACCGGTGTGAGTGAATCCAACTTCCGGTGCTATGGCGACTGTCGACGAGATCGTTTCCGCTATTGGCCACTTGCGTGTGCGCGCAACTGATAATGATAAAGAAACTGGGGCGGAATGCTATCTTGAATAAGAATACCTATGGTTCACTTTCTTTTTTGTATTTTAGTGATAAAATCTGTGTCACTTAATTGATGTGTAATACTTTAGTTGTTTTAACTATTGAGTACGCAAATGACCACTCAATTATAATTTTTCTTACAATTCTAAGTAGTCGTTAAGCAGGTCGCATGCAAGTGGCTTACTTTGACGATGCTAAATGTTTCATGGACAATACTATAGAAAAAATGTTAATTTTCTTAAGTTATAGACACGATTTCATTAATTAAGCAAAAAGCAGTAAAATATTAATTTATTTTTAACACGTAATACATTTAGTTTATCTAACACGAGCCATTGTGTAATTAAAAAAGAAATAAGTTTTTAATATTAAATTGATTCAAAAGTTAATTCAGAACGAGTTGATGAGTTAATTCATACAAAATCTAAGAAAAGAAAACAGACCACCTAGAAATTGTAAAATATACGTCTGTACATATTTAACATACTTTAGTATGTTATAAACCCGATTGCGTTTAATTAAAATACATGAAATAAAAAAAATGAAAAAGAAAAGAAAAACCAGCTTTTATATTAACTAATAGGAATAACAGTCGGGTTCCATTCTATCTTATTTATAGACTTCCATGGGAATATTAGATTAGTTGAAGTATGTCGTAAATCGATATTTCTCCGAAACTCTGATAGTAAAAAATAATCAGAAATTGCGATAGAAAGTAACACTTTTTTTTTGCTAAAGTTTTGTACAAAAAATTTTTAACAGATTTTTCATATATACTCGTGTGTATACATAATATTCCTATTTTCATCCATTCCATCCATTAATTCTAAGAAAACAGCATTTTACGAATTGCTTGTGTTTCAATATTTTTTTTATAAAAAACGTGTTTTGAAAGTAAATAAAAATATGTAAATCAAGGACAATGTAACGATTTAATTTTTGTTTTACAATTTGTTACGATTGATTCACTACATGTTGATTATAGTAAATATATAAGTAGGTATATTAAGCGTGGCTTACTATAATGATGTACAAAAAAATAAAAAAAAGCGGTGCTCATATGCCGATTATGACATAATGATCGCTTATATGTTTAGATTTTAATGGACGCACGCACTTGCAACGCTTGTATCGCTTGTATGACAGCAGCGTTATTGGTAACCGTGTCAGAGCGGCCGTCGCGGAATAGACCAAGGCTATACAAATCACTGTGCCGACGCTACACCTGAGCGAGCGTCTTTGGAAAGTCAATACGGTATTTTTAACCCCGACGCAAATCTTATAAACAGACTTGTTTTTGGATGTTTTATTTGTCGTTTACGATTCTTAAATTTATCGCGTAACACATTCTATCGAATGTTACGTGATATCGGGACGAATTTTCTGTTTATAAAATGTTTACAATTTTTCTAGTAATATTTTTAAATTAATTTTCAATTAGTTACTGATTTATAAATGTTTATATTTAACAATAATAAAAATAATCCATATATAAAAAATAATTAATTTTTGATACTTTATGAAAAAAATATTATTTTCAACAGATAAACAATATTGATATCAAATAAGTATATCGTTATGTTATATAAGTAACTTATTTAATAAATTGCTGCGACAATTAGTAAAGTTGGTAGCTTTCGGTGGTTTTTAAAGTGGGAGTTGTGGAGTGTGGGCGCTGGGCGGGGGTGGATCGCCTAGCGTTATAGCATCTAGGGGAGATTTGATTTTTAAACACTGCTACCCTTTTAAATAACACTGGTGGGCTCAAAAGATTTAGCTTATTAGAAATTATTATTAAGTAAAATAAATCATTATATTTTATTTTCAATTATTGTGAGCAGAATCTTTAAGAATTTATTGGAAGTTAAGAAGACAAGAATAGGTTTTTGGCAGTACCAAAAATACATGCGTCTTGTATATCCTTAGATCAAATAACACTAACTTCTGACTTTGTCACTCGTCTCCGACCATCTTTCGTTTATTATTTGAAATACCTACCAGTATTTATAGATATTCGGAGTGAAACCGGGTGGCGGTCGAGGGTCTTAAGATTTATGGCGGAGCGGGAGAGACCCATCTAACTGGGCTTCCTTTAAGAAGTGGCACAAATATAAGCGGCAATGTTATTTTTACTGCGATAAAAGAAAGAGAAAATTGTTTTATTTTTACTCATACAATTGGGTTGGTACAAAAGTAACAAAATAAATGCATGTAATTTTATTAGTACCTATATATAGTTTTTATGTATTTTATTTTATTCTAATAACTAAGTACGTTGTTAAAACAAAAAATAAAGTTGCATCGTTAAATTATATTTTCACAATATATAAAAATAATATAATTTATAGATACATTTATTTTAGCAGCTATAGAACTGCCTAATACTTGCACCACACATGAATTCCGAACGTCTCACACCCTTGCACGTTAAGGGCAACTCATTTCACCGCCCAGGACTATCTACGGTTCAAGATATTTTTCCTTTCATTTTAATGTTATTGTTACAGAAATTGTTAACAATACTTAAATAATATGCATTTTGCTTCTATATAGTTAAATATTCAAAATGAATAAAGCAATTGTAACGAAATTTAAACAATAAATAAAATATCTGGAAGGTATAAAATCCAGCTAGATATATCCGCTGTCTGAATTCTAGCAGTAATGTATGTAGACCGTAGCGTTTTATCTGGTTTTATATAAAAAAATCTGTTAAAATGAATGTCATGGCGCATCGGGACAGCGTCCGACTGTAAACACGCTTGTAGTTCAATCCATACTCGGGGGACTGATTATATTTTTAATTATTTTCATTTTATTGCGATGAGTTCCACCACTCAATACGCAATGTCTCGAATTCGGTGGAAAGCGAAGTACGGAGTGTCTAAATACTAGGTACTTTCTGTCTATGCGGGATAAAAAGCGTGGAATTTAAAAAAATGAAGAAGATAAGCAATAATATATAAGGAAACATTATTTTTGTCTCAAATTTAATCCCCAGATCGCTTTTACTTTAATTATTCAAAATACCTACGTTTTAATCGCGTGAAATAATGTTGCCTTCTTAATTACTCTTAATTTTATTAACTGTACGTGTTTTAAATTCTTATATACAAGTTCTTTTTCCGTTGCATTTAATACAGAGTTTGCTGTGGTTCACTAGATTCTTCAATTACTTAGTGAGATTAGATTTTTCGCATTTATGAATTTTATACGTATAATGTAATAGAAAATTTAAAGTTCTGGAAGAAGATACTGCAATTTTTTTTAACTTGTCTTAGATTTTCTTTTTTTTAACGTAGATTACATACAACCCAACAATTTTTTATAAATGAATCCAATGTTTATGTATTCGAAATGATTCAGTAAGATTGCTTATGCCTTAAGTAATTAATACCATGACGTCAATGTGCCTTTATATGAGACAGGCTACTTTTGATGGTATTTATTAATGTAGCAGAACCCAAAACAATGATTTTAAGAAATTTGTACGTTTGTTTCTGTTTTTTTTTTGTATGTCTGTCGTCTCTAAAAACACCATTTCCCAAGGTTAACGATTTTCTTCGATAAAACTACTACAATATGACTATTTTCTTTTTTCCTTTTCCTATAATATATGTTTTCTTACTTATAATAACCTACTGGAAGTACTTTCCTGAGGTAAGGCGGTTGACTCTCGGGTAAAAGGAAATATTACTTATGGCAAAGATAAATGAAGTTTTGGGCATTCACTAGTATATAATGTTTGTCGCGCTTCAGTTTTAATAAGTCTTATTACCTGCTATTTAAGAAAATTAAGTACTTATCTATATCACTATTACATAATATATAAATGGACATGAAACTTGTAGTTTTTTATCCTTTAATCTTTGTTTTTTGTTATTTTAATATTTCTAAAGAGTTATTGTACTCTGAGGATAAAAAAGCATTTTAGGAAAAACGTATAAAATATTTGAACACAATGGGATTTGAACTCGTGCGCTCTTAGCGCTCTGAATACTAAGCTATACGTTCTACATCCGGCTGTGTCGAAACCCTTATGAGCTTGTTACAAGTTACTTATATTGTTAGTTTTTTCAAAAATGTTTATTTAGTGTTGATTGTGTCAATAATATTAAGAGTATGATTATTATAATATATTTAATATCTTAATTATAAAGGTCGATTAAACAGTATCTTGTCAATATGTCAAATAAAGCATTTAACATATGATTGATATTACAGAAACCTTGAAAAATCAGTTAAGCGTAGAGCAATAATGTAATAAATTACCATGACACCTATTGCCCGACTTAACGTCAACACTTGCTGCTTGTTAAATCACTTAATCTGGGAAATGAACAAAAAAACAGCCAAAACGAGTTCATGTAATCATTAATTTGTACGTGTAATATGATTGATGGCTGAGAGCTACTGGTCTGCTTGATTATATAATTTTGCTTATAAACTTTAATTAGCATAATATGCATATGATATAGAATATTGTGTTTTAACTAAATAAAGTGAAAAAATATGCGTAATATTTTATGTGTTTACAATTATATTTTGCTCATGTTATTATCTATGTATGTCTTGTACCTTTATTTTCTAGTATACAGGCTAAATAGTTCAGATCAAGTTACACATATATGATTTTATTTACCATGTATATTTAGTTGATAAAGTAAATAATTATATTTATAAGTAATCTACATAAATACGAAGTTTAACACGACATCGAAGTCTCGGGAAGTATTTAAAAAATATGTTCTAATAACGACACAAGCTGCAGGCGTCGCACGTGGCAATGGGTCTTTCCGTTATTAACATCAGGTAAAATTTTTTACGACCAAATCATAAATGAATGTTCTCGAAATGTATCGGTCACGGTGAAGCTTATTTATTTCGAATGCTTTTAGGTTTTGAAGTTTTCACGTAAATGTATATCAAATATATACAAATTAAATATACAGAACTCCTAAGTAAGGAATAATAGTATTGTAAAATTAATTCGTATAATAATGGGATACCGCTGCTTTTGACGATTACTTGTCTATTTTGGTATGAAAGTTGAATGCAAGTTCTTTTGTAATAAAATTAACTTATTAGTTTTAGTATAAAGTTTCTTGTAAGTTCAATCCTTTTATATAACACTCAGGGATTTAATATTATTTATCTTTTTTGTATCCACTTGTCTTTTTTGTAAAGAAAACTATTTATAGAGGACTAAATAATTACATTTTTGAAAACTTTTGAAAACATTTTTGAAAAAATGGATAAATATTTGAACGCAGCGGGATTCGAACCCGCGCCTCTTGGATACCGTCCAAGCGCTCTGACCGCTAAGCCACTAAATAATTATTAATAAAATATTTAAACTTTCTGAGTATCATAACAATGTGATGACTGGCAGTTCAAACTTAACGCTATCAATACTTACATTAAAAAGTTTAGACGCTTAGATATTCGTTCTGACTAGAAATAGCGGGCCGTCGAGGTCTATCACCCACCATGTCTTTTAATCTCACGATATGTGGGTGAAAATTAGAGACGGTCGATACGTCGACATGCCATCAGTTTCCCGCCTAACAGTCATGTTAAAATAAAAACAATAAAGAACACACATGGTAGCATCATCGGTAAATTTATAATGTTGTAACGAATTTAAAACAGTCCTGCAGAATTGAAAAACTTTCATCAATTAATTGTCAGTTTATTCAAACTTAATTGTCAAAATACTACAAAATATAAAATAAAATTACTCATAAATTATATATGCTTTTATAATATGAAATATTATTTTAGTAGAATCAATGCCATTAAAGCGGTGCGTTTGCAACATTCCATTGGTATTCCTTAATTTAAGGGCCTTTCTTTATGCTCCTGTTTTTTTGTTGACAGTTGAGGGTGGCGGTGTGTTTTGTAGATAGTTTTTTGTTCACCTTTCAATATAAGACAACCTAACGGGACACGGTTCTCACAATTTTTCGATGCACAATGATCACCTTTCAGCGATAGGATATTTCGATAATAATCTTGCCATTCAGTAGCAAAGGATTCTAATAAAATATATTTCATTAGACATGTGTTGTTTAAATATCATTATTTTTTTATCTCTATGCATCTTCGTATATTGCGGAGTAGATAGGTATACAGAATCTAGTTAAACATCTCATCGTGTTACATTAACATTCTGCGTTCTTCTGTTTTCGATTGGTGGAGCCTAGTATAGAAATTCATTTCACCAGAAAGCTTTAATGGGAATGATTCTTTCTGTTCTTGTAATAAATTTGGGTTTAATAAGCCCAAAGAAATGCAGTAAGGACTTATCCGATTAAGGATCCATTGCAATTATCTTTCTGCTGTCTAATGAAGCTTTGTCTTTGATACACAGATTTTTAATAACTTTAAAAAAAAAACAGCTTATTAACGATTTATAAAATATTTTTTGTTACTATCTATGTTACTGTTGTTATTGATGGTTAGGGGGGAGCTTTGACAGTTGGTTGGTAACATCACCATGGATTTCGATCTAATCTTGGACGCACGCATTTTCCTATTAGTATGGTGGGTCACACTGAAGTCTGTGATCCGTAACAGGTCCTTAACAGATGGACGATCCTCCGCCGCGTAGGAGTAGTATGTACGGTTGACCCTGTGACATCGCATGTAAAATTTTCGGCGTGAACGGTTGGTCTCCTGGGTTAACATATTCTCAGAGGATCACCTTAGTACTATTAAGAATATTAGAATTTTTAAGAGGCTTTATATCGAATAAAGTCTAATATAGAAATCATCATCAACTCGATGATTTTAAACTCACATACCTTCTCCTCGTCCTCTGTCGGCCCTATAAATTCAGAGTATGCTTACGCATTGCATTGCTTATACTCATCTCGACTACTGAAAAAATATTGTTCATACCATTTAAATTCTTAGTTTAGATACTGTATGGCTGCAAAGACACATTGACAATCAGGTCGATAATTATTTGCAAATACCCTGATGCGATAGACGACATTACTCATTCGTCCCAATTTTTTGGATTATCAAGTCTAATTTAATCAAATTTCTTTGAGCTGAAAAGAAAACTTTAACTGTGATGAATATTCAAAAAAAGACTGCCGCATAATCTGCTGCTCCCGTGGTATTCTTTGTTAGATGTGTGTAATATATGTATATATATATATATATATATATATATATATATATATATATATATATATATATATATAAATTTCATTCCACAAACAGTGATAAAACACGTAATATATAAACATTTTTAACTACAAATATACTCTATCGTTTTCAAATACTAAAATATACTCGCAACTTAATAGGTTTTCGGAAATGCTTCATTGGCTGTGGTATATCGGAACTCTGAAAATAATACCAAGTTTCATAAATAGACTTGAAGTGATTGCCCTTCTATATTTACTTCAAGTCTCTGTTTTCTGTTGTTTGGGGTGTGTAAGAAAGCTTGTTCAATGAAATCATTATAAGGATTTCTATATTTAATAATATAAAGTGATAGAAATGTGGAAAACGGAGTGACTTATTTCTTGGTTTTCTATATCTCCTCTGCGATATATAAAAAATGCAGTATATAAAAATAACGATATATTCTAATTGGTTAAACTGAAATTGTATTCAGTTTTTTGTTTGTTAACAAATATGTAGCTTTACGAATATTCAATACAATTTGCTTTTACATTCAGTGTTCCATGGAAATATCTATGCAGCGGCGCGTTTGCATCGATTCAACATAGTACTTCTATAAAAACGTACAATGAACTGCAGTTATATAGTGTCAAACAGGTCAGTCTGGGATCTGTGAATCGTACAGTTTATATAAAGAAATTTGTAAATTAAGTTTATGGGGTTGTTATATTTAAATATTACATGTATTAATTTTATAAAAAATAAATATTGTACATAGTTGTGGTGTCTTTAGCACCTTTGAATATGCTATACGTAATTGTTTAAATCTTTGGTTTTAGTTAGATTCTGTCCATACAAGAAAAAAAATCAAAAAGTAGTGCCACAACAATAATCATAAGTTCTTTAAATATCTTGCACTCAAGAATCTCTTGTTATTCGAAGTAGGACAGTAATGACATTATTTACTTAAATACCTGAACACATTTTGTATCTTATTTATGCCAATGCTTTAGTTTTGTGTAAAAACTCAGTGAATTGTTATAAAACAAGTAAATTAGCTGGGTTGTTGTAACAATAAGCAGACAGCGCTGTCACCCGCTAAGCGTGAACCGGTTTGATTTATTTGTTGTGTTTGCGAAGCAACTACTCCGTCTCCAGGAAAGTGGGAGGTCATTATTGCCGTTTAACGCAATGTAAAGCTTAACAATATTGTAAAAGTAGCAAATAAAATATCTTATTTCGTAAATATGTATGCCTACATTTTTTTTATAAAACAAATAAAAATTAGGTCTAATGATAAAGAATTATTATTTACTTGAATACATAAAATTGCTGGTGGATCTGATGTTTTGATGGCGTTTAATATCATGATAAGCAAATTTCACAGGCTTCGCTTGTGGCTACCGGTAAAACGAAGTCTAAATAGGGCAGAGAAATGGGAAGCTACCTAATTGTAAATTAAAAAGTTCGCGGAGTTACGACACCACAGTCCACAATGACACCCCGCCGGCTGAGGGGATCTCCATCCGCCCTCACTTCACCCACCTCCCAGACGAGGGGGCGCAGACACCCGTAGAAAGCGTGTGACATTTTGTTTTAAAATATTGTCCGCACGAATACATTCACGTGGGTCATTTTTAATCGCCCGCCCGCTTTCTCTTTTTTTCGCTTCACAAGCAAATGTCTGCGCTTGTGAAAACAATATTTTAAATCATATACTTTCTCGGCTTTTGGCGAAAATTGTTTAACATTGCGCTTATTCAAACGATACGCTAAGATCTTAATTACCGTAGATAGATAGCAGGCGCTGGCGCACGGGGCGTGAAAGCTCAATAAACGCGCACATTACCCCACTATTAGAGTCCACAGACTGAGCATAACAGGTTTCGGTTACATGTGATACCATTTGTACTCGAACCGAAGTCGAGGAAGTCTGTTTGTACGGGGTTGTTTAGCTTACCGCACCAAATATTGTGGTGTCAAGGCCGTCTGCTTTCCTCCGGCATTCCGTTCCCGACGCCCACTGAGGAATATCTCACGCTTGTATTATGTAACGTTTCGTTGGGATTCGGTTACGATTGACTTACTCGATTCACCTGTTCATTTTATTGTGTGAACGATCATATCTAATTATCATATCTTATTATATGAATAAAATTAATGTAGCAGAATCTTCAAGTAATATCTTTTATAAACATATATTTATGTTGTAATATTTTGTATAACGTTCTTATGTTTAGTAATTAACAAATATTAGTGGATCATAAAAGAATTAGAATTTTAGAAAAAAGGATTTTTATATCGTAGATATTGTATTTAATATTTTTTAAAAGTCTTAACACCATATTTTAAAAATATTTTGTTAAAGCAGGTCTTTTATTTGCTTGTATGCAGAATAGAGCTAAAATGATATTCACATTCATTTGAAAAAGTTTCAAACGCAATTGTTAGCAAACTATTACTCAATAATAGGAACGCATTGGATGCAGCAAATTCCATTATTTGCTCTTGTTAAATCAATACAGTCGGGCAATGTACTCACACCACTCGATTCGCTTATAATTCCAGATTCATAGCGGCGGCTTATTTCTCATAAAAAGTTGTTCCCTTCAAATGTAGTAATTTCGCAAGGAGGGTGGCGCCCCATCCACCGATCCACTCGGGCTGGCCTTTTAACGCCGGAGATATTGTCTCTTTAGTTAGATCTGTATTTACTCCAGTATAAGTAAGACTTGCAGAGAAACCTCTAAACGTTTATCGAAACTAATCTTTCTTCTCCCCACAGTGTTACTATGCATTAACCACTTAAATGCTTATGGTATGACTAAATATTGTATATACGTCGTAATACGCGTCTCAAAAGCATAGATTTTTTAAATTTTTTAAAATTTTTCTCTCCTGTGAACTTTGGAAGCTCATAATTCAAAGTCATAACTTTCATTTACATAGTAGGTACATGAACAAGAAAATGGTTTCGTGGTTAATAATTATATAGGCTTTCCATAATATCTATTATATGTAATTTTGCAGTTGTCAAAACATCTCGTTGGTGTACGACTGTATATCAACAGATTGAAAATAAAATTTAAGAGATACAAAATACCTAATCTTTTATAATAGAGTTTAATTGCCTAAATGACTTTAGAAATAGTTTAGATATTTCATTTATTTAATAAGTCTACTCTTAACATATTAAGTCATAATTCAAACGTTCGTTATTAACTTTTAAATCTGTCCGGAGGCCGGTAATACGTTATTGATATTTGTGAACGGGCTGGATAATAATATTTGTGTATAATTTTCCATTATACCTTGATCCTTCTTAGCGTTCTCCACTATATTAAAAGCAATAAAGGAGATTTTTTGTATAAGAATTGAGAGGTCCGTGTAAGCTGGTTGTAGTGTATTGGTGTCTACAATGGGTGGAGAGGGTCACATCGGAATGAGCCGGCCGCATAATTGTTAAACTTTACGAGGGTTGAACGACTTGTCAACTGTTCCATGGAATATGCTCACAAAAAAATTACGCTTAAAAATACAGTTAACCTTAAGAGAAATAATGCATAAAATATTATTAAGTGTATCAATTTAGTAAATATATCTTTTATTTCAGATGTGTATATAAAATTACTTGACTTTAGACACTGAGGATGACTTGTCCTTTAGCTTATCAATCTCGTTGACGTCACCCTGTGCCGTTCAATGGTTCCGTTCATAGACTTACATTACTTGCTATTAGTTGAGAATTTATGATTTATTTTACAAATTTTCATATATATTCTATAGTACAATTATTTAATAAATTAAAACATTCATATATTAAAGATTAAATTATGTCTTATCTACGTGTACATATGTAAGTATACATATTTTTATTCAACTACCCGGTTGTTTGACATCTCAACACGCGGTAGTTGAGGATCTGAAGCAGTAGCTCAGTTTAAACAATAGCGCCGCAATTACAATAAACACGTTATAATAAACTTGATGGTAACCTTTCTAAAGCGTGAACGAGGTAAGTGGTCTGATACCGATCACTAACTGCCGCGCAACAATACACTTCATCCCTTATTAATTATTTGATTGTAGGCATAAAGGATGCCGTAATCGTCAGAATAATAATATCATCGCACCGCATAAAGAACCCCAAGTAGCGACAACACAAGCGTAAAAATGACACGCCGGCCCGCCAATATGTTTGTGTGTATTAGATTAGATTTATTCGACTGGGTCACGCACACACGCGGCGGCACTACCCCGACGTGACGAGCGCGGACGGGGGGGTGCACTGTGGGGGCGACGCCACTACACTCTCGCGCCACCCGCCAGATGTCACGCACACAGACGCGCCGCGAAAGGGAAAGCTACACTGTGTAAACAAATCGCGGGAGTGAGTGCCGTCCCTCTCGGTTACAAAGCCGGTGTGTGTCACATGATTGTGTGCTGTCGACGCGATCCGACGTAGATTGTTCTGTGAAATTGCCAGGTAATAGGCCGAGGGACTATAGCATTACACATACTTATTGGTGGGTTTAGGCGCTCAACGGCCTAATCGAATTGAATATTGGCGACACATTGCCGCGTTGACTTACAAATTAATGAGAAATATTAATTTTCACTATCTACGAGTATAGAGTTAGTAAAGGGTTCTTTAAATTCGTGTGCACAACAATATAACATAGACGGTACTATTTCTTATTATTTCATGCATAATTGATTCAAATTACATAACACATTATAATGTATTATGTTTTGTATGAGTTAAGAATTTATTTTGCAACATACTAGACCAGTACTGCTGCACCCGCCCTAATATTGTTTAAGGCGAGCATAGACGATTAGTCACGAATATATTGCAAGTATCTAAGATACTAAAGACATAATAATATTGGAGACACTGCATAGATATAGCATTTACATATAAATCTATTATTATTATTTTTACCTGAATCAATCGTACCAAATAGACGACGAGAGTTATTGGTGAATTTGTTACGATGACCTAAAAATAAATAATGCACATACACTACAATTAAAATTAGTTAAATAATATTTTCTTTCCAAAATCTTATAATTTTACCCTCGTTCACAGACTAAGATATCTTACGTCCTATCAGATACACAAAAAGGTAGTTTGAAATATCATAGAATGAAGTAAAAAAGTTGATAATATGATAAATAAATATTATATAGTAATCTATAGTAGGCTGTATTCTATATTACTGGAATACTGGAATATGAAGTTACGGGTGATTCCACCCGTAACTTCGTTTGCATTAGTTTTGTTTTATACTTCTGTAGTTTCAGCTGTAAAATGTAAGTCAAGATACCATTTCCTATAGGAAATCCTCTCTCATTGTTTTCCTATTCTCGCTTAGAAATCGAACTGCCTTTTCCAGCCTTGTACGCCCAGGAGTCATTCAATTAGTAACGGAAATTTTATGTTTTGATCAAATTTCTAATTATATTTTTTTCTGATCAACAACCACCAGAATTCGCTAAAAAAAATTATAATTATATACACCCATATTTCCTTCATCATGTTGTCCTTTCACATTAAGCTGATGTCTAAAAATGTAAAGGTGAGGAATGTCAAATTAGAGTTGAAACGTTTAATTAATTGAAAAGTTCAATGACTTTAGATATATTACCACTTTCAAGGTAGTATTTGAGACCATTAAAAATTTTAAATGCGTCACTGCTAATTATTTTGTTCTTTATCTTATCACCTAAGCCGTTAACTATATAAACGAATTTGTATGCGTTACAATATCGGGCGGTTAAAAAATAGCTTATCAACAAACGTGTACTAATTTACTTGGTAACGTTACAATACTAACAATGCATATACTGATACAAATATTGTTTGCTTATTATTTAATTGTATAAAAACTTTCTCATATTTTAACAAAAACAACAACGTAATCATACCTTGCACAAACACATAGACACACAGAAATAAAAGTCACTGTTATTTTACTTTCATAAGCACGAATAATAGTTTTTCTCATATATCTTTTGATCACTTGACCTAAACCACCGTCTGAACCTAAAAAACATTTTTATTATATGTAGAGATTTCCCTCAGTTGAATCCGCAATTACTATATTCCTTTTGTTATATAGAAAGGGTATTCATTTTGAACACGTCGAGATACCAGCCTACTAACTGTAAAGCAATGTTTACAATTGTTCTTAATCTATTGTTAAAATATTATTCACAGCTATACAACTCTGATAATCATAACTAAATCTTCTTCAGATTCAAATGAGGCCATCAATCAGGGTGCCAGTGCTCGGTGACAGGAGGGATTAAAAGAATTGACTGGCGATGATTTACACTAGAAGGAGATATTCTATTACAAATGACATAAATGAAAACTTTAGAATTATTACATTTAGAACTACTTTTTTATTATTTTAATTATAATAAAATACTTTTAAAGTTACTTTCCTTTACTACGAGTATTTTTTATTTCATCAGTTTAAGTGTTTATAAAATATTACAAAGTCAAAAATTATAAAGTTTGTTCTTAGTTTATATCAATTAGTTATAATACAACCGAGTTTTTTTTTATATTTCTATATTTATATCGTAAATATTTGTTTTTAAAAAATCACATAATATACTGCAACCGTTTCAGCTGTAAATTATTTTTATTATAATACTTGTGTTTGTCTGCATAACCGTTTTTGTCATGTTGGAAATAATTTTGTAACTACATTTTTTTACATTTATTTCAACACTTTTATCAGATTAAATTTGGCAACGCTGACTCATTTTATGGTGACGAAAATTTGTGTAAAGATAAAGCGTATAGCATATCTGAGATACAAACCAATGCTTACAGCACACTAACATGTTTTATCTTTTTCGTGAGTGTTGATTCATATTGATTTACGCTAGCACCAACTTGCTGATTATCCAAGGGTAATATTCAGAGACTCTTGTATAAACTCCAGGATATGAAGTATTAGCACATCCTTCTCCGAAGGAAACAACACCGATCAAAGTATTGCTTATAACTAAAGGACCTCCAGAATCTCCCTGACAAGCATCTCTAGGGGGATTATTTGCAGAAGCACATAACATTCCTGATGATATTGTTGCGATCCTTTGGTAAGCGCGAGTGCATACTGCTTGTGATACAATTTCTACATTTGCGGCTAAAAGCATTGACGATATCGCACCACCATACTGAAAAACATAACAGTTCAAAATAAGAAAAACAACAATTTAAAATAATGCTAAAATAAAATAATAAAAATAATAATAAATTTAATCTAAAAAGTTTGAGAATTAATTCCAGGCAAATAAGAATAAAATGAATTCGAAATAAATGATATGTTAATAAGATGTAGTGCTGAAAAAGACAGTACAAATAACGTCTACAAATTTTATATTTTATATAAAGTCTGTATATTTTAACAAAAGATTTATATTAAATCTGAATAAAACTTAATAAAGATACAATATAATTATAGTGTAGTTATATTTTTAGTTTGGTTACTTATGCTTACCGATGTCATCCCAAATCCAGTTACTAGAGCTGTATTGCCAACTGGGATGTTAATATTGGATTCAGCTAAATTTATTGGATTCACATTTTTTCCCAAAACCATTTGTCTATTAGTTACTAACACTGCTATATCGTGAACAAGCGTTAAAGCAGAGTAACTTTCGTGGATGTAAACTTTAGATAGGTCATAAGTATCACCACCGGACGTACGGTAAGAAGTTCCCACTACAGCTCTAAATAATGATGGATCTGATTCCGAACTGTAACAAAGATGAAATTTATTAAGCATATCTTGTAAATATATAGGTGAATATATTCGTAGCATAAACTTCTATGGATGAAAAGATAGTTGAGTATAAACTGTGTTTTTGTTCATTTAAATCTAATAAGTTAGTTTTTACCGTATACAAGGTCATGATTTTGCTGATGGTTAGCAGTCACACATCTAGCTTCTAACAAATGTAGCGTCATTTTCTACTTTGCATGCCAATATTTATGTTATGAACCTACACCGTTCTTTATGCTAAGGTGAGAAACAAGCTTTCAATGGCTATTGGCTCTCAGATGGTTGATGCTTGCACAATTTCTACTGTTAGTGACAGGGTTCTATATCTAGTTATGAGATAATCGATTAAGACAACTTGTCTTTTAAAAGACTAACTAAACAACTTAGTAAGTAAACAAACAAATATAAACAGTAAAACATAAAATATACTTGGATTTACATTTTAACGCAGTGTGCAGCTGTAAGTAGTGCTCTGGCACTAATAACTGAAGCTCCACACGTATAAATCCATCCTGAGTTTGTTTTTCGCCAAACTGCAGCATGATATGGAACTTCTGATACGTCGACTAGAAATCCATTGACAATTCTATTTGATTCCTTTAATAAATCCACTGCAGGTAAAGGTGAACATGTTACTGATTTTAAAGCTGAAAAATAATAATATAAACATGACTATGAATGATTCTCTTTTAACTTTACTAAAGCGTCATTAAAAAGTAAAATAAAGGTGAATAATAGGAAAATAAAGAAAAACTATGAAGTAAGGATAAGGTAACTTTAAAAAATACTTTGATCTTAGATACATATCAGTGTGTTAAAAAAGGAAAGGGGCATTAAAGTAATGCAATTAGTGTTTTGGTAAGTTCTTCAGGATTTAGAATTAAATTTTTAGATCTTTGTTCATGTTTATCTGTGATTATTCCATCACGATTATTGACCTAAGTTGGAGACATTTGTTACTAATTGTGTTACTAGATTAATATTTGAAGGACGCGAAGTACACGCACCTAAGAACATTAACTACGCTTGTTCATAGAAGGATAAGCAGAAAAGACAATACTGAAGTTATACTGATAGTTCAGGATAAACATAAAAAGTCTAACTATGTCACTCAGCCCAAAATTATGTTTAAAATAATAAATACAAATTCCATTAAAACCACCAAACTTGACTTCTACTTACTCAATAAAAATAATATCACAAACGGTACTCTCATTTTGCTCAAAATATACAATACTGAGCTGGAATCTTTGGATCTTTAAGAGTTACTGATATAGTTTATCAGTAATGTAACACGATATCTGAAAAAATTTTAGATCGCGGATTAGTAGATCGATTCGTATTTGACAGTACTTTCTACTTGATCAATGAAACCAAAGGTCGTTGAAAGTTCCTGCTCTTTATACATTTTGAACTTGCATAGTTTGTATTATGCAGTCTGCCACCACAGCATTTTTCTATAATGCAGTCTTCCACCACGATACTGTATTTAATTTATTATTGAAATTTAACAATTATATTAGTACGGTTGTAATTATAACTTAAATAACAATGTCTTTATTGACAACTTTCAATTATATATTAAAGTTAATCTTTCAGATGAGTATCTCGATTGTAAATTCAGACATAAAGATAATTGTTTTTGAATCGCTGTTGAAATGAAGCATTATGTCCGAACACGCTACACGGTTTTGGATTATTACTTACTCTCGGCATAAAGGAGTAATAAAAAGGTGCAAATTATATTAATAGCGTTTTAATTTGGTTCACTCGTTACGGTTGAACTTTTATCGCCAATCAAATCGATGTCTCAGTTAAGAAGACATAACATACAGGCATATTGTGGTAATTTAAAAAGTAATTAGTTGAAAATGTAATAGCTTTTGAATAATTCAATTATTTGAATATTGAATGAATATTACTGATCCAATTTTAATACTTTAGAATGTGTTAATTTAGTGTCAGGAATATTTGATGCATTAGATATATACTGTGGACATAATTATTGAGAGATATAGTTATTTATATGGGATATTTATATTTGTAATTACATTATAAAAATGTTGGTCTGACAGTCAAAATTTGCTTTGCCACTTACAACCTAATAAGCAGTCGCCAGATCTGATTCCCCTATTGTTTCATACTATTCAGTTACGTGGAATAGGCATGATAACAAAAATATATTGTGGTTTAGGAGTATTTTTATCCACTCTTTAATTCAAAATTATTCACATGACTTTATAGCATTTTTTTGTTTTTTGTTAAATATTGTGATTGTTGTTAAAGGTTTAAATGGCGTAATTTCATTAGGCACATTTCATATTTACATATTATAAAAACATTTTAAATTTCTATTGTAACCTTGCTTGAAATACACTCAACGCCATCTCTTATACTGCGCAGGTAACGCAGCCTGAAGCAGCTGGCCTTATCGATGTAACAATATTATTATTGACAATATATTTTATTAGTTCTTACACGTGTATTCCTATGCTAATTAAAACGTAAGCGTTTTAAATATATTTTACAGAAAAGATATTTCTAGAACGCAATAGATAATTTTCAGGATGAATATTAGTCATATTTATTTTCCTGTATATATATAATAAAAACTGAGTATGTTGATTAATCTGTTCCGTAGATTCTAAATGATAAACAGACAAATAAATTTCTATAAATAATTAGTAAGAACAACTCCGTTAATGTAAAGTATTTTGTAAGTAAAAATGTAACTAATAAGACTGAAGTAATGTTTAAACAGTAGATAATACGGTTATTGGGCAAGATAAGATAGTGCTAGTTAAATCAATGGAAAGTCGGGTTCATGGGAGCTGCGCCCACGCAACGCGCATTCCGGTGGGAGCCAAAGACCTTTCGCTTCCTGGATCACACAACGAAAAAGGTGTTCTATTTGAGATTTCCAAGTAGCGATCTAATTTTTAACAAACCATCACGTTATAACCGTTAGGCTCTATGCGTGGATGACAATAACTTTTATTTTGTATATTTTTTTATTAATTATTATAATTTCATGTAAAATAACTTTGTTTTATATTTTTAAATAAAATTTCTTGGATAAGTAAATCTGAATAAAATGTAAGTAACTCATAACTCATAAATCTCTTAAAATGTTGAAATATCACATTACAATATTATAACTTCTACGCAATATTTTTCCAAGGTAAAAAAATGTAGTTTTTATTATTTCCCTATTTTTTGCGTTAAAGTGCTAAAAGTAATGTAAATGTTTATTTTATAAATTCAGTGTATTATCTATATGAGAAGCCATTTTAATATGTAGTCGCTATTGAGTGGATCGGTGCTTATGAAACTGCGTTTATCATCACGTACGAATGAATAAAAACTGATAGTTCTGATAAATAAAATTCTCTTTTGAATTAATGAAAATCAGTTATTACTTAAACGGAGTGTCTTAACACTATGTTGTCCCTGACTACCCTCCTATGTAGGATAAAACCATTTTGTTTTGATTATATATTAATATACTATATCTGGTTATTAAGAATCGTACAAACATATATTTTAATAGATAAAACTATAAAACTTAGTTTGTGACACAACGGTATTTCTGGAGTTACTTATTACTTTATTTATACCTAAATGTAACTTATGATCTTAATTAGGATTCATTGATTTAATTAACGAAATACCTGCACATTCACTTTAATAGGGAGTTATTTACTGAAAGGATTGATATTACAATATATGTGCTCGGATGTACCGTGAGATTTAGACCTGTTTACATATAATATAGCTTTAATCACATTAGCTGTATTTGTTTATCTGTATATCGGTGTGCATAGTATAAGCGATTAAGAATATTATTATTTGTTTTATAATACATTTAGTGCTTAAATTGTGAATGTATGTGGTTGCATATTACATAATATATATAGTTTTTTTATCGCAACAATAACAAAGTGTTTTGTTATTAGAAATTTACAGGGAAAAAGTGTTTTTCCATTGATTACGTTTTATCTCGAAATGCGTGATTGCGTAGTGGTTAACATATACTGTATGTACGATGATAAGAAACTGATTATTTAAATGTAGCTGAGTTGTGGAATTATTTATAATTTACTAATTTTATATTTGTGATGTTTTACTATTTAAAATATATGGTTGCTTTTTTACAGATTAACGCTTTATCATGCATAGCAGGGTAGTCAGAGACAAACTAGTGTCAAGACACTTCGATGACAGCTTTTTGCCCGAAATCGAGACATTGCGTGTTAAGTGGCGAACTCAACTCCGCGCTTTGTCTTATTATTGTCATGTCCTTGTAAATATGACTGACATTTGGGATATATAATTAAGGTAATATTTAGACATGCTTGGCATAAATTAGTCTAGTATGTGTGCCATTTTAATTAACAGTAACAGTGTAGATATGTAGTAGTATAGCATGTTTCGTGACGGCGTTCATCTGTGAAGGACGGCATCGTATCATTCACTATGATTTGACGCCTGACTTCTAACCGCTTAAATTTGTGGTGCAATTCATAAAATAAAGGCTTATAAATGTTATTATTTCATCAAACTTCTTTGTTATTGAATAATATGGCTTTGTGAATTATATTTTATAAAATTAATGAAACGTGTCTGTCTAGTCTTTATTTGTGTTACATATCACAAGTATAAAATATATTATTTAAAAATAAAAAATAGCTAAAGCTTAATTATTTGTATTTTATTACGAAAAGTAAGTTAATTAATATTTAAAGTTGGTATTGAGCCTTATCCAATAGTCTCAAAGATTTCAACTTAAACCAACCAGGTGTCGAATGTCCGACAAATTAGTATAACACATGGTTATCAATGTTTCATTTCGATACAGCAGCTTATTACAATAGTTGTAAAACGAATTATATTTTTATAGGATATCCTATTGATATTTTAAATAAGTTTATGTTTTAATCTAAAAGCAACAGCTTTATCGAACATACGGGCACATCGTTTTAAATATATTCTGCAAAAGTGCTACTCGGGTATCACGAAATGTGTAATTATTAAAATATTACATAACTGGTAAATAATAATGAGAGAAAACTGCTCATTATCATATCATTATATGTAACGTATAATTTATTTAATGTTTGCGTTGATGAAAATTGTGTTTATTACTTCAGTGGGGTCAATTTGCATACAGAACAACGATTTTCACCTAAACTGAGATTCTTAGTGAATTATTCGAGTCACTGGAGCGACGATTTCCTATTTATGGTTCTCTGTTGTTGTACCTTTATTTGTATCATGGTAGCGAGCGAAAAGAAATGTATGTTAAGCAATTTCTGTGCAATAACACTAGAGCGTACGGTGTGTGCTAGCTTATGCCTTTACTACTATTATATTTACGTATTATATTTGAATTGTATTCTATAACTTCTGATGTTCTGCTTTAATATTGTTTATTATAAACTAAATGTATTATAATGTTAACAATAAGAGACAATCATTAATATATATAACGTGTATATTTAGGCTTTAATTGTAAAATCTAAGATATTTTTTTATTTTTTTATCTCTATAATGAAAGATCGATACTTCATACATTATTTTCAGTAAAGAAAATATATTAGAATAATTATTATGCTAAGCATTTTTAATTCACCAAAGTAATAGCTCTTAGTGAGTATTTTTAAATTATTTTCACTTCCTCGCTCTGGTAAATACAAATTGTGGCGTTTAGTTCCACCATTCAACACGCAATTGCTCGAATTCGGTGGAAAGCGAAGTACAGAGTGTCTCGACACTAGGTACTTTCTGTCTACCCTGCTATACGGGATAAAAGCGGGAAGCTAATAGCTCTTATTGGAATATATATTTAGTAGTGCCTTCAATGTATCTAAGTAATGTTCCACCGTTACATTGTTTATAGTCATACTACCAATTGAGTGTAGTACTTCGCTTATAGTTCTTATTTTAAAGTAATTGAATGGTAACATACAATATTATTCGTTTCTACCATTTGCATCTGAACTGTACGTGTCAAGGTGGCGTAAAGTTGCGATGTCTCTTCATGGTATACTAACTTTTCTACTTGTGTCTTTATTTCTCATTTCTTTTAATAATAATTTTATAAAGAGAACATAAAGAGAAAATTTAATATAAGGGGTCACCCTTGCCAGCCTTACATAATTGTTTTTGACATTTGTTTAAGGCTGCAACATTCCATCCGCTGCAAGCACCAGGGCGCACTATGCTAGGGCGTCCCCCCGAGGCGATGCGCACCACTGTGTGTCCACTGGTGTGTGAAGTGGCGACGAATGTGGCATTGGGGACCGCCACCCAGCACTCCATGTCAAGGATGGTGAGATGTGGAGAACGGAGCTATAAAAAGCTACGTAGAATGTGAGAGGAGGGATGCAACAGAAGAAGATGTGATGGATGAAAGAGATTAGATACTATTTGTGTGACTGAGACCAAAGGGAAGGGCAATAGCACAACCGATTTGCCGGGCAACCGAGTCGCTTTCTGGACGGGAGTTCCAGAAAGTGAACGAGGGTGTCAAGGTGTAAACTAGAATAAGGGGTCTGTTTACAGGTTGGCGCAGCCGCACGAGGAGTCCTAATTTGGAGGCGAATGAAGGCATAAGAAGTTGGAAGAAGAATCGTTTCCAAGAAGCTAGACAGCTGCGAAATAGGTACTGAGAGTGTTGTAGTATGCTGGCAGAATCTTCGGAATGGTATGATCGATGCTACAACTGAGGTGTATGGCGATGGGAAAAGAGACTTTAGTAAAAAACGTGTTGAATGGTGGGGGTTGCTTGCTAACGTCGAAGCGTCAGTGTGCCGTGTATTGATAACAGGCTATCTGCCTATAGTAACAGCCTCGATATATCTTTCGACTAATAAGGCAAATATAGAAAGCAACATCAAGTCGCTCCTCGATATGGGTGACTCAGTCCTTCTGACTGGGGATCTTAATTGTAAGCATATCAGCTGGAATTCGTCGAGAACTGACAAAGAAGGTAAGGTTCTCGATGAAATAGCTGTAAAACATAACGCGGTCATCATTGGCCCCCACCCCCTCTCACTTGGCCACTTTGGCTACTCCGGAGGTATTAGATATAGCGATTATTAAGAATGTTACCCTCTGGCAATATTCAATTGAATCGGAATTAAATTCCGATCATAGACCGGTTTTAATTAAATTAGGCGTGGAGCGCCCCTCAGGCCCTCCGACCAAAACCATAATAGATTGGAAGAAGTTCTCTAAGCTTCTTCAAAGTAACAATTCTCTGCTCAAGGAACTCATACCAAACATCACTGTTTCGGTTGATTTGGCAATATAGTCGGCTACGTACGTAAGGACGATTTGAAATCTCAGAAAAGTTCAGGAAATTAATAAGGCTCCTACCTGACAGACGACAATCGTAGGGAATTAAATAGGCCGAGGAAGAGTGTTCGACATAAGTTTGACATACTCCGCGGCGAGTTTTAGGACAAGAAGTTTAAGGGGCTCATGCATTCGCACCAGGCTTTCTGGGCGTTGTCGCGAGCCTTCCAGATGGACGGTCTCTCGACTATGCCACCTTCTATTGGGCCCGATAGTACTTTCGCCGCTGATGACACCGAAAAAGCGGAATGTGTAGCTGATAGTTTAGAGGTCTAATGTTTCTCCAGCGATCAGGACCTGAACCACCTTACGAAGGTCGACTCCGAGGTAGTAACATGGGCATCGTTACCCCCCTCGGGTGAACCACTTCGCCCGACCTCTGTCGGTGAGGTCCAAAATATCATCAAGAACCTGAAAGACATGAATCCCGGCCCGGGGCCCGACTGTCTTAAGGACTATCTTTCAAATAGATATTTTACACAATGATACAAAGTGGAAGGTACACTCTCTTCTCCCCGTTTAATTCACGCTGGAGTCCAGGACTCTCTTCTATTTTGTATGCGCTGTACACCAGTGACATACCTAAAGTAGACAATGTCCACCTGGCTATGTCTGCCGATGAAACCATCCTTTACACTACTCCCCGCCACTCGTTCATTATTGCCGCTCCAGGCGGCCGCTGACGCTTTAAGCTCTTGGTACGCTTGGTACCGCAAATGAAGGATCGCGGTCAGTCCTGAAAAGAGTGCTGCGGTATTATTCCCTCGACTCAGACAGGAAACTGTCTCTACCATATTCCTATTAGATAAGCTTATACCATGGCAGAAACAAGTTAAGTACCTCGGAGTCACTTTAGACTCCCAACTCTCCTTTAGTGTAATGTGCTTCACATTAGTCGAGTGTATAATTCAGCTCGTTACTATCTTAAAAGAAACCACCCATTAATATGCAAACGCAGTAAAATGTCACTTAGAAATATGCTGAAATTATACAAAACCTGCATTAGGCCCTTCCTAACATACGCCAGTATAGCGTTCACGCACATTAAGCTTAAATCACATAAGGGGCAACCCGATACGATTCGTAGAAATCTATTTTAGATTTCTACGAATCGTCGCAGGTTGCCGCGGGTACGTTGATAACGTCTTAAATGGTAACGTCGATCTTCATAAGGACTTCGAACTTGAATCGATCAAAGAGTTCTGCACTGGCTTAGGCAGTCATTATTACGAACGTGCATATATTCACGCGAATCCCCTCGTAGTACGGGCGAGTAATTACTCCCTGTCCGCACACCCTAAGCTCAGACGCTCGCGTAGCGTCTTATTAGACCCGACGACCGCATTACGGTAGCCAACGGCAAAATTGTAGGTAGGAAAAACTCAACCCACACAACACACCTTCACCAATGTCGACGGAAATGACGGCGTAGTCAAGTTTATCTAACGGCCCGTCCGCGCGTTGGCGCGGCCGGGTCCAACGGTTAGGGACTGTTAGGCTCCCATAGAATAGTCTAAATTTCCCCCAGTCACGACTTCACGCCGCGGCTGGTTTGTGTAGCGTAGGGAACATACCCAGACCGCTCGCCGACCGCAAGCCGAGGTTAGAGCCCAGTAGGAGGCGCCCTTGCGGTCGTCGACTTCCTCTCAAGCAACCACGTCAGTGATTGCTAATTTTTGCAGGGTTAGAGCACCCTCCTCCTACCCCCTCGCGGTGTCGCTGTAATGACCAACAGAGTCACCAGCATTTACTCATTTGACAGAAAAAAAAAGCATGACAACTACTATAAATACGACTATAAAACCTCGAATAAAAATAAAAGTATGAGAGAGATTAAGAAGAAAGAATATAAGTTGCAAAAGCGCCTACCGAAAGCACTCATAAAGATGAAGCGTGAAAAGTCCAAGCATGAAAGAGATGAAAGATTGACAAATAATTTTCGGGAAAACACGAAGCTTTTCCGGCGAGAAGTTAGTGATTCTCGGCGTTGTTTGTCAACCTGTAGAATGAATGTGATGAATTTTTTCGTCGTCTGAGTTTGATATTCGTTCGGGTGTCAAACAAAGGCATGACAACTTGGCATTTGTATTTGGATAGCTGTCTTCAAGTTGGTGATTTAACAGTTAACTGTCTGTTGTACGCAAATGATGCAGTGCTAATTGCATCATCAGAATACGAGTTACAGGCATTGGTCACCATTCTGAAAGAAGGGTGTGAAAGTAATGGTCTAAACCTGAATGCGAGTAAAACTTAGATGATTTATTTGAAAGAAATGAATAAAGAACAGAATGTATAATTAGGGTAGATAGAAAGATTTTAGAACAAGTGAATGAGGTGGTATATCTGGGAAGTATGTTTAGTAGAGATGGAATACAAGAAATAGATGTGGAAAGGCATAATACTGCCGGTAACAGGGTTAACGGTGCTCTTGCTGTATTTATGCGACGGCAAAACGTCAGTGTAAACGACAAGATGTGCAGGTGCAGGTTATCGTTTACAATGCAGTACTGCTACCGTTGTTGTTATATGGCAGTAAAACGTGGATGTGTCAAAAGAAGAATGAAAGAAATATGAATGCAGTTGAGATGCGATCTCTTCGTCGGATATACGGTGCATATGCAACGCGGAATGAATGGTGAATTGAATTAGAACGTGCTCAGATCGTTTGGGCATGTTAAGAGAATGAGTGATGAAGGAATGGTAAGAAAAACTTAACGAAGCCAACGTGAGTGATACGAGAGATCTCAGGTGATCTTCGGAAACACAGTATCGAAGATACTGGAAGAAGGTCACGTCAAAAGCACGAGGACCCTCCGAAGAGCATGTATAAAGAGAATAATGACTGTGATGACTCGACAGGGGTATGCACAGGCCGTAGCGTTTGGCGCTCCTTTGTTTCTTGACTACCCCGCAAGGTATAAAGCGTGAAGCTAAAATAAAAAAAAAATAGAATACATAACTAATGATATGAAAATGTATTTATAAATTTCAAGAAATATTTATATTGAATATGTATTATTCGATATGTTTTGACGCAGTGAAGCAGCGTCTATCCGTTACCGGGATAATTATAGGTTCGAACTCCTCTAGGGACAAAATAATATATTTAAATTGCTTTCCTTTAACCACTTTAGTAATGTCTGGCTATATCTGACATTGTGTCGAATCAGAGCGGAAAGTGGAAAACAGTGTCTGAACTTTAGGTTCACTCTTACAACCCTGCTATGCAAAAAAGCGTACAGCTGTAAAGTGTTGCAATAAGATATTTATATTGTTGAATTATGTTCTCAAAATCTCTCAGTGCATACAATTTCTACTTTTCAATCGTTGCTTTCAATACTTTCCTATAGTAAAACGTGCACTGAACCAGCATAACTAGCTCCACTATAATACGATTACTGGAGTTAATTTAATATATTTTAAGTAGAAAGTGCAGTTCAGGCGAGAGGTCTTCGTTAAGTGGTTTTTGTTAAGCGGAAGACGCTTGACTCCGGACAATGGCCGCCGATCTAAGTTCCCAGCTTATTACCTATTTACTATGAAACTTCTTTAGATTACTTGTGAATTTTTTATTGTACTAAAACGCATTGCGGAAGAAGGTGCTAATTTTGTGAAAATAATAATATGGTGTTATAATTTTTTATTGCTTTTTATTGTTTTAAAAAAATAAACAAAGATATAAAATTATGATAAAATTGCGCAAAATTATAAAATAAAATATCTTGACTAGCCACAAGGCGAACATATCACAGTGACCTTTTATTTTTATGAAGGCTTAATTTTATAAAATAATAATTTAACAATAATACTGTTAACAGTTTGCAAGTTATATTTCTGCAGTTATATTTCTCTATTACTTATTGTAAATCAAACATCAGTTGGCACCGACTGGGGACTGTTGTTATGATAGGTAAATAAGCAAATCTAATGGCATTTAAGGTACTGACAATATTGCAACAAGTGTGATGTGACTGACATTTGTGCCTTAGACGGTTGGTCAATACCATACAGTGAGGTATAATTGAGCCGAATAATATAATAATAATTTGCAGCTCAACATAATAGTACTAGTGATATTAATGACATTTATCTTAATGATTTAATGTTCGGTAAGAAAGATTTTAGAGCTATCTACTTTATTGTAAACTTTTCTACCAGCGAAGCATAGTATATATTTATACACTTAAAATAAAAAAAATCTGTATCTTAAAATATTTTGTAAGTGATAATAATGATTTCGAATTATAATTTTTATTGAAAATCTTTTCTGTACAGGTACTCCCCTAAACGCACCAATTTTTTAGCTTTACTCTTTTTTTCCCCCAAAACGAGTAGTTGCGTGTTGAGTAGCGGAACTCAACGCCGCGCTCTGTCTTATCAGAGCGAGGAAATGGAAATAATGTAATATATTCTTATATATGTAATATTTAAAAAAACGAATGTAACATATTGTCTGATATGTGTATATATATTTCTATGATATGTGTATATACATATAATATTCCATCTATATACATCTGATCTATCACATTAAAGTGGTCTCAAAAAATACTACATGGTTTATTTAATTCAATAGCAGCCGCTGTCCATAATTCATTGTCTGCAACTCCAAATGTATTCATTTGACGCGGCAGGTTAATGTAAAATTCAGATGTACACACTATATTTATGAATTCATTATTGTTTACGCTATCACACACTCTCAATCGTTTACTATATCAATTGTATTTATTTATCTGTTGCGGTTATTATTTTTAAAATGCATAATTTGCTTCGTTTATGTGGCTTCGACCTATTTTGCTATTTTATTAATGTGAGCCACATTTTGCGACCATTAGAAGGTAATCTATGTTTTGTATGCTATACACCATACTACATACATATGTATATATATATATATATATATATATATATATATGTTGTGTTTAATTAGTAACTTTATTTTATTTATGCGCAGATGGATTCATTCAGCTAATGACTAAAGATACGGCTTACTTTTGACACATATAAGGAAATCACCTTATTTGACTTTTCGAGAGTAAATACTTACAAGAGGCTACATATAATTTGGCTCGTGCCTTAAGTTTTATTATTCATTAAAAATGTTTATTTACAGCGAATCTAAAAAATTATAAAAAAGTTACACAATACTTACATTATTATAATAAGACTACTATTATTATACTACTGTACTATTCTAGAATTGTTATTTCTATATATATCATTAAGATCATAATAAAACTTTATTTAAAAAGTTACTTACGTTTTTTCAAATAACTTTGTAGTACAAAATGAATATTTACATTTAAATTATTATTAGTTATCTCAAATAGTTTAAGCCATTTGATCTTTAGTCTATACTTACAGTGTTTATTTTTATGATAGAATTATTATTTTATTACAGGCAGCGAGATGTCCTTGTGTAGACTATTAGATAAAATAAAGACGTCAAAGTTTTGATAGTTGTTTTACATAAAAAACACATGAAGGTGTTACTTCAGCGTAGGTGAGGTTAACCAAGTTAATGAACTACATTGTCTTATTACTTTAAATGGCAATTCGAGTTTTTTTCGGAGTTAATTCCAACAGTATCTACGTTCAACATGTAAATATGTATGTGGGTGGGTTTTAGTCAAATTTTACGCTTTGCATTTCTTTGTTTCACTGAATAATTTTGCTGTTAAATATTCTGACTACTGTTAATTTTAACAAATATCGCTATTGCAGTCTGGTAATACGTGAAAGATTTGATCGAATCGAATTAAAGAAAAAGTAGAGCAGAGATTTTTTATATAACAAAACGGCTATTTTAAAATAAAAAGTAAACGATGTGATTGTAAGTAGGTGAGTAAACTCATGACAAATGGTTAGAATTTTATATTTCACGAATGTCTCAAATGTTAACGTTACTTTGTAAAATTTGCTAGTTACTTTGTAAAACGTTAGTAGGTAGACGATATAAAAAATTGTAAATTATAATAAATACCATTACTGTCTTGAAGCTAAAGTGGCAAAAAGTATATATATTATATTGATATTAATATCAACTTTAGTGATAACACTCTACATTGTAGTTTGCCTTTCAAGTATAAACATACAGCCCAATGGGTAATTTGCTAAATTTCGTTGACATTGAATTTCAATTGCATGCATTGTAAATATACTGAAATAATTTAAAAAAATTTCATATCACATTTTTATATATCCATACTAATAAATGAATATATTTTCGATAAAAAAAATAAAATACGGTAAATAGCTGTAGCGGCTGACAGTGTTTAATAAACGTCGACCGTTATAACATTGATAAAGTATTGCCATAATAACGATGTAGGTCTATATAGGTAGACTATAGTGAAACAATTTTCAAGAGATTACGTGTTCATAGCTGGCAAAAGTAAATGATAAATTTATTTGCATGTTCGGCCGCAGCTCAGTCCACACCCACTAAGTGAATTTGTTTCATAATAATTGCCTCTTTGTCATTGCAGCTCATGGTTTTGTATTACATGTTGATGTCATCGAATGATCTGAAGTGATTTAATTTTCCAGTTTCATGCCTCACTTGCCGTCATTGCTAGCGAGGGAGCGACTAGCGCACCGGGTCCGTATCTTAATACTCAAGATGTTATCTTGTTTATTTACATTCATTTTGACGCGGAACAATAAATGGTAGTCTCACGTAACAAAGGAGTCTCGATATTGCAGCGATACAACGTTCTCCCAAACAAGGGTAAAGGCCTTGGGATCCACTCGACGGTATTGGTTGTTTTAATATAGGTAATTGTTGTCTGATTGAGAATTGTGTCTGACCGCTACACCCACGTCGGTGATGGCCGGTCGACTAATTGCGTTACACTTTTTATTGTATCTACCTACAGTACTCGACAGTCCGATGCCACGCTCACGATGATTATTAATAAAATCTAGGCTAAGTTGATTATTGCCATGTGACGTCATGTTTGCAGACAAGCTGTTGTAAAGGTCGCCTAGTGCATTATAGTGCAGTATCAATTGACAAGAGTAAATGCTATAAAACTAATATTATTACTTAGAAAATGTTTTAAATTAATGATATATTATACTTGTAGCTGCGTTTACGAGTAAAATACGCTGTATATAGTATTCAGTGGCATACACGTTGGCATAGCAACACGTGAGCCACTTTGTGTGTGTAATTTTTTTATATTATTCATATAAGTTTATAATAATACATATGCGAAAATAATGGCTTTCTAAATGTATTCTTCATATAATTTTTAGGCGTGCTAATTTCCATGCTCTGTAAAATTCTAAAGTCCTAAAAAGTGATCTAAAATTTTTATCTCATAATATTATAGTTTTTGACTTATAACTCATTAAATAATCAATTAAAAATTACGTTACTGATTGGTTTTTATTACTATAGATCATATAGAACAAAACATTTATTATAATGATCTATGTGCCCAATATTTTACATGTGTATAATGTAACTATATATATCATGGGGTCACTTCGTAATTTTTAAACGGGTCTTTCAATGCATTCAGATCGTTTAGTCATAATATTGAACAAGACGTTTACTATAATCGACATACGACTTCTAAAATCTTCAAAATATTTTTCTTCTTATCATAGAGATCATTTTATCAAATCGTGTTTTGCTATGTATAGTAGTCTGCATTTGTTGAATAATATTACTAGAAACATCTCCGATTTTCTCAAAATGTATTTTTGCAAATGCAATAATAATAAGTATAATATTGTATAATATATTAAACATAAACGTTCGTAAGCTGTAAAGAATATCATTGTTAATATAGCGCGTGTCGTTTTGTGTCGTTACCTGCTCCTATCGACCTACAGGACCGAAGCTACAGGATTCCTGACGCGTCACATCAACAGCCTTTCACGGCATCGCGCCCGCTGTATTTATGTTTGCGTTTGTTTTTAATTTCAGACGAGTATATCATTTTGATAATTGTGTTTATTAAGACCAATATATGAACATTACCTCAAGACATTATGCGCTCTGTTTTCCACCTGCATTCAAGTCATAGTGAGTTACAAAAGCAGAGAAATGATCAAAAAAAATAATAATTCCCTAAGATGGAATAAAATTAGGAATTATTGCGATTACAGTTAGCCGCTGTTTTGCCACTGCGGCCTCAAATTGATTATACATATGTATGATATGTACAAGACGGGTGTAAAATAATATCGCTAAGACATTGTTGCCACCAACACAGGATGAGGAAGATGCGTGAAGATAAAAAGGATGTAAATGATCCAATATACTATTCTTTGATTTTTTTAAAAGCATGCCAGTAAGAAAAAGAGCATTCTATTTCATATATACATATTTATAGATGTACTTTTATATTTATTTAATCCTTGCTTACATTTTATAATAGATATAAATAATAAAAATCATACTTAAACTCTTAAGGATAAAACATTTCTAACATCTATTTAACGTTGATATTAATCAAAATTTGTTTTGGGCGACGAGAATGATATGCAGCAACAAAAGAGTTCCGAGAACCGTCCCGACCCGTCTGTCCCATTGACTCACTACTTAGGTACATGTTCAATTATAACCGTGTTTCCTTTACAAGCTTAAATCCTAAGATATGTTCATATTGTTTGCTTTCGATTGAATGTCTATATTTATTTTGCATATAAATAAATTTCAAGAATTTTGTTTATGATTACTATAAATCTTCAATTCTGTTTTGATATCAAAAATTATTTCTTCCTTTGTTCTCCTTTGATTTTAATGCTACGTTTATAGTGAGTTTATTAATATTTCTAAGTACTTAAGTGCTATTTATAATAACTAAATATAAATATTTTTATCGTATAAGTCTCAATGCTCCTGGATACAATTAGTAAGATTAGTAGTAAGTAGTGAGTGGTGGGTAATATATAAGGGGAACGATTACTTAACTATATTACATAAAAAAGATTATATAAATGCTCTTAAATTCATTATATATCTACAAAATAGTTGAAAAAATAAAAAAAAACACTTATATGTACTATTAATACTGTGTGTTGTTTAAGTTCTTGTTCTTTTTTAGATGTGTATAAGTACAAAAATCTTAGGTTAAATATTGACTTGCTATTAGATCTGGAAACTTATGCAGATTTCCAAACAAATAAGACTGCAAGAAGGGATTCAGTGAAGCGTTGCAAGATTTCTTAGATTGATTGACAAACAGATAGACAGAAGAGAAGAATTATATTGAAATTAATGAATGCGTTTTTGTAATATGTTTAAACGTTATATGTATCCTCTAATGATTTATAAGACAATATAAAAGAATAACATTAAAATTTCGCCGTGGTGGGATTTAAAAGCATATGTTAGTAGGTTAATACGTACATATGTATATGCAAGTACATACTTGTGCAATACATGTACATATGTATGTAATAGTGTATGGGTTCAAATCTTACAGGGGATTGTTTTTCACGACTGAATGTGCAAAAGACTTGAGGCAGATACTATCATTGGCACAGTATTTTTATTAACTGCCTTTTAACTGAAAGAAAACTATCAAAGACGAAACTAAAATGAAAGAAACGTACAATTTATTCTTTGCCCCGTTACTCATGTAGTTAATCATTAATTCCATTATGATAGGGCATAGTATTTACATGAGTAGTTACATGAACAAGAATTTTCTATGATTTGTGGTAGATACAGCCTCTTATGCAATAAACTTTCACCATGTGAAACGAGAGAGAGTCCCTCAGATTGCTCATTACTAGATTACTTCGGCGTTAGGAAATCGTTACCGTATTACATATACACCATAGCTCTGTAACCAAATGAGAAAACTGTCGATTTTGTAACAAACGCCTCGTAAAATTACTGTTTCGTGTTGCAATTGGAAAGGTTAAATCTATGTCATCAATAATACCAATGTATTATATAGTCACCTTTGTAGAAATTGTATTCTACGAAACACGATTTCTTATTGGTAGTAATTAAAATTAATAGGAAAATACGCTTTTATTCCTTTGTAACACAATAATTTTTTGGAGATAAGTTAACCTTTTTGATTTAATTTCTGTTATAACTTTTATGTGTATGTTTTTTATATGCTCAAATAATGTAAGTTATATATTTCACAAAATATTAGTAGCTATATATCGTTCGATACAAGAGCTATATAAAAGGGCAGAATTTTAGAAGTTTATTATTTACTCACGTTTGCAGTTTCTCTTGACGTGCCCCATACCTCGTCAATATATATATATATATATATATATATATATATATATATACATATATATATAATTAATATATGCAATTCAACTTATACAATGAATACTCAAGATAAATAGTGATACTGAAAATCATGTTATTGATGTATATATGGTGTCATATTAATAATTGTATTATATATTTAATTTTATAAGAAACAAGAGACAGGAGAAAGAGGATTATTGCATATGATATGATGATATGATATATAAGTTATTGATTATTATGAGAAATATTGTATTACTGTATTACTTGGCTAATTTAACGTATACTAATGTTTTCTTAACTCCATACCAAGGTATAGAGGGAAAAACAAAACACTAGAATTGAAATAAATAAATTTGAACACAAAAAATTTAATAATATATTGTAAGAAGCGCAAGGTACTTTAAATTTATCTTTAATATTACGTTTTTTAAGTCATATGTTAAGAAGTAAAAAAGTCACTAACACGCGACTACGTGAAAAAACGGAGGGATGAGGCGAATTTATTTGATCCGTATCTTAATCGTTACAAATCATAAATTTTAATATTACTTTTATAAATCTGTAAATTTTAAGTACGGAAAGACCTTGCATCTAATTATAAAAGCATTTTAAACAGACAACAAAAAATGTCATATGGCTAATCGCTTAGAAGGTTCGTATTTTGATAAGTATAATGGATGTCACAAAAAATATGCTTATGTTTGTTAAGAGACATATAATTTTGTTAATACATGTTTTATATCCTCGTATCAATGCGAGTCGCAGACGATACAGTCATTATTTTTTTATGTATTGATGTATAAACCAAGCTCAAATGTTAAACAATATGCATAAATATATACATATTATATTTTTATTCTTTCACTAGTATTCGCATTGTTTTAAGAAATATAATATTCTTTCATCGCAAAAATTTTTTAATAGAAAATAACTAGCTGTATAATTAGTGTAAGCGATATAATTATTGCAAATATCCACGTAGTATGTTTGGTCGACGAGATGTGACCTCTGCGATGCGCAAGGTTTTCCGACGAGGAACAAGGAAAATTATTCACAATTGTTCCCATAACCGTCAGCCTTGTTGTGACACTGGACGAGCATTTTACCTACCGGTGGACGGCTTCTTTAATAATACGTTATTTATTTTTATAAGTATGTTACAATCATAACGCTGTTTTTTGCGTTTTTATTATTTATATTCGGATGATTTATTAAAAAAAAACTATCTATAATTATTGTATTTACTTTAATAAACATTTTCAAAAGTAAATTGGAATACACAACTGGAAAATTTCTATACGCAGTTGTTGATTCAATTCCGTATATTGCAAAAATGTACACAAGTAAAATATTTTCGTTTTCTTGAGTTGGTTAAATAAACTGTGTCCTAACGCAGTAGCCTATTATTAAAGTAACAATACTGGATTGTCTTTAAATAATCCTCATATATATGTAAATTAAAAAAATAAATATATGCTGTTAATTGTTGACACACTGCAATGATCGACTTAAGAAATGTGACAATTTTATGTCAAAAATAACTTTGGCGTGATAATTTTAGGAGACAAAACTGTAATATTACAGTTACATTAGCAAATACAGAAATTTTTGACGGATATTTTTCTTATAATCATAATGTATATTATATATACGATTAATATACTACAGTAAGTACTAAAATATAATAATTAGTATACAGATAAAATCTACTAAATATAACATTTAGTTGATTATAACTCAAAAATATTTAATTGCAGCAAAGTAACTGAATACGATGTTCTTTTATTTAAATGATTTGTAAAGGCCAAAAGGAAATAATTTTACAAAAAGTAGCAAACTGTTGAAGGTTAATTTAACAATAAACAAACACATTATATTGTATTAATTTTTACATATTTTCATCCTGATATATACGATTACAAGTTTTTTTTGCAAATAATGGAACTGAAATGTAAATTTAAATCAGTGAATTATTAAGAACGGTAGAAACTCTAGTAACACCCAATACATTGCTTTGTTTTGACTAGACCTAACAATTATCACCGTTCCGACACGCACAACCATCATGAGACTTCCGGTCTTCTATTGCATATAAATGTCTCAAAACACTGCCGTTGTGGAAAATGGTTAATTCTTCAAAAAAAACCTCTAGGCCTATGATCAACGCCGTGCTTTTTTTACCATAACGGAGAAAATAAATTTTAAATATAGTCACGAGGATGAGGTTGGTCGTGGCGCAGTGTGACAGCGTTTGACTGTAAACACGATCGGTTGTGGGTTCGATCCCCACTCGGGATGATTATATTTAAGAAAATTTCACTTCCTTGCTCTCGTAATATGAAGTGCGGCTTTGAGTTCCACTCAACACGCAATGTCTCGAATTCAGTGAAAAGCGAAGTACGGAGTGTCTTGACACTAATTACTTTCTATCTATCCTGCTATGTACGATAAAAGCGTGAAGATTTTTATTTAAAGCATAAATCATTTTCTACAACAGCTGTGTTTTGAGACATCACACCCACTGATCAAATTTACAGGAAACGGACAGCGTTTGACTGTAAATTTGATACCGATGACTTATTCTTTACATATCATATTTTAAGTAGAGTTTCTAATTTAGTTTACTGTCGATTTGCAAATTGACCCCAATAATTTACTATAAATATATTCTATCTGAGAATGATAAAGATATATAAGATAGTATTTAATAACATTGCAATCATATGGGTTAAAACGAAAAAAATTGAGATTGCATACTTTTGTAATCAAAATAAATGACCATAACATAGCTTGCGATACTTACTTACTAGCAATATTTTTCTTTGATACAGTTTCCAAGCGGTGTTTATTATTTTTTTTATATCAGATTCAAGCTTCAATCTCTGTAGCGGAACTAAGTTCGTTTTTTCTCTAAACTAGCGGACTACGGGCCATCCGTCGATATAATCTATGTAGGTACTTCTCATTAGCACACAGATTATTAGAATGTGATTGCACTGTTATACTTCAAATTTACAGCTAAAGTATTTTTAACAAATGATAATTATTTTTTACCGTCCCCCATTCTCATGGAAAATTATCAGCAAGCTTTATTTAGCTGATAACATTTTTATTGCACAAAACGTACATTTTTTTGCATAAAATATTAATTTATTTCTAAAATATGTTTGATAATATTAAATAATACGTAGTTTATGATAACAAAAAGATAATAGTATACGTTAATATTGATCACAATAGATATTTATATTCAACAAGCACATATCAAGGCACGAACAAAGCGGTGTCCAGCGTCTAAGTATAGAAGGCATATCGGGAGAATCCGATTCTCACGGCCAAGACAATATTCGCGGCCATTTGTTCGAGATGTTAGCGTCCAAGTGCACTCAAATGAATGCGGCATTTAAACTTCCCGAACAATGACAAAATTAACATTTTTTCCTTATTTATAATCTAATAAAATTTCGGTTTTATTTGTATACAAAGTGTGTGTTAATTTTAAAATTGTATGTCTTTTTTAATATTTTACCCGCTGATTGTGAAGAATAAGTTATTTATATACCTACTAAATATATATATAATTAAAATATTTTTTGCATATATTTATTTTATTTTAGACGTCTACTGTGTAATGGATACACCATTTTTTCATTGATGTTGCTTTTTGTTGGATTATAATATTTATATTTAAAAATATTTTATAAATTTATCTAAATTTAAGTTAATATTTTATAAGATTTTACAATTTGATTACGATATTAAAAAAGGATTAAATTAAACAAATGATAAATTGTAAGACTAAGTATTAAACTATTCCAAACACATCATAACGTTATAATTTGAATGTTGTAGACACTTAATGCTATAAAACATCGAATTAAGTTTTTGTCTCCTAGGAAAAACAATATATTTTATTGACGTATCTACAAGTTCAAGGCTTTCCTGACTTCAATATAATCTGCGCATACGCCTTACAACCGCAGCGCTCTAGCTAAGTTTATTTATTTAAATATGCGTGAACTTCGCTCGCCTCCTTTGTCTCTCTCTGTATTAGTAATACGGCCGGTTTTCTTCCTGGTCATCATCTTGCTTTATTTTACCTTTTTATCTCGCGTATTACGGAACAGTAAAATGTTAATTATTAAATATTATCTTTAAATACATATGAGATCATACTGTTCAAGTCTCATGAAGTATAGATATTTACATAAAATTGTAGATTACTAAAGGTACTAAAATGGCAGAGTACTAAATTGTATTTTAGCAAAATAAAAAATATTCACCTAAATGAAGCCGCCGTAAACCAAAAGAGTTGACTCATAAAATGTTTTGTACAAAATAAAAAAATAAGAGACTACACATTGTGATTGTAAATGAGTAATAAAATTTTCTCTCTTGAAGTCATCGTGTCAAGTTCCCAGTTCGTCTGATGGGGTAATTTTTACAGCCATACGAGACTTTCTTAATATTTCCACTGGACATTTAAAGGATTTCTCAAGAACCGTCGCGTAAATTAATGAAGAGCTTCATATATATGAAGCAAATAATCTGTGGCTGTCGACTCATCAGTGAAGTCCGACCGTAAACTTGGACGGTAAGAATTCCACCTCGTAAAATACTTATGGTCAATTTTGTACACGTACGCCTGTCTTGTGGTTGCTAAAATATTTATAAACTTGCATTTTGAAATACAACACTTAACAGTTTTAAGTGATTTTCACAAAAATTACTGTTATAATGTTCGGAACTCATTTTTGTTTGTTTATCTCGTTTAAATTACATAAACATTTTTGTTATAGCAGGTACCTATAATTGTTATAAATATTTTTAAGGTGCAATCTACACGAAAAAGTCATGACAATGGCTTAACCATTTGTAAATTAACGGTCAGTTTCGTAGGCGGACGAACACCATATTTGAAAATGTGATAAATTAGCGTTTAACATCGGCCACGTGATTAGGTGGACACATTTTTTAACATTAGAGTACAAGAAAAAATTTAAATATATTACTTCATAGCGTGTGTTTGTCATTGCGTCGTGATTATTTTATAGTATTGAATTGTATTTTTATAATTTATGTTATATACTTAATAGTATTTGGTGGTTATAAATCTACTCTAACGTATTATGTATCTATCCTTTCTCTAGTTTCATCTTAGTTAAACAACATTCATCTATATGGATAGCTAACTACATAGTTTGCGAAGGTTTATTCATTACATTACTTCGGCTTAATATATTATAGTCGCTTGGGAACAGGCCTTTCTACGAATAAGTTAATAATTCACTAATCTATACCGTTGCTTTTATTCATTTTGTAGACGACGTGATCTAGGCCGTGGCTAATCTTTACTCGTATAGTAATCTTTGCACTCTTACATCCAAACAATGAAAAAATGAGAAAGTACGAATCAAGATCAATGTACTGGCTGGCTTTGTATTGATTTTTTTATATATTCATGAATCTGAGCTTCTGATTACTGCGCTTTATTTTTAACTTTTAAATTTAATATATATCATTTATTACATACATACATGTTCAAATACAAAATTAGAAATTGTATATTTTTTTTACTGTAATTGTACATAATTTCCGTCTCTGTTTTTTTTTGAAATAGCATTTATGTATTACATTATTTTATAAAAGATGTTCATTTATTTGCCCATGTATCCACTAGCAATAAGCATAAAATTGACTACGACCATTGCGTTCAGTAAGTTGTGTGGGTGAATATTATTGGCAGGTCCCCGACACGACGAAGATTTAAATCCTGCCATGCATCACACGATAATGTTGGCACAGCATACTCTTGAGTGCGCATCCGTTTAATCTAAAGTGTTTTGAGTAAGGCCGCTGCAAAGTCTAAGATCGTTTTGTGTATGGAAAGCTTTAGTCCGTTCTGGATGCAGGAAGGCTTCACAAATAAAATATGTGACTAGAAGGCGACGGAGAGGTGCCGGCGAGATGGGGCTGCGCATACTGGAAGGAGAGAGATACTAAATGTAAATTATACGGGAGTGAGGGAAAACGAAAATCCCGCTTGGTTATCTGGAGAAACGCGAGCACCTCATTTAATCGGTACGCGCTTCGTTTTACAGTATATACCAAGTCTTACGATAATTAATCTTTTATATTTTATTCGTATATGGATGCAGTAGTATTTCAAAACAATATTATTTAAAAAAAAAATGTAATTTATGTTGTTCTACAATTTTGAGTTATCTGTTATCAAAATTAGAAATGTGATTGACAACATGATAATCAGTTTGTACTGGTAATGATGGTGGATTCACATGATACTATTGTAATCCTTTTTTTATTTATTATAATTTTAACGTAACTAAAAAGTAATTGAAACTAAAAAGCTTATAAGTACTAAGAATTAATTAACAATTACTAAACATAAAAGATGTGTAATAGAAAAAAAAACAATTATATAACCAATTTATGTGTATATAATAATCTGAGCCGATTCTTCTGTGTGCCACATTTAGTGAGTCGCTTTAAATGTCAACGCTATACACATGTAGGTACTTATACAAGACATGTGTGAAAGTTTAACATATTCTATAGTTTTAAGCGCTTACAAACAAAAGTAACTTATTGCGAGATGCCGCCGACTCGACGCAGGTTACGTATTGTCATAAACCCACACTCGGCCAAGAGGATTAACCGGCCAAGGGAAATTTTAAGGGAACAACATCGAAACACCGTTATTGTGATGCTACTTACTTTAGTACGCTAATACGCAAACGTGTGTGTGACTACATAGACTATATGCACCGCGTACTGTTATAATAGATAAGGAAACACTAAAGTTGGTCTATTAAACAAATTATAAGTTTAGGTTTGCGTATAACTATAACTTATTTTTTTTCTGCAAAACAGTTACTTTATTCTGTGCGTCTGCTTTTTTTAACACAAAACTCCATTCGTTATTTTTTAACTTGAAATTATTATATTTTTTAATTTAATTCGGAATATTAATTATTTATTTATCAGTAACAATTATATACTCGTATTTGTATGATGCTTTAAATTGATTTACTTGGTTAATACGTCAAAAAACAAATTTCATTGTTTACATAGACTATCAACAGGGGATTTAATGAATCAGTTTTTTCTACGTAAATATATTATACGAGTTACTATATTTTAACAGATTTTCGCTTTACCATTAAAGGCTTTCCGTTTCCGTTCTTGTCCTTCTAGCCAAATTAGACACAATTGCTGTTAAGTGACAAAACTAGCTAGATTAAAATATAAATTATTTAAATATGAGGACCGATGGTCTAAATAACATTATGATGAAGGCTATAGTTGTATACAATCGCTCTCTATACTACTACTAAATTAAACAAACTGAATAAATTGCCATTTACAGATACTCGCAAATAAATTAATTTGATTAAAAAGGTACATTTCATTCATTGGAAAACCATGTTGTACCTAAGTATTAGATACGTAATAGAGAAAGATATCATTATATCCTTATAAGCTAAGTCGGTCGGTGACTGCGGAAATTTAAACGTACAATATCTGTTTACATAATAATTTCAATTCCTTTTGCATAATATATCTTTGTATATTCGTGGAAACTTGATTTTAAAATAATTTGCTGGCATACTCGAACTTGACGTAAGTTTTATAATTTTTTTAAGCATTATTTTTTAGACATATATAGTCTTTTTTAACCTCAGGAGTTGAAATTATTGTTATTTTATCTTTACATACTATTTGATTTAAAAAAAACGAGCAATGTGACTTACGTAATCAACTTAACTTAGTAATGTAGTATGATAAAGATATTACATAAGATACGCGATGTACCTATATGATACACGTTAGTATAATCTAATATAAAAATATCTGTAAAAAATACCATTGACGCAATACAGTGTTTAGAATCTTTATGGTTGTTTGTTGGTACCTTATTATTAGCTTTTTGATTTAAAACTCATTTGTATATTCATGTGATTCATACTGATTTTCACTTGAGATTACTATAAGAAGCATCATCGCATAATCATGTTTATCAATAATTGTTGATGACTTTAAAATGTGTAATATTACACGTCAAAATATACAAAATTTGATAATATTTTAAAGTGAAATTATAAACAGTAAGCTTATCAGCTGCAATTCATTTTAGAAATTAAATAAATAAAGGTTTTAGCAAACAAAGAGGTCGGATCAATGAAACGGATGCATGCTAATGTGAATAAATACGAACATATCACGATTCACGCGCACACACCGCAAGCATAGCTACATATTCCAGTGCGTGTTACACTAGAACACCTTTCTAAAGACTGCGTGTATAAACATTAGTTAATTAATTATTTTCTATAACGTTTGTATTGACTTTTTAAATTATTTTAGTTTGACTATCCTATTTTGTAAAAAAAGTTTTAAAAATGGTCAGTCCGAACATTGAAAGTACACTCAAGTTACAGGCGTTTTTGAGTAACGTATTCTATGTTATTATTATCTAATTTAATGTATATTTTTTAGTTTCTCCCTTTTCCCCCGCTTCCCGCACTTCGTCCTCCGTATTCCACCGAATTCAAAACTTTTTACTATATTCGTACTTTTAACAGTGTATTCACCAAAAAAAAAAGATTTAAAAGCCTGATATTGTAAACTTTCTACAAATTTTGTTTGAGTAGTAAACTCAAATTTTAGTAAATAAAATAGAATATCTTTAATATTAAAAATTGCACAGATTTTTTAGATTTTTTTAGTTTATTAAAGTTCAGATATCTATAAAAACCTTAGCCACTATTAATTAATTTAATATACTTGTATTTATTCTATTATTTTTTCTTAATTGAACATTTGAATCACAATCACTTTATTGTGTGGTTATTTATATGATGGTTATTTTTATTAAATTAATACTATTGAAAATTATTACAATTTATTTAGATGCTCAACCGCTTATTACAACAGCAACCGTGAACAGATAACTTAATCTTTTGTAAATAAAATTCTTGTTTGCTATTTTGTAAATGACATTTTTAACCTTGTTAAGGATTTTATTTTTATTTTATGTAGACAGATCAAATTTTTGTTATCCTCAATAAGGTAATGAAGAAAAATAAAGAAATGTATAGTTTACTACATTCGGCACTAATATTTTAGCTTACTTATATTTGGCCTTTCGTAAACACCTTCAAGTTAATATTTTATTTTAGTGAGAAATGAGTTTTAGATATCCTATATATATATATATATATCTACTATAGATTATTTTCTAGTCAAAAAATGCAGACGTGATTTTTGTAAAGTGTGCTTACCCACCACACAAACCGCGCTTTAAAGAAAGGTTTTTTTTAAAATAAGGCTCTAACTTGTGTAAAATAAGCAGTTTCAGGTCTTACACCTCATAGTACAGTAGTCAGAGATATTCTATTTTCAAGATACTCCGTTGAATGCTTTCCGCCTATAATCGAGAAATAGGGAAAATATTGTTCCCCTGTGTGGCAATAGAACCCACAACGAACGCGTTTACAGTCAGTCGACCGTTGTTGCATTGGGTCGTGATGACCCCAAATGCTATGATGGCCTAAATCGGCCTACCAGTGATGAATGAATACGCACTTTAGAACTGCCTGTTGAACAATTAAAATTAAAGATTTTAAAACATATTCTTAAGAAAAATATACATTACTACCCAAAAATACTAATACTAATTTTATTGCGTGAAGCGCCTATATTTTAAAATAAACCTATTGTAAAATTATTTTTTAAGAGCGTCTGTTGAATTTCTCGTTGGCCCTTCTTGGCAGAATTGCTTTCGGACCCGGTGCTAGCTTCCTGTAGGACAACTGACGCTTTATGTCAACTGATGATTTGAAAATACTTTTATAAAATGTTTCGTTTTTTGTATTCTTATGAGTCATTACAGGTAGGCGGTGACAATAAATGCTTAAAGTGCTTGAAATATGGAGTTTCTATGGTTCATTTTTGAATGCCTATTAAAATATAAGGGATTAATTCGATTAAAATAGATTCATTAAAACTATAAAGTTATTTTTTGTTTTATTATCATTGTCATTTTTTACATTAATACTACGTTACATATGGAAAGTAGAGACCAGAATAATTTATCACTATTTTGTTATAAGTGAATTATTTAATAGGTTCATACCAACTACAGCTAAATATCAGACAATACTATAACAAACATTAATTTCCAGCATGGACCGATATCGTAACCAGTTCTACTGCACAATCAATACATGTGCATACTAAAAGAAATATTTTCACCGCACCCGTTAGAGATAGGTCTAACTAGAACCATATTACGACATATTTAAATATACTCGTGTATGTATTTAATATAAATTGTTTTTGTGGCAATTTAAATAACGTCAATAAATATCGCCGGCGCCACGTCTAATTCGTAATGCTGGGCTGCATTCAAGATTGTTGCGATTCAATATTCCTCGGGAGTCCGCGTGGGGTCACCGCGTTCCCGAGCTGAGAACCAGTTCTATTTCAATATCACACTATATGTACATGTAACCTGTTTATTTACAGCTCTCGTTTGATATACCCACTGTTTCACGTTATTGATACCATTTACAAGTAAGCAATTTGTTTATTTTGTTTTGAATAACACCATACAAACTTAGAAAAACAAATAAGCGTTTGATGTTTTTTTTTAAGTTTTTTATCATGTCAGAGTCCATTTTCCCTAAATGACATTTCGAAGAGCTAAGAATCGATTTCCTCTAAAATGTCTATATTTTGGATCTGTAGGCAAATTAGTCATAAAGAATTCACTCATTTGCCACGATTCGATAATAGTGAGTAAATACGGCGATGATTTATCGGCGGTGATCTCGGGTCGTCGCCCGCAGTACCGTTCCACTTGCCCCTGAACGCGACGAAACTAAAAACATCAATGTACGAATACACTTAGCGCTATTTAACTTTGGATGCGGTGCTCTTTGAAATAATAGTAAAGCAAGTAATAAAAACGTGTTTTTTTTTATAATTTGGAACTTTATTCCCAAAATGTTTTCCTAGATACGGTATTATGTAATGTTAGTTCTAAAATAAAATCCATAGAACTTATCACAAGGTAATAAAATATCTTTACTTTGATTCATTCTCCCTCTATTACAAACACATTAAAATCAATATATGGTTTTTAATATCCAATATAACATAGTATCCATTGAAAGCGACGACCTTTGAAACAGTGACATCATGTTCTGGTTATTGTCATGTGACTTAAGATTACTTTATTTCGATTATTAAAGAATATTCAAAATACATATTACATTTTTATTGAATAAAGTCACTATCTGTATTTAATTACTTTTCAATCTTACTGATTCTTATTTCTATACTGTAAATGTGACTTGATTATTTTATTACCTACAGTTATTAAGGCCAAGCTGAATTTATATAGATATCTACATTTTACGAAAACAGTTAAGCAAGGTAGACAAATTTTTCAGCATTTAATTCGATTTTTGTAATTTCAGCCTTTAAAAGAAAATCAGATACTCATTTCTGTTTGACCGCAAAATGAAGAAGACACATAAAGGAAATAGTTATTGAAGTAAAAGAAATAAATAGAAGAGTAAGGTTTTTTTAAATATACAGTTTATTCCATTACAGACTACCTTTATTTCTTATTGTTATAATTTCTCATATAATTGACATCAATATAATCGGGTATTTACGACTTAGATTTATATTTAGGCCAGTTATTGAAACAATTCAATTATCTTTATTGTGCGAGGTACATTTACATAAATTATTATTAATATTAAACGTAAGATATTACACTGTTTATCAAATTAATCATTCAAGATGGAATATCCATAGCTTAGTGTATTTACCTTATCGCGTTGTGAGTGCTCATAGAAGAATTCCGACGTGATCATTCTGCTAATCAAATTTTGTAACTGCGGTTACAATACCATTATATACTTTTTTCACTTGATCAATTATTCCTTACCGTTAAGAAAGAGCAGATCACTATCTTAGATTGCTATTTAGTCTATGATAAAACTATATTTTAGTATACATATATACGTTTAATAAATAGTTTAATAGTAGATATTTTCTATTGTGCCTTCTAATTATAGGATTCTAGTTCAACTTTAAAACTTAAATATACATATAAATGAATATACATATAAAACTATTTAAATTCTTTTTATTTACAAACTTGAGAAATATTATAATATAGTAAGTTAATTTCTTATAATTTGTCAAAGTCCTTATCATCCAAACCCGCTCTTTTGGAAATATAATCAGGTTATACAAAATATAAAAATCTTGTTGATGTAGCTAAATACCACTTCATATAGTGGTTTTACATATTTATTTATATCACTTGCTCGTGGAATACGTATAGGAGCTTCTCATATTATGTGGGAATCCCTACTCTGCTACAAAGTAGATAGGGAGAATTAAAAATAAAAAACTGCTTTTTTTTCTCTGCTCGACTTTGAGACCTCAAAGCCTCATTTTGTTTCACCAGTGTAGAGAAATGAATAATTTAAATTTTATCATAAGTCTAGGTGGGAATCACCATAACGATCCCATTGTGCCATAAATGCGTACATCAGGTATTTTTCAAATATTTTGACGTCAAGAAGCATGTGTTGATTTATTATTTCAATTATTTTTTTAGTGATTAAGTATTATACATTCGACGTTGTAACTTCGCTAATCCAATCTTGACGTATAACTAACACGGAAATCAATTGCCTCTCGTACCTATCTCAGACCTTCGGGCATCACGCTTCTAACTTAAAAGGAAATACGAAAGTAGCAGAATCACTAAGGTTTACTCGCAAATTGTTTTTGTTCAAAGCACTTGAACTTTCAATATATTTCGTTTGTATGCTTTTTTCTTTATCCTATTTTATTAATATACTGTATAATATTTTTATATTACAATTATATACCATTTAATTTTTATATGTAATACCTTTATAATGTTACTATTGTTACCGTTGACAATTTGCTTAACTTACATTAGATTATCTTAAATATTGTTAAATATTAATAATTTCTTTATATATTTTATTTAAAAATGACTAATTTGAAAATAAAAAAGAATCTATTATAGTCCTAAAATCTAGGTAAAGTTAAACTTAGATTGCATTATACTTTCCTCTATATATATTTTAGTTCATTTTTATATATATTTTAATTTTTTAATAAAGTAAATATGGTTTCCTGATTGTTTATAGAAAACAAAGTTAATACAATATAAAGTGAACTCGTTAGCCAGATGTAAATTAATATAATTCTTGCTTGAGTGTGTATGGAAGTCTTAAATTTTCCAAGGATTAGAAGATTATTAGAGGAAAGTTATAAAGTTTTTAATTATTTATAGACCAATTTACTTTAGGCGTAATTGTCGTGCGCTATGTGTTAAAAGTGTAATATCACTGTGTTATAGTAAACTTTATTTGTATGGTAATAGTGTTGGAAGCTTAGCAGACCTTTGATAGGCCTTGTATACCGTTGAGTTTTAACAATGGCCATAATAAAAGCCATAAACGTCACGATGTTTGGCGTCCCATGGCGCACAGGGAAGATCTGTTAACGAGAAGGAAACACGTTCTGGAAGCTTTTACAAAGAACAGTTGACATGTGGAAGTATTTTGATATCAAAATTGATATTTTACGTGATTATGTAAGTATATTTTCATAAAACAAAAATCAGGTAATTAATTTCTGAAATATCGTTTCAAAATTTATCGTACTTCGTTTCAGCGATACATGAAAAATCCTGTTTAGAGGATGATAACTATAATGGTTTACTATAATAATCGAAATTAATCATTATTGTTATTACTTTATATATGCATATGTTTTATTTTTTTTTGGATAGATTTTAACGTATCAAATATAATATTTGAAGTAATATAAAATATATTAATGTTATTATTCATATAATTTGTCAAGAAATTAAATTTAGAGCTTAGGTTCGTGTTTCTAATCTTAAATATTTCCAGTAAATTCCGTTTAATTTATGCAAATAATAATTAAATTATTATCCATAATTTTATGGGTTTAATGTAGATTGATACAAATAACTTGTTTGTATACTATTTAACTTAACTGTATTACTGTATTACTTTGATTAGACGACAGGCGCTCGCGCAGGTCTCTAAAGGGGTCAACGTCCGACCGGTTACACGCTTTACGTAACGTAGCTTACGGGTCGTAGCCTTCGTTCAACCCTGTAGCCTAATTTATAGGTCATAATGTAAAAATAATTATGCGGAGTATTCTAAGCGATACTTACAAAAGGTATATAGTTTATTATAAATTATTTGATACTAATTTAATCGTTAATTAATAAGTGGGATACATAATTATTTTTATTATTAAATATTTTGCCTCAATATTAGTAGAAATATTTATTTATTTATTTGTTTAATTATTGGATATGCTAACAATGCATTTTACATATTTGATCATTTGTACATCGCTCTGGTTCTACAACTAGCATCGATAACAGGAACATATAACATAAGAAAATTCTCCGGTAAATTACAATAAAAAAAATAACACAACGATAAAAATAAATTGAATAAGAATAAGTTAATTTAAAATTAACATAAAACATAGGACGAAAAAAATTATAATAATAACAAGATATAATGATAAATAAGCAAATAACTTGATAAAGGTCACTTCATTTTTCGGTTCTTTAGTTAGGTCCCAGTTAATCAATCAGACCTATGATATGTATACTTTTCATCTATTTTTTTTACCAGTATTTAATTTTATAATTTCTTTCATAACCTAGTAATAATCATTCGTATGAATCGCGATTTCTAGACATGTTGTATATTTTTTCTTAAAGTAAAATATATATACTTAGTATATTAACTGTTCACTAATATTATAAAAATAATTTAATATTCTATAAGAAACATAAAGAATAAATATTGTATTGAACTATAAAATAAAAAAACAATCATGTATTTATGCATCCGCAGTATAAATATTACATATTTTACAAACGACATAAATCAATGAATATCATAAATGGTATTTTCAGCCTTTTATCTGAGCAGTATGTTTATTTTACATAAAACATAAAATAGACGAGACTTGTTCTTGAAAACGCTGAAAGGTGTAAAAATAATTGTTCTAATAATTTTTATAAGTGTATTTTTAAGATTTATACCCTTTTGTACACCTAAAGTGTTAAAGTTTTATCAGATGCGATCAAACAATTGTTAAGCTTTAATTACTATACGTTCTTTGTTAGTTACAAGTTTGATATAATTAATCTAATGCCTTAATTACTACCGAATTGTTTTCACGCTCGATACGATCTAATCTTATTATGTTAATGGTCATTTTACTAAGCGCTTTTTGTTTTTCAAATGTTTGCATTTAGAAATATGAAGTGTTAACATTGCAAAAGTAAAATATATTTATTACTTTATAAAAGATAGTTATATATATTTGTATAATAAATGTAAATTAGGAATGTGTTGGTAAACCAAATTGGTAGCCGCGCATGACATTAATCATTTCCCTCTATATTAAGACGCGTGGACCAGTCGACTCAAACTATTATGAGGATCAATATCTCACACAATAGGATTGTAAAAGGGGGCTCATATTTTTATATTCACAAAAAACCTAACTCTTCCTCCGTCCCTCCGGGACGCTCCATTGTGCGCCATAATGTTTTTACTTTGACGTAAGAGCGAATATAGTCCGACAGGATATTTGTTGTTCACATCGTCTGGAGAAAAAAATCTTTCTCATGCTGTTATTTTCAACCTTATATAACATACCAAAGAGTTTGAAATCATTAAGCTATATCAATGAAAGTGTTTAAATCATCTAGTGCGTGTATTGATTGAAGTGACTCCCGTAACGTTTTTACATAATATGTGTCTTTTGCCAGGGGTGGATATTCACTCCAGCACACACTCCAATGTGTTTTATGTATCTTTTGTTTACACTTTTAATCTGTCACTAGATTTATCAGGATTGAACATAGTATTACTACTTGAAATTACATAGAATTATAGTTAAAATTAGATAAATTATATATAGGCATTAAAATTTTATACTTGTTTTATGCTTGTATTACAAGTACTGTGTTTTTGAATAGTTAAAATAAATTATGTGTATATTATGTAATGTATAGATATACACCATCATAATATTTAATCTGCATTTAAATTATTTGATGCAGGTACTATTCAATCGACGCAGAAGAGTATCCTCATTGAACAACGCGTACTATGAACAAATGAAGTGGTAAACTATAAAGCAACACGCTGCAGACTGTAATTCTATTTATGTGTCGCTGGTAAATTGTATGATTCGCTTATTCACAAACGAATTTAGCACTTTACAAACGCTTGTTGTTTTACTTGACTTCGACTGACACCGATGAGCAAATTTCAGAATTTATTTAAAACTTTTTATCTTTTTTGGTTTAATTAATTTATAGAAAATGTAATAAATAATAATAAACACAGCTTTATAATATTTTAGTATACCTGTGGGTAATAATTTAATTCTGAATCGTAAATCACTTAAACCTGACTGTAATTCAATCGGCATAAAAATGTAACTTTCCCACCAACCCATTATGAAGTACGACGAGTTGAGTGGAATGCTGTTAAGCTGCACACGCAGCACTTTATTAATCAATTTTATCACATGTCCCTATAGCTAGTTGACTAGCTAAGGGTTAATTTATACTTTCAATTATTTAATTTAAGCCCTATTACAATAAATACTTCTAAATTATTTTTAAGCAAATATCTTTATTCGATACATCGAGAGACTAAATTGTATTCCTTTTACTCATTACTACGATTCATAACATACGTACATACAAAGGATAATAATAAGAATTTGTCTGCTAACATGGCTATCTTCACGTTAGAATCGTTGAAAACATGAATATGACTATTGATGTTTACTTTAGATTAAAATTTAGCACGAATCGAAATCGAACTGTAGAGATAACATACTATGAGACAAGCGCAATGACTTAATCTGAAAGTATGTTAACATTCGCACTTATCAAAAGGATTTTAAGCTGGTATATAACTTTCTAGCTTATTGAAATCCAAGCGCTTTAATAATTAAGTGAAAAAAAATTGTAACGTACGGGAAAAACAATCCTACCTGTAAACTGACTAAAAGATGTGGAAGGATATCTTTTATATGTATAGAAAGTTAATACTTGCGAAGTTTTTTACTTTTACAATATTTACAAATTTAACTTACTAGATTTTATTTTGCGCTGCAACTTGCATGTTATTTAATGTAGACAAGAATGTAACCTACATACAGTGATGACGAGCTAGTGAAGTGGAATGCTAGCAAGGCTGCACACTGCACACTACCAATCTGTCTCTTCACCTGGCGTTTCTAAAAATAACCACAGATGTACTTAAAGTAAAGCTCTAATTACATTGTGGTCGTTTTTATTGACATTTAACTAAATTATTTATTAATAATATGCTGTTAATATATAAATATTTTTTAATTATCTGAATCATTTACATGCTGAATGTTATAATGAAAATCTATATTAGAAACTGTTTTTATGATATTATTTAGTTACAGGGTATGTCAACCCTTTTAGAAATTGAAGATATTTATTAATTAATAAACTAGCCTTATATATCCTAATTATTTGCAAAAAAACTAAACTCTTAAAATCTTTTACTTAAATAATTATATTCGATTAGTTACAATAGAATAAATTTAATTTACTAAACATATGAACCAAACAAAATAAAACTAAAAAAAAAATTAAAGAAAAAATATTTTGTTCAACAAGCCTGTGTATATTTTTGGTATTATTTTTTGAGAGGCAGCATTAGACTATGTCCTGCAGTGATGTAGTGAGTAAAGTTAGGGCTCAACCCATGAATAGTCCCTATTTTATTGCCCCTTTTATTTATTACAGAGAAGATTGAAAGGGGACGCTTTTTGGACGAAGAGATGATTGCGACACGCATCAAACTATGGCTATATGCATAGTTACGCAGCAATTATTACTTGAAGGCGTTAAGATGATATTTTTAATACTAAATTAATTGTCATTAAGTTCATTAGTGATAGAGCGTAGAATATATCAGTTCAAGACAAATCATACTTTGCCAATATACTCGTAAATTTGTATGTAAACAATTAAAAGACATATTTATTTTTCAATTATTAGACATCATAAAGGCTGACCGCAGTGATAATTTCACGCCCTAACAGTTCACATTCACGTACTCCTCATATTTTAAAATCTATATTCTTCCGATCTATCTGTTTTGAGACACAGTTGTCTGATTCGAACATAACATTCTAAGTAAGCAGTCAACGGAAAGCATATTGTGTACTATTTTTTTATACCGAGATCCTATTTGAGTATTGCGCAATTTGCGCTAAATATGTAATAACTGAATATTGATCCGATAATTAATAACTAGAAATGGTTTAAATATTATAATAAATAATTTATTTATGTCTCATTGGAATTATCAGATATATGGTATTTCATATAATTTAATAAAGTATGTTTTATTGAAACAAATGTTAATTATATTATATCAGTAAAATTAATACTTTGTTGTAAAACATATATTACCTTTCCACAAAAGCAGTGCACTTCTCCCAATTTATGTATCAGGGGTGACTCCCCATAAAGTTCAGATGTGCAATAACGAGTCGGCCAGTTTAAACCGATATTACCCGCGCTATGAAATATTGATGCTCCCCGATACACTACATACAGTCATATTCTACTAGTTACGCTATGCATCGATATGTAGTTAATGGATTTGATCTTGTTAGAAAATATTTCAATCGGAGAAAAAAAAATTATATTTAACTTTTATCAACTAAGGCGACTTAAGATTATTTTAAGATGATAAAGAGCGGCGTAGATTGACTTTTAACATGTATTTTTTTTATATTCTGTAAAGAGAGAAAAGAGAGAGTGTCTTGCTTTTAGGAAATGAGGATCCAAGATACATGTGACTTCATCAAATTTCATGAAGTTCAGTAAAGTCAGCTAAAAACAAAAATTTAGATTTTGCAGTACATATTATACTGAAAATTTAATGATTTTCGTAATCTTCTTTCAGATTCAAAAAATATGTAGTTTCTAAATTGTGATACGACATGTTTTTCCGGTAAAAATATTTATATGAAAAGGCTCTCTGAAAACTACTGAAATATTGTAATTATATTAATACATACGAGTATGTGCGTGACGCCGTTCATTGCATTTGGAAACTAGACGTGAAATTCTGTATTCTCATGTCTATGAAAATATTCATGTTTAAAATATTTTTATTTGCTCGATAGTGTAGAAAAAACTATGACATTACGCTTTACCACCTGAAACACATTTATAAAATGTATATACGAAATATCGTCATACATCTTTACTCCACGTATTAGAGAACTTCATAGTTTGTAACTGCAAAGCAAGATATTCAGAGAAAGTTTAGTGCCAAAACATTCCGCTTTCCATTTTGTCAAATGACAAGACAAATAGCCAATAGCCTGAACTTAAGATACTACTACTTGAATGGTAGAACTCAACGCCGCACTTACATTCACTTCTTATCTAGATATAATGAAAAAAAAATAAAGGACTCCATTTTCTGTTTTTTGTTATAAAATATATGGATACATTAAATCATACCTTAAAAAGCATCGACGATTGTGTTTGATATTGAAGGATAACTGGATTATTGCCACTGTAGCAGCGTAGCATATAGCAGTGGAATATATCACGTCGATTGAGCTTTTGGCGTATCGTTCGTGGCATCGTCCCCCGCGAGGGTGACGGACCTCATATGACTACCCTTAAATACATTTCGTTTTGTGCTGTGAGATGAGAATTTTTTTTTTACAGTTTTAATATTTGTTTGTACGGTGGCGTCAATTTTTGTATATTACATATTACTTTTTGAATTATTCTTAATTGTTTCTTGTGTTTATTAATAACATAATATCTTTTATTAAAAATTATTCTAAAAAGATAAAAGTTTTATTTCGAAGCATACTTCAGTACGTTTAAAAATAATTATAATCAAAAAAAATAAAAGCACAATGATTTCTCTAAAAAGCGCCATTAAGTGAGCAAGGATCCAATCAGATCTTAATAATGAAAGAAGCTACATATAATATAATCTTGTGTAGTCTGATTTGCCATCCTTTGGTATTATTTGGCGATGACTCGTATAAAGCTTAGACAGAGACGATGGAACGCGGCCGTCAATAAGTCTCGCCTCGGATCGGTCAGGGCTGGTAATTGACGGGGGTGGATACATGCATCTAGGGTTGCTATGGATAATAGAATAAAAAAGTAAAAGTTAGACGAAAAAAATGTTGCAAAAAAAATAAATAATATATATATATATATTTTTAATGATTTTTATATAGATGTCACTGATACTTGTATTTAATATACATAAGCAATTTTAAACTTTGGTGCTAAATATTAACGGTTTTTAATATTCAATGGCAAATAACAAGACTGTATGTTGTTGTTTATATAATAGTATTAAAAACAGCAATTTGAAATGCACAAAATGACATTTCAGCTTAAACTAAATTAGTTAGTTAGTAAATTAGTACTACATACGCGAGTGTAACTCATATTAAATGAATTAAAAATATCATTTTTTTTATAATTAAAATTTTAAAATTGCCACAATCTTATTTTAGTTCTTTACGAGAAACCAATAGTAAAAGAAGAAAACATTTTCACAAAATGTCAACCCTAACCACTTATTGTAGGGCAGTTACACAGCTCCTTCCCCTAAAACATTGTCATCTGAATTTGTGCCCGAAGTAAATAAGAGTCCCGGGGAGTCCTCGGCTCTAATGGCGGCAGATTTATAGATTTTCCTCGATGCCCCGCCGAGCCAGGATTAAATTACGCCTAGCGTATTGGCCGGGTGGAATATTAGCGGTGCTATTTGTTTCAATGGATTGTCAATATTTAAATCATCTCAGAAGTTGTTTTTAATATGAACATTACTAATATATACGAATAAATACAATGTTAAATTATTATGTATTTATATCAGCTGTATGTGGTACACTACTTTATAACACTAGTTGAAGCACATATCTGTATTACTGTCAGAATAAATTATATGAAATTGATATATTTGAATTCATATTTACATTATATTTACTATCTAAAGAATTACTTTAATTAAAACAGCTCAGGTGGCACGTAGCCTTTTATGGAAAGCTAAGATTAAATTGAGTGTATCTATCAGCGATAGTACCTTGAATTTATCTATAAAAGAATTGAGCAGACTTCAGCGGCAGTCTATCAAGTATAGCAGCAGTAAGACGTCAAACGACTACATATAACTGTTGACCATATTTAGTATTATTCTTTAGGGAAAAAGGGAATATTGAGTAATAAAATTCTTTTAAAGCCTATGCCAATTTCTTATTTAATATTTTATATTAAAAAAACTATAACACTATATTCAACTTAGTTAGTTATTTACTTTCTTTCGAAAGATTCTTTGCAGAATTCTTTTTTGAATTTGAAATTTTAGCACGGTAAGGACTTGAGACAATTTACAATGCATTTCAAAGGTATAGCAAATATTATGATTATGATTTTAGTTGGAAAACACCAGCCAGAGTGTCTCGGTACTAGTTTATCTGTGACCACTCTGCTGTGCGGAGAAAGAGTACAGATGCAAACTAAAAAATCATACAATTTTGTTACTTCATAAAAAACTTTACAATTTTAAAGGAAAATATAGGTAGCCCAATCTCACGTTTGTTATTAACATAAATTTCATCCAGATAATGACCCACGTCAACGAAAAGGAGCAAAATCATTTGTTATATCTTTGTTTCGGTCATTTTAAAGCTATGATTATAAACCGTATCCCTTAAAATAAAAAAGGCTAAATGAAATCGTGAAATCTTTTTCGTTTTAATAACGGCTTTCTTCTCTTCGACCCCTCGCCAACCCTTCCGCGAGCCCTCACCTTCTGATATTTAAAATCACAGGCAGGCTAAGTCGCAGCCAAGTAGAAAGCTTTTTTCACAACGAATTAAACGATAATTCTGTCCCTTTCTTACGCCTTTTACTCTTGTTTTAGGATCTAAAAGAACTGGTGCAAATTAGTATTGTTGTGTTTTTTGCGGATATTTTTTGAAAAACAATTAAATTGCCGAGACAATTTAGGTAACGTAAAAATGTATAAATTAATATATTTTTTTCATTTAATATTTAATTTTAACTCATATTATCAACTAAGTAATATTTTATGTAACAGATCTACTAGTTTTATCCATACACATAAATAAAACTGAATTGTCTGTTTGTTTAATTAAACGTAAATAAAATCAAACGTATACACGATACATATACCAAAATTGCATTTTTTACATTCTTACTCTGCCTTACTGGTTGCTCCGTTTAATTTCTGGAACTGCTAGCCCTATTTTAACGTGACTTCTACTGGCGGAGAGTTGATGTAATAGGGAGTAACTTAAGCTACTCTTATTTTAGAATTAAACTAAAGATTTTAAATTGCACACGGACAAAGTTGCGGGCACAGCTAGTTTTAAATAAAAGTCCATAAAAAATCTTTTAAAATCATATAAAATTATGTACATCAACAACATATTCGTTAAAATTTAAATTTGTTCCTTAATTCTGAACATAAATGAAATTACTCAAATAATACGCAGCCAACACTTTTCTCGCCACCCCTTAGCTCGAGACAAATACTTGTATCACAGCCCTTCGCTTGCTATACACTCGTTTAATTTACATTTGTACCCATATTTCTATATACATAATATTACACCAAAGGGGAAGCCCTATAATTTTCCCTGATACTGTAACTAGGTATCTCAAAAAGCTTTAATCTGTCAACTGAAAATGAAAACTTGAGACTAACATAAAACAGACATGAAAGTAAGTGAAATTTTGTTTTTGAATTGAGGATGTGTTTATTCATTTTGATTTGCTTAATAATTTAAATGTTTTAATATATACAAAACATGTTTTAATTATTTAATAAGGAAGTAAATTTATTATTCGATAGAAGTTTTGTGGTTGTTTGTCATTGTACCTGATTTGCACATTGTTTATATGTATGCGAACATACCTACACGGTAAATTAATTTTAGTTAACAAATAAAAGTAAAAAATACCTATTATTTTATAATATGTTAATAATTTACATATAAAGGACTTTATAAAATTGCAGGCCAAAGGCCTGTCGTGGCGCAGTGGGACAGCGTCTGACTGTAAGTTCCATCGGTTGTAGATTCGAATCCCTCTCGCGGAAATGATTATATGAAAATATTAAAATAATTTCACTTCCTCACTCTGATGACACAAAGCAAGGCGTTGAGGCTACTTAACACGCAATTAATAAAATTTGGCAGAAAGCGGAGTTTGGAGTGTTTTGCCACTAGGAAATTTCTATCTACGCTGTATAAAAGCTTGAAGCTAAAAACATTATACAAATATAATTATAATTAAGTCGACTATTCTAAATATAGTTCGCTATATTTATAGTATCTGAAACTTTGTGTTAAAAATATTCAAACATTCTTACTGATTACTCACAACAGTGCTTTAAATATATGTCGTCATTTTACTACTTATTTAAAAGCAACATACAAAATCTAGTTAGAACAGACTTCGAGAAAGTGTCGCCGTGAAAGTAGCCTACATCGAATTCTCGAATGCACCAACATCCAATCTCTATTGCTTATATTATATCCTTGTTGTCAAATTATTACAATATATTTTGTTTTGTTTTGCATTTTTCTTAATCTTTTTGCTTCTTTATAACTTTCTTTCAAATTCTTACTTAACACGTTTGATTATATTAGAGAAGACAAGTATCCTGATAATTCCTACACATGGCAACTGCCTTTTTATCGTCTTTTATTTCCTCCATTATATATATATATATATATATATATATATATATATATATATATATATATATATATATATATATATATATATATATATATATATATATTGAAAATAATAAATGTATGTTTCCTATTTATGTAAATAAAGTATTTCACCGCTCGCTAGACAGAGCGTAGTGTTGAGTTCGTCGGAAAGCAGTCAACAGAGTGTCTCTGACTACCGCTACGCGTGCATGTTAAAAAAATAAAGAGTATTGTATATAAATAAAGTAATATAGACTGCACTTAGTTTAGGATCACATTGCCGTGTCCATTTATCCATAGACTTGGATTTTCAAATATAATCCTAATAATAATAATAATGATAATCAATATATATTAAAAATATATATTTTTCATATTATTTTTGTAAAAATCCGTTAAAATTTTTATAAATACCCGAATATTGAAAAAAATCTCTACTATTTGAATTCATTTTTAATTTGCAGACAAAAGGACAAAAAGATGTTTTTGTAGCAGCGTCAATTTATAATAAGTAAAAAGTGGCATGTTCAATGCCATTCCTTTTGTTTTATGAAAATTAAATCTGAGTGAGTAGTATAATATTATATCATTAATTACTTTAATTAATGATATAATATTACTCAAAGATAGAAGATAAGATATTAATAACAAATATATTTCTCAACATCTAAACAAGTAATTCACCGAAACTCTTATATGTATTTCCCTTCATCCTCTCGATACATCATAGATCAAAACCTGAGCATCAGCTCTCGTCTTTTTTTTCTTTAAGGTACAAGCACATTAATCATTTACAATTACCTTAAACGGTCGAAGGTTCCAACGGGTAGACTCAGGCCGCATTGTGAATAGGTACTCAACTGACAGTGGACAAATAACAAAACTGGGTTAATCTTTTACCACCCGCAAAGCTAAGGGGTTGAGGTTCACCCCATTTGCCTTCCCTTTCGGATTTAATGCAAACTGAAAAGGACAGATGATACATATTTATCTAGAAAAGAGAATAACGCAATGACTTGTTACCTGAAACTGAACTTTATTGAGTTAAATATTAATTACATTTTCCATTAAGAATTTGTGTTTTAGTAGTATTAAAATGTTTTTTTACCGCTCGCAAAATCTGAGCTTTACTGCGCTGTTTTCTAAGTTGAATATAGCGAATGATTTTTTTTAGGATTTTCAGTATGATATTCATGTATTTGTTCCATCACATCTGTACCGAGAGATGAAAATGCCATGAGAAGTTTGTCCTTGTTTCGCTTATAATATTGAACAGAGAAGGTTTGTCATTACATTAAGTCACGGCCCAAGGTTTTGCTTTTTTCGCGTTCTCTAGCATTATGCAAACTTAGAACTTGAAGTAAGGAAACAATGTATAATCATATTGATACAATGATTGTTCTTTACACCTATGCACGCAATCATTTAATAAATATGTTTATTGTACTTTTTATACCCTAACTCATAAAAGAAATCTTTATTACAATCCGTCTTCATTATTCCGGTAACTTAATTTTTCCCTGTCTAGACCGTCCAAATTAAGCCGAAATGAAAACTAAGTTGAATAATAAAAAGTTAAATTCCACAAACGATATCGCTTGAGCTGTATTGAAATAATATTATACGCTCCAACCTATAATTTGATTAAATTCGAGGCGAAAAAGAAAAGGAGTGTATCAAATGGGTCATTAGAATTCGGGTCGGTAATGATCCGGCGAGGATGTTTTGTTTGTTATGTTCGCTCAGTTAAAATCTTCAGGTACCATGATTAAAATTGTGGATCGGCACCATGATATATCTGCCGCAATACGCATCTCGATTTCGTTAAAAACGAGAAAAATAACTTCTTCTTGGCACCAGATTATGCTCTGCAGCGGATGAGAGCACTACGGAAAAATTTTAAGGCGATAACTTGGCATGTTATTATGGCAAATAATCCCGAATGTTGAAGCGAGATTTTTCGTTTTGCACGTTAATTAAGGTTTGAATTTTTGCTACTTCGCTGTACGGCAATTGAAATTCATATCTTACTTTTTGATGGAAGTTACTTGACGTTGAGCTTTATCATGAAGCTCGCATATTGCATATATTTATCTAGTAGCTCCTAAATATGCATATAAAGCACTATATACTTATTATTTACTTAATTTTTGAAAGAGAAATTTTAGTAATTATTAGTTTTATCTACGTTATGCAGTTTCAAATTTATCAATGAATACACCTTAATAGTTAAAGTTTTGAGATAAATCTCAATTTTCTTGTAAGACTGTCCCTTTATTGATGGCTAAAAGTTTAGTACGTGTATTCGCTTATACACATATCAGGCTCGAGTATCCAGTGCAGAGCTACGATATCATTGCTACAATGTAAAGTAAAAGCAATTTCAAGCGCAGACTTGGCAGACGGCCAGTAGAAATAAGCTTGCTACCGCACCCGGAGAGCACCAGTACATGCAGCCTGCGCACTTTATTCACTTAATTTATTAAATTTTCTATATTCTCTAAAATATTTTCAACTAAAACAATAGTGGGAAGTGACACGACGTGCGTGCTACGGATTCTGTTCATCAATTATATTGAAAGCTATAAAGAGGAGGATATTTTACCTGATATAGAAATGAATTCAAGGTAAATTTATATTTTCTTAAAATATACTTAGAGTACTGAGCGAATAACTTACAATTAAAATAAGTTGGCGTGTCGCCAGACGTCAAATGAGTCTTAGGTTATTACTATGTTGGAATACGCAGCTAAAAGCTTAAACAATATCGTCACATCAGTTTTAAGTAAGATATCATATTGGTATATGTGTGGTTATTCAATGCTCTTTCATATTATCAATGAGGGATAATAACAGGTTTACCCTTTTGTCACGCACGGCAGGGGAAACAGGAAGTGTCAAGACATCCCATACTCAACTTTTCGCCAAATTCGAGACAGCTTGTTGAGTGACGGAACTCGACGCCACGCTGTGTCTTGCCTGAGCGAGAATAATACTAAAATAGAATCATTCCCCTGAGTGGGATTCGAACCCACAACCGATAGCGTTTACGACAGTCAGACGCTGTCACAACAAAGCAAGTGCTTTACAAAGACTCGGTCATCATTTTATTTTGTTATTGTTATTATTTTCAGAATTCAGCAAAACTGAAATTTTAAAATAAAGAAAACAAAAAAATAACTAAATCTTAGGAGCTGAGAGCTCTCTGTGTTTGGCGGAATGCACAATCTTCTACCATTCAGCGGTTACCCATCAAGTGCATACCCATGCAAAGTCGCTTAATTCTGATAATCTGCTAAGAAACCACAGGTAAACATTGCAAGCGTTTTACATCGCATTTAAATTAAAACGCATTAATAGAATGAGTCAATAATTTTACATCCATAGGAAAATTAATTTCCACTACTAATGCATGTACAAGAGTTTTGGTACAGCAGCGGCAAAATCAATTTGAGGCCAGGGCATTGGCGACTGGCCAACGCGTCCACTGTCCGACAACCGCTGCATAATATTATAATACAATAAACACTCGAAAATCAATCACGTTGTGTAGGTTTACTTATATGTGTATATGTACACCATATTTATCTGCGGTTTTCCCATAATAACGTATTATTTACATCATTGTAGATAAATGTCGTAAGTCGGTAAATTGGAATATTGTACATAACAAAAAAAAATACAATTAATACAAAAAAATATGATATATTTTAACGATTACCATATGTATACACATATAAACGAAATAGAATTGTACTACTGTAATTATGTGCAAGGATACACCTGGTTTCTCTAACAGAAGAAAGTATCATATTTTGCTTTTAAATAAACTGTATAGAAATATAATAAGCTGTTTAATTTATTTTTATAGCAATTTCATCCTATAAACACAATTTTATAAGCGACGTGCGTGTTGCGCGCGCGCATTGCTTCATGCGTGCGCATCAGCTTCCGCGGAAGCCGTAGGCGAGGGTTCTGAAAACAATTCTAAAAATGGTTTAATTAAATGCAAATCATACAAGAACGTGACTATTATATTCCACATATATAATGTTCGATTGTGATTTAAATAAAAACAGTTTTACACTATAAATATAATATTTTATTTGAACAAACATGAAGCAAAATTCTGAGTGTTAAAGTATTGTAACTTTAAAAAGAGATAAAATTTATTGTTATTGATATTTATTTGTATTATAAAACTAACAGACAGACGCTTGTTGCAGACAGGCAAAGTACGAATAACTGCCACTTCTGTAAAATTGCTTTTCTAATACCTGATATCATTTTCATTATTTGTTCGTCCATACAATTTGTTTCGAGATAACAATGAATGTTACATTTGATTACTTTTATTAAGTACTTTGAATACTTTATTTTTAATAAATACGAATTACTATCGATAACTCTTTTGAAATGCAGTATTTGAATAAGCTTGCATTGTTGTAAAAAATCTTTTGAAATATATACTTTTGTTATGTAAAATTATAATTGTCCTTGCTTAACAGATAGTTATCTGTTGCTATTAATCAAGATGAATATTGTTTTTTACATATTTAATAATTCATTGTTTCTGTCATATGTTACACTGAAATTTGCCTGACTGCTAGTTTGAAACCCGATTCATTCGTGAGGAATCTGGATAAGCTGGATCGATAAAATAAATGACCGGATTCCACTTGCCTATGATCTTGACAGAATATTACGTTAGGGATTCATGTCTTAATGGCGAATATATTAACAATACACACATATAAAAAGCAAGAACATGTCTTCGAAACGGCAACATGACTTTTCAAACCCATAAAACCTTTGAACCACTTATTAGCAACGTGTTTAAACATTTAACCAAAGTCCACTTTCCTCAATACTTACTGCGCCTTTAATCCGCTACATAAACTGAGAACATCGATTAAAATCGTTCCGGTACTTTACGACTTTATTTCTGGCTAGCGTGTTTTCTTTGACTACGTCAGTTAACTTGGGACCGAGCATTCAGCGTGTATTGGATAAATATTAATAAAGCGGGCGGCCTCGTTTCTGGGAAGTCGGGAGGATCTTATTATAACCGCAATAGCACCTATAATTAGCAACATTCAAATTACTCGTGGCGTAGGTACGTTGCGCCAGATCGATGTTACGTGGCGGCTACTCGAGTCAAATCCAACGTTTCTAATCGATCTCAAATGGATTAATTTGTGCGATTTGCCAAACGTTTTATTGCTTGTTTTAAACACCAAAATAATAGATTATTATAATTTTGTATAATATATATATATGAATAACCTAACATATTATTAAGGTACATTCTTAATAATATGATTACTAATTAGCAACATAAACTGCATCAACCATAAATAAATATCATTGTACCAGTATACTGGTCTACTCTATAGAGTAGAAAGTATAGCTTAATTGGCTTTGTTAGTATGAAAATAGTTTCGCTCCTGTAATATTTAAATGTTTATTCTAAATTTTATAAGAAAAAGGTGTTAAAAAATTAAAAAAAAAACAAAAATCAATATGCACTTGTCTAAATAAATATTGAATTAATTATAGTAGGTATATATTAATTTTTACTATTAACCTAATAGTGAAACGATTAAAGATCTCATATGGAGAAAGCTCTACTCAATTTCATCGTTATCAAATATTATATAGTATGGTACAATTTGATGGGACATATGGTCATTGCAATTGTTAAACGTGTAATGTTAAACACTATTTGTAGAAACTAACAAGAATACATAAAATAATTTTGCACGCTGCACTATTGTGACGTATCTTTCAAGTTTAAAAGAATTTGTTAGAATATATTAGTCGGTTCAAATATATTGAAATCATTACGAACTTTATGTGAATCTCCCATTGGTTTCGGTATGCATGGGGTTCTGGCACAGACAGCAACATAAACTTGCAAGTAAAAATCATTAAATGCTATATAAGTACATTATTTAAATGTATATGTTATTAATAAATTGTAGTAGTTGTTAATCTTCAACTTACTACTTTAAACTCGTCATGAATAACTTAAGATATTAGGTTCTTGAATTATTAAATATTCAATATACATTATGTACAAAGTACTGTCATGATTTCTGTAATATGCTAATTTATGCTTACATACATAGGATATGTATATATCCTATATAATGAAGTAAAATGTGACGTGGAAATTAGAGTGTCTTGATACTAGAAAAAGAATGCGTGAAAGTGTTTAGAAATAATCTATATTTTAATTCTTTTTTATATTTCAGCTAGTGATAAATTGTGATAAGTCTTAATTAACTACTTTCAATCGTAAATTTAACCTCATGTTTCCCAAAAGTGATCACTAACATAACAAACAAAAGAATGAGTCAGGAGGCAACGACCGGCGCTCTGGGGTGATCTTTCGAATTCCCGAATAATTGTCGACGCGTAAGTTGGCGACGAAAATAACGCACGACCACGAGTCGTTCCCCCCCTAACAAATTAATTTTATTTTTATATTGATGAGTTACTTCATATATTTGGATATTACTATTACACGGTTTCTTAGTAGTTTATATTCATATCATTTTCTTGCATTATTGTTTCTTTTAATAGTCAATAACTCGTAACAGGCACAAACATGCATCGGCGGCACCAGGGACCATGAATAACTTGTAAATAGAAGCTTAAAGTTGAGGCTTGAATTAAAGAGTAGACTGACAAATTGAAGTTTGATTTCTTAATTTTAAGTGGAACCAATATAGATATTGTAGTTATATTTTAACTTCTAATAGAACAGTACTATTTAGTTCGCATTGTGACATTTATCTTTGTATTCCTTTTTTATCTCTTTAGTAAATCTATATCTTAAAAATTATATATTGTGGTTCTACTATGCTTAAAACAACTTATAAATATTTAGATGGTATTTATTGTACCTACCTTTTCGATTAGTTTACATAGATTTTTTTAATTAATAAATATTTTAAAACAGTATTTAAGTGAATGTTATTTTATAAAGATGTCCCTAATAATTTTTTGGGAAAGTTTCCTTAAAACTAATTCAGTTATGTTCAAACTTTTCTTGCAAAAATATAAAAACAATTTTAAAGTTAACAAAAAAATATGCACATATGCTTTAGTATCGGATATCTACATTTTACAATATATTCTAAAAGATAAATAAATATATAAATTGGGGCGAACATTTAAAATTTATGCATGTGTATGAGTTTCACTTTTTACAAAATACAAAATAGGTACTAAAAAAATGCAAACTTTATTGCTTAAAAGTTAATTTGTTTTTATTTTATACAAGAAAAATCATAAATTTATTGAAGATCACTCGAACATCGACTGAAGGTTAAGAAGAGGTGTCTTAACAATAAATATTAAAGTATAATGTCGCGAAACGGTTGTGCCGCTTTGAATGCTAAACCTGTAGTGAACTACAAACACACGCCACAACGGGAGCGGTGGATGTGGCAGGGAGGCGGACACACAGCCCACCGTGGGAAAACGCTCCAACTCTGGGAACGGACGTATCTAAATGGAAAACCATTTTTACTTTTTACCATTTTTTTACATTTACAGTTTTTGTTAACCTCTTTTCAAATAAAATACTGTACCTACATTTAAAAACATATTGTTATTGTATGTGCTAATTCTAAATCATATTTTCTACTATTTTCCTATCATGTCACGAAGACTTGTTCTAGGTACATATATGCTCATTAAGATAATGATATTCGCGAATTACTACGTGTTTATATCCACAATGCTTCATGTCTTAGTGTGTCAGAATCGAGGTTACACACAAGCGCAAGTATCAATACGGCTTGGCGTGGCAACAACGATCACGTAGCTACAGTATAACATGTCCATTGAGCCTTGAGCTTTGAATTCCCATCTTTTAGTGCCGCCGATTCTCAAAGATTATAAGAACTAAGGAAGAGTAGAGGTTCAATTTATACAAGACGGTTGAGCGTGTAGCAGACGTCATCCGCACACAGAGACAGCTAACGCGCACAGAGGCGCCTGACCGTGGCATTCCATCGTCATCTACGCTTACATGCTCACAGCGCACCTTATTAAAACGAGACGCGAATCGACGACTTATCGGGCAATTAGTCGCGGCCGGCGTTTAACACTGCAGCGTGGAGGAATCTTGTTCGGCTTACACTGACTTTTATCTTTTTTATCTTAAATTGTTACTGCTTTTTGGGAACGACGAAATCTAGAGCCCTTTTTTAGTTCATCTTTAATTTAAACCGACAACAATAATTGGTGAGTTAATTACCAAGAATCGCATTGTTGTTTTTGTAGTTACTATTAACAATGATAAAGTAATAGTCGGTTATATAGCAAAATTTAAAGAATATTCTGGCAATAAAAATAATTTTAGAGTACGTAAGCAGCGATGTAAATTGTGTAAGTTCTGAAAGTCATCAGTTATATGAACGATATTTAATAGCGATAGGTGCGAGTGGTAGTGGCACACGTGCGGGGCGGTGCGCGGCGCGGTGGACACAATGCGCAAGTGCGGCTGATAACAGCTCGCGACTCGAATTATTTACGTGTTGTCAACTTATGAATTATTATTATTTAGTTCTGTTGGCGGCTTGGAGACTTTATTATTGTAATAAAGTAACAAGTTAATAAATCCAAAGTTACACGATAATAAACAAATTGGCGGCAAATATTTGCTAAGCTGTTGCTTTAATTAACATTTATTATGCACATAACTGTCACATTTTAGAATTTTTCTGATTTATCTTTCTTGATACTCCTATAATAAATTTGAAGATTTATTAATCTTTTTGAGAATATTCCGGTAAAAATTATTATTTTACGTACATACGTTAAATATTAAACCTTTTCCTGTTGCAGGTCACAGCTTTATTCTTTAAATCATTGTACTGGTATTTAAATAAAAATAGAAGATAAAGAAAAACACCGCCGTGACACAATACAGATGCATTAGATCGTACATTGAAATTATAATTTCCCTAAGATATTTTTATATTTGAGTGTAATCATATTTTTATTTAAAATATATAGAAAAATAATTCGTATTCCAAAACTCACCATGTCTTTGAAACGCAAATTATAAAAAAAATATTGATTAAAAAAAAGCGTTAAATAGTTAATATGCACTTTTTTATTTTAATACACCAAATATAATCAAAACACCTACTAATATTTTAAACAAGTGCATACAATAAAAGAAACTTAATACTAAGGATTACATAGTAGCATCATTTCCGTTACATACTGGTAATTACCAAAAAGGGTGACATTGCGTGGTGAGAAGTGGTTTGCAACGCCCATTGATATTTACAGTTTGCCGGATGTACCAGCTGAGACCTAACATGTCATACATTTTGTTTCATAACTGCGTTAATTAAGATTACATTGAATTGTATGTTCATTTAAGACTGATGATAATTTACATTTTAAAATATAGCTAAAATATCATAATATTTTATCAGATTTTTTATTTTCCCCCTGCAACAAGAAATTTATTGTTTACTTCTTAAATGAAAAAAAGGAAACCGATAGTACGATTGCTAAATGTATTCTCATTCTCTGTCCTATAATTACGCATATTCTAAGACGATTTCATTTCAAAGATATGCAACTTTAAGGAAATTACTGCAATTCTGACACACAGCGAGAATAATATACGTATCAGAGGTGGATTGAAAAATGAATTACTTTTCTTTATTTAAAACTAAGTATTTATAAGATAAGTGTTTTGATATAGCTGTAAAATAGTAGATGTGCCAAAATTATAAATAATTAAACAGTCTCAGTTAAGGACATATAATGTTATACAGAGCCAGAGTAATCTGTAGTATTTATACTTGTAAAATATGTATAATTTTAAATGTTAACAGCTACTAAATCAACCATAACACTAATAGTTCTTCAAATCCTATCAACAAGCAAATTTATATTCGTAAACAGTTAAAGGCGGCGGTAAATCTATTCGATTTCATATTCATTATGCTAAATATGTACCTTTTTCTCTAAATGCCTTAGTATATTAAAATTTATTGAGACCACCCGCGACGTAATTGACTCATCTAATCTATGTTTCTATTATATTCAGTCTGTGCTAATAAATAGTCATCATAAATTAGTTTAACAATAATAAATGTCTTTATCTAACCAATAAATAAATTATTCAAATGGCCGTATTGCACACTGAGTTTACAACTGCTGATTAGTTAGTAAGGTTAAATATAAATTAAAATATGTATGTTAATTTACATACGCCACAACATTTTATTTTACTGCTTTACTTAATAGATATAAAATCAGAGCTGATCATTTTGACTCGGCTATTATTTTTTTGTCCATTATAAAATATTTTATGACTTGAAAAAATCAATCAATGTCTCGAGCTCGGTGCAAAGCGAAGGACGGAGTGTCTTGACACTAGTTATTTTCTGTCTACCCTGCTACCCTGCTGTCTGCTGCTATAAAAGCATGAAGTTAAAAAATCTTTAAAATTATTTGCCAAAGTGCCATTAATTATTAAACAAATTATATTAACCTATTTATTTATTATATTAACCTATTTATTATATTCAAAATATTATACAACCTATAAACAAAATATGAGGAATTTGCTGGAGTTTACGAAGTGCCAAGAGATCACTGAAAGTAACTTTCATAGGGTGTTTTCAGTTATACAAGTTGCAATCGTAGGGTTCTAGGAATATGAGAAGAAACTCATTAGCGTCTCTTGGATTCACCAGTACCTGATGCTGATATCGTGTTGCATTAGAAGAGGAGGCACAATCCGCGTATAAACCTTGCTTCCAATCTCTCTGAACATAGTCAGACATATAATATTTGGATTTTTTTTATTAACATATTATATTTGGACAGGCACACTGTTTTGACCGAGTGCCTGTCCAAATATAATATGCTAATAAAAAAAATGATTATGAGCTGTAATAAGTGAAAACAAAATGAGTAAAGGCGGAAACAACTATCGTTTTTCCTTTAAAAATCTCATATATATGTAACATAGGTTAGATTTACAATTTTCTTGGATCGTCTGAAAAGAAATATATTCGTTTTTATATTATAGAACGTACTTACTTACGAAGAAAATCTGTGCTGAAATATCTTTTTTTTTAAGAAAATATATTGTTTTAATGTTCCTGTAAATTATGGTGGCATAATTTACAGGAACATTAAAACAATAATTAAAAATAGAAAACAATTGATGTATATCTAGCTTAAAGCTCAAGAAAACCCTCATACAACAATTAAATGCATATGAGGGTATCTTATTGCAGCTTCAATAAAGCTATGTACAATGTACACGATTTACTTCAAATCCTATTAAATCAGCCAACCAGTTGTTGCCACTAGAATTAATATAGTGCTGGGAGACCGAATAGCGTTAGTACTGACTTATGATACTTGTCACTTTACGTAAAAATGCATGTATTTTTTTCAGAAAGCACTAAGCCAATTTTGTTGTAATTTGTATGTAATTCACATCTCTTAAATATGATTTAAGAAAACAAAATCATTTAATCTATTTAAAACTATCTAACAATATAATTAAATAATATTATTAGACTATTAACATTTATTTAAATAATGTAAGAAATATTAAAGGTATAAAACACAGTCGATTTAGTTAAAACTCGGTTAAAAATACATGCTACTTTAAAGTTATATTAAAAATGTTGTTTCGCAGAGTCATTTCTGTTAACTGTATTTACAGGATACGTGTCAATATGAATGAGCTATATTTTAGAGAAATATAAAATAACTGCGTTGCGTTGCATTTCACTACGCAGAAGGCAGTATGTCCATAATCAAAAATTCTTAAAAAAATATATCAATCATTAATCTAAGATATTTAAAATAAATGGCTTGTCTAATAGTATTTTCATTCTATGGAATCCTAACTACCTTAGTTACTGTTAAGTGGGCACTGTTCACTTTACAAAATGCGATGTGCATAAACTATAAAACGACAATAAAACTATAAACGTTTATTTTCTATACTAGCCTACGTTTCCATTTTTTAAAATTTAAGTTAGTCTTAAAATTTGGATAAATTTATATAATATTGTTATTAAATATCAAATGGAAAAATTTACGATTAGTCTTAACACTAAATAATTAAAAAAGGCAAAAGCTATAAGTCTTTTAAGCTCTTCTGTTTACACTGAATTCCGATGAATAACTAAAGCTCATCTCGACAATCTAACACCTACGCTTGAAAAGATAAATTTCCTCGTTGTTTCTACATCTCCTTTATATATTGAAATACTTGATACACGGTAGGCTCTCGCTTATGTAGAGCGTGGTACAAGTCATAGTCAACTAAACATTTAGCGAAAGAAATACATAAGAAGTATTATGTACTTATAAAGCATACAGAAATTGATTTTTTTTAATAATAACAGGTTTTTGAGAATGTATAATTATAATTCAGTTATCATTTTTGGATATATGAGGAAGTCACATACATGATCAATGAATTTTTATTCAAATAATATAGTCCGTAGACTTATATTAAATCGATTAAACTAACATCTCATATTGTCTCGTTCAAGGAAAGTTATTAATTTATTTATGAAACATAGACAAGAAAATAAACAACTTCTCGCTTATCCCGCATAGCGGCGAAGTCAAAGACTTAGTTTCAAGCTCCGTTTATTTATTTCGTACAAAATCAAGACATTGCATGTTAAGTGACGTACTAAACACCGCGCTATATCTTACCAGAGCAGTAAAATTGCAACAAATCTTTCACATGAAATCATAAAACATGATAAAAATGATATTATTATAGACAAATATATTTTTATATATGTACGTTGTATTACAGTACACAGAGAAGTTATAAGATTCATAATCTTTTGATCTTGGACCATACACGAACTAGACATGCGTATACCACTGCCACTATGCAGGCCACACTCGCAGTCAATGAACTGGCAGGGGTCAGGTGAAATTATCTTGAACATACTTTATGCGACATCTGACTCATAGTACGGTATTAGATTTGATCTCAAAGACTCCTTTTAGTCACTAATCTCCTTTGTATTTCAATTATGCCCCGTTATAGCTCGTTAAAATTTTCACTTCTATTAAATAAAATAAAATCTAACATTAACTACGATATAAGCCGTTTTCAAGATTAGCATGCACAAACGTTTAAACAATAAGGCAAAAGAGCAACAGATAAAATTAAAATAAAAAATCATTTATTGGTTTCTACTAGGTTGACCTTAATATTAATTTTTCTCATATCTCACAAGGACTTACAGCGATCAACAATATTTTTTTATATTTTATAAATAAAAATATATGTATATAAAAACTGCGTAACGTGGGGTCATTATAAACCTGTATATTATCTTTGTACAGAGTTTATTAATTCAGCTTAGATATCTCTATTAAACTGATTCTCACGACTCACTCAAACTCTCGTTCAATGACACAAGCCCTCTTGGACTGGCTGCGACAGTGCAATCGACAAGTTTCAACTATCAGTGCTGTCTCTTCACATATTAATTTTAAATTCTGTTTCAAAATAATATACAATTATTTTGTAATTTTTTTTAACCTTATATTTTATATTATATTATACTCTTTATGAATCAGTATTTTGATTTCGGTAGTAATTGTGAGTTTTCAGATATTTAAATTTAAAATTTTTTAAAATAAATTTTACAATTCTTGAGGAAACTAAAAACATACTTTAAATAAAATAAAAAAAAATCGGTATCCTTTTCAGTTAGTGTAATCAGGCCCTAATAAGACATATAAATTGTATTAAAATAAGCCTAAATTAAAATTTCTAAAGACAAGTCAAGAATTCTATATCAATTTTTATTAAAAATTGGCAGCTTTCTTAACATCATAAGACATGAAGACGTCAAAGTTTTTATAATAAAAAAAATAATATTTAAAAGAAGACCAACAATATTTTGACGCAATTCTTATTATCTAATAGTTAATAATACGTAGTTATACCAAGAGCTTTCTCTTTACATAATGATTGTTTACAATTCGCTTCGTTGACGAAATCAGTGCATCACGTTACGAAAGTCATCTTGAGTAAGTTCCGTCGAAGTACACTATTAGAATACTTACCTTGTTCTTTCTTTCGACATAAGGCATAACAAACTTATAAAGATTTGCGTATTATGTACACGTATTTTCAACAAATATTATGTTGTTAGAAATCAATATCGTTTAGCTTCTTTATGTGTTTCTTGTTAACATTAATGGTTAAAGTAATAAAATCTGCAGCTTCATACTTTAACTCGCATAGCCAGGTAGTCAGAGACTGCCACTGCGCAAGGATGGTCTGAATAAGAGAATTTGGAACTTTAAATTTATCCCAGAACTAGAAATTTAAAAAAAAAACTCGTAGACATAGCGCATCATCTAATATATATGGTCCTATAGGATTGTCAACAGCTAGCTGTGTATACATTTTTTAGTATGATATTAACATAGCTTAGTTAAGAGTTGAGCTTGTGATTTACAACTAAAGTATATATTTTTAGCCTATTTAATTACGTTTTAGAGAGATCACGAAATATAAACTAATTGAGTATTTATAATCAACATATTTCAGCAAGAATTATTATATATGTTTTATTTAAAAGATATAAATAAAAGATAAGCACAATTTTCAAATTTAGACGAGCTTGCATGTATGCAGGTAACGTATTACAAAATGTACTCGCTTTGAATCAAATAAAAAGCTTAAAATACCCTCAGTCTGAGAAGTTCACGCGCAATATTGAAGTGATCGTGAATAAAAAGAGATGTGCCAACCAAAAATGTATATAAAAATAAACGGTAAAGGTTTTACGTAGTGAAATCTACGTGGAAATATCAACGTGGCTCGTACTCTGATGACGAGTAGCTAGGGATGCGAAAAACCTTTCCCTCTTAATTGCTTGTCGATATTCTGATTCATTTTCAGGCAAAGATGTTTAATGAACATTTTTAATATCCGCTCTGCAGTTAGTAGAGCATGTTTAACCTTTTTCTACGGCCGAAAATGATTTGTATAAAATGATATGTATAGCATAAATACGTTTTTATATGAATATTTATGTTTCAAAGAAATTATATTAAATAAGCTTTGCTCTGATATTTACAATAGAAAAGAATTTAATTTCTTAACTAAGATATTTTTAAAACAGTAACTAAAATGACTGAAAATAAGCATTTTTATTGTTCATTAACTTTATTAAACTTCTCGCTAACTCTCTGTGTATCTCAACAAGCAAATTATAATACAAAATAAAATACTAAGATTCGAAACGTTCACAAAAACCCAAGGCTGAGCAAAATCATAAAATCATTCTATAACAAGGTCATTGTTGGTATATAATATTTTCACACAAATAACGTAAAATACTTCCCATCTCTAAAGGCGGTTGAGTTTTCCGTTGTTGCTTTTTTCCCATTTACGAGTTTCACAGCGACCGTTGCCTGAAACTTACACGTACAGAATATAAATGTTACGTATCGTTGTCTTTTTCCCACTCTATGCTACTGTAATTTCCGACTCGCTCTTACTATGGATAAAAATGTGCGCTCGTTACAGTTTCAGTGGAAAATACAGTAAGTGCTTTTGAATTTGAAATAAAATATACCTTAAATAAATATATTTTTAGGTTCATTTTAAATATATTTAAAAATGGATTTATACATTTATAAAATAATCTATTGAAAATGTTGTCTTTTTCGAACCAGTTGCATTTAAAATCCTCTATCCCTTTTGGGTGACCGTTGTGCTGGCGTATCTAAAATCATCTGGACCAAGTAAAGCGATTACTCCGGAGCCGACCTTATGAAAATGTGCAAACTTAATAATTCTGCAATTTGTATGGCAATTTCTCGGTGTGATTTAATACTTACTCTTAGTTACTTGCTGAAAATTAAGACTGACTTACAATTTATGAACACTGTATTTACTACATTACTTGAATGTAAAATATTTTATTTTTGTCAATATTGTTTTGTATGGATTTATTTACCCAAATCCAATTAACTTACCAATAAACTATGATCTATCTACTAATAGATCTCAGTTTAGTTAAAAAAGATGAACTTTTTTTGTTATTAAAGAAAACTTTAGTAATTGCAATTTGTAATTGTTAAAATAAAAAAAATAAATTAATATTTCAATTTCATTATTACATATTTATAATTGTATATATACTTAAAACTTAAAACAATGTAATGCTTAAAAATAACAATTGAATATTTTAGTTTAACTATCTCATAAAGATACGTAGAACATAGGAAGCCAACGAATTGTCCGCAAACCGGGAATGCCAGGAGTCAGGACACCGCCCAGAACCGGTCCTATTACACTGAACTATTTGCACCTTCACTTGATCTAAAAATAATATCCAAGACTATCTCATTCTTAGAATTACACTCGAACTGAAATTATATACAAAATGTTGCATTTTTTTAAAGTAGAATAAAAGTGCGTATTTTAAATAAAAGTAAAGATAACAAAAATATTTGAATACTTAAGACAAATTTACGCGATCTTCTTAGAGTACATTATGAAGTTAATTTAAAATAATTGAAAGTCTGGTTACTTTAAATTTGATGGTTCTTTGTTGCTTATTTATTGAATATAATCAAAAAATATATCTTATCGCTGTCTGTACATGAAATATATACAAAAACTATTATAAGGCCATTAACTAATGTTATAGAACTCAAAATAATGATTTTTTATATTTTTATCTGTTTGTCTGTGTTTGTGCACGCTAATGTTGGAAACTGCTAAACCGATTCATAATTATATTTTGGTGAACTTCCCTCATCATTTAGTGTTTATTTTATTCCAATTGGTTATTTAATAAGAAACTTTTCATTTATTTTTAAGTATTTTGCTCAATAACACTTTAGCAAAAGTCAGGCATTCAGGATTTAGTCATTGATAAATGACTAGGTCCTCTAATTTTCATAATGGACCTATAAACAAAGTTATTCCAATTGTTGATAACAGAAATAAAAAAACTTAATTTGTTCATCTTTGTTATTTGTAAAGTAAAAAGTTACATAAAGTTCCAGCAGTTAGAATCGAATTAAGAAAATAGGTATATCACAAAACTATATACATACTATATCTATGTCTATAGTTCTCTCTAATAACATGCTTATAAGTGCTGTTTCTCAGTTGCCTACATATAAATATACACATAATCTATGCTATTAGATTTATATAATGCCAATATAGCTAAATACAATCATAACCTAGTTCAATATTTAGTAGTTATTAGAGTACACCTTAAACTTAAAGTAATTAACAATAGAGACGATTCTCTTGAGATGTAATAAACGGCACAAATAAGTCAACTTCGCTCAAGTGGCTTGGTTTAACGTCTAAATTATGTATTTACACATATTGCAAATTACTTCCCTAGTTTGACACTTATCTACTAGTGTTGTGATAGAATAAGGCCGCTTGGTGTAGTCAGCCGAAATCACAGGAAGATATCAATATGGCTTAGAGGGACAGTAACTGACTGTCCATCCGATTTGTCTTAAGATGAGGCCATCGTGGTGCAGTGAGATCGTGTCTGACTGTAAACGCGATTCGTTGTAGGTACAATTACCACTCGGGGTAATTAAAAAATATTTTCATTTCTCCGCTCTGGTAAGGCAAAGCGCGGCGTTGAATTCGCCATTCAGTACACAATATCTCGAATTCGATCGAAAAGCTGTCCACGGAGTGTCTTAACTCTAGGTCGTCTTTACCTACCCTACTATACGGGATAAGTATGTAGTTGCGTTATTTGTGTCAAGGATTTTTTGTGTTTATTTATTATTTCCTACTTTTTTTAAGTCTTATGGCGTGTACAACGGCGTTGAATTTCACCATTTCACACAAAATGTCTCAAAATTGAACAGAAAGCGGAGGGCAGAATGCTTTGACATTAGGTTGTCTTTGCGTATAGTCCATAAGGGGTAAAGCATGATGCTCATTAGGTATATATTTTTAGAATTTTAACTCTATGAAATGGTAGACGTAATTATATTGTCTTTTAATAGTATTTGTTTATTTTGCCGGCGAACAATGCTGAACATACCGCACAATTGATACAATTTGTAAAGTAGCGCTTAAAGTTTAAACGTAACTTTATGAACTGTACTCATACTGTAGCCATACAGTGCCATAGCTATAGGCATGAATTTTAATTGATGTGTTATCCATCCTAGAAAATAATTAAAAATGATAAAATGTTCATAAATAATGTAATAAAATAATGAAGACCTCAAAAATATTACGAAACACCTTTAAGAGAAATTCCTTTATATTCTCGATATCACATATGTTAAACTGCTATAATATGATATTTCTGTCTATTGACTGAAAACATAAGAGATATACAATTATAACTGATATTAAGAAGTTATTAATACATAAAGCATTACTCAAGTTGCACTTCGAAAAGCCTCTAGTATTTTGTATGTGTCAAAAAAATCTTTCATTTTTAATATTAATTTATACAGTATAGATGCTATTCCTCTAGAAGGATATTGTATCTTCAAATAAGATACTGCGTTCGGAGGATACTTAAATAGAAATACTGACTCATAAACCTTGCAGGGATAAAGCCTTTAGAAGGCCTCGTCTGTTTGCATTTATATTTACCGTTACTTTCATGTATCTACTGCATTTTCTGGGGTAGGTTAGGCTTTCCGCTAATTTACATGTATAATGTAATACATAGTGAAATCCAATATTGCGCTATGGTTAACCAGTTTTGACAATTACATTTAATTGAACATTAAAAATGTAGGTAAATCGATTATTCTATGTTCTATCTGGAAACTAGTTTATGACTCCATCAATTATGCCTAAGCATATTCTAATTACAGTAATGGTGTTAGTATGGAAGGAGGGAGGCAGGCGGGGCGGTTGCGTGCCCTGACATGCGGATGTGTGCTGACCGGTAAATAAGCGGTAATTATGTACGTTTTCACGGATGAATTAATTAACTGAAAGCTTTTAAACAATAAAATCGTTATAGGACCATATCATTCGTATTATAAACTATACACAAAGGTATGCTCGGTAAAATCTGTGTAATGGCATTGGCGAACGTAAATGATAATGGATGATTTTTTATGATACTACAATTGATTTTTTTAGTCCTTACAAATAAACGTGTTTTGTATGGTTGATTCTAACAATTTTATTAAAAACAATTAATTGTAGTAGTTGTAGTTTATTTATAGATTTTTTAATAATTTACTCATAAAAGTATTTTTTTTTCAAATTAGCTTAAACTCTACATTAAAACCTTCTGGAATATATGTAGGTACTTTATGCACCTACATATATTTCTAAGATCCTCGTACATATACGAGTTTTAAATTATAAGAGAAAAATGTTAACTAACTCTATAATACTCATCTACTGTTAATTTTTATAAGCCTTAGCATAAGTAACGTCATATTGAACGAGTATGTCGTCATTGTAATTAAGCAAAGGAGGCGCCGGAAGACGGAGGGTTGCGCCTCCGAGAATGTTCAGGGATCTCATTTCCATGCAAATGAGGATAGAATGTGTTATACTGCCGTTGAAGGCACTCAATGCTGCGGCAACGTGGATACCGTCGATCAAAACTAAACCTTAAAACGTTCGGAATAAAACATACACAGACATCAATGGGGAGATCTATAGTGTAATAGTATAACGTTGAACTATCTATTTCCGTTATTCACCAAATTGTTCTTAACATTAAATTTGTATCTCAGTATGGCTACACGTGTTGCATAGACGGTACTGAAATGAATATACCCTCATGAAAATAATTTATCTATATATATGATGAATGATAACAAATAAACTAAACAATATTTTATGCCAAAATCCTCACATTACTAGTGTATGGTACAAAGCTTCTTGATGTCATAACTTAAAATCTACGTAGTGTACATGTATTTGCATTGCATTTTTTGTAAAATTATTTTGTACTTTATCTTTTATATTATACAGTTCATTTTACTTTAATATAACATTATTACAATCTTCTGAGACGAAGTTTCCACAGCAAGTGCAAGGGACACTTAACAACGGGCAAAAATTTCATACGTTAATTGTATGTGCAAGTCAAAGCTTAAATGTGAACATTTTATATTTGAATTTATAAATCATATATATATACATATATTTATGTATACTATTTTTTTATACATATCGGAATATTGTTTCTATGTTTTATTTTTTAGTTGTAAATTAAGACGAATCACTTTGATTCGGGTTTGTAATCTGTATTTAACAAATCAATTTTTTTGAGGCCAAACGAAGAAAACCAAAGACTTTCACGCAGCGATTCCTTCCAGTCTTACGTAGGGCTTCACCAGCAGACGGCAGGGTGCTAGCCAGGTCGGCCAATCTAAGGGACGACATTGTATCACTCTTGTTGTCAAAAAAGTAGACCATGCACCTCGTCCTTTCCTTGAACACCATATTCGAGACGGCGGCAAGTTTAGGATGGAGCTACATAGAATGCAAGAGAAAAGATGAATAGAAAACGAAGGACGGAACAGAAGATGAGTGAATTATTAGATTGAAGAAAAAGATTTTCTTTGTAGCAAACACACTGTTAGACCACAGTGTTATTCACCTGTGTACACAGGCATAAGACATACAAACGAAGGTAAGAGATAAGTAAGATAGACTTATTTCTGGTGATCCATGAGTCCAAGTCAAGGACACGGATTTACTAGAGATGTCAATTTGAGAACGAATCATTATCAAGTAGTCTAGAAGAGTCGGTTTACATCGCAGAAGTAATCACATAAGAAGCTATAAGATTTAAGATTCATCGAATAGAATAAAGAAAGAGTCGTAGAAGAAAGGTATCCTGGCAGAAATTTAATAAATGTAAAATTGAAAAGTTGGAACAAAAATTTGTATGTTTGAAAAAATGACGACTGATAGAGAGATGAATTGAATGCCGCAGTTAGGAAAAGAAAGCTGTTAAGAGGGAGAATGCAATATGAAGTTTGAAATGCGGTAAGGCATAAGAGCAAATGAAACAACAACCGAGATGGGCAAGTAGAAGGAGAATGATAGGCCGCACGTCTTAGGTTTTTCAGACAAAGTGGAGCCATATTGACTTGGCTGTTCAATTTATATCGAGATAGAATGAAGATCGGCGACCCGAACTTTAAATGCTACGTAGATGTTACTTATTGCTTGATCAAAATGCGAGTGATAGGCATTGGTCATTGATATTTAATACTTTCATAGTCTAAATGTGAGTATAACAAATTTCTAGTATTTACATTCTTGGAATTATACAATTATAGGTATAAAATGATTGTGAACATTTTCTTATAACCTTTATAAAATTGTTATAAAACCATTTTTTATTTGCTATGCATTTTTATTTTTTATAATGAATTTAAGCATATAAGAAAGTACTCTATCAGCTTATTTTGCTATAATTTAATAAAAAAAAACCTAATCAAAAATTGATTATTATACATCAATTATCGGCCATATGCAGCACAAGCCGAATGCACGGACAACAGTGTCGGTGCGAGTCGTTACGACATCTGCCAAGAACGCACGTGCTATGAACACCTTTTGTCTTCGTCCGTGCTCGTTTTTTTATCATCCTATTTTTACTATGTTCTAATTTTAGGTGTGGTATTTTATTTAAGTTTACATACAACATAATAATTCATTTTTTAAAATTTTTAAATTATTTAATTAATTATGTAATAATACTAATTATTAGTCATTGAAATATTACAGTAAAATTTCATATACTTATATACAATATTTTTTCACAATTTTGTCCAGCCTTGTTAACATAGTAGTTTTTAGTCCTATTTTTGTGATACTAACATTCACCATAATAATAACTGTTTCGTCATAATATTAACATACATATAACTGTTTCCCCGATTTTATTTAAATGACTATGAAACGCAATTTCTTAAAATGTCTAAAGTGGCGTCGATCTCAATGCTCTCTTCTTCTGTAAGAAAAATAACTAATAATATAAAATATAAATGGAATAAAAGTATAAAGTATTTTATAGCAATTAAGTAGAGCTGTTTAAAAAAAACCTCTTTTTACAATGTGCTATGTAAATATATTAAATAAACTAATTTAAGGACAAAAAATAAAATAATTTTATATATGTTAGTTCTTCAAATAATACATAGTATAAATTAAAATTATTAAAAGCTCAAACAAAATATGCCTAACTAATATTCCTAATATAGAGCTATATATTCATAGTATTTTATCAATATATTTTCTGTTTGCAGGTAAATACTGTAACGAGTACATATTAAACGTGAACGTTTGTAGTGACAAATCGTATGTAATAAATATCTTTATGTATCAATTACCAAAGCCCGTTTCCATTATACCTAGCTGCTAAAACGCACCATTTTATTTTTTATTTTAGTATTTATTACTTCTAGTTACAATTAAAAAAAACAAACAAAAGGAGACTTAGCCTTTAAAGATATGCTTTTAATTATTTTTTTCCTTACCAATGATTTACCAACAAGTTTGAAGAATATATCATTCAAACATAATCTATTGCAATGTCAGTAATCAAATAGTTTGAGCAACCACTAATAGTTCCGTAATAGATGAGATAGATGTACCGTGGAAACATGGCCTGCACAAATAGTGCTCAATTGCTTTGTTTCTTAAGCAGGTGATCTTAAGGCAGGTGCTTGGGCAAAATGTCTTTTCGTTTTTATTTGTAATTATATTTTTATTATATTTAAACGAGAAAGTAAATGTCACATTAGTTATTTTAGTTATTTTAGATTATTCACTGTCACCCATAGCCAGCCATTGTGTTTTGACACACTAGGTACTATTTGTATATTAAATAAAATTCGCTTATATTTGTGTACTAAATAATACTTGAAAACAATCGTTGTGGGACACTGTCTGACAATATACTTGATTGATTGTGGGTTCGATTCCCAATCGGCGGGATATTTAAAAATATATATTTTCGTTTATTCGCTACGTTGAGTTAGCTATTCCGCACGCAATGTCACGATTTCTGGCAGAAAACAGTCAACGGATTGTCGTGACATAATCTTGTTCATATATCAACGAAAATAAATAATTTTATATAAAAAATATAGTGCCAACGGAGACTTGAAATATGAATATGGAGATGAGTACCGATTGTCATCAAAATCAATAGTTTTACCTGTTTCGGTATCGGAATTCCGAATTCAGTTCTTAAAATTTTTAATTAAAGTTCTTATTATTAAATCAATACATGAAAGATATGCAAAAAATCAAATTACTATGACCACCAATGTTGTACAGTTTGATTTAGTCTTAACATATTTAACTCTCACGTTTGCCGATGTTTATGTACAAAAATAATAAAAAGTCACCATGGACTTAAAAAAATTAACATTTCTTCACGAGTTTTCTAATAACAGCAATAGCTATATTAAATCATAAAATTACACGCATGTAAAATTATAAGTGTATATATGTATGAAGTTTACCAAATAATCACAAAGTGTTAGTATAATATGATAAAATCTATATTTCTAATATAGGCAGTTGAGCATATTATAAGCAAAGGCAATGTAATGTTGGAAATTTGTTGTTATATAAATATTTTTGACTTTTAGCTGGATGCTGTTAAGTAGTTTCTGGTTGGAAATGTATATAGTAACTTCACTCTTTATCTCACATAGTTTAGTTTATAATCATAAGTTTTCTCTGACTACCCTGGTAGTCAGAGAAAAACTTAATGTCGAGACACTCTACTAACTGCTTGCACCTATATAAATAATATTTCATAAGCAAAAATATAACATGTAATTAAAAAAGTTAGGTTAATTAAGTACTTTATTTTTTTAAAATTAAGGCAAATTAATATTAATTTAGATCAAACCTATTCATTCATTGTAATGTTATGAATAGTTAATCAAATGTAACACTCAGATCGAAGTGTATCAGCCCATAAACGAGGCATATGTTCGACACCTTTCATAACCGGTCGAACGAAGGACATCCGCTTTTTGGAGGGTAAAAAAATCGGGTTCGACATTCTCACAGGAACCAATGCGTATCCGGTGCGCGGGCGCAGAATAAAAACGATCATTTGTTAGTGTCTGTATAAGCCAGGTAAATGGGATGTTTGTTGAACATCGCCAAATCATAAAAGCTCATAATTTATTAATTAATATTATAATTTTATGTGTTTTGTTTTTAAATGATCATTATACACAGTAAATAATATAATTTAAATATGACCTAGCTGCCAAATGTCGATTAGCCGCTACAAAACTTTAAAATTATTTAACAGCCTAAAAAATTGATCGTCTCAATACGGTATGATGACCTCTAATCTACATACATACAAATGACTTCCACGCTTGGACAGTAAGAATAATTCGAATGTCTCTTCACAAACATCTCAAAAGAAAAAACTGCTCTTTAGCAATACAATTTTATGGTTTAGAATTGAATAAATGCACGTGAATTATTTGAAATTGGACTGCGTTAGTTTATAATAGGTAAGTAAGTGAAAGGCTGGGTACGTGAGAAAAGCAACGCCTAATTTAACAATGCCATATTTTGCCGTCTTCTCGACCAATGATCGATCTACCTGAATATTTTATTTCAACCGTGGCATTCAAAGTGATTGTAAAGTTACCACATTGTAGCACATACTTAGAGAATTCATTGTATTGTTGTACACTTAATGCTTTGAGAATATTGTAAGTAAATACAATTTATGTAAAAAGTGTATATAATAATTAAGAATTTAATTCTTTCTCTAGAATTGTTCTTAGTTATTATATTTAACAGCTTTTTTTCTGATATGTCATAAAATTGATATTTGTTCAATAAGAGAAATGTATTTATATCAATTCTATCTTTCTATCTGAGGAATAAGAAATATATATTTAGGTATAAAAATAATATGTTTAAGGGCTACTACTTTAAAAATTCCTACAAATGTAGGTACAATCTACGACGTACGTACAAGTCAGGCGATTCTATACTTAACATTTCATAATTGACCCGATCTGGCGCGACCTTACACAACTTCAAGGACTGACTTGTGGATGTCAATATTGACTTAAAGGCCACCTCCTATAGAATGAATAGTAATAGCGCTGCATACTGAAAACATAAAACTATTTCATAACTTATAAGCTTAATAAGTCTTTATTGTAAATAAATATTTAGGTAATAAGTAGGTGTGTAACAAATTGATTGATAAAAAATGTTTTAATTCAGGTATTGTGTACTCGGAAACGATCTATATTATTGATATTACACTTGGATTGATCTCTAGCTATTTCCTTTGTTGCTGACTGGCGTTTTAAAATACCGAAACATTTTCATACGATATCGCGAACAATGACTGAAACGGCAACAGACTCGCATTCCTCTAGTTATAAATATTCTATGATTTCCCCGTACGTCCACGTATAAAAGAAGATCGAAAATAAAATCTCCCAACGGGTGGAGGGGTTTAATCCCCAAACATATTACGTGGATGTTAGGTGATCTCTTACATCTCGATTTTTTTTGCGACAGTTAACCAGTACTAAGATGTTTATGATTACTACGAACAACTGATGTATTTACTCGCATTACCTTCTTTTGAATGACAAATTAATAGTTTTTTAGTAAAATGAGAGGGTTAAAAATACAAATTAAAATTCTAAACCTACTATACTACTACAATGTTTAAGTCAAATTTATACCACTTAGAAGGTGTAGTGTACATGCACATAATAGGGGGACAGCGTCTGACTATAAACGCGATTGGTTGTAGTTCGATTCCCACTCGGGAAATAATGATATTTAAATTATTTTCATTTCCTCGCTCTGGTTTTGACTTCGGCGGAAAGTGGAGTACGGAGTCTCTTAACACTAGAGAGTTCCTATAACCTGCTATGTGGGAAAAAAGCGTGAAGCTAAAAAAAAATATTATAAATAATAAAAAAGATTTCTTCATCCGCTTTGAATATTTTTAAACAATCTAATTCAATTAGTTAATAAACATTACACGAGTATTTAATTAAATTTTATTGCTAAAAAAAGTGTGTAATGCGGAGTGTACTCAGGTAAATGTTGTATATGTTCAGTATCAACAAATGTATTCGTTTCAGCTTCCGAAATAGCTTTTCTATTCAATTTTCGATAGAGATTTTTTTACGAACCCGCAGTTTTGCGTACGGCGGAACCAATAAATCTCCTCTTGAGGTAAGGGGCGAATTAATCACTCGACAGATCGGGCGACCAATCTAAAGATCAAAACGCTTTGGTTTAAGTAAAGTCAACTTTACTTAGTCACAGTTGAGTTCAAAATCTTTCGTATAACTTGAGTTTATTTACTGTAAGCAAGGTGAAAATAAGAAGTGGAAATAAATAGTAAGGCCTTATTCGGTGATACACTTGGAAGAGATTAAAGCTTTTGGGATCAGCAATGGAAAATAAATCAGGGAAAGTCAGAATTCTTGATTATCTAACACAATCTACAAGTATGTTCTTATACTGTTCACAAGTATTTACACATATTAATGTAACATATAGTATGTTATAACGATTTACAGTTAAATATTACCCTGAATGCTTTAATATTCAAAGTCTGTGGTTATACAAGTATGAGGTAAAATTTAAAGCTGTGTTACGTTGTTTCCCGCCTATTAAGGACAGGGCAAATGGGTCGGTGGGCGGGCAGCTATCAGGCGCGTATTAATAAACAAACCGGCTAAGGGCATCAGTCAAATAACCTTGAGACGCATTTGTGACTTTGTATATTATTGATTTATATGATAAAATGCTTTCTTATTTATCGAAATTTGGAGTGCGGGTATTTTCATATTGAAATTTATTAAAATTGTAAAAAGTTGTCTCAGGACAAAGACGGTAAAGAACACCGAACAATTCACATTAAAGAGGATGATCGTTACAGAGAGCAAATCCCCAATTCGCTATAAAACGTCGCGTCGAAAGTGGGTGCCCCGCGCCGAGGAAAACGTTGTCATTCAAAATCAGACCACGTGTACAATATTTCATCATCAGGAAGGGTGGTGGATCCGAAGCGACCCTCTCACCCTCTCACCGCCCGCGCCCGACCCAAAAAGTCTATCTGCGCTTGACATGGGAGGAAACGGGACAGATTAACCGTAGTGAAGGGAACAAAGCTAAATATGTTTCAAGCTGATACTCACCCCTGTACAGTGCGCGGAAAAGTTGTGGCCACTTATTTATGCCTTAGTTAAACAAGCTGCCGATGGAATTTTCATTGCAGTAGTAATGCCGTTAGTTAATGTTTTTAGGTCAAATGAAGAAGTTATAGCGAATAAGGTGAACTATATGAAAAATAATTGTTTAATTATCATTTCAAGTTATTTTATAAAAGAAAATATACATTTATTAATAAAACTTTAATTTAAATTTAAAAACAGAAAAATACTTGAAAAAATGACTGTTAACGGTACTCGATATAGAATTTACACAATGCTGAAAAAGGATGGAGGAATGAAATGATGGAACCATTTTCAGCCTACGGTAAGATACCCACTCAGACACACGCACCCTAGTCCGGTCACGAGCGCCGCACGCACACACGCACACTCCCCGGCGTGAAAAGTTTGAGCAGTAATTTATATGACGGTTTAAATAATTACTCCGCGTTTTTGGCTCAATTTGCAGATGAGCCAGCGCCGTATCGGTCGCTGGTGACATTTATACGTATTACTTTAGCGTTGCGGCTTAATGTGATAAGCTGGTGACGCTGTGATTAAAACAAGGGGAGTAGTTGAACGGATTTCTGTATATTTATAAATACTTATAGACTTTTAATTACTTACTGAAAATGGAAAAGCAATTAAATAATTTAATTTTTTTCTGACTCATTTGTTGGTATTTATATCTTTAGCACGAACAAAAAGTAACAGATACAAGTAACATTTAAAACTAAATTTATATAAATAAACTTACAATCTGTTTTAATAAAATTAAGAAATCGTTTTCATTTAATTAGCCAAAACACTAAACGATTCCGTCTCGCCCCGACAGAAGATATTTTCCTCCATTGCCATCTGCTTCGAAAATAGATCGCTTGTCAATAAAAATGTAAATTCGCTTCAGCTCTCAGCTAATTCATTTCCCAGTGGAAAATCCGAGCGTCACCGGAGATCGATCGACCGTTCATTTCGCCAACAATTTTTTTCTTTTACATTTTCATATTGACCAGACGCTTAATTTGAATACTCGAATGTTGCGACATTGCAACCGTCCTTTTGTTAAAGGGCGTTATTCCCAGAGGTCGTATGGATTTCTCTACTGTGTACCGCTAAATTAATTTGTCGAGTCGATATATGGTGTGACACTTGAAATCATATTATGCTTTATATTCATCAATATTAAAATATTAAATAAATTTATAATTTAATTTAATTATCCTATAAATTTTGTAATCCTGATTTGACCTCGCTTGTAAAACAATTTTCAAGATCAATTACGTTCTATAGTAGTTACAAATTTTACCTTCTTCTTCCATTCACTGTTGTATTCCATGTAATAAAATAGCTTGAGTATCTAAACAAATATAAAGAATTGTCTAAGATAATAAGATTTGAATCTCTCTCACATGCAACAAGTAATTTACGAACAGAAAACCGCAACTGCACCATAATATAGTCACTAGTTGAATTCAGTAAAGACAAAAAAAATCCATGCAAAATTCTATACAAACATGTATTTTAAAATCATATGATATCAATAAAACTCGATACATGCAAAGAACCAAAATACGTAAATACACAAAACCTCGGGTAAGCGCTCACACTCGCAGTGATACGCCTGACACCCTAATCAAATAAGTACCTTTTACCGGGACGAAAACCAGTATATTTAAAATAAAGCTTTAAGTACGTGTGTTAAAGTTGATCTTGCTATGAAGTCGACGAGTTAGACTAGCTTCCGCATAAAACGTATTTGTAGGAAGGACGACCCAGAAAATGGGTATAATATACTCACACTACCGCCGCTGCTTTCTCGCCTTATCCTCCTCGTCCCCCAGGAGTCGGCAGAAATTTATATAACAAGCTATCTTTCCTGGGCTTGGTTATTGTCGAGGAAATACTGCCTCAGACATTATTTTTAATTAAATACGTAACCGTCCGGCACCAACACTGATCGAAGTGCAATTTTCCTAGCTTCCAAACTCATGATATATTTCTCATATTTTAATTATTGTTATAGCAAATATTAAAAAAATAATTATCATCTACCTTGTTAGTTATTGTAACTTTAGGTATATAAGATATGTATATTGTAATTATTTTGGAAAGGTTTAATTTTATTAATTTTTTCATACTTATATATAGACATTGTCACAACGACATATTTTAGTCGTTTATATTATTAATTAAACCTTTAACTAAATTATGTAAGTGATTTATTTAAAGAGCACCGAATCTTATTTGATCACCAAATATACTCAATTTATAGTTTAACGCAATCTGTTATAATAACAAAAGATCTATTACATAACGGAATTAAAAAACAAACATTTTAAACAATTTCCTATCGGTGCATTCATGTCGAGTGAGAGGGGGTGACCACCCTAAGATTCGAATGTCTATACCGGATGAAATAGTAAGCAAGCTTTGTTTTTAGCACTCCATGTTTGATTTTTTCTGTAAAAAAGTATATGTCAGTTTTTCAATATAAGTAAAAATTCAGTTTTCAAATCCCTAGACTATAATAATAATCTAGCGACTATCTATTTCAGGTAGTTGAGTAAGATCATCTTAAAAATATAACATTAAACTACTTAAGTACCTAAAAAGCTCACTAAATTAAAAATAGCGAATATGTTTTTAATGTTTAGCATAGATACATTTTAGTAAATATTTAAATATTAAATTCAACGCGTTACAGATATATCGTAATTGAATGCAACTCAGTTAAATATTTACATTTACAAAATAAATGTCTAACCAATCTGCTTAAATAAAGTCGTCATTGAAATGAAAAGGATGCAAGCAAATAGCGGAAAACGGTATATCTTTTTAATGCATTCTTTACATCTAACCCGTGTTTAGTATAATACAAAAGAAATATATTATATTGTGATAAAAATTTTACTAATATATCTATAAATAGAGATAACGAAAAGTCCTTGTAATTTTTTCAATGTCTCTAAGTTCAATAGAAGTAACAAAAATAATATTTTATGTACAAAGTATTCAATCTCCGCGACCCTTAGACGACCTGCAGACGTTCTTAGAGCAACATATATTTACAAGATTATTGGCTTTCATTTATACTATAATGAATTCTTTTATTAGATGCCATTTATTCTCTTATGAAATTGATTATGTTAATTTATTTCAATTATTAAATTATGACGTGTTATTTTTTTAAAGTTCTTGAATAAATATGGTCCACCATTTCTACCTTTCGTCATTACTTAATAAAAAATATAAAAAGCTTATTTGGAAAAAACGAAATAGAAACTAGAAAATCTAAGGAAAGGCTTAATTTTCTTTGATTTTTTGGCTACACTTCTACTACTACTTAGTTGAATAAAAAAATATATAATAAATAAACTCTAAAAGAACATTCTATAATTAATGTATTAAATATTATACTTAATATTCCTAATAAAATATAATGTAACTGTAATATATAAAAAAAATGTATAATTTAATATAATGACTATCTCAAAAGTATTTCATGCGCGACAGTCAGTGACATTGTATCAGGTCAGGTCAACTCACATGGAGTACATACGATACTAAATCCTACTTCAAATTACTTTTAATAAATGAAATGGGAACATTTTGAGATTAGATTTCAAAGCTTAAATTAGTATCGTTGATATTGTGTAATATTCAAAATGTACATTTCACTACTAGTCATATTTACATATTACTCAGTTTTTTATGTATATGTTAATAGTTTTTTTATTGCCTTAAATTCTAAAATTAATAATTTGTAAATCTTTTTAATTGAAACTATTTTAAACGGATTAACGCTATTCGCAATAGGCCGTGGTCACAGGTAAACTACCTGTGACTAAGGTCATTTAAAATGTGTAAAAATCGCGAAAATCTCTTTTAAAATACATAAAACGTATCGGACCTACTAGACTATTTTAGTTTGAAAGCTTTTGTAGTTCACGAGATTTACGCAGTCTATTAGTTCATTGGGATTGTAACTCGACACGACCAAAAAAATTACGTGCAAGAGACTCTTTTACTGGTTCTCTATAGAGGAAATATTAAAACAGCATCAGGTTTTAACTAGACCTGCCTGGCATTTGAACCCATGACTTCAATAAGCCCTATAAATAAATATATATATATATATATATATATATATATATATATATATATATATATATATATATATATATATATAATTACTGGACCATCGAAACAAACAAACATAGTAGATTAATTATCATGTGAGCGGACACAAAGAACCTAGTCGCGTAATAATAACGAGTAAATCGTATCCTGACCTGAATACGTGATCTGCAGTGCTATGTTTCAGCTTCTGTTGTTCGGAAAAACGTTTACAAAGGGATACGTAAAAATGTTCAAAAATATTATGAACTTTATACAATAGAAATAAAAATCGAATTACATAGAAAAATTTATACAAATGCAGTATTGTTTTGCATATTGTAAATTGTTTTTTTTCAATTTATATGTTTGTATAATCTGATATCTTTTTCTATATATACATTTTTATTAAGCTGTCGTAAACTTTATCAACTTCATAAGTCATAACTTCGCGTATATATGTGTGTATATTTATATATATATATATATATATATATATATATATATATATATATATATATATATATATGTAATTGTAAATTACTGGAAAATCCTACATGTAATAGCTAACGAAACTTTGACCTAGATATCTAATGCATTACAAACTTATAGCATTATAAAGCAAATATTATGGAATTTATATTAAAAACGATATGTTAAACATCACTACTACTATGACCTAAATAAACTTGGAGCATCGTAGCAATTCAATTCAATCCAATTACTGTGCAATATTGTATAGGTAGGTATAAGTTATAGCAGACGCCGGCTATTATATCACATATAATGTATTTATTATGCATGTATATATGACGACACGTTGTTACATAACATCATAATTTTCTTTATGTGATTATCATCGATTTGTTTATTCTTGTTTACAATAAAGGTAACAATTTATTGCAAGCGACTATTAGTGCTCGTTTTTTATTTTAAACTTGCTTTCATTTGCCAAATACTATTAACAATATATTTTTAGGTATGTAATTTTCAAAGGATGAGTTGTAAACCAGATACAAGCAGAAGGAATGCCTGGCTTAGTGAAATGAATAGCAAAACCCATCTCCGTCCAAAGGAAGGATAATTCATATTTAATACACTCATATTAATCACCTTTTTCTCTGCAAATATAAGAATATCAGAAGCAATATAACAATCTACCTTCTTCTCGATCATCTTAATCTTATTCAAGATATGCGCCAACGCATCACTAGACCGACTTCAAGAACAGTAAATGACTGATTATTTGAATGGCTGGTAATTGGTAGACTAATCATTTGTATTCTTGACTTTGACTGTATTTAGTATTTTGAGTAGGTTTTGGAATTGGATCCAAATAATATGTCCGTCAGTCGTACATATTTACATACCAGTTATCTAAAGCTTTTTCACTTCCTGTGGCCGGAAGAATATAGGGTACATATTAATGTAAATTAAATGTAACTATATTAATGTACAATTAAAGCTTACAAAGAATTATAGTCATTCGTGATATTAATCTAGACTGATCTATTATTTTGACCTTTCAGTATATTAAACCACTTTTATTGATGTATAATTATTTGATGCCTATAATACGCATAAACCCACATTTTCTACTAAATAGTATAGCGAAATACATTTAATAGCTAAACGTATCCCCTTGGATATCATAGTGAAGTATGAATGTTTCAGAATTTTTGTATTAATTTCGAAAAATTTCCATTCAACGAGAGTGGGTATGTCCACAAGAGGTCAGTGTAAATGGTGACCCAAATACACTCCCGACACAATCCAATTACCTCGAATATGGATGGAGACTCGTAACTGCGTCCACGTTGATTATTATTGAAGACTAATTTTTAAATGTGACTTCTCTCGTGCAGTTTGACTTATACATGCTTTCGATTTTCATATGATAAATATAATTTAATTTTGATAATATAATTTAATTTTTATAAATTGTTAAAAAAAATATAGCTATATAAGCTTTTAATGTAAAAAAATGTATTGTAAAGCTTCAAAAGCTGTAGTAATAGTATCTCTTCGTTTCCTCTATAACTTTAAAGTAATTATAACTTCACGTATCATATATTTTATACTTATTATATATAATATATTCTGTTTATCTTTTTAATTTCAATTTCCTCGTCTACATAATTGTAAAAACATCTTAATTAATATGAAGCTCGACCTATTTCACTGGGTTAAAACGCCAAATCTCATCGTTTGTCGCGCTCTTTGCTAATAGGCTGAAAAGCGCTGGAAGCAACAAACTTTTTCTAAAATAATTCCTTAAAGAAAAACTCATATTTATTTTAGAATTAATCATTGTATAAAATTAAGTAAAGAAACTTCCACGGGTCTGACTGCATACATTAATACGTATATATGTATATATCTATATATGTATATATGTATATATATTACATAGTCGGTAAGCAAGCTATGTTACTAAAATTTTTAATCATAGCTTTGCATAAAAGGTATACAAAGTAAAAAATATATAAAGGGAACATTTATATTAGTACTAATTTTTAATTATATTTGTATTTTTAAATCTATCTATAATATTAAATTTTATAGAGAGATTTCAAAATAATTATTATATTTTACTAATATTATTCATTAAATGTTGTGTTACAACGTTCCTCGAAAACATAATTGATACTTAGCCAAATAAAGCATAAAAATACATTTTACTTTAATTTCGGTATAGTACGTTGCAAGGACGGGCCGGCTTCAAATATTCATATAAAGATCGATATGAGCGGGTACAGCTCTATGCGCTCGAGCCCCGAGGTCGGACTACACTAATCAAAACGTAATTCTGAGCTAATATTGTATTCGGAGCAATATCTGATACTTCAGCTCTTGCAAATGCTAAAGGTTAAACTTAATGAATTGATTTATATAGCGGTCATTGTAGATAAGGCTTTTCGTATTTTTAAATGCTTCCAGTGTACACTTTTGATAGCTTATAAAATTTTCATTGACAAATATATGTAAGTGTTATTCGCATGTTCGATTTTTACAATAGATACCTCTGGGTAAATGTTTAGGCAGGCACCTATCTTATAAAATTTTGAGGTAAATCTCTATTTTTCACGAATTTCATTCCAATCTGAAAGGTAATTTAACAAGCAGAAGCTTAAGAATTCATGTCGTTATAGCCTTCACGATATGAAGTCCATTTTAGATGATGTACTCATACGTTAAGGTGATACAGTCCCTCGAGTACTTTTGAACTTTAACTTTGTGGAGTACGAAAGCTAAATAAGTTGTATGTAACAAATAGTAATAAATGTATTGTCTCGATACATTAGTAATATTTACACGTACGTATATCGCTAAAAGCATTAAGCAATAGACATAGTTATCGATTTAGTAATACCTGGTGTTGGCCATGAAAACTATAGTAACTCAATTTAATTACACCTTTTTCTGATGAGAATTCTTTATTGTAATAAAGCGTTAGAAAGTTTAGATAACTAAAATACAATAATAAGTTTTATTTGCTATTTGAATACATTACGGCCTATCAATTGTATGCTGCATAGAAATATATTAAAATTATTCAAAATTAAATGCGAAACGAAAATTTAGCAATATAATAATGATATCAGAAGAACATTAAGCGAATCTAAGGTAAGCCTCCACTCTGTTGCAGTCGAGACCGTAGGCTGGCGCCTCTCGCTTCCAGAATTAATAACTTTCTCATCCCCATCGCCCTCTCACCCCTAAACACCCTTTTTCTCCCTTTCTCATACCATTTTACCACTACTGCAACTACGTGCAAGAGACTCTTTTACTGGTTCTCTATAGAGGAAATATTAAAACAGCATCAGGTTTTAACTAGACCTGCCTGGCATTTGAACCCATGACTTCAATAAGCCCTATAAATAAATATATATATATATATATATATATATATATATATATATATATATATATATATATAATTACTGGACCATCGAAACAAACAAACATAGTAGATTAATTATCATGTGAGCGGACACAAAGAACCTAGTCGCGTAATAATAACGAGTAAATCGTATCCTGACCTGAATACGTGATCTGCAGTGCTATGTTTCAGCTTCTGTTGTTCGGAAAAACGTTTACAAAGGGATACGTAAAAATGTTCAAAAATATTATGAACTTTATACAATAGAAATAAAAATCGAATTACATAGAAAAATTTATACAAATGCAGTATTGTTTTGCATATTGTAAATTGTTTTTTTTCAATTTATATGTTTGTATAATCTGATATCTTTTTCTATATATACATTTTTATTAAGCTGTCGTAAACTTTATCAACTTCATAAGTCATAACTTCGCGTATATATGTGTGTATATTTATATATATATATATATATATATATATATATATATATATATATATATATGTAATTGTAAATTACTGGAAAATCCTACATGTAATAGCTAACGAAACTTTGACCTAGATATCTAATGCATTACAAACTTATAGCATTATAAAGCAAATATTATGGAATTTATATTAAAAACGATATGTTAAACATCACTACTACTATGACCTAAATAAACTTGGAGCATCGTAGCAATTCAATTCAATCCAATTACTGTGCAATATTGTATAGGTAGGTATAAGTTATAGCAGACGCCGGCTATTATATCACATATAATGTATTTATTATGCATGTATATATGACGACACGTTGTTACATAACATCATAATTTTCTTTATGTGATTATCATCGATTTGTTTATTCTTGTTTACAATAAAGGTAACAATTTATTGCAAGCGACTATTAGTGCTCGTTTTTTATTTTAAACTTGCTTTCATTTGCCAAATACTATTAACAATATATTTTTTAGGTATGTAATTTTCAAAGGATGAGTTGTAAACCAGATACAAGCAGAAGGAATGCCTGGCTTAGTGAAATGAATAGCAAAACCCATCTCCGTCCAAAGGAAGGATAATTCATATTTAATACACTCATATTAATCACCTTTTTCTCTGCAAATATAAGAATATCAGAAGCAATATAACAATCTACCTTCTTCTCGATCATCTTAATCTTATTCAAGATATGCGCCAACGCATCACTCGACCGACTTCAAGAACAGTAAATGACTGATTATTTGAATGGCTGGTAATTGGTAGACTAAGCATTTGTATGCTTGACTTTGACTGTATTTAGGATTTTGAGTAGGTTTTGGAATTGGATCCAAATAATATGTCCGTCAGTCGTACATATTTACATACCAGTTATCTAAAGCTTTTTCACTTCCTGTGGCCGGAAGAATATAGGGTACATATTAATGTAAATTAAATGTAACTATATTAATGTACAATTAAAGCTTACAAAGAATTATAGTCATTCGTGATATTAATCTAGACTGATCTATTATTTTGACCTTTCAGTATATTAAACCACTTTTATTGATGTATAATTATTTGATGCCTATAATACGCATAAACCCACATTTTCTACTAAATAGTATAGCGAAATACATTTAATAGCTAAACGTATCCCCTTGGATATCATAGTGAAGTATGAATGTTTCAGAATTTTTGTATTAATTTCGAAAAATTTCCATTCAACGAGAGTGGGTATGTCCACAAGAGGTCAGTGTAAATGGTGACCCAAATACACTCCCGACACAATCCAATTACCTCGAATATGGATGGAGACTCGTAACTGCGTCCACGTTGATTATTATTGAAGACTAATTTTTAAATGTGACTTCTCTCGTGCAGTTTGACTTATACATGCTTTCGATTTTCATATGATAAATATAATTTAATTTTGATAATATAATTTAATTTTTATAAATTGTTAAAAAAAATATAGCTATATAAGCTTTTAATGTAAAAAAATGTATTGTAAAGCTTCAAAAGCTGTAGTAATAGTATCTCTTCGTTTCCTCTATAACTTTAAAGTAATTATAACTTCACGTATCATATATTTTATACTTATCATATATAATATATTCTGTTTATCTTTTTAATTTCAATTTCCTCGTCTACATAATTGTAAAAACATCTTAATTAATATGAAGCTCGACCTATTTCACTGGGTTAAAACGCCAAATCTCATCGTTTGTCGCGCTCTTTGCTAATAGGCTGAAAAGCGCTGGAAGCAACAAACTTTTTCTAAAATAATTCCTTAAAGAAAAACTCATATTTATTTTAGAATTAATCATTGTATAAAATTAAGTAAAGAAACTTCCACGGGTCTGACTGCATACATTAATACGTATATATGTATATATGTATATATCTATATATGTATATATGTATATATATTACATAGTCGGTAAGCAAGCTATGTTACTAAAATTTTTAATCATAGCTTTGCATAAAAGGTATACAAAGTAAAAAATATATAAAGGGAACATTTATATTAGTACTAATTTTTAATTATATTTGTATTTTTAAATCTATCTATAATATTAAATTTTATAGAGAGATTTCAAAATAATTATTATATTTTACTAATATTATTCATTAAATGTTGTGTTACAACGTTCCTCGAAAACATAATTGATACTTAGCCAAATAAAGCATAAAAATACATTTTACTTTAATTTCGGTATAGTACGTTGCAAGGACGGGCCGGCTTCAAATATTCATATAAAGATCGATATGAGCGGGTACAGCTCTATGCGCTCGAGCCCCGAGGTCGGACTACACTAATCAAAACGTAATTCTGAGCTAATATTGTATTCGGAGCAATATCTGATACTTCAGCTCTTGCAAATGCTAAAGGTTAAACTTAATGAATTGATTTATATAGCGGTCATTGTAGATAAGGCTTTTCGTATTTTTAAATGCTTCCAGTGTACACTTTTGATAGCTTATAAAATTTTCATTGACAAATATATGTAAGTGTTATTCGCATGTTCGATTTTTACAATAGATACCTCTGGGTAAATGTTTAGGCAGGCACCTATCTTATAAAATTTTGAGGTAAATCTCTATTTTTCACGAATTTCATTCCAATCTGAAAGGTAATTTAACAAGCAGAAGCTTAAGAATTCATGTCGTTATAGCCTTCACGATATGAAGTCCATTTTAGATGATGTACTCATACGTTAAGGTGATACAGTCCCTCGAGTACTTTTGAACTTTAACTTTGTGGAGTACGAAAGCTAAATAAGTTGTATGTAACAAATAGTAATAAATGTATTGTCTCGATACATTAGTAATATTTACACGTACGTATATCGCTAAAAGCATTAAGCAATAGACATAGTTATCGATTTAGTAATACCTGGTGTTGGCCATGAAAACTATAGTAACTCAATTTAATTACACCTTTTTTTGATGAGAATTCTTTATTGTAATAAAGCGTTAGAAAGTTTAGATAACTAAAACACAATAATAAGTTTTATTTGCTATTTGAATACATTACGGCCTATCAATTGTATGCTGCATAGAAATATATTAAAATTATTCAAAATTAAATGCGAAACGAAAATTTAGCAATATAATAATGATATCAGAAGAACATTAAGCGAATCTAAGGTAAGCCTCCACTCTGTTGCAGTCGAGACCGTAGGCTGGCGCCTCTCGCTTCCAGAATTAATAACTTTCTCATCCCCATCGCCCTCTCACCCCTAAACACCCTTTTTCTCCCTTTCTCATACCATTTTACCACTACTAACATCGTTTTTCTCGTTTAAAAGAAATCAAAGATTATTTGTGTTTAGGAAGAAGGAATTAGGATTTATAAGAAATGAATTTAAGAATGTTTACCGCATAACAAGCAATTCTAATACCCTGTTGAATTCTAAACCCGTCAAACCTTTCAAGTTCGAGTTCTCTTAGTAGGGTATTGATGTTCCATCTCTCTCTGGCGCGTGTATGAGTGCCTCGGTTTGCCTCTTTGACTGTGTTTGGGTGTGTAATCATTTGACACGCGTGTAATTTGCTGAAAAAATGTCGTCGTCTTTCATTGCCGTATTTTTCCATCACGATCCTAGCCTGATGATTATTATTACGTAGCTTGTTACGAATTTTATACTTTTGTGATTTTTTTCCCTTTGATATATGAATTATGTAATTCAAACATTTGTGACAGCTCATTATTTAAACACAATATTAATGTGAATGTGAAGCTATACGGAAACTCATTCACTTCATTTTAAAATATTTTAAAGTGCTATTCAGGCTATATTTATTTTACCTTATAATATCTTATTAATAATAAATGTATTATTAACTAGTTTTTTTTATTTTTTTAAATATTTTCTTTTTTCATAACTTATATATCTTATATAAAAAAATAATTTGAACCTTTTCAATTTAGTCTAAATCAGATATGTAATAATGTGAAATGGTAATTTTATTTTGTGATAGCGCAAATGTAAGGGTAAGATAGTTTATTTCACAACAAAAACGTAAGTCCCCGGAAACCAAAAGAGGAAAGATGAAGGGGCGCAGGAAAAACAAAATAAATTGACTCGATAGTTACATCTCAAGGTATTGAGAAATTGTAGCTCTTATTTATATTTTCCCTATTTTACTATCACTACGCCTCCCGAGAAACATACAAAGTATGGTCTACGTGAAATTGTCTTTGCGATTTTAGAAATTCTATTAAGTCACGAAATGTTAAATAATATTTTAATATATTTTTGAAAAATACTATTGTACTATATTAAATACTATAATACTATTGTATTGTATTAAATACTATAATACTTATTGTATTGTATTAAATACTATAATACTATTGTACTGTATTAAATTTTATTTTTAATTGTTCATTATAATAAACAGCTTCGCACTTTATCCGTATTTAAAAGCGGAAAAACTCTTATTTGCGGATAGTCAGAGAGAACCTAGTATCAATTCACTTCTTTTGCCACTTATCGGCCGAATTCGATACATTGCGTGTTAAGTGGCAAAGCTCGTGCTCGCACCATACGCATTCTTACCAGAGCAGGAAAACACAATAAATTCAATGTAATCATCCCCCAAAGTTGGAATTGAGCCCACAATCAATTGCGTTCCTCTGCACCAAGATGACCTTTTCTCTATAATAACACATTTTCTTAATTTTTCTATAATTCAAATAATTGTCAAAATAGATAAAGTATGTGAGAGATATAAATAATTTAGTTTGTTTCTTATAATAATTAAAGTTACTTAAAAATTTGTAATATTTCGCAGATTTTCAATATAATGTTCACCCGTATTTCCAAAATAATATATGAACCCGCAATTATCGAGTTCAGAGTCTGACGCTGTCCCTCAAAGAAATGTTTAAATAAATATTTTTAATAGTATTTATATCGTATGTATTTTGCATGACAACATGTGTGAAACAATCAGTAAGACAATATATATATATATATATATATATATATATATATATATATATATATATATATATCATTCACAATTCAAAATATTTTAGAGAAATCATAAAAGAGGACATTAAGTATTTAATTGTATTAGTGTTACTAACAGTCCTACGAAGCTTCCATATGTATATTAAAAAATACGATACTAAATATATACGTTTAGCACTTTAGAAAAATCCTACTAAATCTTTGATATATTATATTATTTTTTACATTCAAATATTTAATTATCAGTATCTGCTGCGTCCAACCTATCGCGGGATGATATTGTCTGTTAACAGGATTGGTTATGTTAAGTTCTTTATACCGCATTCTTTCTAACTATACTGCTATCATATATAATATATTAAAAACTTGTATAGCTGAGAATGTAACTCGAACACACATTTTAGGACTTAAATTATTTTTAATTTTATATTTAATTCAAATTTTGTGTAATATTTTAAAATTTAAAAAATAAGATACTAAAAAGTACTGTAAAAAAATTTTTTTTTACAATAAACAGTGGATAAACCTGACACGTTGAACTAAAGATTAAATCCTTGTATTTGAAGGAGTCATACGTTTGCGTAAACGTATGACCGCATACGCACTTTTGAGTCATCATAAAAGTGTTTCTAATAAGGATTAGGTTCTAGGAAGATACGACATACAACAGTTACAAGGTAAAGGAAACCATTGATTTAATCAAGGTGATTCATATTATTTAGAAAACAGAAAATATAAATAGAAATCATATTTCTAAATATTTTTTCTTCTAGCCACTAGTATTGAGAAAACGCAATAAAAATCACATAAAAATAAAATATAAATTGACAATGAGCTCTAATTCGCATTATAAGAATATTTGATTTTATAATTTGATTGTCTACAGCCTCAACGTTTGTCCTCAAAGCAGAATACGCAGTGGGAACGTAGTGTCAATATGCTCCGATTCCCGATCTGGGTAAATGTCAAATGAGACTTTGGATTCGTCCTTCCAATGACCTTATGGGTTAAACATGGGAAATAGAATTACATCGGGAACGTAGGAGATATGTACAGATTTATTGATTTTATTATTTTCAATGTATTCATGTGCATATATGCTTAGAACACAATTCGCGAGGCTTTCTTGTCTACATATCCGGCAAACCAAAGTGAGTGTTCCGTTAGTATTTGGCACTTTGCCATACAGCATAGTGTTGATAGTGTTGTTTTCTATCCATTTAAATTTTGGATATAAATCTTTGTTAGTTCTTCTAAATAGAAATTCATTTTTGAACAAAATACATTTATGTTATTGTTTTTCTTTGCGCTTTTGCAGACTGTGTGTCGCCATATTTTTTTTAAATTAATATTTATAAAGAATATTCATCTCTTTTAGAAAATACAATATTTAACGTTCAAATTCTTGGAAAAATCAAACTAAAACAAAGTAAAGAGAGTTTGGCGCGTTGATGTCTTTCATACGGAACCCGTGATGGAAACGTTAATAATGTTTCAGGGATTTTGTTTCGATAAACATGTTTGTTTGTTATAATAGGAAAAAATCCTTGATTCAAATAATATAATTTATAAAATAAACAATTGGATATAATTATAATAGTTTTTATTTATTCTGTATTCTATTATTTTTAACAAAAACTGCTTTTCGTTTTAATTTAAAACTTAATATTAATACGCTTCGATATGCGCTTTTCACAGAAATTGTATATAAATAGCGGAACCAAACCGCGCAGTTTGTTTCACCAACAACAACAACAGTATTTATACTCTTTATACACAGAAGATACACATATACTAAAGTAGACAATATGTATATACAAAAGGTCAGATAAATATAAATAAAATAAAAGAAAAGCCTTATAATTTGATGGCGCATACTAAAGACAAAGAAGTAGCGATACAGGGCGAGGCGGGGACACTACCATACGGACGATATGCATCACTACAGTCGCGGAGCAACATTCCAGGTTAAAGTCAAGGATCACATAATATGGATAATACTTAGTAATCTGAACATACATTTATATATATGAGATATCCCGTCGACGTGGGAGAAAATACATAGCCTTAGCAACGTGTACACACCTTATATAAACGTGTAGGTCAAACACATGGTGGTGTTATGTATTACTTTATTAATTTAATATGTTTATGTTAATGCATTGCTTTTATAAAATATTAACATTCTGCACTCTTTCTCTATATAAACTATAACTGTGCCAAATTTCATACTGCCTAGATCGAGTTATTTTCGTAAAAAAGGGATATAAAGATTTAGCTTCACGCATTAATATTTAGATTATAAATTTACCTGTTACGGGCAGTCTTTATGTGTAAACAATATAAAAAAGTGAATTGTGAACTATTAACCCTTTTTAGAAAGATGAGTAATAACCCAAAGTTGTTTGTATCAGTATATTTTTAATAAAGAAAGTTTTAACTGTTTATTCAAAAAAATAAATAAAATCTTTAGGATTCTATTTTATACAGCTAAAATAAGTTTATTATTATCTAAAGCTAATGAAAACTTTACATTATTGATCACTAACACGACATTTATTTATTTATTTAGTAAATGAATCAATAATATAAGTGATAAATATAATTTAAATTCAAGCAGTTAAAATTCCTCATGTATAAACAAACAAATATATTTATATAAAAGGAATGTCCATAAAAATTGTCCTCAGTGTCAGTGCAACTCTTAGTTACAGCCCGGTCTTTCTCTAATTTACTTGGCCACCGCTTACCATCGGCACAACGCTATCCCCGTCAAAGATGTTTATATTAATTCATATTAATATACCTTTTTTGTGACATAATATATTAAGCATGTACATAATATATTAGTCATGTCTACATATTATTACATGAAGAAAAAACATTGAAACTCTTTTATTGAAAATTTTATAGACAAATAAATATAAATTGTTATAGAGTTAAGGTTTTTATCAATCACTACTAGTTAAAATCATATACTAGTGTGTTTGACATACTCTTTCGTTATATAAAGTGACGTAGTATATTGTATATATTTGTTACTAATCTAACGCGTGTTTTACTCATCAGTGGCTTCACTTATATTCAAAAATAATCATAATTTAAAAGTTATAGTTGTTATGCATTTCCTACATCTTGTAAAGTAGTGAACTTAATGGTATATAACTCTATACCATACTTTTAACCTAAAAACCCTTGCCTGTTAGATGGCGGAATATAAACTAGTAGTGATTGATAAAAAAGACGATTTTACTCGTCTCAGATGAATTAACATTAATTAAAAAAAATACAATTACACAAAAACAATTTTATATTTGAGTAAATCAATAAAACAATTCAATTAAACCCTGTTGCTAGGTCGTCACTTCCAAAGCCATATCGCGGCCCACTCTAAATTGTGATTAAAGTAACCTAATACACACAATAACAGGTCACGCATTTACCAACAACACTCTCATACTATAAAGAAGATTATAAGTAACACGCTCAATTTCTACGAAGAAAATACACCGTATTCCTACAGCTTTACGTTTCAATATACATTGCATTAAAACCAATAAAGCATTAATGTACAGTTGTGTGTTCTGTGAAAGCTACACATTTCATTTATAACAGTAGGTACAATATGCGTCAAACCGTACACAACATGTCCACTACAGGCGGCCGATGTGTGTGTGAGTGAACACAGACGTGGAACTTAATTACAGGATTTTGAGCTTTAACTGTAGCGGTTTAGAGCACCATTATGGTAAATTAAGACGGCATTAGGGCAAAGAGAATATGTTTTATAAGTGTGTAAGCCACAACGGTTCCGGTGGTGTATCGAAGAATGCGGAGCGTGAATTACCATGTTTAGGCACATGTCAGTTTGACAATTCGCTCTTATTCTGATTTAATTAGATTAAATAGCTTAGGTGTCTCTATTACACCTGTAGAGATTTTTGTAATGTTAATGTATAAAAGTAATGAGTAAATGCGATTACCGTTATTGTTAAAGATTTATATATTTTTTTTATTTAATACATTAACATATCTGACACATGAGGAAGTTGTTGATAATTTTAACCTTCTCTAAGCAGCTAAATAATGTAGTAAGCTAAATTATAAATAAACTATTGATAGTAATTAATTACATGCATTTCCTGAAATATAATCGAATTTTGTATTTTCATGGTTGTTATTGTTTATGCAGTAGTATGCTAATTATTTTATTACAATATTGCTTAGTGGTCAGACAAACATATCAATTACTCAATTGAATTAAATGTTATGAGCCGCGCGGACAGTGCGGGCGTTGTGGACAGTGTGGACAGTGCGCCCAGCGCCGTGACACACGGCCGCAGCGCGCCGCCACACAAACGATCCCAGCGCATCGCTCGCATAACGCATTAGCCACTGACTAGGGAGTACTGACAGTTCGCGTACATCGCATACATGCTACATATGTGGCTGTGTGCGCACTCGTTACGTTATGTGACGCTCACATACACCTGCCAACTTATACGTGCCATCCGCTTAACCCAATTTGACCTCTGTACCCACGCTATAGCTTCTCAACAGATACTACTGTAAAGTTGCCGCTCACGAACTTACACCCGCCACCGCATCGGGTGGCGAAGTCCGGCAACGTCGCGCCCAAATTTATTGTGACATTTATACCGTGCGCGTTCTGAAACGCTACCACTGGCGACATCTATCGTCGCTTCATGAACTAGCAGCTCGGATTTTAGAGCGAGATGGAAGCACTTGACAATATCACTTTCACGGTCTCGTACTTAAAGCTAAGCGGTTTGCAGTGTACAGTTTGTTTGTGTCTGTAAACAGCGCGCCCGCCGAGGTGTACCGCGCATGAATGAAATGGATGACCCGCAGACAGAGACGACACGATTAAGCTATAGGTCGCGAGAGCGGGACAACGCAAACGCGCGAAGCGTGCAGCGTACATCGTTTATCAGATTACATGCGAAGTATCGCGAGCGTGGCGATGTTTTGACACGCGATAATCATGAGATAATGCGGGCAATCTCAACGACGCTAAAGTTGATATTGGCTTTTTATAGCGGCATGAGTGTTGGCAGTTGTAAGTAGGTAAAATAATACCAAAATAAAAATAGCATACGATCTTCGTATGACGTATACCGCCAGGTGACTTTTCGACTGCACACGCGATCATCGCAAATTAGCCGCCGTATGGTGACAAATGTTTTCCTCGGCTTTCACAGTTTAACTCTCCCATCATAACAGCTAATATTCGTAATAATTTATGACATTACGAAGAGAATATATTACAGATTTGCTTACAACTCACTAATCTTGTGATAAATTTAGTTATAATAAGAAACGATTAATGTTCTTGCTCTTAATATTAAGTAGTAATATAAAATTATTGTACTTCAACATTTAACGAAACTTCTTATACAATATTATTTTAATTTCTTTTTTTATTACTACCGCTATCTTTTTTACCACCTTTTTTAATAATGTCAATTAACTAAATGTATAATATTGCTAAATAAATAAATATACTTAAAGGTAACAAAAAGTCTAATAGTTGCGATAATTACATTTTTGGCGCGCATAATATTTAAAATTTCGCACACATTTAATTCGATTAGCTAACTCATCATACACTATTATATAGTATTATGTGCATGTAACATGTAAAAATAGGCAATATATGTATATGAAAATTTAATTTTATAAGCTTTATTAATTCACTAAATATGTAACGAGTATATTTAGTCTTCTTTAATATCTTGGAATTAATCAGAATATAAGTAGAATTATAGAAAACCTAGCAGTGTAATGGTGATATTGTGTTATAAATTAAAATAATATATTAAATAAAAATACGAAAACAAGATAACGTAAAAAACATTTTTTAAGATATGGCAACACACCTAGCGCCCTCTTGTATCGAATAGCAGAGCATTATATTATTAAGATCTTAGTTATATTTTCATATGTAGTATCTATTAGGAATAGGAATAAAGTACATTAACTATATTCGTAATTACTTTTACATAATATTACGTAATTTTAAGTAACCTGATAGTTATAGTGTTCAAACAAATTACAATTTATCTTTAGCCCAAAAATAAAGTAAATACATACAACGATAGCAATCGAAATTCCTTGACCGTTATTTCTGGATCAGTCTTGTTTATCTTATAGTTCGCTTCGTAAATGTAAGATGTTATTCTAGAATCGAGTGTAGTTTCTTTTATTTAAGTAATTTAAGATCCTATTGATTTTTTCAAACGTCTTAATTGATTCCAATATACATGCCCCACCTAGGGACGGGCACCTACTGAGAAGCTTTTTACTTTTACTCAGACAGCTTTTGTTTTGCGAACTTAATATGACTATGCGTTTTTATTTGCTTTGTACTGAGCTTATCTATTAAATTTTTTTAAAAAATCTGTAAAGATAACTGAATTAATAATTTCATTTGCATTAACTTATTAATCCAATTATATATACAGTATTTCTTTTATTAAAAATATTTTATACTATTTTTATTTATATAAATATTTACTTATAAGATTATGAAAATTTTATATTGATTTTAAACGATACATGTCCGGTAAAACTAATTAAATTGAATTAATTTTAAATACGAGTCCATTCCGATACTCAAATTACTTTTTCAAAACTTTTCTAAAACTCGTTTAAATATGATATCATGATGACTCAGCAAATTTTCATAAAAGATAATAATTCGTTTCAATATAACCACTATCGATTAAGCGTTATTTCATCGCGCGAGATTATCGTCGGAATCGGATAGTCACGGCTGTTTTTGACTTTGTTTACATATTCCTCCAGCCGAGGTGTAAATCTTCCATTGATTTACACAACACGTACTTTAATTTACAGTCGTTTCAATTTAGCTTGTTCTGACGCATGCTAACAGCCCATTTGAAATAATTCCTAGACCTCGTAAACTTATCATGAGAAATAAAATTTGGGAAGCCACAGAATATTTTGTATGGAGGTTCACAGTCAATGTTTTTAAAGAATATTTAAAATTGTATTTGTAAGGAACATATTTAATGTGGTTGATAAACTACTACTTATAAAATAATTAATTCAAATAGTCATTTCAGATTAGAATTCAGAAATAAAGTCAAAAACATTAATTTTATGTTATGTATGTATATATATATATATATATATATATATATATATATATATATATATATATATATATATATATATATATATGTGATAGGTTACACGTTGGCCGTTATGACTGAACGAATATATAAATTTGTACACTGTATGTAGAGCACTTGAATTTCATGGAAAATATGTGCCAGAATCGTCATGAAAATCGATAAAGCCGAATAGGCACGCAGACCGACCCAGTTCGACACTTCGTTGATAGATATTTTTTTTGGCGTGCCTCGTCTGATTTATTACAGATATAAAGTCGACCAGATGCTGGATCATTGTTAACCACAGATTGCCGATCTAACAATGTACGGGTGGTCTACCAGTACTCATTGCCTTTATGTTACCAGTTTTATCACCACACGGTAAAAATTCTTTTGTAATTCTTAAATATACTCTATTTGTATTTATAAAGTTCATAAAGAAAACATTGACACTTATTTCAATGATTAAAGACTTACTGAAGATATATCGTAAAGAAGTGTTATTAGTAAAATAATATAAATAAAAAAATGCAAATAACGCTACTATTGCAACGGCTTTCTGTAATTGATGTTTTATTTTATTTTGTAAATCGTAGTGCAGGCATTGTAGTGTGAATAAATTATGAACGCGTATAACTTTCCTCACCCAGTAATGTGAGACCCCACCCGCTCCCTCGGCTTGATTATTTTTCTAGAGTAAGAGAGCAAATTCCAACCAGATCCTAAGTTCCAATTGTATTGGTCGCTGTACGACCTACTTAGGCTAAAAGTCTCGCGTTTGCGGCGGTACCTGACGTTCCGTTAGTAAAATTCAAACGACCTAAATACCAGCTATTACAATTAAAACAATGTTTTTAATTTTGAAAATTGTGACTTTTATTTCTATGCACATAGTAATCATTGTTTTCCCATATTAATCAACAAATTTCATATTACGTTCGGCGTTTACTATTTTTTTAAATAACTGCTGATCTCTACACAATCTAATAGGTTCAATAATTGATTGTGTCGACTGATTTATAACAGTTTTAAAATTTACTAGCTAGTAACAATATTTTCATGAACAATTTCAGAATACAAACAAATGTTATGTGTGTATACGTTACTTGTGCAATAAATACTAACGTACATACACTTAGGATTGTAAATTACTTATTATATAATTAGTAGATAAACTCTTCAAAATGTAAAAGTATTTTTCTCACCCAAAATATTATAACAGTTATATGTTTTGATGTTGGTATAGTAGCATGTAAGTCTATAGCCTATAACATATCAATAAATGACGTCAACATTGTTATATTAACTCAGTTTAATTAAAACATCATAAATATGTTATTTTGCCCAAAAATATATTACGTAAAGGTATAAATTTTAGTAACTGTCCAATTAGACAATAGTCAATTTGAATTATATAAAAATATAATTACATACAACAATTGCGTTCAGTCAAACACATGCCGGATGAGCGAGGTTGGCATATTAAGAAATTATCTGCTGACGAATTATTATACTATGCATTTCCATGTACAATATTTACAATCATTGCCTAAATACAAAGCAGGATAATGGTTCATAGTATTATTGATAACTACAGAGATAAAGATAGCAGAGCCATGTTTGGTTCAGTTTATTTTAAAGAGGTGGCGCTGATCCGTCTTTGGTCTCTATAATAACAATGTTATTAAAAAAACTAATAATATTAATAGTTTTGTATTTGAAAATTTGCTTTGCATCATTTTTAAATATTTTAATATTCAAAAACGGACGAATGGACGCTGACACGATAAGATAATGAATTATTTTTGATAATATGTTGTATAATTTACTGAAGGTATATTTATCACGAACTACCTGTAGCCAGAGGGTTATTCGTTTCAAATTATAAAACACAAGCGTAATTTTTATAAATACATTCAATCAACATTGCAAAACACAATCAACAGCCATCCACCAACAGATGGCAGCACTTACATCATTAGATTACTACATTATGGTACGACACGCTGCGTTAACCAATAAATACCAATCATACCATACCAAATACCAATATAAATATATTATTGTTATATACGTATATTTAAAAAAAAACTTATAAAACATAATTCGTTTGTCATTGTCATGCTACTGTTTGGTATTGATCGAAAGATTGCTAAAGTAATCTAGAAGTTACTTCTATTCTGTTATGTAAGCTTAACGTTCCGAGTACAATGCATACTTGAAGATAAAATTATAAGAAATAAGACCGTAAGGAGTTTCACTAGAATATATATAAACTAAAAACATTACGTAAAATATAAAACATAATTCTGCAAAGTTTTCTCGTTTTCATTAAAGTATTACTATTTCCAAGTATCGAATAAAATGGAAAACCCCTGCCTGGGTTTCCCTATCAGATTAGAATCCAATACCTTTTTAATTGAAACTACTGTAGCTAAAGCTGTTATGATGCTAGTTTTATAATTATTTACTATATTTCTGAACAGGAATTAGGAGTAAAAACTTGTAATAGTAAGCTTGTAATAGTAAGCGAAATCATGACATTTTTTACTTACTATTGACACCTTCATAGCTCAACTGAAAAGTGGCAAACCTGATTGTATTCGATGTTTTCGGTTCCTCGTATTTTTTTCTTATAACAATAGTTCCACGGTACTATTCTATACACTTACAATAAATTACGGCGTTGAATTACGCTATCTGGCTTAAAATATACAAAATAGGCAGAGAGTAGAACTTAACATGTTATTTTACTAATTAAAAGAAGCTATTTTTTTAGTGTTTATTTAATATTTCTCCGTAACAACAATATTCATAGGTGTATATTTAAGTAGTAATTTTGCAACATATTAGCTAACATTGTAAGAGCACACAGACTCGATGCCCTGAGTTTTAAAATAAATATAGTCTCTACCACATGCTTTCACACACGAGTCTCCTCTCGATTCTCGTCAAATCACAGATATTGGATCCAAAAATAACCAAAAGAAAAATGTATGATAGAAGGGAGACCAGCTATTTACGGGGCACTTAACCTCTTTGTTTATGACAAGACGAGCGCCGTATTAAGAATCGATGATAGCGACTTAAGTAATAATCTGATGAAAGATCGAATAGGTACGTGTAGATAATTTAAAGGAGTATTTTAATTGTTTCACTTCCTTATAAAATGTGCAGGATAAGAATTAAATACTATTTCCTTCATAGTTTAGTTTAGTTAATTATATATTTTAAATTATACATTTTAGAAAGTATACATTTTGTTTATATTATAAGTATTATAATAAAATTCAAATACATATTTTAGTCCTTTTACTCGTAAATATACATTTTTTTTTAAATAAATGTTACAAAATAAACTTGTGAATAGCGTTCCTTCTCCTAAAGATATTATTTTGATAACAAGCTTTTATCGTAGCAAAATTCCAGCTAAGTTACCTATAGAGATACTAACAATAAAAGTTATATATTTTGTCTAATTCATTGTGAACATGAATGATTGGCTACAGTATTTTGACGGTACGCAATAGACGCGTGTAGGCATCGTTTCCTTTGATTTAAATATTAAAACAGAATTTTATTTGATTAATTTTCAAATAAGCTTTTAGAATAATTGATTAGAGATAAAAGAAATTAATCTCAATGCTTCCCTTATTCAATCATAAAAGCTCTTTAATAACATAAGGGTTAGAAATTTGTTGGCAAGGCGTCGCGACGATGTATGCAAATAAGTTGCCTATGCCACATTTACACTGACTCCCCCAGTTACAATTAAAATATGCAAATGGAGAACATTACTAACTACTTTTCATATGAATCGATGGGGACAAAATATTTGCCTTTTGACATAGCTCTACATAATATTATAATATAATTTTTTATCTTCAACATCCTACATTTTGTAATTTTTGAACAATTTAGACCAATTTTGTAATGCATTAGTTTCCGGAATCTCATTGAAACTCAAATCAAATCATTCAAAATCATATTACATTACGATTTTTATATTAGTTTGACATTTTTTTCTTTAATTTTTATAGTTTAATAATATATATAAATTTATTTTTATATAAATTTTATTACATTTATTTACTTTCTCTGCTACAAATAAATTCCATATAAAGCTGTGGCTGTGTGTACTTACGTCTCGCGTTCGACATTCTAATTTAACCCATTTTGCTCGAGCTTTTCCAACTACGCAAAACTACTGAGATGATCTCGTTAAAATTTAAAAATGTATAACATTATATAGGTTCCTACAGTAAAAAGTAAATCGTCAAAGTCGTAAATGTTGAAAAAAAAGCATTAATTTTTAACTGTATGTAATCTTTACTTATAATTATACAAATACGCATTATATATGTGTAACATATAACGAAAAAGAATAAACAACGTACATCACCAAAGTCGAACTCTTATATATATATTTTTTAAATATTTAACCCTTCACTATGTGAAAAACAAAGAGATCCTTTCTGTCACTATTGACTTCAATATAGTTTTATAAAAATATATCACTGCATTTAATATTTCTATCATTTCGTTCGCTACTTTACCTACAAATCCTCTTTATTTCTCTTCGCTTGTGTAACTTCAAATATTTCCTATCGCCTAACAATTAAAGCTTTAACGTGCATTAACTAATACCATAATGGTAAAAAGAAAGTAAAAAGAAAATAAATTTATATAATATAATTTTGTATAAATAATTCAATAGTGCGGGTTTTATAGGCCCCGCTCAACAATGCGCACTATACTGCTAACAACATACCAATGTTAAGCCAATAAAACTCTCAATAAATCATCCTAATAAAGCAAAAATAGTAACTTGTCAATGGCGGCTCTGTTTATATTCCATAAAAAAATCTTTTTTTGTCTAGTAAAATTGTAAACAAAAATAAATAAATCAATAAAAGTAGCAACATTGCTCGAAGCAAGCATTCAATTTATAAGATCATTTAAGTTTCAAACAATCCAATGTCGCCAAACAAAGTCATTACAAAGCGAGACTGAACTAGATCGTTGCGTTGTAGACAACAACTAAACGCCCAAATTACAGAGATTGTGAACCGTTGGGGCCGATCTGATGCAAATTAATAATATGCAAATTTCTACTCCCGTTATAGGCTTCAGTACGAAGCAAGTTATAGTTAATATAGTTGTATCTATAAGACTACCAATCCTTAAAAATTAATATGACTTTTTGTGACATCTGAATACGTTCTCCTATAGGATAGGTAAAAAGAACCTCTTGTACCCTACACTTTGCTTTCACGTTTCATAATAGGCCAAGCAATATGACGTACTTAATCGCTAGAATAGATTAAGATGTGACACGAAAGAAAACTAATACATTCCAATTAATTCATTTATAAAGGAAACTTACATTTACAGTGTTCTTTGATTTCAAAAAGAAATTTAATAAGAATTTTTTTATAAATATTTGTAAGATTACAAAGAAGAGTTTGGTACCAGGTTGCCAAAAACTACAAGCTTTTGGAAACACTTACTGATCTGGAGTATATAAGTAGACATAACAAATATGATTTTTAAATAACATATAACCCATCGCTATGTGTTATTTAAAATTTAACAGTTGCCGAAAAGAAGAGCATCAGTCGTAGAAGGAAGTCAAGGCTGATTAACTTCAAGAAATTAAGGTAATTCTTCTCGTCAAAAACAGAACATGCAAAGCAATCTACCATCTATCTAATCTGCAATCAACTTAAGGTTCGATAAAAACGAATCCGAAAATTAATTCTAGTAAATTAAAGTGTCTTTAAGTGACATTAAATATTAATAGCATTAAACTATAGATTTTTTTATGTAGCAACCCAGTCCGTGCTATTTTGACTTTCCCATGTTCATTTTATAAAATATAAGATTAAAAAATATAAGATCTTTTAAATGTTATATACCATTTGTAAATCAAAATCAGTGTCAGATGATCCGTAAGTTGATGAACAACGCATAGTATCTGGGGGTGTAAGTGTACCCTACACACGTGTCGAAGGGGAAAGTGCGTTTGTGTCCAGCTTAATTGAAAAAATAAGTTTGAAGAACGCCCCTTTGTGGGTAAATAACGAGAGTGTTAATCAATCGACTCGTAAAAACGGTATTTATTGACATTTAAGTTCTTGTACTGTAAATTAAATGTCAAATTTCTGTCTATAATACTTAGTTATATAGGATTTTTTAAATTAATGTGTGTTTCATCCGAATATTATTGAAAAAATCTTCTATTTTTAGCTTCACGCTTTTATCTCGCATAGCAGGGTAGACAGAAAGTACCTAGTGTTTAGACACTCCAACTAGTGTTTAGATACTTCGCTTTCCACCAAATTCGAGACATTGCGTGTTGAGTGGTGGAACTCAATGCCGTACATTGTCTTTACCAGAGCGAGGAAATGAAAATAATTTAAACATAATCACACCCCCGAGTGCGGATCGAACCCACAACCGATCGTGTTTACAGTCACACTCACACACTGTCACTGCGCCATAACCGGCCTCAGTATCTTTCAATATTTTTATATTTACGAAACGTCAACTTTCTAAACTTAGAGTCATACGGTATTATAGTTAAATTAGATAAATTTTTAGCTTACAATGAACAATTCAAGCGAATTTTTTGAAAGGTTAAATAAAAAAAACGAATTTAACTAACCAGAAAACCAAACATCAAGGAGTGTAACAAAAATGTATAAATTCAATCAATATTTTAAAATTATTTATTAATGAACGACAGATTATGTAAATAATAATTCATTCACTTAAATGGTAATGAGTAGTACTTCATATCAATTAAATATATTTCATTCATGTGATATTTTTGATAATAAAAATTGAACTTCTGGAGAATGGAGTGATATGTATAAACGCCATATTTAGTGAACATTGCTCCAAGGTAGTTATTATTTTACCTCTTTCAATATTTAACATTTGATGATTAAACATTGTGTAGCGTGAAACCTCAGCATGACAATAAACCTATCGATGGAAATTGCTATATGATTAGATAACAGCACAATCAATATAGGTACTTAGTTTTGAAATTTAGGAACAGAACTCTCGTAACAATGTACGTATTCGCAATATATACATACATATACATATATATATATATATATATATATATATATATATATATATATATATATATATATAAGTATAGGAAATAGTAATATTTTTTATAAAACAGCGAATGAAGAAGTAATAAAATGGCTATAAAGCAAAGATCAATATCAGATATTTTCTTCGGACTGTGGCATTCGATTCTAAGAAAATCTGTAAACAGGAGAGGGTGACCGGCGAACGATTCTCCGATTTCCCCTACGTGACCCGAGAATTGACAAAGAGAGAAACGATTCGTTCAATTGCGTTTATTTTTTAACCAACTTAAACAAATAAAATTGAGACATAATGTATTTGAAGCTCTATATTTTGTATAAATGCTACATAAAACTCAATCGATGTATCTAGTATCCTATTTAATAATTTTAAACCAATGATTATAGCAAAAGTTATTTAAAGGGGGCGTAACGAGTAAATTACTTGTTTTTTAGCTTACGCATCAAATATTTGTATATGCTTGTAAAACTAATAGTTTAATGTATAATTGTACATGCATTTCGAAATGTAGAGCAGAGAGACAGAAGCCGATTATTTCTGCCTATAAAATAGAAATGTGCGTAAAAACTAAGCTTACACTTAGGTATGTGCGTATACAAGGCCATGGTGAAGCAGTGGAACAGCGTCTGCCTGTAAATGCCATCGGTCGTGAGTTCGGTGCCCTTTGGGCGAAAGATTAATTATATTTAAAATTTATTTTCATTTCTTCGCACAAAGCGCGGCGTTGAGTTAGCCACTCAACATATAATGTATCGATTTCAAAAGGAAAACAGTGAACAAAGTGTCTAGGCATATTATTTCTATCTATCCTTATATACAGGACAAAACGTGACATTGCAGTAATAAAACATACATATATGAACATACACATATATACATAAACTTGTGCGATGTACCTATTTACTATGCCGCATCCCTATGTAATTCTCAGTAACAATGTACACAGTATATTTAATTAAGTCGCAATAACATTTTGATACGCGTATTACATACGTAACGTGCCAATGATGTTCAATAGCAATTTGCGAGTATTAATTACCTATATTAACATATGTATTCGAATTCAATGGCCGGAAATAATTAGGCATATCTATTATAGGAAATATCTTTCAAAGTTAAATAATAGGTGCATTTAAATTTCCTTGATAATAGATCGCCTTATCTTAATTCAAATTCACTCTCCGCTTACACCTTGAGTGTTTAAACTTTTAAAAATAAATGGTAATTCCACCATATTCCGTATCGTCATATTCTAATAATAAATCTCATTTTAAAATTACTTTATTTAATTATTTAAAACATAAGAAATACATTTTTTTAAATTTCAATATAGAGGAATGAATGTCGCTCGTGTCTGTAGGATTTATGTCTATTTCCTAGGTTCGCCCTACGTTTCCCCTGGGTCTTGCTCAACGGGTGACTAGCAGTTCAGTCTCTAGCGACAGTGAATTAACCAGACCAATCCAGACCTAACCCTGTCTGTACTGTGAAACTCGGAAATGACTTTCACAAGCCATAAACTCGTACTCATGTCTTGCAAGAACGGTCACCTTGGCTTTATGCTCAGGTCACGAATAATCTTAGAAGTACATTATCGTAGAAATTGAAAACTTAACCAAATACATTCAATGAGCTGCCTGGGCCTTGTAAAAGTGCACGACTTAATATAAAAAAGGGAGTATCTAGAAAGAAATGGCAAACTACTCGTCGCCTCAATAATAAAAATAAATTCAACAATCTAGTCAGATAAGTCAAACGCACTCTCGAACAAAATTAAAAATATATACTGATAAATCTGAATTATGTGCTGGGCACTTATTAAGGGGCTTACTCTTAATCCAGCTACGAACTTGACAAAAGTAGATGAAGTCATAAAAGCTCTCTTAGTCCTTCCCCAGCTAGGCCTTCCATCAAAAAGTTTACTTTTAATGGAGTCTATGCAATGATCTAGAACTTTACCCTTAATAAAGACTCTGGTTATGACCTTATTGCTACAAATGTTATTATATGACTTACCTAATACAAGTGATGCACTTAAGAGAACATTCGCAGACGATACTGCACTTATAGGGCCCTCAAAAACACTAAAACAGTATCATACAATCTCCAGGAAAATGTAAATAATATCTCAACCTGGTTGAAATACTGGACAGACCTAGTAAATGAAAATAAGTTAACTTAGGTAATATTTACATGCCCCGCCATTCCTTAATGGAGTTCCAATCCCCCAGTCCGAAAACGTGCGCTACTTATACATACACCTAGACCGAAAAATCACATATTCACAAAAAAGCTTTAAGTATACAATTTTGCATACTCTACTGGCTCTTGGCCAGAAAATTTAACTTCTCACTGTAAAAGAAACTCCTCTTGCATAAACGATATTTAAACCCAGGACATACAAAAATCACATCGAACAATACCAAATACTCCATGATTCGTTAAGAGATCCCAGCCTACATAACGACCATGTCATAATTTGGCCTTAGTGTTTCGAGTGACTGTTAATATCGCGGCCCTTTGTAGGAACCAGGTTTGGCCTCATATGGAGCACTATTCTCATCTCTGAGCTGGTGCACCCTAGTATCAGCTTCATCCATTTGATCACATACAACGGAGAGCGGATCGTTAGAGACCCAATAATCTATGAAAGGCTTGATAATTTTGAGTTGCGTAGAGCCGTTTTATAGTTATGCGTTCTCCTCGTATACCGCGGGGAGTGTTCTGGAGAACTATTTGACCTGGTTCCTATCGCTGATTTTTCCAACCGCACAGTACGTAGCAGAATAAAATACCATCCATATGATCTGGATACGTGACATTTTACTACTGTGCGGTTTTGTAGGCATTTCTTTCCACGTGCCACACAACTGTGGAAAGGCCTACCTGCGGCAATGTAGCGCGAAGCTCCAGGTCGATATGACATAAATACCTACAGTAAGCGCGCTTATACCCAACTTAAAGGCCGGCAACGCGCACCTGTAGCCCCTCTGGTGTTACATGAGACACTGTGCGGTGGCGATCACTCACCATCAAGTGATCCGCATGCTCGTTTACCGTGCCTGTCCTATCAAAAACAAAAAAAAGGCAGATTCGGAAAAATATCAAACAGTGAAATTATATTATAAATCATATCTGCTATACTGCTTCAACAGTATTACAAATATATATATCGTATATATGACATATAACAGATATGTCAAAATTGTGTTTTTTTTAGCTTCACGCTTTTATGTCGCATAGCAGGGTAGACAGAAAGTACGTATTGTCAAGACACTCCTTATTTTGCTTTCCACCGAATTCGGAACATTGCGTGTTGAGTGGTGAAACTCAACGCCGCACTCTCGTCTTACTAGAGCGAGGGAATAAAAATAATTTTAAATATAATCACTCCCTCGAGTGGGGATTGAACTCACAACCGGCCTCGTTAACAGTCAGACACTGTGACAATGGGCCACGACCGGCCTCAAATTGTTAGTTGTTAAAAATTAAAATTAATAGATAAATGTATATGGATGTATTTTTGTAATAAAATAATAATTCTCATCAGTTCTTTCTTCAAATATTAAAGGAATATAATAAGCACAAATTTTATTCTATTCATATTTATTATTTTGTGAATAAAAGAACCCACAGATACATTAACAGTATACATACTTTTGTTAAATTTGCATTTATAAATCGTTAAATACATATGTATATATACAGCATAGTTAAGTAGTTTCTATAAGTATATACGACTTTAGATTTATTTGTTCTTAGTATTATATAATTGCGTCACTATCACAATATATCATGATAACGTCACCTCTTTCTTCTCAGTTTATATAGAATGAGACATCAAAGCTATGTATGTCAAAGTAATGCTATATAATTTCTTGATATATAAAAATAATGTTTCTTGTGGTTTGTTGCTAAAAAAGAAGCCTATGTCCAGATTTCATATGAAGTGATTCATTAGGTATACTTGCTATGAAACCGCGCAAAATAAACGGACTGACAGACAGACGTTTCATCGTTTTAGTTTTTGTAAAGTCAGGTAGGAATTGGTAGGTATACTTTAAAAATTACTTAATATTAAGAATAAGATACTTAATATAACTGCTTACTTATCGCAGACGGTTACACTCATAGTGGGCAATCGCCTGCTAATGTTCAGCGACTACTTAATCGTTGCGCAACTGGTGCTTTTTGTTACCGATACGGGGGCACACCGTCACAAGAAGTACAGTTGCTGTGTCTGATGGCGGTCAGATACTTTGTTACGGCTACGGACACTGTTTACTTTATTTATCATATATTGGTCACTGGTAAAATGTTTCCTCAATCGTCTGCTTGCGCAGCTCTGTAAGATGGTAAAAAAGATTTCCAATTTTGCTTGTAACTGAAGACTTAGTTTTCCACGACTAATAAGTGTTGAGTGACAGAAATTTAACACAAAAAAAATGTCATATAGGATGCGAGTACCATGTTTGCGCAACTCCGTAGCCGCGCTCCTAACCTAAATCCAACTTTTAAAATATATCTAATTTATTTTGTGTAAAATAAAAAGCTTATTAAAAATTGCTCTTATCAAATAATGCTCTAAAATAATTTAATTTAGTTTCTACATAAATAGTAAATATGCACACGCGATAACATAGTCGATGACTTTTTTAAACAGTTCTAAAGGCATAACTCCTGAAAATTTTCAATTTCTTATTATTACAAATTGTCGTTATATTATAATCAAATTACATAAAACATTTAAAAATTGTAACTAATTTAAGAAATAAGCTATATTATTGAAAGAGACTCGCCACTTAACTTTTTTAAATATGCGATTTCAGGCGGAAAGCAGGCAACAAGGTGTCTTAACGCTAGGTTGTCTGTGACTATTCTGCTTTCCGAAATACAGCATGGAGCTAACACTGATGTTTTCTCTAAGCATATTAATACATAGCAAATGTGTTCACAAGTTCATAATTCTTTAAACATCAGTAAATTTGAAAGTCATCTTTTTTTTCATTGTTTATTGTCACATGTTTTGTTTTGGAACTTTAAAAAAACTTTTGTAATGTTATATATAAAGCTATAAATAGATAGGTATTTATTCTATATTTTTAATAAAAACATTATAATATTATATTATAATTATGTGAATACAGAGTTAATATCTGTTCATGACGATAACACATTTAGTGAAAACTAATGATTAATTAATTATAATTTTGGTAATAGTTCCATCGATTTTTATTTACATGAATAATGATTTCAAATTGCTATCTTTTATATATGTTAACGTGTTATACAACGATACTATTTTCTACACATACACAGACAAGCAGGTTCCTATAACGCCAATTATTCATAATAATGATTCTTGTATATATTTACTTTACTTAACATGTTAAATATTGTCTACTTTCCACCCTAAAAGAGGGAATATTGAAAATTACATTTACACTAGCTTTAGACAGGTAAATATTTTAATGCTATCTCATCTTATACATGTATGATTATATAACCGAGAAGCGCTTTACGTACCCATAACAATACTACTACTAATAGTTTACAATTTTATAAGTATTATTCCACACTTAAGATTAGAAAACAGTTTTGAAAAAACGTATAAAAATAAAATTTATGTTAAAATCCTAGCGAGAACAATGCAAGAGAGATCTGAAAAGATCCAGAAATACATGAAAGGGAGATCCGAAAATGGATGGCCAAAAGAGGATTTAGACCTGGAAGAGGTTGCATGGATCAGGTCTTTTCTCTCTGCATGATCACGGAAAAGTGTTTTGGCTGTAAACCAGAAATTTTTCTGTGCTTTTTTAGATTTAGAAAAGTCATTTGATAAAGTTGTAAGAAAGAAGTTATGGGTGGTACTACCCCGGTACAATGTGACCCTTGTTCCATGCTGTAAAATCTTTTTATCAAGATAACTCAGCCTGCGTACGAGTACGTAGTGAGTACGAGAAATGGCATGTCGCCTCAGTTTGTTATTCGATCAGGTAGAACGTGTGGCTTAGCGGTCAGAGAGCTTGGACGGTTTCTAAGAGGCACGGGTTCAAATCCTACCTTTACCTTCGTTTAACTGCTATCTATATGTAATATAAATTGTAGGAGGACTCATTTCTGTTCTTTGTACATAATCTTAAAAAATACTCATAGGGTCTATATATATTTTTTGCTGTGTGATCCCGTCTTAGAATAGGTTCACCCTTGTATTGGTGGTGTTATAAGAGGCGACTATTATGTCAAGGAGATTTTACCCCAGGAGGGTACCAGCAGCTTTGATGCTAGAGAATCCCTCCCTTAGTGAATTAACTCAGTCAAACGAGGCTTACGCTTTACGGCAGCCCCTACCACGCTTAAAGTGGATTTTTGCAACATCAGGGGTCTACATTCCAACCTGAAAGCCGTCCACAACCATCTTGAGACAACACAGCCGGCCTTGTTATTTTTGACGGAGACTCAAATTGCTCAACCGGGCGACACAGCCTATCTTCAATAGCCCGGCTACAAAATAGAGCATAATTTCATGTGTCATGCCGGTGTGGCTGTGTTCGTTGGGGTGAACATGAGTTTCCGTCTCCTTGTCAAATTTGAAGGTTGGGACCTGTCAACCATCTGGCTACGAGTCGATTCGGTTGGTCGTATCCGAATATACGCATGCTTGCATGCATGCATGCATGCATACAGGTCCCATAGTGGTAACTCAGAAATGGATCGACTACTGGAGCACATGCAAACGGCTATTGATGACATGCTGTGACAAAAACCCTTTATCAGGGTTATGATACTTGGTGATTTTAATGTACACTATGTTGATTGCCTTACATCACGCACCACCTACTACGCAGGGAGACTTGAGAGAACTTGTGTCTATCGTTGAGGCATCCCTTGCGAATGTTTCTTCCTGTAAAATTGAAAGGAATCTGGTTAAGGTGAAGTTACTGAGACACAAGTCTGCGCGTTAACTACTAAGAAAATCTCATTTGTATAACTAGTATTAAAGAACATTCCTCTTAAATTCAACCATTTATATATATATCTACTACTCCGATATATATATATATATATATATATATATATATATATATATATATATATATATATATATATATATATATCGGAGTAGTCAGAGAGTACGGAGCGCCAAACGCTACGGTCCCTGCATACCTTTTTCGACCCCGCATACCGCACATACAGTATCGAATGTGTTTTCGAAGGTCAACATAAATCTTTCTTACTATTCTTTCATTGCTTATTCTTTCAACGTGCCCAAACCACATGAGCACGTTCTTCTTCATTCTTACTGCGACATTCACACTTACACCTGCCATTCTGCGTATCTCCTCGCTGCATATATAGTCAGCTAAGCTGACTCCGCATATCCGACGAAGAGATCTCATCACTACTGCATTCATCTTTCTTTCATTCTTCTTTTGACACACCCACGTTTCGCTGCCGTATAACAATATCGGTATCAGTACTGCATTGTGAACGGCAAGACATGCAGGTACGCTGACGTTTTGCTGACGCATCAATGCAGCAAGAGCACCGTTACCCCTGTTACCGGCAGCAATACGCCTTTCCACATCCATTTCGTATCTTCTATATCTACTAAACATACTTCCCAGATACATCACCTCATTCACTTGTTTTAATATCTTGCATTCCGTCTCTGTCTTTGTCTCTTTCAAATACAAGAATCTTAGTTTAACTCGCATTCAGGTTTAGACCATTACTTTCACACCCTTCTTTCAGAGTGGTGACCAATGCCTGTAACTGGCATTCTGATGATGCAATTAGCACTGCATCTTCTGCGTACAACAGATAGTTTACTTTCAAATCACCAACTTTCACTCCTATGTCACTATCTTTCACTCCTTGGAAACAACTATCCAAATACAAATTGAACAACCAAGCTGACATGGCGCAGCCCTGTTTGATACCTGATTGAATATCAAACTGAGGCGACATGCCAGCTCCTACTCGTACACAGGCTGATTGATCTCGATAAAGAGATTTTACACGCTGTAACAAGGGTCCGCTCACATTGTACCTCCCATAGTATCTCCCATAACTTTTTTCTTACAACGCTGTCAAATTTTTTTTCTAAATCCACAAAAGCACAGAAAATTTTCTGGTTTACAGCCAATAACTTTTCTGTGGTTATGCGGAGAAAAAAGACCTGATTCATGCACACTCTTCCAGGTCTAAATCCTCCTTGGGCCTGCCATAAAAGCCTTTCGGATCTCTCTTGCATTCTTCTCGCTAGAATTTTATCATAAATTTTACTGCCCAAGCTAATCAAACTGATAGCCCTATAGCTTGCACAGTCTATATGTGAACCTTTGCCTTTATACAAACGCACGATGACTGCGCCTTCCCAATCATCTGGGAACTCTCCCTTTTTCCAGCATAAATGGCATAAAAAAAGAACAGGTCCAAGACGAGCGGTCCACCATATTTGATTTCATATAGCATTCTCTACTTCTTTTATACCGATTTCGCCATCTGCTACATCAAGACTCAGCATATTGCTATCGCTTGAGACAGAGGCGTCATCACATTCATACATCTTCTTATAGAAGAAGATGTATGAATGTGATGACGCCTCTCTCCTCTTCCGCCCATCGTTGCAAAACGTGTGTTCTTTCCGTAAGTATTTCACCATCCTCGGAAAGCACTCTTTTTACAGGTTGGCGAACAACGCCAAGAATCACTAACTTCCCGCCAGAAAAGCTTTGTGTTTTCCCGGAAATTGTTTGTCAATCTGTCGTCTCTATCACGCTCTGACTTTTTACGCTCCATCTTTATCAGTGTTTTCGTTAGGTGCTTTTGCAACTTATATTCTTTCTTCTTAATCTCTCTCATACTTTTATTCTTACTTAAGGCTTTATAGTCCTGCCATGCTTTCTTCTTTTTTTCTACTACCTCTTTCACTTCATCATCCCACCATTCATCGCGCTTTTTACTAAAACCTCTTTTCCCAATGCCACATATCTCAGTTGCAGCTTCAATCATACAATTCCTAAGATTCTGCCAGCATACTTCAACACTTTCAGTACCTATTTAGCAGCTGTCTAGTTTCTTGAAAACCCTTTCTTCATATTCCTTTCTAATCGGTGGTTCTTGAAGCTTCCAGCTTCTTATGCGATTATTGGCCTGCAAGTTTGGGCACCTCATGTGACTGCGCCAACCGGCAAATAGACCCCTTATTCTAGCAACTACTAGATAGTCATCTGTTTCCAAGTCGGCACCCCTAAACACACGCGTGTCCATAACTTGGTTACGAATACGTAATAGATCAATCATGCTTTTCTCTTCCATTCGTTCCCACGTGTACATGTGAATTTATTTGTGGTCAAACGTAGTGTTTGCCACAAACAAATCTTTTTCCTTATATATTTCGAATATAAGCTTACCAGCCTCATTTACTCTCTTATTACCACACTTCAATACTACGCGTTCGTAACCATATCGTGTGTTTCTGACCCATCCATTAAAATCACCACATACTATTAATTTTTCATTAACTCTTACACTATATAGAACTTCCCTGACACTCTCCCAGAACTCCTCTAGTTTACTTGATAGAGCTGAAGATACCGGCGCATACGCCACTAACAAGAATATTCTTGTTATCCCCAGCTTGAAGCGACCCCGGGTTCGGGCGGCCTCTGGTTGATCGTCCTTATATTCTACCAATGCACTCACCAATCGAGAGGACAATAAAACACCTACACCTTGACACCCTCGTTCACTTTCTGGAACTCCCGCCTACAGGGCGACTGATTGTCCGGCAAATTGGTCATGCTATTCCACTTTCTTTTAGTCTCAGTCACACAAACAACATCTAAATCTCTTTCATTCATCACATCTAATAATTCATTCATCTTCTGTTGGATCCCTCCTATTACATTCCACGTAGCTATTTGTAGCTCCATTCTCCACTTCCCGCCGTTACGGACATGGCGTGCTGGGTGGCGGTCCCCAACGCCGCATTCGTCGCCAGTTTTTACATCAGCGGGGACGCACTGGTGCGCGTCGCCTCGGAGGGATGCCCTAGCATGATGCGCCCTGGAGCTCGCGGCGGATGGAATGTTGCAGCCTTACACAACTGATGATGTTATGTAAGGCTGGCAGGAGTCACTGCGCGCAAGCCTCTCGTACATGAGATACACATGATTTGGTTACCCCCTATATATATATACATATATATATATATACATATATATATATACATATATATATACATATATATATATATATATATATATATATATATATATATATATATATATATATATATATTATAAATTCGTAACAGTGCGTATTGAGTGGCCAAACTCAACGGAAGTATAAAAATAACTTAATCGAACCCACAACCAATCGCTTTTACAGTCACACACTGTGCCACTGCCACGACAGGCCACATTGATCTCATTGAGTTATTTATTTTTAAGTTTCTAAAAAAATTACAAATATCCCCATGTACTAACTGTTTACTTTAAAGAAAACAAGCCTTAATATTCGACTGACTCTAAACGAAAGTCCACGCGGACGAATTCGCGAGTAGAGCTAGTGTAATAATAATTTTTGACTTTTAAAAGCACTCCTAAGACCATTGCGGCGTAGTGGTCTTAGGACAGTGTCTTACTTTTTTCTTCATCTTACGTTTTGGGATTACGACTTAAGTTCTGATAATAATAAAGTTATATATAATCATAATGGCCCACTATAACCTCATGGTGCTCATTTTCATCAGATATTAGCCTACTATAGGAAGCTTCTTCTTTGTTCTACCGTAGGCTGAACAGCAGGGGAGGGCAGGGCACGTGGCGGAGTCTAGGATTGTGGGCCCCCTCGACGGCCTGCTAAGAATAGAGTGCGGCAACGACCTGGGGGCGCTTCCTACGGCCAGGTGATTAGGTGCTAGGCAGATAGTAACAGTAGAAATAATATATATAAAAAATTGAAAATCTCAAGATGTTTAACAATTTATGGTCTTATGAAATGTCTCTTGTGTGAACTAAGGATCATAGTTATCTCCTACTCTATATTCTCGAAAAATTCTGCTGTTTAGAAGAAATTAAATTGACAGAATGAGAAATAACTAGAGCTATCCAAGAAAATGTTTTCCTTTTTTTCATAAAACGGTAACAGGTAAAATTAACTTGGTAACACCTTCCATGATACCTTATTGGCTGGTGGAACTCAATGCCACGCTTTGATCAATAGTAGAATATGTTTTACTAAGAAATACCGATACTACATAGAAAATATAGACCAAATATTCAATAAAAAGGGATATGACGTTAATAAAAATCGAATTGACTAACTTTTAGCTCGCGCGAGGTAGAGAGTTACTACATAATTACTAACTTTATTAAGCTTTCATCCCTCGTATTACACAAGATAGGCGAACGCCAGATATTAATAATTAATTATTCTTGTACTTCAACATATAATAACGAAATTGAAACTAAACATCATGAGTAATTTAAGCTAAAATCAGTGTTTTTTTAAGCAGATTAATAAATACTCTTAAACATAAATACCAATATTTCCGAGTAGAATTTAAGCCCATTCCCAACATTTATGCAATCAAACTTGTTTAATCTTTGCCCACTACGCGCTTCAAAAAAAGATATACGTTTATTCTAATTTATATAGCAATAGTATATGCTGTATTGCATTGTACATCTAAGTAGTGTATACGTCACATAGTACTGGATTTTATTGATTTACCTCGCAGTACTTTAGAAGTAAAGGGGCTATTATCATTATATTATGTACTACCGATAACGGATCCAATTTGTACAGTATAAAACATAAATCCACAGTCACTCATTTATTTACATATATTGACTAATCTGCACAAGATAGTACGTTCATTGAATTAACATTGTACAAGAAGTGACTACGAAGTACAAATCAATTTCAAAAATAAAAATTGACCTAATGATCTATTATACAATTAAGTTATTTGCAAATAAAAGGTACTTGCTTTATGACTGATAAGTAACAGGCATTTCAGACGCAATTGCGGTTTTTAATTGGAAATTCTTGCTATCTTGAGCAAATTTTACTATCTGAAAGCTAAAACTAAAAAGGTGCTACAAACATACACTAGATAAAACGAAATCGAAAAATATGCTAAAGCTCTCTTTGATACATATATATCTTTTTTTTGTTCAGTACTACATGATCTTATTTATGGTGGTCGCGCCGGGGTGCCATTATTTTCCCACTCTAGTTTGCAACATTATCTCTAGACTTTTTATTAGACAAATTATTCACGTGGATCAAAGCTTTGAGAACCGGAACTAGTAATGGCATTGTCTGAAAAACGAAATTTATCTCATATGAACTTCTCTGTGAATGAGGTGTGAATGAACTAAGTCAAGCGAATGAGGTGGTATATTCGGGAAGTATGTTTAGTAGAGATGAAAAATACAAAATGGATGGGGAAAGGAGTATTGCTACCGGTAACAGGGATAACGGTGCTCTTGCTGCATTGATGCGACAGCAAAACGTCAACATACCTGCACGTTATGCCGTTCACAATGTAGTATAGATACCGACGTTGTTATACGGCAGCGAAACGTGGGTGTGTGAAGAAGAAATAAAGAAAGATGAATGTAGTAGAGATACGATCTCATGATCAGATATGCGGAGTCAGCTTAGCTGACCGTATATACGGTGAGAAGAAAAGTAGAACGTTAGGTGTAAGCGTGAATTTCATAGTAAGAATAAAGAAGAACGTGTTCAGGTCGCTTGGATAGGTTGAAAGAATGTGTGTTGAAAGAATGGTAAGAAAAATTTATGAAGCAAAGGTGAGTGAGACGAGAGATCGGGGAGACCTCGGTTGACCTTAGAAAACACAATATCAAAGATACTGGAGGAAAATCACGTAAAAATATGAGGACCCCCTGAAGGGCATGTATGAAGAGGTGTGGAGGAGGCGAAATAGGTATAAAGGGACCGTAGCTTTTGGCGTTCCGTCTCTTTCTCTTCTTCATCATCATTTTTTCTAGTGCGGCAACTTTAAAATATATAGGTAAAAGAAAGATAACGAAAGCTACACTTCATTCCTATATGTAGTAGACACATTTTTAAATTTGACCATAAACCTATAAGATTTTTCAAAAAGCCTCAACTTAAGATAACTTCCTAAAACTATATCAAATTTTACCATAAGAAATCTCGAGAAAAAATGTTTAGCGAATATCCCTTATATTCACTAGACTTTATTTTCGCTGTACAAAATGAACACATTCGCCTTAAAGCCTACAAAGTACAATACTGACAAAACTTACAGTTCCATAGAGTTCTAAATCATAATTTTATCCTTAACATATACACGGCCTTCGGATTTGTTTCTCATGGGGCATAGAGGAGTTTAAAGGGACGTGTTGACGCAGATGGCTAAGAGAGAGCCCAACGCCCCACTACTAACATTGCAATGATTGCCTCAAGGAGACGGCTCAGTACACGCTGAATTTGTGCCCAGCAGTTGGCGTCTCAACTTCTCCTTACCGGCCGTGTTGAAGGTAGCTTGTAAAAGTTCGTGAGTCGCAATCGTATCCTTCTGCGAAACAGAAGTCGCTGTTTCCTTCTCGAGCTGGTGTTCGAGAAAGAAGCAATGGAACGGGCAAGGAAGACCTCCTCTAACCTAGCCATCTGGAGCAGAAGATCAGGTTGCCGAAGGATAGCACACGATTGTCGCCTTCCACCCCAACGATCCAGAGGAATCTCAGTTTCCTGCTTCCGGTAAGCGGGCGGAGGTCGCACCCACAGCCTAGCAGGCCGTTGAAGTGGCCACCCACCCCCCCCCTCTGGACTGCGCATCGTCTAATAGGCTCTCACTGATGCGACATGGCCCGGCTAGTGGTAGTTGAGGAGGAGCACCGTGAGATTTTAGTGGGTAGAAGGACGAATGGCCTATGCCGGCGTGGGACCCCATATGACCCGTCTTGTGCCCTGGAACTTATGCACTGGATCCATGGTATACTTCATAATTTATTTCCATCTTGTTCTTTCTTTTTTTATATAATAATATTTACGTTGTGTTCTCGTCTGTTATGTTTTGTTCTCTCACTGTTCAGAATAAAGAAACAATTATAAATCTGCGTAATTATAGGGAAGACGAATTGAACTTGCTATTTATGACAATAGAGATATTTTTTATGTCCGCCTTATTTAATAATGAAGGAGTATCAAATTAAAGTCTAGTGAACATTTCCAGTTTTATCTCTATGACCCTGTTTTTATCAACAGGAGCCAATTCAATTATGTTTCCATTACTATTTGAAAACACTTTGCAGTGTCATAATAGGGGTGAATAGAAAATCAATAATGAACTTTTATCATATTTCGCGTTCTTTATTTTGTTATTGGCAATCTTATTCTGGAGGGGTGATAATTACATAACAAGAAATAATATTGTATACAAAAACTTTTAATAATTTAGCAACATTTCTAGGTATACTTATAAATATAAATTAAATTTAACAACTTTTAATAATTTAACAACATTTCTAGGTATACTTATAAATATAAATTATCTTTTACACATATTTGTGTAACGTACATTACATACATGTTAGCTACATGTATGTAATGTAGATATGACTATTTCAATTAAATTGAGTCAATCAAGTGGCTTATGGCACTTGATTAGGCCTACTAATGAAGAAGCAAAGCCCGCATCGCGTGCGCCCAAACTAACACCTCGATGCCTTCAATAAAAATAAATATATCACTAATAGACCGCCGCCCGTCGAATTCCGTGCCCCTCGTACCACACCGTATCGCCTCTACAAACTAACTAGGTTATATAATTACACATCACGCTTCATTGTAGTGATAAATACTTTCTCATACTTATCATTTACCAAATCTACGCCACTGTCCATTTTAGATAATCGTGAAAGAGGGACGGCGCATAAGGCAAGGCAACGCGAGAGAACAACGCAGCTATAAAATAACGTATATTATTATAGTGTCCACAAGCCAAGCGGATATTGATTATCTGCCACAGTTGAGAGCCACCGAGTCCCCCGCCCGCCACCGCCAGCACTTCTGAAGCCAGTACGTCACAATATACAGGCTACTTCAATGAAAATCCAACCCTGAAGTGAGGGGGAAGCTCACATATTGCAAAAATAATACAGAAATACGTAACCCTTTTTAGTGATGTGCACAATATTCAATATTTGATCTCTGTCTAACAGACTGAGCGGAATGTGACTGCAATATCCCCGTCCTGTTCAAGCACATTCCGTAATCATTTACGATGCATTCTCTTGCCATGATTTTCCCGCGGCACTTGCGAACACAAGTATTATACCATTTTGCGAACGGTTATCTATCTATCTATGTATATTGTACAAGGTAGACTTTTTTTGTAATTTTTATTGCATTGTACTATTACAAAAGTTTTTATTGCATTACATGAAGTGGTATATTAAGTTATTTCCTAGTATTTATTACCTCCAACTTTTTAAAAAACTTCAACAAAATATAAACTTTACAAAATAGATAGTTTCAAATATTACATATATTGCTAGATTAAAACAATTAAATTGATAGTTGTGTAGCTAGTAGTTCATTATTAATGTAACCTTAATTATTCTTACAAAGTTCATGAATGTCTCGAAGGATTCACCTCTAACTTAAAAGCATAGCATGTCTAGACACAACTAGCGAACAAATTTTGTACTACAAAACTTTTCTTGGGGCAAAGCACTCACTACATTTGCTAGGTTGTGTTAGTGTGTTTACGTGTAACCTGTGAAAAATTGCTCCTCCCGCTGTGTAAGTGGCACACAAGCGTAGCGTGCAGCGGGAGAGGGGTGCGCAGCCATCGTGTGAGTGAGGGGGATGGGCGGGAAAGGGGTCCGAGTCGTGAACTAAATAGCTTAGTGTTAACACATATTGACATCAAATTTACCGCGATGTTATCATTTATTCAGGTGGCTGTTAATTTATTGTACTTTTTGGTAAGATTGTGAATAAATAATCTTTTCGCGTGTCGCCAAATTCCCAGTGGTGCGACATTTTTACTGGGCGAGCGTGTCAGCGATTAATTATTTTTGTCGCTTTGTTTAACTTACGTTGACTCAGCCTCAGAGTTATTACGAATTTTAATTGCCCGCTAGCGCTGCTCTCCAATTCAAATGCCACTTTTCATTTTTAAATACTGAATGTCGGCAAAATGTAAAACCCGTATATTAAAAGCTAACAGTAACATAAACTAAGTATATGTGCATATTTAAATTACAAGCACCTTATATACAATAAAGAAATACAAAAGTTACGATTCAGTAAAAATTCGACGTTAAACTTTCTATATAGCAGCTACATAGCAGCTGATAGATCAGGGTTATTATCGCTCATCCATGCGCCTGATTTACTTCAGATTCTTTCCTAGATACAATGGAGTCTAGCATTCGAAAAAAAGATAATATTTAATAAGGCTTCATTTGATTAAATTCGATATATATATATATATATATATATATATATATATATATATATATATATATATATATATATATATATATATATATATATATATATATATATATATATATATATATATATATATATTTATTTATATGTCAACATCAATTGCTTTACATTTAAATGTTGGCTTTGGCAAGGGACTAAAGCGTGAAGCAATAAATAAAATAACAGCAGCTACCAATTAATAGATTGATATAGCTCCTTTCCATCTTTAACTCCTTGTCATTTAGAATTTTCTTGCCTTGCATACGTAAGCCACTGATAGGTTCTAGTGATAGTAGGTTCTGGTGATCTGCGTTTACGGGCTGAATTTAAAGACTTCGTTTGTCCCAGTACTGTGTTACGTTTAGCGTTTCGTTTTATATACCGCGATATTTAACGTTTACTACTATTATTTGGGCTAACTCACAAATCTCACTCAAACAAAAATGAGATTTCGAAATTAAAACTTTTATGTTTATATAGAAGCTTTGTGCTGTATATAATACAAATCAAAATGGGAGTTCATGATTTACATAAACAAATACTATCAAGTTGCAAAATAATACCGACTGACTGACCTTTGCTAATCCAACTGTCCTTATCTAAATTATTAATGTATATTTACCATAATTATTACTATAAGTTGTGCCAGAAAATCAGCATAATTTGAAGAATCCGTAAGACGTGCGAACACGTACAATCTCTTCTGGTGGTCGCAGTAGCGTGGACTGCGCACTCTGGTCGCGCGTTTGTGGCATATGTCACTTGTCTCCTGCTATTGTTTTTACCGCTCATCGGCGACGCAAGACGCACCGCGCTAGTGTGGCCACTGAGCCTACCTTTAAGAACAAAATAATCTTTAAGCGTGTTACTTTGTAAGTAACACGTTTAAAGAATACTGTATATCAGATCATTCAGATCAGAGGATAAAGAGAAATTGTATAGAAAGCATTTATATATTTTATGTTAATCGTAATAAAGTTTAAAATGATACATCGATTTCCATATATAAATTATAAAATTAATTAATTGTTATATATATATATATATATATATATATATATATATATATATATATATATATATATATATATATATATATTAGCGGAGTTATTTAATTCATTTTATATTTAACATTTTTACATGAACGCTTGGAGTAGCACATATCTAATCGATAAACAATCACAAACGGTCAAAAAACGTGGCAAGCAACAGCGCCGTAATGAACTTGTAATAAAATTATTGGCTTCATAGAGGGCAGTTGAAGCGACGCCCCGCAGGCAACGAGTAAACCTATTTAGGGTTGAGCTTTCTTTAATATCTCTATGCTCGATATCGATATGTATGTAACTTAATACGATAGCTCGTTTGGAACTTAGTTTAGAATATTGCACTTATAGTCATAGCATAGTGAATTATTTTTTAAAAAAATATAAACATTATTATAGTCTATTTAAACAAAATTTGTTAAGAGATCACCATTCAAATAATCTTAATGTATCTATGTACCAATAATGTATGTGTATCAATAACAGTTCAACTCCATGTATCATTACAAAGTTACATCTCAAAGTTGAAATGAAATTTCATTTGTTGAACGAAAATCAAATTGCAAAGCGAACCTCTTAGCATAGACAGAGACTAGAAAAATAGCTGGCTGCCATTACTCGTTTTATATCGACATCGATAAACCAGTAAAACTCCACTCAGAGTCAGTAGTATCTAGAGAGGCGAGCTACAATAAAATGTACCGAGCTAGCTACAAGCCTGAGCAGTTACTCGACACCCCACTCACACTTCGCCCCCTCCCTATCGACATATGCGCAGTCCTCCCTACAGCTACGTGTTCACACACGCCACACATGTCACCTGCGACCCACACATGTATAAACTAATAGTAAGCGTTATGCATCTGTCAATCTATCGATGCATGCACTCATAACATCCGTTGCAGCCGAATCGATTATTAATTGATTGGAAAAATGCAATAGTTACTTTACTATTTGATTGAAAAAGTTAATTCGCTAATTGATCAGTCACACTGATAACCTATTCGTAATTAAATAATCATTTAACTTACAGCGGCATCATGCACGATACAAGTATTTCATGGCTGCCTACCAAACTACAAAATTAACGAAATTGTTAATAAAAAAAGATGATTAAAAAATGTACTGCTTTAGGAGCTTTATTCACATATGTTTACACACTTTACATTCAGACCTAGTTTTATACTTCGAAGAACATAAAATAGTAAATAGTTTGTATTTCATATACAAAGAGTATTTACTACTACGCTGTACGTGTGAATGTAGAAATAAATGTATTTATTACAAAACTTCAACAACAATTAAAAATTTATCGTTAATCAATACGGCGATTTTACGTAATTATTTGACTATTTTTTATCCATAATATTTAATTATGTTTTTTTTAGCATTTTTGTTTACAATATGTCTTTATTTATTGAAAAATTACATTACTTGTGCAAATTTAGTAAACATTTTTTTATTGTTCCATTATTAATTAATCCTACAATACATTTTTAAAGGACTATTTATAATATAAACGTCAAATACGTTTGAACTTTGACATCTCCTACATACTCCCACTCATGCTCGCAAAAGTTGTTTTGTGCCACAATAAATTTTGTTATTTCGCTAGAACGAAAAATTAACCATAACATCTAAGTAAAAAATCAAATGTATCTTTTATTGAAACGTCTAAGGTTTACCCTTATAAAATTCCACTCTTCACCAATGATTTATCTATATTTTATTTAAACAGTCTCAGATACTGATTTTTATATTAATATTTTAAATTAATGCCCACAAAACAACCAACGTACTTTTAGTTATACAGTTACATTGCATTTGATGTACTATGATATAGACGGTTTAACTTGTTAGAAGTATCACAGCAAACCAGAGCACATGATAACAATTCAATTGTTTTCCTCACCTTATAACTATATGCAGAGATTGCGGACCACATGGAGACAACTTTGTTACCAGTCAGAATTGCTACTTACTATCTTGATTGACTTCCTTCCGCCAAACGATAATATACATAATAGTCTACAGAATCCTAAACAGTATTGTTTGTGTACTTGATTTAGCCTTGATTGGTTATGGTAAGGATGCTATTATTAAATATTTCCTACTTTATAATATTAAACCTCTATAAAATTAATAAACACATAGAGGAATTCGACTTTACATGTATTCAACAACGTGATGTTATTAAAATTAATGAACGGTAGAAAATAAGGTAAAACATTACTCTGTTATCTTTATTAATTCGTTTATTATTAATGCAATAAAAATAGATATTATTTAAAAGGTAAAATGTACGTAAACCGACGTTGTGTTCAACTTATTATAACATTGGTGAACTAATGCTTTTTTTCACTCTTTTATCCCGCATAGCAGGGCAGACAGGAAGTGCCTAGTGTCAAGACACTCCGTACTTCGTTTTCCACCGAATTCGAGACCCTGCTTATTGAGTGGTGGAACTCAACACTGCACTTTGTCTTTACCAGAGCGAGGAAGTGAAAATAATTTAAATATAATCACTGCCCCGAGTGGGGATCTAACCACAACCGTTCGCGTTTACAGTCAGACGCAGTCAGTGAACTAATGACTAGTGACTAGAAAAACACCAGGATGGTAAAAGCATCTTCCTATCTGATCCGATTGGAAATTCCATGAAAATTTTATTATCATATATAATTTTGGATAAGAGAAAGTATGTTTAGGAGAGATGAAATATAGGAAATGGATGTGGAAAGGCTTATTGTTGCCGGTAACAGGGTTAATTGTGCTCTGGCTGCATTGGTGCGACGGCAAGATAGCAGCGTTCCTGCACGACTTGCTGTTCACGATGCAGTACTGATACCGACATTGTTATACGAAACGTGGGTGAGTCAAAAGAAGAATGAAAGAAAGATGAATGCAGTAGAGATACGATCTCTAGGTCGGATATGCGGAGTTTAACTGACCTTATATGTAACGAGGAGATACGCAGAATGGCTCAGGTGGTTTGGGCACATTTACAAAATGAGTGATGAAAGAATGGTAAGGAAGATTTATGAAGCAAAGGTGAGCGGTACGGGAGGCCGGGGGAGACCTCGGTTGACCCTTGAAAACACAGTATCGAAGATACTTGAGAAAGCATGAGGACATCCCGAAGGGCGTGTATGAAGATGATAATAAGGACTGCAGACGAGGTATGCAGGTACCGTTGCGTGTGGCGCTCCGTTATCTCTGACTACCCCTTCAGGGATACAGTGTCAAGCTAAAAAAATCTACATAATTGTACTCACAAACTTTGATTGTATCTTTTTAATAAAGACTAAACTGAGATTCTGTGAGAATTTTTCTTCTTTCTATCCTCATCATTCACTTTTTTTATTAGTTATATCTTAACTTTGAATGTGCAGTATATCTTCCAAGTCACAAAAATTGTATTGAAGTTCATAAAAAAAAGGAAATGATTTTCTTTCTTTCATAGCCCTCTGAAATTTTCATTTGTTCTACTTGGATTCAATTGACAACCTATCACTAAACAAATAATTATAAATTTAGTTTTTGTTATAACACCGAATCTTCACCTAAAAAAGATGAAGCCACCAATTGTCCAATTTTTACACTTATTGGAGATACCTGAATTGTTAACGTTTCTATATTTGACAATTAACAGTTACGTCGGTAGCCATAATTATTCAAAAGACGAAGCCAAAAGCAAAATCTTGTATTGTCACGTGAGACACCAAAGTATTAGTAATGTTTAATGTGCACTGAAATTTCTATTTACGCGTTGATATGGATAATTTATGTCATTGTTTAAATGACAATATATATAAGAAACGGCCAATAAGCAAAAAAAATATTTTTCACTTTCTATATTTTACCATTACAGTTTGTGCTGAGCCAAATTGTTTAGTTATTTGTACTTAGCACGCTGAGCTTTAATAATTTGAATTCAACCAAGTACACTTCTGCATTAACTCGTCAATTAGTACATTTGTGATCAAAAAAGGTATCACTTAATCTATATGAACATGAGCGTTTGATAACGATGAGCATCTTACATCATTTATAAGATAGACTCTAAACATCGTCCGTATATCAATCAATCCTCACACCGCTTCTTCTCGGTCTTTTATAGCACGGTGGCGGGATTCCGCAAAGCACGTCAAAAGTGGTAATTCTTGATGGCCTACTCAGATTAGCGCACGGGACCGACCTGCATGTGCATTCTCAAGCCAAAAGACTAAGTGCTCAGCTTCGCCAAGCTAGCCGCCCTGGAGCCTATTGAGGTAGAAGGCGGTGGAAGGCTCCTTCACCTATTTAGGCGCGGCGTACTCGAGCACCACTGCCTCACTGAAGGATCCGACCACGTTCCGCATCTTCTCACAAGCCACCATCCACCACCACCTTTACAACAGCCGGCTGCGTGAGGTCCTCTTTTACAGGTCGCATAACGCTCGACTTTGGACGCCTAGACTGAACACACCTCTAGCGTGTGCTGAGCCATCTACTCACCCCGGTCTCCCTCCTAACGATCCGACACAACTACGTCCCAAAGCATCCACGCTACGTCCGACGTAGTGTTGCGAAAGGTTAAGAAGCTTTTCCAACCACTGAGCAATACCAGACGAATTCCCTCCTCTAGCCAACTGCTAATCACGCCCTTTCTTTATTTCCAAAGTTTTCACACAATTTGTACAATCAAGACGTATATTTTTATAATAAAATAGTGACATTATTCATATATGTTAACCGGTCGTGGTGCAGTGTGACAGCGTCTATCTGTAAACGCGACCGGTTATGGGTTCGATCCCCACTCGAGGGAGTTGTTATATTTAAAAATATTTTCACTTCTTCGCTCTGGTTCTTACCAGAGCGAAGAAGTGAAAATATTTTTTAAGTGCGGCGTTGAGTTCCACCACTCAACACGCAATGTCTCGAATTCGGTGGAAAGCAAAGTACGGAGTGTCTTGATACTAGATACTTTCTGTCTACCCTGCTATGCGGGATAAAAAGTGTGAAGTTAAGAGTTTCAAGAAGTAATCATGCGGTCTCTGCGAAATTAAAGGATTTTTAATAAGTATACTTATTACAAATTATTTTCAGCCTGTTCTATTTCCGTATAAATATATTTCATAATTTGTTACGTTTGTTGTTCTAATACTACATAAAACGTATTGAGCTACCATTTTTGAGCACTTAGATGAAAGTAAATCAAGTGTTCTCATGAAGCCTTCGAAGAAAAAGGACACTGGGGTCCGGGAAGTTTTCCTGGAAGAACGGGCGGGGCGGGCCGTGTAATGATCGCAACGGCTCCAATATTGCGAAGGCATGGTCTTATCATTATAATTTATTCACGCCGCAACTGCTAAGAAACTCTTGGACCGCCCCTGTCCTCCATCTTAATAGAAGTATGGATTATTTGAAATTGGTAGGTTGGCATTTAACACTTTCAAAGTTACATTGATTTTGGAGAATATAGAATAATAGATGAAAACAAGTTTTATATATTTTTTGTATTCTTTTGTGTTGAAAACTTTTTATCTTAATTTATTCAGCATAGCAAAAAGTATATACTAAGAAAATGTGGAAATCTTAAAGAAACTTCGTTTACTGATCATACCGCAAAAGAGCTGCATAAGCTCTTAAACTTTTAATAAATATAAAACGAAATTTAGCGGTCCGTTTCATTAAGCAAAATAATAAGTATACTCGTTCATACGAGTATATTTTATTTTATATTTTATAATTCATTAAACTATACACTACTTACTATGCAGCACATTATAATTAAAAATGATGAAAATGAATTAAAATGTCTAAATTACATAATCTTATTATGATGTAAACAATAACCGATTATATCACGTTCAAGCAAAGTTCGTGACGTCAATAAATCAGGACGCTCCAGTGGGAGTCTAATAAAAGCTGCTTGGCTATAAGTACTTATGCATATATAGTATCCCCCAATCTATAGGTAGCCGTATTGTCTACAGCCTCATCGGACCAAACTTTCCTTTCCGCAGTCAAACTTACGTGAAGTGAATCTCGGAATAAATGGAGCTGCGAAACGAGTGTGTTTACAATAATATTAATGTGACAAAGATTGATGTTTAATATATATCTTAATATACATTAAATATTTCTTTACTTTTTTTAATATATCTATCTATCTATCTATATCTACTCTTAAAGTAGTAAAATGAAATACCTTTAAAGCTGCTTAAATCAAAAATACAAATTATAGTATTTTTGATTTAAGCAGCTTTCTTAAATCAAAAATATCTTCTTCAATATCAATCTTCTTGACTGCTATTGTATCTTTTTGTTTTTTCAGGGAGACACTCTTATATACGTTTGTGTTAAAAAATAAATTATTCAAGTCACAATCATTAAGGTAATATTAACATAAATAAAAAAGTGATTTTTTTTTATATCTTGGAGAGAAAATCAACAATAATATATTTTCAAAAATTACTCTCAATATATATTTCAATAAGATATCCTAATATAAAACATGTAACGAAGTAATATGTCACTAAGAGTATTCTATATGTTTTTTTGTTAATACTAAAGGTACACAGATAAAAGATTAATGCTTTGTACGCTTTCACCTTGTATTTTTTTATATAAAATGATTATATCTGTATTATTATACCCTCTCTTGTTATATTATCCGATCATCAAAAATGGAGTATATTATTTTACACAATTCAAGTAATCAGGCCGTACGTAAAACCATGTACCGTAACAAAATGAACCGATGATGAATTATATATAAACATGCATGTTTGGGAAAAAATATTTAAAAAAATGATATGAAATTTAAATTTATGGAATTTGATTAAAATTAACTTTCTTATTACATTATTTAGGGCACTAATCTACCAATCTTTTCAGGAAAACCGTCCAAATTATTCTACCTCATAAACAATGCACGTTAACAAAACAGCGAGGCGTCTTAATTAAAGTTGCTCTATATACTTACGTACTCAATCTCGCTAAGTTAAGGAAAGGTTGCGCGTCCCGAACATTCCCGAAGTATCGTAATGCCGGTTTATTATCTCCCATCGTTGAGCATTAATTAATTCTTTTCGAACCGTCACTTTTACAATTTTAGCTTAAATTAACTTTGTTCTTTTGGTTTTATTAAAATTTAATTTAATGTTTGCCATTTTATTCAATTTCTTATCTAAAATATATTGTAAGGAGTTCAGTCCTTGCTTTGTTTCAATAAAATGGAAAATGTAAGCAATTTAAATAACATAATTTCACCAAACTGGAATCCAACTGGCAACTGTTAACAGTCGTTGCGCTTTCCGCCATTCCGCTGGACCACGATGGTCTCAAGCATAAATATTATTATTACAAATTTTATTCTCCATGTTTCTGCCACACTTTATTTTATCTGTTTTAATTGATCTGTCTGCCTATAGGTAAAATCTAACTACTATGTGGCCCCATTGATAGTCTCATAGCTACCGACTATGTTTGTAAGTAATTATATTTCATTTTTATGATATATATAAGGAATTTGTATTTAAACAATTTAATACAAATATATATGCTATTATATGTATGCTCTCAATATTTTTTTAAAGCTGTTAATCGTTAAAATCGTTAAAATATCAATTGTGACTACAATGTACACAAAAGTATAAAACAGAAAATTTAATGACCAACTCATCTTCATTCTCCTCTTAAATTAATCCTTAACAACAATTTCGTTAATAGCATTAAATTATCCATTAGTATGCTTAATGAGCTTTTATTACCGGGATGTAATGTAAAGGTACGTGTTAACAGCGGTAGATAACCAAAACATAAGACAAATAATCAAATTAATCGCAAGGCGGGCCGATATCAACATTATTAATTCAAAACTCCAGACCCCCCGCAGCCCATCCCACCGACCCTAACCCCTAAAGGCCGCAATATCTTCAAAGAGGTCTCTACTTGAAAGGTTACAAAATAACCTTATCCAGATACAATATAAGCTTTCGCGAATAGTAAATTTCGAATATAAAATTACAACAAAGAGTTAGGTGTTTAATTAACGTAATATTTAATTCCTAATAAAAAAAATAAAGCCCAGCCCACAATTTGTCTATATTGCATAGGGGCATGCAACGGGCACGCATGTTCATGGATGTCGCAGATTCATTCCTGTAAAGGGCTAATATTTCTGCTAGCCTTATAAATATTTATACTAGGAAGTAAATAGCAATGACGCTCTGTCACTCACCGTGCAGTCTTAAATACGGATGTAAAAATAAAAAAATAGAATGTTTCAAAATTCTTTTTTTCACATAGATATAATTTTTTATATTTTTATACATTATTCTTTTAAAAAAAATAATTAAAAAAACATACATTATTATATATTTTAATTTTGTGTTTCTAGTAATAAGCCATTTAGATATAACGAGAATAATAAAATTAAAAAAATTACGAACACCAAAGTAAAATCAAAGTTACCTCATCGGTTGTTGCGTGTTCGATGAAATCTATCCTTACGCCATCAGTCGCACAAGTCATAATATAACATCAATTTTCCTTTTCCCACGTCATAAGGTAGTACTTCGGGCAAAAACTTATTTTCCGTTCGCAAACGTTCCGATGCTATCTGTCACGACGGACAAAAGTGTTCTTCACTAAAATAAATTGCTTTATCGCTTATTACAACTGTAGAGAGTCGCTTTTTGTTTAAAAAGCCCATTTAAGCGGCATATTTTCTTTGTTTCTCGGGAACAGACCGCCCACACCCCCGCCCAAACTCTACATGTTATTTACGTGTGAACACAACACCACCGAGGGTTCAATTTATCTGACCTACTGGGCCTCTAACTAATACTACATCCGAAAATACTTCACCCTATTATAATTGTTTTACTTATTTTTATAAAATTTCAGAATAAACGTTTTTTATGTGGTAAATAGTGTATTATATTTTATGAAAATTATTTGACGGTAATATTTCATAAAAATCAATATCTATACTTATTACTCTTATGAGTGAAATATTTCATGTTAGACGTAAGCTTAGCTTTATATAATTTTACTGTGTTGATATCAATTAGTAAATGCACAATAAACAATTTTGCTTATTACAATACTAACTAACAATCCTCCTTCTTGCATACTAACGCAAAATACGCCAAGATGTATAGTAAGGTAGAGTTGAACCTATAACCTTTGATATGGTACAAATGACTTCTAGAAAGCATATTATAGTAATTTGCGAGAGTCAGCATTATATTAATGTTGTATAATTAATAGTATTTTGATTAAATATTATAAATATTTTCTACAACACATTCTAAGTATTACTATTGTCATTTTTGTCTACGCTGAGTAAAGAAGAGAAGACTAGAAGAGGGAGGAAGGCACCTAACCAGAACGGCCAAGTGGCGGATGGATTCACAATTACAATCATTTTAGGGGACGCTCCCCGAACAGTAAGATGAACTGGAAATATTCCATAATATCAGAGCCGTCATTACAATGCCTTAGCAGAATATTTTTCTTGGCTAGAAAGCCGATATTCCCCCAAGAGTTACGACATTTCAATTTGCCAAGGCGGGCGGAAAATGGAATTACGATTGAAGCGAGAATACCCGAACGTCGCCGAGAGCGCCCTACTCGGGCCGATGTTTGCCGAGCGCGGCCGAAGGGGAAGAGCGCGCGCCTGCCATGCTCGCCGCCGCCGCATCAAGCCTGTGTATTGATTAGATGCGGAACGCCCGATGTCATACAAATTAGGCCGCACAGAAAAACTGATTTAAAAAAGAATTAACGTTAGAATATAACAATATTATTGTGATATGTATGTGATATGATCATATACACAATAGGCACTAGTCATTTAAAAATACTTTAAAAATATATAGTATTTTATAACTACTACGCCAAGTATAGCGCATACTGTCTGCTAGTATTACATGCTGCCTTAAAAAGGTAGAAATTAATAAATTAAATTTTCATTAAATATGATTACAAAATGAAAAAAAGTTTTGATCTTATACTGACATTGACATTAAAATATAAGAAATAATAGTCATTTTCAGTGTCTAATCTTCAAAATAATTAATATAAAAGCCCATTTAGAGTAAGCCGACTTCGGTAGAATAATGTAGACCAATAAATATACATTACATTATTAACGAATGTTGGCCTCGTTTCTCGCTCTCTTTGTTCGTTTCACAATTTCCCGGTGGACTAACTGAAAACAAGTTTTCCGTAAAGTGACATTAAGGTTCAAAGTAATCTGTTAGGAAAACATTTTGTTCTGGACTGATCGCAATTCTTGTATACTATAAAAATAGACTTTGTACGACAGTAATAGAGTCTTGTTTCAGTCGAAAGCATTGCAATAGCACGTTTCATGATTTGTGAGTTTATAGCAACGGTGAAGTGTCGGCGGTTAATGGTGGCAGAGCGTGGCTCTCACTGACGATATATTGAAAAAGTTTGGCGCGAAAAAACGCAGTAACAGATGAAATACAAATTGTTGATTATAATAAATGATTTCTTGATTTTGAATTATCAGTTAAAATGTATAGTTTATACTTACACTTTTAATCAAATGTAGATCAAAATCTTTTAGCATATTACTTTGGTATTAATATATTCTTTAACAAGAATATAATTTAAGATTAAATGTTTTTTTTAGGAATTCAGTCATTTACTCTTTCGACGCTATTATTTTAAAAAAATATTATATTTTAGCAACGTATAGTTCTGATACAAAAACAGGAAATTATGCTAACATATATATATATATATATATATATATATATATATATATATATATATATATATATATATACTATACATATATATATGTGCTCACGTTAAAATAGATTTAGATAAATAATTGAAATAATACAGTGTTTCCCAATAGGAATGGTAGGATTTTGATAGCTCACAACCGCCATCTTGGTTGTTTAACATTCGACAGTTGTGTTGTTTTTTGTTCAATAATGCTTGCCATTTAATCATGAACAAGTTTACGTTACCTCAACGTTTGAAAATTGTCCAAATTTTCTACCAAAATTCGAGAAGTATTGTCTCTACTCAAAGAGCATTTCGTGATAAATATGGTGCACCGTCTGAGCTCGTCGTATACGTCACATAATCTAAAAACTGGAAAGTGAATATTCTTCGCATCATAGTAGACCACCAACACGATACGAACGGACAGGCCATAGTGAAGAAAATATTGCCGCCGTATCATCATCGCCGTATCCAGTGTCGCGGAAAATCAAAATGTTTCCGTTCCGCGACGTGCACAAAGTTGGACTTATCCAGAATGACAACCTGGCGAATTTTACGTATGGATCTTGGCCTACATCCACACTAGATTGTGTTGGCACAAGAACTCAAGCCAGCAGACCATCGATTACGTCGTGAATTTGCTGATTCGGCGCTTGAAATGATGGAAACGGACACCGAATTTCATAGGAAAATCATCTTTTCAGATGAGGCTCACTTTTGGCTCAATGGTTATGTGATCAAACGGAATTGTCGTTACTGGAGTGAGTCAAATCCAAGAGTGGTTCATGAAACACCATTACATCCTGAAAAATTGACTGTTTGGTGCGGATTATGGTATAGATTATGGTATGGTATGGTATCATTGGCCCGTACTTTTTCAAAAACGACAAAGGCCGTACTATTACTGTCAATGGCGACCGTTATCGTGACATGTTGAACGATTTTTTTTCCTGAAGTGTATGAAATCGATGCGGACGACATTTATTTTCAACAAGATGGTACAACATGCCACACTGCGACCGTTACAATGGATTTATTGCGTGATAAGTTTGATGAGTCGGTTATTTCTCGCAACAGTCCTCACAATTGACCACTAAGATCATGCGATTTAACACACTTGGACTATTTTTTGTGGGGGTATGTTAAATCTCAAGTGTATGCCAATAAACCAGATACGATTCAAGACCTTGAACGCAACATTCGAGCGGCTATAGCGGCCATACCAGCCGAAATGCTGCACCGAGTCATCGAAAAGTGGACCGATCGTATTCACCAGTGCAATAAAAGTCATGGCGGTAATTTGAACAATATTTTGTTTAAATCATAAATAGCATAAAATTTTCTATCAAATAAAGCCATTGAGCACGAAATTCGAACATATATTACATGTTTTATTCCATTTTTAAAACATATTGTTCTTATTGGGAAATCCTATATTTAATTATTTATTTACATTCACTCAAATATGAATATACGATTATAACATATTTTACCACAGAACTAAATACTTATTTTATGACTGTTGGCGTAAATGTCTTCTAGATTAGAGTCTGGTTTTAGTCAAAGTATTATTGAAACGTGATGATTATGACATTTCTATAAATTCTTATCACGTTTTAGAAGCACGTCATGATAACCAATGATCAACAACAACAAACAAAAAAAAATTGAATTTAGATTTACTTGAAAGAATATTAGGTATGAATATATTTTAAAATTTCTTAGTTTTTAGAATAACCTCGCATTCTGATTAATCTCCTGGCTTTTCATGGTGAGAGAGAAAAGAAACTCCTCTGCATTCCATGGACGTGCCGTGCAGGTACCGGGTTCAGCGAATTATAGAGATTTGCGGGCCAAGTGTAGTCTAATGGGGCTCCTTTAAATTGCTTTAAAATGCTCGCCAGACACACTCGAAAATGCACACGCTACTCAGACCGCCTCCGCCAGTGGAGATGAGGTCCCAGTTTCGTAACCCTCCTATGCCAATAGGCCTGATCTGGACAGGCATGTCGCCTACTACAAACGGTGCATAAGCCGAGGTTCGTGCCTCACAGGGGGCGCTCTTGTCACACTGTGTTCTAAGTTGATGGTTCCTCTCCATGCCAAGGTCAGAGCTCTTCTAACTCGACCTTCCCTAAAACCCGGTGATGCTGTCAAGGTCGGTAGGCCCAAAGGCATACAATACATTGGAAAAAAAATATCTAAAAATATTACCTAAAAATATTTACCTTATCTAATACGGCTTTTGAAATAAAAAAAATCAGATTTCAAGCTGTTTTCATAAAATCAAGATTATCTACAGAATTCCGCACCCATATATGTACATTTCTTCATTTTATTCCTAAAATATTTACATTTATATATTTATGATTATTTTTCAAAAACTTTCAAGATAAGTAAATTGTAAAAATATTTCTAAACACGCTAATAGCAAAAGTAGCAACAACTATATAAGAAATTCAACGTAACCAGATGAAAACGAAAATGGTAAACAGACTAAAGCGCTTACGTAGATTTCAAAAAGCGCGTCTTCAAATACTGCTACGCTCTAAATATATACAAAGTTTCAGTGTACATTCTAAAATATTTCACGTTATGATATTAAGTTAATATTATTATTTATTAATTTTTCTTCATAATTATTGCGTAGCGCAGTAAATTTATAAAAATTATTAAAGAGTGATATGACATTGGAAATTTAATAAATATATGATTAGAAAAATGAACTTGAAGTCTGTAAACTGTAAACGTGACATTTGTAAGCTCAGTTCCCACTCGGAGGCACGAATAAATTTAAATTACTTTCCTTTTCCCCGCGCTAGTATTAAAAAGGACGGCGTTGAGTTACCGCCAATGAACATGCAATGTTGGATTCGGGAAAATTATTGTGTCTTGCCACAATTGCCAAGACTATGCTTGCCTCCGCTCTAGGAAAAAAGTGAGAAGCGCCTCTTGCAAACCGTCCAAGACGGACTCTTGGAAGGTTTCCAAGAGGCATGGGTTCAAATAACGCTGAGTCCAACTTTTTATGTTTTTAAAAAAATGTTAATGTACTAAGTGCGGAATAATAATACTTTAAGAATAATAAGCCATTAAGTGAAAAACTAGTGTTCTAATATCAGAATTGAAACTATTATGAACTTTTATATCTGTAATATTTTTTTAAAACATATTATTTATTTGCTATTTAAAGTTTCAAAAAATACTATATTAAAATAAAATGAACATCGTCAAAGTACTTTAAACCTCCCTATTTTTAACCTTATAATTATAGAATGAAACATACAAAAATGAATAATGAATAATGAATCTTTTAAAAAACATATTTATAGTCTTAAACGTATCAAAAAGTTTATGTATACATTTATGAGTAATAACAAACAACCCTTGCTCTAAAGTTTAGCTTTGAAGCTTTGAAACTACACAAGAGTACAATAAAAAATCACGTCAAGTCAAGGTCTCCTCAATAAAATGTCAAAATATACTTAATTGGTAAAAAAATTACCAATCTGACTTTGATAACGATATGTATTAATATACATATCATTATCAAAGTCAGTAATGTACTTTGATAATGATATATATTAATAATGATATGTAGAAAAGTTATTCATAGTTTATTATAAAAGAACCAAACGAAAGGAAACAAAAAACTATTGAGACTCTAAACAAAATGAACACAAACACACCTTGGGTAAGCGGTGTTTATGTTCGTAGTCGGTGTTTGTAAAGGTCAATCTGAACTCTTCTTTTAAAAAATAACTTTTTCTATAATTAAATAATAGAGTGAGCTGAAGGGGAACCCACCTAAATCCATACAAGCCAACATTGCGGTTTAAAGGGGTAGAAATCGCTTCGTATATAAATATAAAAAAATCAAACTACTAGCCCACGATAGTACAAAAAATCTTTGGACGACCCAACCCTCGATCCCGATGCACGAAAGTCGAGCTAGAACAAAGAATTGTCAGCATGTCCCATACCATCTAACATTCAAAAGTCCCATTTCCTGGCTATGAAAAGTTCTGTTGGGTGGTAAATAATTTTGATAATGATAGTGATGTGTTAACAACTAAAACTAAAATCCAGAAGAAAGATCACTTTTATTTGCATCATGGTCGCCAGGAAAAGAGACCGCACGATTGCTTCGACGAGACCTTAATGAACTACTTTGGAACAATCGTGATAGCGGTCATATAACTAAAGACTAAAACAATTACACTTATCGGGGACATAAACAGACACTTGTAATAACAACCTTTTATAATATAACCAATTCATTGACAAACTCAACCTATAATGCACTATATCGGCCCAGGCCTCGTGACGACCATCAGTCTAGAGCTGACTAGAATGTACAGATGTTCACTGGACGTTACCTGTGCTCTAAATAAGGTCTACGACAGGCACCCTTACTGTCAACGTCTCAGGTCTAATGAGACAATATTAATAAATGTATTAACATACCAGTCTGTAGTCATCATCTAGATATAATCCACCAGAAGCGCCTTACATGACAACGTAATACATGTTGTTGTTGCAATTAGCAGTCGCACTGTCGAATGTGACTATGAATGAATGAATGATGAACTACACTGACACCCAAGAAGACGCAATCGCCAGGTTTACCCGTCGGGTAAACAAATCGTCTCTTACCGATATATTAGATGACAATTTACAAATGGTAATCCCTCGAAGAAACATGGAGGCGGTCCGCAAAATAACTGGTTAATGCGCTGCGACCCCAAACACTTAAGCAACTAATGGTCGACTGAGATCGCTGGATTAAACCTTTTGGAGGGACTCCTCCTGTTTCTCATATAAATCAAACTTAGAATATGCTTCTGGAGAGGACATCTCTACTATTTTCTGATTTCCTCGCAGTGTGTCAGCCGTATGACATGTGTGCAAGGCTGCAACATTCTAGGAGTGGGTGTGTACGTGTAGGTGTGTTAATTACTTACTTCTACTTACTATTTGTACCTAATATTGTCCTCTTCATAGATCAGTGCAATAGTGGAAAACTAGGTGATCAGCTAAAAGCTGCTCTGGGTTCTCTTTAAGCTGGGGATAACAAGAATATTCTTGTTAGTGACGTATGCACCGATATCCTCAGCTCTTTCAAGTGAACTAGTGGAGTTTCAGGAGAGTTTCAGGGAAGTTCTAGAAGAAAAACTAATCGTATGTGGTGATTTGTTGTGGTGGACACGCGTGTAGTTAGGGGTGCCGCCATGGGAACAAATCACTATCTGGTGGTTGCTAGAATAATGGGTCAGTTTGCAGGCTAGCACAGCCGCACGAGGTGTCCAACCTTAGAGGTGAATAATCGCATAAGGAGCTGGCAGCTTCAAGATCCACCGATTAGAAGAGAGAAGAATATGAAAAAATTGTGTGTGTAATGTTACACAGTATGCTTCTGCCAGAAATTGTATGATTCTTAGAAATTATATGATTGAAGCTGCAATTGAAGTGCAGTTGGAAAGAGACGCTCTAGTAAAAATCATGAGGAATGGTGGGATGATGAAGTGAAAGATACCATTGAAAGAAAGAAGAGAGCAAGGCAGGACTAAAAGGCCTCGAGTAAAAGCTAAAGTAAGAGAGAGATTAAGAAGAAAGAGTGTAAGTTGCAAAAGCGCTTAACGAAAGCACTGATAAATATGACGCGTAAAAGTCATATAATGTCAGAGATGAAAGTTTGACAAACAATTTGCTTAAAGTCATTAAACTTTTTTAGTGAGAAGTTAGTGATTCTCGTTGTTCAACCTGTAGAATGTATGTATGTATTTATTTAGAGTGATTTCAAACGACGGTGACATATTAACAGAAAAAACTCACATTTTGCAACGATGGGTGAAGTTCTACAAGGAGACATATCATTGTGATGACGCCTCTGTCTCAAGCGACAGCAATATGCTGAGTCTTGATATAACATACGGCGAAATCAGTATGAAGAAAGTAGAGAGTGCCAAACGAAGTCGAAAATGTGGTAAGGCAGACGGAGTTACTGCAGAGATGATCAAATATGGTGTGCCGCGCATCTTGGATCTGTTCCTTTTTCTATGCAATTTATGCTGAAAAACCTGAGAGGCACCGGACGATTGGCAAGGTACTGTACCTCGCCTTTGTATAAAAGCAAAGGTGCACAGAAAGACTGCGCAAGCTATATCTCTATCTATCAGTTTAACTAGCTTGGGCAGTAAAATTTATGCTAATACACCAGCGAGAAGAATGCAAGAGAGATCTGTGAGGCTGCTGTTGGAGGCCTGAGAGAATTTAAACCTGAAAGAGAATGATCATCGAAAAATTTGTGGCTGTCCAAAGAGTTTTCTGTGCTTGACCTTTGTTGCAGACTACGAATACAAATATTTGTTGCAGACTATGAATATGAGCTAGCATGATGCCTCAGTTTGATATTAAGATCGGATGCAACAGGGCTGCCTCATGCAACCCGGTTTGGCACCCGATCGGTTATCTTGAGTGTTCCATTTGTATTTGGATAGCTGTCTCCAAGGAGTAAAAGAAAGTGACATACGAGATGGAAGATAGGAAATGGATGTGGACAGGGGTATTGATGTGAGTAACAAGGTTAATGGTTCTATGGCTGCATTGATGTGACAGCAAAAAGTCAGCACACCGACACGTCTTGCAGTACTGACTAATGAACGCTTTTATACAGCAGCGAAACGTGGGTATATCAAAAAAAATGAAAGTAAGTTGAATGCAGTAAAGTCGCAATCTTTTCGTTGGATATGCGAAATCAGCTTACCGTATATCCAGCAAGGAGATATGCAGTATGATAGGATTAAGTGAGATTGTCATAGTAACAATCAAGAAGAACAACAAAACGAATGAGTGATGAAAGATATATGTAGAAAAGTTAAGCGTCATGCGAGGTTGGGGAGTCCTCGGTTGACCTTTGAAAATACAGTATCCCCCAAAGGGAGTTTATGAAGAGGGTAATGACTGTGGACGAAGCGAAAGAGGTATGCAGGAGTCGTAACGTTTGGCGCAATATTGTTTCTAACAAGTAAGTGAGACACAACTAAATTTGTCATTAGATTTTAGCACTGGTAATGCTTAAGTAATTAATGGCCTAGGCTACAAAAAAATTGATAAGATAGTGAAAACTACTGTAAAATCTATATCAATCCATGTTTACCTCAAAAAAATAAACAAGCCTCACAATAAATTGAAAAATGTTTCAGATATGATCAATTATGAATGTGTGACTACAGTCGCATAGTGAGACAGCATCAGGCTATAAACGCAATTGTTTGATGATGTAATGTCCACTCGGAGGAATATTTAAATTTAAATTATTATTTCACCGTTAAGTAAGACAAAGTGTAGACTCAAGTTCCATCACGCAATTTCTAGATTTCAAACGGAAACTGGAAAGCAGCAAGTATCATGAAGCTCTTAAAAAGAATCTGTTGTTACATTAACTTAGTACTAGCTGTGGCCTATTTGATTTTGCTACAATTTTTTGCCTTCAACATTTGAAACGAGATATCTCGTCCTTGTTGATCGCCTAGATTGGAGTCAGTATTTTAATGTTATTGAGTAATAAATATCCATGCTCCTCAAAATTTATAATCATACTGATGATTTTTATAGTTATTAATTAAAAGTTGTGTCATTTACAGATGACGTTTCTTTCCTTCCGGTTTGCTGATACATCTAAAACAGACTCCTTATGAAACTAATAACTTATTTTATGTTTTAATATAGTATAATGCTATAATTGACTGTAATGACTGAACTCTTATATAATCACTACACTGCTTAGAGGAATTTCAGTCCATTTATGTCAGACAAATTCACATAATATAATAACAGATGGAGTGACTCGTTCGTTCGTATTGGATCAGTTAAGTATATCTTAATATTATATATTTTCACGAACAAGATGTATACTATATTTTTGTCTATTTGTTTTTCTAATAACTACTGTACTTATTGAAATTTGCAATAGAGCAACTTGGGATTAATAGGATAGTTTAAATGCGTTAATTTTCTGTTTCTTTATGGAACTGGAACTACTGCGAATTCTAATTTTTTTTTTAGCTTCACGCTTTTGTCTAATATTTTTCATTAATGGATTTTGGCATGTGGTAAAAGTTGATAGTCTGGAATAATAGAATTCAAACAATAGTTTTTCATGACTGATGCACAAATGCATAGTAGATCAAACCAAAGCTCTACTGGGTGTTTTTTGGCAAACATTATCGAAGTATTAAATGATTTTTATATGAATTCAGATTTAAAATCTATAAGTGATTCTCTTATCCCTTTATAAAATATATATTTTTAATAAACGTTACTACCATATTTCATTCAGGGAATACATGTGACAAGTTTAAGTAAGTAAGACTTTCGCGTAATACACGTGACATAAGTTTGACATACAGTTGACATCATTGTGACGTACCTGATGTCAAGCTGACATAACAATGTTGTCATAGAGATGTCAAAATATAACACAATACAAAACTCTTACGCACGTATGACTTAGAACTGACTTCTATGAGACCTGCGCTCTTGCCAAGAAGTAGCAGAGTGAAGGATTGTCAAGGGCAACAGTTCCACAGGGCGATGGCCGACTGCCTGGAGTAGCGCCCGCCTCATGGTCAGAGTGTCGCACCATATCTCATCATCGCGGTTGGCACGATAATCACACGTAGCCTGAGCTTCAGTTCAAGGTCTTAAAAAAAATTCTAATCGAGCGATCGTCACTGCGCGAGAAAATTGTACCATGAAATCGCCTATAAATTATTAGCGCCATCTCTTGATGGTTTTTCTAAACTGATACATACTTATGCTCTGCGCTTAAAAAGTTAATCTCTTCATTAAAAATGCGTTCCTAGTTCAAGTTTGTTTAAATAAGCTGAGCTCTAGAGCTATTCCAGTAGTAACTGTTAAGAGCTATTCCAGTTATAACTGGTAAGAGCCTGACTGCCAAGCAATTATCCTGGGCACCAATTTCATCCATTATAAATTTCTTGTGAAACTTCAGTATGATGGGTACTTTCATGAAATTTTGATAAAAAATAGGTGACAAGCTAGCGACATTTTTGACATTTCATGTCTCATTACTCTTTATAAATGCATAATTTACGTATCAGGTATACATTACATAACCTTATGACTTTAATGTGACGTTACAATGTGATTAAAATGTTTCGTCAATTTCACATAACATTTACGTCATAAAAATGTCAATGACTAATTTAATATCAGCAAGATATAATAGTGATGTAACTCAATGTGACACTATATTAAAGTCATTAATTGAGTTAATGACTCAATTAATGACTTTAATATAGTGTCATTCTTACGACAGAAAATTATAATCTTTATATGACCTTTATATGACGTCATATTGAAGTCATGTGTCAAGTAGTACTAGAAACCTAACTCCGTAAAATAACCATACATGACCTTGCTGTAAGACCAATAGACATAACACTGCAAGTTTCTATGACTGATTACCAAAACAGCTAGGTAAACCTAAACATAGATGAAGACAGCAGCGCAGAATAACAAGAATTTCTATGTAAATCAATGAATATAGACTTAAACAGTCTATGAAAACTATTATGGTATAGACCCGTCACGATTGTTATGTTTTCTTATAATACATATATCAGGTATCTCATAAGTTTGGATGAGTAGAAATTAAAAAAAAGAATAATTATTATTTGGTAAAAGCCTCTTTTTAATAAGCTTTAATTGTTTCTATATATAGGAGATACTTAAAGTTATGTAAGCTTCAAGCAAGTATATTTATAGCAGACTTATAAAGGATTAGTTTTACATTAAATATTAAATACCTAATTGAGATATTAAATAACGTCATGCATTTGCGTCAACTTGAAAAATTGATAATTATTCTATCATCTATAATATTTATATAAATTACAATTAAAATTTGGAATTCACAAATTTAAATGTAAGATTTAAATGGCATAAGTACGATAAATATTCTTCTTTCTGACTGATATAAGAAAAGATAGTAAAAATTATAAACATACCTATAGATATATGTTACATGAACATTTCTTTATTAATTTTCTAGTATACTATATATATACTAGCAGGTGTAAACAGTATTTAATATACTAAACGATTTTCATAGCAAATTTAACTGTTTCAAAAAGATTACTAACAATCACACTTCTAATAAGGAAAAGAGGGGAACTGAAATAAATATGTACTAAGATGCGCTGACGCAATACGTTTTATTGCAGTGACGCATTGAATTATCTTTAGCGGCAATTGTAAAGAAAACTGTACTCTAGCAATACATATTATCATACTAGACTTAATAACTACTGTTAGAGTATTTTTATTTTTAGTAAAGATCATAATTATGAAGTTTATTATTGTCGAACATTTAATTTTATTATTCACTCGAAAGATAAAAGCAAAAAATCTGTTAGTACTCCCCTCATTGTAGCAAAAAGCGTGCGGATGCTCCTTATAAAAATGTAGGATCTTGGAAAAAGATCATGCTTACCCGAAGTGGGTGGGCGCCCCCCTCTGATTTATGGTAACATGTCGCCAGTAGCGCGTACGGCAACCTCGCTTTTTGTCATTAACTGATTTTTATTCTATTTCCTTTACTATTCTGTTATTTCTACTTAAACAATAATGTCAATGTATTCTCTTACCTATTTTATATTTATACTGTTAATCATTTTAATATTATTGTATGGTGAAATTGTTTTGTTCAATGTATATAATAAACGTACATTATTATCACTGTTAGGTGCCTATGCATGTATGGCATTTATTTTTAGTGTAGCAAAAAATATTACTTACAGCTATCTAATCTTGATATTATCAAACTTAATAACTACTTTTTCTAAAACAACTTTAACAAAAGAGTTTTCATTAAAAATATTTATATTAATAAAATATGAATATTTTACAATAAAGTTTAGGATATTAGATTAACTGCAATACACTGCCATCTATCAAGAAGTAGTTTACTTGGATTATATGAAATAAAACGTTTTACAATCGTACATGAAGTAACCAATAAATATTCTATATTATAAATTTTAAATGTAAAAAATAAAAATTTGAAAAACTGAATTGTAATCACAGTAAGTAAATTAATCTGAATTTAGTGACATCTATTGTTGTAAAGCTGAAATCTATTTAGGAAGACATATACGACTTTATAATTCTTGCCAATAGATGGCGCAGTTTAAAGAAAAAGACAAGTGTTGAACTACCAATTCATTTTGTAAGTCATAAAAATTCTCAAATGTTGTTAAGTTTAAATCAGTTTTTTATTCATGTAATTAAAATATTAACTGTATCATTTTTATACTCCAAAATGTTGTTAATAAAAATCATATCATCGACTTTTTGGCCATTTCACTAGACAACGTCTGAAAAAATTGATAACAAATATTTATGGCATTGATTCTTTCAAATTGTCTTAAATTTTATTATTGATAATGCAACTATACTAGATTTTTAACAGTGATTAAGTCTGTATTTCATGCGTGACAAAGTAATCACATAGAGCATTGACAAATCAAGGCACTCTCCATGTAATAAAAACTAGTACAAACGTAAAAATAAACTACTAAAAAATAGGAAGTCATCGTGGCACAACGGGACAGCGTCTGACTGCGACTCGATTAGTTGTGGGCTCGATTCCTACTTAAAATTTTTTTTAATTTTCTTCTCTAGGATACGACAAAGCACGATGTTGAGTTCGCGACTCAACACACAACATCTTGATATTGGTCGGAAAGTAGTCAACGATTTAACATGATACGTTTTTTTCTTGCTATATGAGATAAACAAGCTGCCTCTCTTAAAAAAATAATATAGAACCTTAATCTTACACTCAACCGTCCCTATTATTTTTTTAGTCTTTCTTTAAGCATGAATTGCGGATGTATTAAATGATCGATGTTATCACGAGTTGGAACTCCACACAGTCAAATTGAGTCTATTTTTTTTTATTTAACCTATATCTAATTTTTTTCATCCATAGAACGATGTTTTCTTCGAATAATTAAAGTACAAAATTACTTGAGCCTTATATGGGCCACTTGAAAATATTTATAAAAATATATTAAAAAGTAACAAAAAGATCACAATCTATGTAAGTATCAAAATAACATAAAAAAAATCTACATATATTTTTTTTAATGTTAAGGATAATTTTAATAATAACCACGATAATAATATCCTTATACACATACATAAAGAAATACCTACCTCTATAGTACAAACAACGGTAAGTTATTGACAGGTTCTTTACAATGTTACACATTTGAAATACAAACCTGCATATTAAATCATTTAAGTAATATTTGTATTATTAACCAGCGAACTACACAACTAAAACTATGTACATACATCGCCCCCGTTCTCTCTTAGATCATAAACTTATATTTGATGAAATTAGATTTGATAAAATCTTTTTTTTTTCTTAAATATCATCTATTAAGGAAATCCCTTTTCGATCTGTTGCCTACTTTAAAAGATCTATATGGAAAGGAGCTAGGAGAAGGAGAAAGAAAATAATTCGTATATTGATTTTGCGTCGTAACTTATCAAATCAGTTTTTAATCCTTACGAACCAATCTAGTTAAAATTTTCTCAGTAAGATTTTTGTTTTTATTATAACCAATTTAAATTTAGTTTACAATATCTGATGTCATGTTGTGTCAGAAATAAATTCATTTAACATAATCTATGTATCAAGACTCTATGTATCATAACTCGTTTAAGATCTATGTTTCAAGACATAAGTTGCCGTTATTTATGAATAGTGCAATTTGGCCGGAAGGTATATGTTTTAGGCGTTTCGTTTTGTTTAACAAAGGCAGGTTGAGCTCTGAGTCGAGTAATAAACCTAGTCAACAAAAGTAAACTAGTAGTATTTAGATATGGATAAAGAAACATGTAAAATGGTTAGTTTTAACTGTAAATCCATAAAGCGTTCCATAGACGGCGTTAGGAATATTTGTTTATACGCAGATATTGTAGCACGTGGCTTTTTTCGTATGACCTTCCTATACTTGGCACCGTAAGTATGGACTTTGAGTACACAGGTAAGTCTGCAGTGGACTTAGGCGATGCCTTGTTAAAAGGAAGACCATATGGAGGGGTTGCACTTCTGTGGCGGAAGGGAATTTTTAAATCTGTAGCAATTATAGACAGTGATAATACAAGACTTTGCGCTATTAAAGCGATTCTTAATAATGAACAGGCTATAATTGTTTTTAGTATTTACATGCCAACGGATACACATGAAAATTTAGTAGAATTTACAAGCTGTTTAAGTGAAATCAAAGCAATAATCGAAAATAATGATGTGGAGTCTATTTATATGTTAGGTGACTTCAACTCCCATCCGAACCAACCTTTTTTTTGATCATTCGTGGCTGTGTGCTGACACAGAAATTTTAGGTGTTAATTCTAATACATTTACGTATAAGAGTGACATAAATGGTAGCTTGCGCTGGTTGGACCACTGTGTGGTGACACAATCTGCTTGGCAGACTGTTCTAGATGTAAGTATATGTCATGATGTCTATTGGTCTGATCATTTACCCCTTATTATAGAATGTGATCTAAATATAGTTATTAAAAAAGTACAAAACGTAGATGACATAAAAAAGAAAGTCCTTTGGGGTCATAGAACAGACAAACAAATCAGTAGATATAATGAACTGTGTAATAGTAAGTTTAAAGAGATTTGTTTTCCGGAGCTTTTTATATCTTGCGGGGGGAAAATATGCACAAACTTGGTACATAAACAGGAGTTGGAAAATCTATACAAAAATATTGTCACTATCCTTTCTGAATCCGCAACTGTAACATATAAAGAAAATAAAACTAGGAGTAAAAAGAGCTACGTGACTGGGTGGAATAAGTACGTTCGAGAGGCCCACTGTGAGGCTCGATCGAAGTATCAACTATGGTTGCTGTACAATAAACCTAGATCTGGAAAAGTTTGGGACGAGCTATGTGAGAGTCAAAAAATTTTTAAAAGTAGATTAAGATGGTGTCAAAATCACAAAGACGAAATTAAAATGGATTTAATTGCTTCGCACAGATCAGCTAAAGATTTTTCTAAATTTTGGAAAGCAACCAATAGCTTGAATGTTCGACCGAGCCTACCAGTGTGTGTCGACGACCAGAATAATCAAAAGGATATCGCTAATTTGTTTAAAAATCATTTTGAAGTATCTTCTCCCCTGGGGCCATCTGTGAGGGGAGTCGATGCTGAGGTTTCTCGTGATAAAAAACTTCTGTGTTTCTCAGCTAAACAGGTTTCTGAGGTGATAAATAAAATGACCAGGGGAAAATCGCCTGGACACGACGGCCTTAGCATTGAACATTTGAAATATGGGGGAATACACTTACTCAGAGTACTGGCAATGTTTTATTCCCTATGTGTTAGTCACTCATACATCCCCAAAGATATGATGAAAACAATTGTGGTTCCTATTGTTAAAAATAAAACGGGTAACATTGCAGATCGATCCAATTATAGACCCATCTCGTTTGCTACCATAATTGCTAAAGTGATGGATAGTCTGCTTGATAAGATACTTAACAGTAAGCTTACCTTTCACGACGCACAGAAAGCGCTATATACAGTTTGAAGCAGACTGTCCAGTACTATACTAGCCGGAGAACGCCGGTTTATGCCTGTTTCCTTGATCTCTCCAAGGCCTTCGATCTAGTGTCTTATGACCTGCTTTGGGAGAAGATGGAGAGAGCGGGCGTAGAGCCGGAGGTGCTCCGGGTTATGCAGTTTTGGTATGCACATCAAACCAATAATGTCAAATGGGGTAAGGAACTCTCAGACTCGTATAGGATGCAGTGCGGGGTAAGGCAGGGGGGACTGACCTCCCCAAAGCTCTTCAATCTATACGTGAATGAGTTGGTAGTGGAACTTAGTAACACACCAGTCGGCTGTTGGATAGACGGCATATGCGTAAATAACCTTAGTTATGCCGATGACATGGTTTTGCTGGGTCCCACTGCCGGCTCAATTCGGGAGTTGCTTAAAATATGTGAGGATTACGCGGCTAGGCACGGCTTAATCTATAATGTCAAAAAAAGTGAATACCTGATCTTTAAGGCTCCCCGTAAACAAGTGCCTTTAAAAGTAGTAAAATATTAAAGTAAACTACAATCTCACTTGCCAAATGACTATATCTTAGAAATAATCTTTGGGTAGAAAGAAAGAAAAGAAATCTCTTTATAGAGATGCAGAGATGCTGAAAAGATGTAATAAACATACAGGTGGACCAGAAAGGCGTAGCAATTTCAAAATTGTAGTGGGGATAGGTAGCTTGGTTCTTGAAAATTTAGTCGCCATGAAGCGATTCACCGGTGAGCGACAAAAATGGCGATTCGTGCACTATTGCGCGTCGTCTGTTTCGCTCTGAGTGTTGTTTACATAGTTTAAATCAATATCCTAGTGAAAGTGTGATCAGAACGTGGGTCAAAAAGTCAATAACAACGGAAAAAACTGTAAGCGAAGTCGCGACATCCGTACGGCGCGATCCTCAGTTATCAAACCGAAAAAGATCAACTGAGCTCACTATATCAAGAACATCGTTAAGGCTTATTTTGATAAAAGATCTTAAATTTCACCCGTATAAACTTTAATTAGCCCAGAAATTGAAACCAAATGACCACCATATTCGCCGTGCTTTTGCCGAAAGAATGTTACAGCGTTTTCGAAAAAAAGTTGTCGGTATTGGGCCTCAGAAAATCTCAAATTGAAACATCAAAAATCATTCCATTCGCTTAAAATACTAGTAGCTTTTTCTTCCCACAACTGCATAATTTTGAAGTCTACAACAGTAGGACCTGAGTTTAAACAAGACGGCGCAACATCTCATATATCCAATGAGTCCTTAGCAGTTGGACACGAAATGTTTACGGGAAAACCGATATCGCGTCGAGGGGATTTTCCGTGACCTCCTCGGAGTCCAGATCTTATGCCACTAGATTTTTTTTCTCTAGGGGTAGCTTAAGAGCCACATTTATGCCAATGAACTGATGACAATTGCCCAGCTCGAAAACAACATTTGCGAGGAAATGTCCGCTATCCCACTAGCGGTGTGCCAGCGAAATGAATTTTTTGTCCAGATTCTAGGAGTGTGTACATTTGGATGGTACACATCTCAGCAATGTTATTTTTTAAAAAATAAAATTCCATGTGTTTTGTTTATTATATATAATAAAGATTATGTATGTATGTAATATTTTACTATGATTTTTTTAAAATTCGCATAACTTAATGGCCCACCTGTATAAGAATTTTCACACAGTCGGATGTCTTAAAATATAGCTTTAAATAAGTGCTTAACAAATTATAAGGCTATGACTGATCTTTCATCATAATCAAACATCTATAAATATTTGCATATTTAAGATATAATGTTTTACATTTTACTTTTTATATAAAATCAACTAATGCCTTATGGCATTAGTTATTTTTATACGTCTTGACATTACGGCGTTAAGACAACATCCCCTATTTTTGTTTTTTTTTTTCATATATAAATAATTTCAGTTATGTAAAACAATAAAAATAAGTTGTGTTAAAAATATATTAAAATGTTTTTTACTATTTTTGTACACAATATGTCATCTACGTCAGGATATTTTAAGTGGTAGAGCACAAATAAATATCTCGAGTAGAATTGTCTAGAAAATAATAAGTGATCAAGTAATTATCTAAGAGCTACGACTGCGTGTCACTATTAATAAACGGTCTTTCGAACCGTCAAACTTAATTTCTAAGTAATAAACCAGTCCTGTTGACGCGCTAACTTTAAATAAACGTGTATGTGGAACGCATAATAGTGTATACTAGATGTGCCCGCAACGTCCGCATGGAATTTGGGATTTACCGCATCTAGGGTTCTGTATTTTATAATTCTAAAATAAAAGTAGCCTAAGTATTATATCAGCTATCTGCCAGCGAAAGTATCTCCAAAATCTGTCCAGCCGCCCCATAGATTTGTCCAAAACAAATAGATAGGTCGACGGATAAAAATTATAAAAAATATTACTTTAATATATGTGACGTGTATTTAAAATTTAGCAAGAAGCGTGTATTTTAATATTGCAAATAAACACTCTAATGTAATTCCTTTATATATAAGACTTTTCTTTAATATATTATTGCATATGCATTACTTAAATAAACATACATTAACATTTGGCCCGTTTTCTTTTTCAAACTAATAAATATTTTACACTCCGCGTAATTTTCGTAAAATGGATAAATAAATAAATAAAAGTTTTACTATATTAATACATAATTTCAGTAGACTTATATTTCTTAAGTTAAGAAATAATAAAAATAAAAGTATACATGTGTAAATAACATTTGAATAACAAGCAAAAAAAATCAATCGTAAGTATTATAATGGAAAAACATGTGTACTTAATTTTGAAAATTGTAACTAAATTTTATTTATATCAATTAGCTTAAACAAAGACTCCGGTTATAACTAAGTTTTTTTAACTAAGTATTCTTATATATAACGTAGTAAAAAAGGATTTCTCTAGTGCATCTACATCATTGATATTGGAAATCATTCAACAATTGTGTCAATCAGCTGTAATCCTTATCATCTACTTAAAACATCGCTATAGATGTTGTCATGCTATGTGGAAAACTCTCTGCCAAGTAAATAATTTTTACCTATATTCTAAATATTCTATTTTCAATGCAGATTGTTTTAGAAATTATTTGTAAATGTAACTATCTTGTTTTAGAGTAATAGTTATTTCTCAACAAATAAACCAAATTTTTAGCTTAAACATTTGAATTTATTTTTTTAAGCCAAACAGTGAATACCAAGTAGTACATACCAATATACCAAAAAGAAGTTACACAAATCCAAGTACTCTCCAACATCTGACTTCTGTTAACCAAACATAGTCTCACATTAAACAGTAGCGATCGTTCAGTGGCCAACTGCCTTAGCCATGATAAGGGAAATGGGGCGTCGTTGGCCGCTAGCGGCAAGTCAGTTAAACGCGCGCCGGCGTGGTGCGCACGCCACTTCTAATCCACTCACATGTGTACCACTTCTAGTATATCAATATCGTGTCTCGTAGTAAATCGCGTCGTGTGCCACTGAATTTGAATCGTAAGTAAAACAATAGTATAATAAATTAAAATATTTTACATAGTTATAATTTAATTTCCGTTGTTATATATTTTCAATTTACATCTACGTAGATATTTCAACTGGAATTCTTAAATCCTTTGTTTTGTTTACAAACATTGCGTGTTTTAGTAATAATGAAGTCAGCCCTTTTATTAACGAAACTGAAAAACATAAAGCACACGACACGTAGTGTGAATATTTTAATAAAATGCAGTAAACATACCTTCGAAATATTAAATGTTTTGAAATTTGCAAGTGCCGGTCTAATGTAAGTCAGGTTAAAAGAAATAGAAAGCTGCTACTTTCCTCGACACAGTTCAACAGACGAAGGAATCTCTAACGGAAATCTTAGTATTATTGTAATGTCATTCTGAAAGTTAGAAACTTCATAATACCCCATTATGATACGTTATGTGGCGTGAATAAAAAGTAGTAAAAGGCATAACTAAAAAATGCTTGTTTTTAAGGTATTAAAATTATACTTTTTATTGATAGAAAAACATTTAATTTTTATGTAATATTTTAATGAAAAAAACATAAAAATCCTACAATAATATTAATTTATAATTTTAAAAACATAAATCTTTATCCTTACTATTATTATATTTTTAAAATTTCAACTAAGTTGACTAAAAACAGTTATTTTGTAAGAGCGTCTGCAAAATGACCTCTGAGATCCATCTAGTGGAACAACGTGTAATCTTAGGGTTAGACAAGCAGTTGTCATTGATGTTAACGGGAACCTGATGCTTAGTGTGCCCTCTGAAGCATAGAGTAGAACTTCTGAATGGAAACACGTTGCTTAACCAAAGGAAGGTATGGAACACGGTTCTACTAATCGTAATGAAATAACTTGAAATAATTAACAAATTCACGTATTAAATAAAAAGTATTTAGCTATACCCAATAACAGATAAAATTATATTTTTATTTGTATATGGTAACATATTTAAACAAAAAAATATATTAATATCTATATACTAAATTCACTATAAATTTACAGGTCGGAAGACATAGGTAGAACGTATCGGGTTATTACTAGCTACATTTAAAGTAAGCTTATGACAAAATAATGAGATGTTAAAACACTAAATGGACAAGTCTATATAGACATTAAGATAAAAATATTAATTAATCAAATAATTTATTAATATTAAGACATTAAAACGTCATTAAAAGTAATTTATAAAATTTCATAATTAATAAAATCGTAAAACTGAGTATTTTTAACCCATACTGACGTTGTATTGTAATATTTTTTGTTTACTATATTAGGAACTATATGTTCTAACCAAATCAATATACATCTGGCAAATTAATTTTACTTAACAATAGTATTATCATAAAATTCAAAGTGCTTACATGTTTTTATTTTCATAAGGTTATAAATAAGTATAAATTATTGAAAATTTTGTATATTTTTCGTAGCATTTTAAATATCATGCAATGCACATTGAAGGAATTATCTAAAGAGATATTTATAAAATTTTAGTTTTATTATTTTGGACGATATAGATGGTATATTCATACGTACATATAAAGTTTGTGTGTGTAATGAATTCCGTTCATTTGGGTGTACTGAACGTGCACAAACTCTCAATAGCTACAACAATCAGTAGATACGACTAAGCGAATATAAAAAACAAACTTTCACTATATTGCAAAATGACTGAGGAAAAAAATATGAAATATGTTTTAATTTCGATTTAATAATGAATTGAAATTAGAGCAACTCTAATAAAAAAATTATAAAGAAACATTTAGAGTGCACCCTACACTAGGACTTTCGAGGAGTTAGTCAATGTAATTAAAAAAAAATGCTTTGTAATAGTCAAGCGCGGATCCACTATTGTCGGCTCTATGGGGCATATCCACAATTTTATGATGTTAGAGTTTACGGTTTCCACACAACTCCACAGTGTATAGACACTAATATTCTAAACATATTATTACTACAAGATCGCGGAACCAGTAGTGGTTAATACAAAACTTGACATAGTAACTATTTCTTAATTTTTTCTCAATTGAACTAAAAATTATCAACAATGCTGTCTACTCTTGTCTTGGACATTTAAACCCAGCTTAAGATGTCTGTGATCGTAAGCTCTTTTTAGGGCTGTATCCGCACCTGGTGGTACCTAGTGTAATCAGTGATAAAGGAATATATTGTGTGGTAAGTTGTCGACCACTAAGACTAGCTAATGTTAAATATTAATATGGCAGATATAAGTATAATTTTGAGTAATTTTCACGACTAGAACTATTTTTTTGAGAAATCGTTTTATATGTCAATTATTATTTATAAATGAGAATAGTTTTTTTCTTATAATAACTATGAGGTAATAAAAATAACTAGTGTCTCCGCTGATGCGTAAAACAAGAGTCGACTTAACAACATATATGACCGTTTATAAAAATGTGATCGTTAAAAAATGGTCTGTATAAAGTATTAATTTTATTATAAAATATTCTATTCGAAATAAATACATAAATACATTATTATATACATTATTAACTTTGTTATCTGTAGACATTTTAAAAATGCCAAACTTCCTTGCTATCCTTCTCTTCTACATAATGCTGCAAAAAGTCGTAAGTATTTCCTTCATGTATTAATTTAATATTTTTTTCTGATTAAAATTAATATGTAAACATCAAATATAGAGATAGTATCTATTAAGGTTGTAAATGCCTTAAAGAGGATAACGGTTGGCGTAAGTAACGCATGCAAGATGCGTAACGGTTGCGCTTCGCCTCGTTATATCCATCCTGTTCTGTTGATCGATAATCACTATATATGTATAATACAATTGGTTTTAAATGATTATAATTAATAATTACATACGCTTTGAGAAACTATAGTAGTTTCATTGTGAGTATTAACATTGAGAGAATAAATTGAAAACCTGTTGTTTTATATTTTTTCTTAGTTTCTATTTTAATTACAGGTTTTTCGATTAATCACGTTTATTTAGTTTATTGGCTTTAGGCTATTATGACGCAGTGGGAAAGCGTCTTCCTATGAATATTATAGTTGTAGATTCCAAAACGACTAAAGGGCATGATTATATTTATAATATACCGCCTAAATTATATAGACATTACGCCGGAGCGTTGAATTCCGCAATTCTACGCGAAACTCAAACTTACGTATACTTTTATTTAAGTTTTTCTAAAATTAAAGTAATTGGAGTCGGTTAAATATTTAACATTTGTCACATGAGGCCAAATAGTAATATTGCTATTAATCCTAATTAAGCACGATGGTAGACCTCACAATAAACAATCGAAGATAGACTTTATTACTTACGAATATACATATATACTCGCAAGTAATAAATCTATGATTTTCATACAAAAGTTTTCGAATAAATCTTCTAAAATATTAAATTTTTATGCTTTCATTATTCACCATTGACAATATTTATTTAGCATTTCTTCGTAATTTAAATTGAATCTTATACAAATTCCATAAGTTTTGTATTTACTTATTTCACATATTAAGGAAACTGATATGTCTTAGCTAACATCATTACAGTGCACTGTAACCAATACTTTGCGCAAATAATTGAAATCCTATTTATAAGTAGTGACGGGAAGCGAGAAAATTTACCAACTATGCACACGAGTAATATAAACGCAAGCAATGGCGCAAGACGCTATTTGACCAACCAATGTAGCACTTACCCGATTTCCACATTTCAAACTGCGAAATAAACCTTAGCCTAAGTACTAAGACAACCTTGTCAGAAACCTACTCTGGGATTTAGAAACGTCGTCACGATAATGTCAAAATATAAACGAACGTAACAGTGGAGTACTATTCAGTTTAAATTATTCTTGAATTAAGTTCATTGAAGCCGAAGCTAACAAAATTCTTAACTCTTCTAGTCGGCATCTGCAATACTTTTTGACGCACATGTTACTTGAGTAACAGCTATTTTAGGCTTCGACGGGGCTATTGGTAATTAATATTATGTTCTTTTTTATTTTTACAAAAATCAAAACATAGAGTGGGCTCACTGACACTTACTTGCTTTCTTGGCCTAATGTGTAAGAGGTAAATAATTATCTACGAATAAAGAGCAATATCCTATAAATTGATACGATTTGTTTTGATTGAAGATTTGTTTTGATTGAAGAAGTCTTAATTGCTATTTTCACCTAACAAAGGGAAAATGCAGCGATTAAGTTGCACGACATACAGTGATTGTATCGATGCTACTCACGATGAATAATATTATTATAAATAATATTTAACTTATTCTTCAAGCCAAATTACATATTACTAAGATTTCATAACAAAAATAGTTTTTTTAGCTTCACGCTTTTATCCCGCATCTGCTATGCGGTAGACAGAGAGGACCTAGTGACACTCCGTACTTCGCTTTCCACCGAATTCGAGACATTGCGTGTTGAGTGCTGGACTTGTTCTTTCCCCAGAGCGCAGAAGTAAAAATAATTATAATATAATCACTCCACCGAGAGGGGATCGATAAACATAGTTGAAAATTAGTAAAGCAGATATTTAAACAAGACTTATTAAACAATTCAAGCGTGTACCTAACAGTGTGTATTTAACATTACGAAAATCAATCCGACGTAATACGTCCAAGGATAAAGTGATTAGTTATCTCCACACGATCTTAATATGATTAAATATATTTTTGTTCTATTTTTTTATATAAGTATTTTAAAGTTTAAAATGCATATACTTAGTAGCATCATTAACACATAAATGTCACGTTACCTTAGTAACGAGTACACCATTTTATATGAAAGTGTTTCATGAATTATTTTACTAATTAATTTTATTGAATGCATTAAAATAAATTTACTAGTTACTCGCCATATAAACATAACTATGTCAAATTTTATACAAACGTTCTTCGTCGACATGTTAACAGAAAACGTGACGATATGAAACTGTTATTATCTTAAAATTGTATTTCAATCATTTGTGATAATAATTAATGTAATGCGTTACCTAAATCTTTAATTTTATCGGCACGTCTTCAATTTAATATACGCCTTCGTGCTTTTCTTTTTGTTTCACCGCTTGATCATTCGCTCTTGTTTTTATTGTTTAAATATTTTTCCTCATCATAAAAAATTGTTTGATTAATAAAAAATATTTAAAATATATAATATTGAAAAATATGTAAGTGAGCTTAGGAGACTTAATCGAGAAATATAAACAACAATAATCAATAAAAAATTACATATATTTTTAAAAATACTATATTTTTAAATATGAGGCATCACATATGCGTATCTAGAATGTTAAAGTAAAATCTGGCTTAACTATGATACTATTTTTAGTGCCTTCATACCCGGTTTATAAACATACATAATAAAAATAAAAACCATCTACGCAGTCAGATGCAATGTGACTTTCGCGTGCTCTTTTGAAAATAAACAATTAATCAACAAGTTTTTAAGCTTTTGTTTGTGTGCTTTGTTTATTTGCCTAAGTTTGTTAGGCTCTAGAAATTAAACGACTTCTAACCGTAACTTCGACTGCGTCAATTTTTTGCCACTACTATACTATTTTCATTTTTGTCTCTGGTCTCTGATAATACCGAAATTGACCGTAATTAGTCACACATTTTACCGTTCCTGTGCGCATTTTGAGTAGAGAAATCACATGGTACTACATTTGCCAAGAAATTTATACACGACAAATTTCAGCTTTCTCCAAAAAGTTCGATTGTTCGCTGTCTGTTAGTCACTCTGCGAGTAACGGAACAGATTTATATATTATGTATAAGTATATACGTATAACAGAACAGATTTATATACTACATGTTATATTGTAATGATCACCTATTGTTATTATTATTAGATTCTATATTACAATTCTTTTTTTTATGTTTTCACTTCATAAACCACTATCGGCTTAAAAAAATATAAGCAAGTAAAATTTCAGGTAAAGTCAGATAATAGTGATATATGATAGGTACCTTTTATATAAGCAGTATCAATAGTACTATTATTGTAGATAATACTTTTATAGATTTACGATTTGTAATAATTATACCCAATCGATCAATTTCAACTTGTTTTATAATATACTAATAGGTTACGGCTACTATATTACCGGACAAAAATTCAGTATTATGTTCTAATTACTACATGATAACCTTATCAATACGTATGTTGACCTTTCATCAGCATAGTCACATTAACGTCTAATTGGCGTGTGGGTAGTTGCATTATAGATACAATAATAGTTAAATTATTTATTAACAATGAAGAATTCAATAATAAGTTTCTGGTTCTCTTGTCTTAATGCCAGTTTAAATGTATTTACTCGTATTGTACTAATTCTTATAAGTTCAACAGTTTACCATTCATTTGTTTTGGCGGAAGTGTTATTAAACAGTTCAAGCGTGTGGTATCCACAGCGCTTGTCAAAAATTGTGGAGTTGATTCAACAGCGTATTTCGAAGTTTACATTTAAATTGTTCAGGAGATCTACTACGAAGGTATTTAGTTATATAATTAAATCAATTTTTTAAATTATATATTTAAATGTACGTTGCAAAAGAGTTTTATTTAATATAATAATAAAAAAAATAGTTATATATTAAATTATCAAATGATCAGAAGCCATTTGCAAACTATTTAATAGGTATCAGTGAAGAAGTCTCTGTATAATACTCCAATCGGCTTACCTTTTGTAAATTTTAATAAATAAATTATATTTATCGAATAGTAAATACGATTATTTAATAAATTAATAAAATTCCCACAAAATCAACTTTATATCATACAAGGAAAATTAAAAATATTTTTCTATGCTTTTGGTATTTATTTACAACGATGTTATTTTATTAAAAATGTTTATTATGTTTATTTCAAAATATTATTTTAATTTATGATATTTTTATACAAAATTCATATCTTTAGAAAATAAACTAATAGGGACTTGCTTAAAATTATTTTCTCATATTTCAGAATTAATAGTAAATTATTCTTAATTTTTGTAAATTATCTAATGAATCTAATCATATGTTAAAATATTCGTCAGACGCCATCATCGCTTGCAACAATTACAACTATAATTTATACAGTTTATTTGAAATACGAAGAGAAGTTTTTATTCAGTAAAACAAAAATAAACATATGAGAAAATATGAAATGTATATTTTGAGACGTAAATATTAATAAAAGTAAAACGAAACAATCGTATAATTTTTTGACTATCTTCATATGCTCCTGTTCGTCTAAAAAAGTGTATAAAAAGTTTGGTATACCTATTATAAATTTTATAATCGCATTATATTTACTGGATTTTGTTAGCAGATAATTGATGAAGATTATATTTACGACATTATAAAACTTCAAAAATTTTTACATTAGGAAACTTTCAACAAGGTTTCTGTTTTCATAAAATTTTATTCGTTATTCTATTTTTCATATTTTGTAAAAATCGGTCAAAATCTCGGTACCGACTAAAGCTATCGTGACGCATTGGGACATTGCTTAGAATGCAATTGTTCGTAAATTCTAATCCCACCCTGAAAAGTGGTTTATTGTTTAAAAAAAATTAAAGTGTGAAGAACAGAATGCAGAAACTTAAATACAATAGGTTTGACTCGTATTACTCTGCTATGTAGGAAAAAGCGTGAACCAACCTTATGTCATAATAAGAATCCTATGCAATTATTGCCAACTACGTACCCGTATTTAACATTCTGGATATATGCGTTCCCTTAGATCCTGCAATAGTTATATATCATTGTCAAACTAATTAGCATTCCTTAAATTCCTACAATGACAATATGAAGGTAATTATTCAGTATGTAGTATGTGTATGCAGGAAATATATAAAACATTAAATACAATTATGATTATCATCTGGTTATTATTCGCAAGACCTGGATACATATCCAATGCCGACATTTTTATATAATTTTTATAAAATTTGAACATTATTTTTTTTAATACCCAGGTCAAAAAGCGCTGTCAGATATTTACATAAACAAATATTACAACATATTTACAATGTTTACTACATTGTTACTTAGTCTATGATAGTTAAATGGGCTTTATGATATTATTGACGACTACACCAGAGATTAAAAACTTTTCAGTTATATTTTTGTACAGGTTTACGCTTTATTCCACGTACTAACCTGCGCTGTTCAGAGACAATCTAGTGTCAAAACATACCATTGACAGTTTTCCACCTGAAAACGAGACTGCGTGGTGAGTGGTGTACTCAACACCGCGCTTTCTTTTACCGGAGCGGAGTAATGAAAATATATTTTTAAATATAATATCATTCCATAGCTCCTGTTTCATTGGGCTACTATGGCCTCAACTTATATTTACAAATTCTTAATTCACAATTTATATTCTCTATATTTAATAAATCCTTATCTTATTTTCAGGCAGTCATGTTGAACGGCTTTATGAGATGGTTTCTGCGGTTTTTGGTGTCACTACTACAAATTCTAGTTCGCCCTTTGACGTATTTGATAAATATCAAAAGAAATAGAAAATGTCCACCTCCAACCAATCCTATACTATTCAAGTCTGCTACTACATTAGCCATGATGATCAGAAATAAACAGGTAAATCTCACTTTATTACTAAAATTTAAAAACAATATATAAATTATTTTACATCAGCTGACCAAAAGACTCCGTAAGAGGCGGGTATCCCAGTAATTTGTGGTAGGAGGTTAACTCTGCAACTGGCTCGCGACCACTATATAAATATCTGATGATGTGTTGCGGTTCAATGTCAAGAAAGCCAGCTTTCCCTATCCATTTTCATACCCATCATTTCCTCTTCTTCTTTCACTTCCATTCCAAGGCCAGCAACGCATCTACAACTCTTATGTTGAGGATTGTCTTTGCGCGAAGGTGACCACTTACCATCAGTAGACCCTCCTGCTCGGTTGTCTCCCTTTTCTATAAAAAAACGAATGTCCCATCTAATACGACACCTACACGGTGAACGCATGGTTGGCTAAGATGTTTTTTATATCTTCTTTGTTATATTATGCATACGAAATACTTTTAAATATTAATGATTTTACTAATCCAATTTAATAATGTGTAACCAAAAAATTATCTCAAATAATGATTGTTAAGTGTTTTATTACGTATAGCAAAGAGATTAACTTACGTTTTAATTATTTTTATTACCATAACGTTAATCAGTCACGCGTGATCTTCCGTGTATACTATACTATTTAGCAAAGTTTGATAATAGATGATGTAATGATTATCCATCTGTAACCGCTTACTAAATAATCTATGTAACGACTGAAAATATATTTAATCACATTTATGAGACTGGATGGACCGGACGTCCGCCTTGTCAGAATTAAATGGCGGATAGCTAAAGGTTAAATGTTTTTTCTGTACTTTTATAAAGTACCGATTTATTTAATAACTTGTGGCTTCACCCGCGTGAACTCACTGTTTTGCTCTTTCACCTGCCCATGTTCTTGCTTTAAATTAAAGATTGTGCCAAAAATTATAATTTAATAGAATTATAAAAGTAATAATAAGTCTTAGAAGTAGACCATTTACTAACCTACTTTAAAATTTACACCTACATCTACCTACAGACCTACAATGTAATATACCTACATATTTAGATATACATCTAGTAAAAGAGTACAGACATACAGTGAATAGTACACTCAGTAGAATTTTTATCTGTCTGTCTGTTCGCTTTTAAAATAAATGATTTAATGAATAACACAGTAATAGCATATAGTCTGGAGGTACTTGTAGGATAGTCTTTATTGTAATATTTAATGTAGATTTAAAAAAAAAAACTAAAAAATCAAAATTTTAATCATACTGATAGTTACAGGATAGATTAGGATTATTTGTAAATAGTAATATGACTAGCTTGGCCTTACAGGTTAGACTCATGAAGCAACTTACGATTTGATTTGATTTTTACTTAATATTCAATGTAGTTAATATTTTAGAAAAAACGTATAAAAATTTGAACACAGTGGGATTCGAACCCGCGCCTCTTGGATACCGTCCAAGTGCACTGACCGCTAAGCTATGCGTTCTACTACCAGCTGCGTCGAAATTCTTATACGTTTTGTTACAACTTATGTTGTTAGCATCTCTGCAGAGAGATTTTTACAAATTTCTACTACTTATTTACTAATTTTTTTTTATACGTTTTTTCTAAAATGTTTTCTATTCCTAAGTGTGGAATAATACTTTAAAAATAGTAAATATTCAATGTAGTTACTGAAAAAAAATTGACACCGTCCAACTAAGTTGATCACTTCTTTGAATTTCTTTCCAACCTTACTAAGTAAAATAGTTATAAAAAAATTACAGCGTGTTGTTAGTGAATTCTTTGAAACTTATTACAGTATTAGTACAGTATTTGTGATTACGGATTGAAACGTAAAATTTAATTTGTTTTTTAATGTATATACTTTTCCGTGATAAAAAGAACCCGTGTGACGCTCAAGATATTGAAGTATCAAAGCGATAGTTTTCGTGTGATGCTTGAACAAACAGATAGACAGAAAAAATTTTAATCACATTTTTTGATTCAGTATCAATCTAGTAACACCGCTCCCTACTTATATTTTTATTATTTCTTCTGTTCTGAATTGACCCTTCTACAGTTTTATTAATAATACCAGATATAATAATATAAATAATACGGGAAATAAATTTTATGTATTAGTTATTTTTTAAAGAGTTTAATAGTTTAATAGGTGAAAGTTACAAGTTGTATACAATCTTAGATACTGATTTCTGAAGTAGTTAGCTACATGTAATGGATTATTGAATTTACTCGTAACAATAACCAAGGTTGATTGATTATATTGAATAAGAAATGATTACATAATAACTATCTTATAATGTATCATATTTTATTTTTTTACAATTTAATAAAGGAATTAAATATGTGTAGTTTAGTAGCTTGTTGATTTATATAAATATATAAGTATAAGCCGTCCTAATAGATTAAAAACTTCGTGTTCAGGGTTAGTCATACATGCATAATACAGTGCCAATATTAATTAGTAAGTAGATTCACAGAGCGACATTTATTATAAAGTATAGCGTGATATTGTCTATAGGAAAATAATGTGTCACAATTGTCCATAGTTGCGCTTGACAGGTCAGGGTTCGAATACTAGTCGGAGCGAAATTTATGAATATAATAAAAAAATAAACAAAGGGCCACTAATTACAGAGATGGACTCTCTTAGGGAACGCATATATATATATTAAACTCTATGAGTCTTATTAGCTTACCTTAATAGTATGAAAATGTAAAAAAACAAATTTAGATCATATTATGTTCATAGTATATTACAGTAAGTAATACAAAAATAGGTATATAGTTGTTACTCCGATGTAATTGATATCCGGAATATTTATATATTTTTCCCTTGCGAAATTAAAATATATTAGCAAACTCACTTATTTTTTGCAGATAACATCTGAGGAAATAGTAAAAGCTTATATAGATCGATGTAAGGAGGTCAATCCATATTTGAACGCTATTGTTGAGCCCAGATACGATTTAGCAATAAAGGAAGCAAAATGTATAGACAAAATGATCGCTTCCAATGAGAGGTCACCTGAAGACTTAGCTAAGGAATATCCCTTACTTGGCATTCCAATGACTGTTAAGGAGAGTATTGCGGTTGAAGGTAATGAAATGATTAACTCAATTAAAAAAGTCTTGATATAAGTTTTAATGAAACAAAATGAGTCACTATCTTTATATAGCAACGCTCAAATTAGACAAAAAAAACTTAGCATGTGAATCCTTTATTAAGCTTGGGTTATACTTTGCTCGTGAAAAATTCGCATGACTTTGCCCGAAACATGCAAAACATAATTGCCTTAAATGAGTATCAAACATATTCCTTTATACATAATATAAAATGTTAGTAATAAGTATGATTATCTGTTAAGTCACTATTTGTGAAAGGATCTCAAATTGTTATAGTGAGTCAACTGTAAAATCATAGACATATGCTGTCGCGGACTTTCTTATAGAACCCTCTAAGGGAACAATTATGTCATATATAATTTTTGCGTAACTATCACCGTTTACCCGGCACACGCAAGGTTAGCTTGAAAAATATACAAATGTTCCCGTTCTCACTACATTTATTATTACTGCTTAACTCTCATTAGTAGGACTATTCAACACAGAAAGAATTTTTCAATTCCAATCTGTAGATCCGGAGATTAGCGCATTGAAACTAAGAAACAAATAGTATAGACTACAAAGTTTATAGATAAATATTTGTTACCTAAGTTTGTTTTTAAAGGTATGAGCAACGACAGCGGCACCGTCCATCCATATAGAAACCCTGCTAAGAAAGATGCAGACATTGTTCGTAGAGCTAGAGCAGCTGGAGCAATTCCAATAGCAGTCACAAATACACCACAATTGTGCATGAATTGGGAAACATATAACAATGTAACTGGCTTAACAATGAACCCATACGACCAGAAACGTACCACCGGTGGCTCTTCTGGGGGAGAGGTATATTATGTCTCAGTTTTTTCGTTTTAATGATCTAAATACACACATGAAATAAAATTAAATTATTGCTATTGCACATAAACATAGGCAAAGCTGTTACAGTTTTTCCATATTAATATTTCAAGCCTATATTCAAAAGTTTTAATTACACATGGACAAAATATTTATATTATTTTTGTAAAATGACGAAAATAACTTTTAGGTTATATATAGGGTCTTTAAAAGCATTTTATATGGTATTGAGGCAAAATACCTCTATCTCATTATAAATATTTTGTGATATTATTACAATAAGTAAGTGTGTTTTAATTATTGTTACTCTTTAGAATTTCTAAAGTAAGGGACTACTTATTTTCATATAACAGAATACGTTTATATACAAATTTACATAAAGCATTTAGTGCATATAATATATAATTTAAGGATTAATTTATTTTATTTATTTTAGTCTGCATTAATAGCTTCAGCAGCATCTGTAATAGGCTTGGGTTCGGATATTGCTGGATCACTGCGTCTACCACCAATGTTTAATGGAATATTTGGGCATAAACCATCACCTAAGCTGCTATCCATTGAGGGTATGTATATATAATAAATTTAAATAAAGGTCCTCTTACTATGTTAATGCTAGTGAGGACAATAACAATTAGAACATGCAATCGAATCGAGTTTTAAGAATATGTGTATATTCTAGTCATTAAGGTTAATTTGTTAAAAATCCTATTTACCTGACTGTGTGCTGTGACCGGGTAATGATTTATTAAAAAATATGACTGAAACTGGAAAAAATATTAAGGGGTAGAAAATATATTGGTATTATATGCGGGTAATCACTTTTACGATTAGTAAATTGAAATACATTTAGGTAATTATTTTTATTTTGGAAAATATTTATAATTCGAAAAACTGAAACTATATTAAAAAATCTAAAATAATTAAAGCAATAATCTTAATATTTAATTTTAGGACATGTGCCGGATTGTCTAGATCCTGAATTTGAAGAGTTCTTCGCACTTGGACCCATTACTAGATATGCTGAAGATTTACCTTTGCTCTTAAATGTATTGAAACAACCTTCTGGGCCCGATGTGCCAATTGGCAAACCGGTAAACCAATATTATTAGCATGTTAAACTATTAACTATTGGCTAAATGTTTATAATGTAAATTATTGAAATATTTATAGCCTTATTCTATATAGTTAATTATCAATTATTACAATTATCATGTTGTCAGAACTACAGTACTAGTACTATAGTTCTGACAACATGATAATTGAACATTTTTAATACTTGTACCTTTACGTATTTTATATTATAATTTATTGTGTGATAATATTTTAAGGTGGACCTAACTCGCCTAAAATTTTATTATATGGAGAGTGATGGAAGTAACGTTACTGATAAAATTGGTTCAGATGTAAAAATGGCTTTAGAAAAAGCTAAAAATTATATTAAATCCACATACAACGTAGAAGTTAAAGAAGTAAGATTTTTTTATGAGCAGCTTATTCTGTAAATACTACAAAATATGTTTATTATTGGCACCAAAAATGTTAATCTATTTAAATTCTATCAATATATTACTACAATGACGAATATAATTTAAAAATTTAAATTATTAAAATGACGAATATAATTAAATATCTTCCATGCCTTGTAAAGTTCTGATTACTATCGATTAATGTTTTAGCTAAAAATAGCGCATATAGAGCACATGTGGGAAATAAGTGTTCGGGTACTCTTTAAAATCCAGCACGTGCAGAACATTTACACGGACCCCAAAAATCGAGAGCAATGGGTATCAGTTTGGCCAGAGGTAGTTAAAAAAATGATCGGTTTATCAGACCACTCGTTCACTGCAGTCGCGTATGGACCGGCGAAGAAGTTTTTTGATGCACTACCAAAGAATTATTATAATAAACTACTAACTGTATTTGAGGGAATAAAGACTGATATTAGTGTGAGTTTACAAGTTTTAATAATATTTAGTATTAGTTGGTATTTTGAAGTGTATAACCATCGATCATCCGTTGTTTTAGTTTTGTCACTCATCTATGTACAATTTTAGATTCTCCTTTTTTATATTTATCCCAGATCACAAATTTACTCATCAAAATTGTAAATAATAATATTCTATTATTAATCCAAAATAAATACATATATAGGTTGGGGGAAAAGAAACTATTATTTTCCCAGTAGATAGATAGTATTTATTATTTATAGTACGATTTCATTCTAGTCTTGATTTTGTTATTTTTTCATGTACATATGGTACATGTTTAATCTGAATAACTTTGTTATCAACTTAAAATTATTATTTTCGTTCGACAGGAGGCGTTATCAGATGATGCAGTATTATTGTTTCCGACTTTCCCGTACCCAGCACATTTGCATTACAGAATATTTTATAGGTTTTTAAATTTTGGCTACTTAACTATATTCAATGCGTTAGGTTTACCGTCTACCGCTTGTCCTTTGGGACTAACTGATAAAGGTCTACCAGTAGGTATACAAATTGTAGCTAATAAAAATTATGACCACTTAAGCTTAGCCGTTGCAAAGGAATTTGAAAAAGCCTTTGGAGGATGGACCCCGCCTAATAAAGAATTGCTAAATTGTATTAAAACTGCCTAGTGATAAGAAAATGTGTTGGTATTATTTTATAATAAAAATAATTATAAATTTTGTTTTTTTTTATTAATACCATAAATAGAATATTAAAGCAAATATTTATTAATTAATTTGTATGCTTTCAGACTAAATATATTTTTATTGATATATGCACAATCTACAATTAATAATCAATTACAATTTTATAGTACATTATTAAACGATGGATATCTTTTTTTTCACCAAAATAAGGTTTATTTCGATATAAAATAATACAAATGTCGCTTGAAGTCGTTTATTTTTGTTTTATTTTTGCTTTTTAAATTTAAATTTAAGTCAAAGTGAAAGCCAAATAACATTATTCAAAATTTATGTACCATTTTTTGTCAAATCAACGCCAATTTAGTCAACACCTGTACCTTAGATTCAAGCAGACACTAAGAGCTCAGCGGGACTCTCTATATTTTTTATTCAAGTTAAAATAATTTACAAATACAAATTCGACATAGTTAACAGGGCGAGACGTTTTAGCGTCAGTCAATTTATTTTTTGATAAACTAATGGCATATTCTTCAAACTGAGGTCATCGCTGTAACTTAAAATCATAAGTACCGAGATATGCAGTCCAGGTCTTCCGTTCTTTAACTTAGGTGCCCTGTTTTAAAATATATATTTCTTAGATAATAGAATAAGAGGTAGAAGTTAAAGTTTCTAAAACTATCAATTATCACACAATGTCAAATATATATATATCGGGGCATGAGGAGCTTGGATTGTTACCAATACCTTGACTTGTTTTTCATTATTTACCACTTATACTTCGTTCTTATCGTTTACAGCTCAGCTCTAGCTTGTACTCCGCATAACGTTTCATTAACTTCTTATCGTACCCTATGGCTTTGAAATGTCCCACAGAAGGTTTCGACTTTCGTCGTTGCTTCTAGTACTATTTTAAAGACTTAAAAAGTTTTTGACTAAACGTATACATTAATCATATAGGAACCCTATAGCCTAGTAGTTCCTAGTAGCCTTTTATTTATACACTTTTGCAGTGGTTTATGTGGTGGCGGATAAAATATATCTTGTTCTTTTTTTAAAAAACGTTATTACTTATGAATTATATATCAAACGCTGTAGATACAGATGATTCGAATATTTCGTACGTTAATAATTACTCGTAACCAGTAACATCTGGCTTTACTTTCACAACACCCATAACACAAGGTTAATCTTGGTCTAGGACGAACATGCGACACATGAGAGTTAGCAGTGGCTACCTTGGTAACACTTATACAGCTTCTGCGAAATGGATACTCTATTACTTAAATCCTCTGACGTACTATGTTACATATATAACAGCTCTTATATGACAGGGTTTCCCAGTCAGAAGCATCAAGAATGGCCATATAGATCAGACGTCTATGATGTATCTCTCACTAATTATTAGTTGTCAAAAATAAATTAAATTTATTTAGAACACATCTCTAAATATTGAAGCAAAATATTTTAAAAATTGGTGGGTACTTAAATTTTTTCGATATTTAGCATTAAAATTTAAAAAAAATACAGAATTATCTTCGTATATGAATATAATTACTTAATATTAATTCAATGAAACTGGTGTTTGTGTGGATTTAATAAATTTCAACAGGTGAGTATCAATAAAATAAAAGTAGCTTAGAAGTATTATTTAAATAAAGAAAAATTTCGATGTAAGAAATACTAAGTAGAAAATATTAAAATTATCATTATGAGGTATCTGATTGCTATTTAATATAAGTAAAGTAAAAATATAAATCTTATATTTAAAACTGTTCTAAAAACTCTTAAATATTTTCAAAAAAGTGGAAAAATTTACATGTTGACCTGAATTACATTTTTTTTATTTTATATTAATTACTTTCCAATTAAATGACATTTATTAATTTTAATAATTATATTATGATATTAATAAAATCAATTTAATTACATTATTAATAATCGTTTTAAATGAAAATTTCGAATTGTTCCGTGTTGAAAAGTTACGAGTATGCATTAATTAATTTTATATATTACATCGAAACAATTTATTTTCTATATTTTTAAAATAGGAATTGAAAAAGTTACGATTTTTTCTTCGAAATTTTCAACATATCCTACAGGCTATTGTGAAAACCACAGATGAAATATATACACAACCAAAATCTATATAATCTATGTTGGATATGTTAGATGGGTCTTCAAGTTAAATATTAAAGTTTTAATTTTTATATTTTAAACTGTGTATTATAATAAACAATTAAAAATATATGTAATTTTATTCTATTTAAACTATTTTTACATATTTTATACTATATAAAAGCCTAAATCATTATTATATCACCTAATTGATCAATCAATTACATGGTCTCATGATTTATGAATGAAATCGAGTAAAACTAAAACTTAAGTTGATCGAGATTGAATGACAATTGGGCGCATTGACAGATGACTGTCATAGAATTTGATGAGCATGAAAATTAAAAATCCTATTTATATATTCGATTAAAGAATCACATCCGAAACAATAAAAAAAATCTTTTTCTTACTTTTATACAGCTTGATCGAATTACGGTTCACTATTTTTTATTTGCTAATACTGGCACGACGCACGCGCAGTAGATACTTCGCCTAAAATCTCCCAGCGCCATATTGAGAGAGGCGGACGTTGTATGACTCGAGTGAATAAAGTCGTGGTTAGTGCAATAATTTGAAGTGAAAGACTTGATCTTGCCCTATGGATATATACTCGGGTATGTAAAGCGAAAATAAATGCCTTTAAAAAGTGTCCTAAACCAAACAGTGAGCCAAGGTAAATCGTATCGTAACCTAGACATAGGCCGTTCTAGTTATCAGTAGATCGCCTAGGTATCATCAATTCGCTGTTTGCTCACAGTATTAATTATATTATTACACACGTGCGGGAAGTAGCCAGAGGTTTCTTGAATCTAGTTACATTAATGGGATTATACGATCGCTTCACAAGGTTCGACGCTCGTATATAAACGGATTTCGAAGTGTTTATGTCGGCAGTTGACAGAAGCGTATATGTATATGACTGATCATAAGTCACCACACCCAGTGACCGGATTGTCGGTTTTAGGATTTATTAGATTTTAGATCGGATGATTGTTCACGTGCCGTGCAGTCGGTGTGTGGTTTTGTGATCGTTGTGGCGGACAATTTTTGTGATGAAGTGAGTGTAACGATATATCATTTCTAGGAGTGGTGTGCCTCGGTTGATAGGCCTGCCGAAAGGACAGGGATCCGCGCGCGAGGACGATCTGAGGCCCTCCGCCCTGAAGAAACATGGAGTGCTGCATGTCAGAAGAAGCAAAAGAACAAAAAAGAATCAATCAAGAAATAGAGCGGCAACTCCGAAAGGATAAACGTGATGCCAGAAGAGAGCTTAAACTCCTTTTGCTTGGTAAATATTACGTTTGAATGCTTATTAGATCACTAAAATACACAATCCAACTTAATTACGATAAAAATATTGCAGTGATTCAATAATGCTTTATCATGAAATATTATTATTACTATAAGTTAAGATTAGGTTGAATTTAACAAAATTAATAAGATAAAATTTAGTATTATTACATAAACAAGATTCATAACCTAAAAAAAATATGTAGATAATTTAGATACCAATAGAAAATACTTTAAAAATACCAATAACTTCTCATAAAAATACTTAACATATATTTTGAGTTTTTATAAAATTTGTTATTAGTTGGTGTCATTATTTAATTTTAAATTTGTGATTATATGTGTCTTACAAACACTACTTACACAAATTAAGTAATGATCCAACATTCTTCTAAGACTTGAAAAAGCACTTATTTTCCATATTAGGTAGTAATAAAACTTAACAGTAAAGAGTCTAATAAGAATACAATATATGTTATGAAAAAATTTTATTACTTGTATAAATTGACACAAACATATAACATTTAAAAATGCTAAAGTTAGTTTGTTTTAATTCAATTTCAGTGGTTTTAATTTATTTAACAATTTTAGACATTCAATTTGTTACATATAACAGTATTACATGTTTTTAATTTTTAATATATGGCTAACACTTGTTGATAAGTTCATTTAAAATAAAGAAATGATTATTTTAGAAATAAAGAAAGTATTAGTTATGTATTTTTCAGGATATTTACTTACACATAATTATTGTAACTATATTTCATTAGCATTAAACTCTTGATTTTTTGTGAAGCAAGTAAATCAGTTACTAATTACTTGTTTTCTCCAACAATTAAAATGACTTTTATATTTCTATATGATGTAATTGTGTCATTTGCAGTTGTTCTATTTTGAAGAATTTATTTAATATATCTACAAAAGTTTACAATTATTCAATATTATGTTCTGATATTAACTTAATGACATCATTAATTAACATGAACAATTTTAAGAGAATTCATTAAATACTAGTACAAGTTAAACTCTTAACTACACGAATAAACCTTTCTATTTATATACAAAATTTTAACAAAATATGACATGAAATGAACAAGTTTTGCTATGATTATATATTCTATATTGTCTAAAGTAAATATAATTATAATATAACAACCATTAATAACTATTTAAATTCATATTGTTCTATAACTTTTGGTTGTATTTTAGGTTAAATAGTTTGATTAATAATGCTTTATTTAAAATTGTTGACATTAAACTCCAAGTTTGTGGACTTGATTGTTATTGTTTAATTTAATTTTATATTTAAATTATTTTTATTTCTCCACTTAGACAATCTATGGCATCGAGTGCATGGACTTGACACACAATGTCAAAAGTAAAGCTGGGCTGGGACTGCCCAGTCACTGAGTTACATTGCTATTTATATTTAATGAAAATTATCTTTATTTCAATAATTATATAAGAATTATAAAGTTATATATAGATCAATATATTTACAATAAAAGATCCCTTTCAAATGTAAGCTGTAACTAGATTACAACTCAGTAGTTGTTATGTGTTGGCTTAATGCAATACTTTTCTAAAGGTCTTTTATCAGAGATGATTAAGAATATCATTGAATAAAATGTTTAAGATTAATATACTTAAATATTTGAGGTCATTTAAACAAAGGCATATATTAAACTATATGTATTTACTATATTTTTGTACAATTTATACCATATATTTGTATTGATACACAAAAATTTAAGAATTAAACTGCCAACATTTCATAACATTTCATAAAATACACTGTAGTTTTACATTATCTATTTAAATAACTTTTTTCATTTATTTATAGGATTACATAATTTTTTTCGCTTAATAATCTATCAAATATATTCAAGAAGATCCTAATTAATAATTATAGTAATATATTTTAGTCCTTATACTGTATATATAATCCATTGTTTGTTTTTTTATTTTCTCTAAAATGTTACAATAAGTTTTTTTTACAATTTATAAAAGTTCTATCTAGTATGTATGTATGTGTGTGCATCATGTAAAGAGACTTAAAATGTACTTAAATAGATACTTTTCAATATACACATAGAGAAAATAAAAAATGTGCATACACACACACTCTTGATCACGAGTAAATTCTTCAATTTGTTCTGTACGTCCTTCAAATTTGATAGTTAATTTATAATATATCCTGCAAAACAGACTGAATTTCTCTCATAGCAAATAACACCACTAATATTATTTTGACCAGTTTTATAAAAGACAAAAAAACTGTCTGTTTCAAAAATTAATGTTTTTTTTGCTAATAAGTACACCAGTTTGTTTTCTTAATATGAAAAAGTTTCATAATTTATTTAACTATTTATAAAACCTATACTTACTTTTTGAAATGGACAGTTTTTTGTCTTTTGTGAAGTTGGTGGAATTAATATGTGTGTAGAACTACATATTATAAATATATATGTTATTTAATAAACAAGTTTATTAGCAGACAACAATTCTAGGATATATATTAATATATTTTATTTTTTTTCTTTTTATATTCAAAGGTACTGGTGAGTCCGGGAAGTCAACATTCATCAAGCAGATGAGAATCATCCACGGGTCGGGTTACAGCGACGAGGACAAACGCGGCTTCATCAAGCTGGTGTACCAAAACATCTTTATGGCAATGCAAAGTATGATCCGTGCTATGGATCTACTCAAAATACAATATGGGAATCCGTCCAATGCGGTAAATATATTCTTTTACATTAAGTTCATAAAGAAATTAGTGCTTAAATTTTTTTATTAACAGTAGCTTTATGCTTTATCACCTAGTGACAAAACACTCCACGTTGCTTACTTTACCTAAAATCGAGAGCTTGCTTGTTAAATAGCCAATTCAACGCCGTGCATTGTCATACCAAAGTGAAAACCGATTTTTTTTTAAATATAAACGCTGCCCCGAGTGGGAATTGAACCCATAACCAATAACGTTTACAGTCTAACGCTGTTTCACGAGGGCCTCCTAAATTAAATTTAGAATCGAATAATGACTACACTATACATTTGAAGTTGAGTTGTGATATTATTTTAAATATTTATTACATAAAATATACCAAAATAAAAGTTTTGATATAAATTGCGACCATAAATGACAACAAACTTTATGTTCGTCGTTACCTGCGTTACATCAGAATCCGCATTAAAACGAGAGAATATTGTATATACATATACTTATAAATATATCAAATATTGATCGTAAAATAAACAATTAAAAACTGTTAGTCTTTTTTTTATTTGTAACTAGATATAATCTTTATATAAATATTTACATATCTTTTATGACATTACATAAATTTTACATTAATACGATGCAAAAAAAATCTTTTAACAAGGTTTTTCCTACATTCATTATTACAGTCAGAAAGAAAGCAATGTAAAGACACTTAGTTAAAAGGAAAGCAGCTCCATGATTTGCGTAGGAAGATAATCGGAGATAACCCAGTGTCAAGACTTTCCGCTGAATATGTCTAGTCCAAAATATGAACATTACGTATTGAATGCCGGATTAAATGCCGTGCTTTATCTTACCAAAGCGTAGAATTAAAAAATGAACTGTTTGTACCTAAAGTATTATATACCAAAAAACTTGTTGAGGGCATTAATCAATATAATAGAACTCAAAACAATGATTTTTAGTCTGTATCTCTGCGTGCAAGATAGTCTTGGAAATTCCTTAACCGATTTATATGCAGTTTTCCCTATTGCATTTTGATGTCTTCTTAACCATTAGTATTCGTTCTATTTCCAGCGGTTCATAAATAAAAAAATGTATATATATCAAATTAAAGTATTTTATGGCATTAAAAAATTACATTCGTCATAAAATAACTGTTTACTTAAATTTTTACCGACATTTTTAAAGCCATTTTCTCATGTGGAAGAAGTCGCGTGCTCAGTTAGTTTTAAATATAGTCATTCCCCGAAAGAAACTGATTCACTGCGCTCAAAAATATAATTTAACATACTATAAATGAAAACGTTAAAATTTTACAGGAAAAGGCGGAGTTGATATCATCAATCGACTACGAGAGCGTTACAACTTTCGAGAGTCCGTACGTCGAGGCCATAAAGGCACTATGGGACGATTCGGGAATACAGGAGTGCTACGACCGCAGGCGAGAGTACCAATTAACTGATTCTGCGAAATAGTAAGTTTTAATCTTTTTTTTTATATAATAATCTTGTTAAAGTATGGACATGTATATTATTTATTTTAGTATACGCTCTCAATAAAGTATAACTTTTTACAATTTTTTCTACTAAATTATTCTTCTATTCTTATTAAATAAAGTTAAGTTTTGTTTAACATAATAGATTGATATTTATTTTTTTTCATATCTGAAAAAATAATTGTCAATTCTTTTTTCATAATACACAATTGCATAATATATTTCATTCGAATGAGCGACTGTGCTAAATTTAACATATTATTCAGGATATTGTTTGTCGTGAACCCGGAAAATACAGTAATTCGTCATATATACCGTACTTAAACTAAGTAAATTCTGTTTACTTAATTTAAGTACGGTTTATTTATTGATTTTTATTTTAATAGTATATAAGTATAATTAACAACAGCCCTACGGATAGTGTTAGAAAATAACATTAAACTTGATAAATGGATTAGATCATGATTACAATAAATGTTTTGTACAAACAAACTGACTGGGGAAATTATTGAGTCATAATTTTGTTTTGTTCTATATTTAAACGTATTAAATCACTGTGTTATTATTTTACATGCAATTGTTAGGCAATGACTTTTTATTTATTATATTTATATATATGCTAACTTCATTTTCTCCTTTAATAAAACTATGGGAAGATTTGAGAATATAGCGTTGTGCAACTATTTTCTAAGACGAGCAAAATTATATGATGAAAGAGTAAAAAATTAAAAAAAAACAATTTCCCATAGCTATTTGCAGGAGATAGACCGCGTCGCGGCACCTAACTATTTACCAACTGAACAAGACATACTACGCGTGAGAGTTCCCACAACGGGTATCATCGAATACCCATTTGACTTGGAAGAAATAAGATTTAGGTAAAACATGAATATGCGTAAGAAACTGCATGCTTCTTTACTGCATGTGTCGGTTGCATGTTGCATGTTACGTCTCATGTCAAACGTGTACATGTTATGGGAACTTATACGTTTTACCTTACTCATTTGCAGGGCTTTTACATCAATTTCTATCATGCTTTTAAATGTACTAGTCTAAATACTTTTAATTGTTTACTTGTTTTACTACTAATTATCTGTGTCTATTTTATGTTCTATTGTTTCTGTTAACATAATTAAATAAGGTGTAAATTATTGTTTTCATATAGATATTTATCGCAATGCTATTTATTGTATAGTGATACGCGCTCACCGCAAATATTGTCGTGGTCAAATTACCTTCACGAGCTAAGAGGTCACGTATCTCTTTATATTATTCCATTTCATTATAAACCTTAAACACTTTTAAATAACTGATAATTTTATATCTATTTTTGTTTTACAAGGTATATATGACTGTATAATTATTTTTTGACAATATTAAACATAAGTTATTACTACGTTGTACAATTAAAATCACAATAATTTACACCTTAAATATTGCATGCACACTTAAGCATATAAGCATGTGTTTCTAGTTATTTAAGTGATTTGCCAAGAATCGAGAGCGCCGACTATTTGCCGACTGAACAAGACATTCTGCGCGCTCGACAACCTACCACCGGTATTCTTGAATATCCTTTCGATTTAGACGGAATCATATTTAGGTATGGAATATAGCATGTTCGAATACAGTAAGCTAGAAGCTATACCCTGTTTCAATTGAGTTTTAAATATTTTTATGTCCCTGCGAATTAATTTGCACAGCTCGTTGGAAGTTCCAGTAATAAAAGTGTAATAACCTTAAATTTAGGCATTCTAGGAGTATTTTTTTATACCACTTTATACATATACTTATCGGTTTTCCTTATGTACATATGTATGTATAAATAATTTAGTTTAACATTGTGATATTAACGCATTATTGTCTTTGATGACATAACTCTAGCACTTAGTTTCTATTTGTAATTAATCAATCGTATATTGTTGGTTGGGTATTTATTAAGGTTGGTATATATTAACAGAGTTGCATGATTAACAAAGGGTTTTCCATTATGATTGTGATCTTGAACGTTTGTCACTATTTATACCACGAATGCGTTCATCTAAGTTAACGTCGTTTTAACATTAATATCGACAAAAACACGAAATACATGATATAAAATTCATACACGGCAATATCCATGCCATAAAGACTATACATTTTTAGGTATGTTTTACACGTACGTATTTTTAGGTATGTATACGTGTAAATTTTAAATTAATTTTATGTTTAAAAATACTTTAATCTTTGCTCTGTAACGCATGAAATTAATATCGGTCAAATTATGAAATATTGTTAGATTTCTATTTACGATTAAAATATGACAAATTTTATATTAAACACGAATAAAAAACTATTCAAATTTCTATAAGATAGTGCAAATGATAGTTTATGTGGCAACTTAGTAATAGAAACAAAAATTTTTCCCGAGATCAGAAAACGTTGCTTTTTGTAGCTCAGGTACAAATTAAAAGGTAAAATATTAATAAATATTGTTATATATTTAAAAAATATCGAATTGCTATAAATTCATATCATAAACATCGCATCACATTATTAACGTGTATATTAAAACACATTACGTGGCTTACGTGACTAACTTAAAAAAATGTATATAATAATTGCTAATAATAAAAAATATCATAATTAGCGTTATCTAAAACAATAATTGAATAATGATCACGTTGAGCTCAATTTTGTTAAAAAGAAGAATTAATATAATCCATATTTTGATGAAACAATGTAATAAAAATAATGTCATTTGTATCATGATTATGCACTTTCATGGTTTCATAAGCCCCTGGTCCCATGAAAAATCAAGTACGAGCTTTCTGCGGTGTCTTCTGGGTTGCAAAGCTAAGGATATATTGCACTTTAGGTAGTTATGCATTACTGGACTCATATCATAAGAATTAAAAAGATTCAGTAAAACTGTAAATTCTAATATATATACATATACATACATATAAACTCGTACTAACAATTATTTAATACATGAATGCATACCAGTGATATGTCGCATTTTCAGACTTTTCCAATTCTATACACAAATAACCATTCTTCTATGACTATTTCTTAAATGTATATAATTGATTAAAATTTAATGACAGAAAAATATTTATATATTATAATATATAACGCAGTCTAAAGTGATCTATTATAGATGAGATTTTTAATATGTATTTATTACTACATACAAATATATTTACATTTATATATATATATATATATATATATATATATATATATATATATATATATATTTAAAACAATACAATAGTTTTAGTATATTATACTATAGTATACTAATGAAAATATTCGTTGAGGTTAGGTAAATCTGGTTTTATAGGTGTTAAATACGAGCAAGTACTTAGGAGGTGATAAAGAAGGCTCTCCTAAATAAAAATGAAAGAATGATTTCTAAATTATAAATAGATTGTTTTTGCCTATTTTCATGAAATTATACGAAATTTTCACCTTTTAATTTATTCAAATTTAAATAATTCACACTCTGAATATAACATAAAAGTTATTAAATGACTAATTGTTAAAAGTTTGAAATATAACTAAATTAAATTTTCTCGAAATTTTGACTTTGCGATATATCACTCAAGTCCATGCAAAATATTCAAGATTCAAATTATAATGTTATGTAAAATTACAATAAAGTATTAAAAAAACATTTATAACTTCATATCATATGTACAACGTTTTATACATGTCATTTCATTCTCTATTCGATAAGTCACATTTTACTAAATCTTTTATAAATTTATATTATTAACCATGAACCTTTCCTTAGATTATATCAAGACATGGCTTACACCAGGCTTGGTACACATATGCATGCTTATAATAGTACAGTATAGTGTAGTTGTATTGCTTTCTGGTTGTGGTACATTTATATAAATTATGTTACGTTTTTAATCTTATTTTAAAATTTAAAATATTATTTAATGCATTCATTGAGTTTTTTTTATTTTCATTTACAGAAGTTCAAGTATTTTAATTTCATTTTTTTATATTTTAACGTGATACTTATATGTCCCATTAAAAATTAATATTTCTTATATAATTTGGTTTATACTTATGTAAACGTATAACATAACAGAATGGTGGACGTCGGGGGCCAAAGATCCGAGAGAAGGAAGTGGATCCACTGTTTCGAAAACGTCACATCTATCATATTCTTAGTAGCTCTTAGTGAATATGATCAAATTTTATTCGAATCGGAAAATGAGGTAAGTCTAAGTAATAATTAAAATTCATGTTTTCAACATTGACATTACAAGAGCTATGTACAATATTTTGTTAAAGAAAACTATGTTAACATCTCCTATGAGAATGATGAGCAATTGGTGCTGACAATTTATATAATATATAAAAACTTTTCCGTAAGACTACTTATTATTTTTCTTAGCCTAAAGTAAAGAAAAAGAAGAATTTTTCCCATCGCCCCAGTTTATAGGGAATAGATTGCCATCTATCTATATATTTAAAACTATTGGCTTACTCGACGTTAAGAAGTTGAAACTCGACATGTGTGGTGTTTCTTTCCCAAGAGAGGATTTTGTCTATAGAGATGCTATAAGAATTTTATACATCCAAATGTAGAAGGCACGGCTTAGTAGTCTGAATGCTTAGACGTTTTTCAATGGAACCCACACTGGGTTCGAATGTCGTTACTTTAAAATAATTATATGTTTTGTAAACACGCTTTCTTATCCTAAGCACACTTTAAAATCATTGAAATACAAATAGCTTACTAAAATTTTGTACATGCTGTTTACAGAACCGAATGGAAGAATCAAAGGCGTTGTTTAAGACGATCATCACGTATCCATGGTTCCAGCACTCGTCGGTCATTCTGTTTTTGAACAAAAAGGACTTGTTGGAAGAAAAGATCATGTACTCTCATCTTGTAGACTACTTCCCTGAGTATGACGGTATGTTACAATACTTTGTTTATGTGGGAATTGATTAATGATGATGATGAAACTCAATTGTTACTTAAATTATATTAATTTAAAGAAAATACGTTAAATTTGTTTTAAATATTATGAAATTGTTTCTGAATTACTTCGGATATGTAAGTAATGGTTTTGGTAAATAAGAACAAAACACATAATTTTAACACAGAAAGGAGAAAGCACATAGAAACCTTCGTAACATATATTTACTATTTTTAAAGTGTTATTCCACACTTGGGATTAGGTTAGGACAAGAGGCTTGGGTTCGAATCCCGCTGCGTTCAAATTTTTATACGCTTTTTCCAAAATATATTCGAGACATATATTGATGAAATTGTTATCTGACTTTATGAAATTCATATTAAGATATGTCACATTTTAAATTGTTTTAAATCTATATTTAACTTTTTACTTACTCAGTAAGTAAAGACGTTGCTATATGACTGTCATATAGCACAACCGTAACTGCTGGAATTTTACACCAAAATAGTGGCGACTATGTTAGTATAAATTACTTGTAATAATAGAATTACATTGGTTAGGACCTAAATGTGATCCAGTACCAGCGCGAGAATATATTCTACAGAAATATCTAAAGGAAAACCCAGACCCGGACAGACAATGTTACTCACATTTCACTACAGCCACAGGTTGACATACTAAATAAACTACTAAGCTCGAAAATAAAAAAAATGTATTATATATAAGTATATATTATCTCATAGAAAAGGTTTAAGTAGTTTCAACACAGCTAGTCTTGAGTGGTATTGAGCTAATGTCATAAGATTTGTATTATTAGCTATTACAAGCTAGGTGTAAGGAAGGGTCTTTATTGGTTGTTTATAATTATTGTATTTATGCAATAAAATAAATTACGAGTTCAATTATTTCTTATAGACTAAAAGTAAGCCTTTTTAAAACAAAGCTACTGTATAAAAACATTTGACTAAATATTAATATGTATTAATAAAATACTGCTAATTGACTTTCATGATTTTTTATGCTTTCGTATAAAAGAGTGTGTGAGTCTAAGACCTTACTTAAGGTGATGTGACGCTTAATAAATAAAAGAAATCACATAACCTTTATTCTAATTAATAGAATAAAAAAATATGTTTATTTATGAAATAGTTGTATATTATTTACAATATAAAACAACCCATAAAGACAACACATAATATTTATATATATATATATAAGCAAGTATTATGTAGTATAATAGTAGTACAGCTAGCGATTGTTTAGGTCCACAACGCGACGCGAGTACCGCGCGCGAGTTCATATTGCGAATGTTCGTCGACCTCAATCCCGATGCGGAGAAAATCATCTATTCGCATTTTACTTGTGCAACCGGTGAGATATATTCATTTATTTTTATTTCTTGTTTTTAGCGGGGCAAAGAGAATTTAGTGTTCTGACACTCCTTTCTATACTCATTTTTATGACCGTTTCGAGAGATGGTAACACGTTAGTTACTTCCAATTCCCAATGTATATATATGGATAAGTAATAAAAATATAAACTTCCCCCATGTTGGAGGTCGAACCAGCAACTTTCGTGTATATGAAAGTATCTTAACAAGACGTCATAAAGATATTTTATATAGATAAAAATATTTTAACTGTATATGTACTCACTTTCAATTATAATCACAGAAATGACGTTAAACTTTACACTGATTGTGTAAAATTCAGGCATTGAACTGGAATGATGATATGTTTACAGTATTATGATTTTCTTATCTAATGTCCATGGCAATATATAATCAGCTTTAGACGAAATGTATAAATATACACATGTTTTTATTGTCTATGATTACTCAATATATATATATATATATATATATATATATATATATATATATATATATATATATATATATTTAATAAGATAATTAAGTTTCACTTATTCCTGAAGTTATAAGGTTACGAACATCATACATTTACGCAGTGTCCTCTTTCCGCATAAAATCGAAACATATTTGTTGAGTGGCCGATCTCAACGCCGCACTTTGTCTTACTATAGCGGGTAATGTGATGAATTGAAATTTTATCATTCCCCCTTTTACATTAATACGACATTACTGCGCCACGATGGCCAATATCGAAAACCTTTATTGTAAATGTGTGTAAGATACTTGCTGATAACAAAATAAAACAAACTTAAAAATCTTTATATATATTTAACCATGTACATTATATAAATTAAAGTAAATAGTCATGTGTCCTATTTTATCAGAGAATTTAATATCAGCTTACAACAAAAACCCATTTCAGAATAATATGGCTCTTATGGTAGATATGTACATATTTACTCTAGTTAAACATTAAGTAGCTTTATATAATATTTTTTACTATTAAACAATAATCTTTATTAATAAGCATTATTAAAGATTATCTAATCTACTTCAAAATTACTGCATCTATATTTATTTTTTATATAAATAAGTGTTCACAAAAGTTATAAGGGGGGTTTGAATCCTCAATGGGGTCTTGTGTATTGATAAAACTTTGTTATTTCGTAAACAAATACATATATAATCATAAATGATAAATTTTTAAGTTTTATGGTACATAGATAAGATTTTAAAGTACTGTTTCTTCAAGGATGTAAGGTGAGCGAGAATATAATACTTTTGTTATAGATGATGTGCTTTAGTTGGTTTGTGTTTGTAGAGCTTTAAATTGATACGCTATTATTTTTTTGTATTTTAGAGTGTTGTAGATTGAATATTTTATACATAGTTCATATAGTACCTTTAATTTATTGGTAGGATCTATACCTGATATTTTTTTTAAATATTACTTTGGTTTTAAAAGTTATTTTAATTTAAATAGTAAGCAAAGTACTTCAGACATAATTAGCTTTATATTTTATTGTTGTTCGTGGGATCGATTCCTGCTGCGGCTTTACTCCAATCTCAACATAATTTAATGTTATCCTTTATTTATCATCATTTATTTAGTAAGATCAATGTAATATAAGCATTTAGAAAATAATTCTAAATGTAAAAGAACAGTTCGTGTTACTGTTTTTAGAAAAAAATATAAAAAGATATTATTTAAATATAAGAAAACATAAAATCTAATATTTTTACTTATTTAAAAACATATATGTTTAACGTCTTTTTCCCGCTTTTGATGTCTTTTGTATTGAACTCATTTACTTCTATTTGTTTTTATTTTTGCATGCTGCTTTGGATATTTTTAAAGACACTGAAAACATTAAATTAGTGTTTTGTGCTGTCAAAGATACTATAATGCAGACCGCCCTTAAAGAATTTAATTTAGCATAATTTTTATTTATAGTTGTTTATTTGCAAATAAATATTTATTTTATTTTTTTAAATGTGTTTCATTTATTTGCGGATTTGAGCATCCATGATGAAAAGCATAAGTATTATGTATACTTAATATTGTTGTTGTATAACTAGAAGATATATTTTTTTAGTGTTAAATAGGTAATTTAAAATCAGTTTATTTTGTGCAATTTTAAATAAACAGCGTTGTTATTATTTTTGTATCTTTTAGATATTCTTTAAGAAGGTTGTCGGCATTTTATTTTAATTTGTCGAATACAAGTCATTAATCGATGTTAGTCATAAATATAAGGCTTTACTATATGTATTAATTAAACTACTTAAAATTAAACAAAGGTTGTAATATTATGTATTATTTACATATATTTTTTAACAAAATTTCATTATTAATTATAAAAATGTTATATACTAAACTTTTTATCTTAACAAAACGATAATTTATCTCTTTAATATATTGTTGTTATAATCTAAGAATATTTGCGTTATTTATATAGATTTAAAGCTTCACCTTATCGTATACCATGAAATATGTTGTTGTAATGCAGTAATTTTGAATACCTACTAGATTTATATTAGGTAAGAAATGAAAAATTGGTTAGTCGTCGTAGCTGAGCATACATGTAGAGCAGATCGTGTATATTTAATTGTTTGGCTTGTTGTGTTGCAGATACTGAAAACATTCGGTTCGTTTTCGCGGCGGTGAAAGACACAATCCTGCAGTCCAACCTCAAGGAGTACAACCTGGTGTAAGCGCACCGAGACCGGCACAAGTCTGTGATTGTGTGTAACACGTAATCGTAACACCTACAACCGACAGTGTAAATTTACGAACTGAGGACGAACTCGACTCTCAAACTGATTTTTTAATAAAAATAAGATTAGATAATAAGTCATTTAATCAATATTAGCACCAGTTCGAAAAGCGCATCTCCGATCCTCGGAGGGTCGCCTCATTACGCGTCTGGTTTTTTGACAAGTTTTTTATGATGAAGTTATTCACGACTTATGTATGTGTCTGTATCGGTGAATATTAAATGCATTTTAAAGTAGCGGCGGGCCTCGGCCCCGTCGCGCCGCTTTTAGTCATTGTTTTAGATTTTTTTGTAAAGTTTGTTGCCATTATATCTTTCTACATAAGTGTACATGTCCAGACGGATGGATTTGAACAAACTAGTCCAATGAACTTAGGCGAGTCTTATCATCCTCGTCGATATCCCGTTACTATTAGGTATTTATTTAAATATTCGGTGGCGACCGAGCGACTACCGCATCGCGTCCTTCGTTTCGCTTACTCGGAACATATTTCATTTATATAGATTTTAACGAACATACGTTACTTTTGTACATTGGAGTTTTGTTAATCGATACATGTTGTGTTATTATTTAAACTGTTTATATATGTTGGTGTTTTGTACACGACTCGAGTTGGTAGGTTCCGTTTGTCCTCTCCTGCGTCAACAGAACTTTCTATTTCACTAGACATACGTCAAATAGTCGTTACTACGTTAGTTGTGTAAGGATATTTTTGAAGCATTTGTATAACTTTTTTTACTAGAACCCAGGTTACATTGAAATGTGAACTGTGAAGCGGTGCCGATGGTTTATTGCACAACTCTTATAACACAAACAAATGTAATATATTGTACATTTTGGTCTAAATGTGCTGAGTGAGTCGAGCTGACAGGGGTCAATGCCACGTTTTGCTATTGGCACACTGGAACGAAGCACAAATATTATACAATTTTATTATTGTTGTCCATATTTTATAGTATTTTTATTATATGCTTACGTGTGTGTTGCTTTGTGTTATACTTTTAGTTGTTTATTTATGTTTAGAAACGAAGTTTCTAACGGAGGTGTAACTTATTGAATTAACTTATTCGTCGTTGTAAACTTGATTTCCTCTAATGTCCTTCTTATACTTCGACACTGTCAATAGCAAAACTGTTCGCTCTAAGTTATATACAGCTGTCTGTAATGCTCAAGAATTTGTAAAATTGGAACTATTCGCACAAAACATGAAGTATCGTGTACTATTTAATTATTATCCATGCAGTAACTGTGTTCGCATTGTATATATTACTATTTCGTTTATTGCAATTGTACAGCGATATTTATATCTTTTGAGCCTGACGCTTTTATATGTGACATCGCGCACACTCGACACTTCGGCCGTGTGAATACATCCCGACAGACCGAATATACCTACCTATTACTATTACTCGTATATATACCAATACTTATTTATATACAAATATATCTTAGTATATCTTACAATTAGCATCAAAGACAAAGTCGCTTTGTGCATACATTTCATATAAATTTTATTTATAAATACTATATTATAATACTCGATAATTATTTATATGTATCTGACATATGTATATGCGTGATATAATGCATTTATGGGCCGGTTTGTCGACTTTGTTATATTTCAATAATTCCGACATTTTTGAATTTATTATTTACTGTATAATACTTAAGCATTTAATTATTTTTTAACTTTTTTAAGTGTTCATAGTTTGTACCTGAATTCATATATTCATGTGAGGGCCAGTAGTGAGCAAAGATGGCAGAGTTAGAACAAAGATGTATTCCAAATTCGGTAATTTTGAAAGGAACATTTGACGTTGGTTATTTTCTTTGTACACGGCACTTATGTCATTCTGTCTATAGACATCATTTATCAAATGTTTTCCTTTTTATTTATTCTTGCATATTTTGCTATAACACAAATAATCACGAGATTTAAATTATTTTTTAATTTATATAAAATAAAGCAATCGAAATTATAGTGCCCTAAAATCAAGAAGTGTAAGCTAACGTTTTAACGTATTTATACTATAGAAGCTAACTGATATGGAAGTGAGTTATAAATGTTGAGACTTAAGTAGGTAATAGTGTTTATTTAAAGATAAAATCGGCACCGTAATGCGTACATTGGAACTTATATATAATAGAATATTGAAGCCTAACAACCCCATATCAACTAGCTTTATATAGAAATAAAATCGCTACAGGGGTCGTTTTCGCACGTTTAGAATTATTTATTATTGCATCTTAGGTTTTGTTTTATACTTTTTTCTTTTTTCTTATTGACGATTTTATTCTCACAACCATCTTAGGAAGAGTTGTATTGAATATAACAATATGTCAACTCGCACAAATATATTGTTTTTTTCAGTAAATGACTGACACTATATCTCAAATTTTATTTTATACTGCTTATTCTTTATCAAAATAAAAGCTTATTTTTCAACGTAACAGTTCTTATTAATTTTTCAACGTAACAGTACTTGAAGACAATGGCCGTTTTACAAGACTCGTATATGACCGTATACCGGATGTATCACACGTGCCCAGAGAGGCGCGGTCAAACTAATGCAAGTGTTCACATTCATATCTTCCTCACAAACGGACTGAATACAGCGTGTTGACGTTCTTACCTGTTTTTCGTTTTTTACGATTGGAAAATGACCTACAATTGCTAAAACTATATTATAGTCTAACGTTGCTTTACCTTTTGCGTGAGATTGTGAGAATTTTAGCTTAAGTTTCGACTGAAGATGGATGCCTGTATGTAATATTGTAAATTATAATTTCTCATAAAATATAATTTTTTTCAGCTAAACGTTTTGTTTTATTATGAATTTACCAATATTCATTATCATATTTTCCGCTTGCGTTACTCCATAAGTAAGTTGGCGTTTAATTTTGCCACTAAGATAATTTTTTTTTTAATATAAGTGGTTATTTTATTTTTAGAATCTTGTTATATTTCTTGTGTCTAGTAATTTTATTGTTGAGGTAAATTATTAAATTACATATAGCCAAGTAACATTATAAAAAATACTCATAATGTAAACACATTATGAGACACCTATTAGAAACACCCTCATTAATAACAAAGCTTCTGATGGAATGGAACGCATTCAAAAATAGGTTACCCCTTAATAATATGTTTTCGAGAGTTTATTAAAAAAAGACATTTTAAAGTGATATATTTCGTTAATTTAAGTCAGATGTAAACTTTAGTGGAACATTTTTTAGCAACACGTTGATTTAATGGGGGAGAGAAGAAATATTAACAAGAAAATGAAGCCATCATTAATAAAGGTGTGTATAATGAATTATATAAAGCTTATTTTTGGTATAAATTTATTATATTATCTATTTGACAGCAATTTTATTATTATTAATTTTATTATATTGAATTTGACCACTTAGTGTGAACGCAATAGTAAATGAAACCCTCATCATTTATTTATGTTTTATTTTGAATTGTTATATTTCATAGCAGCAAGTATTAATTATGCAATCGTTTTTGCTCTATTCGTATACATATTATACTATAAAACATTTTAAAATTAGTAATACTAGTAGGTTTATTACATTATATTGAAACATGAATATATAAAATGGAATTAGTTAACTTAAACAAATTTAATAACTGTTTTAGTATAGCGAGTATGCAATTGGTGGTATTGTTTTTTTTTTGAACCAGTACTGTCACTAAATTTATAAAGATGTTTATATTTTAAATTTTACATAATTTCGAACTTCACAGACTGTAAAATATATGTGCTCTTAATGGATCATTTGTCGAGTGTTAAAGCGAAGGCCCCTCACTTTTGGATCAATTGATATTTTTATGTCTTTTTGATTAATCGAATATATTTGGATTTTCTATAAGGAGTTTCGCATCCTCTGGACAATACATAATAATATTTCCAACAGTGCAAGGCCTCTCACAACACTCGCTCGCGACTTGTCTGCGCTCGCGTCGCAATCTCACTTCCGTGATTTGGCGTTTCTTGTTCCTGTTCTTGAGTAAATCTTTAGGTGCCAGCTTATCTGAAAGTGATAAAATGTTATAAATTGAGTTTGATATCAGTGAAGTATTATTTAAGAATAGTCTATTTGCTTTTTCTTATTACATAAATTTCTAAATTTAAACGATAGACGTAAGATTAAAAATGATATAAATATGATTAAGTTCAATAGGTACAAATAAGCTAATATTATAATATTTATTTCTTTATCTAATAATAGAATAAAAGTTAAAAAAGCGTAATACATACCTAACATTATTGAAGTGTCCCTCTTAACAATTTTATAAACATTATTGCAAAAATTATCTATTACAGAGGATAGCCACTTGCTACACATATAGACTCGATCGCTCATTTTGAAAGTTTCGGTGTTTTCCGTAGTCTCGTCTGTTCTGACATTTCTACATATAAAAATAACTATACACACCTAAAATGAAATAACAATTAAATTAAAACCTGCAAATCTTGGAAATTTAGATTGCTAAGTAAATAATCACAATGTCTTAAGAAACGTCACTTGTAATTTATTCGCGGTATAATATTAATCAATAAAAAAAGAAACTTACTAAATATTTTATATCCATTTATTTCTATTTATATTAATATTTCCAATAAGAGCACAAATAAATGTTTTGTCTGTTTAAGTTCTGTTTTATGAATGAATACATCAGATGTCGGTTGTTCTAAAATGAGCTCCCTTTGGTCCATATTACGGAATTACTTAAAACTTGTTTACATCGATAATGGCATTTACAAAACATTGTCAATACGATAAGAGATTTTTCTAATAACGGGAGAACAATATCGTTGTGAACATAGGACGTCCACTATTATAAAATTATGTCGGACATATAAATTAGTAGAGCTACATTATTACTTACTTTTATGAAAACGTTCTTGATTACTATGCGATTGTATGCGTAGCGGATATTTTACCAATAAAAATAAAATCTCCAGTTTATTTTTATAATTTATTGTAACTTTGTTAAATTTAAAGGAGTGCAATCTCTTAATTACTATCAACAGGATCGACAGCTTGCCACCTTGTATATGTGCTACTTGCTTTAAATATACCACACGCACAATACTATTCTTAATTGTTTATTTATTTTACAATTTTTTATTTATTTTATTTTTCCTTACACATTTCATTCCTTGCATTTTATTCTTTAACTCTAAGATAGAGATCATTTAACAATTCATGACTTAAAATTATTAAAATAGTATTAAATAATGTAAATACTACGATAAGATTCAAGAAATACAGTATAACATTTATAACAATATAAATTTATCAGATTTAGTGACAAGGCCGAAATAACAAACAAGAAATGTAAGAAATAACACACAATTCACGATATATTTAAATTTTCAACTATTCAAATCTAATATGGTGCATCTATTGTTATTAATTTGAGTGCACATAGCAACAATGATATCATAGGGCGCGGAACAGAAGGTGGCGAGTATCAACAGACAAACTAAAAATAAAAGGTCATTGTTTACTCACACGAACTGTCTACTGATTACCTTTAGATATGTTCAATCGTTTTAGAAGCGGAGGTTATTTTTAGAGCAAATAGAAATTAGGTTAAATATAATATTTTTATGGAAATTAATAATTAAATTGATATTTTAATGTACCCACATCGCAAATTAAACAAGTTGTTTGAAGCTCTTGGCAAATATTATAAGTAACAAACGTATTCTCCGCTTTTCGTTCGAAATCAAGACTTTTTATATTGAGTGAGGGAATTAAACGCTGCACTTCATCTTGCCAGATTAAGGATCTTCCGTTCTATAAAAATCATTCCCCCGAGGGAGGATCGAACCCATGCACATCTTGATTGAAGTCAGTGTCCCACTGCACTACAGTGACCTAACGAATAATGTTTGAAATCTAACGGAATAACATTATAATCATTAATTAACAATAAAATTATACCTTGACAATCGTTATTATCATCCTACTAGTTGGTTTGGTTTAATTTATTTCTTAGCTTATGGCGTTTCAAACGTGACAGTGGAACACAAATCACTTCGCCAATGTCACATTGATAAGAGAACACCTTAAGGAGGTTGTAAAAAGATGAATTAGAACAATGCTTAACATTACGTTTAAAAAAGAAGAGTACCATCATACTAGTTTCACAGCGACTTTCATTTTGACACTAGATACTTTAAGGCTTTTTTCTTACTTGTAGGCTCCACTATGCGACTCCACTATTTTTGATTTATTTTTTTAAAAACTTATGAAATTATTCGCACTCAATGAGTCATTTTAAATTTAAATGTTTTCGTATGTTTTCACATGAGACCTAATTAGATAGATATAACTAAATGTTAGGGCAGTATGCACGCAATGGTAAAACCCATTCCGAATGTTTATATTTAGAATATCAGTTACATTTACCCTCGGTTTCATTAAAGTAATTGTCCTATTTTCTTACTCTAGCTTATGTACAAATGTTTTTTATTCTTTTAACAGAAAATAGTAGAGATGCGAGGATGTAAATAAATATATTAATATATTATTAAAGACTTGTATTATATATATTCTGTTTAATCGAAAAAAATGACAATTATTAAAAGTTTGTACTGAGAACAGAACGGCAAATTTTTTGTTAAATATTTTATGTCACTAATATGTGCTTCACTAATTTATGTGACTAACTATTTCAAATAAAGTAGATTCTATACATATGTTTGATTATTATAGCTTATACAAAACCTGTTTACAAGTAATTAGTGGTTTGACCTAACCTTATGTGTTATTTTCATCTGTAATTGATATGAGCATCCCTAGCGTTCGCCGCCGATAGGGACTCTACTCGTAAACAACTGATTGCAAGCGCGTGTGCCCTCAAATATGTCGTGATTACTGTCTAGGACATATTAAAAAGAGAAATATGTGAATTATAAATAACATTATGCATGTACTTATTGTCAAATTTTAATAAAATATAAAAGACAAGTTAGCCATTCACCGTATTAGCCAATAAAATTATATATGTTAATAAATACAAGATAAAAATAAGATTTCAATTATTTTGATTCCATCTCGAAAGGGAGCTTGACCCACATCCCGAATTAGATAAATTCATTAGGAACAAGGCAAGTTTTGTAATTCAAATCGTGATCTTTTTTACGAGCTTGTATTCTATACAAAAATATGCCTGATTGATAGATATATATGTAGGTATCATTACTTTTTAGACGTGACGTAATCCTATGTGTTACATAAGGTATTTTAAAAAAGTAAGAAAATTTTATCCTTAATGAATGCAAATATATTGTGATAAAGTTTATTTCTCTTCTTATATGAAATAAAATTAAAATAAAAAATATTAAAGTTATTTTCGATTTATTTATTAGTTATCAATACGTAAGTCAAGAAGGGACATTGAAGTAGCAGCAATGATGACAATTAACTTTTTCCGCATTAATCATTTATGTACATAATCAGCACAAGGTAAGTATACGAAACATGTCAGATCACAATGAAGATAGCGAAGGTACAATGTGAGAGAACCACGAAACCATTGAACTGTCGCTCCAATCACTTGAGTATCATAAGTCAACGCTTGATAAGATGTAGGTTTTTTATTCTTCAATTATTTACACTTATTGGCACGGTCAAAAGCAAAATAAATATGTCAAGCTGTTAGAAAAATGATAGTATTAGAAAACGATGATGACTTATCGACCGATTTAGGCCATTTATAAAGAGAAGCGGTCAAATGTGTAGGATATGTTATGGTTAGCACAACGCTTGCGCAGACGCAGGCGCACTTACCCGTCTCCTTCTCCGCGATTCACTGGAAGGGAAAACTGCTACAACTGGGGAGCGGCCTAAAGTTTTGTCTGTCTAACAGTAAATATAAGCCTTGTAACGCCGACTTACGCCATCCACGTTACCTTGCTGTAACACTTCATTGCAAGACTTAACTTATATTATAAAAAGATAGATAAGTGATTGATTTCCAACTGAAAAAAATGCTTATGCAGAAACAATACATTTTAGATTAAAGTTAAATACAGTTATAGCATTCGAGATAAATTAATTAGTATAAAACCTCAATTAGGTTAATTTTTAGATGATCTATAAATTATTAAATAAATAAATATTTAATCATCAATTATTGTGCATATTAGAAAAGTCGACTCCTCTGTCAGTATGGTCATGACCACATTAAAGTCTGTTGTGCTGTGTAAAAGGTCTAAGACCTTTTGCATAAAAATCATATTTTTGGGTGATTATATTTCAAATTCTGGCTCAACTTTACTAGATAAATCAAAATAATATAAGTACCAACTACGGTAAATGCACATCTCCTAAGAATGGCCCACGGTAATCATTTTTAATTTCTACTTATTCCAAGAAATAAGGCGTTATTATCAATGCTAATTAAACTATTTGGTATTAATTCAGTTAGATATAATTGTGTATTCAATGTAGAAAAAATTAACTAATTCAACGTATTAATTTTATTAATGTCTTTTAACTAGTAGTAAAATATCTTAAAGGACATTAAAATTGTATTGAAAATTTTCAAAGGTTAAAATAAGGAGGCAGCCGTATGAACAACGAGCGAACGTCATGAAATTTACGTTGCTTGTTCCTAAAGTCACAAATAAATATTAGTAGACTGATTATTTCGACAACACACAAAAACAAACTATTAATATAGTATTCAAATTAGAACTTATATTATTTAAATTTTTATTTTCTGACGACGATTTTGTATTAAATAATTGGGATATGGAATCCATTTTAGACTATTGTTCTTCGGTAGCTTTCTTTTTCAGCCTGTCGCTGTCCACTCCTAAACGTAGGCCTATAAAGCGCCAACCATTTCGGTCCTGGCCAAATTCCATCGTTTGACCATCGTGCCGCAAGGCGCCTACTCTCTACTCTAACTCGAGTCCGCTTCCGCGACCAATGGTATATCTAGAGATATGGTCAACCTAATACGGCTTTAGCATGCTGAGGATCAGCACCACCATCAATATTGGTGACTTAGATTCTCTGATAAACCCCAAGCGGGTCACCAGTAGCTTATAACAGCAACATAGCAAATCAGAGAGAACCTAGTGTCAAGACATTTTCTTGTTACACAATGTCTCCAATTTTATATCTAAATAAACATCAGCTCAATTTTTTTTAAATATTAAGTATTTATTTAAGCTTAAAGGAATATAACAGTTTTTCCATTACTATTAAAAGTAGCTGGCATAGATTTTAGTAACAAATGCATCTCTCACGGTTAGTTATAACATGTCGTGAGAAATTCGCCTAATTACAGGCTGAAAATAAAAAACCTATGGTAAACACAGAAAAAATTTTAAAGGTTAATTTTGTTTTAATAATTTCTTTAAAAAAAGATAATACACAAACGTACTTCCAATTATTTTGATTATTATATATAACATCATGAACGTATATCTTTATTTTTGTCGCAGGCGATTGCTAATTTAAAAAAAAAAACTTATGCATTTCGCATAGTTACTGTACGTTATAATTATATTAGGTTAGCAGTTAAAATAGCGATTTTATACGTTACACAAGGTTGTCTCATATTCAGTATCTCTACACAATATGCACAAGGCTGTGACAAATCACTTGGCGAATATTCATGTAATAGATAGAACGGTGACGTGAAATACCGATAGCAAAGTTTCGTATCATTGCGCGACAAATCTTTGATAACATTATCAGTATGACTTTTTATTACGGTGTTTATTACAGTCTCAAAAAATTAACTATATTTTTCATTTCTCTTGTTGTATTTACTGAAATAATGTAGTTGTGTCAAAATATTTGTGAAAAAAATGGCTTATTGGACTATATTTGTTGGTTTGCTTGCGCTGCAATGTGCATATGGTAGTAGCAATGACGAAGGTAACAGTGTATTAAATAATTGATTGTTTATGTCTGCAACCGCTTAACAGATATTAATAACATTTAAGTATAAAAATAAATATATATTTTTTAATTATTAATATATTATATTTTTAGAATTGGCGCCAGTAAGAATAAAAAAACTATTTTTTTTTTATCTTTGTAAAAGTTTGTTGTTAGTTTTGTCATTATTTATTTATTATAACAATAGACGTATCTAAGTTTTGCTAAAATTTTATTTTCATATTACGTTTATTATATTATAAATAAGAAACAAAAGAAACTAAATGTGTTGTTTGTCTTCTTGGATTAAATTTTTCCATTAAAAAAGCTCATAGCTCCTTACTTTAGTATTTTAATTATACCTATTTTATAAGTGTACATAACAATTGTTCCTTTTTTATATAAGTATGTATGTGCAACATTTAAATTTCTCATGCTTTATCAAAATTTGAACCTGCTCCTGTTGGATGACAAGTCACAGCGTTCTATCCAACTAAAATTTAATAAGGTGAACAAACGACACATTTTGGATTAATTTGTATTATTAAATTACATATATATGTAGTTGTTACTGTACATACTCACAGTTACCATACTGTCAATATTTGATTTGCAGAATGTCCGTTTTGCAAGGGTGACGAGTACGAATGCGTTAATGGTGGTTGCTATTGCGCCGCTGGGTTTATACCAGATTACCAGCACACCAGCTGCATAAAATGTCCAAGTAAGTAGTCAACTTTCATATAATTATAAGTACAAAATGTATTTTTTTTAAGTTTTCTATTTTAATTATGATATTCGAAATAGTAAACATTCACGAAAATGTGACACAAATGTAAATATAATACTTACATAAGAAATACTTCAATATGATTAAAATAATAAAACTTTAAAAATAGTAAATGTTTTGCTATAGTATGAAGCCAATGTTGATCTCAAAGCAACTATATATATTATATACTTTTTATCATAGACTTAGGAGAAATGTGTTACGGACCGTGTTGTAGTCCGAATATCAATGAAACACTCCAGTGCTGGCGAGGAGTCTGCCGAACTTGCTATGGCCCTCGTGGAAATTGGATTTGCAGGTGCGTGTATATTATACGCGTACATTTAATAAAGCAGCCATTCGTAACCACAATTTTTGAAAATAGTTCTAATACTATAATAAAAAAAATCTTTTGCACTTTAAAAGTAAAATGTATGCTTTTACATCGTGAATATAGTACGTTTTTATTTACAGAGATTCCATGGATGAGATGATACTAGTATCAGGATCTCAAATAATAATGGCAGCGGCGTTAGTTCTTGGAATTATAGCCACATTCACACTAGTTTATAAACTTTGTGGTGTCAGCAATATTAAGTATATTTAATAAAAAGTTATTCAGTTTAATTTTATTAATACAGGCTCGTTGGATAAATGTATGTGATAATCTTTCAGTCCTTTGGGTGCGCACTCGACTGAAAGTCGATCATCAGTTGGAAGTTTACAAATATACGTAAATGAACGCTTAAGAGATGCACCTCCTAGGTAAATAAATAAAAAGTTAATTAGCCAAATCAACTAACTGTATTTTGTAGTTTTAAAAATTTTAAAACAAATGAAGTTTTTGTCAGGTATTCAAGAACGGCTCCTTCTGGTTCAACAATTTGTCCGGCACCTATATATTTGAATGCTGGCTTTGTAAGTCATATTTTGTTTTCCTCTAGAGTTATTGTGTACTATCTTAAAAATGAGTTATATTACCTTTTACGTATAAAATTATTATTACATAGATAATGTTACATATTTTATTAGTTACTAAAAAAATATATAATACAAAAACACTTTATTTACTATGATATTAATTGGGATTCAATGGTTTGTAAATTTCATCATTTAAATGTGATTTTTGAATATTTTGAGACGGGTGCTCATCAGAGGAGAAATTTATTCTCATTACAACTTATGATATAAAATTCAAAGTTAAAACTAAATTTAATTGATTGATTTAATCATAGTCGTAAATAAATAATTTTTATGTACCCTATATAAATCAATGTCATAAAATTAACATTTTTTTCTAGGTTCACGACGACAGCCTACCGCCACCACCTTATACTCCCGATAGAAAAAATGATACAGATAGGAACACAACGATTCATATTTAATATGTTTATAATTTATAAGATAGATCTTTTAAATAAATTGTAGATCTTTTTTATTTAAGTCCCTTAAAAACTATATTAAAAATTGGTGAAAAGGTTTAGATTCTACCACAATACAGTCCTTTGCTTAGATACGCTTAAACAATGTAATGCTTTTGTATAATTTTATACTTTACAAAACACAAGATACATATTTGCAATTGTAATAAACTTCATTATTGTGAAATTTGCTATTTACATGTTAATATCATTATCAGTATTATATAAATAGGTATATTCGTAAAAGTTACATCTTACTGAAATTATACTAGTCAAAACTTCATTTAAACATAAAATAAAGGTTTTGTACTGTTATAAAATTTGTTAGTATTTTTATTTTCATTGCAGATTCTCATTTCCAGCAATACCTTATTTAAAAAAGTAATTTACTGATATACTTATAATTTTGCATTACCTTCAAGTCAAACGTTTCAATTAATCATGGCATCGAGACAGCAGAATTGACCGTAGATAAATAATAATTACATTAGATCTATGATGCAGAGAATAGTAATGACCACAATTTATACATTAAGTTTTAAATTCAGATCATAATTGCAAATAACTTTTGGACTAAGCTTATCTATTATATTGAAACCTGCCAATGAATTAAAAAATAATTTGCATTTGGAATATAAAGATATGGAAGATATATATTTAAAATGATAGTACAATTGCAGCATATTTACATGCTATATAATATCGATATTTCAAATAGAAAGAATTATTTGAATTGAATTATTATTATATCTTGACAAAACATTGCAGCAAAAAAATTAAAATAAATTTAAACAACTCAAATAAATAGAAAATCTGTTTCTGCTTACTATGTAATTAAAAGTTTCTTTTATTTATTCTTACTTATGAAAAACTGCAGCTATGTTGCAGTTTTTCACGATTCACATGCATTATACTTTTAGGTCAAATATCATAATTTTTTATATTACACTTATTTTCATTTCTAATCATCAAAATATCTCTTTTAAGAATCCAGTGCTACTTGGTTATTTTTCATAATTTTTTATCGTAAGTGGCAACCCTGAACTTCCTAATCTCTGTCAAGTTAATTGTCACCCTGGATTCGTTTGTAAAGTAATCCATTCATTTCATTACATATTTCTTTTCATTAAAACCTACAAAAATTTCTCTATAAAACGTAATTTATAAATTTATTTTAATAAATACGTGTAAATCTTGTGTGATATAAATATTTTATTTAATTAAAAATAAACATGGCTGATGAAGAGGTTAATGGTGATACTGATGACATACAGCATGAAAAAGATAAAACTCAGAAAAAAGCTGCAAAACATGATAGCGGAGTTGCTGATTTAGAAAAAGTAACAGATTATGCAGAGGAAACAGAGATATCATCCCAAGATATATCTGGTGTAAGAATCTCTAGCATTTCTAGTTCAATTTTGCATTGTTTCTATTTGTATAATATTAAGTCATTAAATATTGTTCAAGAAATGAGCTTCATTATTTTGTTTATTATTTGATATTATAATATTTAATAAAAATTCTAGGCACTATCACTGATTGGAGACCGAAGAAATAAAGAGGCGGCAGAAAAACTTGAAAAAGAAAAAGAACTGCAAATGGTATCTGTAAAAAAGGATGACATAGAATTAATAGTAAGTGCCTCAAATATATTCATATCTACTTATATATGATGTGAACTATATACTTATTTTTTAGTCTATACAATATATTGTACTATAAGTAAATATTGCAAGGTAAACAAGATCATACATACTGAGACATGCATGTGTTACAAATGCCATATTTTATAATTTAATTCAATTTTAAAATTGCAGATTGCAATTGCATATCTTTACATTGTTATAGAAGATGTTTCATTGTGTTTTAAACTAGTTCTTCTCAAGTCCTTTGTAGCAAGAGTATTTTATAGAAATATATAGAAATCATATTTCACATGCTTAAAAATATATATATTTTTATGCATGTGAAATATGATTTTTATAAGTACTAATAATTGATGAAGCAAATAAATATTGTTACACTACACATCACAAAAATAACAAAACATTTAATTAATTAAAGAAATTAGAAAAAAGATTTGTATAAGTCACTAATGGCCTCAATTTGATAGTGTTTGACTGTAAACGTGATCGCAATTGGATTGTAGGATTGATCTCCACTTGGGGTAGTGTATATATTTAAATTATTTTCACTTCCACACTCTGGTAAGATAAAGTGTGGTGTTGAATCCCACCACTCAACATGCAACTACATGCAATACTTTCTGTCTACCCTGCTATGCGGGATAAATGTGAAGCTAAAAGAAATCTCAAAATGAAATGTAAATAAATTATATTTATATTAATTTTGTATTGCTTCATACAAATTTCAGGATTTTATTTTCTTTTAATAATGATAAGTTCCTTAAAATGGTTAATTAAAATTTGTAAACCATTTTCAGGTAAAAGAGATGGAAATATCTAAGACATTAGCAGAAAGAACTTTACGAGAGCACAGAGGTGATTTGGTGGCAGCACTTATAACTTTAACTAACTGATGACAACTTTGTTATATTTGCAATAGACTATTTTTCAATCTTAAATTTGTCTTATTTGATACTTACTTACTCAATTAATGGGCCTTTTCGATAACTGGTTCCATATCCTAAGTAGAAATAATATTATTTACAGTGTACATATATAATGCTTTGATTATTTAATAGAATATTTAATAAAATATACATTATTTTAATAATAAAATAGAATGGTAACATTCATAAATAGGAAAAAACAAGCAGACTGTATTACTTGCATTTAAAATAAACTTAATTTTATAATTACCTTTAATAATATCTTATATTCAACACAAGTCTTCAAATTAGAAAAATTTCTTTTACCTTAAGGAATAAAAACCACGTAAAGCTAAGAAGAAAAAAAACGAAACGAAAGAACGTCATTTTTTATTTCTAGTTTCTGAAAAAAATATTAATATATTTTATTTTTAATTTATCTTTAAAATGTCTTACCAGAATGGAAAAGTGACATTAAACTTTAATTATAATCACATCCCGATTGGAAATCGAAGCCACAAAAAATTACGTTTACAGATCGACGATGTGCAGGGTGGCGCTCAATCTCATGTTTTAGGTAATCATAATATGTCTGAATGTTCAAAATTCATATATTGTGATCAGCTGTCAATGTTTATGCTTTAAGTATACCAAAAATTGTTTGTTTTAAAAATACATTTACTACTGTAAATACTATAATTTCAGCAAATTTGTCAATATTAACATTATTATAGAGTTCTCGGAATCCGTAGATAATACTGAATGCAGCAAACCAATATTTTTACACAGATTTTTATCATTCAAATGCTTTTTTTTTCAAAAATTAATGATATGGTGATGTTATTTTATTCACAGCTACGACTCATGTCAATGTATACAATAATTATAAAGGAATTCCACTCAGTGGACTCTATATCAAACAAACAACAACATGCTGTAGAGTTATCAAGAACAAAGTCTAGATTTTTTGCATAAAAAAAGGTTTAAACATAAACTTATATAGTCTGAAATTCTAATAAAAATGAAATCTATTGACGAGTATTAAACTTATTGTAAGAATTTGGAATAATTAATAATAATATTAATATTTTTATTTAATAATCATATATACCCCGCGGTAAGTAGCGTAGTAGGTATTCAGGGAATGTTATTGATAGATACCAAATTAGACAAATTTCATTTCAACAAAATATATAACTTATAAACAAAAACTAACCGTTATTAACTATTATAAAATTAAATAATGTTTCTAAGGACGAAAATATAATCTGTAACATTGTCCTCTTTTATTATCTGTGGTTTACGTTCTGAGGACGAGGTGTGTGTGCAAAATTGTTTTTCTTTTTTAATTCTTTTGTGGCTGGATTCTTTTTATGGTTTACTTCGTTCTTTTATTTAAACTTTTATTGTGATCATCTTTTCTTGAATTTGCAAACACAGTTCTGCGATACGGTAAGTAAAATTTATTTTAACTACAAACGTCAAAAACTACTAGGTAGTCAGTATGTGAGCTTTCATGAAGTATCACTTTATAGCCTTGATTAATAGTAATTTCTTCCTAATACAAATAAAATACTATTGTTATGTTCAACTAAACAATGCCCGAAATCCTATTAAACATTTCATAATCTCTGCTACGTGTAAAATAGGTAAGAAATGCTTACAAATGTATTATAGTTTTGTTATATATTGTAGTCTATTTTTATATATATTTACATATTGAAGATTACTTCAATTTAATCCGTGTTTATATTACTAACTATTAAGTACCTGTAGTTCACATATCATCGTTAAAAAATATTCACAACTTTAAAAAACTGCAATGTAATGCAAATTACATTATGAATAATTGTTCTGTACAGTTATGTGAATTAAATATGTATAATAATTTTAGGTGATAGGTAAAAATATTATAATTCTCTACGTCACTACTATGACAAGTTTTGAATACTATTATGCTAGAAATAAGTAAATAAAATTATAAGTGATTAGTTTGTTTGAGGTACATAAAATAAGTAAATACTGTCTTACCTTAACAATTTAACCATTAGTGCCTATAAATCAGTGGCATAGCCATACAAAGTTTAACTTTGAAATTAAACGTAATAAATGTAATATAAAATTAACATAATGTATATAATAATTCTATTTTAAATAAATAAAGAAATATTATAAAGGAATAAAGAAATATTAGAAAGTATTTCTATTTTAAATAAATAAAGAAATATAAAATAAAATTGATTAAAATAAGGCATATTGACATTTGTTTTTCTATGGAAAAGAAGATGCATGTAAGAAATTTTGAGAAATTTATAAGAGTAATAATATATTTCACATAAGTTCTAAAATAAAAGGTGCTTTGGTCGAGCAATACGGAATTTGAGGAGTTGGGGTCCCTACTGCACGGCACATGCAAAGCGTCAATTTCAGGTGGAAAGCAGTCAACAGTGTTTTGACTGTAAGTTGTCTCTCACTACCCTCCTAAGCAGGATAAAGTTAAAATTTGACAATTAGTTTATGGGCCAAAATCTTTTTCATAAAGAAAATATTAATAGATTATTAAATTATTCGTATGAATTATTTAAATGGATGGGAATTATATTTTGTTACTATTACAATATTTATGTATGATGCTTATTTTAACTCTTTTAAATAAACCAATCAATTAGTATATGTCATAGTAAATATACTGGTTATTATACTAAAATTCATCAGTACAAGTAACATGCACAAATTTGAAACAATATTTTAAATATTTATATGTATATAAATCATTGATGAATTTTAAAATAATTGTACTGTAAAATGAAAGGAAAGACAAATTTTACATACAAAATATCCAAATTACAATAGTTATGAAATGTTAGAGACAAGTTGATTGACAAATATGTAATGTCCAAAAAGTTAAAAATATTAATCTCTTACCATATTTTCAAATTCAATTTACTATTTTTTTTTATTAATTTGACACCATAAATAACTTAACTTTTTATTACGATGAGCAAAGCGAAATTTGAGTATCTAAATATTTCCAGTGCTCAAAATATATGTTTATTCAAAAGTAAAGTTAATATACATATAAATCACTCTCTTACTAATATTAAATGAATTAATTATTACTTTGATGTGTCTGGTTTTTCTTTAAAAGCATTTGCGATTGTATTTAAATATATTCTCAGTGCCATTGAATTGCTTATAGTACAAAGACAAATTTATTACCAAATCCAACTGTGGCTGCATAATTGTTTGCCACCAATTTTTTTTTCATTTTGCTACGAATTACTGGTTGTGGCGCGTATATAGAAGTCGTCTTTAAACTCTGGTTCCAAATCCTCCTCTGAGAATTCAAGGTAGCAGCTGGGTAAGGACAAAAAAGGATAAGACAAATACTTTCGCTGAACACTTAGCAAAAATATTTACTCCTAACCCTAGAGAGTATGGTGTCGATGATGCGCATATACACGACACTCTCCAGCAAAATAACCAATTGGATTTCCCGTTACTACCTACAACACCAAAAGAAAAATATAAAATTGATTGATAATCAGAAGACACCAGAAAACAATGTTATTATAAGGGTTGGCTACTTCCCCACTACATGGACAGTTTCTTTAATTATTATGATCAAAATTAGGAATCAGGAATGTGTACTGGTTGTATCCAAAATCAGGAATGTGTACTGGTTGTACACAATATAATCTATCGTCCAATTAGTTTGTTACCTCTTATATCCAAACTTTTTGAAAACATCCTCCTTCCGAGACTGTTTAAGTCTATCCACTAAAGATCAATAATACCTAAACATCAATTTGGGTTCAGATCGGATCATGCGACTATAGAACAGATACACAGAGTGTGCAGTGTCAGACTCACCAGAGAATCCTGGTGTCACTGCGGGACCATTTGCAGATGATGCAGCTGTATTGGATCATTCTTAATGTTCTAAACAATCCTCCGAAACTTTGCAAAATCAGCTTGAAAAAGTCGGTTTCTGGTTAGAAAAGTGGAGAATCAAATTATTAAGTCATCTCGTGTCACGTTTACATTAAGAAAGGATAATTGTCCACCTGTTACTCTCAACAAACACCAACTTTCTCACATGGTTAAATAATATGATCATTGATTTTTGCGATTTTTACACATTTTAAATGAAATTATTTTAAACGGATTAATCGCGACCTGTCATCTTCATTCAACAAATCTGCTCAAAGTCAGAAAAGACTTTCACGATCCAAACAATGGAAATAAACATCTTTAATTATCTTGAAATTTAATGTCTAATGTATTTGATACTGTCTTTTCATGGATGTATTCTCCCTATGACCATTCGTTTACAATTTATATATTTAAATTCTCCAATTATTTTTAGTTGAGTCAAGATTCAAGTGTATATAATATTTCGATTGCTATGTTGTCGAATTAAATAAATAAAAAATAATACTTCAAATCAATTATAACTTTTAACGAAATTACCCTATGCTAAATAATAGTGACATTTGTTCGTTTTAATGAACAGTAAGTTCCATTATTATTTATCTTCATAATTTTTGAGCATAAATTATTTTTTAGCAAATATTTTTTTTATCTTTTAAGTAAATATTTAATATCTATGATAAATAAATATTAAAACCATCACTAAGTGACTGACAGTCAACACGCACAACCTAGTTACTGATTGTAAAAATCTAGAGTATGACGTAATTTTTGAAAAATTACTACAATAAAAACATGATTTTTTTTTACATTCTGAACAACAGATAAAAGTATAAACTCACGCGAACAAGTTACGAGGGTCAACTAGTAAATCATATATATATATATATACATATATATATATATATATATATATATATATATATATATATATATATATATATATATATATATATATATATATATATATATATATATATAATATGTAAAAAATATTAATTTTAATAAAAGTAAATACCACATATTTTAAATTATGGATCCTCTGACTGTTGTAACATTAAAAGGGCTTAGCAATAATTTAACTACTGGCTTCTAATGAATTCATTTAACTAAATAATGCAACATAAGTATGTTGCATTTTTTTTAGCTTCACGCTTTTATGCCCGTCTAGTGTCAAAACACTCCGTACTTCGCTTTCCACCAAATTCTAGTCATTGCGTTTATTGCTTTTATCTTATATAGTAAGACACTTATACGATAATTACGGTTCTATCCCTAACACTAACAGTAATCGAGTTATTAAGGGGTCACAGCCGTCCGTGTCTGACACAGTCTTGACACAAGGTACTTTCTGTCTTCCCTGCTATGCGGGATAAAATGCGTGAAGCTAAACAAAATCTAAATGCTCGCAACTTTGCATGCAGTGAAATTTATGGCTATTCACTACGACACGATGGCCGATTATCGATTACGAATTTACTGACATGTCCTTCATGAGGTGTTCTAGATCCTTAATTTTTATATGTCAATAGAGAAAGTTAATGATATTGAACAAGTAAAATGTTCACCTTTTTAAGATATATTATATCTTGTTAGCTAAATTACTAAATAAAAGTATAGATTTTAAAAAAAGAAACCTAGATAATCTAACCATAGATGGTAACAAAAACGGCATTTTGACCTTATATTAGGTAAGTCGACCTCGGTATTATTATAAAAACAAGGGCGCTGTTCAAGGACATTTCCGGGTGCCATTGAGCCTTGGATAATTTCTCAAGGACCTTAGGGCGTAGCAAAATTGTGAAATTTTACCTCCCCTTTTACAGGGAACTTCGGCCTCATCCTCTTGTGCCTAGAAAACTTATGAGAAACGAGAACTGATTTTTACATAAGCACTTCAATAACATCTTTATGTATTTGACTATCATACAGATTGATTTATTTTACATATAAAACTTGCATATAGTTGCGTAATCATTTTGTGTGTTGTGTTTTACTTTCCATAAATGAACCATCCATATGGCTAACTGACGTATTGACCTGATAACTTATCATAAAATGATATTGTTACATTTAACATTACTGCCGGGTACATGTTTACCCACAAAACACTAAAAGTATTTTTTCCTTATCGAAATAAAATACATTATGAAGTTATTCCGACTGGTGTAGTTTCACTGACTTATAATATTCATTAAAATAATTGCATGGCTTAGAAGGAGTAACATGGTAGTAAATCCTACAAAATTTCCTAAAATGTGTACGAATTTAGCCTTACTATACTACTTATAATAATAGAACTGAAAAGTCTAGCGCCTAAAATGGATTCTTTGTTACAAAACTATGTTTACTTATTTTAGAGAAGTTATCAATCAATACTGAAAAAATAATATATTATTACAATTGCTATCTAGTAAGGTACTTAATCTTAATTCAATAGATCCATTATATTTATGCATCTTGCACTTTATAATATAGAAAAGGTTTTCCGAAAATCAAAATATTTATAATTTATATTTTCAGTTTCTTGTGTTTATTTTGTGGTTCTTGTTATTGCCACAGGCTTTTTTAAAGTCCGTGTTTTTTTTAGCTTTTCATCAATCATTGAATCTGAGATGAAATCAGTTACAAAGCATTTATTTTTTTTCGTCAACTAATAACTTTAGGGTGACAATTTTGTTTTTCACTGTGAGAGATTGTCATATTAAATTATATTCTACTACTGTATTAGGTATTGATGATCCGTTTGCCCGTTGAATGAGATGTATGGTTTGTTATTGCAACGACAGCGTGTGAAACGCTGTCATGAATAGCACTCTTCCTGGACTAATAACGAAGTTGACCAAAAGTTAAAATTGAGCGATATTAGAAAACTCATATAGTATAACATAGTTGGAAAAGAAGAAAGAAAAAGTTGAAGGCATTCAAAATATTAATACCAAACATTTATAGTAGATTTCGTATGTAAGTAATTTTGAGTTCTATACATGTGTAAATTGTGGGAATGAAATTAGTGACAAGCAAAACCTATGTAATGTTAGTTATGTTAGTATAAATATTATAATGATAAGTCAAGTCGTAAAATCAATTCAAGTCATATTTTAAAAACTTCATTTCTAAAATTTCATGTTTATTGAAAACAAAGTCCTGGCAACCAAGGGTCATAAGTAAATATATGCACCTAAATATGTCTTGTATTCTTCCATTTAATTCACCATTAAGTATATAGTAAAATTAATAATATAATCAGCTTCAGAAGTGATTAAATAAATTCACAAATATAACTTAAATACACAACATTGGTCTATTCATAAATTACTGCCAAGCGGGTTGTTTCGGGACCGGTCAGTATCCCTCAGTCAACTCATATACGGCCGTCGACCTCGGATTGCATACGCATGGACGATGCATTGTAGTGTCGTTTGTGCAGAGCGTGCTTTGCATTAACGGTTTGGATTGCTACACTTATCTGCCAATTTATTTTAGGGTTAGGTTAGGTGTCAATAATTAAATATTTATGTTTTTTATAAGTCATTACAATTGTACTTACAATTTGTATATTAATATGATGTGTGATGAATGATGAATAACATAGCTTAGATGGGATTGCTACAGCGTAGCAGATTAAAAAGTAGTTAAAATAAATAAAAAAAACAAAAGACAAAGTGCTGGATACGTGAAAATAATACACTAAAGTTATATATATGTAATTTCAACGCATTTAGTCATTTTCATATTAGTTGCATTATTTAGAATATTTTTTTTAACTTACTATTACGGTATTGTTAGCGCTTATATCAGTCACGACTAATCAAGTCATTTACCGTTAGTATACGCTTATGGCTTACATCTGTATCGCATCGCATTAACAAACTTATGTTATATTGATGTTATCTACATATAGTCAGTTGCATTTACACAAACATACAATATGTACGTAAATAATTATACGGTATATAATATAGGTGTTTATTTTAATAATATTCACATTGAAATCTAAATACTTAAAAAGATAATTGGTATTAAGAATTTTTAATTACATATACCTAATGAAATAACATTTGTAATAAAGCCTCTCGCGATATATTGAATAAATCAGGTTATTGATTTGTGGCACTGTAGCGTTGCAAACGGACATCGACCCTAGGGGACAACATTGCACTCTGGTAGAACTTGGGGAAGGCAGGATGCCGCTTCACTGGCCACCATAGCTACAAGTATAAAGCAGAACTTTAGAATCGTGTAGATAATACGTGAGACAAATTTGTACCCTTTTACAACACTTTATTGTTATCTAGTATATTATCATCCATAAAAATATAATACCAAACATTTAGTTACTACGTAACAAATATGTATTAGCATGTCTAGTAGTTTATTTACAATAGAATTGAATGATCAATTCTATTGTACGTAAACTCCGATTAAAAATGTTATAAAACAAAATAATGTGGGGACTTAGATATGCTGTAGTTTTGCTCACTTAGTAAACTCGTTCGACTTAATGTAATATAGATACGTCAAATATGGGTAGAGAGAAAGTATCTAGTGTCAAAACACCCTGTACTTCACTTTCCACCGAATTAGAGACATGGTGGCGTGTTGGGTTGTGAAACTCAACGCCGCACTTTGTCTTTACCAGAGCGAGGAAGTGAAAATATTATAACTTTGATTTCCTTGAATGTTATAACGTTATCTACATTCGTTGACTTTAGTTATGTAATTAAGGACTGTATGAATTTGTTTTTTAATATTGACATTGTATTCATATTTATTTAAGCTGTCACATAGTCATCATGAGAAAATGCCATCTAATTGACCTTTTCTTTGTCGAATAGGTTCACTTCTTTTCTTTGCTAATATTTGTCATAGATTACATTATATAATAGACATTTAAGTGTGTAAATGCTATTATATAATTCAATTGATTTAAACTTTCAAATATTTTATTATAATAATAGATAAAACGAAATAAATATATTAACATCGTGCATGACATACAAAAGCACATGTGATATGAGTATTGTGTCAAATGTGAACTGTGCCAAATGAACTAATTGTGATTTGACTAGAACGAAGCAGGTAGGGCGGGGGCCGGGTCATGAATTTAACGTACGGCTACGGGTACTCTCGACCCCAACAGCACTCTATGTGTGCCACGGTTGTATGTAGGTTAACATCGGACGCGCTCGATACGCCACCGCTGTTGCCGATGTCGACCACCTAACCTAGATCAGGGTACAGAGAGATCGCTTATGAAATCTGGCGCACACTAACTATATAAATGACACAGAATTTAACACGACCATATTCTATACATTCCTTACGTAAAAGATTAAATATATTCACACAAACGATTACGCTCTCGTAATACTTTAACTTAACATTTCTATTATAGTAACAATTTGGCACTTTAGTCCTGATTAGTTTTAATGTAAACTGTATCATTACAGACAAGATAGAATGGCGAATACAAAATGAATGCTCTAGTAAATTGTGTCACGGTCCAAGCGTGTATAAATTTCGACAGTCACGACCTCGCCTAAACCTTAGATTAATTTTTAATTTTTACAATTTTGCGTACCATACACAATGATAGACACACCATTTGACCTAAATGAAATGTATTTAATCTACGAGCGGTGGATAGCATCGCTTATATATAAATGTCGTAAACAAACGTAAATGTTAATAGATAACATATATGTATACAGTCGTATATAAAAATATATTGCCCTAAGAATTGAGCTAACGTGCTTGAAAAAAGTTACGTTGAAATGTTTTAATTAGGTAATTAAATAAGGAGTGACGTATTGTGGTACTAGGCCCTTGTGCAACAAAGAGATATCATATGCCATCTGCAATATATATATATATATATATATATATAGCGTTTTTTTTATTTCGATTATTTTTTCAATATTTACTCTATCAATAATATTCTTAAATGTGTTCTAAGAAAGAATCCTAGACGAGAAAGTTGACAAAATCTTTTTTAGATACAATAAAATCTTTTTTTCTTTCTTCATATTACGTTTATTTAACGGGTAACTGAGTAAGAAATATCCCACAAAATACGTCATTACGTTCCCCTCATACACATTTTGTGTTCTATATGGAATCATTTCACAACTTTTTTTGGTTTATTTATGGTAAAATATTTTTAATATATATTGTTATCAAATCTTAATACATACAATTATTCTTTTCTATATGAATTCTAAGGGAAAAATTTAACTAAGTAACTTTTTTTCTTGTTTTCATATGTTTGAGTTAATAATAATAATTTATTAGTTAATTTCCTAAATATCTCCTGCTAACCTAACACCTTAGCCTCCTGGCTAGGTGTTTCATTATCTAGTTATCTAATCCGGTTAAAATAGCTTCATTTAAAATGTATAAAAATCGCGAAAATCAAAGTTCTTATTATTCTAATTTCATCTATACAAACTTACAAATATATATATATATATATATATATATATATATATATATATATATATATATATATATATATATATATATATATATATATATTAATACATGTTTATTCTATCAAATACAATATTATTTCCTAAATTATTTTTTCATATATACTGTTAAACCGTGCTTATCACTTATAAATTTTATATTTTTCACAAAGCTCAACACTTTATATTATAGTAGATGTTGCTTGTTTCCTTTATATCAATTGTAATTTAATAACTTTGTAGCGTTTTATATTTTAAACACATATGTTACAATATTCGGTGCAAAATATTATAGCCTATATGTATAAAATATATTTCATACATTAAAACTTTTCGTCATACAAAATTTCATTATAATCGGTTCAGTGGTTTAGCCTCGAATACCACATGGAACAACGGATTACTTTCAGAGCAAGTATATGTTTTTACGAATTGCTGTTGATTTATGTAAGGCGTCTTTACTTTTCTTAATTATTATCTTTTATCGCAGATGTGGCCTTTATTTTAAATTATTTTATGAAAATATATATATAATTGTATCAATAACAATGTTTTTTTTACCATATTGTGTACTTCTTAACATCTATACGTCACTAATGGCATGCTAGTAATTACTGAATTAATATTCAATAATTGCTAGCATGCTGATTTTTGTACGTGACAAATGTAAATGCAGTCTCAATTAATAATATCAAGGTTTGGAGGTAAAGGATATATTAGAAACGGAATGCGTTTAGCCACCGTTCTCCGTGCAGCTGGTCCGCTTTTATCTCGATACGGCCAATTGTGCGAGCCGATTTCAAAACGAAAGTACCTACCGCGCATCTAGGACGGTGAACGTATTTCTCGTTGAAATCTCTTGCAATTTATCAGCCATCCAATACTTTGGAATACTGAATAGCTGCTATTATTAACTAAAGCTACTTGTATTAGAATTTCTAGGTTTACTTATAGATAAATTTAATCTTATAATCAGATATAGTTATCATAGGTTAACTTTACAGAAGCTTTATTATACCTGCCTATGTAAAGCCTTAAACATTATTAATAACTATACGATTAGACCTATATATTTAATATTTACTATTATATCAATATAACTTTCACTTTAAAAATAAAATAACAGTACCAAAATAGATATATAATAACTTTTCCCATATTTAATTCATAATATATCATAAATATTATAAAATTTTTGATGCGACCGTGGTGTAACTGAAAGGATCCTCAACATAACACAAAATATCTAAATTATTTTTATATATCGCATTTAATGATGAATTATACACACGCTTAGTATGTCTATATCCGTATTATAGCCACCCATTTATAGTTACTTTTATGCTGTGTCCTTTAATTATTATTTATTTAATTTTAATTATTTAAAATATAATATTTCCTGTTCACCTATACGCTATATTCAGAAAACGCTACTAGCGTAGGCGTTGTGAACGTAGGCCACGATGTCGTTACCGAGCTCTTATTATATCACCAGAGATATCGTAACTTTTGCCCACTTTACCACTAGAAAGTACACAAGCCACTCGCTTTTCTGATAGTATTTATTGCCTAGGAAATTTAGTCGAGCATTGCTTTTCAATTTAAATCTATTCGGCATAAAACAACTTTCCCGGTGCTAATTGCTAGATATTTACTTTCTAAAGTAGTTTAATATTTTGATAAAATCTCCCTTTAACTTTATGCTATATATAAATTAATTATGCAAACGCTTAAACAATATAATATTTAAGTAGCTGTGGAAGATTAAAATTTAAACTAAAATAATATTACCTTTTTATGTTCGAAGCTAGTTTTCAGCTATGAATTTTTCATACATAAAATATTTACTTACAATATTATGACGTAGTTTTAATGAGAATTTGTGATATACAAGTGTAATCTACCTCGTTGTGAGTTGTCTCAACCTACTTCTTGAATGCCGATGTTGTATAAACAAAATCGGACCTTATATAATGGGTCTTAGAGACAAAATCGTTATTTAAATCATGAGCGTTCTCAATCCGACAATTAGGAACCGCTTTTAATTTGTCAAACAATAATAAGCCTTATGTTTGCGAATAAAGATGTAAAATAAACTGCAAAGGCTTACTTTAATACTGTACATGTTCCATTCAACCATGAACTGCTTCGAGGAGCGTCCTGCGTAGTTAAGACCTCAATTTTTTAACCTCTCTCACTTATTGGTTAATCAACGTGACATTTATATAATACATTCACGGATATATCTTATTTTCTAGAGACCGATACTCTTTTTATTAAAATTAAAATTATAGTTTAGCAGTTGATCATTAAAAACATAATATATGCATATCTACGAAACTTTGAAAACTAACCAAATTATAGTCCAGTTTTTATTTTAAAAATAATATCTATAGCAGAATTGTATTTAGTACTTAAAACAATAAGTAATAATTTTATTAGTCATATTTTATTTTAGTTACATGTTGATTGAAATAAAGCTAAATATATTTTATAATAATATTTGTCTAGAATATTATTTTTTTTGTTTCAGGCTTCATAACGAGAGACTGTAAATAGCTACAAAACTGTAAGTAACATCATAAAGTTTCATTTTATATCATTCAAATATTATTCCGTTTCCATATACAACATATAAATAATACACCGATCCTCTCTAATTGTGTAAACGCACTGTAAAGTGGACCGCGACATTGCTCAATCAGATGCATCTCGTTTCGTGTTGCGGCGCGTGAGAGTCGAATTTCCCAATAGTCGGGCGGCAGAGGCGAGAACTTAATGCAGTTTCCCAATAGAAAGTCCTCTAGTGCAGGAAGCGTGATGCATACAGCAGCACACGTGCACCCGCCCTGCACGCGCAGTGGGGCGCCGGCCGATGCACTTTCATGCCGATGACGTCACATAGTACCTTTCGTCAGCGTCACGCCGCGCTCCGTAAGAGCTGTTACGCAATCAATGCGCACCACTCAACTTTCCAATTTCGACAACGCGCTATTGTGTAGCGCTTTCATATTTTACTTAACCTTCTCCAGCATTTAGGAACTTTCTTAACGTTTCTCTCCTCGCTGAAAAATGTTCTGAATGCTGCGCGGGAGCAAATAACCGTGATGCACTTTCACTGCACGGTTCCGGGTTTTTAAAGAGAGACCATGAATATATCTACTAGTATTACTTAACATTAGTTATACTCTTTAATACCTATCTAATTTACGTAATAATTTATTAATGATGTTAGGTATATCGCTTAATGTATTCTGTACTTAGGCGCGGTTTGTGATATCGGTAATTAATTTTTTATTCACATACACATTTGGAAGAAATAAAGATATGGTAAGAAATAAAATGCTTATTTTTTAGTAAAGATAAATTTATATTTTCTTACAAGCCGTACAATGTGCATGACATTGACTGACATATTCGAAAGCAGCATGAACATAAGAATATTACAACGTGCGTGACACCTGGTACGTGGTGAGGTTTTCACCAGCTGCGACCGAAGCTTTCTCAGCTTGCAAACAACGCGACACGTTGAGACTTGAGAGTGTAGACTGTTGCAACCTGTCCTACCATTTATTACATATCTATAAATATACTATATTATATTACACCTAGGAATATTGATAATAAAAACAAAAAACAAAGCTAATGATATTTTTTTTCTAATTCGTTATAATTGTTATTTAAATACTCTACCATATTTTCTCATTAGCCATAGGAATGCCATTGAAATATATTAATTTAAAAATTCTAATTTACAAAAATGTATTATATTCAAAATAAAAATTTCTTACCTTCTAACGTTTAACTATTTATATATTTTTATTTGTTTCTGAAGTGTGATTTATAAAGATATGACAATCAATAAATGTATAAATTTTACAATAGTCTTGATAGTAGTTATTATGTGAAACTTTAATAGCGAAGTCTAGTTTGAATTTCTTGAAATTCAACCCACAAGAGGATACCGATTTTAAGATCCTACCTGTCTGTTTTACGATCCTGTATTGTTTACATAAATATATCTCTTAAAATTTTATTTAGAAAGGGCTTTTACAAGTCTATACTTTTGATGATTTTAAATGCATGCGTGTATCGTGATGAATAAAATAATTATTGCATTGACAATATGCATATTGGATGATTTTATTAAAATTTACACTTAAAAATAATGAAACTAAAAATGACCTGTATTTGAAGTGAACGTTATAGAAAGGAAAGGTCAAGTCGAATAGTAAATAAGAAAGTTATAGTGGAAAGTGCGCGAGAGTGAATCTATGGCAATTCTTTTCATTTTTTATAACGGGCTGAAAAAAACTATTAAGTGAAAATGATCCCGACGATATTGTTTATAACAAAATTTGTGCCTAAGACTAAAGTAACCGTTCACATTTACATGCAATCACCTAAAAATGATTTTTGTTTATTTTTTTATTTTTGATATATGTTTATTTTTTTTATTAAAAATTGTAGAAATCTATCTTGATATTTTAAATAACTTTTTTAATAACATAAATAAGAAAATAGATAGAATATCCTAGGCCATTGGGATGCAGTGTGACAGCGTCTGACTGTTAACATGAATGGTTGTGACTTCAATTCCCAGTCAATGGAGAGACGTTAATAAAATAATTATCTAGTAAGGCAAAGCTCGGTGATCTTCAGGGTTTTGTCCCTTTCATCACTATGCCGCGAACTCGAACGAAGATTGGAGAACAGGATCTCTTTACATTTTGTTATGGTTAGCCGTTGTTTTCTGAGTATTCTGTTATACAGAATGAATGTGATATTGCAAACAAAACACTAATTATGTGTTGTCAGGTAAAACTTTGTATCGAATGATTCCGTTGGCAGATTTCAGTATAAGACTAAAGAGATAAAAAGATTTTTTAAAAATTTAATGCATTCCGCCGTGTGAAGATCGAACCAAAACCAATGGCTTTACAGTCAGATGCCGTCTCACTTCGTCACGATGGTCTGCGCGTTGTTAGCCACGATAACGATGTGAGGAAATTTTATAGTGGGTTAAAATATAGATAATATTTATATTCTTACAACAAACCTGCATTAACATAATAGATCGTTAGTGTTATTACCACTAATGAGTAATGACGTGTAATATCATGACATATAATTTATTTGTCCTTTCATATAATATTAAATCAAAATTTTCATTAACAAATAAATTTCACGAAACAGGTCTCTAAAAACTAATAATAAAGTAAATTAATACTTTATTAGATTATAGTATAATATGTAATACAATATAATATTAGACATACGAGATTTGTAAAAATTGGTAAACCAGTGTGCAGCATACGAACGATGCATATAAGCTTTCACTGAATGACACAATGGATTCAGAGTAGAAAGGGTCCGGGCAGCTGTCCCGCGGGCACCACTCGGAAGCGCTCCGCCCTCGCCGGCCCCGCGACTCCGCTTTCTTGCGAGAGGAGCAAACCTGCGACTCCCCGCAGCGGAGTGCGTGCCGCCTGCCAACTGCCGGCCGCCAGTCAGTCGCCCCTCACTCGTGAAGCGCGTAGTACGTCTGTCACGCTCTTCTGCGCAAACGAATAACCATGTGGTGAAGTGAAACTGTCAAACGTGATACACACACACCAATCTATAGTGGACTTTCCCACTATTATTATTTCTTCCTGGTGAATTTGTGTTGACGAAGTGGTGCCATCAGTTTGGAAAGTTGGATTATACGATAAAATAATGGCCTTAGCGAGGTGAGCTATTTTTGTTGCTGTGTCAACACGGAACTACTCTTATTTTGTCTTAATTTTAAAGAATATGTTTTTATAGATATAATTATTGTTCTAATTACTAATAACCAATAACCAAACATTTATGAAATATGTTGATTATTTTCTTCGTAAACTAATATTCTAATACTGTCAACTTACCCTCACACAAAATAACTTATTTTTGCAATTAAGTAAAGAGCTACGCTGCAAATAGCGAAAGTTACTTAGCCTCGCACGCATTATAACTTTCTTTGTTGTGTAAGCTGAATGTCGATGACAGGTAGAGGGAGCAGCGTAGAAATCGAATAACTTTTACGTCCAGTATTATCATCTAGTGTCACTAATTAAAAAGAACAGCTGTTATTGTTTTTTACTAACATATAATAGAATAATACAAAGTTATGTCGGTTGAATTTCCCCGGTGCACCCTCACAGTTCGTTAATGTGATGCCGATGTTTTCTCCGAACCCTCGTTCGTTACGGTTACCCTAAAAATTGAACCCCACGGTCGTCTACCAGTGTATCTATTGTAACTTATTTTATCATTAATTTTCAAAACGTTTATGTTATTTTATTTATTTTATGTACATGCTTAAGTATTTTCCTTTAGGAATATATTAGCTTAGGTATTGTTTACACGGTATACGATTTATAATCATTTATGAGGTTATATTTTTACATGTATGTGCCTATATAATAATCTTAATCTTTCTATGTCTGTAACACGTTTCACATTCATTTGTTGTTAGCAGGTAACAAAACGACAACGAAGAGTGACTCGCAAGCTCCCGAAAGTTTTTTTGGGTTTCTCCTTTTTGTAACAAATCTAAATTTAAAAATTGGCTCCTTTAAATATAGGATAAATATAGGGTATATCCTTTGTCTCCCTCGACATTCTATAGTCAATGTATTCACAAATAACTTAGTCATTGCTTTTTAGCTTAGAATTTAGATGTTTTTCTAGAATTAGTACTAAAATATTATATATAGAATTTATGTTAACGTACAAGATAACCTGATTTTCCATTTACATAGTTACACTATCACTGTAACAAATAGATACTGTCAAATTTATATAATTGTATAGAAACATAAATCATATTCTCTCTAATATCTTTTAAATGAGATAAATATATTTAAAAGATATTAGAGAGTTTATTTAAAAGATATTAGTAGATTATATGATTTTCATATTTTAAAAGTTACGAACGACGTTACATAGATTTATATGTTTTATCCCAATTGAAAAATTCTATAATAACATACAACACCATTTTGACAAAAGATTTAGATTTTTAAAAGGTTGTGCGGGATGCGTTTCCAGAAGGTCGATGCCCTATTGTCTTAAAGGTTGTGCCAAAGGCAAAGAACGAGTCACAGGCACCTCGACTTAAGTTTAGATATTTACCTAAATTAAGTACGTGTTTGCAGTTGCAATTTAGATTGTATTTAAATTTATTTCATTATTAAAATCATGACGTAAAAAATCAAAACTGAACTAGCCTAAATGCACTGGAATTGTGTTATTTAAAATGAAAAATATACGAAGTTTAAAATGTAAAAAGCTTTTGAACTGCTCTTTAACTTTCATTGCTTGGTCTCTTATGAAGTCTATTTCAGTAATATACTCTGTGTTAGCGTTAAACGATAATTAGTTCATTTTATTTTATATTAAGTTGTATTGTACTGAGAAACTAAGTTTGTTAATTTTAATTTAATATAATACCTGACTGTCCTCTTGACTAGTTTCAAATGCAGATTTTGTTTAAATAACGTAAATCTAGGCTCAACTGTGAATAATATTTAGCTTTCGAGTTGTCTATATTTTCATACTACTAGAAACCAGGCCGGTGCCGTCTAATTTGATTGTGTAGGAATAAGTTGGGCGAGGTTATTTCGCAAGAACGTATCAATTTAGCTAAGGGGCACCGGTGCACGTTAACAAAGTTAAACATGGCTAGGCTCACTTTACTTTTAATATTTAATTTCCTCATTTATTAACAAAAGTATCGTTTTTAAAACATAGCATAATGGTAAATTTTGACAATTAATTAATTTTCTTTTTTATTAATATTGTGAAATATATATTAATAAATTAATTGCTTAAAAGTATGTGAAATTTTTGCACTCGTTCGAAAGTGCGTCATTGCCTCGTTTCTTCGGCTCGGTGCGTTGCGCCTTCTCTTTGTCTTAAAGCGTGATTGTTATTTTCACAATGGACTGAAAACACTTACTATTAATTTTGTCCGCTAATGTTGCTATAGTCTTGTGAAAACATCACTGTTCAATAAATACTAAATTTGGAAATGTTGGCAAAATTTATCCCATAGCATTCCGTTATCATATATTAATTTAATTTTTATCTGAAGAACTATACCGACAATCGTTCATCGATTTAATCGTGATTGCTCGGCCCAATATTCAAAGCTTAAAACATTATCTACACTTAACGTTTATTACTAAAAGTGATTAATGAAACATATCACAATATGCATCTCTGCCTAAAATTTATTTAAGAGCGAATTGTCAAAATGTTTGTCCACTAAATAATAACGAATCATCTTAAATTAGATTTAAGTCATCAATGAACCTAATTTACCCAATGAACAATTTGGGACGGGGACATAGCTATGCGTACCGTGCTAGCAAAGAGACGAGCGCTTTGACCCATTTCGAGCACAACACGGAATGGTGCTTCGAGGAATCGATGATATTATAACAGCCGAATCTCGAGGTCTCCACGGCGCTTCACCGACGCGTTGGGATCTGTGTCAGGGTCCTCCCCCGTTGGCCCTACACCCTTCGCTCCGCCTCCCAAATGAAAACTGTGACGGTTGACCCATAAAATTCAAGCATTTGTTTTACTCCCTTGGTCTTGTTGGTGATTTGCGGTCACCATTTCCACCGTAATGGTTCACTGCTTTTAATACTGTTATCTAAAAATTATTTTACTGAGTTATAATAAATATATTTGTAAATAATTAAAAAATATTTTTTAAAAATTCTTACACATCAAATAAATGGCTCAGTATGTAACGAAAATTGTTATAATAGCGACCGCATTCTCAACTAAGAACTTTTTATTATCTGTTTAGTTATTTATAGTCTACTCTATATCGATAGCATATTTTTAATATAGTATGCCAAATGTAATAAAATGTATAAACTATATCATAACAAATACCTGGAAATATACATTTGAAGTGGTGATCGACCTTTGCAGCTGTCACCTTCGCAACAGTTGGAGGCAGTGCTGGCATTGTCGCCTCCACGCCAATAGGAAGCGACACGGTCGCAGATCGCTATTGGGCTTAAGGCCGCTTTCAATGTACCATCTTTTACCTTGTGCCCCTTACCGTGTAGTGTGACCCGAAACCGACACTGGCCGCAATAATTAAATGTATTTGGAATTTTTAGTTATACATATAATTCAAATACATCATACATATATGTTTTACTTGTATAAGAACTAATATTATTCGAGAATTTGATGTAAATAAAACATCTTTAATAGTATATTATAACGTTTTATATAAAGTCTACATTGTCGTTCAAATGTCTTCGTAATATAATTAGGAAGAACCTAAGCTGCAAGTGACGGGATCCACAAACAGGCGTAACCACTTTACCTAATTTTTTCAAACATCACTCGTTTGTCATGTAGGTCAAATGCATTACGATGTCAAATTTGACCCTGTTTTTCTCGCTGAGTACTATAATACATGACCAAATTGATGATTGTGCAATTTTGACATATAAAATACAATTGTTAAAATGCTTTATACGTACTAGACAGACTATTTAACTGAAAACAATTATCATTTCTTTAAATTTTGTTGGGAACAATTATCGTCAGCATTAAGTGTATACAATAATATATTAATTACAACTTTCTTACTTAATTTTTTCATACTTAATTTCTGAGGTAGAAATATGATTATGTAGATGCTTTCATATACATTTACTTAAATTCTGTAAGAAATATAAGGAACACTTCATGATTGAAGCTAAAAAGTGAACGGCGACTTTTTTAAATAATTTAAATATATTTACTAAATTATTAAAATATTTGAGCCACTTTAAAAAATCTTTTGATTTTTTTTATACTTAAAAATAATTACTAAAATCTTAAACTATCGAAAATGAATTCATAATCATAAATGGCTTGATCTTACTAGGAAGCCACATAATCAATGAATATAATCAAAAATGCTGATTTTTAACATAATTTTAAACAAATCGTGAATAACTTTACTTCAAGGAGTTGCTAATTTAGGATATTTTTACGCACAACACACGGAAGTGTTATCAAACCTCGATAGATTTCGAGGTTTGTTGCTCGAAGTAGTTGCCGGCGAGTATAGCATTGGTTTAATCCTGTAACGGAGGTCATGACGGTGATTAAAATATAATGACGTAGAGTAAAAATATTTTTTACAGAGATTTACAACTCTTGTATAAGATAACCGTAGAACGCGGCCTCAACCGAGTTTTGTTGATGCTTTCTCGATCGCGAACCGGGTCGCGTTCTCGATGCCACTGTTGGTGAGTCGAGTCGCTGGTACCGATAACAGTCTTGACATATACACACACACACATAAAATATATGCGCTTTTGCGTGCTGTGCACACCTACATCTATCATCATTGTGTCAGGGTTAATAAATATTGTATTAACGAAGTTAACTATTTCATTTATTTATTGACAATTCGACATACATACCTATTATGAATGACAATTTATTTTGTTTCATTATGCAATTAATAAGATTTAAGTAAATAATAATTAGTTAATTAAAAATACTCTTATAATAATATATAAATATACATATAAGCAAACTGCAAAATATATTTTTTCCGAGAAATAAATTTCTATTATAGAAATATAATGTAGTTTAAACATCAAGGTTTTCCTAATTCGCTCGTTCATGACTCCACGCACTTACCATTTTCATACACTAATACTTATAAATTGTAAGTATGTCTCTGAATATCTTATGTATAAATATGAGTTCATCCTTATGATTTTTGTGCAAATTAGTATGTATCAAAATTCAGTAACTTTACATATATATTTCAAGGATTTATTATCATTCAGAACCATAACTAAACAATTTGACAGCTGCGACCCTCGCAGATGTTTGAGGAAGTAAGGGTCACATATTTAATATCAATCTGAAGTCAAGGTCTTGCCAATCCGTTTGATCATCTAGTTATTCATAGGGCAATAAAGCTTAAAGGTCAACATTACCGGCCTTTTCATTACCAAATTGCCCAACGTTCTTTTGCATTTCCGCGTTGTTGTTTACTCTTCTATCTGATTATAATCATATATACACAGTGCCCTTACGCTCTGTTTGCATTTATATCATAAGAATAAAGAATGTGTTGCTGTAGGGCCAACTTGATACCTATTTCCATTAATGTTATTTTCATTTTTTTATCTTAATGTCTTTATACAGTGCAACATTACAGTCAGTGTTTTGCTTTCCAATACTTGCGTTGCCAAATATTGTTGGTTAATTGCGTGCGCCGTTCATGTTGTAGACTGTACGTCGGTTTCAGTTCCCCGCACGACTCCCACTCATGTATGGCACTTGGAATGTTGCATAATCGCCTCGCGTAAACTCTTGCTCTTTGTATTTAAAACGTGTTAATTGTCCACGTAATCATTTCAAAATGATTTTACTGCCAACATTATACGTCACATTGTAATTTGCACATACCGTATCTCAAAACTCTTTACTTATATAATATCAAAATGTGTTATAATATGTTTTCTTAATATCTTATATACAGTCTAGGACCGAATTTGGCTGTTCATAAATCGTAGCAACTGTGGTCAAAAGTTCAACCGCTTCAGGTTTGTGCGTTCGTTTCGTGAATTGCCGTGTGTCCTCGGCCTCGCTTCGCTACTTCCGCGTCGGTGCTTATCCTCGGTTGGAGTTGCCAATGATTATCTTGTTTCTTTGATTCTAAACCTTCTTATATTCACAACAATATATTTACATATTTACTTTCTAGGTATCATCAACAATCGGCACGCGCCTCGCGAATGAAGTACGTAATAAGTTTAATTTATTTTACTAAACATTATACAAATACAGATGTAAAAATGCCTTTATATTACAATGGGAAAACTATTCAAACATCGATATTACGTCTATTTTGATGCATTACTGTGAATTCCTATTCACTCACGTTCAGAATAAACTACAACTAATTTGGTTTGCATACGCGACGTCACTGCAACCCACTAAGGTCATGACGTAAGACAACTTTATTAGAACCAATAGTTCGGCTTTGCGTCCTCTAGGTTATATAGGAGGTTGTACTTTTTCTATTATTATAAATAAAGTCTAAACAACAAGTCACATATGTGAATTAAATAAGAAACGTTGACATCATCATATTCTAACTAATTACTTATAGAGGTGAAATTTATTTAACAAACCATATTAATTTCATTATTGTTATAAGTTTCGAAAAATCATGGAGACTCGTAACTATAAAATGCTAAAAGAACACTTAATAGTTACATGAGTTCCATTTTATTAACGTTATGTGTATTATTTCTATGACATGATGTTTAATCAGCGTTTCCTGGATTTTTATCATTATCAATGCCATATCATTTTATAATACACTTATGAATTCGTTTCCTTATTAATTTATTGTACCTACAACAACATTTATATATCAATCTTAAAAAAGTAATTAATAAAATGACTTTCTGTCCTATGTCAATGAAATGATTTGGTGATGTTCATAGATTATGCCATGTAAGCATAGTTCTTCTATTATATTTAATAATATACAAGGCCTAATTGTCTCGCAGGGTGTTAAGAATTAAGTACATATGATAAGCTATAGTGAAAAAAGGAAAAGAAAATACCAATATTTTTAATTTATGAAAATTCATAGAATTTTATTGTTATTTCGCAACAATATATAACTTGCGCTAAAGAATTTATTGTATGATCGATGTTTGTGTATTATATGTCACGTTTCACGCGAGATGAATTTTAAAATATATAATGAGTGATTTCAAATCACGTACGGTTTCAAAAATGATGAACACTTAATTAATTTTATTATTTTTTAATCAAAATAATGTATTAATATATGTGTGATTAACCATCACTTTAATTACAATATATTCACACAGTACTCCTAAAGATAATTCGTTCCATTCTTCATTTTTCGTCTATTTTTGGGACATTGCCAGCAGCCGAGATCCATCGCGGTAGTGTGTCTAACGTTACTGAACAAAGACTTATTATAATTTTTCCCTATATTTTACTATTGAGTTGAATATTATTTAAATTCCAAAAATCATTATTAATAATATAAGTGCATTTTGTTTCATTGCTTCTACTGGCCCTAATAGTGTACATTTCCAACGAACTGATCGTCACAACACACGTGGCGCGGTCACCTTGTACGTCCTCGCACATCTCGGACAAATAGAGGTGTCATTTATTTCCGCATTCGCTTGTGCTGCTCGTCTGCAAATGGTTTATGTTAAATAACCTTGCATTTATAAAATTGTCTGATACTTAAAAAATATTTAAATTATCACTATGTACCGTGGACCACAGTTAACTAATTCATATATAGATAATATTTAATCTATTATATATTATTAATATTTTGTTTGCATATTTTGTCAAATTATATGTATAATTTTCCTCATAATATTAAAATCTAGCCATTTTAGTTTTAAATATTTAAAATGAGTATTAATTAATAATTGATTAGCTATAGATATTTCTTAAACAACAGTAAATATTTTTGTTGAATCAATAAATACATTACTTGTTTATTTTACTTAAAATTAGTATTGTTTTAAACGGATAGGAATAAAATTAACAAATTACTACTGTAATATAATTTAACGTGGTAACTAACGAGCTTTGACATTGAGAAGTTATTGTTACAAATTGCCACGGACCAAGAGACTATGACGATTGCCGTAACCTTGGCTGTATCGTATGTTTGATTACAATTATAATACACATTACATCTATGATTTACTTTAAGTGTCATTTTTTTACAAAAATAAAAAAAATCGTATTAATCTGCTTATTTTAGAACATGAACATCGTATAGCGGACAAAATTAAAAAATATAGCAATATTAAGTTATAAATATAAAATCATATATTAATTACAAGTTCTTATATGATACATATTTGAAAATTTATACGTTATAAAAATTTGAACGCAGCGGGGTTTGAACCCGCGCCTCTTGGATACCGTTCAAGACGATCCAAGAGTACGTGACCAAGAGGCGCGGGTTCAAATCCCGCTGCGTTCTAATTTTTATACGTTTTTTCAAAAATGTTTTCTAATCCTAAGTGTGGAATAACACTTTAAAAATAGTAAATATTCCTATATGATATTTTAAACGCAATATTTTTAAATACACTCAAGTATATAAACTATCGTTTAATATACTATATATAAAACGATAATTTCCCAAAAAATATAAAGTTATGAGAACTTAGTAGTTCGTATTATTTAAATAAACATTTGCGTAGATATGGCAAACACATACATAGTTTAGTTTAATTATAAAAGTATAAAACATTACAAACTAGATAAAAGAATTATTATATTCAGAACACGCTAACTAATAATATGGTTTATAAAATATTAAATTATTAATTGCTCAAGTCATAACGCTATGATATGTCTAGTATGTCATGCAGAAGTATATAAACACGTCACAATAAACACAATATAATAACAATAATATATATATATATATTTATGTATATATATGTATATATATGTATATATATATATATATATATATATATATATATATATATGTATATATATGTATATATATATATATACTACATACATACATTAGATTATTTATTTTTAGATATGGAACATTGTCTAATAATCAATAATCTTAAAATGTGTTTATGTAAAATCATCTAAAGCAGGTAAAATTTTACATGGTCAACGCGTTGCAGCATCATTCTTTTGTGCTATATTCTGACGATGAACGTTGACCTTGTACCCATTTATGTGGTCTATTATCAATTTTCGCTAGTAAGATTAAAGCAAACTAAAAACGTATTGCGAAGGAATACGAATAGATAGGTCGCTTAGTTTAAGAACTGAGCTGAACTAATGAATTCAAATATTAACATCATACATAATTTTTTTTTGTTGATAATTATAATTTAGAAGAAATATAGATTCATAGTGAATAAGGTAATTTGATTATATAGTTATGTATTATTATTATTATTTATTGACAACAAATTTATATTATATAGTATAATGGCACACAAACTCCTATTTATGTAAAAACATACAGTACATACATGCAGTATTAAAAATATGAGGCTAAAAACTAATATAGTAGTTATTTTATATGCATTTAAGTATAAAATACGTGTTTAAATTCGCAATATAAATGCCACAGTGGGATGTGCTTAGTAAACATTCCGTCCTTCAAACAGCCCAGTCGAGAACCCTATTGTCAGGTCGTCCTCAGGACGTCTGAGTCATAGCACGCAGTTGTCGTTAAGAGGGCATTGCTCACTTGGTTACTCCCCCCTGCAGTGGCACGTCCGCTGCATCATTGAGACATCACTTGGAAAAATTGAAACGTATGTGATACCTATTTGTGATCATTGTTCATCGTCCTAATTCTATTACCATTGTGTTTGAAGTGACTTTTATAAGTCACTGCCAATTTATATGACAATGTAATATTGTTAACCGTTTTAGTAACTTTGTAAATATTCGATTGCATAATTAGTAAGCCAGCTATTATTTTCAATCCTTAAATCAACTTAAAATGTACTCCTTAATCGACTTAATAAAGAGACTTTCGTTATATTTACCTAAAATACATAAGTAAATTAACATAATTATATTAGAACAACGTGCCGAGGGCTTTAAATATAGAAGAAGATACTAGCAGGTCGGATGACATCTATAATAAGACCCCGGGAGACCGATGAAACGCGCGTCGGAGATTACTCAAGCTTTTACCGGTTGTTGACTTTAAACAACTTTATAGATTTTAATAAAATATTTAAATATATTAATATAATAGTTATGGTAATCTGTTTTATAGGGTGTTTTTGAAGACTCTTAACAAGTTTTATAATCACACTGACTACTATACATAGTCGAGTATCGTTCTATCGATTTTTATTTAAAAATAAAGAGATACATTTCTGCCCTCAGATAAATATATGTAATACACTAACGCAGGGCTTTAATAAAATTATTAAGTCAATTTGAAATAAAAATTAAAGTTATATGGTATTTCAGCAATTGTTACCGATAAAAGGAGCGGTTAACTGAAACTAGATGTAGGTCGTTCGGGCCGCTCTACTTGCCATAGTGGCAAATTTGTTGATCGACCTCGAACAGATCGCTTATATCGGATATCTTATCAATATTCTTTGCTGTAAAATGTGGTCAACAAAAATTGCAAAATCAATGTAGATATATAGATAAATATATAAATACCACAGTAAAAATGTGATTATATATTTACACATAACATAAAATATTTAAAATTAAGATATATTGTATCTAGTAGAAAATATATATTTATTTTATTAAAATAGTAATTAGAATAATTTAATTAAGATAGTAAAGTAAATCTGTTTAAAATATACAATCAGCTAATTATTTCTCAAGTTTTATAAAAATGAAAATTATCTTATTAGGTGTTGACTTGATCCTGTCACTCCGTCGACTCGTCTTCCATCAACATATTTAATTACTGGGTCGCTCCGATTAATAAAATTAATGTAGCCTACTTTTATTAGTGACTCGTTGGACACTTTTTGCGCTGATGTCTGTAATGCGTTACACGTTAATCGCGGTTTGTAACAATAACCGTTTCCCTTTGCCCTCGTTTTGCATGAATACGTACAATACTTTTAAATTTTATATAAGTATGTGTACAATAACACAAGATGAAGACATGAGTTTCCTATAAAATAAAAATTACAAGACATAATTGTATGAAATAAATAGTAATCTTCTAGGTATCATGTTTTTATTTCTGTGAAATTGTATAAAAAATAAGGGCTAAGTATTTATTTTCTCTTTTAACAATGTGTATTCGCACTACTGGCCCCTTTATTTTAGTGGTTTTCATACTGGATAAAGTGGCAGGCTAGAGGACACAGTCCTCATTCTAAAAAACTACCGGGCCACACAGCTGCTGAACATCGAACAAAGCCACCGCACGCGAGCTGTGAACGGATGCAGTGTAGTGATGAAACTGACACAGATTCTAACGTGTATTTGGTAATCGAACTACAGTACGTGAAAGTCTCGCAGGACGGCAAAATCTTGCATTGTAACGCCCTACTTCGGCTTACTCTCGACGTTTTGGCGACACCAAAACCTAAAATCAGAAAGACGCTTAAAAATGTTAAGTCTTCTTAAAGCAAGAAGTTATTGTTCACTAATGGACACATCGGTGCCTACGTACTGGAACGAGCAAAACCGTGTTCGCGGCACACATTTAGGATGCGAAATCGCGATTGTTGATTGGTATATTGCGTTGTTGCTACATTTTCGCCTTGCATTCTATTCCATGAGACTTCAAGTATCGCCATTAGGCCACTAGGTCACTAGTTAGCATACCTGCTAATTATAATGTACAATACAAAATAGTTATTTTATATTACCATTTATTTCTAATCATTTCTTAATAATGTTATGTAAAATTATATCCTAGGTATCCCAGGCATGAATGTGATTTTTTTGGCTAGTTTTCACATGATTATTATACAAATATTGCGAAACAATAATAAATATTTTTGTTATGATGTGGGATGTTGGGAACGTTTTGGGTATGATGTGGTATGAACAAAATCTTCCAAGAAATTGATTTCAAAATTATAACGATAGAATATATCAATGACATACATTCGTACATTCTGGAATATATATTAACATTTTTTTATAGTAAGCACTAGTATATATATTTATTAAATCCGAAAATGTTAAGAATTTTTACGTAAATTACAAATCTATAGAAATTAGTTAGTAGGTAGTATTAATCTATACAAATTATATTTCCTAAGATAAAGATAAAGTTTTATGAATGTCCTAAATTCGTTTCGGAGGAATCGGTTTTCGTTCGCATTGTTATAGCGGACGGGACCAATTTGAACTTAACTGTTATTCTTAACTCACGATGACCCCTTGGTTATTCTTTAATTTTTACTAAAATAATGACATAATATTTTAATTATGGCTGTATAGTTTTCTTTTAAATATACAATGAGCACTGTAAGCAATATGGCTCTTATATTTAAATCGATTTTAGGGAAAATATATCATCACTATTGCTAATTATAAAGCGAATATTAATTGTAATAATGACGGTTTTAATCATTTTATGAAACTAAATCATTTTGCCTTAGTAAGACAGAAAAATTATGTAAAAGTTAAATTTAATGAACTAAAGGATTAGGAAACATTTTTGAAAAAACGTATAAAAAAAATTTTATACGTTTTTTCAAAAATGTTTTCTAAGTGTGGAATAACACTTTAAAAATTGGAAAAAATTAAAAATAGTAAGAACTAAAGGAGTTAAAATAATGTTTTATGCTTACGTGCAGAGACTGTAAACATCTGGTAATCTTGAAAACATGAACTGTTTTGAAAGATTCATCTTTGTCAGTCTTCCTGACCGCGGTCTACTGTAAAGATGCAAAGTCACATCGTTAGATTTTCGAAAGCTTCTAATTTTTCACACTTGTATTATAATCAATGTTAATATCAGATGGTATATGGTATCCACTAAATTGACTATTAAATATGATATTTAAAATAAATCATATTGCAGGCTCGGGTCGGCCAGCGAGTGCGGCGGTGGGGGGTCGGGCGGCGGCGCGCCCGCTCCACAGTCGGCGCGCGTGTCCTCCAACGGCGCCGGCGGGATGGCGGTGAGCCGCGTGCCCAGCCCGTTGCACGACGGGAACACACCCGTCGCGGAAAACTGGTGCTTTACACAGGTATATTATTATTTGCAAAACCTTCAACCCTAAAAATTGTCTAATAGAAGCATGTGTATGAGGGCTAATATTTCTTTCAGTAGGTGGATGACTTTAATTGTGACTTCTATAATTGTCTACAATTATATCTCTTTTGGTAAAAAAAGATCGAGGGATTTACTTAAACATAAAATATAATTAACATACTGTTAAAAAAATGTTAATGTTAAATAAAATAAAAGATGTATTTTTTGACAAAATGGGTTTTTCTTATGTAAAAATTACGGCGCCTTATGCAAAAGCCCAAGCCAGTATCCAATGTTTCGTAATTGATGATGATGAATTGACAACCTAATGGTAAAAAAGCTAACTACGGTAGAATAAAGAAATTGACTGATTGAGTAATTTGCTTTAATCTTCACTCTTGAAACATTACGTGCTTTTAAGCAAATTACGTTACTATGAATATCACAAAATAGATTAAAAGTTTATTATTTACATTTTATATTATGATGTTTATTTTTAATTTCAATGTGTTAATGAACATATCATTACAAAAATATATTTAAAGTCGAATTAGTTAAATTGGACAGCATTTATTCATATTTTTTTTCTAGGGTCGAAAAAAGAATGAATTAATTCGTTCTCCTTGCTAAGTTCTCTCTACATCTAAATCACCATTATGTTTATTTACATGAGATACATAAAAAAGGAAAAAGACTGTAGAAAGCAAAAGCAAGTACTCATTTCTCTATATTATAATATGACACATAATGGAGAATAACATTTAATCAGTCGTCAATATTTTTAGTTTCATGTAGAAACGTCTCAAATGTTGCGTATTAAATATCACATCTACTTTCTATTAGCGAAAATATCATGCAATTTGTCCCATACACTTATACTAAATTAGGATGGACCATACGTTTATGTTTATGTATTGTGTTTTATTGTTTACTTTATGTATTGTTTATGTAAAATTAACGATGAGAAAGTAAATGTTCATTTGAATAATATGTATTATGTAGACTTACATATACATACTTTTTACATAGTCATCTATGCATAAAAATGACAATTAGCTTGAAACATTGATCTTATTAAATAAATAATATTGTAATAAGGTAGTGTTATTCTAAATTTTAAAAGCAATCAGATCAACCGTTGGACAAGCTATAGATGTCGATCTCGAATCATTTTTTTAATATTTTTTGGCAAAATCTATTTAGTTCGTGAAAGAACGGTATTTCAAACTCGTTACCAAGAGCGGTGCCTTTGGTTATTAAGGTCTCGCTCGGTTTCAATAGTTTAGTAACGGTCCTTAAATTTTATTTATGCATCACAATTATTTAACACTGTACAATATATTAATCTCTTTTAGGTATTATTATTGTTCTTTGGAAAATGTTTGATCAATTAAACTATTGTTTCCTCATACACTGTTGGAATAGTACCAAGATACGTTCAAAGCACGTGCATAGCGCGTAACTCACACAAACTCACGTGGTATTTTCTGATTGACACGTTTTTCACTTATCTTAGTTAAGAGTTTCTTATTAAACTTAGTGATATTGTAAAAGTATTATCTTAACGTTTTATATAAGTACACAATATAGGAAGTTATATCCATGTAGTCAGATTTAGATTGATTAAACTTTACAACGTGAACATCAATATGTTACGTAATAAATAAATTACTTGTTCGGGACTCAATTTTCGCATTTGGTAAATATGTCCAAGCGGGGATGATGCGGGCGGCCTTGAAACGGGTCGGTGACCGGGCGAAGACCTCAACATCACCGCAAGTCGGCAAGCCAAGCAACGGTCGGGGGCAACGACCAGGTCCCAAGTGTCGAACGCCTAGTCCTGACCTCCGGTTACTCATGTGCACACCACAACCAAACGTGGCCCCCAAACGCGTGTTCAACAGCCGTTTAAAAAATAGACTACACTTAAAATTATTAGCTAAACTATATAACAACGTTTTGATATTTGTTCATATTACGCAAATGCTATAAATGTTCTTTTAATACCAATAAGTCAATAATATGATTGAACACAAAGATCCTGAAAACATATTACGCAAACGTTACGAAATTGGCAAACGCCTTGTCTTTATTTGCGTCTTGTAAATCGATAACCTCGCCACATTTAAAATTAAACATTTTCATATATGTGCATGGTTTAATACCGTGTTTTATTTGTCATAGAGACGATCATAGAGTCTATACGGATTCTTGTTTTAAAGCCATGAGCGACGATAAAAAATCAGCCACAAAAGATGTAGTAACAAATACTCTACTAGAACGGGAACTGATCACTTGAAACAGTATAAATTTTGTAAAAAATGAGTAGTAGGTAATACGATCAAATTTGTTATGAACCTGTTACGTATTGTTAACTAATGATGTTAACCATCAGTTAACCATAATTAGTTTTGAATATGCTTATTTCATTGTTGCAGGTCAAGGTGGTGAAGTTCAGTTACATGTGGACAATAAATAATTTTAGTTTTTGTAGAGAAGAAATGGGTGAAGTGTTAAAATCATCGACATTCTCAGCCGGTGCTAGTGATAAATTAAAGTGGTGTCTTCGCGTAAATCCTAAAGGACTCGATGAAGAGAGCAAAGACTATTTATCGTTATATTTATTATTAGTGTCGTGTAATAAATCAGAAGTTCGAGCAAAGTTTAAGTTTTCAATATTAAACGCGAAAAGGGAAGAGACAAAAGCAATGGAATCACAACGTGCTTACCGATTTGTTCAAGGCAAAGATTGGGGATTCAAAAAGTTTATTAGAAGGTAAATTTTAATGTTATACTAGGTTTCACACTTTTTAACAAGTAACATTTAAAAAAGTAGAGTGATATTTAATAAAATAATTTAAATATAAATTAGAAACATTTTGCATTAAGTACTTTATTTGTAATTATCGAAATGACAGATATTTTATTTGTAACAAAACAAATAATACGAATAAGAAGAAAAAAACCAGTGATATTTCATATTAAAATTAGTATGTTACATACCTACGTTGGATTTAACACGTCAGTAGAAATCATGATTTGTAGAAGGGTAAAATATAGATATCTGTTTATAAGACGTACCAAATAGCTGATTGGTAATGTGTACAGAAATATTTGCTATGACGCATTTACAACTGATAAGATGCACTAAGAGCTTGCTTATAATACAGTAATCCTCTCTTTCTCTAGATTATAAATGTTTAGTATTGAATAATTACTAATAGTAACTAATAATTACTAATAGCTATGTTTAAAAATGTGTAACATTTTTAAACATAACTATTCATCATCCTAAAAAATAAATATATATTATATTTGTACCAAATTGATATTTATTAAAGATAGTAATGGCTAATTATTTGGTATTCCTATTGGCCACGACTTGAAACTTTATCGTCCACTCCAAAAAATGTTCTTGGAAAATTGATAATGTTACTGTTCTCTGAAGTTATTATTTGTGAATAAAAAGTGGTCTAACAAAATTTTATTACATCGTGAATATCTATTCACGATAGGTACAAAGTATATGTTTTGAATACACTATTTAGCAAACGTTCCTTTTGAAATTATTACTTTCATATATATGCAAATAAGAGTAATATTATGTTGTACGAGTTCGTTCGCTATAAACATGAATTGGTCAAATAATTGGTTATTTCTTAATTCCAGAGATTTCCTATTGGACGAAGCGAACGGACTATTGCCCGAAGACAAACTGACCATATTTTGCGAAGTGTCAGTTGTCGCAGACAGCATTAATATTAGCGGGCAGAGCAACGTTGTTCAGTTCAAAGTCCCGGAATGTCGGTTATCGGACGACTTGGGCGCGTTGTTCGACAATGAAAGGTTCTCAGACGTCACGTTAGCGGTAGGCGGCAGGGAGTTCCAGGCGCATAAAGCTATATTAGCAGGTACGCTTATCCATGGCGCATGATAGACTGTTTTTTTTAAATTCCGCTGTTTAAGTTTTCCCTATTTAAATGAACTTAAAATTATATGAAGTATAACCTATGAACTATATACAGTGTACATTACCTACTGATATATTATGTATATCCTTATTTGTATGCAATACCTAAACCACATAAATGAAATAGAATTATTACATTTTAAAGTATTTTGCTGTTAGTTTTACAACGTGCATACGTTTTATTGGACTCTACAGTTACAGTCTGAATCGGAGCATATCAGGATATATAATCTGCGCATCCTGATATGCGTTCCTTAATAAATCCAAGAACATTCCCAGATCACGTAACTGACATAGCTAACTATCACATAAAACTTAGTGAATTAGGGAGCATTATAATCTACATAACCTATGCATTTGAATAATAAAAAAAATGTATACTTAAATTAGTCTATAGTCATGTCGCTGGGGAGGCGATATTCTTATATGGATAAATAAACAATTCATTATTTTGAAACAACAATTAATAACTTTGTGTACAGCGCTGACTTGATAACTGCGCAATAAACATTACAAATATGCCTTACACGTATGGAATTTCCGCTTGGGGATGACAAAAATACGTAAATGTTATACGTAACTAATATATATGTTATTATCGAAAAAAAATGCCAACACCTAATTAAGCTCATGCAAAAAATATGTCATGGGAGTAATGCAATCGCTTCGTTGCTGGGTTATCGTTATATATTGGCCGACTTTTCAGTCGCCGTTACATTTATTTTATAAATAATATGTATAAATAGCAAGTAATATTTTTATTTTTTTAGCACGGAGTCCCGTGTTTGCAGCGATGTTTGAACACGAAATGGAAGAAAGGAAAAGAAATCGAGTGGACATCACCGATGTGGACCACGAAGTATTAAGAGAAATGTTGAGATTCATATACACAGACCGTGCGCCAAATCTCGATAAAATGGCAGATGACTTATTAGCGGCTGCGGATAAGGTATTATCACTAGTGCTTTATTTTTATTATTTTTCTCTATTGGTATCGAGAGGAAGTCCACACCTAGTAACTCAATCAATGATTAGGCAAAGGCTCATTATAAAAAGTGACGTTCAATGTTTGATTTAAACTTTAGTTAATAATGAATGGCTTATACGTTACGTCTTTCATAAGATAGTAAGCTCTTTGTAAATCTCGTAAAATACTCTTCTTAAGCCTCGACTTTGTAATGATATTGAATTATCTCAACATTCTGTACAATTAGATTAATATTTTTGTTTTATACACTTATCATACGACTTCGTTCTTTTGATAATTAACTACGACACACATGTTTATAAACTGGTGATTTTTACAATAATTAGTCTGGTAGTCAATGCATAACAAATTATTATCGAAGAAAATATTTTTTATTTTAGTGTTCGTATCTGTTGAGTATATCTGTCTGCCATTTTGTCGTCCAAATTATCTTAGCCTGACTCTCTACAATGTCTTTTATAAATTCCTTAAAAAAGTTTATATACATCATCTGTGTTTTATACGTAATAAAAATATTTTTGTCTTCATTTGGTACTTATTCAATAAATATTTGAATTATTAAGGAAATATAAAATGTTATGCATCTAATCACGAAAAAAATATCTTGATTAAATTTGTGTTATTAACTATAGTTACAAAATGCTTTAGGCCGGTCGTAGCGCCATGAGACAGTCTCTGACTGTAAACGCGATCGGTTACGGGTTCGATTCCCTCGATTATGTGTAATGTACTCATATCTGTAAATATTACTTGCGTGAGTCTAATAGTTTTAAACTTATTATAGTTTAATAATGTTTGCAAAAAAATTAATTATACGTTTTAATTGTTTTGTTACTAAATATGATAAATAAATAATTTGTTTTAATTTACAGTATGCGCTGGACAGACTGAAGGTGATGTGTGAAGAGGCGCTGTGCCTCAGTCTGTCGGTGGAGACGGCGGCCGACACGCTCATCCTCGCGGACCTGCACTCCGCCGACCAGCTCAAAGCGCAGACAATAGACTTCATCAACACGTCAGTTCATTTCTTTGTTTTATTAAGTATAATATTCATAGTACACTTTTATTATATAAAAAAGATTTTGATGTGTTATGTATAAAAAAATCAGCACAGTAGTAGAATTGCGAACACAATGACGCGCTTTGTCTTACCGGAACGAAGAATTAAAAAAAATTAAAGCCATAAATATAATATATTATATAATATATAAAAAAATTAACTACTACTTGACTAGCTTAATATTGAATTATTTAAAACAAACTTCATTTCATTATAAGTAAATGTAAGTAGTTTTTAATTGAACTTTTACATATTTTATTTATTATAAGTTTAGCTAAAGGTGGTGCTGTATATATAACACAGAGGCCATAGTAGTTATACGTTCGATTTTCACTAGTGGAAATGGTACTCATTAGTGAAAATCGAACGTATAACTACTATGGCCTCTGTGTTTTAAATAATTCAATATCCAGCTAGTCAAGTAGTAGTTCAAGTGTAGTTAAAACATGTATTTGAGTGTGACCGGGGCATGTTTCAGGAGTCACGCGACGGACGTGATGGACACCGCGGGGTGGAAGAACATGATCTCCTCACACCCGCACCTCATCGCCGAGGCGTTCCGCGCGCTCGCCACGCAGCAGCAACAGATACCGCCCATCGGGCCCCCGCGCAAGCGCGTCAAGCAGGCCTAAGGCCCCGCGCCCCTCGCCCGGGCCCCCTGCGCCGCCCCGTACCAAAGACGCGCACTCGCCGCCGCCCCGCCTCCGTAGACAGCCAATGTGATAATACAGATTAAATATAAATACAGAATAAATATTGATAAAGTTATTTTTTTGCAACCGAAGCAATAACCTCTTTGTATCCAAACGTAAGCGTATTTTTGCAAGTAGCGTTTTGTACTTAGTTGTGGAGTGGAATTGAGGGCGCGGGCGGCGGGCGGCGGCCGGCGGACGCGCTCGTAGAATCCTCGCCGGATTCGTCGCTTCGTTCACTATTATTGATCTCAAGACGATATTCGATCCTAACGTTTGTCTCTCGCGGTCGTCTGCCGCTTTAAACGATTACTTTTAATGTGTATGTTATGGTATACTGGACGCTTTTTGCGCGTTTACGTAGTTTTCAAGTAGGCTCGAAGTATATTTTGTGTATGTCGTTTCTGTGAACGTTATTTTACGGTTATGTTAATGTAAATTATTGCAATGTATTCGATATAGACCTCATATTTAAACGGACGGTAAATGTCGTGAATTATTGAATACGATCGTCGGATGAAGAGAAGGAATGAACGAAAGGAGTATCTTCGTCTAGTGAGATATCGGTATTCGTCGATTCGCAGAATCGTAAGTCGCTTTCAGAATATTCTCGGTAGACGTTTAAAGTAGCACTTTTGATCTACTCGAAGTAGTGTGGTAATTGAATGCAATAAGTGTTTGTAAAGTTGTGTAACATAGTTTTGTACAAATGTGTTGTGCGCCCGAGAGTGGGCCGTGTGGTTTTCTGTACAAAGCTCTGTGACATTAATTTAGCTGTCGTAGGTGACTCGAGTGATTGTAATAAGTCTATTGAATTGTTGGTGTTGTATATAGATGAGCTATGATCCCACCATTACAATATATCTAAGTACTAAATTTTAAGCGGTATCACTTTGAGACACCATTCATTTTTATTACACATAGGTGATATTCCAATGAAATAATGTGATTTTTCTGTATATTTAAAGTAATTAAATTTTATTTCAAATGACAAATTGTCCTTATTTAAAAATAATTTTAGTGAATGGTTTATAGTCATTGGTTTGCTTCATTGAATGTATTTCGTGTTTTTCAAGTCAATTTATTGTTCTTCATTTAAGCTCGTTCTGTTGATATAATTTATATTGTTGTTTTAAATTTCAAATTCGCTTTATCTGTATCCATTGTTCTAGTTATACAATTTGAATATGAAATTCTTACTCTTATAATTTTCATATTAAAAATGTACCAATTTCAACATGTTACTACAATATAAAGGTAAATAGAAATATACTGTGGCCAATAAATTAATAATATTTATAATACCATTTTATACCCACTTCCCATTTACATACTGGCAGCTGTTGTCGCGTAATATGATAGTTACAAAACAATTGTCAGAAATATTAACTGTGATTTTCGAAATTGTCAATAAGTTGAGCAAATAAATGAAATAATGTAATGTAATTTGTATATTATTTTAACCCCATAAACCTTTTAAGTTGTTATTGGTATGATTCTGTTATAAGTAGTATTCACATGTTTACGTACTCAGTTTTAAGATTTTTTTTTTTATTTAAATGAAATGCAAAAGTAATAGTCTCAAAAGTATTGTGACGAAAGGTATGTATATATGTATGCATTATAGTGCGATCGTTTTTGAAAAATAAATGTGAAAAACTATATAACGTGTTAAATAAATTAAATTACTTTCTATTTGCTATTAGTGGCAGGTTCCATAAGGAGTTTTAAAAATTAAAGATATATAAAATGAAGTTCGTATTATTAGATCGTTCGTTTTATTTTACCAAAATAAGAGTTAAAAGCTTTGTCACTTTTTCACATAATGATTTTTAAAACTCTAATTATTTATATATTCAATATTTAATGTCAAGGTACATTGCACAATATATTTGGCTATAAATTTTACAAACGACAATATACAAATAATAATCAGCTTCTAAACTATAATATCGTATCTCCGATAAACTCGCTTAAAATTCCGTTTTAAAACTTAATTTTTCATTAAAATAATAAAGTTCTACACTATATTGAAAATTACAAAGAATTAAATTATCCTTAAGAATGAAAATAATATCTAATTATTTGCTTTATAGTAGTAGCAATTTTATGATGCAATGCGATGAAAGGCTAAATTAGTTTAAAAATTTATAGAAAGAATTAATAGTACAGAAGCCAATGGCAGACTTATATGACCAAAGGGGTATCAAGCGGTAATCGGTAAGACGCATCTGAAGCTGCAGTTCGGTGGATGGTAGGGGCGGTGGCAGCCTTCAGCCAGAAGTTGGTTTCACGTTCACGAGAGTATATAGGAAAAAAAAATGTTCAATCATTTCCTCTATACTAAAAATTCTAGTGATGATAATTTCTATATATCTATGAATAAATAAATTCGTCCATTGGCTGTATAACGGTGGACAGACCGTCTGCGCTGATGCTTAAAAAGTTGTAACGATGTACTTAAGAAGGAGTATTCTTTTACTATTTATAACTGACAAGGTTTCCCTCGACATGCTGGAAGCTATTTTTTTATTAATAACAACATTATAATTACATTCGTATCTGAATTATATTTTTTGTCTTATCATATTCCAACATACAGTGTTTCCCAATAGGGATGATAGGATTTTGATAGCTCACAGCCGCCATCTTGGTTGTTTAACATTTAACATTTGTGTTGTTTTGTGTTCAGTAATGTTTGCCATTTAATCATGAACAAGTTCACGTTACCTCAATGTTTGAAAATTGTCCAAATTTTTTATCAAAATTCGAGAAGTATTGTCTCTACTCAAAGAGCATTTCGTGCTAAATATGGTCGTCATGGTATACCGTCTGAGCTCGCTATATGTCGCATAATCCAACGACAACGGATAGACCTTAGTGAAGAAAATATTGCCGCCGTGTCAGCCAGTGTCGAAGAAGATCAAAATGTTTCCGTTCCACGACGTGCACAAGAATTGGGCTTATCCAGAATGACAACCTGGCGAATTTTACGTATGGATCTTGGCCTACATTCATATAAGATTGTGTTGGCACAAGAACTCAAGCCAACAGACCATCGATTACGCCGTGAATTTGCTGATTGGGCGCTTGAAATGTTGGAAACGGACACAGAATTTCCTAGGAAAATCATCTTTTCAGACGAGGCTCACTTTTGGCTCAATGGTTTTGTGAACAAACAGAATTGTCGTTACTGGAGTGAGTCAAATCCAAGAGTGATTCATGAAACACCATTACATCCTGAAAAATTGACTGTTTGGTGCGGATTATGGTACGGTGGAATCATTGGCCCGTACTTTTTCAAAAACGACGAAGCCCGTACTATTACTGTCAATGGCGACCATTATCGTGACATGTTGAACGATTTTTTTTCCTGAAGTGTATGAAATCGATGCGGACGACATTTATTTTCAATAAAATAGTGCGACATGCCACACTGCGACCGTCACAATGGATTTATTGCGTGATAAGTTTGGTGAGTCGGTTATTTCTCGCAACGGTCCTCACAATTGGCCACCAAGATCATGCGACCCTTGGGCTATTTTTTGTGGGGATATGTTAAATCTCAAGCGTATGCCAATAAACCAGCTACGATTCAAGACCTTGAACGCAACAATCGAGCTACTATAGCGGCCATACCAGCCGAAATGCTGCACCGAGTCATCGAAAATTGGACCGATCGTATTCACCAGTGCAAAAAAAAGTCGTGGCGGTCATTTGAACGATATTTTGCTTAAATCATAAATAGCATAAAATTTCCTATCAAATAAAGCACGAAATTCGAACATATATTACATGTTTTATTTCAATTTCAAAACATATCGTTCTTATTGGGAAACCCCATACTTCGATTAAATGGATCCCACATATAAATTCTTTGTAACAAATAAATTACGTTAGCACCAACATTTTAGTCAGAGGAAATGCTAGGTAAGGCTACCGCCGCTCATCCCACTCACCGATACGCAGCGGACATTAGTGAAGCTATATACTACTATTCTCTTATACATTTCATTAATTATCATTTGAGAGGAAAAAAGCCCAAAATTTGCCTCAGCAGCTGTACCACAAGCACGCACACTTTATAATATAACTATATAACGAGTTTATATATCTAGTTATTAATATCATTAATAAATTGCCAAGATAAGTTGCATCATATATTTGACTAGAAGTGTAGTGTATTTAAATAATATTGAGATAATATTAAGATTTTTCGATTAATTATTAGATATTTTAAGATATGTTGACATGTACTGCTCCTCATGTGGGGTTCAGGCATTCCCTGGTGGAGCAGTTTCTAAATTTTATCAATCCAAATAATCCAATTTATCATCATTAAGTAAATAAATTAGCCTGTCTAACATTTTCGTTTATTTAAGATTAGTTTGTAACTATGGCTCTAGTAGATTTTTTAAAAAGTTATTAAAATATATTTAGTGGGTCGCTGTAGATTTAATTCTCATACACTTAACTAGTCATGGTGTGGCTAATTTCTTCATTTTGTCCGATGTGCACTATACACAACATTTTTTTCGTATCGAATTTCGTGTGCACATAATATTTGATTATTGACGCTCATTAAATAAATTATGCATACAATAATAAGAAAATAAAAAAGGCACACACCTTTAAGTTGTTTTTATTATTCACTTTTTTAACAACAACAAATGATGAGAGCCAGCATGTAATTTAAAATGCATCTCTTTTATAACTGGACGAAATGTCAGATAGTTTATTAATAATTAAATTATCTATATCAGTGGAGATACTAAAATAGGGAAATAATAAATAATGTATTTTAATTGAAATAAAAGATAAGCCCCTGTTTAGCCACCCTTACTGCCCATATAAAAAATACATAGACTGAATATATCGACAAATGTCAAATATTAGAAGATATCTATTCGCAAGTTAGTTATTCTGTCAACTCAATTGTAGTACCTATATAAGATTAGTGGCGGTTATTTGGAAAAAGTGATTATTGAATAATAATTCATTCATTAATTTAAACAACTAATAAATTTAAAATATGAACAACTCCATAGATGATAAAAATGATAGTGGTAAGTTGTAATACAATAAATTATAAATTATTATAGTTATGTTTCTCACTATTCAATAAAAAATTAATTAAGATACTAAGCCATAATTATCGGATACGTACCAGTTGTGACTAAGTTGGTGAATTGACGGACTTTTTTAAAATATAAACAAGAATTTAATCAAAGACAATACGATTAAATCCATGCAGGTAAAAAGTATTAAAATCACAAAAAAAACAGAATTAATTTTTTTAACAATAAGTGTGCATTTTTAATTAACAATTTCCTTACGATGAATGTAGATATTATAACTAGTTTTATTTATTCCTTATAGTAAAGATAGTGTTATAAAAATGGTGTTTATTAATAATTCTTCTGTTTATTCATTTATAAAAAAAAATAATATACAAATGTATCTGATATAAAGAAGTATTTTTACAGTAAAAAAATACAAATGAATTTGAAACCACTTAACAAATTTACAGATCAAGATATGCTTAGTCCTGACTTTACTCCGAGAAGAGCTGCAAGAAATAGGACAAAACCAAAAAGATATGATAATTACTTAGATATGACACCTGTAAAAAGAAAAACTTATAACTGTGTTGAAAGTTCTGATGAAGATATAAATGAAGAATCAGCACAAAAGTCTAAAGGTTTGTTACACTTTTGTTGTCTTTCTGTCTTTCTTACATTTTCATAGTAAATTGATAGATATATAAATATTTTCTCACCCATTCTATATTACACTTTTAATAATATGATATTCAAGGAAGAGTGGTAGTATTGCATACCCACTGCTTACAATTATATACTTCTGAATGGCTCTAAAAGGAGACCAATTAAATAAGTTAGTGCTTATTTTACTAAATTACTTCTTAAATACATCATTATTTTACATGATAATAAGACTATAAAAAATAATAATTTATATATAAATGAACAAAAATGTTATACTGATATTAACTGTAAATAAATAAATATAATTTCAGCGCTTTTTGGTAATGATGATGTAGATGGTACTGACATATTTAAATTTAAATCACGTCGTACTAAAAATCACCTACAAAACAAAGTAAAGGCTGCTGTTATAACCTCAACAAATTCCCCAATGAAAACTCCAAAGAAAAATTTACTCCTAAAAGCCAATGAAGCTACCCCAAGGCATGTTGTAAATATGATGAAAAAAAGTGAGTATAGTATGCTAACTGTTAAATTTCTGTCCTAAGTACTGAGATAAAATAGAAAAATAAATTATTGAAAAAATGAAAAATATACAGAACATTATATATACACAAGTTATTGTTCTGACAAGTACATCAGGTTCATGCTATGAAAATATTCTATTGTCATGGTGCATGGATGTGAATGCTATTTTCATATAAATTGGAAAAAATACAATAATGCATTATGAAATATTTTCTTTCACAAATTGATTAGTTTGAAAATTGATTTAATTTTCTCTTACTATGCAACATTCCAGAAATCATTCAAGCAGTGGAAAGTGATAGTTCAGAAAGTGATTTTTCTGGTAGCAGTAGTGATTTTGTTCCTGACAAAAGCCTGGAGGAGGTATATTGTTAATAATATTGTTTATTTCTTTCCAAACAAGGGTTTTTCTTAATAACGCAGCCTATTTTTATTAAAGATCTTAGCATTATGTTTGGAATTTTTGAATATAATACATATTGTTTTTGCAAGCTTTAATTTTTTCTGTACAGCATATAACTGCTCATTGAATGTAAATAGAAATGTATAAAAAATTCTAAACTAAAGTTTAAAATAGTGTTATTTATAAAAATGTGTCAATGATTCCTACTTATGAGTATTATGTAATTAATCCCTACATATGGACCAAACCCACAACAGTCGCATTTCAGTTGCACTATGTCCCACTATGCTACAGTGATCATTATTCCTTTTCTATATGTTTAATGAGATTTAACTAAATAACACATTGTTTATTCACAAGTTCATGTTAACTGTTCATTTTTATTATTCTATTTATAGAGTGAATTATCAGATGCCAGCAGTAACTCCGAAACTGAAGATGAAAGTGAGCAACAAAAACCAACACTAGTGCAAATCACAGCTAGTAAAAATAAAGTTAAACAGAAGCATTCTGAATATTTTGTAATACCAGATAATTATTTTATGATGAACTCTAGTAAGAAGGTAAAAATATTCAATAATAGTAAAGTATTTTAACAATGAAAATAGTAAGCTTGCAAAGCATTCTATTATCGAAGAGCATACTTTAACAAATGACCTCTCATAAGATCTTCGACTTATATGATTTTTTACACATTTTAAATAAAACAATTTCAAACTGTTTACACACATTTTTGAAAACCCCTTTGTTCATTACACTAGTCTGTGATTATACTATCTAATAGACTGGTAATCTGTCTAGACCTGTCGGGTAATCAAAAATGCATTTTCGAATACTAAAAATATACGATTAATCCATTTAAAATAATTTTAATTAAAAAGTGAACCTCTAATATCTACCTAAATATTAATGTGAAGGAAAAACACAACCGCTTTTTCCTTTGCAACCTAACTATATATTTTTAATTTCAGATAACGACATCAGACCACACACTCGCAAGACTTAAAAATATGAATCTCAATGAAGATATGAATGAAGTTGACATCCACATCTCCGGCGAACATAAAAATAAAATCTCACATCTAGTACAAACATACGATCATTTATTCAACAAGTGGTTGTACGTTTTGAGCGAAAATTTTAACGTCATTTTGTATGGAATTGGATCGAAAAAGACGGTTCTACAAAGATTTCAAATTGAAAAAATTCAAAATATGCCATGCATTGTAGTTAACGGTTTCTTTCCCAGCTTGACTGTGAAGAACATTCTGGAAACTATTGTGATTGATTTATTAGAAAATACTCATGTCCCATCTAATATAGGAGATGTGGTTAATTTAATAGATTCTCAGTTGACGCAATGTGGTGTAGATTTATTTTTAATAGTGCACAATATGGATGGAGTCATGTTAAGAAGTTCTAAGGCACAGTCAGTCCTTGCTAATTTGGCTCAACTAAAGAACATTCATCTCATTGCTACTATCGATCATATCAATGCACCATTATGTGAGTACCTTATTATTTTGTAGATATTTCTTGTTAAATAAGCTATTTAGTAGTTAAATAAGCTAATTAAATAAACTATCAAAAAAACCAAAGAAAGCCCTCTGATAAGCACAACTATTTATTACCATAAATAAATAAATAAATAAATAAATATTTTAACCTGAATTTCGCGTTTAAAAAACCTCCAGTAATGGGACGAATATCCATTTTTTACAATAAATAACAATATGTTTTATTATTTATTATTAGTATTATAAATCCATGTTTAACCTAAAAACAACAAACACCTAAAAAAATTGTATTCATTTTTTTGGATGGAATTTATTTGACTTAACAATGATGTTAATAATTGTACAATCCAGATAATTATTTTCCTACTAGTGGTATAGGACTATCTTAAATAAATAATTTTAATAAAATTAAACGAAAACTTGGTCTTAAAATGTCTCTTAATATTTGTTTTTGTTTTTGTATGCTGCTAACATATTAATAAGAGAGTAAATATAGACACGTAAGTATAAATATTATGTTTTATAAATTCAATTGTCTTTTCCATCTGTTTTGTAAAGTATTTTTTTATAGCTGTGTAATTTTGCTTCAAGTTTTAATGAATTAACCATAATAATTTTGAAACTAATTTTATCAATGCGAATAATTATAAACTTAATCTTATATTTATCACAAATATTGTATTATTTACCACTCAATGTTAAAAGTTTTGCAATTCAATTACGCCTCTTGTCGTCCAATCCTTGAAAATGCTATGTCCATGAAGATAAAGGTATATATACACATCCTTTCTTTTTTTTAAATATTACTTATTTTAACGAGTAGATACACATGTTTCATTTTAGTATGGGATCACAATAAGCTAAGCAAGTTTAACTTTACATGGTGGGATGTGACAACATTTTTGCCGTACATTGAAGAAACTTCATTTGAAAACTCATTGATGACTCAGAGGAGTGGCGCTCTACAACTTTCATCTTTGAAGAGTGTATTTCAATCTCTTACCACTAACGCTAAAGGAATATTCCAGATCATTATAGAATACCAATTGGAAAATCACAAACAAACACATTATCAGGGTATGTTGGCTTTTTAATGTTTCATGTTAATTGATTGTCACATACTTCATATTTTTTGCGTGCGTTGCGTGTTGAGTAGTGGAATTCACACGCCGTACTTTGTTATACCAGAGCGAGGAAGTGCGAATAATTTAAATATAATCACTCCCCCGAGGGGGAATTGAACTCACGATCGCTCGCTTTTACAGTCAAATGCTGTCACACTGCACCACTCAATATTGTAATGTCATCAAACATTCCCCTGAGTTGGAATCAAACCGACAACCTATCGCATTTACAGTCAGACGTCCCATGTTTTGAAGTTTATGGATATAACTAATACTATATATACTTTTACTTTTTCCGCATTACATAGCTAAAGAAATTACGTTTTATTTGAATAGTAGATGCCTTATCTGCTAAGAGAACCCGGTAACCAAAATTTGAGATATTGAAATGATGATGAAGCCGGTCGTGGCGCAGTGTGACAGTGTCTGACTGTAAATGCGATCGGTTGTGGGTTCGATCCCCACTCGGGGGAGTGATTATATTTAAATTATTTTCACTTCCTCGCTCTGGTAAAGACAAAGAACGGCGTTGAGTTCCATCACCCAACACGCAATGTCTCGGATTCGGTGGAAAGCGAAGTACGGAGTGTCTTGACACTAGGTACTTTCTGCCTACCCTGCTATGCGGTATAAAAGCGTGAAGCTAAAAAAATAAATAAATAATGTTTCTCTCTTACCAGAGTGGGATAACGAAAGTTTAAATATAATCGTTTCTCTTATAGGGTATCGAACTCAATCGCGTTTAGTTGGATGCTGTGTCACTAGACCATAATGGCCACTGGATAAATAATAACATTTTAATTTTATCATTCCTTTGTTTCATTTCAGGGTTACCATTCAAAGATTTATATTCCAAAGCGCGTGAACAATTTCTGGTGAGCTCAGACCTTGCCCTTCGAGCTCAGCTCACCGAATTTCTCGACCACAAGTTGGTGAAAGTTAAAAGGACGTATGATGGAAGTGAAAATCTTATTATACCTATCGATAGTGCCCTAATACAACAGTTTTTAGATCAACAAACTGCTCTACAGTAACTGCCAAAAAAATTAACTAAATTTGGATAGGATGAATATAATTTAAATAAAATAGTTAATTTATTTCTAGTGGTTTATAAAGCCTATAACAATATATTTAAAAAACAATTGCTGTGTGATTTGTAAGAATCGAAATTTACAATAAAAGTAAAATTAACATTTGTAGATATTTCAACTCTTGTAATCATTATTCTTTTAAAATGTTATTAACTGTTAAAATGTTTATAAAATTTCAAGGCGCCACTGTTGTACTGTTTATAAAATTTTAAATTCATATCTAAAGACACTACTTAATTTAAAATTCTATTAATTTAAATGTTTCACAGAAAATGAAAATATATTAAATTACATTTTTATTTCATGGCTTAAAGTTTTTGATGTATAGGACCTAAAAAGTGTTTATTTGGTTTTCATTATTTGTTAGTAAATCATACACTTTTGAAAGTAAACAAAATAAAAGTCATATTTTTGTATGTAGTTTTTATTTTACAATCCCAGAAATAAAGTCTTAATAGGATTATAATATATTTCAACAGGCCAAGTTGTAAATTACTTAAACTTAATGACTTACACAATACAATAAAATTATTAACTAAAATTCTCTTCAACATATCTGGCACATTCACCACGATGTATCAACCAAACTTCATAAATTATCATCGATATACTTAGTGCATAAATTGCTTTTTTAAAATTTAAAAAGATTGTAGAAAAATATTCTCTGAAATCGTCGGATATCAAAGAATTTTATCTAATTTAATGAAATTATTTTATATTATATTACGATAATTTTTTAAGGGATACGCTGACGAAATTCAGGCGCCAATTTGTACACAAAAACTCCTGGCAGACTGCGCCTCCGCCATCACTGTACTACCAACATAATAAACAAAACACGCCATCTTTGACTTTCAAGGTGATATTTTTCTACATAAAACAACATAGATCAATAACATTCTTATAAAAATTTTCAATATTTTTAAATGTAATATATTTTTTTTTATTTTTCGTGTAAAATTTTCGCACTTTCTGCCACAAGTTTTTGGGAAGTCCGAAGATACACATTACCTAAACTTTGATTTTCTTATACTTTATTTTATAAATGTACAACGAACTGTCGTTTTTTAATGCAATATCGTTTCGCCCACGTTTTGTGTGTAGATAGTAGGTTGGGCGACACATGGTAATTAAACATTACACATTCCAAGCCAAAACCGGCCAATCGAATCTAGTATAGAAATATTTCTTAGAAAATTTTTTTTTCTATAATTTATTACGTACAATATTTGAGGGTGCGTATTCTTTATATAACTACATTATATACCTTCGTACGTGTGAAGCAATTGACAATATTTATTGTATTCATTGTGTTTACAAGTTACATTGTGAATTAAATAAAATGTCATATCTATAATAAAATAAACGATATTTTAAATAAATTTGATAAATAATGATTGCATATATAGTTTTATAATTATATCTTGGTTTGTACATGAGCATGTGTATCAGAATTGATGCGGCTGTCTAAAGTCGGTCGTCAACGCAAGGCGGAACATCGTCAGATTTGAAAAAAATAACAACGAGGTTTGATATATTCTCAATTTACCCAAACTATCTTAAAGCTAGTCAAATAGATTGTAATCAAAGGTTTTCCGAGAGCTAATTTAAATCTAAACCCATGCACTCGCGTTCAATGATTAGACTAAAATAAGCATGTCAATAGAATAAAAAATAGTTATTACATAAACAATTTAATTGAAATATCAACTCGTCGGACAACAAACTACAGATTCCACACAAAAACATCAATTTTAATAATCTTGATATCTAGACATCGGATTGAGTTGAAGGACATCTCTTTGAAGTTGTAATTTTGATAGAAACATTCAATAGAACGAAAGTTGTTTAAACGACAAACATGTAACAACATGTCAACAAGAGAAATTTTAGCAAAATAATAAAAATATCTAATAGAATAGCAGATCCAATAGTACACTGTCAAACAGAAACAACAAGCTGCCAAAGCAACTTTCTATTCATAACATTGTTTATATAAAGAAATAATAATTACAAATCTAAATAAAATTTAATATTCCTTTACAGATTTCAGTTTACATTTAAAAATTTATAATAAAAAAAATAAAATCAATATTACAAAAATGTTCAATATCAAATATTGTATGAATGGTTCTTGTTACAAGCTTTACTTGTTTTCGTTTACATTTACTATTCATACAGACATAATGCCCTGTTTTTATTATTATTTATTTATAATCTATATTACAAAGTATATATAATATAATCCGATGTCTATTGAGATTAGGTTCGACCTTCCGCTGGACCCTTATACTGGCTCGGGGGAGCTGTGACCCACACACCATTATACACCACTTGTTTTACTTCCATTACTATACCTATAAATATATATGATTTAGAATATGATTCTATACTATATTATATTAAAAAAAAATACTATATATGTTTAATCTGCCAAAACGTTTGTTCTATTAATAACTAAATACACAAATTAAAGTATATACTATTATATATATATATAAAAGTAAAACAAGTGGTATACAGTCATCTATCAGACCGGGTTTATTGTCCGAAGTATCGGCTGTACACTTACGAGCTAGTAAGATACGTAAGGCATTTCAGTTGTCATCGTCGTCGTGTTTCCGTTTTTTCCCCCTAGTACTCTCCTCACGAGTCTCGTCGCCCTCTGGAATTATATATTCTTGTATTAAGAAACTTTGCGGAAGACATTTAAAAACAAAATGGATACTAATAAAAAAAAACTTGCTTCACGCCTTCTCCCACAATTAGGATAATCAGATCTCCGATAACTGTTTTCCGCTGGAAATCTAGAGATTTGAACATCAATTTTAAATATATTCATTCCACATGTGGGTTTCGCACTCACAACCAGTCACGTTTACAGTCGGAAGTTATCCCACTGCGCACACTATAGATGATTAAAAATATTCTTTTTCAATTTCTTTAAACTTAAAAACTATTTCCCATTTCATTGTTTATTAAAATCGAATACCGTTAACAAAAACAACACATTAAACATTTAAAAAAAAAAGTGTAATAAAAATGTGTAACAATTGTAAAAAAAACTTTTTCGAGAGAACCTAGTGACGAGACATTAACAACAAGAACAATTCATCACAATGCGCTTCTTTCATGTAATAACTAAAAAATAACATGGTACTGTTATGTAATAAAATAATATGGTGCTTTTTTTTCAGATGCCGAATATACAATAACAATTTCGTGGAAAGTGTTCTCTTTTTGAATTAACATGGTAAAATTATTATTACACAAATAATAATTTTTAAAAAATGTATATGTAATTTACCTTGTGGCTTAAAGTTTTGGTCGGCGTCATCGTTTTCAGCCTCTTCGTCCTCCTCCTCCTCCTCTTCAACATCGCTTCCTACATACATGGAGCTGGCGGAACTTTCCTCTTCTGTTGGATATACATATATTCTTTATTTTTTTATAACTTCATGTTTTTATTCCATATAGGAGGGTAGACAGATAGTACCTAGTGTCAAGATACTCGATAGTGGGAATCAAACCCACAACCGAACGCGTTTACCGACATACTGCGCCACGACCGGCGCATTTTTAATTACATTTAAATTTAAAAAGATAAAAATAGTATTTTTAATACAATGCAACATATAAACAATAAAATCTCAATAAGTTGAAAACCTAACATTTTTTTTAGCTTCATGCTTTATCCCTTGCGGGGGAGTCAGAGATAACGGAGCACCAAACGCTACGGTCTCTGCATACCTTTTTCGTCTCGTCCACAGTCATTAGCCCTTTCGGGAGTTCCTCATGCTTTTTACGTGACCTTCCTCTAGTATCTTCGATACTGTGTTTCCGAAGGTCAACCGAGGTCTCCCCCGACCTCCCATACTACTCACCTTTGCTTCATAAGTCTTTCTTACCATTCTTTCATCACTCATTCTCTTAACGTGCCCAAACCATCCAAACATGTTCTTCTTCATTCTTACTATAATATTTGCGCTTACACCTGCCATTGTGCATATCTCCTCGCTGCATATACGGTCAGCTAAACTGACTCCGCATATCTGACGAAAAGATCACGTCTCTACTGATTCATCTTTCTCTCATTATTCTTTTGACACACCCACGTTTCGCTGCCGTATAACAACATCGGTATCAGTAATGCATTGTGAACGGCAAGATGTGCAGGAACGCTGACGTTTTGCCGTCGCATCAATGCAGCAAGAGCACCGTTAACCCTGTTACCGGCAGCAATACGCCTTTCCACATCCATTACGTATCTTCCATCTCTTTTAAACATACTTCCCAGATATAGTCATTCATTTACTACTCACTCATTTACTTGTTCTAATATCTTTCTATCTACCCTAATCTTACATTCCTTTCTTTCTTCATTTCTTTCAAATACAAGAACATAACCTTGTATTAGTCTTAATAATCAGTAAGTGGTGCAAGCCATTTTTAGTACATATTTTCCCTTCATAACTCGAAAAATTAAGCAGGTACTACTACTATTGTACCTCTTTCTTTCGTAATATATCTTATATATATATATAAAGGCGGGAAAATATAAGATAAAGAACAAAACAAAAACAAAAATTTGCACCATTGCAATGCAGTTCGAAAATTCTTGTTAATTTTTTGTTATATACTAAAAGTTAGTTTATGTTACTATTTATTGTAAAAATCTCTATACAGTATTTTATCTAAAATTAAGACAAATGTCTTAATTTTCACATAAATAACATTAATACATAATAAGTTAACAAATACTGACCTGCTCTATATACTGCGCTTAAAGATAGCTGATCATCATCCTCCTCCTCCTCCACATCAGATCCTGAAAAAATAAGACATGTTCAGATTTTTTTTTAATTTTAATGATTTTATTTAATATAATAAAAGGAGTAATATTGCTATGGCTAACAAGTACCAGTTCTACATAGTTAGATTGAAAGTGGGAAGTTCTAATATTATATATTAAGATTATTTATGTGATGTGGTATATTATTTATATAGGTATGCTATGTAATTTATTTTTTATAGAAAAAATCATATATACAGGAATGGCATTCATTATAGATTTAATTAATGTAAATGTATAAACAATGCCATTCTGATTATTTAAATATAATTTTCAGATAAAAAAAAAGATTGAAAGAAGATATTTAAATACCAGAAACAAAGTCTAGTATTAGGACCAACTTCGAGCACTCAATTATTTAAATGTAGATGATAATTGAAGAATGAAATATTAAAACATTCTGGTCTCTTTAAAGATTAAAAATAATATTTCATAATGTGTACATATATTTATTTAGAGTAAGATAATACTCTATGAACATCATGGGAAATGTGGAAATAAGCATCACAAACAGATAATTTGCACAACAATACATTGATATATCCAATTAAGTTATTAACTAATGACAAAAATAGATAATGTTTAAATTTGAGACTATACTTATCAGGGAAATTTATGGAAGTCTCAGGTTTATATTTTATATCCCTATAAAATGAGTATGAATGTCACTCAATGAAAGACTTGCAATTTTAAAACAGAGTAACAACAAGGGTTCAAATATAACTAAGTATCTCTTAGTTGGATAGAACACTTGGATGAATTGATAACACTTATAAAATTAAAATAATAAAAGCAAGTTTTATAAAGGAATATTTATGACAGTAGAGTATTGTAAAATAATTCTCAAGGAGTTGTCAAGTTGTCATTTTTAGCTTATGAATTATGATGCTTACTTTTTAAAAGAAAGCCCATGTGGAATAGTAGACCATATACAGTATATAATGAAATAAGGAGGCTGGGTGACTCCTCCGGCAACCTCTCTGACAAACTTTCATCATCAATAACTAAAGGACCCAAATCTATGTCCAAATCTGTAAGACAGTATAATGTGATGTATATGTGTTTTAATTATATAAATATAATTATGGTCAGTACTAAACTTTAATAGTTTAATTTAAAAGTATTATTTTTTATACTTGGCATATATGGAACATATAAAGTGCTCAATAAATATTGTATGTATTTAGAAATTGTTCAAAACATTTGATAATTACAATCAGAAGTCTATATTTATATGAGTACAACATATATAGAAATATTACTCCTTATCATTACTAAAAAATGAATATTAACATTTATATAATAGTAGGGATTTTAGTTTAATATAAATACATATGAGTTAATAAAAATAGAAAATCTCACACTTGGAAAGGAGCTAAAAATCACTTGTGTGTTTTACAAGTATGTCTAAGATCTAAAAGCAATACAAACCCTCTTCTTCACTATTATTTCCATTTAATTCTTCACCATCTTCCTCCTCAGCATCACTGTCTTCTCCCTCTTGGTCTTCCATGTCATACCTGAAATATTAAACATTTTAATAAATAATATTTTAATTTATTACATACAATAATCTATTTACAATTGGCTTATTAAGAAAAAAAATATTTACAATATATTATTAGGTTTCATACAATACAACTTACCCATCCAAATACTTTAGTGATGGGTGTAAGGCAAATACTTTACTTCTGTAGTCTTCAATATTGGTAACATCATTGTTAAAGAGATCTAAGTTTCTCAAGTTTTCAAAAGCTTCAAGAGGTTTTAGAGTCTCTAAATTTTGTATTTTATTGCCAGACAGATTCAGGTGTGTTAATTTCTTGCAGCCACTGAGATAGTTAAGCCCATTTGATATTCTGTTGTCAGACAGCTCTAATTTTTTTAATTTGGGCAATGTAGGGAAGCCCTTGAGATGAATAAGTCCAACATTGTTGAGACTTAAAATTTCAAGATTGGTATAGGCATCCGATAGACCCACAATATGAGGGCTTCTGCAATTATCCAAATTAAGTTCTTTGATCTGTAAGTAAGATAAAGTATTTCTTGTGAACTTTATATATATTTTAAAAATCTGGTAAATATATTTTTATTAATTTCTGCATCATATTATAAATGAATATCTTATATTGTTAATATTTTTAAAGTGTTATTGACACATTTTGGATGAATATCTTGTAGTTTGGTATTACAACTTTTGTTATTCATATTGAATATATAAATAACAAGTATATATGGCACCTTCAAATCGTGGCTCGCAAAATAAACAGTTTCAAAAAGAAAATGTGATGTGTAATAGGATTTATAAAATCAATGAATTTTTTTAGTGGTCGTTTAGTATTTAATAACTGTTTATATTTATTATTATAAAAATGAGTATTGCAATTGTCTTTTCGTGTTGGATTTCGAAAGTCAAGCTAACTAAACGTCAAAATGGTGCAAGTTGTCAAAGGTTGCGACTTACGTAGTTTCAAAAAATCTTACAAAGGAGTGTTTGTAATAGAACTGTCTGCAATTTAACATGAAGGGATGTGTTAAATGCTATTATTTGTTTAATCAATATAGATAAACGTGGTTTTTAGCTGAAACTGGAATGATAGTTTTCATCTTGCAATGGCGGATGACACGAATCATCGCGACGCAATAAAAATGGCCGCTGTATTGGTAAGGCGTGCGTCAATAAAGTACAATTGCAGTATCTTAATATAACATGGGGAAGTAAAAACTTAAGTCAAATAAGCAATAAATTTAATAATATTTTTCAACGTATTTATCGCAATGTTTATCTAAAAAAACGAGGTTGGGTGAAAGGGCGCGAAATTACGTATAGTATACATTTAATATTTATATGCATTCCTATTTGCTTATTACATACTTCTAATTGTGCTTGTATTATAAAAAAAAGGACAATTTGCCATATAAAACTAACTTAGAATAATATAAACTCTTGGCTTAGCTTCGAAAGAAATCCTAAAGTTATACACAACACCAATTATTGAGATACATACGGCGATAAGCGGCTTGATACTAAACACTTAATTCTTTTGTCAATTTTATAACAAATATTACTAGTTCTGTTCTGAAAGATTAATAAAAATGTTTTATTCTTTTAGAAAGCTGCCTTTTTCGTATTCTAATGTAATTCTAACACTTAACCTCAAATATTGAGTAATGGCAGTATTCTCGTTTGCCTTTCAACATTGTTTTGTGTTTTAATGATTTATTGAAGAAAATTAATAGAAATTATAATTTTAGTTGATTACAAGTCAAAAACGTGGATCAGAGAGCACGTAACATTTGGTAATTGCGTCTGCTATAAACAATAACGCCACATCTTAAAATGACAATAATGAATATATTTAGCGGCATTTCATTGATACACTGTAATTTTTACAATTATGTAAAAAGTATTGAGATTTTAATAGTGTAGAAACAATATGTATCTCAGGAAATACGTATCGACAAAACATTCCAATATAAAGAAGACACAATTCATTTACCTGTGAGGGATCTCTTCCCAGGGTTTCTAAATTGATTCTCTTTTCCATTTTCTTTTGCAGTAGGAATTACACTAGAAACACCTTTAAAACCTTTTTAATTGCTCAAGGAACTAAATCACTTAGCTTGCTTGGGTTTCAAAACAGAAGGAAACTATAGATACACATTACACACGACTGACGTTATACTACTAGCGCCGCCTAGCGTCCAATTGTGGCAACCGGATACTACGTTGTCGTTTAGCAGTTCATTTTATAATTTCTTTTTAAGATTTGTGGTAAAATATGTTAATCGTGATAAGATAATATAAACAAAGTAGATAAATATTAACAGTATAATTATTTTTGTATAATATTAAAGCCCAAGTCTAATGTTTACGACAAATGACATAAAAAGGGTTTTTAATGTGAACTACTTAGGACAACTTTGCTGTCCTACTATTTAACCCGGCATTTTTAAATTTTTGTCTATATTTCTATTTTAAACTAAAAAATATATTCATGATTTTGAAGTTTGTGGTTAGTAAAAGTTTTAACAAAAGTAAAATATTCTTTTATTATATTCATTAGGATATATGTACGTTTCATTTTATATTATTAGTATTTTAAAATACTACTTTAATTATTTATTGAATATTTCAATTGTACATATTAAAAAATCTTCATAGAAATTTGACGCGCGGCTCTCGAAGAATTTCGTGCAGTAACAATATGAACAAATAGTTTAATTAATCAGACTATTTTCGCGGCTTCTGGGTAATAAAGGTTAAAATCCTGTATGTTCAATTTTAAAATAAATAAATTTACAACAAATAAAAAAAATATACATAAATACTAATTATTATTTTACTGAAATAACATCAGTATACATTTAAAAGGTCGGCTTAAAGTTATGATTTTACTTTAGTATAAAAACAACCACCAGAGGCTACTGTAAATTGTTCGATACGTCAGGTTTCCAAAATTTTTTATTTTTTTTAGCTTCACACTTTTATCCCGCATAGCAGGGTAGACAGTTGTGTCATGACACTCTGTACTTCAGTTTCCACCGAATTCGAGACATTGTGTGCTCAGTGGTGGAACTCAACGCCGCACTTTGTCTTTTACCGGAACGAGTAAGTGAAAATAATTTAAATACTTTCACTCTCCCGAGTGGGGATCGAACCCACAACCGATCGCGCTTACAGTCAGACGCTGTTACACTGCGCCACGACCGGCCTAATTTAAAACTTAATAATATTTTAGAACAGTGACATTGATCTTATCAACTTTCTCAGACATTAAAAATAATGATTACCATGAAATGAAGGCATTTTTCAGATGTATTATCATCAGGAGACAAAATGATAAAAAAGTATCGAAAATTTTAAGAAACGACTTTAAGAAGCGGTCTCTGTGTTTTTATAATATATGATGGAAGTTTCGTTATTAGCATTTTGGTTAAGGAAAAATAATAAATTCAAATACAACATGGATTTAAAAACGTTTATTTACAGGTAAGCGTGTTCTGTAACTTAGATGATTAGTAATAATGAATTAAATACGTTTAAAAATATATTTCAACTTGATAAAAAATAAAGTGTGCACTAAAATTACTTATATGAGATTGAATGTTCACAAGAAAATAAGAAATGCACCTTCTTATAGGTAATATACGTAGTATATTTTAAACACATTTGCTATATATCCTTTACCCTTATTCATATATGATTTATTTGTTATCTAGATATATCCATATAGATGTTATTTAGATTTAAGTTAGTCTACCACATTGAAAATATAGTTTCATTCGGTAGCTCACTGGCATTTTCTATATTCATATAAACCTAAGCTGCAAAATGTCTAAACAGATTTTTGTAGGAATTTTGAGACAAATAAAGTTTTTAGAAGTCAAACTTTTAGAAAGCCATTTAAGCTAATTTTTATAAAAAAAATTAAGTACAAATATAAATTCTGAATTAAATTGATACAAAAATTAAAACAAAATTTAAACATATTTCTCTTTTTAAACAATAAAAAATATAATGGGACTTATAGAAGACGACGACGACTAGACGACTTTCTTAGTCTTAAGTTTGTTATGAAGTTGCGTATAATAAATTAAAACTTTTTATATTGTTTGTCGCTCTTTTTTTTTTCTATTTTTTTCTCTCATAATATTATAATATTTCACTCATTGTAATAGATTAATATTAAGCACCTTTATTTATATAAAATTTTCTGCATGTTATCACTTATTTAGAATTAGAAGATCATTTGAGTTCCTTGTTAAGATTAGTTTGATGAATTATGGGTTTGATACACTCATTAGATATTTTTTGGCTTCACACTTGTATCCATTCGCATATTTTTTTATTAATTTACTGTAGACACATAACCTGTACCTTTCGTCATCTACTATACCAACTAAAAATAAACTTATGCTAATCAAAGTTACAATTTGCAGGTTAAGTTAATTTGTAAGCAGTGCTCATTGGCTCTACATGAAAATAAAGAAAAAGAAAAGTTTCGCCTTCGATATTTAACGTGATATTCTTTAATACAATCAGATTTCCTCAATTGAGTCTGAACGACGTCGGCATTATTTTTTAGAAACCTATTCTATAAAAGTATTTTTTTTTCATTCAAAACAGATTCTGGTAGCGTTTTTTGTATCCTATCATTGAATCAGAGAGATAACAAGAGGCTTAAAGTGTTACGCATTGAAATTCCGAGGGCTGCAAAGATATTCTTTTGTTCCTGTGGGTTTTTCAGCAGTTGCGGTGAAATGTACAATTCCTAAAGTCCATGAATTTAGAGAATATAAAACATTTTTTCATCTTTATATTTGTTATTATATATCTTTCAGTATATATGATAAGTTTTATATGTACATATTATATTAAATAAAAATAAAATAATATATTCATACATATAAAAATAAAGTATTATTTATATTACTTTATAAAATATCATTTTTTTATATATTATTTGCCACTACTATACCCAATAGCATACACAGAAGAATGCAAAATTCTGTAGTATATAGTAAATATAGTAGAGGAATATTAATTATTAATTTTACATATAATGTGTAATGCACTAGGATTGAGCGCGAGACGTATAACAGCGAATTTATAATTATATATAATTTACTAATTTCTCTATTAAAATCTCGACCTGTTTGCAACTATCATAAATTAATAAGATCTTTTCATATTAGTTTAGTTAGAGAAAGGAGCTCGGACAGTGAAGGTGTGTCAGTGCAATTTAGAAGGACACTTTTTTATGAGGAAATCCGTAACGGAATGACCTGACTGATTGGGAACTTGGGACTGGTTGTGTGAGACCCCGGACGGTGTCTGTATATCCACTAAAACCTTACGGTGCTCCTCATCTTTCACTAGCCGGACTATAGGAAAGGTTGCTTTAACTTAAAATTGAGAGTCAAATTCCAGACACTGCTTTGAGCTTCTCTGCCCGCAAGACAATCGCACGGTGAATCCTCGCAATCCTAAAGAGTTTCCTCTCATTATGTTTTGCTTATATTTTGAATTCAAATAAATGATTTGAATTCTTAATTATTGAAAAAATTAATTAGTCAGCGAAAGGTAAAATTACATTTTTCATTATGTTATTTCGTATTTACATATATTCTAGCATAAATTTAGGTCAACACGCACTACAACTGCGCTAGATTACAACTTTCTAGGTTAAACGACACTGGATATAAGGATTGTGACAATAGTGATAATTATATGATTTCAGTTAGGTAGCATTACGCGTACTTATATCGAATAATAAAGAATTAAAACAGTATCATTTAGAATTTTGGTAGGAGATTCAGTAGCAGTTAAGTGGTGTAAGGGTTATAAAATTAAAATAGGCTAAAACTTCAAAAATTGTTCAAGCGCTTATTAAGCTTGTGTAATAACACGAGGCAATCGCCTATTACATAGTATTTGAGATTGAAATCCGTAATAGCTTGATTAGCGGCGGTCATTGTCTCAAGACAAAGAGATACATCGGCTGAAGCGTAAGGTATAGCGTTGGCGGCTTTTGATCTGCGGAGGAGGGCATGGGAGAGGGGTTCCGAGCTCGGCTTGCGCACGCAGTCTCGCCCGGACGAGAGCAACAGTCTGCTCGCGTGAGCCACTCGCGACTCGACTACAACACGTCGCGTTAACATGACAAATGGTAAGCACTAACTAAACTAACCCTTCGTAATGCATTCTTTACACTCAGTAATAAGCGATGACACTCATGAAGCTAAGTGATCAACCCCGCGACCCACTTTCCAGTGATGATTTGCCCAATCTCTGCTTCGCAACTCCACATTACGAAATGAAATGCCTTTTTATTTATTTACTGAATAAGCTCGTATTTTAGATAGAAATATTTAATAAGAGATGAGTTGATGAGTTCTGATATTATCCTATAAAACGTGCGGTGTTTTATTTATAATTTCTGTAAATTCTATGGGAAATGTAACTAAACTGCTTTTGATAAAAGTGTTAAGCGTATGAGTGGAAGACAAGTGAAGATATTTTGGTTACCAATTTTTGAGAATTTTTTTGGTAAGTATATTTTTTTATAACATAAACTAATCTTAAACAGTTATTTTTTTTTCATATTTATTAATATTTTCTTGTAAATATGTCATGACGACTATACGACGACTTTGTACCTGCTCAGTTTTGTTTAATATATCTAAGAATCTACGTTTTTTTTGTATTTAAGAATAACATTGGACATGCAAAGAAATTTTAAAATATATCTTATTATAAGGAAACGTAAAAAAATAATATTCTAAATATAATATTGAGAATTAAAATGTTCAACAAAATTATCCATGCGTGTAAAACTTTACAACATTAAAAAATCTGACAGATCTCAAAAAATATTGAAATTTTTTTTTCATATAAATACTTATTGTAAACAATATTACATTTTAGGGTAAGCTGGGAGTTACGTATCAACATCATGTAGGTAAGCCAATGAAATACGAAATATACGCCTGTAATTTGGATAATAGCTGTTAGCTTTTAGCGTTATGTATATGTTAAAAACGCATAAATTATTCAAAGTATATATTCACTTTGTAAATCTTAACAAAATTTGCATACCCTTGAACTGTACTAACAATATAATATAGATTGTAGATATCTGTTCCCTTTGCCGACAATATTTTAAAGAGAAAAACTGAATACCGTTTAAAAAAATATCTTGTGTTATTGTCGTAGAAATTATACTGTCCAATTTTTCCTTTTCAAAGGAAGAATAATTAACATTCAATTTCCAGCCGCCTTTTGCACAGTGTCAGGTAGGTACATAATTTCTAGCAACTGTGTCACTGTAACCGCATAAAGGACTTATGGAAATTTAGTTGTCCCAAGTATTCTCGATGGGATTAGGAGTGGACATTGCGATGACCAGAGAGGTTTTGAAGTCCTCTTTTAGTAAGCATGGTTTTCCTGTTTTGACTACGTACAGATACATCTGAGCACTCACAATAAGCCTCTCTTCGTCTTTGAAAATAGCAGTGAAGCTCTTTTGAATTATAACGCGACGTTAGGTATATGAGTTCTATCTGTCTTCATCCCATTTCTCGTTATAATGATGTAATTGTAATAATACTAAGTATAGTTTATAAGACAAAAATCAAATTATTATTTATACCTAGGAGACAAGTCACCATCGTGCAAATTAGTCCCGTTATCAAGGGCTAAATTGCCGCTAAGCTCGGTAATTAGCATGCACTCAAAACGGAAGGTTGGGGTTTATAATTAAACGGATTCGTTTAAGTTCGCCAACTTAATTATGTGCGAATATCAAACTTCCAGTTTCCGCTAGAGTAGGCACTCGTCTGTGAACGAAGGTAATACAAGAGAACCACACCTTTCTTGAACAATTAAGTTTGTCATAAATGTAAAATTGTATTACAATATTTTTATTAATAAACTAAATAAAAATTGATAATCATATAATCAAACTATATAACTTACCTATATAATAAAGAAGACGACGTAAATTTCATGATACGCGTCTTTAACTTACTTTATAGTGTCTTGACGTGTTTTAACGTATACTAAGATGGGAAGAGTGAATATATTAGAATAGACCAAATGAAAACAGTGCCAAGACACTTTGTTCTTCCCTTTTTCTATTTCGAGACATTAAATGATGAATGCCCTTTGTCTGACCAGAATGGGAAGTTGAAATAATTTAAATATAATTTCCCGAGTGGGGATCAATCAATACGTTTACAGACGTACGTTTTCACTGATTGACTGATTTAATATTCTATAAAAATATCGTATTAAATTTGCTGTGATATTGTTTATTTATTCCAACATGTTTATTAAATTTTAAGGAGTAAAAAATAGCATTAAATTGTTGCACGATCTAAGTATTAATTTTCTATTAATGTATGATTAGAAATGAAATCCAGAAAAAGGCAGCACACAACTAAATCAATTTAACTGTTTAAAATTTAAATACGTGTGTAGAGACCACAGTTATAGTACAGAATAAAATAAAGTATCTGAATACACGAAAAATTCGATTTTCCTGTTTTGTATTATTTTATTACAAAAAGTTCATTTTGTTGTATATTTTTTAATAAACTTTAACTAAATTATATATGGATTGTATAGTGTGAATGGTACATTTTTTTACATAGTACAGTAGTTTAGTACAGTATATTAATTCAAAATACCAGATAATTATTTCAAAATTACAAAATGCCATAAATAAACATAAAAAATATATTATAATTTTATTATTTACTTTTCGTTTACAATTTCAACTACTTTTATTTGTAGTCGATAGTGATTTCTTAATTTTTCATACAGTTTCTAAATAGATTATGTCATAATCCTCAAACATTACATAGATGTACTTGTACGACAAAAAAAATGTTACCATAAGGTCCATATAAAAAGTTCTCATTAATCACTTCTTGGCTACCTAAATATAATTACGGAGTACGAATATAAGATATATTTGTATACATAGTCGTATTTATTATTGTCTTATCGTACTGAAATAAACACCTAACAATTTTTTTTCAGAAAACCACAGGTTTCATAATTGTAATAATAAATAGCTTAAATACTAATTAAAATAATGATCTCATTTTTTTTTGAGGATTCTGTTACGAACCACGGACTTATGGGTCTATGAATTTTTACGATCCTATTTATAATTTTTGTGATATATATATATATATATACACATATTCACATAGATTTTTTATTATGACGGGTGGAGAGCACCTGACAACACTGCAAGGAACTCAAAAATATATATGATTTGAAAGAAAAAGAAAATATAGGAATATATATAAGTTAATAAAGGAGTCCCGAGAATCGTGCGAACTCTCATCCTGTCGTCCCTGATGCAACTAAAAGTGATCCTACTTCTAAAGTCTTTCGCCGCTTCTGTAGTTGTAGTTGCTATCAGATCACTATCAGAGACAAATTTATTTACTACCCAAGTGGACTTTCCCCTGCCGGGGACACCATTTATCCATTGAAATTTCTGTGTCTGCCCGTGCTCCCAGATGTTAGTTGGCTCTTTGGAACTTTGGATGGTGAGCGCCATGCTGAGAATTTTATATTCTAGAACGACTTCTTTGCATCGGGCTACAACGAGGATTGGGTCGTCCGAGGATGTACTTTGGTGAGCTTGTGGTTTTATTTGTTTCGACTTTATATACGAAGCAATTTCTACCACTGTAGGCCGCCATGTGGGAGGATTTAGGTGGGTTATTCTTTAAGTATTTCAGCTTGTTGTTATCGTATATGGCAGCTTTCTCTTCTTCAAGTAATACTCGCAGAAGACCCTCATTTTTAAGCTCCAAAGTTTTGATAATTTTTTCGCAAATTGTAAAATTGGTCTTAATGATCTCCCTTACAACAGATGTGTACTCGAGTAAGGCATTGTACATGTGGTACTTTGGATCGTTTGCTGGGGGCAAGTCGGGTGTTGTGACTTAGCCCTTGTCTGCTCTAATGATTCTGCCCCTCCTTGTCAGGTGTTCCAAAAGCTTCAGCATTGGGGGGTTTGAGGTGGTACTCTCTTCTTTTCTGATTTTTGATCGGTCGCAGTCATTCTGCTGTTTCCTTTCTGAGATCAGTCTTTCATCGAGGCGCCGCGCTCCGCTAGTCTTTGACGTAACTGGTCTTTCATCCCCTTGCTTTCTTTCTTAAGAAAAGCTAGTTCCCTATTTCCATACATGATTACGTTGTGGTTTGTTAATGCGTGTATGGGTCCTAAGAGATCGATAACTGCTTCCTTATCGAGCTCTGCTTTCATGTTATCAATGTTAATTATTGTTGGTCCAGTTCCTGTTTCCTGTGAACTGAAAGTATTGAGGTGCTCTGGAACACGATCTCATTATTTTAGCTATCCTAACTAACGGCACCAGGTAACGCCAAAACAATTACATGACTATTACAATAAAAATTACTTAAATTAGGCTTAAATGGGTTTCATTTAATTTTAGGATTTTATTTAATTTTATATTTAATTTCATGAAAATATAGAAGTTTGTTTAAAAAAAAATAAATATGTGAAATTGAAAGTAACGAGAAAAAAACAAAGATATAAATTCGAAAGAGTGTGATATATGGCCAAATATGGCCCAGCTTAGGCGATCTATTAATAACACTCTGTTATTTTAAATTAGTATTGCAAAAAATATAGAGAATTATAATGTTACCATTATTGAACTTTTACCTGTAGTTGAATTGGCTTTTTTGTATGATTTTTGACGTTAAAGGTTAATAATTATTAAAAGTTCAATTTTATTATTAATAATTAATTATTTTGAAACTAACTGTTTTTTTTAAATACTTTTCTTTTAAACTTTAAGAAACTGTTCCTTTAGTTTTTTATAATGTTTTCAACCTCTTTTTTATATTGTAAAAAACATATCTAAAAATGAAAAGAATTAAATACAAGTGTAAGTAAATGAAATGAGTTACTAACTCATAAAATTGACTCCAAAATGTATTCAAACTTAAAATGTGATGTGTGATGTAAACCTGTTATCATAATCTATAAATATAATGAACATGTTAGTTATTAAAGAATAGTAAAAAAAATGTAACTAATTATTTTCAGTATATGCAGATATCTAATGTAATAGGTCCCAAAACATTTTTAAAATTTTATTCGATTTTTAATCGATTTAAATGCAGTTGCAACCATTGTGTTTTGATGATTTTAACATTTACTGTTTATTTTATTTCGATCGGTTCATATTAGAAAAAGTTATATCTATTTAAACCATTTTATTCGACAAAGTTGCTATAATATAATTATACAAACTCTAGGACTATCAGTTTTACTAGATTGAGCCTAAATATTTACGCAAATTGTTGACGAGATAATTCCAAAAGAAATCTGTTGTTGTAGGAGCCCAGAGAAGAACTCAGACCTGAAAGAAAGTGCATGGATCAAGTGTTTTCTCTCCATACGATCAGGGAAACAGATTTTTTGATTTGTAGCAAGAATAAATAAATCAAAAGAGCAGTGCTTTTTAGATTTAGAAAAAACATTTTATAGGGTTGTAAGAAAGAAATTAGGGGGGTTACTGCCCCAGTACAATGTGACCGGACCCTTGTTGCCGGCTGTAAAATCAACGTGATCACTCCTACAGATCACTCAGTTTCATATTCAATTAGGTATCAAGCGGGATTGCGTCATGTCAGCTTAGCTGTTTAATTTGTACTTGAATAGCTGTCTCCAAGATGTGAGACTAAGTGATATGAACTGAAAGAAGATGACCTGATAATGCCTATTGTAAGCAGATGATGCAGATCTCATTGTATTATCAGAGTGCGATTTACATGTATTTGTCACAATGACTAAGTTTAGACTGAAAAGTAAGTTTACCTTTGACTTTGTAGTATATGCAGATTCAGCATGCTGAGCGAATACTAATAAGCAGGCGTAAGTGAATTTTTAGTAAGAATCAAGTCTTGATGAGTGGTAAAATAATGGTAAGAAATATATGTATAAAACAAAGGCGACCGGTGAAAGAGGTATGGAGGAAGAAATTAATGACTGTGGACGAGGCGAAAGATAGCGTGATCTAAAGGATAAATCGTAAAGCTAAAAAAACTGTATTACGAATTCGCGGGCACGGCTAGTTATTTTTTATGTTGCGAAATTCAATCAATCTAATGTCAAATTGAATTCGGGAGGAAAATGGCAAACGGATTGTGTCGACACTAGATTTAGTCTGACGGCCCCGCTGCGTAGAGCAACTTATATTGGGAAACTTAATTTCTTCTCATTGTTATAAGAGATGCATATGATGAAAATTTCTGGAAAATTAGAGTTCTATATGCGGAGTTTTTATATTTAATAATATTAATTAAAAGATATTAATTATTTTGAATTCAAAACTGACTTAATTCCAATTCACTTCTACTTTTAGATCTACTGTTCTTATATGAATATGCATTTTAAATTTTAAAATCTAAATATACTTTATAACATACATTATAACATATAGATTACACATCTGAATCTCTTTTTAGTGATATCGAAATTAAAAATTGCGTTCTAAATTAGTTTACAGTCTAAGCAATGATTCAACTAGTATATAATTTTATAAATGTTTGTGATAAAATGTAATTAACGTAAAGGAAATGTATATATTTTTAAACAAGACTATTACAAAATAAATCTATTCTATGGTTAAGAAAATATATTTTAATATAAATTATTAAACATACAGAAAAATATACATTTTTATATTTTAATAAATAGTGTAAACGTGAGATTATAATGGCGCTCTTTAATAAGTAAAAGAACATAAAATAGAAATGGCAGTTAGATATACATGGAACGGTCGTAATAGAGATTTACAAGCAGAGACCGAGATAAATAGTTAAATAGGATGCCAGTTCCAACTGTTAAGCTCCGTCGGACTTAATGTGCGCACAACTTGACTGAGAAACTGCAAAGTAAATAATTATAAACTAGAGCTATTTAACAATTAATTTGCCTTGTAAAATTATTAACAGGCTTCTTTTTATTTTTACATACATACATAAATATAGTTATTACGATATGAAATAATGAATCGTATAAAATTATTATTTTTTTATATTTAATGTATATAAAAAGGTTATATTCAGATAATTTGCCAATTTTGTCATTGAGTAACAACGTAAGACTGAATCTGAATTTAATAAACAAGGCCGTTTATATTTAGGCAAACGATCTCAAAATAAAAAAAAGGATGTAGGGGGAAATAATGGAGAAATTATTACAATTTAAAGACAAAGAACAAGATACTAATGAATATTTGCTATTTTTAAAGTGTTATTCCACACTTAGGATTAGAAAACATTTTTGAAAAAACGTATAAATATTTGAACGCAGCAGGATTTGAAACCGCGCTTTTTGTATACTGTCCAAGCGCTTTGACCAAGAATTTCGACGGAGCTGGTAGTATAACGCATGGCTTAGCGGCCAGAGCGCTTAGACGGTATCCAAGAGGCGCGGGTTCGAATCCAGCTGCGTTCAAATTTTTATACATTTTTTCAAAAAGGCTTTCTAATCGTAAGTGTGAAAAAACACTTTAAAAATAGAAAATATTAAAATAAAATAGCATTTTCTCTAGTTAAACGATTATTTCTTAATAATCTTTAAGTAGTAGAAATTTGTAAGTCTCTCTGCAGAGATGCTAACAACATATATAAGTTGTAACAAAACGTATAAGAATTTCGACACTGCTGGTAGTAGAACGCGTGGCTTAGTGGTCAGAGCACTTGGGCGGTATCCAAGGGGCGCAGGTTCGAATCCTGCTGCGATGAAAATTTTTATACGTTTTTTCTAAAATGGCACAAACGAATTTTTGAATGTTTATACTTTTCTCTTTTTTGTTGTTCATGGATGATTGAATAGATGTGAATGAAGAAAATACTTCATCCATTGTTGTACCTATTAATGAACAACAACTTGGATTTTAATATTTTTGTAAAGATCATAGAAATAACGAACAAGCTCTTCATAATATAAAAATAGATAAATCTAGTCAAGATAGTGTATTGTCCGAGGATTTTAATTTGGATATAAAAACCATGCAAAAATATATTTTTTACCTTAATATTTTCATCCGTTTATCTCATACTAATCCACTGAACGTCCATATATATTGAGCGTAGCTGAGTTTTATAGATTTTATGTATATTTCTAATCCAGAGTACACACACAACGAAAGCAGTGTAAATATTGTTAACTCTACATTTAGATATTATCAGTGTACATACGTAGTACATATTGGTTAAAGTAAAAGTATGTAATTTTACTATTCTGAATCATTTACAATGATTTACTTTATGCTAGTAACTATTATTGAGTTTAGAATATTATTGTCAAGTTTTCATTTACAAAAATATATATTATATTTATTTATAAATTGTTGTTTTCGATTGAAGAAATACTTAATTTGCTACTGCATACAAGTAAAATGCTTAAAATTTTGTACAAAGACCTAGGTAAAATGCACCTAAGTTGCTTTCAAAATAATTAATGCTGTCGAAATAAGAACCTCGCTAGAGTTTTAAATGTTTTATAATGTGTATATTTTGGAAGCGAGTGAATGTGTTTCAAGCGATTTTGTCTTGTTCAAAGTAAATTTGGGTAAAGCGTAACGGCATAGGGCAGTTAAAGGAGACGCTGTCAATAAAGTGTCCCCGAATGGCTATAACATTATCTCTCTTGAAGAAAAACTGTTGTTGTTACGAGTACTGAAACACGTTTTGTTAAAACGATAAATAAAACATTATAAATTTTAATTTATGTTAAATATAGAAAAAGTACATATATATAATGAACATATATTTAAAAATATTATATCTAAATTTACTGAGATATTGTAAAAGAACGTACGTATTTAGTTTTATTTTTTCAAAAATAATAACTGTAAATTTTTTTTTTTTACGATTTTTACGTAATAATATTTTTAATTATTTCTTGCTTGGTTAGTTCTACGCTGAAAAGCATACAAAATAAAGGATACAAAATTTTCGTGCTCATATTTTTATACTTGTTAATAGGTATCGAAACTAAATATGTATTTATAATTTCATACATTTCTTATTCGGATTTGTAGTAATATAACTAAAACTATGCTTCATGATTAAAGAAGCAGACGTAAGTACGTTTATCTTCAGCCTGACTTATAAAATTTACAAATTTAATTCTATTTTACGTGTATCGATTGATAAAGTTTAGCCTTGCCTGCCTGTTTACTTATAACGATTTATAACCACTGTGTACTAACTATAATAAACCTGCCAGTCATAAATGAATGATCTATTCATTCATTAGCTCTAGTAATTTCACATCGATTTATGAGACCTTTCCTAGTGATAATATTGACTTTTTACATTATATTATATGGCTTTATTTACGATTACATTGAAAGGTAACATACTAATATAAAGATATTTCTTGAAAAAAAATGTATATATAAGGGATAATAAGATCATAATTGTCAAAATAATCTTGACGAATTAAAAATATATATTAGATCCATAGTATCGACGTAATATTACTTCTTGGACAGTGTATTGATATTAAAGCAGCTTCAATAAAATATATGTACTTATTATATATTTAAAATAAAATGTTCAATAGAGGTAGTTGCACTATAAATTATTTATTGTATTAAAGACAGTCATTTTATTATAACTTCATTAAGCAAAAGAAATTAACATTGAATGAAACTAGAAGTTTTTTTTTCACTTGCAATATTGGTATCAAAAAATACGTGTAAAAACAGGACACCTGATGGTCATCGACAAATAAAGTGCCGTTTATTAATTTGCAATGTAAATGTATATACATTTGTACAGCGTCGTTGTACATTATCCTGTATTTTTATATACTTCTTTCTAGTTTTATACTTTTGTCGAGGTAGGGAGAGAGAATATGAGACACACTAAACCATTATCATGCCCATATGATATGTCAACATTAGGGTATACTGCTTTCATTAACCTCTTGTATATTTATGTACGTTTCACTTGCTATAAATGAGCCACTTATACCTAATAATATGTCACTGTTTTATTCATTTCAAATATTTTATAGTCAGTCAGTCTTGATGTTTAAAAATTATAATAACAAATCATACATCAAAATGCAGTATTTGTGAAGGTTTTTTGCTACATTGAATATATTATTAAAGTGTTATAACTATATAAATTAAAATAAATTTAAAATTTGGCTTTAGTGATTTATTAGATGTAGTTTGTGTTTAATTGTGTAATATTAATACGATTAAATTATTCAAGCTACCTATAAAAGAATGTAATGATTATATTTTTAATTTTCACTTTGTAGTATCTAGAGTTAAATTAAAGGTTAGTTTAATGAGATGAAACTTTGCTCGAAATGGAGTCCGATGGTATTGATTATTCAACGTAGTGAAATTAATATTCGCTTTTTACATTATAATCGATTTAAAGTTAGGGCTAATGAATGAATAGATCATACATTTATGACTGGCAGGTTTATTACGTCAAATCGGTAATATTAAAAATGGAGCGAGATATAAACGAATACATATCATTTTATACTTTCTGATAATTTTTACTGATAGTACCCATGATTCCGATTTAAGAACTTTACTTGAAAACGGATATCACTACAAATAAAATAAATCGACACTCGATTCAACAATTGATTTGCACACACCAAAAATCTTCGATATATTAATAATTCTAAACAACATTATGATCTACAATTTTTAAGTGATTAAACTTGACGTGAGCATATCAGAGTAAGTGAATAATCGTTAAATAGTGATTAATATTCATCGTAAAAAAAAGTAAGTTCTTGTATTCTACAAATAAGAACTCATTGATTTCTTATAAAATATAGACTAAATTTTAACAAAAAATTTAATCTAAGCCTAGAACTCTGAAAACACTGCCAGCAGAGCATATTTGAATATGAGAATGTTTGAAAAATAAGGATTAAAATAAATAGTGACAGAAGAATTCTGAAAAAAAAGTTTTTGTATTCTACGGATGAGATCTCTTCAATTTCCTTTAGTATATAGACTAATCTTTAACAAGCAATATAATCTAAACCTAGAACTCTGAAAAAATTGCCAGCATAGCATACTTGAATATTTGAATGTTCAAAATCAAGGTTTAAAATAGATAATGAGAGAAGAATTCCAAAAAAAATTGTTCTCATCTGTAGAATACAAGAACATATTTTTTTCTGACATTCTATATGTTGGTTATTTTTTCAGTAAGTCAAAAAAATGATAAGAGTAACTGCCACAATTATGAATTGATTAAATAAAACCTCAAAAGGATTACTATGTTTGCTATGTTATATAAAATGTGCTCTTAGCACACATTCGTTACTCTATATGTGACCCAGATTTTCAAAATTTTTTAATTAACATAACGGAAGCGTTTTCAAGTTTTTTTGTACATTTTATGTAAACTTAATATTTTTTTATACATTCTTCTGATAACATTTTCTAGTTAAATTAATTATTACAGTCACATATTACATGTTATCAAAATTTATTTGTTTATTTCAAAGGTATGACTCCTTCGTATTTTTTGTTATATTATCGAAGTAATAATAAGTCATATATATTCTAAAAAAATTAGGTTGACGACGAATATCATAAATATAATTTCAATAAAATGATTATTAATATAGAGAAAAAAATAATATGATTTCATATCATGGAATGCCACTCATAAAAGCGGCCGTTAATATCTAATTTATATACCTACCAATATATAACAATCTGTTACACAACCCAAACTCAAAGAATGAATATCGTCCCAATCGTGTATAAAATGTTGGTGGTTTACAAAATGATACTAAACACACATTTATTAGCCTTACCTATATATATAAATATATGTACCTGTCCATATAAAAAATGTAACACTATTTTGAGAAACTTCCTGCCGTTCGATGTGTTTGAAATTTAAAACAAACCTATATAGATACACAACAGTATTTGTAAGATATATAAGTATGCATGACTATTCTAAGACTGGCCAAAAGTCAGTCAAGTTAGTTACAAACAAAAAATAATGTATGTCATAATATATTTAATACGTATTACTTGTACATCACAAAAGCTATTGTGTCACTAATCTCCCTCACACATTCATTCCACTTTGTGTTTGCAACGCTTTGTATTCTATAAAAGATATAAGAACTCTTGAAATAAAATTGATGAGGATTAAGAACAGTTCCATTTATTTTATTAGATGTCCTTTTTCGTCTTAGATATATTTTCCATTTGTACTAAATAATTCTTTGGTAATTAATGGTTATATAAAATTTTATCATAATATTTTTTTAGCAAATCAAAAATTTTAAAATTCTGTTTCTACAAAAGAATCAAATCTTATACTAAATCAGTATATACTGTTACAACTATGTTTCTACATGTACCCATGTATATTATAATAAGAAATGATTTCTTAAAACTGCAATTTAAAGCAAATGGTTTATTCTTCGGTGATTACAATTAACAAAATATTTTTGTTGCAACAAAAAGGCAAAGGCATGTCGCAACTAAGAGCGGTCCTATTTTAAGTGGCAACTAAGTTTTGCCATTGCGCTTTCGGGTGTAGCAAAGCTACATGTGCAGTCGCTACGACTGAGCGAATATGCAAGTGTTATATCAGCGTTCGGCTTTAGTTCCGGCGAGTGTGGCCGAGTTTCGAGTCGAACGGAAAATATCTCCGGGAAATCCAGTATGTTGTCATATATATCGCTATATTAGTCCCATCAATAATCCTGAACACGAATACACATTCAATAAAATTGAATCTGGCGTATCAGAAAGTTGTAATATGAAGTATCTTGTAACAGTAAAAGTTTGTTAAAATTTTTGTATGTATTCTTTATATAATATAAATAGTTACAGATACAACAAAGAATATTTATTAATACTTGATATTTTGAGTTGTTACTAAATGGCTTAACAAGGAAAGAGAGGTATCGGGGCGGTCACAGTACATTTACGAACTATCATTAATCTTAAATGACAGATTGGTAATAAATTATTGACAACGGAAAAGGTTGCAATGGTTTGAATTTATAATCCTTTTTATTGGATATAATTCACAAAAATTAAGATATAAATAATTTTTTTTGGTATTCTCTATATATTTCTTCCATTTCTTTCATTGGTTTTTTTTTAACATAGAGAGCGTTGATACCTCTACCTCTACTCTACAACAACTACTAATACTATATAATCAAGATAAATAAAATACCAGGATATCACTCTCTACTGTAAAGTCCGCCTTATTACAATTTAACAATTTTCCTCCGAGGGGATTTAAAATTAAAGATCTTTCAGCAGAAATTATGAAAGCCTCAATGGCTTTACAAATGCGTGTTTTGAAAGCTTTACATTCTATCTTTGAATATGACTGTAATTACCATAATATTAGTTTATATAGAAGTATCAATAATATAAAATTATAAAATAAGTACAACTTTTATATATGAAATATTTTGGAAACAATTCAAGACTTAGATACTTATATAACATTGATGTTTTAGGTACTTATTTAATATTGAAAGCATAACCGAAACCCGGTGAGATTTAATCAAATGCGATAAGAAAATTGGGTGTACCTTTTATTGGGTAAAATTCAATTTTGTTTTTAGGATGGTAATTTGAAGCTCATATTCCTTTTTATTATACTCGAGCATGGATTCATGGTTATATTTTTATATATTATAATAGTGTATGTAAGCGTTATAAAACATTGTAAGATCATAAAGGCGCTAATGTTTGGATTTCATCTCAACAAATAATATTGTTGTCTTGACAAATTTGTTTATGGCCCTCCTTACAACTTTTACGGCGTTCCATAGCTCAGGATGTAATTCTAGGTAACGACCTGTAATACGATTCAATTACCTGTTTGTGACATTACAGACTTGCGATGTTAGCAACTTAAAAATACCTTTTTTGCTAATTTATTACTAATATAATTTTTTATTTTAAATTCTCAAAATTTTCAAACCATTACACAATTGTGAGTTGGAATCCTTCTATTGATTTTAATATTTATAATATTATTTAAAGTTTCAAAAGCCAATATAAAATAAAATAGTGGAAGTGATATGTTAAAAGATATTTCTATCAACGTCGCGATATATGCGAGACAAGGAGCAAAAACACCTGTATATTTAGGTGTATAATAGATCTTTTAATATCCTTTTCTTTACTTTAAATGGCCACAAAATAATGGTTGTAAAAGACTTGTAACTATTTTATATTATATTTCTGAATTCTTCGACAGTTTATATTTTGCTTTAGTAACGAAAGTGCAGTTTGCAACTTTTGTAGTTCATTTTGAATATATTGCGGCAATATTTTACTTTTGGAAGTGGACGGTGCCAACATGGTGCCATATGCTCTGTATTATCTACAATTTTGGAGATAAAAATTGGTGCAAGTATTCATGAAGCTTTTATAGTAAAATCTTTGATTAAATTAAAATATTACGGTAATACATATATGTATTTGTAACGTCAATAATAAATATTTTTTATTATCTATCTATTTTACAGCTTCTAATCCGGTCGGTAAGGCCGGTAGTGGCTAAGGGTGACAGTGTCTTAGTGTAAACGCGACCGGTTGTGGGTTCGGGGAGTGATTATGTTTAAAATTATTTTCACTTCCTCGCTCTAATAAGACAAAGTGCGGCGTTGAGTTCCACCACTCGACACGCACTGTCTCGAATTCGGTTAAAAGTGAAGTACAGATTGTCTTGACACTTAGGGTAGACAACCTTGCTATGCGGGATAAAAGCATGAAGCTAAAAAAAATTTCGTTTGTATATGAAGGTAGTACAATTGAACTGGATTATCGTATCTATTATTATTAATATAAAATTGTATAGTTATTCAAATTTATTATTTCTGTTAATTTTATGCATTTATAGATTCATTTTAAAGCTTTGCGTTTATTACCGCATATATTTAGGCCGGAAAAGTGTAACCTAAAGTTAAGACACTCCGTTCCCCATCTCTACCCAATGCGTATTGAGTGAATTAAAATTATTACGACAAAGAATCTTTATACTAAAATAAAATCCCTTTTACAATTTTATTTTCTTGCAATACAAATAAACAGTAAGTATGGTACAGTCAGTACTGTCTAGCATGAAAAATCAATATCAATTAAACTTTAAGGCGATTTACTTTCTAAGGGAGTAATATTTCCACGACTTAAATATTGATATTCTTCGCATTTAGAACTTCTAGACTTCTTTCGTTTTAATTTTAATGAAGTAAATTTGTAATTTGTAATTTTTAATAGAATTAGTTTAATTGGGTTGTTTATACTTTGTGACTTAAATCTAGTGTTAATTACGTTGTTTATATTTTGTGGTCTTTAACCGACTTCACAAGTGTAGGATGTTATAAATTCCATTAATCTAATTTTTTACTAAAGTAAACCTACTGAGAAGAATTAGATAAACTACAGAAATGTTGACTGTACATCAGACAAGTACATAGGTTTAGTTAATCATGATTTTATGTAATTTCATGTCACATAATAGCGATAAACATCAAGTAACATGAAAGAGCTTAGCTAATATATTTCTTTTATATGGAAGCAATGACCATATCGGTAATAGTGAGCTAAAAATATAATAAAAATAGATACACTTTTTTAAATGCCTATTACAGATTGCTTATGAAATTCTAATCAACAAAAAATTTATCTATGTAAAAATTTATCATTTTAATACAAACTAATTTGAATGAATCGTGTAAAAGTTATCAGGAAAAAATTGATTACTATATTACAAGCGACGCGGCTGTTGACTAATATACTATGATCGAGAAAATCAATAATATACAAACTAATATTTATTTATCTGGCTGTTTAAAACTCATGAGTTAATCTTTGTTCAATCATGTTTCAATGTTAAACGTGTAAAAGTTTCATAGTCTGAAGGTAGGGGAAGGAAGCTACTTTTTATTAACACATAACACAGGCAATGCCGCGAGCGGAATCTAGTTTCCTCATTTTATTACTGTAAATTTTGAAATGGTAGTGGAGGAAGATTGTCTAGTTTGAGATACGAGGTTTTCTTTTGCTTTTCTTCTTAGTAGGTTTATTTACATAGTTTAGAAAAAAATCTATACTTTGAATGTCATATTCACTCGAGTGGGGATCTAACCCACAACCAATTTTTAAACTAAAAAAATAAAAAAATAACATTTTTATAGTGTTGTTATGTATCAAATAGATCACAATTAATATTTTGATTTAAATGTTGTTCAAGGGAATACAAAATATTATTATGATCCATAACAACTCGCTCATATACTTTTTTGATATTAAGATGTCGAAGAAGAAGCTGTTTGTAGTTCTATACTTGTACCTTAGATTTAATAATTTTATCTCAGTGTCTACAGTTATATCAATTTCTAGTTGACTACGTTAGCTACTATAATGAATAATATAAAAATATTTTATAATTAATATTGCGTCATGAATGAAGCTAAAAAACGTTCTCTCGGCGCTTTAAAGCACAAAACGGAATCTCCCCGGTTCCGAGCCCGACATTTTTACAGAGTATAAAAGAAACAATCAGCATGTGTCACACACAAGCTCCCACACATCGCTTATGAACCTTCAACTTCGAGCTTGTTGTATTTTAATTTTAACAGAAGTATAAAGTACTTTCTTTTTTATGTAATATGAAGATAGATAAATCTTTATTTAAGGTAAATTAAAATAATAAATTTGACGCCGATCGTGATGCAGTGGAATAGCGTCTGATTTTAAACACGATTAGTTTGAGTTTTATTCCCGCTTGGGGAATAATTATATTTAAATAACTTTCATGTCCTCACTCTGAGAGAACGCCGTTAAGTTTCGTCACTCAACGCGCAGTGTCTCGAATTTAGCGGAAAGAGGAGTACGAAGTGGCCTGGGCGATGTGCGACTAACCTAGAAGCTAAAAAAATAATAGTAAATAATTTTTGTGGTAATTAATATTTTTAATTGTTTAATTCACAAATAATTTAGTATGTCATTGGTTCCATGTCTTATAAAATTGATATTTATGCACAATACTTTCAGTGGATTTTTCAAAAGTGTTTTTGTAATAATTAACAAGTTACAATTGCCCTAAATTGTATTGAAGTGTTCTTGAAAGCACTTTAAAATGTCTTTTGTTTTCATACTTCAAATTTATTTTTTGTGCATGTTTACTGGTGAAGATGTAAAGTTTTAACTTTAAGAAAATAGAAAAAGTATTTTGAACATTATTCAGTTAAAGTATGTCTGTCTAGACTAGAAAATTTTATAGACTTAATCATTTAAATTTTATTCAATTAATTTAACTAAAAATGTGTCTAGGTGGTGGCATTTATTGTCTTTTTAAGCTATACGCGACCTATCTCTTAACAGTGCTTAGATATCCCACCGAATGTACAGGCAAAGAGACAAGATGATAGGGAATAAATTTTAATTACATAATTATTAGAAAATTTAATTAATGTCACAACTCAACTTGAACATAGAACTTGTTCGAGACGACATACTGTGAAAGTTTTCGTTGTAAAAGAAAGTTTTACATTCTTCGTCTTTCTACAAAAACTGTCGTTACGAAAAGGAAAATAACAAAACATTTACATTTTTAGGTCATGAAAAGTGTACGTAAATATAAACAAGTGTTCTGTTTATTTAACGAAGACTGGTTTAATATTAAAAGATCATATACAATGTCTTATTGTCATAGTGCAAATAATTTATTATTTATAACTTAATATTTCACTTTGATTGCTAAAATCTAACTTAACTTTACAACTGAACAAAAGTTATTAAAAATATTGTATACTATAATATATTTAATACATATTTTGTCATTCTTTGTACGTGTATATGCAATGAAGAGATACACAGAATAGTAAACGTAAGTGAGAATGTCATAAATGAGATGAGTGATAAAAGAATGATAAGAAATATATATTAAGCAAAGGTGAGCGGTACGACAGGTTGATGTGACCTAGGTTATCTTTCGAAATCATAGTATCAGTGATAATGGAGGAATGTGACGCAAAAAGCATTAGGACGCCTGGAAACGAGGCGAAAGAAATATGCAGGAAAGATGGCATTTAATGCTTTGTTCTCTGTGACTAACCCGTTGTAGATAAAGTGTTAGCCTATAAAATAATAAATCTTCAAATTAACAGAAAAAATTATTATCAAAAATCCTATAGTTTCGTATAAGCATGTAGAGCTTAATATTTGTTCATAACATTATAAGCATTGCTGGTTGGCTTGAATAAGTATTTGATGTATTCACAATTACCATTCACACGACCTGTAAGGGTCAAATACTTTAGGAATAACCAACCAATTACGGAATTATTGAAATATTTGGTATATACAGGCTGTTAGTACCATGTAGTCCGTGCTCTTACATATATCGGTTAATATTCTGTACTTAGCGGGTAAAAATTCTCAAAGGTAATAATAAGATAAAGGTAATATTAAGATATTAAATTTTCAATCGCGTGGACGGATGTAGTTAATTTACATTTACAATAATAATTTATATTTAGACTTTATTCTGATGAGTTAAATTCTTTGTAGTTGTGTTAAGAAATTCATTAAGGTAAAACGTTTTTATGTGAAATTAGACTAAACCTTATGATTGCCTTAGTAAATTAGTGAAGAGAGTATCATTCACTATTCTAAAACGAATCGAATTTAACCATAAATATCAAGTGAACGAAAATTAAGCAGGATATATGACAGCCTGATGGCTGGTTATTCAAAGTTAAAAAAAATAGAAAAAAATATACATGTTCAGAAAATTTTGGTTAAGCATACATTATAATACGTGTTAGAGTTATTCCGCACAAGAAACTTATCGTTCTCAAGATAAGAGGATTAGTAATCTTAAGTTAATTAACAAGAGAAATAATTATCTTCATCTCATTGTAATAGTGATAACAATACATCTTTAGTACAATATCATTTTAGAATAAACTGATAATTGTATTTTCGTATATACATACATTTAAAATTTATTTTACATAAAAGAATTATATTATAATAATTTGATAAATAAGTGAATATTTTGCTACACTCCACAAAAAGTGGCGTAGCCTCTAACAACAAGTAGAACCTAGTAATAATTTTTAAACTCCTGTCAAATATCTTGTTACTTAGTACTCGCCCACCTTATTCATGATTGTACCTCTATAAAAATGTCATTTCATGTAAATGCGTCGTTCTATTTTCGTATAAAAGCCCCTGTAATTATATACATTTCAGCAGAGATGTGTAGTTAGGTTTTTAAAAATGAAATTTCTTTTTTGTTCTTAATACAATCTATAAACTAAGTAAGATACGCTGAATACATTATTAGCTTTAAGTAAAACATTATTCTTAGATGCAGAAATACATTACTACTTAAATTGAATCTCGTTACAATTATTATTTTACAAATTGTATGGCATTATTTTGTCAGTATAATAATTCACTTTGAAATTTACACGAAAAGTGACCAATAAAAATTAATCTACATAAATCTAATATATAAGAACTGTTACTCTTGTAGATTTATTGTTTGTTTTTATTAAAAATATAAAAGCAAATGTTTAAGGTTAATATTGATAAAATAAAAATTAATTTATGCGGAACATTGGAGCCTTTTACGGTGGGGTTAGCAGTTTATACGGATTTCTATGCAAATGAATCTCTCGTGAGGATTGGTCAGAGAGTAGGCCTCGTGTTTGCATATTGTATAAAACCGCAAAATCATAAAGCAACTGCAATGCGGCGAAAACAAGGTACATTTTAACCACTACAAATTGTTTCTAAAAGCCTTGTCGCGCTGTTTATAATTCAGATTTTATGTCAAGATTTATAAGCAACAAATAGTTTTCGCTTAAATTAGGATATACATCACTACTATGAAAAATAACTTAATATACGTTGTATTTCACTTAATGATGATTGCGCACCCTTTTCCGTGTGACTAATTCAGCTTATTTGAAGGTTCATGGCCTAGTTACGTCTATTAACTCCAACTGGTTAATTGGTAACACGGTCACCAGTAATAGTTGAAACGACTTTAGCTTTTGATATTTTGTAATGGTACGGTCTAATAATATTCTGAGTATCGTCTTTGAAAAATTTAATTCAACTTTGTGATTTATTTGAAATTTTCTTTGAAAAATAATTATAATGTGTTTCAGAGCGTAAACGTAAATGAAACCGTAGAAACCGTATTAAGAATACAATTACGCTTTTAATATCAACTTGAGTCCATATATGTTTGGATTTAACGTTAACGTTTAACGTTTTATTTTAAATAGTGTGACATTTTCCAGTCAATGGTAAGCATGATATGCGATACGATGTTGCGTTGATGCTACGTTCTTTGATACATTATTTATAGTCCGTAGCAGCGTACCGTGAAAAGTTCGTAGCTCGTAGCACATATTGAAAGCTGTATAAGCATTTCTCTACGAACGAGTTGACAAAACCTTTAAAGTTTGTATTTGAATTTTAAACAGCTAGTGCATGCAATGCTAATGGAATAAACAATTAAGTCATAAAAAATAGTATTACATATTGTGACTTGTATTTTTTTTGGAAACAATTTATATACTATAGATTTAGAAGTTTTAGATGTCGTATCTTATTATATTCATTCATTTCCATATATTTCGAGTGCGTGTACATGCACACACACACGCACATATATATATATATATATATATATATATATATATATATATATATATATATATATATGGGTCATCTCTACACTTTAAGTAATAGTATCAATAAGAAGAAATAAAATTCCCATTAGCACCCGATTCCGAGCTCTGATTTGAAGGGTCGTTTATCTTATTAATCAGTTTTTCAAGTACTTAGCACTTGGAGAAGTTTTATCGCTTCTTGACCTATACTAACGTATTTATAATGCAATGAATCGTAAAAATATGAAAAAAAATTATATATTTTGTATGGTTCTATTTTATTGTATTTTTTTGTATAGTTCTATATTATTCTAATATCTTTTGTATTCAGTGAAGCTAACATCTTGAATTTCCATTTAAAAACTAAACCTATACTAAAAACATTAATTCGCATATGAAATTACCAATATAATATGTGAATATTCAGCGGAAGTTTATTTTGCGTAGCACTTTAATTAATGAGCAGCATTGACAGTATTGGTATGCAATTATATTGTATGTTATATTTAATATGACCTAATTTTTACTTTGTTAAAAAGATCATTTGCATAACCGATATTTTGTTTTAAAATATAAATATACAAAATACAAATCTGTGTGTTTAGATTAGACATGATTGAACACAAAAAGGTACTAAATACTTTCTTTATTAACATTTATTGATCTTTTCTCAAAGTAAAAAAGTTTTGTGGTTACATAATGCGAGTTAAGAAAAATTATATAAATTTGATTTTTGAAGGCTTAGTCTTTATTTCCTGTACACGTTCGATAACGTGGAATATATGATGTGGAAATAAGATCAGTTACAACGTTGCTTATAGATAATATCATATTAGGAAAAGTGTATGACGATATGACGATAACTATGGACATTATACTATTTCATAATGTATTATACATATAATGATATTAGTTGGGAGTACCTCTGAGCTTAGTTTTGAAATAGCACAGCAAAGCTACAGAGTTCATGCAAATGATATTGTGGACCACATGTATTAAAATAGCGTCTTATACAGCAGCAATAACTATCTCAACGACAACAACATTTCAAATAGCTGTTAGTGCAGCTATGTGCTAATATTAACTTAGTAATATTCAAACAGTTTGCGGTTAAATCAAGTGAATCCCTTTATTGGTTTATAGACGTTTATATATGGTTAGCAGTTACTAAATTTGCTGTTGTGCTGTTTGTGATCTCAAAGTCTTAATTTGTATTTTTCAAAACAAGTTAATTATTAACACAAAATATTAGTTATTAAAATATTTGAACTACCTATTATTTGATTTGAACTACCTATATTATAGATACACTACTAGCTATATTACAGAATCACTAGATATCCGTCAAATATAATAGCAGGAAAACATCTTATAAATATGCGAGTCAACGTGGAGTATCCATATGAATAAAATTGAGCCGCTTTCACGTAGGTATTTATAAAAATGTAAGTAGAAGATATATTACAAAAAGGTTTTCACGTGATTACTTAAATTTCATATTAGCTTTGTGCGTTACAGAAAGGAAAAAGCATTCTTTATCATAAAGTAAAGTAATATTTTTCATCAAGTTCATAATAACAGCTTCAGGCATCCACTTATAAGTAATTTTGTTTTTCATAATATTCATTCATTTTACTTCTACTGTTCGTTACTTTCTTTATCTAAAAAATAAGGACGCAATTGTATAATCTGCGCATAATTGATTTGAAATATATATATATATATATATATATATATATATATATATATATATATATATATATATGATGATTAAATTATTAAAATAATTAAATTATTTTAAAATTATATATATTTAATAATTTAATCATCATCAGTGTAGTAATATGATTATTATCAACAACTATCAGTAATCAATAAAGATCTCGAGAAGTTGATAATTTTATTTAAGGAGGAAACAAACTACTGACAAAATAAAAAAATTAAATATTTTAATATGAAAGCAATAGAAAATCCACTATTTCAGCAACATCCAATATTAAACTGCGTGTATATAAAAATACAGGAAACCAAAATATCACGCACTATAACTTTCTGAAATGAAAAATATTCGAAAATATAAAAAATACTTATACTTTCTGAGTTTCTTGCGTGTTGTTAGGTGCTCTCCATCTGTCACAAATATATATATATATATATATATATATATATATATATATATATATATATATATATATATATATATATACAAATATCGTTCGTTATTTTGGACTGAGTAATAACAAATTTGTTTTACATTTTCTTTAATATGGAGTACTGGAAAGGTGAACTGTATAATACACTTACTTACTTACTTTTATATAATACACTTACCATACCGTAACTTCGTGGTTTATTTAGTTACCTTTACTAATATCCTCAATCGAAATAGTAATTTGTGCAATACATCCTTTTTAAAAAATATATTAAAAATATACGTAAAAATCATTTTAATAAAGAAATCGTAATAAAATTTAGGATTGCTAACACTCATGTTTAAGTCATTTAAAAATATACTCATTAAAAATAAATCTATGTTTATCGTTTTGATTTCATAAATAGATTTTACCGATTGATAAATTAAAAGTAAGTGTAATGGATACACCGAAATAAAAGCTTGAAATAATTTTTACGTATTCACTTCAAAGTTTATTTTTCACAGGCGAAATGTGGCACGCGGTAGCGGTAGGCGTGAAGCGATGATCGGCTACATGGGCCGGCCGCGCGCTCACCATGCGCCAGCAGTCGACCGATGTAAGTAAATTTGATACAGATCTGAATGAACCAACTGTTTTCATTAAAATCATAATTTCATGTGCTTCACATTTAATTTAAAATTATATATACTGTACTTATCGTAGTCTAGAAGACATATACGTAATAAGCTTTAAAGAATTATACGTAGCTATAGGTTATTTTTTACTGGTAGAGTGTTTCTTAACATGTTCTATGTATGGTTACACGTACTTTGAAACTTCTTTAAAATTTATTACGTATATATCTTCTAGACTACTATAAGTAGAAAGATTAATAAAATAGTATCCTTGATGCAGTATGCCAAGCTTATTGCACAAAACTCGCATGAGTTAGCATAAGGTTTATTTCCGAAGCTATTATTACTAAATTGTAATGACAAGATTTGCTATTAAATATTTAAAAATTTCTTATTATTGAAATTTTTCAAGATATATTATAAATGTATGATAAAGTTATAAAAATTACATACCCCAAAGTCTTTGAGTTTGAGTGCTTTACTTGCGCGGTAATCACTAACAGTAAAATTAAATCAAACTACTGATCACATTTCAAAGTATTTAATATTAAAATAAAAACAAATATACCAAAATAAACATTATTTTTTCAACTGCTAACGTATATATATATATATATATATATATATATATATATATATATATATATATATATATATATATATATAATTTCAATAATAACTAACTTTTTAAAATATTTAATAGCAAATCTTGTCATAACAATTTAGTAAAAATAGCTTCGGAAAAATCCTTATGCTAACTCATATCGAGTTTCGTGCAATAAGCTTAGCATACTGCATCAAGGGTAATATTTTATTAATCTTTTAATCTTCCCTTCAGTGCGGGCCATTACATTCAGAAAAATGATGCCAGCTTGTTTAAAATATAGTGTCAATGACTCCACGCTCTGAAATAAGCCAATGATTTCTTTTATACACTAGTTTTCTAGTGAACTAAAGAAATCATTTCTAATTTTTTATTATAAATAAAATTTAAATACGATAAATTGAAGGTATTGTATGATAAGATTATAATAATTACATACCCTGAAGTCTTTTCTATATAAAGCACCAGGCATTGAATATTATACAAAAAAATGTATTTTTCACTAGCTACTACTGATCACATTCCAAAGTACCTAATATAAAAATAAAAAGAAATATACCAAATTAGACATTATTTTTTCAACTGCTAACGTGAACATGTTAAAACGGTTGTGATATAAAAAGCCCTCTATCTGTGCTCTCGCTGCCACGTTTATGATTACGATAACTATCGTTACAGGCTTTGTATCGATTGACCGTTCGCTTTTTCACATTCTTTTGTAAGCCTAACAGCCTAAGGAATGCTTGTACTGTAAAAATTTATACCTTTTAAATATGTTTTTTTCTTCATTTCATTTCCTTCGGTCTATTTTAGTGTCACTCTTATTTTGAGTGGCATGGCAAATTTCAAATACTAGAATTAACTTTCCCCTGAGTGAGAACTGAACCCAAATCCATTGCTTTAGCTCAGATACTTATTCACTTCATTACAGTATTCAGTACTCAGTGGACAAAGTATTTTCGCCTCTATTTTCTCATGGAAATAACCAAATCGATGCAGGCTTAACAAATTCTTTTGACAGGTAGAACCAATGTAGCTGACCGACATTCAATCGGTCGAGTTTTATTAGGTCAAAGCGAAGTAAAAGGAATTTTCTATTTCAACTTATGAAATATAGTTTTTAATAAATATAAATAATTATTTATAATACTGTAATAATATTAATAATAATTGATATAAATATAGTTATTTATGAAATATAGTTTTTAATAAATATAAATAATTATTTATAATTCTATGTCAAATTAACATTAAAATTAGTCCACATTATTATCGATCAAGTACATGGATAGTAAGAATTAATTATATAAATTCACGATCACGCTAACAACTTCACTTACGTTCATAAAGCAAATTTATTATAGTCATGCAAATAAAAGTTGTAAAACTAGCACAGGATGGATATACGTATGTATATGAAGTTCATTTAAAAATATAAATAAAAGCAGCACTATTTCTGCGGATTTATTCCCGTAGTATTTGTATTTTATAGTTTTTGGTATAATATTTTCAATAGCATGAAAAAAGAAATAAAACATCAATCGATGTAGTGTTCCATGCCGGGCCGTAGTAATCGTGGCTATTGATTATAAAGTTCAATACAATTGTTATGACCGTGCCCGTTATGCTACCTCAGATTAGAGAGCTTTGTACAGTGTTTTCTCACCGTTCGTGTTTTATTACTAGAATAAATTACATTTCTTTTATTTTAATATCTATTTAAATGTATTTTATAGTAAAAATGTGAATATATTTAACTAATGCATAAGTATGTTTATTATACCAACATAAAATTAAGAATAACAGCTTTTTTAAATCAAATCTTATTTTAGAAGGAAAACAACGCAAGAATAAATATTTTATCAGATCAAAGATTGGTGAATTCATCACTCCCTTTCCTTGAGATTTCGGCGTATCATTAGAATACATTAATCGTAAGCCTGAGGAGCATCGAGAGCGTAATGTTTAAGTAAAGTAATTTAGATTTTATCTATTTTTGATAGTATCTAAATGTTTTTATATTCAAAAGAAAAACATTTTTTACAATAACCTCATCAATATACTTAGTATGTTTTTTTAGGTTATATAGACATACATTTTATGAATTTCTCTGATTAAATTTTTCTATTTTAAAGACCTTTTATGTTAGGTGGGGTAACTCAACGCATTGTTGTGTGTTACCAGAACGAAAAAACAAAAATAATAAGAAAAATATAAATAACATTCCTTCAACTGGGCATCAAACTCATAAGTCATAAGAATTTGTTGGGGGAATTTAATTTTTTTTTACGTTAGTTTTACTACTTTACTAATAGACTAACGAAATATACATTCTTAGTTTTTTCTTTTTGTAACATTGTGTATAAAAAACCAAAATTGATTATCATTTACAGACGGTCGACAAAGCGGTATGCACGGAGGAGTCAGGAGCAGTGCGGCTAGAAGCGGTGTTAGTGGCGCTTGTGGAGCGCAAGGCGCGTGCACTGCACGCAGAGCAGGCGAGACGTCGCGCGCGGACGCACCCCCTCCTTTTGTTACTGCGGAGTCATGTTTCCGATGGTGAGCTTTTTAAAAATAAAAGCGTGAAGTTAAAATTTCGTCCTTAGTAAATATTGTATCTATAAGATGTTCTAAAAATTCGTAGCGTACTGTAGATAATGTAGTTGCTATGTGTTTTAACAAAATGGAGACCGAAGAAATATTTCGTTTCTTTTGGCGTTAACTCCAACAAATTGAATTCATGTTTGTACATCAACTGCCATTGCATAATGTTTGAGACATGGACTAATGATGAAATTTAAATATACTAGTTTTTATAATGTACTCAACATAATTCAAGATAGTGCTAAATGATATTACATGACGATTATATTAGAAATAGCTGCCGCAAAATATAATTGCTTCACGCCTCTTACGAAGTAGAGAACACGTAGCAACTAACCACTCCGCTCTACACTAATTACAAACATTTTCATTAAAGACGGCTGCGCAGGTAGCTTTAGCTTTGAAAAGTAAAATTGATATTACATTTAACTTAGGTTAAATTATTTGTTATTTTAATATTTATTAACCTAATAACGATATAAGGATTGATATGTTTTTTTCTCTATAGAAAGTATTATGAATATTTATTGAATACTATTGAATATATTTAACTTATCTATTAATTTATTCGAATATTACACTCAGAATTCGCATTCATATATGTTTGATTATATAAGTAACATCTTAGTTACTAGGACTCTTAGGACTATTGTTTTTCGAGTATATTACTTTTATAGGGGCTGACAATCATCTTTTTATTTTGTTACCATTGAAAACGTGGTTTAATACCAGAGCTCTTTTGATGCTGTCGTTTCGTCATATAAGCCGCGACAACTGACAAAGTCAATTGCTTCGCTGAATCACTATTCTTTCTTTGTTTGAACCAAGGCAGGAAATACTTATTATTTCATTAGAGAGCACAACCATTTAAATATATACAGAACATGTATGTGCGAATTGGCTTGTCAAATTTAAAACTAAAATATCATAGAAAGGAAAATTTCTACGGAAAGTTGGTATGAACTTAGGGAAGCTAATATTCAGCTTCGAAACTTCAAAATTAGTAATTACGCTAACTAGGCGGCGTTTAATTTTGTAAAACAATATCCATATTGTTTACGATGATTATTTAAAGTATAATAATGTAAAATATACGTAAATAAGAGTTATTTAAAGAAATTACTTCGATTTCTAAATAAATGTTACTCAAATGATAGGTGATTATTTATAATAATATCTATAAATATTATAACTTTGTATTAACGCAGTACGAAGCAGTGATTGATTTATTAAATAGTTCATTTTTACAAAATAACAATAATAATAACAATAATATGTAAATAGTTTGTTTTTACAAAATAACAATAATATATATCAAACTTTTGAAAAAAACTTATAAAGATTTGAACGCATCAAGATTCGAACCCGCGCCTTTAGATACCGTCCAAGCGCTCTGACCGCTAAGCCATGCGTTTTACTACCAGCTGCGTCGAAATTCTTATACGTTTGTTACAACTTGTTTATTTTGTTAGCATCTCTGTAGAGAGATTTAAGACAAACGTATAAGAATTTCGACGCAGCTGATAGTATTCAAATTTTTATAGGATTTTTCAAAAATATTTTCTAATCCTAAGCGTGGAATAACAGTTTAAAATAGTAAATATTAAAATAAAACAGCAATCTAAATCCGATACCTCGTTTAAAAGATCTAAGAGCTAAATGACAATCAATGTATGAATTAAATTTAGTTCAACAGAGTTTGCATCCAACATATATCAGTGAAACGATTATTCTCATTTATACTTATCAAATAATAGTTTACGATACCTAATATCACATTATATTCCACTTGACGAACATAATATCCCATAAGTATTAATAGGCAAATTAGTTAAAAAATATATTAAAAAGTAACACGAAACTAACAACAAGCTTAAAATATTGTATTACATATTTTTGATAAGAGTGCATTTTTCTAAACAAATTTGACATAAAAGTATAAGAGTTTTTATACTGATTAATTCGTACATACATGTACTTACAGGAGATACTAATAAAATCATATTAATGAAGATATATTGGCATTATATAATACGTTTATTTTAAATATTTACTTAATTTGAATAGTATTATTGTACTTTTGTAGGAACATTAATACATGATATTGATTTATTTTATGAAATATTTGAAATGTAGAATCAATCTATAAATATGTAATATTTATATATTTTTTATAAACTACAATACTAAGTGAGACAAGTAAGAATTGACGAGTAACCAACGTAAATTGACTGTAGAGTTTTTTTTTACGGGAATGACGGTACGAGTATCAGAATACAATTATCCAACATGACGCTCCAAGCTTTAAGCGATAATCCTGCGAGACATTCCCATCCGTCCCGTAGTTATTAGTATATAAACTAAATAGATTTTTTAGCTTTTAATTTATTCTATTAAAACTACATCGAAAATCAAGATTAAAGTCATCCTAAACATACCTAATATATATAATCTAGAATAGATAACCTATGTTGATGCAATGAATTATAATTCATTTATTTCTATACAATATTTTTTGCCTGATTAGCTGATAGGCCAAGACATTCCCATCCGTCCCGTAGTTATTAGTATGTAAAGTAAATGGATTTTTTTAGTTTTTAATTTTTCTACTAAATCTACATCGAAAATCAAGATAAAAATTATCCTATACAAACCTCTAGACTAGAAAAGCTATGTTGATGCAATGAATTATAATTCATTTATTTGTATCATATAATCATATATTATTGGCTTATCATCCCATCAGGTAAAAAATATTGATTAGAAATTGATTTTTTTAGCTTTTATTACCGATATATTAACATACCCATTTAATTTTATTCTTAACTTTTTAGAGCACATATTTGGCTTTTCTACTTACTACTTCACAATACAGCACGAAACTTACAAAATTGAAAATCGTGAAATAGAGAATATTACTTATTATTATTTATATTATATTTTGTTATTGTATAAAAGAAGCTGACGCTGCACCTTCTTTAACTGTATTGGGAAAACAACACATTGTATATTGTACAAGTCAATATTTCTTTATGATTGATTTTAAACTAAACTAAAGTCAAATATTTTTGTTCCAGAAGAGGCCTCAATTGTTGGTAGCACCGGTGAAAGACTTCCGTCACATTGGTGTGAAAATGAAATCGAAAAGCAAAATAAGAAAAAAAAGTTAAAATTACATACGCACCGTGGGTACGTTTAATATTTAAATGTTATTCAAAATAATTTATTTAAGCTTATCACGCCTCACGAGATACAATTGGCAGCCAAAAAATAGCCAGAGAGAACAACGGGACGTGTTGTACTTTTACCGCAAATCTTATTTTTCATATACATATTCAGTATACTTTTGAATACAAACTCTTATATATATATATAAATATATATATTGTTTCCCAATAGGGATGATAGGATTTTGATAGCTCACAGCCGCCATCTTGGTTATTCAACATTTGACATTTGTGTTGTTTTGTGTTCAGTAATGTTTGCCATTTAATGAACGTGAACAAGTTCACGTTACCTCAACGTTTAGAAATTGTCCAAATTTTCTATCAAAATTCGAGAAGTACTGTCTCTACTCAAAGATCATTTCGTGCTAAATATGGTCGTCATGGTGCACCGTCTGAGCTCGCTATACGTCGCATAATCCAAAAACTGGAAAGTGAATGTTCTTTGCACGATAGTAGACCACCAACACGACAACGGACAGGCCGTAGTGAAGAAAATATTGCCGTCGTATCAGCCAGTGTCGAAGAAAATCAAAATGTTTCCGTTCCACGACGTGCACAAGAATTGGGCTTATCCAGAATGACAACCTGGCGAATTTTATGTATGGATCTTGGCCTACATCCATACAAGATTGTGTTGGCACAATAACTCAAGCCAGCAGACCATCCAGGCGCTTGAAATGATGGAAACGGACACCGAATTTCATAGGAAAATCATCTTTTCAGATGAGGCTCACTTTAGGCTCAATGGTTATGTGAACAAACAGAATTGTCGTTACTGGAGTGAGTCAAATCCAAGAGTAGTTCATGAAACACCATTACATCCTGAAAATTTGACTGTTTGGTGCGGATTATGGTACGGTGGAATCATTGGCACGTACTTTTTCAAAAACGACGAAGGCCGTACTGTTACTGTCAATGGCGACCGTTATCGTGACGTTTTTGAACGATTTTTTTCCTGAAGTGTATGAAATCGATGCGGACGACATTTATTTTCAACAAAATGGTGCAACATGCCACAGTGCGACAGTCACAAAGGATTTATTGCGTGATAAGTTTGGTGAGTCGGTTATTTCTCGCAACGGTCGTCACAATTGGCTACCAAGGTCATGCGATTTAACACCCTTGGACTATGTTAAATCTCAAATGTATGCCAATAAACCAGCTACGTTTCAAGACCTTGAACGTAACATTCGAGCGACTATAGCGGCCACACCAGCCGAAATGCTGCATCGAGTCATCGAAAATTGGACCGATCGTATGTTATATTTCAATTTCAAAACCTATCGTTCTTATTAGGAAACCCCATATTATTAGAAATTAATAATACAAGTATTATTAATGTCCAATTATACATGAAGTGTTTGAAGTGTGGGTATATGTTTATGGGTTACTATTTTCTGTTTAAATTATAATGTTTTTCCTTTTTTTTAGCTTCACGCTTTATCGCTTGCGGGATAGTCAGAGAGCACGAAGCGCTAAATTTTACTGTCCCTGCATACCTCTTTCGCCTCGTCCACGGTCATTATCGTCTTCATACATACCCTTCGGGGGGTCCACATGCTTTTTCCTCCAGTACCTTCAATACTGTGTTTTTGAAGTTCAACCAAGATCTCCCCAGACCTCTCATACCACTCACCTTCGTTTCATAAATCTTTCTTACCATTCTTTCATCGCCCATTCCTTCAACGTGCCCAAACCACCTAAGCACGTTCTTCTTCATTCTTACTATGACTTTCGCGCTTACAACTGCCATTCTGACTCCGCAAATCCGACAAAGAGATCTCATCTCTACTGCATTCATCTTTCTTTCATTCTTCTATTGACACACTCACGTTTCGCTGCCGTATAACAACGTCGGTATCAGTTTTATAATCAATTATTTTAAATCTTCTTGATGCCAATCAAGATCAATGTGCTGATAGTTCCGGCAAAACAATTTTAATGTATACTTTCTTATAAAAAATATTAGAGTTATATGTTTTTTATTTATATTTTTATCCAACAGTGAGGAGTTGAATAGTCCCGAACAGCTAGAAATGGAGCGACGTCGTCGCAAGCGCCGGCGACATGCACACACACACGCACACAAGCCTAGAAAACACCGCACGTTACTAGTTTCGGCTATTGATGAACAAGCAAAAGTTATACATGTAAGTTTTTATTAATGGTTCTTATGTTATAGACGTTAATAGTGGCATTTTGTTTCACGAGAAAAAAAGCAAAGGTCAGGTTGGAGACGTTGTAGGAGACCTCAAGACTGTGGATGAGGCGAAATAGGTATGCTCGGGCCGTATGATCTCTGGCTACCTGTCAGGGATAAAAAAATTTAATGGTAAACGAATATATAATAGAGATCATGAGAAGATAAGCAATTGTTTTATGAAAAAATCCGTTTATTTGAACATTTAGTGATTTTATATCATTTTAGCAAGCCGAATAACGTATCGTATAATATTTTAAAATTATGTTTATCGAAAAATAAGTATCTATTTTTTTTGATCAACTATAAATTTTTTGCTGCCAGCAGATTTATGTATAATACTAAAATTATAAAATAGTAAGTAATTGAAATTATCAGTTAACCAAAACTTAGCCAATAAATTATTTTAAAATATAATATAATATGTAGTCTTATAAAACAAAATTTACTATAGCAACGAGCTTACTAGCGACATCTCTTGCGCTATGCTAGCAAATGTACAGCGCCATCTTACAGAGTGTTAAAGAAGTACTTACATAATACTTCCTGAAAATTCTGTAGATTAGTACGGTATTTATTGTTGTTTTATTTATTTAATAATAATCAAATATCATAATATATATATATATATATATATATATATATATATATATATATATATATGTATTAGCCTGTTCAGACTTCTTACATACATCTTCTTATACTATAGTAGGGAGAAACCTCATTTCACCTTCGAGATTACATATAGTACTTATACGGTACTATATGTAATCTCGAAGGTGAAATGAGGTTTCTCTCTACTCACCGTCATATGCCTGAATCTGTTTCATAAATAATATATAAATTAAAATATGTTGTATTAGGTGTTAGATCCCGATGAGCTACCGCGGCGCGCGAGATACACGATCATGGTGACGGCGTGTTTGCTTCTCTTTCTTTGTTTATTGTTGGTAGGCGTCACGCTCCGAATGGCACCACTTATTGACGATATGGGTAAGCTTTTTTATTATTCTACTTATTTTTATACTAATACATAAATCCTTTGTATCTTTTTTATTCTCTCTTATTTCTAGAACTTTAAATAATTTCGGCGACATGCCGTGAATTTTTTTAAATATTTAAATACCTCTATAGGCCATCTTGGCACAATTGGACAATGTCTGATTGTAAATATGATCGGGGAAGTGGTTCTATTTAAATTTCATTATCATTTCTACGCTCTGGTAAGACAGCATAGAGTTACTACTACTACTATATACTAGGTTTTCTGCTATACAGAGTATACCATAAAAATAACATTAAAATTTTTATAATAGCAACTACACTTGAAATATTAAGTTCATATGATTATTTCATTTTCTTAATTGTTGTATTATAGCATAAATAAAAGGTAAGTCATACATAAGCTGGTGATTATAATTGAATATAACAAAATGTAAAAATGTACTTTTTGGATAATAAGTTTTAATATAGCGACGTAAAAAGTCTATATTTTTCGTGTGATGGCTGGGTGTAATATCACTTTTGATGTTTTAATGTTTGACCTATGTGAATATGTGTCCTCTTTATTGTAATAAAGAGAAAGCCTAAAAACTAAAACCCAAAAAAAATAGAAAGTAGTCTCCACTGAAATTATAATAAAAAAATTAAACTATAATATATAACAAAATGAACTCCTCTGATTTATTATGTACAAACTATTTAAAATTTACCGACTATTAAGGAAACAACTTACATGTATTATATTTTAACATATTTTTGTATACCACACTGATATAGATATGTTTAAATATCCGTGATGATGAAGAGAGAACTTGCCAGGTTGCACTATTTAATAGTAGATAAATATAGAGAAGTTATGATTCAAGTTTGAATTAAGTTAGTATTCAATAGGATGTCATTTATATTATTGGGAATTCTGTTATGTATGCACTCGTATTGAAGGTATCTAGTTACGAACTTGGCATTTTTTAACATTCATGTTTTGGTGGGATACCAAATTTTTTTGTTAAGCTTGCCTTCTGTCAACCAGAGACAAGTATCAATTATCGTATAGGTACGAAAATTATCGCTTAATAGGTATTAATTTGCCCAACTAATCTGTAATTATTATTTCTCCTTTTAAGTGTGATGTACGCTATAATTAAGTATATTTCAATGGAGTTATATTACCGAGGTAGGTTTGATTAGTCAAACCTATCTAGGTAATATAACTGTTTGCTATTATATTTTAATGACTAAACTATTATACATGCGTACTTTCATTAATAAGTTGTTTTTATAAAATAAACGTACCAAAATTAGTCTATCCCAAAATTAGTATAACATGAATCACAGTTCTTAGTACTACTCGTACACAACGTTGGTCAACTCAATCTTTGGTCGCCCTATTATGCAATATTATGCTATGATTTTCCATTTTTAGATTTTTTCTATACTATACGCCTGGTTTACTAGCTTGATGACAAATATAAGTTTCTACATCATCAGGAAGTGGTCCATAATTTTGAGGAGTGATGAGAGGAGGAGATGAGTCAGTGATAAAAATCGACATATATGGGCGTCAATATCTTAAACGTAAAATAAATAATACTGTAAACGTTAAATAGCTACATTTGAATGCGTGCTAAAATACACACAAAATTTCAAGAGTGTATGCTTAATAGAATCTGAGTTAGTGGGTAGTGGAAAGTGGCTCGAAATGGTTCGTGTAATGTAATCTACGGACGGTGTGACCTTTCTCCGAACATGACGGCCCCGCGACTGCGGTATTAGATTAGGCAGCTAAACAATTGTCCTTTTAAGTAATATATGTTTTACTATTTTTAAAGAGTCCTTCCATACTTAAGATTAGTAAAGTATGTTTATATGTTTGCCAATATTTGAATGCGGCTTATGCATATTATTTACACTATTGCAATGAATGTTTCACCTATAGATTTTTCTTCTTAATACCTATCTGTTAATATCGAGTTATTATTGCTACTTTTATATAAAAAATATTAGACTTTTACAGTAGTTTTAGATATTTATTGCTTAATGAAGCAAATATTCAAACCCTTAAATAAATTGTGGTTTAACATTTGGTGGTTTGGTAGATCAAGTATTTGATGTCTTAACATATTAACTCTTGTTTCATTATTTAGTTCTTTGTGTTAATACAACTGTAACTAAAAATTCCAACAAGTTTTTTTTGTTAGTATATAATATTTTGAATATATAAAAATAGTAATTTTATAAAGAAAGTAGAAAACATCGTTAGCTAATTAATTGCTATTAGCAAAATAAGCCAAGATATATATAATAAGCTTGATTTTACTAATTATTCATTAAATATAAATATAAACTACTAGAAACAACCCAAAATACATTAGTTTACCTGGAAATTTATATAAAATATTATTTATATTTTACAGTTGTATTTTAACGGAATAAGTCATAAGATGTGGCCGGTCGTGGCGCAGTGGGACAGTGTCTGACTATAAACGCGATTGGTTGTGGATTCGATGCCTAGTCGGGGAATGATTATATATAAAATTTATTTTAAATTCTCCGCTCCGTAAGGTAAAGGGTGAGGTTATTTTTGAATACATTACAATGTTAGATATAGCATTTAGCATAATAAAAGTATTTATAATTTTATAATATAAATTTACCAATAAAGAATAATAAATAATTTTATAATATTAACTTTCTATACTTGATTTATTTTTATCTTTTACATCTTGTGCAGTGCGTGTGGCATTGGAATAATAAGTCAATCCGACTCTAATTTTTACTATTTAAAGTAAAATAATTATTTTAAAAATATTAAAGATTTAGAATATATTAATTTAAAAATATTAATTTCATATATCTCTTAGAATGTACATTACATTCTAAGAGATATATGAAATTTTCAATGAAAATATACTAAAGCGGTTAAATATACTAAATGCATTTACTGAGTATTTTAAAATATTTGAAAATTCTACTAAGCACTGTGAACAATAACTAATAAATCATATTTAATAATATATGGTGTACTAAATGAATAAAGCTTTTTATGGTTATATTTATATAATATTCTTAAACATATAGGAGATCCGTCATGTACTCGCGTTACGAAACTGTCGGTATTCGGTGAGCGTTACAGCTTATTGATAACTGATGCCGGTGCCATGTGATACCTGTACGGCGACGGACATAGATTCAACTATTTCTGTGTCGTTTTACGCCTCTGGAGTAGGATGAACGGTTATGTGACGCTTTCATGTGTTTTGAAGTATGTTTTAGTGGCGTCCTTGCAACGAGTGCTACACTAATATGTCACGAAATGCTGTAGTACATAATGGTGTTCCATTGTTTGTCTATCGAGTTTAATTGTTGGTTATGACAGACGACCGCTACGAATGTGTTGAGCGTGAATATAACGTAGTCGGCCGCCTAGCTGTTGTGCGTCTGAACTGATATGCGAACCGGCAAGCAATATTGGTCTGGCAGGCCAATCGACGTATCATCAACTTATATTGGTCTCACAAACTAATCCACGGCCTACATTGGTCTCACTATCTAATCTACAACATATTTTTGTCTAACGAACCAATATACGATAAATAATGGTCTCACAAACCAATCGACGGCATAATATATTGGTCTCGCAAATCAATTAAAATATATAAATATGATATATTCTTAATATATTTTTAACGTAAAAAGTACTTAAAGAAAGGCATTGTAGGTAACATATACGCTCGATGTTTCGTTGCATTTCGGAGGTTTCACTTTGAGGTCGGTCGGGACCGCCGGTCTGTCGGAATTCATGGCATACGGCGGGGAGGGGCCATTAAGCTATTTTCCCTTCTGTTATGACTATCAGCTAAGGATACTTTTTGTTATAAGTATCCTTAGCTGACGCATCTTAGGCTTTTCCTCGGACAAGCTGGTGGTGATTACAATGGAATATCTAACATACTGTCATCTCTTCTGAAAATTTTATATCAATTTTAAAGATAATAGGTAGATATTAACATTTCTTGACACTGTTGTTTCTAAATCTCTAAAAGATTTTGAGTTATTGCAGACACGACGATAAAGGGTCCTAACCGCGAGACGTATCATGGACGTATTATTGAATAGTATTTGAATAGTTTTTTTTAGAGGGAGGGGAGATAAAGGTTACAAAAGTTAATGAATAAATGGTTTAAAAAGAACGAACAAAATCGGTTTCATACAATTTTTCCTTAAACTAGCTGTCCTGGTGAGGTTAGCTATAAAAATATTGTATTTTCATCGTGTTAGAAGGTATGTGCAAATTTTAAAACAAATAAGACTGCCAATAAAGAAATTCAAAATGATGATGACTATGATTAGTAGACAGATAGTTACAGATGAAGCTAATAAAAACTTGTTGATACGCTTTAAATTAATTTTTTTATTCTACTCTAGAACTCTAGAACTTACACACTAGATGGCGTCAGCGACTTCGGTCGCTTGTACTTACTAGATGTCCGCTTGTACTTATTTGAAGCATCATAACAACTGTGATAAAGTATATCAACATAGAATACTGAAAAAGACGAATTTACTAATTTAAATTTATATTCTAATATATATATATATATTATATATATATATATATATATATATATATATATATATATATATATATATATATATATATATATATTTATTTAATGGCTTCCATAAATATAGGGCTAATGGAAACAAAATATTACGCTACGAACCCATTTGCATCTTCACCTAAAATGCATCGCGTAAGCAGCCAACGTCAAGATAACTTTAAGAAAATAGATAATTTTTCGACTTACTTAATACTTCTAGCACAAAATCTTTATACGTTATATCAACAAATTATATTACTGTTATGTTTCAGCTAAATATGTTCAGCACTTATTATATGATGACGTAACCCATTCATGCTTATAATTTTGATATGATAACATATGGGTATAGCCAGTGAAAAACAGTTTATTAACAAGTTTAGTTTTTTTAACAAGTTACACTACTTCATGTTCCATATTATTATCGTCAGAAAATTACATCAGTGTGAGTTTATGATATAATTATACTCTTGACGGTTCTTAATTGTGTATTGTAGTGGGCGGTGTATATCGCTACACGTGTAATTTAAGCTCTAATTAACCCTCAGGCGTTTTACGAATTGCTCATAAAACCTTATTAATGCGTCTTAATACTGAAGCGGTTTCCCTTTTATTATAAGGAAGATTTTCAAACAGATTAATAAATTTTACACGACTTGATTTAAAATTAATATCTGCTTTGCTTACCTTTTAAAAAAGTTAATTAATATTGAAACCTTATGATACAGGCTATACGTAGTGACGCACGTGCTACGACTATAGACAATATTATGATCACTTTAGCCCTTTCCTGCAAGTTAGAGTAATATTAATTGAATAGATAACGGATGGTCATTCAATTATGTAAGGTAGATGCCAATCTTATCTCAGTAGACAGTACAGCGTTGATATCATATATATATATATATATATTTACTATTAATTAAGTACAAAAAATCATTTTAATTGATATTTTTTTATTTCTTTACACGTTATAAGGAAAACTACCAGAGGCTATTAACTTTCGATAACACAGTAGGGAAAAAACTGGAGGAAGGTCATTTAAAAATCATGCGGATCTCCCGAAGGGCCTATATGAAGAGGTTAATGACTGTGGACGATGCGAAAAGGTAAGAAGGGACCGTAGCGTTTGGCGCTCCGTTGTCTCTGACAATCCTGCCGAGGATACAATGCCAAGCTAGAAAAAAAATATAAAATATAAAAAAACTACCCATGACATTAGGTATTTGTAAAATAATATGGAAGAAGTCAATATTTTTATAACATTGCATTGGAGAGTTTAATTTAATTAAATAAGTATTACAGCAGTGTCATATGTTTAATACGTACACTTTTTTTCAAAATATAAATACAAATTTACATGATTCTGAGGTAACGCATATTTTAGGCGTCAACTATCCTACTTTTCCCTAGCGTGCTAAAGAGCACGTCAGTAAGTTCCGTTATCCCGTCGTTCCTGATTTTATTGAAGTATCCCAATAAGTCAGGATGCAAAATAAAAGTATTTATATCAAGCATTCTATTTAGATTTTCTTATACATAAACACCAAGCCGCAATAATATACATTTATAGTATGCAAAATCATTAAAAAAATGGTAACTGTATATTTATCATTTTCTTTAATCATTTCGCTTAGGAATTTAAAAAAGCATAAAGACATATATAAAAATATTTATATATTGAGCCTCCGAGATTTCTTAATACGTAATAAAAGATATTTGTGTCGTAAATGACTCGTTTTTCTTTTGGTATAAAATATAGGTACATGGGCTTGATTTTTAATAAGCATTAAAAAAAAAGAGAAAAAATGACTCGTTATGTATTATTATTATTATTATTTATAACAACAATAAAGGTTTGTGTGTAATGTGTTTGTGTGCACTTGCGTGTAGTGTGTGTGTGTGTGTCTATGTCAGTGTACATACTCTCAGTATTATGTATCCTTGTATTGTATAAAAGTTTTTTGTGGTTATGTGGTAATAAAAGCAGGTATTCTTATGGCAAACTGTTCGACCTCTGCATACAACAATTTGGCTAGCCAATTAGTTACAGCTTTTTTGTATAAGTGCTGCTTTTTGCATGGAATAAATATGAAGTATTTGATCTATTTTTTAACAAGATACCGCTAATTTTTATTGGCTGCTTATTGGAAATCTCTAGGGCCTAAAGTAATTTCTAAACTCAGAAAATGGGACTTTGCAAAGCCACCACAGATTTATTAGTCTTCTATTACGGGGTCATTAGCAATTCAATGTGTGCCGTCCAACATAGTCTTTGATCCATCATAACACCAAGAAGGATTGTAGGCACAAAAGTGCCTACAACCCTCTTTAAAGTGGGAATATTACAAATAGTGTGGTCCGTGGTTGAGCAGTTGTGTAACTTCCACTTAAGATTTGATTTTTCAATTTCAAGTTAAATAACACCAATATTTATTCACAAAACTATTACATAAATTATTCCGTTGTTTCTAATAATCCTGCCGAGGATACGGTGCACAGCTAAAAAAAAATAAAATATAAAAAAGTATATATATTAGGTATTTGTAAACTCATTTAGGGAAGAAGTGAATATTTTTATAACGTTGCATTGGAGAGATTAATTAGACGACAGTTCTAAAAAATTCCAACGTTATAATTCACTTCAACAATTTTGTAGATTTTATGGTACTCTAGTAGGAAGGAACTCATATGTGAAGCGATATATTTTCTTATCTTTAACTCTGTACTATGTAATTAATTATTTATTAAACAAAAATAATTGTAAGTTTTGAACGTTTCTAAAACACTTCTTACTGCCTGACATGCTTGTTGATATTATAAAATTTGCATATGCGTCCGATTTTGATGATTACAATATAAAATTTACCATACATATTTGTATATGTGTGAGCTAGGTGGCATAAATTGAATACACTTTAAAGGCTGCTTTAAAAATGTTTTATTTATTTATATAGTAAATATTGGTATTTAGGTGTTAAATGGAATACGTGATCATGTTAAAACGGACTGAAAATAGTACTTTATTTTTTGCGGTCTTGTTCCAACTAATTAAGGTAATGTTTGATGTAAACTATATTAAATTGCAAGCACCACTAATACATTTGGCGTTGCGGTACGCTTGGTATGAACTTAATTATCTTCAATGCATTAAGAGCTCGATTGCTAGTGTTCCTCGTGTATGTAAATTACAAATTGCAATTTTCATCACAGAAATATTGAAAGTTGAAGGTATATTTTTATTATCTATACCTACAAAACAATATGTCCTGAACATTTCAAAATTTCCTAATAACATTATTCATGAAAATTGTTGATTGATAATTAATTATAAAAGTTTAATTATTTATAATTTTAGATATTTTAGTTGTTTTCAGGTATATATTTTTTAGATCTGAGTTTATTTAATGTACACGCTATGTTTATGCGTCGAATTTGTATTAAAAATTATAATTTCGTTTTCGAAATCGGCGATGGGTCAGGGACTTAGCATGCAAGGTCTTCAAGTGTGAGAAAACTGATCTTCGATTGACACTGATGACTTGGTACTCTTTTCCAAATCATAAAAAATAAATATGTGACTGTAAAATTTATGTGAAATTTTCCATTCGTTTATAGAGCCAAAAAGCTAAACGACGAATTTAGTTAGCGGTTGAATAGTTAAACTTTATCTTAATTAGACCGTAATAAGAAGGTATTACTAGTATCGGCCACTCGAATTTTCTTCTTTTTAAACGTAAATTATTTACTTTTTTTGAATATAACTAAGTAAATTATGGATATAGTACTGTATATATTTATCGTAGGCAAACATATTTAAAATTTAAATGTTCAGGCATAAACTTATTGCTTAACTTGATCTCTTTTAAAATTGTACCGAATTCTTTTTATTAATTTAATTGTACATAATAATATAATGTTTTCAATATGAATTAGGTATCATAAAACTATCAACTTAGTTCTTGTATTCCTGTTTTTTTCTAATTCCTGTTTTTTAGGAATATAATAAAATTTCATAGTTAATTCGCCTAAAGATATATACAGTGTTTCCCAATAAGGATGATAGGATTTTGATATCTCACAGCCGCCATCTTCGTTGTTTAACATTTGACATTTGTGTCAGTGTTTTGTGTTATGAAAACGATGCGGACGATATTTATTTTCAACAAGATGTTGCAACATGCCACACTGCGTGATAAGTTTGTTGAGTCGGTTATTTCTCGCAACGGTCCTCACAATTGGCCACCAAGATCATGCGATTTAACACCCTTGAACTATTTTTTGTGGGGATATGTTAAATCTCAAGTGTATGCCAATAAACCAGCTATGATTCAAGACCTTGAACGCAACATTCGAGCGACTATAGCGGCCATACCAGCCGAAATGCTGTACCGAGTCATCGAAAATGGGACCGACCGTATTCACCAGTGCAAAAAAAGTCGTGGCGGTCATTTGAACGATATTTTGTTTAAATCATATATAGCATAAAATTTCCTATCAAATAAAGCCATTGAGCACGAAATTCGAACATATATTATTTCAATTTTAAAACATATCGTTCTTATTGGGAAACCACATACATACTTCATACAAAACGTATTTACTTGTAAGTCTCATATTTTAAATTATTACATAGTTTAGTTTAACTTAACGTCTAAACATCGGCGTGTCGGGCATTATTAAATCTAATTAAAATTTAATAAAATTAAGGGTGAATTAGATAAATCGTTTTTTTAGGAATATATTATATATAGGACATGTTATATACTAATTACTCTGCTATAATTATTATTATTGTGTGTTAATTAAATATATAATATCTGTATACCAAAATTAAAGGAACACACAAAAATACTCGATCCTCTATTTTCCTAACATACTTAACCAAACGCCGCACATAGTTCACGTCAGTTTAAAATATTCTCAATATGCGAGCATTCCTTTCGCGAGGAATTTAAATCTGCAACCTGGCGTAGTTAAGACTGAAAAATTTGTTTTAATCTATTATTACAAACCTCAAGAATGAAGATGAACAAACACAAATTGCTTAAAATTTAGTAGCATTATATCTGTATCTTATCTAATATTGTTAAAATATTTATTCAGTTGTAACAAGTTTTGTTCACCTACTAAATCTTTCATCTAACATATAGAAACGTAAAGGACTCATAAGAGAAATAAAATGGACTCCTTCATGTCATCGTCAAGTTGCACAAGTAAACATTTATCTAACTAGAATGCGGTGTTTATAAGAATAAGCTTTTTTGGAGGTATGTCTAGTTTTAAAGGTTTGTCTTAAATACCTATATTTTCTCATAAAGCTTCGAATTCTCTGAACTACGACTACTAAAATTACAATACTATAATCATTATATTTAATTACGTCTTTGTGTCAACTCAAATACTACTGAAATCACTAATATGAACTTGTCCTATTTTTTAATCACTATGTTACAGTATAGTTAGATGATACAAAAAAACATAATAACAATAAAACAGTATGACAAATATTACAGAAACATACATTTTAAAATTTAAACTTATTCAATTTACCTGGGACACTCACCATATTTTTTCCGTAGAACATCATATTTATAAGCTTATAAAATCCTTAATAAAGAAGACCGCTATCGGATTGTACAATCATTACTCAATGCCAAGAAAGAACGATTTATAAAATCAGAATAAGCCAACCCATATTTTTTTTTCAAGGTAAGTTACCTTTTTTTACATACCAGTGAATATGAATAGAATAGAATAGATATAGACAGATTTGAAAAGTAAAGTATAGGTTTATTAGATACTTACTAAGATTATTCAGTACTGTCAAGTTAAAAAGAAAATCGTATTTATTCTACACTTTCTATCCTTGTGAAACATATAACTTTAAACAAAATATATATTTCAAATAGAAATAAAGATTCAAATAAAGAGCTAATCCTCCGACTGGCTCGCGACCACTATCATGACGAAAAATATATATATATATATATATATATATATATATATCATTTTGAAATTCATATACTATGAATTAAGTTGAATGACCATTCGTTCTTGCAAAGTCGAATGTTCAAACGAAAGGGTATATCTCCAATATCAGAAGATATTGGAGATATACCCTTTCTTTACTGTATGATTAAAGATTAATTATTATAATCTACTTTGTGAAATCACGATTTTTTTTATTCCATTTCAAAGGTAGTGATAGATTCTATTCATCAGATTAAAAAAAAATTATTACAGGTGGTATTAAACGCCACACTTTGTCTTACCAATATATAAGGAATAATAATAATTTGAATATAGGTATTAACTAGTATAAAAATCGAACTCACAACCACCGGGGTTATAATTCGATCTTGATCGAACACGTCACGACTACGCTCCACTGGCGTTCTCTTTTTTGTGGAAATCACGTACTTATTAGTAGGTTCAATCCGCTATTCGGTCCCCCAAGTCGGGAGTGATTATTTAAAATTCTAGCCGCCAGTGACTTGTTCAGTGGTTTGGAATTAAGGACGAAGTCTTTTATGGCTTTATTTTTATATTTTGAAACATAATTTTTAGACTTAAGTGATTTTCTTATTATCGTTGTAGTTCGATGAATCAATTAAATACTTCTTAACTACACGAAGAAAGCATCAATAATGTATATTATTTAAACATTCAGTCATAATATCAGTCTATTTGCGTAGTAATTTCAACAAGGGAAGGAAAATCATAGTCAAACAAAGTAAGAGCTTGTAATCTTACTCTATTATAAGTCGACGTAAACATAAAATCCGTTAAAGAAAAGGACGCGCACGTAAATTGGATTAATTAAAAAACTGGCAAACAGATTGTCCTGATAATTTATTTGTGGTTTACCCTTAAATCTTACCTTTGGCTTAGAGCTGCAAGTCACTCGCTTTGATAACGTCATTCACACTTGCTCGGTATAATCCAAGTATTTACCTGAATTTCAAATAAAAATGAGGTTTCGTATCAAGTTTCGCCGTCACATTTTGTAAGGTATGAAATATTCGCTGTATTTTATTATTTATCCTTTGTCATTTGAAGGTAAGATGATCTAGGTTTATATTGTTGATATATTGTGAATACGTTTTGTGAATGGTTCTTGTATACATATATATAATTTATATGCTAGAATTGGCGCATATGATTTCATACTAAGAGAATTGGACTCTAGCTTAAAGAAACCTTTTCGATCAGTTCTCCCTCTGCCTGTAATAAAATATTCCTTGTATGAGAGAACAGTTTGTTTGAAGTACACGAAAACTGATTTGTTTATAATCAGTAATGCAGTTATTGTCTTGATTTTCTATTTTTTGTTGTCTATGTAAAATATAAGACAATTTAAGAACTTAACTGAATAAAAATATAAGCAATAGAAAACTAATAAAAGTGTGTTTAATTTAAAGACTAATAGTATGTTTGTTTGTGCACCAATTACTTAAAAACTACTGGATAGAATTACATAAGTAATGTCATGGTAACAGCTTGTAGTCTTGGCGTACATGGGATCGTATCCAATTGAAACATTGAATGTTAAGATAGTTTCTACCCTGATATTCGCTGCAATTTTCATAGGAAAAGATTCTCACGAAACCTTTCCAATCTCGCTTAGTACTGTAGGTTTTACAAAAATTAACAATAAAAGAGAAGATACACACCATATTTTTTACAGTTTGCTTAACAGAGCTACGGGTGGTGTTAATAACTTATCCTGCAAGACTTTTTCATTACATTATAAATTCATAGTATAAAATTGAAGTCACCGCCATTGTCTGTGACCTTACTTTGTTACCATATCTTTTAAACTACGTAAAGGTTTTAACTTGGTTTTCATTCGAATGGATCGTTACTGTTATATAAAACAATTAGTTTGATATAATACTTTGCGAGGACAATAAGTATACAGGTTCACTTACTCTGAAACATATTCTTTAAAATTGATAGGGTTTCACTATAACTCTTTGATGGCAAATTACATAACAAATAGCAAAACGATCAAGGATAAGAAATACAATAAAGAAATTTCTTGCCTTGACTTTTTAGGGTTTTTCTCAGTTAGATGAACTCTATAATATGTATACTTTTATAATTTTATTTAGATCATAATTATATGAAAGATGGCAACACAGGTGAGCTTGTTTTATGTTGTTATAATATTTTGTACATTTTATTTTCACATTCTAGGGGATACGAAAACGTTGACAAAAGATGACAGATCTTTTAGAAAATTGAGTAAAGATGTCATGTTTCCTACATCTGCGTTAAACATTGCGTAAAATCCCTAGAATTCATGCAAACCCGAATATTAACGAATATGTAAATAAAATATGTTCATATTTCACAAAAAAATCTATAATACGTTTTGTAGGCATGGATTTATCGTAGTTCTCAAAGATACAATACAAGACGGTAAAGTGGTTTAAATGGCTTTTTTATTATGGCTTATATTCCTATCGGGTCCTTAATAACATCTACGTAGAGAATTTACTTTGAAAAATGTAGTTTTACTTCATGTGTATACTACAAAGTGACTTTTAGTATTGAATTATTAAATTTTAAAAAAACGAGTCACAAAATCTTTTTAATATTTCTTATTACAAAAAATGGCCTACTGTAGAATGTGTAAATATAAAAAATATTAATTTATAAAATTCAATAGATAAAAAATATGAAATAATAAATAAACGAGTCTCATTACTCATGTTATTTAAAAGAATAGATCACTTAAGATGTCACTTTAGTCTTTATGAGTATGATAACAATTAATAATACTTTACGCAGGCTCAGAAAGCCAAAACTACTTTTTAACGTACTTTGTAAATCCAATGTACTTGTATTTTTTTTATATATTTTCATATGAATCGGCCGATTGGCATGAAAATCTTTGTTATTTTTCGTTCTTGAGTTTGTTTGCACTTAGTTCAATAAGATTACGTCTATTGGTATAATAGACGTTTATAAAAAAATAGAAATATCCGCAATGTATGCAAAAATATTATAGGACCGTGTACCAACAGACTTTTCTAAGAGCAGTTGTGAAAATGTTAATAGGTTTATACTTTCCGAATCTGCTTCTTATTTTCCTCCCTTCATTAACTTACTCGAATCCTTTCTACGAACTGGAAAATCTACTTTTATGCCAAAAAATATGCTTAAGCTGCAATGCAAGATGCAAGTAACAATTAATTTGCCCATAAGGTTGTTTATTAATCACTGTAAAGAATTTGCATCTGAATTTCACTTGTGCAATCTCATGGAAGCTGTTAATTAATATACTAAAGGTGTAATAATATTATTTTTGTACTTTTTAACATATTTATAGAAAGTATTTCATAATACATCTTTATCAGAATAATATAAATATTTTGTTTAGGTATATAAAAATAACAAGCTAACCGTAAAATTACCCGCCCAGTTTAATTTAAAGAGTAAATTTAAATTCCCTTTAGATGCCCCTTTCTCTCGTAATTTGTATTTAAATAGAATCCAACGTGTGAATGATTAGCGGTATTAGATGCTTTAGAAACAAGTTAATTCTGAAACGATACATTCATTTTTTAGTTAACATAACAGCAAATAAGGGTGATAAAAGTTATATGGTTTTTTAGAATATGGTTATGGCTCTCATATAAATCACATACTATGAATCTACTGATTTATGCAATATTTTGTGGAAAAACGCTTATTAATAATATAACATAAAGCCTGTTTTTATTGAGACTTAAGATGAAAGCAACGGTTAATTTTAGATAGTGATTTCGTTGGTATCAAGATAATACGAATATAATATAATAGTGTAAATGTCATTCGTCTCTCATTAGCAGTTGTTGTTCATGTTACGTACGTCCATTACGTAGGGCGTCGTTGCGTCGCCATGGCTCCACTTTCCTATAAACTCTGTCACAAAATAAACTTTTAAAAGGTTATATCTAAAAATTCGTTTCCTTCGTGGCTTATCTTGTTTAATGTTTATTTTGTACAATTGAGATCAGAAGACAAAAATAAAATTGCATTTTTTCGTACTATATCAAACGTATTTTTAGAAAATATCGACAAAACAATTAAAATACAATATAAACTTTAAATTATTGAATCTAAGTCTAAATGACTGTACAGTAGCTTAAATAGATAGCAATCTTTTAAACTGTCCATAGGTGCTTAACTTAGTCGAGTCCTCTTTAATGTGGTGACAGCGCTTATGGGGAGATACGCTTACGTGCTTGAAATGGGTACTTATGAATTAAACATGTCTCAGACACCGTAAGCTGATTTAAAGCGGGGGATTGCTGGCAATCTCATTTGTAAATCATCAAACACTTTTTATGTAAAATAATAAAATAAAGGGTACATTAAGTTTAAATATATATTATGCTTATAGACGAACTTAATTGCTGATTATGATTAATTTTTTTTTCATGCTTTCTTTTGTATGTATGTGTGTATGTGTAATGTGAAGTATATGTGAAAATTTAAAAAATAAACCATATTTATCAATTATTTTCTCAATACAGATTTTGTTTTCATATTAGCGTTCCTAACGTAAATATAAAAAATTAAATATCATCCATGCTACCTGGATACGTGGCGTTCTACTACTGTGCGATTTGGCTGAAACTTCCTTCCAATCGCCATACAACTGTGGAGGAGACGCGGTAGTGTCTCCAGGTCGATACGACATGGGTACTATGTCCCCAGGTCTTATCAGGCCGTGGGCAATGGTCATCAATTATCATCAGGTGATACACGCGCGCTCATTTGCCTTTCATTTATGTAAATTATGTAATTTAAAATGTTGTACATTTAGTCATATATAAGTTAAAATTTTGATATCAATACTATTTTATATACTTCTTCTTGTATGACTCTATATTTTGAAATTGAAAAACAAGGTATATGGCACCCGTAACTATTTATATATTCGAATGAAATTTTATTCGGATCTAATTCAGGGATCATAAATAAAAAAAATAATGGCATCCCAAACTATGGTATTTTTTATAGGCTTATGTGTAATGCTTAGTTTATTTAATAGATCCTTACATACAGTAAATGATTATTTAAAATTTTACATTTACAACGGCCTAATAAAAATTGACCTACATTTCCAAGATTCTATGGATCTCAAAATACCATTACCTCTATCTTGACATCCAAACATCGCGTAAACCTAAATTAATACGTTACATGAGTTCACACGCTATTCCTTCTTTTTTTATATGTAATAAAAAGTATTTAGACCAATATATAATATATCAGTAGTACATAAGTATCTGTTAGAAGTGATGCTTTTGTATTGAGTTTGAAATGATAGATCTTATATTCCTACCGATAAGACGAGACAATGTTGGCCTAGATTTAACATACTTCTGAGTGAATAGAGAGTGAAAAAAAAATTGACTATAATCTCGAAAATTGATCGTAATATACAGACTGGTAATAGCAATATTAATAAATTAAGAAATTTTACTACGCACTAAAGTATAATTAGTAAGATTTATGGACGCTATAGAAATATAATAACTATACAAATTACACAGACATTAAATATAAATAGTACTTAAGTCAATATATTCTACAATTTAGTTCCTATACAGAGCTCGAGTATATCTATTCTCTATGTTTGTGAGTGCACTAATTCTTTTCCAGAACACACAGATAAGTAAAGAGAAACTTTCATAAACCAGTCGGATACAGTAAACGTATAACAATATTACAGATGCAACTTGTTATTAAACTTTTTAATGGAGTTAGTCCATCTGTTGAATGTAAACATGACATCGGCTTATTCTGACCTTACGGAGGGTTCTAATGGTAGTCAGCAGTTTTTAATGGAATTCGATCATTTAATATACATATGGGAAGTTTGTGTTGTATCGTGGTCACAGTTGGTAACATGTTTCGCATAGTACTTCCCTAGAATGTAATAGTTTAATGGCACCCGAGTTATTTTAGCTCTTACGCTGAAAATAAACTGTCTTGACTAGTTTATTTTCTAGAATACTATGTGCATATTTATTTTATTTATTATATTTGCTCACTCCTTGGAAGCTGTTAATTTAAATGCGTTTTATAACAGCAGTATGTCGGAAGTAGAGTTATTCAAATGAAAAATATTTATTGTAAATCAATAATCGCATTCTAAAATGTACGCTAAATATTTCATTATATAATAAAAATTGTAAATTAAATGTACTCTTCTGTGAAAATAAAAATATTTTAAATATATATCTATGAGTTTTAGAATTCTTCGAGTTGGAATTAAACATAAAGCTATTGTGTTCATAGTCATGTGTCGTACAACAGCCCCACGAGGGTATGTTTGAAACATCTGTAATGAAACGTATAGTACTAAAAATATCAGTGTTTTTAATCAGTAATCTAAGCTAATAATGTATAATGTAGGGATCGTGCCAAATCTCGTTTAACGACAATCTTCTCTACAGTGTAAACCTTTTAATACATTATCTTACTGTATTTTTAAGTTATGAGAATATTGTCTTACTTATTACACCTTACCTATTTATAATTGTGTCATTAGTATAAGAATTTTATAATTAAAGCATCAATAATGTATATTATTTAAACATTCAGTCATAATATCAGTCTATTTGCGTAGTAATTTCAACAAGGGAAGGAAAATCATAGTCAAACAAAGTAAGAGCTTGTAATCTTACTCTATTATAAGTCGACGTAAACATAAAATCCGTTAAAGAAAAGGACGCGCACGTAAATTGGATTAATTAAAAAACTGGCAAACAGATTGTCCTGATAATTTATTTGTGGTTTACCCTTAAATCTTACCTTTGGCTTAGAGCTGCAAGTCACTCGCTTTGATAACGTCATTCACACTTGCTCGGTATAATCCAAGTATTTACCTGAATTTCAAATAAAAATGAGGTTTCGTATCAAGTTTCGCCGTCACATTTTGTAAGGTATGAAATATTCGCTGTATTTTATTATTTATCCTTTGTCATTTGAAGGTAAGATGATCTAGGTTTATATTGTTGATATATTGTGAATACGTTTTGTGAATGGTTCTTGTATACATATATATAATTTATATGCTAGAATTGGCGCATATGATTTCATACTAAGAGAATTGGACTCTAGCTTAAAGAAACCTTTTCGATCAGTTCTCCCTCTGCCTGTAATAAAATATTCCTTGTATGAGAGAACAGTTTGTTTGAAGTACACGAAAACTGATTTGTTTATAATCAGTAATGCAGTTATTGTCTTGATTTTCTATTTTTTGTTGTCTATGTAAAATATAAGACAATTTAAGAACTTAACTGAATAAAAATATAAGCAATAGAAAACTAATAAAAGTGTGTTTAATTTAAAGACTAATAGTATGTTTGTTTGTGCACCAATTACTTAAAAACTACTGGATAGAATTACATAAGTAATGTCATGGTAACAGCTTGTAGTCTTGGCGTACATGGGATCGTATCCAATTGAAACATTGAATGTTAAGATAGTTTCTACCCTGATATTCGCTGCAATTTTCATAGGAAAAGATTCTCACGAAACCTTTCCAATCTCGCTTAGTACTGTAGGTTTTAGAAAAATTAACAATAAAAGAGAAGATACACACCATATTTTTTACAGTTTGCATAACAGAGCAACAGTTTGTCTTAATAACTTATCCTGCAAGACTTTTTCATTACATTATAAATTCATAGTATAAAATTGAAGTCACCGCCATTGTCTGTGACCTTACTTTGTTACCATATCTTTTAAACTACGTAAAGGTTTTAACTTGGTTTTCATTCGAATGGATCGTTACTGTTATATAAAACAATTAGTTTGATATAATACTTTGCGAGGACAATAAGTATACAGGTTCACTTACTCTGAAACATATTCTTTAAAATTGATAGGGTTTCACTATAACTCTTTGATGGCAAATTACATAACAAATAGCAAAACGATCAAGGATAAGAAATACAATAAAGAAATTTCTTGCCTTGACTTTTTAGGGTTTTTCTCAGTTAGATGAACTCTATAATATGTATACTTTTATAATTTTATTTAGATCATAATTATATGAAAGATGGCAACACAGGTGAGCTTGTTTTATGTTGTTATAATATTTTGTACATTTTATTTTCACATTCTGACAAAAGATGACAGATCTTTTAGAAAATTGAGTAAAGATGTCATGTTTCCTACATCTGCGTTAAACATTGCGTAAAATCCCTAGAATTCATGCAAACCCGAATATTAACGAATATGTAAATAAAATATGTTCATATTTCACAAAAAAATCTATAATACGTTTTGTAGGCATGGATTTATCGTAGTTCTCAAAGATACAATACAAGACGGTAAAGTGGTTTAAATGGCTTTTTTATTATGGCTTATATTCCTATCGGGTCCTTAATAACATCTACGTAGAGAATTTACTTTGAAAAATGTAGTTTTACTTCATGTGTATACTACAAAGTGACTTTTATTTTGAATTATTAAATTTTAAAAAAACGAGTCACAAAATCTTTTTAATATTTCTTATTACAAAAAATGGCCTACTGTAGAATGTGTAAATATAAAAAATATTAATTTATAAAATTCAATAGATAAAAATATGAAATAATAAATAAACGAGTCTCATTACTCATGTTATTTAAAAGAATAGATCACTTAAGATGTCACTTTAGTCTTTATGAGTATGATAACAATTAATAATACTTTACGCAGGCTCAGAAAGCCAAAACTACTTTTTAACGTACTTTGTAAATCCAATGTACTTGTATTTTTTTTATATATTTTCATATGAATCGGCCGATTGGCATGAAAATCTTTGTTATTTTTCGTTCTTGAGTTTGTTTGCACTTAGTTCAATAAGATTACGTCTATTGGTATAATAGACGTTTATAAAAAAATAGAAATATCCGCAATGTATGCAAAAATATTATAGGACCGTGTACCAACAGACTTTTCTAAGAGCAGTTGTGAAAATGTTAATAGGTTTATACTTTCCGAATCTGCTTCTTATTTTCCTCCCTTCATTAACTTACTCGAATCCTTTCTACGAACTGGAAAATCTACTTTTATGCCAAAAAATATGCTTAAGCTGCAATGCAAGATGCAAGTAACAATTAATTTGCCCATAAGGTTGTTTATTAATCACTGTAAAGAATTTGCATCTGAATTTCACTTGTGCAATCTCATGGAAGCTGTTAATTAATATACTAAAGGTGTAATAATATTATTTTGTACTTTTTAACATATTTATAGAAAGTATTTCATAATACATCTTTATCAGAATAATATAAATATTTTGTTTAGGTATATAAAAATAACAAGCTAACCGTAAAATTACCCGCCCAGTTTAATTTAAAGAGTAAATTTAAATTCCCTTTAGATGCCCCTTTCTCTCGTAATTTGTATTTAAATAGAATCCAACGTGTGAATGATTAGCGGTATTAGATGCTTTAGAAACAAGTTAATTCTGAAACGATACATTCATTTTTTAGTTAACATAACAGCAAATAAGGGTGATAAAAGTTATATGGTTTTTTAGAATATGGTTATGGCTCTCATATAAATCACATACTATGAATCTACTGATTTATGCAATATTTTGTGGAAAAACGCTTATTAATAATATAACATAAAGCCTGTTTTTATTGAGACTTAAGATGAAAGCAACGGTTAATTTTAGATAGTGATTTCGTTGGTATCAAGATAATACGAATATAATATAATAGTGTAAATGTCATTCGTCTCTCATTAGCAGTTGTTGTTCATGTCACGTACGTCCATTACGTAGGGCGTCGTTGCGTCGCCATGGCTCCACTTTCCTATAAACTCTGTCACAAAATAAACTTTTAAAAGGTTATATCTAAAAATTCGTTTCCTTCGTGGCTTATCTTGTTTAATGTTTATTTTGTACAATTGAGATCAGAAGACAAAAATAAAATTGCATTTTTTCGTACTATATCAAACGTATTTTTAGAAAATATCGACAAAACAATTAAAATACAATATAAACTTTAAATTATTGAATCTAAGTCTAAATGACTGTACAGTAGCTTAAATAGATAGCAATCTTTTAAACTGTCCATAGGTGCTTAACTTAGTCGAGTCCTCTTTAATGTGGTGACAGCGCTTATGGGGAGATACGCTTACGTGCTTGAAATGGGTACTTATGAATTAAACATGTCTCAGACACCGTAAGCTGATTTAAAGCGGGGGATTGCTGGCAATCTCATTTGTAAATCATCAAACACTTTTTATGTAAAATAATAAAATAAAGGGTACATTAAGTTTAAATATATATTATGCTTATAGACGAACTTAATTGCTGATTATGATTAATTTTTTTTTCATGCTTTCTTTGTGTGTATGTGTAATGTGAAGTATATGTGAAAATTTAAAAAATAAACCATATTTATCAATTATTTTCTCAATACAGATTTTGTTTTCATATTAGCGTTCCTAACGTAAATATAAAAAATTAAATATCATCCATGCTACCTGGATACGTGGCGTTCTACTACTGTGCGATTTGGCTGAAACTTCCTTCCAATCGCCATACAACTGTGGAAGGATTTACCTGCGGTAGTGTCTCCAGGTCGATACGACATGGGTACTATGTCCCCAGGTCTTATCAGGCCGTGGGCAATGGTCATCAATTATCATCAGGTGATACACGCGCGCTCATTTGCCTTTCATTTATGTAAATTATGTAATTTAAAATGTTGTACATTTAGTCATATATAAGTTAAAATTTTGATATCAATACTATTTTATATACTTCTTCTTGTATGACTCTATATTTTGAAATTGAAAAACAAGGTATATGGCACCCGTAACTATTTATATATTCGAATGAAATTTTATTCGGATCTAATTCAGGGATCATAAATAAAAAAAATAATGGCATCCCAAACTATGGTATTTTTTATAGGCTTATGTGTAATGCTTAGTTTATTTAATAGATCCTTACATACAGTAAATGATTATTTAAAATTTTACATTTACAACGGCCTAATAAAAATTGACCTACATTTCCAAGATTCTATGGATCTCAAAATACCATTACCTCTATCTTGACATCCAAACATCGCGTAAACCTAAATTAATACGTTACATGAGTTCACACGCTATTCCTTTTTTTTTATATGTAATAAAAAGTATTTAGACCAATATATAATATATCAGTAGTACATAAGTATCTGTTAGAAGTGATGCTTTTGTATTGAGTTTGAAATGATAGATCTTATATTCCTACCGATAAGACGAGACAATGTTGGCCTAGATTTAACATACTTCTGAGTGAATAGAGAGTGAAAAAAAAATTGACTATAATCTCGAAAATTGATCGTAATATACAGACTGGTAATAGCAATATTAATAAATTAAGAAATTTTACTACGCACTAAAGTATAATTAGTAAGATTTATGGACGCTATAGAAATATAATAACTATACAAATTACACAGACATTAAATATAAATAGTACTTAAGTCAATATATTCTACAATTTAGTTCCTATACAGAGCTCGAGTATATCTATTCTCTATGTTTGTGAGTGCACTAATTCTTTTCCAGAACACACAGATAAGTAAAGAGAAACTTTCATAAACCATCGGATACAGTAAACGTATAACAATATTACAGATGCAACTTGTTATTAAACTTTTTAATGGAGTTAGTCCATCTGTTGAATGTAAACATGACATCGGCTTATTCTGACCTTACGGAGGGTTCTAATGGTAGTCAGCAGTTTTTAATGGAATTCGATCATTTAATATACATATGGGAAGTTTGTGTTGTATCGTGGTCACAGTTGGTAACATGTTTCGCATAGTACTTCCCAGAATGTAATAGTTTAATGGCACCCGAGTTATTTTAGCTCTTACGCTGAAAATAAACTGTCTTGACTAGTTTATTTTCTAGAATACTATGTGCATATTTATTTTATTTATTATATTTGCTCACTCCTTGGAAGCTGTTAATTTAAATGCGTTTTATAACAGCAGTATGTCGGAAGTAGAGTTATTCAAATGAAAAATATTTATTGTAAATCAATAATCGCATTCTAAAATGTACGCTAAATATTTCATTATATAATAAAAATTGTAAATTAAATGTACTCTTCTGTGAAAATAAAAATATTTTAAATATATATCTATGAGTTTTAGAATTCTTCGAGTTGGAATTAAACATAAAGCTATTGTGTTCATAGTCATGTGTCGTACAACAGCCCCACGAGGGTATGTTTGAAACATCTGTAATGAAACGTATAGTACTAAAAATATCAGTGTTTTTAATCAGTAATCTAAGCTAATAATGTATAATGTAGGGATCGTGCCAAATCTCGTTTAACGACAATCTTCTCTACAGTGTAAACCTTTTAATACATTATCTTACTGTATTTTTAAGTTATGAGAATATTGTCTTACTTATTACACCTTACCTATTTATAATTGTGTCATTAGTATAAGAATTTTATAATTAAAGCATCAATAATGTATATTATTTAAACATTCAGTCATAATATCAGTCTATTTGCGTAGTAATTTCAACAAGGGAAGGAAAATCATAGTCAAACAAAGTAAGAGCTTGTAATCTTACTCTATTATAAGTCGACGTAAACATAAAATCCGTTAAAGAAAAGGACGCGCACGTAAATTGGATTAATTAAAAAACTGGCAAACAGATTGTCCTGATAATTTATTTGTGGTTTACCCTTAAATCTTACCTTTGGCTTAGAGCTGCAAGTCACTCGCTTTGATAACGTCATTCACACTTGCTCGGTATAATCCAAGTATTTACCTGAATTTCAAATAAAAATGAGGTTTCGTATCAAGTTTCGCCGTCACATTTTGTAAGGTATGAAATATTCGCTGTATTTTATTATTTATCCTTTGTCATTTGAAGGTAAGATGATCTAGGTTTATATTGTTGATATATTGTGAATACGTTTTGTGAATGGTTCTTGTATACATATATATAATTTATATGCTAGAATTGGCGCATATGATTTCATACTAAGAGAATTGGACTCTAGCTTAAAGAAACCTTTTCGATCAGTTCTCCCTCTGCCTGTAATAAAATATTCCTTGTATGAGAGAACAGTTTGTTTGAAGTACACGAAAACTGATTTGTTTATAATCAGTAATGCAGTTATTGTCTTGATTTTCTATTTTTTGTTGTCTATGTAAAATATAAGACAATTTAAGAACTTAACTGAATAAAAATATAAGCAATAGAAAACTAATAAAAGTGTGTTTAATTTAAAGACTAATAGTATGTTTGTTTGTGCACCAATTACTTAAAAACTACTGGATAGAATTACATAAGTAATGTCATGGTAACAGCTTGTAGTCTTGGCGTACATGGGATCGTATCCAATTGAAACATTGAATGTTAAGATAGTTTCTACCCTGATATTCGCTGCAATTTTCATAGGAAAAGATTCTCACGAAACCTTTCCAATCTCGCTTAGTACTGTAGGTTTTAGAAAAATTAACAATAAAGAGAAGATACACACCATATTTTTTACAGTTTGCATAACAGAGCAACAGTTTGTCTTAATAACTTATCCTGCAAGACTTTTTCATTACATTATAAATTCATAGTATAAAATTGAAGTCACCGCCATTGTCTGTGACCTTACTTTGTTACCATATCTTTTAAACTACGTAAAGGTTTTAACTTGGTTTTCATTCGAATGGATCGTTACTGTTATATAAAACAATTAGTTTGATATAATACTTTGCGAGGACAATAAGTATACAGGTTCACTTACTCTGAAACATATTCTTTAAAATTGATAGGGTTTCACTATAACTCTTTGATGGCAAATTACATAACAAATAGCAAAACGATCAAGGATAAGAAATACAATAAAGAAATTTCTTGCCTTGACTTTTTAGGGTTTTTCTCAGTTAGATGAACTCTATAATATGTATACTTTTATAATTTTATTTAGATCATAATTATATGAAAGATGGCAACACAGGTGAGCTTGTTTTATGTTGTTATAATATTTTGTACATTTTATTTTCACATTCTGACAAAAGATGACAGATCTTTTAGAAAATTGAGTAAAGATGTCATGTTTCCTACATCTGCGTTAAACATTGCGTAAAATCCCTAGAATTCATGCAAACCCGAATATTAACGAATATGTAAATAAAATATGTTCATATTTCACAAAAAAATCTATAATACGTTTTGTAGGCATGGATTTATCGTAGTTCTCAAAGATACAATACAAGACGGTAAAGTGGTTTAAATGGCTTTTTTATTATGGCTTATATTCCTATCGGGTCCTTAATAACATCTACGTAGAGAATTTACTTTGAAAAATGTAGTTTTACTTCATGTGTATACTACAAAGTGACTTTTATTTTGAATTATTAAATTTTAAAAAAACGAGTCACAAAATCTTTTTAATATTTCTTATTACAAAAAATGGCCTACTGTAGAATGTGTAAATATAAAAAATATTAATTTATAAAATTCAATAGATAAAAATATGAAATAATAAATAAACGAGTCTCATTACTCATGTTATTTAAAAGAATAGATCACTTAAGATGTCACTTTAGTCTTTATGAGTATGATAACAATTAATAATACTTTACGCAGGCTCAGAAAGCCAAAACTACTTTTTAACGTACTTTGTAAATCTAATGTACTTGTATTTTTTTTATATATTTTCATATGAATCGGCCGATTGGCATGAAAATCTTTGTTATTTTTCGTTCTTGAGTTTGTTTGCACTTAGTTCAATAAGATTACGTCTATTGGTATAATAGACGTTTATAAAAAAATAGAAATATCCGCAATGTATGCAAAAATATTATAGGACCGTGTACCAACAGACTTTTCTAAGAGCAGTTGTGAAAATGTTAATAGGTTTATACTTTCCGAATCTGCTTCTTATTTTCCTCCCTTCATTAACTTACTCGAATCCTTTCTACGAACTGGAAAATCTACTTTTATGCCAAAAAATATGCTTAAGCTGCAATGCAAGATGCAAGTAACAATTAATTTGCCCATAAGGTTGTTTATTAATCACTGTAAAGAATTTGCATCTGAATTTCACTTGTGCAATCTCATGGAAGCTGTTAATTAATATACTAAAGGTGTAATAATATTATTTTTGTACTTTTTAACATATTTATAGAAAGTATTTCATAATACATCTTTATCAGAATAATATAAATATTTTGTTTAGGTATATAAAAATAACAAGCTAACCGTAAAATTACCCGCCCAGTTTAATTTAAAGAGTAAATTTAAATTCCCTTTAGATGCCCCTTTCTCTCGTAATTTGTATTTAAATAGAATCCAACGTGTGAATGATTAGCGGTATTAGATGCTTTAGAAACAAGTTAATTCTGAAACGATACATTCATTTTTTAGTTAACATAACAGCAAATAAGGGTGATAAAAGTTATATGGTTTTTTAGAATATGGTTATGGCTCTCATATAAATCACATACTATGAATCTACTGATTTATGCAATATTTTGTGGAAAAACGCTTATTAATAATATAACATAAAGCCTGTTTTTATTGAGACTTAAGATGAAAGCAACGGTTAATTTTAGATAGTGATTTCGTTGGTATCAAGATAATACGAATATAATATAATAGTGTAAATGTCATTCGTCTCTCATTAGCAGTTGTTGTTCATGTCACGTACGTCCATTACGTAGGGCGTCGTTGCGTCGCCATGGCTCCACTTTCCTATAAACTCTGTCACAAAATAAACTTTTAAAAGGTTATATCTAAAAATTCGTTTCCTTCGTGGCTTATCTTGTTTAATGTTTATTTTGTACAATTGAGATCAGAAGACAAAAATAAAATTGCATTTTTTCGTACTATATCAAACGTATTTTTAGAAAATATCGACAAAACAATTAAAATACAATATAAACTTTAAATTATTGAATCTAAGTCTAAATGACTGTACAGTAGCTTAAATAGATAGCAATCTTTTAAACTGTCCATAGGTGCTTAACTTAGTCGAGTCCTCTTTAATGTGGTGACAGCGCTTATGGGGAGATACGCTTACGTGCTTGAAATGGGTACTTATGAATTAAACATGTCTCAGACACCGTAAGCTGATTTAAAGCGGGGGATTGCTGGCAATCTCATTTGTAAATCATCAAACACTTTTTATGTAAAATAATAAAATAAAGGGTACATTAAGTTTAAATATATATTATGCTTATAGACGAACTTAATTGCTGATTGTGATTAATTTTTTTTTCATGCTTTCTTTGTGTGTATGTGTAATGTGAAGTATATGTGAAAATTTAAAAAATAAACCATATTTATCAATTATTTTCTCAATACAGATTTTGTTTTCATATTAGCGTTCCTAACGTAAATATAAAAAATTAAATATCATCCATGCTACCTGGATACGTGGCGTTCTACTACTGTGCGATTTGGCTGAAACTTCCTTCCAATCGCCATACAACTGTGGAAGGATTTACCTGCGGTAGTGTCTCCAGGTCGATACGACATGGGTACTATGTCCCCAGGTCTTATCAGGCCGTGGGCAATGGTCATCAATTATCATCAGGTGATACACGCGCGCTCATTTGCCTTTCATTTATGTAAATTATGTAATTTAAAATGTTGTACATTTAGTCATATATAAGTTAAAATTTTGATATCAATACTATTTTATATACTTCTTCTTGTATGACTCTATATTTTGAAATTGAAAAACAAGGTATATGGCACCCGTAACTATTTATATATTCGAATGAAATTTTATTCGGATCTAATTCAGGGATCATAAATAAAAAAAATAATGGCATCCCAAACTATGGTATTTTTTATAGGCTTATGTGTAATGCTTAGTTTATTTAATAGATCCTTACATACAGTAAATGATTATTTAAAATTTTACATTTACAACGGCCTAATAAAAATTGACCTACATTTCCAAGATTCTATGGATCTCAAAATACCATTACCTCTATCTTGACATCCAAACATCGCGTAAACCTAAATTAATACGTTACATGAGTTCACACGCTATTCCTTTTTTTTTATATGTAATAAAAAGTATTTAGACCAATATATAATATATCAGTAGTACATAAGTATCTGTTAGAAGTGATGCTTTTGTATTGAGTTTGAAATGATAGATCTTATATTCCTACCGATAAGACGAGACAATGTTGGCCTAGATTTAACATACTTCTGAGTGAATAGAGAGTGAAAAAAAAATTGACTATAATCTCGAAAATTGATCGTAATATACAGACTGGTAATAGCAATATTAATAAATTAAGAAATTTTACTACGCACTAAAGTATAATTAGTAAGATTTATGGACGCTATAGAAATATAATAACTATACAAATTACACAGACATTAAATATAAATAGTACTTAAGTCAATATATTCTACAATTTAGTTCCTATACAGAGCTCGAGTATATCTATTCTCTATGTTTGTGAGTGCACTAATTCTTTTCCAGAACACACAGATAAGTAAAGAGAAACTTTCATAAACCATCGGATACAGTAAACGTATAACAATATTACAGATGCAACTTGTTATTAAACTTTTTAATGGAGTTAGTCCATCTGTTGAATGTAAACATGACATCGGCTTATTCTGACCTTACGGAGGGTTCTAATGGTAGTCAGCAGTTTTTAATGGAATTCGATCATTTAATATACATATGGGAAGTTTGTGTTGTATCGTGGTCACAGTTGGTAACATGTTTCGCATAGTACTTCCCAGAATGTAATAGTTTAATGGCACCCGAGTTATTTTAGCTCTTACGCTGAAAATAAACTGTCTTGACTAGTTTATTTTCTAGAATACTATGTGCATATTTATTTTATTTATTATATTTGCTCACTCCTTGGAAGCTGTTAATTTAAATGCGTTTTATAACAGCAGTATGTCGGAAGTAGAGTTATTCAAATGAAAAATATTTATTGTAAATCAATAATCGCATTCTAAAATGTACGCTAAATATTTCATTATATAATAAAAATTGTAAATTAAATGTACTCTTCTGTGAAAATAAAAATATTTTAAATATATATCTATGAGTTTTAGAATTCTTCGAGTTGGAATTAAACATAAAGCTATTGTGTTCATAGTCATGTGTCGTACAACAGCCCCACGAGGGTATGTTTGAAACATCTGTAATGAAACGTATAGTACTAAAAATATCAGTGTTTTTAATCAGTAATCTAAGCTAATAATGTATAATGTAGGGATCGTGCCAAATCTCGTTTAACGACAATCTTCTCTACAGTGTAAACCTTTTAATACATTATCTTACTGTATTTTTAAGTTATGAGAATATTGTCTTACTTATTACACCTTACCTATTTATAATTGTGTCATTAGTATAAGAATTTTATAATTAAAGCATCAATAATGTATATTATTTAAACATTCAGTCATAATATCAGTCTATTTGCGTAGTAATTTCAACAAGGGAAGGAAAATCATAGTCAAACAAAGTAAGAGCTTGTAATCTTACTCTATTATAAGTCGACGTAAACATAAAATCCGTTAAAGAAAAGGACGCGCACGTAAATTGGATTAATTAAAAAACTGGCAAACAGATTGTCCTGATAATTTATTTGTGGTTTACCCTTAAATCTTACCTTTGGCTTAGAGCTGCAAGTCACTCGCTTTGATAACGTCATTCACACTTGCTCGGTATAATCCAAGTATTTACCTGAATTTCAAATAAAAATGAGGTTTCGTATCAAGTTTCGCCGTCACATTTTGTAAGGTATGAAATATTCGCTGTATTTTATTATTTATCCTTTGTCATTTGAAGGTAAGATGATCTAGGTTTATATTGTTGATATATTGTGAATACGTTTTGTGAATGGTTCTTGTATACATATATATAATTTATATGCTAGAATTGGCGCATATGATTTCATACTAAGAGAATTGGACTCTAGCTTAAAGAAACCTTTTCGATCAGTTCTCCCTCTGCCTGTAATAAAATATTCCTTGTATGAGAGAACAGTTTGTTTGAAGTACACGAAAACTGATTTGTTTATAATCAGTAATGCAGTTATTGTCTTGATTTTCTATTTTTTGTTGTCTATGTAAAATATAAGACAATTTAAGAACTTAACTGAATAAAAATATAAGCAATAGAAAACTAATAAAAGTGTGTTTAATTTAAAGACTAATAGTATGTTTGTTTGTGCACCAATTACTTAAAAACTACTGGATAGAATTACATAAGTAATGTCATGGTAACAGCTTGTAGTCTTGGCGTACATGGGATCGTATCCAATTGAAACATTGAATGTTAAGATAGTTTCTACCCTGATATTCGCTGCAATTTTCATAGGAAAAGATTCTCACGAAACCTTTCCAATCTCGCTTAGTACTGTAGGTTTTAGAAAAATTAACAATAAAAGAGAAGATACACACCATATTTTTTACAGTTTGCATAACAGAGCAACAGTTTGTCTTAATAACTTATCCTGCAAGACTTTTTCATTACATTATAAATTCATAGTATAAAATTGAAGTCACCGCCATTGTCTGTGACCTTACTTTGTTACCATATCTTTTAAACTACGTAAAGGTTTTAACTTGGTTTTCATTCGAATGGAATCGTTACTGTTATATAAAACAATTAGTTTGATATAATACTTTGCGAGGACAATAAGTATACAGGTTCACTTACTCTGAAACATATTCTTTAAAATTGATAGGGTTTCACTATAACTCTTTGATGGCAAATTACATAACAAATAGCAAAACGATCAAGGATAAGAAATACAATAAAGAAATTTCTTGCCTTGACTTTTTAGGGTTTTTCTCAGTTAGATGAACTCTATAATATGTATACTTTTATAATTTTATTTAGATCATAATTATATGAAAGATGGCAACACAGGTGAGCTTGTTTTATGTTGTTATAATATTTTGTACATTTTATTTTCACATTCTAGGGGAACTGACAAAGATGACAGATCTTTTAGAAAATTGAGTAAAGATGTCATGTTTCCTACATCTGCGTTAAACATTGCGTAAAATCCCTAGAATTCATGCAAACCCGAATATTAACGAATATGTAAATAAAATATGTTCATATTTCACAAAAAAATCTATAATACGTTTTGTAGGCATGGATTTATCGTAGTTCTCAAAGATACAATACAAGACGGTAAAGTGGTTTAAATGGCTTTTTTATTATGGCTTATATTCCTATCGGGTCCTTAATAACATCTACGTAGAGAATTTACTTTGAAAAATGTAGTTTTACTTCATGTGTATACTACAAAGTGACTTTTAGTTTTGAATTATTAAATTTTAAAAAAACGAGTCACAAAATCTTTTTAATATTTCTTATTACAAAAATGGCCTACTGTAGAATGTGTAAATATAAAAAATATTAATTTATAAAATTCAATAGATAAAAAATATGAAATAATAAATAAACGAGTCTCATTACTCATGTTATTTAAAAGAATAGATCACTTAAGATGTCACTTTAGTCTTTATGAGTATGATAATAATTAATAATACTTTACGCAGGCTCAGAAAGCCAAAACTACTTTTTAACGTACTTTGTAAATCCAATGTACTTGTATTTTTTTTATATATTTTCATATGAATCGGCCGATTGGCATGAAAATCTTTGTTATTTTTCGTTCTTGAGTTTGTTTGCACTTAGTTCAATAAGATTACGTCTATTGGTATAATAGACGTTTATAAAAAAATAGAAATATCCGCAATGTATGCAAAAATATTATAGGACCGTGTACCAACAGACTTTTCTAAGAGCAGTTGTGAAAATGTTAATAGGTTTATACTTTCCGAATCTGCTTCTTATTTTCCTCCCTTCATTAACTTACTCGAATCCTTTCTACGAACTGGAAAATCTACTTTTATGCCAAAAAATATGCTTAAGCTGCAATGCAAGATGCAAGTAACAATTAATTTGCCCATAAGGTTGTTTATTAATCACTGTAAAGAATTTGCATCTGAATTTCACTTGTGCAATCTCATGGAAGCTGTTAATTAATATACTAAAGGTGTAATAATATTATTTTTGTACTTTTTAACATATTTATAGAAAGTATTTCATAATACATCTTTATCAGAATAATATAAATATTTTGTTTAGGTATATAAAAATAACAAGCTAACCGTAAAATTACCCGCCCAGTTTAATTTAAAGAGTAAATTTAAATTCCCTTTAGATGCCCCTTTCTCTCGTAATTTGTATTTAAATAGAATCCAACGTGTGAATGATTAGCGGTATTAGATGCTTTAGAAACAAGTTAATTCTGAAACGATACATTCATTTTTTAGTTAACATAACAGCAAATAAGGGTGATAAAAGTTATATGGTTTTTTAGAATATGGTTATGGCTCTCATATAAATCACATACTATGAACCTACTGATTTATGCAATATTTTGTGGAAAAACGCTTATTAATAATATAACATAAAGCCTGTTTTTATTGAGACTTAAGATGAAAGCAACGGTTAATTTTAGATAGTGATTTCGTTGGTATCAAGATAATACGAATATAATATAATAGTGTAAATGTCATTCGTCTCTCATTAGCAGTTGTTGTTCATGTCACGTACGTCCATTACGTAGGGCGTCGTTGCGTCGCCATGGCTCCACTTTCCTATAAACTCTGTCACAAAATAAACTTTTAAAAGGTTATATCTAAAAATTCGTTTTCCTTCGTGGCTTATCTTGTTTAATGTTTATTTTGTACAATTGAGATCAGAAGACAAAAATAAAATTGCATTTTTTCGTACTATCTCAAACGTATTTTTAGAAAATATCGACAAAACAATTAAAATACAATATAAACTTTAAATTATTGAATCTAAGTCTAAATGACTGTACAGTAGCTTAAATAGATAGCAATCTTTTAAACTGTCCATAGGTGCTTAACTTAGTCGAGTCCTCTTTAATGTGGTGACAGCGCTTATGGGGAGATACGCTTACGTGCTTGAAATGGGTACTTATGAATTAAACATGTCTCAGACACCGTAAGCTGATTTAAAGCGGGGGATTGCTGGCAATCTCATTTGTAAATCATCAAACACTTTTTATGTAAAATAATAAAATAAAGGGTACATTAAGTTTAAATATATATTATGCTTATAGACGAACTTAATTGCTGATTGTGATTAATTTTTTTTTCATGCTTTCTTTGTGTGTATGTGTAATGTGAAGTATATGTGAAAATTTAAAAAATAAACCATATTTATCAATTATTTTCTCAATACAGATTTTGTTTTCATATTAGCGTTCCTAACGTAAATATAAAAAATTAAATATCATCCATGCTACCTGGATACGTGGCGTTCTACTACTGTGCGATTTGGCTGAAACTTCCTTCCAATCGCCATACAACTGTGGAAGGATTTACCTGCGGTAGTGTCTCCAGGTCGATACGACATGGGTACTATGTCCCCAGGTCTTATCAGGCCGTGGGCAATGGTCATCAATTATCATCAGGTGATACACGCGCGCTCATTTGCCTTTCATTTATGTAAATTATGTAATTTAAAATGTTGTACATTTAGTCATATATAAGTTAAAATTTTGATATCAATACTATTTTATATACTTCTTCTTGTATGACTCTATATTTTGAAATTGAAAAACAAGGTATATGGCACCCGTAACTATTTATATATTCGAATGAAATTTTATTCGGATCTAATTCAGGGATCATAAATAAAAAAAATAATGGCATCCCAAACTATGGTATTTTTTATAGGCTTATGTGTAATGCTTAGTTTATTTAATAGATCCTTACATACAGTAAATGATTATTTAAAATTTTACATTTACAACGGCCTAATAAAAATTGACCTACATTTCCAAGATTCTATGGATCTCAAAATACCATTACCTCTATCTTGACATCCAAACATCGCGTAAACCTAAATTAATACGTTACATGAGTTCACACGCTATTCCTTTTTTTTTATATGTAATAAAAAGTATTTAGACCAATATATAATATATCAGTAGTACATAAGTATCTGTTAGAAGTGATGCTTTTGTATTGAGTTTGAAATGATAGATCTTATATTCCTACCGATAAGACGAGACAATGTTGGCCTAGATTTAACATACTTCTGAGTGAATAGAGAGTGAAAAAAAAATTGACTATAATCTCGAAAATTGATCGTAATATACAGACTGGTAATAGCAATATTAATAAATTAAGAAATTTTACTACGCACTAAAGTATAATTAGTAAGATTTATGGACGCTATAGAAATATAATAACTATACAAATTACACAGACATTAAATATAAATAGTACTTAAGTCAATATATTCTACAATTTAGTTCCTATACAGAGCTCGAGTATATCTATTCTCTATGTTTGTGAGTGCACTAATTCTTTTCCAGAACACACAGATAAGTAAAGAGAAACTTTCATAAACCATCGGATACAGTAAACGTATAACAATATTACAGATGCAACTTGTTATTAAACTTTTTAATGGAGTTAGTCCATCTGTTGAATGTAAACATGACATCGGCTTATTCTGACCTTACGGAGGGTTCTAATGGTAGTCAGCAGTTTTTAATGGAATTCGATCATTTAATATACATATGGGAAGTTTGTGTTGTATCGTGGTCACAGTTGGTAACATGTTTCGCATAGTACTTCCCAGAATGTAATAGTTTAATGGCACCCGAGTTATTTTAGCTCTTACGCTGAAAATAAACTGTCTTGACTAGTTTATTTTCTAGAATACTATGTGCATATTTATTTTATTTATTATATTTGCTCACTCCTTGGAAGCTGTTAATTTAAATGCGTTTTATAACAGCAGTATGTCGGAAGTAGAGTTATTCAAATGAAAAATATTTATTGTAAATCAATAATCGCATTCTAAAATGTACGCTAAATATTTCATTATATAATAAAAATTGTAAATTAAATGTACTCTTCTGTGAAAATAAAAATATTTTAAATATATATCTATGAGTTTTAGAATTCTTCGAGTTGGAATTAAACATAAAGCTATTGTGTTCATAGTCATGTGTCGTACAACAGCCCCACGAGGGTATGTTTGAAACATCTGTAATGAAACGTATAGTACTAAAAATATCAGTGTTTTTAATCAGTAATCTAAGCTAATAATGTATAATGTAGGGATCGTGCCAAATCTCGTTTAACGACAATCTTCTCTACAGTGTAAACCTTTTAATACATTATCTTACTGTATTTTTAAGTTATGAGAATATTGTCTTACTTATTACACCTTACCTATTTATAATTGTGTCATTAGTATAAGAATTTTATCATACTATATTTTTAAATCGATCGCTGCCTATTCCATATTATTTGATCTATTCGTAGTATACATATTTTTGCATGTATGTTTAATACATTGAATAAATACATAGTCATTCTAACTTTAAAAATACATATAAGTAAATTTACGCTTTGTTTCAGATGTGATAGAATAAATATTATTGTAACAATTAGTTTAGAAACGTATATTTTAACATATCATTTTTTTATAACTTTTTGTAGAATATTTTTAAAAGTGGTACTAGTAAGTAATGATACAAATTCCAAGTTCCCTAAGAGAACAAAAGCTAGCATTTAAATTAAACCTAACGAAGAGTACACTCCTATTCATGAAATTTGTACCACTAAGTTCCGCTTCGCTATGTTGCATTTAAAAATGCTAGTAACCTATATTTTTATAGGTTTTCGGTTGGGTCTTGATTGTTTATTTCCTAATAACATTAAGAAAAAATCTGATAAACGTAAATCATGGAGATTTTGTACATACAAATTGCGTTGACAAGATTATATTTAAAAAGTCACTCAATAATAAAAACCTACTGTGCCTTAATTGTTTGAACAAAGACGTTCGAACACCTATTGAAAATTCTAAAGTATATAAAATCTTTAATATCTGTATTATTTATTATCATAATATGACACTATGTTTCGTTGTTAGAACAACGAAATATAGTGTCATATTATGATACAACGGATATGGATAAATAATTACAGTTTACTATATATTCTATGATATAAAATTACTGAAATTAACCCTTTTTAATATTTAATTTCATTTCAAGTTAGCGTAAATTTTATGAAACTTTAAATAAGTACATAATTAATATATTCAAATTTGACATACTTGACATTGTATTGTATTCCTAGATTGTACAAACATATTAATAATACTATCTATTATATTATTCCTTTTTATTATAATAAAAGATCTCAATTTTATAAGTTAAATTTAATAATTGAATTTCGTAGTTAGGTGATGCTGTTACAACTTACCGACGTTGACATTAATTTAAGCTGGCATCTGATATGTATTCGTGAAACAAAATTGGCAAAAGTTTAATAATGAGTAGCGAAAATAATATTTAATCATTTCCCCTGATTTTATTATATTTTTTCTAAATTTTATTAAGAATAAAGTCAATGTGCAGAGGATAGAGTTGTGGATGTAGCTACTCGTAATAATACATTATTGTGCGTAGAATTTCAATACAGCATTCGTTTATGCCCTATGTACGATTTTATGAAAAATATTTATACATTGAATATTTATTTGCAGAATCAAATATTATATGAAGCTATGTGCTCCTATCGATTGCTCTTTGTTTTAATATTAAATATTTAAAATACTAGACAACTTAGGCTACGATTTGTTATAAATAAAAAATAATTATGATGATCATCAATTATTAACCTAAGTTGTATTGTAACGTGTAATGAATTTATTTTGTATGAACCTATTTTCTTATTCTCTCGATGTGTTAGAGTTTTCTAAAAAAGTACTGATGTGTGGCCCACAAACTTCGAAAATAAAACCAAATAAAAAGAAACAAATTCTGTCTTTAAATTCTATTTATTTCAAAGTAACCAGTAACTTGTGTGCAAAAGAAAGTTTGTGATCCTAACCGTGAATTATCAGTACTATACTTGTAAATAGTTGAGTGTTCACATGAATCGATCCATGGATTTTATTTTTACTTTTATGTCTACTTAATTTAGTGTCTCGTCAAGAAAAATGTGTAATGTTTCGATGTAATACTAACTTAAATTTCAATTTAAATTCGATTTTGGAATATTTTATTTTTACGACATAGATTCTAATTAATGTATTTTTATCTGTGACAGAACAGAAAGGACCAACATTTAAAAAGTAACTAATTTTTAAAAAAATGTATTTTATATATTCATAAAAAACATTAATAAAAATGCATCCTATAAACTATATGCCATAAATGTTCCTAAAAGTTTTAACTTTCATTACATAGTTTGTCCTGAAACTGTAGGTCTAATGTACTTTATTGTCTTTACTTAAGTCGAGTCTAAATAGGTTTTTATGGCGAGGATTTTTTCACATATATCGGACTTTACGACTTAAGTGGATTATAAATCTTTATGTAATATACTATTGCTAATAGCAAAGTTTATATCGGTTTTATATAAAATTAATTTTAAAAATACTATTTATTTAATAATTATATTTGGTGCGGCCAAAATTTATATATTAAATACAACATATTATTATTGGCAATATTTTATATAAGAAATATTTTTTATAATTAGCAAGTTATTTCTATCTCTTCATATTGCTTAATAGATAAGCTAAAATATGATTTTATAATATCAATGATAAACTTAGGTTTTATTAAGCCATACCGTAAATAGATACAAAATATAGATTATAAACAAACTGAAATTTGATGTAATCATCATTGAATATTAAAATATGCAAATTCCGATATTTCGAACTTTCCAATTGGTTACGATCGCAAGGGCTTATTAAAAATCCTAAGACTATAAATAATTAAACTTAGAAAAACATTCAAGGTTTTAATAAATCATTGAACGCTGTATGGGAGCGAAAGGAAATTAAATCAATAGTAAATGTAATGGTAGCGAGTCATTGTGTTTGTTTTAATTAACTAACTCTATATAGTTATTTAACTGTATACTTATTACCTAAAATACTTTTTATTTGCATTAAGATATCAAAATGGATCCAGAAATTGAGTAGAAATGATAAGAAGCATATATTAAATAAATACGAAAAAGTAATTAATATTTATGTTACAATCTCAAGGCTTAATATTGGTTTTACAATCATTGATGTCAATATTTACACGATCTTGATTAGATCTCTCATTCAATAGAGCAAACAATGTCATGGTTTATCGAGTTAAGTTATCAGATCAACTTATACTTTTTCTTTTTCTAATTATTTCATAGCTACATACTTATTATATCTTTATTTATATCGTCGAATATCCCTCTGGTCATAAAATTATGTTACCTATTTGTATTTCAAAACAAATGAACATCATTGAAATTTACTGTTCCCAATATTTTTTAAATATAACAAAAGTAAACTAAACTATTTTTACTATTATGTTACTTTAATATTTAAAATTGACGCAACAATGTAATTAAAGGAAACTATACAAGCTAGACAGTCAATACTTAATTGATTAGAAGATTTTGTTTGTGAAAATTCTTCTGTCATTGCTTGTCATATCCCCTTTAACCAAAATGTATGCTGTTATATTTAATCCCATAGAAATCTGAAAGGCGTTAGCCTCATTGTCTGAAAAGTTTTATTTTAAATTATTTTCTTTTCAAATATAATCGCTTTGGGCTCCGTTAATCTTTATACAAGAAGAAAAGTCAACAAATTTATTGTTTGAAAAATCAATTCATATATTATTTGTTTATTTTTCTGTTATATGACAATGGAATGCGGCAATACAGGCATATTTTTATGTACAGTATGTGTAATTGAACAATTATATTTAAATATTGTAAATATCATAATTTCTAAAAAATATAGTCATTCCATTATTTTACAATCGTTTCTTGATTAAGTGCCTTTTCTTTAAAATCTTAAATATACCTAATGTATTCTTTTAATAATTTTACATTTTTACTAAGAAGATGAATACTGAAATTGTTTAACAGAATTTTAAAGGTTAATTGATTTTAAGGGCGTTTTTAGATTGCTTGTAATTCTAGTAGCAAAATGTTGTAAAAGACACCTTTCAATAATCCTACTGAGATTAAAAATTACAGCTATAAAAAACTATTAGATATATCATCGCCATGACGTCATTATAACCTATCTTTTAATCACGTCATATATGATATCACTTATAAATATAATTGACAACAGTATATATTTTAATTGTGCTTTATAAAAGACGGCACATATGCTACAACGTAAGAATCTATTGAAAAAATAAACTGAAGAACTTAAAGAATATTCAATTGCATTTTCATTCAACATCAGTATTTGCATCGAAATTGCCACCACATTGCCCTAAAGTTTTACTCAATGTTTGTATCTCTTACCGTGAAGTTTCTATTTCTCGATAATTTACTAGTTTGTTTGGCCTTGCTAATTTTCAATATTGATTCGGTTAATCATCATCATCATCATTTCGCTTATAATTTTATTATAGCATTTTTTAATATGTTATTATATTATATATATTTATTTTTCATTTTTTATTATTTGTGAATATAGCATTTTCAAATATATGTAGTCTAAAATGAAATAAAATGTTCTAGCACAAAAAATAAAAGTTGAAATATAAGATTTTCGATTAGAAAATACCGGCTCGTTTCTACTTAAACTCTTGTATGGGCTTTAAGTGAACGATCTTCTTATTTGCACGTATACTGTCTAGTCTCTAGTACCTCTGAGATTCTCTAGTACCTCTATGAATCATTTTTATTTTTATAACTATAAGTTATATTCGACAATCTTTGTATATAGAAATTTTGAAAAAAGTATGAATATTTCCAGACGCGCCACGTGCCAAACTTCCTGGCTTTATTTACGTTAATGATTATTAACGTAAATAAAGTTAGGAAGTAAATGATCTTTTTCCACCGATGGGACCACCGTTTTCAAGCAATGCTAGACTTTCTCGATCCCCTCACTCTTCCTTAACGTGTGGCATAATTTATGCATAGCCTCTTATTTATTATAAATATTTTGAGAAGAATGACTTGATAATTTTGTAATAGTGACATCATTTGCTAATTTTATCACCAAAATATTACAACTAAACCTAATAAGTATCTAAAATTGCCGCACTTATGCTCTTATACCTCATTCATTATTTTTAATTGCTTTTATCATCATTTAAATAACAAAAATAAAAATATAAAAAGCTTTAAGAAACTATTAAGTAAGTACATTTAGAACTTTTATCTGAAGCGCAGAACATGCCATACGGCACTTTACAATTGCTCTTACTTTTGGGAAAATATTCCATTAATCCATTAGTGCAGCACAAATATCCTAAAATGGTCACGCTTTACTAATCTTGTTATGATAAGTTATATTTTCATGTTAATTTAGAAAAACAAATATTCACAGTCATTGAAAATATTGTAGGTACGATAAAAATCTATGCAAAGTCTAAAATATATAGTTTCAATAATATATATTTTTCTTAACCGATTCGTTGTATTTTTTATAGAATATTTTTCATCACCACGTACTAAATCCATAGACTAAACATCCAACTTTACCCAACAATGCTTAAAAACCATAATATTAATGTTTATATTTTTGTCTACCTGCAAAATTTCAGCCTGACTTTGCAATCATGGCGAGATTATATTGGAGCTACTAAATAAAAATATTATCTGCAATACTACACCCGAAGTACACCCTTAGTAGAAACCGGGACGTTTATTTATCGATATAAGCTTAGCGTAGTTTGCCCCTATATAAGTATCCATTACAAAGGATCGTCTGAATGCATTATTCATGACCCCGATCTCAATAAGTGTCACTGTGTTAACAGTGGTTGTTGAAAATCTTAAGAGCCCTCTCGTCTCGTGGCCATTGTTTTTTTTATTTACCGCAAGACAAAAAGAGAGCAATACGGAAAATGTTGGTTACACAATTGAGTTCAAAATCTACATACTACGAATTTTTATTGCTTCATTATAGTAGAAGTTTATATCGTAATAATCATATTACTTTTACTTCTTTAACTTGACATTTCCTTGAATCTAGAGTAAATATAGAAAAATTTTTACTAAGATGACATATCCTTTCATTTCACTTCCTTTTTACAAAAATTATTGACACGTAAAATTATGATAATAACTTTAAAATTTATTATCATAATTTTACGTCTTTATTATTATATTTTAAAAAATAATTTGAAATATAATAATATAACTCACAGTACTGAACCTACATTTCGTATCGTATAAGGTAATATACAACACGTACTTTACGCATCACCTATTCTATTCAAAATAATTTTAAAAAAATGTAGAAACTATATGAAAAAAATACGTGTGACACTTCGAATGCCCGCAAAGTATCTTTTAATATATATTTTAACTATCAAAATGATGGTTAAAACAGATTTTTACAGTATTCATACAAGTATTATTTTTTATTGCTACAATATATGTACGAAATTCCATAGACTAACAATATCAAATATCAAAATACTCAAAATTATAAAATATGTATGGATTCATAATACATATACCCATAGGAAACGCTTCTAAATATTATACTTTATAAATATCAAAAATGTACTACGCTGCGACTGTTAAAAGGTTGTTTTAATTTCCTTCTTGAAATGTTATTTTTTGTAGTCACCCTCAAAGTCCAGCAGCAAAAAATATTTTACTTAAAATTTTGACGTTTCTAATGGTTTAATGTTATTAGCAAACCTTTATTTTATTATTACTGATATCTATCACATACAAGGAAATTATATGATCAATATTTTTTACAGGTTTTTAGTTTCACGCTTTTATCCCGCACTGCAGGGTAGAGGGAAATCGAGACATTGCCTCATGAGTGGCGGAACTGAACGCCTCGCTTTCTCTTGCCAGAGCGAGGAAATAAAAATATTTTTCATATAATCATACTCCATGAGTGCGGATCGAACTCACAATCGATCGCGTTTACAATCAAACACTGCGCCACGACTGACCTCAAATTATAAATTTTCACATATTTCCATTGTTTGTTATTAATTATGTATAATTCTAAATGTATAATACTTATTATAGCGGTTTATAATATTGGATTTTATCACTATTTTATTAGTTTCACTTGTATCAATCTATCAATGTAAGAAATTTTGCTACGTTATTTCAACCCATAGTCTGAAATCAGATTTGCTTGAGTATTTGCAGACATGTACATTTAACAGACAGAACCTAAAGTCCTGTTGGGACGAGAAGGGTCGAAATTTTTTTGTTTTTTTTTTAAATATTTTTTAGGAGATGTAGTAATAATGATATTTAATTTAAAAGTATCTTGTTAGTTCTTTTTGGTAGTACGATAGTTTTGCTGTGTTTAATGATATACACAAACACACACACACACACACATATATATATATATATATATATATATGTGTGTGTGTGTATATATACACATAGATTTGTATTTGACTCACTTTTTGTAAAAAAAGTTGCCTTGTTTTATTTAAATAAGGCATTGTCAAGTGTTCAACCTTTCAATGTTGTTTGCTTTTTAGTTGTTGCGAACCCTCGTCACTGGTTATTATTGAATGTTTTGTATTTGTTACCATTTTAAACGATTTTATTTAAATAGTTAGCATCAATTGGTACTATAACATTTTCTGAAGAGGCAAATTAAAAACCATTTGATAGTATTTTAGTCTACGTTAATAATATGTATCAAAAATTGTTTTAAGTATTAAATACTATTTCTGTTATGTTTAAGCTTATATTATATACCTACCTTGAATTATTACGACATAGAACTATCATTTTTATAATTGTAAGCTGCTACTAGTAGTTTCCCTTCGTAAATATTGGCGAGATCGCGGCCTTGCTAGATGTACAACAGTACAACTACTACTATCTGTTACATTTCACGCCTGAAGATAATTTCACTCTACATTATAGATACAATAAAAGTGGAATTCAATAGCCCGTCTATCGTACACATCATAATTTGAAGGAAATAAACATTTTTTTCCTAAACGATAAACGGAGCTAGATAACGAGGTTTTTTTTTGTTGTTTACGATATTTATAAATAACTTACAATGTATATGGATATGTTTTCTAAGTGGAAATATTCGTCATATTAACATTGACAATTTCTACAGCGTTTACAAAATGGTTTCCTTGTTTGGTTGGAACTATTCTAAAGAAAGCTTAAGGAAAGTATAGATGTAGCTGTTCGACATTTAATGTCAATTTTGAAGTCGCTCACTTCTGTAAATAGTGATTCAAGAACATCAATTCGAAATTCGTTCTTCCTAGGGAAAGGAAATATATTAAAGGTAAGCGTCATTTCTGTTATTGAGGACAAGTGTAAACACGTTTGCGCTGTACGATTGTTGAAACGGACCACGACTCGGCTACGACGCGGCTACGGTGCGATGTCGCGACGGCACGACGGCGCGGCGCCGCGTGACCACGCGGGGAGGGTCCGCGTCACTCGGGCGGCCGCCGCCGCGCGCTACGCTCGCAACATGTCGGTGCGTGTAGAACATCGCGATCGCGATCGCTTTTCGAGACATTCTTCCCGCGCTTCCGTTGATCTCGCCTTTCCGAGCGGATCGGCGCGGGATCATTCTTTTCGATCTGTTCACTCGGGGCGTGTTCCGCGTGTAGCTAGCGATGATTTAATGGTGCCAGTACGCACGTTGCGTTCAGCCTCATGTCGAGCGGCACCCGGTGCTCCTCATCGTCTTCGTCGTCACCACTCATCAGCCGCAGAATGCGAACGAGCGCGCCGCTCCCGGCGCCACACGTTGGAGTTGCCCAATAGCCGTGGCCCCAGCGTTCGCAGCCGTTCGCCCGAGCCCCCACCACCGGCTCCAGAGCCTGAGGTGCCGACGGAGGACGCCGGCAAGGAGGCGCGAAGGCGACGAGTGGTCGCCGCGGTGGCTGCATCCTTCTTCGCGTTGGCCCTAGCGTCTGTCCTCGTGGTGGTGGTGACACTGACGCACAGCTCGGTGCTTCGCGCACACAACCAAACAGCCAAGTACTACACGTTCTCCGTGCCGCCGCACCATCCTCTCAGTGAGCCCCGTTCATGTTGCCCCACCGTCGCCCTTCCCGCTTCGCATGCGACTGTCTCCGACCCCGAGTTCCAGGGGCTGCGAACGTCAACGTGCTACCGACCTTCACATGTGTGCTCTCCACCGCCGTCTTTAGCGGTACATATAATTACACACTTAGTCAAATTTCTCAATCATTCCTTAACATGAGTCTAGTGATCTTTTCAGTATTTTACAAATTCACTGTGTAAACACAGTGAACAGTATATTTTTACAAGATCTAAGATAATTTTTTTATACCAAAAATGAATTGGAGACAGAATAAGTTTCATAAGGCGATCTCTAAGACTCTGTTAATGATTTCAATTTTTGCACTGAAATCTTACAAACTCGCACGTTCGCAACCCCCTCTTCTGCATGATTAGTATATAATTAGTATGTGATGTCTTTATTATTAAATTGATTTATCACTTTTAGATTTATATTTAAGTTTGCTCTAATGATGTGATTTATAATAAAAATAACCATGTGAGAACTAGACTTGCGTAAAGTGGGTTCTATACAAATTTATAAAAAAATAATAGTTCATCCATTGAAAATCATTTATTGTACATGAATTCAAATATTCCTTATTTATTTAAGAACATCATTATGTTCGAAAAAACAGGAAATTATTTCATTTTCCAAATCACTGTTTATTAACCTATTCTAAATACACATAGTAAAAGTTTACCGATTTCATAATACGTAACACGAGCTAGTATGTTTTAATAAATTGATATAAAAATATTTTCGGAAAACTACTTAAGCGATCTAATGAGAAATATTGTTTTATTTTAAATAACCGGAAATCAACTGAAAATACTGTTGTGATTGAGAAGATTTATAGTATTAAATTTAAGACATGTCTTAAGATATTCATTTAAATTACTTGAAAGGGTAAAATTAAGGTTACTTACTGTTTAAAAAATATATATTACCAATATATAAATGGTAGGCAAGTATAAATTTGAAGAACGTCTTAGATAGCCGCAAATGGTTGCGGTCGCGTTTCGGGAATTTGAATCGAAGAGATCAAACTTAATCTATAGGAATCTCAGTATAAATTTGAAACTATCTATTGATGACGTTCGTCTTCGGAGTGTTTGGGATAATACAATGTTTAGGAATTCATTAAAACTATTCTAATATTAAAACTAATAACAGTACATCTGCTATTTTCAATGGAATTACTTAGCTTACTTAACAAACATTCTTAATAGCAAATAAAGATAAAAAGTATTAAATCAAAAACATATTGTGCTAAATTGAAATGGTTGCAAAAACCTTTCACAATAGGCACACACTATAAAAGCGTTTATTTAGTATATCGTGGCACACGAGTTTGTTTAATCCTATTCTGTTGTTTAAAACTTTATGGAAAATATTATAGACGTAAACGTAGACAATGAATGTCACCGAGAAATATAATAATATGCATAGAATAATTAAACTGCCTATTGAAAGTAAATATAGAACTTTTACACTATAACAATTTGGAATCTTTTCTAATTTAGAAAAAAAAACATAATCATGCAATGACATTTCCATATATTAAACCAATTACAACTGAGATCAAAAGTGATCGGTGAACTTGAAAGCTTAAAACAGATTACAAAAAAACTCATATTTACATATATTATATAAAATATCTGACGTAAAATTTAATCTGACTAGATGGTAATTATATTTTACAATAGGTTATGCATTTAGATAGATGATAATGTCTCGTCACCTTGTACATATGTTATTAGTGGAGTGACGGAGTAAGTCGAAGTCGTATCTACAAAACCCATTCACATGGTAAAACCATTTATTATGTTAATTAAATTTAATAAGAACGTACACAGCCTGGTTTTAATATAATTTAACTAACTATAGATAATAAATGTTGCTATTTAAAATATTACTTATATTATTTTAAATTATATTTCATCATAAATGATTGTTATAATGCTCAATATATAAAAGTCTCATTCGCTTTAATTAGAAATATAAGATGATTTTCTTAAATAAAACTAAATACTATAAAAGCTGCTTCACGCTTTATTTATCTCGCATGGCAGGGTTAGACGCTCTCCTAGTATCCACCCGGTAATTAAGATATTTCGTGTTGAGTAGCAAACTCAAAGCCGCGCTTTGTCTTACCAGAACAGAGAAATTACAACAAATTTTAAATATATAAATTTAAATATTTTATTTAATATAAAATTAACTAATATTTTAATATATTGTGTACCTTCAAATCATGTCGGTTTCACCTGGCTTAAGTACATTAATATAGAAATCTTCGTCTTCAAGATTTTCGACAATCTCATTAACGTGCATGATCGAGCTTTTGCGAAAATTTTGTGAGAGAATAGAACTTTAAAAGCTTATTTTAGTACACATATAAAATATATGGTAGGATGTGGTTTCGTTGTTTACATATTTCATAAACATAATGACGTAAGATTTTCTTTTTCACATGTATCGTTGATGTGATATAAACTATTATTTATAAAACTGTATATTCACAGACATTCACAAAATAACTACGGCGTTTATTAATGTGAATTAATAAATATATATATATATATATATATATATATATATATATATATATATATATATTACTTTTTAAACTAATATTATACATTAATTATTTAGGATAATTAATTCTAGTAAGAAACTAGGAAACGGTATCATACTATATAAAAAATAGAATTATTAAGGAAATATAAACACGCCCAATTAAATAGTATTTTTTAAATTATAAAAAATAGCTAAATTTTAACAAACCATGATTACAAAATAATGTACTAGCAGTAAATATATACTCTTAAATTTAATTGTAAGTAACATAAATAAACTGTGATTATTTAAACTTAGCATATATTATACCATTTTTATGTAACAGTGTTTCATGAAGCGTCCTATGAGATGTCTCGGGGTTAGTTGGCCTTGGACTCGATAAAAATAATTATAGGCTAAAAGAAAGATGATAGACATGTGCATAGAAAGACGTGAGATCAAAATGTTCAAGTATCTTCGTAATATTCTAGATGGATTCTTTATTTCTTTTCTGTTTATTGAAATTTTGTTGTTTTGGAGAAATTTTAATATGATAGGTGCACCTACTATTCACCTATTATATTCCTCAATACAGTAGACAAAATATAAAAAAATAAAAAATACAGGTGATTTCTTTGGTATTAAATCTTACCTCGGTACGGTTACCGGAGAAGTCTTTCTGCTACGACACAATTTAATTACGACCGTAGACTTTTACTCTTAAAGGGTCCCTTTGTAGATTTAAACATAGACATTCCAAATAAAGAAATAAGTTTATTAATTTCTGTTTTATTAACTCGGAGAAAAATATTACCTCTATTAATTGAGATTCTTCTTTATGTACCCTAAAGAATTACAAACATATAGCAATCGTAGTCTCTGGAGAAATTCTACGATTGTTTTTACAAACGTAATTTCGGGGCACTGGACGCAACAGTTGGAAATGCCTAAGATTTTTATACTCCAGTAATGCTTTAGCGAGATATGCTTTTGCATTTTATAGAATATATGATATTTCGATTCGCTCGTGTAGTATTGCCGTTATTGCCTTAGATTTAATTTAGAATCTAAATCTAATGATATATTTAAATTTTTAGGTAGCTTCTTTGCTATTTATCATAAATTATCCATTATTTATTTATAAACAAACAGCATTAAAAGATGATAATAAGTTTTGTAATTTACTTTAGTTGAAACAAATTTCTTAAAGTTATTTGTCTAACAATTTGTAACATGTGTATGATATACGTTTTGTTATATTTCTTGTAGGCTATTCGAGAGAAGATCGCAGTGACTAACCGCCTCTTATTCCACTTTCAGGAAAATCTAGGGCAAAGCATTCCTAAGCTAAAATATTAGCATATTAATGAAATTTTATTAATCACGCCAATGTTCATATTACTTATCTAAAGTATTTTCTAGTGTTCACTTTAAAGACAAATTATCACGGGGTTAATATGTGTAAAACAATATTTGAACTTTTGAAATTTTTTACCATTATTTAATTTGATCTGACCCAGGGCAACCTATAATTATGGAGCTGGATTTCAGGGAAATTTGAATTTTCATTATCTTCTTTAAGTAAGAATAGTTTACTTACTCTAAGTTGAATTAAATGAAAATATATATAATACACAAAATAATTAAAGATAATATACTTAATTTATGTGAACTTAAGATTAAAAATAATATTTTTTCTATACCATAATTTCTCTATTAATAATATGTATACGTTAATTAAGTTAATAATAAATAATACAAATTTCTTTACCCTAATTTTGTATTTTATTGTTATTAAGTAAAAAATAACTTTATGTTGTGTTATTCTTATAATGTATAATTCCTAAAATGTACGAGTACGAATTAATTTAGTATGTATATATTTGAATGGATAAAAAAATTTGGCATCCGACCAATATATTTCTTATTCATGCAATCTGTTGCGCTAGGCACTTTTTATGAAACTACTACACCACATATATAAGATCATTTAGCTATTTTAATATTTATCCTACCTGTACTATAAAGTAAATTTATAATGAACATTCTATGAAAGTTCAATATGAAATTAAATGATTACGTAACTAATCAAGAATCAATTAAAATACAATATATATTGTATTAGCTATTGAGGTCGGTCGTGACGCAGTGGGACAGTGCCTGACTGTGTCGGTTGTGGGTTCGATTCCCCGATACTTAAGAGAGAAACTATATTTGAATTATTATCACTTCCGTTCTCTGGTAAGACAAAGTGTGGCGTTGAGTTTAACCACTCAACACACGATGCCTCTAATTCGGAAGAAAGCTAAGTATGAAGTGTTTTGACACTGGGTTCTTTGTGTCTAAGCTGCTATGCGGGATAAAAACGTTAAGCTAAATGGTAATAACTTGAATTTAAATGTAAAACTGATTTATCTCCTCCCTACTTAATATTTACCACTTAAACTATAGAAAACTATTTTATTACTCTATGGACATATAAAGCAAAGTTCTCAACACTCTGGGTAACCGTTATACAGTTTAGGCACTTTGCCAAGTTTTGTTTTTCCGAACGTTTTCGTTTAGCAACAGGTTGAATTGTTTTGATCATTGACACAATATAAAATTTTATGTATTCTTGCTTTTGATATTAGCAAGATTCTCCGATTCCTCTGTCTATTTAATTTAAATATAAACTGATTACTAGAAATAAATAGCAATAAAATTAAAACTGGGCACTACATGATATGAAAAGGAAACTGAAATTATCTTTAAAATATGACGCACGTTTAAAAATGTAGTGAGATATGTGTGCAGCTTGAACGATTAAAAAAGCAAAATTATTAAAAGCGCTGAATTTCTTGCTGAGCGTATGACGACACGTAAGAAACTTTAAAAAGGTGCATCTCGTGCTTAAATGGGTCAGTGACATAAATAAACGTTATTACTTTAATGATAGCCAAATTATAGGCATATACTAGTTTAGGAAATATGTATGTGTTCACTAGTAAAACACGATATTTCCATATTTATTATCATGGACCAATATTAAAAAATATTTTACTTTCACAGAATTTACCAGAACGTGACATCACTGATTAACCTCTATTGTGTATTTTGAATCTTGCTCTATACTTTTATATGCAAGGTATCTAATCTACAGTTGCAATATTTTCATCACATCTCACATAGCTCTATGAATACCGATATTTACTGACCTATTTATAAACATAGTTTTTATTTCTCTGCTTAAAATCAAAATACGTCTGTATGATGTCTTTCAAATGAAAAAAAAACTCTGATCGTTATATATTGCCGCCTGATCGTTGCTTTCTGCCCTTTTTTTTGCAAATAAATATGCTATTAAAAAAATTAACTACATATACTATGACTATTTTCACGAGGAAGATATCACTATAATCAAAAAATATTTTATGCCTAATCTTAACTTCACAATAATTTTCTTTATTCCTTTCCTTTTGATTATACTGAGAAAAATATTAAAAACCTTTCAAATCGACATGTGTCAATATCTTGACACAGTAAAATAGTATAATATATCATTTGGTATGTTTATGTCTATAAAACTGAAATTTACTTTACATTTTTTAACAACATTAAAAGTAACATATTATATATTAGTATTAATTATGTTACGTTTTTGGACTGGATGCCATTTTCCAATATTTATATTTTGTAGAAACTTCATTCGTCATGATGACATTATATTAACAACAACAAAAATGTGAACTACATTTATCCTACTCTTATTTTTTTATATTTGATTTAAGTTTTATTAAGGCATAATAGCTTAAAAAATTGATTTAAGTTTTATTAAGGCATAATAGCAATATATTTGAACGTATGGCGCGTCAGATGGAAAACTTTGTAATATACTAATCACTGGGGCGAGGAAAACGGGTACCGCAAACCCATATTTACTCTTATGTCCGCACTTGGAATATGGAACTTTTTTAATTTCACGCTTGATTCAAACCCTTCGACTGTGAGAGCACATCGCTTCTACTTTATGTCACCCGCTTATGGCTGTTACGTCATCGGTGATGGATTATACATCGACATAGAATAATTAATAGTTTCTAGACGACATACTGAACATCACCATAATTAATTACATATATTTTCAAGTTTATTGAATCACTAGCAATCTTCCAAGGCTTCACTATTTTTGATATTGCTTGAAATGAAAAAGAAATATCAGGGGTTATTGATAAAGAAATTAAAATACCGAACAAAATAAAAAATAGGTCTTGTTAACAATCTTGTACCACTTGCCTTAATAATCGTTAATAGGCTATTATTTCCTAATAATCTTTAAGTACCAGAAATTTGTAAAAATCTCTCTACAGAGATGCTAACAACATAAATAACTTGTAATAAATATATAAGAATTTTGACACAGCCGGTAGTAGAACGCATGGCTTAGCGGTCAGACCGCTTCCCGCAGCATTCAAATTTTTATACGTTTTTTCAAAAATGTTTTCTAATCCTAAGTGTGGATCATACTGAGAAAATAACACTTAAAAAATAATAAACTATGGAGAAGAACTTGTTAAGGTAGTTTGCTCACATAGAGAGGATGAATGATTAAAGAATGGTAAGAAAATGTATGAAGCAAAGGTGGGCGGTTCAGAGAGCATGTAATGACTATGAACGTGACTAAAGAAGTATGCAAGGACCATAGTGTTTAATTCATTTTCATATGAAATTTTGGAAATAAATATGTAAGTTCTTTCAATGAAAACTTAAGGAAATTATTAAATGTAAAATACGTAACATTTACTTAAATTTAAATACATATGAAAATTAAAGTTAAAATAAACATTTTCAGCAAATAATCGGTCGGCAAATAAGCGGTCAGTAAATATAAAAAGTCGTTGTAATTTAGGCCCAAATTCAAACTTCATTATATGGTAAGCATTGTTTTGATAAGGTAAATCTTAGACAAAGGTTTGACACGTGTGGATTAAATGACGTCAATAATTGTGTCCTATTAACCCTATCAACGACCCCGACACATCGCCCTGCATTCTATCTTCTAGTTACATATACCGACCATGTGGAAAAACAAACATTAATCATGCATGTCCATTTTATTGATATAGTTATTATATTGAAGAAATAAAGCGTTATAATTATTATATATTTTTAAAATATTATTCAGACACTTAAGAAAAATATTTCGAATATACAAAAATTGAACGTTACAAGATTTAAAACTGTGGTTCTTAGAATTAGGCTCTTTTATGTATTTTTTTAAAAAAATACAATATAATCATTTATTGCGTAAAATTTAAATAAAACATTGAAGCAATGAATTAATATTTTGTCTTGAATGCATCATTTGAAAAAAAAATAGCACATGTATATGAATATTAAATAATCTGATGTACTTAAGTTTGTTTTTTCCCAAACAAAATTAAGAAACAATGACTTGAGTATCAATGCTAATAACGATGTTTTATACCAAGATATATAATGTAAATTGCTAATATCTATTTTCATTCAGAAGTAATACTTAAGAAAAAACTTCTTATTACTTTCAAACGAATATATTCAAATATTTTTCATATTTTGTCGTTATTTCTTATCAAACAAAACTCGAATTATTATAGCTGTTTTATAAAATTTATTTTCTATATATTTCAAGTCTTGAATTATAAATATATATCCAAATTATACATATAGGCTCATTTATTGGAAAAACTGATTTTTAGCAACATTCCTTTTGGCTTTCCTGCTCAGGACTGCGTTATAAGTCAAAGATTATATTAGTAGTAAAGTATTTGTTCTTGAAAAATTATTACTGTGGTTTTTGAATTCTCTTTCTCGTTAACAAACTTATAATTGTGTTAATATTTATAGTGGTTTATTTAAGATTAGTATAATAATTTCCAGATTATATTTGTCAAAAATCATTTCTGAACTAAGATGTATAGTAATGTAATGTATCTTGATATTTCGACTAGTAACCAATACAAAAAGGAATGGATAAAAATACTTTCATCAGATTTATCTTACAGTTTTATTTTTAAACTAACAGTTTTTCGAACTCTTTTCAATTACCTGAAAATGTTTACATATAGTGAATAGTACAAGACATGTACAAAGCTCTGTTTACTCGTTACACTTTTTAAAATAAAGAAAATTTTAAGTTTTTATAGCTGTATAGATACGCAGTAAGATAAAATGTTTCTTTATTTAAGTTTAATAAGGAAAATATAATAAATAAAATTAAAGGAAACATAAACATAACTCACTACGACACTATATGGACATTCCGGCAGTAAAAATGAAAGTGCGTTTGGATGTGTCGTCTACAAAGCATGAGATGTTAGATAGAAACCATTCAAAATGTACAAATATTCAAACACCATACTTTTTAAAGTGACTAATGACTATCTGTGAGATACACTTTAGACTCTTCATTCCGTAATCTACATATTTTTAGAAATCAGGTTTGAACCGCAAGTTAATGCTACATATTAAATAATATATTTAACCGGAAAAATGAAAATACATATTTAAATAGATATGAATATCTTAAGGGCTAATTTAATATTAAGTCTCGCGGATTTGAACTCACTTCCACTATATTTATTTTCCTTTAACCCAAATTGCTATATTGAAATTTCTTAAACAACAATAATAAACATGATATGTTGAATTAACAACCAAGGTAGAATAGGCTTAATATCATCATCCTATCAAAGTTCTTTTCAAAGTTTCTTGTTGACTTTTGATAACTTGTAGGCAATGCACAAAAGAAATTGCTGGCACATTGTTATGAAGAAAAGGAGAGTTTATTATTATTTATTTGTAGATGAAAGCGTAACGTAACAGTATTTGATGTTTATCAAAAAAAATGTAAAAAAATAAATTACAGAAAATATTGTAAATACACGACGAATTGGTTTTGCGTCAGTAAGATAAATGAAATTGAAAAAAGCTAATGTACGAATACAATGTTAACGTATCGTCTATGTATATATTTGTATGTTGAAATTTGTTTAGTTGCGTATGATCCAGTTGCGGGGCGTGCGTGATTGATGATTTGCTATCTGTTAATATAGGACAAAATGTTTCTGAAAGGTAATTATTTTTACAACGATTAATTAAAATATCGACTGTATACTTAAGTTCTTTTGTTTAATTTCTTTAGTGGCTTATTAAATATTAAAAAGGCTAAAGTTAAACGAAGTGCGGAGTGTCTTGACACTAGGTACTTTCTGACTACCCTGCTATGCGGGATAAAAGTGTGAAACTAAAAAAAAAGTTAAATAATTTTTTAGTTCATTATTTTAGCTATTTATGGAGATGTAGCTTTCCTAATTACTTAGTAATAAACAGTTATGTTCTCAGATATCTATCCAATTAGTTACTATCGTGTTGGCTGCGGAACCCGAAGTCACAACAAAGTTGTCTCATAACTATGTATACAATATAAACAAAACAATACCTTAATAATTCAGTCATACTAAGCTTTAAGTGTTTGGTTGATGGCCAAACCAATAAAATATTATTCGCTACCTTTTGAGGTAGCGAATAATATTTCATTGGTTTCATGAACGAGGGTGTTAACAAAATATGTATTAACAATACATCTGATCTAAACTTAGACTTATTAGCAAAACTTATTAGCAAAAACTTATTAGCAAAAAAACAAAAAAATGCTGACGATGCTCGAATTTAAAATGAGTAAATTAAAAATATTTCGGATATATTCTGTGTATTAGTTGTCTATCTCACTCTGTAGTGCAAGTAGTTAGGTATTGTGTTGTAATTGTGGGTTCAAAATCAAAAGATTTCATATGCAAAAAAGTACCATAATTAAAACGCAGCTTTTTAAGAGTTGCCATATATCACATTTTAGTAAATTTTCCTTTGTTTCAACGTGGCAACGAATTAATTATTATTTACGTGAAAATATATTTTTATATACTTTTATGATCAATATTAAACGTCAATTAGTTTTGAAGTTAATCCATAACAACACATCACCCCGATCTGCCGTTCCCAACTCAATCTGCAATATGTTACGCTTTCGCTTGAATAATTGAATAATTATTATGGATATACTATTGTTACATGTACTTATAAACAAAACTAATGCGATGAAAGATATTGCACATACATTTTTTAAATTAAATACACCTACTCATTAGAATATAAATTTACTAATGTAGCTGACTGCACCAACGAATATGTTAAAGATTAAATATATTTTACAACATCGCATTTGTCAGTCTGAAGTTATTTCAAACAGGCGAGCATATGTGTAGACATCTATAAATTACTAAAGAGCTTCGATGAAAGCACCAAAGCACAGAACACTCCATTAGTTCAAAACTTGTAAGTCCACACGGTACATCAAAGATGTTTGAGCCTTTACGATGTTTGCCTTTTATATAGACACTGTGTATTCTATTTTCCACCTGAAAATTTATAAAGTAATATGTTGAATTTTATTCAATATATTAATGGTAAAAATGGCGAATATTTTTTTTCATAGATTCCCTTTTTTGGTATTATTTTCTTTATCAAAGAATATATTTTTTTATTATATAGTACAAAGCTTACATAAAGGGATTAAACATTTTCAATTACGTATTTTAATTATATGGTAAAGGATCTTTCAAATAACTTGAAATGTTAAACTTTTTGTATCGTTTTGCGTAAAACATCAGATTGAATTTATGTAGTAAAAAGCTTTAATGTAATGCTGCAAAGGATTATACTGGTCAAAGGCTTTTGTCTAAGACGTCAAAACACCTACATGATGAATACATTGAGTTGAATGACGTAATGAACTTACGTTCTTAACACCTTCGGAGCTGTATGTAATACCTACAGATTAAAGAAGTTTTGAGTTGTAATCTTTTTGATCTAGATCAGAATTAAATGACTTTATTTACACTACGATAAGACAAAACATGAAAAGCTACTTATTATAAGTCTACTAAATATCGTAAGACATTTTCTTTACCCGATTGAGGCAAAATACTAAGTGTTAATATTATGGACACGTTTATATACGGTGTACTATGTTTACGAGTCTAAAATAACTTTACGCTTTAAAGTGCTACAAAGTGTCAAAGTCCACTTAGCCCGCCCTGACCTCACCCTTCTTATAGATAGAAAATGAGCTTTCATCTTCGCCGACATGCATTTGGTTGTGGTCTGCGGATTAGTCTCTATATACACTACCCGCTTGGGTCAAATGATTTTTTATTGCGAATAAACGGGAATATGGTACACAAATAAAATAAAAATAAATTCTCTTTATTGTTCTGATTACTAAAGAATCTTATACATATTAATGGGGACTAGAATTCTATTATTTATTCTGGACTTAATTTTATGAAAAATATTTTTAAAGTGAAAACGTTTTATAAGTTATATAAGTTACTCTTTATACTCTTAAAATACTTATTAATGTGGGTTGTTATTTTTTAAATATTGCCAGTATTTCAAAATTGTACATATGCAATATTCTTGTACAGTTATTCTCATACACCTACTTTGAATATGAGGAGATTTTCTAATTATAGACAGTGAGAACTTTTGATCTTAGGTAAAACGAAGCACAATTGTGTATTTACGTTATGTGTTTTATAGCACTTAGCGTACCGCGAACTATTTTCGTACAAATAAGAACTTTGCCGTTTATAAGCGCTGGCAGTTCTCTTCGTTCGTAACATTTCTATTTTAGAAACTACGCATAGCGAAATTTCATCATGAAATGTATATATATATATATATATATATATATATATATATATATATATATATATATATATATATATATATATATATATAAATATATATATATATATACCAATGCCTATTTATAATTATATATATTCAAGTATAAACATATTATATGAAGACAATATAATGGCGAATTATACATTTATACCGGTTAAAATAAATGTAATAGATGTTTATATTATGATGCATTAGTTATTAATAAGTCATTCACAAATTGTGATGAATGTGAACCTACAATAAGCTGGGAGCTATATGCCGAAATGCAAATTGTACTGAAAAACATATCTTAAAAAACAGTTAATTATTTATGAAACTGAAAACAATATGAATTACATATGCCGATGAATTTATACATAAATAATCATGTACTATAATCATCCATTGTAAACTTTTTAATAAATATAAGATATGAAAAGTTCAATTTAATTTTTATTTGTTCAGTCATCAAGAATATACCAGAATAAAATAATATTTTATTTTATTTCTTAACGTTTAGACGATTACGTAAGCTAACAGCTAAGTCTCTAAATAAAAATCATAAAATGGAGAGGACAAAGTAAGTTAACTCTAGATGTAGTTATGGTTTCGAGCACGTTAAAACTAGGCTTTCTCAGCCAACAAAAAAGCGCGCTGATTTATTTATTACATTTAAACAGGGATGTCAGAGGTCACAATAATAACAAGACACTCCCTTGACTACTTTCTGCTAAAATTCGAGACAATTAGTGTAGAATTACGAACGCAACGCGAAACTAATATAACACAGAAATATTTAAATTCGAGAAATACAAGCAAATTATCTAGGTTTATATTTTTTTTATGAAATGTTTTGCGGAAATGCTCAGTTAAACTAAGTTGTTAAAGTAAAAAAAACCTACCACAGCGGTTCATTAGACATACTGAATATCAAATGGTAAAGCTATTTAAACTTATTTGTACTTCTGGAACCCTTCGATTCATAGAGAGATAAGCGTACTTGAGCTATTTTCATCTCCAAAAGGAAAATTTTGCGAGTGATCTTACGACTACTCAAACAAGTATCAGCAGAAACTAAACACGTTATGGTATATAGCAGATCGAAGATTGTTTTATCCATTCGTAATCTGTCGTTCTGTCACACGCGATATTCCAATGCGATTGACACATCGAATATATATTAGTTATACTATAGTTATACTTTACTGAAATGTTATGGTGATATTTCTAAGTTTTATAATTAACTATATTTTGGTTAAGCCACAGAAAATCGTACATTATACATTCGTACATTAAATCTATTTTGGATTCAAATATGACCCTCGATTATTCAGTTAGAATTACTAACCGCCAAACAAACATGGCAGCTTGTATGTACTTTCCACTAAAATGAGAAAAAATTGAGCGCAAGTAATAAAATATATCACTTGGACATCTGTATAAATATATTCGTAATTTGGGATGGAGATTTGTAAAAGGTTGAATGAGTTAAAACTCGTAAATTAATCCGCCAGTCGACGAGGATGGCGTCCACGCATCGTACCGCAGAGTGTAATTGATTTATCACCTAATGTAAAAGTGATTAATTACTTTTGACTGAAGCCATGCGAAAAGGAATGGCATCGTATTGGCTGTTTAATAATTATGTAATTAGAAATTGTATATCATTTTTTTGTATACTTTTGCATGTAAACATTTACGCGTATTAATACTAGCTCAAGCTTTTGGAGTAAAACTGCTTCAAGTTTAAGTTACCATACTACTATGGTAACATAATTTTAGATACATTGTTGTTTATACATATCCTGTTATTAACTATATTTTAAACTTTAATTTCAGTTACTTAGTGTTAAGCCACAAGGTTAACTACTTGTACCTGAAATATTGAGAATAAGCATATCTTGTTACTAGATGGTCGTTAACCCAAAGTAAAAGCTTTTTAATTATTTTTATCTGTCTTTCTATTGTTCGTCTTGAAAGGGTTGAACGAATTTTAATAAAAGTCTATAGATTTAAAAAGCCACTTAATAATTTTCAATGTTTTCACTTGGATATTTAAGATATTTTTAGTTTCAAAAAAGTATTTTTAATACTTTAACAAATGTTAAATAAATAGTTTTTAGATTTGAAATGATTAGTAAATTATATTTTAATGAATACTGACTGAAATATCAAATACCTTGAAGATATGACGTTCTTGAATAATTGCAAACTATCTAAAAACAGAAATAATAGAAGCGTAAATAGCGTAAGAAAAAATCAAGTGTATTTAACATTTGCGTATAAATCTAAAACTAGGCTAATATAGATTTGATTGACGTTCTTTGATATTCTAATATGTAAAATAATATTGGGTTAGGTAAAATTATATATATAGGTGCTACGTACCTATGTATTTACTCCATTACCAATTCTGTTCAAAGTCCTAAGGTTAAATATTAGTTATGTAAAGCATGTTGATGAGAAACGAAGATTTTGTATAAAATAAGTAATTTTTAATAAATAGTACGGATAAAGTGTCGTAGCTACGCATTTTCATCCTTACACAGATATATCTTTTTACACGCATCTTACGCACACTACATGATATACAGAAAGGGTAAAGCTCTTACATATGTACATATGCAGAGTTTCTGAATAAAAGGTAACGTTACGTAACAAATAAAAACGAAAATTCCCCTAGATTATTTGAATAAAAATGATGATAAATTCGTTTGTGTCACAAGTTGTTGAGGAACTGTAAAAAATTAGCTAAGTACCATTATAATTTATCATTTTAGGTTTTAAAAAAAGGTCAATTCATTTATGAATAGTAAGTATAATGAGAAATATTTACACCAACGTCTTAAATATTTTCTATCTATCTTTTATTATATATATTTAAATAACATTTATGCATTTCAAGTATCAGATATTTCAAAGTCAAAGCTAACTACATTACTTAAGTTAATTCTAAATCAGTCTATGTAATGCTTATTTGGATCTACTTTTTATAACAATTCATGATTTAAAAAAAAGATGTTTTAAAACCCTTTTAATTAAGTTTTTATTCATATGAAGATGAATGATATGTTTCCTTACGTTGATCTCTTGTTTAAGCGGAGAAATGTTTTCATTGTCCGACATCGTTCATGCTTTGCCTTACAAACAGCGTAGCATTATTGTTCATCTTACATAATAATTTTTTAAAATGCTTATTTCTTATATTCTACTTAATTGAAGGAATTCATTTATCGTGCTGTTCATTGTATGTTATGTAATTCTTTATACTAAATAGTTTAAAATTTTTAAGTAATTAAAACTATTTTATACTAAATGCTATATTCAACATTTGTTGCTCAAATTAGAGGTTAAACATAAAGCAATTTAAATTATTTTTTTAAATACTTTTAAGTTACAAACAATTTGAAGGGCCGTTGAAAACAAGTTACGAACTTGTTTGGAAACTTGATCCCAAACTTTTACACTGAAATTCAAATCAAAAGCAAGAGTGACAACCATCTTGTATTTATAATTAAGGGTGACTTAAAATAATATTATATTAACTAGAATAAACGTTTTTGTAAGCTAGAATAAATAAATCCATTGGCTTAGTTACTGGTAACATAACTGACATACTTTTTAATAAGGTTTTACTAATAAGCCCGAAGTCAGCTTTGGGAAGTAAATGCGATATCCTTAGAACAAGGAACGTAATTTTGTAGGTATAAGAAAAAGGATCTAGTTTAAGAAAAGTTTTGGTGCTACATAATCCTTAGATTAGCCCGACTGTAATAATTAATAAATAGATTTCTAACTACCGTTGCTTTAAAAGAATAGCTTTATATCGTTGAACATGGAAATTTATATTTTATATATATTTTGTAATTAAAGTTGAGTTTTGTTCTCTTTTTTTCTCTGCGTGAGGAAACTCCTTTACGAGTACTCGCCCTCGCAAGGGAACTCGGGCGAGCTATGTACGACTCCTAAGCCGGAATATGGATGCCGGCTGACTACTCACTAAAACCTGGATCACTTCCTCAATTGCCAATAACCGCGGCCACAGGCACTATCCCAATTTTCCATGGGAGACTGCAAGGCACGTCGCGGAGTCTAGGGGTCCGTCAGGACACCTTCGACTGTCTGCTCAGAAAAGCACGCGGGAGTGACCTGCGCGTGCCTACTCAGGCCAGAAAATTGGGCGGTCAGCTTCCCCATACTCACCTCTAGCCCTCTAGCTTGTCAGGGCGGAAGGCGGCGGTCATATGCCGCCCTCCGGCAACCCAGTCTCCTACGAGGGATGGCAAGGTTTGAGGATTCTTCTGTATCTGGATTAATAAAGCAAACTACAGTTACTAAAAAATTATAAAACAAAAATTTTATCTGCTGATATATAATTTTTGAACGGACTTTAATAAAATTAGGAGTCTTATTTGTTTTGGTATTTAAAGAGACATATAATATATTATATACGAGTTAAAAGTGTAACACGAGATATTTCAATAGCAAATTGTATATAGGATACAAACTTAGTGACGCAACAACTACTATGTATTCTACTTTATATTACATTTTCTGAGCTCAACTTCGAATGGAGTGAGAGCTCTCCAATGGTGAGTTATTTATATGATGATAGTTCGCATAATGCGTGGAAGATTATAATATTTAAACTTGTCTCTATATAAACGTCGTTAAATTATTAGTTTTAATCATATTGTTATTACAATCGCGTGGTGTTGTCCAATATAAAGTCTGACGCAGCAAGTGTGGATTTAATTCTCATCCGCAAAACGTTTTGTACTTTAAAAATATCGTTTTCCTGACTTAAATAAAGTGTAGTGTTCAGAATTCGCCCATGAAATATAAATTGTTTTTAAGATGAGTATTATCAGAACTAACAACTAGATTTCTTATGCTTAAACTACTATAGAGGTGTATTGTTATGTAGTAGAAATGCTCATAAGCGTTATATACGTGATAAGATTTGTACAAATACAAATAACAGTCACTATTATATAATAAGCTGTATGTATATATAATTTCCTGTATATATCTACATATAAATCTTGCATTGCAATATAAAACTTGGTACCTAATAGAAATTTATGATCGACTTTCTAACAGAAATAGTTCTTCTATTGGATTTTAATTTAAATACACTTTCAGAACGAAACTAAGTTACCGCTCGATTGCTTCTAACTTCAAAATGTCAGGGAGAAATATTATTTATTAACTCCCTCAAGCTTATTTGAAATCTTATATATTATTGATTCAAATAAAAATAATTGTAAATGAAACTATTTTAAACAGATTAATCGCGTAAATTTTTGTACATACATTTCCGAAAGTCCGATGTACAAAATTTTACAATAGTAATAGTTACAAATTAAAACGCTTATGTTATGCTTTATTTTTTTAGAAGATAATATATATATATATATATATATATATATATATATATATATATATATATATATATATATATATTATATATATATAAAGAATCGTTTTAATTTTCTCTGTCATGGTTTGATGTAATATATAGAATGTAAAATACTATACTAGCTTAGTTCTAGAAAACTCAGTCTTATTAATATTAGAAGACTTGTTTTTTGTTTAAGTAAATCTGCTATATAATACTGGATACAAAATTAACTTATATTACGAATAACCGTCTTTGAAACTAATATCGTGAACGCCTTAGAAGTTCATAATAATTTCTACTTTATATCTTGTTGCCGTCTACTTATATTAAATATTTACTGTAAAATGGGTTAGTAAAACGAAAAGAAACCTGATTTTTAATTATGTTACAAATTCTGTTAAATATTGCCCCCTTACAAACTGTACGTGACCAACCAAGGGTAGAGATGAGGTGAAACTTATTCGATTATACCAATGTTAAAATCTTAGTACGTTTATATTCATTTGCCTTATTGATCTTGAAATCTCTTAATCAATTGAATTACTTAGAAAATATTCAGATGTCTACTTAATCAGGTTAAGTAAAGAAACTAGGTTTTTAAAAATTTCAATACCTTTTTTTAACATGAAGAATCCGATGGAAATTATTATTACAAACTTTTTGTTTTTTCAATTCAACAAAAGAATTTAATAAATAGTATCTCTTTATAAAAATAAGCGCTTATATTATTTTTATATAGATTTTTTCTTATATTTGCTTTAAATAATTTGAAATATTTATCTATATATAAATTAAATTATTTTCACTGCATTACTCGCTTATAGGCTCGTATGGTATGGTGGTCGCAGATAATTTTGGATTTTTTGAAGTGTTCCAAATGTCGAGTTTTCTAAAATATATTTTTGAATACTAAAATATACATGATAGATCCACTTAAGTTATATAGTTTAATTTAAAATACATATAGAAAACTGGGGAAATTCAGAGGTTTTATCAAATTAAATATTATTTTGAAACTTCGTTTTGTCAAACTAAAGCATATACAAATACATATTCTTTTATTAAACCTGTCTTGTTATTGGTAGAATTTTATTTACTAACTTTAAAAAAATAAAATATTTATTTAACTAAAATATATATAATAGAGGCTGGTCGTGGCGCAGTGTGACAGCGTCTGACTGTAAACGCGATCGTTTGTGGGTTCGATCCCACTCAGGACAGTAATTATATTTAAATTATTTTCACTTCCTTGCTCTGGTAAAGACAAAGTGCGGCATTGAGATCCACCACTCAACACGCAATGTCTCGGATTCGGTGGAAAGCGAAGTACTGAGTATCTTGACACTAGGTACTTTCTATGCTATAAAAAATGTGAAGCTAAAAGTTACAAAATTAAATCGTTAAAATCAGAGCTCAAAGCTTCAAGCTCAATTGAAATAACCGGATGAGAATTCTATGAAAATAAGATAACTTCCTCATTAAATTTGATTAGCATTAAAATTTTATTATAGTTTCTCAATTTAAATTTTCCTCTGTATATGTGATAATATGAAAGGCCGGCAGTTGGCTAATATCTGACTACGAACGTAATGAGTTTTCGGTTCGAATCCCACTTGGAGGATACTTAGATTCTTTTTTCCTTACATACAACTACGTCTCGAATTTGGACAGAAAGAGAAGAATGGTTTTTCTGGAAGTTGCCGCTATTGGCCTACCATGTTTTGCACAGAAAATTTTTTCATCCGATTATTATTTATATTGAATTTAATAAATAATTAAAAAAAACCCTCTTTCTTAGGATAAGTCACCGAAAGAAAGTAGTTATATTTCTATGTACAATAAAGAACTTTAAATTTTAATTTTCTTAAAGTCTATGAAAGTTATATACATTAATAAAATTTAATTTCTTATTTAAAAGAAAATGAGAAAGTAATATCATGAAATACCTAAAAACTATTGAATAACGTGAGCATTTATTAAAAGTGTCAAAAATAGATAGTGTCCCCAGCATAGGGGATAAAATTCCTATCGTATCTGTCACATCTAGAACCAAAAACAATATTCCATGACAAAAAAAAACACAATTCACATCCGTAGTTAAATCTTAAATGATTAAATGGTTTAAAATGTAAAAGCTTAGGAATATGATTGTACTAAAATTTTTTTTATTAGTAAGTGATTTTAAGTAATAAACATTTTACTAGATTTTTTTTACTTTCAACATTTAAGATAATTGTGTGTTAAATAATGCAAGTTCCCGAATTTTGCTTGTCCAAGCTGAGAAAATGAACATTTTCTGCCTAGAAATTGAATTCTCAAACACCACGTACAGTTTCTTATTGCTGAATAATTTTGGCACCTTGACCACAATACTGAGGACCGTCACTAGCTACACCAATATAAGTAATAATAATATTATGTAATAATAAAGTAATGATTGTATATAATAATAATATACATTTAACAACTTCGTTATATATGTACACCAACAATATAAAATGTATTTAGCGCTTTAAAAGCCAAACACGGACAAAATCGTTTCAATGACACAAAGAATTCGCAATTCCAAGCATTTTCTCAGACAGAGCGCGCTTAACAAAGTTATCCCTCGCTAATTTTGCGACCCCTACTTCATCAAAAGCTTGTCTAAGTTTAAAGCTTTCGTGCAATTATTTTTTTCTTTATTTTTTTTGTATTACATACAAAAAAATGTTATTTTATTTTTATATAAAAGTAGAGTATTTTTATGTTTATTTGTACTTGGTTTTCAGTTGTATCAATAATTTTCTTGTTTTATATACAGACCTATAAGCTTAGGAAATCAGTACTAAACATAAAATGTTTATGCAATCTTCGTAAAATATTCTAATCATAAATACCCACTTACTAAATTATAAAAACTAGCGTATAGCTTACTAATAAAAGAACTATGAACATCGTTAGGTTTTTTAAAATCGATAAAAAAAAACTATTTTTACAAAGTTTCTTTTTATTATAATAACAAATAGTAACCAAAATTTTTAAAATAATGGTAAGACATTCCCAAATTCTACAAATAGATTACCCAAAGAAGGGCTTAGCCAGTTAATAACTGAGGGTCTTTTATAAAATTATATACTATTTCAAAATAAGACAAATATTTTGGGTAGGATTTTTTAAGAAATTTTATTTATTTTAGCCAATTAACGTTACTTCACCATATTAAATATTGTCAAAAGTTACGCTTGAATTCACAGACTATTGTGGGTTAAAATTATTTTAAGTTTATTAGTTTATATTAAATTAAGCTTTTTTACAAAATTAAAGCTTAATATTTACGATTTTTAATGTGTTATTCCACACTTAGGATTAGAAAATATTTTTGAAAAATGGATAAATTTTTTTTCTTGGATTCCAAGAGGCGACGAATCGAACCCTACTGCTTTCAGTTTTTTATACGTTTATTCAAAAAAAAATTAAAGCTTATTTGTATGTAGATATTAACTATAACAAATGTATTAACTGGATATATTTGCCTCACATGAAAATAAAGTCTAAATTATTGAAATCAAACTATAAGCAGAAAATAAAATTTCATAGTATACTCAAATGCGATATTAGTATTACTTTCAAAAATTAAAGGTGTAGCAAGATTTTGAAATAAGCAATTTTTCTGTCAAAAGTGATTATTTAACCATTGAGCGTGTAGCCCAACGCCGCACTTAAAAGCTCTAAAACAAGAATAATTAAATTTAAACATAAGTCAGGGTGGCAATCCATTTCATATAAACCGCAAATAATAAGGTAATTCCTAGCTGCATCAGTACACAAACTATTGTGTATCTATGTTGCAAAAATTGTGCTTGTTTAAATTACCAGTATATTGTAATTTAATTTCATTTGAATCATAACAAAAATATTCCACGAAAAAATAGCTTAACTATGGGAAATTTTAAACCTATTAACATTTCAGTACAGGGTGAGAGCTAATTAAAAAAGATTGGTGCGCTATATTGCGAATTATGAGGTCGTGACATGTATGTAGTCGTGCGTGTAGTCGTCGTTAACAAAAACATTTACTTAATGCTTTGTAACTCAATATTATACGCTGTTATTATTGGTAAAAGAGAATATTTAAATTTATGTGAAGTTATCAAAATAATAAATGACTTTATTTTTAATCTTTTAGCTTCCTCGATGATTTCTCTGATTCACTAGGTACTTTCTGTCCACCCTGCAATACAAGATAAAAGAGTGAATATAGAAAAAAAATAATAACGGCACTAAGTGCGATTCAATTATTTTCCTTAAATTAACAAGTACATATTTACCATATTGGGCAGGTGTCACACCGATTTTAAAATCAAATCTACTAGGTAGCTTATATAGAAATGTTAATTTCTAAAACATAATTTTATATAGCATCACACTGAAGTAATATTTATATCAATATTGAGCCTCCTGTAGTATATTTTGGCTTGGAGTGATGCAAGTAGCTTCAAGTGGAAAAAGGATACATTACATGATCGTTTGTATGCCATTGAAAGACAGTAGAAAATTTTCTTTTATACATATACCAATACCGTGTTTAGCAAAATAACATGATTACAAACTGTTTTACAAAATAAAGAAGCATATTAAAAATTATTGACTAACATATATGAGGAGGAGGAGGTTTGTTTAATGATTGTACAAATAACTTTATGTATTACACCGTATGATGATCCAACAAAAGTTGCTGTCGAAGTAGAAACTTTAATGATATGTTTGATGTTTATGAGTTTGTCGCGTGACAGTAACGACTTTGTTGTCTCGTCTCCTGTTTATATGTCCTACGTGGGAGTATTTGTAACTCAGATTACATGTTCGTGTCTAACTCAATTCATGTAATTCCTGTAAAAGTAATAAAAAACATTAACAAAATAATCTTCTCGCTGCTTATTAACATTTTTAATTGTAATCTATTTAAAACTTCTGTTAATTTAAATGTTTGAAGAACGTAGGTATCCATCTTAAAATTAAAAATATAGTATTTTTTATCCCAAACGGATTTTCAGAACTTAGCCCTAAAATAATTTAGACTTTTACCCTAATACACTAACCCTAAAATGAACCCTCTAATCACTTGTTTGCAAGCAATGAAATCCACTAAAACATCTCGATAAATAATATTATGGTCAAAGTTTACAAACAAACGACATATGTTTACTATGATTGAGCTGATTATTTGTTCGCAGTCCGGCAAGAGAACGAGCGGCTGATGCACGACGTACTTCAGGCGGGAATCGCCAATCGCACCCAGTCGTTGGGGGCATTGCGCTGACACCGCGCTACTCGCCGCGTCCACGGCTGGACAATATCCGGCCGGCCGCCGCGCCACCTGAGGAGCCCCCAGAGTTCACACCTAATGTGGACATCCCGCAACCTCACCCCGATGTGCCCTCTGTACCCACAGATGATGCGCATGCGCAGGTGAGCGAAGTCATCGCGGGCTCCGCGTGATTTCTTTAAGTACCAAATACGCCCACAGCCCAGGAGACGGTATACGCACAAACTGTGGCGTTCGAAGGGCTTCATTCGTGAAATGAGTGGTTAAGTGTAGTTAGATATTGTGAAATTGTGAATGAAATAATACGAAATGTTATTTGTTATAATACATATATAATGAGATTGTATTTGTATGGAGATAGATGATACTCCTGATTTAGATAAGCATAATACTTAGATTAAATAATAATAAATTAGAATGTGTTTAAATTATGATTATAACCCTTTAAATTTGTGGTAAAAGAATCGAAATTAAATAAAAACACCTACGTAATAATGTGCACTATTTGCCTGCAAATATGATTGATTTTATCACAGGTTTCATTATAAATACATATGTACTAGGGGATCAAGTAACTTAACATGATAACAAATGATATGTAATCAATTTCACTATTGTGTTTATCTGTCAATTCATACGAAGACTATCATTTGATTTTTTCATAGCTTTAATAAATTATTTAAATATAAAAGATTTTAGACAGAAAACAATTTTGAAATCTAACAATTTCGTAGAAGTTTACTGCCTTAACGGCATGATATACTCGTATCTATATCATGCCATTAAGGTAGTAAAAAATAATTATTCATTGCATGTTTTACATTTAAATAATTTTACAAAAAGACTTCAAAAGATATTTTACATTTTAATCGCATCAAATAGAGAGTAAATTGGAAAACTTCTCACCTGTGAATCCAATCGATCATCGCGAGAAGCTCAAAATGCTTCAAGTTTATACGAAACCTATTAAATGATATTTTATAAACACAAAGTATACTCAGGTCCAGAAGAGTAAAGTAAATTTGTTATAGCTCGCTGTTTATATTGTAAAGTATCTACATATTTGTTAATATTTGTATATTGAAGCCCTTAAAGTTGTTATTACACATAATATATTATCTGAATTTTAAATGTTATCAATGAGTATATATTGTTATTTTTTAATTTTATTTATTCGTAAAAGCTACGAAAATAATATTCATACTTTCATGTTTTATGTATAATTTCATCGCTACTGTATGCGTTTAAGTTTTTTTTTAATTAAATACTTATGCATGCATCAACTCCATATATTAGGAAAGCCTTTCTAGACAAATTCAGGTATTTCTAATTACTGAATCAATGGTTATTGTAAGGAGAAACATTAGATAAATTAACAATGAGTCTGTCTGTCAAGTCTAGTCAATGAGCTTCTAACCTGTGCTTTTATCTGATAAGAATAAGAGCTTTTGTATCGTAGTTATTGTAGAAACTATCAATATTGTTATACAGAACAATGAAAATTGAATACTACCTATTCTTGTTATTGTAAAGCGTAAAATCAATGCATGCTTCAGTAGCTTTGTCGTATTCAACCACTAACTTGAATGCACCGGCTCAATAAAGTATGTTGAACATAGTTTTCATTCACACACCCGTACTTGATATTCAACTTCAAAGTATTATAACTGATTCATTTCTTACATACCTATGTAAAAAATATTTTATATAGTTTATTTATTATGAACCAATGTTATTCTTTTAAAAGTATTTTAGGTAAGTCCAGGTCAATGTGATTTACCTGTCAGTACGAATATATAACAAAATTGGCGAAAAAATAGTTTACATATATGGGCAAATAACTAAATATTGTTATAATTTACTGACAGGCCTAACGTATTCCACTTTTAATTAAATTAATGATATAAGTAGCTTTCTTTAAAAAAAATATTTTTACTGTCACGATACTATTTAAAAATATATAAATAAGAGATTGTTAAATATTCCATAAACTTAGACAACTAAGTGTTTTCATCTGATATGGTTATTATACAACTGAAGATGGAAGTAAATTCTTTGTACCTTGTACTTAAATTATATGTTTTTCTATATTTGTTTATTTGGCCAGTCTGTTCTTAGCTGCGAAATTATTTTTATTATTTATGCAAGAATAAATAATTAGTTAAAAATAGTATTATAGTTGCTATTGTTGCTTATTAAATGAAATATTATTCTAAGAATTTTATTAACGTATAAGTTATACGAAGACATACGAAAGGCCCTGTAATTAAAAACTGTTCCTAGGATGGAAATTAAATGTATTTTCTAATGAACCTAAATATCTACATATTTATTTATATCTATACTCTGTCTATATTAAACTTACGTATAGATAGGTCTAATAATAAATGTTTGTATGAAAATGTTTGTTTAACCTGATAGAAATTACATCCGTCTATATACACTGTCTGTAGAAATCATAATATTGATGTGCATACTATACTTAATAAATGTTTGATGTAAACGTGCTCTTTTGGTTTCGTGTTTACTACTGAAATAAATCAAATAAATTTAAATAAAAATCTTTACACCAATATTAAAAATACACAAATTTTTACTTACAAAGGTCGATACTTGACACCAATACTATTTCCTACTATTTGCTTGAACGATAGACTAAATTAAATGATTTAATAACAGTTTTCTTAGCTTTCGGTGTGATTTAAAAACAAATCTAATATATAATTTAAAGTTTAATTGTAAATGTGAACACGAAACTTAAAGCAAATACAGATAGTTATAAATCTATGTATGTATGTATCGAAATTTGATGTACGTATTAGCGTTAATCTCAATGTACACCCCTACCCGTCTTCAAGTGATCCGTTAACTACGTGTTCAAAGTTTTATTCAATCTGGCGTATTTTAAATTCTCGCGCATCGCGATCTCTCTCTACTTGACTATACTATTACAATTTCCAGTGCAGGACCTATTGAAGTATACTAGTATTAGAAAAAAACAAAGAATTTTATAGTTGTTTGTTGTAAATGTCAGTTTTAATTAATCTATTTTACAAAAAAAATGTTTAATAAAATACTTTATAAATATGATGTGGTATTATTTTGGATATATATGCGTCAAGTTGGGGTTATTACGTGGGCGATTTCACAAAGGGGTTAAGTTGTTAGAAAGGCTTTGAAAAGGTGGGCCGGAGCGGGGCGAATTCCTCCCAGAGCTCCATCTGAACTATGCGGCCGGATGCTGCGATGCGCTCCCGTGCTTGCCCCACCCAGGCACTTCATACAACGATACAATATAAATTTTAACATACCTTAATTCTTGCTAATTACCTTTAAAATATATCACATATAAAGGCTGCCAATGTTTATCATTTGTTTTATTAAATAGTGTCAAAAATCATTTATCGTAAGGATTTCTTACTTCTAGAATGGTTGATTATAAGCCAAATATTGATTTAGATGTGAAATAATATTATCCAAATTGATTGATTACTGGTACGGCCTCTAAACAAGCTTTAATTCGATTATCCTGTCTAAGTCTTTTGTAACAAAGGTGATTGAGTTTTGCAGACATAAATTCCAAATAAATTGTCTAACAATGATTAAATGTTAAGGCCGGATAAATTTAGTTTATACAAGATTCTTTTGTGAAATTCACTAAATAGTTATCATTTTAATAGATTCAGAGATTCAAAATACTTTTCTAGGTTTTCATAAGGAATGCTCGGCACAATTGGACAAAAATGTAGAATTTTTGGTAACTGGCGACTTTTAGATACTTTTATTACGAAAGGAGAAATAGATTTTTTTATTAATTAACTAAAATATAAAAGAGATTAAAGATGTTTTTAAAAAGATTGTAATTGCAAAATCAATAGTAGCGGAATAAAATTAAATATTGTATGGCATAGCGTCAGACTGTAAATGTGATTGGTTCTGGGTTCAAACCCCACTTGTGCCTTTACTTAATATATACTGTCTTGATTTTAAAAGAAAAAAGAACGTCTCCGTTCTAATCAATAGCTTGTCTCTGGCTGACATACGGAAAAAAGCATGAAGCTGCTTTTTTTTAAATAATGTTAAATGCTAAGTCATATTGTAAATAGAAATTTTCTTTTTTTAGCTACTGTCCTGCATAGCAGGATAGACAGGAAGTATGTAGCGTCAAAACATTTCGTACCACGCTTTCCACCGAATCTGGGACATTGCGTGTTGAGTGGTGGAACTCAACGCGACACTTTGTCTTACCAGAGCAAGGAAGAGAAAATAATTTAAATTCGATCCCCACTCCCTCGAGTGGGGATCGAACCCACAACCAATCGCGTATACAGTCGCTGTCCAACTGCGCGACCGGTCATGCATTCATTGTTGTTATTCTGTTTATTTTAAAAGTCCCAAAGTATTCATTTTGGAACTTGTAATGGCAATGATTTGCGCCGCAATTTATTATTTAATGTGTACAGATACTAATAATATGTATCGCACACATTAATTATAGGTTCGTATATCAAATTTATTTTTTTATGACGACATTTATCATCTAAAACTTTCCAGAACAAAGTAATAACTTTAATTTTGCAGACCGCTACACAAATATAAAATAAAAACAATATTTGTCTGTGGATTGGTGGCAGTACGATAACAACAAGGCTATACAAAAACATTCAGTGGTGTTTTTCAAAGTAACTTTTGAATATACAGCTACTACGGGTCCTAAATTTGAAAGCTCTAATAAAAGTACAAGCACGTCAATGTTTTGCAAAAGCTTACATAAAGGAAAATTCACATTTATTGTTTTGATTCAAATCGCTATAATACTTTGAGTAATGTAACTTTCATTTGAATTATTATATATGTAGCAATGTTGAAAGTAATATCTTTTTTCAATTATTTTGATGTATTTTCAAGAGATAATTATTTATAAATTTTAATTTATAGAAGTTTACACGGATAAATAGAATGGACTCATGAAATAAATTTTATATATTTGTAATTATAGCACTAGTTTTTTTTTTGTTTCAAGCTTCTTATCCCGCATAGCAGGGTAGACAGAAAGTACCTAGTGTCAAGACACTCCGTACTTCGATTCCACCGAATTCGAAACATTGCGTATTGAGTGGTGGAATTCAATGCCGCACTTTGTCTTACTAGAACGAGGAAGGCTTATTATTAATCTTATTTCTTAAGATTAAAAATTTAATTAAAAATGTCACAAATTTTTTTACATTCAATCAATAAGAAAAAAAATTATGGTACGTAAATACATGTACACATTAAAACTTATGGGTATAAAAAATAGATAATTCATTTTTTTTACCAAAAAGCTATGAAATATTTAATATGCAAATGTTATGTAGATATTGTGCTTAGTTTGACAAGATATGCAATCGTCTATCGAGTTAGGTTGATACGAAAAAAATTGTCACAAAAGCTGGTAGTATTTGTTTAAAATATTAACTAATCATAAATAGAGTAGTGTTTTAAAGCCAAATAAGGTCGGCATCGTAAAGGAATATTTAGTTTCGGTTTTACGACCTGCGAAGATTGCTAGATTGACCGCTCGAACACATACCTTAATATGCAAATTGCCTCTTGGGTGTAGATAAACACCTATCGTAAGCGTGGAACCATTCCATATATTATACGCATTATGACTCATAAATAAATTAAAAATGAAATGTGTCATCAAAATTCAACATAATAATTTATTTTATGCTCAGTACGAGCAAATAAGGTAAGTTAATTAAAGATATCCTCGTTTATAACAAACGACGCCAGCATTTCACGAATTAGGATCACTAGACTGCTAGTAGAGTTTATTAACTAATTACTATCAAATATCACATACCACAAATAACACAAATAAGTATATAATTAAAACCTATTTTTGTATAAATTATCTATAACGTACATAGAACATGCCGATTCAATGACTGATTCACATCCCGGAGCGTACATTATTGAAGTCAGTAGAATTATTATACTCTTAAAATTTTCCACTAATACATATTCATTATATATTTTTATTACAAAAAGTCTAAATAAAAATATTGTAACTTAAAATGACGGACTAAAATAGAATAGTAGAACTAAATAGTAAAAAGTGTTTCCAAAAAAGCTAGTTCGTGTCTAATTTCAATTTAAAGAGATGGACTACCATAATAATTAATATGCTAGAAATTTGTATTAACGCTAAACAGTCATTTTAATCTGATTCTTAACCAGTAGCCTTAAATCAAATATTCATATTTGATTTAAGGAATATTAATATTGGAATTTCAATGTTACAGACCCCAATGTAGAATTCTTATCTCTATATCACTCTTTTAGAAAAAGGACTTCAACATGAATACTGAAAATTGTTTTATAATAGTAGAGGGAGTACAATGGATTTTTAAATACATTTTATAAGCCCATAGGCTAGAAAAGGCTTATAAAAAGATTTCCTCTATATGCGGACTAGTTACTTGTATTTCGATATACAGCGCCAATCCACTCAGAAAAAACCTCTGACCTCCTTGTGTTTGAATGTATGTAAGAGAACACATAATTTTTTGGATGTGTTTGTGTGTGTAACTTATTTAACAAAATCTTATTTAGAAGGTATACCAGACGTAATCAATTAATTAATATCAGTTTTATTTGTGAAACAATTCCTCAGTTTCCTCTTGAGAACTTCCTTCAGTATCTTCCATACATGTTTTACTCGTACCACTCTCCGTTGCTTCATAAATCTTAGCCTATGCCTAAAAAAAAGTTTCATATTTTTACCTTTAAAAATGATGCACTTCTACACAAACTCAACCTCTATAACACTTATAACTAAAAAATATAAAAAATCATGTAATTCTAACATTACAAATAAGTATGACAGATATCCGTATAAATTTTCGTCGCTTAAAATTTAATTTTAACATACGTCACACGTATGACACGATTACTACGTTATTAAGATAGCGATTACTAATAAAGGTTCAAATAGCGAGCGTTTGCACATTGTTTTAAAGATTTATTGTCATAGTTAGGCAGCTGTTTGGACCATCGAATTCTCTAACGATGTTTGTTTGGTTCTCGCATAACTTACAAAGAAATGAAAAACAATGATAAATATTATTGTCTAATTTGCTTTTATACATCTTACTTTATCATATCAGCGGTGGTATTTCATCAAACTTGATTATAATAATATATTTTTACCTTTAAATAATGTACAAAATTATTTGAAACAAAATTTTCAACTATAACTTTGCTTTGTTTCAGTTATAAAGCTTAGATTGTAGTACCTACAAACTCCCTGTCATGCGATTAGTAATTTTATAAACTTACATCAGCCATTAATAATCTAAAAATAAAATAGGCAAACCGTCTTTTCCATATCCAGAGTCTATCTATCCCATATATAATGTTGTCTAACCAAACGAAAGTGACTTGTTTTATCATATTTTATTTTCGTTAATTGTAATTATTTAATAGGTCAAATAATAAAATGACAACATTTAATGAAATTAATTGTAAAAGCAGTTATCTTTATAGTAAAATATATCGTGTGCTAAGTAATATCTTATATGGAATACAAAAATTACTTTTTGATATGGAAACTTTGAACCTAGGGTGTTATTGCTTATGTTAATTAAATTAGGCGGTATTAACGTCAGTTTTCATTAATTTCAAAATATTAGGTAATTTTCGTAACAGGAAATTTCATATTAAAACCGCCTTTATGTACCTACCTATAATGAATGTGTCTAAATTATAATTAACAATTAGAATTAGGCTAAATTTGTTGGATACGGCTGATATAACCTTACATTAAATAGATTACTGCAGCTTACTATAGTAAAAGCTTGATAAGATTAGTATTATTTACAATTTATTTACGTTGTTAGCATTTCTGTAGAGAGTTTTTTTAAATTTCTACTACTCAAAAATTACTAAACAATAATCAATAGCAAGAGAGAATGCTATTTATTTTAATATTTTGCTTTTTCTAAAGTGTTATTCTACGCTCTAGGATTAGAAAACATGTTAAAAAACGTTTAATTATTTGAACGCAGGGGGATTCGAACGGAAAGCGTTCTGAAAGCTAAACCATGAGTTCTACTAACAGCTGTATCGAAATGTCGTTCTAAGTGTGAAGTAACACTATAAAGTAGTAAAATATTAAAATAAATAGCATTCTCTCTTGCCAAACGATTATTACTTATTAATATTTGGGTAGCAGAAAATTGTAAAAATCTCTCTACAGAGATGCTAAGAACGTAAATAAGTTGTAACAAAACGATATAAGAATTACGAAAATTCTTAGTAGAGCGCATGGCTTCGCTGTCAGAGCGCTTGGACGGTTTCCAAAAGGCGTAGGTTCAAATCCCCTTGCGTTCAAATTCTTGTTCGTTTGGTAAAAATGTTTTCTAAGATTTATTATGTTTCGAAATAATATGAAACATCTATATAATCTATAATCATATATGATATAAAACAAGATTTTTTTTAAAATACATAGTAGGTATAATAAAATATTATTTTAGCCTACGATCTTTAGATTCGTATTGGTTTTGTCGGCAATTTAAAAACCTATCGTAGAGTATTGAACAAATCGATATAAAATCCTAGTTCCCGCTGTGGTATCGCTTTTCTATCAATCCCCAATCACGCGTATCTTGTAGTATTTTATATATACCTCCTATATATAAATATCGTAACTACTTACTACAATTTTCTGAGTATTATACTTTATACTACGCACCCATACAAATGCTTTGTATAAATTGGCGATAATGTCTAATATATTACTCGGGTTAAGTTCAATTTTGTGTATATAAAGAAAATATGCAAAATATGAAATGGAAATTTTATGTTATCGTTTTTAGCGTATTTCATAAAAGCTTGTTCTTAAAAAAATATATCTAATTTATTTTAATCAAAAGTACGTGTATAATATAAACTTATAACTCACAAAGATTTAATAGTGGTTCACTTATATTAAAAGTACCTATGGTATTTCAGTTTATCACAGATTACAAATAAACTTTGACAATAGCGTACGATGCTGACGAGTTCAAGCCTTGTTAATTCCACCGTTAAATAAGCGATTTCGAACTGAAAAACTGGATTACCAAACTCACAGAGAACGGTATATTGAAATACAAGGTCTGGCCTCATTACAAAATAGAGATGATTTTAATTGTAATTAAAGCTTTATTTTGTGACTTTGTCATTTCGTCTTTAGTATGGTTTGTATTTACTGTCTCTTACCACTTTATATAAAAAATCTTTCATTACTCAACTATTTCGTATTTTTTTACAAATTTGCTATTAAAAGTCTATTATGATCTGTCATCGTTTTCTCATGTTTTCTTGATGTTAACCTTCACCCATCATACAGTTACGTATCGATTCTGTTGATATTGAGGGTAGTTCACAGTCGACTGAGGGATAAATTCCGCTCCGTCGACCCGTTGTACTTAACTAATGAGCCTCGCAGGACAATATGCTTTATTAACACGTTACTAACTTTGTAATAATATAATCTTACACTTATATAGGCGCTAAAGACAAAATTGTATTTGTAAAATATATAATTTATTCAATTTAAATATTCTGTATTTTAAACAAAACATATCATATTTTTTTCAAAGTTATTTATTATATGGCTATTAATATGGATAAAATGTTTCTAAAATCAATCATTTTTGCTTAACAAACTTTAACAGATTTAAAAAAATAAATACATTCATAGACAGAACCATTAATTACAAGATTTATTATATTTTAAACCTTAGCCTTTGTATCTATAAATTTATATATTCATTGTCATGTCTAATATAATTTCACATAAAAACCAAAATACTAAAGATACTGAAATGAAACAAAATTTGATTAGTCCTATTCAGATTTTTTTTAAAATAAGTACGTAGTGATTATCGTAGTAGAATAAACTAAGTCAAGAATATGACGATGTAAAATAAGAGAAAAAGAGGAAAATTCTTTGTACTTTACCAAAATTTATAATTCACGAGACTTTTCTGCTCATTTAAATACGAAATGACAGCTCTTTAAAGCGGTATTAAAGCGGTAAGCAATTAATATACAGATTTTGATTTCCTGTTCCTTACATTAACTTATTTTCCTAAACAGATTTTCCTATAGTTTCCTATATTTTACTTTATTCTTTTTACTGTTATTCTACAGACACATTTAAATAGGTAATTATTATTTTTACTTTTAATAATCTATTCAGAAAGGTAAGTCTAACTTATGTTTTAAAGCGTACTTCGACAGCGATAGTTTATGTTTATTAAATAGAATATTACATGTTTGTATAGAATCTTACATTTTTTTCATTTAAAGTCTTTAAGACGATTTGCGATGGATTTGCTCTTCTACGTTTAGTCTGTTAGCTTAATTTTTTTCTCAGAAGTTCTTAGGAGTTCCATAAACAGTTGATAACTTGATAATAAATGCTACTGGAAAGAGCATTACGCATTACTGGAGCCATATTTAATCATGTGGAAAAAAATTCAATATGCGTATATGAAATAGAAGATGCAGTTCTATAAGAACAAAATGTTACTTTTAAATTAAAATACATGTCTGAATTATAAGTATCGAAATTTTGGAAATAACAAAATTAAGGTTTATCAATGTACCTACTTATATAATGTCCTTAATAAAAAGATCCAAGATCTTTGAATAAGATGAATGAAGATAAAGCGTCCAACCAAAATAAAGCGCTATTTCTTAACAAATATTTTGTTTATGGTTAAAGGCAAAGGTAAGGTATAAGTATTTGTTAAAATACATCATTATAAAATATACGTACTGTTCTACATATATCTTCCTCTTTTCATTTTAACTTAAAGAAGTTGGAAGTTTAAAGTTACCCTGATCTTACTTTGTGTATGTATTAAATACTTGTTATGTATATAGTGTACTAAATACTTATAAAAAATAAAAAGTGACTTTAATATTAAAATTTATTTTTTATTTTAAATACACAAAACTTAATTACTTGTTTATTATAAGCATAAAAATTAAAAATTTAAAGATTTTGAATATTTCTTTACTGTAAGTAAGCGTAATATTTTCGAATGGCTATCACCTTCGTTAATATTTAAATAAACTAGTCCTAATAACTCTGAAATACATTTTTGTTAAAATACTTTATATCGTATTTTCAGTGATTTATTTATGATTACCAAGACAGTTGTGTGTTTTGTTAGTGGCTAGCGACCGAGAAAAGTAGTTTTAAAACTAGGACAGTGATAGAATTACCGTCGTAAAGGCGGAGATTTATTATTCTTGTAAATGCGTGATGTTTCTAAACTTTAGTTGAGATGACGTAAACGTTACCGAGTAGTGCAAATAGACAACGGCTAAAAACATTATGCCTTGTAATTTGTAGAGTTTATTTGCTTGTAGATATAACTACCAATCGATTAGGTACTCTTACTAAGATAAACAAAAATCAACAACTTGAAGCGTACCAGAAACCTTAGAAACCCCATTATATAAAGTTCTGGGTGCATGGAAGGCTACATTGTAAAAGTTAAATTTTTATAAAAATACATTTTTGTTTAATATTATGACGGTAGGGTAATAATTCTTTTGAAACATACAGTGAAAATATTTAATAGGATTTCATTTCAGACTCATGTACTTTATTTTTAATATTTATTGACATGTTTTATTTACAATATTTAAATTAATTTTTAACTGGTATATGACCTAATATTTATTTTTACACAATAAATAAAATTGTTAATAGACAGTTAAATTACGATCTCAAACGTAGACAGCAAAATTTGAAAGTTATAATTACATATTGCTTTATTTTTTAATTTCAGGTTTGCAATATTTGAAAAATTTATTTTTTACTTTGGGTATGATGTCTTCTGAACAATACCTTACATTTTACATCCGGGGAAGCCGAAATGGTCCACAATAGCCATATTTAGACCGTTGATATTGGTACAGGTATCCAATCTCACCGGAAATATATATATAAATTACGAGCTACGTGATAGCCGGACATATACCAGTACATGTTTAATATCAACCAGAAAACTAATATGATTTTTATATATTATTTCCTTTTTTCTGAGCGTGTAGGTGTGACACAATCTCACTTGTGCTTTAAGATTCATCTAGGTATTAGATTAGGTATTAAATGGTTATTAGCGTTAAATTCAAGCTTAATCCCTCATAACAGAATAGTCATAGAAATCTATTGCTAAAACACTTCATTATTTACTTTTTGCCCCAATTGGAAACTTAAACCCGCGACTTCATCGACATTCAATATATCATATCTGTATCTTTACTTGATGATTCTTAAATGAAAAGAGCCTTAGTTACTTTTTATTACGTAAGCTGACCACCAGTGAAAGTCACATTACATGACATTACAGCCGTTCCAGAGATTAGCCGTAATAAACAGACAGTCAGACAGATAGACTAACTTGAAAACAATGCGGGACAGACTACAATTATTTTTTTCTTTTTTTGTTGCACAAGCTATTTAAGTTCAGTAAATAAGTAGCAAAGATACGTTGTTCTTAGATTTATAATAAAATTTGTAAACATACCGATTTCGGAAAATAATACTATATTTTGTCAATGTTCATTCTTTTTATATTGTGCTTAAGATTTTATTTTATAAAATTTATTTAATAAATTTTCATGTAAGCACTGTCCTTTTCGTAATGTTACTTAAGATAAATATTTTTTTATTTATGTAAAGTCAAGTCAATACTAATATACATTTGTTATGTAAAAGTCTTTCGAATCAATTGACAAATAGATCCAGGGATGTTGTTTCGATATTTCAAAGTGCTTTACGCAGAAAGTTTGTGACAGTAATATTTACGTCATTACTTTTACACTCTAGGGACACTTGAAGTGCTAGTAAATATTTTCTAGTTGAAATGGACGATGGCGTTTCTGAAAAAAATTTGTATACGAATTTTCAATATACAGGCGACTGAATTAAACAAAAATATTAAATTAATAAATCATTATGCTTGGTTTTTCCATATAAATATATAGGATAAATAAATTAAAAATTGCTTTTTTATTTAAGGACAGGAAGTACTTAGTGTTAAGACACTCTGTAGTCTGCTTTCTGCTAAATTCAAAATATTACGTGTTGAATGGTGGAACTCATTGTCACGAGAAAAGCGAGGAAATATAATCAAGCCCACAACGGATCGTGTTTTTTTCCCCCGCAGTCCCAATGCGCCACGACCAGCCTCAAAAGGATTTTTTATTTAAATTTATAATTTCTTTAATATAATTAATGTTACCTAAACTTAGATTCAATAAATACTAAAAAAATACTGTATATATTTAATAACCTACAAGAAATAAATCTCACCGTATTAAATAATATGTTATTTGTGATTGCAACATCAACAACATTAATTCAAAAGTAGTTACAAAATAAACACGCTTAAGTTTATAGTTTGTTCTCTTCGTACCTGCAACATATCAGCTTGAGAGTAATATTAGAATGTTGAAGTGAATTGTGTGTAAAATATATGTACCTATGTAAGAGTGACAGCTAAATGCAATATACTTAAAATTATTATACACGGTCTTGTGAGCGCTATTTAAATATGATACGTGATCAAATATGACATTAAAGTGATATTATAGATATCTAATAAACAATGTTTATTATATAAAATAGTAATTAATTTACCTTTAAAATTAAACATAAAAATATGTTAAATATAAATAGCATCTGATCATTGTCTAATATGATTTACAAACAATATTTAAAAATATCGTTTATAAATTTCAGTTCAAGCATAGGACTAAATAAGTCAAAATTTGGTACTCTGGGGCTGTATTTTGGGACGATATTTTTTTAAAGGTTGTATTAGAGTATGCGTTTTGAGATATGACATAAAAAAAGTTTTTACATTGTATTATGTATTCTGGGTATTATATACTGTATCAAATGAGAAGGCTTGTTATATTAATGTACAATATTTATATTTTTATTACATTTCTGTAACAAACAATTTTAAATAGATGGTTTTAAAATGACTAACATATATAAAATTACAGTAACTATTGCAGAAAGTCATCAATTTTTGTAAAAATAAGCATATTGAAATGTAATAAATAAAATAAAAATATTATTATTAAAAATAATATTACACATTAACATGTGTACGACGTTACATTATTTGAATCAAGTGACATAAAAATTGCTAACTTAACACGTATTTTACACGCGTATTTCGTAGTGTGGCCACTAATACTTATAAGTATACTTATAACTTAATATGCCACAATTGTGACTATAGAACCAAATTTACTAGTGAAACCGTAACGAAATATTATTCAAAACGTAAAATAAGTATTAAAATTTAGAGGTACGAAATATTTATCTCATGCTCCGTATATGGTAAGATAATGCCCCGAATATACACTGAACAGGGGTTAATTCTTCAGTGCTAATTACATAAACAGGGACACAGAAGCTTTGCTCCGCGTGCGGTTTATTTAATTTTGCGCGGTACTGTTGTTAGTAAAGTACCTCGTTGTTTATTATTTTTTTAAATATAATACTTACTTAGTTTTTTTTTAAATAATTATTATAAAAATAAACTTAATAGAAGCGAATACGCTTTTTAGTAGCATAAACATAAAGTCTTGATTTTAATAATTTTGTTATTGTATCATTTTGTTGACAAATTAAAAAGCTTACATTCTTCAAAAATGAAACTTCATGATTTATGTGTAAGTTTGAATTATGTTGTAATTTTTAAACTGGATACCCATAGTCAATTTTCGATTTGTTTAGCAGATTACGGAAGCGGCGAATGCTCTTTCAACTTACTTAAAGCTTCACATTTTTCCTTGTTCATTGAAAAGATAAACTTTCACTCTCGGCGAGATGTTTGAAAATTAAATGAGAGCACATTGTTCTTAGGGTTTATTCGTTTAAGCATAATATAATAACGATTAGAATTATATAAAGCAGTCCTTTTATTCCGCATCAGCTAGTGCAAAGACATTTTAATACTACCAAACGATTTATTTTTTTCGTTACGTTTTAGCGAACGAAGCTTCCCAAACCGATATAGTTGATTACAATTTAAAAATGGCAATCTCTCGAAGAGATATGGATGTGATCCATCAACTAACTGGACAACGCGCTGCGTCCCCAAACACATGAGTTACCAGTGATCAACAACGAGCGAGAAGATCAAAATCCCCAGACTAGAACTTTTTGAGGGACTCCTCTATTAGGTCATACATATTTCTATATTTCTTTAAATCATATATATTTCGTGAGTTCCTTGCAGTATATCGGGTGCTCTCCACCCGTCATAATAAAAAGAGCACAAAAATTATAAATAGGATCGTAAAAATTCATGGACGCCCGTAAGTCCGTGGTTTGCAACAAAAAACCTCAAAAAAAATACGATCTATAGACGCTTATATAATTTGCTACGTACACAGCATAATATGAAGTGATAAAATTTGATGAACTTAATTAAAATTTAAATACTCTAATGATTTACAATTACGGAAAATATAAAAAGAGATATAAAATATTTATTTTTATGTACATTTTGAAATCAATACTACTCATTATTATTAATAAGTATATTATATGTAAAAAAAAATAACACACATTTCTTTAGACTATTATTAAATCATATGCTACAACGCTGCAGCCATACTCTTGGCATACAATAACGTTTTTACCGTTACACGCGCCACTGAGCTTTACTCAATCTCCGAGTAAGAATGAAGGCATTGCTAGAATCCATTTCAAAGACGAACTACTCACTTGCGGGATGCCGACGTTTGCCAAGGAGAATTATGACGTTTTACCTTAGGTTGTCATTTGGAATTCAAAATATTTCAGAAATATTTTCACGCATGACTAAATAATGAATAAAATGCAGATTTTATTGAGTTCAGAATCCATTGAAAGAATATTAACATATGTAAAAGAAATTTAAACAAAAAACTGAAATGTAATAAAAATAATATATTTTAAATATGCCTAAATTATATTAGGATATAATTCGAACCCGATATATACAGCCTTTACCCACAATTAATTATTGTGCTTTTTACACAGTCCGAAACAGGGTTCAATTATATCTACGGGTTAGTAACCAAGTAGATATAATATAATGGTTGTATTGCTGTATTGTTTATTATTATATTTGAGGTATTTACGCATTTTGGTCTTCTTCTATTTGCAAAAATTTCCCTACTAATCGGCATGTGTTTAGAATTGCTGCTCGCTGTAATGTAATGTAAGTAGTATTTTTTAAATTTCACATATGTAGGCTGTGGTGAAGATGTTTTGGTATAACGTCAGTAGTAGAAAGAACTATAGGTACCACATATACTATTTTCTGTTTCTATTGTTATTTCTTCTTTTAGCTCTTCATATTTATTTAACTTTTCGGTTATTGTTTTTTTGGAGGTTATGTGTATTAGGTATGGCAATATCTATTAGGTAAGTAATTTTATCTGTTTTATTTTGTAATATTATGTCTGGTCTGTTAAAATGTATAGTGCGATCGGTAAGAACAGCTCGGTCGTAATATGGGGTTTCCCAATAAGAACGATATGTTTTGAAATTGAAATAAAACATGTAATATATGTTCGAATGGCTTTATTTGATAGGAAATTTTATGCTATTTATGATTTAAACAAAATATCGTTCAAATGACCGCCACGACATTTTTTGCACTGGTGAATACGATCGGTCCAATTTTTGATGACTCAGTGCAGCATTTCGGCTGGTATGGTCGCTGTAGTCGCTCGAATATTGCGTTCAAGGTCTTGAATCGTAGCTGGTTTATTGGCATACACTTGAGATTTAACATACCCCCACAAAAAATAGTCCAAGGGTGTTAAATCACATGATCTTGGTGGCCAATTGTGAGGGCCGTTGCGAGAAATAACCGACTCACCAAACTTATTACACAATAAATCCATTGTGACGGTCGTAGTGTGGCATGTTGTACCATCTTGTTAAAAATAAATGTCGTCTGCATCGATTTCATACACTTCAGGAAAAAAATCGTTCAACATGTCACGATAACGGTCACCATTGACAGTAACAGTACGGCCTTCGTCGTTTTTGAAAAAGTACGGGCCTATGATTCCACCGTACCATAATCCGCAAAAAACAGTAATTTTTTCAGGATGTAATGGTGTTTCACGAACCACTCTTGGATTTGACTCACTCCAGTAACGACAATTCTGTTTGTTCACATAACCACTGAGCCAAAAGTGAGCCTCATCTGAAAAGATGATTTTCCTATGAAATTCGGTGTCCGTTTCCATGATTTCAAGCGCTCAATCAGCAAATTCACGACGTAATCGATGGTCTGCTGGCTTGAGTTCTTGTGCCAACACAATCTTGTATGGATGTAGGCCAAGATCCATACGTAAATTTCGCCAGGTTGTCATTCTGGATAAGCCCAATTCTTGTGCACGTCGTGGAACGGAAACATTTTGATTTTCTTCGACACTGGCTGATACAGCGGCAACGTTTTCTTCACTATGGCCTGTCCGTTGTCGTGTCTACTAGCGTGCAAAGAATATTCACTTTCCAGTTTTTGGATTATGCGACGTATAGCGAGCTCAGACGGTGCACCATGACATTTAGCACGAAAGCCTCTTTGAGTAGAGACAATACTTCTCGAATTTTGATAGAAAATTTGGACAATTTCCAAACGTTGAAGTAAAGTGACAAGTTCACGATTAAATGGCAAACATTACTGAACACAAAACAACACAAACGTAAATGTTAAACCACCAAGATGGCGGCTGTGAGTTATCAAAATCCTATCATCCTTATTGGGAAATTTATTATTTTAATTTATGGGTTGAACTTTCTAGTATGGTTTCAGGGGTATACTTGTAGTATGGGGTATTATTATCTTCAATAATTTTATATTTGTATGCAAGTTGTTGATATATGATATTACTAATTTGGTTGTCTGTGTGTATAGTCTGGTTGTGACATTTGCGACATTTACCATTAGTGACTTTGGTATCTTTAATTATATATTTCCTGTAATTTCTTGTGTTTATGATTTGGTCTTGAATGGCTATTATGAATCCTTCAGTTTCAGTGTATAAGCTCCCAACTTTGAGCCATATATTTGAACCTATTGCATCGATATGAGCTTGTTCCAAGTCATGTGGATGTCTTCCATGTAATACTTTACTTTTCCAGTTATCTATTTGTTGCTTTTGTGGATCTGTTGTGTAGTCTTGATCTCTTAATAGTTAGCCTTTCTATTGCAGATTTGGGGTGATGATAATTATGCTTTGTTAATATGGTACGTATAAGTCTTTCTAAACTCCCTATGCTGTTTTAGTCCATTTTATAATTCCAAACGAGTATGTTAAGATTGGGATTGCATATGTATTAATTGCTTTTATGAAATGTTTTCCGGATAGTTGAGTTTTACAAATAGCGTATACTCTTTTTTAAATTCCGTAGCTAAATTTTGTTTCGTATTTGTATGATCCAAGCCTTTTAGTTGATTATACCCTAAATACCTATAAACATCGTTCGGTTCAAGAGCTGTAATGATACCTTGATCGTTGGTCCCTGTTGGTTTTTCCTTTTAATTATATGGAGAGTTTTACACTTGTCTAGTCTAAATTATATTTGTTTGTCGTTGCTAAATTGTGTATATATGTCTATTAGCTTTTTCATATCTTTATGTGTTTTAGCATACAATTTTAAGTCGTCCATATATATCAGATGTGATACTAAAGAATTCTGTTTGTGTGTGATAAATTGATATCCTAAATGACTGTTACGCAGTAGATTAGATAATGGATTTAAGGCGAGACAGAACTCAGGGAATCCCCTTGATAGATTCCTTTTTTAATAAAAATATGTCGGGTTCTTACGGTGGTATTATTATAATTAAGCTGCAAAGAGGTTTTCCATAGTGACATTATATTAGTTAAAAATTCAATAACGGCTGGATTTATTTTATATATTTTCAGTATTTTTAATAACCAGGTGTGGTTGCTGTCAAAAGTTTTTTGGTAATCAATGTAAGTGTAGTGTAAATTCCTATGCAGGCTTATGAATTATAGAATCTATAATGAGTTGTTCCTTGCATCCCATATGGCCCCGTCTTCACCCCTTTTGTTTTTCCGCTATTATATTATGTTGTTCTATATGAGAGGATTTAAATGTGATGAATGAATTTTAAATGTGATAATTGCAGTTACAATTTTATAAATTGTTGGTAAACATGTTATAGGTCGATATTGTGTAGGGCCTGAATAAAATTTGCTTTTTGGTATCATGTAAGTAATTCCAGTCGTCAAAAATTTGGGTATATTTTGCTTTTTTAAAATAATTTCAGTTAAACTCTTTGCTATTGCTCTATGAAATGTGGTTAATTTCTTAACCCAGAAGTTATGTACTTTATCCATGCCGGGTGATTTCCAACTATGTAATTTTTTAGTAGTTGTCAGCACTTCAGTATCAGTTATTTCAATGAAATTCATTTCTTCTGTTAATCTGTAATTATTTGTCTCTGCTAAAATCCATTCAGCATGTTCTTTGTGTTTTGATTCTCGTTTCCATATATCTGACCAATACGTAGTAAAGTGTTCTTCTAAAGGAATACTCTCTTTATTATTATTTTGGGATTGATTATTAGATTTTGAAAGTTGTCTTTATAGACAACTTTCAAAATGATTTTTCTCTAGTTGTAAATATAATATTATCATCCCTTCGTTTCTGCGCTATCTTAGATTTTTTTAATGTATGTGATTTAAGAGCTAGTTTTTATTTTAAAGTGTCTAAAAATTCTTCTGCTTTTTGGTTATTATTTTCGTGTTTAGTATGTAATTTTGTGTTGTGAAAAACTTTCATGACTCTATTAACAACTTTTTTGGATCTATTATTATTGATATAGTGCTTGAGACGCCCAATATCTGCTCTAAGTTTTTCTATAATTTTTTCTTACCTTATTTGCCAAGACGGTTTATTTTTATTCTTCTTTCCTTGTCCTGTGTCTATCCTTTGTATGATTTTATAACCTAATTCTTCTCCATAAACCAAAGCTGTGCAATATATTAATGTATCTATTAATTGAATGTCTTTGCAATTATAAGTATTTAAAATTTTCGAGTAATATATTTTTAGTAATTCAGCAAGTTTAGGGGAATATTTTAATTTTCGTAAGTTTGGCCGAGTTGTCGGATCCAGCCCAGAAAAGAGACTAAATACAGTTGTTAGCTTTTTTTTTCAAATTGTTAATTTATCATCATTATTATTATTACCATTATTATCAGTGCTAATTCTAAAAATGTTGCAGTAGATGGTGCGGCGGTGGCGTTATGAAAGTTTTATGAAGAAAAGAGCTAAGTTCCCGCAGAAAATATAAAATAAGAAATATAACTTGTAACAGTAAACAACACATCATAGTTCACATGTAAAAAAAAAATTGCAAAACATTATTTAATGATAAAAATGTTGTATTTTCATATGTCCACGAGAAAAGTAAAATGCACGATGGTGTGTTTATTATTTATTATAGTTATTATAGTTACTTCTTGGCCAGATTGCATTTGGTTGATTTTACAAAAGGCGCTGAGGTTAAATTCATATGCACCCAAATTTATACACATATTTTTGATTATCTAAATAAAAGTTTTAAAAATTACGATATAAAATATAACTTTAATTTTATATAACTTAATTTTTTAAAATTAAAACACAAAAACGTCGCAATAATTACTTTATCCCCTGCATATTGAAACTAAGCTCTGCATATTATTATTATTGAATATATTGAAATACATATTCACAAGCATCGTGCCCATTCAGATAATGCTTCAAACAGTGCTAATGATGTAAAGTAATGTACCATAGAGTGTAATTTTTTAATATTGTACAATATCCTTTTTAGTTTTACAACGAACATTGAGAAGCGTTGGGTTTTCTTAAAAAGAAATTAGAATTAAATCCATAGAAATTCCATCGATCACATCTCGTTTACCCATATTACCTATATTACATCTTCACTCTCGAGTAAGTGTCTAAACGAAGAATTCTTGTGACGTGAATTTTAGATAACAAAAGCTAATAATATAGGAATTATTGGCTTAAATTGCTAAATCTTCAAGATTTTTATTATTAATCAAAGAAAAATCAATACAGTACAATATCTTTTAAAATTTACAATATATAAAACCATTGTATGAAGGGTAAAAATTTGGTTTTCTTATTTAATACATTACATTACTATGTTTTTATTAGTATATTCTAGATCGAAAATAAAAATTGTATTACATATTTCTATAAGCAATAATAAAATCATGTGCTACGGCACTATCCAACGTACACGACAATAACGTATATAATATAATCACTACAAGGATATTCAAACTCTCAATATGCTTACATATATGAACGACATTTAAAATTATCCAATGATTATATCACAAAGTCGTTATAGTAGAGCCATCTCCATATTTTTATAAAAAGCTTAACTAATATCGCCATCTGTTAAAATTTATCCTCTAACCAGAAATTTCTTCTATAAAGCTTCTCAGACAACGCACGATGAACGACATCTATGGAGAGTGAGCCTAAACCTAAGCTTTTGTACACCATTAAAATTCTGATAAGTACACTTAAACACAACTAGAGGCTGTTGTGAGCAAGCAAAAGGCATTTTATATCAGTCAATTACTTTTATTAGCTTCTTATTAAAAAACTAGTTGACCCGGTAAGCTTGGTATCGCTTTAGAATTAAATAAATGAATATCACAAAAAATACCCAAAAACATTCTTAATCGTTACAGAATTGTAGAAAAATTTAATTTATTTAAAATTAATATGAAAATTAATTTTGTGAAATATTTTTGGTATGTTCAGAATTTTTCTTAAAAAAATATATCAAAATTTTTCTTAAAAAAATAAATCAATGCCTTGAAAATTAAGTAAAATTTTCTATTATATATTTTATATTATATATTTTATGTTATAAGCTATTTTTTTGAAAAAATCCTAAGTGTGGAATAACACTTTAAAAATAGTAAATATGTTATAAGCTATAATAAAGTAAATGACAGACTAAACAATACACAAATTATTATTAAATCATAGAACTATTAGTAACCACGCTATGTTAAATAATTTCTTAACGCTCCCACTTTGACAGATTGCTTCGTACCTGTCAATTCAAATGGCAAAATAAAAATTGTTTTTTTTATTATTTTCTTTACAATTTTAGTTTTCCAACCTTTACAAACTTAACTCTACAAATATTGTAAAATCAAAATTAGCCCGTTTATCCCTGCCGTTCCTGAGTTTTAACGATACTAATAAACGTTATTTCATTTTAATTTAAATGTATAGACTAAAATATACGAGTATATATGGTATTTCTAATATAAGTTTTACAAAATTACAATATCACGAACTACATTTAAGTAGTAGTCGTTTCAGACATATTATTCTTATTTATTTATAGAGAGAAAATAGAATGCTCTTTTATTACTCTTTTGTTTTTATATAACAACATCTGATGTATTAGGTACAAAAGGAAGACATTCTTATTTATATTTATTTTAAAAACTTCGTAACCAGGCAAACTCTTATTCCTCGTATACACTACATACAGTCTTGAAATTTCATTACAAACTTTTTAATATAAGCATACAAACCTATTAATATTATTATTAATAAATATATAAATTATAATAATTTTACACAAACACAGTTATTCAGGGGAAAATTAAATTGCGAGATATAGCTACTATTCTTAATTTTTACTTTATATCAACAATATGATAAATAAATCAACTAAAATATTATTTGAAACAGTAAATTATTTTGCAATTCATCCACTAAAATTACTTTTCAGTATAGAAGAATTCTCTTAGAAGTATTCTCGAATACTGTAGTATTATTTGATAACCTCAATATAATGGATACTGGTTAAGAATAGAATGAAGCCAGGTAACATGACTTAGACAGCTTGCTTTTCTTATAACGGACAAAAATTACTTCCTACTTGTCATGAAAAACTGACGTACAATAAAGATGACTTATCGATCCATAAAAAAATGAACGTTAGGGTTTTTCTTTTTAAATTACTTAGAAGTGAAACTACAAATCTATTAAAAAACAAAAAATTGCGTGTTCCAAGCAGAATTCCTAGACGGTCGTGTGTGGGGATTAGATTGTACCAACCAAATGCTAGAACGGAGTTAAAAAAAGATTGCCATATCAAGATTATGTGAGACATATAATAAAATTTGTAGATTAGTTGATATTTTTTGCCAAAACTCTACCTGATTAAAAACTTTGATTTAGGGAAATTTCACTGAGGCAAAACAATAAAACGTACCTAATTTAGTTTATTTTTTATCAAACGTTCATATTAAAGTGTTCAAAATAATATATTAAATACTGAGTGTCTTTAATAAATAAATATATTATTATATTAAAATATAAAAACTTTTTTTAAAATCCAATTATAAAATTAAGTTAAGTTATGTACTTAACTTAATTTTATAATCGGATTTATATCGAATATTATTAAATTCTGTTAGGTAAAGGTTTGTTTAGGACAGGAAAAATGATATTTTGAATGTCAAACGTTTACTTTGTTTAGATATAAACATAAAATTATTATTTTCCATGTAATATAGGATGTATCTCAATCAGCGGATCAATCGCGGCCCAGACGCGACAGACTAATATGTTTCCATAGATTTTTCATTTACTATGAGCTAATTAAAAAAATACCTATATTTTCATATTTATTGAAATACTAGTATTTTATTTTTAAAAAACGGTGAAAAATATTAATAAACAGTGATAAATTCTTATCATATTTGCAAAAAATGCCTACTTTATTAGAGATTTGTTTAGGTAGTTATTTAAGCATTTGACTTAATGTTAGTTAACCATAGTGCAACATTTAAGTCGCGTGATAAATTCTAATAGCTATATTATTCCATTAAAGATTGATTTTCTCTGTAATCTACCAGACGTTAGATGGTTAATATTAATTTTTAAAATATTTTATTATAACCTATCGTGGCGCAGTGTGGCACTATATGACTGTAAAATTAATCGGTTGTGGATTCGATCTCCACTCGGGGGAGTGATTATATTTAAATTATTATCACTGTCTCGCTCTAGTAAAGAAAGAAGTGCGGCGTTGAGTTCCACCACTCAACACGCAATGTCTCGAATTCGGTGGAAAGCGAAGTACGGAGCGTCTTGACACTACTTACTTTCTGTCTACCCTGCTATGTTCTACTAGTACTGATGGAAAATAATACCAACAAATTATTCAGCTAGCATTAAGATAACAGCAAGAATAATTTAAAAATGTTTTATACTTATTAGAATTTTTTATATTTAGTGACAAATTCACCAAATCGTCTTGCTGCTTTTATAACTAAGCATCCAATGAACCAAACATCTTTAATATAATAAACAATGAGACTATCTACAATATAAGAAGAATTAATCTGTATCGTATCTTTCTATACTGGTCTTGCATCATCGACATTTTGTAGGATTTCTATCTGTATATCATGTATATCATGTGTATATCATGTTACACATAAACTAGGTAGTTTTTTCAAAGTGTTTAATTTCTAATTTTTAAAATGGATTACCAAATATTGATTTTATGCACTTTCCGTATAAATTTTAACGGTGACCAATCTCGTTTGCTGATCTCTTTATCTCAAGACAACAGAACATCGCAAGGTCGAAAAATATTTTATTGTAATGAGACCATACAGATTTTAATTACGTTGCATTGCATATTAAAAGTAAATATCATACAAAACCAAAAAATATCCTTCTCTTAATAGGTAGGTAAAGGAAAATAAATGACTTGAAATAATATTAAATACAATTATATTTTGGCTATAGATCTAATATCAATTTGATGTTTAGTATTAAAAGTTCTTATTTTTCTTTTGGATTCGTGAAGAACTTGATTCGTAATGGATACGTATAAAGATAAACAAAAGCATAAACAAAAAAATATATACTTTTCCCTACCTCCGGAACATTCATCAAAACAACTTATAAAATTGATGACACACAAATAATAGCCAGCCAATATTCCCTAAGCAGATCTCATCATAAGCTTTTAGGGATCCATTGTGCGCTAAAAAGCTCTCATATAACTTGTTATCAAATAAAAGAAAGGTGTGAATTTTCACAGGCGGTGCTGTAAGCTCCACCTCCTTAAGATGGCGTAATCCCCTCCAACAGATTATCAGCCAGTAGCATAACAGATTCTCAATGCAGTGATACCTACAGCTTCCACATCAGTTTGCTCGGCGCCACCTATTTTCGAAAGCAATTATTACCATTTCACGACTTAGAGCGGACTATAATAGTACAATTTCAACTTATGCGAACGTAACTACGTGTTTTTGAAATGGCATTTAATTTTTTAAACATAACTGAGAACGATAATGATAAGTATAAATACGAACGATAATAATGAATTCGATTAACGATATCTCAAGCACGTGTGAAAACGACTCTGGATCGTCATTACATGCCAAACTCTCAAATTGTGCAAATCTGGTTTACAACTCAGACGGTGAATCTGATTTTGATAGTGAAAATGAAACGATAGATGTGATATGTGAAAACGGTGACCAAAGAGAAAATAGTACTCATACGATAAATTCAAATGTGTATAGTAACGTGGATTCTATTTATGCTATTAGCAAAAATTTACATACCAACAAAATGACTGTTAAAACAAAAACTTGTTACAATAGTGCTCAATATACTATAAATAACGTTATAAATACCTCTGTAAATAGTAGGGGCAAAAATTTTCTCATCGATAATATTTTGGGTCACAATGAAGGCAACGCAAGTGATAAGCCGCAGACTGAAGATACTGAGGATATAGAAGAAGCGGGAGATGAACATAATGGTAAATATATTTTAATATAATATATATTAATATCTATTTTTTATTCAAGTAAACATTCTTTTCTGCCACATTCATAGTAATTAGCTATTACTACGTAATATAACATAAAAACCAAGATTATAACTTTATTCTTATAAATCTTGTTTTCGAAGGCAGATTTAATATTTTTTATCGATTTCGTTAAGAATTTTTATTAACTATTATTATACTTTATATTAAAATTAAATATTTTTATTATCCTTAGATAAATTTACTTTTTTATATAAAATCATAATATTCTTTTTTTATATAAAATACATAGTTAACATTTTAATTCCGTTTTTTTTGGCTAGTAATATTAAATAGGAAGTCGTTTAAAACCTATTTTAATGTTTTTTCTTGAACTCAATATGAAATTTGAATGCCACTTCTATCAATGCATTTCTTATATTAATATAAATCCTCGAGCGAATCCTAATAGTAAGCAATATTTTCAGTTTCATCAACGTCAACTTGCTCGGACATAAGCGCATTGAACGGTGCAGAACTATTGGCCGGACACGCGTACGCACATTGGCTCGCTACACAACAACCCGCTTCCACATATTACGGTATACTTGCTATACTTTATATGTTATAAGAAAATATATGTTTTATATATTATAAGAAAAATATTACATTTAATAAATTTGCATTAAATATAATATTTTTATTAAATATGTATGAGGCCGGTCGTGGCGCAGTGGGACAGCGTCTGACTGTAAAAGCGATCGGTTGTGGGTTCGATTCCCACTCTTGTAATATAATAAACAATGATTCCTTAAGATCTTTCCGAATTTAAATACAGGATATAATAAAGGTAACATTAAAAACTACTTCTAATTAAAACCCCAACTAAGTAAATTTGAAATTCAAGTTCAAAAGTTCAAAAATTTAAATTTGAAATTATAAAAATAAAATCTAATAAGATCTTTGATGTTCACGATTTTTATACATTTTAAATAAAACAGATGAATCTACCCGCGATTATGGACTTCTGTAGTATTCAAAACGTCGAAATTTCAAAAATGTATTTTCGAATACCAAAATATACACGATTAATCTATTTAAAATAGTTTCATTTAACACTTATAAAATCTTGTAATTGTAAATACTACGTACATATATTACAAATGATACATTAATGTCTTCCAAAATCATTATATAGAGGCCGGTCGTGACACAGTGGGACAGCGTCAAATCCACGCAACCGATCACGTTCACAGTTCCACTGTAAACGCGATGGGTTGTGTGTCTATACCAACTCAGGACAGTGATTACATTTATATTATTTTCACTTCCTCGTTCTGGTAAAGACATACGGTGTTGAGTTCTACCACTCGACAAGAAATGTCTCAAATTCGGTAGAAAGGGATGTACGGAGTCTTAACACTAGGTACTTTCTGTCTACCCTGTATGCGGGATAAAAGCGTGAAGCTAAAAACACATGTTTTTACTGCCAAAATGTACTAAGTAAGTACAGTTATTTTACTAAAACAGATTGACGTTTCTTATATATAAAACAACTCGTATAGATTCAAATGTTATTACAAATATCAATTATACTAGACAGGGGTTGTTTGCGTGTTGTGCAACTATACAGATCAGAATAAAATGCGTGTGAACATTCGCACCCGAGCGTCGTCACGCGATGCGCCACATGCTATCCCATTACATTACGTATTGTATATTATTGTAGTATGTAATGTCTATATTGAGATTTTTTCTTATAATTTTTAGTAATGTTTAAGCATGTTTAAAGAAAATAAAGGAAGGGCATAAACATATATAGTTATATTTATTTAAAAACAAATATTTGATTTTATTCAGACGTTTTTTTTTTAAATATGGGGTTTCCCAATAAGAACGATATAATTTGAAATTGAAATAAAACATGTAATATATGTTTGAATGGCTGTATTTGATAGGAAATTTTATGCTATTTATGACTTAAACAAAATATCGTACAAATGACCGCCACGACTTTTTTGCACTGGTGAATACGATCAGTCCAATTTTCGATGACTCGGTGCAGCATTTCGGCTGGTATGGCCGCTATAGTCGCTCGAATGTTGCGTTCAAGGTCTTTAATAGTATCTGGTTTATAGGCATACACTTGAGATTTAACATACCCCCACAAAAAATAGTCCAAGGGTGTTAAATCGCATGATCTTCGTGGCCAATTGTGAGGACCGTTGCGAGAAACCACCGACACACCAAACTTATCACGCAATAAATCCATTGTGACGGTCGCAGTGTGGCATGTTGCACCATCTTATTGAAAATAAATGTCGTCCGCATCGATTTCATACACTTTAGGAAAAAAAAATCGTTCAACATGTCACGATAACGGTCGCCATTGACAGTAACAGTACGGCCTTCGTCGTTTTTGAAAAAGTACGTGCCAATTGATTGCACCGTACCATAATCCGCACCAAACAGTCAATTTTTTCAGGATGTAATGGTGTTTCACGAACCACTCTTGGATTCGACTCACACCAGTAACGACAATTCTGTTTGTTCACATAACCATTGAGCCAAAAGTGAGCCTCATCTGAAAAGATGATTTTCCTATGAAATTCGATGTCCGTTTCCATCATTTCAAGCGCCCAATCAGCAAATTCACGACGTAATCGATGGTCTGCTGGCTTGAGTTCTTGTACCAACACAATCTTGTATGGATGTAGGCCAAGATCCATACGTAAAATTCGCCAGGTTGTCATTCTGGATAAGCCCAATTCTTGTGCACGTCGTGGAACGGAATCATTTTGATTTTCTTCGACACTGGCTGATACGGTGGCAATATTTTCTTCACTCCGGCCTGTCCGTTGTCGTGTTGGTGGTCTACTATCGTGCAAAGAATATTCACTTTCCAGTTTTTGGATTATACGTCAGACGGTGCACCATGACGACCATATTTAGCACGAAATGTTCTTTGAGTAAAGACAATACTTCTCGAATTTTGATAGAAAATTTGGACAATTTTCAAACGTTGAGGTAACGTGAACTTGTTCATAATTAAATGGCAAACATTACTAAACAGAAAACAACACAAATGTGAAATGATAAACAACAAAACAGTGGCTGTGAGCTACCAAAATCCTATCATTCCTATTGGGAAACACTATATTATAAAACACAATTTCAACATATTTTTTTTTAAATGTTTTTTTTTTTTATACAGAAAAAGTTATAAAGCGCGATTCTTTTCGCCTATATATAATAACGAAGTTAGCGAATATATCAATAAAATAATATATAAGTAGTTTAGAAAATAACTTCTTAAATGGACTAAGCAACGTGCTGTAAAATCTCAAACTCCGCATCCATTGCGACCTAATTCACAGAAATCAAAGCCCCCTTTTCCCCAAACCTCATTATTTTATTTTTAAATTCCTCACATCTTTTAAATGGAATGTCCATTTTTTATAATTTAAATCGTTGTAACTAAAAAATAATTTAATATTTAATAGGATAAGGATTAATACAGAAGAGCACAAAGTGGTTGGTGGATTGGTTCTTAGCTTATGGCGTTTCGAGAGCACTAAGTGTAGATGAAACTATTATTTAAGTCACAGAAAATAATAAGTAATGGCATAGGTTAGGAAAAGTAGTTCTAAAAATAAATTTTGATAGATAACTTCTTAAAATATAAGTACCTATGAATAATAAATATAAATAGATTAATAAAATATAAGAAAGTTTGAATATAATAATAAAATTTTAATAGAATAATAAAATATGTAAGAAAATATAAATAGAATATAGAAGATAGCTTTATAACTGGAATGAAAAATGCGTTTTGAAAACTCAACTCAAAACATTTAACCGCGGTCACGTCCACTACGTAATGAGCCTTTATTCCCTTCACCCCCACAGACACCCACTGCGTTGCGCCGGGACCACATATGTCGTATTATTTTACTTTTACATTAATTATTTTCTTTAGATTGACATTTTTAAATTCGTTATATCTTTTGAATGTCTGATTTTAATAATTTAAAAGGTATTTTACAAGTATTGAAATAATCTGTTGTATAAATTATTAAAATATTGTTTAATGAGGTAAGGATTAGAATATATATATATATATATATATATATATATATATATATATATATATATATATATATAAATAATTTAATTGATTCTTGTAGCCTTTTATTTTCGACATTTAAAATGTAATAAAGTAGATATAGTGGCATACAGTAGTTGGACATATAGTATCCACGACATTTTTGTAGATATTGATATGACCTATACTGTAGAACATTATTTTGTTCTACTATCAATATTTTTTGCAGCGCACGCTATGATAGATTTTTATAGCTCGTTTTTTCACGCCTTGATTTACATTATTGCACTTTATTAAGATTATCTATTTTTTTGAAAATATAATATATGTTACTCAGTGAAGATGCAGTTTTCTAATGGTGAAAGAATTTTTGAAAACGCGACAAACACACAAATGTTTCTACTTTATAATATTAGTATAGATTACATGCGGAACATGATACCTATCGCGAATCGCCGCACTCATTTACACTTCTTTCATCTAAAAATGCACTTGTTTATTAAATATTGAATTTCTTCCTACTAGTTTTGCTGGATTTACAAAAACCAATTTATTCGCTACAAAATTCCAGCTTAAATTAAGAACGAAAAGACTCCACATTACCTCAATATATCTTAGAAAAGATCTCGTTACAAAATACTGTTTTACAATATAATCTTCTAATTTTGTATTTTTTTATATGGATAGTAAGCACTCTTCGATAGGTTTTGACCGAAAAATTCTTAATCTAAAGTTGTATAAGTCATTGCAGAATGTTGTAAACAAACAGGCTAATAGTTTAATGTTAAAAATATTTTAAACGGATGAAAGCAATATTGAAAACTTTTAAATATCCTTTTTATTTTTAATGTTTAGCTTATAGTATTTTTTATTTAAAAATATATACTAATATTATGAAATAAAATATTTGTGTGCTTTACCGAAGATTTTTACTTTTGCTTTTATAAAATAATATGAATATGTTAAAATTAATCAAAATAAGTTCGACTATGGTTTAGATAAGTTAATTTTATTAATAAATAATGAATTACATTTTTCAAGAAACAAATCTGTATCTGTCCGTGTAAAATATATCTAAAACAATTTGATTTGTTGTCAATGCTGGTAAGTTAAATCTTGTCACTATTCTAAAATATGTTTTAGTTTGTTAGCTACATATTTTGTCACATTAGCCGCGATGAGCACTCGGAATTTCGGTGGCTATAAAATTAGTGTGTCATGTGTCATATCCGAGAAAAAACACGGAGTCCAGTCTTGATACAAACTTTCTGTTTAAACTTACAACTGTTAAACTCATAGTCGTGATTTCTCGTTTTTACACGTACCAATGAAATCATTTTAAAATTAAAATTAGTTGTTCTTTTAAAGATATATCTTGTGTACTGACAAGTTCCACTTAAAGATACACCTGTTACCTAAATGTCATGCCAAAACTGTGGCACTTTAACAAATGTATGAATGTATGTTTCATCATATATCTATGAATTTGGTTTGCAAATACAAGAATCAAATATAAGAATATAAATTTCAATAATATTTTAAAGTTGTGTCTAATTTTTTCAGTACCTTATATCGTTTACATAATAAATATTATTTGGAGTTTTGCGTCATTAATTTATTTACTTTAATACGTTAATAATGATCAATAAACATGTTCAATGATAAAAATCGTGTTAAATGTGAAAAATATTTGTCAATCTTGCTAATGTAGAAAGCTAACAGAGTATACATGGCGTTCCGTTTAGTGAGATAAGTCAGAAGACTCATTCGTCGAATTGTCGCCAACCGACGGACGGTGGTCGCGACTTCGCACAGAAGTGTCGGTAAACAGCTGCTGCTATGATAATTACTGACAAAGCTCGTCTATTTACATTGGTTGTTAGCGCTTTGTGCTGTTAGAAGTGTAACGAGAAAAGATCATACACGAATTTATTATAATTTGTGCTAATATCACGCTCACAATATTCCTTTACTCATATTAATACAGCATTTTCGTGAATAAAATATATTAGTTCAACTAATAAATAATAGTGATGTTCAATATGCGTCATTAAGTTTAAATTAAGTTTTTTAGCTTTTTAAGATTTTGATAATGATTCTTGGATTTATTGTCAAAAGATATATGTAATAACAATTGAATTATATAATTTTATATCTTGTACAACTTTAGTTTAGATGACAATTTAATGTTAAATTCTACATAAAGAACCTAATTCTATAGAAGACCCCTTTAGTCTGACTCAAAGTAAAACTTTGTATAATTTGTTAAGATCAAAACTTTAGTTGTAATAAAAACAATCATACAATTAACTACAGAGAGATACCATGTCTCTAGATCGGTTACGCAAATCGTTAGCATTCAGTTAGCGAGACCATCACACACCATACACCCGCCACAATGCTATATTGACATATGAGATTTCAAATTGCGCAGGCACAATCCAAACACCCTGATTGTGTTTATAGCCACTTAACAAGAGTCTGTGACAATTCTGATTAATACTCGAGAAAAAAATCACTGTTTGTTTTAAGCGAGAGCAGCTACTTTGTATATAGAGGTGTGTTGTGTTACATTTACAATTTTCTTCATGAGAGCTTTAGTCATTATTATATTAGTAAACTACATAGCCTTTAAACAAGTATTATGCGACAGTTGTAGGCACCTAATTATTTTATACTATACTTTATTTATGTCTACCAGTTGCTAAAATAAAATACGTTACATTAATAATGTATGTGTCTCTCAAATCTTTTATCTTCTCTTATCTTTCTCTCTCAAAAGTAGACAAATGTGGAAAACAAAATTATTTACGACTGTTTTTACTTTTAACAGAAGAGTGAATTATAACTGTATGCTTAATAATAAATTTATTATAATCTTTTTCTGACCAATAGATGACAAGAACAATAGGAGACCAAGACGGGCGGGACCTGAGAGAAAACCTCGTCAAGCATACAGCGCAAAGCAATTGGAAAGATTAGAATCCGAATTCAAGCTCGACAAATACCTTAGTGTTTCAAAAAGAATGGAACTTTCAAAAGCGTTGGGACTCACTGAAGTGCAAATCAAAACTTGGTTTCAAAACCGAAGAACTAAATGGAAGAAACAATTAACTTCCCGTTTAAAAATCGCTCAACGTCAAGGGCTGTTTTCTGGACATATTTTTGGACCTGCTCCTCAAACGTATTCATTATTAAATCCTTACGCGTATACACCTCTTGGTTGCGTATTCACTCCAGTGACATTACCTTCATCGCAACCCTAGTTTTATTTATATTATGATCGCTGTACATAGGAAATATATGTATTTGTATATACGATACATAGTACTTGAATTCTAAAGTAGCTTGAGACTGCCCCTTTATATATTTTTAAGGGAAAATTACAAAAGCTAATATTTATCTAAATTTATTAATTAATCCGTTTTGGTGCTGCCATGTTGCTACTTTACAAATGAAATACTTTACACACACTACACATTTCATTAATCAAAAGAATTTTATTATTTAATAGTTCGGAACCAAAAAACATCCGACGCCCTTTTGAAATCAGAAGTGAAATTATTATATAGCTTAGTGAAATTATTTTAATAATGATTGCAATATAATAACAAGGAAAATAAAACATTAATCAGATTACGGAACTATTTTTTACATGTGCAAAAGACAGACAAATCGAAGCTACGTAACGATAGCGTTATAATACATTAAATTATTATTCAGTATACGCCTAGATATATAAATTTAAATCGTGTTCGCCTGATTTTGTAATATTTGTATAGTATTTACTGTTTTAATTACAGTGCTAAATGTACACAAGCATGCTGTAACTCGCTACTTTTCTCACTTTGACTTTGGACTGACCCGTGACGTTACAGGTGTCAACCGATAAAAGGAAATTAATGACATTTTGTATATTATCTATAAGTTGTATAAATTTGAGATAAGTCTTAGCATACTCCATTTTTCTTTATAGTGAGACGCTGCGTGTAAAGTAAAACGCCGTGCTTTATCTAATAAGATTTAAGCAACGTTAATATTATATGGTCGTCTTCCCATTGTATGTAATCCTTATAAGAGACCCATCCAATCTTAGTCGCGACGGCGTTGATAATGTGTTCCCTGTTGGCGAAATAAATAAGGACTTATTCCATCATTTTATAGGTACTTCACTAGTTTATAGAACCAGAACCTAAATTTCACATATCTAATTTCTACAGTGCGCTATATGAGTCATTAAAAAGAATAATTAAGTATTAGCTTAGTTAAATTTAACTGTATTATTTAAATATTATTGCACCGTATTACATTAAGTGACATAAAGGGAAATATACGCTAATATTTATATTTTACATAATATTTTTTGTTTATTTTTGTTTAATTAATAATTGCAATTTGTAATATAATATTTAAAAATAGTATTAATATATTAACAAAATAATAGAGCAGAGCTGAGTGAAAAAAAATATTTATTATAAGTAACGTCAGAAGATAGGTATTAGTGACATAAAATAAGGAGTGTGTATAAGGAAAATATATATACAAAAATAAATGGACATGTAATAATTTTTGTTATTATTTTTTTCTCTCTCATACACACGCTATATATACTGCTAATTATATTGTTTAATGGATTTAGGTAAATAATAAAAATATGTACAAATTTTTGTTTTATTTTAACACTAAATTTTTTACCCTTTATTATTTCATTCTCAGACAGTGGTTTCAAGTGATATGGGAAAGTAAATTGCTATAAGTTTAAGCAGTTGTTATTCGATTGTATCAGCGATATCCAGATTCGTATTAAAAAGATTTGTATTTATAATCATAATTGTATTAATATATTCATTTTGAGAAATAATCCATATAAGTAATAAAAAAAATGAATAAATGTTACGTTAAACTGGTAATTAGCTTGGTAATTTTTAATATCAAATTAAACATTGGCAATTAGCTAAAGGAAAAACTACAAAATGAAAAGTTACACGGACGAACTCATAGAAAAGTTACCTCTTAACTCCTCTTGAGCACATATAAGTTATATGTAATGTCAATTTATGATACTTATACTCGATACTAAACAAACCACTTGACCCGTAATGTTATATAATATTTACTATTAAATTCTAAGCCAATTTTTTTGGTTTAATAGCCATTAGGTACGTACATATTTTCAACACCGTAATGTAAGTTCAAAGATAAGCTACCAAATATATTCATTACTGTTTTAAATTCCAATACAACCCTTTGGTTAAGTATGATTTGAGGTACTAAATACAATGTTTTTTGGGATAGAAGTCTTCACAATTAGCTCCTCCGAGACCTAGTGCTGCCGCGCGCAATGCTCCAAGAGACCCACCACGTGTCCACGCCACTCCTGCACTGTTCAATAAATAATTATGAGATCTGTGCAATAACAATATGTAAATAATAAAGGCATTGAATTCCGCCATTTAACACGCTATGTCTCGAATTTGGCGAAAAGGGGAGTACAGAGTGTCTTAGCACTAGGTACTAAGGGCTAGGATTAAATGCGTGATGCAAAAAAAGAATACATAATACATATAATAATAATAAAATGACAATAAGTAATTAATATATAATTTTGTGAAACTATTGTTTTCTAATACAATATTTACACATTGCTACGAAAACAATTATATGTTTTAGGATATAACATTTTTGTTTACATATTACCCCTATATGTACTACAAAATATAAAATCTTTTAATGTAATGAAATTAAAATCTTTATTTTGTGCTTTTTTCAAAAATTAATACTAAAATGCTTCAATAAATGATATGAGATTGTATAATAAATATTATCTTCAGTAAAACTTATTATATTATTGAGAAGAATTTGTAACAAAAATGACTCGCACTTTCCTGAATATCTTGTGTTTAAGATTTGTGCAAATTGCGATTAATTGACAAGTCTATTTTATAAATATTCTTTATATTGTTACCAATATAATTAAAATATTAGTTATATTTATTTACTCAAACAATCAGAACTAGTCAGAGAGAATCTAGAAAGAGAGACTACAAATTTCATTCTGCCCTTTCAACCCGAATTCCAAATTTTGCGCGTTAAGCCACACTCATATTGTTTATGATATTGTATTAATAAGTAAGTACCGATTAAAATAATAAATATTTAAAACTTTATTTCCTTACACACAAATTGGAAGTGTAACATTATACATAAATTACTTACTGCCAAAGCGGTAACCAATATTTGTTACTGTTACTAATTTTTCTCGCTTGCTTATTGCCCAAGCACAATGCGCGATAGAGACATAAAGTAGATTGAGGTTTAATAGCCATTAAAGCGTGTCTAGCTAAGTTATTAAGAATGGATATAGATTGTTTTGAAGTATCCGCTTCTCTCTTGGATCGAAATACATCATCCACATTGACGGTGTCGATATTATCAACTACTTGCATAAGTTGTGGTTGAGGGTGATTCTGGAAACAGGTAATAAAAGGAAAATGAGTGAATGGAGAATGTCAATTATATGGAAAATGAAAATTCATGTCAGTTATAAGTCATGATGACCATCATTTTCCTTAGATACGGAATTTGGGAAGGATAGTGACACATTAAAAAATTAAAAATAACAATGGCGGACAGTTTTCAGTTTTTTGTTTAACAAGAAGAAAAAATTAAAATATTTGAAATAAAAATTTCCTTTTGCTTTCTATAAGAAAATCTGATTTAGTTAGGTAATTTCGACATGTGCATTGATGACTTCAAAAAATACGTATATAATAATAATAATTCATTGTATATATTAATTCATTGTATATTAATTCATTGTATATTAATTCATTGTATATATTAATTCATTGTATTTACCATTGTAATACACATAAGTACTTGCAATACAAACATTCCAAAAGATAGGAAAGCGATGCCAGTAAGTGAAATCTCGAATAAGTCAGCTAAACCCAGTCCATGAGAATGTTCCACGGCATATTCTTCGTGGACTTCGTGCACTTGTGGTGAAGAATGATGGTACAGTTGTGGAGGAGGAGGTGGCATCGAGTACTCGTAACCACCACCTGAATATAACAAGGGTCCAATTATATAAATATCAGTAATATATTGTATTAAATAGTACAGTGTATAAAAACTACCTAAAAATGACAAGATGTCTTAACTGTACGTTATATGAATTATACCACCAAGATTCAAGCTATGAAAATATTTTATTTTACGAAAATTAGTGAAAAATTTATATCAAATTAGAGTAAGCTCTAATTGATAAAATGGCGTTAAAAGGTTTTTTTTAATATTACTTTACAGATAAATAGATAGATTTAAGTGAACATAATAAATTATTATTGAAACAAAAGAAAATAAAATGTTGTATATTGTATTATTCTTCAATTTTGCTTTCAAATAAGTCCCCGGGATAGACACGACAAAAATGTGTGAATTTCTGAGACAAACTCTTTCGCATTCCATGGATTCACCATGAGGGTGCCTATTGCCTTGCAGGTAAAGGAGCATAGAGCACAAGCGCAAACTTAAGGGCCCCCCATAAAAAATCTTTCCGAGCTACTCATTCTTATTAAAAAAGACTTTATTAATAATTTTTATAATTAGATAATAAGAATACTTCAAAATTTACTTACTGTGCTTAGAAACGTCATACACTCCACTATTATCGCCCAGGGCAATTTCAGAACCTTCAACTTCATAGCCTTCTCTTGATTCGGGGCGACGGACAGAAGATGGTACTTGATTTGACATATTATATATAGGTGACACATTATAATGTCTGTAAACGTCATTTAAAGCTGTGATCCTGTAAATACATGATCATATATATATATATATATATATATATATTTAAAAACATACACGAATTTGATGACGCACTTAGTACATATCATGGCGTGATTTAGGAAATCTATATATATTATAAAAATACAAAATACAACATACTATTAACTATTAACGTAACTATTATTATGAACATATATATATATATATATATATATATATATATATATATATATATATATATATATATATATATATAAATGTGTATGTATGTGTGTCTAATTTCAAAACGGTTTAAATATAGTTTTCAGTATTGTATTTTGGCAACCTAACAATTAGTGTTTTTCATTTTAATCCGTTTATAAGTAAGAATATTAAGTCCATTCTATATATTTTATTGCAGGTTGATGTTGCAGGCATTTACTAGTGTTTCATATATTGGTAATTGTTGTGGTCAATATCTATTAATTTCATACAATGAAAAAAGGGATGTACGCTTAAATTTTAGTGCTCTGAAGTCTTAAGTCTTTAGCAAACTTACTTGGCTAACCACTCCTGGTAATTAACAGATCCAGCATCATAAAGTACATTGTTCCTTACGTCCTGTGTACGTCTAGAAAACACACTGTCCCCAATTTCTAAATTTTCATATGGTTTACCAATTCGACTTTGAAGAACATTTTTGCCCATTTCTGCTAATATTTGTCCCGCAACATAATTCCGACACTGATATTCATTCATCATTTTTCTATGTAAAAAAAATTGTGGTAAAGTTTTTCTATTATTTATGTATAATGTGTATTTTAATTAAATTTGTCAATTATTCAAGCGTTCGATAAAATTGAGAATTAGGTAATTATTTTCTGATATTTTTTTTGTAAATAATCAGAATACTATAAAAAATAGATATATTAAGGAAAAGTGAATTAAGTACCTGTGAAAATCCAATGTAGACAACGCAGCGTCTATCGAACCATTGATTGAAGGCATTTGCTCAGTTTTAGTACTTTCCTTCACAATATTACTTTTTACGTCCTCTATAAAATAAGTAGGCATTAAATCCGTTCGCAATATATCGTTCACATTTAAATCATCTTCATCAATTCCCATTGTAGCGACCATTATTAAACACAGAAATACAAATAAACTTCGAGCCAACGACATTTCACTAGAAAATACTATAAATGTTTAGAAAAATTTATATACACTGAACAGTTTCATCCGACTACAGGGAGATTACATGGGTTATAGAGCAGAAAATTCTTCACCATTAAGATTGTATCATAACATCTAACTGTTAACATGTGTTGTTAACACGAATAGCAGATTTTACTTATGTATGTACTTATGCTCAGTATCATATATATATATATATATATATATATATATATATATATATATATATATATATATATATATATAAACAAATAGAATTAAGATAGAAACAGAATTTTTATACTTTCCGCCTAGTTAAGTGCAGCAATCAGATTAATAAAGCATCACAATTTATCTAAGTAACCTCTTAAAAATAAGATTATGTAAAAAACAGCTTCACGTTTTACCTTGCATAATCGGATAGTCAAAGATAGTGAAGACACTCTGTCGATTGCTTTCCGTCCAATATCGATTCATTGCGTGTAAATTGGCGGATTCAAAACCGCGCCTTATCCTAACAGAGGAAATCGTGTCACAGTTGTGGGTTTGATCATTCGGAGGAATAATTATATTTAAAATTAAATTTCATTATGTAAAGACAATAATAATATGCATGCATATAATGTAATACTTTAGTTTTTACTTAATTAAATATTTCACTAGTTTCATTCTAACAAGCCACCACTTTTATACTCAATCAGACACGTTGTAATATGTAGCCGTAATCAATAAAAAATTAAAGGGATTCTTATTAGGTAACATATTATAAACTTTGTATCTAAACAATAACAAAACATAAATAAAATACACATTTGTTGTACATGTATTTACAACGAATATATATTAAATATCAAAATATCTTTATTCTTGTCATAATAAAAATATATGTTTTTTATTTTATTTTTATGTTTGGCTTTTAGTAAAAAAAATATTAATATGAAAAAGTTTATTAATATGAAAAAATCTCCTATAATTCTAACGTTAACAGCTGTCATATTGTAATTATTAAATAAAAAATATTAAGTGTGATTAAATTTTATTATGGACGCAGTAGCTCTACAAGCTACAAGTAGATATATTTAAATAATGTTTGTAATAGCGATGCTGTACAACTCCCCCAGCTCTTAAGTAACCCGGTGGGGAGGATAGCGGATCCATTATATGCCTAATATTACAAATGTTTAGATGTCAAAGAAGCGACGTTTGACGTGAGAACAAACCCAGGTTGCAGAGCTGTTAAAAACCTTTTTGTATTAAATTATCGAGATTCCGATGAGAGGTGGTTATGATATTATTATATTTCATTTTGCAAATTTGAATTTTTATACGACCTACTAATATATCCTTATAATAAAATTTGCTTTGTTTTTAATTTACATAGAGACTTTTTCAAAACATCAATATTATTAGTAGCTTATAATGTCATTTTAAATTAGGACTTTTTTTACACTGGTGAATACGATCGGTCCAATTTTCGATGACTCGGTGCAGCATTTCGGCTGGTATGGCCGCTATAGTCGCTCGAATGTTGCGTTCAAGGTCTTGAATCGTAGCTGGTTTATTGGCATACACTTGAGATTTAATATACCCCCACAAAAAATAGTCCAAGGGTGTTAAATCGCATGATCTTGGTGGCCAATTGTGAGGATCGTTGCGAGAAATAACCGACTCACCAAACTTATCACGCAATAAATCCATTGTGACGGTCGCAGTGTGGCATGTTGCACCATCTTATTGAAAATAAATGTCGTCCGCATCGATTTCATACACTTCAGGAAAAAAAATCGTTCAACATGTCACATTAACGGTCGCCATCGACAATAACAGTACGGCCTTCGTCATTTTTGAAAAAGCACGGGCCAATGATTCTACCGTACCATAATCCGCACCAAACAGTCAATTTTTCAGGATGTAATGGTGTTTCATGAACCACTCTTGGATTTGACTCACTCCAGTAACGACAATTCTGTTTGTTCACATAACCATTGAGCCTAAAGTGAGCCTCATCTGAAAAGATGATTTTCCTATGAAATTCGGTGTCCGTTTCCATCATTTCAAGCGCCCAACCAGCAAATTCACGACGTAATCGATGGTCTGCTGGCTTGAGTTCTTGTGCCAACACAATCTTGTATGGATGTAGGCCAAGATCCATACTTAAAATTCGCCAGGTTGTCATTCTGGATAAGCCCAATTCTAGTGCACGTCGTGGAACGGAAACATTTTGATTTTCTTCGACACTGACTGATACGACGGCAATATTTTCTTCACTACGGCCTGTCCGTTGTCGTGTTGGTGGTCTACTATCGTGCAAAGAATATTCACTTTTCAGCTTTTGGATTATGCGACGTATAGCGAGCTCAGACGGTGCACCATGACGACTATATTTGGCACGAAATGCTCTTTGAGTAGAGACAATACTTCTCGAATTTTGATAGAAAATTTGGACAATATAATATGATATAATAATATTCGACACATTAAGAAGTTCGTGTTTTTGGTTTTTATGTGTAGGGTATTTTTGTTATGTTTTAATTAAAATTAACATTCAATACAGCAAAATATGTCCTTGAGATATGAATTAGCAATAATATTACTTTCAATTATGTAGATTAGCAACAAATTAAAAATATACATAATATTAAAATCTCCAATTATCTACACTAGAGACATCACAGTCGACACCCAGTAATCGACAATTACCAGAAATCGACACCCGTTTGTCGACAATTACCAAATATCGTCACCCAGTTGATTTATCTGCAATCAATATCTGCCAGATTTTTCAGACTGAAGATAGACTTGATACATTCATCCGTAAAGTAGGCATTCAATATACATACTCGTTTTGTTGTCATTTATTTTCATTGTATAATGATTTTATTAAATATATTAAGCTAAAAATTTCTTCTATATGAGGTCTTTCCTAAATATAATTTTATTTTGATCACTCACATCAAATTAAATTTATTTTAAAACAACAATCTTTTCCTTTTTTAATAATAATAATTAATAAAAAATATCTTGTCTTCATATATATTTATTACGAAAATGATGATGATGATTGGAAGAATCGAAAACTTCTTGCCTTTTTTTAATTTAATGGCCTCTAAAAATTAACTTAAGATTAAATTCTTTAATTCCGAGCCTAGGGAATTAGACTCATCATAACTAATACCACTTTCAGCTTACGAAACCTCCATATCTCTGTCTAAAGTCAATACGTCCTTAATTTTCTTCTTTCTTCTTTATTTTCTTGTTGTTTACTGTTTCTTCAGATTTTTTCTTTTCGTGATACTTAAAAACTTTAACAGTCACCGTTGAAGGAATCTTTTATTATTTTCGTTTTCTTTTGTTACTATCAAAATTTTCGGGCCAAAACAGGTTGTTTTAACTTCACGCTTTTATCCCGCTTAGCAGGGTAGACAGAAAGTACCTAGTGTCAAAACACTCCTTACATAGCGTACCACCGAATTCTAGTCATTGCATGCTGAGTGGCGAAACTCAACGTCGTTCTTTGTCTTACCAGAGGGAGGAAGTGAAAATATTTAAAATATAATCATTCCCCCGAGTGGAAATCGAACCCACAATCGATTGCTTTTACAGACAGACGTTGTTCCACTACGCCACGACCGGCGTTGTTCCTTCAGGTAAAGCAGTCTAAGAAGAAAATACCGGAAGTGATCATTCTTTTCAATCTGTAAGTTGATTTTAGTACCAATCAGTAAAGTGACCAGCACCTGACGAAATAACTTCTTCTATAATAATTTCGTTAATTTGAGCATTCGTTACGTCATTTGTCACTCTATTTTTCTATTCTGGTCTATTTTTATTTATCGGACTTATTTTTGGCCCAAATCATAATTATCGACATATTGTACCACCTATAATCGACATCATGACGATTACTTCAAACTCTACTATGATCAACCTTATTTAAACATCTACCAGTTTAGCAAAAACCATAGGATCATAATGGTTTATAAAATAAAGCATTAAAATAAAAAAATATTATTGACACTTACCGATAATTGGAAAAAGTGAATTTATGTGAACCAATAATCGACACGGGCAATTAAAGCCAAAGAAACTTATAAACTTTTGCTACAACAATAATCAATGCTATAACTTCCATAGGACGTTGTAAAAATCACCAAATGTTTAATTAGATTAATTGGTGATTGGTGAGGTGTTAATTTTTACACAGCCATTTTTTTTTAAATGTCGGTTTTCCTTATTACTGCGACTAGATGACAGAAGGAAGCATATTTTGGAAGGCGTGGGGGAGCTTTATTAGATAATCGATTCATCTTATTTTTCGACATTGTTATTTTTTTAATTATAGAAAAAATTCTCCTTGTCATTCATTGGTGCCACTACTAAATGTATGTTTACTAATATTATTTCTTTTAATTCTGTAAATTAATAATATATATGTAATACAGTGAGATAATACAGTGAGAAAATAAATATTATCTTGCAGATTTTTTTCTAATGAAATGTGCACTATCTGTAAGAAACATTTACAAATAGGTAGATAGGCTAGAATAATATATTCTGTAACTTACCATTTAATTTTATTTATGAAAAATAATATTTTTATTAATAATAATCTAAATTAGTCTAAGTAATTTTACTTTATATGCGTCATTATGAATAAATTTAAAACGTATATAAGCTCTATGACATTTCCAAAATCGATTTATTAGACTAACTTAACGTACATAACTTAATTAGGCATTTTTGGATTTACGTACTTGCTTTACCAGTAATAAACTACTTACAACTACTAAAAGAATTCCAATCTCTTTTTAAAATGCGATTTATCAATGTCTTATTCTTTTTCACCGATCAACCTCCTACGTGTCTTCCATACGTGTCATTGCCAAATAGATTTAATGCGCTTATTCACAAAAAAACTAATAATATAAATTGTGTAACAAATAAGATTTTTGCAATTTATCTGTTAAATACAACGCAAATTAACAAATCTCTGCTTTCAAATGGTTCCAAGTTCTTAAAAAAATGGTTCAAATCTCGGTCAACATATACACCAAAATATTCTATCAATGGACAAAAGTCAATATATATAAATAAATATATTCTTAGGCTTCTTAAATAAAACTACCATTGTTACCATATACAATTCTTTTATTTAATTTACACATGTACGAAATAATACAAAAAAGTAACACTTTTTTTAACACTAAAGTAGAGAATCAGTAGAATTTAATGGATACCTACATTATAATTTGCTTTTTATTTCATTGATATTCTAAATCTTTTTAGAAAATTTTACATAACTTAGTTATTTTGTTTCGTAGTTTTAAATTTAATTTGCTACTGTAAATATACCACGTTTCACGGATTACACACCAGGGAAAATATATAATTTCATTAAGAAAACTAAACAATTTAAACAATGTCAAAAATTTTAAAGTTTTAGATATTATTTAACTTGAACAAATTTTGTCAAAATTCTACAATCCGAAATTTAAGTCACGATGACATATTTGAAAATAATAAATTTATGACATATTTTAAAATCAAGATTAATGAAAGGTTGACATAATCTTATAAACGATCATTACTATTAAATTTGGTAGTTATCTTCAAATAGAACTAAACAAGTCTGAATGTAGTTCCATATTTTCTTTCAACTAAATTCACTACACATCCATGATTTTCTCAGAACTATTCATTATATTTACAATTGTCAATAGTATTTATACTAAACACTTAAGACAATAAAATACATACATTTATAAAACCGTTTACAATTTGATTATATAGTATAAGTAAAGAAACCAATAAATATATTACCTACATTTTAATAACAATTTTAAATCTCATGCAGATAAAAGTACATCCCAATTAATTTCATTATTATACACTTCTTGCTCCAGCCACATTTCATAGTTAAGCATGAACTCTTCTTCAAGTTCTACATTTGTATCAAGAACACTATTAATATCTGTGTCAACTGGCATCAATTCACTTTCGAAATCATCACCCGACCCATATCGTCTTCTATTAAACCTCTCTACACAGACTCTTAGAGCACATTCCTCATCTTGGAAATCCCATGGTCGTGCATCAACTTCATTTCCAAAGGCCCAATCATCATTCAACCTATGTCTTACTTTTGAGTATATAGCACTTATTATTTTCATATTTATTTTTCTCCATTGTCTTCCTAAGTATTTAGTTTGCATTTTCAAAAGTTTCAAAACATAAAATTGCATCAATGCATGCCTTACTTTTAAAATGCGTTTAAGGATAGGTGCACTTTTGAAAACAACAAGCATCATAATTCTTGCATTTTTCCATTTTGTTAATTTGTTTAAAATTCTTAATAAATTTATGCTGGAAAACACATTCCTCCATGAATATGGGACTGTTGAGTCACCTATGTCTAAGCATTCCTTAGTGAGTTCAGGCTGTTCACCTATAACACATGCAGGAAAATCAAATATTGGTATTGTATTTTTAGCTCCTATATGAGCTAAAATATTTTGATTAAAAAATTTCAAAACCAATGGCATACAATTGGCTATCACTAAGTGATTTGACATATATTCGAATTGGTAAACATGATTTAATTTAAAATGTTTCAACAGCAATAATAAGATAGCAGTGACTGCCTTTACTATGATTTCTTTATGTCTATTGACATCTATACCAAGTTTTAATGATTGGAGTACAGTCATTGGCATTTCTTCTGGTAAAACATCAGCCATTATGTTCATTGAATATGTTTTTGCTGTAGATGTTGGTGTTGCTGCAAGAAGTATCTTTAAAAGCGCAATTGTGTATTGTGAAAGATCTTGCTGCATAGCTTTGTATAAAATTTCTGCCTCAGTTTCCTCTACTTCCTTTTCACCTTTTGTCAAAGGACTTCTAGCTATTTCAAGTTCTCTATCAATTTGAACTTCTGCAATACTCGTGTACATATGCTTTTTTAGTATTTCAATACCTTCGTGTATTGGTTGTGGTAAGCCTGCTATAGTTTGTCTATCACCAGGAAGAGAATATCCGACAAATTTAATTCTTACATTATCTAGAAACATGTCAATATCTTTTTGCCGGACTTTTGACTTCCAAGGCAAACTTCTTGGTAAGGGAGGAGGTGGTGGGGGACTATCAAAGCGTTTTATATACATGTAATATGGGCAATTTTGATTTGCATTAGCATTTTGAATGCTATCTGCAGACATTGATTGAAATTCCATAGAGTAATCTTCAGATCCATTTCCAGTCTCTTCTTTATCCACAAACATTTGCTCATCTGATTCATCCAAGGAAGTTTGTTTCATAAATGTTTGTCTACGGAGTGCTCTCTCATTCTCCTTTAACTTTCGTTGTCCAGGGTTTTGATTTTCTAGCATATCTGTTGCATTAGGTGGAGGTGAGCTAGATCTCATACCTTTTATTACTTCAAGAGTGTCTTCTGTAACTGGTGGCAAACCATATTTTTCCCTAAGTCTAGCTTTTCGTTCTTTTAATTCTTTAGATCCACCTAAATATACAAGTAAAATCTTCCACAAAAGCAAAAGCACTTTTTTGGTTGGGAAATGAGGAGTTGTGCCTGCACACAATTGTGTCACCATTCCAAGAAGTTTCACTGGAAGCAGTTCTTCTCCAAAAGGTGTACCTATTTCCTCTTTAAACATTTTCACTAAATGTTTATGTTCTGAATCTGGATTTTCTTTTTCAGTTCTCATGTGCTCTGTTATTAGATATAATACTGATAATATCACTCTCAAATTAGTGGAATCTGCTAATGACTCAGCGAGTTTCCTAGATGCTACAGCAGCATTACTTCTTACAATTTCTAAATTCAATAATTCAACGAATGCTGCAAAGGTTCCCATTTCATACAAAGTCATAATATTAAGACGAGCCCAATGAGCTTGTTCTGCATCAGATTGCATTTCAGCCCAACAGCCTTGGGCAAGGTATAAAATACAACGTGTGGCTCTCATTCGTATTTCCGTTACAGCGACATCTAAATGTTCCAATAGCTTCATCACAACAGTACGTTGTTGTTTATTAGAAAGCCTCTGCCAACTAGGAGGAAAATTGAATTCTTCCATTATATCTTCAAAAGCTTTAACATTAAGCTGAAATTCAGGATGCTCTGTATAACTGTAAAGTTCTGCAATTTCATTTGCTTGAGTATCACAGTCATCATAAACGAAATCTAATTCAGGGCTTTCATCGTTTAGACTCACACATTCCCCTTCTTCCATAGGACGGCGTACATCAGGTAATTTAGCGCCGCCTCGGCGACCATTACCGTTAGTACCCATTTTAATTATCACTTAAGATGCTTGGCTTTTTACATTTTTATGAAAACTTAACAATTTAATCGCACTAAAATAGATATATAATGACGATTGGCAGAAATTCTCAAATTGACCGATTCTACAGAATAACAAATAAAAATATGGATGAAATGGTGACAGATAATTAAAGCTATAAGAGCAATAGAGAAAAATGTCTTTAGTTAGAACGAAAATTTTAATAAAATAAAATCAGGCTATTATTATAATTTGTTGAGTAAAGAACGAAGGCGTTCATATTTATCACACGATAACAAATTTCTAGTAAAGTATAACAGTGGTATATATAAAAACTGTAGAAAGCAAAACATTAGCCAACAGTTATTTTACTTAGTAACACAAATATTTACATAAAAATATAAACCTTATATGTTACTTAAATTAAAAAGGACATGAAAGTAATCAATTTACTCGAGTTTTGTCACATTTTTTAATAGAATTTATGAAATAAAACTTTACTTTTGTAAAAATGTGACGTTAGTTACAGACCAGCTCATGACGCAATGTAGAGGCCACATTATTTTATAAGATCTATAACTATATCTTGACTATTGTGTATTCTATGTCTATCATGTATGCATTGTATAGTCTGTTTCCATGAGTCGATGAGCTTATTGACAGTTGTCCTGGGTGGGGTGTTTATTTTATTAAAACTAATGTATTTATTTTAATACTGATATTAAAAATTATATATATTAATCGACATTTACATTGATTAAGTAAAAAAAGGTAAATGTGTAGTATTATTCCTTTATATTACTATATTATTGTAGTGTAATACTAATTACAAATCAAATAAATTGAATAAAATAATAAAATAATCTAAAAGATATGTTAAATACTTGCAATTACAAACTAAACTTTTCTTTATTAAATATCTTGAAATAATTAAAACAATAATCCATTTTTTATTTAAGCATTACAATGGCAGAACTAGCAGCCTTGTTACAAACCGACATCCCCGAAGGACGAAATCATCTCACCGACAGCCATACTAATCTCGAAAGAGTTGCTGAATATTGCGAAGCTAATTACTTCCAATCTGAGAATAAAAGACTGGCTTTAGAGAGTACCAAAAATTACACAACACAGTCATTAGCTAGTGTTGCTTATCAAATTAATACTCTTGCATACAACTTCCTTCAACTTTTAGAACTACAAACTATGCAACTTGCAGAAATGGAAGGTCAAATGAACCATATTGCTCAAACAGTTGCTATTCACAAGGAAAAGGTTGCAAGAAGAGAAATTGGAGTCCTAACTGCTAATAAAGTTACTAATCGTCAGTATAAAATTATAGCTCCTGCTAATCCTGAAAAACCTATAAAATATGTCAGAAAAGGAATTGATTACTCTGGTAATTTAATTTAATTATTAAAATTTAAAATTTTCATCTATTACAGAAACTAAAGCTTCACACTTCATCCCACCTTGCTAGGTAGTCACACAAAACCAAGTGCTAAGACATTGCATTTACTGGAAAATCAAGACATTGCATGTTGAGTATAATAACGAAGTGTTAACTAGGTTCAGTGAGATTCCCAGCCCTTTCTTTAATGTAGTAAACAACTTGACACTACTTGAATATATAACTAATATCAAATTGCATTTGATATTGCTGAACATGTCATTTTGAATTGTCTTCATGGTTGTTGCTGATGTGAATTCACATAATTTCAAATTCTGTTACTGATTGACACTGATATGATTTCATATCCTGCAATTTCTATTTCAGATTGAACACCCATTTGTTTAGTGTTAAGAGAAACTATTTGCATGCATATATATATATATATATATATATATATATATATATATATATATATATATATGTAAATATAAATATATATGTATATATATATATATATATATATATATATATATATATATATATATATATATATAAATATATATATATATATATACAAGTTTGTGGCAACCAACTTAAGAATTTCATTATATAAGCCACTACTCAGAATTAAAAATGTAGAAAATTAGTTGGATTTGAATGTGTTAAGAAAAATTTTCATTGAATAACATTTAAACTAAATATAAATATATATCAATAAAAATCTTACATACTAAGTACAAATATACATTTTCAGCACTTGATGACATTGGACATGGGGCTCGTTGGAACAATGGTAGCACTGGGACACCGCGTGGTCGTCGCTCTGGTTCTGCCCCTGGGGCAGCTCCACTTCCCGCTCCCACTACCAAACCACCCACTCCACCAGCTGTTGTGCGATCAGCTTCTGCTGCTAATACTGGCACACTTGGTCGAGGAACTCTTGGTATGTTATTGAAAATAATAAATATTTACTTGGTACATTAAAATGACAAATAATTGAATAAAAATATTTACTAACATATTTTATTCAAATATTTATGTTGTGATTAATTATTTTATTTTTATAATTTTTTTTTCTGTATTTAAATAATATACAAATGTTTAGAAATCAAGTGAATAAATATTTTTTCAGATCATTAATTATGTCAGATCTTTAATTATAGCATAATACAAGGTGAGCACAATTCATGTCTTCATTTCATTCATGAAGAACGCACAAAAAATTTGATCAGTAGGAGATAAAGCACTATTTTTGATTGTATGCCAGAAGAACTTTAGTAACAATACTTTGACCTCCACCGATAATGACGATATGAGAAGGGGAATTGTCTAGCCACATTTATATAGTCAAACATATATTACTATTTTTATTAGCAAGTAAATAAATATATTTTAGAAAAAAACATAAAAATTCTACAGAGACGCTTACGACATAAATAAGTTGTAACAAAACGTATAAGAATTTCGATGCAGCTGGTAGTAGAACGCATGGCTTAGCGGTCAGAGCGCTTGGACGGTATCGACGCGGGTTCGAATCCCGCTGCGTTCAAAAATTTTTATACGTTTTTTCTAAAATGTTTTCTAATCCTAAGTGTGGAATAACACTATAAAAATAGTAAATATTGAAATAAATATATGTTTTAAATACAGGTAAGTCATCCCGCGAGTACCGGACACCGCCAGCGGTTGCTCCCCCGCAGGTGCCTTCTCACTACGCGCCGAACTACCCGCGACGCCCGCCCGGGTACTCAACACTGCCGGTCACGCAGCCTCAGGTATCATACAATTTTTAGTTCCAAACCATGTATTAATCTATTAATATAGTAGATGATCTACGCAACTGCAATACAAAATGAATAATTTTTAACTCTTGTAATATTTTTCATCGATACTTTTCGCTTTTTAAGACCATCTGGTAATTTCGAGGATTGACATATTTAAACATACAAATTAACTTTAATTTTATTATATTATACTACTAAGAACATACATATATTGACTGTCTAATCTCTTCTGTTATTTACGCATAGCCGTAACTTTTGGATTTTAAAAATTGAAAGTTGGCCTGCAGAACTTTATGAAAGTATATAGTAACATTATAGAACGTGTATAGATACATTACGGAACAGGGAAAAATTGGCATATCACTTTGTATAATGTAACTTCAGAGTAGTGATTAATTCTAAATTCACTAATAGCATATCAAGGATCATTACGCCAATGAACTTCCGAGCGACTATCAATCCAATGTTATATAGTTGATATAAACGCTAAAAGAAATAAATGCTTATTATATTATAGCTTAACAAAAAATTAACTTTTAACAACAATGTATCTTTTTTAATAAACATATATAATAATATTAAATAATAAAATTATTATGTTATACATGACTAAAATTTTTTTAGCTTCACACTTTGATATTTAACTGTATGTCAGTGAGTGAAGCCAATATTTTTTTCTATACTATTTATATTATTATTAATTTTGGAGTACAATACACGTTTTGATGTTTTGCAGGTGGGCATGGTGCATCCCAATCAACATCAATCACCGTCTAACTATTCTCAACAAGACCTACACTCAAGCATGCCGCGTATGTCCAATTATTATATATTATCTAAATTAATGAATCTTAAGTGATTACAAATTATTAAATAATTACTTATTTATTTAATGCTAAGAAAGGCTATACATATACATTTTTTATTATATTTTAAAGATGTTTCAAGTAATGCATTTTTAAATAATTTATAGTCTGCATATAACGTCGATTGCGGCGTAGTTGTACAACGTCGTGCTGTAAACGCGTTCGGTTGTGGGTTCGATTACCACTCGGGGGAATAATGATGTCTATATGCTTTTCACTTACATCATTCATATAAAGTGCGGCATTGAGTTCCGCCACTCAACACGCAAAGTTTCGAATTCGATAGAAAGCGAAGTACAAAAAGGCTCGACACTGAGTACTTGGAAGTACCTACCCTGCTATGCGGACTTAAAAGCGTAAAATTAGAAAAAAATCGTATACCATTTGTTTTTCTAGCTCCGCCATCACCATTGATTGGATCTGATGGAGAGCACAGTCAGCATTCTATGAGTCTGCCGGGACATGTGAGTACAAAAGTATTCCCTTATTTGGAATTCTTGCTTTAAACTAAATATCTTCTCAGTAGATTCTTACAAATTGTGTTTCGTGGAGAATCCTTTTTAGTGACAAGGTAGTATATACAAAAAACGTTACTCTGTTGTAATAATATTATACATAATAGTGCGACGTTGAATTCCGCTACTTATGCAATGTGTGGCATTCGGGTGGAATGGAGTGTTGACATTAGGTTCTCTTTTTATTTAGTAATTTTCTGTTTCCAGCGTGCGTCGTCGTCGTCGGCGTCCGGCGGGGGGTCTGCTCGCGGGGGGTCGGTGTCTCCGCCCTTACCTCCACCGCCACTTGATGACGAACTCGCCGCTGATGCCTTTGGACGTCCACATCATTTGCAGGTATCTTCTATCTCTTACATATAATATTACTAACTCTTTCCATTTCGCACTCGGACTTGTGTATGAATGCGTCACAGAATTATAATTTAATTATTAAATACGTATTTCCGTGTATTGTAGATTATTGAGACCTCAAAAGTACAAGTTGTATATGAAAAATTTTAATATTTTGTTATGAGACATCAAATAAAGATATTCTTATATCTACTCTGATATTAAAGCAACTAAAGACAAGTGAGCATGTGTTTTGGAAACTTTTTTATAGCTTTTTATAGTTCATATTATATAATACAATTTAATAATATAATATATTGTGAATGAGAAAATAATTATGAATTATCAAATATAATTAATACTTGCATAGTCTACCTTATAGTCAAAAACATCTTTGGCAGTAATATTTAACTGTAAATTTTTTAGACATGCCAGTAATTGAACGTTTAAAAAATAAATAAATGAACAATCAGGTGGTAACATTTGTTGTTATAAATTACTATGCTTGTGATTATTTTATTAAAAATTTCAGAATAAAATGGGTACACAGTACACAAATGCAGTGCCTACCATTGTGCCCGATGAAGAAGATTTGCCTGGATGGGTGCCTAAGAATTACATAGAAAAAGGTAAATTTATTTTATAAAAATGTATTACTTTTGAAGTATATGGTTTAATTTAGGAAACAGGGTAAAAAAATGAAAAATATGAAATATTTGCACAGAATTCTTTTTTTATATGTTTGTAGATGAAATATATGTAGAGAATTTTTATATATATATATATATATATATATATATATATATATATATATATATATATATATATATTTACTTGTAAATGAAATATTTGTATATCATTGTTGTTAATATTTCCTAAATTGACATATAAAGCAGTAGATTATTTTTTTTCATTAGATTTTAGCAGTCATTCCATATCATTCAAATGACTCGTTTTAATGATTGAATGGCAAACAGTATTTTTATATTGTATTTAGAATTGCTCCTAATATAACTCAAAATATGTATTTTTTTAATTAAAGGTAATAATTAAAGTTAAAGTCTAAAATTGTATTTCTAGTGGTAGCCATATATGACTACTACGCAGACAAAGAGGACGAGCTCTCGTTCCAAGAGAGCGCCGTCATCTATGTACTGAAGAAGAACGACGATGGTTGGTGGGAAGGCGTCATGGATGGAGTTACCGGACTATTCCCCGGGAATTATGTAGAGCCATGTGTTTAGATCATTATTTTTAACATTATCCATCTGTTTGTATCTACAATGTAATGAAGCAAAAAACCATCAGTGTTTGTCAGAAACCACATTTGATCATTTTAAACTTTCATATATTATATTTTGGAAGTAAATTGTCTAATAACATAGATATATTTTTATTTTCGATTTTTTTAACAAACATGATTTTTGCTTTAACATGTTATAGTTGCAAATAGTTGTCTTGAATGTAGGGCTGGTAAAGGCAATTTAGTAGGATTCTGTGTATTGTATTCACATATCAATGAATACAATTGATCATAGATATTAAAATTATTTTCATTTCTTATTTGAATTTTAATATATTATTGGTTTTCGACATTTTTACACATTTAAAATGATAGTAATCATTTTTATTATTTGAAAAAATATGCGTGAAAACACAACATTTCGAACAGTTTAATTTAGTTTGTGGTCACAGGAAAGCTATGGCTGTCTATTTTCAAATACCAAAATATCGCGAATAATAGTTTCATTTAGGATAATATGTATAATCAATTTTGTTGTTATTAAATTATCCCTTTACCTTGTGAATTATGTAGCGCAGCGTGTTTCGAACTTTGTTTTTCTTTTTCATTTATCTTGTTTGTATGATAGGTAAAGAAAATCTAGTGTTAAGAGTATTTGTATTTTACTTTCTGTTTGGGCTGGAGAATTGAAAATGCTTTTCCGCCACGGCCTACATAGCACTAATGTAATGCTAGTTATATATTATATTATTTATTAATATTTCCAGAATAAAAATGCATATTTCATCGTTTTACTATAAAACTATGAAAATATTGAGGCTGGTCGCACAGTTGAACCGAATTTGACTGTAATCGTAATCGGCTGTGGGTTCGATTCCCACTGGGAGGATTGATTATATTTAGATTATTTTTATTTCTTCGCTCTAGTAAGATGAAGCGCAGCGTTGAGTTCCGCCAATCAACTTGCAATGTCTCGAATTTGGTGGAAAGCAGTGTACTCTAAAAAGTTCTTAGCGTACACCGCTTTCCACCATATTATATATATTTTACATATTTATTCACATTATTCTTAAAAAGGATTTATTTGTACATGTCGTTTCATGCTTTTATCCCGCATTGCAAGGTCGACAGGAAGTACCTAGTGTCAAGACATTCTATACTGACACATGGTATATAAGTACATAAACTTACCATAAATATTCAAAAATTTATAAATTTAATTTCTTCAATGTATTGATCCGCTTCTCAACGAAACAAATGAAACTAGTATTAAATGTTAATATTCATATTAATAGATTTGAACATTAAAAAATGGACATTCAGTTTGCTTTAATATTTAGATTTAATTAATTTTAATTATTATTTTAAGTCTGTCATCAAATCTGTAAGTTGATGTTAATAAATCTGAAACTATGATAGCAATTAATCACTATAAAGTACTATATTCATGTAAATTCATTCACCACCAATTATTCTCAGATAAAATGATAATGTTTGCTTTTTTTTGATAATTTAGCATATTATTATAAAAATATCAGTAGCATACTCCAAATTATAGCTAAACTAAACTATAAATAAGTGATTAAAATGTAAGTTAATGTATATCTAAACTGTGTGGTTGGTCATAAGTCTATTAAGTTCTTTAAATATATATCGTTTATTCGCATTCCTATATAATATAAGTTATTTGTGTGTTTTTGTAATACGCTATTATACTTGTTTTTTATAATGTATTGTAAAAAAATCTAATATTGATAGCTCGCCATCTGGTTTCTTTGGAAATTTGCACACGCGTCCGGATCCATAGATACATGGTGTCATTTCAAAGAATGAATCTAATACTTTAACTGTAAAATAAATGTAATCGTTTTCTTATTAGTTTCTTTTTAAACTATATTTTACTCTTCTCTGCTCAAAACTTTACCAAGTTTTATACTTTGCAAAATTTTGTATGACAATAAAGATAAGTTTTTATGCATGTTGTAATAAAATTATTTAAACAAATTAAGTGTTTAATTGAACCTTTACTATAAATAATTATCATACTATGATTAAAATTTAGAATACTTCTAGGACATTCGTAAGCATTTTCTAGACTTGCTCTAAAATCATATAATTTAAAATTCATTATTTTTAAAGTGTTATTCCACACTTAAGATAAGAAAAGATTTATGAAAAACATTTCTCTACAGAGATGCTAACAACATAAGTTGGAACAGACGTATAAGAATTTCGATTTTTATACGTTTTTTCAAATATGTATCATATAATTTATTAATTTCGATCCTTTAAATTAATAAATTTTATTATGAAAATACTGAAATTGTGATAGCACAATAGAAACTTATTTTTAACCATTATTCAATTTAAACAATCCGTAAGCCTTCTAAGCTTTATGAGCTTAAAAAAAGTTTTATAGAATTCTACCCAAATAGACAAAAATATTTTTTAAAGGTATACAAATTACTTGAATATAATTCCTGAGTTTACTCAGGAATTATATTCAAGTATTCTCTTGGGAATAGGAATACCAGGAGGATTCACTGAAGATTATACGGGAGTGGCCAAACGAATATTTCCGTTTAATACTTAAAGTACGAAGGTAGAGCAATTTAGTATATCAATTTACTTAAAACAGCAAAGAATGCGGACAAGTTACGAGTGATATTAATACATTAAAATCACTAACTAGTACTGTAACTGTACTGTACTGTACTGTAAATAGAATATATTATAAGGAAAGAAAAGAAAAACAGTTTCTTTGTGACGAATTTATTGTCACCATTTTACATACTACTTGTATGACTTCATCAAATAGTTCACTCACACATCATCTTATATTACGAACATACACTGAAATGTTATGTCAATATAAATGTATATATTACGAAAACTTACAACCATGCATACATTTCAAAATATTGCTGAAATCTTATATTATTTATTTTAAGTAAACTTTTTTAACAGAAAACAGTACAAAATTATTGGTCATACTATAGTTGTTTGATTTTGACATTCACATTCTATAATTGGGAAGACAGTATGTTACAATTTTTGTCTCAAAATTGCTTTGCCATTTTGTAAATACGTAATATTTAAAAGGTAATATTTTTGTGACATATAGTTAAATTAAAATTGAAAAGCAACGTGATAGCTATTTGATGAAAAATAAAATATTTTTTAAAGTATTATGAGATTTTAATATAATTTCAAAATAAGAAAATTTATATGACATTTGCAAATGACTTTTACTTATATCCTATTTATTCTTTATCATCGAGGTCCATATTTTCCATGGCATTATTATCAGTCTCTTTATTTGCTTTAATATCATCTTCTCTTGAGGTGGCATTGTTTTCATCTTCTGTTTCTGTTTTATCTGTATCAGATTTTTCTTCTTTGGGCTCTTTATCCTTAATTTCCTTCTCATTTCTAAAAAATAAACAATCAAAAATAATGTTAACAGACTAATGATGTTAATTAAATTTTCATAATGTTACTTCTAAAATAGTAACATACTTGGAAGGTCCATTGACAACTTCTACAACATCATCATCTTCATATTTTATATTGACGACAGCTTCAACTTTAGCTTGAATACTTTTTAAAGCAGAATGAAAGATTTTGGAGCTAGCCTGTAACAAAGAATAAATGTTTTAATAAACTTATCTGATCGTGTGTTGTATTCAAAAATGAGAAACAAAGGAAATTTTACCAGGTTTTAATGTGCAATGTTTTAAAGTGCGTAAAGTTTCATATACGGGTGGTATATACAACGTATTAAACGCTTGCATAGTATATACAACGTATTAAAGCAAAAAATCGTATTTGTCAGAAATCACACATATAAAAAAATATATAAAAAATATTTACTATTTTTAAAGTGTTATTCCACACTTAGAATTAGAAAACTTTTGAAAAAACATATAAAAAAAAGTATATAAGTTGTAACAAAACGTATAAGAATTTCGACGCAGCTGGTAGTAGAATGCATGGCTTAGCGGTCAGAGCGCTTAGACGGTATCCAAGAGGCGCGGGTTCGAATCCCGCTGAGTTCAAATTTTTATACGTTATTTCAAAAACTGAATTATAAAAAAAGTTATAGTGGGAGTTGAAGATGACGCCATGAACTTTTATTGGGTATTTGGAAGGCTTTTGAGTTCCCCATAACTTGTCTCCAACCAGATAGCTTTTTTATAATATATCAAAAGGCATTTAAAACGTTTTAAAATTAGTTCTATGACATTGTCGAATATGGTCAAAAAGTAGGGTTTCTCGTATATCGCATCCTTAGAATTAAAGTGACTCAATTGAAATTTATTTCTTAAATTTCTATATTGAAATATTATGTTTGAACTTTTAATTTAGAACCATGTCAAATCGATTCGATAAATTTCGAATCGAGTCACTTTAATTCTAAGAGTGTTAGAGAGTAGATATGTTCCACGTACAGGCAAAGGTACACGAGTAATATTGTTATTATATGTTGATGATGAGTGAATATTTGATACTCACAGTGAGCGAGCCGATCCTCGCCTTGGCGTTGGCGAGCGCCGCGCACACGTCGTTGAGCTGCACCTGCGCGCCGCGCTCGGCGCGCTGCGTGTGCGCGTTGGCGGCGCGCGCGGCCCGCAGCGCCGCCGCCTGCTCCGCCAGCGCCGCCTCCAGGCGAGCGCGCGCGCCCGCCCAGCGCGCCGCGCCCGCCACCAGCGCGCCCACGTCCACCACGCGCGACTTGTACGTCACCATACCTGACCGACACATATATGTCAAGACACTCCGCTTGTCGCTCTTCGTCTGAATTTTGTATTGCGTAGTACATGGAGGAACTTGACGCCGCGCTTTGTATTACCAAAGCGGAGCAAAACCAATATATATGTAATCATACCCCAAATGGGAATCGAACCCATAGATAATCACATTCAGTCAAACGCTGTCCCAGTACAACATGATGGTGTCCCGAACAGTTATTACTACATATTATTATTATGAAGCGGCAAAAATAGCTTATTAATTTGAAAAAACCAAATTCAAAGATGTTTTCTAATCCTAAGTGTGGAATAACACTTTAAAATAGTAAATATTAAAATAAAATAGCAATCTCTCTTGTTAACCGATTATTTCTTAATAATCTTTAAGTAATAGAAATTTGTAAAAATCTCTCTACAGAGATGCTAACAACATAAATAAGTTGTAACAAAACGTATAAGAATTTCGACGCAGCTGGTAGTAGAACGCATGGCTTAGTGGTCAGAGCGCTTGGACGGTATCCAAGAGGCGCGGGTTCGAATCCCGCTGCGTTCAAATTTTTATACGTTTTTTCAAAGATGTTTTCTCATCCTAAGTGTGGAATAACACTTTAAAAATAGTAAATATTAGTTATATTTAGTCAGTTGCAACAACCGATAATAATGGCCCTGGCTGGTTTCAAAAACACTGTTGTCGCAACCACAGTATATAGTCTACTTACACTACTATTGTGCATAACAGTGTATGTGAATTAATTTCATAAATTTAATGTACTGTAACTGTGCCAAATTTTATGCTCTTTCGTCTAAGTAATTTTCGTAAAATGAGGTGCAAAGTTTTTACTTCAGATATTATATTATTGGGTCGATTTAGGTCATTAGATTAATTTAGGTAATACACAACTCACCAGTATCACTAATATCTTTTGTGATCGAAGTATATGAACTATCTTCGTCTTTTCGTCTGTTGAACACAGGTAATAGCTCTCGGTTCCCTGACGCTATGGTAGCTTCTAATTCCGCAATCTGAACATAAAAATTACCAAAGCCAATTTATTACGGATCTAATGCATTATCGTAACAAAACGAAAAGAAGAAAATCAATATTAAAAGTGAGACGTCCGTCATAATGGTACATCTGTTACTTTGTACAAAAACCTTATTACTTTAACATATTTGTATTGCTCAGAGTCCTGGTTGAGTTTAATTGGAAGATAGTGTGTGCAAAGTAAGCGAGTAAAAGTTGAGTTAGGTACAAAATTGAAGGTTAAGTTGGATGCCAATCTGTAGTGATCGTTATGAGCCCAATTGTTAAATGCACGTCAATTAAACAATTGAGTTATATAGTTATGTGTAAAAATCCACCATGTACAATAACTTTTTGCTTATTTATACATTATTTTCTTAAACAATATACAAGTTATCCACTATATATATATATTAATATATATATATATATATATATATATATATATATATATATATATATATTAATAATTTATATACTAACGTGAGGAGGAACTTCATTGCTTGTGACCGTACTGTCAAGTGGTAGGTCTTGAATTGCTTCAGGCGCGCCCGCTGCTAGATCTTTGATTGCTTGTACTAAAGACCTAATGAAAACAAGTTATTTGAAAAATGATTCATAACAATAATAATTGTAAAAACAACACTCATAATGTAACATTTGACACATGCAGAATTTTCAGCTTTACATATTTATTAAAAGTGACTTTCGCGTCAAACACGTGTTCAGTCTAAATTTAAGTTTGATATCGCGTTGTGACTCGGTAATAGTTACACTAAGCCGGTATGCTCACTTGTAGCTGAAGACGTCGCGCACGCACACCTTGTCCATGACGGCGCGCGTCTGCGAGCGCGACAGCTGCAGGCCCAGGCTCAGGAACAGGCTCTGCAGGTCCTTGCGCGTGACGGTGCCGCCGCGCGCCGTGTCGAAGTACACCAGCGACAGCAGCAGGTACGGGTCGGGCGGCAGCTCCACGCCGCGACTGCGCCGCTTGGGCGACGCGCTGCGCTCGTCGTCGCTGCGGGACTCCTGCCACGTGGGACGACATTTATATTTATATAATTTATTACCTTAATATTAGCTTTTTTATAAAAAATATATATTTCTATATATAATGTATGTTACATTGTGTACATATTCATATTCTGTTTTAAAATTATCAGCTTGACGATTTATCCTACGTAACAGAGTAGTTATAGAGAAACTAGTATTAATTCACCCCACCCCACCAATCTGATCAGTCTGGATATTATATTTTATATTTTCTCATATAATGTATGGAATTATATAAAAATACTTTTTTACATGCCTCACCCTTTATGACGCATAACAACGTAGTCGGAGAGAACCTAGTATATAGATATAGTATAGAACCTAGTCAATAGATATTCGTCGCATTCGAGACATTAGATGTTAAATGGCGTAACTCAACTCCACGTTTCGTTTCAACAGACTGAAGAAATGAAAATAATTTAAATGCAACGGTTATAGTCAAGCGGTGTCCCACGGTGAAACAATGGTTTATTCTCGATTATATGCTTTAAAATTATTATTTAATTAAATAATATATTATAATTTATACTATTATTTGCCGCTTTATAAACACATTCTAGAAATAAACTAATAAAAATTCTAGCCCAGTCGAGATCTTTTACTCAATACATTACGTTTCTGAAGAAAACGTTGTTAAAACGCAAGATGTTTAAATGATATTAGTTGCAAGACTAACTTTTCTTTCTCGCTTGCGTGAGTCCCGTTTTTCATCTTTTTTCTCCTTGTCATCTTTTTTTTCTTCTTTTTTGTCGGCTTCAGGTTTCTTCTCATCTTTCTTTTCCTCCTTCTTTTCAACTTTTTCCACACTTTTATCCTTTTCTTTGACCTCTTCCGCTTTTTCGGGCAAAGTATACAAAGTCTTGTAAACGTAAAAACCGAAATCACGCATTAACATTTCATTGAACAATTCAGCAAATACAAATATCTAGAACAAAAACAACAAAAAGTAAATCACTGGCAATAATTCAGGTAACATTGGATGTTACTAATATAAGCTAACACCTTTTAAGTTAGCCACAAAAGAATAACCAACAATAACCAATTATTGAACATTATGTATGTTCAATAACATATATAGTTATGATTACAGGTCTACCATGCTATTCAGTTTATATAATACATAATTACTATAATTATAACTAAAAATGATTTTTTTTTACATAAATACTTACTTGGATTTTTTTATCAATTAATCAAAATAAATCATATCAATCTGATTTTAATAATACAATACAATAATACAATAACCACTTTATGAAATTGTCTAATATTTTTTTTCTGATATAATTAAGCCCTAGTTGCGTAGTACAATAGACTCAGAGTGTAAATGCGACTGGTTGCTGGTTCGATAACTCTATGAGCTAACAAAGTTAATGACTTAATTAAACTAAAATTTAAAACATACCTCAAAACTATGTTCTTTATTATCAGTAATGCGATAGTCTAACAACAGGGACAGGGTGGCTACACTGCAGCTGAACTTGCCGCCTTTGGCTGCGCTATGTGGGTGGACAATTATATGGGGGGAGGGGGGCAACTCATATTTAGATTTTAGAATTTGCTTCTCTTTTTCTATCTGTAACAAAAACAAACGTAGTGTTAAGACACTCCGTACTCCGCTTTCCTTCGAATTCGAGACACTGCGTATCGAGTGGCGGAACAAACCGCTGCGCTTTGTCTTACCAGAATATGTAATACTATAGAATACTTTGCATTCTCCCTGTGTATAAAGAAATAAGTTTATGAAAGGCTATTAAATAACGAACGACAAATACAAAAAAATATTTCTCATTATTCTGATTGTCCTGGCAAAGATCTGTGACAATATAGCATTGCCATAGGAACCGAGCACATGAGTAACTCTTAATTAAAATCAGATGGTGGCAAATCAAAACAGAGTCAACTTCAACATTGTTACAAGATGTTTTTTTCTTCGAACATACTTCTTTCGCCTCGTGCAGTCATTAACCTCTTCATAGATACGATCTGGAAGGTCCTCAAGCTTTTTACTTGACTTTCTTCCAGTATGATTATTACTGGGGTGTCAAATGTAAACCGAGGTCTGCCCCTAACTCTTATACCACATTTTTCTCGAATTGCCCAACTCTTGCATGTATCGCTTCGTCGGAAATTCGACCAGCTAAGCCGACTCCGTATATTCTAAGAGTAGATCGCATATTTTGCATAAAGTCCAGTGCTGACGTTTCGCCGTCAGTATCAATGTAGACGGTGCACCACTAATGGCAGCAGTACGACTTTCCACATCCACACACATCGTGAAAACATACATATTTCTCAGATATTAAAAATAGCTTTGTTACATAAAATCTATATTCGTAAGCAACTGTGTACTGATAAACATAAATACCTTTTTCTTCTCTTCTTCAAGTTGAGCGCTGTCCATTTTTGGTTTAATAACTTTTTCTTGACTCTTTTCGTTTTCCTTACCATCATTGACTTTTTTCTTATCAACAATGTCTTTCTTATCAATTTTATCGTCTTTGTCATCAGATATTATAACTGTTGCTTCCTCTGCTGTATTTAAAAAAGAATAATTACATTTAATCTGTAAATTACACATTTATTACTTAATTTTATTTTCACCTCAGTCATGAGGCGATTGTGGCGTAAGGACGGCAAGTGGAACAGCGTGTGACTGTAAACGCGATGATTGTGAATTCTCTCCTCTCCACTCGGGGGAATGAATATAGGTAAATTATTTGTATGTATAGTAAGCGCTGGTATGATATTAATCCGACTGAACTAGTAACCTAGCACCATTATTTTACTAACAAATAAAAATAATGTAAGAATTGAAAAAGACGACGACGAATAAACAAATTATTTTTTTTCTCGCTCGGGTAAGACAATGTGTCGAATCCGGCGGAGATTGGAGTACGGCATATCTTGACAGTAGATACTTCCTGTCTATATGAAACTATAAAACTTGCAATACATACGTTTATCAGTCTTATCTTTATCATCCTTTATTTCAACTGTTTCTGGTACAATTTCTTTGTTTTCTTCCTGCTCATCATCATCCAGTTCCATAACTTCATCACTTTTTTTTTCTTTTGCTTCTTCACTTTTTACAAGTTTAGATAATCGAGACACTAACTGTGCACGTAAACCTATAATTAAAAGTAAATTGTATTATAATTATAACTAATTACATAAACGTGCGTGTTTACTTTATTATTATATATTTCTTATTTTAAAGTATAAGTTACTACTATAAAAATTTATTAATTGGACGAAATTATTAATATATAAATATTAATATAAAATAATTAGAAATTCTATAGTATTTTTTGTTTTTTTTTTCACATTTAACCTATTTTTTAGTAGAGTTTTATACTAATTATTATATTATGTGTGTATATGTTATAGTTCAACAAACAAGTTTAACAAACTACATAACTTTATTAATAGGGATCTCTGTTGATACCTTTGCAGCTAACATTACGAGCTCGCAATTCCTCCCTAAGCTGGTCCACTTTAATCGTCCTCAGATCTAATTTAGAGTAGTGTGTGGGTTCCGGTTTGCAGTCATCATCGTCATCATTCTCATCTATCGTTATAGTACTGTCATTGGCATCAGCTTTCTCCTGAAACACATCATCAGGTTTTATTTTCTTATTACTACAACAACTCATTCAAGGCAACATAATTTCGACTTTATAATCAAAATCTAATATTTTAAAGTGCTGTGCTGCACTGTATATTAAAATAAATTTGAAAAATACAAAATGATGCGTAGATAAAAAATCTGCCGTCAGCGGATATCAGCAGCAGGCGTTGTCAGGACATAGTCGCGCTCAGCCGGAATCAAAACCAAAACAAACTGGGAACAAACAATTTGTGATTTGTCCGCGGGGCCGTCGTCCGGGGGCGAAGGCGCAGGGGCGGAGTGCCGGGGACTCGCCTCGCCGTCCATCGCGTGCAGCGCCGCGTCGCACGCAGCTCTATACTGGTCGTGGACCGTCGTCCATTCGACCCGCGACGGCTGAGCCGACCACACGTCTGGCAGGAACAACACCACACACTCGAGTCTCGACTTGCCGCCGCCATCGCGCCAGTAGTAAAACTCCACCATTCGGTACCTGTCACGGGTAACGACATTATTACATACTCACTGTAAGCGAACTGCTCCCGCACCACTTAGGACCCCCACGGTCTACGTGTGCCGTACCATCATTTTATGCTAACTTAAAAACAGACAGTTTCTTCTTAAATTCCTTTCAAAATAGTCTATGAAATGTAAAGTCTTTGAAAAAAAGTGTTTATTTTATAGAAGATACTGTCTGTTTAGTTGAGATGGAAGCATAAACAACATGGATTCTCTGGATACTGACTATACATCGGGGAAAGCGATTCAAATGTAACTCACCACTGGGTGCAGTTGGATAGATCAATTCCAGTTAAAGCTTTACAAGTTCTTATAGCTGTTTTTACTAGTACTCCGGGGTCACATTCGGGATTTTCACCATCGAGAGAGGGACTCCAAGGTCCACCTATAGCGAAATTCTCACCACCTTTACCCTTTTGGCCAACAAGAAATTTTATTAATCGTGTAGGGTGAAGTGGTGTTTTACTGGAACGTTTATCCTTTTCATCAACTTTTGTAAGGCCACATTTTTGATACAATGACTCTAAAGTTGGCATACTTATTAACATTACCTAAAATAAAACGAAAATAATTAAGAATAAGAGTAATAGATAATTTTAAAAAATCATAACAGTTCAACTTTTACAGGCAGGATATACTTAAATTATTTTTGACTTCTAGTTTTACCAGATAAAAATAATGTTTTAAGTTTGGGCAGAAAATAAATGATGTGTATAAGTACTGGATTTCTGTTGACTATCCTACTATGAAAGAAAATTAATGTATCTGCATAGCACAACCCATCGCATTCACAGTCAGATGCCGTCACAAAATGCCACAACCGGCATCAGTGATAGTTTTTTTTTAGAAATATAATTATGAAAATAAGCATAAAACAAAATAGATATAATATATAAAAATTGTTAAAGAAGATTTACCTTAGCTGAAAATCTATAATCAGCATCTGGAGGTTCTAAGACTGCATCATTAGAATTTGGGTTAGGTACATCTTTATTCATAATGTGGTATGCACAAGGATTATTCAATGAAAATGGTGCTTGTGGTGGAAATGTTTCCCCCCATTTAACATAAGCATTAAAGAAATCTGATGGTATGTATAGATTTGTATAGCGTTGAGATAGTGTTGGAACATCTACTTTATGTCTGTAACAATAAGATTTACTCTATAACAATAGGATAAATATATTTATGTAATATAATACTTATACTTTCTTGCTTTGTCATGATAAAAATATTTATGATTGTAATTTTTTACAATCATAAATATTTTTATCACATTAAAGCAAGAAAGTATAAGTATTAAATAAATATATTTATCCATATTGCTTACAATAATTTTACAATAAAAGTAACTGCCACTATAAAAATAATTATAGATAACTTACACATCAAGCGGTATTCTAGGTACTCTGACAACATATTTAACAGGTGAAGGTTGATGCATAACTGGACGCTTTCTAGGTGGAGAGTCCCTGCGGTTTCGACTGTCTCTTCGGTCACGAGATCGTGATCTACTTCTTGTTCGTGACCGTTTTTGAAATTGTGGCTATTGAACAAACATAGTAAGACATTTTTAATAACTAAAGCGGAGAATGATAATTTTTTAAATTAATTAGTGTTATTTTTTTACTTATGAAATTATAAATTTAATATAACTATAGATATATGTACAATAAATAGAACTATCACAAATCTGTCTTAAAATTTTCCCATTATGAGAATGCTATTTATGTGGCCAAATGAAAATAGACATTAATACAGATAATTTTTCCCCTTCCACTTACAGACACACTACCTAAGAAGTGAACCAGTTAAGTGATAAAATGCTTCATAAAACTCGAAACTCCTTTTATTTAGTCTAAGGTACTAGACTTAAAACAACTGTTTTGTTTTTAAAAACACAGATCATTTATATTGAAAAATGAACTATTTTTTAAAAACATATTCTTGGATTTGTTTTAGTTTGAAACATTGACAAAATATATTCTAAAAATAGTTTCAGATTTCAATATTTTATTTAGATAAATTACTAACTCTGTCATCTCTTCTTGATGGTCTGTCATCTCGTCGATCGTCTCGCCGAGACATCATAGACTTTTTGTTTGACGGAGGTGGCACTGCATTATAAGTATTTGACTTTTGAGGGTTGACTTTTTGGTTTGGTCCACCTTTTGGTAAAAGTTGAACACGAGTTGCATTCCATTTAAAGGGCATACTGGGATTGTATGTAGCTTCAACTAATACTCTATCATTAACCTTGGGAATGGCTCCCTTAGGACAAACAGATGTCTGATAAAAAACATCATGATCAACAAAGCCAAATTCATTATGAGTCTTTGTTACGGTACCAGTGAATACGCGCTGTTCACTCGACTGCTGTGATTGATTTGGTGCATTATTTTGATACATATTTGGATTCATTGCGCGTGGTGTTGGATATGCTACAACATTACCAGGGTACATTTGACCTTGTCCCATTTGGTTCATTGGCATTTGCCCTGCTATTGGCATTGCCATTCCGCCTTGTGCTTGTATCATACTCGGATTGAATACAGCTTGAGTTTGTTGAAAAGGCATCATGCCCTGTTGGGACATCATTGCGGCATTCGGATCCATAATCTGCGGATTCATGCCGGTCATGTTAGTATTCACATTAGAACGAGCCCATGGTGGGTTTTTTGCTCCACTTCCTGTTTGCATTATTAAAATATTTTTTTAAGCAATTTGTGTAAACATTTAAGTTCTTACAACTGAAAACTAATAATAAACACGCGTAACAACCTACAACAAACTTTGATAAAATGGCCGCCACAGATAAATGAATATGCTAAACCAATGCCACAGGTAAATAAAACGTAATCGATTTACTGTTATCGGTATATTGAATATTGACACTAATATTATATAATTTTTTTTAAAACTTTTTGTAAGTTAATGACTTTAAACAAAATTCAGAATTAGTACCTAAATAAAAAGGTTTTTTTTTAATGATATTCCACATCTTTATTTTTAATTTCAGCCAGATACTCAGTAAATATGTAAGATTTTATATCATTATAAGCAAGAAATTATAGACCATTCGTCGAGTTTTATAAAATTTGTCCTCTATATAGCAGGGTAGGCAGTAAGGTTTCCCACACTATTTTTCACTTTTTACCCAAATTTCAAATCATACCTATTTAGTGGTTAAAATATTTAGTTACTTTGTGGTGAATTTCTAAGTTAAAAAGATCAGGTTAATAAAGATAATTTATAAGTTGATAATATGGATATAGAGTTAAATTAAGTTATCATAAGGTATGTTGTTTTAAACTAAACATTAGTAAATTCAGATAGAGTGTATTGATCCACCTTTCTCTATCCAGAGATAATTCCTTGGAGATTGATTTGTGGGTAAAACATTATACATTTTATCCAATCCCCTGTGGTCTAAGTTAACTGAATTAGCGGATCTCATTACATGAGATAAACCGCTTCTATATTTGCTCAGTAGTTTTCTAAAATTTACCTATTTACCGATTTTCCAAATCACGTTTTGCGCTCTCCGTTTAATTATCTGTTTTGTATGTCATACAAGGCTCTTGTATATTCACCTAACATCATCACAGATTTTAGCTAAACTACAGGAGATCCTAACACCACTACAAAATTTCTAATAAAAATTAAGTTGTTGAGGCTTGCTGGATCCCAAAATTCAAAGTTATTTAACAATAGTTACCTTCTGAAACATCCTTGTTTAAAGGCGAGGCTGTTGCTGTGTAAAAAGGAATCCTGTTTACACGCTCTTACAACTTCAACCTGACAGTTATCTTTACTGACTCTTTAAGCTGCTTAATGGCATGGGAAGGTAAACCTACAAAGATTTTAATCTACTACAATAAGCAGAATAAAATCTTTAATTGTTTTAATGATCCTTAAAAGACTGTACTCTTATCATTTAATGGGTTTGGACGTTGTTTGGACGGACGGACGTCGGAGTGCAAGATGAAGATGAAGACTACTCTACCATATCCTCTATACTTGTTCTAAACTAATTTATTCCTTATATGATGTCCTTCCTGATAAACTTGCTGTATTGTTACTGGATCTCTTTTTGACATGTCATCTATCCAAGCGTTTGTGTGCCCTCCATACAACGTGATTTGTGCTCTACTACTGTTAATATTTTCGTCATTTAACCCTCCTAAATTGTCGTATAACCGTATTAAGTTATTTGATTTTTCGTCTTTCGTGCATTTATAAATATTTTGTGGTGGCGTTTATCTTGCATGTAAGGAACAAAAAGTATGTAGTAAAGCCGCATTTTAAATATTGGTACGAAGCTAATTATGACAATCTCATCTGGACTATTTTTCACCATACGTCTTCATTTTTAATTATAAATTAATAGATTATCCATATATAATGGTGTATGGTGGTTAATTTATATAATTCTTATATTTGAATATTTTTTATAAACATAAAATATATATTTAATTATAATATTTCCTTGTACACTACTACTTCTATCGAGATTTTAAAATGTTCTAACACGACGATATTCCACGACGATATTAACAAAACCGTATTGCATAGGATTGCTACAATAGAAATTATGTTTTATTTATATAGCAATAAAATATTCTAAGTAATATTGTTGTGTAATTTAGTTTATAAAAGGAAATATGCATTTTTTTATGCTTACAACACAATATATATAATATCGTCAGCCAATTGCAGTCCACTGCTGGACATAGGCCTCCCCAAGTTTGCGCCAAACATCCCGGTCCTCCGCAACCCGCATCCAGCCCGCTCCGGCAACCTTGCGTATGTCGTCAGTCCAGCGGGCCAGAGGGCGTCCTACACTACGTTTGCCAAGACGTGGTCTCCACTCCAGGACTCGTCTGCTCCAACGGCCATCGGTCCTGCGACAGACGTGACCGGCCCATTGCCACTTCAGCTTACTGATTTTGCGAGCTACGTCGGTTACTTTAGTTCTCTCACGGATAACCTCATTCCTGATTTTATCCTTGAGAGAGACCCCGAGCATAGCTCGCTCCATAGCTCGCTGAGCGACTTTAAATCTGTGGACCAGCCCTACTGTCAGTGTCCACGTCTCGGCAGCGTATGTCATTACAGGTAGGACACATTGCTCAAAAACCTTCGTCTTTAGGCTTTGCGGAATTGTTGACGTAAGGACTCGACGGAGCTTGCCAAATGCCGCCCAACTCAACTGAATCCTCCTATCCGCTTCCTTCTCGAAGTTGTGTCGGCCAAGTTGTATTGTCTGGCCTAGGTAGGTGTACCTGTACAACTTCAAGAAGAACGCCTTCGACCCGCACTGGTCTCGGCATGACGTTTCTGTTGAACATAACTTTTGTTTTGTCCAAGTTCATACCAAGACCAACACGTCGGGAGGACCCTTTAGGTCGTTCAGATTTGATTTAGCTCTTCCAGTGTCTCTGCAAAGATGACTATATCGTCGGCAAAACGCAGATGAGAGATATACTCTCCATTTGTCGTTGACGCCTCGTCCAATCCAATCAGGGTTTTAAAGACGTCCTCCATCGCGTTGGTGAACATTTCGGGGGAAAAATAATTGAACCTCAAAAGCATAGATAAGATTATTAAATATTGAAAATACAGTTGCACCTTTATTATGCATAGTATATTTATATATATTGTGTCAACTTTACATGTAAAACATATATTCCAAATTACAAGTGAAAGAGTAAGGTTTATGAATATAAATAATGATCTCCATAATCATGTTGCTCTTTCTGAAAGCCGAAAATCCAAACAATTCATTCTCTGTGAATTCTTGTAAAATTGAATTCTTGTGTTGTGATGATACTACGTTGAGTGGCGGAATTCAACGGCGCGCCTTATCGGCATTACCAGGCAAAATTACATGGGATGTGTTAGTTAAACTGCATTTGCAGCCACACAACTATCGGGTTTACAGTCGAACACTCTTCCACTCCTCCACGACGACAGAATTAAAAAATAGACTTTTTCCCATATGATGTAACATAATTCCTATTCTTTATCGTAACATTACAGGTCCTTAGTTGTTTCCACATTTGCTTTAAATAATTTTAATATGTTTTCGTCATTTCATGCATAGCAAAAAAGATTCAAGCCATGATGTGATGATTAAAAATATTATTTTAAAATAATCATATTGCATTATTATCTCTAATTTAAATAATAATAAAAGTATATTATTCTGGCGTATATTATTATAATAATTTTTATAACCTTCAATAATATATGTACTAATAATATACTAATAACTTCATTTTATGAGGAAGCTATACGAGTACTATGGAGAGACATCTGTAACTTTCAGCAGAGTGAGGCTGTGCGCGAGACCGAGCAGACGTAGTGTTATCTGTCCGAGATTTTTTCATATAGTTTGACTACGTGTGTCTCAATCGTATATCTTATAGATATTATTATTTGATCTTATATTATTCTCACCATGTTTACAAATAACGTTTTCAAGGTGTTATATTTGTGGGCTCTGGCACATCGCCAGTTGAAATAAATAGATGCGCTTTTGATATCTCGCGAAACTTAATAATTAAGAGTTCATAATTAGGAAAGATATTTCATTTCAACTCACAAGTTCAAAATTCTCAAGAGATGTGTTATTAATACTTTTATTTTAGTGCACGTGTTATACAGTATATAATATTGAAGCTGTGTGACAAATTCTTATCAACGTGATATAAATATATTGTGTGTAAATTATTCGACACTCGAAAGAAACCTTGGAACTTCCCCAATTTGTATTGTTCTTGTAAAGGCTCATTCAATTAACAGAAATGAAGTGAAGTGTCGAAAATGAGTGTGGAAATAAACCAAGCTATCCAGGACAGTAGTCTCTGTCCGCCTGAGACTGTTATTAAGCAAGGAACAATAAACAGATGTATCCCCAAAAAGTCATTAGAGTCAAAGTTATGGGACTTGTTACAGCCTGTAGCTAGACTTTGGGGTCTTATAACTGCTATAGGTAAATATGACGTTAACGTGAAAATACATTATTATTATTGACATGCTAAAGTAACGCGCTTTTGTGATTTATATGAGATGACATTAGCTAGGAATAACTCTTTTAAACATAACTTAGTTCCTTACTGCCTTTTTACACATAACACAAAAATAGAAACCAAAATTAATAATAAATTAAATTAATTACTTTTTTGCATGTAGATCTCATGTTATTATCTTTTTTATATCAATAATAATATAATTTGCGTCAGAATATTTCTCATTTACATTTATTTTAAAATATTTATAATAATAAATTAAATAAGATTAACATTAAAGGGCTCGCATAAGTTTTAGTCATTGAATCCCATTGGCATCTTGTCAGAAATTTTGTCTTCTGAAAAATAAAAACTATTGTGCATTTGTAAAAATCAACTTATGTACGTGAAGAGTAAACTTATAGTTATTTCATTATAATAATAATTACATACTAATTTGCTTTCTCAGTATCTTATATAACAAATACGTTGTTAATATCCGTGAAGCGAAAAAAAAACTTCTTCACGCTTTATCCAGTATTGTGGTTCGCAAGATACTTCGTTGTCTGCTTTTCGCTCAAAATTTAGCCCTCGCGTTCTGAGTGGCAAACACAACGCCTCGCTTTATCTGAACCAGAGCGAAGAAATGAAAATAAATTTGAAATATAATCATTTTTCGATGAGGATTTGAACCCACAACCGATCGCGTTTAAAGTCAGACGCTGTTCCACTGCGTCACGATGGTCTTTTATGAAGCAATAAGGAAATTATCTAAAAATCGATTCCGCGACCACTGATGTAGAAGATAAATCAAAGATTGAGTATTGCTGAAGACAAAAGAATGTGAATGTGTACATAACAAATCTGTACGAACCAATGGTATCTATTACATATTAGCAGACTCCACTGACACTGTAATCTGAATAATACTGCTATTATTATTTTTTTGCTTTTTGAAATTCTTAAATAGTTATAATAATAAGGTACTTCTGTGATTGTACGCAATATTATAATTAAAATCGTTGATATGTAACGATAGTAACATAATAATTATAGACAAAATATTTTTCAATTTGTACACTAGATATTAAATTACTTGCTTAAATAATATACGACAGTTTTATAACTAAATTCGTTAATATTAATAATATAATATAGACACTCTTCGATTTGAACATATATTGCATTTCTTTGTACCGCTTTGGAACAGAGTGTAAAGTAGTAGTAGATGCAACCGGAATTGTGTCATGTCCTACTCATGGTATGACAACTTCTATTGTTCGCAGTAATGAGTGGCGCAGGCGCAGAACTGACTGTCCTAGGGTATGAAGTGGCACCTGGGTTAATGTAAGTAATTATTGTTTTATACAGTATTATATTATTATAGTATTTTATTATATTATATAATATTGAAAAAATATATATATAAAATATATATTCATATATTGAAAAAAATATTCTTTATTTTTATATATTCCTAATTAAAGTAAGTGTTTCTTTATTGATTAGAGTTTAGATGGTAACACCAATCAACCTAACTATTACTTTATAACTATAACAGCTATATATTATAACAGCATCCATTACTTTATTTCTTTCTTTTATTTTTAGTAGAATTTTTCTATCGATTACTTTTTTAAGGAATTAGTACAGATCTATAAATCATAGTACAGATCTATAAATTAATAAGTACAGATCTATAAAATATAGATCATAACAAAATGTGGGCAAGAATTTTTTCAGTTAAAAACAGTAAACTAAAACGCATTTCCCCAAAAACATAATAAGTATCAAGAACTTCAAAATAAGCCATAAACCTGAGAGGATGAAAACCGGGATAATAAATGCGTAACACTTACACCCGATGAAAACTCTAACAAAAGAGGCCGATACGGGTTTTACGTCTTTCTCATTTCTTTTTCTTAAAAAGAAAGCCTTTTTTATTTTGGCTTTCTACATGTACATGCCATAGGTCCTTTTAATTTACATTTTAAGGCTGCATAACACGTCAACTAAATACATCGAAAAATACTAAACTCACATAGTTATTTCCACAGTAAATTAGATTACGTTTATTATAAACAACCCAAATAATAAAATATTTCAAACATCTATCTATCTAATCATTTATATATTTGTCACAGAGTGGGGGCGGCCCTCGTATTTATATTAGAGGTAATGTGGGTTATAGCTTTGTTTGTGGATTTGCTGTGCCGTCGAGGGGAATACTCTATGAAGTTAAGATGCTGGGACTTCATGCGCTGGTCGTGTGGACGAGCGAGGGCTCCTTTCTATGCGTGTGCAGCGACAGCAATACTCTTCGCCAACCTTACAGTTTTAGCTACTGTTTCAGGTATTTTACTATTATTTTATCAGAAATCATTTCATATTGATGTTTAATGATAATTGACTAGTAGATAGAGAACTTTTCTTAATTAGGTATAATATTATTTATACTTCATAATATTATATTTTCTAATAATAAAATACTTTTTCCATTGAATGATGAAATTTCATAATAATGTATGTCCCACATTGTTACCGCTTTGTGATTCCCGCATTCCGTAGAGACCTCACGTGCTGGGTAACGGACGCTGCGTTTTGTCTAAATAGACTATGGACGGAATTACGGAATTAATTAAAGTAGTCTTGTACTCACAACTATCACAATGAGTTTGACAATTCGCAGCTCTAACATTAATTCCTCCTCTTTTTAAATAAATTTAATAACATTTTGATCCTACGTTTTGAAATTGGAGAATTTGAATAGTGCAGTGCATTTGAGTAGTGCAGGACATGATAGCTCCGTAAGCTTGTTGATTGTGAGTTCGATACTTATGTATATACCTATATTGCCTATACAGGGTAAATATATAAATACTTTTAATAAATTTCATTTCTCTGTACTGATAAGATAGTATGCAATGTCTCGTAGAATTCTTACAGAAACTTGTCAGTGGTATGTGTTTGACACTAGGTTCTCTCTGCACATTATGCTATGCGAGAAAAAGGTGTAAAACTCTTTTTTCTTTACAGTTATATTACATGGGTAACTAGTATATTCCTCAGATTTTATTAAAAAGTAGGTCTAAAATATTATTATTATATGACGTGCGAATTGCGATTCCTTCAATGTAATTGTAGATAGTATATGTAGTCTGTATTTCCTATTCGAGTGTTGTGATCAACAATATTTCATACTAATGCAAAGATATATATATATATATATATATATATATATATATATATATATATATATAATATATATATGTAGCAAAAGCTCCTAAATAAAACAAGAACTAGCGACAATTACACAGAAAGCTGTTTAAGCTATGTTTGCAACAGTAATTAGTAACCTGTAGTTAGGTACTTTAATGTTATAATTAAGACTATAACGCCACCACGAGCGGGTAACATGTTTCTAGGTTAAAATTGGTCTCTTAACCGGTTAAAAGGCTCTGGTAGTTCCCACATTGCGAGAAAACAGACACTTATAGCAAAAATTGTTTATTTCTTATTTATATAAAGTTTTAATGTATTTTGAACTCAAATGAAATATTGTTATATTACAACTTTGGTCTATTATTATTTATGAAGAGCTAAGATATACCTACCTGATTAAATACCTTGTTCAGGAGTTATCGGGGAAACAGATATACACAAAATAAATATTTCCCCGTTTTATTTAAAGACACAGACCTTAATATCACCTGATAGTGTCCAGATATATCCAGCGATACATAGTATATTTTTTTAATTCAAAATGTTAGTATTCTATAATAATAAGTACCTACTTAAATTGAGTGTAGGTATATTTTAAAAATAGTGTGTAAGAAACTTTAAACATCAGTCATTAGTGGTAATGAGGAGTTGTGAAAACAGTTTGTTAGAAATACAAAACTGTTGTATTTATCTATCAACAGAAGTGGGTTTGACGGCTCTTTCCGAGTTAAACGTGACCCGTGATCCGTAGGGAATGACTATGTCAATTTTCATTTACATTATTATCCAGATCTACAATATTATTTACACAAGTTATATAATAAGTATATTTCCAGGGACAAATTTTTGTAATAAATCTATTTATTAACTTTGTACATCGTAAGCTACACAGAAACGGTATGAAAACTTAGTATTTTTTCAAATTTCTACCGTTTAAAGTTGAAATTATTTAATTAAACTAAATGTTGAACTTATTTATTTTTATTTCATTCACTACGAAATCATGGTTCATACCTTTTGGTATTCGATATCTTTTTTTTTTCATTTTCAAAGTATATGTATGTTCCAGTGGGTACTGATGGTTTCTACTAATCGTAAAAAAAAAACATTAAATGTATGATTCTATAAACTTTAAATTAAGCTTAGGTTATCAACTGTTCATTTATAAAATATGCAAACAAACGAAAGGAAGGTGAACTATAATTTATATTTCAGGTGGTATGCTTCTAGTATTAGCAGCATTACGAGCTACAGTGCCTTTTTCCCCATACGCTACTCACGGACCGCACTCGCCCCGTGCGGGCAGCACTCTGCTCAGTCAGCACGATTCCAACTTGCCCGACGTGTACTACAATGCAGCGCAATCTGCTGACGACAAGTTTGTACAGTGGACATGTTTTCGTTTGTAACTTATATTTACCGATATAACAGCAATTTTGATTTTGTCACTTTTGGTTTTTTGTTTGTTATTTAACGGTGTTTTTTTTTTACCTTTGCACTATGTTCTTGTATTGCACAGTCAATTATATAATAACTTATATAATTGCGAGTTTGTGTAATTCTATACTAATATTAAATATTTTTATATTTAGGTGTGAAGAAATGACAGTGCTAAACGTAAAGACACCAGAGCGATCTCGCAGTGAAACGCCCAAGCCTCGTCTTCTAGATCTATGACCTACTTTACAAGATACTTTACAAAATTCATTTATATTAATATAATGTTATGGATTTAAATTAAATTGTATACAGGCATACTTAAAGTTAATAGACGCATTTAACATCTTCATTCATAAAGATATCAGAGATAGCTGGGAAAGTTTTTATGACAAAACAAGTAAAGTAGTTGTTGTACATATCGTTATTGTCAATCAAGTACAGTATAAAATTCAGAATTAAAATCATTGTTAACAAAATATCTATTGCTTGTGTATAAATTTTTGATTTCTTACATCAATGACATTCATATTAAGTAGAAACCAATTACTTCAAAACTATATTTGAAAACAGAATCTTTATTTTATAATCGATAAAATATTTTATTATGATATTATTAAACATTATATTTATATATATATATATATATATATATATATATATATATATATATATATATTACGTAATGAAATAATCAATTTAGTACGTGATTATATATTAAGTAAACATTGTGTAATAATATTTCCAAGATATAATTTATAGGTTAAATGTTTGAGTGAAATAGACAAATCGACGAAGACATTATAAAAATATTTATTTTATACTTTTATATGTGCTTACAAACTGTGATAGCTATTAGCATAGATTAGTTACTTACATTTATATTGTCATATGTACGTGCTAAATATAGGTAAATTATTATGCATGTGTGGAATAAATAAAATATTTCTTTTTAATGGTTTTGAAGGATTTTTTCAACATCTAAACCTGTTTTTGACTTAATACGGCGTAATATGAATACGCCGCTTTCAGTATCTGAAAAAAGGAAATATTTATGTAATAGACAATGTTTTAATATCATTATAGAAAGCCTATATGATATATGTGAACAAGTTCATGAAGAAGTATTTTGAATAAACCTAAGCTTAATAAAATATAAACCTCAAATTATGCAAGAATTTGGTTTGATTCCTATGGTTAACCTTAAATGAAGTGTTTTTAAATTGTAATATTATTAACCTATAAGTATTTATTCTTTAAATACTGAGTAGGCACAATTAAAGTAAACAAGCAACATATATAATTATATATATATATATAATATATATATATATATATATATATATATATATATATATTATATATATATATATATATATATATCATACAATGCAAATAATTATTATCCGTTAAACATTTTTATATATTGTCTGTATCAAATTATCGAAATATAAAGTAATATTATAAATACGCAGCTAGGGATGTAGGTAGATACAGTACAATGGTATTATAATTTATAGTTAGTCGTGAAATTGGTGCAACTGCTGATTGGAAGACAATTGCAGCAATTAACGTCATCAAGAAAGTGATGTATGTACATATGTGTTCATATACACAGTAAAGTGTTACAAAGGATTGAATGGGTACTTATTTTTTCTTATATTAGTTGTAAATGATAAAAAGAATAAAATTATTTCTTAATCATTTCCAAAACTAAAATTATATATATTTTGTATACTTCTATAGAGAAGTATACACAATATATTTATTTGTTTAATTGACAGCTAAGTTTTTTTTATTTGATTTATAAAAACTCACTGATAGAAAGCATGTGTTGTCCATACAAGCCAAATTTGCTGCTTTTAAATGTAGTGGTTTCTGAGCTCTTATCATGGTTAGGAGCAACATACGGCGAAGGCGTGGCGACATGCGTTCCCATTTACACTGCATTACTGCGTCTGATACTAGACTAGCCTAGAAAAGGTTTTTTTATGTTAAGAAAGTTGACAGTAAACTTTCTTCAACAATCGTGGTCGTAGTTGCAAAATGTATCCAAAGTAACTTGAATCATATGCCATTACTATTCAGTACTTACTTGATGCGTTAATTCACTCCCAGTGAAACATTGTATGGCGAGTTGTACGATCATGGCCGCAAAGAAGGCTAATGAGATCACTAAACGGATTGATTTGAAACTAGACGCATCGTGCTGTAATCATGAGATATAAAAAAAATATAATACCTATAAATTCTTTTAACATTTTAGTTATTCATCATTCCAGCATATTAGCTAAAGAAATATGTGAATTGTTTTGACTTAAAGACATTTTTATTGCGTAAGGTAAACAATATAACTTGGTAGCTTCGCAAGCTGCTTATAGTACTTTACGTACCATGTTAGTAAATTGTGTACATATTTTCTTTATCCTCCCACCTGCCCGCGTTTTTCCTTAAATCACAAACTTTGCCACGATTCAAAATTTTATCGATTAATGAAATTAATAATAAGCATAAGAAATATACTACCAACCAACCTAATTTAAAAATTAAAATTAAAATCTCTACGACCTACAACTATAACATCGTACATTGTATAGTACTTATAATGAAAAAGTGTTTCTATACATGATATATATATATATATATATATATATATATATATATATATATATATATATATCTATATATATATTGAAATTATAATTACGGAGCATAAAATTATTTAATAAACTTTACGCATGAAATTATATTAAAATTAAAATAATTTGCAGAACAATTTGTCTCTGAAGTGGTATTCCTCTAATATATATGTAAATAATAAATAAAAAAGAACTTTTCGTGTTTTATCTTACCGAAACTTGCACCATTACCACGCAAATCGCAGCCATACTTGAGAGGAGTTGAGTCATAAAGCCATAGGAATAAGTCGACGCGAATTTCTCCACACAACTGGAAGTAAAAGACTGACTGAATACTAGGGACTTATCGAAAAATATGAATGAACTCTTTCATTTTGAGCAGAGGTGAATATGAAACGTAGATTATGTTGATTTAGGCGTGAAAAAAGTAACAGAGTGACAATATTGAGACGGTAATCCTTTGATATTGGGCAAGTCATATCCCACTAAATATTACCTTTGGTAATATAATATAAATAATTTTGCTAAAGAATATTTTATTTGATCATACGGACTATGTATGATATAGTATAGCAGTACTGGACTATTTGGATATTGGCTATTTTAATCTAAAACCTCGGGATTCTTTGTCATATATTTTTAAAAAAGTTATTAATACGGTTGCGTGCCTAATGCTAATATATATTATATTATGTGTACATACATCGAAATATAAGGAAACATTTCAAAATTATATTGTGTGTAAAATGATTAGAAATAAAAATAAGCCTAATAAATTTATGAAATAATTACTTTATATTAATCTACATAATATTTGTGGGCGCACTCTTATAATTGTTTTTTTAAGTTAAATTTAGTGTTAGCTTCTGCTCAATTTCTGCACTCTTTTGAACAAAATTGCTTTCCGAGCCGACAGTAGCTTCGTCACGGACTGACAATCCAAGAGTTATAAATATGTTTGTGAACAATGCCTAAATGTATTCATATGCTATATTGTTTAAATTTTATTGATATTTTCAGTTTATTAAATGTAATATGTCGGTATTACACTAAAACTTACGCGCATTTAATATAGTGTAATATTTGCAGCATCGTTTTACTTTTTGCTATTAATATTTCTATGTCTACTATATTTTAAGGAAAGAAACTTTGTCGTTGGCTGGCACGGGTTAAGTTTCAGGCTAATTTATGTCGCACTTTATTGCAATTTAAGGGTCGTTGCCTCCATACTGTTTGGTGCCAAAAGTTTAATTCAACTTATGTTTCGTGTCTTTTTACGGTAAACAATAAAGCGACTTATTTTTATCATCATCAAGCATGTTGTTAATAAATAATATATTGAACCGCTTATTTTGATATACGAGTTTTGTGGTTTGTCAACCACATAGATTTTTACATATAATGTAAATAAAAATAGTGACAACTTTTAAAGCATCTATTCGTTTGAAGTAATATTTAAGATATAAAAGTTCAGATTTTTTTCTTCCGAAATTCATGTCATATAACTTTATATATACCTAAGCAAAATTTATGTAAGCCAGTGTAACTCAAAATCAGATTTAAATTTAAAAACAAAAAATTAGGACTGTTAAAGCTAAGATCTAAGCTTTTTCAGTAAAAAGTAAAGCGATTGTAATGATATTCAGAGTGTAATGAATGATATACATACTTAATTAACTTTTGATGTTGGCGAATACAATTTTTTAATACGTTTTCTAGCGCAATTCCAATATCTCTATCTGTGTAGTATGCTTTAACAAGTTTTTCGTTAATGCGCGTTGGATCCGATTTGTAAATATCGTCAATAACAAGAGTATTGATATTGTTGAAATCTATATTTGTAGCTAAATAGGCAAGGGAGCGATCATAAGCAGTAATTAAGGCTTCCTGTAGTATGGCAAACTGTGAACTCATATGCAATATAAGAGAGCCAATAAATGTATCAATTGTCATAACAATATGGCCTGTCCATAGCAATCCTATCGTTTCGAGCAAAAACGTTGAGATATAAGATTGATCGTTCTCATATTTCCATGGAATGAATATAGGCTGAGGAAGTGTTCTTGGCGGTTTGGTAGCAGAATCATTAAGCTTAGCTACTTCAGCTTTCCATCGCAGATCCTGAATGATTCCATACACGTTTGTGTTTCCTATTGTCATCCATCCAAAAAAGACAAATGATGCAGTCAATATTTTTGTAATTCTTATGGTTTTTCTATTTTTATCACTGTTTTGATAAAAGTCCTGTAGACCTATATTTAAAGTATGCACTATATCTTGAATGTCGTCGTTTTTGAAGAAAAATATATAGAGTTTTATTAAAGTCAGGTCATGAGTAATGACAAAAGACAAAGTAAACATAAATCGGTCGAGATCTTTTTCGCCGATAAAGGGATCGATTGATTCAAGCCCCACAAAACCAGCGACCCAAATTAGTTGAGTTAGAATCGAGTAATATAAGTACCAACCAGGAAAATTTCTTGTATCATTCTCATCTGGATGATGCCACCAACCTAGTCCTAGGACACGTAGCAAATAGTAGTGTATTTCAAAATATCGCACTGGTGCACCTCGGCTCTGTGTTTTAGACATTTTTAAAAGTTTAAAATTTATTTAATTGGTTCTTTATAGTCTTAACTTAACACAATTGCTAGGCTTATACTCTCCAGATTGAGATTATTGCGCAATAAATAATTATAAAATAATTTATTATATGTTGATTCGCAATTAAATACTATGACAGCAGTTTCAGCAAAGTGCCGCTTCCATTTGTGCAGTAATCGATTGCCACAGTTTACATTCAAAAGTAAATATTCCCTCTAATAACTTTGACATCATGGACACAAAATTGTTAAACATTGAAAAAAGTATGCTTGGAATTATAATAATGGCTTCGTACAATAACGTTTGTGTAGGCTAAAAGATACGTTATTGGAATATATATTGATTAATACAGATTATGGAGCTTATAGCGTTGTAATATTGTAAGCTAATGATTAGGTATTCAATCCGTTTTATGCAATTTTATATTTTATTAAACAAATACGACTGACGACGAAAATTATAGCAGTCGCACAAAATAATAATAGGCTTACGCGATCAACTTGAAAGGTGTTATTTTAATAGAATATTAAATTTTGGGTAATTTAATTATTCTTTGAATTAATAAAGAACACAGATATCCTAAATTAAATTAGCTTACATGAAAAAATACTTTAATTATGCTAATGACTCTTATTAATTATATGACTAATTCATTCTTAAATTTTAGAAATAATAATGTGTAGGTGTGTGAAAAAAATAAAGAAATTTCACGAAAGAGATCAACAATCTATCATTGTGATAACAGTGAGACACTATGTAAATATTGGTGTCTTTTAAACCGGCTCTTTTTATATAACGCTAAACGCTGGAAACACGAAATTTTTTTCGCTCATGTATTGTCATATATTCTTTATTATATAAAACAAGTGATAAATAATAGTAAATACATACATGAAAACTCTCTATTATCCATTTGTATAATAATTTAAATATGATCATTCACCCGAGTTGGAGTCGAACCCACAAGCAATCACATTTACAGTCAGACACTATCCCAATGTGCCACGATGGCCTATTAATATATATATATATATATATATATATATATATATATATATATATATATAATATATTATTTATTATAAAATTAAATATTTATGGCTTTTGAACAAACTTTTTCGTTGACGATGTCCATATTTAGAAAGTATGATTTATTGTTGATTGTTTATCCTTCTATAGGTTTAATTATAATGTATTCTGTAAAGTTAAGTACATATAACATATTCTGTCTTTTTGGAACATATTTGCTAATAATTTTATTTTAATTTGTTTTCTTTTTCTTCCTATATTTTTTATGTCCTTTTTTATATTGGAAGTCGATTATTATTAAATTTATAATATATATTTGTAATTATATTTTTAAGATTGATATTAGATTTTATGGCATGTAAGTCTAAAACGTGCAAAACTGATTTTTTATTAATTTTATATATATATATATATATATATATATAATTATATATATATATAATATATATATAATATATATATATAATGAGCAAAAACAATATTCAAAAGGTTTTTGATTTGATTATTCTAAGCACTTTGTACATATACAGCAACTTAAAAATTTTTTACTAAGAAGAAATTTACTACGAACAAATTTAACATTATTATTTAAATAACAGTAACGTCGAGACGTCACAAGTGTAGTTCATAAAGCATTCTATCTTAGTACACATAAAGCAAACAAGCGCTTTATGTGCAGAGTACTGCCAGAAACAAAAAATCTTTCAATTGGCAAAAATGTTCGTATAAAATTAGTAAAAAATAATTATTATTTGAAATAAGGATAAAAATTGTAAACAGTTTTTATGATTTATAATATTAAATGTTATTATTTTTCTTATACTGATTTATAAATTATATCAATAGTATACAAAAAACAAATAACAATAGGTAATAAGAAAACATAAAAGAATAAAACAATATAAACAATTAAAATATATTATATAGCTCGGTAAAACTTGTAAACGAGCTTCACTAGTTATTGCTACAAATTAAGGACTAGGAAGAATTAGGAAGAAGTGGATGGCTCGTAAGCACAGTGGATGGACTTCTATTTTTTAAGCTAGATGATCTATATACATGTTTTAAAACTCTTATCTCTATCTATTCAATTAAATAAAATAGACCAATTTTTTTAGAATAATAAAATAGAGATCCGGAGATGTTAAATTACACACGAACGAAGTCGCGAGCACGTGATGACGTGTAGATGGTCCACATAGTAATCCACGGTTATCTGAAGTAGTATAACTATTAAATTATAATAACAACTGAATTAACATTAATAAAAAATATGAAAATTTATAAGACTACTTGTTTAGAATACTTGATTATTATATTTTAAACTGTGTTCTTTTAACTTTTATTAATACACTTGTTGTGTTATAATTCCTCCTCTTAATCAATAATGATTGATTATCTAGTAAGATGATTATTTTTATTATAACTAATTGAATATTCCTTTACGACACTTAATGTCGTATTATGTCTTATATGATAAATATATTCTCCCGTAAACATTTAGTAAACAAATTAGTTTAAACATTATATTATTGTCGAAAGAGGGTAAGTTTTGAACTTTTCTAAACAAATTTCACACAATATAGTATTAGAGCAAGACCCTTTTATATTGATTAATTCATTCTTTCATATATATGTACCACATACGCCTTTTTTAAAATATTTGTTTTAAAATTGTTCATTAAATTTAAATAATACTACTATACTTTCTAGGAAGACCAATGTCACCTGGTTATTACAGATAGAGCTACGTGCGATTACTTTATGGATCAATTATATAATAAAATTTAAAATCAATTACAAATTTTAATCTTATATAATAAGTGTACATGTAAGATACATTTCTTTCGTTTTTTTTCTAACAAGTATATTACTAAGTGAGAATGGAAAGGTTTTGTAAGTTATCAATATAATTTGACGAATTTTGTTTTTTACATTTAAAGGAATTACAATGATTATCAGGATGAAATTATCCAAAGAGATGCTTCATGTTCTAAGCAATTATCAATCAAATAAATAATTCTTATCTATCAGCTATCAAAATAAAAAGAAACTTGTGAATTTCAGTTTTTTTTATTTTTTAAGTACCTTTGGATTACAAGCTATTACCATACCAAAATTCATTATTACATACAATAGTTGTTCTAATATTATAATTTAAATTTAAATTTTTGTTAAATATTTTATGTACAGAATTGACTTTTTGGTCATTTATCATATGTATTGGTTATAGATAGATTAGCAAATACCGCTATAACGGTATGAAACAATTATTTTTTATATTTCAGCACGCTAATATGGTCACCTCAATATTTGAAGTTTGGTACTATGCCATTATGGCAGCCACTACGATTGCTTCTATTGCTATCGGTTTATATTTTAAATTTAGCGGTGGTAAATAAAACACTAATAGGGTGAGATAAAAATAACAATAATGGAAGTAATTTTATAACACTTCCTTATTGATGTATAATTTTAGGAATACTTGATGGCAGATCGAAACTTCTCAATATTTCCGGTTGCTGTATCTCTTATGGCCTCCTTCATGTCTGCCATAGCCCTCTTGGATGTTTCAGCTGAGAATTATTACTACGGCATGCATTTTGTTGTGATCAACTTGTTGTGATATCTTATGGCATTGCCACCCATATAGTTTCTCGGTATTATTTACCAGTATTCTTTGGTTTATAGAACATAAGTATTTAAGAAAACTTAGAGTTATGTTTGGACCACATATACGGCATCTTTAACAGATACATTACACGTGATATTATACAACAGAATAGTGTTGTATGCTCCTGACATTGTCCTAGAGGCGGTCACGGGCTTAAACAGACTTGTATCAATTCTGGTGGTAGACTTCAGCAGACTTCATCAGGTGGTAGACGGTTATATTTTTCAAAGTAAGTATTTCAACATATTGAACAATTACTTTTGCTGTTTTAATTTGTGTTCGTCTTAATTTTAATTTGTGTTCTTCAGCTTCTAAGATGTAAGGGAATGAATGTACAATAAAACTTATTTCTGGAATATTTTATGTACGTACTATTAGTCGTACTCCTGGGAAAGTAGCATCGACGCTGCTCAATAGTATTTTATAAGCGTAAATAAATTTATTTATTCTATGTAGTTTATCTTCGACATTCATATTTTTATCACTTGATTTCATAACTATAGTTTTATTATAAACTAGAACCTCACGTGAAATAATTCAAAAAATATGATACTGTTTAAGTAACGTAATTAGACATATTTACTAAACAAATCTTTAAAACTCATACTTAAAATTACACGGAGTGGAGTTATGCTAAATGTGCAATCCTGGTTAGATGTAGGTAGGTAATCATAATTTTTCCTAATAACTACAACGTATGTTAATTAGCACTTTGAGTCGATCTCAGAAGTACCTATGGTGGAATATGCTAGTGTCCAGTATGTTGAGCAAACGAGCTAATTGTTAAGTGATTTTATTTATGAAATTTTCAAATTCAAATCGCTTCATACTTCGGGAAAACTCTCTCAAGCCCGCTCAATAGCGCTCGTTATAGTGAAATCGATGCACACCTCTCTACAGATTTTCAATCTTCCTCGAAAACTCTCAAGACTGTCATGGCATCTCAAATGACATCACACCTTAACTAGCATAAACTATTCATGCCCTGTCACGCTTAGCAAAGTGGGACACTCGTTAATATTTTTACTTTTTAATATTTAAAATCACGTCCAACTATAATCATTACATTACACTATACAGTTGAAAGCTCAAATACAATTAAAATATTGATATACGTTCAAATATTAAAAGTTTGTACTTGATATCTATGTGTTTGTAAGCAGCTACAATGGCTCTTCACAAGGTGTGACGTAACAAATTCGATAAATGTTTACTGTCACGTGACAGACTACCTAAATTCATTCAAATCATAAAAAAACGCACAAAGGCTCATTACCAAAAGTGCTCTATACCAGGCAACCTCATTGTTAGGACCTACCAAAAAGAAAAGAACTGGCAAAATATATGATTATATATTACAAAAGATATGATTTCACTTATCCACACGTGACATCATGGTCCTCATGTGATTTCAGCCATCCATATATCTCATCATGATCCACATGTGTTTTTCCTCATCCACATCATGGTCAATATTTTATGTTACTCATCCACACATAATACCACGGTCTACATGTGATTTTATGTGTTCTCATCCTCATTCAAGAGGTCTCCTGTCTATACGCCATTGTGTCGCAGTCGAACTGAGTATCTGACTGCAAACGCAATTGGTTGTGTGTATAGCCCTCGGAATGTCATTAACATCTATAAATCTTCAGATTTATAGATGTTAATGACATTCCGTTTCCGCTCGTATAAATCTTCAAAGCATTAGCTTATACATGAAAGGGAAGGGATAGAAACGTAGAAAGGAAATTTATGTAGATGGAAAATACTAAATATAGTATTAGGTGGAAAATACTAAAGGGGATAGGATTTTAGAAAGGAAATTGATGAAGATGGAAAATACTAAATGAAGTATTTTAGCCTCTGAGGACAGCCAGGGCTAGTATCCTGACTGCAAAGGTGATAGGATTTCCAGTAGTATCCTGTCAGCAAGGGTGATAGGATTTCCAGTAGTATCCTAACTGCAAGGTTGATAGGATTTCTAGGTCAAAGTCAAATAATTTTATTCAAAATAAGAAGTTATGTGCTTCATTTTTTGAACGTCAAATAATTTACCACTGGTTCAAGACCACACAAGCACACCAGTTCTAAAGTTAATGCCTCAGATATGAGAAGAACCTGTGCTAGAAACTCACATGTTAATAGTTAGAAAAGATGTAAGTTATTGATTAACTTTGATTGATGCACTCTTATACATTAGAGAAGAACTGAAGAATGGAGATCGAATATGTAATGTAAAGGAATGTAAAAGATAAGCACGTTTGGAATAGAGAATAACTATCGCTTATGTATTAAGTATTGGAAAAGTGTTTGTATACAAGCCCTTCGAGGGGTCCTCATGCTTTTACGTGATTTTCCTCCAGTATCTTAGATAGTGTGTTTTCCCGACCTTTCTTACTACTCAATTTGGCTCCATAAATCTTTCATCATTCATTCATTACCATGCTTTCAACGTGCCCAAACCATCTGAGCACGTTCTATTGTATGTTAACTAGTTCTATTGTATATATATATATATATTGTGTTTCCCAATATTGGATGATAGGATTTTGATAGCTCACAGCCGCCATCTTGGTTATTTCACATTTGATATTTGTGTTGTTTTGTGTTCAGTAATGTTTGCCATTTAATCATGAACAAGTTCACGTTACCTCAACGTTTGGAAATTGTCCAAATTTTCTATCAAAATTCAAGAAGTATTGTCTCTACTCAAAGAGCATTTCGTACTAAACATGGTCGTCATGGTGCACCGTCTGAGCTCGCTATACGTCGCATAATCCAAAAACTGGAAAGTGAATATTCTTTGCACGATAGTACCAACACGACAACGGACAGGCCGTAGTAAAGAAAATATTGCCGCCGTATCAGCCAGTGTCGAAGAAAATCAAAATGTTTCCGTTTCACGACGTGCACAAGAATTCGGCTTATCCAGAATGACAAGCTGGCGAATTTTACGTATGAATCTTGGAGTACATCCATACAAGATTGTGTTGGCACAAGAACTCAAGCCAGCAGACCATCGATTACGTCGTGAATTTGCTGATTGGGCGTTGAAATGATGGAAACCGACACCGAATTTCATATGAAAATCACCTTTTTAGATGAGGCTCACTTTTGGCTCAATGGTTATGTAAACGAACAGAATTGTCGTTACTGGAGTGAGTCAAATCCAAGAGTGGTTCATGAAACACCATTACATCCTGAAAAATTGACTGTTTGGTTCGGATTATGGTACGGTGGAATCATTGGCCCGTAATTTTTGAAAAACGACGAAGGTCGTACTGTTACTGTCAATGGCGACCGTTATCGTGACATGTTGAACGATTTTTTTTCCTGAAGTATATGAAATCGATGCGGACGACATTTATTTTCAACAAGATGGTGCAACATGCCACATTGCGACCGTCACAATGGATTTATTGCGTGATAAGTTTGGTGAGTCGGTTATTTCTCACAACGGTCCTCACAATTGGCCACCAAGATCATGCGATTTAACACCCTTGGACTATTTTTTGTGGGGGTATGTTAAATCTCAAGTGTATGCCAATAAGTCAGCTACGATTCAAAACCTTGAACGCAACATTCGAGCGACTATAGCGGCCATACCAGCCGAAATGCTGCACCGAGTCATCGAAAATTGGACCGATCGTATTCACCAGTGCAAAAAAGTCGTGGCGTTCATTTGAACGATATTTTGTTTAAATCATAAATAGCATAAAATTTCCTATCAAATAAAGCCATTGAGCACGAAATTGGAACATATATTATTTCAATTTCAAATCATATCGTTCTTATTGGGAAACCCCATATTATTTAAATAGTGTATGATTTTATAATCTCTTGGTCAATTTAATTATTTCTTAATCGTTAACTAAATTACCTGTATATTATATTTTTGTATATAATTTTTAGTTAACTTAAGTAAAATTATGATTTAATTTTATGTATAATGTGTGTTATAATGTGTTTTATGTATAATGTAAGATAATCAAGACTTTAGTTCCTTACAGCATAATTTTATTTTAAGTTAATATTTTTAGTTTTAGCTATTTTCTTCAGGAAATTAAAGTCAATTGACCATCGACTGATAATTTTTTTCCTAATAATAAACCCACTAGGTTTACTTTTTATAGTCTATACATATAATAAAAATAACTGCTCCTTATATTTGACTTGTGCCCAATTCGAGACAATGAGCGAGGAAATGAAAATACTTTTAAATATTTCCCCGAATATCAGTTGAATCTTTAACCAATCGCATTTAGAATTAGAAACTGTACCAGGATGGCCTAGAGATATGTATATATCATATAATTACCTATTAGGTATTATTTAATCGTTTTATTAAAGTAGATTAAGTGACTCATTATTACATCAGCTATCTGCCGATGAAAGTAGTCCAGCCTTTCCAGAGATTAGCTCAACAAACATGTATAGAAAAAAAATTGTAATACATAATTATATATATAACTAATAAAAATAATATGTGGTATCTTTTTATATTAATACTCTGAAATTCACAATAAATTTAAAAGTAAAATAATTCGTTCTGTTACTTTATACAAAATCGTTTAATACTTTAAATACAGCAACATAAAAATGCATTTACTACGAACAAAATTAGCATTATTTAAATAACAGTAACCTAGAGACGTCACAAGAGTCGTCTAGAGAGCTATGTTCTTTTTTTATACACATAAAGCAATCAAGCGCTTTATTAGCAGCGTATTGCCAGTGACAAAAAATCTTTTTTATGGTGAATATGTTAATGTATTCTGTATATATAAATATAAAATATTTGTGATTCTTATTAGATATAAAAAATTAGAAAAGTAGAAAAAAACTGTAACTTCAACTTATTATTGCTTATTATATTTAATTTTGTTATTTTTTTATAACTATATTTAAGTTACATCGAAAATATGTAAAAACATAATAAATAGTAATGTGCTTAATTTTGTAACGTAAATTATTATATATTTATTTAATAACATAAACTATCTTAGGTGGCTATTTAATAAAGAAATGAAGCTCTATGTTGCTGCTTGTAAAAAATCGATTGACGTTTTGTCGAGCTTCCTATTCGCTGAACGATTATCGTATGATTTAAGAATGCTGTTATGTATAACCTCAAATCGCGTGTTGCTGCCTCCAATATAATACGAGTATAAGTCTAAAGTACGCTTTTCATTGGAAACTTCATTTCAGTGGACGGATTTGTTGAGCTAGGACGTATTCTATTTGTTTTAATATTATGAAATAATTCGGAAGATTTGCTCGTAGATATATATATATTTTTGTACATAAATTATATTAATGAATACAACGTTGTGGTATTTTTAACATTAAATATGAAACGGTGACCACTATATCCATTTTTTTTAGTATTAAACTAAAACTAAAGCAATTACTCGACATTCTTGCATAAGTCATATAAGCCGCGAAAATCTGTAAGTTTTAAATCTTTATTATTTTCTTTTAAAAGCTTAGACTTATAATTAAAATTAAATATCATTAATTTCTTATTTCTAAGTTTATTTTGAATTAATATAATTTTTTACTTTTTAATTTTGACCCGATATATGGTAAAGGCTGAACTTTTTGACCCCAAAACAGTATTAAGGTTCGCTGGCGTACTGCCAGATCTTATATAGTTGATAGTAGGAAACTAGCATAAAAATATAATGTTGCATTCAATTCACATACGGTAAAAAACTAAAGAAAACTTAGACAACTAAACTTAACCTAAATTGAATAATGAAAATGCGTATCGTATTTAGTCGCAAATAAAATTTGACTAAAAAATATGCACATAGCAACTTAAAATACAATAAGTAGGTTCGTGTATTTGCGTTGTGTATATACCTAATTGTAAATAAATTTTAAATTAGGTTTCAAAAATATTAAGTTATTTCTTATTAGGCGAATAATAACAATATCAGGTTTATACTTCGATAAACATACTGTTAACGTATTGTGTAGCTTCTTCGCGAAATCTAAAATACCAAAATTTTATAAAAAAAAATATTAACTTTAATATCTTACAATACCACTAGCATTATTTAATAAAAGTAAAAGATACGTAAAACTATCAGCATTATTATACTTAATATCACACCCGATTATTGGGACATACAGAAAGGCGTATTTTCATAGAGTTTAAAGAGTTTGGGAGTGATAGAGAAGTCCTATTTAGCTTTCAAACGTTTTTATTCAGTTGATAATGGTTTCTGTTTGCCAAATTAAGCATTTCAATACATTATCAGATGAGATTTATTATCCAAAATTATTGATTTTCATACGTTTACACTTATAAAATAGCAAGTGTTTATGTTTGTTTGTCTTTTATTCAATTTTTTTATTTGTTATTATTTTTTCTCGTTAAACAGAGTAGAGAGAGAACATTATCTGTATATATATATTGTTTTTCTTACTAACCTAATTTTGGAGCCGGCGGAATTAATATATATTATATGATTAATTAAACGTCGCGCATTGCCTTACCAGAGCAAGGAAAATAAAATAATTGAAATATAATATTTCCAATGGGAATCTAACCTACAGTCATTGCGTTTATAATTAGACGCTGTTTGTGTAATCTAAATATTATAACATATTAGTATTGATGCAAAAGCAACAGTGAATAATAGCTGACGTCTACTTAATATTTATACTAGAAATCTTTAATAAACCATTTTCCCCTTTCTACTTCGTTTCTATAAAGTTTGAACAATATGAGTTAATCAGCATTTTAACATTTTAAAATATTACAATTTTATTAGGTATATCCAAAAATTAATATAACGAACCCGTGGTATCGCAATCCTGCCTGACTGTGCGATGGCGTGATTGATTAAACAAAGCAAGACGGTAACGTACCTACAGACAAACGGTAAAACCAAGTTTTGGCGTTCTCTAGTTTCCTATTAATAAAATATAGTAAATTCTGATACGTGACCGTGTTTTCTATCAGTTTGACCATCCAAAGTTTTTTTAATGTATTAAAATCATAACAGCATATAGGAAAATTTTATTATGTTAGTAGTCATTATTCTTATAATTTTATTATTTAATAGAATTTGATGATATCAATAAACAAATTACGAAACCAATAGTCTCACTTAAAATAAATATTTTATAACCTTTCTAATAAAAATATAATTCAAATAAATGCATGATTATAACAATTAATATTTTTAATCACTTACAATCCTAAGTTATTTATTACATAGAGCTTAATGCAATTAGAATTTACAATATACTTTTTATATAATGAATTAAAAAGATTATTCTGGATTGCCGCAAACATTATTTAATTCAAATCTTTCGATATGTGAAAAGTTTTTAACTTAAATGAAACGTGAAATGTCAAAAAGTTATTTGCCGTACTGTGATGTATAGAGAATGTATTTATAAATGGGATGTATTTTGAAATTGAAATCAAAAATGAAAAATTTTGTTACATATTAATAATAAAGGTAACGCAAACGACCGATCCAAACAGTTCGTAGTTTAATAACGAGACATCTACATACGTACATATGTGTACACGTCTTCAGTGATGTATTGTCACCTTTTCTGTATTGTCTACACAAGAGGACCGGCACAGTACCGAAACAATTGTGTCAATCAAAACTTCAAATTTCATTTTAAACTAGAGTCCACAAGATTTTTCGTTAATTTACTTGGTGATTCTTCAATTGCTTGAAGGTAATAATAAGTAAATTAGATAGTTTGTTTTGTCGATACGCTGACATTGAGGATATGCAAATTTTCATATAATTTTCGTTTTCATGAAGTGTCGATCGTTAAATAGTTATATAAATAAATTTATCCAAACACGGGTATACTTGTCAATAACCTATCGTAAAAAAAATATAATGAAATATGTGAAATAGAAATTGACATGTCCAGTCATATCTAGTAACATCAAAAGTTCTTTGCACTATCACGTATTTGCTGTAAATAAAGATTCATAAGCATTAATATTATGATAGAAATGTTTGTCCTTGTATATTTAATAAGCAAATAAGTCTTATTCATTTTAAATAACGAACGTGTAGCAGGCTATTTATTACGCATACTAACAGAACAGAACTACATACGAGTATATGTTAAAATTTACAAACATTAAAATGATATATATACATTTGATAGTTAAGAATTTTGAAAAAAAAAATGACTAATATAATATAGATAAAAGCTTTAGTAGAACGTAGATTTTTCGAACTTTATTTTGAAAGAAACTTTGTCTTAGATATAGCGACCAATGATTAAAATAATTGCTTCAATCAAACTATTCATTAGTTGCGGTACGCGCGACATTGCTTAAACAGTAGGGCATTGTGCTACATGATTGTAAGAACAATTTATTAGAGTTAAGATAGATTTATTTGTATGTGTATATGTTTATTCATCATTTACGATTTATTGTTTAAGGAAAATAATAATTTGTTCTGCAGTATAATTAATTATAATTTTTATGGTGATACATTTAGACTTAAATTTTTAAATTGTATTATTCCTCTTGTTCATTGCTCAATATAATTGTCACTGATGGAAGAAATAAATAAAATAAAAATAACACCTATTAGATTAGACTAAGAAATGTAAAAGGCGATATACATATTGTAAATATAATATTTAGATAGACGAGTGAAATACAACAACAACAATAAATACTTGATTTTGCTTTTGCAGAGTAGTTTTTACTAACGATGTACAAAAATAACAAAATCATGTTCTTACGCTAAATATGTTTGTTAAACTTCCCTGAAATAATTATTTATTTACAATTACCTCCTTAAAAATATATGTATAATGGAAACTACTCATAAAGATATGAATAGAGATATTAAATAATAAAAATTATTATTAACAATTATATTTTAAAATATCTTATGATAAAGAAATAGCGTCTAAGTATTTATCATATTTTCTGCAGCTAGAAATGGAGTGGATACACAATTAAAATCATTTATAAATCTTCACTAAACTACCAGTCTAGACTGGTATTAGAATTCTCCGTATTTATAACCAGTTAACATCGCAAATATTACGGACGTTCACGAACCAGTCAAAATAAACGATTGCCAAAATGCACATGGAATGGATGTAATAAATAATTTTGCCATTTAAAGGGACGCTTACAATTGAAATTTTATTATTTCTTTTATTTATATCAAATTATAAGAAAAATGTAATCATTAAAGGATCGTGGCGCAGTGGCAGCATAACGTCTGATTGTAATCACGATTGGTTTTGATGTTTATTCTCTCTCCGAGGAATGATTGATTATATATAAAATTTATTTTCAATTCTTTGCTCTGGTAAGAAAAAGCGCTTCTTCGTGTTCACCTCGAGTCTAAACGGAAAGCAGTCAACGTGTGGCTTGACACTAACTCTGACTGTCTCTGGTATGTGGGATAAAGGGTGAATTTGAAATGGTTATATTGGCAGTGGCTGTAATACAGGCACATTTTATTTATGTATACTTTATTGTACTCTTTAAAAAACAACAGAAAAGGAAGAAGAAGAAATAACCATGACATTAAATAAACAAGTGGAGTATAGAAGCCTTATTGATAATTAGCGATTTCCCAGGCAACCTTTGGTTTAGTAGATGTTAGGAAAAATTAAAATAGTGCATTATATTTTACATCCTAGTACATAAAAGTTATAAACAAATGTTAATACAATCACTAAATATATAATGTAAAATAGACTAATACATGTAGTTAATTTTTTCTTTATTTTTATGCATTGTCTGTATTTGCTAGGTATATAGAAAGTACTTAATAAGAAATTCATTATTTCTTAATTTTCATTTTAAAGACATAATTTGTTGATTAGCAGAATATCAATTGTGTTTGAAAAATCAAAACCAAGGAGAACTTATATAATAAGTGTAATATATATATATATATGGACACAAATTTAATAAATTTATAATATTTAGTTTAATTAATAATTATTAATTATCAGCCACCATCCTTGGTGAATGAAATATTTGATATATATATATATATATATATATATATATATATATATATATATATATATATATATATATATATATATATATATATGGACACAAATTTAATTAATTTATAATATTTAGTTTAATTTATAATTATTAACTATCAGCCAACATCCTTGCTGAATGAAATATTTGATTTTGATCTTTGTTTAATTTCAGCTTATCAAGATGGACCAACCGATATTTGGCGTCTGGGACTACGCCATTATGGCAGCCACTATGATTGCTTCTATTGCTATAGGATTATATTTTAGATTTAGCGGTGGTAAACAAAAGACTAATGAGGTGAGATAGAAATAGCAATTATGGAAACTTATTTTTAATATATTTATAACACTTACTTATTAATGTATATTTTTAGGAATACTTGATGGCAGATCGGAATCTCTCAATATTCCCGGTTGCTGTATCTCTTATGGCCTCCTTCATGTCTGCCATAACCCTCTTGGGTGTTTCAGCTGAGAATTATTACTACGGCATGCATTTTGTTGTGATCAACATATCTTATGGCATTGCCACCCCTATAGCTTCTCGCTATTATTTACCAGTATTCTTTGGTTTACAAAAGACTAGTACCTATGAATACTTAGAGTTAAGGTTTGGACCACACATAAGGATGTTGGCATCTTTAACATATACATTACAAATGATATTATACAACGGAATAGTGTTGTATGCTCCTGCAATTGTCTTAGAGTCGGTCACGGGCTTAGACAGACTTGTATCAATATTGGTGGTAGGACTCGCGTGCACATTCTATTCATCTTTGGGAGGAATGAAAGCAGTTGTCTTCACAGATTTATTGCAATCCCTACTTATGTTCGGTGCTGTTTTCAGTATAGTAATATTTGCGTCGATACAAATTGGCGGTTTTGGTCAAATCTTTGTAAAAGCAAACGAAGGCGGGCGTTTATATTTTACAAAGTAAGTATTTGACCACATTCATAATTTTATATATTGTAGTTATCACGTATTTATTGATATTTGGCCTTTTCAGTTTCAGTATTGATCCAACGGAGCGAAACACGTGGTGGTCATTGACACTCGGTGGCTGTATCACATATCTATCTTTGTATGCAGTAAATCATACGCAGGTTATTGAACATGATATATATATATTAACATATACAAATAGACTTAATAAGTGCATCGAGTAGTAAAGATGCAGAACATTTTGTAAAGTAAATAAAGACATACCGTCACTAAACCCGCTAAGCTATGAGATATGATTAATTGCTTCTCAAGTTTGATAACAATATTTAGCTTTTTAATTATAACTGCGTATATATATGTACATATGCACATATTCTAAGTGCAGCAAAATATGTATACATAAACGCAACGATTGTTGCAAGTTCGATTCCCGCTCATGAAATAATTACATTTAAATTATTTATCGTTCCAGTAAAACAGGTATTTCAGCGTGGAGCGACCACTATTCAACACGCAATATTTTTTAGTCTCAAAATATATGTTCATTTTAATTTTTTTCAAAAATTGAAATTTTAATAATTATATTTTTTTCCAACCAGGTACAACGACTGTTAACAGTCAGCACTTTGAGTCGATCACAGAAGTGTCTCTGGTGGAGCTGGCCAGTGTTAAGTGTGTTGAGCATCGTCACTTGCATCAGTGGTCTTAGCATATACGCTGTTTATAAAGACTGTGATCCATATACCAGCAAACAAATCGCTGCGGTACGTAACCAAAATTGTTACAGTCAATAGTCGTGGAATTCGAATATTTAATGATTTAGTTTAACAAATATTGGGTTAGGACACAATGTACATTACATATACAGTATATGCAGGTATATCGATATGTGTAAAACTTGTCTACTTAGCAAAATACTTGTTGCAAAATTGTTACTATTAGGTGATTTAATATTGTACGTAAAATATTGCATCTTAATAAGTACTTCGTCTTATCACATCTCGTTATCACCGACAAGGACAATTGTACGGGATTAAACTCGCAAGTACTATATTTGTTTATACAATTATGATATGATAAGAACTCAAACTTTTAAGATTGATAAAATCAAAGTTTTTTTCCGATTGCTTCCGCGTTTTTTACATTTTTGATTTGATAGTATTTATCTATTATTTCTAATACATTATTAAAAACAATACAAATATAAGTTGTATAGGTTGTCCTTAACGAATACACATAATTAGATTCATAATTTGATATAATCATTACGACTAGACTTATCATTATGATAAACAAAAATGATTTCTTGCGAGGTTATTGCTATCTATTGCGAACTGACTTTTGATTGAAACATGTAATACTAAATAAATAAAAAAAATGTTTATTTTTGTAAAATGCTCATTAGAATTATTTGGTTACATGGAACATGAATTGTAACTGTGCCATATTTCATACGTCCCCTTACCTTAATTTTGTAAAACATTCGATTCGATGCCGAAAGATTTTTATTTAATTTACATTTATATATATTATTTTCATATTTTTTAAATAAAATTTTAACAGGTAGATCAAATAATGCCATACTATGTAGTAGAGAAAATGAAGTCCGTACCAGGACTCGCCGGGTTGTTCGTGGCAGGCATATTCAGTGCGTCGCTGTCGACGATTTCGGCAGCGTGTAATGCTCTCGCCGCTGTCACACTGACAGACTATATTAGTAGGTATGTTGTTTTATTATATATATATATATATATATATATAACTTATTCATTTTTAAAAAGAGCGGGATTCGTTCTCGTGCCTAACCCATCTCTCTCATAACCCATCCCATCAGAAAAATAAATTAAATATAAACATTTCCTCTAGTATAAGTAGAATTTGCAACTATTGTGTGTTCACGTAATCTCTCCCCACTGCATCATGGTGGTATGTGTGACAATTATATACATTCGTAAAAGCTAATAACCAATATGAAAAGTCAACTGCTTTGGAAATTGATAATCGCTTATTGGCAAACAAAGTCTTAATGTCAAGTGTCAAGATAAGAAGCTTAATATATTTTAGGAAATAAATTGACTATTATTGACTATAGATATATGTTCACGTATTGTCCCGCGTAGCAGGGTTTTCAGAGACAACCTAGTGTCAAGAAACTGTTGACTGCTTTTCACCTGAAATCGTGACAGAGCGGAGAAATGAAAATACATATGTAAATGAAATGTGATCATCCCTCCGAATGGAAATCGAATCCACATCCAATCGCGTTTACAGTGGAATGCCGTGCCACTGCGCCATAATTTGCGATTTTATATTAGCGATATGTGAAAAATAAACACATTATCGCTTTACAACAAGTTTTATATACGATGATATAATAATGATTCTACTATATAGATGATATAATAACCATCTACATAGTAGAATCTGCAGTACAAGGTGGAATATAGGGCAAACGATTGGTAATTTCATACATCAAAGACTTAACTTTAATTATTAGCTCTCGTTTTTTACCCGAACGTTTATTATATTAATGACAATAAAACAAATAATTATATTTTTTAGCTTTTAATATCAGGTTTTAAAATTTTAAAAAAAATGAGATTTTGGTTTTCATATCGTTTAAATACCAATATTAGCTTCAAGAATAAGTTACGCCCAACACCGTTAGTATACTTATAGAAAATCAAGTTCATAAGTCAAAAAAAAATTAAATATTATATAAAATTAATAAATAATTAATGGAATATATATATATACATAAATATATATATATATATAATATATATATATATATATATATATATATATATATATATATATATATATATATATATATATATATATATATATATATATATATATATATATATATATATATATTCCATTAATTATATTAATTATGAAAACTTCATTTTGAAGGTGGTGTACAATAAATCCTACATATGTTCCGTGGTTGACAAAGCTAGCAGCGTGTGCGTACGGGCTTTTGTTCCTGGCTCTTGCGTTTTTAGCTGAACACTTGGGTGGAGTACTGCAAGCCGCCCTTACTATATTTGGTGCCCTTGGAGGACCTTTATTAGGGCTTTTCACATTAGGAATGTTTACTACGTATGCAAATGAGAGAGTGAGTTGAGATTTGTAATTTTATTGTTAAAAGTATTTTTTTATCTAATAATAATTAAAATTTTTTTTATATTTTTATATAGGAATTAAATCCACACAGGATTTAATTCTTAAATAAAAATCGTATTTTTACTGGAACTTACTATTAATTGAATATTTACGTTGCTTTACAACGCTGAAACTTTTATAAAACTTCGACTATTATAATTCTAAATATGAGAATAAGACATTAAAATAATTCTCGCAAAATTATCTTATATTTAAAATTTCTTAGTAAGTGTTTTTTTAATATTTAATTATAATATTTAAACAAATTTCAGGGTGTATCAATCGCTCTAATAACTGGTATGGCGACCACTCTATGGATCAGTTTTGGGGGACCTCGCCCTTCACCTGTAAAGCTACCTGTTAGTGTTGATGGGTGTTCGTTTAATGTGACCTTGAACCCGCCACCCCCTCCAACCACTGATTACTTCTATCCATATAGAATATCTTATTTGTGGACTAGTCCTGTGAGTATTTTATTCTTTGTATCTATTTTGATAATTAATGAGTTTATTAAATTAATACTAAATCGTTTACTTTTTTGTTTTGTTTGTTCAAATAATTTAGAAAATTAGAACATTTATCGTAGATTGATGATGTATCCAGATAATATGAATACTTTAAAAAATATATAAAGACTAAGGCGTTATTACATTATATACATACTTTGTATATGGTATTTCATTAAAACTACTGTTAGTGAAATAAATTATAATAGTCTTTAATATAAAATTATTAATTTATTAAACAAAAAACGAGAAAATAACACATTAGTTTATTAAAATATTGATTTTATTCGTCAATAGTTTCTGAAGCGGTAATACACGTACATTATCCTTGATAATTTCACAAACTGACAGACGGACCGTCGAATCTTAGTAATACGATCGTTTTCTCTTTGGGTACGAAACCCAAAAAGGAATAATAAAAGTCAATTAACATATATAGGTCATTATTATCAGTCCTAATTTAATTACGAAATTATTTCCAGATCGGTCTGGTCTGGGTATTAGTGGTAGGATCAGTAATATCTTTAGTATGGAAACAAAAGCAACCATGGGAAAAAGCGGGCCAAAAACATCCTGACCCCGCACTTTTTACCCCTCCTTTAGCAAGCAGACTACGAGCCAAATATGAGAAGAAATCTGCTGTACAGGTATTTATATTAATATGTATATTGCTTCTTTGCATGCATGTGAAATGGGATCATTTACTTTAAATCGCTAATAGTTGCTTCACAATTATTTTCTTTATTTTTACTGTTATAACTTCAGATACATTGTTATCTGAAGTTATAATAGTAAAAATTACACGAAAGATTTTTAATATTGAAATATTTTTACTGTTATTTTTACTTTCTCTATTTAATTTAAAACATAAATATATACTATGTGCTTACATAGTAGGTGGGATCTATACTGTGAAACTATTGATATGAAAAAAATAATTTGTGTTAAAGCACATTGATCAAACTATACATACAATTGTAAAAAAGGATATTTTTTTCTACTTAAATAATAAATTATGTATTAAATACTTAATACTATTTAATATATAGTTTATTATTTAATTACTTTGTAAATTATGTAAATTTAGTTTTGGGTTTGTTCACGCTTCCATCATTTCTTCATATCACAGTAGAGTTCACTGGTTAGTTTGTTTCTAGATGGACACCCGCTTAGCACAATGATTGATTCTGGCTTCTATGGACTTTTTTGCTTGTCAAGCTAAGGTTGGTAATACGCTAAAAATTTATGTTTTTTATTGATTATATTATTATTTAAATTTAATTTATATTTAAGGTAAATAATTGATTTTTAACTTGTGTATAATTTTCTAAATGTTTCGTACTTCTGTCGTCTTTCTGTGACGTTTTTGCTTCATTGGTATTGAGGGATAAAATATTAATTAATATTTATATATAAAATATTTTAATTACTTCCTAAATTACCTGTTTTATATATTTTTGTACATATAAAATATATATTTTGTTAAATTAAAAAACAAACAGTTCTCCTTTATCCCGTATAACTAAGTAGTCGAAGACAACCTGGAGATTAGACTGAATTAGAGTTAAATTTAGTCTAAGTTGAATCGAAATCGAATGGGCATCGAACCCACAACCAAGGCTAAGACGTCACACATAAGACATTGTTTTTCAAATTTATTAATTACTTTACTTATAAGAAATTAATTTTATTGATTATGTTTCAGTGTGAACTTTTAGCCCAAGAGAATCAAGATTGAAGTTCCTTCTAGGATCGGCATTAATTTATTTTAAGTATTTTAATTTAAATAACCATTTGACATTTGCCTGATATGTTCTCGTTAACTTACTAGATACATTTATAAAATCTTTTTTAATAAACGAATATATGTATCTCGTTCGTTACTATAAACTTATTAAGCAATAATGAAATTGACCTAACAAAAATAGTTATTTTATTTACAACATTCCACATCTCAAAGTTATTTAAATTTTACAAAATATTATTTTAAACATATCTTACTATAATACAAAAAATATGTTATACATTGAAATATTTATTATTTATATACTCACATGTAGTAATATATGTAGACGTACTGAAAGACGAATAACAATATTAATGTATTATCTTGACAATAGAATATAGAGCTGTGATTTAGAATATTATAAATATGTGTATCCCAAATTGACTTTAAGGATTATGAAATTTATAAAAAAAATGTTATTTATTTACGAGAATAATGATACAGTAAATATATTTAATAAACTGAAGTAATGAGAATGAAAGAGTACTTATGTATACTAATGTAATAGTTTTTATATTTCCACCACTGCCATGTGTTTTACAACAAAAATAACAGCATCATCACTATATTTTTCTATAATTGTAGATCATTGTTTGTTTGTTCATAAGAATTTATTATTTGACTGCTTAATTTACACTAGAGTTTTTGTTTAAAATATCACTAGAAATATATATGCACATTTTTATAGTAGATATTTTCTCAATTTTGTTTGAAAATATGTGATATTATTTATATTAATATATTACTTAATTTATCTTTATATTAAATATAAATAAAAAAATATGAAAGTCTCGTCAATTAAGTTCAAGTCAAGTTTTTTATGACTTAAAATTGTTAGTGGTGACAAAAAAAAGGTTTATGAAAATTATATAGCCGATATGTAATTTTAAAGCATTTTATGTGTAACTTTAATTTGTAATAGTTATTATCCTAAAACAATACTTTTTAACATTAATTGTTTTATTTGAAAAAAAAAACGATATACATATATTGGATATTTTTAATGAATAACCCATTAAAAATATCCAGAAGTGATTCTATATTTCATTTGTGCAATGAAATTGTATTAAATATAATGTCATTTTAACAGAACAGCCATATAAAAACATACATAAAATACTTAAAGACAAGATAGTAGGTAATATTCATGAAAAATTATTAAAGAAATATGTCTCTATTACTGAAATGTCAAGGGAACATTAAATGTAACAAAAATACTGTTTTGCTTAGTGATCATATTTAAATAAGCTAAGGGGTGTCTCAAAAACTTAATTTATACATTTTACATATCGTTCAGACGTTCTACAAGACTATCATGAGAAAAATTATTTTTTATACTTTTAAAATAATAATAATTATTTAATATTGATATTTTATTAATTTATTTGCTATTTATGTAATTAAGTCTCCTTTTATAATTAAATTAATAGTTTGGAATGACAGTCTTAAATTAATTTTTAGAAATAACATTTTAATTTTATAATACTTATGATGTAAAGTTGTATTACATATATTTTGGGAAATAATTTTGTTTTTTTACCTACTACTATTTATTATTATATATTTATTCGGCCAATATTTGTGTAGGTATACTTTAATGGTTTATATATTATAAATATATAAAAATTGAAGCTTAAATTATAAAGATAAAATATTTGTCATTATTTTAAATTTGTCTTAAAAGTACTAAACAAGTAATGTTTAAACTATATGAATGAAATCCTTAAAATCCTCATGCCACATATTAGTAGAAGAAATAATGTACTTCCCAATTTGTAAATCGTTAATAGAGCATTTGTGAAGTAATCAATCGCTTAATTGGAATATAATAGCAATGATAAAAACTAACCATATAAATTTATTAAAATATTTTACATAATTTAATAAATGAATATGGTTATCAATTCAAATCAATTTAGGGGCTTGTTTATTTTTATTATATAAGCATTAACTTATAACAAATATATCATTATAATATGATATGCTCGCTCTGACTACTACTAGTGTAGTAGAAAAATTTACATGTTTCCTGAATATTGTTTTATACTAAATAATATTATAACATTTCATTGATACATTGTTTATCAATTCCTAAGTGAAAAAAAGAAATATAAAAACATACAAACAAAAAAGTTTATAGGCTTTATTAATTTTTTAATATAATATTCTTACATTAAAGTGAATTGAAAACAATTAATGTGTTGTAATTGTATTTTATTCAGTGAGCTCCTCTAACCGTTCCCGTAAAAACATATTCTGAAAATTTAATTTTTGTATCAGTTACATTCATGTGTATATACCATTTGTCATTATTATGTAGGCATATACGAATATGTATTTAAATACAATTTAATAAATGAAGAATTGTCATTAAAAGTTAGTAATTTTTGAAATTAACAAAAAGTTTTTAAAATTACCTCCATGGACAGTCGTTCATTTTTCTCCATTGCCATGTTCAACATTTCCTTACATTTTTGTAATAGCTCATCTTTTTCCATTATACTCTTCTTGAGATTAGTTATTTCAGTACGATACGACTCATCGTTGCTTCTTGCCTTTGTACAGAAAAAAAATTAATGCGTTTTTGTTTTCATGCACTTTGCGCATTTTATTACACATATAAATAGGTACATAACATTAAATTTACTTTACTTTGATCAGTAATGTTTTTTCTGAAATAAAATATTTTACTTCTAGTAGGATTTGTACCTACACCCAATAAATAAATAATGGCATATATCAATTCAATTAGAAAATAATAAAAAGAGAAGCTATTATTTAATACCTTCTCCGTTCCACTCTTAGCGCTTCCGGGTCTGGAGTCAGTTCGTCTGCTAGAAGTTTGCGTTTTTTGCTCAGCTTGTAGTTTACTAACGAGACCTTTATATAAAAAAAATTAAATATTTTTAATAAAGGTATATTTCGAATATATATTTTACAAAATTTGAATGACGCTTAAATAAGGGCTTTCTAAAATATAATTAAGGTCAAGTACAGAATTAGCTTCACGTTTTATCCCTTGCGGGATAGTTTTTCGAAGGTCACCCGAGGTCTCCCCCGACCACTCGTACCACTCACCTTGGCTTCCTAAATCTTTCTTACCATTCTTTCATCACTCATTCTCTCAACGTGCCCCAACTACCTGAGCACGTTCTTCATCATTCTTACTCCACGTTTCTCTGCCGTATAACAACGTCGGTATCTGCTTTGTTAACAGCAAGACGTGCAGGAACGCTGACGTTTTGCCGTCGCATCAATGCAGCAAGAGCACCGTTAACCCTGTTACCGGCAGCAATACGCCTTTCCACATCCATTATCTTCCATCTCTACTAAACAAACTTCCCAGATATACCATCTAATTCACCCTAATTTCGCATTTCATTCTTTCTTCGTCTCTTTCAAATACTAGAATTTAAGTTTTACTCGCAATCAGATTTAGACCATTACTTTCACACCCTTCTTTCAGATTGGTGACCAATGCCTTTAACTCGCATTCAGATGATGCAATTAGCACCGACTTTCACTACTATGCCACTATCTTTCACTCCTTGGAGACAGCTGTCCAAATACAAATTGAACAGCCAAGCTGACATGGCGCAGCGCTGTTTGACACCCGATTAAATATCACACTGAAGCGACATGCCAGCTCCTCCTTGTACATAGAGATAAAGAGATTTTAAAACCTGCAACAAGGGGCCGTTCACATTGTACCGGGGTAGCGTCCCCCATAACTTTTTTCTATTTAATTCCTTTTTTATTTCCTTTTTTAATGCCTTTTCTAAATCCACAAAAGCACAAAAAATCTTCTGGTTTACAGCCAATAACATTTCCGTGACCATGCGGAGAGAAAAGACCCGATCCAAGCACCCTCTTCCAGGTCTAAATTCTCCTTGGGCCTCCCATAAAAGACTCCAAGATCACTCTTGCATACTTCTCGTTAAAGTTTTTGCATAAGTTTTAGTGCCCAAGCTAATCAAACTGATAGCTTGCACAGTCTATCTGTGAACTTTTGACTTTATAGAAAGGCACGATGACTGCACCTCGCCGATCATCCGAGGCCCGAGCATAAATTGCATATAAAAAAGAACAAGTCCAAGATGCGCGGCACATCACATTTGATTATCTCTGCAGTAACTCCATCTGCTCCCGCTGCCTTACCACATTTCCGACTTCGTATAGCATTTCTACTTCTTTTATACGTTCCCACGTATACATGTGAACTTGTTCCGACCCATCCATTCAAATCACCACATACTTGATTTTCCGTTCCCTTTTACACTTCTTAGAACTTCCCTGACACTCTCCCAGAACTTCTCTAGATCACTTGATAGAGCTAAGGATACCGGCGCATACGCCACTAACAAGAATATTCTTGTTATCCCCAGCTTGAAACGAATCCAGAGCAGCCTCGGGTTGATCGCCTTATATTCTACCATTGCACTCACCAATTGAGAGGACACCTATACCTTGAAACCCTCGTTCACTTTCTGGAACTCCCACCTAGAAGGCGACTCGGTTGCCCGGCAAATTGGTCATGCTATTGCATTTATTAAGTGCATTTATTATTTAGCTACTAAATCATTTATATAAGTAAGTTCATATCTTAGTAAAATAGATCTTAGTATGAGAGGAAAGCAGCTACTTTTCAGGTAAAACGCTGCGAGTGATTGTGTGTTGAGAAAGAGAGATCATAGAGGATCTAGTGTCAGAACAATGGTATTCCACTTTTCACCTATTCCACTATCCTAACATTAAGCGAGGGAGAAGAGTTTAGAATTAGACAAAATGAAAACAAATGAACGAAAGAAATAAAGAAAAAACGGTAGAAATATAGTAAAGGTGGAAAGAATGAGTGAGAAGTATTGTTACCGCGCAGTGTGAGCACGGTGTGTTGCAGCTGCGCGGCGCGCTGCGGCGGCTCGGCGGCGGACGCCTCCAGCGCGCCCACGCGCGCCGACAGCTGCGTGTTCTCCTCTTTGAGCATGTTGCAGTAGCTGTGTGTGCAGTGTGAGAAAATTATACATCATATTTAAATATCAGTGACGCCATTTTAATTTAATTATAATATCTTTTATTCTCAGAAACGCTCGGCCTAACAATTGGCATATAACGTGTTAATAATGGTGGAAAGTCATTGTGAGATACTGGCGTGTTATGTGATGTTATAACGATCATCAAATAAATAAATTTTAGTTAGTTTGTAGCAATATTCTATACATATATTAAGAAGAAAGTGATCATCAAGTAATTGGAAATATCTCACTTTTTCCAATATTCTAGTTCTGGTGCCATATCGTTCTTCAATGGTGATTTTATTTGGGCCTCAAGCAAAGATGATTCCAGCTTAAGTATTTGTCCTTTGAGTGCAGTGATCTCAGCTAGAGATTTCTCATATTCAGATATTAATGTTTCATTCCCCTGGAATCGTAATTTTAATTATTTTTTTAAATTAAATTTTATAAACCCTAACGTTAAAGAATTTATTTCCACATGTATTTTCAAATCGCATTATAATCCACTTGGGTCAGGTGGACTCGATGATCCTTAATACTTTCAACACAAAAAAAAAACAATTTCACTCTTTATTCCGGGTATTCTTCTATAGCAACGGGTTGCTAACTCTTTAGTGAACATGTAGTTATCATAAAAATGATTATAAGACTATAATAAAATATATATTTTATACTATACCCGTTGAGCAAGTTCGAGAGCGGCAATCCGGCGTTGCTGCGCCTGTACGCGGGCGGCGAGCGCGTCGTCCGACACCGCGGCGGAGCGCGCGTCCGTCTCCGCCTCGCGGCTGCGGAACTCTTTCTCTGATGCTTCGGCGTCTTGCTTCTCTATTGCCAAGCGTTTCTCTTCAGAATCTTTTAAAAAATAAGTACAAAATCTATACATATTTTCTAATATATTAAGGTAAGGAAACATAGAATTTTAATTAGTTGAGTACATTACTGTTAAAACAATAAAATTAGAAAATACATTGGAACTGATTTTACTGAAATTAATATAATTATTTGTTCATATTTACTATACAACAAAATTAAAGTTAATAATTAAAAAAAGACTAATGTTTGAGGCACAAAAAACGGTCTTATCACGTTCTGGATACTGCTGAACTCAGCGATTTTTTTTATACTTACGTTTATCCTCATTGAGTTTTACAAGTAAAATGCGCTTTTCTTTTTCAAGTCTGGCCACAGCTGATTTGGCTAGGTTCAGGCTTGATTCTAATTTGTTGACATCTTGGCATTTTTCTTCGTAACGTGCTTGCCATCTCTCTGAAGCCTGTTGTGCTCTATATTATATAGCAAAAATAATATAAGTTAAATAAATATTTATAGCTTGTAAAGTAAATGAGGCAATTTATAAATATAATATTCAGAGTACAATACAAATAATTAATATGAATGATGATACAATGTATAATTAAATTTGTGTTTAAAATGATGTTTTACGAGTATGATGTGATAAAACTTACACACATACATGTATATAAAAATAATTTTCATTGTAAATCATGTTAAACTACACAATTGAAGTGTGCTTGAGCTTGGAGATATTGTTTTGTGTAGAGTTGAAAAGTAATTATCAATATAATTGAAGGAAAACACCATTTTACGAAAATTACGTGAACATGTACGAAAATTGGCATACTTATTGTTTATATAGAGAAGGAGTGAATGGTAACATTTTATTTGAGTAATTCATATAAATTTACACACACTTCCATATGGTTAACGTTGACGTTACAATGTTTGGATGTGGATTATTACGGATAATCTATGATTATCCGTTAGTTTAGCATGATTTCGTTTACGGATATTAGATTTTTAGGAATTTCACAAGTAAAATACAAATAGCTAATAAAATAATTACATTACACTGTGTCTAACACTCTATTAGACTGTTAGATACCGTGACAAATTTGGTAACAAAATTAGTAATTATTTCGACATATTAAAATTAGAATTTAATTTTGGTATGCACACCATATTTATCTTAGCCGATACTATTCGAATCAGAATTTTTACGGATTCGGTTAAGGTTACGTATAATTTTTTGTATCGTATATCCGGATAAGGTTACGGAGCTCCCTTACATCCCTAGCAATGGATATGTTAAAAATTATATTAATAATTATGATAGGTTTCTCTATTTTTTTACGGGAACGAGGATATAAAGGAATTTTAAAGGTACCTTTTGCACTTGTCCCATAACGCAAGTGAGGAGGAAGCGTCTCGTCGTGCTCCCGCAAGTTGAGCTTGAAGCGACGCTATTTTGCTTTGTAACGCTGACGTCTCCGCTGACGGGAGCTTGTTACCGCTTGTACTTCTATAATTATTCAACTTAAATAACATAATATAGAAACTCTTTATAAAATTACAATTACAATTTTTAAAGATTTAAAAAAATATATAATGAAAATGAATGTTTATAGAAAATATCGTATATATAATAAATATGTTTTCATCTAAAGTAATATTTTAAACTTAAGTAAACACTATCTTTATCTTTTCATTTTTTCATCCAAAATAATAATTTAAATTTAAGCATACAGGACACTATTATTACTACTTATGTCAATACTGCGTCTTACACTCATGAGGCCCTAATCCATAACTATCGTGGTGTGTGTCAGTCGAACGTGGCCTGGTTCATAACTTCACTATTTGGTAAGACAAAAGAATTATGATATAAGAGAGAAAATTGTGTCAAGACACTTTCTACCTGACTTCGAGATATTTGTTTTAGAAAAATATAGTGACGTAGTTTAACACCCTGCCGTCTAATCAAACTGCAGATACAATCAGAAGTTTTCGTTACTAAGCACTCTATCCATGACTCTACATGTCTTAAAGTTATATAAATATGTAATTTCATAAATTACAGATATTATTAAAATAAAAAGCGTACATGCGGAAGACTTGATTCTTCAAGTTCTGTGCGTCGAGGCGGGATCGCCTCTCCCGCGCTGCGATCGCTTTGATCTGTCGTCGCAGTATCGCATTCTGTTTACTCATTAGCTGCTTTTCTCTACGAAGACGTTCTATTACTGGCTCTTGCCTGAAATTATATTTTTTTCTAATATTATAATTTTTTTCTAATAATTGTGTAATGAATTTAAACATTTAATAGTATAATTTAAACATACCTAATAACATTTAATTATTTATTAGGACAGTAAATTGTTGTGCCACATACAGAAATGATTTTTTTACCTTTTGCTTTAAAGTGTTTTTGTAATAATTATCATAAGAACAAAAATATAAAACAATGTAAGATTATTTTTCCAGGTGTTAAAAGAAATTAACAGATAGTGTAATTCGGTATTTTAATTTTCAGATTAATGGTTATAGAAAAGTACAATAAAATTGTTTTTTTTAAGAGGAACTAATTTTAAGTAAAAAAATTTCAAGTGTAAAAGAACTTGATTAGGAATACGCACCATATAGCAGTAGAAGTACAAGGCATTCTCATAATATCTTCCTGACTCTCATTAAAGTCCACAGAGGACTCACATTTCAGTTCCAATCTATCAGATTGTTGATCGCTCACTTCTTCCACTTCCACAATGGCGGACAAGTCGAAACTTGGATCGTTTACAGTTAGCATTGTTTGCATATTTAGTATTTGAGACTGAAAAGGTATTTATTTAAATTTCAAAAATACCACCATTATTTATTTATGTTAATTAGTGACATAATCGAAAATGGTTGTTAAAAATTTCTATAGGTTAACTTTCATAAAAACAGTATAATTTAAAATTTGTCAAAATCGCGTAAATCAAAGATCTTATTTCTAAAAAGTAATTTTATAACGAGTTTTTATTGCAGAAAAACTATACAAGTTAAACTATTGGGATATTTGCTGAAATGAGATTTATTAACATTTTGATAAAATCTATCTCTTTCATTCTCATCTTCTATTTTTAAAAAGTTTAACGTGTTTAAATAAAGACTAGAAAGAAAATAATTAAATAGGATACAAAATTTTGTAATTTTCATCATAAATGCCACCGTGGCACAGTGGCAAACTCATAACCATCACGTGTATAGTCAAACCCAAACAGGGTTGCGAGTTTGTTAAATAATTATAAAATATATTACAGTAATTATTTAATATCACTGATCTATTAAAAATTAACAGCGTTCTGGTAGTGTCACCGGCTATATCAACTTCAGCTAGAAAAGTATATCATGTTTTAATCATTAGCAACAGTAGTCAGTAAAGGCAATAGTGGCGCAGTAGGAGTGCATCTATCTGACTGTAAACGCAATTGCTTGTGGATTCAATTCCAATCGGGGGAATGGATATATTTAAAATTTATTTTCGTTTTTCCGCTAAGAGCTCTGCTAAGTGAAAGCGCGGCGGCCAGCTAGCCACTCAACACTCAATATCTGAATTTCCGACGGAAAGCAGACGGAACGGAATGTCTTGGGTAAAGCACGACGCTGGTTATTCAGTAGTAACCTTAAGATTATTGATGATAGATCTTAATTGTTCTATGTGACCATCCTTCTCCGCAATTTGCTTCAAGTGTAAGGTTTTCTGTTCAGTAAGGCGCGCTCTCAGCTCCATGTGTTCCCGTTGAGTTTCGTTTAGCTGTGATAACCAATGCTGATTTTCTGCTTTATACGATTCCATCTGTAGTTCAATATATATACATAAGTTCAAATGTTATTTTTATTAACAGGTTTCGTATTTTTCTTGTTTCTAAGTACTAATTAAGTTAATGTTTTATATATATATATATTAAAGCCTACGCTTAAAGCTAGATAATAGTGAACATTTTGATGTCTTTTTTTAAAAAAATGTATTTTGCTACTTAATATGTATGTATTCTTTAGTGTATTTATTCATGGACACAATAAAATAGGTAGAAAATTACTCATAGCCGGTAGAGGAAGGGCGGAAGAGGCACAGTGGGACGCGATCGGTTGAGGGTTCGATTCCCACCTGGAGGGATGTTTATGTTTAAATTGTTTCTTTATTTTCTCGCTTTGGTAAGATATTTCAAATTCAGCGGAAAGCGGAATATGGATTGTCATGACTAGGTCCCGCCTACCCTAAAAAATTCCTGATAAAAATTAATAAATGTAAAATATACTTAATTAAGAAGAATAAATTAATTTTAAAAAGAAACTAAAAGAACTAACTCACTAACTAATAATGTTTCAAAATTACTAATAGAAGAGTCATTAAGAAGTCGGACAGTTCATATTTTATTTCTGTTTACCTCATGATTGTGTCTTTCTTTAATTTGAGCACTCAGTTGTTCCATTTTAATCAATCTTTCTGTAGCTAAACTCTTCCAACGTTCCATTTCGCTTTGTTGACTTTTACTAAAAATATTTATATATTAATAAAAATATTCAAACACATAACTTTCTAAGAACATATGCAGCATGTAATAAATAACATAATATTTACTAACAACTCTGATTCACACATATCAAATTCACTTTGTAACTTGAAACACTTATCTTCCAATTCACAAATTTTCAATGTATACTTATTGCTTGTTTCTTTGACATCATCGCTGGAGTTAATTATTGCTTGACGTCCTTTACTGTAATAAAGACATGATTATATAAGGATATGTATGTACAACTTTATCTTAAAGGCGAGGATGATCGATTAGTAAAAAATTTAAAATTAAAATGTTTATTTTCGGTGACTCTTACATTAACAACTCGTAAAAAATAAAAATATTAGAATATTTTGCCGTATTTTTATCGTGCAGCTGTATGATGCGTGGCAGGCAAACAGAACAAGTGACACAATATTCTGTTCTCCACTTTTCATTTATTTAGAGACACGAGTGTTGGATAAATGAACACGATGATTTTTTTGACAGGAAAAAAGAAAATTTATAATATATAGATATTTCTCTAATAGTCTGATATTATTAAATTCGGTAAAACTATATTATTATAAGTGATATATAAAATAGGAGAAAAGGGAAACAGTCCAAGTAGTGAACTGGCTGAAAAAACCTCCAATTGTGAATTGATCCTATAATCAACCTGAGAACGTCTCGATGATTTATTTGATTTGTTTAAAGCAACCAGATACTTATGATTATATTATTATCAAATTACACAAAATAATAAGGAATTGTGGCTTATGTATTCTTCTACGTATTATTCACATTTATAATATTAGTGGGATAGTAAAAAAAATGATCTGTAATTGTACTACTACTTACTTATCTAATTTAGTTTGCATTTCTTTCAGTTTTGTTTGCATTTCCTTAAAAGATTTGGAATACTCATTTCGTTCTTTATTTAACAACTGTTTATATTCGGTAATTACTTCATTTTTTTCTTTTTCTATTTTTTGTAATTCCTCTATAAGAGATTGTTTTCCTTCAACTATTGTGTTATTTAGTTTATTAATTTCAGTTTGTTGAGTTAATTTCAAACGTTCTGTTTCTTCTTTCAAGGAATCATTTAAAGCCTCTAATTTTTTGACCTCTTCTGTTTTTTGCTTATTAGATTCTTTTAAATGTTGTATGTTTACACATGCTATTTCCTTTTCTTTGTTCATATTTTCAGTGATTTGTTTGTATTGTTCAGATATAGACGACATATCTTTTATTATTTTATCTTTTTGTTTTATGTCACTTACTAATTTTTCCATGTGATTTTTTAATTCTCTTAAATTTAAGTCAGTATCAGTTTGTGTATATTTAATATCAGCTTTAACAATGTTAAATGTTTGTGTTTGACGATTTTCTAATTTATTTTTATTTGTTATTTCAGGTTTACGATTATTATTAGTAACGTTGTCTTCATGATTTTTTTCCATATTTTTCTTCAATAATTGAACATCTGTTTTCGGATGAGATATTGTAAGCGTGTGATTTCCTTAAAATAAATACAATAGTTAATATTTGATAATAATAGATTGTGAAAATATTTTTATTGTTTACAAAAAAAGAGCACAATTTAAATAAAAATAATAGTAGGTATTGAGATTAATATACCTCTACTACTGGAATTATCATCTGAATCAATATCTTCTATTTCCAAATCATTACTTTGATTATTTTGTTTCCGATATCCGTGTATTGGTGAACTGTTAACTTTAAAACCTTGATTGAGTAATAGTAATGATTTTTCTAGGAAAGAACAGCGTTCCAAAAGTTTCTTATGCGTTTGATCAAACGATAGCAGTTTCTTTTTACAATGTTCCATTTCAAGTTTTTTCGTTTCTTCCTAAACAAATCATTAAATTAAAAGAAATTGGTAATTAAATTAAATATATTTTTATAATTAAAAGTTACACTAAAATTTATTACACTAATTATATTTTTCAATTTGTGAGGACAAATGTCCTCGTCTTCAAAACATTTTCCAGAAGAAAGGTCCAGTATTTGATTATAAATAGTATGTTTCGTCATTAAATCAGATCGTAAATTCTCAATTTCGTTTAGCTTCTCTTCAACTTCACGAGACTTCCGATCATAGTCTTCCACTTTTTCTAGAAGGTTTTCGATAGATATTATTGGCAAGCTTCCTTGGTACTGTTGCCTTAGTGCATTTAAAATTTCCGTTATTTTCCTAAATAAGATAAATATTTTATTAAATTACTATAAATTACCATCTTAAAATATATTATTAAAGCATTTTATATATGTATATGGTACTTCAGATAATTCTAGATGTATTATTTATAAAATATATAATAATCATAGTAAAATATTATAAAAGGTATTATTATTATAATAATATGCTTTTTTTAAATATACCTAATTTTAGTTTCATATCTAAGTGTGTAAATATCAAATACGTTTTGTCGGTTCATCAGTATTTCTTCAGTTTCTGCTCGGAGCTGTTTTTCTTTATTCAATGCAATTTTAAGTTCCTCTAATCTTTCTTGACTCTCTGAAGCTTGCATTTGTGAAAGTAGAATTTCTCCACTCAACCTTAACAAAATAGGATCTTGAATTATCATTTTTTTACATTTTAAACGATTTCAACGCTTAAACATTATTATTGAAAAATATATTGTTGAAAACCCGACATTTTAAACACTTTGCAGTAACAGTATAGATAAAAATGTATTTTTAAGTACATTCAATTAAATATATACAATCCGTTAAAATTGTTTTATTTAAAACCTTATCAAAGTTTTTATGCCCGAAAATAACAATGAAACATTAAATTTATTAGCAAATTTGTAAAGTGTTATAGACTATCAAATTTCCTTACAATTAATAATAATTGTTACAAACCTACTTACATTGTAGTATTTAACTAATTTATGTGAGTTATATCAAAGTACATGAATTGAAAGTGTAACAAGGTATACTTTTAAGTAAAAATCGTTAATACCTTGCTATAACTGCTTTGTTATCACCCAGTGATTGCAGATCAAGTATTTGATGTCTTAACATATTAACTTCTATTTCATTATTTAGTTCTTTGTGTTGATACGACTGTAACTAAAAATCCCAACAAAATATTTTTGTTGGTATATAATAATTTGAATATATAAAAATAGTAATTTTATAAAAAAAATAAGAAACACCGTTAGCTAATTAATTGCTATTAGCAAAATAAGCCAAGATATAAATAATAAGCTTCATTTTACAAATTATTCATTAAATATAAATATAAGCTACTAGAAACAACCCAAAATACATTAGTTTACCTGGAAATTAATATAAAACATTATTTATATTTTACAGTTGTATTTTAACAGAATAAGTGATAAAATGTGGCCGGTTGTGGCGCAGTGGAACAGTGACTGGCTGTAAACGCGATCGGTTGTGGGCTCGATCCCCACTCGGGGGAGTGATTATATTAAAATTATTTTCACTTTTTCTCTCTGGTAAAAGACAAGGTGAGGCGTTGAGTTCCACTACTCAACACGCAATGTCTCAAATTCGGTGGAAAGCGAAGTACGGAGTGTGTTGACACTAGGTACTTTCTGTCTACCCTGCTATGACGGATAAAATAGCGTGAAGCTAACAAAAAGTCATAGGAATATAATTTTACCTGTATTCGAACTGTATCTAATTGATTTTGGACATCTTGATATTGATCCTTATATATTTTATTACCTTCAATTATTTTTCCCATTTGTTCCTTTAATATATCAATATCTTCTTTTGCTTCTAAATTAATCTGTTTATTTCTAAAAATATTTTAAATATCAAAACATAATTTACCATGAACAAGAATAAAATGAAAATGCTTTATTAGTAAAAAAGAATAAAGAATACATAGTGTCTGCTTGTAAAATTTGGAGCTCCTCAAGCTTTTTTTGCAATTTCTCTACCTCAATATTTTTATTTTGTAATTCAACACATATTTGTTTTAGTTGTTTCTGAAGTACTGATTGTTCAATGTCAGTTAAAATCTTATCTGCACCTACATTTTGAGTTTTTGCTGTAATCAACAAAAATATTTATTAAATAACAAAACATTTACACAAAATATCTTATAACAGTCTACAAAATATTCAATAATATGTGACTCACATGTATTTTGTACTCCATTATGGAAGCGATGGATCAAGTCCATTTTATCTTCCTCTAAACGTTTATTTAAATCTTCTGAATTTATTAATTTATTTGTGATTTTTTCAGCTACACTTCTATATTTAACAACAAGTTCATTTAAAGCATCATTTTGTTTTAAAAATAAGTCCATAGATATCGAATTACGTAGTCTATCGGTTAAATTTACTATGGATAGAATTAAGTTTTGAATTTTTCTTTCATATGCTGACATTTCAACCATTTTCTCCTTTTTACATTGTAATAATTCATTTTTAATATTTTCATTTATTGTTCTTATATGTTTGTAAGATTCTTCTAAATAACTATATTTACGATCTGAACCGCATGATTTAACATTCAATAGGCCCGGCGATTGGTTACTAGTGTCGTCTTCATTTTCCTCTAGCTGAGACTTAAGATTTTCTATTTCTGCTTTATAACGCTCTTCTTTTATTGAATAATTGTTTAATTCATCCGAAGTTGTAACCACTAAAGATGTAAACTTATCGAAAAGCAATGAAAATTTATTTTCAAAGTATTGTAAAGCTTGTTTGTATTGACCTTCAAATAAAATATGCCCTTTTGTGATAAAATTTTGTATTTCATTTTCATCTTTAATGTCAATTTTGTCAGCTAAATTAAACATCCAAGATCCAAATTCGATACTTATATCTGCGGTGCTTAAAATTTTATCATCTGTAGGTATTTTAGTTGTTATTTTGGTGTTTATTTCCTGTAATGTCTTTTCTAATTCTAAAGCTCTTTGCTCCTGTTTCGCTAGTTTATCCAAAATTTGATATGTTTCTTTCCTATAAAATTTTGTAATTATCTTTAGATAATGAATGAAAAAAAGAAAAACATATAGATATTAAATAGATGTATTACCTAGACTCATGTAAAGCATTCATCAAGGCATCTTTGCCACCTAATGCGGCTTTTAATTCCATAACAGTTTTCATATGTGGCGAAAACCAACCGGCAGTTTTACGGGCTTCCATAGAGTTGAGTAATGCTTCTAAAGTTGGACATTCCATTAGAAGTACTCCAGAACTTGTGGTACCTTCAAACAAAAATATATTTGTTTCCTTTTTATGTATACATTTAGATTTTTTTATATTTTCAAACTTTTTTAATTCATATAAATATATAAATTATTTAATCAATAGGTACCATATACCTATCACGGTATAAGAAGGCAGTATAAATGTTAAACTAAAAATATATGCATTACATTGTAATTAAAAACGCATTATTAATAAAACTGTAGAAATCCTTTTACAGTTCGAGTCAAAAATATTATAAAAATAAGTAGCAGGAGTGTTACTACATTGATACTGAAGCCAAAAAGAGATTTAAAGAGATTTTGTCTGTCTGTTTGTTTAAGCATAGCATAAAAATTCCCAGTTCGACAATAAAATTTGTAACTCATATTAAAATTGTACTTCAACGTCCTGAGCATCACACTGGGTACACACCGGGATAAAAATGCCGGAAAAGTGTATATATAAAAAAATATGGTATATATATATATATATATATATATATATATATATATATATATATATATATATATATATATATATATATATAAATAATTTATTTTTATATTATATGTATATGTAGATGATGTTTGAGTTACAGGTCGAAGAGATTTTAATTTAAAAGGTTGGTTGGTAAGATAAAATTTTTACTTGTGGCAAAGCCTGTGATTTAAGAGCGCGGGAGGTGAAAGAAACGAAATACCTATAGTTGTTAGTTCGCCGGGCAAAGGCGCTAGTTGTTAATAAAAGCTCCTTCATGCTTTATCACGCATAGCAAAGTCAGATAGTCAAAGACAACCTAATCCGAAGACAATCTGTCGCCCGAAATCGAGACATTATATGTTGAGTGGTGAACTCAATGCGTAATTTTTATGTTATCAAATATATTGCTAATAGAATCATGTTTTTATAAAATATTAAATACTTACTGTTGTCTTTCAAAAAGTTCAATATTTCAGTTAAACCATTTCTAAGGCCTTCGTTTTCCTCAATAATTGCTTTAATTTCTTGTACATTGAAGTGGTTGTTAATTTCAATACTATCTTTATCAACTCTATAAGAAATATTTATGTTGTCAGTTTTGAAAATCTGTTAATTAATAAATTATTAAATATACTTAAAAAAAAACAAGATTACTGACTCATCTTGATTTTTTATATTTTTGGTATTCTTTACATCAATCTTTGCCTCTTTAATTATCGCCTTAAGTTTAAAATTTATTTCATCTTTATCGCGATTATCCAATTCAAGAGAAACTAGTTTATTTTCATATTCTAAAATTTTCTTAGATAGTTGACTATTTTCTTTTTCCAACGTCGTGATTTTTTTTACAATCCCGTAAGTTTCTACTGCTTCGTCAATAGGTATCTGAAGTTTTTCCCTAAAATAACAAAAAGAAACATGGAGTTAAAAAGACTATACTATTAAATCATATGATAATAAAAACAACAGCATTTGACCGTAAACGTGATTCATTGTGGCTTCGAATGTCATTAGAAATTATGGTTATATTTAAATTATTTCATTTCCTCGCTCTGGTATAAAGGTATAAAGCGCGTCATTGAGTTCCGCCAATCAATGCGCAATGTTTCAAGTTTGGCGAAAAGAGGAGTATGGAGTTTTTGACAAAACGTGAAGTTAAAAAAAAAAAAAATATTAAAAAATAATATGATTTTTTTACCTCATTGTCTCATTTTCCAGTTGCAAGTTATTAACTAGCTCATTCAATTGATTAACTTCTTGTACAAGACTCTTAATTCCTTCGTCTTTGAGTTTCAAATCTCTCTTTTTATTTTTTATTCCTTCCATTAAAGCATTTATACCGTCATCTGATTTTATTAGTTGTAACTGCGAACTTATTTCTGTAATCTTTAGATTATGTAGATTTTTTTATTTACTTATTAAAGTAATTTTAAATTATTCTTTTTACATATATAATTAATGAGAATATACTAACTGGCGTGTGATATCATACAAGCAAATATTTATATACTTAAGACTTAAAAATACATCAAACTAATAACATAATTGTTATACTAGGTGTCTATAAGTTTTGTATAAGCTTTTAAAAAAGCCATACTAACATTGATAAGTGACATGACATGAAAAGAAATACAGAAATAATAACACTATTTTTTCATTTTTCGTAATTTCAAATACATATGCATTTGGTGAACAGTCGCATTTCATCAAAGAAATGGAAAAGGGTAACAAGTAACTTCTTAAATATCTATTGACTTCAGTTATGCAGTGCATTGTAGTGAGTTCAATTCACTTCTTGCTACATAGATGTTGTAAAGGAATCACACATAACAGGTTAGTCGGAGAGTGTCTGTGTCAACACTACTGACTGCTTTAATTTTTTTTGCAAATAAATATTTAACATAATACCCCAAATGGGGAAGCAAATCTTTCAGTTTTAAGACCTTAAGTAATCAAAACAATCATAACCTCTTCTTCTCTCGCAACTACCAATTCCTCAGTTCTATAAAGGGCCTCATTTAAATTTTGAATTTTAGTCTTAAGTTTAACTATTAATTGTTTTTCCTTGCCATCATCACTGACATTCTTTTGTTCAGACACAGATTCTGGCATCTCTTCAATAACCAATTTGAGTTGTCTGTTTTCGTTTTTTAATACTTCTATTAAATTTGCAGATCGTAACATTTGCTCAGATGCTTCAGTTAATTTTTCTTGTAGTTCTCTTATTTTTTGTTCTTCATGGGATGTTTTCTGCTTTTATAAAAAAGTTAAATAATAAATATAACAAGGCAATATTTATTGCCTTGCCTTGTTATATAACTTAAGATTTAAATTAATTAAAGTTGATTTCATATTTCATTAACACATTAAAATTAGATTTTATTAGAAAAATATTAATAATTCTTTAGACTATAGATATTCTTACTTTTGGAGATGTGGTAAATTTTGGGATATTCATCAAATTTTCTTTTAATTTAGCATTTTCTTGGGATAGCCGTTCTATTTCAACTTTATGTGATTTAAGTGAGCTCTGCAATATATTTTAAAATTAATTATTGAAAAATGTTCAGAAAATGAATAGGCATCTAAAGTAAAAATATAACAAGACCTTCAGTTGTTGCATTTTGATCTTTATACCTTCTTCTACTTTTTCATATTTAATATCTTTATTATTAACATCTGCTTTTAAATTTTCAACTTCAACAAGCAAATTCACTTTTTCTTGCTCAAGGGCACCTAGAGCATCTGCAAAGTTTTGCAAAAAAAGTTATATTAGTCTTATACTTTTTTTATATCACTATTTATTTATTAAATTTATGTAACCTTTTAATTTAGAGTTGTCCTTATTCAAAGCAAATAATTGTTCAGTTAAATTTTCTATCAAAAAAGTAGATTCCTTCAATTTTTCCTTAAAAATGGTTAATTTTTCTCTCAAGGTAGTATTTTCTTCTTCCAAAATCTAAAATATATTACTTACAGTATATCTTTTTTTATCATATTTTAAAATATATGCAATATTTGGAAATCTACTATTAAAAATCATAAGCTTAATATAAATTACTAATTAATCACAAAGTCTATTTTACTGAAAGCGAAAATTAATATTGTTATCATCATTGAAATATATTTTAATAACTAACTACATATGTAACTAAATACTCCTACTTTGACATCGTGCAAAAGTTTTCTTATATGTTTATTTTTCTTAGATATCTCGTACTCTAATTGGGCAATAGCATTTATTTCTGATAGTGTGTTGCGACTTGATTCACTACTTTGATCTTCGAAATTAATTTTTTCATATTTATTTTTTCGTCCTTCCATTTCAGCTATGTCTGCATATAATTGTTCCAGAATATCTTTGTTAGCTTTTATAACTTCTTCCTGATGAGCTATAGCTTCCAAAACATTTTCGGAACTTACGGCGGGGGGATCTTAAAGTCAGTTAAAATATATTTAAAAATAGGACCTATCAAAACACTCCTTATAAATAAATAAAACCTATATAATACATATATTCATATTATTATACAAAATATTGTTTCGCACCAATTTCACTTAATAATTTACCTGTTATAGTACCTCGTTCCTTCATTTTGATTTTTCTTTTCGATTTTCCCATCATACCATTCACCTGTTATGATAAAATAAAACACATATTTTACATTCCTAACTTCAATGACGATTAAAAATAAAATTTTATATTATACTTGTTCTGCTTTGTATCTCAAAACATCTTGAGCCAGCTTAAATAGAATTTTCAAATCAGTGAAGTTAAGTTCAATATCATCAGTATCCAGCCAAGACAAGTTTTCGCAAAGCTTTTCTTTTTCAACTTGCTTTAAATCTTTTTGCGAAAATTTTAATATTTCTTTCCAATCTGTCTCCATTTTTTGTTATTGTTATTGCGACTAAAATAAAATTAATATTTTAAAACATAAACGTCGTATATTGCAAACAACAGAGCAAGTTAACTTTTGTTTGCAGTTTGCCGTTGCTACGCAACATAATTTTACTTTTTAACAAACTACACCATTCATTTTCTTGTGTATGTTTGGTATAGCGTAAAGTTACAAATTTTACCAAACGACAGTAACTTATGTTTGATTTATAAAGAAAAATAAATTAAACAACCCGCCAAATATAACAATAACTGATGTAACTCAATATCATTAAACTGTCAAGAAATTATTGCCAGCCCATAAACAAAACAATTAAAGGATAATATCTGAAAAGGCCTATTTTTACGTTTTACATTAGGGAAAAATATTAGATATTATATAATAAAGGCCGATTAAAAATATTTTTATTATTGTATTTTAGACATATGCATAAAACCATTATGAGAATCGGTTTTTATACGCTGATATATTTTATCAAATTATATTTTATTTTCATATAAAAAAGATATTTAGATATGTTTAAAAAGAGCTCTTTATCTTGAACTGACATCCACGTCCTGTATTTGACACAAGGAAAATAAAACTCAATATTAATAAAAAGTTTATATTATTAGATGTGATGTGACATTGAACAACAGCAGTAAATGTTACATTGCACGTCGGTGTTAACAAATAAACGTTTGTGCTCTAAAAATAAATTAACAAAATTAAAACAACATCATTGTTAAAAATAAATTTTTTTTATACATAAAGCAATACATAGGGCGAGAAAAACTTTACTTTGAAACATAATAAGGGAATAAATAGAAACATTACAAAAATCTTTTAACGAGCCAAGCTAAACATTTACATCTATCATAATACATTTCTCATAAGTATATATTCGAATAAATTTATATTATATATCTAATTTTAAATTAAGCATACAAAATAGTATTGTCAATGTTGTCAATATATTACTCGCCCTATTTACATCAATCTTTAAATAGTTATGAGTATTTACTTGTACACTACGCCTAAGTTAATGCGGTAACTAATAAAACACGGTGGCTAATGAATTATATATATAAAATATTATAGTTAAATGTAAATATATTTTTTAATCGAAAGGCGACGTAGTGCTGTCAATATGTACAAAATATCCAAACTATGTATTTAATTGTTAAAGAATATTAAAAATTTAAAACTATAGATCAAAGTTTGACTTTTGTCTATTTCATTTTTATAACATATTTTAGATGATTTAATTCCATTAGAAATACTTGGAAAACTATTAAAGTTAGAAGAATTAGTAGTCATGATTGGCTGCATTCTTTTAAAAAGTTACTTTTAAAAGAAGAGCTCCGAGCCCCATCTTCTACTCGTAAATAAATAACTAAAACTAATAAATGACTTTACATTTTATATTTTATACAATTATACATCACCATAAATACTCTTTGGGCGTCTAAAAAAACTTTGGATTTGTTTTATGTGTATAAGGTACATATTTCCATTTATGAACGGTAAAGCAAATTAATCAAGTACCCTTATTACTTATACTATTTGTAAAAGTATGTACTGAAGCGAAAAATTGGTTAATATACAACGTGTATCCTATAAAAAGATACAAAGTAGTCATGGTTTACAATTTGGTAATATTTAGACATATCTATTAATTGTTAGTACACAAAATCTCAAGACAAAAGTCTACCATCTATTATACGAGACTTTATAGATCTATTGGGGGAACAGCGATTTCCAATTTTAAATATTAAGCCAGTAAAAAAGAATACATCAATTCCCGAATCGTGTAGCGTTTAAACTCGAGTATATCGTTCAAAACTTTTTATGTTATCTGTGCTTTCGTAATTTGCCATATTAGAAAGAGAAAGCTATATTTTATATAATTTATATAAGCTTTTATTAAAAGTTAATTTCTTTAATTGTTGACTTACTTGAATGAATAATATAGACCTATTTTATTATATGAATCCTTAACCGTTTTATGACTTTTAAAGTGATACGTATAATGTATAATTTTAAAATTTAGCTATCTCTTTCATATATACGACTGAACGTTTGCAAAAGCGGGACAGATAGCTATCGTGTGCGTCTGGCGCACAATGCGGCGCTACGGAGGCGCCGCAGCAGCGTATGGCGCTATCAAATGCGCTCCACGTAATTACCTGAAATATAAAAATAAAACCTTACAAATATGCTATTAAAGTACGGCGTTGAGTTTAACTAACCAACACGCAATGTCTCGAATTCGGTGGAAAGCGTAGTACGGAGTTTATAGACACTAGGTACTTTCCGTCTACCCTGCTATACGGGATAGAAAGCGTGAAGTTATTAAAAATATGTTATTTTAGCTATGAAGATAAAACCAAAATAGTTCTTTAGTAACAATAACAATAATGAAATAAAACTATTTTTGATATTGTATAACTTAGACTAGATTTTGCTCCCGGCTTCGCCCGCATGGTGTGTTGATAAAAACTACATTTCTACTTGGTAGTTATTGTCAAATTATTCCGAAATTGTTCTCCTCCGCACTGCTCACATTCATTTAGAACTATTTAAGGCCGCAAACAACTATATCATGTATGTGCAACTCCAATGGTTTTAGCAGCGCACTCTAAGATAGCTCTCAGAAGGCAGATTTTTAGTTGATTTAATTGAAATGTATCGTTCGTTATATTTCGAGCATAATAAAAAAAAAAACAATTATAAATTGTATCCTATATCTTATTCTGATTTGTAACCTATAATAGTGTAAAGTTTCATCCTAATCAAACATATATCGTATCGTTCATCACGTTTTTTTGTTCAAAAATAAGTACCTGTCATAAATAACTTATTTATTTGGATAAGAATTAATATCGAGTTTATAAAAACACTTTCGCAAATTATGTGTTATTTTAGAACTACAAATATATACATAAAAATTGATATATGCTTTAAAAATTGATTATGAAATAAAGCTATTTAGAACTTTTAGTGGGAAATAATTATGTGATACATGATTTTTTGCGTAATTCCTTTCACCGTTTACCTGGGCACGCAACATAAGCTTTAAAAATATTAAAAAAAACCAACGTTTTCACATAATGTTTTATTACTGCTTCACTCTCATTAGTCGTAGAGTGATGTTATTGTTTCTCAATAAATGGACTATTCAACACAAAGAATTTTTAAATCCAAACCAGTCCTGAAATTAGTGCATTCAAACAAACAAACTCTTCCGCTTTATATTATAAGTACAGATTAAAAAAATCGTGATGGTATTATTCTATTATTCTAACATTGAGGGTTAATTTTATTATATTATTAATTAATTAATTATATTAATTCGTTAAATATTAGAATTTAAGGAAGGAGACTATATTTGGTTTAAAAAAATAAAACATTGAAATTACATACCGGGGAAAGTTCCGAATCGCCCGGTCCTTTGGCTGGAACCCACGTACCATCCGTCGTCGCATTTTTCTAACACGTATACTGTGTCGCCTTCATTTAACTCTAATTCATCCGGATTTTGCGGCCGATATTTATACATGGCGCGATATCTGATGAATTTAAAATATTTTTTTTAATTGATTTTTATATAATGGAACAAAAATATATACATAAGCAGAAAAGGAGGAAGGAGGGTGAGTATACCAAAGTTATTTCTAGGTTCACGCTTTTTATCCTGCATAGCAGGGTAGACAAGAAGTACATAGTGTCAAGACACTCCGTAATTCGCTTTCCACCGAATTCGAGACATTGCATGCTGAGTGGTGGAACTCAACGCCGAACTTTGTCTTACCAGAGCGAGGAAGTGAAAATAATTTAAATATAATCACTCTCCAGAGTGGGATCGCACCCACAACTGATGGCGTTTATAGTCAGACGCTGTTTTTTTGTCCTTAATTTCTTTTCAGTTTTGTTTTAATTTATTCAAAATAAATAGGTCTGGCACAGCCCTAGAATTATTAGGATGCATACAAAAATATAGTATGTTAGCTAGAATGTGAGCTTAAATAGAGGAGTTCCGGCTGGTAAGAACAGTAACAAGTATTTAGAAACGTTATATAAGAATCTTGCATTCAAACCTTTTTTACCTTTTAGTGGATACTTTTCAATTTTCTCAATTTTTTTATAAATAAAATATGTAGCCACTTACGGCACTGCTTCCGCGTTGGTATCGACGTACAGTGGCTCGGTGTTGTTAAGATCCACGCCAGCCCCCGTCGGCGGCCCGTAACCTCTGTCTGACGCTGAGAGAGACGACGTCGATTTCGTTATATAACCTAAATGAATGAAATAAAGAATGTTTAATTACCTATTTAATTAATTTTTTTTCTAAAGAGTTTATATTTGTTCTCTCAATTTACTTGTTAGTATCAGTAATGTAGGGAATAGGTGTTACGATAGCTTTGTGTAAACCCAACGCCCCAAGATACCTATTTCTTAAATTTTCATACATGACACGTAAAAAATTTAATATTTAACAATGCTTTTCCTGTTCATCTAAAACAGAAGTAAGCTACAACAAGGAAACAATATTACTAAATATTTGCTTAGCTTACATGTCAGTAAAATAATTATTGCTTTTTAGGTAGCATGGCTCAAATTATGCTATAATTAATATAATCACTTATATTTCTATAGAATTAAAATTGTATTAAACGCACCTATTAATCTAGTATAATACATATTTGCTATTCCATCTATTCTAAAAAAATCACCTTGTAGCGGTGTATCAGCAGGTGGCGCGTTAGAAAGTGCTGGGCTGTTTAGTTGCGGCGTGTAGCGATGTGCGCCCATGCTGCGCTTATCCACACCGTTGAGTAGCCCGTGCGCCGCGGGAGATGCTACCGGCTTCGATGTGGTTAAAATAGGTTGTGGTTCTGAAAATTATAATAACAACAGTATATTAAACCACCAAAAACATAAATAATTATAGATATTACGTCATCAAATGAATTTCGAGATTAGTGAAATATTTCTATATAAGCGAATTGTGTTCGCATCATAACAAATTTACAAAACATATATATACTAGTTAAAAATAACATTCATTTATGATATTCAATTATAAATCTTACCGGGCTTATTCTGACTAGGTTCTTGTAGTATCGTTACGTAGCTATCGGGAAAAATACCAGTTTTGTTTCCATTCCTGCCTTCCCACCAATTATGATCAATGCGCCTCGTTAAGACAACCACCTCTCCCTTCTTTAACGGTAGTTCAAGGTTAGTTTGTGCGATAAAGTCGAACTTAGCTCTAGCTTTTCCTTCAACAACTACAGACTTCTTGAGAGTCTGAACACCATCACCCTTAAGAAGCTGTAATTTAAAACAATAATACTAATATAATAATAATACGGTAGTTTTGTTCACTAAATAGAATTGATTCTATATAGTGATTCTGTAACATAAATAAAAATCATTTATTAAGCAATATATATATATATATATGCTTCACGCTTTTATCCCGCATAGCAGGGTAGGCAGAAAGTATCTAGTGTCAAGACACTCCGTACTTCGCTTTCCACCGAATTCGAGACATTGCGTGTTGGGAGGTGGACGCTTTTTTCAAAAATAGTTTCTAATCTTAATATATATATATATATATATATATATATATATATATATATATATATATATAAAAATTTGAATGCAGTCCAAGCGCTATGACTGCTAAGTCAAACCTTGGATACCGTCCAAGCGCTATGACTGCTAAGTCATGCGTTTTACTACCAGTTGCGTCTTCTTATACGTTTATTACAATATCAGATATCTCATGTAAATTTTAAAAATAAAATATTTCTTTGATGTAGATACTTACCTCAACATAATTATATGGAAATAATCCAATCTTCCCGTGGGCTTCACCTTCGTACCAATTAGAATCTATTTGTCTTCTGACATTTATGATGTCTCCTTTTCTAAAGCTAAGTTCCCTTGTAGTTTGTCCATTAAATGTGTATAAGGCTTTAGCTATGATTTTTTCAGCTTCGTCGTATCTGTTAAGAGGCACTATCGTTTTTTGTGATGGCATGAAATTATCTTGGTGACGCCTACTCTGCATATCCTGCAGTTCCTGTAAGTTTGGGCAAAAAATTAATTGATATGCTTAATGATTTTTATTATTTTTCTGAAAAAAAATATTAATCAAATAAAAATCTAAAAAATATATTAAAGCTTGTAAAATTTTTCTTCATTAATATGCGATATTTCAACCATAAGGAACATTTTTTTTAAATAACAACAATAAGAATTTAGAAGAAAACGTTTTCGAAAATGATTATTTTATTTGTGAATGTAGCCAATTGTGATACAGCATGTTCCGGGTTAACTTAAATGCGGAAGTGTTAATTAAAACCACTCTTCAATCACATATCTTTTACTTATCACCTTGATTGAGGCATCGAATGCTTCGATTTCAGCGGGACGGATATCATTTTCCTGTAAGTTACAATGAGTTAGACTTCGGTATATATTACGCATTTCAATTCCAAATCTTTCTTATATTATATAACTATATTTTATATTTTTAATAAGAACAACAAGTTTTATGATTTCTAGATCTATTTAAATATGTCAAGTTTTAATATTCTAATCAGTTTTAACTCCAAATTGTAATAATTACCTACTGTTTTGCACGTAAAGCTCAAAATCGAATGCAGACCGATTGAATGGAATGTTATTATAGTACCTTGTAATTTTAAGTTACTATGGTATGCGAAGTTCAAGGTCGGCACTTTAATATATTATAGCATTTATATTTATCGTTAGGTATGTCGTATTTCTAGGTGGTCTTGTTTATCATAGAATATGAGATCTATTGGCATGTTCAATATGTTATAAGGTTATCATTATCTGATACTTGGGTTATATTAGGTTATGCTAAACTGCATTCGCTAGTTATAATTAACTGACGTTTCTTGTTGCACTCGCATTTGTTTGAACTTATCGTACAATCAACTGTACGATTTTTATATTTTCACGAATCAAAAGAATATGGGCTTTAATTTTTATAAATGCTTTTGCATTTTTTACAATAATAAGCTGTCGGTAGAAACATATTTGTGAATTCTTAGGATAAGAACAGATCTGGTTCAAGAAAATATTTTTATTAATTATAAACATTGTAAATAATATAAATTTAAGTATGTGTAATGGAAGTCTTTACCGATTCATTCCAATTATTTTTCTGTTACGAATTAAGTATATAACGAAGAAAAGAAATAATAGCGATATATGTGTAAGTGGCCTAGGCGTGGCTATTGAATGTGAATAATAAATTTGTAAATTATAGTATTAAAATGCCATTAGTAAAATAAATTAATCGATTGGATTCCAATTGTGTAAATTGTAAAGTATACTGAGAAAATATCACTTTTTAGTGATGAAAATAGTAAAGAACAGAAACAGAAATTAGATACAATAACTATTCAAGAAATATTTCTTTAATATGAATTAAATTTTTATATAATTTCCAATTTAACATATTTAGTTAATAAATAGCACCTTTAGCCACATCACACATATAAATCAATTATACTGATTTTGCCCCGTAGCAATTTGGTGATAGACAACCGCTAAACAAAGCAAAGCAAACGGGGCTTTTTATGATTTCTTACTTAAATATTTCTAGATTTAGATCTGGATTTGGCGTAAGTGTTGTAAATTAACCACAATACGAGCATGCCTACGATGCAATAATAACAACGTATTATGCAATAATAAGTAATCGAGTAGTTCTATAATTCCTACAAATCATTTACTTATTTCAATACTTATGTAAAGAAAATCTTACTTAATCGACTTAAAAAAGATTAGGTACTCAGATAATTGCGTAGAAATGTGATCTTCAATTACGTAAAGATTGCCAAGCCCTTAGTGAAAGTCGTCTGCGCTCGATTTCGCGCCAAACCATAAAATATTTGTAACACTTTTTCATCTTTGTCATTCTTGTGGAATATAAATCTAAAGATCTCTTAAAATCATATTCACGTATAGGCTTATTATTTAATTAAATTAGGAGTAACACCTAATTTCTTTTTCGCTTATTTCATATTATTACTGTATGAACATGTGTATATATACGTATATATACGAATACACACACACACACACACCACATATATATATATATATATATATATATATATATATGTGTATATATATATATATATATATATATATATATATATAATTCGTTGTGTTTTTCAAATATATAACAATTTTATTTATTTGAAAAACACAAAAAACAGAAAGGAACTGGCAATATCTACACTACAAACATTTTGTCCATATATGTCCATTTAATTAACACAGTACAGAGAGTTCCCAAAACAATGGATTTTAATCTCACCTTAATCACTAAATCCGGTGTCGTATGCATGTTTCACATATAATGAACACACATAACACACGTAACACAGTCCTCAACACAATACCGTAACGGTCTGATGTGCGTACGCGAACTGGCGCTCTAAGCAGATGACCACAGTTTTAATGTGGGCATTAAAACCACCAAAGTCAACGAAGTGTTAAGAAACAGCTTTCCATATGCATAGAGCCTTACTATCTCGTTATGCGATACCTACCGTTGTGTTTTAACTTGATATGTTTAGATAATATTTATTATTACAACTGTTTTTTCTTCATTCAGAAATGTAAACTAAAAATGTATATTTAGCGTAAAATACTTATATTAATTTAGATAAATATGATGTATTTATCAAATTTTAGTACATTCGATAAGTTTAACATCGAAATAATGAATTATGAAAGATATTAATGTGACTTACTTTTATCGTTTTATGTTCTCAATACGAACAATAGAGTACGTAATAAATCAACAAATATTTCATATTACTCAAAAATATATGATGTCAAAAAGTAAGGTATCGACTAAACCGAACTCGCGTGTAAGTCAGTAATGAATAAGTAATTTATGCTATTATTATTCCCGACATGCTAAACGGTTCACAAATAATCGTGAGATTTAAATTTTTATAGGAGAAAATTTAATTTTGTACTTCTAGTAGTACATATGAGAATGTAAGTGTTTTTAATACCTTTCCATAGTGCAGAGGTGAAATATTGATTAAATCGCGTGTAGTCTGCGGTGAAGTGATCAGCATTCCGTAAATCACCGTTGTCTGACAAGCTAATTGTGTAACAACATTTAACTCAAGACGTAGTATCAGTATTTCTTATTCTAATATACATTGCGTTCTTTATGCACTCCGAGTGCTATGTATATCTTGATTTATTTTGACATTATTAATAACACGTATAGTTAGCAAAGATATGTCACCTCTACCGAAATACCTATGATCTCGGTTTTATCTTAATATATTTACAGATTTGATACTTCTATACTTAGTTCTAATTTAAAGTGTTATTATTACTTATTCAAACCCATCAATACAATAACATCATGATGTTTACAATTTATATTTATTTCAGTCGTCAAAGAGATTTAGACTCGTTTATTGTTACAAAATATTTAATTATAAATTAAAAAGACTATTTCGTATTATTGCGCAAAGATCTACAATATTAAGCAACATTGAGAAACGACCATAAATGTGATAATATCACTTCGTTAACGCAAGTTTACCATGGGAAAAGTAGAATTTCATTAATCAAGACAAAAAGAGCAGTCAATGAATTGAAATAATTAACTAAAATAAATCTTCTGTGTTGCCTGTTATTCTTAGTGTTTTAATATGTACACAATTACAAATATATGGATGTATCTATTTTTTTGTCTCGTAATTATAAATTTATTAAGTAGAATATACTATATGCTAAAAATATATATAATGTATATTGTAATTTAAGTAAGAAAATTATGTATTTTACCTGTAAATATTTATTCCTTCGCTGCTCCCTGTATAGTCGTTTCATATGCTCCGCCTGCTGGCGCGCTAGTTCCCGTTCAGGAACAAGCGGTAAGGGGTCGTGTCGCACCGGACATCGATAATGGATATTCACATCGCTTTCCACGTAGCGTCGGCTAGGCGATTCTATATAGAAATAAATAATATATTGTTATATAATACTTGCTTCACTTCATTTTTCTGTTTATTTATTTTACAGCATTTAATAAGATATTTATGACATGGAGATTTCTTTTAACATAGTTATATACAAAAATATATAAAACTAAATGTACTTATATTAATGTAATGTTTGTTAAACAGAAATACAATTCTTAACAAATTTCAATTAAAAAACTTAGATGAACGCTAACACTTTTTATTTACGTATAGAAGTAAGTGAAAGTGCCGGTAGTACCTATCATAACAGGTTATCTTGCAACATGTTATAATAGGCAAAACTTTTGGCGGTTGTTATGCGATGATACGTAACGTCAAATACCGAATATAAATATATATATATATATATATATATATATATATATATATATATATATATATATATATAATTTAATAGTTAATAAAGTTTACAGTCAGACTGTGAATTGGAACGGAAGTATGTATAAGCATGTATAAATAAATGTATATAACGGGCGGAAGTATGTGATGACGAAAGCCATTAAATTCGTACGTGAATTGAGCCATATATGTTTTTATTCACTCTTTGCTAGTAAACTTGATTTTTTTAGATACACAGAAATCAGGACCGCCTTTTTTTAATTTATTTTGATACTATCAACAGTAACTTTATTATTTATCGTAAAGAGGAAAACACGTAAAATGAAAGCCCTTTGTGATCGTAAATCGCTCGTTAGCTTTCACTTAATAGCCATTCGCGGCACGCGCCTTGCCTCCGTGTAAACACGCGTGTACCTACGTGTTCAACCATCGAAACAAGCTTCTGTAAAAGGCGTTATTCTGCCTATGTACATTTATATAGCACATACTGGGTACCCAATGCAAATTTCACGTATGGCAGCAGAATCAGAATTATGATTCGTTTATTTACATAGATACATTTTAATTCATTTTAAAATAGTTTGTTTTCTTAGCTTTATGTTGCCCTGCCGGTGTAGTCTGAGAGGATGGAACGCCAAAAGCTACAGTCATCTAAAATAGTTATATGCTGACTAAAGAATTTGGAGTTTAATACCTATAGGTACCACCTGTATAAGCAAACTTACTTAAAGTCGTTTTATTTTGAAAGAATTATTCGACAGGTTAAGCTACTAAAAAGTTTTCTATTTTGTTAGTAGGTACGTGACTTAACAGTTATAATAACTTTCCCAAGAATAAATTGCAAACGTGATTTATAAGTAAAAAGGAAAAAATAAATGATGACGAAATGAAAGATAAAAATATACTCAAATGAGACTTTTCGCGTATGACTTGATTTTGTATTGGACGCGGTATTGATTTCCTCATCATTTCCATGTGGAAGTTAAATCAATTGTATGAATAATTTACGCGTATTTATAATATATAAAAAAAGATATTATTCTTTCAAAAGTAACTTTAATTTTGCAACTATATCGGTATTTTGTTACGAAATAAGATCTCTTACCATTTTGTAATCAGTCAGTTGACAATACAACTATCGGTTACTTATAAATTAGCTTATACTATAAAGGAATTGAGTATTTCTTGAAATGAATGTAAATATTTAATGTTAAATGAAATATTTTATAAAAGTAAATATATCATTTTATATATGATATAATAATAAAAATACTATACCCGGATTTGCGATTTTCTTTATTTGTTTTAATATGCCCATTTCGACGTCACCATTTAAATAAGCGCTCACAAAAACTATTTGATAATACGATAAAGTAAGTCAAATCAGCCGGTCTGTCCGTCAACTACGCAATGACTGTCGCTGGGCTATCAAATGCACTTTCATCGGCGTCTCCCGCCAAAATTTTCTAGTTGGTTATATTAACAAGAATGTAGTGATAACTAGACGAGAGACTTTTAATTCGTTAGAATATAAATATTGTTTCTATAATATTTTATGATTTACCGCAATTACTAAAGTACTTACTATATGGTAAGGGCGCATAAACGTCGGGATAAATATCAGTTCTGTTTCCCCAGTTTGTAAAATCGTGGACAGTATGCCGATTGTGAACATGAGATTTTAAGCTATTTGTTTTTAAAATAACATCAGCCTCGGAGTCTCCCTGAGACTGTATGCTTTTATTTAAGCTTAGCGAAGAATATTTGTTTGGTTTGAAATCCTTATTTGAGTACATCTTGTTGTTTTTAATGTTTTGTGATATTTTAATTTCATATTTTTCTAGATGGTAATTGGGACTTTTAACGGATTGATTTTCGTTGTCGAGTGGAAAGATTAGCTTTTTCTTTACATTGTTTTGATTTAATTGCGTCCTTATATTTATTTCGCGGTAATCGGCCCGCCCTTTCGATGCGGTACGTCTGGGTGCAACAGGAGGAATCGCTGTATCAATTTCAATATTACAAGGGAATTGCAATTTCGTATTAGTAGGATTAAAAATTTCTTTTTCATTTTCTATATGTTTAGACGTAGGGAGGGGATTGATTTCCACATTTTTAACATTTGCTGTCTTCTCATTTTCGTCCTCAAAGGGAGCCTCTTTCTTAGATAAATTATCATTGTTAAAATGATGACTTTCGTTTTGATTTGTCAAAATCTGAATATTATTCGTATCTTTTATATAATTGCTTTCTAATAATTTATTAAATTTATCGTCGTCAGTTAATATAGTTGGTCCATTTGTTTCTTTTGAGGACTGATCACTGTTTAATGATAGAAATGCTTGGCTAACTAAATTTGGCTCAGAGAAATTACTTTTTAAACTTTCTGGTTCACTCTTTGCTACAGATTCATTAGGACTTGTATCCTTGGAAAAGAAAGCACTGTCATTTCGATTTTCTTCTGTATCTTCACTTTCGTCATAAAAAATATTTTTCTTTACGTATATATTCAACGCCCTCAGCGACTTAGACATACTTCCTGATATAGGAATGTTTGCGTAATGTAGATTGTCATCATTGAAGAATATTTCTGAATTTCTATCACTCCAGCCACTTTCACTTAAAATAGTTTCACTTGAATGGTACTTTTTCATTTTTATAAAATATTATAACATCTTAGTGAATGCTCGACTAATAGTCATGGCACTTTGCACAAAACTAAACTAACGATAAGATAGTTTATCAGTCGGTACGAATGATAAGCTTGTTGATTAACCAGAGGCGTATCGATTTGTGTAATAATATATTTTGCACGTACTATGTAAAAGTAACAAAAAATATACAACAAACAAGGCAGCGGTCCGAAGCAAGGAGAGTACGATACTATTTACAATGAAATAAAAACTGTTCCGACTGGTTTTGGTTCAATCAAATTAAGTGACGTAAATATCTTGCCGACCTTTAAAATCGTAAATAGTCTACGAACGTAAGCTCATACAAAACAATATATTTAAATGCTTAGTTTAAGATTATGTATAGATTATTCAAGATTGAGAAGATCATATAATACGACTGACATTAACAAAAAAAATATTTTGTTTTAAAAAGATCCAATAACTATATTTAGCTAGATTGCACTCACGGTTTCGTCCGGGTGGTGTATTGATGAAAGGAGCTTAGTACTTGATTTTATCGTCATAATATAAAAAAATACACAAAATGATAAATTATATCCTATATGTTGTTCTGATGTATAAGCTATATTACTGTAAACTTTTATCCAAATCCGTTCTATAGTTCTTGCGTGAAAAAGTGAGAAACATACAAACATCCTTGTAAATTACTGGATTTATAATATTATTATGATTTAAATCGAATTCAATGTTTTACACCTACAACCATACGTTTATTATGCAATATTACAATATCAAAAGTCAATTATGAGGTAACGAGGTTGGTATTACAAATAACTTTAATTACTATACTGGATAATTTCTCAATATTTTAGATATTGATCTATCTTGGAAAATATATACCTAATTGAAATTAATAGTTAAAGTATTGTGTACAATATTTAGATGAATAAGTACACATATATTGGAATATATACAGTGTAAACACACTAAATTAACATATGTTTTATTACTATACAGTTTACTTGCCTGAGTCAGAGTAACTGCCGTGTGAGGTACGACGCGGAGGCTCAGGAGCTGAGTCGGTCTCTATTATAATATAATAAAATATAAAAGTCAAGAAATAAAAATAAAATTTGTTTTATTGCTACGTAAAAGATTTATTGATATTCGTATACACTTCAGTTTTTAATTTATACGTTATTCAGCATTATAATTACGCTTACAAATATAAAATTATAAATTTGTAACGAAAATCAATTCATCTTTAATTTACATCCTTCAAGTAACTCCAAGACTAAACGTATAATAAATCTGGCATAATTAACAAAATATTAACCTTGAAATGTAACTGTGTGTCGCGATGACGTGACATAGGGCGCCAGTCGGTGAGGCCATGATGCCGGCGGAGGCCGGGGTGGCGTGCGAGGAGGTTCATATCGGCTGGTCGGTCTATGAGCCGACGGATCGAATGCTTGTTTCTCTAATGATTCATTTTTGAGTATCGAGTTTAGTTTTACTGAATTTTGATTACTTCGAGTTTTATTTTTCTTGACAGGACTAATGCGACCTCTAACCGGGCTAGATAAACTTTCTAGTGGCTTATTATTGTCCTCCGGTTTTGGATATCGATGTGCGATCCACGATCCCTTTAAATAAGATGTAATATTTTGAAATTCACTGACATCTGGAGCAGATGTGTATATTTGTCCGAGAAGTGACATCGCTTCGAAACGCCGGCGAATACGTTCTACCTCTCCAGGGCGACATTCTAGAGCCTCTTCTGCGGATCGAGATCGTGTTGTATTACGCTTATGAAGGGCAGCTAGCTTAGATATAACATCAATATGTGGCATATATCGATTGTTAGGTCGAAGTGGCATGCGAGCCACTGGTAATAAAGTTTTACATTTTTCTTTGTGTGGGGCCCTTTCAGTAGAGGGCCAGTTTTTTCTAATGTCGTTTCGTATTATTTCTGGATCACTACGAAATCGTCGGAGTACAGCGCCCGCCGCGGAGGGCGAATCAAAGCGCCGTGCAAGGCGGCGAACTTCCCCCTCGCGTGCTAGTTTAAGGTAGGCCCGCCAGTAACGCTCCGGATCGGGGGACGGGCTTCGACTACGCCAGATCGTCTCGTCACTGGAAAACCTTAGCGTGTCAGGTGTTTTCCGATCGCTCACGTACACTTCCGATATTGGCGAAGGTGATCTTGAATATAGGCTAGACTTATAAGGCAGCGATAAAAATTTATTCTTTTCTGTCTCACCGAATAATTCTTTTATATTTGTACAAGACTGTGATTGAAATATTTTACTTCTTTCTGTTTTGCTCTCGTTCATAGTAAAATTTTGATTTGTATTTTTTAATGCACAATTATCATCTAGTTTTTCTTTTAAATGACAAAAAATATTTGGTTGCTTTTTTTCTTCTTTTACTGATTCAAAATATTCCACTTTCTTTTGTACTTCTTTTTTAGGACCTTTATAAACAACAGTTTTTCCTGATATATCGGAACTTCCGGTTTCGGTTTCACTAGCAGATGATTGATTTGACATAACAGTTTTTTGAGCTGGATATATAACGTGACGGCTTTTATTATCCTGTAATTGTTTATCTGCTTCAATAATGTTTAGATTATTTTGACTATCTCCATATATCTTACTATTATTTAATTGATTTTTATCGGTATTTTGATTTTTTATGGTAGGCAAAGCATCAAACTTATTTATTCTATTCAAAATTTCCTTGCTAAGAGATTGAGATATTAGCTTTTTTTCATTTTCACTTAACGACATTTGAAGTTTGTTGACATTATTTTTTAGCTCCTTTTCAGAACCTACAGGTAGGTTTATTGCTGCTATTGATTCAGACTTACTTAGTTCTGATTCACGTATTACTGATCTGGGTGTAATCAGTGAAGTACATCTGACATGTAACGAAGGATTGATCTCATGTTTCGAATTTTTCACTTCGATTGTATATTTATCATGTTCTTTAACTAGTTTTGATTCAGTTTCTTTACTATATATGGCATTAAGTTGATTTTTTAGTGCATTAACCTGGGTCATTGACAAGCTGCTCCATAAGTGGTTACCAATACCTATTTTTCGTCTTAATTCAGATAAGGAATCTGGTTGCACAAGAGTTTTAATAGTAGGCTTATTTATACCTATAGGAGTTCTTATAGTATCTTCTTCATTTTTCTTATTTATACTAGTTGCGGTTTCAGCAACGCTCTTTCCTCTCCACAATGGTTTGTAAGTGTCTTTACACGGATACTGATCAATTTCATTATCTTGAGATTTTTTTTGTTGCCATTCTTCTTTTAAATCCTCAACTGATTTTTCTTTTGTTCTCAATCCCCTTTCCCTGTTAAAATTCCATCTGATGTCATTAACATCTTTAGGATAAAAAAGTATATCATCTTCATTTTGAGCTCGTTTCAGTTTTGAGTATAAATTGTTGAGTTCTTCTTCTGCCCTTTCAATTGTGCGGATTTTCTTCCAACGATCAAAATCGATAATTTCTTCATCTTTTTTCCTACAACATAGTTTTCTACCGGATGTTGCTTTCTCTAGTTCAGCAACTCTCTCCAAGTATGCATAATATCGGTTAAGCTCACGAAATCTTTCCGATCTACCTTTGACGTTTTGAATATCGCGAATATATTCATCATATTCCGGGTCACTTGTGTATAGGTTTGAATCACTTTTGGTTCTAATATTAATATTGCTTTGGTATAAATGGGTTTCCACATTATCTGCACTACGCGTTCTCCATCCTTTCTTATTAGTCTCCAACTTTGAATGTGTTCTTGCGTGGTGAATACGCCGATACGACGGAGATCTAATTGTTAGTGGAGACAAACTTCTACTTACAGATCTCTTTTCAATTACTTTAGGAGAAACTGGACGTGAGGTTTGTGAAAAGTATAAAGTATCGTGATTTTTTTCAGCAATATTTGATAAAGCCTCAAATATTATTTTACTTGATGAAGCATATTTTGTTTCTTCTTTCGACTTACAGTTATTCTTAAATTTAGGCGATATAAGTTTAGGTTGCAAAGCAGGCATTTGATTTGAGTATTCTGGGCCTTTTGGTAATAGATGTTCCTGTTTCTTACGAAATGCAACTGTAGGAGACACAGGTCTTGATGTTTGAGAAAAATATAATCTGTTACAAGGGGGTTCGCTTTTACTTCTTGTTGTTGCCAATGATGATGTAGACCCAAATTCACTATCATCTTTGAGCAAGCTATCAAACCGTCGAATCTTACCGTCCATTTTTCCCGGCCATGAAATAGACCGAGAGCTTTGTAAATGTATAGGACTTAGTTGCCTGTCCCACATTTTAAAACGTGACAATGAAACAGGCTTACGGTGAATTAAATATGTATTTGTTGAAGCAGTCGTATTTAAATTGCCTTCTGGGAAAGATTGAAAGAATTTAGCTTTTTGTTGTACTGTATTTAATAGACTTTTATCTACATTTTCATCACACACTTTCCTGTAAGATTTCTTTAAAAATAAATTTTGAAAAAAAGAGTCTGATACGACAGCATTCCGAGCTTGTTTTATTTCTTTATCATATTTACAGAAGTTATCATCTGAACCAAAGTTTGATACTTCATCTAAAGTATCTCCAAATTGGTTGCTACTTTCTATTCCTTGAAGTGACTTTTTTCGTAAGGTGCTATCAGTCTTTTTTTTACATTGTAATTTCTTAGTGGTATTTTTTTGCTGATTTTTTATTCTTTTGGTAATTTGTTCACATTTCAAGTCTGTACGAGGTTTTGTTAAAATATTCTCTAAAGATTTTTTTGTCTTTAAATTTGCTATGGTTGCTGTTTTTATTTGATGTTGATTTTTTGTTTTTGATGATAAATGTATAGATGATTTTGATATATTAGACATTGCTTGTAGTGAATTAGCTGTCACAGATTTACTTTCTGCTTTCGTTAAACAAGGGGTAGACTTGGCAGACTGATTACATAATTTCATTTTTTGAATTTTTTCTGATGTACGCATCATATCTCTACTTTTATGCAAAACACTAGTTTTTGTGTTCGGTGCTGTTGTATCTCTGGCAGTAATATTTTTGGGTACATTATTAGTTTTCAAAACACTTTTAGGTTTTATTTTAGTAGGGTCAATACGTTCATTTCTTTTTTGAGAGCTCCAAAGTTTATCTAAGGGAGTTACCTTATCTAATATACAAGTAATAGGTGTTTTTCTTCCAACACCACCAGGTACTAAAACTGATGAAGACGAACCTTCATTCCTCTTCCATTCTGAGTTAGGATAATTTATAGGCAACATTGTTCTTCTAGGCGAACAAAAACTGCTCGTTCCACCCGACTTAGGAGTATTAATTGTGGTTTGCTTAGTATTTTTTGTTACTGTACTAGTATTTTTGTTCCTGTTTAGAGGTGGAGGTGCAGAAAAAGAGATCGCTCGGGTACTGCTCGTACTTGGATTTCTTTTTATTATAATATGAGTATTCTGACGGCTTAATTTATGACTTATTTTGTCTTTCAGAAATTCCACATTAGATTGTTCTAATGGTTGTCTTTGAGTAGAAATTGATGCATGTCTGTTTGACGTTACTAATTTCAGTGTGTGACTGTTTTTTGATGATATTCTTCTTGGTGGTATTGGAGGATGTTCAGTCATTATATTCATTGATTTATTTATATTAGTGATAGGGTAACAAATCACTTCATGTAATTGAGGAGTTTTTTTATGAACTCGTATTTTTGTTAAAGTAGATGATATAGGAATATATTCAATTTCTGATTCATCTGTGGAATTTCAATCAATACTCAGTGACTAATCTTCTTTATTTTCGTTAGACGTGAATTAAAAGTGTTGTTTGTGCTCCTGTTATAAATGAAACTGTGTAAAGCATTTTATACTAATAGTGGTAAAAAACGTGCCAGATTTAAATACGTGGTCTATACCTAAGTGTTTGTTTAATTTTGGAGCCTACTTTTATCATGCATAACTATTTTACCTTTTTTTGCAGTCACCGACGCACCAGCACCATTGTTATTCATTTTAATAGAGCCATGCAAAATATATAAAACTTACCTGCTGTGATTGACGATAATAACTAAAGTGATCACGGTTAGAGAGCATCCCACATTGTCATTAAACTATGGCCTTGTTTAACAATAGCTCAGTGGCAAATAATACGAGATATATATATATATATATATATATAGGCTTTTGCAGTGACCTTGGCTTAGACTTAATATAATAAGATACAGATCAGTTTTAAATATTATAAATAGTAATATCTAGAAGGAGTTGCGAATAATTTATATCATATAAAGTTCTATGGGTATTAATTGAATATTCCCTTCGGCTAATTGTATACCCGCAACCAAAAATCATGCCTTATAAATAAAGTAACTTCTTCAAAAGAACCTTAATAGCAAGCCGTAACAATAAGTTATACTTAATGACTGACTAATAATCATATTTAGTTACATAACCATAAGCAATATAACATATAGGTTATAATTTTTTTTAAAATTTATTACTAATATACGTGAATAATATTTGTAAGTATTTTAATTAATTTTAGACTTACAACATATTTTTTATAAAAATAATGTTTTTAATGAATTTGATACTACTACTTTAAAAATATTTTTAAATCTAATTTATTTAAATATACAGAGGACTATGTAATCCATATATAACAATAAATTTTAAGACTTACCAGTCCTAGGTGGCGCTGGTGATCTAAACCCGCGTATAGGGGGTTCTCCCCCAGCTTGGAGGTCGCGATAAGCTGCACGACGTTCAGCAGGTGAGAGAGGTGCTTCTGTGTCTTCTCGTCGGCGGAATATTAACGTCGAGTCGGATTCGTAGCCTGATTCTTTTAATGCCCTGGTAAATGAATAATTAATTTTGCTAATTAAATAATTAACTATTGTCTATTTCTTACTATTTTTTTTTGCAGTTGAAACTTTATCTAGCTTAGCAGGGTAGTCAGTGACTATCTAGTGTCAAGACACTCCGTTGACTATTTTCCGGTCAAACCGAGATATTAAATGCAGAGAGGTGAAATCAACTCAGTGTCTTGTCTTACCAGAACGGAAAAATAAAAAATAAGTTTTAAATATAATCATTTTCCCGAATGACAATCGAAGACACGACCAATCGTGTTTACAGTGAAAGGCTATCCCACTGCGTCAGGATGGCCTCAATTTATTCCTTTTTTAAATATTTATTTAAAGTAGGTGTTATAAATGGTAAAGAGTAAAGTAAAGATATAGATGTTTTATGTGGTTTACTTGCTATGGGATACTGTGTGAATATCCATTCAATTTAATTTGAGTGTAAATTTAATTTGCTATATTTAAATATCTATAACAAAATGAAATCGACAGTTTTTTTGATATATTTTATTAATTTAATTGGTCAAATACATCAAAAGTATATATAAAAAAAATAATAGAAATATGGTATACTAATTAAAAAAGTATGATTAAAAAATCGACAAATTTACCTAAATGAAATTTTAAGCTATAAATATTTTGTACATTTATAGCTAATAAATTTATATGAAGAGACTATACGTAGAATAAGTAATTTAAGATATTAACCTTGCCATATTAGATTTCGATAGGATTGCAGAAGTAAGGTCTTTCTTTTCTTTCGGTGATGGTTGAGATTGCGTGTGATTACCTGATTCATTTTGCTGTAAAAGGAAATATCGATAAGAAATTTACACAAATTTACTGACTGTAAGTTTGTTGTTTCTCTAAAATGCATATTTGTAAAAAAGAAAAATAATTTAAAGACTTTTTTGTAACAAGTAAATACAACAAAAGCAACATATATTTTTCCACTTGAACACAAAACACCTACAGTTCATGCTTACGTAGAGACAACAGAGTAGTAACATACTTTAGGTAGCTATAAACATTGAAGAACTGTTTCACCGCTTTCTAGAAAGTTTCTGTTAAATAATATTGCAGATATTTGTTACGTCGTTTTAGATTATTCTAAGCTTATGTACAAAAAGACATATGCATTTATAAACTTAACAGAATTGTATTAGGTTGCGGTCAAACTTCACACAAAGTCTTAAATATAAGTAGACAAAAGTGATATTATAGAGGTGTTTATGGCCAGATAATACAAGACAGTTAAATAAACTACCATTCAACATAGCGTAAAATTACTTCCGTGCTACTTTTTGTTAAAAAGAAATTGTCAGTCCAAATGAAATGTTAGATAACAGAACATTCCTAGACATATTTTAAGCAAGATTTTATTAACTGTTTTATTTTATTTTTATAAATTCATCAAAAACCATGCTAACAGGAAATTAATCAAAATATCAACATTTATTAAGGTAAAAAATACAATTATAAAAAAGAAGACCAGAAAAACATTCAAACTTCTTTCTGTTTAACTAACATTATTAATATAATTTGCGTAAAAGTATATATCTGCTAATTCACAACAAGGTAAACATCAGTTTATTTAAAAATTTACAGGTAAATAATAATAGATAAGGTTTTTTACATCTTATCAAAAATTCAGGTATGCGAAACTGAATTAAATTTTATAAAAAATATAACATTTTTAATATAATAAAATATTATTGTTATATTAATAGTTTAATAACTCCTCTATATTTATAACATAATATGCAATCAAACATTAAAACGTGCAAAGCCTAAATTATGCTCAATGTAACAGGTACCATATAGGTAATTTTTATAAAGAATATATTATTACGAAAACTCACGTTATATACAAACATTTAATCTAATTTTTTTATTATATTATTAAATTAAAAATATATAAATTTATGTACAAGTGTATAATTTATTGTGTAAAATAAATATTGATGCTTTTAAATGTAGCAAAAAATGACTATGTTTTTTTTAATACATGGTAACTATGACAATGAACTTGTGTGCATATGAAAGGCACCACAACATGCAGACATGTTAAGGAACCTTACACTCTTCTGTATAGCGCGAGCGAGCAATGTGGAGTAAGGAGGCAGGGGAGAGTTTTCATCTAGCCACTGTTAGTGCCCGCCCAAGCAGCGATGTGAACATAGCATTGTATGTGTCAGTGAAAACTCAGCAATAGAATGCAAATTATTTATGAAAAAATGGCTTTCTTGTGTTAACATATGAAATTGTTACTAAAATATCCAGTACAGTTTAATATTTTTATCAACATAAAAAAGATAAGATATATCGCTTTGAAATATTTTGGGAATTTTGAATATCGACAAAATGTAAATAAACTATACATTATTTTAATCTAATAATTATTTATTATGATATAAATGAAGCAAACCACTTTTTCTAAGAACAAAATATTTGCATTTCATGATCGAACGAACGTAACTGTTAATATTTAGAGCCAAACTCGATACTTCGATATTAATTAGTAATCAGTATTAATTAGAAACCTTAATTTTTATAAAAATAGTAATATTATTGACATTTTACAACATTTTACTTTATTTACCTAAATATATAGAATAATTATATAAATATAAACTTTCTTAATTTCCGGTTACGTTAAATAAATATGTAAAGATAAATGTAAGTTGAGCTGAGCCGCCTTAGCCAGACATTAATGAATCCATCTATCCTTAACTAACTGAAAGACAAAGCTTTAAGAGTACAAAATATATTAGAATACAAATTATATAGTTATATCACAGGTACACAGATAAGAAATGAAAAAGTTCGTACCCCATCAAAAATGTCCATGACCTCGTCCCACCACTAGAAAAAAAAACAAATCAAGTTTGTTTTTGCCAAGAATTTAAATATTTTTTAGTTAATTAGTTTTAAAAATGAACGAATGATTAGATATATGAATACATGAATGAACCCATTTTAAATAGTCATGTGGAAAAAAAATATATAAAACAGTAGTAGACAGCGAGTTTTCGAATTTTCAAGAATTATTATATCAATAATTTTAAGCAGCTTATATAATTATACACAGAAATATAAAAAAAATGACTGCTTTCTTATGTTTTTACTTGTATAAAATATAAGTAATAAATAATCATAATATTGATCATTCTCATACTTTTTTTATATAGTTTCACTAAATACGACTGTTTTTTTTATGTTACTCGAGTCCCCCTATTATATAATGATAAATATAATGAAAATACTGGTGCCACGGTGTTACACATATGTATGTTTATCTGCGGCGTATTATATACCTGTTTTGCTTCTTTGTCAATTACAGATGATTTCCCCGGTACGTAGTCTTCTATCCTTCCCGGTTGGTTTTTATACACTTCTTGACGCGCTCTCGCTGAGCCCAAGGTACTGTACCTTTAACGAAAAATTTAAGTTATTTAAAAAAGAATTGGGATTTTCGCCCAGGGTTGATTCACTTTGTCTACATAGAATGTCAAAATTATTTAAATGTAAATATTCACTTAAATCGGAATCGTCTATACAAAAATGTCGCACCATCACGTATTTGATTGCGAGTTTTAATAAATTATACTATATTCATATTTATATATACATATATATATATATATATATATATATATATATATATATATATATATATATATATATATTAATATTTATTTAGTATATGTAGTCTAAGATTGTATGATTGTAAATACTTACATATTATCAACAGATTGACTGGTAAAGCTCTCTTTCAGAAATAATTTCACCTTTGCGTATATACAATTACTTCTTTTTGTGTGTTGTTGTGACTCCCATGTTCAAATTTTGTTATAAATAAACATATAAGCAATTAAGATATAATAAAAATACCCAAATATCTTACTTATTATTTGGCAAGTACGGCGATCCATCGTCGAATCGCCTCTCCTCCTGCACGGACGCAGTGCGTCGGCGAGGACCGGCAGTCACATCACTATCGTAGGCGTCGCTCCACGTACTTGTTGTTAGACGTAGCCCGCCCTCCGGCTCGCTGAGGTACCCAGATCGAGGGTCGAAGTAAGCATACTGCGATCTGTTACTACTAGGCCTTTGTGGTTCCCCTAAAATATAATTTATATATATAAAACATGTATTAGAATAATTTAGGACTTTTAATATTTATTTATGCAAACACAAGACCTTGGACTATTGTTTGTGTATTATTTTAGATTATACTTAAGGTTTTAGTATTGTTTTGATATTGGTTTAAGATACAGTTAGTTTTAAATTAATTTAAATTTAGTAAAGGTAAAAACATTAAAGAAAAAAGCAGTAACAGTAATCTTAGGATATTCAAAATATCACAAGTAAACCATTAAAAAATCATAATTTAGACATCAAGTTACTTTTAAGTAGATGTATATAGATATATTGACTGATAAATATATTGCTTTAATTTTATTTATATAGTAATAGTATTGTGTTTAATGCCATTAATAAAGAACGAACTTATTAGATCTTTTTGGATAAAGTAATAATATATTTATATATTATGTTATGATACTGTAATAAAAATGTTGATGAGTTAAATCAAGCGTTTATTGGCATATAATTAAATGACATTAAGTAATTTAATTTAATTATATGCCAATAAATTATATTATTAAACAATTAAGTATGTCTATATATGTTTACAAGGTAATTACATGACGTATGACGATATGAATTTGTAGAACCTGTAAATATTTTTATCATATGAAGTCAGGCAACAACTAATAGTAGCGTTATTGCTATGATTGAATTTGTTTTTTGTTAAAATATCATTTAACATAAATCGCTTTACAGGTATCAATAATATTTATAGGTATCTAATTTGTATTACTTCAAGGTTGCAATAAATAGTCTTATATTCTAAATATATTTAAGTATAGTACATTTAAGGTCTTCCATACAATAAAGTTTTATAATTGAGTAAAAAAAAATATTTGTGTATTATTTTATGCAACAACAATAAAAAAAATGTTAATTTGAAAAGCAAATGTTACAATACAATGGTGACAGCCACCGATGCATGGTTTTGAAAATATAAAATAATCACCTCGACGGTTTTTGTATCGAATAGTCACATAATCCTCTGAAAAAGAAAATGTTAGGTATTTGTGTACAATTGAAAATATAAAAAAAATTAAATAAATATAAATAATATAACAAAATAAAACTATAAGTAATTATTTACACATCTCACCATCGAGTTTGTTTTTGTGTATAGTGTCGTACATCTTTTTGTACCACCTTGAAGGATCTTTAACTTCCTGAAAGTAAGAAAAAAAATAATTACATCTGTTATAAGAAACTAACTAATCTAACGTAGTTAATATAGTGAATTTTAACGACAAGTTAACTCAAATTATTGAGGGTTCGAATTTTATTTGATAAATTTATTTTAAGTATTTTTCGAATCGGAAGTTGCCTGTATACTTCTATGCAGTCACAATTGTGTGATGTCATGAATGTTTATCCAGGTCTAATGCCCACTTTATTTATTTATTTTTTGTAATATTAGTTGCCTAATCATCTACAACCCATATGAAAAAGTAAACTTTATTTTGTAATTTTAGTAAAGTTACTTTTAAAATCCCCGACTTCAAAAAGTGTAAAATAAAAAAGTAATATTATAATGTTTTAACTTAAACACATCTTGTAAACCAACATTAATAAAATAACTACTGTTATTTGGTATTGTTACCAATTCCTAGGCTTGAAGACGGTGCTAAGCCTTAGAGATGCCTTCACTGTAGGAATTATTTATAAAATCAGACTATTCTATTGCTTACTCGCAGTCAACCGCGAAAATATCAGTATCGTATACCTATCTACACTTTTAAGTACTAATAGTCTCCGAGATTACCGAAATCTGTAGGAGACACCTGTGGCGAATCTATATATATGAGTTTCTCGGCTTTCTAGGAACTAAAAAACCTACTTTATTTAACAAAACGGCTTGGCACCGACTTGGAACCTATGAGTTGGTAACAAAACCAAATAATTGTAGTTATTTTATTAATATTGATTTACCAAATGGCAACCTTACTATGTTGAACAAAAGAAGAATCACGTAAATCGGTCCAGAACTTTCGGCGTAATCACTGTACATACATTAAAAGAAACATGCCGGCCGAATTTATAACCTCCACCTTTATGGAAGTCGGTTAAAAATTATCGAAAGACGTATAACGTACTTGCAATATTACGGAAATAAGTTTCATAATCTAATATATAGTTATGGATAAAAGTAGAAAAACAAACTACAGTGGTTTCTTATATGTCAAGATAAAAGATTAGGTAAATTACTCGTATCATACAGTATTTGAAGTAGCATGTTCAAAACATTTTAAATATGATTCTTATATGCATTAAAACATTGTGTACTTACAGATCTAAGTGCAACCGGCATGCCGTCTTTTGTTATTGGTCCAATTCCTTCAATTTTCTTCTTGCTGTCAGACATTTTCTGACTCCTCTCGTAATCACTCCGGTCACCTTCACCTTCACTAGCGTATTCTTTGCGTAATGCATGCACTGGAAACGTAACAGTTAATATATTTAATAAAGACATGGTAATTTTTTTAGCTTTATAATAGAAATAAATATCATTCCAAAAATTTGTTAACAGATAATTCAAGTATTTAAAAAAGTTTAAATTACGTTATTAAAGGTTATAAGCAATGTAAATTTTTTTTAGCTTACGAAAACTTTAAAGAAATAGTTAATATTGGATACAAGTTGTCATTAAATTTGTGACATTTGTAAAGGAAAATCGTATTTATAGTCCAATATAGCCAAGGCCCAATGAGCAAATACCTATAATACTTGTATATAAATATTTACCTGGATCACCTTTGGGTGGCGAAGGGCGGTCACGTGGAAGACGCGGATCTCTCTCTACAGGAATATTGGAAGGCCCGCGCGGGATTTGACCTTCTGTAATATGTAATGAATAATATGATAAATTATTTCTTTTCACTAAGTTTATTTAATAAATAACCCTGTACCAGTACGCTTCAAATAGAAACCGAGCAAAATATTTATTTTATGAAAGTTAACCAATAATATTTACATTAAGCAAAAAGTTCATAACTTCTACTAGAACTTTAGTTAAAAAATTTAAAATATTATCACTGTAAAAATCTGACTGTAAACGTTATCGATTGTGGGTTCGATTCGTGCTCGGGGGAATGATTATATTTAAATGATTTTCATTTCCTTGCTTTAGTAAGACAACGCGTGGGGTTTATTTTTTTCTCTAAGCACGCAATGTTTCAAATTTCGGCAGAAAGCTGATTATGTCTTGACACTAGGTATCTGCTATCTACCCTGCTACACGCTGTATTTAAATTATTGATTTTCTCACAGAGTGCGAAAATAAGTTAAAGCGTGTCGTTGAGTTCCGCCTTCCAACATACAATGTCTCGTGAAGTTTTAAAAAAAAGTACAATTTTTTCTTATCAACATTATATTTACTATTTTTATTCCATAAACATTTCTCAGTCACTAATGTGCATTTTGACTGTTTCATAGATGCCGTCTAGATATAATTTCAATGTCAAAAAACCTGAATATATTTTACATATCTATCAATAAGCCAAATATATATGTAAATTCAAATTATCACACCTACAAACAAAAACAAGCTATCACTTATTTTTAATGCACCGACCTACTATAAAATATGAAGTATTTTTGTAGTTCAACAAGCAGTATTTACTGCTGATTCAATGAAGACGGGGAAAATGTGCGGAAATAAACAGAAAAACATTTCAATAAACGGTAATTCAATAAAATTCAATATCGCCAAATGATGTTTGATATATTTTCAATTTGTTATTTATTGATATAATTCTATAGGAGTAATAAAATATCAATACATTTATAAGCTTTATAAAATAATTATTGCAATAACGAACGCGATTAGTAAAGGGTGTTTGAACATAAATTTGAAGTATAAAACCCATCCGTCGGGTATTTATTTATGAGATATCTCGGAATAATCTAGCAACTGTCTCTCTAATAGAAAATCCAATTAGATAATAGTTATGTCAGGCGATCCGTAGCGCCTCCGCTACGATATTGTGCCGTCCTATTAAACTTTAATAATAGTGGCGGACCCTCGTCAGCTATCTTTTCACTCATAATAAAATGTTAGATTCTTAATATTTTTCCATTTTCCAGGCTATATTGAATACGTCATCCATTAAACTGACGGATACCTTATAACCTGTGATCAGATCTTTTATGATTTATTAGTCACAAGAGAACATTCTACCACATTACTTACTTAAGATTAACTGATATGGACATATTAAAGATTAAAAATAGATCCAAAAATGAGCATTTTATAAAAATATATACTGAACTGCTGAGTTTGACGTGATATTCAAAAAAATAAATGAATTTACTACTTAATTTTAATGTATCTTTTATTATTATATAATATTACTTAAAGCACGAGCATGAAAAATATTTTTGATACACAAAAACAACAATGTTCAACCAAATAACCAAATAAACAAGTAAACAACAAATTTGTAATTCAGTTACCCTATTAAATTCGAAATGAATATCTGCTAACTAGGCCGGTGAAATCAACGTATTATTAATCAACATTGTTAAGTACATTCAAAGGATAGACTTGAGATGGATTAGGGATGACGATTCAAAGCAATTAAGGAGTAAACAATTTATTGCTTCTGTAAAACATTTTTCACTGTACGGATGAATTTTCAACGTGTCTGTAATTTGTAATTTGTATCTGAGGAAACAGTTATCAACATCTCCAAAATTTATAATGAAAGGGGAACTCTATAGACTATTTATAAAAGTTTGACGGCAATTAACCCTTGTTTCAACAGTACGAACGTGAATAAATTATAAACTTTTTGTTAGAAAAGTTATGAAAACTCGCTGTGAAGTCGGATTTCAGGTTATTTTTTAATATTTGCCTAATTACATTCCACTGCAATTTATAATGTTCTTTAATCAACAAATTTATGTTACAATTTTCTTATATCGGATTTAGTAATTAATGCACTTATAAAATCAGTCTTCTGTATGTCGATTGTAGATGAAAAGATAAATAAAAAACCATATTTGCAAAATGAAAGAGCATTTTTCTGTATAATATAATTTTAAATAATACATGCAGAGGGTCAAACTGGCTAAAATTTTAGGCATGTAAATAGAGCTTGATATATTCATTAATAGTTTAATTGATTTTAAAGTAATATATTTACACAATATTTTATTCGGTGATTTTAGGAATGAAATTTCAATAAATATGAACATTCTATATAAAACATTTCATTTATATTTAAATACATTTATTTGTATATGTTAACGTAAAGTTAAAATATATAAATAATTTGATATACGACATTTTTAAGGAAAGTGGAAAAAATTGCTGCTATAAAAAGTTACAATAAAAATCAAACGAGTAGGTTGTGGACCTTCAACATTGCTATAATAAGAATTTGTAATTAGAAATTTATAGGTATTTAGTTATTTAAATTCATTAAATTAAGTGAAAAATAAAATAAGTTTTGAAGTAAACGCATTACAAAACAATTTTAATTAATACAATTTACACATACCACGAGCTTTTTGCAATAACGTCACAGTAGGATTTTGTGCTCTTGGCAAGCGACTGGTAGAGCCCAATGAATTAAGCCCTGTAGCTGGAGCGCTTTGCGACGTTCGGAGCCTTCCTTCGCTTTCAGAGCCACTTGTACATCCGTTTTGATCAGAATTCTGAAAAATATTACATTTTTTCTATAATCTTAATACATTTAAATTGCCGCGAAGGTGTCAAATTCTAGGCTCTATTGTTAGGGTAATGAAATTCACAAAAGAGGTCGGAAAACGGGACCTACATAATTAGGAGTTAAGTGAATAAAATGTAAATTGAAAACCTTGACCTGTGTTAGGGTGCAGAGTAATTTTATATTTCAGTATCTTTTAATCGCTTCATTAAATGTGTTTTTTATTTTATTAATAATAAAATATGCAATTGTACTTCTATTGTTCTCATTGTAGTCCATTGTAATATTGCTATAAAGTAATATATTTTTATATTCATATATCTTTCACAAAGAGTTCCTTCTAATAAATACCTAATACATACTCTCTTTTTTTATTTAATCTCATTTTAGGATTATTTTTTCCAATTTTTGGCGAACCACAACCGCACTTTGTCTAATCTCACCGGAGAAACCAAATCAATTTTAAACTTGAAAAGGAGTACTAAACTGACTGATTTTAATAATGGCTTATTTACTCTAATGTGTGAATCAAGTCCACATCTACCAAACTCTGCAACCATATTGCAAATAGTCAGTGATATTTTAAGAATAAATTAAGAGCTGTTTTTTTGGGAATACATATTACTTTTAAAATTTATTTTTCAATTAATTTAGTTGTGTATTTTTCAGTTTGAAGTTTACCTTCTATTATTCTATACATACGAGCCAAGATCATGACCAGTAACTAATTAGCATAATACATATGTATATGCTTATGTAGAGAGTAAACATTTGCTTAAGTATTTAAGTTAAATATTGTGCCAAGTAGCTGTCACGGTAATCGCTATTATTAACGATAGTTTTTTGAGTTTTATTAATATTGTAACACAAGTCGAAAATCATAAATTAATAATTTAACAATTTTTATATTTTTAATATAAAAAATATTTAAAAAATAAAGTATGCATACTAATTTAGTTTATTGTTGTATTTTCAAAAATATAACTTAAATCACAATTGTTATTTTTAAAATAATGGGAAGATCTACGATTCGTTTTTATGAAATTTGTGCGCCCGGAGCATGAACTTTCGCATACTCAATATTTAAATATAAAAGCTTTAAGTACAGAATGTAAAATTTTATTAACATCAAACAGATACGTTTTGATGAACACTTAATATACATGTGGTGCTACTACTTAAAAAAATATACGAATCAAGGCACTTCATACTACATAATAATATATTATTAATAAGTTTATTAAATGAATAACTAACTAACCGCAAATTTTCGACGAGGTGGGGGTGTGTCCTCAAAATGTACAGGACGATAGGACTTCCTTGGTGTTTGTGGGGACGTGGTGTTACTACCGGGGGTCCACACGGGCGGCGGGGGCGGTGGTGGCGGCGCGCTGGGGCTCTGGGCACTTGGCGCTTCGCCCCCCGCTGGAGATGGTGCCCCGGGCCGCCAAATCGCTGAAATTAAAGCTTTGATTTAATATGCATATAATTTATTATGGTTTGTGATTGGCTAATCAAACTGCCAATATGTTTTAGTTCGCTATGTATAAAATAAATTTAAAAACATTACTTAATAACATATTTTTTTACAACAATGTAAGATTTAGCCTTAAATTTAACTAAATTTTTTACTGTTAGATAAAAAAGCTATACCCTTATTAAGAATACACTTCAAAGGAAAGCGGTCGATGTATCCTACACTTAACACCTTTATGGCGCTGTTGTGAACCATTCTAACACAAAACCAAAAGAATATATTTTCCGATAATGTTACATTTTATAGAGTCCACGTAACTTTGGTCCTGTATTATGTTTTTAAAATATCATATTAGAAATTCTTCTAAAGTATGACTATCTAAAAATATTAAAAACATATTTATAGAATGAAGTAACATATGAAACATATAAAAAAAGTTAAGTCAAATAGGGCGTATCGGTCGGAACTTTTATTACTAACCCCCAGTTGAATAACATTGCTCTTTAGTATTCAACTGTTTGGAAACAATATGTGAACAAATAAAACTGTGAGTGAATGCGAAGGTTGAGTTACATACCTATGTACCTACTTCATTCAATTTGGGCGTTTTCACACAGAGTACTGCATTTTACGATCTCGCTATAAATCTCCCTAAAGCGGACAATCGACGTGTGTTTATTCGGTCGTTTTGAGTAAATTGGGTTAGCAGACACACCCTGTATACATAATAATACAGGCTATTAGGGTGATAGCTGTAAATCCCCATTATCTATCAATAAACATTTACTTTTGCCAACGTACTTTAGATGTTTAATTAATTTCCGAAAAAGAGTCGTTAGTTTAATTATTATCAATTGATGTTTTTAAATTATATTTACTGTAATGAATATTTTAGATTATTTAGATTTTAGATTATTTTATTTATTAACGTGAAAATAAAAGAATTCGTATATTTTATATAAAATTGTCATTTACTTTTTTAATTATATATTTCTCCTTTATTTACAAGAGGCCGATCGTGGCGCAATGTGACAGCATCTGACTGTAAACGCGATCAGTTGTGGGTTCGATTCCCACCCGGGGGAGTGATTATATTTAAATTATTTTCACTTTTTCGCTCTGGTAAAGACAAAGAGCGGCGTTGAGTTCCACCACTCAACACGCAATGTCTCAAATTCGTTGGAAAGCGAAGTACGGAGTGTGTTGACATTAGGTACTTTCTGTATATTTATTTACAGGCCACATTGGTACGAAGCGAAAGTTGTCTAAACATTTCGCTTGAGACGAAGAATTTCGAGAAACAATATTATTTTTTTATATTGCATCATTTTAGTCTCTTAAGAGAAATTTAGTTTGGATTTCACTCTAATTCCGTTGACCCGTACTGCGTGACATGTAGCTAAAATTCATGCCATGGATCATTAAAATCTCCTGCATAGTCCGTAATATGTTATCTGCTGCCCGTAATATGGTGAAAATTGTAATAAAATTAAAATAATCACTAATAAATAAATAAAAATATCAAAACATATTTAACCCTTAACCTACTGCTACAATTGTAACAGATATCAGTGACATAATAATCGTTAATAATTCGGCGTCTGAATTTCTTACTAACTTGTGAATTTTTATATTCCTTATTTTTCAGTAAATAGTTGAATAAACTCTACTTAAGGACTAAGTAGAGTTTTAATGATTTACAAACATATTGCACGTTTTTATAATATTAAATTATTTCGCTCTGAGGTCTGCCAGACCCATAAAAGATATTGATAATGATACAAAAATGTGTGTTAGGTAGTTAAGACTATTTTCTCGTTGACCTGGTCATCTTGACGAGATTTAGGCACGGTATTGCGTTTGCTATCGCATTCAGGCACGTGTGCAATTTTTTAAGCAAATTGAACGGAAAAAATCGGATAAAATGGCATAGCGAGATATTCTGACATAGATTGACAAATCAATCAAAATTGGCTATTAGACTTTTGAAGATAATAAATGCGCGTTTAAAAAAACAGTTTAAACAAACAGGAAACGTTATTATTAAAATTGTTTTTTTTTTCACTCAAAACATTCCCTGATTCCACTCCAATTTAATAATTAAGAAGAATATTGAATCGAATATTTTATAAATTGCTAAATCCGACATAATAGGATTTAAGTGTCACGAACGTCCTATTAACTGGAGAAAACAAAACATTTTTATCTCGTTAAATATGCCATGGCTATATGGCTGGGGATTAAATCTGATCGAGATAATTGATTACTTATTAAATTCACGCGCCAGCATCAAAGAGAATGTAAATTAAAAATGAGCTAAAGCGATTTCAATTAAGGCTAAATTGAGAAAGCCTTGCACACATTCATATGAGTGACTTTAAGTGCTCCACGATGTGTGCGGTTAATCATAATGAGATTTGTACACAATAAAAACATGATATGCAAAAACGTAATACTAAGAATTTTCCTTAGTAATTTTCTAGATGAAAGTAAATATTATGTATGTAGTGCTTATTAAAGATTTCTTTCCTTTCATTAAAATTAATGGAATTGAAAATTTAATTTAATTTAAAAATTTAATTTAATTTAATTTTCCCGTGAGTCTAATAAGTACAATATCAATTCATTTTGAACAAACAATTGTTAGCTTAGTTTAAGATTTTCCATAGAGCACTTGTACTATACAAACAATTTATTCATACAAACATACGAAGACAGTACATTATTAACTATGTAAAAAATAAATTAAAATTACAAGAGGTGTGTTAAATAAATAAAATTAATGATAATATGACGTTTCTGTGCTATACAATTGTTTTGTAGACTTTTGGAAAATATTAATATTAATTAAATATAATATAAATTTTTGGTTTAAAAATTAAATATAAATCATAAGTAAATTATACACTAACCTACCAACCAGTACATAATTATATAAGTAATTAAGTTAGAAATATTATTAAATGTTAATTTCCACGAAGCTTCTGCTGAATACTATTTATTTAACTTTCTTTTAGAGTTACATTAAGGATTCTCGTCACAAAAACGGTATGCGCGGCTTACTAACTTGTCGTACGAATAAACTTTACTAGCCGGCTTTTTGCTCAAAGTTGTAGAAACAGCTACAAAAAAGTTATTTTTGAAGACTATATAGCGACACGTGTAATTACATGGAGGCTTCGAGAGTTTTTTTATGTACACAATACAAAAATTGAAAGAAGCATCTAGTTAAAGCTTTAAGAATCGATTTCAGAAATAAAATTGTATTATAATAACATTTTAATTAGAAGTATATTACTCTATGCGTGATATTTGAATATAGAGAAAAAATAAAGTGAAATTCTAAAGATTACAATATAATAGACAAAACAGGAAAAAAATCAACAGATACTTGAGTCGTTATTGTCATTGTTATTTCCCGTGTGGTAGTAAAATATGTACTGAGAATACATACATTAAAATATATATAATAAAAAATATATATCATGTGTTTTATCAGATTTTTGTATTATTGGTGACATCGTAAATTTTCACATTTGATTTAATGAATAATCAATATGGAAAATTATTATAACAATTTGCGAATACCGCAGATGCGGTTTTCAACCACTGGCATATGGGTCGACACATCTATGAAAAAGCATCGCAACAACATCAATAGGAGATAGTTAAAACTATGTTATATTATGATATATACGCTTTCGGACTGCATTATTCACGTTAATCTAATGCTATTTTTGTTTATGCATCACTACATATTATGATGTATGTCTATTGTGTACTAAATATTAATTTCATTTTGTTATTCAGAATATTTTGTAAACCTTACTTGTATACGTTAGATCTCCCGCGTTTTGTGGTAAAGTGAGTCTGGTGATAAGTGAATCAGTTCTTTACTTTCTATCTATTTATATAATGAAAGTACTGGGTGCCAAATTTGACCATAGAACTAGAGGAACTCCAATTCATAAATAGATATTATATATTGGGACGTGTTTGACTGAACGCGGTTTATAGTGTTAATAAGTATCTTCTGAGCAACGAACCATTCTGCCGTGCAAGCTAAAGTAATACACGAGATTTTACTTTCATATAAAGATGATATTTGTTGAGTCACAATAACTATGATATACGTAGGAAACCTTGAAAAAGTTCCAAAACATTAGTAAATAGTGATTACAGTAGCACTTACGAGCACGTTAATTTTATCTTGTCGACAGAAATTGTTACAAACACTTGGCCGTCGTTTTAATCATTAAAACTTGGCTTTTCGCTATTCAAAGTTTTCAAGTGAAGAAATTTTCAACAGACATATTTTTGATTGAATTAACTGTGGCCATTTAACAAAATATAATCTGAGATTTTTTTCTTTTAAAACTTATTGTTTATAAACTGTTGGGCTTAAGTTTGACAAGTATAATCCTGTTAATTCAAAGAATACCTGAAAGCTTTTTTACCTATAAACTTAGTTTGGATATCTTTAAGTAGTTGTTAAATTTTCTTGAGATTTCTTGTAAAAGTTATCCGTTATCTTATTTCAGAAAATATCCATATTTGGTTCTTGGTGATCGGGAAAATGGAAATAAACTAGGCCAACCTAGCGTGTATAGTTAAATTAGTAACAATTACGTCAAGATCATGTCAAATAGGCACATATCATTTTAATAATTACGTTTAATGTCTGCAACTAAAGTATTAAAAATAATTAAATTTTAACATATTTATCATATTATACCACACTCGTTTGATTACATACCTGTAACAAATAAAAATAAAACATTAGCATTACGTAAGGTAGTTATTAATGTTGTTTATTTATATGCTTTTGTATTTAGTAATGGTTACTCAAATAGCGACGTTTCCTGTTTTCGCTAACGCCTTCTGCCAATATTATTCAACTTGTCAAAGTGCCAGAGCATTGAGGTGTTATGACCTGTGTTACTGTGTTGACACATTTTGTGATTCATTGGATATTATATTTTCCTTTTTTTATTGACAACTTGACCTACATAACTTATTTCTACGTAAGCAAAGGATAATATTTTTAAAGAGGACTAAGCGCTTTAAAGAACGACAAATGGACTGTAATAGAGACTGCACTAAAGAATTTAGTGCTACTTTGACAACCACTTCCGCAGTAACTTGTTTCTAAGCAGGATATGCAAATGGTCTAGTGTGTTATAATTCGAAAATCTTTTTGTAATCCAATCGCGATTAATTTACAAAAAACCTAATTAAATACCGAATTTCATACGAAATAATAGTTCAAATTAACTTCCCTGCTGACACACATCTGTCTAAAATATCTTTTCTATTTTTATCTCCGTTCTCTTAATGACCAGGAGCCACACATCAAATTTGGTTCATTGCGTAACAGTCGGCTGAATGAGTAACGTACGCGTAGTTTTATAGTGTTAATAGGAGAGTTGACGTTTGAAAATATTCCACTGCTCTATTTTCAGCAATAGTTTTAAAACGTTAATATATGTGACTACATATATTAACGTTGTTTCCAGATGACTATCTGGAAACAATGTTTTTAATTCATGACATCATCAATTTACTAATTAAATGCAGTATATTTTTATTTATATATAAAGTAGAATTTATATTGCTTGTATATACAAAGTGGAGCTACATAGTTTTAAACAAGACCAACTCAAAATAATGTACCATCAGCTTCAAGTTTAATTACCGATATGAATACGCTAGGGTAAACACTGCCGGCATATTGGATACAATGAGCGGTCTCGAATTTAACAGGGATAAATTATTAACTAGCCGTCAACATCCACTGATATCGAGTTCAGATAATTAAATAATTATTCAATATAACCTCGGCTACTACAGCCGCCTGAAATATCAGATACTCGTCTAATATGGTAAATGCATGCATATTCTGGTCATATATTTTAGTCATAGTATGGCGTAGGCAATTTTATCCTGCATGAACTAAAATTATATGTTTTATATTTTTTTTGCTAGATAGTTGATAGTTATAATTGATATTTTATTATATAATGCTTATTTAAGAAAAATATTCAAACTAGCCTTTTTATTTTATTATGCTAGCGATTGTATTGTAAGTACCTACTGTATGAAATATTCAGCGGGAAAATATATATATTTTTAATTTATATGGTTATTTGATTTGTATAAAATAATCTTTTTAGGTAAGCTTATCTTTAATGTATTTTAAATTTTTACCTTTATACTTATGTCGTCAATAAATATCGAATTCAATTTAATTTGTATTTTAATGCTACTATTTTATTAAAATATTTTTAACAAATGTTTCTTTGTTAACAATAATAGATTTCGTGTTATAAAACAGAATAAAACGTGAGGTCACAGGGCATCTGGCGGTAACCGAGCATATACATGCTATTTTTATCACAGCCATTTACTGATATCGTCATCCGAATTTATTATCTAATTTAAATATTATTAAATTATACTGTATATGTGAAACGTATGTCGAGCAAATTAAACTATATTAACATAATGATTTTTATGTTTAAATTAATTCTCAAAAGGTATTTCTTTTTATTTTTTTGGTAAAAATATAATAAAAATTCTACACGATACTACTCTAAATAAGCGCAAATTAAACAGCAGGAAGATCTATCGACCTATAAAATACGGAAGATGTATAATCAAGCAAATAAGCCATATATTTATATGAAATTACCTAACTTATAAGGTCATACTTGGCCGTTTTTTAACTTTAGACATTCACATTGTAGAACACTTACCATGTTTTAAATTTTCTAATTGGTATATTAAAAATAGACACATTTACAACACAAAATTATTTTAGCATTTCAATAGTAATAATATTAGATTTACCAGTGAATTGTTCAGTTTAATTTATTCTCAAATTGATGTATAGTTTATATGCAGAAAAAGTACGAAAAGCCTTCATTTCTCTTTAACTTGTAAAATAAATATAATGGAAATGATTTTTTTTAAATTGACATTCAAATTATAAATAATATTCAAAATATGTATAAATCAAATAGATGATTTCTAGGAGAATTTTTACATTGCAATGACGACAATAATAATGCCTTTTCTATTATAAATATATTTAAAGGGATTTTAATAAAATATTGTAATAGTGAATGATTTATGTCGATATGCGTAGCGTTCACGTTAATTTGGGCAAATGTACGTTACTATAAACAAAGGGGGCGTTATTGATAACATCGCTTTTGGGAAACAAAACAAACAATAACGACACAATAGAGCTTTTACGAAGATAGACCTTTTGTGCTTTGTGAAGGGGACAGACAGACTTCTTAGAATAATCAGATATATATTTTTTTACATAATAACATAATAGTATATAATAGGTACTTATTGTATATCTTGTGACCGTTCATTTGGGCAAAGTGGTTAGAAAAGTTAACTATTAAAATTCTTTTGGACTTTCTTGATTCGGGACATCTGAAGATGTTCTTCTTCAATGTCAATTTTCTTTGCATGTGATGTGGTACTTAGATGAGTTTGTAAACCCAGCCACACATTCTGCTTTGCAGCATCTGTTTTTCTTAATATTTTTATTGTAATTTTGCTAAACGTAGTTATTTACATAGTACAACTTGTTTCGTTACAGTATATCAGGCCGAACGCCCACACCAACTCAGACAAAGCACCGCTAATTCTATTACCAGCTACCACTACATCTTTCAATATTGAACGCAATATCTATTATGATATTTTATTATTATAGAATTTTTTCTTATATACAATAACTAGTTGGCATTTGGCAGACCCTAAATCGAAACTGAATTTAACATTAGAAAACTGAAAAAGTATATCTAAAACATTGCCAATCATTGCATACTTATAAAAAATTATAGTATATTGTTTAATGTCAAATACTTTTGGTGTGTTTAGAACTTTTTGTTAGAAAGATCCATCAACTTACATAAACAAACTATCTCTCAGGATAATCAACTAAAATACAAATGACATTAACTTAGCTACGTTTTTTTTAGCTTCACGCTTTATCCCTTGCGGGATAGTCAGAAATGACGGACCGCCAAACGCTACGGTCCCTGCATACCTCTTTCGCCATTATCCTCTTCATACATGCCCTTCGGGGGGTGCACATGCTTTTTACGTGATCTTCCTTCAGTATCTTCGATATTGTGTTTTCGAAGATCAACCGAGGTCTACCCCGACCTCTCGTGTCACTCACCTTTGTTTCATAAATCTTTCTTAACATTATTTCATCACAAATTCTCTCAACGTGCTCAAACCACCTGAGCACGTTCTCCTTCATTCTTACTATGATATTCGCGCTTACACCTGCCATTCTGCGTATCTCCACGCTGCATATACGGTCAGTTAAAATGAATCCGCATATCTGACGAAGAGATCGCATCATCTTTCTTCCTTTCTTCTTTTGATACACCCATGTTCCGTTGACGTATAACAAAGTCAGTATCAATACTGCATTGTGACGGCGAAACGTGGAGTTACGCTTACGTTTTGCCATCGCATTAATGCAGCCAGAGCACTGTTAACCCTGTTACCGGCAGCAATACGCCCTTCCACATCCATTTCGTATCTTCAATCTCTACTAATCTCTTCATCTCTTTCAAACACAAGAATCTTAGTTTTACTCGCATTCAGGTTTAGACCATACTTTCCTTGCCTGTTCTCGCATTCGCATTCTGATGATGCAATCAGCATTGCATCACCTGTGTACAACTGACAGTTAACTGTCAAATCACCTACTTTCACTCCTATGTCATTTTCTTTCACTCCTTGGAGACAGCTATCCAAATACAAATTAAACAGCCAAGCTGACATGGCGCAACCCTGTTTGATACCCGATCGAATATCAAACTGAGGCGACATGCCAGCTCCTACTCGTAGACAGGCTAAGTAATCTTGATATAGAGATTTTACAGCCTTCATCAAAGATCCATTCGCATTGTACCGGAGCATAACTTCTTTCTTATAACCCTGTCAAGTGACTTTTCTAAATCTACAATATCACAGAACTTTTCCGTGATCATGCGGAGAGAAAAGACCTGATACATTCACCCTCTTCCAAGTCTAAATCCTCCTTGGGCCTTTCATAAAGGCCTTTCGGATCTCTATTGCATTTTCTCGCTAGAGTTTTAGCATAAATTTTACTGCCCAAGCTGATCAAACTGATAGCCCTATAGCTTGCACAGTCTATCTGTGAACATTTGCCTTTATACAAATGATGACTGCGCCTCGCCCATCATCCGAGATCTCCTAAACACACGCGTGTCCATAATTTGATACGCTGATCCACTAGGAATAGGTCAATCATGCTTTTCTCTTCCATTCGTTCCCACGTATACATGTGAATTTGCTTGTGTTCAAACATCGTGCTTACCACAAACAAATCATTCTCTTTACATAATTCCAATATAATCTTATCAGCCTCATTTACTCTTTTATCACCTTACTTGCCTAGCACATGTTCGTAACCATCTCTTGTGGAATTAACCCATCCGTTCAAATCACCACATACTATTAGTTTTTCATTCTCTCTTACACTATGTAGAACTTCTCTTACACTCTCCCAGAACTCTTCTAGTTCACTTGATAGAGCTGAGAATACTGGCGCATACGCCGCTAATAATAATATTCTGGTTATCCCCAGCTTGAAGCGAACTCAGAGCTGCCTCGGGTTTTCTACCGTTGTATTCTACCGTTTCACTTACTATCAAAAGGACAATAACACAACTATCACTTGACACCCTCGTTCACCTTCTGAAGCTCCAGCCCAGAAGATGACTCGGTTGCCCGGCAAATCGGTCGTGCTAATACCCTTTTTTTTTGGTCTCAGTCACACAGACAACGTCCAGATCCCTCATTTATCATCTCATTAATCTTCTGTTGCATCCCTCCTCTCACATTCTACGTAGCTATTTGTAGCTCCATCCTGTCACCTCTCGCTGTCTCTGACATGGCGTGTTGAGTGGCGGTCTCCAACGCCAGACTTGTCTCCACTTTTCACACGAGTAGGGACGCACTGGTGCGTGTCGCCTCGGGGGGAAGCCCTAGCATTGTGCGCCCTGGTGCTCGTGGCGGATGGAATGCTGCACAACTCTTACAGTTGTTTAAGGCTGCAAGAGTCACAACGAGCAAGTCTTCCATCCTAGACTATGTATTCTTTGCTTCATATATTTAATTTTTAAACCCACTCTGATAGATATTAAGATACGAACAGTTTGTGTGGGTAAATAAAATGTTTATTTTTACTGTCTTTTAATTTTAATTTCTACAAAAACTTTTTCTCCATTTTTCTGGGACTTCTGTAAACATTTCAAAATCAAAATTAACGAAATAAGCGGACTAACAAAATTCATTTAACTTCTTTATATAACAATTAATAGCTAATACGAGGTAGAAGATGATTTTCATTTTCATATATAGAAATACGCAAGCAAATGCAACTTGCAATCACAACTCGTAACAAAATTTCACCAACTTTCTTATCAGCACTCTTTCGCTCAGATATTTTATTTGAACGTGTAAATCTGAGCAACATAATGGAAAAAGTTGTAACAAGTATTCCGAACGCATTATGTTCCATTAATATTCTAAGGAGTTGTCGACAAAAGTCAACTTCATACTTCGCGGACGTACCTACTCTTAAAGTTCGATAGCAAAAAAAATTAAATACTTTTAGTCTATTTTAAGACATACTTAATTAAAAATCATGTCTATCATATTATGAAAAATTCTTGTGTACGTCATTGTGAGACTTCTATTATATGAGTCTATAGAGAACCAAATAGCTGTATTGTTAACAAATAATTACAAGCACGCACTAAGACTGTATATGGAGGTGTGGGTACCCCTAGGTCTGGGGGTGTGCCCCCATCATTGTGACATCTCTTCTCCCCGATAATAACGAGGCCGTGTTGATGAACTCCATTTTCAACTAGGAATGCGCTATGTATTTTGAATCGAAGTACTTACTTATGCTTTTGGAATGGATAGTTTCTAATAATCTGATTTTGTAATTGTGGTTATGACAAAGAATTTGACTTTTTAGAAGATTAGTACTAAATAAAAGAGAAATTTAATAAAACTATAAAATTTGTTCAAAAGTGTATACTATTTCATTAATATCCAGCCCAATTTGCTAATGATAGAAATTAAATTTATAAGGGAGCGCTACTTTAACAACTTCTATTACTGCACAGAAAAATATTTAAAATCACTATCCAATAGTATAGAAAATACGAGGCTGAAATGAAAAGCAATATAAAAAGCTTCGACAATTTTTAACGGTGTCGTTCTATTATTTGTTTAACCAACACGCAGCCAAAAACAGCAAACATTTTAAATGAAATTAAATATTGGAAACGTTATTTAATTTCAGAATTTTTATTGAACCGAATGAAAAACGTGTATTCTTATTGCCAAAATAAAACAAACATATGAAACGCGTAATGCTAACAATTCTTGTTAACGAATATTGTGTGTAAATATTTTCAGCATTATACATATTCATTATAATATGTATTTTATATATATATATATATATATATATATATATATATATATATATATATATATATATATATATATATATATATATATATATATATTGTTTAATATGAAATATAAAAATAGTGTTAAGTGGGGTATATTATCTAATAATATTTGTGAATAGTATTCAGGAATATTGTATAGTACGAACTAATGCTTCAATTAACTAGACGTTTTCAGCCTTTGGATATTTCCTAATGGAGACATGCTCATGTATATACACGAGTTAGTTTTCACTTCAGATTTCGTACTAAACGACAAAGTTTACTTATTCTAACAACATAGGTTGGAAATTTATTTCTAACATTGGAATTAGACGTATTTACTTTTTACCATTGGGAACTAAGCTGGATTCGCCTTATTAAGATATAAAGGTTTATAAACTTGTATAGAAGTGCATGTTAAAATTCGTAATATTTATAATTTACTAGGTGATTCCGCAAATCGCAAAATTATTAAAAACTGTGGGACATATAATGCAGAGGTGGAGAAGACTAAAATGAAATGTTTAAAATACACTTATACTAACTTATAATTTTATATTACTAAAATAAATAAATCGATAACAATTACCAAATACTAAAACCTAGTTGAATCGTTCGTATCCTTGAAATGAACATCTATTTACGACCTCACACTAACTTTACGACTCGTGTGATATTGAACGATGTAGAATAGGAACTATAAAATACAAGACTATGTCAACGTCCATATGTACATACATATATTTATATCTATTTAAATATATATGTTAATTAATTAATTTAAATTGCAAAGATAAAGAACTCGAATATACTCGCAGAGTTGACATTTCGAAGCTTAATGACGCAGCCTTATGATTTTTAAAGTCATTTATGATGGAAATGTATTATTATGATGCCTATGAAAAAAAATAATATTGTTTTTACTCATATGCCCACGGGAGAGAATTTATGATACAACTTTTCTTTTTTTCCTTTCACTCTTTCAAAATACTGCAAAAATTATTATAATATTTTTATCGCTAGTAGAGTTTTATGTGATGTTAAAAATTGAGTTCAGAGGTTATTTACATAATTTTATTACAATTAATTATTTTTCTTTATTATTTATGTAGAAAAAATAATTATGTCATAAAGTCACGTAGATAATTATTATGATTATATAATCGAACAAATAGGACTATAAAATGTGGGAAATATGTAATTGCTTTACTTCAATGAATAAATCTCGTACAGTGTAGTATAGTAAGCAAAAATACATGACAAGCACACTGTTTTTCACACAGTCAGACTGAAGTTAATATTATGTGTATAGCATAATATTTTAAGAAAACATTGAATCTTATTTTTGGTACGGTTGCGACTTAAACTACATACGATGTAAACTATTATTGACTTTCGAACTGTCCAGTTCGGAAAAACTAGTACTTCCGACTGTTTCTTTTATCTGTACCGTGTCTGCGTAAATTAGTTACTCTCAGAAATTTTTCTATCCATATTTAATCCTAATATTGCAATTAAATTGGTTGAATCAGTTGGAACGTTTTTTTTTACTTTTATAATTCTGGTGTATCATCATATGTTTATTATATACTTCTTTATTTTTAGGTTCACGCTTTATCTCGCATAGCAGAATGGGGAGAGAGAACCCAGTGTCAGACCACTCCGTTCTCCGCTTCCCACCCGAATTCTAGACGTATTGAATGGCTGAATTCAACATCGCGCTTCGCTTACTAGAACGGGCAAATGAAAATACTTTTTAATATAATCATCTCCCATGTGGAATTAACCCTGCAATCATCACTATTATAGTCAGAAGTTGTGCGCCACGATAGCCTCTGCATATTTAATGTAGTTTTATTTTCCTACTCTGTTTAAGGAGTGCTGCGTTGAGTTTCTCCACCTAATAACATGCAATATCATGAAATTGGGCGAAAATTGGATACGATATGGGTTGCCATACCGAAAGGAAAGAAATGTAGGAAATGCAAATTTAAAGATTGAAAATGGAGTTGCAACTCCATTTTGATGATTAAATATAACGAATGAATGATTAAATATAATTATTTTTGCACATATGCATTAGAGATACTAACTATAAATATGTTCATAAAAATAAGATTATATATTTATAAAATATTTATAAAGATTGCTATGTCAATGTCATCAGTTATTTTTAAATGTTATCATCTACGTAAGTCCCTATACAGGTATATTTGTTTTTAATATCACGAGAAGGAAGTGCACGCGTTATCAGAATGACGTAATATTAGCTTATAGTATAGCCCACCCGTGGTCTTTAGTACGCAGACTTTAACTCGATCGTTACTTTTAATATGGTAATATACGTGACTTGCATTATTAAACTACACAGCAGCTATTTTAACTTTGTTTCACTGTGCTTATAGAGATTTTCTGGATTGCTATTTTTTTAATATCTTTTGTAGTCTTGCTCGTTATGTAAGACTATAATTAATTGTAAAGTGCACTATACAGCTTCACGTTTAGTTTTGTGTTGTTTTTGCTATGGGCTCTTTTATGTTTATAAAAATACCGATTTTCAAATATTAACGAAAAATTTATTTAAAATTATTTTTATTGATTTAAAATATATATTTAGATATTAATATATATCAATTTTATTCATATTTATTCTATCCTTTTAGCACTCATGGGACATGGACAACTACAGCTAGCCGTAATTCATACAAACAATAATTGCATGAATGAAAGAAAAATAAATTTAAAACTCTTATTGAGACGAATGAATGATTTTTTTTTCTTTTTTTATAAAAAAATACAATAAAGTGTTGCACAATGGTCTCGCCATTGTCAACTTTGTAAGTGGTGGTAAATGAAATTATATGGTCAGAAGAAATAAAATCTTATTATTTGACTGAAACGTTCTTGATAAATTCTTTTCCATTCGATTTACCATCTACCCAGCCAGGCCGTATCGTAAAAGTCCCGTCGGTAATAACATGAAGAAATGCTAATGCTCGCTTTATGGGCCTCGCTTTATGACCTTTTAAGTTATGATTGCTAAAATGTAGTATCGTGTAAGTCTATTTTACCTAAATGAAATATTTTTTAAAACATACCTTAATTTCATTTACCAAAATAACTTAAATGATTTAAGAATATGTAATTATTCGATATTAGTTGAAAGTACAAACAAAACACTCATAGACGTGTTAAGAGGTTAAATCACTGAAAACACAAACTTTCCAACACATTCTAAAACAATTAGTCAGAGTTAGTTAATTTTCATTTATTAAATAGCAAACAAACTACTAACCTCCAAATTAGGCAAATAATTTTAATTCATTTACGGAAGTTGGTTGATTTGTATTTCTAGTTTAAAACGAATATTGTTTGTTATACTGATTTAAATTTTCTCATTTTTCATAATAGATAAAGTAAAATGTTATATATCTTTTTAAAAAAATTCAATAATTATAGCAAAAACTGTACTAACATATCTCAAGGCTAAAACTATTCTTATGTTAATATATTTTATCAGTCTTTGTCGTTTGCACATGGCTTGACATTTTCATGTCCTTCTAAATGCTTATACATGTTCTGTCATATATTAATAATAGTTATTTCCTGGTTTCTAAACAGAAATTAATTAATATATAAAAAATACATAAATATTATTTTCAAAAAGTTATTATTAACTATTTAAAGTATATTAAATTACAATATATTAGCAAATAAACGTCCACTGTTATTTAGGGGCCACTCGGAGGAAAACACAACATTCTGTCAAAGTTAATACCTGGCGAGGACGAGCGCGCTTTGAATGTCGGCGCAATCATCACGGTCTCTGCAAATCAATCAAATCTATGAAATTTTTCATTAAACATAAATATCCATTACTATATTGTCAAACTAAAGTTTCTAAAAGACATTGCTTAATTAATATTTTAATGTAAATCTCGAAATAATATATAAAAATAGGTACTTTATTTATTAAAGCACTTAATTCATGAACAAAACCTTGTTCATATTGAACCCAATAACAGCCCAAATCTCGCCTTATTATAAGTATATATTGAGACTACTAAGTTTATCTACTTCACAAAATGCAAAAATGTACTCGTATGTGTGTATGAAAGCAAATAAATGCGTAAACTAATCTAAGAATTTCTCTTATAAAAGATAAGAGAAATGTTTAACACGTGCGTGTATATTTAGTCTCGCCTATCTAATATCTAACATACACAATAGTTTGAATGATAAGGAAACACTGTTTTCGTTGAAGGTGAAGGATTTGGGTCGCTTGGCCCGTGCGTCACTCCAAACGGTGCTGAACAAATATTGAATTAACGTGTACGGAATAATTGTGGAGAAAGCCCGGCGCCCGGTCAGAATAACGAAATATTGTGATAACAAAGCAGGCTTCATCATCACCTACGAAAAAATATGTTTAAGAACTTTAGTTTAATAAATAGAATAATTTGTCTTAATAGTACGTTTTCGTAGATATCTGCTTCCTAAAAAAAATTACGTAACTTAGCCATTAAAACAACGAAGTTGAAAGACAAATAATTCCATGGATTCAATGGAGTTTCTTGACATAAGATTGTCACTGACGGTAGAACGGTTAACATATAGCTTTTCGTCTACTCGTTATTATGTAAAAGGAAAAAAATGCAAACAAATTATTAAATTATTTTGTTACACTTGAAACTTTGTTTAAAATAAAAAAAACTAAGCGAATCTAAATTTATGTAAGGCAATCGACATACGACTGATTTAATTTTCTTTTTATTTTTCTAATCTATAACATAAAGTGAGACGTTAAATTCATCTAAATAGGCAACATATTTAAAGCTTTGATTTTATTTAAAATATCATTTAAAAAATCATTTCTGATTTTTTAAATGATATTGTGCACTTATTATACACTTAAATGTCATATTAATAATATATTTTTAAAGTTCATTTGTCAAATATTTAAACGTAAACAACGGTAGAGTAATTAAAGCTGGCATGACATGTTCAGTGAAGGCTTCAACGTAAATAATAATTTATAATTATCATGATTGAACGTGGTAGAATCGATTATGATATGAATAATTTATAAATTCCATGGATCTTAATCGAGGTAACCGACAAACACTTATTGTATTTACTCGGTTTTCAAACAAAACCAATGTTTCTTAGGTATATTAATAGGAATAGGTCTAGACTCCATTTATACGTTATAGAAGAAAGACTAAGAGGGTAACATTAAAAGTACTCTATCATCTACTAATCTAGATCTCACTCTTCTAGAACTAACATCAGAACATTTCTTTTTCTTTTCAAAATTGATAAGAGGGTTAGACAGTGGATGTGACCAATAAAGCTCTTTTGAAAGAAGCTCCTTAAGACGTAGGCAAAGTTTGGATCCCAAGTTTGGGCATAGTGTCTGGGCACTACTCTGTTGGTAACGCGATGGGCCGAGCACTCGCACGGTAAATCGTCCATCGATTATTATATTATATAATTTGGGGTAAAAACAAATGACAGCTCACCTCGCTATATACTTTTTCTACTCTTTTGAGATATTGCGTGCAGGTTATAAGTACAGTTCGACATATCGTTCTGAACCTAGGACACACCTTTGTATTTAATTTGACATAGTACAACTGCGACGAGTTTGTTAATGTAAAATATTATTATATAAATGTAAATCTATTTCAGGTTGCTAAAGGGTTAAATTAGGACAGCAATGAGTCGAACAGGTAGAGTCTTTGCCAACTGGTTTTGGCACCGCTTTTACCTTACTGAATTAGATGAATGTCAAATGCTAAAATACGTAATACTATTATTTGTGTTTCAGTACTAACTAAAAACGTGATTGAAAGCTAATCAAGCTCAAAGTCAAAGCTTTAGAGAGTCAAGAGCCTATTTAGAAAAGGCGTTGAAGTTCTTGTGAACTTCGTGACTTCAAAGTGAAACTAATACATAACAAATATAAATCTTTATCGATATAAAAATATTTTTTGTTGTAAGTGTAAATACAACAAAAATAAGTGTCCGGATTTCTAGAAAAATATGTATAATGAAGTATCTATGTTACTAAGTTCTCTCTGTCAGCACTGCTGAATAGAAAAAACGTGTTTTTCATATAAATACATAAAGATAGACAACTAGTTAAATGCTTGATAAATGTATTGGTATATTTTTAATATTTAATACAAAATTTGGAATAATAAAAATTCATTAAAGCTTTTCAATATTCATTTACCCGATAGTAAATGCTAATAGTCGCTTTACATTACTGCTAGACTTTACAATCCTCATTTACATATCAAACATTCGAGCATCAATATAGGACTAATGTGAAAGGGCGCGTCGTAACGCTCGAGTGCGCATACGCAACAAATAGAGCCCAGATCCTGTACTCAACTATAGTGTGTGAAATGACTGCACCCAAATTGGATATGAGATTTACGCCCCTCTTTATTACAGTATCGATCTTCCTATTTTATATAATTGTTAATGTTTAATGCTGGTTATTGTTCCATGAAACTAATATCTTTAAAGAACGTACTTTAAAAAAAACAAGTACTTTTTCTAGCCAATGAATTGATTAAAATAGATTAAGTTAATTTATAAAAGTAGGAGAGATGTAAAACAGGGAAATCAAAGTCAAAGTATTTTAATTTTAATGATTAAATAATAAGTATAATTTAACGTTATAAGCTGTACTATTTAAATATAGTATAAAATTAAAATTTAAATATTTTAGGTAAAGTAAACTAATGTATATCTAAATGAAATCCCGTAATCTCTAAAAGCAATTCAACGTAATCCATAGACGACAAGTCAGGCACCTAAATCTTACAAAGATATATTACCACTCTGCGGCAAATATTTAAAAGCTATTCACATTAGGAGAAAAGTATCGGTGCAATTATCTATTTAGCAATATATCTGCAATTATTTTTCAGAAGCTTAAATATTGTTTCGTTTTGAAATTGCATATAGATTCCTTGTTCATTTAGTATTACTTATATATAAGAAAAAAAATAAATACCTCTTTATCTTGGCAAACTAAAATTTTACGATTTTACATTGAACACCGGAGAACAGAGGGCCCTGATTCTATGAAATAACACCTATAATACTACGAAATATGTTAGTTTATTTTAACTATTTCCTAAAATAGTGCAACATATCAAATAACTAAGAACTGACGTAATGTCCGCATATAAAGGTCTAATGAATGAATGATTCATGCTAGTTAGTAGTATCAAACGATTAGCCGACTTTTTGGATACTACTGGTTATTTCCGTTGTAAATTTGATCTATATTAAGTGTTTCAGGAAGTTGAAAATTTCATAATTTAAAGAAATGTATGCTTTCAAAACAAATATTTTTATAGTTAATCATGTTTACAGACGACTAAACATTTTTTTCGATAACGAGCATTTCGTTCATTTTACATAATGCAATTTTTTGCGTATGCTAATTTTGCTAAAATCTTGTAAATGAATACAATTAATAGAACATATATCCTGATTTATACTTAGTTTGTATAACATTTATTATTTATCAAAACAGCTTTGATTAATCGTCCCATAAACTTGATGGGTTCCTGTGACAAATTGTCAGGTGACAGTCATTTTATATTTTCACTGACACCTTGTCAAAGTACATAAATTAAGGTGATATAATGTTCAGACCGTCAGATTTTCTTGAGCTGTATTGAATAAATGAACATTCTCTTCAATCTTCTTCACATGAAAATATTTCAATATTAAAATAACAGAAAAAGAAAAGAGAATATGAATTTGGATGAATATACCTAAAAACTGGAACATGAAATTACAAATGACGTGACAAGTAAACAGTGCAATTTATTCATTAAGTCCATATACTAAAACACATGGCTATATAATTTTTTTGTTATTAAGAAAAGAAAAATATTAGGATGAAGTGTAACAAATTATAGCGGCTCAGTGTTCACCTTTGACACGAGGCGCTCACATTTCTTAATCAAGACGTAGAAAGGAGAGACGAAGATTGGAAAATCGCTCCAGTCTCATCTAGCGGCAAAGGAACTTGCAAAGTGAGGTGTTTGAATCAACAACTGATATAAGAAAAGATACGGGACTACTTCTAAAATGTCTACAAGTCATTGAAAGTTTAAATTACTTTTTGTTTATAATTGTTTTGTGTGGTATTATATTTTTAAGTGCGTCTGTATCTTTCGTTAAAAAAATAGCAAATAAAATATATCAATGATAAGTCGTTACAGTGATGAATTAAAGTTAATATCCTTTTATATTATGTACTTAATTTTAGATACTTCATAAAGCCATATTATAATAAATTGAATGCTGTGAATAGCATCAAATGAATTTCCTTTCTGTTTAATAATAGCATGGAGATATATTTACACAGCATCATTAATTAACGTATTAGCAAAAGTATATCTATAAAAATCTTTTTACTAAAGATGTTAAATACAGAATAGAAATTCAATTATTCACTTTGTCTACAAATGATATACGAGTATTCTTTGATTAAATTTCTTTAAAAGGCAAAGGTAATCAGCTTCTATCGAATGGTAATGGCCACTGGGTAGATTCTTAGCCGTTTATCTCTAATTAGGTATGAAGGAGGATTACGATAGCGGTGATGGTATAATGGCTAGGTTCTGGGCGTGCCCAAAGACCATGACCTACATGTCTTGACCACACCGTGGGTGTAAACATTTTTTTTATCTATTGTGAAACAGTTGACAGTTGACGGAATGGCGCAATACTTTTACGTCGCACTTTATGATTATTGGTTCAAAACTCACATGGTTGACTTTTGGCCAATTAGATTTTATAATTAACGAACTAACTGGATAGGTATGAATTAACTTCACTTAGTTAAATAATAATAGCTTAACTTGATACCTCAATCTCCTATTACTGCCCCGTAAAATTACAGAGATTTAACAATTAAAATATTAATTTCCAACTCTTAAGCAAATAACCAACAATGAGTGGCGTCTCTAATACGATTTACTAAAAGGTCGTGTTATTTGACCTAACTAAACGCAGTGATGCTGAATTGAGTTACAAAGACCATTAATAACCACGAAGCTAGCAATTAATATTTTTCAGATGATCTATACGACGAAGTCGTGACGCAGTGGGACAGTGTCATACTGTATAGTGTATACGCAATGGCTTATACTCGTATACTATAGTGTTCATCTCACAGGGTATTTTATATTTACATTATTATTCTGAATGAGTTCAGCCAGTGATAATGGACTGGATTGACTTAAGTCACTTGCTATGTATCTATATAATCTGGGTGTTTCATTCCATTAAAAGTACTCATACGGTCAAGTGAACAGTTTGACTTGTGCCCTTTTAAGTAATCCTATAGTTAATTTCCATTTACAATAATATCATTAAACAAACATATTAAATTTTTATATAGATTATTTTTACTATTGTTGTAAGTTATATGAATCAGTAATTTATTTTAATTATAACATATATGCAGTGCTCAGTCTCTAACTGTAAACTTGATTGTTTTTGATTCGATCCCCTATTAAGATGATTTTTATTTTAATGATTACCTATATAGATGGAAGAGTAGAAAATTTGGCACATAATGAATATAACATATGTTAAATTATTAAATTAAATATAACAATAGGTTTATATAAAGTGATATACACGTTGCTAAGAAAACTCATTGTTTACGCGTCAAAGGGAACTCTTGTCATAATAAATTCATTATTATTTGACTACATTTTAAGATTAAAGTTTATTTAACAAAAATCGTTTTATCATTATATAAATATTTAAAGTGAAACTAATTTAAGCGGGTTAGGCGCTTATATTTTGGTATCTGAAAATACATTTTGGAAAACCCGAAAACTTATTTAGTAATCCGCGGTCATAAGTAGACCTACCACCAGGAGACTTTCGTCCGTTAGTTCGTTTGACATGATTTCATTTAACATGTGAAAATATCACGAATATCAAAGATGTTATTATTATATAACATTTTTTGATAACTACCCATGTTAGCATTATAACGTAAACAGTAGTGATAGATTGTGTTATGGAGCGAACCATCCATTTCCACTCTCTATTCTGCAAAGCCGATCGATAGTTTAGCTCTGTGACCACAAGTCCACTTCAAATTTAAATGTAAACCCAACGCCGCCCTTGCCTTAACTAGACCGGAACTAACATCTATATATGAACAATGCAAACATCAGTAATATTATATTACTTTGAGATTATAATATTACTTGGCATTTTGTATTATGATATTTATTTCATAATTTGCCTCTCTTATCATAGATAACGCGTGTTAAGGTTATAGCTCCTAACTTTGGAGTATTTTATCGAATAAGGCACGGGACACATATTATAAACATTAAAAATCATTTAGTTCATAATTTTAATATTAATATCCTCTCATTTGTTTATATTTTAACTGACATTTTCGCATAGAGTTTATTTGGTTAATAACGATGACTAACAAAATATTGTTACGTCCAACAATACTGCTCATAATATTACACATATTATTATTACGTTAAAAGCAAATATTGTTTCGAAATTTAAAACTTATAATTAACTATATTTAATTTCTGTGAACAAATTATATGCTATTGTTTTATGCAATAAACAATTAGTCACAGAACAGTTATATTAAAATTACTCGTATTTTTTTAAAGCAATTTTAATCCATATCGGTAAAAAACATTTTTTTTCTTTTTTCGTCTTGTTAATATAGGCAAAGAGCTGCCTGATAAATCATTGTCTTTAATATAAGTTGGCACCTCACATCGCAACTTATTTATTCAGACCAGGGATCACGAATATTTCAAACCAATTTCTTAATTTCGAACCGAACCGGTAACTATTGTTTGTTTAATTAAACTTTCTCAGCCAAACATCAATGACATCAATAAGTTATTACAATTTACATAATAAATTGTTTATCTGTATAAACCACAGACTATTAGATGTACCTTTTATGTTATAAGATCATCTGTCACGACATAAGAATATAAATAACGTTTATACATATGTTCCGAATAATATTTCTTCGAGGTGTATCGTGAAATTAGAATGTCAAACCGTACGCTCTATCTCGCGTTATGATATTACCAGACACAATATAGTATATTATACTATGCAAGTATACTGGCCCCGTTTGGATATATGTAAGTTATGTGTTACGTAAAATGAAAATAATATTGTTTTTTTTATTTTGTAGATAAAAACTGAACATGCATATAAAGATATGTAATCTGAGTGATATGACATTGTGTTTTATATGTTCTGTATACATATTTTAGGGACATAGTAGGGGAATTCCAAACACAACTAAAACTAGACAAATGATCATATTTCCTGGACTTAAATTCGTACCCATCACCTTAACAATCCTTCATTTACTTCCTCCTTCCTTTTTAATGGATTTCTTCTTTTTGAGTTCGAATTCGTTCATTAAATTTTTAATAAATCCTTTTTTTGAAGAATAAAAAGGAATAAGAACTACAGTTGAGATACAAATACTGAAAGTACGGTTATATTATCCGTCTTTATTGCATGCACGCTGAACAAAATGTCATTGAAAACGTTCCAGCTGATACGAAATGTACGGTTCAGTAAATATAAATGTAAAAAGATTTGAATATATAATAAAACACCTTAAAGTATTCTAACAAACCATATATCGTTATTAAACTTCAGATTGTATTTAATGCATAAAATGATTTTTAAATTTCAACAGATATTGAAAATGATGTCAAATGATATCATTGTTGTTATTACTTTAACAAAAAAAAAATATTTTTTAAACCATTTGGTGGTTAAGCGACTTCAGAAATAACAAAAAAATTTAATACAAAAAACCTGAATTTTAAATTTTAAAACAAGAATTTGATACGAAAAAAAAATTAAAGTTAAGATCAACATACATATTACATACCGAGCTTACGAGTGACTTAGATGATAGTGGTACTTCAATATTGCGGTGATAACATTCTAAGACATTAAGGTATGATGTTACGCGTGTAATCTTATTTTAGAATGCAATAACAGTTGAATTACGTTATATCTAGTTTACTTTATAAGTTTACCTTGTATAAGATGACATTTCTCGAAAAATCATTGTCAACTAGTCTTCATTATGATGATAAATAGGTAACTACTATCTGTGTATCCTGAAAAACAGGAGTTTGAAGTAAAAAAATCTTGATATTTTTATGATATATTATTACAGAGAACAAATAATTGTGTAAACATTTCTATATATAATTGCCTATTTTTATATAACATATTTAAAATAATATAAATGAAATCAAAAGTAACAGAAGTCAGATAAGTTAAAAAAATTAATAGGCGAATGATTTATATAATAAACCGTTTAAATTTAACCCGTTTCCATAAACTTTTAAGGTTTATCTATGTGAGTTGAATAATGTCATTATAATAAAACTCTGATTAGATTTCGACAAATTAAATACTTAAATAAAGTCAGTGTATGTTGTGAGTACCAGTTATTCGATTACGTTTATTTGTAACAAAACGGTTTTTAATGACATCATAAAATTAATAAGTAAAGAAGGAAATTAAACGCATCGATTTCACATAACTAATACATATATATATATATATATATATATATATATATATATATATATATATATATATATATATATATATATATATATATATGTTCATGGTATCCGTAGATCATTAAAACAATGAAAAACAATAAATTAGAATTGAAACAGATAGACATTATGTGTATACTTGAAAAATCACAATACACTGATAAAAGATAAACGAAAATTGACCTTCAACATAATATGTAGATAACTAAACCGAATATTTTATTATTTGATTTAACAGTTCATTAAAATATAAAGGTATTAATACTTACTCGATTATAACAACAGTATATCTTTCTGTAATCCGATCACGTGTGTACACACGGAGTTGAGTTAGCACCTCTTAACTTAACATAAATATTATTATAAAACCCATATACGCGCGAGAATCTTAATTTTGTTACCATTTAATAAAGATAACGTTAGAATGACATTGTGGAGATGGGGCACGAAGAAAATTCGCGGAAAAATAGAGTCGGCAACGTGCGTGCTTCGTATATGACGATCGCGGGGCTACTGATGAGTCTGCCATTGATAACGTCGAATGACGCGATACGGTTACCCCAAGGAAAATGGAAAACAATGGAAATTGTAGCGCGGCTCTATTATACATCGGATAATGAAAAATTCTGCCCGTTTCACTTTTGTCCTTTTTATAATATTATGATTGTTAGTAATTGATTATGATTATTAATTTTTAATTAATGTTTATATTTAGTTGAATTTGAGAATTATTAGGTAAAGATATAATTTAAAAATCTCCTTTTTATTTTACAAGCCTCACCGAAACACAAACGACAGCGTATTCTATAAAAATTCAGGTACAAAACAAAGATTGGGACGCCGAATAATATTACACGTTTTTCTATTTTTATTTCCGTACATTCTCGTGTTGCCCTTAAATTTGCACTTCGTTCGTTGAAACAGGAAGAACTAAAAATAACTAGTCACAAAATATCTCGATATAAACTATAATCCGGTGGCTTATATTTTTTAGAAAATTGGAGTAGAAAATAATAGTATATTATGTGTATTTGCGCGTGTCTTATTGAACACGATTTGTGTGAATTCGTATCCTATTTAGAACATTTTATCCTTACTATTTGGAGGAAGTGAAAATAATTTAAATATTATCACTCCCCGAAGTCTCGAACTCGAACCCACAACTGATTGAGTTCACAGTCAGACACTATCTTACTGCACCACGACTGGCCTCAATATTTTGACTAAGAAGAAAATATTATATTTAGAAATGTATCATAATACAGTATTTAACTGAGTAACATAGTACTTAAGTGAAGACATATATGTACCTACACGTGATGGTGTTGAATAGAAAATAGTCAATGAGTTGATTTATCACAAAAATAGAATGAAGATAAAAAATAAACCATACAATATTTTATTTAAAAAAATACGAAGTTTAAATTCTTTCTTGACGCATTATAAATTACGAATGACAAATCTTTAACATCTGACCCATTATAAGTAATATAAATTATGAAGTGTCAAGTCGACCTCTTGACCTCAATTTACACTTATCCAGCACGTAAAATGATAATAATAAAACAATTCTGTCTGCTCAACCCACAGCTATTCATCCTTGAGTTAACAGGTTGTATTACAGATTATCTTTACACTTAGCTGTGCGAGATCATAATATGAAAAGGGATATTAAGGTCTTAATGAAGTATCTAGAATAGGTCTTATATAAAAATATATAATTATGTATTCACGTGTAAAATCTCAATTTTTCCATTATAATTTACCTACTATTTAATATAATAATATTACAAATGTGTTGTAGTATTAAGTAAGTTGAGCTGTGTTGAAGCGCTTTTATTTTCCTTGATTTCAATAAACCAATAAAGATATTATTTTGTTTATCTTTTAAAGATATACCCCTTTTTTACATTTTGCACGTATTTTCTATAACATTTAAAATTTATTTTCATTTCTCAGCTCTTGGAAGACGATGCGCGGCGCATGGCGTTTAGTTCTCCAATCACTATGCAATGTCTCGATTTCGGGCAGAAAGCAATCAAGACAGTCTATTGGTACTAGATTGCGACTGACTACCCTGCTATGTGTGATATAGTGTGAAGCGTCCAGCTGGTATCACTCACCCTGTTATTACTTTACATATGTATGTGTATCAAGTTTCTACAGTGATTAAAATTAACTTCCATTTTAAGTTCACCATCAGACTAAACGTCGTAATTTAAGGGCACTTCAAATTTTTATTGGGTATTGGAGTTGGATTAAAAATCTCTACATGATATAAAATTGTGCGCCGCAGTATTCTTATTGATTGTGAATTACTCAGTGCCTTTAATATTTCACTATTGTTTAAAGTATCAGTCTACACTTAGGATTAGAAAACATTACAACTTTAAAAAAACATTATAATATGTTTATTTTTCAAGTTTAAATAAATAAATTGTGACATTACATTATACAGTATTCTCGACACGCAGCATCTAAAATTAGTGGAAATTAGTATACGGAGGGGCGGTAGGTAAGTGGGCCTATTTCTTTTTGGCTCGCAATTTGTGAAAGACACTTAAAGATAAAAAATCCTCTATGCAAGATGGTAATCGCTACATCATATAATATAATTTTTTTTATTATATTTAAAATATGATTAAGATTTAAAACGTGTTGTATTTTTCTCCTCTAAATATGAGCTTAGCTTTAGTAAATCCTAATTTATTTTATAGAGATATATGTGTATGTATATTTCTTTATGAAGATTATGATTATTTATATTAAATTATTTCTATTAAATTCGTAACGGGTGTACCAGTATTTCTTTCTCAACATATTATTGTTTAAAAATCCTCTTCAAAGCATTTAAAGATTTATCTAGTATATGTTTTAGTCTTAAGTATATTTAAATATTCTTTAGATTTTATATTAAGTAATTAGTAAGAAATTACTGTTAATGCGGTGTATCTTAACACTGGGTTACTTCTGACTGGGTAATATTCTTACCAGTAGTATACAAAAGTATATCATAAGAAGAAACTCGTAAGAATTCCATGGATACCGTGCAGGCTGACTGTTGTGTTTTATTTAAAAGAAACTATCACCACGCCTTGTTTGACCAGAATAGAAATGAATATGTAAAAAAAGAACAAAATATATAAAATTATTTGTCTCAAAATGCAGGAAGTAATTTATCAAGTATATCAGCGAATGTATGTATATAATGTATTAGATGTTTACATATTTTAATATTCATAAGTCATAAGTATGCATATATAAAATTGCTACTGTAGGTAGTTTATATTATGCACATATTTTCCTTGGGTACTGCAAAAAGGGTAATTTGAAAGAATTCCTGAAAGTCTAATTTGTTCACATATAAGTAAAGTTACAATTATTATAGCCGACAAACATACACACCTTTTGTAAAATGTATATGACATTTAGAGTTTCGAATTATTCATATCATAATTTTTAAAAACACATCAAGTCTGCAATATATTTTAATGCGACACCTTTTATTGTTATACTTTTTAGGGTAAAGGGGTCGCTTATGTCATTAACGAGCATCGTTTATATAAACCGTGAGAATATCTAATAGAATTATGATTATAAATAAAAATTAATTTTAACTCTAGCAATGTAAATACTTGTTAACAATTAACTCTAGGGTAATATTTTATAATAATTGTATTTTAAAAATTGTAATAATGTACTCATTTATTTCAATTGGTAGTCAAATTTGGCAACCGCCAAAATGATCTAATTTTTAAATTATTTTCAATTCACGTGAAAAGGGAAGCCAAAAGGAGGAAAGGTTCCTTTGTGGACATCGTGGACAGTGGAATGTAGGTTTTGTCCGACTAGTCTCTATCGAGAACAAGCAAAGTTGGTAGACTTGATCATAACTTACATTGTTATTAACACTATTATTTACATAGGCTTATTTTGATTTAGTTTCTACTAGGAAGTTTATTCCACTACAACTGGACGTCGGACACAAGCTCAGCCGTTATTTAACCACAACTTTAATTAATCTTACCTATTGCAGATTCCCACGGCCCTAAACCCAGCTATGAATTGCGACTGACATGACTTATTACTAAAACCGAGTTTACTTGCTATTTCTCAGTCAAAATATCAATTTGCAGTAAATGTATCTACAATGTAAAGAATCAGAAACTTAGAATGTATAAATATATTGATACTAAATAGGTTAATTTCTGAACATGTCCTATAAATAAGATAAAATAACGATATAGTAATCTTTTCTTTTATCAAGAAAATTTCTTTTTAATATTTTCTATGTCATGATAATTGCATTCTATAATGAAATAATAGTACATGCTTTGTTGTAACTTTATTTTCGCACCTCCTATATTTTAATTAGCTTTAATGAGACCTTTGATTTTCTTTGTACTGGATGACGGAAAGCTTCGCTTAATCTCATTGGAGCGAGGAAATGAAGATATTTTTCAAATATAATCTTTCTCTGTTCTCCCGAGTGGAAATCGAGCCCACATCCGATCGCGTTTACAATTAAACGCTATCCTATTGCGCCATGACCACCCTTAATTAACCACTATGGGCTTTAAGTAGTATCTCGTAAATTATTTATATAAAAAAGTAAAACTATAATTTTTTGTACCAAAACAGTTACTTGTTACTTTCAGACAATTAGTGAAGTACGAATATACTGCGAACCATTAAGAAAATATAGGAGTCCAATATTCATTATATATAACTAGCTTTCTAGAATGATTTCATTAAGTTAAATGATAAATTATTTTTTATACCATAAGTTATTATAAGTATGATAGCCGCATCAAATTAAATTATATTTTCATAACAATAAACAAACAAATAGTCAAACTCCTTTGACCATTTGTATGTTTATTGTTATGAAACCGACCTAAAATTACTTTAGTTTAACTAAATAGAAAAGTTAGTTACATATAAAAAAAATAAAAAAAATAGTTACATATAAACATAATGATTTTGTATATGATTTTCATCATACATTTTTTTTTACTAAGATTAATATATTGGGTAAAATAAGTTCATTTCGAAAATAATAATATAAAAATGACAAAAATTTAAATAATATGAATTATGTTTTTCTTAATACTACGTGTTTCATTTATTTTACTATCCATGAATATATATTTTCATGAAAGCAATATTTCTTTAATATATATTTCCATACTAGGTATTTTTGTAAGCCATTGTAACTCATAATACAACCACCAAAAAAGACTATTATTCCATGTAATGTTACACATTGCTGTATCATTTTTTCGTACAAAATATTTTTAGGTACTATAGAAGATGATCGATTTACAATACTTATAATGGAACGATCACTCACAATAGCATATCAAGTTAATATAATAGGCTATAAAGCAATACGACTTGATCGTATTCATTTTGTAATCATAAATTCTTATTAAATTAAATTTTAAACATCAGTGAACAATTTTTATTTGTATTTTTATTTTTACAAAAGTTGTAGAATTATTAAGTAATAATAATAACTTATATAGCTACACTATCTATAACCTCGTTTGACTAAATACTTCTTATAGATCCTATCTTAGTCCTAACTCATCAAGTCCTTGTTTTAGTGGAGTCTCAAGACATTATAAAAAATAAAGTAACTTATAAGAAGTATCATTATACACTTCATATTATTACCAATGTCAGACATGGTAAAACTATATTTATCTGTAGCATGCGTCTAACGGATATTGTGCAATGACTTTTAAATATATTAAGAAGAGACACCTCTTGGCGATCTATAGCGTAAGTATTTTCACCAGTTTACCAATAGATGGCATTACTTTCAAGTATAATTTCGAATCTTATTCATGATTATTGTTAACTGACTACGTACATACACATGTCCGTACATGTTAAAATATTTTTTAATTTATTTTATTAATTACATGTTTTTTAAAAACTTATAGAGACCTATGAATTCCTTAAGAGAATGCAGATTTTGTTTTCAGTTGCCTTCGTTAACAAAAAACCTAAAATTTGTTTAGACTATAGTTATTGTATAACTAAACTGTTTATACAGTAAGTCTCCTACGCTTTTCTATTTATAAGGACAATGTCGTCTTCGTGAGATTTAAATAGCAATCTATCAATACTTTAGAATCCATATAAATATAACGGTAAATTTGATTGAAATTGACGTGAAATAATAACTTTTTGTTCTTTTCTATTAAAATATTTAATGTATGTGTAAGTTTCTAGTTAAATAAGAAAGAAAAAGAAGTAAACTCGACTGTGAAAAAAACTGAGTGTTTGGGTTGGATTACAAGTGAGATCAAGAGAAAGTTTAAAAATATTTTACTTCTTCGACTAATGTATTTAGACTAAACAAGTAGCGTTAGTTCCTTCATGCCTCTGTAAAATGACATTAAAATAAACAGAGAGAGAGATGGAAGCGATGGAATATGTGATACTTTCTATCTTTATCACATGATTTAAAAAAATATTTTATACAAAAACATACTTTTCACTACAATCATAAATTTGTAACTGAATAGTAATAAATAAGTAGCATTTCTGAATATTATGAAACAAAATTACAATAACGTCATTTTATTACGGTTTGTGTCGTGTATGTAAGCATTTCTGCGAATTTTTAATTTTAAATAAGTTCTTTACGGTACAGGATTAGTTTCATTGAAATTACTTGTAATAAATTTTCCTACAATAATATATTTACAAAAGTAAAATAAATCGAAATTTATGTAGATTTATTTCAAGCACTTAAATAAATGACATTTATATTTTTAACCATATGCTTAACATAACGTATACAATTGAAAATAATTTACTTTTGAAGTAGAAAAGTCAGCATTTTGGCAAATATGCGTCATGATCGTACAAAAATGTACCTACACCACATTTTCATAACAATATTATGTCGTGAAAAAAAGATAAATATGTTTCAGGAGACAATTTGACAAGATATAGTATACCGGATGATACTACTTACGTCAATATAAAATACTGTAATAATAATAATTAAGCTCAGATTCTTACAGCATTTTGTAAAAACATACAGATTTTTACTTATTTTTATGTCAGTAACAAATACCGGGAATGGTAAAAACAATATACCAATATGTGTCGTTATAATTGTTTATAAGGCAAGTGACTTGAGACGAAGAAATTTTTAATTCAGCTGATGCATTGTATCGTGTATCAAGAAAAGATATAAATATGTGTTTGCTATAACCATTCGTGAGTTTTGCAATAGCCTTTATATACTTATCGTTTAATAATCATACAAACATTTTATTTGTGCTTTAAAACAAAAAAAAGACTTTCGATTTTTACTAAACTGTAAATAACATTTTTGTTTAATTAGGCTCTCAGCATATATCATCTTAAGCATATCAGTTGAAACTTTTTTATTAAATGTGTGGTAAAAACATGATTTTTTTGAATTATCAGATGAAATAGAAATATAAGAAACAAGTCATCCCTACTGAAACAATTTTTTTTATATTTTCATATGTCTTACATACATCGTCCACAAAAACTATTTTGTAATACGAATGTAAAATGTGTTCATACATACCTATAGAATTTTTATCGCCTATTTAACTATAAAACTTCGTACCATTAAAATGAAACGGAAAAGTGAGTCTATGGTCCGTGCAATTAAAAATAATTGTTCAGATAAAAACCATTTGCACGAAAGCAATGGTTACGTTGTACATATTTCTGTAAGGAGCGCTAACGTTGATTTCTTAAGTAAGTGAAAATTAATACACCTTTAATATGTTTACTTTTTTTACAGTCGCATATCAGTTCCCTTGTGAGATATAGCAAAAGTAAAACTAAGATTCTAGTATTTGAAAGAGACGAAGAAAGAACGGAATGTAAAATTAGGGTAAATAGAAAGATATTAGAACAAGTGAATGAGGTGGTATATCTGGGAAATATGTTTAGTAGAGATGGAAGATACGAAATAGATGTGGAAAGGCGTATTGCTGCCTGTAACAAAGTTAACGGTGTTCTTGCTGCATTGATGCGACGTTGTCATACAGCAGCGAAACGTGGATGTGTTAAAAGAAGAATGAAAGAAAGATTAATGCAGTAGAGATGAGATCTGTTCGTCGGATATACGGAGTTAGTTTAGCTGACCGTATATGCAGCGAGGACATACGCAGAATGGCAGGTGTAAGCGCGAATGTTACAGTAAGAATGAAGAAGAACGTGCTTAGGTGGCTTGGGCACGTTGAGAGAATGAGTAATGAAAGCATAGTAAGAAAGATTTATGAAGCCAAGGTGAGTGGTATGGGAGGTCGGGGTAGACCTCGGTTGACCTTAGAAAACACAGCATCGAAGATACTGGAGGAAGATCACATAAAAAGCATGAGGACTCCCCGAAGGGCATGTATGAAGAGGATAATGACTGTGGACGAGGCGAAAGAAGTATGCAGGGTCCGTAGCGTTTGGCGCTCCGTACTCTCTGACTACCCCACAAGGGATAAAGCGTGAAGAAAACTACCGCTAAAAATGTATTTTCGAATACCAAAATATACGCGATTAATCCGTTTTAAACAGTTTTATTTAAAATGTGTACACATCGCGAAAATCAAAGATCTTATTAAGTAATCTATAAATCAAAAAATATTAAAAAGAACCAAAATTAGAAGCAAATATTGCCCCTACAATTATTATAAGTTGAATCAATATAACGAAACATAGTCATCGTTTTAACGTTGTCCCACTAGTGTCTGTTTTTAGTGTGAGTGGCCCCGACCCCACATGACGTCACTTCCGCAGTCAAATCGGTTCCGGCGCGCCTGCGGGCTCTTTGACATTCACTCTTTTGTCGGAGAGCCCGATACGTTGAATTATATACTGAGTTGCTCGTATGATTAGCCACATGGAAAGTTTTTAATATAATAGTTATCTTCTCTGTAATTTCCGCATTGTATATGTTTGCTGCGTCTACTAACCATCGTAAAATTGATAAAAAAATATTAAACTAGTAAAGGATTTATTGCTATAAGTCGCCTTATGTAGCCTCATAGAAAATTTAAAAAATTATATAGTTTTGTATTTAACTAATTGGTTTCGTAAGTATTGAATAAGAATATAACTAGTGTTTAGTTTTATCTATCACGTAAGTATGTTATATACATAAGGATCTATTCCTTTACGTTGCCTAAAGCCTAACGTTTCAATAATTTCTTTCTGTGCTCCTCTTAGATATAAGAAATCTTATTCAAAGATTATAGAGTGGACGAACTCAACGCAAAGGCTTCTCTCCAGAGCGTAAAATTGAAAATAAATTTTAAATATAAATTTCGCCAATTGGGAATCGAACCCATAATTAATCGTATTTGCAGTCCCACTGCCCTACGATAGCTAAAGATCTATTAACATTAAAACGAAACTTATAAATGGTATTTAGAAAACATACGTATTTATATATATTTTTATATTTATCTAAGTCGACATTTAAAGTGACTATTGATAGAAGGCTTTCTATTTATTAAAGGTCATTTGTTAAACATATAAATAGTTTGTAAGTGTAAAATGGTTATAATACAAACAGACATGTATCGTTGACAATGTTATAGCACTAAATGTCAAGGTAAATGTGAAAAGTTTACATTTATACTTTAAGTACTTGTGATTTGTTAGTTATATATAATAACACCTAATATACCTACTCGTAGGCAGTGTCTTATGCTATTTACCTAGCATACTATACAATAATAAAATCTTGTAGTACATTTAAATATTATTTCTTATTTATAAATATTATTTCATAAACTTCATTTTATCATTTATACCATAACGGTGTAGTGTGCAAATGACTGTAAACGCGATTGAAAGCTGCTTTTTTCATATTATCCCTATGACAAATTATAATTACATTTTTCAAAAAGATTACGTTAACATATATGTATTTTTTGCAAGTTACGTTCTGTACATCATTTTTATTATATAACTATTAACTGTTGGTAATTTTACCAGGTAAATTTTAATGCTATGCATATTATTTCCTGTTGAGATTAGAAACTTATAATGTTGTAGAAAATAGATTATGCATTAATTTGGATGTTTTGTAATTATGAAATATTTTAATATTTGTGGTTTCCGATTATATGTTTTTTTAGCTTTAATATACTGAGTTGTAAACACGCGGCATATGGTACAAAAATATTTATAACATATTATAAATAACTGATGACAATTTAATCATATGAATATTAGTACTGGTACTTGTACTTAATGAAGGTTTATTTCGTTTTGAGTTTTATTATACCCGCTACCACGCCTAATAAAGTTTGCTATAAAAAGACAACCTTCAATTAAAATTTCGAACAATCTCTATAAACCTGGTACTTGATTTAAGTAAATACTTTTAACTTTTTATATTTACGTATTTTTTTCTTAAATATTGCTAAAACCTCTAAATGATAATTGAAAGTAATATGTTAAATAAAAATATCTATATAGGTACTAAACGTATACACAAGTAAAATGACGGAACTCATCGACAAAACATGTACTAGATCAAGAATCAATTTAAATTTGCGATAAGTTTAAGCTTAAAAGAACCTACAGAAAACGTATACAGTTAGGTACAACTCTGCTGTGCCATATTACTTATCAGTGTGATGTAAAATCTTTGTACTCCTGAGAAGTATGAAATTTGGCACAGTTATATTTTCTATAGAGATGGGTCGCGGAATGGAAATATTTTCCAAAACCGTTAATAAAAAATAATAATTAATAAAATAAATGTAATACACACTACCATGTGTTTGACGTACACGTTTAAATATAAAGAGACATACACGTTGCTAAAGCAGCACATTGCAAACGTGTCAACGCGGACACTAGTATTAATAAACCGTCGACACCAAGTTACATCGATATCTAATCATATTTAAACACATGAGTTATTGTAATACGAATTCATTATCCTGCTGTATTTTTGGTTTCATAAAAAAATGCATTTAAAAGTTTTAAAAGTGTAATTGAGCCTGTTTTCGCTGTCTGACGTTAGAGGATGTCTATTATAAAGTAATCTTCCAATTTAGCCGGACCTATTTATCCGTTGCAAACACGATCTTTACGAGTGAATGAAGCGCCAGGAAAGTAACACCTACTTGCCAACATGTATGCAACAATCTTTATTTATAGCAGGTCACTGCTCAATTGCGATTCACAATTTCATAAACAATATACTTTTAACTTATAAATCATCATCATCAGCAGTAGTTCCAATATGCCTGAGGTTGTAGGTTCGATTCCACTCGTTCTCTATGTATATTAGTGGTGATTTTTAAAATAGCTATTTTCATTTAGTTAGTTTTCAGAATAGTAGCGTTAGTTCAGTTATTAAATAAAGCAATATACTTATTGCCGGCAATCACAAAGTCTGTAGCATTTTCTTATGTGTAAAGATATTTAATCAAAATATAAACCCGTAAAGTTTTGAATAAAAATTATGCCTCCATTTTGTTCATTTGAGTGTAAATCAAACTGAAACAATAATGTCATAAACCTTCATTTTGCTGGCCTTTGCTTTATTTAGCTGATAAAATTGCAATATGTGTTTATCACGTAAAGCAGATATTATTCACGCGTTAATTGAAATTCCATCGCATTCCCTGCGTAATTGATACAACGATCTACATCATATACAATATGAGTTCATGTCGTCATTATAAATTTTCATTAAGGTCCAATAACAAACTTCTAGTTAATAAATAATGTATTTGAATAAGCTACGTATAATTTTATATCAAAGTATAAAATAATAAAACAAAAACAGAAGAATTACAATAAGTATAATCGACGATTAATCGCGATGATCATATATTTCTAAAGCACAAAGCTACGTAAGGGCGTGCGAAGCAAATCTTAGGAATGAGTTTGCGGCTTGAGTCATCAAAGGCCATTTAGTACCGATTTAGACGATCCAAATATTTTCACGGACGACGCACTTGGTTCTTAGTTTCTCTTACTATAATATCTGATAAAGTAATACCTTTGTGCTTTATTCCGCATAGCGAGGTAGTTAGAAATATACCAGTATCAAGACTCTCCGTTCACTACTTTCAATCCGAAATCCAGAGACCGCATGTTGAGTGGCGAACTTAACGCTGCGTTTTATCTTTTTTAAAGAAATGTCGAACAAAATTACAAAGGCCCCAAATAACAAAACTATTCCATTGAAGTGTGTTCTCTTTCTTTTTAATACTGATAATATTTTATTAATATATAACACATCCGTATAATACAAACAATAAAATGATGGACAAAGTTTCTCATTGACGCAGTAAGGAATTATCATGATTGTTATCTTTAATTGATATCATCCTACCTTTTAAAAATTTATAAGTATATAGTTTTTAAACGTGATTAGGTTCGATTTATTGTTTACAAATTATATAGGGTTATATTTAATCTATTATTCATTTACCAAATTATAATTTTTCGTTTATTATACATAAATTGCTTAAATTTATACTTTATTTAAATTTTAGCAATTCATATATTCAAAGAAGAATTTTCTTTTTTTGTATTAACTATTTAACTCCAAAATTATTCATAGTGACATACTAGTTGAATGACAAAGTCAAATTATATTACTTACCCATTTGGTATTGTTGAATAGTATCGATATTTGTTAAGATGTAGTTTTATACTTAAATTATTAAAAATATATATCATGCAGGCCACACACAACAATAAAAAAACAACAAAAGCTAGCTTAGTTTTTTTAAAATTAGTATCACTTATTTCGAAAAAGTCGTAAAATAAACTTTCCAACAGTTAATACTAAGATGAACACTGCACAAAGTACCACAACATGCGTAGATGGTTGTCCAGCATCCGACTCACCAGTGTCACCTTTATCATTGTCTTTATCACTAACAGTAAATTTCACAAACTCCTGCATATGACTAGGCAATTTCTTTACATCTTTTTCTTCCCCTGCTTCAATTACTTTTATTTTATGTGCTAATATCTTTGGTTCTCTATACACATTTCTACCCTTGTCTCTTTCGTCTTCGCTTTCAGGATCTCTTATTCCTAATTTGTACCATCTTTCTCTAGCTTTTGATATAAACTCTTCTTCAATACGATTGTTCACTTTAGAATCTGAGTTTTCCAAAACTGGCATACTTTTCGATATGTTACTGTTATTTGTCTTAGTAATTTTAATAACTTTTTGTTGTTTTCTTTGCTCTCTTTCAGCCATTTGATTTACATATTCAGAGTACATTTTCTCCCTTAGTAATTCTTCTTGACTGCTACTAAATGAAGAAGAAATTTTTCTTTTATCTGTATTTCGACAATTATGGGAAGATGGGACTAAAGTATCTTTATTTATAAAGTTGTTTCTTTTATAGATATACGTATCAAAATTGTTAGTATCTTCGTCTGATATCATAGGAGCTCTAGGTCCTTTATTCCGAATACTTCTATTTTTTTCCTGTTCTAATCGACGAATTTCTTCATCTACTTCTTTTTCCTTTTGACATATATATTCCATTTGTTGTTCACATAAATCTTTGGGTAAAGAGGGTCTTCGTGGAGCCGTTTCTTTCATATTTATATCTCGTAAGTCATTACAATATCGATGCATGTTTTGAATTGAGGATATATCGTTTTCTATTTCTTTATTTAAATTACCCGTAGAAAAATGAAAATATTTTTTACTATTTCGCATAGTTTGGAATGAAGTTTCCCTTATATCAGAACTCTCGTCGCTTTCATAAAAATATGTAGATAGTTTTCTTGATTTCGTGGGTGGTATTGGCTTAAAATGATTTGATGAATAAAATGAGTTTTTAAGATTGTTGGAACCATCAGAAAAATTTGCAGATTCAATTTCTTCTAAAGCCCGTTTTGAAAATAATTCCCTTTGAGATTTAACTTTTGATATTTGTTTGAAATGTGGTTCATTTAACGAAGTCGAAGCTAATTTATTTGGATGGGAAGAATCTAACAATAAAGCTAATAAACGGCTTCCTGTCTGAGATTTCAATGATAAATCACCAATTGATTGATGTTTAGGCATATTAGTTGGTTTAGAAACAGTGAGAGGTGATGAGTTAATCATATCTTTATTACACTTTTGTACTATATCATCTGGTTCTATAATTGTATTGGTTTGTTCCATTAACATTTTTTGGGATGGTGATAAGCATTCATATAATATTTCTTTTGGTGGAAGTTGTTGTTGCGGCTTAGATTGTTCATCCTGAGCTTTTTTTAAAGATGATTTTCTTGGTAGTATCGGAGGTGGGGCATGGCTCTTGTCAGTCACTGACATTGAGGTAAGCTCTTTATGTTGCAAATTATAATTAGATTTCTTATTTACACTTAAGTCATCTTTTAGTATCATTTCATCAGATAGGTTATTTTGTTGTTTTTCTTGCTTGTATGATGATGTCAATACGCTACTTTGTAATTTTTCAGATACATTGGCTAATTCTTCTAATATCTTATGACCAAATGGAAAAGAAGATATTTTTTTCAAGCATACGTCTTTTAACGTGGAGGGATTATTTTTTACATTGGGTGCTAATTTTATAGCTTGTGTTGTTGAAACAGATTGAAGCACATCTTTGACATGACTGGGAGTTGAGACAATATTAAGATTCTCAACATTATCATCATGTAAAATATTTGATACATCATTGAGAGATGCATAAGTTGGGTTGTATTTAGCTGTACATTGTGACGAATCTAAGCTGCTAGAAGAATCTTGACGAGTAATCATATCTTTTGAAGAGTCATTGTTTTCTGAATCTGAAGTAACTTCTTTGATTAAATTATTTATTGCATCATTTAGTTCACATTTTAAAACTTTTATTTCAAGGTCGTATTTATCTATACCTTCTATAGGTTTTTGACTACATTTAACTATATTTTGATTACTACTACTAAATTCTTCATTTTGAGAAGTAACTTTAATAGGCTCAGAATCTTCTACATCTTTAACAAATAAGTTAGTTTGTATATCATCTGTATTGAGAATTATAATTTCATGAGAAATTTTGTTCTCTTTAGGTTCTTCCAATTGGTAAAAGTTTCGATTTTTACTTTCCTTACCCTCATCATGCGTCAATGAATTTATAAATTTATCCAAATCATTTGTATGATTTTGCTTTGAATTAACCAAATATGAACTTGATAATAACTTTTCAGTGTCAGTAACCTCAATCGTTGGTGTCATAATTCTTACAGTCATATCCATATCGTCATTCTTGACATCGTCATCATTGGCTTCATATATTGAACTAGTACTGCTTGAAGAATCCGTTAAATAAACCAATTCTGCTCCTGTCATTTTTTCTACAGTTTTCACAGTCCAATCACCTCTTGCTTCAGATATTTCTGGTTCTTTTATTTTAGCATCTACTCTTAAGCATCTTTGTGGTATTAAGTGCTTAGATGCACCTTGAAAATTACTACTTTCAAAAACGTCATCCTCCAGTTCCTCATTATCACTTTTCTTGTCACTTAAATATGATTGACGACGAGATGTCTTAGAGGAATCGCCACTTCCTTCTTCGTCAATTACGGCCAAAGATCGAGACGGCCCAGTACGCGTGAACAAAATATCGTCATTTAATCCTTTTTTTCGTAACCTATACTTTACTTCACGATTAATAATATGTTCTATTTCAGTTTTTATGTCACCGGGGCTATCATTTGACTCATTCGATGATAAGTTTAGTGTTTCGAGATAATTACGCAATGACAATTCTTCTTCAGGACTTAAAGACATAGTTTGTTGACACTGAGCAATATTCAGTGGTATTGTATTGCTTGAAAGTAGACCTTTGATTAATTCTGCTTCTGGTAAATTCAATTCATTAACTTTTTCCCATTTAATAATCGGTACTTCGGTAGTAATCACCACGTCAGTACTTTCTATAATATTCAAATTTTTATCATTTTTACCATTTGAGTCATCAGTTATTTCAACTATCGTAGGACTGTCATCATTGTCACAACTCTTACTTTTTACTTTATTATCTAATTTAGGTTTTACTTTCGAAATTTGGTCTGGTGTTTCAACTATATATTTTTGTGACACAATAGTCTGTTCATTTTCTTCCTTCGCTACAGCTTTCACAGAATTATCTGAATTTAGTACGCATGAATCATGAAGAGACTCTTCTTTTAACTTCTGAGGTATATTTAGTTCGCTAATAATTTCCAAATTCTCTACTGTACTACTGTTATGTTCTTCGTTTAAAGAAGAAGAAGATGCAATAACACATGATTCACTTTCGTCAATATTATTTTTATTTATATCAATTTTATTATTTTTATTGTTTTTTCGTTTATTTTTATTATTTTTGCGTCTTCTAGGTTTTTCCGGCATATTGATAAATAAAGTAACTATATATTATCACTTATTCACTTTAACCATTATCCAAACACGTCAATATTTTATCGATTGACAATACACATCACTTAGTACCGGCGTCTTGTGCGTAGGAGTGATGGCTGCCTTTACGTAAGAGCTCTAAAACCAGGGTTTCGTGTCGGTCGTCGCTATAGGTCGCGTAAGGGCTCCAAACTAGTTTTCTTTTCCGCAAGCGCGCCCGGTCACGACAGTCGTGCGCTCACGCCGCGATTTACTAATAATTAGAAATGGGAAGTACGCGGGCGCGCGCTGTGGACTTTATTTTTACGCGGAGACGTGTACGCGAGCGGTACGCGCGCGCCGACTCGGCCACGAGGAGAGTCCGCCACCGGCTGTTCCCAACTAACGCACGTCCATATTATCAACCAAACGCGATTTAAATTGGTTATTGTTAATTAGTATTGGCCACATATAACAAAACCATTTTAGAAATGAATAACAAAGAAGAACTCCTGAACAATGGGCCATAAGAAATATTAGGTACGAACTAGCACGCATACAACATTTTAATTTTTTAAATTAATCCTCGAGTTAACGTATTAATGCAATCCGTTTTAATTATACTTATGCTTAAGCAAACAATTATATTTTTATCTGCCCCACTATTACATTTCGTTATCTTTATGTACTTATGTATTCGCTAAATGTTTCGCGTAGGTGAATATTACATATAATGTTATATAATATCTTGTAAGATTTTATTTTTTTGCAATCATTGGTGCGATAAAATAATACAAAACGATTAAATAATACAAAATTTGCAATATTCATAAATAATATTTTTTTATCAACATAAAGCAATTAAGAACAAATGTGGAAATATGAAGTTAGCCAATACGTAAATTTTCATTTTATGACCTTGAATGATAATAATATTGTATTGATTTTTGTTATCACGTGAAATGTAGAAAGATAAAATATAAAAATGTCGTAGATTTTTTATTGAATTAATTTCATTTAAATTAAATAGACAATTATTTTTAATCCTAAGTGTGGAATAACACTTTAAAAATAGTAAATATAGACAATTGTTATTAAACACAAATTTCTTTAAAAAAAAGAAACTAAAAGCAACATGTTTTAAATAGTTTTTGAATCATGATATGTATGTATATTTTGAAGCAAATTGGACAGCATGATCCTTCTTGCAAGATTTACCAAACGTGCTTCGTATCTAGTATACACACAAAAACCTACTAGTAATACAGCTACTAAAATCTTATTCAAATTAAAAACTAGTTATAAATCAATTGTAGAAAGACATTAAAATTTTATAACCATAAAGTTAAAGGAGTAACAATAGGTTTATCTAAACTAAAAACATTTATTAATGACATCACATTAAGATAAATTTTAGTTTTGTAAATATAATATAATTTAATTTATTTCAAATTGACTAGAAAGAATTATAAGAAAAAAAAACCGATGTAAGAGATACCAAGATATATATTTGTGTATAAGTGTTTAAAAATATAAAATATTTTAAATTAAAATAAAAATTAGCACTTGCAAGTATTCAAATAATCGTAGATTTTTTAAAATGATTGTTTAAAAAATGGTATCGGTCATTTAAACGTAAACTTTGCACCAAATTGGTACACAAAGCTATCACATGTTAAAGGATGTTGGATATTACATGTAGTTCGTTACTAGCGTGGGCTAATATTAGACTAACGAGCCCCTACGTTTCTAGACTTGCAGGTCATCTAGATTGATTGAACGCTTCCACTGCGCAGCGTAAGGCTAATCATGCATATTTAATAGCCGCCAAGGAACAAATACAGTAAAAAATTCTTGGTAATGTCTTACATATAATAATAAGCATAATTTTACTAATAATGTCATATATCGTATTTGGTTTTTTAAAATCATAATTTTGTTTTAACGCATTTTCTATGTCCGGTAAACATAAAAAAGTTTACGTAACGTTAGATTACTGTCAGATTTGTCGCTAGCTTGGTTTTGTTTGTTTATTTATACATTTGTAAGAGGTATACTGAACAATATTTTTTAAATAATTTAAATACAAAAATAAATACGTTAATATAATAATTAAAATAAGGCAGCCAAAATTTTCCAAAATTTTTTTCAATGTGCATATTTTTTATACAAAACGCGTTATTTATAAAAACGTAGTTTTATCTATGATTCAGAATTATAAAAAAATAGCAATCATGTTAAAGAAATCAATAAATATTTAAATGAAAGCAGTAATGATACTACCTGTATCTGTATCTGTATAAAGTATTTTAGCTACCTGTATAACAAAAAGTACAATATTCGTAATAAAAATAAGAGAAACAAAATCTGAGCTTTCCTTTTTATATTATAAAGACACACATTCATTTTATGTATCCAGTGGAAATAATGATAATATTAAATTCGTTGAAACAATTTATTTAGGTCAAGTATTCTTTCTTTAGAGCATTTAAAATGGGAGTTGTTCCCATTCGATACACATTGATAGATAATCTAGGTTTCTCGTACAGTTAGCAAAAAAAGCAATAAAGTAGTTAATTTTTTAATGTTTTGTTTATTTTAACCTCATTTACCATTAATAGGGGACAGCAGCAGTGGAAATATTTAGAAAGGTATCATATATGTTTTTTTGTAATGTTTTCGATTCTGCAATAGATTTTTTACGTATCTACGTTTGGAAAAAAACTATATAACATAAACATTATTTCATTTTAATATAATATACAATTATTTTTTTTATCAATTATTTTAGTAATTTCTTTACTTGTAACTTTAAGAATACGAATTTACTATATAGCTAAAAATCCATCTTTTGTAGAATTAATTTTATCTAATAAGATACGTCAGCATGACGCTATGCCGTTGATAACATTAATAACATTTATTTCTTGATAATAAAAGGTAATGTATATCTTAGATTCAGAATTCTAAATGAATCGTGCAGCGGTGACCTTCCAGAAATACCATGCTATTTTCATTCGAACTCGACTGACTTTCTACTACAGTAAAATTTCATATAATATGTTTGTGGCGACTGTAGAACAACAAACGGACGGACGTTCGGAATTGCGATGCATGACATAATCGCCGTATAGATCCGGACTATTGTGCCAAAAGGCCGGTACGATAACTGGCGCTTTTTTGGCATACGTTCAAAGGGTCATAAGGCAATTATATTTGGTAGTACTAGTTTAAAGAAAATTATTTAAATTACCATACGTATATTGATGTATTAATTTATTGATTTACGTATATTAATAACAAAAACAAATATGTAACATTTTAGAAGGAAATCTGATACTCGAATTGAATGTCATTCTAAAAATTGAGTTGCAGAAGTTCAATTTGAAGTGGAACAAATAATGACGTCAATGTGACCAATTTGGAACGTGCCTGTTGCGATTGTGTGAGATAGTTAATACTCAGTAGGTTTGTACCCCAATAGAAAAAATTGATATTTATAAAATAGTTGATAATTACTTTATTTAGATTAAGTTTTTTTCGTTGAAAAAGTTACATAAACGTAACGTTTTTAAAGTTTTATTATTAAAGTTGTACAACAGCCACTTTTACTATTTACTTTTTATTAAGTGAAAGAAGATTGTTTTAAATATTTATTGTATATTTAAAAACATATAAATAAGTATAATGTAAATAAAATAGGTTCGTAAGCATAAAATATAATCAATTCAACTCTGGGACACCACACAATATGATGTATAGGCATTATGGTCCAACCCTCGCTTAGCAAGTGAAATCAAGTATTGTCATACCGTGGACATTATCATTTTAGGGTCAGAAACAGAACCGCCTGAAATTGCAATTGGTCCAACGCTCGCACACTATATAATTATTTATGATACTAAGAGAACAGTTGTGTATACAATTATTTTGCACTGATTTTCTGTTCAGGAGTTTAGTGGAATATATATTTTTTTGAAAATAATGCTTAACTTTTGTAGGTACATTTAATTTAAATATAAAATATATTTTACTTTTGTGTTTATTAGATGGATGATTTTTGTAAAAACTAATAACCATATTTGTTTTGTGGAAAATTTGTGAGCTGCATTTTTAGAAAGAGCAGAGAATATTCGTTATCTAGTCTTTCCTGTTGTAGCTTGGATCTCGTTTATATTATCCAGTCTTTATATGAACGTTATTATAACTTAAATAATACTTAAAAAGTGCGTTAATTTTGTTCGAAAATCAGTAACTTTTATGCTTAGACTCTAATTGCAATCTCTTTTAGAAAGAATCAGCACATTTTTTCAAACTTTTAATAATTTTCCTTTGATCTACATTAAAAAATGCATAATTTGGTAGTTTAATTTATTATATCTTAGCGGTTAGAGTTATAGAAACTTAAGACAAGCCAATAGGAATGTTTAAAATTTGTTAACGAGGTTTTAACTAAAACACTCAGGCTTATACGCTTAAGCGCTATTCTTAAAGGAGCAGTTTAAACTAATTGGAGCTCTACACATAATTATAACGCATGTTGAAGTTAACTCTGCAGGGACCTCTACATAGGATAATAATGTTTTGAGTTACAAACAAGGCCGTTCACCAAGGAAAGGATTCAGTTAACACGTGTATTAAAACTAAAGCTGTAGTGGTTTCATAAATAAGCTGTTTAAACTTTGCAAGTTAACATATTTTACATATTTATGGTATTGTTTTAAATTTTAATTATTATTTAAACATGTATATGGCTTTTAATTAAAATTAGTAAATATTTCATATAATACTTTCTAAAAATTGTCGTAGAATTTTAAAAGAATACCTTTCTACTTAATGTGAAAGTTTAGTGTAGATCACATTATATTCAGCAATTAACAGTAAGTTTAGTAAAGTATGTATGTTCCTTAATCAAAATTATATCAATAACAAATATATAGCAGTATGTAACATTTATATAACAGTATGTATATATGATGAGGGTTGCGGAGGACCGGGATGTTTGGCGCAAACTTGGGGAGGCCTATGTCCAGCAGTGGACTGCAATTGGCTGACGATACGATATATATATATATGTAACATTTATTTTATATCCTTTTTACTACTTTACATTTTATTTCGAAGAATAGTCACTCCGTGTGAATCAAACCCAAAACCAATAACGCTTACAGATATGCACTATGATGGACTAATTTATTTGTATTAGTATTAATATTACAGCACAATATGGTCATTTTGCCGTCTTATTTTAATTAATTTTAAATATGTCAAATTTTATACTCTTCCTCCGCCTATTTTTTAAAACAAAGTTTTCTCTTCTTTTATTATGGATTTCAGGACATTAACTTGATTTCATTTAAAAGTACGGAAATACAACTTTAGAAATTATAGAAAAATATATCTTTTTGTATTTTATTATCACTTTGAGTGCTAATAAAGTAGTTATTAATGCTTTTAATATTAGAAGAAATTATGTGGTGCGTTCTGATTGTAAAGTAACCATGTTCTTACCTGTTTTATAACCAGATTATGTTTTATCTTATATATTTTATACATTTAAAACAATGTTTATTGTAAAAAGTTATTTAATACTTACGTTTATTTGTTGGGGTTGTAGCGTTGGAAGAGGTGCTGGGAGATTTTACAGGGGGCTTGGATGACAAAGTCTCTCTTGCCTCCTCTTCTGTTAAGAAAACAAAAGTATATATTTTTAAAAAACGTAAAAAATTTAAACGCAGCGGCGTTCAAACTCGCAGTTCTTGGAAACCGTTCGAGACGACAGCTTTCAAAAGGTGTGGGTTCGGAATCCACTGCGTTTAAATTATTATACGTTTTTTCAAAAAATATTTTCTAATTCTAAGCGTGGTATAACACTTTAAAAATAGTAAAATATAAAACAAAAGTATATATATTTATACTATGATTTTTTATATAAATTTGATATATTTTTGCTATAAAATAAACTTTCTTTTACTTCTATATAAAACCTTCTATATAAAGCCTATATAAAACAAACATATTATATATATTTAAAAATATATGGAAGTTGTCAATAGTGTAAAACGTAGAAAATACTGTGTTAAGTTCACTCTTACACAATCTAAATTTCATTATAATTAGATGTTCATGAAAAAGATATGCATGTTATTTTTTTATAATTATATAAATATTTACAGATGCAATATTTATGTTACATGGTCCAATTAATAGTAAATCAGTACGTGATATATTTTTCTGATTTAATTTTCAACATATTGTCTTACATACGTACAGGTATATAAAATTTAAAAAAATATAAAATAATTAAATTTTATTTTCTATTCATTTTCTGCTCTGTGCGAAATATAAATCATAATTTGTGTAAAATTAAAAGGCGTCAGAAAAATTTATCTTTATAAACGGATTATTTTAGTGCTCGCGACACCCACGTCGGGCGTTTTATATGTTTACATGCATCTTCTCCGTCTCTCGTCATATCTGTGTTATATTTTATAATTGCATTAATATTATTTTTAATTGATTTAGAAACATAGAAACATTACAAATGACGACAAAATATTTAAAATAAATCTATATTAAATATGTAACAAATGAAACCCAAATCAAAATAGATTATTACTACATTTTTATTATTTAATACTTTTTCCATTTAGGTAAAATATAAAAATATGGATTTACTATTTAGAAATTGTAAAGAAAACAAGCTTAATTCTTTTCAGTTTTTATATTTGACTTTTCTAGGTTTATTTAATTTGAAATGACCCAAAATCTCCAGTCTACCAAGATCTGGAAACGATATCAGTTTTACAAACAATTATCTATATATAGCAAAGCATTTCGCTACAATCGTACAAATGTAAATCGTACAACTGTAGCCACCGCATGGAATTTAAACTTCCCTATTAAAACTAAAAACAATTTTGCAATGACAAGCAATAAGCAATAAGCTCATGAAATATAATATTATTATTTATATTAACAGACGAATTTACAATATTCAATATCAGTATTTGACAGATGAGAGACATTGATAGAGAAATTACATGAAGGATGTATATTTATTTTGAACCTAATTGTATTAATTTCTTACTTCTTACGTAATATAGGATGTTCTACTGCTTATTAGACATCACATTATTTATCTCTTTGGACTCAATTTTAAATTGTACGCGTAGAGTTTTATTTGTAAATAAGGTAAACAATTTTTTTTATATTTTAACTTATTACATATAGCATGTAGGTGACTCAATCAACGTTTGTATTCCTTTCGTATAAATCAATACCGCATAAGTGCACATACGAGAAAAACGGAAACAAGGCAATCAACTTTTGAGCCATTACACTTTGAAAGGAAATACTATTACCAAACATAATTGTTGGGCAAACAAACTAAATTTTAATGCTGCTCTAAGCAGAACCGTTGTAACTCTGTACGATTAAAATACAATTCCGATTACTTTAAAAATAGATGATTTCATTTAGAAGGATATTTGTTTAAAACAGTGTTAGTGCTGTATAAAATTTTAATCACATATTTTCCTCATTTGCGTGGTTAGAAAAAAATCTTTTACTAAGTCATTTCATAATTCACTTTCAGCCTATATCATCCATAGCGTCATCGCATGCTTGGCGGTGGATCTTAGCACGACACTTATTTTCTTAACATCATTTCTTGATCATTAGAACATTAAAAGAATATATTATTTTATGAAAATTAAAATAACATGTTATAAATATTTAAAAATGAATATCAAAGCATTGTATAAAATTATATTTAACTATCGCAAGTGATAGATAACAAAATGTAGAGCCTATATTAAAAAAGAATAATAGAAAGGATTCTCACAATAAATAAATTATTTTTAGGTACGATTGACAATATCGACATGGCTTGCTGCTTCACTCTTCACCCCATTGAAGATGAAATGAATCCGATACAGTCTCATTACCCAATATCGAAAATTCCCAAATACGCCTTGATAACGTTCAAGTGGAAATATTTATGTCGTTTTCCGATTTGACGAATTGTTTGTACATTTATTGAAATTGATGATTTGTAAAATATCATAAAAAAATCGCAAGTAATGTTTACTTAAATCTTAATAAAGGTATCGTATGGAACCAAATTTAATTTTTTAATACAATAACGTCATCTACGTATTTTGAATTACTAATTTTGTTATTACTACTTTTACTTAATATTGTAATAAGTTTATAATATTGTATGTACTTGATATTGCAATAAGTTTATAACATAAAAACCTACAGATATTTTTATGTATGGCTATGGTGTTTTATATGGCTATTATTAAAGTTAGAAATATAAATGCAATTTAGTCAATAATGCACTTATAGTGTTTTTTTTTGAAAATTGGACACTAAACTCATTTACTCACAGTCAGAGGATCCTCTTCAGTCAACGTCACAATATATTAGCATTCCATATATCGAGGCACGCGATTCACGCACTGGCCACCGACCCACTGTCACAGGGCAAAACCCAATGACACTTGCCTCATGTAAATCACAATAAAATACCCGCTTTGTCCGTTGATTACGACACGCTGTACTAAGCACCGGTCATATCGTCCTAAACTCGAGCACTACAAAAAAGCTAATATAAGCTCAGATTACATTGAAGTATCGGTTACAATGAGCCACACGTGAGGTCCTGTTGTGTAAGCTTAAGATTTAATTACACAATGATTTCATACTCAATTGATTGTTATTATTATTCTATTGGATGCAATAAATATAAGTCTTTTAGAAAATAAATTAATATTCTTACAACTATTTCGGCGTTACGCACAATTTTTGACAGGATAGGTCAGAAAATTAAGTATTAATCGATTGATCACACTAAATATTTGGTTGAAAAATGTTAAATATGTTACGAAATTATATGACACGCCCTTCAATTATTGTACTGCAAGTGTCCTGTATTATTTATACTGTATTTTTAAACATAAATAAGGTTACTTCTCGACACACCCTAAATCTACCTACTTCTCTTCAGCCTCAATAATAGAAGTTTTAATCACATCCACCAGCATGTGGACTTCACTACTCTACAAACTAAAATTAATATATTAAACTTTTGAAACGATATATACGATGACGATAGAAATTTTATATATACGTATATCACATTTTCCATTCGGCTAAATATCCGGGTGAAGCTGTTTTTGCAGTGTGAATACCCAGGTGACAACAAATTAGACTCGTAAGAAAATTCGACTGAGTTGAATATACACATCAGCTTTCTAATGTCACTTATAATAACGCTATATATTCATAGAATTTACATAATTATACAAAAGGAAAATCACACTTAAAAATTTAGGTAGATATTTTTAATAGCTTAAAATATAGTAGACTATTCAAAGAGAATTGTTTAAAGTACTGAGATTCATCATTCTCCATATTTTAGCCGAATTCGAGACGTAGCATGTTTTATAGCGTAACTCAACGCTGCACTTTGTTCATCAATTACCATAGTTGCTATGGTGAACAAAGCGTGGCGTTGAGTTGATCAAAAATAAAAATAATTTAAAAAGGTCATTTCACCGAGAGGGAATCAAACTCACAACCACGAAAACCAAAACAATGGAAATGTTTACAGTTTTATGATATTCCACTGCGTCCGTTTATGATATTCTACTCCGTAGGAAAGCGTCTGACTATAAAAGTGATAGATTGTGGGTTCGTTTCCCACTCGGAAAAATATATTTAAATTATTTTCATGTCTTCTCTCTAGTGAAACAAAGTGCGGGGTTGAGTTCCACTAATCAGCAACAAATATCTCGAATTCTCATAAAGCATATGTATATATATTTTCGTAAATAGAATATATATATATATATATATATATATATATATATGTATATATATATATATATATATATATATATATATATATATATGTATATATATATATATATATATATATATATATATATATATATATATATACATATGCTTTACTATCTATGCAACTATGGTACTTTATTTTATTACACCAACAAAGATTATGCCTAATATAAGCATTTAATATTTATATATAAATCAATGTTGACACGAAATAAACGAAAATTACGGTAATGCCCGCTTCCGTGTTTGAATGTGATTGGCACACAATATATTGTCCAAAGGCGAGGTGTGGCAGACTGACTGTCAGTTTAACTGCGCGAGACCAAATAGGTAAATTCTATAACCATCCATCACCCAGTACATGTCAGGGTATGTTCTATTCAGCTTCGTTTTATTAAGCGATCAAAAATAGGTCGCGTAAAGTGAGCTCGGCATAATTTATGACTGAAGTCAGTTTAACTAATTACCTATGATCTAAATGGCTATCGATTTTAGATGCTTCCTCTTTTGTCATTTTTGTGTAAAAAATATCTTTAGTACTGTAAATGCCGTTGCTATAACTCAGAACGTATCTTAGTTTCCAGTTGAAATAGACAAACATTATTATTTTCATATTCTATAAAAATGAACCGCAATTAATAAATTATATAATAAAAGCTAAAATAAATGAACACTTGTATAAAGCATACAAACAGCTATATAGTTAACGCAAACAAACTTCGAAAGCAAACAGTTGACGATAAGCAAAACTTTGATATCAAAACAATAACAATAATTAAAGTACAGGCAATACGAATGAATGTCACCAGCTGTTATCAAGTTTGGCAAGCCAAGACATCTGTCTCTAAGCATTCAATGAACTAAATTGCATAACAACAATCTGATTCTCGTGGGAAGGCAACTTTGATTGCTTCGTCGTTTCTGCGATGTAATGAATTTATTTCATTTGGTCAAATAAGTTAAGTCTTCGCTACGATAGTTATAGGATCTATCTTTTAATTAAGCTCAATTAGATTATAATAATGTAGCTATATGTTGGATTTTATTAATTAAATATAATATAAGTTAATTTACCAATTATTATATTTTTGTCGATCTTATTATCATAGACATCAGCATATAATTTGTATATAACTAAAAGAAGAAAAAATATTAAGCTGAAGAAAAGTTTTTTTTATGTGAAACCACTTTGATAATATACTATAATTTCTATGATGCTCATCAATATTCTCTTTGTAATATGAAAATCGGGTCTGTGCACCGTCGGATTATCTTAATTAGTTTTAAAACATCTCACTTTGGTAAAGTTTCTGGCCTAATAAAATAAGCTTTCACTTTAAGTGCTAAAAATGTAAAGATATGGTATGGACATTTAGGTCAACATAAGTAGTGAAGCTCGAAAAGCGGTCGTACCTATATAATAAAATTATAAGCTATGAATTTAAGATAATTATTTGACGTAATTAAATTTTTGGGGTTTACTCTTAAATTCTGCTGTTTTTTGTTCTGACATACATATTTTAGTTACTTTATATATCATTTAACTACAGAAATGTAATATTTTCTAATGACATTCGAGTCATGTTTAAATGATTGCAGGTGTCGTTAGAGTTGATCCTTCTTTTCTAGTTTACAACTAATATAAGTATAAAGCTTAAAGCTGTTTACTAAACTTCTTTTTAATAAATTATATAAAAATAAGTACAATTTACGTACATTTAGATTCTTAGCGTAAGAAACATAATGAAGTCTGTATCCTCAAATTCATATCACGTTGACGTCGCGCCCTTTGGTACTGTCTCTTATATGACAAAGTTTGTCGTAAGTTTCAGTTGATGTTGCATTTACATGACGGCGCGGTTGATGAAACGTGAGACGAATAAATTACAATAATCTTTACTGTATTAGGACTATATAAAAGGAAACAGAATATATTCTTAAAAATGCAAGTAACTGTAATTTCTCATATTAAGTTTAGGGGATTGAAAATTTTGTGAATTTCAAATTCACAAAACGACCATCGCTTATAATTTTATAAAAACGTAGCGTTTATTTTCGATTATCTAGCACCCATAGCGTATAAAATAGTAGTAAAGTATAATTGTGCGTATTTTTGACGATGCAGTGTAATGAGATTTTTTTGTGTAAAATGATTAGATTTTAATAACTTTTTAATTAAGTTACAAGTTGTAAAGATTCATTCGGTATTACACGGCGCAATATCTTTCTCACAGTATTTTATTGTGTTACTTTTTTTATTTCGCGGTAAATTGTGGACAAATAGGCTTACGCAAGATTCCATGTCCAAAGTGGAACACGTGTTGTGTGTTACCACTGAAGCGAGGAAAACATCGAGTCTGTCAAAGGGACGGAACTGTGCCTGTCAGATTATCACGATGCGTAGGCGCACCCCACTTATGGATTTGTTGTGTAAATGCGAGTTGTATGGCTTTAATAGGCTTTTCAGATTTTTAATGACAAAACTGAATAAAAACCTTGTTTAAAATATACTACAAAAATACTTCTATGGGCTATGATATGTAACGCGAGTAGGACCCGCTATCGTTGTGTTCACAATAACTCAAGATATTTTAGAGATTCAGAGACAACAGTGTCAAGAAATATTAATAACTACCTATTTTCTTTAATTTGATTTAAAACTTTCAGTAGAGACACAGTAAGAGATTGTAGTATGTTAGATATTTTGTTGTAATCAGCTCCAGCTTTTCCGAGGAAAGCCGAAGATGCTTCTTATTTAATCCTCTGTTATAAGTATCCTTAGCTAGTAGTCATAACAGAAGCGAAAATAGCTTAATGGTCCTGGCCTCATCGCCATATGCCGACCGATCGGCAGACCCGACCGACCTCAGAGTGAACCCTCCGAGACGCAACGGAACACCGAACGTTACTTACAATGCCTTTGCAAACGAACAATTATTAGTTATTTGTTCCGTCACGATATTTCTTTACGTACTTTTTACTCTTATTATATTAAAAATATATTATAATTATATATTTGAATTAATTTGTGAGATCAATATATTATGCCGTCGATTGGTTTGTGAGACCATTATATATCGTAGGTTGTTCGTTAGACCATTATAGATCATAGAATGGTTCTTTGGATCATTATATGTCGTAGATTGGTTTGTGATTATATATCGTACTTTGGTTCGTTAGACCTATGTATGTCATAGATTGGTTTGTGAGACCAATATAAGTTGATAATGCGTCGATTTGCCAGACCAATATTTCGTACCGATTCGCATATCAGTTTAGACGTACAACCGCTAAACAGCGGATTGTGTTATATTCACGCGCAACACATACGTAGCTTGTCATAACCAACAGTTAAACTCGGTCAGGAACCACCGTCATCAGATATGTCACATTATGCATTCTATCACCAAACAAGGCACTAGGCAAACAGTCGATCACCATTACGTACTACAGCATATCGTGTCTCCTCGTAAGGACACTACTAAAACAGACTTCGAAATGCATGAGACATAAAAGCGTCACATAACCATTCATCCCACACCAGGGCTGTAAGACAATATAGAAATAGTAGAAGCTATAGCGGCACCGACATCAGTAATCAGTAAGCTATAAAGCTCACCGAACCTTGACAGTCGCATATCAAAAGTAATATCAACATCCAACGCCATATAAGCATCGCTTACACAACGCGAGACAGCAACAGTGGTTCACCTAAGTTGGTAACTATAGCAACCTCAGTGACGCCAAGTAACGTTGGGTTGCGCCACCGACATCAGTTATCAGTAAGCTGTAACGCTCACCGAACCCCGACAGTCGCGTAACGCGAGTACATGACGAATCTCCTATATGTTTAAGAATATTATATAAATATAACAATGATCGCCATAAAAAGCTTTAATCTTTCAATACATCATATTATATTAGTCGTGATTTTTTAGTTATTGTTCGCGGAGGTTAGTAAAATATTCAAATATTTTATAATACTCAGTAAATGCATATAACAATATGATCATACAACACTATTCAAAGATGTCAGCAGACGCTTTAGTATGTTTGTATTATAAATATCTCTTAGAATGTACTATGTATTCATATATCTCTTAGAATGTACATTCTAAATCTTTAATATTAATATTTTACCTTATAATTTAATGTATGTGTACTTTTATATTAATAATAAAAAAGAACTTATCAACAAATTCTTGTTTAACAACAAAACAAATATTATAGAAATGTAAATCGTACCGACCACGAATACCACAAATACAATAATATTTCTATATATTTCCAATGTCGAATATAGTTATTTACATTCATTTCCAACGTGTTATATTTCTATTATTTCAAACTAAATACTAACATATTCTAAAGCGTCCTTTTACGCCCGAAACGGTAATGCCAATCCTCCTTCCTTTTTATAAAAAATTCCATTGTATAATTCTTAATTGCCAGTAATTCATTCATCCAAAATTACATTTAATAATCAGTAAAATTATTAATTACGTTATTACTACCTAAAAATATTTTATAAAATAATATTTGACGTTGTTTTTAAATTATTTGTATAAAATATGTTCGTACGATAGGTATCGTTACAATACCTTATGTTATAGCTTGTTAAACCAAGAAACCGAATTAAATATTGTAGTTCAGTTAAATGCAACATAGTGGCGGTGCATTGACCTGGCAAATAAATAGCTTTATTGCGCAACAGAATTCGATTCTCTGATCAGTGTAATATTTATACTTCTTCTATAAATATTTGTATTACATATTTCGTTCGCATGCATATAAATACAGTTAATATTTAAATTGTTCTTACATAAAAAAGTATAAGTGTAAAACTCACATATCTTTATTAAATTAGGTATTTGTTATCTATAGATACGTTATAAAAAATATAAATTAAAAAATTATATAAATAAATTTTAAAGTATGTGCGACTAAATCAAGAAATCTAATAAATCGTATAAATATTAGTAAAATTGTATAGAAAGCCATTAAATTATGTTGTTGATTAACACATGATATTTAAAAACCCTAACCACAAATTATGATGAGCATACAATATTTATGTAACACATCAACGTCGTCAAATTTCATTTGAATATTTATAATAAACTTTTAATTAAAAATCTTTTGCGTTAGTATGCTAATATTCTACTATATATGACATTATCACCCAGGGGAGTTTATTAAAGAACAATAATACCAGTTCACTGGGTTAAGGTTTTGTGTATATATTAAGTATTAATTTTATGAAGCTATTTAACATGTGGCAATGTTATGATCTTTAAAGTTGAAATTATTTATTACAGCTTTACGCCTTATCTTGCATCGCAGAGTAATCAGAGACAACCTAGGGACAAGATATCCCGTTGGCTGCTTTCCTCGGTCGAAATCTATACATTGCATATTGAGTAGCGAAGTCAACGCCGAAATGAAAATAAATCTTAAATATAATTATTTCTCCGATTGGGATCCGAAACCATAACCAATCGCGTTTACAGTCAGACGCTGACTAACTGCGCCACAATAACCCTACAGAATTCAGAATCATACGAGTATAATATTTTATATCGCTTTATTTTCACTACGTTTTGTGATTCAAAAAACTAAACTTATCTTATTTTCAATACGCCAAGGACGACGAAGGGTCTTTTTATCATATTTTTTGCACATCAAGGGCTGAGATAGTACCAAAGTTGCAAACTCAGCAAGCATATTTAAGTGCCTGGGGTCCGGAACCTAACAGTATTCAGAATCATCAGCGTCATGTCTCGAAAGGATTTTATGCATAGATTTTTAAATGTTTAAAAATAATATTATATGTAAAAGTAAATAAAAAATGACTGTAATTGTGTAATTCATCAGTTATTGAAAACATCTTAAAAATATTTTTGATAACAATATAATGCGATACAATTTTCGTTGTTCAAGGAAGACGCATTGTCTCGTTTTCTCGGAAAGCGGAGTACGGAGTGTCTTGACATTATGTACTTCCTATCTATCCTGCATTGCGGAATAAAAGTGTGGAACTAAAAACAATATACATAACATACGAAGTTTTGAAGTATAAATCTTTAATGTATGCATGCTTCTCGTCTAAAAATAATATTTAAAGTGGAACTTTTAACGCCTTATCGGGGCACATTGTCGCGCGTGAGTAAATTTATGGGGCACATTGTTTAAATTTTAACATTTTATTAACTGAATTTGTTAAAGGATTATAATCACAATAGTTTCTTACTAGGAATTTAGAAATTATATGTTATAGATGTGAGGGTAACTATATTATATTATTAAGTTGTTTTTTTGTATTAGCTACTGACTATAGATTCATCTAGTAGCATGAGAACACAGTTTATTTTATTAAAAACAATTTGATAGACTAAATGGTTTTAAAAGTTTTAATGGGTGAAAAATTCGCTTTTAATTTTATATTTGCAACACTGTTCGTAAACATTGTTTCAACTTTATTTACTTGTATTATTTTTGCTTAATTACGCTTACACCTTTGCTTTGCTAAATAACGCGAATGTTCAAAAGTTTTAAATGGCAAACTTTTAAGGGTAACTAGGGTTAATCGTAAACTACCTTAACTAAAATAACAAACAGTTTTTATAGTTTGTACAAAAGGAAATGCTAAAATATTTAAATATGTAAAGCTGCGTTATATTTTATAAATTTTTGCGATATTTTTTATTTTGCGATATTTATATTTTATAAATTTTTGATATATGTATTTATTTTTTCTATTGGCCTTTTTTTGTTCCTTAAGCTCATTTTGTATATTTTAATTTATTTGTAATTTTTAAGATATACATTGTGAAACTACAGGTACAACAAGTTTTAATTTATTTCTTGTACCTTCGGAGTCATCTTAATTTAATAAGGACTTTGTCTTGCCTTACGTAACCAGATTAAATAACATTTATATTAAAGATAAAATTATGAGTATATTACTCCAATCAACTATGAAATCATAATATACTATGTATATATAAGATACTATGAGTGCCTCGGCAAAAACAATTTCTAATTCAAAAATATTTTGATTGAATTAAAAATTTGTTATTAAATTTTATAAATAAAAAATATGACGTCTGAAAGAGAAAATGCTAGATTAAAACCGAAGAATTCCTCAATTTTCAACAGTCGTGTAAAAACTTAGTATAAAGTGCCCATATAAGTCTACATTCCCTACAGTTTGTATATAGCAAATATTTTTATTATTCTGCAAAATTTTTAACAGCACTGACCTTTAAACTCATTTTTCTTTTTATTTCTGACAACTTTCTTTGTCTTCGAGTGTCGCTTCATGTTACACGTTAGTCGCTCGATCGCTTTTAGTATCTTCTTACTAACTTTGTTAATTGTTCTACGTTTTGGGTCGCTATATTTCGTTCGAGTACCACCGTCGACATTTTTCTCACAACCAGAATCTATACTATCATCTGTTTCAGTTGCAGAGGATTCAGATGGTGGATAAAAAACATACGGAGAACTTGCAAAGCACGGTGAGTTCATAATTAAATAAAAAAAAAATATTATTTTACATATCACAGAAAATACCTTATCGCACAATTACACTGAATTAATTAAAGAAACGACTATCTAGAACGCCGTTGGAGGAACGTTATGCTAAGTCGACGGTGGTGATACTTAAAGATTTCGGGATACTATCCAAGTAATGCTACAGAGCGTAACACCGCACCCATCCTATGTAACCTTGACTTGATTCGATCATTTAGATCAATACATACACTAAATACTATAAGCTATTAAAACATACTTTTAAGCATCTTTATTAAAGTTAGTACGTACGTACGTGGCGTACGTGTATGTGTAAATAAGTATATACTTATATGAGCTAAAATTATACAAGAAAATAAATCTGAAGATTTTTTACAGGTTTAGAGTTTTTGCTGAATAGCAGAAAGAACATAATATCAAGGCAACCCCAGTTTTTCACTTTGAGCCCGAATTGGATACATTGTTTTGTTTTGTTTATTGCTTATTGCAAGTTAAAGCATAGCAAAGACAACAATTGAAGCTTAATAAAAGCCTGCCGAATATTACGGTCTATATCTTGCACTTATATTATATCGAAATGTATTTTACAAAATGTATTATATTTTTTACGTTTTTTGACATTTTATTTTATCTCCTCTCATATCTGAAGTTAATTGGAGTTACGAGCGATAAGATTAAAGCGTGTGCCCTTCCATATTTTTAATCCTAATATGATCATTACGTAATCGTCTTTTCTAAATAAGTTGGTATATGTTCATAATATCATAATATCATAAAATCATTTTATTTGTTCAATGATACCTTGTATGGGCTTTATATTTTTTTATATGATTGTCTTAATATTAATATGCGGAGGAAAAGTTATGTAATCCCTCCTTTTAAAATTATGGCAACTGTAAGTACGAAATTTTGCGCAATTGAATTTTATATAAATAAAGTAATTTAATCTTAATCAAAATACCAAACTTAAAATAAACATTTAACTTACACTTATGAATAAAGTGACATACGCGTTTCTAAAGCTTTACTATTTTTAATAAAACGGTTACTATAAGATGCTGATATTTCAGAATTTTATTTAGATCAAAGTAGGCATTTGAAGCGTGACACCACGCCTAGGCCAACCCGGGGCCTTGAATTGTCTTGTTTGATTTAGAGCAGATGTGATAATTGTTCATTATTACATCATCATAGATTCTGATACTAAGCACATACAGAAAAAATATGTTTTAGATGTCTACATACAATAACACTTACTGCTACCTGAACTCAAATTAATTACAATAATCAATCAATAAAAAATACAGTGTTCAAAATACATAAATAAAATAAAAATTTCACACAGTACCATGTGTTTCACATAAAAAAATAGCTATTTGTGTTACTTTTGTGTATAAACTACAGTGTTTCCCAATAAAAATAATAGGATTTTGATAGCTCGCAGCCGCCATTTTGGTTATTTAATGTTTGACATTTGTGTTGTTTTGTGTTCAGTAATGTTTGCCATTTAATCATGAACAAGTTCACGTTACTTCAACGCTTGGAAATTGTCCAAATATTCTATCAAAATTCGAGAAGTATTGTCTCTACTCAAATTTCGTGCTAAATATGGTCGTCATGGTGCACCGTCTGAGCTCGCTATACGTCGCATAATCCGAAAACTGGAAAGTGAATATTCTTTGCACGATAGAAGACCACCAACACGACAACGGACAGACCGTAGTGAAGAAAATATTGAGGCCGTATCAACCAGTGTCGAAGAAAATCAAAATGTTTCCGTTCCATGACGTGCACAAGAATTGGGCTTATCCAGAATGACAACCTGGCGAATTTTACGTATGGACCTTGGCCTACATTCATACAAGATTGTGTTGGCACAAGAACTCAAGCCAGCAGACCATCGATTACGTCCTGAATTTGCTGATTGGGCGCTTGAAATGATGGAAACGGACACCGAATTTCATAGGAAAATCACCTTTTCAGATGAGGCTCACTTTTGGCTCAATGGTTATAGGAACAAACAGAATTGTCATTACAGGAGTAAGTCAAATCCAACATCCTGAAGAATTGACTGTTTGGTGTGGATTATGGTACGGTGGAATCATTGGCCCGTACTTTTTCAGAAACGACGAAGGCCGTACTGTTACTGTCAATGGCGACCGTTATCGTGACATGTTGAACGATTTTTTTTCCTGAAGTGTATAAAGTCAAGATGGTGCAACATGCCACACTGCGACCATCACAATGGATTTATTGCGTGATAAGTTTGGTGAGTCGGTTATTTCTCGCAACGGTCCTCACAATTGGCCACCAAGATCATGCGACTTAACACCCTTGGACTATTTTTGAGGGTATATTAAATCTCAAGTGTATGCCAATAAATCAGCTACGATTCAAGACCTTGAACGCAACATTCGAACGACTATAGAGGCCATACTAGCCGAAATGCTGCACCGAGTCATCAAAAATTGGACCGATCGTATTCACCAGTGCAAAAAAAGTCGTGGCGGTAATTTGAACGATATTTTTTTTGTTTTTTTAATCATAAATAGCATAAAATTTCGTATCAAACAAAGCCATTGTGCACGAAATTGGAACATATATTACATGTTTTATTTCAATTTCAAAACATGTTGAATGTTCTTATTGGGAAACCCCATATAACTATATTGAATTTTACACCCGTACGATGGTGCAATTTTCGAAAAAAGTTTTTCATTACATAAGTGAATATTAATAAGAATATCTGTTTAATTAAAATGATTAAGTGACCACGATGCAAAACTGGCGTAGTGGGACAGCGTCTGACTTTAAACCCAATCGGTTGTGGGTTCGATTTCCACTCGGAGGAATGATTTATATTGAAATTATTCTCATTTTTTCGCTCTAGTAAGACAAAGTTGCAGCAGTAGTTGAAATACTTATGCATAATAATAACTATGTGTGCCTTTGCTTACGTATAAAGTTTATAATCTGTATTTGATGGGACTTAATTGGTACATGAGGTCTCTAAATGTGCAGAAGGTGAAATACAGAATGGCTGTATAATAACTTATCACAGGTTAGCCAAGGACGCGAGAGATTTATAAATTAATACTTTGTAAAAAATATAATATTAATATCAACAATTTGAATATTTCAATGAGAACAATAGTAAACACTATTGTATAATTTATACATTGTAATGAAGGATTTACATAACCACAAACCACTATAACGTAGGATGTCTTATGTCTTATTATTTTCATATATACAAAGCGTTTCGCCTTGTTCATGTTTCTGCATGAGACTCAATAAATAATATTTGCAATGAATATCTGGACAGTTGTCTGTTTTAATCTTGAGAAACATTACTCTTTTAAGAAATAAAAAGACGTACACAGAGATATCAATTAGCGTTTAACAGGTATTAAGCAATCGTTCTTAATATTAAATAAATAATGCATTCAAAATTAGGATTATGTGTACGGATTTTTTACAAAACCTATATCCAACAAAAGTTAATCATTATATTTCATCTGCAAAATGTAGCATTAAATAAATGTAGCTCAGAGCTTATATATATATATATATATATATATATATATATAGGCGAAATAGGATAGAGGCAATTCGATTAAAAACAAATTTATCGGTAAGTCGACTCGCATTTTCATCAAAATACTTGCGTTAAGTTTGAAAATCTGCCAAAACTGTGAGAATTGAGGAAAATTGCTAAAATTAATGAGGCTGGAGAAATCTGATCTCATTGAATTCTAAGTAAAAATAACAGGGATTCACGAAACTCAATAGACCTTTTTTAAAAATTGTAAGTCGAGAAAGTAAATTTTCCTAATTATTTCCATAATTTTTTAGAAGAAAGACTGGTTGGTATTTAAATTTATAATAATATTGTAAAGGTATTATTGAAAATATGTTATTTGATAAGTACTATTTGAAAAAAAGGATGTTTTTTAATAGTTAATTACTTAACGCCGCACTTTGTCTTACCAGAGCGAGTAAGTGAAAATAATAAATATATCATTTCTTCCGAGTGGGAATCGAACCCACAAACGATCGCGATTACAGTCAGACGCTGTCTCACTGCGCCAAGACCGGCCTTAATGTCATATTAAGATATTAAAACATTAAAACTAATAAAACAAAATGATTGACTTTAAAACTATATCACTGTATATCTTTACTCATTCAATAAAATATCTCAAGGATTTCAACTTAGGGTAACAGAACCTAAATCAGCAATTAACCGAACATTTTATACTGCTTATTAGAAAACTTTGTTTCGATCGGACAGTTTGTTGACATCGGTACTGATATATAAAAACTTTTTTTAGGTTCACGCTTTTATCCCGCACAGTAGAGTAGAAGTCAAGACACACCGAACTTCGCCTTCCGAAATCGAGATATTGCGTGAAGACTGGCGGAGCTTATATATAAATTATGAAGCTAAAATGCATTTTAATTTTGTAATTAAAATTTATATACTAACATGTAATCGAATTATAATTTCATGCGATCAAATATATGATCTTATGTACTAAGATTCGTATGTACTAAGGTCATATATGTGATGATTATTTAGTGTCTGTATGTACAGGCACTAAATAATCATCGTGCTATTAATTTATCTTCAAATAGCCAAGCAGATAAGAGTTAGTGGTAAAGACACTATTCTCAATATAGAGATACCCTAAGTAAACATTAGTATTCCCTCAACTTAAACTTGTTGGGATTTCAGCCCAAAATCGTAGTGTTCAAATAAATACGTCCTGATTATGTCAACGGTGCCTAATTTCAAAATAAAGGGATATAACAGCAAAATTATTAAATTAAGTACTTACCAAGACTTATATCTTCTGGTGATTTGTAAATACTGATGTTGTGGCAAAAATCACGTTTAAAATTATCAGATTTCTCAAAATGATTTTTAGGAAAGTCGTTATTGCGTGTCGTTGCTAGAACATTAGGATCACTTGCGGAATTTGTAGGAGTCCCTGAGTTAAATTTTGACGCTTTATCAGCACAATAATTTGACCCTCCGTTTCGATGATTTTGATTTTCACCAGAACCATTTAGTGTTATTTTCCTTATTGTCTTAATATTCTCGACCTCACTAATTTTCTTCTCAGATATCGTTGAGTGCTTAATAACTTCTTCATTTAACCGAAAATCGCCGTCGCTCTTGGAATAATTTAGTGTCGACCCGTTCATGGACTTGCTATTTATCTTTTCATCTGAATTTATAAAATTATGTCTAATATCATTACTTTTTGAGTTAAAGGGGTTAATATTATCTTTGGTATCACTATTTTTTCTAGATTCTGATACCATTTGACTATCAGAAAAGAAACTATATTTGTCATTAGATGAACACTTAGCTGAAGTATCATAAGAATTATTTACTTGCGATTCATAACTAATATTGTGTATACTGCCAGGGCCAGAGTCAAATTTTTTTGAGAAAAAGGAGGACAATTTAAGTTCATGTTCATGTTCTGGCTTTGTAGATTTATGTGTTGGAGTATTTGAAGGTTTGCCGTTTGGTATAGGAAGTTTTGAAGAACTTGTATAATTTGGCAATGTCGAGTAGAAAGGATTAGTTGGGTGAAATTTGAGCGGTTCAGGAGATATGGACTTTACAAGCGGAGTCGAATTGAGCGGGGAGCTTAGAGATCGTATCGGCGAGGAAAGTTTGTTGTTGGAAGTCGCTGGTCGTATTGTGGCGTATACTGGAGCTTGCGGCGTTGCTCTTCCACTGTTTATTTCAGACATAAGTTGCGACGGTCCTGAAATACAATTCAATGTATTAGAAAATGATTACCAAAAAAAAGTTTAAAATTATTATTTATAATTTATTTACAATCTTTAACTACTTAAAACAAAGTTCAATAAAAAAAGCTACTCCATTCTTTATTCCGCATAGCGGGGTAATCAGATACAACCATGTCATGTCAGGACACTCCGTCGATTGTTTTCCGCTCGAAATCGAGGCGTGATAGACGGCGAACTTACCAGAGTGGAGATATGGAAAGAAATTTTAAATATAATCTTGCCCCGAGTTGACATTGAATCCACAACCAATCGCGCACTGCACCATAATTACTTTAAACTTTAATTAAAATTAAGAAAATAGTATGTGATTGAAAACTACATCAAATGTTATTCAGAATTTCAAGCATTTCCATATTCAGTATCTCTGACGATAAATTTAATCATGTTCGAGAGTATAAGTGCATCAATAAATTTAACAGGTTATTGTTTGAATAATTATATACTTGTTTGTCAGAATACATAAAATAAATGTTTTCTATTAAAATTAGTAAACTTAAAAACTATTACTAAAAATGTGTTAACTTTTGTAATAGACTAAACTTTTATAATATATATGCTTATATTTAAGATATAAAATTAGATTTCTTCGCTGGATATTAAATTTCCTTCCCGCACGTCATGCGTTTCCGGAACGCACAGTATGCATCTGATTACATTAAGCCGGCGACGGAAGGAGCGGTAAAAGACCATATTGTAAGACCCATATTTAAAATATAAATAATAATAAAAAAATGAAGCGCTCTTGTAATGCTCTAATATCTGTTGTATAACTAGTAATAAAAAAGGTATCTTTTTGCACTATTATTTTTTAATTAATGTTTAATGTTTTATGTATCCCATCAAAAAAATAAATGTGAAATGAGAGCCAATGGCAATATTCTGATGTAATAAATTAGATTAATACATATAACAAATTAGATTAATACATATAACAAATTAGATTAATACATATAACAAATTAGATAAATATATAAACAAATTAGAATTTTTTACTTCATGCTTTTATCTCGCACATCAAGGTAGTTAAAGATAACCCAGTATCGAGTCGGTCTGTACTCCGCTTTAGCTGAATATTATAATTATATATAAAATGATTGACTTAGCTATTTGGCGAATCAAAGTTTCAACCCGAATAAACCTGGATTCATATGTTGAAATCCTAATTGGACATAAAAGCTTTTTTTAGATCTAAATTCGTACGTAAGTAAGCACAAAACAAATTTTCCGCAAACATTCAACAGAACATTCAGCGGTAGATATGTCTTGTGTTAAACTATTTTACATAAAACATAACTACATTTAAATGTTCCACAATGGTGACAGATTGCAGAATAAATAGAGATGGTAAAATATAATAATTAATAATTCACACAGAATATTAAAAAAGTATAAAAATGAGTGTAAATAAAAGATATATAAGTGTCCAGACTTTATTACTTTTAATGTACTTTATTAATCTATAATTTTTGTAACATTTAATACTTATACTAATACTACTTACTATGTATTATTTTTAAATTGATAAGTCTTCTTTGCGACATTTTAGTAATAGAAGATTATAAACTTAAATGCACTTTAGTGACACCGACTAATACCTTTGCAAATGGCTTCTAAAGAAAAGAGCTTAATATAGTAACCCTCTTTGTGCATCTAGCGGCTACTTTGATAAAAGTTGATAAAAGAAAAAGCGAAGGCATTTAAGCTTAATTATACAATTACGCTTTCCAACAGTTCGGCTTGTAGGTATCTATAAACATATTACGCAGATGATATGTTATGATGTACATAAAATTTTCTAATGTTATAGTCACTGTTTTATTCTCAGAACACTTAAAGTGCTTTAAGAAACGAAAAATAAATGATATTTTATTAAATGTCAACAGATAATATAATGTAAATGCGCTGACAAATTGCAATTTAGAAAATTACCGCCACAGTTGAAAGTTGGTAGAAGTTTAAATACAAAACTGCACGCTATTATACTTTATCGCAAATCTAGTCTGAATAACCCTACTAAATGCACTTTAAAGACGACGTCAATTAATATTGCTGCAAATTGCAGTTTCTGGAGGATAACGTTTAATACCTTCATCCTCTTTGTGCCGGCAAAGGAGAGTCTAATCAGACCAGTTTGTGTTACTTGACAATATTTTGTTTTTGTATGTGTGTATGTGAATATTATTTACAGAATATTAGAATGCCAATAAAGTAATACTCTAGGCAAAGTTTGTACTATGTTCATCTACGTGTACGCGCTTATAATCCAGTACAAATTAACTTAAAATCAATTCCACAAATGTCATAAGTTATTAATAAGTTTCTAATTCTACTCGTATCTAGATTGACTTGGATTGGACAGTACCTACATTGATTTAATATATTTTTGTAGATCCATAGCCTTTCAGCCTTAATCGTATGTACATTAGCAAATAAACTTTTAAATTACTCTAAAGTATATATTTATTATAAAATAATTACATTATACGCTAGCTAAATAAAGAAGAAATTGGAGGTAATATTGTTAGGACGCACCAAAGGACTTCTACTTTTTAATTGAAACACCGCCTATGATACTTACAATTATTTGCCTTCTATAAAAAATGTTCTTAACTACTTTTTGCATTAGAAATAATTAATAAAATCTTTACCATAAAGTGACGTTTCTCTTGCACACCCTATTAACGTTTCACTATTAAAAATAACAGATCAAAAACATATACTGTTTAAATATATTTATATTCAAATATATTCATAGTAAATATAGCAAGTTTCGTAGCATTTAATAGAATTTTCGTAAAATAACATTATATAATTGCCAACGTAGCGCATCTCTTGAATCCTTAGTATGTATTTATACATGAACTACTTAATGGGTCAGTCGCCTTTGCGGTTGGGGTGAGAATTTCAATGGGGTTAAAACCTAATTACTTTTCGGACACAATAATTAAGAAAATATGAATAAATATGAACCTGCGCTTCTTTTTAACTATTTCTATTGGCATTATATTCTTACAAATAAATAAGCGTCTATTTAAAAACATTGTACTTTTATACCACAGCTTTGTTTAAGTATAAATTACTTATTTAAACAAGGCGTGCGTTTGAATATTTCGTTCAGATTAAACAAAGAATTGAGGTTGATTTTATTGTACCATCATCAGTTTGTTGAATTTCATTTGTTTGTTCTTTTTATTCTGTTGAAGATGGATTTAATAAAAAAAATAATTATATATATATATATATATATATATATATATATATATATATATATATATATATATATATATATATATATATATATATATATATATTTCCCTTTGTTCTAGTAAAAATAAAACGTAACCCCATACTATAATAATAATAAGGTGAAACCTACAATACCACTCCATCTTTTTTTTTATCATTTTCTTACAAATAAAAATCTCGTAAATATAGATTTGTTAAACTTACTTTTCAGTTCCGTTGTTTTACCAATAGATCTTCTTCGCGGTGACATCTCTCTGTCTCTGGTGACAAGAAAACTTAGATTAGAAGTAGCAACAGTGTGTTTCATAACATACATTGCGTAAATATTAAGCATTGCTTTAATGTTTTATATTAGCACGGCAAATTTGTGAATTTAAACTTATAAATAAATCAATTTCGTTCTATTTAAATGCCTACAGATCCCAAGATCACATCAGATCAGATGCCCAAAGATCAGATGATTATAACGAAGCTAAAAACTAACAATTACGAACCTTATTTCGTAGTATTAAAACATTTAACTTAGCTTAAGATGCTTTTAAGTATAAGATGGCAGAAATTGTTTTGACGTAATTTAATATAAACTGAATATATTACTAGAATCACAGAATGGTAATTTGAGTCCCGTGCCTACAATTGCCACATGCAACTGAGCGGCTTCATTAAAGCTTTAGCTTCTATCATTTCCCATTTACAATACAGTTTCAGACTTCGAATATCGTATGTAGCGTACGATAGATAACTAGATTAACGAATATCTGATACAGTCACTCACAAAATGGCGACTTCAAAGCGACACGGAAAAGAAATATTCAGTAAAAATTTTAAAATCCTTTATCCGACGATACTTTGTAGTCCACGTCACTTTGCATCTCTCTGTCTCACTGTCAGTTTTATACTTGACTGTACTATTATGTAAATCTAGGGCTCAAATGTTTGCATTTATATGACTTGGTTTAATGCGAGCTTGTCGACGTAAAACTCAAGTGTTTTTGAATAATCTATTTTTTAATAATGTGTATAACATACAACACATTTTGAAAGCAAAAAGAAACGTGAAATTTAGACATCACTAAGTGTTTCTCCCTATAGTGAAGAATAAAATAACAAAATACTCACTCGTTTAAACCTAACCGTAAGACGGGTCCGGCAGAGCGTAACATAGCATGTGCATCTGAATTGCTCATGTCCTTCGTCACTTTGCCATTAATTGAAGTTATGACGTCGCCTTCACGGATCCCACTTAGCGATGCCTTCCGCCCTGGATTCACCTGAAAAGTGTTAACATTTCGATACTAAATATAATAGAATAAATAAAAAGAATAAGATCTTTGATATTCGCGATTTTTATACATTTTAAATGAAACTATTTAACCGGATTAATCGCGTATATTTTGGTATTCGAAAATACATTTTTGGACACCTGACGTTTCGAACACTTTACAGTAGGTACAGGTAGACCTACCTGTGACCACGGACTACTGTAAAGTGCGATTAATCCGGTTAAATAGTTTCATTTAAAAATAAAAAGAAAATAATTAAATTATAAATAGTAAGAAATAATAATACAAGTATAATTCGGAAGTAAAAGACCGAAATTGATTGAAATTAATCTTCAGTTCAATTTATTTCAGTTCTTTACTTATGACGTTTCGTACGTGCCAATAAACTACATACAACAAACAAAACAAAAAAACAACAAACAAACAAAAATAATACTATGATCATTTACCGATTATATGACCATAACATTAGTATTCTTTGAATTTATTTTAAATACCTACTATCTATTCATTGTTTGACAGATTTGCGTGGAAAGAGTAAAATTAATACTTTAACTAACTGTTACTATTTAACTACATTCAGGCATTAACATTAGAATTATCGTGCAAAAAATAATATTTTAATACTCAAAAAATTGCTAATATTAAGTACAATCTATCTGTTTTTAATGAGTTGATTTCATTATGAAATTTGTAACACAGGTTTGTTAAGATCATTTAAATTAGACACAGAAAGCTCATTTGTAATTAGAATTACAATAGATAACCTATAACGTGAAAATACGAAAATACAGAAAATAATGGTACAATTAAAACGATTAAACCACTATCGAGGGCAATAACTTTAACCGATAATGCAATCCAAAGCGAATGTGACCTATAAAAATAATATCACTGTACGGATGTAAACGAACCATAATGATTTCAGTGCGCTTCCAGCTATTTGTTGCGTTACACATTAAACGCATTATATGAAATTAAAGTAGCATAAAATAATATTATGTTTTTTCAGAAAGCAGATTTAATTCTTTGATGTTACTAAGTGTTGTCATTAAGGGTTCTAAAATAAACATTAAAAATCATAAGATGAATAATGATGTTTGATTATGCTAGTCTTATATATTAACTGAATAATATATATTCTTTTAGAAGAAAATGAACTTTTGTAGCGTAATTCAAGAATAAACTAATTAAAAAATTATAAATTATGAATAATGATCGTGATCGTGGCGCAGTGTGACAGCGTCTGACTGTAAACGCGATCGATTGTGGGTTCGATCCCCACTCGGGGTAGTGATTATATTTAAATTATTTTCACTTTTTCGCTCTGGTAAAGACAAAGTTTGAAAGTGAATTACGGTGTGTCTTGACAATAGGTACTTCTGTCTACCCTGCTATGTGGGATGAAAGGATGAAAAAGCAGTAAACAAAATTAATCCAATTTTAATCTCTGACTTTGAAAACTGACGTTTCTGAGATATATCGAATGGCTTGGTTGTTTGCAATATCCGTAGAAATTAGCTTGAAGAAGCAAAACAATAAGAGTAAATAGAAAACGTAGAAAGCACACTCAAGAATAAATACTTTAACATGTTAAACCAACCATCACACAAAAGCAAACTATTAATATAGTACTTCATTTATATTATTGTAGTTAAAGTTTAAAAATTATTAATATCGTAGTCATCCAAATAGCCTTTAATTAAAAAGCAAAATAAAAAATAGATATTATAAAAAAGGTGAGTGCTAGACCTTAGTTGATTTTTGAATGCGGAGTTTCGACGTAAACTCATAAGGTTAACCTCTCGTAAGAGAGGCTGATAACGTTGGCATAAGAATTGAGCAGGAATTGTAGTATTTAATTCTCCATTCTCGCTGAGTGACCCTCGCAGGATACGCGTAGTTAGTAAAAAAAAATCAGATTCTTCAGTTGCTCTGACTTAAGTCTTGAATTCTACCCGTGGCTATCTATCAAATCTGCTTGTGTGATCCTAGCTTTAAGTATTATAGCAAGGACATCATAAATTTATTTAATTTCATACTTGCACAATGAAATGCAACGAGAATATGAAAAACTCATCAGGTCACAGCGCGTATAATGGGGCACTTAAACAATTGCAGCATGAAATTTCAGTAGTTACAAACCGCGTTAGGTTCGCGCCGCCTCGCCGCCGGTGAACAAAACTTTAGCATGTTTCCTTCCGGAGTGCACTCAGCGAATCCTTACCCGCACTCAGGCATTAATATTCACGCACACAGAACTTTAATCGTAGTCATTACGTAATGTTTACAGCACAATGGTTATACGCACCTACATCACCAAAATCTATAGAAATATTTTATAAAAGAAAAAAACATTATGGAAACGTTCAGAACAAATTACTTTTTTAGTCCAGTCACTCCTAGAAAGTCAAAGTAGATACTAAAGCTTAGAAGGCACGCGACCGTAGAGCCAATTTCATCGAAATATTATATGGGCATTATTCGAATATGCATGCGCCGTGAGGCCGTAGCTATTGTTGTATTGGGGATAGACACCCGTTTCGAATATTAATCCTGTACAAGGCAAACACACGAGCTGATTCCATGTCTATGTGTAGAACCTCAATGAATTTCTTAAAAGGCCGATGAACTTACATTGTATGGAAATATTTTAAATACACGTAAAATACAATTTTTATAAGAGCACGTAATCATGGCGCGTTTATGCTAACGTGTCTTGGATGTTCATTGTAGACTGCAGTGATGGGCGTGTAGTCGTGTATCACTAACTCCCGAGTTATATAATTTGTTTTAAATTTGCTAATGTCTCGCATATCATTTTAATTTTGTCACATAATTTTGCAACTAAGTAAGTAATATTACATTCACTTTGTATATGATGTCCTAAGTATTTGGCTGAATAAGTCTGTCAAAATAGTTTGGTTAACCTCTTTTTAATGAAAATACCTCACTTGTTTAGTAAACAGTTAAAGTCAGCTAGCGCTGCTCCTTGCCTCTCGACCTGTACGAGCTATAGCTTAAAAACATTGAACAAAATTGGAGCATCCATTGTTTTCTCTAAACGTTTTACCTGGCAAGTGTGGTTTATAAAATTTACGTTCTGCATCTAAGTTTTAAAAATAAATGTCCGTAAAGTTTATATTAATTACACATATACTTATTTATCTTGGATAAGTATTAAAACTTAATAGTCCTCTACATTCGATAAATATAAAAATAATAAGACCTATGATTTTTGCAAGTTTCATATATTTTAAATGAATCTATTTTAACACAATTTTAAATGAAAATATTTTAACCTGTAAGACTACCTGTGACCGCGGACTACTGTAAAGTGTTCGAAACGTCAGGTGTCCAAAATGTATTTTCGAATACCAAAATATACGCGATTAATCCGGTTAAAATAGTTTCATTTGAAAATATAAAAAATTAATAGTTCACAGATAGCGCGACGTCGAATTTCACATTATTTCAGCGTAACTATAATTATTAATGAATATGAAAGACATCAAATTTATATACATAAATGTTGATATAACATGTAAAATAAATTACTTCTTCGTACCATCACAAACCATGAAAAAGTATAATAAAGTAATAACCACAAACTATTGTACATACTTTGTAAGGTTAATCATATTATGTTATTTAAATGCCAATTGAATAAAGAGAAATATTAAGTTGCAACCGCCGACATTCAATTTAAATGTGAAAGTAATATATATATCTTAGTAAAAATGCAAAAATAAACGTAATGTTTAAGTAAAGTTGTATAAAGACGACAAGTAGTTGTGGCATTAGATCCAGCTACGATTGCGGTCAATTCCTGAATTGACTGAATAAAGAACAGTAATGTTCATAAATAAATATTTACTTGTTATGCAAACAAAATATATGCATGAAGTTTCAAAGCCTTATCGTAAAACTTTTCAGAAAGTTGTTACACCGCCACTTAGTTTTAATTAAAAGTACGAGTCCCGCTATCTGTAGTAATCAACCTTGCAGTTGGTACTGTCTTATATAGAAATGTGAAATATAGGAATTTACGGACAAAGTTACAACAACATGAGAAAACGTGTTCTAACGATACCGGCAACAAGTTTTCATTTTAAAGGTTATCTATTGTTATATAGCACCATAATTTAATGTTAATTAATGTTATTTTTTTATATCTTTTAAACCATTATTATATATTCATATCGTGGATATTCTATCTATTAATAAGTACACACGTGATAATATACAAGTAGTAAATGATGTAAGGCCATGACTAAATTTAAGCAGTAAACTTATTATATAATATAAATAAGCAAATATAAACATAAATATTAAAATTTTGTTAAAATTTAGACAAAACAATCATTTTTCTTAAATGTACACTATATCATCTGAACAAAATCGAAAAAAATAAAATAATATTAAAATGACAAATAAAAACAAACTATCATTTATATCCTAATCAATTATAGATCTGATAAAAAGAACATAAATTGATAAAATATGTCGTGACTACGAGGTGTCGGGTGACCATTTTTTAAAGAACCGCAATCCTACGGAACAGTAATAGAATACAAAGAGTAAACTGCTATTTCACTGTGGTTCTCGCTTGGTTGGTCCGTTGAAAGTTTAATCTTGGCATTTGAGGCACGTACGCTTGACTCCAAGTGCACGTGTTTTGCTTACGCGATCTTGTCTATCTGCCTCCTTGAGTACTGAACCCAATTTATCCTATTTATATATCACACTACTGTTATCGCTGTTATTGTCTTTCGGTATCGAATTATATAAAAATTTTTAAAGCTGGGAATTGTTAGCGCACAGAGGATAATGTGTCAATTTTAGTTAAGATGAGGTAACGCATTAACAGTTTGTTTTTAAGAAAAAAACCTATTACATCATATCTAAAATTAAAACTATTTAATCTAAAATCTATGCTGCATATTTAAAACATGTAATAGAGGTTATAGTATTGCAACGTTGCTTTTACTGTTTGCTTGTAACATAACTGTTACTTTTCCCTTTAAATTTTATTTATATATTTTTAGGTACAGGCTTGTCTCACTATAGCAGAGTGGGCAGACCAAAATAAAACGCAATCATAATATAGTGGATTAATCCTATTAACATTTTAAATAACTGCAATTAGTGAACCAATGTCCCACCAATAATATTACTTGCAGGTAAGTATTTATTTAAAATAGTTAAATATCTTTCTTGTAGCTTCACACTTTATCCCGCATATCAGGGTAGGCAGAGAGAACCTAGTGTCGGGAGTCGAACGTAGTATACGTTCTCTGCTTTCCACCCTAATTTACGATATGGCGTGTTAAGTGGTGAAATTCAACGGCACATCTTGTACCAGGTTGAATAAAAGAAAATAATTAAAAATAATTATAATATAATATTTGCTTATATAATTATAATATTTGCTTTTATGTTCACTAATTGAGGTCATATCCAGGACAATCTCATGATCTTAGAGATTCACTTTGTGTACAATAAGTATATTTTATAAGATAAACTCAAAAGTATTTTTTATCTATACTCTCTTTGCTTTAAAAAAACAATATAATAAAAATTATACATATAAAATTGTGATATAAAAAAAACATTAATCACATCGATTTATCACACATGACGGTTAATGTCAAAACGCAGAATTTTCCACCTGCCACTCGAAACCGAGAAAATGTATATTGAAAGACAAAATTCATTGTCGCTTTATCCTATCAGAGAGGTGAATTAATTAAAAGTAATGAAACTTAAATATAATACCTCCATCACCTAAATGAGACCCAAACCTCTACATCTAAATGACACGCTGCAGAATCGCTCGCGCACGCTACTACGTCCTGGTGTTCGACCCACTCCTTCAATGCGATAACATATTTGCAGAAGGAGACCATTGCAGACCAGTGGGTATCACTACGTAGCATAGCTATCACCATGCCACACTGGGTAGTGAGAGGTCCCTACTTACTACAGTCAAGGCGTGGCGTTGTGGGGCCAATGCGGGGCATTTTTTGGCCAAAGTATGATGCGACGATTCTACGAAAGAGGTATGGCCCACTACAACAACCTAAGCGTCAAGATCCCAAAACTTCTATTGACACAGCGCACCGTCTCCACCGTTGATAGGCCTGTAGTCGAGGACCCCAGATCCTCCTTCCATCTTCGCATAAGGGCTTCATCCGCTCTAAGCCCGTATGATACTCTCCCTCGATGGACCTTCTTCTTCTCCATACACCTTCTTCCTGTTCAATTGCACGAAATGCGTGAATGCATGCTCAGGGCTGCAATAATAGTGTTATCCACACAACAAATAACTGAATTATCAACACAGGAGCCAATCATACCCTTGTGAACCGCAACCACCACAACCGATTCTTTGTTAACCGACCGTACGCTGACCATCACTCTCAATTCATAGAACTACTCTGTCCCGGAGGTGATCGTTTAACAGCTACCGGAGATAGAAAGGCACTCCGTGGTACCCGAGGGCTTCTCTTAGCGTCTCAAACGGGCTGTCAAAGGCGTTGACCACGCCCAATGAGATGGCGAGGAGAACATCTCTTTGCCACCGCGGATAGTGACTGAATCTTTAGGGCATCTGAAGGACCTCTCTCAAATCCTCTCAAATGTGAAGGACCCGGACCGACCACGTCAAGATGCTTACTGAGATGAACGGCTATGATCTTCTCAAAAAGCTTGCCCGTCTCATTTAGTAGTACTATCGGTCTATATGTGAAAGGAGTGCAGAAGACGACCTCCCTTGCGCAACAGGCACAAACCTTCTCCTTCCTTCCAAATTTTTCGGAACTGTCCTGTTAACTAACACTGCTTAAACAGCTCATAAAGTTTGTCTTCTAGGTATTCCAGGGCGATACTTAGAGCTTTCCTGGAATACCATCCGGTCCCGGTGCAGTCTTAGCCATTAATATCTCAAGCCCTAAATATTTTATTAGCGTTATATATTTTGTATTGTAAAAAAATAAGCTAAATAAGTCAATCTTCTTTACCTCAATTTATGTCATTACGATTTAAAATGTATTTTGCTGTCTTATATTGTATAATAATTTAAATTAAATTTACCGGCATCTATCCAAGTATTCAACGTTTAAAGTGCGTACACAAAACATTTTAAAATCATTATTAGATAATATTTATTTCTACATAAAATTAAAAGAATATATATTTTTCAAGAAGGATTTTATTGTAATATATAAATATGTAATTTTTTTACTTATTTCAATAAAAAAGGTTTTAGCAGTGTTTCTAGATTTGCTGTCACTTGCTAATAGCTTTGCAGCTGAAACGCATAGCCGCCTAGAGATTTGAGTAGTGTTTGAGCATCTCTGGATATTTAGGTCGTTGTCACAAAGCTTCTACCAAAGTCAGTCATCTATCAGGTGGAATAATGAAATTATTGTGGAAATATATATATATATATATATATATATATATATATATATATATATATATATATATATATATAATTTCAATTTACAGTACTATTCAACTGTAACTTGCTTAATACATATTTATATAACATTCTAGCAGATTGACACTTTTATAGCTAAGATGAAACTTGTCTTATGCTACGTGACTGGTACGAATCCAGCTGGTTAAATGTTAAACGAAAAAATATTTATATACTTTTTAATAAAATTCAATTCAATTTAGTCCAATTAAAAAAATTTAATGTTTAACGTACAACAAAATAAAAACTAAATTTTATTTTACAAATTTAACGAATGCAATAATTGTGACAAATAATTAATAGCAAACTTGCAATATATAATTACATCGTTTAAAGCGAATGTGAAAATCATGATTTTCTAAATGAACCGCATAGTTAGGCATGTTTATGCATCAGCAAATTGTACAGCATAGTCATATTTTATAATGATCGTGTTTGTGAATATTTGTCTAAAACAATATCTTATAAAATAAATATAATATATCTAAATATTATATTATTTAATTCGTGCGGTAAACGAAAAAGAGTATCTGGACATGTTCCTTAAAAAAACCGACAGGATGGAGCAAAAACGCTGACTCAACCAACTTTCCTTGTAATACAAACCTAAACTAAACGAAGAATACGTATATCTAATGCAACAGCGGCGTTTTGATTCCGCTAAGGGGAAACGCTGAAAGCCTACGATAACACAATCCTATGAAGGCGAGGAGCGAGTATGTGGAAATAGCGTAGGCTTTACACCCTTGAAGTGCTCTAGGAATAAAGACATACTTGAAAATTCTATCTCTGAATAAAAGTTAAGACGAAGTGAGCAACGCATTTCAAAGTAAAGATTCAAGCAGCGTAACGAAATGAAAAAAACACCTAGCCTAAGTTCTAATAAAGGTTATTTGATAAGCAAATATTTCTTATTTATTATAAATTCTCTTTTTTTTTTCTTATTAGTTAAAACAATCAAAGGTTTATATTGATGAGGTATTCTTTTTATTTTTAATACCAATAACTTGGCAAAGGCTTTCGACTAATGAGAGAAGTTGGCGCTTAACAGCAGCCTTACAGCCTGCTCCAGTTATTGTATGGCTAAAGAAAAGTTGTGTTCCAATTTTTGTCATGCTTTACAGAAATATACATATATATATATATATATATATATATATATATATATATATACATACATATATATATATATATATATATATATATGTGTATATATTATTATGCTGAAGATTGCTTGCGATGTTAGTAAAGTACACAAGAACAAAAAGGATGTTTTAGCCAAATATTTGGTAAATACGGGTGTGAACACTCGTTAGTAAGATTGATTGTTGTTTGTTAAGGAAACACACACTCACACGCACACACACCTTACTCACATTGAATGTTCGCTGAGGCGTATCGCTGAAGCTCTGTCGAAAGAAAAGTAAGATATACTGAAGATTGAATTCACGAGCATTATTCACATTGTTAAAATAGAAGCCATTTCATTCTGTAATATGTTGGCATGTGTTCGTACGGACGTATCCTTGAATTACAATTTATACATACATACATATAACTGGTACTTTATCGATATAAAAGAACTTTTCTGAAGATTTTACTGTTATTATTAAAGCCATTACTAATGGATTGGATCGGTTATCAGAGTTTATTTTAATGTCATTTATTGTTTGGAAGACTAAGTGATATTTTCTGATAATTCTTTATTATGTTATTAATGAAAATTTAGGCTAATACTTATATGACAACTTTTTGCGTTGAAGAGGGACAAAAAGTGGGGGTCTTTATAAAAATCATGTATTTTAAAATAAAAAGTATATCTTACTCTACAATACATAGCGTCACCAATGTTCAAATATTTAAACACACAATATTTTACATTTATACATAATAAATGTAAATGTAGAAAAATCTTAAAGATTTTATATAATTTCAGAATATCGATAAGGCTCTGATATATTGCATTATGCTCCGCATAAATCTCAAATACTGCAGAATAAATCGTTTTCTTTTTTAACTTACAACTAAGTAACAGTTTGAAATTATAGTCGACGACAGTATGCTAAAGGAAATATAGGTACTTATTAAACTTCACAGAGTGTACATTTATGGATATACTGAATTCATGTTTAACAAATCATTATAAAAATGAAAAATAATTACTCTATCATTCAATTCAAAGTTTCATGATTTGAAATCTAAAATATTACGTATATTTACAACCATCTAGTAATAATAGCAATCTTTTATAATAACGAAAAGTGTTTTGATACTTTGAGACTCTTAGTAAAATAATTTTACTTATTTCCTGTATTATAAAATAGCTGAGCAGTAATATTAATTCTATTTTTTTAGAAGAACCGAAAAGAGAGTGACACGAGGTTCTCTTTGACTACTCTATTTTGCTAGCAATAGCATGAAGCTCGAAATCAAACAGTAGGCCAGGAAAACTACTATAATTTTAATGTAATCATTCTTTCGAATGAGATTTTAATGAATCCATGATGTGTGTAAGCATTTTCCAACTGTCTACCATGGAGTCAAGTAAAAAATATTTATTTATTAGATTACTCTTTATTGTTTTTAATAAATGAATTTAAAACTTAATATCGGACTTAAAATATTCGAAACAATTTGTATTCAATTTGCGTCTCTACCAACATGTGTATGAGAAATTAACCTATATATTACTTTGCTGTGCTTTTATATAACGCACTAGGGCCACTGTGATAAATTTTCAGGAGCGTGCGCTAGGCAAGAGATTAACACATTTGTCTATGGAGATGAGACAATATTTCCTGCATGTCAACATGTTATTTATGCCCTATCAATTGTATAGAGCAATAGAGGTCGAGTGAAGCATTCACGAAAATAGACCAACGCAAAGGATTATTCACTGGTGTACTGAAATAGAGTAATGAAACTGATTTAGCAAGGCATGTTATGAATATTGTTGTTTTATAAGCATTGCATCTACGAAACATTTTCATGTTTACAATAAATTTGTTATACAAATATATAAACTAAAGCGAATTGACTGATTTATGAAAAAAAATATTTATATCCAATTTAGCTAGATTAAATAGATACAGAACTGAAATGTTAGCAAGCAATTTTTCCACTCAGACCGGCAAATGATTATTCCACAATTGTTTTAATTACTTTTAATATAGCCTTATACAGATTTACATGTATTTACATCAAATTTTATTACATTAATAATTTTACTTACGTAAAATTTGACAAGGTCAAATTTAAATAGGGTATAAAAATACGCTATAAATGTATTATGCAAGAGGCGTTTTGACCACGTGACAGTCATTCTAATATACGTACGCCTAATGATCCATCCAGCAAGAACAGAATAATACTTAAACGATTACACTAAACAAAAAAACTCCCGCAATATTCTAAGGGCATCAAAGGAAGAATTTTAATAGCGTAATTTGAGACTAAGTATTTGTTTAAAAGTGCCTGCTTTAGGGCGCCCAAGTTAATTGTTTTTATCGAGTTTCTTGGAATTAATCGCAAAGTTTCCCTTATACTCTTAATTTAACCCCAAAAAAAATCCTTTATGAAAATAATTATGTACTATTCAATAGTAGCGAATTTATTAAATGTATATATATATATATATATATATATATATATATATATATATATATATATATATATATATATATATATATATATATAATTTGCAAATTAATTGTAGCTTATATTTTTTTATATTAATAATTTTTTAATTTAAGATAAAAATCAAGCCGAGAAAGTCCTAATAAAAGCAGTACATTCATTCGAAAAGTTTAGCAGCCCTTAAATATATAAATATAGTAATATAATAAGTTGAAAAATGTAAATCATTTCTCAAAGATTTATCTAAAAATCCAGCATGGCTTACTCTCGATATTCTCAGTGGTTGGTTGTGATCAGCTCCGCCGTGCATACGGAAGCCCCACGGTGCGCCGCCAGTCAATTCTACTTCACGAGCTGACATTTTCACTAACAATCCATTACTTCGACAGTTATTAACTTCAACAAAACGCGCTGACGTTCTTAAAAGTTCTCTTCATTATTGTAATTTGAGGTAGAGTTTGAAAGCGCGAATAACTTTTCACATTATCCTTGGAGGTAGTATATTGTGCTACGTCAATATCTGTAAGGAAAAATATATTTAAATATAGAATAGATTTATATAATTGGATATAGTGCATGGCAAAAATATAATGTAGTGTACCAAATAAGGCCGGTCTTAGCGCAATAGGACAGTGTCTGATTGTAAACGCGATCGGTTCAGTTCCCTCTCGAGGGAATGATTTTATTTAAATTATTATCATTTCCTTGCTCTCACGCGACAAAGCGCGACGTCGAGTTCCGCTATTATATATGCAATATCTCTAATCCGGCGAAAAGCAGTGGTCCGAATGTCTTGATACAAGGTACTTTCTGTCTACTAAAACTGAAACATGAAAGTGAAACTGAGTGTTAAGTGTGAACCAATTTTTACGTTTCAAATATTTTCCCTTATCTGAAATTGAAGTAAAGAGGCTTGTTAAGTTTTCTGTTTTCTACATGATGTCTCTAAAAAGACTAAAAGTTTTGAAAAGCGTTGAAAAGTTTTAAATAGACTAAAAGTATGGTAATGTTGCCTTTAGATTATAATCTAAGCTTCACTTACTGAATAATATAAATATGAAGAAGTAAAAGAAAGATAAAAATTTAATGAAAAAAGCAATCGAATGTGAACAATCACAGACCAATTCAAAAATATAATTATAATATATTCTTAATATAAAATTACGTAAAGAAATATCGTAAGTAATTTTAAGTATCGAGATATGTATTTAAAAGCGTATTAGGTATAAACCTCATTGAGGGATACACGGACGGAACAAACAACTAATAATTGTTCATTTGCAAGGGCATTGTAAGTAACATATAGATACTTTTGATGTTCTATAACGTCTCGGAGGGTTTCTTTGGTCGGTCAAGTCGGCCGATTGGATGAAGTTCACGGCATATGGTGGGGAGGGGCCAATAAGCTATTTTCCCTTCTGTTATGAATACCAGCATAGGATACTTATGACAGAGGGAGAGATTTATTCTCGAAAAGCTGGAGGTGATTACAACGGAATATCTATGAGTACAATCTCTTACTATAATCTTTTCTAAAAGGTTTATATCAGTATAAAGATAATAGTATTAATATTTCTTGACACTGATTCCTCGGAATCTCTAAAAGATCTTAAGTTATTGTGAACACAACACAATGTTACATGCTTTAACCAATAAAATTGCAACATCAACAACCACTATATAGCATACCATTCTGTAAAGACTGAACGACTGGAGAAGATCTCTACTACATTTTTGAGTGCATTTGAAAGTAAATCTAGATAGATAATAATAGCATAATATAATGATATTTTTATCTATCTAGATTTACTTTTATGCTCGCAAGTAGTTCGAGGTAAATGATAAATTCTTCAATAAAAGAGAATCTGATTGTCAAAAAAAAACGAATATATATGTAATTATATAGTATATATTTATTTAATAAAATAAATTAGAAAATAAAAAATGAGATATTTAAGTTGTGACGTGTAAGAGTTACTCTGAAGTAATGAGATATACGAGTTGTGCTTGTTAACAAATACTACAAGACATAGCTTCTAAATGCTATAAAATGTTTAAAATCTAAGATTTTCTGAAATTTCAGTTCGAGTAGATACCAAAATACATTCAATTAGTCTAGTTAGGATAAAAAATAATTTATAAATCAATTTCACATTTAATATTTTTTTACATAAACAATACAAGCTTTTTTTCTACAATTATTAACATACTTAATTAAAAATATCATGATCTAAACAATATAACATCATAATTTAAAACTACATTTTACAGATAAAAATACTACAGCCTCGAATTATCTTTTCAGTTTGTAGTGGACGCAACTATCTAGCGGAATTGTGGTTAGGTACTACAGGACTAAAGCATTACATGATGTACCACATTCCGAACCACTATGGTTTGTAACAAGTAAAAGAGAATTTTTATAAATGTTCCTCACAAAGTAAACAATCCAATTATATTAATGTGAAGTTTAAAAGAGAAATAATATAACAATACGAATAATAAGATACTTGTAGAGTAATATATAAACAAAATATAACTTTTATTAATGTATGTAGAAAAATGCTTTGTACCTATTTATATTGAAATGAATATTATGAAATTTTCATTACTTAAAGGTATATAAGTTATAAGAAGAAAAATATTTTTATAATAATACATATTAAAAATATATCGAATAAGTTAAATAAATATTATTCATTACGTGTGATTATGCTGCGTTTCTTGCGCCGGCTCTTCTCACGTCTAAGGCATTAGCACACACACTTTAGTGAACTGGTGGTAAATTATTTGACGTTAAAAAAATGAGGCATGGTACTTTTTACTTTGAGTATATTTATCTTTGTCTTTGTACTGTACTACACTTATTTACACTCGCATTATCAATATTCGTTTTGTAATTTTCAAAGACGCTTTGGATCAGCGGAGAGGTTGTATGGTACAAAGGTTATCAAGTTTCGGTTAGGTAAGCAAAGATATTCAGCCTCCCAGGTGACTCCAATAGGATCGAATGTGTATTTGTGAAACAGTATACGATCAATTTGAATCACAAGATCATCATCATTCTGAATATCTACCTTATCACGTTCTCAATCAAATTAAAACAGAAATTATATTTGTTTTACTGTTATTATTTTGCATTATAATTAAGACATGGACATTTTTATCCAAATAATGACTTGAAAAACTTAAAAGCCTGATATACTTTCTTATAATATGATATGACAAAATGATGTAAAGCTTTATTATAATGCGGCCAATACTAATTAAATTACTATCTAAGCTTATTTCGCCGATATTGCATGCTGGGCGGCGTAAGCCTCGCTTTGTTTATATAGATAAAGAGTTCTCTCTTCCGTTACTAACTAAGTTTCAACAAAATATCAAATATTAAGCAAAGAAAGCCAAAAAAATCATGGAAGTTCTTTTGAAGTGCAGAAGTGCAGGGGAGTAAGAGCTAACCGAAGATTCCTTCGCCTCGCCTTCTCTCCCTACCTTCTAACTCTTAATCAATACATAGAGGGAAAGACACTAGGGTCTCTATGAGTTTTAAAGGCTTAGGCACTTTAAATGACATAAGAAAAATAATAATAATAAAAGAATCAATGTAACAAAAGCTATGGACTTGTGTCCATAGAGTGGTAAAAAAAATAAGTTAAAAAAAATCATTCGTTCTTCTATCTTAAAGTTCAAATATTTAGTCATATAAATTCTTTGCATAATAGTTTAAATCATTTACGGAACAACACAAAATATTTGAAGGCAAGAAACGTTTTTATATGCCATAAACACAAGTTCGGCAAACTATAGCAATAAAATAAATACTATTTTAAAGGGTCGTTACAAATGTATTATTTATAGTTTATCGCATTCAGAAAGACAGCTGCGGCATCATGTCTCAGAAATAAAGTTATAAATTTTATGCTTAAGTCGAAATTGTTATCATTCTTTCCAATAACAAACATGAATTTAACAGATTGAATAACTTCTATATCATTTTATAATTGTACGTGTTGTGCCTGTTTATTTTGTGATCTTACAAAGATGATAAGAGAAATTGAATATTATATGTATGGTCTTAAGACCCGTGTTATCTCTCTAAATACGGAAGAGACGGAACTAAGGGTTAGTTATAATTTTAGAACATAGAATCAAGTATTTTAAATTTTCGGAGTAATTTTAAAAATTCTCCCCTGGTGCTCCTCAACTCTTCAAGAAGCTTTCTACAGTAAGTTATTTGGTGGACGAATGTTGCAAATATAATAAAACTTAATAATCTGAGGTATAAAAAACTTAACTTAATTTCATTTATTTATATACAGGGGAAGTTATTACGACGATAGGTTTCGTAATCCATATATATACGTTGGTAGAACTGGAGCCATTAAGCACTTAAATTATCACAGGATGATCGAAATTATACATTATTGTGTTCCCAGTGCCAATTCTCAAATGTAAGACACATTATAAAATAGATGATGTACATTAATTTACGTGTTATTACTAATAAATGTACATAAAATACTAATAAATATGACAGATTCTAGTAGATTTACATTTTTAATGTAAATTTCCTTTAATTTTAAAAAAATATATAGGAAGCATCTTTTACATTTGAGACTATCACTTAACTTCCTATATACAAGTGTGAAAAAAGTACAGATCAAAGCTTAGGAAAATTATAGAATAAGATGAATGATTAATTTGATGGTAGAATGCGCGAGGGTAAACGAGAGTGTCAATTTTTATACTCCAAAAAATTCCGTCCATTGTGCTGAGCATTAAAAAATGACATTTAATTTATATTACTTGTTTTTGAAGTTATACAATTATAATTAAGATTTTATATAAAAAAAAACTTAATTATTTTTTCTATAAAGAACACGAGTGAAATAATAATAAGCACTAAGTACTGAAGCATCAATTATTTTATAACCTATATATATAATATAAAAGATAACAATTGGGGAAGACACTTAGTACATTAGGTCAACACGGGCGCTCATACTTATAGTTACAAATAGGTCATAGTCGATTTTAACCGACATCAGCACCTACAGTAAAATCAAGGCTATTCTCGTTGAATTATTTCAGTAACATTACCAAAGGCCAAAAGGATTGTAAAATTTCGTATTACGCATATTTATTGAGTAAGCAATGCTTACCATTTATAATTAGGTTAATGGATATTAAATTTTCAATCTGTTAAATTACACACTAATAATGATAAATTTAATTAGCTAACCGACAAATCGGTATTTTGTTTGTCATTATTTTATAGGAAAACCTAAAATTTAGTACACTAACAAAGCTTAAAAAGTATTTTTGTTTACCCATATACAAATACATGAGTTCATTTTGATTTTTATGCCTTACGTTTATATTACTTTATCTCACTTTGGTATATAAGAACATAACGTTTATATATAAATAAATATACCGATAAAGTTTTAAAATGAATGAAGTATTTCATTCCATTAACGTGTTTCACATTATAAAATTAAGCTCAATGAAACGATGCACTGTGAGGGGTAAAGATTTGCTTCGCCCGCAGGCAAACACACAGTTTCGAATACTTACAGCTATTCACACGCTTACCAATCACTGTTATAAATCAATGCGATTTATATATATATATAATCTCATTACCTACACACATATGTTTTTTAAAGTATATTTAAATCTAAAAGAAATTACCCTAGTGGAATTAGAATAAATAATTATTGTTTAATATTTTTTTCCTTATATACCTATTTATGTTGCTAGATGATAAGAAATGTAAACAGTTTAAATTGAACAAAATGTTTCGGGATTCCACTGAAAAATATTTAAGTTAAAAAGCGTGCAATCGTAAAATATGTACGATCGAGTTTCTCACGTTCTCTCCCGTTGGGATATAGATATCCCGTGAAGAAATCGAGAAACAAGTTTCGTTTTACAGCTTCGTCTTTGACAAAGATTTTTCAAGATAAAACCAGTTTTAAATGTATTCAATTTATATGAAAATAAATAAAAGTAAGGTTTTTTCTCTATATACATCCGTATATAAATTAATAACTATATAATAGTGACTAGTGCGCTGTACTAAGTGTAATGATAAACCAAATACCCCATTGTGAAGTTGTTTTAATCTAATTATTTAAATCATTTTCATCTAATTTATTAATTTCTAAAATATTAGGTCTCAGTATGGTCGTTGTCACTTAATGATTATGTAGGTATATTGGTGTATATTATAACGATTGCTATTTCTGTCAATAGCACTTTAGTAGAATTAGGAATTTATTGTACAATTATTTTAACACAATTATCCTACAATTTGTTCAATTACTTATGTAATAGAAATGCTAGGTTTTAAAATACATATTTGGGACATTCTTCAATGTTACAGAATAATTTCAAGAGTGACGTTTGAATTGGACCCTCGCTGTTTCTAAAGCAGACATGTCACAAACAGGCAGCCACCAGCGTTATCTACTTTGTCAGAATAATTATCTCATGGTTACAAAGTAAGTATAATTTAAAGAAATTTACTATGTATTTTAAACTTTATTTAAATTGACACATCGTTATTTAAAATATTCACGCAAGAGAAATTTTTATTATTTACTTATATAGCATCGAAATGTTCAAGAAACATATAAGCTTCGGCAATTTATGAACTCCACAATTTGTATAATATTAACAATATTGTGTGAAATTTAACTATTAATTGTTATTTCAAGAAAAAAAGGTTAAGCTCGTGTTTGTACCACTTCATTGTGAAAAAAATTTTTAGTAATGCATCATTATTTAACCAAGTTCGATTCAGCTTTTCAGTTAACGATACTGAAAGTAATTGAATATCTGTGATAAATACGAAGTGAGGAATAATACTTTAAATTTATATTTTGTTGTGCTTTTCATACTCGATCTTAAAATATTTATAAATTATTATTTAGAAGCAAAGAAATTACCTTACCACAGCATTCTCTACAAATTTCCCTTACACGTTAAATGGTTACGTTTCATGAAGCGGATGATATCGAATGAAATGGGAAAGGAACTTGGTGAACGAGAAGGTGCCATTATTGCGGAAGCTTGGCCGTGACAGGTGAAATAAACCTTCATTGCCTTTCTGCGGCTGGTATGTCACTTTCAGCTATTTTCATTAGTAGTTCTCACCTTTGTAGTATTTTTTTTTAATTTAGATAATGATATTTTTATTATTGATTTTATATTTTTTGGCATGTTAATACTCATTCTGATATGATATATTAATAGCTTCATATTGCTTAATTGCAAAATACTCGCGAATTATAATAAAGTTTTTTCGAAAATATTCAAATTTGACACTTTATCTATAAAGATAATAAATGACCAATATGGCTGAAATAAACTGTAGCATATATTATGTATCTATATTAAAAAATCTGCGTAAAAGTCATAGAGACGACACTAATACAATAATTTTCTTTATAAATTTCCCTGTCGTCACCAAAAGTGCAATCAATAACTTTAAACAATTTATTTATAGTTATTGGCTGATTTTATGTTAGATCTATTTTTTTAATATTTTTCCTAAAAAGGGTTTCAAAAGTATAGCATATTCGTAATAAAAATAGATCAATATCAAATATGATCTACTTTCATTCATGATAGATCTTGATATATCCCTCATATGCCATCCCATATCAAGAAGCTCATTTCATATGTAGTATCATAGTCAAAATAGATAATTCAAATGAATATGTAATGTTTCAAACAATGCCTTGTCTGAAACACATGTTAAGAACTGCCAAATAAAATTTTAACTACTAACATATTTGTTTTAAAATTAAAATTATTAATTTTTTCATAACTACGATTATTTTTATAATAAGATAAATATTTACAGATAGCGACCACCTAAAAGCTGTCCAATGATTGACAAGCTAAGAATTTATCCAAGCCAACCAGCGTCACGGTATTTAGTTCAGATGTTGTTCCTACTTCTGGCTTTTAATAGAGTAGATTGCCTGACTCATTTCGTTAATCGAAGGTTAAATATAACATCAGAACATTACGTAGTTTTACGAGACTGGACGGTTCATTTGACCCATTGACGTACATTCTGGTTATAATTACCAACAAGATCTGTTAGAGTAAGAAAGTCATAATACTATAATATTCACATAGATATTATATAGTACGCTTATTCTTTAACCACATATATGCTTTAAATTTGGCATGTAATAATAGAAAATAATTTAAAGGTAGCGAGGTAAAATAATATCCGTAAGTAGTAATAGCCTAATTCTCTATTCCGCTATCAATCTAAGGACACTCCTTTCAAGACACTTCGTTAACTGTTGTCCGCCCGAAATCGAGGCATTACGTGTTGAGTGGTGAACTCAACCCATGCATTATATTACCAGTGCAAAGAAATATAAATAAATTTTAAATATAATCGTTTCTTCAGGTGGTAAGTGAACCCACAACCAATCACGTTTACAGACTATGCCCCGACGTCCATAAAATAGGGACATGTTGCGATGACAGTGATATATCAGACGAATAAAGTTAAAGCTAAATTTACTTAAGAATACGACGTTCATCTTATGTATTTATGATTTTGCTCTCAATGTTACTTGATTGTATTTGTAACAATATAAATAATAAATAACATATTAGTTTAATTTTTATGAATAATAATTTTTATAAATAATTAATAAAATTTATTTTTATTTGACCTAATTTACAACTGACGTAAATTGGTTTTTACTCAACCGATCTACGATACTTATACGAATGAGGACCCTAGAATAATCGATAGTTCGGTATAGTTATCCACATAATTTACAAAAAGTTTGTAAATGATGCGAAAAGCCCGGCTAATGAGCCTATAAACGGTCACAACGGAAGGTAACAGTAATATCATATTTCGTTGTAAACTTATAATTGTATGGGAAACATTGTTTATATGAGCGTCATTATTCAATAATAATATTAAAATTACATCAATTTTAAACAAGTTAAGGCTGTTTTAACGACGCCATTTTTACTCAAAACTTAATGCCCTTATAATTAAATAATAATTAACAGTAGATAAATAATAAAAAAACAGATTATTTAAACGGCTGTTTTTTGTTACGCTAAGTTATATACCGTATGTTCATAAGAGATAGATATATACAAACATATTATAAGGAAATTATCCAAAAGAATATAATAATTAATACTGATAATGCGAAATAAATACTTCACAAATACTGTGAAAGTTGTACCCGTTACGCTCAGCTCAACATTCACAAGCTGCACAGTTAAAATAACGTAACCTAACCCTTTTACATTCCACAATCATATTTGAACTCAGCATATTTCTATGGAAATAAAGAGAATTTCTTTTGTAAATTCTTTCTACACGTATTTTACCTCCCACTGAATAGAGCGGAAGGGGGAGTGCTGCAAAGTGCCACCACTTCACCACGATAGCAGTTGCATGCCTTTTTGATTCATTGACGCCATCATATCAACGATGCATCGCTACTTCGAATAAATATATGTAGGGTTTAAATTGCAATTGTTTATCTTGTACAGGAAATTATGTAATAAATTATTAAGAAAACTGTTAAGAAAATAAAATCTTAACAATCATAAATAATTCATAAAACTTTAATTTTGTTGATATATAATAAAATATACTGAGTATTTTATGAACAGTAAAGCTAATAAGAATTTTCTCTAAAACATTACGTGAAACTTTGCAATTTGAATGATAATGAGTTATTAAAGCAACGTTTTTAAATAACATTTCACATTCTTACATATTTAAATTAATTAATTAAAACAACACAATTTTTATATTATACTGAAAACATGTTATTCTTGCCATAGCATTGAATTTATGTTAACATAAAGTACAGGATGTACTTTATGTTAACATAAATTCAATGCTAATGCTTAGATTTAATAAGTGATTAGTAACCAAACCTCATTTGAAAAAATGCATTCTGAATTTCAGTGTTACTAGTTATTAATCCAATCTGGTCGTGACGGAGTGTAACAGCGTCTGATAGTAAACGCTATTAGTTGTGGGTTCAAATGATAGTCGGGGGAAGGATTATATTTAAATTGTTTTCATTTCCTAGCTTTAGTAAGACAACGCGCGGAGTTAACAATTTTCTCTCAACACGCAATGTTTCAAAAATCCACGGAAAGTATTAAATTTAAAAATAAAAACAAAACATAGATGAAAATAAAATATTTATTTATTTTTAAGCAAAAACGATTTTTAAACCTTAACTAAATATTTTGTAATAAGAAAGATCTTCTAGAAGGTATTTTGTAAGTGAAATTAACTGAATATTCGTCATAAATTATTCTGCATTACAGGCTGCATGCTGTCCCTCACTTGGTAGAGTTAGATTTACTAAATTACTACAGACATACCATCTGATGAATTTCGTAAAGCCATACATCTTATGATTGGATCGAACGAACCTATAACAATCCAACGTATTCAAAGTATGTGGTTTTGGGAACGCACATGGAATTGTAAATTGGGTCAGTTACGTCGCACTAGACACCCGTGTCGTATAAACATTGAATAGTTATGCTTTACATTTGTTCCGACAGCTCGAAAACGTCCAACAAAATTTGTATAATCAAAGTCGATACTTAAATAAGTATTTTATAACAAAGGAACAATCGATAAACCCACAAAAGTTTCTCTAACGAACTCAACTTTGTTGGTAAGGTTCATTTTGATTCATTACAAAGAATAGGTATTTGGGAAGCCTCACCTCGGGGCGAGGGAAAATTTACTTGCATTAGTGTCCTGGAATGGTAATTGCAAATGATTATTGTTTACATGCCCATTTGTCTTTCATAAGTTTTCCGAGTCATTCAAAACTTTAACGGAAGATGATAAAAATAAGAAGCAGACTATTTCTTATTAACAAGTAGTTTTTTTTTAATAATATACTATTATGATCTATAGCATTTTTCATGTTATGGGTAATTTTCTTTATCTCTATAAATTTTCATATAAGTTGAAATTGCTTTATTTTTTTTATAATTAAAGATTGGAGTAAAGCAATATAGACAGCATTGTAGAAAAGATCTCATCTTCCGTACTAGCGTCTATAATATAAACGTTTTCTGTCACAGTGTGGCATTATTTCTAAGAAATTTACAAACTCAATCAAATTACAATTGTAATTAATATAATATACAAAAAAGTACATATACAGTTTTTTTTGCCATTATCCATTCATTGCGCTGTTAAATAACTTCTAATATATCGTAATTGTCATACTTATTAAATATATATACAGCTTTACAGTATGGATACTTAGAAATAGTAGTAATGAAAATCTTAAAGTATTCAAATAGCTGATAACATTTCTGTAAAATTTATTTAGTACTAGAAGCCATACTTTACCCGTATAATACCTGTGGCCGTTTCACATAGAACAGGGTACATTCAAAAAATGATTATTTGTAATATTTAATTGATCTAATGTATTTATAATACAGTATTGCCCAAAATATTGGCTTTCTGCATTTCCTTTTTGTACAATTAGGCCAAATTTTATAATAGAGTTCAAAGTTGTTTTCTTGGTGTGTTTATAAATAATTAAATGACAATAGTAAAGAATAAACATATTTTGTGCAATATTTAGTACTTGCATTTTATTTCGGTACTTATTGAAACTAAATACAACTATTATGTCTCTCTGTATGTACTCTTTGTTTAGTTAAAATAATAAGATATACTTGGACACTATAGTACAGCTTTTCGAGTCCTGACGCTAAATACAAAAGTGAGTAAGTAGACAGTCAGTCGGCAACGTTTTGCGAACTTGCATCCGAGCGCTATGTGTCGACGTTCTGGCGTTGACGTGATGGATGCTGAATATGCAATTTAAAAGTGTTCAAGCTTTTATCCGCTTATAATATTTCTTTTATTCGCAAAAAAGGTATTAAATGTACCAATAAATATAGTATGTGACTTTAAATCGCAGTTCTAGTTTAGAAAAATAATATTTCTGCAAACTAAAGTTAAGCTGTCATGTTTTTTCTTATCTATTATATTTCTCCACTGCGTTCTTGTAAGTACTCAAAGGCTTTTGACGCGGTTTTATCATTTGTTTAGGTAACATTTTTTATTGAATTTATATATAATACAAGTACAATACGATATTTTAAGAATCATGTTTTTTGATGGGGAGTGGTGCTTAAAGCAATAAAAATAGTAAAAATATTATGATATGTAAATTTGATTTATATCAGGGTCACTTATTTATTTAAGTTTACATAAAAGTATGATTTTACATCAAGATTTGTCATTATTATGTCATATATTTAAACATTTAGCCAGTAATAATAATATTAAAATTAAATTAAATTTATTAAACAGTAAGATATAGTATAATTAAAGAACTGTAATGGCAAAAATTTGAAAATATAATAATATTCTTTATGAAATTTATAAAGATAAGCAAGTAGTGCCTCCTTTTTCTGAAGTTCTGCAAAATACAATAACTGAGCTATGTTTGAACTTAATATAGACAAATCAGCAAATGCCTAGCAAACGACAGAGCTCATGATGATAATCTTCATGAGTGATAAAAATTTAATGTTATAAATGAAATTGTTTTTAAAAATACACATATTTTATAAAAAATTGAACACGACTGTTTCCAAGAGGTGCGGATTCAAATCTCGCTGTGTTCAAATTTTTATAGATTTTTTAAAATGTTTTCTAATCCTAATGCACTTAGGATTAACTGTTTAAAAATACTAAAATGACAAATTAACAAAATAACAACTAATTATTATAAAGTTACTTAAATTTACCATAATATACCTTTGGTAAACCTTTATATGAGCCTGATGCGAGTTTATAATAAAGCTGTTAAATGAAGAGAGAACAATAACTATTTTACCAGTTACATAAGCGAAAGCTTTAAATGAAAGTTTTGATATACAACATGAAACTTAAAGCTAACAAGCTGAGTTAGAGATATGCATATACTTTATCATTCTGAAGGAAATGTTGAGTTTACATATCGTATTATATAGATACGTTCTTGTATCACATTTTTCTACTATTATAATATATTAAATACAAAAGACAACATAGATTTTTGACTAATATTAATAAATTGATACTTTACCATACAATATGTGGTAGGTATTATGTCATAGTATTTTAAATTGCATTATTTACCAATTACGATTACACATATTCATATTATGCACATGCATATAAAGCGATATGTATAATCAATTTGAACGTAGCAAAATTTGAATTTCCGCCTCGTGGATATCGTTTCAACATTCTATCCAATTACGCTCTATATTTACAACTTGCTTAGTGTTGGGTAGCGGAACATAAATGCTCGTATATTCCCTCAAATGAAATTAAAACTTAATTACTTTTTCTATTGAACCTTGTTAAGTTACTCAAATAACTAAACCACGATGACATCATTAAAAATATCATGTTAATTTTAAATATTTACTAGTAAGCCGAGTACCGAATATAAACAGTGACCACTTGTATAAAATCGTAACGATTCGTTGTTCTCGCTCAACAAAGGCTTGCACATAGTTCATTCATCATTAAATATTATCGTTGTATCTAAACAATAGCTCCTTTGAAACTACAACTAAGAGTTAAGGGGAGACCTCAAAACGAAATTGTGGCATCTGTTCGTAATTATGATTGTAATTGCCAGCAATGTAGCCGATGCTTGCACGTAGTTTAATTACTGCGGTATATACGATGTGATTCTAAATATCTGAATATAAAGGAGCATGCATTAAGGCCATTCCAGTGATAGCTTGGTAACCGTATATGCTGGACGCCTATAACCGTGCGTTCCCCTTAGCAACACATGTATTTGAAAGCTAGTAGTTGTTTTCTTTCTTTTTTAGTTGTTTTCTTTTTTTTTACATTTTGGATATGTTTTTAAATGGCTTATTTTTAATTATATTTTGTATAGTTAATGTATTCTTTGAAGATTTGAATATATTATAGATACATATATTATAGATGCTATTAGGATTAACGGTCTATAAGAACATTATTTTACTTGCATTTCATTAATTTAATAATACATAAAGAGATACAATGATAATTCTTTTAGGTGTTGCCGTACGTGAGTACTTGTATATTCTTCTGTTTTTATTCGAGAAATTTGTACTAAAAACAGCATACTTGGATGGATTAATCTAGATACAGTCATGCTAATGAGGCAAAATTTAGTAAATTTAAAACTCGGCCTCGGTAATTTTCGGATTTACGAAAATAAATATTAATTTTTGAGTTACCTAGTCGTAGTTGGATCTGACAAAAATGTGTTATTCTTTAAATAATTGTGTTATATATAGAGGAGAATAAGCCACTCATATGTAGAACATGTGTACATGAATGCGAGAATGTGATTGATACTTAAAACTTGATTAATTAACTTTTTATGCAACATATCAAATATTAATAAAAAGAAACCTATGAATAATCATTGTTTTTATTGTTAATTTGAATGAAATATGATTAACTATGATATTTAAAACTACAAATGTTATTCTTTTACTACGTTACCAAAAACATCATAAACAGATTTATATTAAACAAAAAGTTATCGATCGAAGGGTGTGGAGTGCAACCGTCATGGGTGCGAAGGGTGCCATATGCACCCGAGGGCGTTAAACTGGCCAGCTGATAAAACTTAATGGAACTGTCACTGGTAAATTATTCCTTTCAGAGCTGGGTTTATTTTTTAAAAAACATTATTTTTTCCAATATTTACATACACTACGTATAGAATAGTAATGTAACTTATCTAGAATTTTACTAAGTATGCGAATATGACTTACCGTAAAGGCGTTTTCAAAGGGTATATCGAAAGATTTGAAAGAAGTGCGGGACAATGAGAAAGGTTAGGCCAACTGTAGATAAGAACGATCAGTTGCGGACGTCTTACCCGGATGGCAAAACTATTCTACCGGACCCTACTTATCACAATCTAATCGTAAATTTCAATTTGAAACGACAGTCTTCATGTTTCTAGCCTTCATATTGAGGTCTTAAACGATGATGCTATTAATGAAATCATATGCCGTCATATCTAGAATAAGTTAATTAACGCTTTATAAGACAAATGCGATATAAAGTATTATCAATCATAAAAAAAATATCTACTAACTCATTTTTTTATTAAAATGTTGATAAAGTAATCAAAATCATAACAATTTGTTTACGAATTGAATAATTGAAAAATAATAGCATAAAATTGTCGACTATATTTTTGGTTAAGCAAGATCTAAATACTTTTATAATATTTGTTACGTTTGCAATCTGTACTATAATATTGCGTAAAGATTTTTTAATAAATACTCAAAGTTTTATCATTTATTTTCTCTATAGAAGTTGCAAAAACATTATAAAAACTAGAAATTTTCAGATTTATTGTGTACTAAATAAGTTATTTTTGAAATTCGATTTTTACACTAATTTGTCATTTTGGTATATTACATTTTTCTCCCATTTGCCATCATCAACAGAGAGAAACTAGGATGATCTCCATAATCAGAGTGTCAAAACTGAACATCAGTAAATAATCTTCTCTCGTAGGTTACACGGAAAGAAATAATTTGAACTTAGTAGCTATGTAAATATAACAGAGTAGCCATCCTAAGTTAAAGTTTCAATATAGTAATTAATATAAGTTTATGAATATCTAATATCAAAGTTTACCTACAGATAAAGTAACGTAGATTCAAGCTAAGGAGACTGATGTAGTTATATCATCGACTTACGAAATAAAAATTCTAAACATAATATTAACTTTCAAACTTCATTGCTTAATAGACATGTGAGAGCTATGTAAAATAAACGATTAAGTTTATAGTTGTAGAGTTAAATACAATAGAATTTTCAATAATAATTTACTAGTTTTCTAAAGCTACAAGTATAAAACAGTTAAACTGCCGGCAACTTTAAGCGAAGACTTAAAAGATTTATATGAAAAGTTTTATTTAACATTAGTATAAGCTTGGATTTAAAATATATTTTTTTTATATTTTATAGAATGTCGAATTTCAATAGTTTAATATACAATTTAATTGTGCGTAACGTTCAATTCACTTGACCTTAAAATAAACGTAATGGTATTTATTACATTAGTACTGTAAGCATATAACATCTTATAAGTTTACAATATTTAGTGTTTTCTGCTATTACTAAAAAAAACTATTAACGGGAACGAACAAGAAATAGACGAATGGTAAAAAGGTAGATAAAAAATCAATACTTCGATCGATATTTATTTTTTCCTCAAAAATATTCGAATTTACAACCATCGCATCTCACATGATGATTCCAGTATATTCATTAAATAATTCATTAAATAACCCGATACAAAGTAACAGTCTAAAATATACAACCTTACCCTATTTTTTAAAATAAATTGTTTATATTACTCTGCGAAACTGTTAGATATTACAAACAATGTCTAAAATTTTGCAGCCATGAGATAGTTGCTAAAATAGTCAAGGATTACAGCTACAGACATTTTTTTGTAATATACAAAAATATCTTTTTTTTATGTAATCAGATATACGTCACGAAAATATACGTATATATTGTAAACTTCAGATTTTTCCCTTTATTCCTTTCTTACATTTTTGCCAACTCTTATCTAGTCGAAACTAGTCTTAGAACAGGCATCAAAATCGCGCATTTCATCTTTGTATAATGAAAAGACCCTGGTCCTATGCCTCTTACAAAAACAACTGAGACGAAGAAAACTAAATAAGATACCAAATAACTTTTAATTACTTGTTTGCAAGTAATTAAGCTTAAAGGAGTTTGGATAAAATAATTTAAATATTTACAATTTTACTTTGCAACGGTAAAAGAAAGAATTACATCAAAGAAATAAGTGCAGCGCGCTAAGTACGTTTTAGAAACATTTAATTGTTTTAGCTGCAAAACGACTAACCACTCTACAGCACTTGATGTAGAAACAAGAAATTAACGAGAGCACGTACTTTAAGATTAATTAAAAATAATTGAGTGTAATAGAACTAGAACACTGTTAGAATAAGAACAACAAATGTAAACTTATTTGGCGCTTGAGGCGAATTTAATCAGAGGAAAAGAACGGTGACCTGATTTTAAATGGTACACGATGTCGTAGATATTTCCTTGTATAAAAGCCTACGGAAATGGCCTCGTCCAATTTTCTTCAGAAAAGATATCGTACTCTACACAATATTAAAATTTATGGACGCTCTGACTCTATCCGTGGCCGCGACATCTGTGATCAGTATGAAAAATATTTTGACAATATTAAATTAAATATTACAGAAATAGCTGTATTGTATATTCTCTAAGATGACCCTGCTATCATCGATATCACCTTACTTATTTAGAAAAAAAATGACAAAAATAATAATAATGTACTTTACATAATAAAACATAAAGAGTGTAGCCAGAATTTAAGGGCTATCATGTGAATTCAAATAATTATTCAGCTTTTCGTCGGAAACAATGGTTAATGTGTCCTCTTGACAAATAATGAAAACTGAAATTTCGAGACCGTCAAACTGAAAAGCGCTGAAAGTCTTTAAGAATATCAAAAGCAAACCGAAATTCGTAGCTCTAAAATCGATGGGTGAATATAATACGATTGTAACACATTATGTTGGTGGATGAAAGAAAATTGTTGCTACACAGAATGATTTCTGTTAACATATAGGTACCTACTTAAACACAAGGTAATATTTTTTATTAATTTTATCAATGTATAAAAAGACAAGAACTATTCAGATTACAAATAAAGTTAGGGAAAAAAATTAAGAACCAAGATCATTACCCTGGCCTCTCCATGATGGCATCACAGAAGAAACCGACCCAAGGGTTTAATTATTGTAATTTAGGATAAAGACTGTGTAGCGTGCAATTGCACTAATTAGTGTAATGAAAGGTCTGATCATGATATTAGTGACGTCAACTACTTTTAAGAGATGCTTGTTCTTGACAGAAAAAATTCCAAGGTTAACATTTTGATCCATAATTAATTATTACAATACATACAATTACTTTTAATATTAGATAATTACATTAAAACATATTGATCATAATTCAAATTAATATTTTTTTTAGGAATATGGAATTTATAATATAAAGGTTTAATAATATATTAACATTAATTTTTTTTCCAGTTCACTTTTCTTTAATTATTATTTATTAATTTCATACTAAAAAAATATTCAATTGTGATAATTTACACGCTCTATTATACGTAAAAATGCTTGCTACGCTTAAGTCCTACAAACGTTTTAAATTATTATTTAATATTAATAGCACAATATGAACGTATTCAAAACTTACTTAATACAATTATACAATTTTCATAATAATATAAATTAAAATAAAAAAAAAGTTTATCTACAACATTTACCTTATATGCAGATACAATCTATAAATTCAGCGTCTGGTTTTGATCCTGAACTATAGGAACGTGAACACAACACTGCACAGAATGAGTTTTCAACTATCGCGTATTATTTCAGCCGTTTAGCCGAGAGGAAAACCGCGAGTACGTAGCGTTCAATTCATGCCGTCTTACGAATCGGATGTGAGGCCCGCAAAGCCGGCTACACAATCTGTTGTCTTTCAATACATAAACAAACTGAGTAGACCCTGAAGCTAGCTTCGCATGAAGTTGAGCAATCGGCACCAACATCACACTGCCGGTTTGAAATGCAGAGCACATTTAGTTAGAAACTACACACATACAATACAAAACTTAATGGTATTTACTATAGAATAGGATAAACACATGGCCTCTGGTATAAAGTAACGTAGGAAACGAATGAGATACTAAAATGAAGATTCAGGCGAGTCCAGATTAGCGCTAGTGTGACGTACGTAAAACTTGGGCGGCTGCGCGCTACGAGCGATAGGGGAACTCGATATTAGACCAATTTGTGCACTGTATCCTTGCAACAAGGTCTATTTAAAATTGCATTGTGGCCCCTTAACAAGTTTATCTTCTGAAGACGTACAAATTTGTATGTAATGTACAAAGAAATACAGTCGAAATTATGTTGTAAGTGTAAAATTAAATGCTGCAAGCGGATATATCACGTGTGCTTAGGGATTTGGAGATAGGTGATTGCAGCAAGGTGAACAGCCAACCCCTGGCTTTAAACTAAATTCATGGGTAATCTAATAACGCTATGCAATATACGCTTCACATTAGAAGTCGCTAGGTTTGTAAATACAAATAATAATATTAAGCGTCTTAGCTTGCACTGTCAAAGTGATTAAAGCCAAATAGGATCGTAATCTTATTTCAACAATGTTAACTCATTTAAAATAACGAATTTACATTTTGTTAACTGATTTTATACGCTTTAAAAATATAAGTGTAAAATACAGTTGCCTATTAAGACACGGATATTTAATAGAACCTTTTTGAAATCAATTTTCCTAAATCCATTTTAGGAAGTGTATTATTTTGTGAGCCATCACTTAAAAAATCTGTTTATATTTGAAGAGAATATATTGAATAAAACCAAAATAACGATGTCAAATTACATACAATACAAATGTTTTTAAAATCCTATAAATGCCGGCCTTATTTGGAACTAAGATTGGCAACGAGGCCAATAATTGATCTGCAGGACCTGGGTCAGAAATAGCACATCTTAAAAAAAAAATGGTTAAATTATTATTAATTACGTGGCGTTAAAAGGCTAAGGTACTTTTTTAGGCATAGATGTTGATTTTTGAGTTGCAAGATTTTTAAAATATTTGAAGGTAAGATAGTTTTTATGATCATTTGAGTACTGGTGGACGAAACCTTGTCGTCCGTTTTAGTTTAAGTATTAAATGTGAGAAGTTATTAGTGGGTCTTATTAAGAAGCTAGCCTTATTAGGTTTACTTACCTGAATTCAATAACGACAAGGTTTGCTAAAAAAATCTACAGTTTTAGATTCATACTTTTTCTCGCATAGAACGGTAGGCAGATGAGACATAGCTATGAAAATTGTATAAACGCTGTTTCGCTGTTTTTTGGTTAAAATAATGTTTGTATGGTTGTCTAATATATAGTAGATACTAATTAATGCGGTTGAAATGTCTAAAATCGTAAAGCAGTCGGGGAGTACCTGATTGTTCACGTGACATTTCTAGGTTTGATCCCTACTTATATTAAAGAAGGAACTGCTAATATTAAAAAAATAACGTCTTCTCAGTCTGTTGGTCAGTTTTGGGTTCCGCCAAAAAACACGTTGTATATCTGAAAATAATTGTCGCTCGTCATTTATCTGAAAAATTTACCATTCTTATTTTCCTAAGAAATATGGGAACCTGGACATTCTTTCTATGAGCTCCCTGCAATTAAATGTGTAATTTCGGGTTTCAGTTAATACTTACTATTCGTTGCTAGCCTCAGTTACTCAAGAATTTCCTTTACAATGAACGTATAGTGAGGGCACAATGGAGTGTTAATAGTGAGTTCTCTGCTTATCTTACTTTATGCAATGGATCGTGTATGCATACCTAAATTGTCTGTAAACAAAAAAAAATGCTATTACTTTGAAAGTGTGTGAATTATATAAATTGTATTTACATGAGCCTAGAGAATAATGAGTAACCTAAGACATTTATGAAGATCTAAAAATCAATGTTCCGTGTAGCGACACGTTATGTACGTTTCAATATCCTTAATATACAAAAGTAAGCCCGATGAGTTTTTCTTTTGTTTAGAGGGTGTATTTATATTTGTGTAGGACATTTGAATTTAAGGAGTAGAGTGTATAACGCTATTAAAATAATAATTGAATACATCAATGGCTACCGTGACGCAGTGCTACAGCGTCTGACTGTAAGCGTGGTTGGGTGTGGGTTTAATATTCAATCGGATGAATGATTCTATTTAAAGTTTATTTTCTGGTAAAAAAGCGCGCCGTTGATTTTGGCACTCGGCAATGTATCGATTTCCCTCGAAACGGAGAGTCTTGACATTAGGGTGTCTCTTTGAATATCCTGCTACCCGCAATAAAAAGTGAAGCTATAAAAAATACGTAAAGCTTGCGAGCTAATCAATAAAATACTAATTATTCACTAATTAAATGTTGGTAAGTTTGAAGCTTAGATATGTCTGATTGAAATAATTAACTTTATGGAAGAAAATAGATTCATCGCCTAAATTGTAGTTATGAAATGAATATTTAATTTAAAATTAGTAACGTGCTTAACCATTCTCATATTTAAGAAAGTATAATACGAGTCTTTAATAATATAATATTTTAATATGATTTCTTTAAATCGACGAGAATGTTAACAATATTTTAATGATGAAATACCTTTTAAGCACGTTTAAAGTCATTAACAAAAAGGTGAACGGAAAATAACTACATGCATATTACTTATAATGCGAACGAAATACTTCGAATTGCTTTTTGAATAAACTTTGTAGGATTATAATTTTCATTTCATTTTATTCCCAAGTGCTTTATATTATTCAGGCGATACGCTTATTTTTATAAAAGCAATATGTATGCCAAACACTGATTTTTATTTTTCGTATAAAAAGATTGATATTGAAATTAATTCAATTTAACACAGAAGTGTTTAATTTTTTATATTGATTATCTATGAATGCATATATACATACATATAAGATAAATATAAAATTTACGTTTATCTTGTATTAAGTAGAGATTGCAGACTAATGTTAAAACAATTTCTTTATTTTCCGCTCCACTTTGAGGCATGGTATTTGAGTAGTGGAGTTCAACTCCGCACTTTGTTCTGGCAATATTTACAAAAGAAATTTAACACCTTTCCCTTAAGTAAGCGGAGAGTCGAACCCACAACCACAGCGTTTACATTGTCCCACAGTACAGTAATTGGTCTTTAAAAATATATACCAATGTTCATATGAAAAGTTAGCCGGTATAATGCGGAAAGAATTCATTAACTTGGGATTCAAGAGCTTATTAGTTATTGAAAAAGTTTGTATTATTTATTAAGGAAATAATGCAGTTTCAGTAGGAAATAATGTAACTATATTTTAGTACACATAAGAAAGCTTTTAAATGGTTTTGTTCTATATTATTACCTCATTGGAAACCAATATTTTGGTCCACTGAATTCATTAATTTATATAAATTACTTAATTAATTCTAAATAATGTATTTATGAAATTACTTCCTGTTCTTAAACATATTATGAACCGCTACGAAATAATTTAGTAATCTATATTTTTTCACTTTGCTAACATTTTTTATATATTTTTAGATTTCACATATAAAAAGGTAGTCTTACAATATCATCATTTACATATATTGAAAATCGATGTAGGAACCAAATATTTAATAAAAAATAAAATGGTACAATTTAATAATTTAATCGAAATACATTTAAAACATCAATCGTATAGCGCATATCACACCAATTGACACACTCTTACCTAGTGGCTTGGTCAAATAGCACTAAAATTACATAAAACTTAACTTAAAACCAATCCCATATTAATATTAACGAACATTTTAAAAATTGATAATTTTTAATTACAGCTATGATAATACTTTGTTAGTTTGTTTTTATATGAATTAATAATATTTTGACAAAGCGTACATCTGACGTTTAATTAACTGTATAGTTATTTTACATAGAAATACGTTCATTATTAATAAATAATATAGCGTTATTTTCTGGTTGTCAGTTTGATTCCCACTCGGCGAAATTATCTTCGCTTTGGTGAGACAAAACGCGGCGTTGAGTTGTGCCACTCCACACACAGACTCGAATTTGAAAACTAAATGACAACAACACTAGGTACCTATCCTGCCTACCCTGCTAAGCAGGATAAAGAGTAAACCTATAAAAAATATAAAGATTAGGCATTCCTTATTTATTTATTTTATTTTGATCTAACTAGAAAGAAAGATGAAAGATATATATTAAACGTACAACAGTCATCGTACAGCCTAGACTCAATAACACGGTAATATATAAAATGGAATTGGTTCTAAATTTACAAATTGTATAATATTAGATAATATTTGTAAATATAATAAAAGAAATTTATATATACAATAGAATAAAATTCCATAAAAGCTGCTTAACATGTACAAGTCTAATAAACTTGATACCAATACTACATACAAATACATAAATACAATAGTAAGTATTTAATTACAGTCACACTGTACTATAAACTTGTTTTTCTATGTAGAAAATCGATTAATGATATGATATTTCAATATGATTCAAACAAGCTTATTGTTGTAAATCATTTATAAGGCAATTAATTCCTTTAATATACCAACAAATAATATTGGATACAGTTTCAATTACAACAACTAAATTAGACAAACTTATTTCTTATTTCAAAAAGAAATATTTACCGCGAAACTATTGCAACTGATGTATGTATGTATTTATCGTAAATATAAATAATTCTTCCCAATGTACAGAAAATGAGGATAGTGTAACCTGCTTAACCGGGACCTTGATAATTGGGAAACCTCCATTATTGATAATTCGTAATGCGGTAATTTGATGACAAAAGTCCGCGCAATTTTGTCATCAAATTACCTCTGTTAATGGGACTTATCAAACGTGATTAAATAAGATTAAATTTGTAGGATTTTTTCAATGTTATATCTAAAATTGGGACTCAGTAGCTTAATTCCCTATATAAATGAGAAATATAATCAGTTTGGAGTTAAATAGGTTCCACTGTAATTCATAACTTCGCTTTCTAACTTATCTGAATACAAAATATTTCTGAAATAAATTTTGAAATGTCATCATGAAATGAACATAACTTAAATTTAAAAAGGCAGTGTCCAGTTACATATGTTTAAGTCATTAACTTATTTTTAAAATACTGTATTATTAAATGCGTTATTTTGTGCGCGACTTAACACGCGAGTGCATATAAACTAACGATATAATCACAAAATGACTAGACATTAACCTGCTCTTCTAAAGAAACAGTAATAAATGAAACCAATTATATATATTACATATTCGTACATATTTGTCTATTTTTCTTATAGAATTAATTTGTAAAATTATACCTTAAATTAACTTCTCCCAACAATAAAATAATTATTAGAAAGACATAATAGTTTAACAAAGAAACAACTTTATCATATATATTATATTCTAAATATTAATATGTGCATTGATACTTATATAAAGGCAAAAATTATACTATAATAACAGTCGATAAAATATTTTTAATGAATCCTAAATATTTCATAATATAATATATTTAGATATTAATTGAATATGCAATATTTAAAATTACGGAGGAATAACTTTTGTTTTTTCGTAGTTTCATGGCGATTCTAATGAACTATTTACTATCAGTCAGTATATGTACACACATCCTATGTCACAGACTTTCACTCAAAAATCGGACATTTTGGTCAACTTCCCATTTTCATTACAAAATAAATAAAATGTGATAATAAATATGTATGACAAATAAACAATAAAAGAAACTATTTAACTTCTTAAGTAGTTCCTTTATTGTTTATTTAGTTCTTCTTAAGTAGTTCCTTTATTGTTAATAACATATCGTTAATCCGTATAAACTATTTTAGACGTATTAAACGGAATCGCGTATATTTTGGTATTCAAAAATATATTTTTGAAAATAACACGATTCGAATACTTTACTTACATATAAAAAAAGGTCTACTCTATGGTCACCGGGCGACCTTATTTTGTTCAGTCTATCTAGCAAAATATACAATTAATCCGTTTAACATAGTTTCATTTAAAATATGTTTTTTTGAAAAAAAATCCTAGGATTATTGCACAAATCTTGAAAATGCTTTTACAAGTTTCTATTGGATTTGAAAACTGTGAAACTACTGTGTGTGTGAAAATTTCGGCTACTTAGCCTCGCGACTCATTTTCGTTTGAGATTTGTTTGATAGCCGCAACGTGTGGCTTATTATACCTCTCACGGGTGAGCCCCATGGCTCACGTGGTTTAGTAACTCAGCTCAGTAACGCGGCTCACAGGGGAAACCCATGGCTTTAATGGAAATACATGTTTTTTATATGGCGTTCAATGTTCAAGAATAAAGATATACGCGGATGAAGCAAAATTATTATAAATCTTAACACTCATTTTTTACTGTTTTCTAGAATTTTTCTTGTTGACATGTTTTTTATGAAAAAAGCGACTTACACTTTCTTTGTGAAAGAGGGTTTTTTGGAAGTAGTAAACTAAAATAATAATTGTAATTTAAATCATCTTCTATTTAAATAACTTGGAACAATACTTTTAAATTGAAACTATAAATTATAGTTTAAATTTATTATATTTATATAATTAATTAAAAATTATAATTTTGTGGCACATTACTATCATCCATGCAGGTTTTCTATTGTCAAAAACAACAATTTAATTGGAAGACTGATACTAAAATTTTACGTCGAAGTATATATTTTTCTAAGTCTAAATAACATACACGCAACAAATAAATTCAGTTGTTGCGTGGTTATAACTAAATTCCTTCTTATAAATCAATCCTTTTAGATACATAATACTTTCCATGGTAATTGTAAGCATGAATGGCTTTACTGAGATCTTATTCAAAATGTTATTCTCTTAATAAAATAAAAAATAAATCAGTCTCAATACAGCTCTTGTGGCATAATTTCCTTAATAGTAAGATTGCAACGTTCGTTTATTATGACATTTTACCTATATACAATAATGTATTAGAGATCCCCTACGACTCTATAGGTATTAAGGCCGCTCTTTAATGAATTGGTAATTTTAAAATCAACTTTTAATACGTATACGCTTATAAGATTAAATGAAACAATGTTTATAAATATATGTACGCGATTTTATGCGCGAAGAATATAACATATTTGGATCCTTATTTTATAATTCTAAAATAAAGTGGCCGAAGTTTTTAATTAAATCAGCTATCTGCTAGTGAAACTCCCGTCAAAATAGGTCGAGCTGTTCCAGAGATTAGCCGTAACAAGCAGGCAAACAAAAATTGTAAAAAGTGTTATATTGGTATATATTCCATATACATATTATTTTACTAAAAACAATTATTTAAAAACGATTATTTTACAAACAGACACCCCAGTTTTATTCGCTTGTAACGCAAAGGTAACATGATAAATATCAAATTTATAGTTAAACTAATGTACAATCACCTCTATAAGTGTTTTTATCAACGGACGTCAGAGCGAATGTTTTTTGGCTCTTATAGATATAACATTTCTAGACAGAAAGTTAAACCTAGATTAAAATGTTATTACGTTCTAACTTTAGAGTAAATAGTTAAGTAAAAAATAGTAAAATTTATATTCAAAAATTTCATATCCACATCTTACGTTATTAGAAATGTTATAATTCTTTAAGGTTACTGTAGTATGGGGTTCTAAAAATTACCTCTTGGCAATTATTTTTGTGTTGGTATTTTTAATTGTTATAATGTTCCTATAGTCTATTCAATTCAATGTACAAATTGTACATTGTATATAAAGTAGGGTCGTCAAATTTTCTTATATGCTGACTAGATCCATAATTTGTAAATAACAAAGGCATAAAGGTAAAAATGGCTAGAGCAAAGCTAAAATATTTTATGTATGATTTTCTTTAAAAAGTCATAAATATAAAAAAACAGTAATGAACATAAATCTCATATAATACTTTCACTTACTGGGCTCTACAAAATTCATTATAATTACCAAAATGTCTTGGATCTTATTACTTTAACATTTTATTTGACAACCCTAAAATCTCAGGCTAATTGACTTTCAATTTAATTTTTCATAGTAAACGAACGCCATCGTACATACGTAAATAGAGACAATTTACGATCAAATATGAAGAAAAATTGGAATGTATCAAAAATTACAATACTATTTTAGCACAGGCACAATTTTCTATCTTGCTGCGCTTGTAGTCTTTGAAGGGACTGGCGTCGACGACCGGACGCGCATAACATGGCGTATTCCACTGAAGTTTCCATTCTGGAATGAATTAGAATAATATATTATATTATATATATTAGAATAATATATTAATAGAATAATTAGAATAATAAATAAGAGCTATATTTTCTTATTTAATTTTATAAGATAATATGGGAACGCAGCTGAGTAGTATATGACCTGAACATGCAATGGTAATAAGTTCGATTCCCACTCGGTATAAAATAATAATTGTGTATATATAATAATAGTCAGTGAAAGGTGCAAATCTGCTTATTTTAATAAATTTAAAGAGTTGTTCATAAGCTTAGGATTGTAAAAATATTTAAATTCATAGATAATTTTTGGATGTATATAAAGTCTTATTTTCCGAGCGATAAGAAAACATAGCCAAGTAACATATTTTCCTATTTTTGCTCCACATTTTGGTAACTTGTTGAGCCCAAAACAGGCCGGGAAATCATAGTTAAAATTGCGACAAAACAAAGCTAAGCGCATTTTTTCATATATTTATTGTGAATATATATCTTTATTTTATGTTCAGCATATTGTAGTCAGAGAGAACTTAGTGTTGAGGCATTTCATTTTATGCTTTACATATGCTACCCAATGGGGAAATGGAAGTAAATATAAATATAATTTGTCCCGGCAATTGCATTGAACCCATATGATATCTAATGGATATATTGATGGTTCAGTATTTGTTTAAGCCATAATTCACAATGTTCTTTGTTTTATTGTTTCACGCTTTTATCCCGCGCAGCATAGTAGACAGGAAGTACCTAGTGTCAAAACATACCATACTCTGCTTTCTGTTGATTAGTCTTACCAGAGCACAAATATGGAAATAATATAAATATAATCATTACCACAAGTGCGAGTCGAACCCACAACCAGTCGCTTTTACAGTTAGATGCTGTCCTGCTGTACCACAACTGGTCTAAGCAAAATATTAAACAATGTATTAACATTAAGAAAATTCTTACCTATACATAATTTTATCAAGCAAAATTTCAATGGCATGATCAATATTCTGCCCTGTTTTGGCACTTGTTTCCAAATATGGCAAATTATAGTTTTTTGCAAATTCTCTTGCTCTGTTTTGATTGACTAGACGCTTTTCTTGGAGATCATTTTTATGTCCACACAAAACTATGTCTGGATCATCACTGAGGCTGTGGGTCTAAAAGTTATTGAAAAAATATGTTATATACATGTAAAAATAAAAAAGATAAAAGATTACTTATTTGAAATATGAATTTCAGTTCTGCACCTTTAATTGTTCTATCCAATTCCGAACTTCCAAAAAAGAAGCCTCATTTGTTAAATCAAATAGTAACAAAAAACCCATGGCGTCTCTGTAAAAAGCTGTAGTCAGACTTCGAAACCTGTAAGAAAAAGGTAAACCAATCAAATATTAGGAGGTGATCATTTCTATAATAATATTTAAATAATATATTTGCAATACAAATTACAAATTAAAAAAATACAACAGAAACAAATTAATCAGGTACTTGAAGATAAAAGGAGTTTCACAATGATGCATTCATTATCTAATTATCCATATCTAGCAAGGTCTCTCACTTATAGATTTTATCATTTTCAAATAAGTTTCTATTATTTGATCAAAGATAATAGATAGTAGGTTTATCATAATTAAAATGAACTAATAAAAGAGATAAATACACTTTCCAGAATAATTAACCTATATTATTATTAAATAAATGAAAATTACCTTTCTTGACCTGCAGTATCCCATAACTGTAAATGAATACGATGTTGCCTTGCATTCTGTTGATATATCTAAAAATTGAAATATAATGTAATATATAAATTTTAGAAAAAGTTAGTAATACAAGATGGTATTGTAATATAACTATTAAATAACTCAACATTTTTAATTTTAAAAGTACAAAAATGCAAGAAGCAAATGAAAAACGAAACCATAAAACAAACCACAGTTTTCTCCCTAAAATCAATTCCCACTGTTGATATAAATTGAGTGTGAAAAACTCCGTCTGTATATTTGTATAAGAAACTAGTTTTCCCAACACCTGAATCACCAACACACAGCAATTTTATAAGATAATCGTAGTCCATATTGATGTTGAAGTCATTCAATATTTTGTGCCCCAATTAGCTTTAAAGCACGTATTTTGTTAAGTAACTTAAATTAAAGACTAATCATATATTTTTAGTGATGAGAATACTTAATAAGCACATGACAAATTTAATGATATTACGATGAAAATCCATTCCTGAATATCAAAATATAAACGAGAATCAATTGAAAATGAAGTTTGTAATTACTGAAAATCAATTTCTTTGACTTTGACAGAATCTTTACAAGGCACAGGCAATTTCAGTTTATTTTATGTAGAATGAATATATAGGACAGTAATCGACTAGTCAATTTTTATTATTATAAAATCGATTTCAGACCGATAATTATTGAATCACAGTCTTTCTATCGTAACATATATTTAACATAATTAATGATTATTACGTCCAGTGGGATGTTATTTATATTTTTGTGTTAGAAGAAAAGTAACAGATGGTATAATTAATTGTTTAATAATAACCATATTAGACGTTACATAAATTGAAAAGTACTAACGTGAAATTGATAAATATTTCAATTTAATTAATATATAGACTCAAAAATTTAAAATAAGTAAAATTGTGTGTTTTTGATATCGAGTACCCATAATATTTATTCAGTGTATTTGTAAATAGTATCTATCAGAAAATGATATCTGTCAAATCACATATGTCAGATCAGCTGATCTATAATCGCAATAACCTATAAACCTACTGCTTATGTAATATTAGGGAAGTGATCTTCCTAACCTACCTACACCAATAATCAATTTAAATAGGAAAAATGATAATTTAATAGTGTAAGTCCTAAAGTGAAAAATATATATTCCAATAAATATGATTGATGATGAACAGAAAGAACTGAGAAATGCTAAAGTTGAGATTGAGTTTTGGTTTGTTTATATTTATAAATATTTACTTGTTAAATGTATTAGAATTTAGTACTTCTAACATTAAAAAATTAAAATGACATTTAACAATATGCTTCAGGACTTATTTCATTTTCAAATGGTTTAGCTTTTTCTATATTTCCAATAATTGTTTCTCATATCTACATCATAGGGCTTGACTCTAATGCCCAAGTTGGTTCACGCGTATCATGTCATAGAAGAATATAATGATACACAAAATCAGAACTTTATAGATAAAACAGGTAGTTTTATTTATTTCAATTAAGTTGCAGTACTTAATGTATGATATAAAATGAAATCGTTACCATATTCAATATTGATTACTTGACTTCTATACTTTGGTTTAATTGTGAGTCCTCAGCTTTATCCCATTAATTTATCATTCATATGAGGAGTCAAGTGATCTGGTAGATGGTCATCATATTCTTCAGGAAGGGAATACTACTTGTTTAATAAATATTACACATATTTGTATCAGAGGTATTAGGACCTACTTTACAATTACTACTTTGTGAAGCATAATTGTGACTTATGATAGCATCTGAAAGTGCTTCTTTTTTAGTGCTAACCTTCATTTTTTAACTATACCTTTTTTATAAGGGATAACAATAGAAATATATATATATAAAAAAATATACATTGTTTATTAACACTCAAACTTTATAAACCCAACCCTAAGTAGGTACACTGAAAAAAAAAGTTTCACCAGTCTCCATCATTTATCCTTAAAATCTTGATGGATCTGTAGAAAGTAATAACATTCTTGTAAAATAAATTTGTATTTATAGTGTGTGAAGCCAGATTTTTTAATTTCGGTCTGGCTTTTGCTTAAATGCCCAGAGTTAACTACCATGGATATGTCATGTTATGTCTTACATAAAATGGCTCAAATTAACGCATTTTAAATTTTACTTAAAACAATAATTTGAATATGATCCTATGAGCCTCTTAATATTATTTTCTATACTATGAAGATGTAATTGATTATTTCAAGACTTAACAATAACCATATTACTTATTATAAATCTATTTTTCATCACATTCTAATTAATATCTGTATTTTAACAGTAAAGTGTGTGATTATGGAGGACATTGCCTCAGATTAGCTGAAAAAATTAAACAAGCAAATCCCAATGCAACAATTTTGTGCAAGAAAGGAAGACAAGGTAAAGTAATAGTAAGTTTAACAAGTATATTAATAAAAAAATATCATATAACCATTTTATTTATATAACATATTTTATTACAGTACCTATTGTTTATTATGATACATATTTCTTTAAGGATCTTTTGAAGTGGTTGTGAATAATAAGCTTATTTATTCTAAGCTTCAAACTATGGCTTTACCTGACTATGAAGAAGTAGTAGATGTCGTTAGTAATGTTTCTAAAGGAGCAGAACCAAAGGAAATAAAAGGACAACAGCCAATAAACTGTGCAATATCATAACATTTAATAAATCACAAACATAAAAAATTGTAGTAACAATTTCATTAGCTTATAAATAAATGTATAGTGCTTTAACATTAAATATCTATAGTATTTTACCAAAATTGAGCAACTCATTAGATTTTTTTTTCGTAATTTTTTTTTAAATAAATATTTTGTAAATATATTCTTAAAAATAATTATTGTAAACCAAATCACATTTCATGTCATTTTAGAAATATTTTTCAACAAGGCTGTTTTATAGGCATAATAACTAAATATATTATCATATTTTTAACAATAACTGGTTTGTTTTAACTGTATGGTATAGATAAGTAATATAAATAATATATTACTATTTACCTTGGACTAAATATTTTATTTATACAACTGTTTTATTATGTATATTTTTTTAAAATTAGCTACCATTGAAATATTAGTATAGAGCCACATATACTATATATTTAATACTGCAAATAAGTAATTGGCTTAAGTAAGACATAAAAAATAAGAATTTAAAAGATATGCAAACTTATTATATAATAGTTAAATAAATCTGCGACATTGATAAAAATTAAGTTAAACTATTCATAATTCACTAATCTTCATTTTTTAAAGAAGGCAAAACTTCAGAGTTTATTTTCAAAACGCGATCTTTACAACCATTTGTAGGACCGACATAACTTAAATATATACCAAAACGTAATTTTCCGCCAAATTCATTAGAAATTGTTCTTAGAGGCTCAACAGTCTTCTCGCCAGTCTTTTGATCTATGCATACCATTTGACATCTCGAACACTGTCCTTCAACCTGAAGAAAACACCATAAATACACTTTCATTATTATATATTAGAATTTATTTTAATACTAATATATCCTTTTTTTCAGCTACTTGCTTTATTCTGAATGAGATATTGCATACTGAGTAGTGAATTCAACGCTGAGCTTTGCTTTACCAGAGCGGAAAAATGGAAATAAATTTTAAATATAATCATTTCCCCGAATGGGAATCGAACTCACGACCAATTGCGTTTACAGTCGGACGCTGTTCCCTGCGCCACGATGGCTTCGAGATGAGGATTGAGATAAAATTTCGAATAAACAAACATTAAGATCTATGAGTAATTAAAATACATATTTTAATTACTCATAGATCTTAATATTTGTTTATTCGAAAGTTATTTTAAAGACCTGTTACCAGGTGTCAATGAGTATACGAGACCTCGTAAAGACAATTGTACTAATTGTACCGCTTTTGAATCAACATTGTGATTGATTTAAAATATGTACATTATAAGTTAAGTTGAGATTATAGTATAAGGTTGAGGTGCTTAATTTCCAGAAAATCTCATTTGGTCAGTACTCAAACGTCAAAAATATAAATATGCCCTTGTTTATATCAGGCCCTAAATCCGTCTTGAGTCATATTTCTCGAAATAAAACAATCATGTAGGCAGTAAACGATTCTTGTAAAAAATCAAGGTACATTTTTATTTCATAAGTAGTGTAAAATAAAAATATAAAATAATGATCACTACATAATAAAGTAATTTATCTTAAAATGTCCTTTATGAACATTAGAACTTACATTTTTTCTAAAGAACCACGGAAGTCGAGCCTCAATGAGTTTATTTATTATCTTATGAGACAGGGAAAAAGATAAATATACGTAATAATTTCCATAAATGGGGACCGAGTTCAAGGTACTCCTGATACAATCATATCTCTACTCCGCTTATTACCTTGATTATTATTTTCCTTAAAGTGGTATTTATACCTACAATTATTGCATTCAGTCACATATATAAATTTATATACCACATACCTTAAACTGTTGCGTGCCGATTACTATTTTGTCCCATTGCCTTTCCACAAGTTCTTCTGCTGATTCAATAACAATATTGCCTCTAAATCTATCAACCATAGAATCAATATCGTCTAGAAATGATTCATCTTTTATTTTGTTTTTTAACCACCTAACTGTTGCTTTATTAATCAAAAGATATTGAGCCTGATTACTCAATGACAGCATTGTTTGTTCCACGCTTCCTTTTGCAGTTCTATCAGACGATTGTCTTATTAATCGTAAATAGGATATTTCTAAGCAATTAGATATCCAATCTGCGACTTCGTCCCCACAGTCGTATCCTTTAATAATATCTGTGCACACTTTGCTTTGACAAATTTGTGTCTTTCTGTAACTATTATGTGATGTTGGATTTAAAGGAATAGAGATTTGAGATCGACCTGAAATGTTTATATTAAATATGATAAATATTTTTTACGCTTTTTTCCCACATAGGAGGGTAAACAGGAAGTACCTAGTGTCTAGGCACTCCGGTTCAGCTTTCAACCCAATTAGAGACACTCCGAGTGGGTATCGAACCCACAATCATTTGTGTTTTGCATTCAGACGCGGTCCCACTGCACCACAACCGGCCTCTTAAATGATTTGAAAAGATAAAATCTGTACATATAAGTAAAAAAGTTTATTTAAGTATAAATTATATTACAAAGGGAAAAACTCTTTTAAACTATCCAATGTAATTTATATGAAATGTAATGAGAGAATTTAAAGAAATAACTTTTTTTTAGTTACACGCGATTTGCTGCGTAATGTAGGCAGAGAGAACTTAGCGTAAAGACTATGTTCTTTTACGTCCGAGTTCGAAACACTGTTTGTTGAGATACAAAACCCAACGTCATATTCTTACTAGAGTAGGAAAAGGAAAATAATTTCAATTTAATTATTCCTCAAATCCCAAAAATAATGAAAGATTTTAATTTTTTTCCTTCAATAATAAAAAATAATAATTACCTTTAAAATATAATGTAAGACATTGTTTTTCAAAATCAATATATGGTTGTATTTTACACATGAGTGTACTGTGTTTTTGAGTAAGACAGATTCCATTTTCTTTTATTATCATCCACTCTCTGTCATACTCAAAACCCTTTGAGCCTATCATCCATCCAGATTTAATTTTAAATGCACCACAGGATTTAATAGGAAATATTGCCATTTGAGTTAAAATAATTTTTGAATGCACATTTTCTATTTCAGTGACTGTAGGGTTAAAAAATCTGTCACTTATAAGGTTTGTTATTTTGCCTATCAATGCGACTCCATTACTTTTTTTATTCTCATTAAAATATATCATTTGACGAGACGGTTGTTTAATGTGCTGTTTAACAAAACATTTTGTGATCATTAATACAAGTTTATCAACATCGTTAAATGTATTATAATACCCAAATGACACTCTGATGGCCCCAGTAGGTTTCCCATTAATTAAATCAACTTCGTCCCCACATTTATGTCCAGCTTTGTACATGCTCTTCATTTCACTGTTAGTTACATCTAAATGTCTTTGACATGTTCCAGAATTACAAAAGCAACCTGTTCTTATGTTTATATTAAATAATTCAGCCATATGTTGAAACTGTAAACAGTGTAAAATAGGTATTATAAATAGTGTTATTAATGTTATTAAAGTTAAATATCTCCTCACATAAAATGTATTATCTTACTATATAAGACTCGGTCGACTCAACTATATCAGGGAGGTAGATAATCCCAATAAAGTATAGACTGTAATAGTAATTTAATAGATATCAACTTCTTATGAATTCTTAAAATATTACGTTAAAATTATGAATAATAATAATTGTCTGACTGAATGTAGGTTTTTAATTTGAGATAATTTTTTTTATTTATTTATGTATTTATTTATTTATTTATTCATTTATCTATTTATTTATTTCTCTATTTATTATAATAATAAAGCTATCTTTTTTAATCTTAATAATTTATAACTTACCTCAGCATAGCCAATATAAGATCCATGTTCCCTAACTAAATTAAAGGCAAGAATTCCTCCTTGTATTTTTAAATCAGTAAAATCAGAATCCATATAGAAAACAATGGCATTTCTACCATTTTCATGTCGGAGATTGCTTAACTGTTTATATAAATCTTGAGCTAAATGGAATGTGTGGCAAGAAATGGTGTCCATAACATTATTATTGACTACTTTAGGTATCAGACTATTAAATGTTTCAAAACAATGTTTTAAGGCAATAATTGATAAAAATGGCAGTGTGCCATCTTCAAATCTGAAAATAAAAGAAATTTGGTTAATAATTATTTTAATTTTAATGATCAGAAAGAGAGAAGAATGAAATGAGAATTGTTATCATTTCTAAATTGAATTTTTTTGCAAATACTTTAACATTTTACTTTAATAAAAATAGATGTTTTTTACTATTCACTTGCTGATCAAACATTTAGAGGCTATAATATATCACAACTATTTTTAACTTTCCCCCAATTAAAAGATATTGTATGTTTGTTCACATCATGTAAGTGGCATAGGAAAGTTCCAACAACAAATGTATTTAGTGCACAATTACAAAATATACAAAAAAGGGTATAATAATCATAAAATAATACCTTTCATGTAGAATATCTCTTTTTACATGAAAACTGTCATTACTTAGAACTATGTCAACTGTTCCACCCCCAAAATATATTTTTTGGTTTAAAACATTTGCACTACTATTTTTTACTAATAAAGCACCTAAGCCAGTTGGAAATCCAAATATCTTATAAAATGACATACACACAAAGTCAGGCTGGATGCAAGATAAATCTAGACTACCTGTGGCAACATAAGAAGCTGCGTCTAATAAAACATACCAATTGCAATTAACATCACATAATTTTTTCTTTAAAAAGTCATTTAGACATCCCTTTTTGATATCTTGTATAGAATCTATGGGATATTTGTACCCATTAAAATTACTTTGTGCTGGATAAGCAAGCAATGTATTGCTCTTATTATTTCTATTTTCACAGGTTTTAGGTTTGTTTGAATGTTTTAGCGATGATAGGAACTCTTTGTGAGAAATGTTGATGACATCTGCATTTTTTTCTTTGGCTAATTCTCTTAGACCTATTACTGATGTATGGCTATCAATAAGATACAGAAAGGAACCTCTATCTTCTTCATCACTTGTGTGAAATTGAAATGATTCTAGAACTAGCTTTAATGATTGTGTAGTGCCAGATGTAAATATCAAACTATAAGTAGAGCTATTTGTTTTGAAATGGCTAAGGACAATATTTCTAACTTGGTCCATGCAATCTCTTGTCTCTTTATCAGTATGGGGATTTAAATACACATTATTTAAGAGATCTTCGTTGATTTTCTGTAATAAGATTTGTGGATACAGAACAGCTCCAGCATTATCTAAATAGCATTTATCTGAAAAATCAATGGGTAAATAATAGAATATATAAAATTTCAAAATGATGACCCTAATTTAACATATGGTAGGCCAAAATATTGACACTTATATAAAATATAAATGAATAAATATGTAAAATATAATTTTAATGATAATTGCTACATTACATTCTCATACATACATGAGTTACATTACATTCTTTTTATTATTAGTTTTACTTAAGCCTTGTGTACGATTGAAGCAGGTAAAAAATATAAAATATGATATTTAGGACAGTTTGTCGAACGTAATAGTAATTTTAAGAAAATATTTATATTTACCTCCTAGCCTATTAAATTCATTTCTAATTTTTTGCATTCCACGATTGTCGATTACATTGCTTAGGACCGACATATTTTTTGTTACCAATCAAAATTTGATAAAAACAGCTGTCTTCACTCATATAGTTCATAATGTAACTGATGAAATGGTAACAATTATTGCTTATGTTCAACCTTGAACATAATTTTGTAGTAAGCAAATAATAACGGGAAGCTTCATTATCTACACAAAAAGAAGAACGTCACATTTTAGTAATTACATCGTCTTGTTTACTTGTATTGCTGTTATAGTATAAAATCGCATGATATAAAATTATGACGTTGTTTATTATTATCATTTATCATAATCAGTATATTGACAGACATCCAAAATATATTTGACAAGTGACGTTGATATTTTCTTCTTTTTGGTCTTTAAATTTTTTGTGACAACGAAAAATTATAGTATGTGGAATTCCAGTATAAGTATATAACTTTATTGTTCTGAATTTTAGAAATCATTGAATGGAAACCAACTAAGTAAATTATAATGTAATGACGTTGTTAGTGTTATACTATGCTTTGAACTTATAAATATATTTTTTGCAATAAATGTATTTTTTTTATGAAGTTTACATCTATAAAAGACTTTTAAAACGAGTAATAAGAAATGTTAAGCTTATATATATTTTTTACTTCATCGGAAAAAAATCCAGTACTTCTTCAAGATTTATTTATTTTTGCCACTTTTTGCTTTTTCATAAAATCGAGTCTAAATCGCTTGCAATGATTTAAATGTAATCAGTACGTTGTAAAAGTACCTTTTATAAGGTAGGCATAGTTATAAGTTATATACAGATATTTTTACATTTCGAAGACAGCGTGTCGAGATAAATAAATGGTATGGAAGTTAATAAGTTTAAAGTATAAAACATATTTGTTTCAATAAAATATTGAATAGAATAATTATTTTTAATTTTAATTTAGCAGTAAACAAGTCCCCACGATAAAAATATTAAAAATATTTTTCCTATGTTTCTTTGGTATAATAAACATGAGATATATAATATAACACAAATGACATTTTTTAAACTTTAGATGACAAAATTTGAGGAATGGTACAAATTCTAGATGCATTCTTATCCATCGAGACGTTACTATTGACTAAAAAGCTCACAAAGGTGCACAAAGAGAAATTTTAGTAGCAATCAAGAGTAAATAATTAATATTTAAAATAAAAATACGATGCTGCGACTAATGCTAATTTTTATGTATTTGATTTATAAATGGTGTAAAATTTAGTTCATAATATTATTTTGAAGACATCGACTATTTAATTTTGATATTGAGTATTTTATAAGCATGATTAGCGTTTAATGTTGTTTGATATTGGATGATAATAACGTGTAGTACTTTTTTTGATAATTGAAGGCCTTAAATTATTATATATTGTCATTTGAAATTTTGTCTACATTTAAAGTGGATCCAAACAGAAAACTAATCAAATCACTGTTATGCTACAGTAAAAGTATTTAAAAAATAATTCGCCGAAAGCGATTGTATACATTAATTTAAGAAACATCCCATGAAGTAGAGTACGAAGGTAAAACCTAACGTTAAAACATTTAATTTCAACCTTACTGCCCAATTTGTAGAGCTCCGTGTTTATAAGCGGATACTAATGCCGCACTTCTCTTACCAGGGCGGCATAGTGAAAAGGGCTTAAATATCATAGTCATTCCCCCCAAAGTGGGATCAAATTCACATCCAGAGCATTTACGATCATACATTTTCCCACCACCCTCATCTAAGTTTCTAATAAAACAAATTAAAAACTTTTCGTTGGATCTAAAGGTGATTTTAGATATATTTTTTCTAAAATTAAATGCTATAAATGTAAATCTCTTGTATTATTTAACACGTTATAAGGTACCTATACAACATTATGTTCCCCTCAATATCAGTGATGCTGCACAGACATAGGTATCTTGTACCACCTTTGACGGCATCGCCTTACTAAATTGCGTTACTTCAATTTAATTATTGCTTTTATGGAGGGCTTTTAGTAGCTTTTAGTATCAAGTGAACGTGATCGACTCTTATAAGTGAATTGACGTTCACGACAGAGGACATTCGCTCCAGTATTTTACTCTAGGTAAATGTTTGCCCTAACAACTTTATTTTGCTTGCAGTTGGCTATTAACTTTTAAACCCGTTTATGAGTATGTGCATAAGCAGTTTTAGAAACTGAAAAGGCTTTTTTATCTGCAAAACTTTATGTATGCATTAAAAACAAAAATTTTGCTATGACATTTATATAAATTAATAAATATGCACGGGTGGGGATATATACTTAGGCATATATTGTTAAGTTTAAAATTAATTAAATTATTTTATACATTGTTTGTCATTGTTTTTCACAATTTAAAGGATATTATTAAAAATGGAAAGAAAATACACTTAGAAGTTTTTGTACCTTATATATAGTATAATAACTTATTACTTGCCTTGGCTGCCTTTTCATTTCACTATACTTACACATACAGGTTTATTGATTAGTCCGACTGTACACATGACATGTCAAAGTTTTACTAAAATAATTAAAGAAGATGTTCTCATAAATAGGAATCTCATGAGATGTTTTCAAAACAAGATGTATTGTGTTAGCGCGCTTACAATACGTGATTGTTTTGTTTGATTTGACCTGGTCACTTAATAAATAATAATATATTTGTAGTTATAGGTAAACACTCAGCTTGGTATAGATAAATTCTAAGTTTACCGAAAATATTATAAAAAATGGTTCATTTAGCAGATATGACAGACTTTAATATATTAGTACGAATAATTAAATGACATGACATGACATAAATGATTTCTAAGTGCATATTTCATTTTTGTATTAGATTTTACATTTAACTAGAAAAGTAAATTTGTGTTTAGGTCCAGCCTACCAGGACCAGCTAAGCAGTGTCGATTAAAAAACGTAAATCATTTCCCTTGTTATACATTTTAATAATACGGGTAAGTATAATACGAGTAATTCTTCATGATTCAACAGAATAGAAATATTGTCTTTAAGTCACAAAATTGAATTAACTTTTGAGCATATAATTTACATTATTTTTATTACTTCAATTGGTGCCCTGGCTTTGAATTGGTGGTCAAGGCACCACTAGCCGGCGCTCCATTTTTCCGTGAACCCTGATTTTCTATGCGGGTAAAAGCAAAAAGTTGTTATTTTTAAAATTTTTTATTTTAAATATATGTATAATTGACATTACTTACAGTGTTATATATTAGTTATATATAAAAGGTAGAGACATTAGTGCTACTACGAAGACAGCGCCATCTGAAAGTTTAAGTAAAAACTAAACGGGCTACGTCATCAACCAGTACAAGCTTTAATTCAAAATCGAATTATATGTTTCCCAGCTATTGCTTATGAAATAAAAATAAATAATGTAGTAATAGTGGGAATTATAACATACATGATAGCAAAATATGTATATCAAAAATAAAATAATATCGTCTCATTATGATTTATGTTATTTTTTTCCTTTTTCTAATATATTCTATTGTAATGTTTTTATAAAATTCATTCACTAAATCTTTTCGGTATCTTTTTAACATATAATTTATCTATTTATCACAGGTGTGTGTATATAATTTGCCAATTAATCCAGATTTAAATTCTAAAAACTTTCACTAATATGATCTTTAAATACCTTATGTCCTTGTATCCTGAAATTAGTTAAATAATTGTACTGTAAATAATTGATCTATTCCATAGGATACCTGTGACAGCCCCCTATAAAGGGGCTTAAAATATTGACAAGAAAGAATAAGTAGAAATATAAAAGTACCTATAAAAAGTCTTTTGGTTGCTTTTTGATTGATTTTTTGTCAGTAGTCCCTTCTTCAATTTAAGATATCAATTTATATTACCTCTTCCACTTTTAATAATAAGGATGGTGCTATGTATGGCCATATTACACACGGTTAGCGACAGTATAAACAACATAAAAAGTTATCATTTGAATGTATATAATAATAACTAACGTAAACTATTATTAACTAGTATATATCAAATATGTATTTCAGGGTGGAGAATTTCACTTTAACTTAAAATTATTATTAACAATGCAGTTATTTTACGGATAATATATATTATTAATATAATATCAAATCATGGCTTCATAAAAGAAAGGCTCTATTAGGATTGAGTAACGATAAGTATATTTTATTAATATGAAAAAGAATAGGAAATGATTGTTAATTTGTGTCAAAACGTAAGTGTATAGAGCCGCCATCTATGGCTATTAACCAGTACTGTTAAGACGTCAAGAATTCTATAGAACATTTTGAACGTATGGAGTAACATGACCGTGCATTATATTTAATCATATTGTTTTATAAGGGTGTATTACTTTCTTCAATAATAATATTATTTTTATGTTTGTCAAACTATAATTATCTGTGCGTTTCTTTTGTCGAGGTTTTTAATATTTGTTATTGCGATATATTCTGAAATTGGACGGCTAATTCTTTTGCACTCTCATTATAATAAAAAGTACATTAATCACTATAATTATAAATAATAAAATTTATCAACATGTATGTGAATAAATTGGACATATGGTAAATATGTCTAATTTATTCACATGGGTAAAGTTGAATAATAAAACAAATTAAAAAGGTCAACATTAAGGCTGTAGGTTATATCAAGCGTGAATAAATTGATTTGCGTTATACTTTTTACAATTTTACAATAGGCATTTGGATTGCTATATTTCGCTATTTATAAAATTACATGAGGTGTATATTTATTTACACGTTATAATAGAATATATACAGTTTGCCGCATGAATATTTTATTGTATTAAGTCATAAGTAAATATTTTTTTCATTGTTGAAAGTGGAACGAGACAAGACGATATGTAAAACAGAAAGAGATGTAATTTTGACAGTGGTCACACCATTCCAATAAAGACTCACGCGTGTTTTATCATTCCAGTGTCCATTATGTCCTCCTTTACATCCTCCTATTCTAATTACTTTAAAGTCGTGGTGCATAATTTATAAATATGATATGTTTTTTGTTTGTAATTAATTAAATATGATTGTAAAGTTATTATCATTCACCATTTCGGGTGATATGCTAAGATATATGTACATACTAAGGCACATATTTTCTGTATTTTACAATACTAAATATCAGCATTTCTCTTCCATATTTGCCAAAAACAGATAAGTGATAAGTAATAGTGCATCCTTTAATGTAAATATATATCTTTTTTAGAAAAAGTTTAAAAAGTCTTAGACGATTTCCAAAAAACGCGATTTTAATTCCCGTCAGGCTTAAATATTTATGTTTTTAAAGCAAAAAATACTTCTACAAAGTGAGTGATTAATTTTATTCAAGTTAAGGTTATTTTAATCAGGTTTTTTAGAAGGACATATAAAATAAAATAAAATTTGAACAAGATAAATAATTGGTAAGGACATATTTAACAGATATTTTTTACTCACGGTCGGTTCTGTCAAGTCGACAGAACCGACCTAAGGCCTAAGGCCTGCAACGCACTTGTAGCTCCCCTGGCGTTATACGGGGCCGTGGGTGGCGGTGATCACTTATCATCAAGTAACCTGGTAGCTTGTTTGCCTTGCCTTTTCCATACAAAAAACAGACAGCCAGTCGCTTTCGCATTTATAATATATGTATGGATTCTTGAAATATTTTTGCTATTTTAAAAATTCCAAATAAATAAAACAAATTCAGAAAGAAGTATATATATATATACACACACACACACACATATATATATATATATATATATATATATATATATATATATATATATATATATATATATATATATATATATAACTGGGTATTAGAGTAAAATTTCATTCATTATAATTTTTAAATTAATCTAATGCTTTCGCATTACGCGCCTCATATATAAACAACTACAGAAACGCTACCGCGGCAATTCTTACGAGCCAGTTTAAATGGAAAAAACTTAAAAAAATTACGAAAATTAGCTGTAAGCAGTTCCAGCTATTATATTTTTTTTTATCAAAGCTATAATAATACAAGAATTCTTATAGCAATGACGTGAATTTTATTGTATAACTTATTTAATAATTAAAAGGTTAACGTTTCATTATCAAGTTTCACGTCTACCTATTAACTAGTTTTCAAGTTTATTATATTAAAAGAATGACATTGGCTCAGCAATTCAAGATCATTACTTTTTGATTCGTGGTTCCGGCAGGTAACGTGTGATTGCCGATTCCACGATGGATTTTTTTTATTTTGTTTTTTTGGTGTGTAGTATTTTATTTTTAAATATTACAAGTTCCAACGATGTATTTAATTTAATTGATAATTTGTTTAAAAACGATTATTTAAAATCGGATGCTTTTTTGGATTCAGTGCAACTGTTACAGAAATATAACTATTCCTCGGAAACCCACACCGTAATCACCAATGACGGGTATAAATTGAACGTATACCGCATACCAGGAAAAGGGGAGCCTGTGTTACTAGTTCACGGAATAGCAGACACCTCTGACAGTTGGCTGGTGCTAGGACCGAAATATTCTCTGGCTTACCAATTGGCAGACGCTGGATATGATGTTTGGCTTTTTAATTCAAGAGGTAATAGATACAGCAAAGATCATATTGATATTCTGCCTCCAAAGCTGTATTGGGACTTTAGTTACGAAGAAATAGGAGCACAGGATCTGCCTTCCACTATTGATTATATATTATCTATTAGGAATATCTCTAAACTAACATATATTGGATTTTCACAAGGTACAACAGTGATGTTTGTGATGTGTAGTATGCGCCCTGAGTATAATAATAAAATTAGGCACGCTATATTGCTAGCTCCTGTGGCTGGGTTACAATATTTAAGATATCCATTTATACGTTTTTGGTCTGACAATTTAAGAAGTGTGATGTTATCAGCTGAGAAAAACCGACTATACGAAGTTTTTCCTTTTAATAAAAATTTTAATAAATTTCACAACATAGTTTGTAATGTAAAGTCCCCGATCAGAATTATATGTGAATTGGAATATTTTATAGATTTTGGATTGATACCCCTCACCAATTTGGTACCAGAAAAATTACCAATATTAACAGCTCATATACCTGGGGGTACTTCAGCTAAAGTATTTTATCATTTCATTCAAGGATATTCGACACGAAAATTTCAACGTTTTGACTATGGTGAAAGAAAAAATTTGGAAATGTACTCAAGCTTATCACCTCCAGAATACGATATTTCAAAAGTTGACGTGCCAATGACTTTATTCGCCAGTGAAGTGGATTGGTTTAGTAATAATAAAGATGTCCAAATATTGGTAAAAAAACTTAAAACAGTGCAAAATTTTGTTTTTTTCAATGAATCTCTTAGATTTTCACATCTAGAATTTGTTTACGGATCACGAGTGAATCATTTTATTAATAAACCAGTGTTAAGTATCTTACAAAGCTTACCAAAGTTATAACGTTTGCATTTAAGACGTATACATATAGTGTTTAAGACTAGGTAAGATTTTAATTTTCTAATCTAGAATATAGGGACACCCACAACATTCACTACCTGAAGTAGTAAACGAGGTTTAATAAATTATTTCATTACAATAATTTATACAGCCTATTTTTTCACCATAGTTTGTGGTTTTACCTTGATAATTTAATTTTAAAATTGTATGGTTTCTAAAGATCAATGAGCATATACTAATGTCATTGATTTTTGTTCTGTACTATTTGGGTAATTGTTTAAATATGTATGGATATTACGTTCGAATACGTGATAAATTAAACCTTGTCACTTTTCCATAAATGGACATACTTGTTATTGTTATTTTGGATTAAGATTACTACAATATAAAGTAAGTAAATATAAAAGACATGTATGGTTAAATAATTTACAGTGGCTGATTAAAAATACACCATAAATGGATATATTTAATGTATGTAGCTATTAGTATCTTGATACTGTTTTCTCTAGTCACATACAAAAATAATACATTTTTAAATTAAAAAAGACATGTTTTTAATTTTATTTTGTTATGCTAGTCCTCGTGATAATGATATCAGGTTTAGGTTTGTCAATATAAAACTTTCTACGTCAAGTTCCTAAATCAAGCAAATCGTAAAGCAATAATACATACAATTAAACTGTCAATGTGTTTTTTACATTGATAAATAGATCAAGCTGATAAAAGCATACAAATATTATAATAATATAATTATGGATTTATTTTAACTTATTTTCTTTAATGTATTTTTTACAAACATGTAGCGTACTATTAAATAGATGAATAACAATTTATAATATTTAAAAAAAAATAATATTCCGTAGCTATTTATATTTTTATTCACATATTAAGTCAGTAGAAATTATTTGCCAAGAATTTATTCGCCAAGGTTAAGCCGAAAACATCTATACTGGCAGGTTTGAGATGACTTAATCGCGTTCGTTTTCATGGTTATATTGACCGCGGCCATGGCCATAGTTGTAAATATATTAACATACTCACGCATACTGTATTATTTAAATATAATTAGATGTTAATTTAATTACATAAAGCACAACTAAAATATTTTTGATTGTTTTAATTAAACTTATTAATTAAATATCTATACATAATATAATAATTAACAGAATTTCTTGACCCTGAGTTTTATCTGACAACATTTCTATGCGGGATAAGTGAAGCTAAATGAAGCTTGTACGGAATAATAACATCATACATTTTTATTAGTTTATGTCAGAAATAAACCACCAATAAATGCGAAAGATGTTTCGGTATTCATAGGAGAAAAAATGAGTAACCTGTATTTTTTAAACGAATTTATAAAACCTAGTACCTAGGGTCAAAGCGTACACCGCTTTCTGCTAAATTTGAGATTTAAGTGTTAAGTGGTGGAAATTAATGCCACGCTTTGACTTATCAGAACGAGGAAATTAAAACGATTTTATTATAATCGTTCCCCCAAGAAAGATTGGTACCCATAATCTATCGCTTTTTTAGTCATACGCTGCCCCACTGCGTCACTACTGGCCCGAATATTCCTTTATGGTCAAATAACAGAATTCGAATAATGCTACTTAATAATGTCTGGTTGAAACTTGATCACTCAGCCAATTCAATGTTCAAGATTTATAAGCACGAAGTGCACCGCCGTTTATATAGAATATTAAGCGTTATGTATGCAATGTGACGATAACCCAACTTATACAAGACTGCACCGTACTTTTCTGAAAAGAATGCTAAAGAAACGACTTTAATGAACAAAAAAACATACGATAGAAGAAGAAAATATTAATATATAAAAGCATGATATAGATTTATAATTGAAATTTCCGATCTATGCAATACAAAAACGTATTTAAATAGAGCGAAGAGGGATTTTAGCTTTACCTTTATATGATGTTACATCGAACGTACATATCTAATTGAAAAGTGGAGTTGGCAGCGGACACAATGTGAAAAAACGAGAGCAAAACAACATAGAGTATTGAGCCCGCGTACCTGTGTGTGTGAACGCAGGACCAAAAATTAAAAAACTCGATCTGTCTGTCGGTGTCGGAAACAGACGTCCAGTTCGGATTGCCTCTCTACACTCAATTTAACGTGGAAAACACTCTGCTTTGTCCAGATAATAAACGCGACGGGCCACGTTGGTTCGTTAACAGCCTCTTCTTCATTGTCACCTCGACTATTGACGTTATAATTGTAGGCGTAAGTGAGTGCATTGCATGATTAAATGTGAAATCGAATTTCACTTATCGAAGCTATTATAAATATTTCCATTGTGGTAAATAATCATATTATTATAAATTAAATAAATAAATTTAATATTAAAACAAAAATAAAAAAAAAGTTTGAATATCCTAGTCTAAAAATAAATAATTGTATATTTACTGTTCGGTTTAGTTTCAATAAAATATATAATAAGTTTTGTTCCGACAGAGCTATTAACAACAAATTCAGCTGAGCGTTATTTTACGCTAACACTAGAAACAGTTTGACGAATAATTATTTCTTCAATAAAATTTCGATAAATCCATATTTTAAGTACAAGACCATAATATACTCATGTAATGAGCGTAAAGCTTTATAAATGATACTGGCATTATGTATAGTTAATGTAATCTAATACTTAACAAATACTTTAGTTATACATTGTAGCACATTGGAACAGTGAATAAGATATGATGTAAACATTTTTGAAAAAACGTATAAAAATTTGAACGCAGCGAGTTTCGAACCCGCGCCTCTTGGATACCGTCCAAGAGCTCTGACCGCTAAGCAATGCGTTCTACTACCAGCTGCGTCGAAATTCTTATACATTTGTTACAACTTATTTAGGTTGTTAGTATCACTTGGACGGTATCCAAGAGGCGCGGGTTCGAATCTCGCTGCATTCTAATTTATATACGTTTTTTCAAAATTGTTTTCTAATCCTAAGTGTGAAATAACACTTTAAAAATAGTAAATATTAAGATTTGATGTAATCGCGATGGTAGTGGATTGATGCTGAAGTGAAATAAATTAATGCATTAAATTTTCGTATTTTCTGCGCTGGTATAAGATAATGTTACGTTTTGTTGCACAATTTTGGGCCGAAAGTCTAAAATGGTGGTTTTCTCTACACTGTGCCAAAATCTAAGAAAAATTACTTATGGATTACATAATCAGTAATTTCAATATTTCCTACTATCACATTTTGTTCGTAAAGCAAACATAAAAAAAATCAATAAAAAAATAATAAACGCCATTGTAATATTTTATAGCAATTGTGATGTTAAGCTTTATTTTATATAAAGAATTGTTATTAAGTTCATATTAAAGAACATTTGCAATGATAATATTATTTAGTTCCTATCTTTTCTAACGTTAGTTATAAAAAATATTTTATCCTAGAAAACATTTTTGAAAAAATGTATAAAAATTTGAATGCAGCGGGATTCGAACCCGCGCCTCTTCGATACCGTCCAACGTTACGTTTTTTCAAAAATGTTTTCTAATCCTAAGTGTTCCACACTTAGGATTAGAAAACACTTAAAAATAGTAAATATTAATATTTTATCCTGCTTAAAAGGGTTGTCAGAGACTTCCCAGATTTCAGATTCTCACTCGATCTATTTTATTTTTATGCACAGAAAATATTACATACATATTTTAATTGTATATAGCAAAATATAGTTCATGGTAAGCTTAAAATATTTGAACAAAGTTTATCAAAATAAAACTGCCAGGTTATGTTGCTTTTCAACCAAATGATTGCCCGCAACGGCAGTCAAAAAAGGTTAACATGAACTGCAGCGTGTTAAAAACTTCAGTTTTACAATACATATTCTCGTTTCGCAAACCAGAGATCCGTGTTTCTATTTCGATTACTGGAATATTGAAAATAAAATATAACCGCTATCATATTTCCACGCGACAGACGGAAATAAAGCCTGCCGACAAATCGACACGGCTGCGTCGCTTCACGCTCTCGTCGACAAAGAACTCAGACTATATCTGTAATCTTTCAATGATTTGTTTATTATATAGCTTGTTATTTGTTTGCAGTGGCCACTATATATGGCCATCAAATGACACAAAATAATACCTATAAATAATTTAAATATTGAATAAACCTGTAAATATCAAGGATCCTCGTTAGCAATTATAATTACAAAATTAAATTAAATATATAATTATACAAATAAACAAAACTGGAGTGTCAGTTTTGTAATTTTAAAATGACCACGTTTTAGCAAATATAAATGCACATATGTATATAAGGTATTCTTAAAAAAATAAGATTTTTTACAATTTGGTTATCTGTCACAATGTTTATTTGTTCCGGCTAATCTGTGGAACAGCTGGACCCGTATTGTCGAACTTTCACAAGTAGAGCTGATATAATAACGCGTAACTGAGCTACTTTCATTTAAAAATTTTAGAGTAAATGAGCGGGGCGAGCACAGATTTTATTCAATAATATAATGATTATTTTTTCTAAATAGTTTTCATCGTGATTTTATACGTTTTCTAGACATTTTTATTTTCAACAATTTGAAATACACTAAGCGCCACTGTGTACCTATAATACCCATGATGAGAATGGGTGATGAGATAACTCCAAAGTAACTGCTTATGAGAATGGCTGACGGCCGCAGTAGTCGTGGTAAATCCAAGCGGTTGAACGATGTTGAGCATAATGCAAAGCCCCTCGGGATCAAGAGTTGGAGGCCAGTAACCAAGAACAAATCAGTTTCGACGAGTAGAAGTAAAACAGAGCAATTCGAGTAGAAGTAAGACAGATTGCAGCGTTAAGCTCCAGTTACTCAACACGGAATGCCTGGGATAGGGCAAAAGTGGCAAATGAAGTACCTAGACAGTAGTATAATAGTCCTCCCTGACTACCTAATGCATTGTATATAAGATGTGTAAATTAGGCTTTTGATTATCGCTAAAATCCGCGGATGCCTTAATGTTGTACGTTATATAATAATTAATTAGTTTAATCTAATATGCTTCTTGTTCACTTACGGTGGTTTAAATATGTTCATGTTTAATTAGTTAATTAACGATGTAAGCTGAGATATCATCCAATATAAACATATAAGATACATGCACTATTTGAATGTTCATTTCAATTTATTTATATTTTATTATTTTTCGTATATTTCTTCCTAATACTTCTAATTTTAACATACTTAAAAGTTAAAGGTATTATATTAATACTTTGATAACAATATACATTGTGCGTAAGGCAAAAGTATAAAGAAATATTGCAGGTTAGTTACTTACTAGTTGGTCCTTATTCAAAACTGTCGATATTGTTATAATTTTTATTTGATTCATGAGATAAATTACCAGAACTTTACAAATTGTGGTTTATTGATCTGCGGTATACAACAATACTGCGTCTGAAATTAAAAACATTACTTTAATAATATAATATTGCAATACCAATTTACATTTCATAATTAATATTGTAAGTTCGTAATTTTATTTTTAATATTCTGATTCATTTAATATATTCCCTTATATATACATATATATATATATATATATATATATATATATATATATATATATATATATATATATATATATATATATATATTCTCTTATATAAAATACTCGTACATTCCATATATATAATAGTATTTTTCTTTCTTTGAAAATATAATAATACATTTGAACAAAATATATTAATGGATCTTGGTATAATGAAGTGCTGTTTTATCATATACATACGATAAGGACAGTGAATTAAGTAGTAATTCAGATAGAACTACAGTGTTTCCCAATAAAAATGATAGGATTTTGATACCTCACAGCCGCCATCTTGATTGTTTAACATTTGTCATTTGTGTTGTTTTGTATTTAGTAATGTTTGCCATTTAATCATGAATAAGTTCACGTTACCTCAACGTTTGCAAATTGTCCAAATTTTCTATCAAAATTCGAGAAATATTGTCTCTACTCAAAGAGCATTTCGTGCTAAATATGGTCGTCATGGTGCACTGTCTGACCTCGCTATACGTCGCGTAATCCAAAAACTGGAAAGTGAATATTCTTTGCACGATAGTAGATTACCAACACGACAACGGAAAGGCCGTAGTGAAGAGAATATTGCCGCCGTATCAGCCAGTGTTGAAGAAAATCAAAATATTTCCGTTCCACGACGTGCACAAGAATTGGGCTTATCCAGAATGACAACAATACAAGATTGTGTTGGCGCAAGAACTCAAGCCAGCAGACCATCGATTACGTCGTGAATTTGCTGATTGGGCGCTTGAAATGATGGAAATGGACACTGAATTTCATAGGAAAATCATCTTTTCAGATGAGGCTCACTTTTGGCTCAATGCTTATGTGAACAAACAGAATTGTCGTTACTGGAGTGAGTCAAATCCAAGAGTGGTTCATGAAACACCATTACATCCTGAAAAATTGACTCTTTGGTGCAGATTATGGTACGGTGGAATCATTGGCCCGTACTTTTTCAAAAACGACGAAGGCCGTGCTGTTACTGTCAATGGCGACCGTTATCGTGACATGTTGAACGATTTTTTTTCCTGAAGTGTATGAAATCGATGCGGACGACATTTATTTTCAACAAGATGGTGCAACATGCCACACTGCGGCCGTCACAATGGATTTATTGCGTGATAAGTTTGGTGAGTCCGTTATTTCTCGCAACGGTCCTCACAATTGGCCACCAAGATCATGCGATTTAACACACTTGGACTATTTTTTGTGGAGGTATGTTAAATCTCAAGTGTATGCCAATAAACCAGCTACGATTCAAGACCTTGAACGCAACTTTCGAGCGACTATAGCGGCCATACCAGCTGAAATGCTGCATCGAGTCATCAAAAATTGGATCGATCGTATTCACCAGTGCAAAAAAAGTCGTAGCGGTCATTTGAATGATATTTTGTTTTAATCATAAATAGCATAAAATTTCCTATCAAATAAAGCTATTGAACACGAAATTCAAACATATATTACATGTTTTATTTCAATTTCAAAACATATTGTTCTTATTGGGAAACCTCATATAAGAATATTGAAAACAAGTTGGATCAAATAATATTTTTCAGTTTTAAAATCATATTATAGAAAAATAATTCGTTACAGAGAGATAGAGAATAGGTACAATAACCTTACAAAAAATATTTACCTTAATTTTGTACATGCTTATTATTTTATGATATATAAATATTATTATTGCATTTTGCTAGAATATTGAATAGTCTTCATTGGATGTGGGCCAACTATAACAAAAGCTTCGTAAGCCAAACTTGCCAGCTTATAGGACATTTGAAAAGTTAAAGTCAGGTAGGGAAACTTTCTATCATATATTTAAGGATAATTTATTACTTTAATACTCCTTTTAATCATTGTTTAATTAAATAAATTGATACTATTTTTTATTTTAATATTAAGTTTATCCTTGAAGAAAGAAAGGGATTGAAACCTGATGTAATATTTATTACTTTGTAGCTGTTGTTGAAAAATTAACGAGGTATTCATGAACATTAATAACGTATTTCTGTGACCTAAACACAAAAGTAATAAGTATATAATCAATTTTTAAGTGTTTATAAGACATTTGTGTCTATTCAGAAGCAGGCAAATCAATAAGATTTCATATAAAAAAAACATTTTTAAAGTGGAATTTAAATCTATGACAGTCGTTTCAATAGACACGGGACACAGGAGGGGCAACCATCAATACAAGCCATTATAAAGTAAAATCCACCTAAACATTTTAAGTATTATGTTGACACTAAAAACGCAAAACGCTTATTTCTAAAAGTTATATTTGTGACGCTATATGTAGGGTTCTTTGCTCAATAATACGTTCTAATTTGTTTAACACGATCTTTCGGTTCACCGATCGCGTGAATCTTTCGCCTAATTACCCCTTTCAGGGGACTACCCCACTTCAAAGTGTCGTAAATAAAACATAATGTGTTATACGCTGTGACCGATTGAACCGATGTGCTTAGTGAAGTGTGTTCTCCGCCTAGCTTAACATGTAGAATAGTAATGCTTTGAAATATCACCTTTGTAGTAAAATTGTATAATTTGCTGCTTGTGATAGTTAAACGTACATATTTTTGCTAGCGCAAAAATTTTACTTTATAACTACATACATGCAAATGATTGTGTCAAGTTATTTAATTAATTAATGTATTAAATGTTGAAAATTCAGTATTTCAGTACTAGATTCAAAGCTTGATGATTGTCAATTTCATACTAATGAATTATATTAAATCTACAACACTTGTAACTACAATATTATAATTCCAAAAATATTAGTCATAAAATTTTCACTTAAAATCATAATGGATATTGGAAAGCGTATAATAATATTAAAACATATTTCAACGGCTGCTTGGCTGTGACAGGGTAATTGTTTTAAAAGCTGTAGCATATCAAATATACAACTGTACGTCTGTTAGTCCCTCAGTGAACAACGTAGGAGTTTCTTTTAAATATGTACGATAAGCATATAAACTGATTTAATTGCATTATACCAGTATTATACCATCGAGTTCCCAAACATGATAGTACATAAACTGACATATCAAAATACAACATATTTACATATAAATAAAAGGTTTTATAAATAGCATACACATATTATAATCATAGTAATAAATGTTTACTTTAATATAGGTATTAAAATACGCTAATTTGTTTATTTTCACGTTTAAACATACTATGAATGTAGTTAACAAAATAACATTTACAGAATTTTATAGCAGGATTATTTTATGGGTAATGAATTTATTTGCTACCGCCGTTAATTTAGAAAGTTTGTGTGGTTTAGCTTGTTTCGTAGAACTGACTTTATGCTGTTAAATAAAATATACCTTATTTCTGTAATTAATATTCTGAAAATATAAAGGTATGATGGACCAGTGCTTGATTGGAAAGTCTACGGTTGTGGGTTTGATATTCACTAAGGAAAGATAACATTAAAGAGAGTCTTGACTCTCCGTACCCTCTGGCTAACCCGCTGTACGTAAACCTGAAAAATGATTATATAATAATTTATTAAATAAACAATAAGTAATATAAAGTAGTATAATTTTGTTCATAGGTACACTTACACCCTTCCCTGTGAAATTTATATAAACCAGTATTGTAAAGCAAATATATAGTCAGATTACAAAGAAAATTTTTGCTATTCTTATTGGAGAAATTCACTTTGAAATACTACGATTTCAACTAATACCTTGTCATCTAGAAGTTGACCTTTCTGACATAGAAAGCTGCTGGCTTTAGAGCTCTAATACGATGACAACTCGGTGCTATCTACTTAAGCTCCAAAATATATTGCAGGATGTAGGATAACACAGTGCTTTTTATCTTGTCTTCGGTATAATACAAGTATATTTTAAATTAACTTAAAAAATTCCAATTACTGCTACGTTTTAATTTAATGTTTATTAAATTTTGAAGATCTGTTTTTATTAAATAATGTAAATATTTTTTTGCGAGATAAAATATACTTTGATAATAAATAAGTAATAATAAATAAGTAATATTTATTTATTTATTTAGAGTGTAAGGTAGAGCTCGTATATAAAATTAAAACCTTAAAGGTTTATAAATATTTATGTGCATATTTTATTGTTTCATTTTGGTGTACATTTATTAGTTTGCAAAATAATTTGATAGTAAAAATATTTTAAATTGTAAATTATATATTTAATAAGATTTTTGATTGTCGCGATTTTTATACATTTTAAATGAAACTATTTTAACCGGATTAACGGATTAGTCGTGTATATTTTGGTATTCGAAAATACAGTGTGCAGGTGTATATGAACTAGACTGTGACTGTGGCTTATCGTACACTGGCCAAACAAAGAGAAGCATTGGGGTTAGGGTGAAGGAACACATATCCGATGTCAAGAATGGGTGTGTATTGCAATCAGCTGTGTGTGAACATACAATGAATAAGTCCAACCACTACATCAAGTTTGATAAGCCACATATCCTCGCTAGGGAAAGTAGATATATTCCTAGAATGATCCGCGAGGCTATTGAAATTCAAAAACATCCAAATTTCAATAGAGAAAATTATTGGAAACTCTCTACCACCTGGGACCCACTTATAAAAAAATTAAAGTCTGAAATCCACCACACCAGAGACAAAGATACAGTCTTTAATTAAGGAACAAATAGCGGTAGTTTGATACAATTAATTTTTGTATTAACTGACGAATGCCACGTCAGTCTACCTGTGACCATGGACTACTGTAAAGTTTTTGAAACGTCTGGTATCCTTAAAAATATTTTCGGATACCGAAATATACGCGATTAATCCGATTAAAATAGTTTCATTAATATTATATATTTAGTGTCGTGCCTTTCCTCTTATAATAAGTCATTCCATCTTCCTTCTTTTGAGTATTATGCTCGTGCTTAATCAACGCAGACTGAGAAAAAATCTATACCGAAAATATTAATTTCCTTTATTATGTGTTCAATTAGTTACATTTAAAATACATTAGTGGCAACGATAGAACAACGTTATTCCATTTTTTTTTACCTGATACACTCTGACAGCTTTCAAATAGACAAGAAATTAAATAATATATAATAAAATAGACATTTTCCTCAAAGTTGAGTTACTAAGTATCACAATCGGTAACACCTTAGCCCCGAGTTCACAGGTAAAGAGCATGTAACGCGGTATTAAGCGGGTTGATGAGGGCAGAGCACGTTCATGAATTATTAACAGGCCGCGACTAGAGATGAGTCTGCTGCGGGTTCGTTTTTAGATGGCTTTGAGAGTAAAGCGTGGTACCGTGTATTTTATGCAATGAAACTCATTAGATGACGTCCAGTCGCGTGAAAGCTTTAATTTAAATATTAACACATATGTTGTACATACGTATGTAATAAATAAAACATTCAAATTAACACACGTAATGTTACATGTAAATAAGTTTTTATTTGTAATAATAGCGTCTAATATGAATGAAAATGGAAAGAAATTCTTGTATCTCATCGTTATGTCCCATCAAAAGATCAAGCGAAGTTAGGTCGAAGAATATTTTGGATAGTTGGATCTTAACACTAGCACCTAAGTTCTTTCAACTACATATTACGGGTACTTACTACATATGCACTTATATGACAAAAAGCGCGAAGTTGCCTAATATTAAACTTTTATATATAATTTGATGGCATGTTTCCGAATAAAAGTTGTAACAACTAATTCAACTACTTTTAAGCTATTATTCTTAAATATGTTTCTAATTAAAAAGCATTGTTGATAAGGTTTTTCAAAAATATACGTTTAATTCGCAATCTTGGGGAACTTAAAAATAGTAATTAATTAGAATATTTTCAAATACTATTTTTAAAATTATCTTATTAGTATAGCATAATTGATAAATAATGCACTGAGTAGGTGCTGAGTAACGCAAACTTTGTATATTTTTTCTTTATTTAAATTTAAGATTATATAAAAAATAGCTGTGGTTCAGATAATTTCAGTTTTAAGTTGACATATTTCTCTCACTTTATCGTTTTCCTAAGGCGTAATTTCGATTTTCTATAGAAAATGGGTGACTAGCGTGGACTTTAGTTTTTTTTATTTTAATTATATAATTTTAGTATGGATAATGTTCTCGTTGACAAAGCACGACGATAGAGGATGACAATTCATTAGTAATGTGAACATGTTAACATTGTGAAATTGGTAACAAACATAAAAAAAAACTATCTATGCTATATGACTATAAATGTCGATATTGTGTTCCTTCATGAAATGAATACATAGAGAATTTATAAAGTTAAATTTATTTGAAGTAAGCAAATTTACGAGGAAACCTAAATAGCTTCTATGATTATAGGATGTCAATAAATCTTTAAACTAAAAAAAAACAACATGCGGGCGCTGTAATGAATGGAAAATTCCAATTGGGACTCACATAATATATGTAAGCACTGCGTTCCGTATGACAACATTAGATTTTTTCTGGCTGGTCCCTGTGAACGCACGAGCCAACATTTCCAATTTCATATAGATTTTATGCATTCAGGTATTCAGGTCTTCGAATACGGAATACGAGAATTTGCCAGCCTTAATGTCTACGACGTCGACACGCTTTCTGTTAAATAATAAATAATAGAAGAAGTTACATCTTTGTTTGTAGTAGTAAAATTGCCAGTGCTAATTATAAGGTATCATTGCTTAATTATCTTTTCCAATAAATCTAAATGGATATGTAGACACCTATCGACAACACGTTATAAATTTTAGTAATAAAGCATTTTTATATTCTTGCAAAGCCCTTTTAAAGTCTGCACATCCGGAAACTAAAGTTTATAACTCCGATAGTTCAGAAAACCTTTATCTTTATGAATACTTAAAACAGTTTACTCAACGGACTGTAAAGGCGTTCTCCACAAACATTAGGTGCCCTCTCAAGCAATATACCTTATCGTATTTTAGTTTTAAACTTAAAAAGCTTTTTATACTTTTTTATGTAACTATATTTTTTCTATTTAATTATTATATTAATATTTAATTATTAATTTTCTTAGTACAATTAAATTTCAGAACCCTTTCTACTACACGCACTTCTAAAATTAGGAATGCATAGAAATGTTAAACCAACACCGTAATATGTTAACTACTAGATATGTTTTTATTAAATTTTATACTAAAACGTGAAGCTAAAAAAATTATATACTACGGCAGGACGAATTATATACAAAAAAATTATATCCATTTAAAAAACATTTTTGAAAAAAACGTATAAAAATTTGAACGCAGCGGGATTCGGACCCGCGTCTCTTGGATACCGTCCAAGCGCTCTGACCGCTAAGCCATGCGTTCTACTACCAGCTTATCGAAATTCTTATACGTTTTGTTACAACTTATTTATGTTGTTTATGTTGTTAATTATGCTATACTAATAAGTATTTTATACGTTTTTTTTAAATGTTTTCTAATCCTAAGTGTGGAATGACACTTTAAAAATAGTAAATATATCCATTTATTTCTTAGTAAAAATGAAAATGTGGATGGATGGACCTGACTACACGCGATCGTTATAGGTTGTAGGTCCACTTGAAAAAGACTATATTTCTTTATTTTTTTTCACTCAACAAAAAAAAGATTTAAAAACTATGCAGCTTGTAGTTATTTCCACAACACGCTACTTCCACACAAGAATTTTATAATAAGAACAAAATATGATCATAAAATACGATACGAAAATAGTGAATCTCATATGATAACTTAATGTCGCTTTATAACATCACCGTAGTCTTTGTGATAAATCTCGTTTGTTAGGTTTTCTGTAACATCTGCATCCGCCAGTCGTAGACCGTCCGGAGACCGCACGGGCGCGGGCGCTGGCTGCGGTCACGCTAAACCTATTTGCCGACTGACATTATCGGTGCGGCAAATTTTCTACAATCTCTTGTCCTTTTGTGACCGTAACTGGTCATGACATGTCAATTAAGTTATTCTGTGAATTCGCTAAATTTAATATGGGGTAGGTACGCATGGACGCAAGTCCTCAAGCGTTTCCTTTTGGAACATTGTTTCAGATCTTTGTCCCTTTTATGATTTAATTTTTGATATATTTTTTTTGTTTGTTTACACTAATGGTTTTGAATTACTAATTCAATATTTGGTTGTATTTATAATGAGTATTATATGTACTTGTCGAATTATTTTGTTATATATATGTATTTATAAAAAAAATCATTTATTAAGGCGTAAACTAAGTAGTAATGGATTTCTGTCTAAGTAAACTTACAATATACATGTCTGTGTTGAAATTACGTTATTGTTTTGTAATATTGTTTCATTGTCAAGCTTTGAAAGCTCAAATCACCATAAACATAGCTAACATGATTGTTATTAGTTTACTCGTCGACGTCAAACGGTCTTTCTTTAAAGATATTTGCCTGGTACAAATATAGTTTGGTATTGGGTATTTTGCTTATTTAAAAATAGTAGGAACATTTTTAAAACAATGCTTATACGAAATTTCATACATAAAAATTTATATAATGTTGTTTTTTAAAAGCACATAGAATTGCGTCACTATGTTACATGTTTTGGCCATTGCCAATATTAGAGAAATTGTGATTGATTGCTTTGTTAACCTCGATTGAAAAAAATCACACACATCTTATCGGCCAATCGAAATTTAATATACAAATATTTCAGTTTATTCCAATTTAAATAAGATATGGACGTTAATATCAATTAAAGATTACTAAAAACATCTCCTAAAAACACGTTTAATTTATTATGATTAAATATTAGTGTAGTTTAACGTAGGTGTTTGTTTTATTCCGTAACGGAAGCTTAAAGTAATTATAAACTATGTAATTTTTTTGTCTCAAATATAAACATGCTAATAAATGACTATGATAACATTATAAATGTAGTGGTTTTGGTAAGAGAGGATGTGCGACGCATCCGCCAGGCATCGTTGGTAAACGATGAGTGACATCTTATTTCCTCAATGCGGAGCCATGTGATGCCGGCACTACCGTAACGTGCATTATTCTGTTGAAAGTTAGCGGAAACCGCGGGGACGTGCTATTTTCAATAAAATTTCAGCCAAGTTTTTCCTCGACAATATTCTCATACAGGTATTTTGTATGCAACATTTTATTTAAATACTATACTAGCCGTACAATGGTATTATCGTACAATGATTTATTGGTCGTTTATTATTTATTATAAAACATTTTTGTATTCCTTTCTGTCAAAATTCATTCATTTAAAGTATATTTAGCTTTTGATCTTCAAATAAATAAGGTAGGCGTAGTAGCAGAATTATGACAAAAAATAATAAATTTAAAGTTCTAACCCTAAATAATGTCATTAAAAAAAAACGGGAAATTATATATAGCTTACGCGTACCGAAGAGGGGGTATGAGTACTAGAATCATTTTCTCCTATCGCACAAAATAAAAACCATTTTGAATGGTGAAGCCTGATGCCATGATTAAAAATAAACAAATAGTTATTAAATTTAAAAAGTAGGTATAAATTTCATTTTCCCTCATATGAACTTTGCACCCAGGATTATCGCATTATTGCTTCACGACAGTGTAAAGAACCTGCTTTAATCGAATAAATTTAGACAGCACAAGATAACAAAGTGTGTCTAATGATAGATATAAAATTAAACATCATAGGACGCGGTACCTGGAAGCTTAATGGTCGTGGAAAATGACTTTACAGTCCGTTAAGTAAGGTGTCGACGCTTTAAGTATTATATATATATATATAAATATTGGACTATAAAAATTTTTGTTAGCTTTATCATGAAGTGGATTTAAAGTAAATTTATATTATAAATATGATAATTGAATAAAATAAAAATGTGTTAATAATCGAATCAATTGTAAAAATATATAGGGGATAAAAATATATTTTTTATTACTTCAAATTTAAAATTATACTTAGCAATTAATTTGTTGCATGGTTTTTTTTATTAACTATTATATCTAATATCATTGTCTGTTGATTATTTTTACCAATATTATAAAAGAACAATTGTGAAATTGATAAAAATACCTAACCGTATTAGATTTTTGTTAAATAAGTTAAAATTATAGCAAGTTAATATGTTAATGTCGAAAATTATGTAATGTTTTTGTTAAATTATTTATACTATATGCTGGTGTCATTTCAAATGTGAGACCAAAGCGTCCTAAGACCGGGTATAATGCCCGGTCGACGACGATATATACGTTGTGCCTCTGTCCTGGTTATCTCTTTGACTTTTAGCTTCAGGTAAAAGACAACGAAACAATCGTAGGCGTATGAGAGACGTGACGCAGCAGCGAATTTGGCCGATATATCGGCTGCCTCATTGCCTTCTAGGCCATTGTGGGACTTGACTCCTTGACCCCTTCCCTATCCCTCAACTGAAGCAAACTTTTATGGATGGAGTGACTAAATAGATGGGTGTTATTGTTGTCGGAAATGGCTTGTAAGCCTGAAAGAGAATCTGGCATACTATAGTAACTTTCTCATTACACGGAGAATTAGATTATATTTCAAATGGCAAGTAGCCAACACTAACATAGAGAAACAAAGCAGGAGAAAATTTATCTAGGTACGGATACAGGGCGAACGTGTATCATTTCAGTATAATTGCTAATACGGCAGCTGACCGCTAATCGGTCTCTGCCTCTCCGAACTCGACATCGGCCGCTACGAACTCATTAAGAAACATATTAATTTTTCACGTTCATTTTTCTATGACTTATTGAACTTTTTTAAGTTTTAAAATGTTTTTAAATTACTTAAGTCCTTTGTTAATGAACTCTTGTATTATAATATTCAACTCAATGTCATAAAAACGATGAAAATTTAACATAAAACACAACGAAATTTTATATTTACTTATACTAGTAAAATATATACATAATGTGTAATAGTATTAAATTTAAAACAACGTAAATTTGAAATAACGAACACGCTTAGCTGGTTTAGACAAGTTGAGAGCTTAAGAGATGAAAGGTTAGGCTAAGTTAAAAATATATCTGATGCAAAAGTAAGCGTAAGAGAGGCTCGGTTGACTTTCGTGGACGTGAAAAATGGACCGTAGTGTTCGACGCTCCGATTTCTCTGATGCCATTTGTAATAAAGGAAGAAGTGACACGTATTTATTACTGTTGTGACAATTATTATCGCACACAGATTAAGTAACAAATGCAAGATTAAAAACATTGTAGGTTCAATCTAACCGATTAGAAATACAAATAAGCAAACATTTAGCATCAACTTTGTTTTAGTACATTATGCATTCGATAGTGAATTGTGGGTGAAGCACAATTAAGCGCGAGATTGAATTCAGTTGAGGTAAATTAAACTGGTTAAACAGCATATGTAGAGCAACGTACGATTGCACTATTTCTACGTTCGAACAATGACTAAGTAATTTACTTTATTAATTATTATATAATTGAAGGTTTTGGGCTATTACAAATACATTAAGCTGATGTAAGTATTGGGAGAATTTTATTTTATTATATATTTTAAGTATAACTATAAACACAATTTACATAGCAAGAAAGGCATAATAAAAAAAGTACATTCTACGTCTATTATGGAAATAATTGCGTATTACAAATTCTTAGAAAACTATTGATTTCAATAACTGATAGTAGTTGCAAGACATTCTATTCATGAAGAGCGCGTACTTAGCAATTCTGTAGATTACATTTTCCATTACGCCAAATATGATAATCATTTAAATTATTGCACTTATTTATTAGAAACTCGCGGTCCGCTTACGGCTTTGCCTGCATGAACTTCATGCTATAGTTATATTCGCCCGCGTTTTCGTTTAAACTACAGATTCCTAAAGATTTACAATTCTATTGGATTTAAATTTTAAATTTATTTGAAAAATTTATACAGATCAATAAATATTATTTAAAAAAAATATATAATAAATAACTACTCTAAATTGTACGTATGAAAAAAATAAAAAAGGTTGTGCCCCGAATTGTTGAAGCCCAATCAACCCCTCAAACTATACCGTAACGTTAATAAAGTCCACGACGGGTGACATAGCATGCAACAAACTTATTATTTGCGTTTAGTTAAGTAAGTCTGGGGATCGAGCCGCAAAATTAAGTTTATTTTTTAGTATATTTACCATTTTTTTACACACATGGTAATCAGCCCTATATACCTTTCTAGGATAAAAATATACCCAGTCCAGTGCCCAGGATGATGTAATATAATTATACAAAGTTTTATTATAATCAAACCAGTAGTTTTAGTGTAAAGCTTTAGCAAATAAACAGATAGACAGACAGACGGACGGACGGAGGGACGCACTGACAAAACAGGACTTACACTTCTGCAGTTTTATTATATTTATAGAATTTAGTATAATTATTGTGGACTTTAGACTATGTTACCTCTATTTTAATAATTTGCTTGTTTTTATTTGGCCTAAATTCATTATATTCAATTATAAATATACATTATAAGCACCTTAAATTTTGATTTTCCTTTATTAGCTCCTATTTTCCCTAAAACCAGTAAGCCAGCAAGTTCTAATAGTGTAAATATTTTACCTCTTCGGTAAATCTTCTCTACAGAATGGCTTAAAGCGCAACTAATTCGAAGGTAACATAATAATTAAGTCTCCGATGGAAGCACCGGAACATAAAGCCAAGGTTTAACTGCGGCCAGCTGCGCCACGGGAATTGTAAGCGTTCGATTAATAATTCTTATGTTTCTATGAACCGGATTTTGTTTTATTCTCCTAAAGCTATTGTATATGATATTAAATGGACATACAATGTTTTTACTATTTACTCCAGACCAATCGTCTTGCCATAACAAATATAAATAAAGAGAATATATTTTGCGTAAATTATATTTTGCTCACGATTAATATTGTTTTAAAGAAATAACACAAGTTCCAATTTTCGCCTACTTATAGTTAGGTACATGACATAGAATTGTAATTTTTCTTCTCAAATGAAGTAAGTAACATTTCCATATGCAATTTTAAGAAGCAGTAACCAGGTGAATGACGATCCCTAATGAACCAGAAAAACATTGACATGTTCTTTAAAAATACACTTGTAGTATGAAGAAGTGTAGAAATAATAATAAAATAAATATAACACGTTCACCTTTTACTTATGTATACAGTGACATACAACAAGGTATTACGTTATTAATGTGTCTGCTATTGGAACATTCGCATTTCTTTGTATATATTTCTGAACAGTAAGTTGTCAGAAACAATTCTGAACAGTAAGTATCAAGACATCCGTTGACTGCTTTACCCACACAATCGAGACATTGTGTTGAGTATCAAACTCAACGCCACGCTTTGTCTTACCAGAGCGAAGAAATAAAAATAAGTAGTAAAAAATATAAAAATGAATAAAATAAGGGATATAGGAAGTAGTATTACAGTACATTTATTAAGACTTAATATTTATCTGATAGTGTCACTTTAAAGAACATTTTAGACACTAGTAAGAATAGCCGCCTTTCACATATTTTCCTCTTCTATTGTACGGTCTTTTCTATTTCACATTTTTTCTTTAAGTATTTCACAAAGCCAGTTATGACGTTCTGTGTTTACTTTGTCCTAGTTTCTTTCTTGTTAGTATATTTTGTGTATTCTACGATTGGAATCTAAAATTCTTATATATTTGTTTGCAAAATTTGAAATTGTTAATATAATAAATTATGTATATATTGCACTTATATTTTGTATGATATTAATATATAAGATATTATCTTAATAATAGAAAAATACTTTGGAGCCAATTTTTTATTTATGCTGAAATGCTATATTTAAATGAAGAAAACGTTAAAGAAAACTATTATTTATTCTGATAAAGGACTAAAAATAAATTCAATTAAAAATAGTACGTAGATATTTAGATATTTATTACGTACATTTATATAGTTTAATATTCCTTGTAAAGACAACGCGTATTTTAACGTGTAAAATGGATCAAAAATAAATAATGTTTGTAATTATGTGAAGGAAAAAATGAAAAAAAGACAAATATAAAAAAAAAAACAATATACTGTGTAAGAATATTTAATCAAGCATGAAAATTTAATATAAATTTGTAGTAGCTATAAGCTTGGAAGAGCAATAGTAATTTGATTAGGATTCAATTACGAATACTAAAGTTTTCGCGAAGTTACAAATTTATGTAACTTTTGATCGTAGCAACGTTAGTTTGCTTTTAAAGGAAACACACTTTATTTTATAGTTTATTATATAATTTACATTTTAGTGTTAAAATACAACTTTGTATGACATTTTCTACCATATACATTATTATAGATCAAATACTTAAACTATAATGCCGTTGCCATGTGACTACAATATTAAAGTACTTTTAAATTACAATTTTATATTTTAAATAATTCAGACGTTACTAAAATATTTTGCATTCCTGATTTCTATACATTTTAAATGAATCTATATTATTTTAATCAAATTAATTGCGTGTTTACACAGCTAACCCCTGAGACCACGGGCTACTGTGAATTGTTCGATACGTTGGGTTTATTAAAATGTTTTTTGGAATACTAAAATATATACGATTGATTAAGTTAAAATGAACTTGTCATTTTAACTTGCAAATGATAAGTAATTTATTAAGTAGTTAAATATTAAATTTAAAAAATGTTTATGTTAAACAAACAAGCCACAAGCCATCATTTCAAAGATGTAAATTGTAAATTATATATAAATTATAGTTAAAATTGTATCACTTGTTATGTCAAACTAAATTTTGATATAATTATTTACTTTTACGAAGAAACTGTAAAGTACACGGCTAAAAATATTTTTTTTCATTATTTTTATAATTCTATGACAGACTACGAAAACTACGAAGCTGAATCATGTAAAAGTTATTTTAGGCAAATATCACTTTCTATGGAATGTGAAATCTGTAATATCTAGGTATATTTCAGCTAAAATCACTTTAAAAGCCTGAATGACAACCTATTATAAATTTAAACAATAATACAATGTAGTATAATAGAAAGCATTGATACAAAACAGATAATAAAACCTCATCAGGGAACGTAATATAGAGCACAACACGTAAATTATGACGCTCCAGTGAACATTGAAAAAAGACAATAGGAGAGAGGCGAGCTTTATCCAATAATAATTCTCACTTGCATCTTTCGTCGCATCATCTGATATTGAATATGGATAAAGTAAATTACACTCAGAGGTGGTCATTCGGCCATCGCAGACTCACTGATAAGAGGATTACTACTTATAATTAGTTCACTCTATTCAATGGATGGAGAGATTGCTTTTAGTTATCTCTCGGATTTAATGCTAATTAATCATTCTTTTTTTTCTAAGAACTATTTTAATCTAAATCAGGGTATAAAATAAATGAAAGTTATGTTAGGATTAGGTCTAGGATGTTTTTAATTGTAAATTATTATATGAATCTTCTATGGTACTGAGGAAATATGTAGAGATGTATCAGGCAGTTGTAGTTAATTATTTGAATATGTAAAAATATTTAATTATTAATATATATGGTAAATATATAATTTTATATTTAATCATCATAAAGTTAACGTATTAAGAAAGTGATTTGACTAATTGTAAAAACATATACAAGGGTAGAAATATTGTGCAGAAAATTATTATTATTTGTTGAGACTGGAGTCAGTCTGAAGGTTAATGTGCGTAGCGTTGATATTATTCTAAATTGTAATTTTAAAATATTATTTATATTTTAAATGTATTTAAATATACTATAGTATTTTATGTTTTATGGTTGTAATATAATATTGCTACTTGTTTTATATTATTGTGTAACTAGTAAATTAAGTTATATTTTGTTGAGATACCCTATTGTAAAATTATGTTTGAAAAGAGCAACTGCTGAGTTTTTCGCCAGCTCTTCTCAGCAGGAAGTACTTTCCGATGGTAGCGATGGTAGTAAGATTCACAATATGGAAATATAAATTATTAGATTAATTTAATTTGAATAATTTTAGTCTATCCTAATAATACATATTGACAAAAAAAATATATAAATATTAATGCTATACATTACTTAATAATATTTAATTCAGTTTTAAACACGTCATGTTTTGGTCTTATGAATTTTAGACAAGTATTTCTTTAGTTTTGAGAAACGGGGATAATTGTGGGTATAAACTTGTCACTAGAAATTGTCTGTTGAAAGGCACAAATACCTTTAGAACAAACCTTACCTATATGTTTTCAAACAATACAACCTCTATGTTATGGCAAGCGGGAAAATTGATAACTTTACACCCAAATGAATATACTCTAACTAACCGCTTGCTCCCCATGTAATAATACCGCATGTAATAAAATGCTTGCCATCAACGTTTAAAGTATAATAGGACTCATTTTACTAATTTTAAAATGTTATTCCACATTTCAGATTAGAATTTTTTTTAAAAACGTATAAAATTTCAACGCAGCGGGACTTGAATTCTAATAAATTTTAAAAAATGTTTTATAATGAGACCCATTAACAAAGGTAATATCATGCAATCACTAAGATACATAGATAGATATCTAAAAAATAACAATTTATAAAGATCTAGAAAACAATTCTAAAAAATATATCCGTTCAATTGGTAATACAATTGACAAGCGAATTTGACTATCGTCAACTAACAAGATGCTATTACGAAACTCGGAACAAAGAACCTTGCATATGAACGTTTTTACCCTGCAGCCAGGTGTAAAGAATCGTCTAACTGACTGGGCACTGTTAGAGCCAAACGCTGACATGTTTCCAACTAACACAATTACAGCTTCGAGGGCCAACAATCTACAGTCAATTCAATTAACATCAGCGTTTAAGGCTATATCCATATGTACCCTTTGTTTGCGCGAATATGTTACGATATGTTTGTCGAATGAATGTGGAGTTTATTGACTTATATTTAAGATCTTATATTTTTTTCGTTTTAACTGTTAAGTAAGTCAAAGGGTGTGGTAGTCAATTTTTACTACATTTAAAAACGAAATTTAAATATTTCTTCGTTTTTCATTTATCTATATAATTAGTAGTTTAGTATAACTATTAATTATAATCATTATGATTAATATAAATTAATTTTATAAAAGCTATGATTTTAGCTCAACATTTGAAGGTGTGAGAATTGGAAATCACAGTGATAGAGCACCAGCTGTTTTTACTGTTCAACCCGCAAAGTTACTAAGCCTTTTTATTTTATAAAATACTCATACGGTAATTTAGTAATGAGAATAAGTTTAATAATTCAAGCACATTTCTACCTTAACACGACTAATTAATCTAGAAGTAAGCTCGAAAATGTGAAAATTACCAACTAAGGTTTAAGTTAATTTATCGTGTTCTGTGCATCAACCTCACATTGTGAGCTACGGAGAGAAATTTTAAGTTAAGTACTTCTTCGTTAATCACTGTTGAATACAGGAGTTGTATAATGGAACTTCACTAGCGGTTCGTTGTAATTTTTAGTAACTCGTAATCTTTTACTAAAGTAATACAAATTAAAGGCGCAATCATAAATTTATTAAGAGTCAAATATTAAAATTAGCAAAAACAAACTGTAATGTACTAATGTAATGTACTATATATAAAGTACTACTGGTGTATTATACTAGTTTATCCTCATTATGTTATATTGGTTCGATCTAAATTAGGAGAAATTATTAAGTATATTAAAATTATTTTTATTTTACCTCTTTAGTAGACAGATACATAACGTGGCGTAATGTATAACGCAATGTCTCGATTTCGAGAAAATGAAAAAGGAGTGTCTTTTTTACGTTAAGGTTGTTAATTAGTGATTTGTAAATCTACTTCATATATACTTACATTTTAAATAAGTTGGGCTTTCATATATATATTTGTAGAAGTCAACCAAACAAGAAGAGAGAATGTAAGTGTTATTTTTACAGGTTAGTAAATTAGAATAATATGAAGTAGAATTACAATCTAAACGACGTCATGTATATTTTCAAAGTTTTTGATTTTTTAGCAGTACATAGCAGCAAGAAATCATCATATTAAATATTTCATTAGTTTAAAAAAGAAGGTTACTTTAAAATATTAGATAAATCTGTACAGGTTTTATTATATTACAGGTTATTTAAACCATGCTTGTTATACATTTCTGTTTTTCTCGTTTGGTAATCAATGGCTTAGCAATAATATAAAAAAGTTTATGCACAGTAGCTTACTAAATTTAAGTACTGTAAGTGTACAATTATAATAAATCGTTAATCCATAACAAACTGCATATCAGGTTAGTCGACGTTAACCTAATGTCAACACAACACTTTGTCGATTGTTTACTGGCCGAAATAGTACCATTGCGTTTTGAATGTCAAGCTTATCGTATCAGAGCGTAGAAATGACAATAAATTTTGAACGAACCAACAACTAATCACGTTTGCAGTAAGATGATGTCCCACGGCACCTTATGACCTCATCTTTTTAAATTTCAAACTGATGCGTTACTCACTTAGTGACACTGCCGAAACTTAACGGAATAGGTTAAGGGCTTGGAGGACTAAGAGATGATTCCCCGAATTGTTACAAAAACGGGAGAACGAATGTTAGGAATTTTACGTATTGTTAATGAGATTATGCGCAAGACCTTTTAATTATGTTTTGACATATATATCATGATATTAGGAATATCGATCGATTTAAATTATCTATTTCATATCATACTGTTCAGGTTTATCATTTGCAAGTAGAAATCGAGTTAATTGCATCAATTATGTGTAGATCGGCTTTAAAAGCTGATGTTTATTAAATTTCCTCTAGACTGCTTTCTCTGAAGAACTGCACTTAAGCACTTGCAACGACTTTTTATATTTAATTTTAGTCTGTATTATATTTTCTATTGTGGCTGAAATGAAATGAAAAATACTGTAACGATACTATGTAAATATATAATATATATTTTATATAAATAATTTAATAATAATGTTAAATATTATTTTACCTATATAATATTTTTAAGTAATAATAACATAGTAAATAATATTATTTTTATTAAATATAATTATGTCGAAATGAATTACTGGTAGTCTAGAAAGATGCATTTGATTTTTAAAAAAAGAAGTCATGAACGGAAAAGGAGAAGGCTTGAGGCTTGAATAGAAATAATAGAAATAAGTTAGAAGTTAATGTAATAACAATATTTAATAACGGAAATACATAGAAAGATAATTATTATTGTTTTGGTGGCATTCGTGGTCGGTAAGATTTGCTTTTGTATTATATAAAGAATTTGTTCGTTAGTTCTTTCTCTATTATTAATATAAAAGTAACATTAAATGAAATTTAAATTATTATTAATAAAGTAAAATAATTATATTAAATATATTACAGGATAAATTTCATATATCTCTTAGAATGTACATTCTAAGAAGTATGTGACAGTCGTAATATAAATATACTAAAGCGTCTGCTATAATTGAATTTGGTGAACTACTGTAAGCGATGCTTGTATGGCGTGGCGCGTTGATATAACTCGCGACACGCGACTGTCGGGGTTCGGTGAGTGTTACAGCTTATTGATAACGAACTGATATCGATGAAGCAACCCAATGTTGCTTGGCGCCACTGAGGCTGCTATAGTTGGTTTAGGTGAACCACTATGGCGATGTTGGTTGGTTGAATCAAGTCTGTTGCTATCTCGCGTTGCTGTGATGTTTATATGGCGTTGGATGTTGATATTGCTTATGACATGCGACTGTCGGGGTTTGGTGAGCTTTATAGCTTGCTAATGACTAATGTCGGTGCTCCGACTTGTATCTTCTTTGATGTTGTCTTGTGTTGCACATGCGATACCTGTGCGGCGACGGACATAGTTTAACTATTTCTATGTCATATGTAATGGTGTTCGACTGTTTGTCTAGCGCCTTTTTTGGTGATAAACGCATAACCGAGTTTAATTGTGAGTTATGACAAACGGTTGCTACGTATGTGCGTGCGTGCCTGCGTGAATATAACAATCGCCTGCCTAGCGGTTGTGGATCTAAACTAATATGCGAACCGTTAAATAATGTGGGTCTGGCAGGCCAATCGACGTATCATCAATTTATATTGGTCTCACAAACCAAGCCACGGATTTTATTGGTATCACAAACCAATCTATGACATATAAGGGTCTAACAAACCAATCTACGACATTCGATGGTCTAAAGAACCAATCTACAACAAACAATGGTCTAAAGAACCAATCTATGATATACAATGGTCTACCGAACCAAATTATAATTTATAATCGCAGGCATAATATATTGGTCTCACAAACCAATTCTTAAAATTTTATGCTAAAATTCTAGCGAGAAGAATGCAAGAGAGATCCGACAGGCTTTTGGGTGGCCCAAGAAGGATTTAGATCTGGAAGAGGGTGCATGGGTCAGGTCTTTTCTTTTCACATGATCATGGAAAATTTTTTGGGTGTAAAACAGAAGATTTTCTGTGCTTTTGTGGATTTCGAAAAGGCATTTGACAGGGTTGTAAAAGAGAAGTTATGGAAGATACTGCCCCGGTATAATGTGAATGGACCCTTGTTGCAGGCTGTAAAATCTCTTTATCTTTGTATACAAGTAGGAGCTCGCATATCACCTCAGTTTGATATTCAATCGGGTATCAAACAGGGCTGTGCCATGTCATCTTGGCTGTTCAATTTGTATTTGGACAGTTGTCTCCAAGGAGTGAAAGATAGTGTCATAGGAATGAAAGTTGATGATTTGACAGTTAACTGTTTGTTGTACGCAGATGATGCAGTGTTAATTGCATCACCAGAATGCGAGTTACAGGTATCACTCTGAAAAAAGGGTGTGAAGGTAATTGTTAGGGTAAATAGAAAGATATTAGAACAACTGAATGAGGTGGTATACCTAGGAAGTATGTTTAGTAGAGATCGAAGATACAAAATGGATGTGGATTTACATACACGTATTACTGCTAACAAGGTTAATAGTGCTCGTGCATTGTTGCGACACCGAAACGTCAGCTTACCTGCAGGTTTTCCTGTTCACAATGCATTACTGATACCGACGTTGTTATACAACAGCGAAACGTGAGTGTGTCAAAAGAAGAATGAAAGAAATATGAATGCAGTAGAGATGAGATCTCTTCGTCGGATATGCGGAGTTAGTTTAGCTGAACGTATATGCAGCGAGGAGATACGCAGAACGGCAGCAGGTGTAAGTGCGAATGTCATAAAAGAATGAAGAGGAACGTTCTCAGGTTTTTTGGACACGTTGAAAGAATGAGCGGTAAGAAAGATTTATGAAGCCAATGTGTGTGGTACGAGAGGTCGGGGGAGACCTTGGTTATCCTTCGAAAACACAGTATCGAAGATACTGGAGGAAGGTCACGTAAAAAGCATGAGGCTCCCTGAAGGGCGTGTATGAAGAGGATAATGACTGTGGATGAGGCAAAAGAAGTATGCAGGGACCGTAGCGTTTGAAGCTCCGTGCTCTCTGACTACCTTGCAAGGGATAAAGCGTGAAGCTTTATTAAAATTTTAAGTATCGCAATATATATATAAAAGCATGTTAAATATAAACCTCATTGAGGGGTCCTTACAGGACAGAACAGAACACGGACAGAACAAATGATTAATAATTGTTTGTTCGCAAAGGCATAGTAACATATACGTTCGTCGATGAATAGGTAGGTATTAGCATTTCGTGACAATGTTGCCTCTGAATCTCTAAAAAATCTTAAGCTATTGCGAACACAACGATAGTGGGTTCTAACTGCAAGACGTATCATGTGCCGTAGTAGTATTGAATAAGTATATTTTAACGTATTTTTAGAGTGAGGGGGGGGATTAGATAACCGTTACAATATGTATGTAATATTTAGCAAGAAATAACGATTTATTTGTAATTTTTTTAGCATCACGCTTTTTATCCCGCATAGCATGGTAGACAGAAAGTATCTCAAGTCTGTCAAGACACTCCATACTTCGCATTCCACCGAATTTGAGACATTGCGTGTTGCGTGTGGTGTAATTCAACGCAGCGCTTTATCTTACTAGAGCGAGGAAGAGGAAATAATTTAAATATAATCACTCCCTCTTAGTGGGTTCGAATCCACAACCCATCGCGTTTACAGTCCGACGCAGTCAGTTCTAGAGATTTTATTACTATCTATTTAATTATTTCACTAAGAACGTTCAAAATATTATGCAGTTTTAAGTTAATATTTTATAAGTATTCTACTTCATTTCTTAGTATTCAAGTGAAATATGCTGCGTAATGCAGTGATCACTAGATGTATTGATATGCCGCGCAATTCGGTGATCACTAGACGAATTAAAATGAAATATACAGTGATCACAATGCGGTGATCACTAGATGTTTGAATTGAAATATGTTGCATATTTTGTATTTTGTAGGCAAATAATAGTAATATAAATATAATTATGAAAAAATATGTGCTCAAATAAAATATGATTAAAGTGAAATTTCTAAAGGATGATGAAGTAAATGATAAGGAATTTATTAGTTATAATAATGTTTAAAATTACTATAAATGAGTTAGATTATTTTATTTTATTCTCTACTACATTATCTAAAGTAGGAAATACTCGTGTCTCACTATAACTTTCTCACTCTTTTGTATGACGAATAGATCTTTGTGTTTGTCTTTCTTGCGTAACGCTTTTTCGTTTCATTGAGTTTCAAATCACATTCGATTCTAAGAACGTTTTCTTAAAAAGGAGGGTAGGATTTTTTAAATGACATCCCCTTTATTTACAAGTATTTACGACTAATATACAATGTAACAAGTTACTAAATACCTTTGTTACTATTTTTTTTTTGAATATTCAATGTTTCTTATTTATATTTAATTACGCTAACAGATCGACTTTCCTTCTTTTATATATATATATTTTATATATATATATATATATATATATATATATATATATATATATATATATATATTATTATATTGCTGATTTAGGGTTTATTACTTAATTTACTGCCAATTTCAGAAATTATTAGATAATATCTGAAAAATAACTTATGTCAAATTAAGTAATATATCAGATTTTTATTTCAAAATGATCCACTTTTTTTATACATTTATACACTTTTATACACTTTTTTTATACGATTTTAAGTTTAATGTTTGTCAAGATAATTAAAAAAATTGTAAAATATATTATATCAAAATTATATATCGAAAAATTAATGTCAGGAAAAATAAGATCGCAAAATTATTAATATAATATGGTCATTGACTTTTACTCACTCCTTATGATCACTGTAATTGGCCATCATATTTAATTTGAAACATCTAGAGATCACCGCATCGAGCAGCATATTTCACTTTAAATATCTAAAGATAATTTCTTTGCACAACATATTTCACTTTAATGCTGGAAAATCAAGAAGAATACTTATAATATATTAACTTAAAACAAGAACTTAAAAGTGCATAATACATTGAACGTTTTTCGTGAAATAATAAAATAGTTAGTGAAATAATCTCGAGCTATACAAACAAATGTCAAAATTTCAATAATTTTTAAAAATGATACGTAATATATATAAATTAATATTTAACTATATTGTTCAAATATTTCAATTTATTTCATCAATGATTTATCGTCGCATCAAAGCAGTCAGAGCACCGTTATCCCTGATATCGGCAGCAATAAGCCTTTCCACATCCATTTTGTATCTTTCATCTCTAATAAACATACTTTTCAAATATACCACCTCATTCACTTTTTTTAACAAATAATGCAAGCCAGGTTTAAACAAACAAGTTGTACCTAACACTAACTACTATTCTAGTCAAGTCTAGAAAGTCTATTATTATACAATTAACTTCTTTTAAAATATAAATAATAAGACCAAATGCTGCCCCCTTGTTATTAATGTTTAGGACTAATATATAGTAACCTATTTATAAATAAATAATCTTTCAACCCTTATTTCATCCCTTTATGCATAGGTTACTCCACAAACTCTGAATATTATATTTTCACATTTTTAATGGGTAACCCAAACATAAAAGTGCATGCCTGTAATATCAAAATTGATGGACTTTGACACAAATCTACAACCCTCATTTCAACCCCTTGGGAGATGAGTTTCAAAAAATTCTTTCTTAGTGAGCGTCTAGGCTGTATAAATCCACCGACCAAAAATTAGCCCTCCAACTTCAATAGTTTAGGCTCAGCGATGATGAATTACATTAACAAAAGATATAATAAACACTAAATGTATACAAATCTCACAATTATTAGTATTCTTTACAAAAATGGTAAAAAAATTGACGATAACATGGAGAGTTTATTTTGGGAACTTGAGAACTTGGGAAATTCTACGTAAATGGTTCAAATTTATAAAATGCTTTGAATTTTTAAACCATATTCTTTGTGTTTTTATAGTTTTCAATTATTCCATGTTTAGACCAGTAAAAATGTAAAATTTTACTGTTATATAGCATTTCTCTGGGACATTGGTGAATTCAGTGTAATAATAATTTGTTTTATTATTTTGTTTCTGATTTTCAAAAGAGAAGATACTTCTTATATTCGCAATGTTTTTACACATCTTTCCTGCGGAGCAGAGTAATAAGAGGACACAGTGCTAGGACTAAATGACGGCCAGCCCTCATCTGTGATGAAGTCGGAACGTTAGTTTTTAACCAAGATTGGGTCCGATCAAGCTTTTTGACTCGACGTCAAATCTCTTTGAATGGATCATTCTTAGTTATAGTACATTGTGCTATTAAGGGACTTAACCACTTTATTATAAATGATATCTTAATACACTTGTGCCGATATTTTGTTAATATTTTCACAAAATAATTCAGTTCAGTTTCAGTTTAGTCTCATAAATACAAAGTTTTCAATAGATACATATATTTGTGTACTAGGGCTGGCAATGTGTATTTCACTTTAGCCATATTCAATATCAATGATGCGACGAGGGCAAATAGAGCGGCTCGAATAGGAAATTTTATTTGATAAAGCTCGCTTACTCTCATAGACTTATTTTCTATGCTTCTATACTTGTTCTTTCTTTAGTGTTCAGTGGAGTGTCATAATTTTCGTTTTATGTTCAACTTCATTTCGTTTATTGCTTCATTTAGAACATTGTAACTGTATTCTAATGACATTTTTGATGAAGTAAAATTTACTACTAGCGCCGTTGACGCGTAGAATATGCGTTAACTTAACAATGTGTAGATACACTCACAAATTATATTATGCGTACCTCATTTATACAAAAGAATATGTGTCAAACATATGTGTAATTTTTATCTTATTAATTAATATATTTCTAATGTATATTGCACTTCATATAAACTGTAACTATCATAAATTTTTTATCCCGTATCTGTATAATTTTCTTAAAAAGAGGTTGAAAGATTTTTTCTCGTGGGTTAGTATATAGATTATTTGATTAAAAAAATAATAATTTTAAATGAGTAAACGGATGATAAGTTTTATAATATGGTAAATGTTATAAGTCAAACTTTAAACATGTCAAGGTAATATTCAAATTGACTATAAACACAAGTATTAAACAATATAGTGACAACTACGAAACTTACATATACATACAAAAATAAAAAAAAGAAAAGTAAATTAAAATTTTGTATTCAAATACATATAACAAGATTATAAAAATTCTAAAACTACAAAAGAAATTACCTTTTTATTTTAACGCGTGATACAGAAAAACTACTAGTATCCGATTGCTTTATTGACCATTCATTCGTATCTGAAATCTAAAACAAATATACTGGAATAGTGAAATAAACGGGGACGTATATCAATTGAATAGAAGTATACATATTCTGGTCACGTAGACGTGCGGCGCTGTAGACAAATACGTAGCCGGCGCCGGCACTTATTTGCTCGCTAATTTTGTTACTTTCCTCAATTTGAAAAGATTTATCCTATTATATAACGCTAGAATGGTTCTATTTTCTAACGTTTCATGTTAAATTTAGAATGAAGGAGAATTGTAACAAGTTGTTATTTATTTATTGGTATCTCATATATTATTATCTATATATGTAATCAAAACTGTAGGAGGGTAAATTCTGGCCATTGAAAATGTTAAAAAAATAATTAGAAATTTTATAAGATAAATATTAAACATTTTTTTGTCTGTGCAAGTAATAATTTTTTATCATATGCTACGTCCCCGCAGTGGAGTTCATTGACGTTGACTGTTGATGCGGACAGACGTGTCGAGCAGGAAGCGTTATATCTTGTTGATATTTTATAAATTATATACCTTCTACTTTTAACTTTGAACCATGCTTTTCAATGCGATATATTTTGCTTCTTTTATATATGGTAAGTACAGTTTAGAATTATTTATTTATTTTTTTTTATACTAGCGGCTAAGTCGCGAGTGGGTACTCGCGACGTAGCCGCCGTGAAATACACGATTATATCTATATCATTTTTAAACCCACCCGTGATCTCTATAAGATTATAAATTTATTCAAATTTATAGTATTCTTCATTTGTCACCCTGTTTTTTATCCAAAACCATTATAGATTTTATCATATATATACATATATCTGAGATAAATATGTCTACAGAACTCAAACGTACATAAAAAAAATTAAAACTAATTATTTAAATAGCAAAATATAGTATTTTTGTTTACTAATTACTATTACATATTAAAGTTTAAATAAAAGAGAATTTCTCATATATTCTTTGAAAAACGAGTGAAGCTCGAAGAAGGCATAATATATTATTGAAATAGTTATATTTTATTTCTTAATTTTAACTCTGCAGTCCAGTCTTAGCTTCAATTTAATTTACTAACCTAAATGTAAGTATTTAATTAAGCTCTTTTAACATAATATATGTTTTGAATTCTCTAGGGTAACGCTATGATGGGCATTGTATATATAATGTACGAATTAATTTGAAATTCTTACATAAAATATATTTAAATATTATTATTAAAATATTATGCGAATTGACATTATGAATTCAAATTAATTTTTAATAAGTTATAATAAGCCGCCGATAGAGGAGATATTATTAAAAAAATTGAAAAATTTTAGAAAGAATTATTATGATACACACAAAGACACGCCCCTACACTTTGTTTTAATTTTTTGAACTTACTAAATAATAATCTTTAAAGCTTTTACATGTAGTTGCTAACTAATGAATAAATATAATATATATTTTGGCTTGTGTCCATTCAGAGAGAGGTTGGCATATAAAATCAGGCCCAAAAATAACTTTCCATTTTTTACTATTTACAATAATGCAAAAATTCTGAGATAAATATAATATACTTGGCTTGAGCGTCTCTGGTTTCTATAGATTTCAAGTTTAAATTTGTAGTGGTTTATTAATAAGAGTATCTATAAGTAGTTTTATAACTACATAAAATTATAAATTTTACCAAAGCCTGTGACTTAAGCGAGAACGCGGGCAAGCGAAGAAAGAACAAGAAAAGAGAATGATAGATAAGTGGAAAAATAGGTAAGTGTAGCCGTAAGTATTATGGGTGAAGCTGCGAGTGGGCCACTAGTTTAAAAACAAATTATTTCAATAAAATTTCTAAACGTAAATTAAATGTATACAAATCCCCTATACAAAAATTCAGTTCAGTTCCGATTAAATAACTGTTTTAAAATGTGTAATTGTATTAATATAGCTATTTCTAAAGGATATTTAATGAAATTTTTTTTATACATTTTATTACTTATTAAAGAAAACAGTTATTATTTATTAAACTTAAAATTGAAATACAAACATTAAAAAATGTATTTCATAAATATTACAAGTTTATTTTTAATGTTTACGGTATTATATAATTAATTAGTATTAGACAGTAATTAATATAATAGTGTTGATTATATAATTTTAAGGTAATAAGTTTTTTAAACACAAATGTAATATTTACTACAGTGCCTTATGCTTATACCTCATAATTTCGGTGCATTTTATTAAATTTTTACCAATTTATTCGTTACCACATTCATATGTTTATCTGTCTTAACATATTAAACATGGAATACGCTGACGCCATTTTCTGCAAGAAAAATGTTATAATTATTATCAATAACTATGACTAAAATAACCTTATAATTCCTTTTGTTACAGGCAAACGATAAATAACGTTATGCCATTATATACATTAAAAGCTTTACAAGTAATAAAACAAAAAAAAAACAATTTTGGTTTGATTTAAAGATAGTTAAGGGCTTCTACAATTACCTTGGAAAATGTCTGTACCGATACTTCTTCGAAGCCTGGAACTGTAAGAGGAAGAGGCCTCAGAGATCTTTGCATGATGAGCACTAGATACGGTCGGATCACTGGGCTTGCGTTCCAAAAAGGTATATCCCAGCAAGCGTAGCAAATGGAACTGATCTATGTTAATAATTAGAATTATATATTCATTTTTTTTATTTTATCTTTATTTATTTATTTTCCACAATTAATGCCTTATTTCGTAGTAACTAGACCGGGAAACATTTATGTTACTTTCAAGCGGATAGTTTCGTGTGAATTGAAATAAAATATTTTTAAAAATATTATTATAAACAATTAGTATATTCAATTGTAAGTATTATTACAATAAATATTGTTATTTTTTTATATATACTGCATAATATGTGTCGGTACTTCACCTTCGTTGATAAAATCGTACATAAATAGCTTGGAATGAATAGTAATACTATTGCAGCCACACATAGGAGTAGCAACATGCCATTGAATTCACTGTTTCCTAATGTCTGAAGAAAAGCACCCAATAATTCATTAACAGTTGAAAATAACTAACAATAGTTAATTTTCACGTATTTTCAGATATAGAAAGCACTAATAAATAGATATTGACATACATTTTAGTTTCACGCTTTTATCCCGCATAGCAGGTCTACCCTGCTATGCGGGATAAAAAGTATAGTAAGTATCTAGTGGCAAAACATTCCGTACTTCGCTTTCCACTGAATTCGAGACATAACGTGTTGAGTGGTGTAACTCAATGCCGCACTTTGTCTGACCAGAGCGAGGCAGAGAACATAATTTAAATGTAATCACTCCCCCGAGTAGGGATCGAACCCACAACTTTACAGTCAGACGCACACTGTGCCACGACAGGCTTTAACATCTTCATTTTCATCACTTCACGCCAGATCACACATTCTAGTAAATGAAAATTGTAAATCCTACAGGTGATCCATAATACCATTATCATAATTTAGTGTTAAAAATTTTTCTTATAGAGAAAAAATAACATATAATTATAGTGAAATTTAGAAAATTTAAACGTCACCGTATAGCAAGAGTAGGCGCTTAGACAAACCACTGGGGCAGATACTTTTTGTTCAAACATCAACAATTTCTTATAAACTCTGGAGTAGCATTTTAACAATCTAAAAATTAAGTATACTTAAGTAAGTTTATTTTACAAAAGTGAGCAGTTTATTTACTACTTTTAAAAGTTAAGTTTTAAAGTTAAAATTTCTTACATAGCTTAAGTGGTGTACAATATTTATGTTCAGCCTTAATGAAACCAGAGTGGCTAACATATGAGCTTCTATCTTTTTATATATTTAAAAAATGCATCTGAGATAGGTAGAGAACCTTACTTTACGGTCAATTTTCTTCCATATATTAAAATATATGAAAATGGACAGAAATGAAGGATTGCACATTAAGTTACAGCTCTGCGAACCCTGAATATGGTGTTGTGTAAGCAATTTTTATCATTAAATTTTAAAGTTCGAGATGGAACTTAAACCCAAATCATTAAATACCATCACGAAACGTAAATACGGCAGTTAAATTTAAAACTACAGCGTCTTGCCCTAAATATTTTAAGCTGCTATGTAATATTATTTAACTTTAGGTAAGTAATCAAAAAATAATAATATAATACCTGTGCATAGACTGGTGGTGTTTTACAATTTTACTTAAACGGTTCCTTAATATAGCGTTAAAATATGCTCTTTCTTTTTTGTCTTGGGTAGGCTGTATGCCATCCATGAGGTCTTGGATAGACCAAATTATAACATCAGCTTTAGTGACTATTTCTCTTATCCACATTATTTCAGTTACAATCATAACTATAAGTATATAAAGTGGTTAAATATATATTTGACATTAAAGAAATAAAGCATGTAACGTCTTATTTTCTACCATTACCATTTTGTGACTTACATATATAATTTATATCGTAGGCGATTATACACATGCAACTGTAGAAAAAAATAATTTCGTAAATAGGGCTTGCTCCAAAATCTACGTCAAAAATCCAAATCGGAAATAGAAGTGGCCGTTTTCCTTCTCCTGGATTATGAGTTGCTACGAAGAACAGCAATGAGAATATACATAGGGATACCATACCTATGGCTACACCATTGGTAAAAATAATTGTGAATTTGCAGATTTTTCGTGTAAATATTTGATTGTAGAAAAATCTTTTCCTGTTGAAAAATAAGAAAAAAAAGTTATTCAGATTCATCGTGGAAAATGGACTCTGGCAAGTGTTTAGAACTTGCGATATAAGTGTCGAGCTTCTATATGGTTACTAAGAAAAACATTATTTTTGTTGATAAGTGAGCAGCACGCACTATCGAAAATTTCTTTATTGCCAATCACATGCAGTATCTTAGGGTCTCCAAATTAAGGTCTAGGGAGGGGTTGGATGGCAGCTTCAATATTGAAAGGCTTGCGTGATGTTTTGACGGATGTCTGCAACGCGTCAATACCGAGAGCCCATCGACGGCGAACATGTCGTCAAGTGCCAAATTGCGGGCGTCTTGTATCCAAGCACGACAAGCAAATACAAGATGTAGGAGGAGAAAGATTAGACTTTGCTCTTGAGAATCAGCTGCATGGCATATACAAAGAGAGAAAGAAGGTCTTGCAGCTTGCAATTCATTCGGTGAAGGCCAAAGGTCGTTAGGAACTGTTGACCTTGATGAAAGATATTCAAGAGAGAAGGTCACCTTCCTCCCGAGCTATGTGTCACTTGTTATGCGGATGATACCCTCGTCCCTGCCCAGAGACTGGCTTATCAGGAGGCGGCATGCCTGGCTGAATCCGTCGCCCAACTAGTCCTCAATCTCATCAAAGCGCTGGGTCTGAAGGTTTCTAGGCCTAAGACAGAGGCCCTTCTATATCACAGCCCGCGTAATGGTAGGTACCCCGTAGGGCTACTCTGCGCATCCAGGGACAGTTGGTGGAGGTACGGGCCCAGATGAAGTATCTGGATGATCGTTCTCATCGCACTGCGTGCAACTTCCGTCGAAGCTTGTGAATGCCGCTGGAGCCTTTGGAAGGTTAATGCCGAATTCTCCATGTCGACGGCTTCATATCGGTGTGTTGAGAGATCCATGGCACTATATGGTGCATCCGTGTAGTAAACACGGACCGGTCATAACCCGACGCAATTGCGCAAAGCGCAGAGGGTCTTAGCGGTGAAGGCATACCATACATGAGCGGTTGCGAGGAGAGCGGCCATCGAGAAAGAGTGTCGTGCGGATCAGGAGAAGAGTGGATGAAGCCCTAATCCGACGATGGAATTCCTTCCATTTGGGGTCAAAGGCAGGACTAGCTACGGTAGAGGCAGTTCGCCACGAGAAGTTTCGGGGTTGTGGTGTTCAGGTTAGTGCAGATGCTAATAGGGCACGGTTGCTTCGGCAAATATTTGCACCAAATTGCACGTCGGGATATGTCGCCGGCGTGCTATGAGTCTCGGTGTGTAATGCACCCGTTGTCGCATCACAATCTATCTGAATGCCCCGCTTGGACCTCACAGCGCCATGTCTTGATGGCTGTAGTAGGTAGGGATCTCTTACTACCTACTCGGTAATGGTCTCCTTGTGCGAATCAGTTATGACACTGAAGGAGGCCGTGGAGCGGGTGCAGTCCATCGCACATCCGCTTCGCCGTCGCAGGCCAGGAGATAGAAGAAGGCAATATGGAACTACTGTTGAATGGTCATTGTGACCATCGTGCAAGTCATCAAGCCTGCGGGTGCTCTGGAGCACCCTAAAGGCGACGGTGACCTGCAATAAGAGGGCCGTATACCGAGGCGTCGTAGTGGCATGCGCAAGCGATCCTGCGGCGTCTCATTTAGGTGGTTTTCGCTTGGTTTTAGTGGGTAGTATTGAGTTCACTGATGAGTCCCATAGTATCAATCAAGAAATTTTCTTTGTTCCTTCCATATATTTTTTTGCCAACGTGTATATTCATTAATTATCAGTTAAGAAATGAGCAATGCTTCTTGTGACGGTATACTCTTATGCACATATTTAAATATAAATATGTTTTTATATTTAAAATAAATATATACATTTAATGTTTACGTAACAATATTTTATAGTAAATCGACAATAATAATATTATTATATATTTTATATTGTATGCAATGAATAGATTATGTTCGTATATAGAAGTTGTAGTTGTACATGTAATGTAACTAAATGTATATGTATATAAAATATTAATATGACTTAAAATTTAAATTAGATAAGTCTATTAAATGTACACATAACAATATTATATAATAATAGACTTTAATAAAATTATTAAGCATTTCATATATGTAATGTAAGTACATACTATATGAAATGAACAGATTGTTTTCGGGTATAGAGGAAGCTGCAGTTGTGCATGTAAGAGGGCCGTCAAGTTCCTCGACGCCGACGATGTCGTATTTTGTCAGGCCGAGTCGTATTTCTTAGAGATTTTGACTTTGTGCTTAGAGAGATTTCAAGTTACACCATACTGAATGTCATAACAGTTGCGTGGCATATGAATAGGGAGGCAGCATGAAGCGATCGAGTCAACCTTTTTATGTACTAAAGTACTAACATATATTATGAGCTGAAAGACTCGTATAATTTAATATTGCCACGATATTGCCACGATCTTATACGAATGAAATTCTAATACGAATAAATTGTTTGTATATGGGACGATAATTATAGTGAATCTATGTGATAGATACAAACTGTACCACCCTATCTTCGGTTTTAGGCGAGCTTATGACTTGTTGAAATTAACGTAACGTTAATTGGCTTAGTAAATAAATAGTGTAGCACATTGTAAAACTACTAGACTGGTACCTAAATTTACATTCCATAAAAATGTGAATTTGTCACAACATAACATACAATTCACTATATCCAGAGAGTGTCCTACCAAATATCTGTCCGATATTTGGGTCTTGGGCAAACGGGTTTGCGACCCCGGATCCTCTAGCCACCACTATCATATTTCTATTCAATCCATGAAAATGGTGTCCTGTCACCAACCCCTACCCCCATTTCTAATCCGCTCTCCCCTTTTGTTTCCCTTTTCCTTCCCTGATTTTACCCACTATATGGAGTTTGCAGGTCACCGTAAAAAAGGAAAGCTGGGTATGGCTAGGGCGTCGCCGTTTAACATCATCACCCTACACCTGTTACAAGTGGGCAAGGGCTACCATGTTAAGTACGGGCATGGCTAAAGACGCAAGTACCCAGACGAAAACTCTGTTTTGCAACATGGAATATTGGCTCTTTAACTGGACGACGCAGAGAACTCGCAGATATACTCATAAGACGTCGGGTCCAGTGTGCTTTACTACAGGAAACCCGCTAGAGAGGTAAGAAGTCCCGTAACATTGGACAGGGTTATCAGCTTATATACACTGGGTTGCCTTTAGGCAAGGCTCCTTGGAGTTGACCGTCGCTACGACCGCCTAATGCGGGTCAAGGTATTGATTGAGAATATAATTACTAACTTACTTGATACCTACGCCCCTCAGGCGGGCTGTATCGAAGGAATTTGGCCGATAAGGAATATAAGGAATTCTCTGTGCAGTTTGAAGAGGTTCTACGTGCTATACCGGCTACTGAAGTAATCATAGTTGGGGGGATTTGAACGGTCACGTAGGTAGGGTTTCGGAAACGTATGAACGTGTTCACGGCGGTTATGGTTATCGTCGTCGCAATAAAGAAGGAGATAATATTCTAAGAACCTGTATTGTGTCTGACTTGGCTGTCGTGAATACATCGTCATCGTCTCGTTGTCATGGACTATGTCTTTACCCCGAAAAAGAAAGTAGCTAAGAAACGTCAACCTAGAATCAAGTGGTGATTGCTGAATGGACCGATGCAGATCTAACTGGCTGAGGTTGAGAGTCAAAATATATCGACCAAAATCGAAACTGCCCAAGGAACTTGGGATCGAGCAAAGTGGATAAACGAGTTCTTGGTCTTTCTAGAGGAGGACTTGTCATCGATAGGGATACATGGTGGTGGAATGACAATTAACATAAACCATTTTGCATTAGAAGCAGAGTAAATAATAAAAACAATTCTGTAAGCAAATAATAGGTAAAGGATAATCATGAAATATTAAAATACGAATCTCAATATTCTATAGGCTTAATACTAGTTATAGTTGTCATTTGAATTTGTTGTATATTTAAAATTATTAACTGTGTGAAAGTCCACTCTCCTTTAGTGTTTCCTAAGTATTCACCTTAAGTCCAAATAGATAAAACCATTGTCCTTACTATCCCAGATGAAAATCCCGAAAAAACAAATTCTGTAGGGGTTTCAACTCCCGAAGTTGAAGTCTATCAAATTTCAAGACCAAGTACATGGGCCAAATTGTAATTTTTTTTTCTATCCTAAACTCCGTTATTCAAAGCCGTAGATTAGTTTACCCTGGGGAGGTGTTATATCCCTTAACTCTATGCCTTTATGCTGACCTAATGATTCCCCTCTCCTGCATCAGCATCAGCACATCTTTATGCACATATTTATACAATGTGGTCGCTTTAAATGAAAATATTTTAACCAGATTGATCGCGTATGTTTTGCTATTCGAAAATACATTTTGGACACCTGACGTTTCGAACACTTTACAATAGTCCGTGGTCATAGGTAGACTGAGGTGGCATTCGTCTGTCAGTTGATTCAAAAAATTAATTATATCAAACTACCGCCATCTGTTTCTTAATTGCCTCGCGTACTGCCCTGGATTCTTGCAGAACAAGCTGATTGTATCTTTGTCTCTGGTGTGGCGGATTTGAGACTTTAAATTTTTAATAAGTGCGTCCCTGGTGGTAGAGAGTTTCCAACCATCTTCTCTATTGAAATTTGGATGTTTTTGAATTTCAATGGCCTCGTGGAGAACCCATTGCAGAGCATTTAACGGCTTTTAAAGACGCTGGTTCAAATTCCGCTGCATTCAATTTTTTGTAGATTTTTTAAAATGGTTTTTAACTTATTTTTATTAACAGTTTTTTATTATTACAAATTTCCACTACCTAAAGAATTTATTTTTGAGGTTGATCACATGCATAAGCCTAATTAATTTAAGTCTAACTGTTAAGTGAATATAGTATATTATATATATTTATTATTATAATAATATTAAAAATAGAAAAGATCTACCTGTATCTATCACCTTCAGTACAAGCATACAAAAAATCTTCTTCCATGATGTGTTGTAACTGATAATAATCGTTAACATTCAGCTTAGTGCACATTAGTATAATTATTTTGTAAGACATAACGATGCAGTAAGTTCCTACTTCAGTTATAAATGGTATGTCACGAATGAGAATTCCATGATATAAGCCCATAGATAAAATAATAAGGGCCGATACTGCGCAGAAAACCATAATAGCTTTTGAGTAATACCTTAATAAATAAATAAAAATAGAAGAATAAAACATTTGTTTAAAAATTGAAAAATATAAACAGTCTAACACTTTTTAAATACTTACGTCCATTTTTGAATTGGAGCATCGAGTACTTGAAAAATTCCTAATAAAATAAAATTGTGTTTATAAAAATTTTCAGCTTTTATAAGTCCTTTAGAACATTCATTATATTCATGCTCAAAAGTTTCCTTAAAATTGAACATCTTGAACACTTTGTTTGTAGTGAATTTGAGGAAAATGAATAATATGAACCTATTGGCTCACACATATATGAGTGTAGTGCCCAATTAGATAACTAAATAGCTTTTCTTTTAGTCGTTATTCTATATTTTAGTATATTATTTTTAAATTATAATATAAATTTTACAAAAATTTAAACTTTTCAATATTGTTTTATTTAAAAGTTTCTTTTTTTCTTTTGAGAAGATAACAATAAATACATTATTTATTTAATACGAAATATCTATACATTTATATCTTTTTTTACTGGTAAACGATGAATGAAGAATTCGGCAGTGAGAAAAAATGCTTAGTCATTTAATATAATTTATTAGCAATAGGCATAAGAACATTAAGTTCTTATTTACTCTTTTCCCTCTAAGTACTTATTTTGGCTTTACTATTTAAGTGTAATATGCAACATATGTACATAATATTTACATGAGTATGCACATATGTATTTAAATTATATACGTACCGAAGTGCTTATTTAATATATAATATAAATTATATTTAGTAAGCAATAGCAATTCTCCAAACGATCTGTAATAAGGAACTGAACGTAGCAGTTATCGCCACAACTAACAGTGACAATTTGCTAAAAGTCTTGTCTTTTATTACCAGCACTCAACATTTTCTGGGTCATAATTTTTAGTTCCAAATAGCGTTTGCCGCATCGCCTTGAGCTCTGACGTGTACACACGGCGACAAGTAGATTTACCTTGACTCTTAACTTAATAGAAATAAGGCATTTAATGCAATAAAATGTTAATTCATTGTACACTGTGCTCATAAAATTGAGTATTTTGTTGCAATTATTTGTTTCATGAAAGGGGAAAAGCTTAGGCTGATTGTAGTTATCTTTTTCTATTAAAGAGTTATTAAACCCTTATTACTAGGATATTTTAAAATGTACTCTTGTCTTTATAGTTGCTTTATAATATATGACATGTAAAATCATAGTTCAAGAAATGGCTTGAAAGATATTTAAAGAAATGATCTTTGTTAAACTAGATTTGATAGGGTATCAAATAAAATAATTTTATACATGAATCAAGTGCAAAAGTATAATTTATGAATGAACTTACGATAGTTATACAGAGCACGTTAAAAAAATAAATAAACAAGATGGCAAAAAATTATATACTTGATATAGAAAGTAAAAAAATATATAGAAAGTGGTTGTTGATATTTTCAGTTTTTGATGAGGTGGAATAAGAAATGAAGAATGAGAAAGAATTTACTTGGTGATAAATGTATTCATTGTTTTTTTACAAATATTTTTAACCTAATATTTGCAAAACATAGGTATAATAGTTTTCCTCTTAGCTTGTTTTCTAAATAAATTTTACTGTAAATAGGGTAAAACACCCATTTATTGGCACTTTAAGGGACTATCTCATGAAAACCTTAAATAGTTTTTACAATATAGAAATTTAAAGAAAAAAAATTGATTTAAACTCTTTTAAAAGTATTAGAAAACCTTTTCCAATAGATTTTATTATAGATTATGCGGTATAATTTAACATTTTTCGGAATTAAAGATGTTGAGTAGAAAAACCAGTTATTGGCACAGAAAATCCCATTATTGACAGTGATCATAACCAATTATTGACATGTCCTCTATTCTACTTAATTAAGACACTTAGGAACAAAAAAAAATGCTGGTATACTATACCAGCATTATTTTTATGAAAAACATTATAAAATGAAAACAATAAACATTTTTATTAAGGAACATATATTAGGGACTTTTTTTCTCATTACACATTAAAACCAATGTCATTTGAACATGAAAACTACATAACATTATAAATATCTATAAAAATATTAATTATAACAATGTCTTAAACTGAGATCGTTTTTCATACCAACCTATATTTATTTACATGTAACACCTACACACCTAAAATCTAAATAAATTAACATTTTGAGATCGCTGTAGATAGGTACCTATGTAAAAGGCATCAATCATCATCTAATTCAGTCAACATTTTTTCTATTTCGTCCGTGGTGTATGTTTTATTATAACGACTTCGTTGCATTCTGTTTGTATCAATTAAATCCTGATTTTCTTTATTTTCAACAATGGCTTCAGTATTAAATTTGTAGAATTTCTCAGAAAATAGTATTTTCGAATTTTCGTCTTTAGGGTTCTTGTTGTTTTTGGTTTGTTTCTTTGGCACCTGTAGTTTCTCTTTTTCTAATTTCTTTCGTTCCCTTTCTTCTTTTCTTTTCTTGATCCCTTCTGCCTTCTTTTTTTTATTCTTATTTTTTCACTTTCTTGTGCTTTCCACTGTTCTAGAGGTTAGTACAAACGGAGTTTTTATAGAGTTTTTACATCCTTTTCTTGTCGGTGTTTTAGGTAATATCAAAATGTCATTTAACTTTACGGGAGTAAGATTTTTCATGGGTATTGATGAAGGTGTGACAGATGGATTACACTGATCTGAAATAATTTGTATTGACTGAAGTCTTGTTAAATTCTGATTTTCGGGAGTATTATGTATTTGAACACTGTGGTTTATTAATTCAAAATGAGGTTCCTGTGATAAATCTTCCAATAATACGTTGCCTTCATCTGAGCACTCTACAATTTTTTCAAAAACAATTTCTTCTGAAATAAGGTGTAACTTAGATTCGTCTGATTCAACCATGTTATTTGGACAATGATTAATAAATATTTGCATATTTTCGACGTCTAAATTATTATTCAAGTCTTCAACATTATTTATAACTTCTGGTTCTGCATCTAGACTTTGCTGTTGATTTGAAGATATATTTGCTGATGAACTGAAGAAATGCCAGATTTTTTTAATTAATTCAATTGACTCCTCTGGTGTTAACTCTCCTTTTTCTATGCAATCAATGCTATTATTGCCTACTAATTTAACAAAATCTTCTGAGAAAAAGACAAATTACTCTCAAAGAGTAATTTGTCTTTTTCTCAGAATGTCAGAAAAGTTGGATTTTTTTATGGACTTAGCTCCAAGGCATTTACTGTAATCTACTGCGTTTCATTCCACGGACATATCCCTGTTGCTCTAAACCCGTTGATAATAGTCTGCGGCTTTATGCTTTTTTCTATTGTGTCTTTAAGCAATGGTACAAATTGATTCTTAGTTATTGCTTGAAATGGATTAGTTCTTCGCCATTCTCTTAAAACTGCGGCATTCTTGCAAATTTTGGCTTTTTGCAAATTTTCTTCGTAATACATCTTCCGTTTTGTACGAGGCTTCATTTTGAAGACAACTGAAAATATTTTTTGAATGTAAGGATTCAAATAGAAATTATAAAAAAGAATTTTCAGGCAATTAAACATGGATAAAAATATAGAAAAAAAATTTTTAAATAATTATTGGCACCCCAAATACTAATTATTGACACTGCTGCTAATAAATGGTTAACCATTCCATTGGCAGTGGGCCAACATTTGGAAAAAAATGTTTTTAACTTATGACACGCACTTATTTGAAATTTGCATCGAAAGATAATTAATATTAAGTATATTTTGACATTAAATATTTTTTTGTTTATTTTACCTAATGTTGGCACAATGTCAATAAGAAGGTTTTACTCATATTATTTGTACCATATATTGGCACAGCAAAAACTTTACAAAATCGGTTTAAACAATAAAAATCGTTATTAAAAAAAGTTACCTAAACTTCTAAATAATCGTATAAAACAGTATCTTTAACCAAAACTCGACAGATTTGCGAACATTATTGAGAATAGTAAACGTCTTACCTTAACAAAACCACAATTTTTTGTTAGTTTTTTTCATTTAAGTCCGGGTACGATAAAGAAGTGTTCACCGCGGCGCCATCTTCAAAAAGGAGCAACTTCTGTGGCGCCAGTAGTATAGCACGTTAAAACTACTATTTATTGCACGAAAAAAATACCGAGTTCGAATACTGGTAACCTTATTATTGATAAATAACTGTAACGTGCCAATAAATTGGTGTAGTGCCAACAATAGGTGGTTTTACCCTAATTCCAAATTTAATTTGATATCCATCTCACTATGTATTATGCCATTTTACTTATTCTTAAAAAACAAGTTTGTTGTTTGTAAGAAAAAAATTGACCTGGGAGATATTAGGACAGGTTTTAGGGGAAAAATATTATTATGTTAAAATATTATTATTGTAGAAAACATATATTATTATTCATAATTAAAGCTTACCTCCCGTGACTCTGATTTTAAGAGGTAAACCTTATGTCTCTACATTATTTTTCTATAGTACAAAGTTATATTACAGAAAATTAATATGAACAAGTCAGGAAGCGCGTTATATACAATAATTATTACTTCGTCTGATTATATACGGAATCCAAAACATTTTTTTCTGTTTGTCTGTTAGGTTGCGGACGCTAATCTCGGAAGCTGCTTAAATTTTCCTTAACATTGTTGATTTCGTTTTAAACGGCTTATATCTAAGAAAGTTATATGAATTTAAAGTATTTATCTCGGCAAAATTCTAGTAAGGGATCAGGTCCACGCAAACAAAGTTGTGGGCATTCACTATTTAGTGAAAAATTTTGTTTTTTTGCTTTTGTTAGTTTAGTCAGCACCTCGCTACCGTCCCTGCATATTTATTTCACTTCGTCGACAGCTTTCAATCTGTTCATACACGCTTTTTAATTAGTTTTTTATGTCAATTTTAAGTCAAATTATAATTTTAAATCTATTAAAAATATTTTTGGCCATATTCTGTACCTTTCATCTAGCTTTCATTTATACTTACAATACAATCAACCAAAATCTGGATGTAGTGATTAGCTTATGATAAGGGTACACCCTTGAAAAAATACCTCCTTGAGAAATATAGTTATTAGTATCTTTGAAGATTGCTGTGCGGTCCGACTGGCTGTATAATTTCAGCCAGTCGGAACGCACAGCAGCGCTGAGATCATTATCAGAGGTCAATTAGAGTAAGAGACGCTAGTTTTCTCGCGGACTTTCAGTAAGACTTGATGTTAAGTTTGACTGAATACATATTTATATATAAGTAATTTATACTATAAAAAATTTTTTGTATTTGTTTACTATATGTATATAAATGTCTTAATAGAACGCTAACATTAGTCTGTTTATTTATGTATGTTTACATTAAACTGTAGCTCAATTGACGAGTAAAATAAGCGTTGTCTTAGCAATGTATACATCACTAACAAAGAGAGCATTACAATATAAATTATTATCTTCCTACGCTTATTACCTATATTTCGATGTGGCTAAAGGTTTCGGAAGGTCGTCCGTCGTGTTCACGTTTTAATGTAGATTTTTAAAGTTAATAAATGTCGATGTTAAAATTAGGAAAAAAATAATATTAGTGTAGCTGATGATCCGCAAACGAGTACGGGTTAAGTATTATTTATCAAACACATGAAGGATATGAACATAATAAATATTTAAAAGTAATTATTTATCTATTTAATTGTACAAAGTGCCACTATAGAGCAGTGGAATAGCGTATGACTGTAGAAGTGATTGGTTGTGGTGTAGTGTTCCTGTTTGGGAGAATGTTTGTTTAGATAATTTTATTTTTTGTTCTGTTGAAATAATTTTAATACTAGGATCTCTCCGATTACATGAATAAACCTAACTATGCGGGAAAAAGGGCAAAGTTCCTATTTTTGTTTAAATAAGTAGCAGTTATTTTAAATAATTTCTAATTAAATTTAAACTTAAAAAAGCAACTTCTCGCTCGCTAGAGGCCGGTCGTGATGCAGTGGGACCGCGTCAGACTGTAAACGCGATCGGTTGTGGATTGGATACCCACTCGGTAGAGTGATTTAAATTAAAATTTATATTTAAATTATTTTCACTTTCTCGCTCTGATAAAAGACAATTGCATACCAATCTTTTCAAAATTGGTCTTATCAGAGCAGACAAATAAAAATATGCTTTTAATCATTCCCCCGAGTCCACAAGCAATCGTTTTTATAGTGAGACACTGTCTCACTCCGCATAAAGGTATCAGTTTAAAAAAAAAGTACGTAAATTGGTACGTACATTGGTAGACAACTGTGAAACAACTATACTTAATAGAGATTTTCTAACATTGTCAACTCATAGCACCCATTTTAGAGGGACTTCAAAATAAAATCTTTTATTGCAGTGAGATGCAACTTGGATATCCCGTTGAAGTAAATATTTACACATTCGGGAATATTTGACACGGTCTTGATGAAATGGTTCACTCACATTGTGCGGGACACGAATACGAAATAAAGTGACCGTTCTTTTATGTACTGACTGATTTATTATTTAATGTTGAACTTATGTACGTATAACATTTATTTTAGCTGTTCTGTATATTTTTTGATGCAGGTTCACGACTTTTCCCACGAAGCAAGGTACTGAGAGATGTGCTAAGTGGCGAAACTCAAGGGGCTGTCATTCGGCTGGCCAGGGGGCACGCATCTCTCCAAATGTCAAATCTTATCTCAATGCTGATCTATTGCTTTTATTTCCATCATAATATAATAATATATAGTATATCACAGCTGGACGTCAACTGGATACAAAACTAAGTTTCATTCCAGTCGATGGATATCAATGGTCGGGTGTCTTAAAAGATATTTCTGTGAACGTTGGTGAACGGCGTAATGAACTATGCTTATTCAAAAAGAAAGTATTTTATAATAATAATATTTTATTATGTATTTATAAATTGCAACATATATAATAGTATTCCGTACGAAAAAGGCGCAATATATCTTTTTATTCTGAGCTAGGAATCTGAGGCTTTCGTGGTGCAGTGAGATAGTGTTTGACAGTAAAAACTATGGTAGTGGCTTCGATTCTCACTCGAGGGAGTGATTATATTTAAATTATTTTTATGTTCTCACATACACTACGCAGTACGCAGACATCCAAGACAATACGCAGAGTTGAGTTCATCATATGCAACGTCTTTAATTCGGGAAAAGAGCGAAGAACAGGCTGAAGAAAGGCAGGCTGCAGCAGGGTTGTTGCAGCGACATATTACAAATATTTTACTTATCATTGATTTGGTAATAATTTGACGTAGTAATTCGTAGATAGTTCTACTTCGTGCGTCTTTTCTTTTCTTGTTATTTGAATGAATTATTAATAAAATATTGAATTATTATATTTATATTATATACGCATTATTTACATTTTGTTGTATTATATTTAATGCCTTCAAACAAGCTGAAGAGATTACACGATACTTCGAAAGAGCTTAAGTTACAATGCATATTACATATTATTAAAGTACATATACAAAACTTACCATTTATACTGAGTAATTGATAGTCAATTCCAAAAAAAATATAGCATTTAGGGCTCCTGAGGATCGTAAGAGAAATCTAAAAACAATTTCTTTAATTCCTATGGGGAAAAGTATTGGGTGGACACCCAATCAAAGTTTGTGGCGACAACTAGTAAGTGTATAATGTTGGTATAAATGATGTAAATCCAATTTATCTTTTCCATGTATCTTATACAGCATACGGTTGTAGTTCAACTGAGGCATTTGAATTATTCATGGCTTAAATCTAACATTTTTTTTTCTAGATGTTTATTTTTGAGAAATGTAATCTAACAATAAATAAAGTTTTATTTTCTTTGTCTTCTATATTTAAAATATATCCTTTTGGTTAAAGTAAATTATATTATCACGCTATCCAGGGGATGAAAAATAATGAAACTCTTTGGCTTTGAGGGAAGGTCGGAATTCTGTCTAGGCAGTGCTAAATGGCATCCTCTCCCTCCTTCAAGATTACGAATGCTCTATTGGAACGCCAACGGTCTGAGGAGTTGCCTCCACTTCCTTAGATATATCTTGAACTAGCAAAATGTGGATGTGGCTTTAATTAACGAGACGCGCCTCAGCTCTAGAGATACAATCCACTTTCCTGGATTACACATCCTGCGCTTAGATAACCCTACGGGTGGCAGATGGAGGGGATTGTTGATAGCGGTGAGAAGGTCCGTCGACTACCTGTCCCTATGGCCAACTGCCACCACAAAGACATTCCAGTCCCTAGGTGTGGAGGTGCAGCACTGTGCTGCATATCTACGTTATCTACCGGGCCGGGTCCAATCCCCTGGCTGTTAGCAAGGTACACAGAGTGTATAGAGAGAATAACTCTGCTGCCACAATAAAAGCGAGGGATCAGACCAGTATTTCACTATATACAATACCGGAAGACGCTTACACGAAGATGCTGAGATTCACAAATACACGGTAATGGATCCTTCATTACCGTGTATTTGTGGATCTCATGAGCTGACCCATTACTAGCTCAGCATCCAGTACGCACCTCCTACCATGCACTTGGTAGTGCTTGGACTAGATTCCTTGAGTCTTGGCGGCCCCTCGGCCCACGTCCCCGTGTTGGCCACAGTCACATGCGCCCTCGCTCGAGCTCACGGACTCGCAGCAAGGAAACACTACTTCGAGGCTCTCGTCTACGAGTCGACGCCTAGGACAATCGAGACTCTGGACAGCCCTGATTCCATGGAAATCTTGGAATGAGTGCTCACTTCAGCCATAAATACCACGCAGGGGGATGCCGCTCTTCCCACTAAATCTCACCGTCTTCCACCCACACCATAAGGCGTCTCCGAGCTTATAATTCGTAAAAGGAGGCTGCGTAAGAAGTAGCAGACGACTCGTGATCCGGCGATAAAAGTGAGTTATAATTGCATATATGGTTAAACGTCTGAAAGAGGAAATGTCCACCTTGGCCGCTGATTCCTGAGAGGAACGGATGCCTCCTCTATGGATTACCCGTTCCTCCATAAACTATGCAGAAGCCACACCAGTAGGAAACTGCCAGCTCAGCCTCTATACAAGCCCAACAGCTCCTTGACCTATGAATCAGAGAAGAAAGCAAATATCCTGGCAGATTGTTTGGAAACGCAATTCACTTCAGTTAGAAAGAGGAACTGCATCAAAAACGGGAAAAGAAGTCTCCAACATTCTAGAAATCCCCGATTCCCTATGCCTCCATCGCCGTCCACTCCAACCAAAGTAAAGAAGACTTTATCATAATTGAATATCAAGAAGGCCCCAGGTAGTGATGACATCACTAATGGGCCCCTCCGACACCTACCTAGAAGGATCGTAGCTTTACTCACAAGGCTTATCGACGCTATTCTGCGCCATTTTGGACCTTTTCTCTTAGGCGTGGAAGAAGGGTCAGGTAGTATACTACTCAAACTGTGGAAAAATTAACGCAAGGCCGGCAGCAGGCAGGTCAATTACGCTCCTGAGTTCAACATTAAAAGTGCTGGAGAGGTTGATGCCGCCACACCTCTCCACATGCCTCTAACTACGCCCGGAACAATATGGTTTTCATTCAACCACACTGTAGGAAGCCAGCACGTCGCGACCACCACCGCAAACAAGCCTTTCTTAACGTCTCCAAACCCTCCGACCGGGTAAGGCAACCTAGTCTCTTTTGAAAAATCATCAGAGCTAGCAGCCACTACTATCTCGCGCCCCTCCTGTCCACCTTCCTCTGGGGCAGATTATATCACGTGAGGGTGGAGGGAGCCATCTCCAACAGCTACCCAATCATAGCCCCAGGGGAGTTCCCTCTCCCCATACCTCTACACCACCTACCGTTCGACGTTTGCAATTCAATCGAATCCAGCTGCGAAGTGTGCAATTTTGGCCACCACGTCACAGCATCGATGAACTCGTCCCACGCAGCCCGGGAACTACAAGAAGCCCTAGCCTCCTGCCAGCGTGGTTGGCCATCTGGAAACTCTCCCTCAACGTGATCCAGACGCAAGTCATAATTTTGGCGGGCTCTAGGGTGATGCCACCACCAATTACCCTGCAGAATCACTGCCTCCCTTGGCAGAGAGAGGCCACTTACCTCGGTCGTGATCAACTGATCGCTCTCCATGTAGGCGCATCTTAGAACAGCAATCACGGTAGCGAGGGTCGCCGCACACTTTCTGAACCCAGTATTCAGGTTGGACATCCCGCTGCGTATTAGAGTTAACCTGTACAAAACTTACGTCAGACTCCATCTGACGTACTCTGTGCCAGTGTGGTATGCTCTGATCAGCAATTGTCAGACGCGCGTCTCAGGCTCCTTGGTACGTGAGGAATGCGACTCTGCATAGAGACCTCTGTATAGAGAGCCTGGAAGCGCATATCAAGTCCCTCACGGAAGCGATATTCCACCGTGCTGACGCCTCAGAGCACCCGCATCTCCGACACATCGCTCCGAGGCATTCCAGACCGCCGGAGACATGCAAGCTTCTGCGAGAACTTCTCCACCGAATTCTGAGCCGCTGGATAGCCTAAGCTGAGCCTCCCATGAGTAATCAGGGGTCTCAACCGGCTTGGTGGTCCGCCCACGCAGCACTGCAGCTCATCCTTTCTTACCCACATAGATATCCTTACTCCCAGGGCTCCGGTCCAATATATCCATCCACGGACCTCATAAAGAGGTCTAATCAGGGACCCACTCATATTAGTGAGTGATGATGGAAGCTACGGCCAGAGGGCTCAGCCTTGGCACCGTTTCTCTCTCCAGGATAGAGAAGAATACAACGACGACGAATTCTTTATAGGTCCACTGTGCTAACCCATTACATGTCTTTATAAAAATGTATTATATTACACATAGACATAAATGGCAGGCAATTTAATGTATGTGAATATGGCTTAATTACTTTTGGTCAGTTAGGTTAAAATACAGCGTACAACAAAATGAGTGACATCTTATTTCCTCTGCAAATAGGTTGAAAAGGATGTGACCAATATGGTTACAAGCATTATTATGTTGAAAGCAAAAACCGCAGGAATGCCTAAATGCGTAAAATGAATGTATTTCGTACAGTATATTACGTAAGTAATGTTATTATAAATTTAAACATACTGACATGCATTACTTATATTAATTACGTTTGTAATTTTTCATACACTTTTTGTATTAATTACGTTTGTAATTTTATCTTCATTTGTTTTTTTCGCATAGAAAAGATGCAGAGTGAGCAAAATAGTGCGAAGAGAATTGGTCAAGACTCTCTGCTTTTCGTATCAATTTAATACATTGCGTATTAAGTGACAAAACTCAACACCGCGCTTTTAAACACTTTTTGTGTAGCATTGCAAAATCAATGTGACCATTGAATTGAATAAATAGCTGTTCTTATCCAAAATAGATACGCTTGCCTATTATGCATTGTACAAGAGTACGAAGTATTTTACTATGACTATATATATCAAACTATATTTGTTTAGTTTACGTAAACTATATATAGTACACTATAGTGTAGCGTAGTGTCATTGCAGCTAAATAAATATCTATAATATTTTTTTATATAAAATTTATTACACCATAGACTAGGCCTGTATCTTTTTTGTACTCATTATTATAAATCCTTATTTATATATATGTAAATGAAATTGACAACAATATAGTCAGTAACTTAGAACTAATATTTATATTTAAGACATAAATATTTGAACCTACTAGTTGATACCAGCGACGACGACGACATGTAGTTATTATGATAATTTAATAAGAATAAGTACAATAAACATTCTTTGAAAGCACCAGCTGACGACTGAAAGCGCGCAGCATTTGCAAAGTATGAGCCGCACTACTTCAGCCTGCTCTGCGTAGATAAGTCACGTATTCATTACACGAACTTCGGATGAACCTGTCTCAAGCTTGCACACACACGGATATGTGAAAACGATGCTCTTAATGTGTACAAAGGAATATCTTAAGACCGTAGAATGTCCAAGACTTTCAAGCAAATCAAAACTTACATAACAGCTAACACTCTTTGTACGCGTGATATATCATTCATATCTGTACTTTAAAATTTATTGTTTTTATATGGATGCTGTCTAATTTTGGTATGAGTTATTAGATAGGGGTATTCAGTGTCTCTGTTCATATATGACGAAATCTTGTTCAGTAGGTTCTATTTTACATCTGTTCTTCTGATGATGCATTCATCTCCTAATATCAGCAACAGAGCTGTAACAGATCAACCAATTCCACTTCTATGAAACTGAGCTAGGTCTGGAGGGTAACCTCCAGCAGGTTTACATACGAGTATATATATTTCATAACATTTATTCACCTTTAACGTACACAATTTATTTTAGTTATTTACCAAACTTCTGTTGTTACATTTATATTCACTTTAATCTCGAAGCGATCAATAAAGTTCTTGAGAATCTTTCTCAAGATACTGGCCATATTTCGTTGTTGTGAACGTCCGGTACTATGTAAATACGTATATAATAAAGTACTCACAATTTTTGCTAAGCATATTTTTTATTTTATTTGCCTAAAATTATAAAGCCTATATTGAAATAAATTTGATATTGGCGGATTTTACGTATTAATAAGACTTAAATATTAATTTATTAAATAGAGCGTTAAATATATATTAAACATTAAATGTGTCAATAGTACGAACCTTTGAACTTCAAATCGAGCCTTCAAAATAAAGTTCAAAGAAAATACACAAAGTACTTTATCAAGCAGATTAAGAAAACACAATGAGCACTCCGAATTAGGGATCAATACATCTAAATTACAATCGGTTAGGTGTAATCGCCACAATCAATTAAGCGAAGACATAAATCTACAGGTAAGGGAGCCTAATACAAAAATAGTTAATTTTCCTATTTTGTAGTTCGTGTGTTTGTTCTTTCTTTTCAGTAAAATGGTGTGTTTTAATGATTGTTTTTTTATAACTAGTTATTCTAAAGTAAAAAAATCATAATTATTTTTTTTAGATTCACTCTCTTATCCCGCATTTCAGAATAGATAGGAAGTACCTAATGTTAAGTCAGTCTGTGTTCCGCTTTCCGCCGATTTCGAATCATTGAGTTAGGCAGAACTTAACGCCATGCCTTGTCTTACCAGACCAAAGAAGTAAAAATAATTTAAATATAATCAGTCCTCCGAATGGGAATCGATTCAACAACCGATTGTGTTTACAGTTAGACGATGTTCCATTGTGCTACGACTTACGGCTTCGTTTTTCTTTATAATTAATTATTGTAAAGTAAGAAAACTATGGATACTTCATTTAACTTTTCTTTTTCCGACTGTGTAGTTTACTGTTGACCCTACTGGCTTCGACAGTGTCACTGGGTTTTGGGGGAAGGTGAGCTAGAAGAGCTCTGACCTTGGCGTGTAGACCTCAAGAGGAAACCATGATCTTAGAACCACAGTATCAAAGGCTTTCGAGCCTTTGACACTATGTTTCTGAGATCACGAAAAATGTACACAAGCTGAGGTTGACCTCGGCTTGTGTACACTGTTTGTAATTTAATTTAGGACTTTAAAGTAAGGAAAAATTGGAGTATAATTTTTAGTAGTAAAATGCTAAATAGATACATAATATTCAGTTACATCAATATAAAAGTGTGCTTAAATTTACATCATTCATTAATTAAATATATATAGAAAAGATATAGAACGTAAACGATTTTTTAACTCCATGGTAAATTTGAAATATATAGATTGCCATGAAAATTGATACATAATAATATCATATTTTTAATATGAGAAGGTGTCTGTATAACGATATCCTTTACAGAAAAGGGTTGAGGTAAATAACGTAATAGCAAATCGTTTATCAATATAAGGCAACCGCGAAGAGCTCTCCGGTAGAATTAGGACGACGTGCCACTAAAAGGATAAAATCCTTTAAAAGCATGAACGTCTCAGAGTTATAATGGAACCACGTTTCATCTTAGTAGATGGTAAGATGTTAAGTATAAAATGTTTATAATTATATTATTAATTTTATTGCTAAATTTGGTAGTAAGTGTAATAAACATTTAAGGAATAAAAAATCAATTAATATTTTAATTAATATAAAAAAATCAATTATTATTTTTCATAACTTACTACTTATATACTGACAAACTCTTTTAATTATAAGTTTTTTATTCCATTAAATTTAGCTTTTCGTTGGTTACGAGAATTATGCTGAATTGTGTATTTTTATATTCGTCGATGTTAATTGCGGCATATGCAATTTTCAGTAAAACATATTTATGAGAAAAACACACTATTTAAACTTTTCTTTATGTATAAAGTAATAAGCTATCATTTGCTTGTATTATACGGTCCACGTGTTTGAATGATATACACTCTCATAATGTTTTAATGCCATGTCTACGAATTTTCCTATACCCAGAGTGTGCTACAATCACGTGCAGCAGAACCATACTATCTCGCCGTTAGCCAACAAATTGATATTTTTCAGAAACTCAATCTTTCTTTTAAATAGATCTTATCTCTTTTAAATTATACACGTAAAATTTAATTAGACACACTGCGTTTGACAAAGAGACCCCGATATTTTTGTAGTCCTTTAGTTGAGATGATTATGATTACCTTCAGTCCAACGAAATATTAATGTAAAGATTAACAGAGTTTCAAGATGGTTAAACTATTTATTAATTATATTCACTAAATCAAGCATCGAATTTTTAACGACTTTTAACGACTTTTTAAGTTTTAACTTATTTTTTGTTTAATAACACATAACCCTATCTTTATCTTACCTATTAATCTTTAACTAACTTAAAATGAAAAAAATATTAAATGTGGATTGTAATATTATCATGATATTCAGTTTATGAAACAACTGAAAAAATACAATATTAATTTCAGTTTTAATTTAATTTAAATACAAGCTTATATTAATGATGCTATTGAATTATAGGGATTGTTAATTAATCTTTGCGACTGACATCTACACTATTGTATGGCACTAATGATGCCTGTGATTAGCCTAAAATAGCGGTGGTTATAATGTACCTATACATTGATAATAGGTACGTTGGATTGTTATGCTATTTAATCACTTCGTTGTTTTTTTAATTTATTTATTTAATAATATATAATATAGATGATGCTATAAGAAGATCACGAAAAATGTATGAGGACCCACCGAAGGGCATGTATGAAGAGGTTACTGTTTGTGGACAAGGAGAAAGAAGTAATAGTCTAAGGACCGTGGCGCCCCGTTCTCTCAAACTACTTGGTCAGGTGTAGAGTGCCACTGATTAATATAAATTATTACATGATATATTTACAGTTTAAGGTAATTATTGGATATTTTTCATCAGTTTTATTTTTAATTAAGTATTTTTGACATTTTTTATATGTTTACAAGCATTACAACTATCCAATCTTCAGGATTAATCTTTATTGTTTATAATCATCGTTTATACGGATTTTTTTTATATAATTTACTGTTATTATCAAGAAAGCGTACCTTTAAAAAAAAAGAAAATTAAGCGTACTTTTCAGAATCCAGTTCTAAAACTTTAGATTATAATTTAAGCGAAACTTTAACAATGTAATAAAACTTTTAAATGCTAAATGCGAGTGACATTTCAATGTGAAATTTATCTAACTAGATCACAAACATGTAGAAATTTTTCATAAGTTACAAAATTATTTATCAACTTAGTTTTTATAAATCATTTTTTGATTAGATTTCAATGAATTTCTATACGCAATTGTATACTATTTATATTTTTTATTTTGATATACATCAAAACAAACAATATAAGTTTAAAGTAACAGCTAAAATATGAAAAAAAACAATTCCAATCTTTTTCCCTTATAGGCAGAGGAGTTAAAGAGAAAAAGTGTCAAGACACTACTCAGAATATTTGAAACATGCTTGTTCAGGTGGAACTCAAAGCCGCGTCTTACTTTATTACAGTAGCGAAATAAAAACAATTTAAATGAGATCATTTAGCCCATCGTGTGTCGCAGTGGGACAGCGTCTGGCTGTAAACACGATTGGGTATAGTTCGCGTATTTCGGTTGTGGTTGGGTAAGGTTCGAGGGAATTTCTGGTAAGAAAAAATACGGCGTTGGGTTCGCTAATCAACGTCAAGTCAGTCAAGCAAAGTGTGTAGAAAGCAGTCCAGAATGTCTTGACGCTAGTTCGTTTCGGATTGCCCTGCTATGTGAGACAGAACGTGAAAAAATATTCACTATTTTTAAAGTGTTATTCCACATTCCACAGGATTAGAAAACATTTTTGAAAAAACGTATAAACCGTCTCCCGACCTCTAAGACATGCGTTCTACTACCAGCTGCGTCGAAATTCTTATACGTTTGTTACAACTTATTTATGTTGTTCTATTTTTAAAGTGTTATTCACATAACACTTCAACACACTTAGGATTAGAAAACATTTTTGAAAATTTTTATACGTTTTTACAACTCATTTATGATAAGTTATAACAAAACGTATAAGAATTTCGACGTAGCTGGTAGTAGAACGCATGGCTTAGCGGTCAGAGCGCTTGGACGGTTTCCAAGAGGCGCGGGTTTGAATCCCGTTGCGTTCAAATTTTTATACGTTTTTTCAAAAATGTTAACGTGAAAAAAGTTGATATATAAGATCATTTTGCCAACTGAAAATATTCACAATTACTTACTGTTCAGACATAATATAAAATATATAATTCTTGTACATGAAAAATAAGAATGTTAAAAACTTCTTTACTTTGTTTTATATGCAACAATTAGTATTGTATAAAATAACGCTCACTTTTGATTTTGTGGACCGAAACTAAATGGAAAACGAAACAGTAATTGCCATACGATAGACAACTTACTAAGTCACATACATTGTTTGAAGATCAGTCAAACATCTCTGTTAGTAACGAGGTATTCTGTAAAGTTGTGCGAGAGGTGCATTTGTACCGTTAAATATGTCTTTGTCGTGCTCATTCAAAGCTCAGATGCACCGGCCATATTGCTAGTAAACTAATATTAGTGAATCTTTGTATTTAATTAATATTACATTTATAACAGAAAATAACTTTCTAAATGAAGGTAATGAAAACTAATTTTATTATTAATATTTGTAATACCAGTTAATTAGCATTGTAACCTTATACTATACGAAGTTCAATAGAATATGAATAAATAGAAGGTGATAACGATCTGTTTGTCCTTTTCAGCTTTTTTTATTTTAGTGCATTGCAACTGGACATATTTTTTATAATATTCATAAAAATAATAATTCGAGCATAATAAAGTCATACATAAGATACAAATACAAATAAGATAAAGGCTATATATAATAATTTTGTAATAATAGCTAGAAGGTCTTAATTATTCGCGTTTAAGTCGTTTGCTTAAATAGGGCGTTCACTGCAGACACTTCATAAAAAAGATATAAAAAGAGTCTCTTCGACTTGAAGAGGAATTCACGCAACACAAAGTGTTCTTAAATACCAGAAACTGTAATTTTAAATTTCCATCTCAATAAATCCGGATTTTGCAATAGCTAGCTACCTGTAAGTAATGATTTTTAACAATTGCCTAACAAAATGATGATTTTCATAGATTAAATTCGATGTCCTTATCGTCATGAAATCTTTCATGTATCCTAAGCATTTTTAACTTTTCTCCAAATTATTAAGGGTCTATTATTAATTAATAATAATGATAATAAAACACATTTATTACCACAAGAGAAATAAACAAATATTGTTACAACAAGATGAGACAACATGTAACAGCTAATGATGTTTGAGGCGAAATCTCAATAATCGCAGACTTTCAATTACACCTTGAAACCTGTTAGTGCTTATTTTTATTTAAAACGTACATTATTTATACAATTTTTACTATATTTTTAAGTTACATAGCGCTGTTTAAAATGTTTTATTTTAATATTTTATGTTTACATACATACGTATGTTTACATACATATTTTAATATTTTATGTTTACATACATACCAGTGAAATAATTAATTTATTAAAACATTTTAGATTGCTGCTATTTATTAAATATTTTACTATTTATAAGGTGTTATTCCACACTTAATACATATAAAGATGTAAGTGCTACTGAACTCGAACCCGCGCTGCTTGGAGTCCAAAAGTTCAGGAAATGTATCTTTTTTCACATCGTGATATAATAACCACTTAGAGACAACATTAAATTTTTATACTTCTAATTGTAAAAGATTTGAATTACATGATGAATAGTAAATATTTAAAACCTTGTTACTAAGGTAAGGTACTATAATATAGTTATTATAATCCAATAATTATTAAACACTACCGTTTATTACAAAATACATCACACAAGTTTACGGATGATGGCTGGATATATACAGGTAACTGGTGGCTGCGGCTCGCTCACTAATTATTATCAAATATCAAAGAGACATTGCTATAGTAAGTTGATAAATTATAATTCCATTCGAATAATCAAGTGACATAGATTGAGGTCGACGAGTGATTTAAATAATGACATATCAAACAGTGGACGCTCAATACAGCTGAAAGTGATTATATTTCCCACATGAACATACAAATATGAAATGAATTTTGATTTAGGTATAAACTTGCAATCTAAATTCACAGCGCAATCGTTTGAGCTTTCGCGCTTCGGAACGCTGAGTACTTTACAATTTTTAATACGTGATAACTGGATTTACTGATGGTAAAGGAAAACATTCTATTTTTACAGGAAAAATAACATTATAAAAATCTTATTAAAATAATAATGTGATCCATACGTAATGTGATCCATACGTAGCGTAATGGGTTAAATTCTGTACACACTATGGTCGTGGTTCGATCTTTAGTCGCGGAATAGTTATATATGAGATATGAACATTTCTCAGTAATTTTAAAGCTTGTTGTAAATTTTATTTATATTTGTATATTTTTTATATATATTTGTACATTTTTCTTGTATTAAGCAAATTGAAGACATTTCATAAATTATTTTTTTAGAATACTTCTGATAAGACAAATAAAGCGCGGTATTATGTACCTCACTTAACACGCAATATCTAGAATTCGTTTCGAAACATACAACCTAGCTATGCAGGATAAAACATGAAGCTGCTTTTTATTAACATCTTTAGGTCAGTGTGATTTACAATGGAGACATTGTAAATAATAAACATTCAGCAATACAAAACTATGCCAAATAAAATCTCATTCAATTTTAAATGACTGAAATTTTTTTAGCGAATAGATTAGTTTTGTAGTAAAATGTTTTGTTTTTATTGCTTTTATATACAAAATGGCCATTTTCCATCGCTATCTTCCATTAGCCGTCGAGGCATAGTGGGACAACGAATAAGTGTAAACACAATGGTTGGAAGAGGATAGATCACAGAGGTATTGTTTTAAATTATTTTTATGTTTTAGTTTTCACTCTAGCAAGACAAAGGAAGACATTGTGTTCCGCCATTCGACACTTGAAAATATTAATAGGAATTTGAAATAAAAAGTGGATTCGAAAAAAATAAAGCAGGTCTTTTTTTAAATATTGTATATAATATGGAGCGACCATAGAAAAAAGAATAAGAATAAAAATACAACGTTTGAGGAAAGAGTTGGGACAGAAGATAGAAATTTCAAGAGGAGTTAATTCAAAAAATAGTCAAATGAGTTAATACAAAAAAGATTAAATTATAACATAAAACACGAAGTAGAGCATTAAAATAGAGAGGAAACACTGAAACAACGAATTAAAGCATTAGCTGGTAGGTTAAAACGATACGAAGAAATAAATAATAGGAACTCAGGAATTTTGGATGAACATTTTATCTCAACCAGTCCCTAACAATAAAAAAGCAAAATGGATATCCGATATTAAGCAACAGAATAACACAACAATAAATATTAGTTAATTTATTTGAAGAAATTACTGCTGAACAGATTAAGCATAATATAGGTAAAATGTTGAATTGAAAGGCGCCCGGTCAAGATAAAGTTCAAAACTATTATCTTAAGTACTTTACTAAAATGCACGACCATTTAGTAGTCCATAATATTCTGAAAGGCGAAGAACCAGTAGAAGACTGGCTAACTATTGGTAAAGTTATATTAATACCGAAAAATGAAGATACCGAAGATCCTAAAAACTGATACTGGCTGACCAATTGTACAACCATTGTGAAACAAATAAAATTATGGCTCTAGAACAAAGGGATTGTCGTCGCGGAGCTCGAGGATGCAAAGATCATTTAATGTTAAACAAGGCGATATTAGAAGACGCACATGATTCCAAAAAAATTTAAGTATAGATTGGATAGGTTGGATAGATAGCGTTTGATAGTATTTCCCATGAATGGCTGTTTCAAGTTTTGGATATCTACAAATGTCCACCAGCTATCAAATGCTTCCTCACAGGAGCTATGCAAAAGTAGAAAGTTGTGATAACTGCGATAGGCTCGTCAGACTCTTTTACAACTGAACCGATTTACGTAAGGCGAGGGATTTTCCAGGAAAACTCTTTGTCTTCATTGCTCTTTTGTTTGGCACTTAATTCGATATCGACTATTCTAGGGAAATATGAGAGAAAAAGATATCATCTCAAGGACAGCGTATGGATTAATCACATGATATATGGGGTTTCCCAAAAAGAACGATATGTTTTGAAATTGATATAAAACATGTAATATATGTTAAAATTTCGTGTTCAATGTTCGAATTTCATGCTCAATGGTTTTATTTGATAGAAAATTTTATGCTATTTATGATTTAAATAAAATATTGTTCAAATGACAACCATAACTTTTTTTGTAATGGTGAATACGATCGGTCCAATTTTCGATGACTCGGTGCAGCATTTCGTCTGGTATGGCCGCTATAGTTGCTGAAATGTTGCGTACAAGGTCTTGAATCGTAGCTGGTTTATTGGCATATACTAGAGATTTAACATACCCCCACAAAAATAGTCCAAGGGTGTTAAATCGCATGATCTTGGTGGCCAATTGTGAGGACCGTTGCGAGAAATAACCGACTCACCAAACTTATCACGCAATAAATCCATTGTGACGGTCGCAGTATGGCATGTTGCACCATCTTATTGAAAATAAATCTCGTCCGCATCGATTTCATACACTACAGGAAAAAAAATCGTTCAACATGTCACTATAACGGTCGCCATCGACAGTATCAGTACGGCCTTCGTCGTTTTTGAAAAAGTACGGGCCAATGATTCCACCGTACCATAATCCGCACCAAAGAGTCAATTTTTCAGGATGTAATGGTGTTTTATCAACCACTCTTGGATTTGACTTACTCCAGTAACGACAATTCTGTTTGTTCACATAACCATTGAGCCAAAAGTGAGCCCCATCTGAAAAGATGATTTTCCTATGAAATTCGGTGTCCGTTTCCATCATTTCAAGCGCCCAACCAGCAAATTCACGACGTAATCGATATCGGAATCGTAATCTTGTGCCAACACAATCTTGTATGGATGTAGGCCAAGATCCATACGTAAAATTCGCCAGGTTGTCATTCTGGATAAGCCCAAATCTTGTGCACGTCGTGGAACGGAAACATTTTGATTTTCTTCGACACTGGCTGATACGGCGGCAATATTTTCTTCACTACGGCCTATCCGTTGTCGTGTTGGTGATCTACTATCGTGCAAAGAATATTCACTTTCCAGTTTTTGGATTATGCGATGTATAGCGAGCTCAGACGGTGCACCATAACGAAAATATTTAGCACGAAATGCTCTTTGAGTAGAGACTATACTTCTCTAATTTTGATAGAAAATTTGGACAATTTCCAAACGTTGAAGTAACGTGAACTTGATTAAATGGCAAACATCACTGAACACAATACAATACATATCAAATAGTTTGGTTCTTTAGACCATTGTATATCATAGATTGATTCTTTAGACCATTATACGTCGTAGATTGGTTTGTGAGACCAATATATTTCGTATATTGGTTAGTGAGACCAATATATATTGAAGACACGTCGATTGGCCTGCCAGACCCATATTATTTGCCAGTTCGCATATCAGTTCAGACGCACAACGGCTAGACGGCCGATTGTTTTATATTAACGCACAGCACATACGTAGCAGTCGTTTGTCATAGCCAACAATTAAACGCGGTTATGCGTTCTATCACCAAACAAGGCGCTAGACAAATAGTCGAACACCATTACGTACTACAGCATTTAGTGATATAATAGTATAGCTCTCCTCGTAAGGAGGTAACTAAGACATACTTCGAAACGCACGAGACATAATAGCGTCACATAATCATTTATCCCACACTAGGGGTGTAAAACAACATAGAAATAGTTGAATCTATGTCCGTCGCCGTACAAGTATCGCATGTACAATGCAAGGCAGCATCAGAGAAAATACAAGTCGCGCCACCGACATCAGTTATCAGTAAGCTGTAACGCTCACCGAACCCCGAAAGTCGCGTAACGCGAGTACATGACGGATCTCCTATATGTTTAAGAATATTCTATAAATATAACCATAATATGCTTTATTCGTTCAATATATGATATTATATTAATTGTGGTTTATTAGTTAATGTTAGCAGAGCGTAGTATAATATTAAAATATTTTGTAATACTCAGTAAATGCATATAATAATATGTTCATACAACACTATTCAAAGATGGCGGCAGACGCTTTGGTTTTATATTACAAATTTTATATATCTCTTAGACTGAACATCCTAAACGTCTAACATCTATAATATAATTATTTTACTTTATTAATAATATTATTATATTCATTTAATGTCACTTTTATATTAATAATGGAAAAAGAACTTACAACAAATTCTTTAAATATTGTTTTTACATTCCCAGAAATATAATAAATATTTCTATTATTCCAAATTAAAAATTAACATTATTCTCAAACGTCCTTTTCCGCACATGACGTTCCCGCCAATCCTCCTTTCCTTTTATAAAAAACCATTGCATCATTCTAGACAGCCAGTAATTCATTCAGCCAAAATTATATTTAATAAAATTAAAATTATTAATTATATTATTGGTACCTAAAAATACTATATAAAATAATATTTAACGTTATTATTAAATTATTTGTACAAAATATATTATATATTTACATACATATTTATGTATAGTACGTAATGTTACATACTACCAAATTAATGTGGGAACTATCCGTACAAAGCGATGTTACAATAATACACAATAGACCAGATCTAATAAGCATCGATAAAACTAACAATCGTACGTACCTAATGGACGTCTCAGTGGCATCTGACTAAAATATTTTGGAGCTAAGGAAATTGAAAAAATTAATAAATACCATCCGCTAAAAGTCGAACTCTTAAGGTTATGGAACACTACCGTTACCATTATCCTGATTGTAGTAGGAAACACGGGAGTGGTGACGAAGAGTCTTAAGCGATATTGCGATAAGTTAGATGCACACATCAACATTCACATTCTTCAAAAGCAAGCAGCATTACACTCTTCCACAATAATCCTCGGAGACACCGTTTTTGTAACCCAATCATCTCAAATGTAACATCATATACCCGTACTTTAATCACTCTTTAAATATAAACATAGTAATTTAGACAACTGGAATATAGCCTACAACCAAGATAGAAATTTAATCTATAATCAAAATTTAATTGGGATACAAGGGCAATAAATAATGCACACTAATAGGTACCTTATTTTCCTCAGGGTCTCAGGACGGGGTACTTATTTACACCTACTTCGTCGTGTAAAAGTTGACAATAATATTAATAATATTAATATTTTTGTTTTAAGAAAAGAAAAATTAAAGGCAAACTCCGAATTTCAAAGTCAACTTTAATACTAACTTCTTATAATATTCACTTTCAACTGACAGTTTGAAAGATGGAAGAATAAGAAAGCGCGGAAACCAACTTTAAAATGTGGCGGGTGGTTTACTTTAGCGAGATTTTGTCTACAGCTATTTTATTTATATACATATTAATGTACAGCATATACTTATGTCTATATTGTTCTTAATATTTCCTACTTCTAATAAAATATATAGTTTGTGAAAGTGTGTTTCTGGTGATATGTAAATAAAGTATTTACCTAGTAAGGACACAGTCTATTATTACAATAGTTTTTCAATCCACCATTGGTTTTAATTTTACAAAATCCTGCAAAGTGTTTGGACACAATCCGAATCCGATGACTATGTTATTTTAACATGATCATAATGTCGAGACGTTCATATTAACGAGTAAGCAAGGCGTATTTTTTATAGCTTAGGTAATTATTATTGTATTTATTTTGTAGTAATCTTATTATTTTTTATTTAATATTATAAAGTTTTAAAATATTATAAATGAATATTAGAGGCCTACAAACTAATATTAGAGGCCGGCCTTGGTACAGTGGGACAGGGTCTGACTGCAAACGTGATCGGTTGTGGATTCGAGTTAGATTGTTATTAAATTAATTTTATGTTCCTTGCTCTGGCAAGACAAAGTGTGGCGTTGATTTGAGAGCCGCCACTTAACAACACGCAATGTTCCGAATTCGGTGGAAAGTGGAGTATGAATTGTCTTGACAATATATACTTTACATCTAGCCTGCTATGCGGGATAAAAGTGTGAAGCTAAAAAAATAATGTTTTTATATACCTAATGTTTATATAATAAGAGATTTCGTAACCTATAACATATTTAGATATTACAGTAAGTAAATTTTCTAAAATACTTTCGCATTAGATAGAGATTATTTTTAATTTAAATAAGTTCTAAATCAAAGACTAAGGAATGTTATTTAGAGCTTTGTAAAAAAGTGTAACTTCGTTAGATTTCGCTTAAGAAAACTTCGAATAAACAAGACAAAGGTTCCTTTGACCGCTTTTGTATTCTGCTTAAGTTATTCTCGATATGTTTTTAATGTTGGGACTGGAATAATTTAGCAGTTATTTTAAAAAGTACCTGGCTTTACAGAACTTTATTACTATATATAAATATACTTAAACAAAGTGAAAAAGATGCTTTTAATTTTGTAAAATGTTATAAATACATTTATTAAAGAAAAAGATATTAAATATTTATCCTTATAATAATAATCTATATTTCAAATTTATACTTTTTTATGTAAAAATGCTATAATAAACAATAAATAGTGATTTTAAGTTAATGTTATTTCACAAACAACAAGTGTTTGACTAAAAGTTGTCTTTTTGTATGAATTAGGATAGTTTATATACATATATGCATATTTAATTAGGATATTCTAATACCGTTATTATAGTCGATAAATAATTTTGATTATTTATAGACAACAGTGTTTGCGGTAAAATAATGGACGCATAAAATATAGTGACAATGAAGTTGCTATCTTGTATGCATGGCGGGAAGCTCACGGGTGATTGAGCCGCATTCGAATGCAAACAGAATGTACTATATTGCGCGATAACGTATGCAGCAACATTGTTGTACCAGTCAAAATTAAAATAAAATAGAGCAATAAAACGTTATTGAAAATTCTCTACAAATATTTGTTTTCAACTAGCTAAATAAACATTTAAGTAAACGTTTTGGTATATATTAATTAAACTTAATAATATTTTTCCTATAACATATTATCTAATATATAGTAAGCGCAAAAAAATGAGAAAATATATATAATAGAAGTGAGCACTAACTACGTAAAACCGTTTTGATGCTAAATTGTCTCTTGTTTACTAAACACGAGCATATTTTCAGTTCGGCCAGGAACATTAAGGAAATGCGATTACAGCGGAAGCGGAAGTTAGTTTAACTTCGGCGGGCGAGTATCCGCGCGGCATCCGCATTTTGTGGGGAAGCCTCTGTTCCATTAAAAGGAACTCTTAATTTTAAATATATCAATGTATAGTAGTGCCATTAGCTTTTTAATGATATGTGTATAGCACAGGTTCAGTGTGGCTCAATTGAAACGTTATCTAAATTATAAACAATAAGGTAGAGATTTTGAGGCGAAAATATATATTCTCAAAATTCGGACGGTCGATTACAGTTGTCATATTTTCTTTAGTAAAACATCATTTGGTAGTTGATAGTATTGATTATATATACATATTTATTATATTGATTTTATATATATATTTATTATTATTTTTCTTTATTTTAATTTTTGGTATTTATTCAAATAAATGATTGTATTTGAATTACTTTCTATTCTCCGTTGCGGGGAGATAAAACGCGGTGTTGTGTTCCACCATTCAAGTCACAAGTTTTAAATGCGAATGATGGATGATGGAATGATGTGGATTATGGTGGATGTATGAAAAATGGTGCATAGAATATCTCGACATTAAGTTCTCTTTGTCTACCCTGCTGTCCAAAAATATGAGCTCAACTGCTTTGTATTTTTTTTATTTCTTTATTAGTAAGAAAGCATGTAAATTGCTAATAGCTAGAATATTTTCGATCTACTTATTTTGTTTTATATATACGTGAGCTTATCCTGTATCATTCATTTAATATACTTTTCTCCTTGCCTACATCGCTATGCGAAAGATACTTATTTAGCTATAGTTTTTTAAGTTTTAACTCTGGCCAATTAATTATGTACTTGCTAATTTTGCTCAGTTCCGCACTTTAGGGATGGATTTCTTACAGTTCTTACAAACACAAATGAGTTCTCTTGGTCTTTGCAAGCCTGACAGTGTTATGATTACCTCAAATAGTAATAATTAGCGAAAACTAGAACGAATTATATAACTACGATTTATATTTATGAATATAATTTGTAAACTTACTGATTTTAATTGAGTAATTGATAATTTCAAAAAATTGTCAAGAACTTTGCCATATGATCGCTTTCCAAAGATATGATAGCAATTGACGTCTCCATTTGATGGCAAGCTCTTGTTTATAATGACATCGCGCTTAATATCTTTTATCTGTTATCATAGAATTTATTAAAACATTTTGAGCTTGTAATTATAGTTTTAATATTATTTCAAGTCTTGTAGCAATTATTGTGGGTTCGATCCCAATAGAATAATGACTTGTTTTATCACTTCCTCGCTCGGGTATGACAAAGAGCGGCGTTGAATTTTACCACTAAACATTCAACGCTTTAAATTATTGACATTAGATTATTTTTGGAAGAAAAAATATTAGACTGAATTCTTTTTTACCTCATATAGGATGTTAGTGATGTTTTAAAATATTTTGTTTGTAAACATTCAAAAGAAGGTTAATGCTACACAAGTGTAATAAAAATTTATATAACTTCCATTTTTATAATATAAAAGTAATAAATTTAAATTATAATTACAATTTGTGTATTTAATATATTATGATGCTACTGCTTTGAATGTTGTGATCGATTTGTGGTGTGACGAATATGCTCATGTGTAGTCACGCGTGTAGTTGCTGATATACCCCTGTAAGTAACATTAATAATATATTTAGCTAAATCTATATACTGAAATAGGAATGCATAACAATAAAAAATATAAAAAATTAATAACAGTTGCTCCTCTTGTGTAATTATATAACGCAAATAAATTAAAGTCAGGTACGTATAAGTACGTAGGTACTGAGTACTAACTACTATTTACTACTACTTTAAATTTTTTATATCGTATGGGACAAACTATCAGAATTTGATATTATACCATTATCCATTTTCCTATTTGAATAGTATTATTAATAAGTTGTGATATTTATATTCAAGCGGAAACATTCTCTGAATTATTTTAACCTACTATTGCTTACACTTACTCTCTCTATTAAGCTGTATTTAAGTTATGCCGTTAGTAGTAATATATTTCAATCGTTCTTTTTCAACTTTTACCTGCATAGCAGGGCCAAAAAATATTTAGTGTCCCTTAAGTCTGTTGATTCTTCTTTTATTCTACTTGAAGCCCGATTTCAAGATACTAAGCATTGAATGACGACACACAACACCCCGATTTGTCTTACCAGAGCAATGAAATAAATTAGTTGTAATATGATAATTCCATTGGATAAAGTTGAGAATCAAAATCTCACCCACTCACATGTACAGTTAAATGCAGTCTCAACGAGCCATAATCGTTTGAATTTTGAAGACCTAATATAAAGTTTTATTTGTGTTGTTATTTTATATTACTCATTAATTAACTAAACAATATTCACATGTATTGTTATTAGAGAGCAGCGTATCTACACAAAATTACCTCTGCTTATTCCGCTTAATTTAGAAGACACGTTAAGAAAAGGCTAACAATACTTAGATCACTTTATAAGGTAGTAGCTTACATACTCTATTTAAAGTGCACCGAGACTATGATGTTCCATATTAAATCTTCTTAAAGATAAAAATATATATCCGAAATAAGCACATTAGTATTATTTGTTTGCGTATTTAAATGAAATCATACAAATAAATAACTTATAGATATACGAGTGAGTATATACTCGTCTACAACACTCAACAGTGATATGGCTTCCTAAGTAGTGACCTGACTTACTGACAATTCTATTCTTATGTCATTTATTTTGAAGTAGGTGTTTCAATAGTTTAATTGTATAAAATCCTAAAATACCGTTTTTTCTTAGCAACCGTATATAGTTAATAAGAACAAGAAGTAAATAGAAAAAATGTATTCAGATCGAATGCTTGAGGTATTCTAATATATTTAATTAAAAAAAAATCTTTAATAAAAATGTATATTATGAGTAAGATTTTTTAGTTGATTGTTGGAGTTGCAACATTTTTTTCATCGTGGTCCCAAACCAATATATTCTGTCAAGTACTTAAATTTACCATTGCGTGAGGATTTACATACCTTTATATATTTTTAGCATATTTACGAATTTTCAATGTAAAGTTTTGTATGTCACGTAAAATTACACTTAGTAACTAACTGTTCAATTTAATTGTCTAAAGCAATCGTATACTGCGAAATATGAAGGGTAGAGGGTAGAACAGGGTATAAACATACCATCAAAGATGAATTGCGTTGGAGTTACTGTCAATTATTTATAAATACTCAATAAAACATCAGAATATCTCGAATATTTATACCGAATATTTGGCAAGAATAGACGCTTTTTGACTATTAATCATTGTCATTTTTTGACTATTTTCGTATTGTGATCGTACAATTTTTGTTAAATATTATACTTTTACTTAAATAAGAAAGACTTAGCTTATATTTAACAGAAAAAATAGCTTTACAGGTAGCGCTGTCTAAAATAATTGAATTATTAATAAGTCTTTGTTACAGCTTTTGTAAGAAGTAAAATATTTTTATTTTATAAAATATATTTCAATCTTATTTTTGAGCATTGAGTACTGAAAAAAAATCAACAAAACGCTAGATAACATGAGTGACGGCACGACGTCGGAAACAAAAACCAACATTTTGACTATCAGCCTGTTGACACGCCGTTCTCTCACCGACTACTTCCGTGTTCCGACCGATGTGATGCAATGTTTCCATGCAAATTTCGTTGAGATCCCACCTCCAATGACACGTAATTTGTTTACTCAGGAAACCTGAGCGGAGGCTATTAAACATTTTGAGGGTTAAAGAGTATTGCGAAACCGATGAATCGGCTTTTGTATTTTAATTTCGACTCTGCATACTAAATGAGTTTTAAATATTAAAATGTGTTTGTTAATACAATGGGTAATAAAACGCTTTTATTTTAACAAAATATAATATATGACAGGTGAAATTTATCTTCATGTGGCCTATTTACTCAGTTACTACGTGGCAACTTCCGGGCTGTGCTCCACAATGATCCCGCGAATGTTGCCGTAACAACCTTCAATGGTACGTAATTTATTTGCTCATGGAACACTTTGCTATTTACTCACAGCGAGTATTAAAGCAACTTATGAGAAGTGTTTTTATATAAATATTGGCACAATTCGGGTTGATAAGACGATTTATGAATTTGAAACCCTTTCTTCATTAGTGACTTTACAATGATTTAAGATGACGAACGAAGTAGGTCAAGCTATTTTATCAGTTTATAATTGACTTATGAAAATGGAATTAATAAAGTTGCAATTTCCGGCTTTTACTAAGATTATTTACGAATATTCATGTTTTATTTGAAATTAAATGTCAGTATGTAACTTTTCATCATCCTTTTATTAGATTATCCCCATTATCTATGAAAAAAAATTTAGAATATTTAGCGTCAAAATTTCTGGTGACGTACAATATTTCCACACATTAATTATGTTCTTGTCAAGATAAATGGATAAGGAAAATCATTTTAAGACTTTCTTTTATTTTCTTTTTTTAATTAATGAGTCGCTTAATTTAATGTTTCGAGCAGAAGAGTCATCTACGGCCACGAGGAGCCTAAGTGGCCTTCGCCTTTCAATTCCTTCCTATTTCAGCTCGACCTTCGAACACTGGATTGAATATAAAGTGTCTTATAATGGCAAAATTATTATTTTCTAATTTATTTTAGTTATGTCTAATAAATTTTATATTGATATATTAAATGTTAAGGTATTTCTTTAGTATAAAAATTCACTTACGTAATATGTATATTAATGAGTACCTACTACTACCACGTCTGACTGTAAGTGCAATTGGTTGTGGATTCGATTCTAACTGGGAGGAATTACATTTTAAGTTTATTTTTATTTCTCCGCTCTGGCAATAAGCGTGGCTTTCAGTCGTCACTTAACATGTAAATGCTCGAGATAAAGTTAACGTAGTGTCTTGGCACTAGGTTTTCCCTGCATTGTGGGATAAAACATGAGGCTGAAAATCTAATACCAAACGCTAATAAAAATTGAATTGTAATGAACATATAAGAAAATATTCAGTTTTTGTCCGCGTTACTATCTCTTTGATTATACATTATTCGCGTTCAATAGCACACTAATTAATAACACTTATTACTTTGTGTAGTATTATTTAAGTTTATATATTTTTTAACTTCGTTAAGTAGTTATTTATTTTTTGATCAAATAATTTAAAAAAAGAAAACAAAAATAGGTGAAAATACAATCAAAATTTAAAACCTGTGGCATGAAATTTGATTATTCTAACAAATTTATTTTTTAAATTAAGTAATCACTTTTTTATTGAAATAAAAACTTGTACTAACGTCAAAAAGTAGAAATTTTTCTTTTATCTTCTCTATTAGTAGCAATTACTCATATTTTATGTACGAAAACATTAAATATAATAATGTATTTGGTCTCTTTTGGTCTTCTCTGACCGATAAAGCCATGCGTTCTTCTACAGGTTGCGTGGAAATTCCTATACTTTTTTTTACAAATTATTTATGTTGCTAGCATCTCTGTAGAGAGATTCTTACAAATTACTACTCAAGATTATTAAACTACTTAGGATTAGAAAACATTTTTGAAAAAACGTATAAAATTTGAACGCAGCGGGAATCCTAAGTGTGGAAGAACGTTTTAAAAATGGTAAGGTATTGAAATAAAATGCGATATCTCTTGTTTAACGATTATATCTTAATAACCTTTGAGTATCAGAAATTTGTAAAAGTGTCTCTACCGACATGCTAACAACACAAATAATTTGTAACAAATGTATAAGAATTACGCATGGCTTAGCGGTCAAAGCGCTTGGATGGTTTCCAAAAGGCGCGCGTTCGAATCCCGCTGTGTTCAAATTTTTATACGTTTATGTTTTATATTTTAATTCTAATCCTAAGTGTAAAATATTAAGTAATTTTTATTTTACTTATTACGTAAAATAAAGCAGATCTTTAAAGTGATAAAACGCACTGCCAATAACACTGTTGCGTAGTTCGTAAACAAAATAGTGAGATGCGACGCTCAGAGCGACCCATAATGAAATTGTTTAGAGTCGTGTTATACGGAAATAGAAGTTATTTCACAAATAAATATGCCTAAGTTTTGTTATGCTTAGTGCGGATAAAATAAATATTTTAATTAATTTAATCAAGTCAAGCTGGCTGGTTTGATGTTTGTTTGGTTTTGCTGTTTGTTTTACTTCTATTAAGAAGTACCTATATCTATAACTTAGTATTAAATGTATTATATAATTGTTAAACTAAGTTTATTAAGCTCATTTGATTAAGAGACATAAACAGGACTTTTAGAAACTATAGCTTATTATTAAAAGAATAAGCAAGCGAGCTAGATAAATTTTTATCTCAGAAAAACACAATAATCTTCACATTATTCATAGTGAAGGCACTCGCATTCTTTAAAAGCTTACTCGAAGGAGAAGAAAATTTTAAACTGCACAATACACGGCCGTAACGTTGCATAATATGGCGCGTGTTCAGCCAAAGTATTCGTTATGGTATTTGCTACACCTAGCCAACCGGGGCATATGTTTCGCGATATGACGCCAAACGTCAGGTGTTCATCTCGGCAAGGATAAGCTACATTCAATCCATTGCACAAAGCGTAAGTTTCATTCTTGCATAGCAACGTATTTGCGAGATAAGCCCGTATGGAAATGACGTAGGGAAAACCCTCCCTCTCCGAATGAGCGCTGCCAACAGTGAAGGGTACTTGAGACTCTGGCGAGAAGATCAGAACGGCGATATTCGCGGGGCCGGGGGTTAGCTCGCTGCATCCTTTTTGCTCTCGGGAGCGCGCAACGCTAGGCGGGCGGGAGGCCCTGGCTCGGCGTCACTCACGTCGACTCGGTCTCCTCGGTCGTGTGTCCGAACCTCTCCTGTCCGTGACGTACGATCTTTCCAATCCTACCGGTACTAAAGTGGACCGCTTCCCGTAGCATTATTTTGTAAAATAAATATATTAATCATCCATTGTAAATTATTCTAACCTAATATCTTCTAGTCATAGCTCTCTCTGTAGTTGTTAACGTTTAGAACTTATGTCGATGTGTACATATAAGAATAAATAAACATAAACTCTTAATGGTGACTGTCGTCTGAACTTTTGTGGGTGAAAATAACAGAGTCGGATTGTTGGAATAGTGGAAAGTGATCCGAGTCAAAGGCGCCAGTTTCAAGTTGCCGTTCTCATTTACATCTTTTAAGTAGGTAAGAATTCGTCTGCTATTTTTAAATTACTTTTTTAATTCACATAAAAAGTTAGATCTTGCTTTTTTGCTTGTTAGTATTTTATTTGTGCATTTAATTTATAATAAATACTTATTTTATATTGAATTTTCTATTTTATTCGTGTTATAACTTTTTTTATTTGTATTTTTTTTGTATTGTAGGAATATTAAGAAAAAAACTGTTTTTTTATTGTTTTTGTCATCCGATTAGACCCTTTTTTCCTTTTGACAGCATCATTACAGATGGACTGGATAATTAACACTATCGAGGGTATCGCGCGGCAAACCGACATTGAAACCCTTGATATGACAAATCCAAATCTGCTAATAACATTCATATTGAGGGGCTAAATGACAACTTGATTGCATTGTAGTCTGTTCACCATTATTTTATATTTGGAAACGTACGTTATACATTTTTAGTATATTTTTTATTAAGTTACAGAAGTTTTTAGTTTTGTTGTATACTTAGTGTAGGAATTAATTAAAATTTGGTTATTGATTATTATTATAGAATAGGATTTAATTTTTATTGATTTTTATTAGAGTTTAGATGAAAATAGAACATTCTTATGTTTTGTTATATTTACTGTTTATGTAGTTTTAAAGCTATTTTAAAAAATAGTATTAGTATTTTGTATAAATTTCTTAGTTACATAATTTGGTTGTACGATTTTTTGTACATAATAAATCAGTGAAGGAAAGGAGGAAAATATGTAATAAAAAACTTGGCATTGAATGTTTTAAACGTTTTGCGAGTCTCGAATTGATATAAATTAGAAAGTGGTTCACTGGAAAGTCAAGTAATTCACTTTTAAATGTTCTAAATTGTCTTATTAACATGGTTTTTGTGTACATAATGGTCATTTTATGTATGTTATATAATGAAGTTAATTATGATCACTTATAATTTACGAAATTAAAAACATATATAGTTAAATAATAAAGTTTCATATATTTTAATTCTGACACACGTACACTAGATAAATGTACAAATGATATTTCATATAAGTCATAATTAGTAAATAAATAATATTACATTATTATTTTTTTATTAGAAAAAATAAAAGTAATAAGCGATGATTTCTGCTGTTGAATATTAAAAGTAACTGCTGTAACAAATTAACTGCCAAGTTTCAAACTTTTACTCAAATACACTTAGTGCGTTACAAACTTTGTCCCTTACGGTCTTTATGGGTTAAATTATATACGCCCGGGAGCGCAAAAATGGAGACGTATCTTCCTATTGGGACTCAGGGAGCTTTGTTGTCGACCTAGATGTCCTACTACAGTGGATATTTTATGTCATTCATATTTTATACACTATGACGTGTTGAAATTATATTTTATTCAATAACTGGGACTCAGATACAGTCATTTTTGGGCCACTTTGCTAAAAAAGGTATAGAAGCCTTCGTAAACTCATGCAAATTTAAATGGTTCCGTTTATCATATCATAATACTTAAATATAGGCTCTTTTTAAATTTACACAGTTTTGTTGTTTTGTTAGAAATTTAGACACTTGGATTCGTTATTTAGGAAAAGTTGTAGATAAATATAAATAAATTGACATTTAGTTTTAGCCTCCGATTAATAGCATAAACTTGTAAGAAAAATAATGACGATAACTAGAATATATACATATATAATTGTATGTGAAATATAAAACATTTTATTCTAATGCAAAACAAATTTGCTAATAATTTTAGCTTGTATATGCCTTAAAAATATCTGTACATAAATAATGGAAAACATGAGCTTCTTTAAATAAACGAACATTCGCTTAATGGGAAAGTAAAATAAGCATTAAAAAACACGTCACAAACAAAGAAAAATAAGACGTTATATCGAATTCTTATTATATTTGACAAGAGTTTTCAAAAAGACACACACACATTATATGACTTGAAGTATCCAGTGTTTAAAGCAGCTTATTAATATTTATCTTATAAATAGGTCCGCACGCTAGTACTGAAATACATGTTACAGACTTATTAGTTCACGCGTTGTTGTAATTTATTATGTTGTACTACAAGTATTTCCTTGTAGATTATAGATGTTCATAAGTATTATAATTTGTTTATCTACTTTCATATATATATATATATATATATATATATATATATATATATATATATATATATATATATATATATTATTAGGGAACCGTACAGGTTATATCAACTTATATATAAACCAATAAAATTTATATTAAAATATAAAAAATGCATCGTAAAGCATACAAAAAAATCATAAATACAATATTTTATATCCTAAAATTATGAAAGTAGTTATCTATCAATCGAAAAACATTTATTTTACAGAACCGGTCTATTGATTTACATTTTACAATACTTAACGAAAATAGCGTGGTACTTAACATCGTACATTGTAATTGTTTTTCTGGAGTACCCCTGAAGAGACTTAAGCCTATTTCTTATTGAAATGTATATAATAAAGCTGAGCAACCATTAGGTAATTGGATAAGTAAAATTCTATATGTACGAATACGTACTTATTCATACCAATTTCTATTAACTGACTTATTGGCTCTCTTTGTCATTCATTTTTGTGTAGCACAATTGGTATCAAAATGTATCTCTCTTTTAAGATCAAATGAACATCTTTTATTGGTACTTATTGGTTTTTCAAAAGAATACTGAGACGGCTTCTTATTATAATGTGTATAACAAAATTATAGCAATAAAAAGTACTGTGTGAAATTTTATTTTTGCTACATTTGTATGATTTTATTGTATGATAAGCTACAACCATTTTATAATATTTTTCAAAATACGAATATCTTTTACATGTTTCCTGCAAACGCTCTGTTTGCTTAGGATACCGATAAGAAAATTCATAAAAGAAAATATTGAAATCAATAATTTTTAAATAAGTATTTTAGTTCACATGATATATGTAATGTGCAAATAGTAGCTGTACTGGCGTGCACTTTAAATGGCATGTCGTCGAAGCTAAAACAAATATCTCAGCGTAACTGGCGCGACGAGTCCGACAGTCCGGTGAAACCGTAGCTACTGTGAATTGAAAGCCGCAACGCGACTTAATACCTTAGTTTTTGTTCTATATGACGTATGGACGTATGTACGATCAACATCAACAACTGTGTAGAAATGTTATTTTTAGCATTTTTTCTTCAATTACTTTTTAGATTTTGTGAGATTAGTAGAAAGAACTTAATAATTTCTTTCAACTATGGTTTTTTTTCTTTAAATTCCATAATGAGGTCAATATTTATTTAATGAAGATATTATGCCCTTAACTGCTTAAGTGCTTCACCAAGGTACCAATATAAATACATTATTAAAAGTGAATACAACGTACGCACTGTATATTTATTGACTTTATACATTATCAGATACAGAAATCAACGTAACGAAACAAAATATATCTTGAGACAGTCTATTGGAGCGTAGTACACAAGAGACTTTTGATAACGTTTTTGCTTTATAAAACCGCTCTTCCATGAACTCAAAGTTTTCATCTCATCAAGTTTGAAGTATGTTATAAAAATGCTTTTATTGCTTTCAGAACATAAATTTTCAAATTCTATGAATTTTATATTGATTGTGAGTTTGTTTGGGAGAAACTTAAGATCCTTGCGGGTCGCCGGTCAAGTACGTTTAGTACGGATTTTCTTCACAAACCAAATCATTATTTGTTAAAGTTGGTCTAATTAATTTTCAATAAGTATTTGAAAAGATTCAGGTAGAATTTTCCTTTATAATATAATCACTTATAAATACTCTTAAATATTAAATTAAATATTGCTGGAAGTTGTAAATCTAAATATAATGGTAATTACTTTGATTCACAATATTTTAGGCTTTAGTAGAATTATTTTTTTGAATTTATTTTACATACTTATTGGATAGAAAATATATAATATACTCATATTTTTGATTAAATTAATAGTTAAGCAGTTTTTTATTAAATATGTTTATTGCAATCTGTACCGAGATATAACTGTAAGGGCAGCTTAGGAAGACGATAGTGTGAATGACCTAAGAGATATCCAGCCCTAGACAAGTTTACGGAGGCAATCCACTTGATCCGTTATAGAATTAAACTGGTTACATTCGAGGAATTGATAGATGACGCATGCCATTGCAAAAATGGTTAATTCTTTAATATTGCAATAATCTATTAAGTTGAAATTTATTTTCCAAAAGTAGGAAGTTTTTATCAAAATACAATAGAATTGTGAAATAATCTTTAAAACTAAATAATACCAGTAATGAAAAGTAGAAATACTATTAACATTATTATAATGTCATTCATACTCGTGTGTATTAATAAGTGTATAATGACAGGTGGTGGACCAACACGGCATTACAAAATTGCTTTTAAATATCAATTGATGGATGAATTCGTAGAGAAAATCCATACAATTCTATGGATTCACCACCTGAAAGGAGCTTTGACTAGTACCTGGAATTTGTGACTCAAGTGTATGTAAGACATATCGCATCTAATATCTGAGCTCTTCTCTCTACCTTATTACATTTAAAAAATCGTTCTTAATGCCACTTTTGAAATAAGTAACTGATGACAGTTCTAGGTATATTAAGATCTTTTAGTCGATTATAGTGAGATTATGATGTTATACTCCTCGCTTGTAGTTCTAACATCAACATCAGTTTGTTGGAATGGTTCTTTTAGTTTAACCAGTATATCTTTTGGCCTCCAGGACGAAATACGCAAGCAATTTCGTACTGTTGCTCGCATGTGTCCTACTACTGATTTAAAAATGAAGTAAGAATTTTTGAATTAACTTCTTTTATAAGTCCTATGCATCATTTCTTGATTAATATACTTCTCTGTACTCTTATTACTGACAAATTAACAGCCTCACATATGGTCTGTAATACGGTAAAGTTACAGGACATACACCCCATTAACACATGTTCAACTGTCCTTATTAAATCCGTGAGGGTATAGCAAGACTTTTCAAAGGTTTTACTTCATTTTACCAAATTATTATAATTTGAGAATTATCGTAAACGCATTAAGATTTCAAAAAGAAAAGATTTAATACTAATGGCTATATACTTAAGCATTATATTTCTTAACGTATTTTAGTGCAACTAATATATAATTAAATATACTCACGGTCACTTCTTATTGAGTAAAAGGACAAATTTATTTTGTTCAAGTCGTAACAAAACTTATCAAATTATTTACAATAAAAACAATGGACGCATTTCGTAAATGAATACATCAGGCGATCCTTTTGCAATCAGTATGACCAATAACTTATTGGATAATAGGGAAAGTGACCACATTTTACGTCCGCAAGAGAATTATTTATATCAAATTTCAATTTTCCGCGGTTATAATAATATATCCTACTATCAATATGTTTTCCATATACTTTTACACATTTCATTATTATTTTTAATACAATGAGCTTTTAATTAGCTGTACTTATTATGACATTTGCTTTTATTTAATTACCTCTTTCATGAATTTTGTAATTCTTTTTATTTTCAAATTTAGGTCATTGTAGTAAAAAATTTTTATAATATTATTAAAACTATTGACTGATAGAAGAATTACTGCTAAATAAAACGTATATAAATATCACATTCAAATTGAATAATTATCATAAGTAAGCTTTATCGTGTACCTGCTATCAACTGTGATACATTTCGAAATCCTAAAGCTTCAACTGAGTAGAGCTTGTTAAAACTTTTGTATGACAGTATATAAAAGTTAAACAAAACAAAATTCTCGATCAACATTATTGTAAGATAGAACCGAGTATAAAATGAATAAGTTGCAATACCTTGAATATCGTTATTATAAATTTAATTTTTGACGGGTAAATTTTTAGTTTATATTGTTTTAATTTATAGGTTACGGTCAGTTTTCGTTCAATACTTAAATAATTACTTCTCATGGAATAATATTAAAAAAATATAATCAAATAACATTGATTTTGAAGTATTGGTATAAACATTTTTAAATTCCAATAATATCTATTATATTTAACTTAACAAAAGTCACTATTTAATTAATAAATCATATAAATCGCTATAACTTTTTACATAAAAAAACTGGTAATGGTCTACTAAATAGGTAATATTTTAGTATCATAAAATAATTATTGTTCCTAATAATATTGTACACAACTATTGACCGGCATTTTAATTTACTACTAAAATAACTGCACTTCGAAATGATTATAACTGTCCATTAACTTTAATGGTTTTATGTGGAAGTTACAGGGCTCATGGAATTATTTCGTTCCAAATCAATAAATGGGTCTTTTGTTTTGAAAATTTTCATTTAACCTATGTATGTATGAAAATAACCTGCGCTAAAAGGATTTTTGTGATGAAAAACCTTGATTGAAAATAACCATGTTTCCGCATGAACAAGGCGAATATTGCATTTTCGCTCGGATGATGTGTCGACTGCATTTTAAATAACTTAGCGGGCTTCGGGCTGACGGACGTTCTGTATTGATTTGACTATTATCAGCGGACTGCAGTCGGGCCTTTTGTTTGAAGATGTATTTTTTCTAAACAATGTTTAATAGCAGTTTTATTATTCCTTATACGGTTTTAATATTATGGGTGTAATGATTAAACTAAGGTATCCCGTGGTCAGCTCATTGTAAGAAAATCCAAAGGCGAGACGACTTGGAATGGCAATATAGCAGGAGGAGACCACAATTATGACGCCGTAAAGGGACATTAACATTCCATAACGTTCAGAATACAGATACCCTTAAAATTGCCGTAATATTATCACGATATATTCAACAGATACATTATTTCACATTTTTGATGTAAATGGGTAAATAAATCTTAGCAATATTTTTTTATCAAGTGCGATAAAATCATTCTTGGTTAAACATAATAATAATCGACAATTGAATAATTACTCTGAATAAATAATATTGATTTTCGAAGCTTTCTTCATATGAAACTTTAAGTTACAGAAGAAAGCGTATACTTTTCATGGCGCCCACGCAATCTGTTAGCAAGGCAATAAAGTTGCTTGGCGGTGAAAGTGACAGTTTGACGTTATAATATTTAACGTACAGACAATGAAAAAAAAATTTTTCTAGTTATGGTTTTATCATATATTGTTAAATCGCAATAACAGTTTATAGGAAAAAATATAACACCACTATTTTAATCAATATGTTCGTCAAATTATTGATATGCAGAAAATCGGGTCATGCTGATAGTCTGATAACCGTTTGAGTCCAAAATTTATATAAAAGGTTCCAATTTCATTTCGTATTTTCCTCGCTTGTCAATCTGGCACGCGTGAATAGGCCGCTCTCTCGTAGGTACGGACCCCATGTTCGCGCTTCACTTGCAGAGCAGGACCGAATTTGTCCCCAAGCGTGTACATTAATGCTCCGAATATAAAATTCCATCAAAAAAAACATTGTTAGATGTCGTTTAATAGAAAATCTCATCGATAATTTATGCAATTTTTTTGTATGCCATTTCATATGTTTGTTTATGTCATATTTATGCAATTAAAGCTAGGACCTCGTCTCTATGCTAAAGGAGATTTAATTATATGATATGTACTTATATAGCCCAAAAAATGAATCACTATTTGTTTTATCGACAACGCATGAAACTTTACTATTTGAAATCAAATATTTTCCTATTCAGTTTTGGTCTATACACCCCAAAGTTTACCGAAATCCTAAAATTGACCGGTTAAAAAAACTAACAAACTGCAGCTTTTAGAGAGAAATTACAGCACTCACAAAATAAAGTGGATTTGGTCGCTTTCGATGTTTCATCTTTGTTGCGCGAAAATCCCTTTGTATTGGAGGAGATTTTTTTTTAATGGAAACGACAAATAGCTGCTTTAATGGAAATTTATTTTATTATTATTGATTTCGCTATTCACGTTTATTATAACGTTTTCAATATTCTTTTTCTAATATTTGTTCAGTTATTGGTTAATTGCTGTTAATAGGTTAATTGTTAATGTGTTAAGTGCAAATAACTGTATAATATATTTACTAGGCAATTTTCTATTACAGTTTCTAAGATCTAGCTAATTATTTTTAACAAAATATATCAAAAAATATTTGATTGCTATTATGTTAAATGTAATACTATGATACTGACAAAATATACTAAAAAAATAATTAGGACGACAAAGTGATAAATCATAGTCTCTTAAACGTAAATAAAAATATCTTAAAAAGTATCGTGTAAGTTTCTAAAAACCAATGCAAAGAAAATTTTCTTCGTCAGACTTGATTTCCGATATGGAAATTTGTACTTCAAAAGGCTCGACACCTAATAACAAAATTTACAAAGTTTTATATGCTTATATTTTATAAGCTTTAGAGTTTGTACTATAGTAACCCTACTTTGATTAAATTCAGAATAAATTTTATTCTTATCTAACATTCTAAACGTATTCTAATAGATTTATTACGTAAAATTTCATAAATCCCTAAAAATTTAAGTCGTTTATAAAAAAAACTTAAATATTTTAAATAATTTGTTTGTGTTTTTGTATTTGTATACCAAAATCCATACAAAATTGCTTACGAAAAGCTTAAAAAAGTAACTTAGCATCGTCGATTTTAAATGAATATTTACACAAATAAAATACAAATTTACTTGGAGAATTTGCTTGCCGTTGTGGACCCTTATATACTAAGAAATGTAGGTTTATTATCTGCACCTATACCTATTCATCTAACTATCTGTCTATCAATAAACAATCAATCAATCATGTAAGAAAGTGAAGAAAATGCTATTTTGGCTCATTTCTTCTTGTCCGTTTTGTTGGAAAATATGACGATATAAAATTATGACGATATAAAATTATCGTAACATGAACCTAATGACTTTGCTATGACATTCAGTATAAGGCGAAAATAATTTTGAGTATGTTTTTTTATTAATACCAATCTAAGTTATGTATTTTTATGAAAGCTTGAGAAGTATTAGAATATTTAATCTTATGAGATACAATTTACGTATTATCAAAAAGAGTATAGAAGAAGATAATCGTTTTTGTAGTAGTGCGAATAAGAAAATGATGATAAATCGCCACTTATTCATTTTAAAACCTAATTTTATATATAGCTTCGTTCTTTGTTGTTCTTCGGTAATAAATGAGTTAAATTAATAAATCTTTTTGTAAGAAAATAACAGGTACCTTAAATTATACTTATTGTATAATTTAAGGTACCTGTTATATATAATTTATACAAATATAAGTCACGCAATTTTAATTTCGTAAACTTTAGTAGTATTAAAAATATGACAAAATAAAATCATGAAACAGTTGGAAATCGCACATACTAGAGCATTTGTATTATAGATGAGGTGGATAACATATTAGGTGGAAATCGACAAGATAAAGAAATTAAGATTAAAGATTCTTATTACATATGAGACCCCTTTTTAGTTGAGCTCCACCACTCAACACGTAATGTCTCGAATTCGGTGGAAAGCGAAGTATGGAGTGTCTTGACACTAGGTACTTTCTGTCCACCCTGCTATGCGAAATAAAAGCGTTAAGCTAAAAAAATTATAAATGATTGCTTAAAATTTATTTTAACTAGGCAATCAACGGATTGTCTGGACATTAGGTTTTCTCTGACTATTTTTGTATGCAGCATAAAGCGTGAAGCTGAAAAAAATAAAACTGTACTATAATTTTTATAAAAATAATTTATGTTATGATATAAAACATAATAAAAATATTTTACTATGTTCCTTATTGAAACACAAACAACGAACAAAAATATTATTTTACTTTTTTTAGTAAACTACACGAAATTACTAAAATGTTTAATACAAAAAATGGACTTATCGCTTAAAGAGATCTCTCCTAGTCAACCCACAGAAATGAGTTGAATAACGAGTTGGAAATCCATGTAATATAAAATAGGAAATAGATAAAGGAAATAATCAAAAGTATAAAATTTATTTCGTAAAGCATACATGTATAATTTTAGATAGATACATACATACATAGTTACAGACATATAAATAGATATAAATACTTTATTTGTAAAATATACTTTGTTTTGTTTAAAAAAATTATAGCTAGCCAGGACATAGATACCTACAGAACAGACAGCGTGAATAATCCGCTGTTTTGTAGATCTAATGCTTGCGGTTCAATGTAAAAGCCTGTTTTTGAAAACGACATTTCAAATTTAATTCATATTTTACGAGCACTTCTATCATACGTGAAGAAAGTAACAGACAGAATTGGCAACATCTTAAGCAGAGCTTCAATAAAAATTATATTTAAGCCTAATAAAAGGTGAACCAATGTTCGAGAGCAGTGAAAAAGTAATATTCCTTTGCAGTGCGCAGATGTGTACAAAATAAGTTGTAACTGTGGTTTATCTTGCATTGGCCAAACAAAAAGAAGCATTGGTATTGAGAAGAAGGAATATATCTCCAATGTCAAGAATTGGGGTGTATTAAGCCAGCTCTGTGTGATCATACAGTGGACATAGATACATTAGGTGTGATAAACCTTATATCCTCGTTAGACAATACAAATATGTTCCTAGAATGATTATCAAAGCTGAAATACAAAAATTTCTTAATTTCAGTAAAGATGTTAGGTTGGAAACTCTTGTATCCATGAACAGACGATACCTCAGTATACCTAGGATTTCTGTAAATTGTTTGAAATATCGGATTTACCTGATTAATTCATTTAAAATCATTTTAAAATAATTTTCTATAATTTTCATAGTTTATTAAGGTCTTAATAACTCATAGGATTACTTTTTGCTTATAATTTTGTATGATTATTATACTTTGTAAACAATTTAAATAAAACATAATTTATGTATTTTTTACATTACCATATAAATATGAAGATTAATTTAAAACGACTTCCTTTATTTTATAGGAATATTTTAATGAAAAGTTATTAATACAATTACAAAAACAATTTATATGGCTCATAAGCATTTATATGTAATTAAAATCTTTATTTTTGCTTTTATTTGTAAAAATCTAAAAATACGATACATGTTCATCCGTCTGGCTTGCGTAAGAATAAAATGTTCCTCTAGAAACTTTACTATCATTAAGTCTTAAATTATAGGCGAACTCCTTAAGTACTTAAGCTAGAATAGCCACATGTACTTTATTTAAGGAGAAATGAACTTAAAATCTATATAAATTTACTTAGAAAAATGTATTATTTATTTAATTACTTAAAATTTTAATACTAAGCATCTAACTGTAATAACACTATGATATAAGTAACACAAACATTTATAAATCCCATAATTAGGCTAAGATCGATGGGAAAAATACGCCATATTGTGTATTTTGGTGGACGGCTTTCTAAATAATCCATTGTAAGTAGGATCTCCGCACGCAAATCTTTGTCTGATAAAAAAGAAGACAAGTTAATTAAATAGACATTAAACCTAGGGTTTCTATAATTTTGGAATGACATTTCTTATGCTCGAATTACTCCCGACTGGATATTGAGGATTATAGATTTTCTGTGTTGCGATAAAGATTCCTTATTTGTATCTATTTGTTGAATTTTGTTATCATATCATTAAGGAAGAATGTAGTCTAGTGTAGTATACAAAGAATTCGTCACTTTGTCTATTGAGTGGCTTAATTCAACACAGAATTTTATTAAATCAAATTAGATTAAATAATAAATATTAATATACGTTTTAAGTGTAGAGATAGCTTCAATAATTTAATGAGAAATAGAGCTATAAAAATAAATTAAAGGCTTAATATCGATTAAAATACTTACTGTTACATAAAAGAAGTTCATCAACTAGGTATTCATTCATTTGGTCGTACTCATAGAGTACCATTTCCGCAAATACTATGGCGCAAGACATCATAATCGTGCCTAGACCTGCTTCACAGAAATATGCCAGTTGATCTATTTGAAATCCCTGTAATTGTCTTATTTTTAAATATCTGCATGTAGTTATTTCATACATATCATCACACAGTAAAATAATTAAAAAAACCTTACTGAGGTAATGAAATCCTTGATATCAGAATAAATGATAAAAATTATTTTAAACAAATTGAAGAACAATCCGACAAATAACTGAAAATACAAGAAAATAAAAAATGTTGAATTATTCTGTAAACGTCTTATATTATTAGTTGTCACTAATTTTTATTATCATTCTTATATTCATTTTATATTTCCCTCCTTGTTTCCTTTTTGACTATGTTCAAAATATTCATTGTATTTTTTTTACAATACTTTTATATATATTATTTTCCCTGGGGGGTGGGGGTGGAATACAGTTCCCCTCCGCTGCTGAGTAGCGTCCCGTAAAAAGTGAGTATCCCAGTAATTTGGTGGTAGGACGTTAATCTCTCGACTGGCTCGCGACCACTATCATAACAAAAACGATCCGCCAAATCTCTGATGATGTGTTCCGGTTTGATGTCATGTAAGCCAATTCTCCCTATTCCCACCTTTTTTTTCCTTCATCTCCTTTCACGTCCATCCCAAGGCCGGGAACGAATCTAAATCTCTAATGTTGTAAATGTCCATGGGCAAAGGAGACCACTTACTATCAGGTGGCCTTTCTGATCGTTTACCTCTATTTCCATAAAAAAAAATATAAAAATATTGTAAAAAATAATTACAATAATATATACTTTACTGTACATAGTTTATTTACAGATGTCGTTGGCATGATCTAGTTTATGTTGTAATGTGGGCCTGGATCATCGCGGATTCAATTTATTTTAGACAATATATACATAAATTCATACTATTTTTTAAAATTGTGTAGCGTTGTGTTGGTCTGTGGTCCAGTACTTAATAAGAAACTTTAGTCCGTCTTCTTCTTACCTACCTAAGACATGTAAGTGATTGAAAGAAAATTTACAAAATTATTTCATTGAATGAATGAAAAAAATGAATTTGGAATATTTCATGTACCATTAGACTTACTCCTGGGATAATAGCATCGATGCTGTCCAATAGCGTTTTATAGACGTAAATAAATTTCTTTATTGTACGTAGTTTATCTTCGGCATTCATATTTTTGTCATTTAATTTCATAACTATAGTTTTTCTTATAAACTTGAACCTCGCGTGAAATAAATCAAAAATAATGTTACTGTTTAGGTAACTTAAATAATTAGTCATGTTTACTAAACAAATGCTTAAAAATATTACTAATGTATTTACTTCATATTTAAAAATGTAAACGGACGTATATTTAAAGATAATAATAATGAAAAAGGAATAAGTAGTCGCTGAAAGTGTATTTATACTAGAGTCAAATTTTATAATTTTATCAATAATTGAGATATCTGAATATAAATTGATGATATATTTATCTTTGTAATATAGTGAAAACCATATATTAATACACAATTTCATGAAACTAGTGATGATTAATTCAGCGAAATAATTACGATCGTAATATAAATAAATTCCTAAAATAACAACATTATACATAATACAATATAGTTTTGCGAGCAGACGTAATGTCCTTGATAATACACAATCAGAATATAGTCCAAAAATCAACTTAAAAAATTGAAAATTTTTCAATGTAAAGATTTTCTTTGATATCATATTTATGTTGTGTTACAATAAGCAAGTGACTGATTCAAGTAATAATAAAAATGAGACTGCGTGTAGACGCATTTTTTTCATTTCATATATAGCTAGTATGTAATAATGACCGAAACAATGTCATTATGAATATTTAAATAGTTAAGTTATTGCTTTTTAAGGTTCGAGTTTGTTAAAATGTATTGTTCTCACTACTATTCTTTATATTTTTTTTTAAATTTTGGCCTATTATATCAATTTTATATTATTATTCTGTATCTATAATAAATAAATTCTTAATATATATAAAATTCGTCTATCTCTATATCTGGATCATAATATGTAATCCATGGTGGAATAGAAAAGTTAGCGTTTGATTCTCCTTTATTGCCACAGTGACTAGTTGATCATATAAAAATTGCACTGATCACTAATGGATCGTTTATAATTATATTCTTTTTCGTCTGTAATAACGATACACCTAATTTTTTGTTCCTAACTCTTTTTATAAAATCCTTTACTCAGCTGATTGAAAACTTGAGACAGATTATGTGGGACTCCCGATCAACTTAGAATGTCTATCTAGCTATTAAAATCTTACGGTGGTCCTCCTCGACTGCCACAAGCCAGAGCAGGGGAATCCCAATCTTCCATGAGACCGGCGGCGGGAGCCGGCAAGGCAGAGTCGCAGAGACAAGGGTTGTGCTTGGAATAGCAATGAGAGCGACCTGTCCATGCCTTACCAGGTGAGGAGATTAGGATTATGTTGATGCTAGACAGGCATAAACTAACCCTTGCACTCTCATATTACAAGCCAGAGCGATTATGCGCTCCATCGAGAATACCATCGAGCCCAGGGACGTTGCCTCTGCGCCTGGGTCGCCTAACTGCCTCCTCTAGCAGTATAATTTGCACCTCCGGTACATTATCTCTTTCACCTCTTATCGCGCTTTCAGTATGAACTACAGTTGACGAACCAAAGTGGGTCACTTGGTGCGGGAATAGTGACGACAGTACTTCAAAGAGAACCTCTGGTTGGAGTATCTACATCAGTTTGGTCTCCTTAATTATTTCCACGCTATTAGAAACTTGGCTTCGTAGTCCTCACGTTAAAAACGCACCTGAGGGTTCCTTAGGCGTATCTGACGATATGTCTAATAACCTAGAAGTAGTCTTGGACCTTTTCAACAGAACAATCTCGGTTGCTTTCTCCTACGACTTGATTTTGCGCCTTATATGATTTAAAGCTTGTGTTGCCTGAACTTGCTCAACAAGTTAACGACAACTAAGAGGTTTCTTAGTACCTTCGTTTTATCAAGGTAATTTTAGCTATAAGCTTCTCTGAGGTTCCATTATTATCAGAGGAGCCACTGGGTGGCCTGTTTCTATTCTTGCTGTACCATAGCACCATAGTGCTTTTAATACTTCTAGACCGACAACTCCTCCAACATTTCATTAATTGCACCATTTTTCTCGAGTTTCCACTAACTCTCACACACGTCCATCGCTCTCAGCTAATGCAGGCTAATGTTGTTGTATAGGCAGGTATACTCTAACAGGGAAAAGTTTACATAAGCCTAACATTGTCTGCTAAGTAGCAGAATTCAACGTTACGTTTTGTCGCAACAATGTTTCGTTGCTAACATGTGTTGTACCAGTAACCATATAATATTTGTATATAATTTAATACTATTAAATTCGTGAAACAATTCTAGCGTATTTTTAGAGATAAGGTAAAAAAAATAATATGCGCATATAATTTTTTATCTTATCGTACATTTGTGTCGGTATTTTATAATGTTTGAAGTTATATTTTATATTTATTTGAATGAGTCCATGTTTAGCTGCATCTAGTGAACGCTTCTTGCATTTCGACATTTGCGAAATAGCGAGACGGCTATGGATGCCTTATTTTGGCAGTTCTGCATTCATAACGAATAAGGAGCTTACTCCAAACATTTTGATAAATACCTGCTAAGTATTGTAGAGGCAGTTGCGTTGTTTTAAATGGAACAGTGAAAACAATAATAAATAAGTAATTTGCCTATGCGCTGCTGTAAAATAACATAGTTATTTTGTTTATACTCAATACATTTGCCTAGTACAGAAACAATTAACCAACTTAACAAAATTTCTATATTTTACAGGAATAATTAGACCATCATTACTGTAAAATAATGTATATATATGTATGTGTATATATATATATATATATATATATATATATATATATATATATATATATATATGTTAGCCGGATTCGTTACGTACTAAATTTACTTTGAGTTAGTTGAATTCCAACTTCAGCGAATATATATATATATATATATATATATATATATATATATATACACATACATACAGATATACAGCTTCACGCTCTTTCCTATTTCACACGGTTCCACACGGCACGGTAGTCAAAAAGAACTTAATGAAAAGATACAGTTTTATACTAATGCAGTTATTATCGTTATAAATTGTTAATTTGATTTAAATTTGATTTAGTAACCAAGTTCACATTCTAACTGGGGATAATGCATGTTTAGTGGTGGAACGCAACGCTGTGCTTCGTTTCAGCACAGCCGAGAAATGTAAATAAATAAAAGCATTCTTCTAGTGAGAATTGAACAGATAAATAGTGTTGCCAGAGAGAGAAAATGATAATAATTGAAATATAATTCCCAAGTAGGATTCGAACCCACAAATAATCGCATTTACAGGCAGACACTACCGCACTGCGGCGCGACGGCTTAAGCTAACGGAAATAATAAAATTTGTAAAACAGTTTGTATATGTAAGCTCTTACTTAAGTATACACTCTAAATATTTTTATTCTGGAAAAAATTAATAAGAATATAATACATATTAAATTTTCACAAGAAATCCTTTTAATGGATGTGAGAATCGTCTTAAAGTTCGTTGCTTGCTCAAGAAGCCGTGAGCAAAAAAGTACTAAAGACGGAAACATGCCCAGTGACTTCATTCTATTCTTTTAAGAGTAGTAATAGTTGTTTCATCATTTTATTTCCTTAGGCTGTGATTTATCTCAATTATAAAAATAATATAATACAAAACAATGATGGCTTCCGTAAACATGTGCACAATAATAAAACTACACGATATCAAGGATTATTTATATAACGTCGCTTAACTTATTAAAATTAATCATCTATTTTTGAACAATTCGTAACCAGTAAAAAAAATATATTTTAATTTCCTGCATAGATACCTGCAATGTGTACATATTTTTCGTAGCTTCACGTTTTATCTTGCATAACAGTGTCAGTCAAAAGTCAAATAATCCGCCGCTTTCCGCTCGAATTTAAGACATTGTTAAGTGGTAGAATTTGTTGCCGCACTTTATTTTACCATTACCATATTATCATACCATATTATTTATATTTTATAAAAATATAAATAATAATATTATTTATATTTTATAAAAATATAAATAATAATATTATTTATATTTTATAAAAATATAAATAATAATATTATTTATATTTTATAAAAATATAAATAATAATATTATTTATATTTTTATTATAATAATATTCTGGTACTTCTAAATACTATTGTATAACACTTTCATTATATACCGAGTACCTCATACGTCGTGCTAACGAGCTTGTGAATTATTATGTTGCTGTGATAGTGAGGCAAAAAATAAAGTACTATTCAAAAATAAATTATGAGAATAATTCAACTATTCTGTTCCACTGACTAACGACACCCTTGTCCTCCTGGAGTGTCCCGCGTATCACAACTATACATAGAAAGCCTTTTTATGGGTCATTGACCTACTCGTATCATTCATATCCTTTTGATGCTGGAAACGTCATAATTTTATGCTAAGTTACAATTTTAAATTTAGAAAGTAAACCAAACTGATGTATATACGTACTAGGTAGAGATAAAATAGATACAAATATCAAGGTATCTCCTCAAGCAATATCTTAAAATTTCTAAAATTCATCAATGTGCAAATATAATCAAGCCTCCTTTAACTTAATGCTACGAAGCACCTTAGGTTACAACATAACTTTATAGCTACACACACTAGCTTCTTGCTTGCTTTACTTCTTAAATATATTTTCCTATTCGATAGTGTATATTTGATTTAATTTACAACATATTCACATGTATAACAATAAGCATTGTTTTAAATTAAATGATAACATTTTGAAAGTAAAAAAAGATATAGAAGATGCAATTAATACATCATAATAATATTATAATATATTTATTCTTTAACCATTTCAATGAATTTCGGTTAAGGCATGTATAAGGTAAGGAAAGTGGCTTCTAGGAAAATAAATCTTCGTACTTATAAAAGCTTCGTGCGGAAATGTCTGGTTACAATGAACTCGACCTTTTTCTTAATTTTAAACCTTAAACTTGGGGTATTAAAACAAAAGTCGTCTGCATGAGCTTCTTCGAGCCTAGTATAAGATCCAGCTTACGGACCGAAAACAAATCTACCTACTCACCTCATTAGTTCGTATTTTCTTATTGCGTGGAAGTGGAAGTTTCTTGCAAAATAGTTCAAATGTTATTGTTTCACAATTTTATAATATTTTTAACTCATAAAAAGCAAATAATAATTTAAACTCTTTTAAATCTTATATAAATAAAAATACACAGAATTTTTTTTGTAAAAGAAACAAAAGTTTTATATATTTTTAGGATATAGTCAAATGGATATGAAAAATATTAGGTACATACTACTCGGCCCTGTATTCTTCCGCACTAAGTGCCCAAACTTAATGCTACTTCTTGTATTGCGAAATCGAAAATGAAAATAACTGAAATATTATGTTTCCACTGAATGAGAATCCCACGACCATTGCATATACGGATGCTGTTACACTTTTTAACTTTAACTGCTTATGAAATCATTATTACATTTTGTTCCTATAAGTAATACCTACACAGAATACAATGTTTCGATAATGTAACTCCCAGGCTCAGCTAATTTTGCTATAGACTATTTTAATCTTCCGCTATTCAAAGTGATTATGAATGTAGCTATTCTACATTATTATGCATTTTAGTTAACACTAGGAGACCCATTGACGCATAAAATACGCGCAGGTACAGTACTTTACTACATACTTTATACAAATGTATATAAAATATATAAAATACATAACAGCGTGTGTAAAATTTATTTTATTAATTTAATTAAAATATTTATAAAGTACAAATTTAAATATTATTAACTTTTGACATATTTTTTATGATTTGATGACGCTATCGTAGCCCATTTCGACAGCGACTAATTGTAAACCAATTGCGTTTACAGTCAGTTGTAGTCCTTTGCACGTTGTGGGTTCAATTCCTACTCGGAGAAATTTATTATCACTTCTCCTCGGTAGAAAAGTGCGGAGTTCGCCATTTAGCACGCAATTTCTCTACTCCAGGTGGACAACAGCGAGCAGAGTGTATAGTCTGTTTAGTTTGTCGCTGACTACCCTGTACTGTAGACTAAATAAATACATATAGGCCCTAAATATACCATTTCTACATCTGTTCAGCTTTCGTAAATAATTTAGGAAAAAGATAATTTTTTACGTAGTTATTTAATGAAGATAAAAAATAATTTATTTTAAATAAAATGTGTAATGTGTGTTGGATTTTGTGCTATAAACGTGTATATATAACGGCAATATTTCGAAGCATTATTTTTTTCTCAAGCGTTCTGTGTAAACATATTTAAATTAATGATATTTACTATGAACATTATAAACAACGTAAAACACTCTTGTAAATTGCAAAGTGCAATGCCGTGAAGCACTAGTAATATCTTACATCTCCCGGGATATTTAATACTTGCTTTTTCATACTAAATTTATATCTATCTATTTATTTAAGTATAGAATAAAATATTTTGTGTACTATGACTCTGTCGTAGCTCATTTTATTTTATGAACATCACTTTATTAATATATATATATATATATATATATATATATATATATATATATATATATATATATATATATATATTAAATGAGGTTTATTTAATTTAATTGATATATAATAAGCAGATTGTCAGCCAGTCAGACTCACATCAATACCATATGGGAATTGAAGATAAGCCTCAATCATTACAGTTTGATGCAGGCAGCTTTTAAATGATTGTGTTTCAATATCTATATTAATAAGGTAATTTATTATCATAAAATAAGTTATTAAGATATATATTTTTAATTTCGTTTTAAAAATTTTGTTAAAAATCTTATACAACCAAACCGAATTTATAATCATCGCATTCTGTTGAATCACGTGAAAACTTCACTAGTCTAAAATAAACTTATAATAAGACTTACTGAAAATTTTAAGTCAACAGAATTATAACACTTCTTAACTCAGAAGACCTACGGTAAGTGTGGTTTGTTAAGGTAATTTTAAAGTCATTCCTTGGTTGCAGAGTATTCATTACGGAAATTCTAACTAAAACTTTTATGTTTAAATAAAATACTTACTTAAAATTTTATTTAAAAATTAATTCGTCTTAAGTAAATTTGGATGTAAAACATAACTGGTAGTGAGCACGACGAAGTTAGATAACCCTTTCGTCATAAAGATGATCACTTACCTGAAGCAAACGAAGTTATAGAATATGTATGTTTAAAACAGTTTGACTGTTTTCTCTGCCTTTTACAATTTCTAAACTTTTTATTTGAACTATTTTATGTATGACTCATATACTAAGAATAGATGTAGGTATGTATAATTTATACATACCTACATCAAATAAACAGAAGTATTTGTTTGAAATATTATATATTGTTTAAGTCAGGACAATCTGAATTCAACCTGCGATTTTCTTACCAAACACAAGAATTAAAAGTATTTTTTTAATTATAATTTTTCCTTTGACTGGAATTCGAGCCCACAAGTATAAGTACAAGCAACGGCGTTTACACTCAGTTGCTACCCCACTGCGCCGCGATAATCTTAATTTAATGTACATATGATGTATTTTAATATAAAAATTTGCTTTCTGCGTTTTTTCTACTTACAAATATGAACTAAAGCAAATTTCATACTTTTCCTCATAATTATCATGAAAAATTTAAACACGTAAAGATTTTCCCTTATTTATTAATATAATAGTAATTATTTCTTCAAATACATTGCCCATCTACAATGAACTACTGCAACGCAATGAAATGAAAACTGAAGTCAAAAAGTGGAACTAAATATATTTGTCTTTCTTTTGTTTTTTGTAGTAAGGCAGAGGGAGGAGATGGAGCTACTGCAGAGATGATCAAATATGGTGGGCCACGCATCTTGTACTTATTCTTTTTTCTATGCAATTTATGCTGGAAAATGGTAGAGGTCTTGGATGATTGGCGAAGCGGAGTCATCATGCCTTTACATAAAGGCAATGGTTCACAGATAGACTGTGCAAGCTATAGGGCTATCAGTGTGATTAACATTAAAATTTATGCTAAAATCCTAGAAAAAAGAATGCAAGTGAGATCCAAAAGACCTGGAATAAGGTGCATGGTCTTTTCTCCCCGCATGATCACGGAAAAGTTTTAGGTTGTAAATCAGAAAATTTTCTGCGCTTTTGTGGATTTAGAATTGATATTTTTTTTAATATTCGATAACATACGTACATGTATTATTATTTTCAAAGTGTTATTTATATACCAAAATTTACATATGTAAAAATAGACATAATTTCAACTGCTCAAGTCGTTTAAGTCGTCGTTAACGAATTTTAAAGGAGTCACATTTTTTATTAATAAATTTTTGTAAATCTTATATTTTTTTATAAATGTTATTTTAAACTTTGATTAATTTTCGATTGCTACTGATATTACTTAATAGTAATATAGGTAAAGTATACCGTAGATAGCAAATATTTGTGTTTTTACAATTTATCTGTAACGCATTACCATCATATTTAGATGGAGGACTTGCCGACTAAAACTAGCACCCCGAAATCTAAATTTCTAGCTAAATGGAACAATTCTACAAAAAAAAATAGAAAATAGTGATTTAAAGAATGGAAAATTGCACGAAACTCAAACAAATTATATACTAGTGTTGCTGCAAAAAGGAGAAAAAGTAATAAAGCATCTTTCTAAATGAAACTATTTAACCGGACCGGACACTTGACGTTTCGAACACTTTACAGTAGTCCGTGGTCACAGGTAGACTGAGGTGACATTCAGTTAATACAAAAATTAATTGTATCAAACTACCGCCATTTGTTTCTTAATTGCCTCGCGTACTGCCCTGGATTCTTGCAGAATGACTTGACTATATCTTTGTCTCTGGTGTGGTGGATTTCAGACTTTAATTTTTTTATAAGTGGGTCCCAGGTGGTAGAAAGTTTCCAACCATCATCTCTATTGAAATTTGAATGTTTTTGAATTTCAATAGCCTCGCGGATCATTCTAGGAATATATCTACTTTCCCTAGCGTGGATATGTGGCTTATCAAACCTGATGTAGTGGTTGAACTTATTCATATTATGTTCACACACAGTTGATTGCAATACACGCCCATTCTTGACATTGGATATGTGTTCTTCACCCTAACCCAGATGCTCCTATTTGTTTGGCCAACGGATGACAAGCCACAGTCACAGTCTAGTTTATATACACCTGCACACTGCAAAGAAATATCACATTTCACGGGTCTCAAGCATTGGCTCACTTTTTTATTAGGCTTAAATATGGTTTTGATAGAAGCACTTCTTAAGATGTTGCCTATCCAGTCAGTAACTCTCTTCACAAATGGTAGAAGGGCTGGTTGTCTCTCCACTGTGGTTGGCTTGTTGGTCTTCAAAAATATGTCAGGGATTCTTACCATTATGTCAGGGATTCTTACCATTTTTTTGTTAGCGGACTGAAAGATCTTAAGTTAGCTAGCAATGAAACCAGTTTTGATGTCCAGAATATCAAAATATGCCCGATTAATTCGGTTAAAATAGTTTCATTTAAAATGTATAAAAATCATGAAAATCTAAGATGTTATTAAGCATCTTTTTGTCGAAAATTTATCCCTTAAAAAGCGACTTCAAAGTTATAAAGATAGATTCTCGGCTAAAGATTCCTATATTAAAAATCATTCTGAATCATCGAAGAAATACCCCTCGGAGTCTTTGAGAACTCGAAATTTAATTAGAAAATTCATTTGGCATGGTTGTAAGAAAGAAGTTATGGAAGATACAGCCCCGGTACAATGTGAACGGACCCTTGTTGCAGGTTGTAAAATCCCTTTATCAAGATCACTCAGCCTGTGTACTAGTAGGAGCTGGCATGTCGCGTCAGTTTGATATTCGATCGGATGTCAAATAGTGCTGAGCCATGTCAGCTTGGCTGTTCAATTTATATTTGGATAGTTGTCTCCAAGGAGTGAAAGAAAGTGATAAAGGAAAGTTGGTGATTTGTCAGTTAACTGTCAGTTATACGCTGGTGATGCAGTGCTAATTGCATCATCAGATGCGAGTTGCCACCATACTGAAAGAAGAATACGAACGTTACGGTCTAAACCTGAATGCGAATAAAACTAAAATTCTAGTATTTGAAAGAGATGAAAAAAGAACGTAATATAAGATTAGGGTAGATAGAAAGATATTAGAACAAGTGAATGAGGTGGTATATCTGGGAAGTATGTTTGTAGAGACGGAAGATACGAAACGGATGCGACAGCAAAACGTCAGCGTACCTGCACGCCTTGTCGTTCACAATGCAGTACTGATACCGACGTTGTTTTACGGTAGCGAAGCATGGCTATCTCAAAATAAGAATGAAAGAAAGAAGAATGCAGTAGAGATGCGATCTCTTCGTTGGATATGCGGCGTCAATTTAGCTGACCGTATATGCAGCGAGGAGATACGCAGAATGGCAGATATAAGCACGAATGTCATAGGAAGAATGAAAAAAAGCCGTGCTCAGGTGGTTTGGGAGAATAAATAAATCACGTTGAGAGAATAAATGATGAAAGAATGGTAAGAAAGATTTATGACGCCAAAGTGCTAAAAGCATGAGGACCCCCTAAAAGGCATGTATGAAGAGGATACTTACTGTGGACGAGGCGCAAGAGGTATGCAGGGACTATCTCACGAGGGACCAAGAAAACATTTTTGAACCCATAATTACAGCATTTAGTTAAGAACAATCAAATTTTATAATTTTGGCATTTATTTCAAATCTCGAATAATAAGTTTGAAAATCAGATATGTTAATAATATATATGTATATATACGAGTATATGAGCAAAAGTTAATAATTTAAATATATAATTTGAAGCGTATTTCACGTAGACTTCAAAATACTTGTGACTCCTTAGCGTTGATTTTCAGCTTTGTTTCTCTTTGTTCCATTCGCTAACAACATTTGCAAAATTAATTATCCCGCTTGATGTGCGAGTTAATAACAGACAATTCGCCATCCTATCAGATTAAACAATAAATTGAACATAACTATTTAATGAGAGCTTTAGCGACCGCCATTGTGTAATCCCATATAAAATCTTAACGAGGCTTTTACCCGGCAAAAGTTTAGGTGAATTTTTAGAAGGAATATAATTTAATCTAGAAATACGGTCGCTTAGTATCGTTAAAAATTATATTTCTAATATTATTTGATATTTAATATTTTTTACTTGTTTGAAAGTTAGTAATAATGGTGTTATTTAAAATGATATTAAATTTCAGTTTACAAAAATTGAGTTTAATATTTTAGTAGTGTTTTTACTTTGCTTTACTTTCGTTCCCCTATACCAGGGTAGACAAAAAAAACTTAATGTCAAGAAAAAACTCTCCGTTTCCCACCCGAGTTTACCTCATTACAGTTGCTATATTACTACTGGATTTCTTTTTAATATGTAATATATCATACTTCTGATTCTCGTTTATGTCATAACCTCCTTCGTGTATTTACCATACAACGTTACCTTGCCAAATTGTTTAGTGCTCTAATGGCACGAAAGAAGCGCCACAAATAAAGAACTGATATAAATCCACTCAACACGTAATAATAATTACGTGTTGAGTGGATTTGGTCTTATTACCAGGACAAGCATTGTATTTTTACTTTTTATGAATTTTAATTTTTTTTGATTACGACAATAGATTGAATTTATTTATAAATATTTGAAGCTATTTATAAATATTTATATTTAAGAAATTTCCTAAAGTAACAGTTTATGATGCAATGAACTTTAAAATTAACAATTAATTACATTGTTATTATATCATGAATACAGTATAATCTTTAAAATGGGATCATTTCGAATAAATGTTAAGCTCGGCAAAGCAGGATTTTGCCTTGGTAACAATTAAATAATTATAATGAAGAGGTAGCTTTTGTCATTTCTGCGTTGTATTGAAATCCTTTAATGTAGCTCAACATACACTAAATTATGTACTTTGTACGTGAGACATTAATCAATAGAGTATGATTAATGAAAGCCAGTGATCCTGATCGCTTGATGGATTAGCACCCCACATGGGTGTTGATAATTTTCTGAGTGCTTCCACCTGTGTCCATTCAATAACTTCACTTGTTATATTAGCAATTGCGTACATTACAATATTTTTTTCAATTGATTTTATTTTTGAAATTTAAATATCATAAGCTTAATAAAAGTAAGACCATATAGGTTTTGTTACCCTATATTTTTACCACATAATATAATACATTATATTTATTCCGTGGCCAATTATTTTATCAAAAATAAATTCATATTAAATACATATTATACATAGATATCATAATGTATATATAATATTTAGAGCTTTGTAAAACTACTAGAAAGTTTGTATATGTTATTTCCCTTTAGAAATGTGTTGATGCGATTTAAGTACTAGTTCTTTTTTGCCAGTCCGAAGTATCTAGCTACAGCTAGGCCTTACAGCGAGATTGGCAACCGCCAAATCCTTACAAATCTCTACAAAAAGAAACATTTTGCTCCTGAAAAAAACATAATCGTATCAAAGCATGGGGCTAAAATATATGCTACGAAAGTTCCGTAACTAAAGTGAATATCACCTTTGCAGCGATATTCAGTAGAACGCCGTATAGTTTATTTTGTATTATAAAGAAAATGTGAGCTAAAATTGTTTTACCATTTCTTTAAAAGAAATTTCATGATTAAATGTATTAGTTTTAAATAATTCTTTTACTGTCTAAAATAAAACTCTTACTGGAGTAATACAAATTATATTTTTATATTTTTTTTTCACTTTAGAAATGTATTACTGTTTGGGTAGTAATAAATAATATTCTATGCCTGTAAGGAATTTATGTAAAGTGTATTTACTTCCACATATCAACAACATTAAATTATTTGTAATATATATTTATATATTATTATTTGTAATATATATTTATATATATTATTGTAGGCAATACAGGCATTAAGAGATGACATGTGCTTTTTTGTTTCTAAGTAAACTATTTTAATATTCATAATGTATTAAGAAATGTACAAATACATGTATCAAGTAAAAAAACCTCGTCTCAAACTCTGTTGCTTTCTGTCTGAAATGTACACATTGTGTGTTGAGTGGCGAACCCAACTCCGAGCTCTGTTTTGCCTGAGAAATAAAAATAAATTTGAAATATAATTTTTTTTCCGAGAGGAAATCAAACTCAAATTCAATAGTGTCCACAACTGTCCAACTACAGCACAATGGCCTCTGAAAATAGCAGGAACGAATATATATTTTCAATCAAATTGTGTAACTTAAGTTTCCTGTAACTTTTAATTTTGGTAATGAGATCACAAAAGAAAAAAAAATTAAAATTTTTTTTTCGCATATCAATATAACGATTATAAACCATATTTCATTAACATTGTCATTATGCATTATTAAATAACTGTTTCCTGGACAGATGGTCGTCATATGTAATACGAGCCAAAGGCCGTTCGATATTCGTTCTAAGTAAATATTTATTTAGGTCATGTAAATGCTTGTTTCACTCAGCTCAATGTCTGTGAGAGCTAAACCCATTGTAGGAAATGTCACCAACATATACAATGTATGAGTGTGTGGGTGTGTGAGTGATTATACAAGCCATTAATAATTCTCGATGTGTTATGATCTGGTGTCCATGATACGCACTTATTTACAGCATTTATGGCTATTTATGAAATTTTAAACTCTGTTAAAAGTAAGTATATCTTAAAAATCGTTATTGTTTTTTCCTAATTATATTTGCCAAAATAATAAAGCATCAAGAAGCAATTAAATCGTTGGCCATGATGGTAGAGATGCAAACACCTTTTAAAGAAATATTTATAAAATTTATTACAATATTTTATCTTAACTGTAATTTCAACTTACTATTTACTACTATTAAGAAACCTATAGTTAATCATGTATCATCATGAAATACCATCCATAATAAGGACAGTCGTTGGAAAACTACAGCTTACTCCTATCATACTCGTATATCCGTGACAATAAAAATAGAGTGAAAACAAATTTAGCTGTCATTAAAGTAAGTGCTTCGGCGGACCAATGTTTTATAAAGTCCAGCGTTTTTCATTTGCCGTGAAAGCAATAACGTAACTGAAATACAGACATCCGGACATCAGGAAGTATTTGCCAGAACTTGTTTCACTTAAAGCCCGTTTTAAGCTAAAAGCCAGGCAAGTGTTAATCGGATCTGAGTATTCAACGTAAAATTTAACATAACTTTTGAGTTCATACAAAATAAGCTTTTAGAATTTAAAAGCTCACAAAATTATGTGTAATATAATTGTTTTGTTATTTAAAAATGATTTACCTCATTTTGCATTTACGCGCATATTATATTAGTATTTTTCGGATGTTTAGTCATAATTTATAACCGTACGATTTTACAGTTTTCATTGGCATGGCAACACGTCGCTTTATCATTTGAGAGGTAAGACAATAAAGTATAATAGTAATTTAAGTATCTTTTGAGTCTATTTATATAGGTAAATTCTACACTATGATGGTGGACGGAGTATTAATATTATAACAACAATAGCAATCGGTTTAATTAAATATATAATGTATGCGTAAACAAACTATGAAAGTATTTCCTAATACAAACATAGTTACGTGAAACAGAAAATCTTATTGTTTGTCAACAATAAAAAATCCATCTCACGTCGACTACGTTGAAAACAATAGAGCGCGTGATGTAGCTGCCAATGGTACAGTGAGGGTAAATATAGTCTCTTAATCGGTAGGAAATCTTACATCATCTTAGTTTCTTCCCGCGTACTTGAACTTATTACATTTAATACTTGTGTATATAATTTATATCACAAATTATGTAATTTCTATGACTTAAATAATTTTTGGGAGTTTAAAGTAAAAATGACTGTAAAGGACAAGGAAACTTGAAGAAAGAGCAAGGTTCTAATAGAGTAGATATCACAGAACAAGCTATCCATATCTGTCTAATGTAAAAATAAATAAAATGAGAAATTATTAATGCAAAAACACAATTTTTATTGCGTGCAAAAAAGCATAAGAAAAAGAAAGGCATGAGTTCTAAGCTTCCCGTATATTAAAATATTGCTTAAGATAAAATATTACATATTTTGCTTCTACATGCATATTAAACACATTAAATAAACGATGTTTCTTTGATTTTGCGGCTGAAATATTTCGTACGTAATCCCAGAATTTCATATCTTACATAAAAACGTAAGCATTGCCTCGTTATTTTATCATTTCACATATCCATTTATTAACAACAGCGATATGTATAAATATGGTACGATTTATACATATAATGAAGTAGGCTTTCAGATAAGTGAAACATTTAAAACAAATCAATCACTCTGAGTAGTAACTGGCTACTTTTCGGGATCATTACTATTATTTCAATGGGTCTAGCTAAAGCTATCGGTCAGGAATCGGTTCGCAGCATGTCAGTAGTAGAATTAGTTACCATTAGTCCGCATTTAGTTAGTATTATTAAATTATATACATATAACAGAGTTAACTGTTAACTTATTTGATTTATATCGTACACATATAATGAAGTCATTTATATTTATATGACTGATAAAACTATCTACATAACGGTGGGCAATGTACATTTTATAATGGCAGGAAGAATGCACACATTTAAATATAAAATGATAAACACAACAAAAATGTTTAATTTCTACATTAAATGGTACGTGTGTTGATATACAATTTTACAATAAAATGTAACCACTGCTTTCAAAATTAATTTTAATTTCACTACACGAGTAAAAATCTTCTTTTATATAAACTAATTAAAATATCCAATTACGCTGAAGCTCAAATTCGTGTGAGTATAGAGTGGGGAACATCATATTCGTATGTACGTTAAATTTCAATGAAATAAGCTTGTTTTTTCATAGCAAGTATGCTCGGGAAATATAATTGGGATGAACTTACTAGCTGCAATAGAAACAAAGATAGTATATATATATATATATATATATATATATATATATATATATATATATATATATATATATAAATATATATATATATATATATATATATATATATATATATATAAATATATATATATATATATATATATATATATATATATATATATATATATATATATATATTCAATAGTCCCTCGAGTGGAAATCGTAACCGATTCTGTTCTGGCTGTCCCACTGCCTGTACTTACAAATAAAATATCTTTAAGTTATTTAATTGCAACAAAGCGGTATGTTTAGACACGTTAAGTACTAATAAAAATAAAATCATTACTTTGAAAGTAAACTTTGTAACAATGTTGTGTAATGAAACTTTGCCGTGAAAAATATTTTTCCTATAAATTTAATAGCCCTTCATATTTTACAATGTCTTACTAAGTATTTTAGGTTTTCAATTATTTTGTTTCTAATATCGAAATGAGAGCTGTTAAAGGAAAATTGAAAATTGTTATTACAATATATTTCTTAGTTAAGAAAGTTGATATAACAGATTTAATTCTATATTATTTATTAGTTATAAGAATAATATTTGTTTTTTATTTTAACTTTCTACATTTTATGGTTTGCGGCGGCTACCTCGCTCTTTCAATATTTATAAGCAGTTTCACGCTTTATTCTGCAAGCATGATAGAGACAATGTAGTAGTAAGCTCAACGCCGAGTTTTATCTTACTGCAGCGGAGAAATTAAAATAAATTTTAAGTGCAACAATTTCTCCGAGTAGAAATTAGTCTTCATATAACATTATTAGATTACCATACAATAACTGTTACTATCTTCATTATCTACTATCTAACTATAATACTATTCCATTAGTGATATTAAAATTAATATGAGACTATTGTGTCGTAGTAAAAATAACCCCTGTATACACGATTAGTTGTAGTTTCAACCCGCACTTGGGAAATAATTATATTCAGATAAAGTAAGACCAAGATTGGTGCTAGATTTCATTACTCAAAAAGATTATCTGTGACTACCTGCAAATTGCGTGAAACTGAAAAAGAAATCAGTAAAATTGTTATTGACTGATGACCACTAACCTACATAAATTATAATACAAGATTACATAAAATTAGTAGCAAATATTTGGCGCAACAGATATGCAAACATTATACTAATTGCCATGAGTACCTGACTGATGATGCTAGTTTACCATTCACACCTCATATAAACAAAAATATTTGTCTTATTTAATATTTGCTTCGGAAATTGAACAAGCTCAAATCATTTTAAATAACTCTTTTATATACAAACATATAACAACATTTAATTAACAGGTAAATGAAATGAAAATTGAAATCAAATTGTTGTTGTTTTCATAAGTTTTAGTTTACAACCCAACAAGAACTTGTACTATCTTGAAAAATACTGTAGTGCTAAATTTTAGGCTGATATAATTATAAATATCTTTTTTAAGAAGCATGACGAAATAAATTTTAGGCTACAATGGCGTAGTGGGACAGCAACTGACTATAATCGCAATTGGTTCAGAGTTCGATTCTCACTTGTTTCGTTATGATATGATATTTTATTTTAACTGAAGCCGAAACTTTGAATGATATTCAAGTTTACAACTATTGTGATACAGCAAAACAGGCACAAACTCACTTTGTATTAAACAGGGAACGGAGTACTGAAACACTATGTTTTCGGTGTCATTTTTATATCTCCATATATTTCATAAGAAAAATGTGCAAAAACGTACATGTGTATTTAAAAAAACATAAGTTTTGTATGAAAAGTCATAGCGTTACTCAGTACACTGACCCAGGGGAAATAGAATATAGAGCTGCCATTCATTTAACGATCATGATTTTTTGATATTTCGAGATGAATTGGTAATGAACATATGTTGAAGTTATTTTTATGATACAATTGTTGGTTCCATGTATTATTTTAATTATTTTAGGTAAACATTTATATATAGTAAAGTTGGAAACAAATTACGAATAATATTAATTATAATAATAATAGATGAAATGTAAAAAATATATAAAAAGTTAGTAGTTCTCAATTTAATTTATATATAAAGTCACATACACATTGCCATTAGTATGGCCTACTTATATAGAGAAACGTATTATGTGTTTCAAATCGAGTACGAAATAAATATAATTTCCTTTACAATATGGATTTTGTTTAAAATAAAAAAATGAGTATAACTTAAATGACTATTAAATATACACATGTTATTGTTATTTCAGGTAATGGCGGGTTGTTAAAGTTAAACCAGAATAAAACTACGAAAAGCATCTGAATACAGGTTGGTTTTTTAATTGAGAAACATATCCGCTGCTCTTTTTACTTCTAGTTGTTACAAATACATAAAAACAAGAAAAAATGTACAAAATAATTTTATTTATTTTCTATGACAATTATACTACACATAATATTTTTCTGTATATAGAGGTGCAGTGTAACAGCCTCTGACTATAGACGCGACCAGTTGTGGGTTCGATCTCTACTCGGTGAAGTAAATATATTTAAAATTATTTTCATTTCCTCCTTCTAGTAAGACAAAGTGCGGGGTTGAACTCCACCACTCAACACCAAATGTCTCGAATTCGGTGGTACTTTCTGTTTATACTGGAATGCGGAATAAAAGGTGTGAAGCTAAAATAAAACATTAACGATGTCAAATAAATTATGAACGATTGTGCCTCTTTTGTATTATTATCTGTCTGACGTTATTTAAATATCCCTCAAAGATACTTATTTATTGCTGTTTGTTTATCTTTTATAATAAAAACATTTTTTTAATGCACAATGACTAAAAATAGCAGTTAATTTAACATAACTCCAATATCTCGAAAACTGAGAGAAATAATACATTCTTTGATTTCAACTAAAAAGCGTGAAAAAGAAATAAAAAATAATAACAAAAATATAAAAATAAAATCGAAGCTAAGTAAACACGTCTAATTCAATTAACAATTCATGGTAGATAAAATAAACACAACGGCTGCCCGAATTACATTGTTAACGTTCGTTATTACGTGGTCAGGTGTTAAAAGCACTTGTTTGTAATATTCCGGGACACCGTCCGCTAGTTTAATTTTGTAAATGCTGTCAACGTGCTTCAGTGTAGTCAGTAGAGGCACGGTACCAACACAACATCAAGTATAGAACTTGTATCCATTAACGGATTAAAATGTGACATACGGATTTTTATATTTATTATTACAAAAACTGTAATTTTGTTTTAATGTAATTTTTCTTGTAAAAATTCTTAAACATTTCTTTGCCAAAAATATGGCAAAGAAATGTTTAAGAATTTTAATTTTATTGTGATATGTATAACATTAAAAAAGGTCATTTTTGTGATTTTATTTACAAAAATGTATATACTTATAACATAATTAAAAAAAGGAAGTAGTGATATTATGATATGAGTAATATTTACATATATGTAAAGTCAATGAAAAGATCATAGAAATGGTCGAAAATCAGCTTTTTCTTCAAAAAGTGGCACATAAAAAGAAGAAGGCTACGTTCGTTAATTGTTAATTGAATTGTTTAATTAATTAGTGTAATCTTCTTTTTATTATTTTTAGAAAAAAAAATACTATTGTAAATATCCCCAGAATATATGGAATTACGTATAATTTACAGTATTAACATAAATTATGCATAAGGTATAAAACCAATATCTCTTCTATAACAGTTGTTGCTCCTAGTTTACACTACGAGACGTGCGACGTGCATACATGACGTAGTGCTGACCCACAAACAAGCTATAAAGGCAACTAATTAAGTGACAGGCGTACATTTCAAGCATCAAAATTAACCGATAATCCCTTTGGATAGCAACGACTCGTTGGGTTTACTTTGACAGCGAAACCTGCTCGTTTCATACTTTGTATTGCAGTATGTAATTATACAGAGATGAATAAATTTAAGCTATTTTTGCAAATAGGTACAATAAAAAATATTTTACTTCAAAATATTTTAAGAAATAAAAAGTAAAGTTTAGAAACGAAAAATTATTATTAACATAAAAGGCCATCATATAGTTTCAACATAAAATAATCCAAGGAATGGAGTCATATAATAATATACGAACATTAAGATTTATGTACGTACTCGTACATAATAAAAATAACTAAAATTATATTTATAAGATCACAGCTATCATTAAAAAAATAAACTGAAAACTTAAAAGGTTTTACATAAAATATTACACTATTTATAATATGATGGTTTCCGAACTTCCTTCTCCTTAGATAAAGTAACAAGTTGTCCGTCGAAAATTGTAAATCTGACAGGAAACGGTTAAATGACAGCCCTTGGAATTTAGAAGACAACTTTAAAAATTCTATACTCAGTAATATTAGCAGAATTTCAATTCATTGCAGTATACATATTCCTATATAAAAAATCGAAAGTCGTCTCTTATGAGTCACATGAGGATTTTATAACCCAAAGCGATATCCGGTGCTATATTTTTTTGCTTAGATCGCTAAATTACGAAGCAACTTCATAAATAGGTAAGTAGATGATCTTCATCGAGGTCGACTGCGGTGTTAAAGGTCCATTAAGTGTTCCATCGGGAGCAGTGTGACTTTTCGCAATAAACACTAAACTTTATTAGCTACAAAATGGGAAATTTTTATTCTGCAAGCGGTTGTTTTTTAAGATTGTGTATTTTTATTGTTGTTCAAAATGAACGACATTAAGATAAGTGAAAAACAATATCTTAATTAATGTTTCACTACACTGACTCATAGTAATGTTCATTAAGTGTAAAGAGCTAAATGACTAAGCATTAATTAAAATTGATCTTTACATGAATAAAGAATAACTTATAATAATTAAAGCAAAACAAAATAAAATATTTTTAAAAGGTTTACAAGAAATTTAAATACTAAGTGGTGGCCTGGTTGTTAATGGATATAAAATAAATGAATATTTCATTATCAGATAGTTGATTAATATTTGTATATATTTGTGTGTGTTTGTGTACATTGCTTGTTTTTTTATCCAGACAAGCATATTATGTAATATACAAGAATAAGCAGTGCAACTTAATACAAATATGATAAGCCCCACAACACTTATCCAAGGTCTAAAGAGAATATCCTTATCAGTGTCAAATAAATGTCTAGGGTCCTCCAAACCTTCGTATATGATTAGCCGAGTTAAGTACTACGAATGTAATGTGTCCCACCTGGACCAAATCAGCACTTTCTAAAATGCTTTTATCAATCGATCGTTGGAGCGGTATAAGAAAATTATATAACAATATTTGTTACAGAAAATACGCTAATGCGTGTTTTGTTTTTATTAAGTCTACATATCTAAATATAAAGCAGCTTCAAACTGCATCCTGTTTAGCAGGGTAGTCAGAGACAATCCAGGGCCATGACACTGTCGCTGACTGTTTTTTGCCTGAAATTGAGACTGCGTATTTTATGACGAATTTAATACTGCGCTTTGTCTTACCAGAGCGGCGAAACAGAGATAAAATATAATTATAATCATTCCCTTGATTGGGAATCGAAACCACAACCAATCGCGCTTACAGTCGGGCGGTGTCCTATAGTGCTACGATAGCCTCTTTATTTCTCTTTAAAATATGTTAAATGAAATAAATAGCGAACTTGGTTCTAGATAATATTCTTAGTAACAGTTTCTTTAATTATATAAATACAAAAAGCGAAAAGCTTTCCTGAAGTAGGTACACAGATTGTCTATCTATAAGCAATCTGAATTTGAACTTTTATGAACAGTCCACCTGACCCAAATTGGAAGTACGTGGTCTCAATTTCAAATAAAAAGCATTTTACTAGTTTCTATATTCTTGTTTAGTTTAAATTTTTATTTTAAAAATGTTACCAAGGATAGCAGATATCTTTTAAGTTTTGTGTAATACTTTTTATGCATTAAAAAAACCAAGTTCTGAAATAATATTGCCAATTTGTACACTTTTTAATAAAAATAATACACCAATTTATGATAAAATTTATAACGCATTATGCGCTAATTTCAATAAATAAAGAAACATCAAGAAGTAAAATGTTAAGTAATATTTTTTTATTAAAAATTAAGACGAAAGAAGTACTATTACTACATTACTTTCTTTACCTACTTATCAGTACATCTAGAGAAACTTAACAGATTTGCAAATATTAATCACCCTATCTCAATATTAATCATTAAACTAAGTGAAGCTTCTGACACTATTTGTAGCTAAGGCCTAATAATCTAATAAAACATATTATTTAACGTTGAAGTTAAGTAATATGTTTTATTAGATTATGTTAGCATAATGACTTTAATTTTAAAAAACTTTTCTTTTGAGATATATATATATATATATATATATATATATATATATATATATATATATATATATATATATATATATATATATAACTTCTCTGCTTCTTTATTTAGAATATTTTTTTTCTAAATAATAAATTTCTTCTTCTCTTTAATTAGAATTAAAATAGTCTAAATTACTCCTTATTACATCAGCCACTAAAAGACCCATTAAAATCAGTTCGGCCGTTCCAGTAATTAGTAGGAGCAAGCAGACAGAAAAACAGTCAAAAATGGAGATAAAGGTTATTATTAGTATTGTGTATATATATGCATTTAGTAAAAAGCGGGTATTTTAAGACAGTCCAATTTTATTTTTTTGTAAAGACGATAGAGAACACCCTAACGGCTATATGGCTACAGCACTTAGGCGGCTCGAATACGCCATACATTCTACATTCACTTTATACGTTTCTTATAGTCTTTCTAACTCTATTTGAGTAACAATAAAAATTATGATTTCTTATCTTAATAGTGGTTAAATATTATATATTATAAATTTAAAGCATACCCACACGTGTTAATAAACTAATTAATGAAAGTACACCAAACTTATTAAAAACGTTTATATTCATAACAACTTGAGCCCGTTGATGCTTGATGAACGTGGTATTCGGTAAATTAAAATTGTTTTGAAGGTAACGCTGCTACGTCGAGCTTGTAGCACTTTTATTTTTATTTCCATCTCATTCATTTTGTTGGTTACATTTCTTTACATAAGCAATTTATATATTTAGATAATGTCCTTGAATAAACGATAATCTAGAAAATGAATATTTATTTAGAAAGCTATGCTAAAAAGTATATAAAATGCTTGTAAAATTTTTATGTTGTAAGCTTTACCGTTTTTCTTAAGAATGATTGATATTATTTCTTTCACTGAAATGATACTTTATATTACTGAAATATGACAATTTATTTCGTATTTCAGTTTTTTTTACATAACTAAAAAATCTCTATATACCTGTAGAAAAATAAAAAGCTTTTCCGATTATATATTGCAGAAATGGCTTATGTTAGACTCCGCTGCAGAAAAAGCCGTCCGTCTACATAAATATATATATATATATATATATATATATATATATATATATATGTATATATATATATATATATATATTGACAAACAGATAATTGAAGTAATAATTAGGGATCCATGGTGGGTAAGTTTTATTGATAAGATAACATCTTTTGGACTGCTAGGTCATCATGATCATCAATCAATCAGTAAATTAACAAATTCAATACACAGCCAACAAATTCAATACACAGCCAACTGTAACTACAAAGCTAAAACTGCTTTTTGCTAGAAATTATAAAATTGCAAGTGCACGGATTACTCTATAGAAATAGAAAAGTTATGTGATATATTGCTTACAAAAAACACTTAGTGATGTCACTTGTAACATGATGAAAACAAACATGGTGCCAAAGGTCCTCCGGGAAAATTTAAAAGCATTTTCTTAAATAAAAATATGACTCAAGAGGTGTTCATAACAAGACAGAAAAGGAAGAACTATAACTAACAAAAAAGTAATCTTCAAAAGCATAACGTTGTCGGAAGGAGTCACTTGGGACTTAACGACCATTTCATCAAGTGCCCGTATGGATAAACCTTGATACCCGTTTAATTCAATTTTTTAAAATATCCACGGATGATCATGAATCCAACCCTAATACATTTTGCATTTTTTTTAAGTCTTCTTAAATGTTGCTTTTAGCTTATTAATTATGTACATAGTATAATCAATTTAGTCTGTTTTTTGTAGAAATATGTATAATCGTAATATTCCACAAGACAAAGAAATATTACTTATATTTAATGTTTAATATCATTCTTTATTCTTTTGAAAAATTTGGGCTGTAGGAAAAAAATATTCATCTACATTTGGGTCCAAAGGGATTATAAGAATAAAATGATGGGGAGTGTTGCAAAAGCATTACAAAGTGAATGTGTTAAATATTCTACTTTGTTGATGAACATACGTGAATGTTTTAAATATTCTATTTTGTTGAGTGGTGGAACTCAACGCCACACTTTGTCTTACCAGAGCGATGAAGTGAAAAGAATTTAAATATAATCACTCTCCCGAATGGGGATCGCACCTACAACCGATCGCGTTTACAGTCAAACGCTGTCCCACTGCGCCACGACCGGCCTCAATATTTTGTAATTATTATATTTATTTAACAGGTATGTTAATTATCGTCACTTATTTGCAAAAATAAAGAAATCAAGCTTAGTATAATGTTAATTATTACACTTTCCTATCACTAAATGTTAAGTACTCGTTGGCAAATGTATAGAAATAAAATGATATGAAAGCATTCGGACCACTCCATAGGACTGAGGAGACTTTTATATTGTACGTTTAATGAGCGACATTTAAATATTCTCTTTAAACCTAACCTGCTTCAGCATTCCTGAAAAAAGATAAGATAACGTTCATTGCTGCAGAATCCATTATGTTAAACGATCTTTTAGGATAAAATATGCGTTCTTGTTCATATATATTCTAGTGAGAAGCTATTTTAGTTGTAAAATTTAATATCAGTGTACGTAGATTTCATATTTTAAAGTTTTATTAATTGAAAATAGCACAATAACGTGTTTTATAAATTTATGAGATTTTTCTTCTAAATAAATACTGTTCAAACTTAATGGCTGTATTTAGATATTAGAACATACACTATTTAATAGTAATTCACTGTCTATTGTAATAAGTAAATACCTAATAGTACACATATTTCTCTATTAATATCATATGCATATTACACATAGTCGTATAGTCAGTTGTTGGTTTGCGGTCGCCGCTGACCACAGGCTATCGGGCGGAATACGCTCATGTTCGAACAAACACGGCTCGGGTAACTTAATATCTAATATATTATGAGAAACTTTTGTATTTCTCATTTTAATATGATCACTGACTTAAATTATTAAAAAATTTTCTTACATGTTTAAAAATAAAAATGTAGGCCATTCTCACTTTAATAAAAAAGTATTAATTTTATTTTAATAAATATATTTTGATATTTATTTAATAATAATATAGTAAATAAATAAAGTTGATATCTATTACATAAATTATGTCTTTTTACGAAAAAAACTAAGGACCTTCAGTTTTTAAAATTCAGTAAGCCACGTACTAAAATATTAAAAGGCAATTCAAATTACATTAATTTTAATCTATAGTAAGTATTTTATAAAAATAATTTAACTGTGACTGCCTATGCTTGATATGCAAAAATACTTTTTCTAAAAGCAAATCTTATAAATTATGAAAAAGGATGCCTAAGTACATAAAAAGCCACGTGGCTCTTGTTACATTCTGCTTAAAAGCGTTATAGCAGAATCTGACTCAATATCCCCTCGAATTCAACTTCAAACAGACTGAAGAGGTTTTGAATTTCATTACCTCAGCGTACCCTGTTATTGAATTTTATGTAACTGACTACAAAGAAAAAGTAAATGTATGTTCGTTCTTGGTGAAATTAATATAAGTTATCATTTAGCATTTTTCAGGTACAATAGAGGGCCTTATTAATCCTCTTCTCTTTTTGCCGACATTGTCTGTTTCTTTAATGGTGGAATCAAAAGCCGATTATCTTTATTGTCAAAAACAATTGAAGTTATAGCTTCCGTATTTAAAGGTATTAGGTATAGTTAAAATTATAAAATATTGTAATAATTTTAATTTTATTAATGTATTTATTTATTAGGTCCACTAACAGAATATATGTATATTTTATAGCGTAATAAGTAAGACATTGCAAGGTGTTATTACACTTACAGGCAGGAAGAGTCGCGACCCCACGAAGAGTCCCGGATTCAAATCCTTTACTTTAAAATTTGTTAAATATTTTACAAAACTACTTAGTATGGGAAGAATTCTAAACTAAGTAAATTAAATATTTTAAAAATATAAAATTAAAATAGCATTTACTGAGTAAAAAAAATACTAAAATTTTTCACCTAGCGGCAGACTCAGAATGCTCTGTCAGTATACTTAACTAATGCTACAAACCCAATATATACACTATCTTACATTTAAAATAAAGTCAACAATAAATATAACGACATAGATTATATAAAAGTAATGGAAATTTAACGATAAAAAACTGCTTAAAACAAAAAAAATGTAATGTGTCTGAAATTTTGTTGATGATGTTCACTTCGGACCTCATTTCAAGCCAAGCTCAAATCAAGAAACTGCCAGACGGCAGTAGTTAAATTAATTAGCCTAAAACACTAATACATGAATTAATTGGAGAATTGTGTCTTTTTTGTCGAGTTAAAAACTCTTAATAATTTAATTTTTTTTAATAATATAAAATTAGCCACTAAGTTAGTTACTTAGTTCTTTTTTTACATTTTACATTAATGATCAAAGTATTTCAAGTCATTAAGGTAATGCACACATAATTGCTCAAAATTTTTGGTTCATTGTAGCGTCTACGCTACACAATACTTTACAATTATGATTCTTATTTTGGGCACATTAATTTTAATCAAATTTGAAAAAGTACTAATGGTGACATTACTCTGGCCATTTTAAAATTTCTTTCTTCGTTATATTCAGGTCACTCTCGCAATTTTACTTTGACTGGTCAATATTTGCATGTTTAATTTAAAGAATAAGAAGAAATATTTTTATTATTATTATTATTTTTACTATGTTTATCAGATATTGTAAAATATAAAAACTAGGCAATTTTTTTTGGTATATGTTATTTTTTTAATTTATGAGGATATTCACAATAGAATAAATAAATATTCATTGTATATTAAAAATCCAAAATATGTTACAATAATACAAAGCGATTGTCCCAGATGCTTTATATTTCAACGAGATGACATTTCCACGATGGTTAGCCACACGTTCATATTAACCGTTGTCCGGGCTCAGCGATAATGTGAAGGCTGAACCTTTATCATTTGTTTACGACATGATTAAATTTACAGGGCTCACAGGATTTTCTATTCAATTAATTCGCGGATTTAATTTTACATATTCTACTTCTCCGAGTCTAAAGGTGATTTGCATCCACTTTGCGAGGTGTAGAAGATAAGGGTACGAGTGATAAATTCTGCACAAAAAAACATTTGAATTCATGCAATCTGTTAATTGAATAATATATTTTCTTACTTGCTAAGATTAAAAGTCAAATGGAATTGCAAACAGTAAAGCTTTAGTGTCTGATTTCAAATGGAAATTTAATCAGTGAAATTACTGACCATAGTAATTTAAAATACATTATATACATATAGAAGTGATAAATGAACAATTTTATTGTTGCATTTGCTAAGGTAACAAGTACACTAAGACTAATACTAATCTAATGACTGCTGTCGTATTATTAGGAAAGGTATAGGAGATATTTTATTAAAACTTAAAACTTCTGTATGGTTAAATTTTGGTTAAACTAAAAATTTTGATATATATTAATGAATAGGTAACATTGATGTAGGGCAGTATTTATTCGTAGTATACTATAGCACATTCGTGACATGCATTGTGAAATACACAAGGTTGCGTGTGAGCGGAAGGATTTTCAAAGGGTTATTAATTTTTCGTGACGATCCTGCGGTGAATTCATCCCAGTTTTATTGAAAAACTGAATAGCCTTTCAGATGGTGATACAAAGGGATCTGAACAAGTAGGCAGTATTCAACTTCCCGTCAAACATCAAAGATTCAAAAAGTATTACACAATTTTCCATATAATGTTCCAAAATAATTTATTTTAAAAGATTTTATTATACACTTCAATGGATGGTAAATGTATCACCAAGAAGAATAGAATGAATTGTAGAAAATAGTTTTCAAAGGGCATTTTTTTATTTTATTATTCTATTATCTTAATTAAAATAAAACATTAAATAAGAAACAAGAATTTGCGATTATCCGGGCGCGGGCAAAGATTTTTTTAAATATAAGTTATTATATATATCCGTACGTTTAAAAATATATAAATAAAATATTCAACACATAATATGTAATCAAAAAATAATTCCTTAATACTATATTGATAAATATTACTCATTCATAGCTGTCATCATATTTTTAATAACAACAGCATACTCCTAACCTACTGGTTGTTAACTTATACAGTGAAATTTGTATGTTTTCGTTTTGGCTTTGTCAAGACGTTCCGTGGAGTAAGTTGAACAACAATTATTAAGCTTATTAAAACCCAGGTCATTGAAACAAGTAAAGTTCTCGGAGCTTTAGTTTAGTAGGACCCTCTGAGACCTCCCCACAATCAACACACCGTAAATTTATCATTATTATTCATAACTTTTGTGTTAGTATTTATTTGTTTCTTAATTTACTATGATCCATAGTGTACGGTTATACATATAGACTTTAAAGACAAAATGTACTATTAACAAAACCTTTAATTTATAACTCAATGAGGACGCGTTTCATATTCCACGCCAACCTCAAACCTGATCGTCTAAAGTTACAATTGTAATTGTGAAACAAATACTTTCTAAATTTAATTTCGTTAGATAGAAAGTTTTTTTTACTCTTGCGGTTTGCATGCAAACACAATTAATTTTATAGAATTTTTTCATCTGCCGTTAAACTTTTAAATGTAAGATTCATTTTCTGAACTAACTCAAGTATAGGGATGAGGGAGTGCAGTAATAGAATATTAAACTAGACGTCAGGAAGCATGAAACTGTTCCTACGCCGTGAATTGAATCAGATTATTGAATAAGTGCTCCACGACATATAACGTTGGTTTCATACATGGATATACAGCAAAGAGCTAGATGTGATTATGCACTGACCAATTTGCATAACGATTTTTGCATCCAACGCCGAGAATTAAAATGTTTTATGTAATAACGTTTGTCACTTCAATTTTTCATATTTTACTTTTTTAGTGCTTAACAAGATTACAGATTTGATGTGAATTCATTTTTATCTGAAACTAACGAGTTTGATATTTCATTCACCGTTACTACAATATAATGTAATACCTAGAGTGAACTTCCAGTACATATGTATGTATCTCCATAGTAGGTCATCCATGTAAGTAAGTAAACCTGTTAGGAGGCACGTGTGTTTGTCATAAGGGTTCCATGACGCACTGCAGCTTAAGACGTCTCTTGTGTTTTAATGTGATCAAACATACCACATAGCGTGCATCATAATTGATGGTGCTTGGATGTTAACTAACGAGTTTATTACACACATTACATAGTTTATTTATATATTACTAACTACTACTACTACTACTACTACTACTACTACTACTACTACTACTACTACTATGGCTTGATTCTCCCCCTGGGGAAATGATTATATCTATTTTTATATCCTTGCTCTGGTTAAAATGCAAAGTTGTTTTCCGTCACTCAAAATGAAGCGGTATATATATTGTCTTGACACTTCCTGTCTCTTTTACTATGAGGGATAAAAGCGTGAAGTAAAAATAAAATCCCAAGGTTCAATTCTTGGCCCTATACTATTTGACATTTTTATTAATGATATTGCCACTTGTTTTCATCATAGTAGATTTCAGTTGTACGCCGATGATCTCAAATTTTATTCCGAAATTCATGAGCCAGATAACTCGATGCACTTACAGCAGGATCTAGATAGGTTAACAATATGGTGTAAACAAAATAATATGAAGCTTAATTGTAAAAAATGTAAAAGTATTACATTCAGTAAGAAAACTTTTAACACATCATTTTGTTACAATATCGATACCAATGTTCTTGAAAGTGTCACGCAGATTCATGATCTCGGTATTATAATGGACTCCAAACTCAGTTTTATTCCACATGTTGACGACATTGTTAATAAGTCTTTCAAGTCCATAGGCTTCATAATTAGGAATACAAAAAATTTTAAGAATACGTACACACGGCAGTTGTTATTTGATTATTTAGTTCGCAGTAAGTTAGAGTACTGTTCAACTACTTGGAATCCATATTATAATGTCCATAAAGACAGAATAGAAAGAATATTTAAGAAATTTTTACGATATTTATGCTTCAATGATAGAAATAATTTACAGAACGAAAATTACAAGATTATACTTGCTAACTATAATGCACTTTCTTTAGTAGATCGCAGAGATATGCTGGACCTGTGTTTCTTTCATAGAATTATATCCAATGCTATCGACTGTCCTGATCTATTAAATAGAATTAATGTTGTAGTTCCGAGACAAAATGCCAGACATACAACATACTACACTTTTAAAAGTAGATTTTCTAGGACCAATTTAGGCCAAGCTGCGCCAATAAGTAGAATGATTAAATGTTATAATGATATTGAGAGTAAAGCAAACCTAGACATTTTTAATGATAATTTGAATTTGTATAAAAATAAAATTAAAGAACATTTCCTTTCTCAATAATATGTCATGTCACAACTTTTTTTTTTTGGTAATTAAGTTTCTTTTTATATAGCTGTTGTTAGATTACTATTTTTATTGTTTGTTCCTTTTTGTTGTTATATACATATTTATTTAACCATTTTGTTTTAATTGTATTTATTGAGTTTTAGAATAAGATGTAAACATTATGTAACCCATGTTGAGTTAGCCTGTAAGTGATGATATGCAACTGTAAGCAATAAGTTCCATCATGTAATAATGTAATTATAAGTTTTTGTGTATCACGTTGGCTTCCTATTAAATAAATAAATAAATAAATAAATAAAATTTGTATATGTAGTATATATATATACATATATATATATATATATATATATATATATATATATATATATATATATACATATATATATATATATATATATATATATACTACACATTTCTCTTTCTCGTCTATCAAGGTTATTAAATATTCGCAGATGCTCTTAAAAGCACCATCTTCTTAAGATGATCCTTACGCTACACTTTCTGTGTTTATAATTGAAAATCACATTATATATTATGAATACAGTATTAATTACATTGATGAGGTTTTACACCTCATCAATTATTGGTGCCAATAAATATAATATAAATAAAATATTTACTAACTTAGAATTAAATCGATATTCAGACAGTTCTAGTTTCGTATAGTCTTTGTTTTAAGTAACCCTGTTAGGGGCAGGTAGGTTTGCAAGACATGAGGATTTCAAGGCGCACTGCAGCTCTGGACATTTTTCACGTTTTATTATCTTTTAAAAAACTATACTACAACTTTTCTAGTAATAACATAGTCTTATGTTTTATGTTCTTTGTTTTAATACAAAAAAAATAACATTATCTTTTCACTTAGACTATAGTAACAATTTTAGTATGGATGTTCCATTTTATGAAAATTAAAAAATAGCCCCTTTTCCTACATAACAGAAAAGAAGCGGGGAGTAAACAATCTAGTATTAAGATTCCTTTCTCCAGTAGTAGCCAAAATTCCAACATTGCATGTTGAGTGCGCTTTACCTTATTGTAGCAGGTAAATAAAAAAATTAAATATAATCATTCCCGAGAAAAAATTGAACTCATAATAATCGTCTTTGTCCCAATGCACCACGATGAACTCCTGCTATAATAGCTATTATTGACACAATTAAAGTCCACTCTTAGTTATTTAATTAAAGTATGTTAGTTTACGAAGTTATGTAGGAAAATATTCTATATGCTTTTATCTACATATTATGTGATAATTAACCTTGTTGCAAGGTTTCTTGAACACACAAGCTTAGTTATGGAATGCTTTGAAAATTGAGTAACTTTTCTGGTTTCATTCGAAACGTTTTAAAACAAGAATAACAGTTATTAGTGCATAAAGTTTAACTGTAGATATCAAAGATTAATGATTGTTTTAGGTAAGCAGGTACTTAGCCTAAGTATACTTATGTAGGTACATAATATATATGCCAACCGTAATATATAAGTCATCGATACCGTATAGGCACATTTACCATTGCGTACACTTAGAAAATTAATTTATTTTTAAACACTGATATAGTTACATAAAATTAAATAGAGATAATTTTGTATTGGTTAATGATTTTTTATTTTGTTTTAATTTTTTATTTTCAGCTTCACGCTTTATCCCGCATAGCAAGGTAGACAGAAAGTAAACTAGTAATGTAAAGACACTCTGTACTTCGCTTTCCACCGAATTCGAGATTGTCTTAGAGTCACACATTGTCTTACCAGAGCGAGGAAATGAAAATAATTTAAATATGATCACTCCCCCGAGTGGTGATCGAACCACAACCGATCGCGTTCACAGTCAGACGCTGTCCTATTGCGACGACTGGACTATTTTTTGATGCTTACTAATTTATTGGACATAAATTCATATAGATGTCTTAAAAACATTGACAGTAGAAAAAAACATCCAAATATAGTTTAATTGAAGCAATTAGAAAGTAAATTTCAAGATAAAAATGTCTAATCATTGTAGTTTATTTAACCTATTAGGTACAAATTACTCATGTCTTTACATATGGTATAAATAATTACTAAAATGGAAGCAAATCTTAGTATCCCATTTCAACATTAATCATCAACCCTTTCTGAGTCCAGTTGGCTTGATAAATCCAAAGGTACGGTTGGTTGGCTTCGTTTGTCAGACTATAACATGTAATTTATATGTGTTGTTTCTATTTCGTTTATTTATAATTTTTTTTTTTATTTTATATTTTTCAACTACATACAACAAATGTAAACTTGCCTAGCTCACATTTGTTTTAAGTAGTTGCAAAGAGAAGATACACAGATAACAAGCTTGAGAGAGAACGTCATAGTAAGAACAAAGAAGAACGTGCTCTGGTTGGTTGGGCACGTCGAGCGAAGTGAAAGTGAAAAGAAAGATTTATGAAGCAAAGGTGATTTAAAAGAGAGTTCGGAGGAGACCTGTATTGATCTTTCAAAACACAGTGTCGAAGGTACAAATTGAAGAACGGTGTGCAGGAACCGTAACATTTGGTACTCCTTTCTCTCTGACTAATACGCTAGGGTAAAAGTGTGAGGTAAAACAGAAATAAAAAATGCTCCGCAATGTTTCAATATCATGTGGAAAGCAGTAAACGGAGTGTCTTGGCACTAGGTAGTCTAGGTAGGTGGAATAATGTGTCAAGTTGCTTTTATTTTTTGGTTATGATCAAGTTTACCGATATTTTTTAGAATATATAATTGGCAACTTACAGAATTTTTTAATAAGCTAGCCATAGCTAAGCTAAGCTAATATTTGATTTACTATAGCCACCATTGTTGTGCAGTAGGCCAACTTCTGACCGTAAACGAGATCGGTTGTGACTCCGATTTCCGCTTGGGAGAAATGATCTTATTTAAATTTATTTATTTTGATTAAGTCCACTCCGAAAAGGTAATGCGCGACTTGACATGAAATGACTCTGTCTTTGATTGGAAAAAAATCAACGAAGTGTTAAGACATTATGTGAGGCTGCTTTTATAACTTACTATGCAAGTCGTGTCCAAACCATATGTTTGTAGGAATCCTAGTTGCGTTTCTTTTTGAAATCATAATCTCAATTCTTTGGCTATAATAATAATTGATATAAATCATCGAAAAAGATAAGCGTGTAATATTTTATTTAAAAATTCTTAACACTACGGCTCTTTTCACTATAGCCTTCTAATGTAAACCGAATAAAGAAGTAAGTGGAAATGAGATAGGCGTCATAATAGTAAAGAAGATTAATTCACAGAGACATAACTATTGGTCCATATTCACATATTGTAAAAGCTTAAGGTAAATCCATTTATATTAATATGTGAAGTAGTCTTTGTTCCCTGTTGTTGTTACGAAAATTACCTGAAATGAAAAGTACGACATTTATAGTTATAGATCGAGTTAATGTAATTCGAGTTAATGTTAATAGGATTATAATATTTTATTAAAAACAATTAATAAAAATATGTTAAATTAATTAAATAAATTTAACACAGAATACCATGTGCTTGACATACACGTTCGTATATAGAGACATACACGTTGCTAAGGCTTTGCGTTGTCAACGCGACTACGGAACATCTAGTCATAATTAATAGGATTTCTACTGATCAAAAGATTTTCTTAACTTCACGCAAGTCGAATATCCATATTCTGGATATTTTTTTAACTTAATCAAGTTCTCATTATAAGAAATCAATTAACCAATTAGCTGCGTACATCGAAGTATCAATATTAATGTATCGGTGTTAATTATATTTTTTCAGTTAAAGGCCATCTTATTCAATTTGTTATAATCATATTTGATACTAAAATCTAATTTTAATGTATTTATCTAATTTTCAAATTCCTTTTCATTCATTAGTAATCACTTCCCTAAAGACCTATCTGCTAAGCCAAAGCTGCTCAGCTTACGACGTAGTAACGGATATATAGATAGATCAGAGGCTTTGACATTACGATTAGTATATATATCATATTCAAGTTTTAGAAATGTTTTATTATATCAATGAAATAAATAAACTCTAATAATATGAAGTAGAATAATTCAGAGTCAATAATTATGAGACCAAAGACTTGATAACAGTAATAATAACCTCTGCACAATTGTTCTTGTATGAACAATTAGAAATCAAGTAGTTCTTAATGAATCAGATGGATATTGAATAAAAAGTTCATTATAAACTGTTTTGATTTTATCAAGCAATCCAAGTGAAATAATAACATACGTAACGCTCTCCTATTAAAACTGTAATTAATGTTTGCTTTAGCGTAAGTGCAGAATAATATTGGATGTATTGAAACATTAATAATAAGGTTCACCATTTTATAATTTATGTTTTGGTTTGAAAGCAATTCAAAATTATTTTTTAATTTTATAAAATGAGCATAAATTGTAATTAACCATTGAATGATGAAGATTTTCAAAAAATATTACATGAATATTAATTACAATATAGAACATTGTAATATATAAAAAGATATTTTTTAATACAGGACAGAGTAAGATGGCAAATTTAAGATAATATTAAAAAAATCGGCTTTCCGCTTTTAAAGTTCCATCTACCCACTATTACACTGCGTCACGATGGTTCCAAATTAGAAGTTTTTTTTTGACGCTTCACGCTTTATCCCGCATAGCCGGGTAGACAGAAAGTACCTAGTGTAAAGACACTCCGTACTTCGCTTTCCACCGAAGTCGAGACATTGCGTGTTGAGTGGTGGAACTCAACGCCACACTTTGTCTTTACCAGAGCAAGGAAGTGAAAATAATTTAAATATAATCACTCCTCCGAGTGGGGATCGAACTCACAACCGGTCGCGTTTACAATCAGACGCTGTCACACTGCGCTGACTGCTGCTGATTATTTTAAAGATTTTATTTAAGGTTAATTTTATAACTAAAACAATTATTAATTTAGATTTGATACCTTATTTGATACTTTATATGGTGTTAGCTAAATGCATAGAGATATTAAGATTTTTCTAATGGGGCTTCCTACGGTTTTTGAAGGGATAGGCAATGACCAAGGCAAAATAAAATTAAATGCTTCCAATTTTTGATATAATCTTATAGAAGCATATACATATCTCAAATATTACGATTTTATATAAATGTTACTCATCCTAGCTTACAATATTAAGACAACTTAAAATTTGTTTTAATCTAAAAAATATAATTAATAATGTATTACGCAAAGACAGCATTTTGGTTTTGAAATATCTTACAACCAAACCCTTTTGATACAAATGACATATTAATTTCCCTAAAAAACTTCAAAGTGCCCTTGAAAAGTTCTACAAGATTCAATTTCAATTTTAAGAAAGTAATTCGTCGGAGAATTGGAGGCAGTTTAAACGACGAATATTCAGAGCTGTAAGCGGCGCGGCTTCGCGGTCTACGTGCGGTTGTGTTCGGTTTTAGTGCTTTTTACAGTCTGTTGTTAGGTTTTATAAGAAGAAAATACTTAAGTAGTGTTTTCTTAGAAGAAAATACTTAAGTAGTTTTTTGGCTTCATTATATATTATGATTATTTGATTTTTTTATATAAGTTGTTAATATATTTATATTGTTAAAATAATCATAACAATTTTGTATAGTTTGTTTTTTTCGTAACGTTAAAAATAAATAACTGATTATAGATATAAAAGATATAATGCCATTTTCATATTACATTTCTCTTTTATCTGGCTTTTTTCTTTAGTTAATTTAATGTAAACAAAAAACAGTACTGTCATGAAGAATCACATAGAATAATGCTTCATGCTTCATGCTTCAAGAACAAAAATCTCCCGGATTTCAAAGAACAGTTTTTCTTTTGGAAATCAATCTAAGATCTTAGATATCACACAAACTTACTACGTCATTTATTTATACATAGTACAACTTAAATACATATATAAAAATATTCGTACATACATGTACCCTAAGTAGACCCTTCTAATCCAGACGAAGGCAAATTAGACCTCATCTAACTTATTAAGGCCCATTTGATGCTGCATCAGTCGATCAGATTATTGATTACCCTGCGGATATATAATTTGTGGTAAAGTACTTATTAGATGTTATATGCTGTAACTTTAGAGAGGCTTTAGGCAATATAACATGTACCTTTAAATAGTTTAAAAACAAGATATCATGGCTTTTTTTTCAGTTCGAGAAATAGTAGATTATAATTTAAAGAGGTTATTTATTTTTTTATTTATTGTAGTCAAAAATCTTATTGCAATCAAAAAATCTTTTTATATATTGCAACGAAATCGCCATTAGAAATATGTTTAAGAGTATATTAATACACATTTATATAGTTAATATATAAATATAGTGATAAAATAAACCCAAAACTGAACAACACTTTGCATCTTCTTTGCAAACATTAGATCAGGTCCTATATATGTTGCTGTAACTTACCTATTCATTTTGAATGAAGCAAACCTGCACTAGCGCCGTTACGCGCGTCGCATTCCAATGTATCGCACTATTTTCGTGTACGTGCTACGTGTACGCAACGTAAATATTTACTTACATTCTGATAACACACTATGTGGACATTTAACATTAGGTTTAATTAAATGGGTATTAATTATGTACACTTTTATATATACTGCTTATTCTTACCCTTATCCCATTATTTCATTGTACTAATGAAATAATGGGATAAGGGTAAGAATAAGCAGTATATATAAGAGTAAATATTACTTTAACTTATTATTATCATACAGAAAATGTGTACTCTAAATAAATAACATGCCAGACGAATTTTACAAACAGAAGCTTATTTTTTATATTACTAGGCTTTAAGAATATTATATAAGTTGGCCGCTTAAGGCAAAATCACACCACCCTTTGAACATTCCCTAAATCTTTTAGCCTTTTGTGAACTTCTAGAGCCACGTTAAATCAGTAATATATTTATAAATTTTTCAAATGTATAATATACGCATAATTTTGTAAAGCTTTATCTATGTATAAATAAAAATAAACATTTTATACTAATATAAGTAAGTTTTTTTTATATGTTATATAAATCTGAAGTCTAGAAGTGAGTTTAAAAGACATAAGTTTTAAAATATTTCTACTATACTATCATTTAAAAAAATTGTCCACATAAAAAATGCTTGAATGTATTAATAATATAATAGCACGTTATTCGTGGTTATACTTCTGTATTGTAACTACTAAATTAACCTTAGCCCATATGCTTTTAACATAAAATGAGACAACAAAACCATCTTGAAAGTTACCTTTTTTCACTATGGCAACTAAAGACTTAAGCTCGCTGGTTGTAAGTTACTACCATTACAAGCTATCAATTAAAAGGTTTTATCGTCGAATCCGTTTTGTATTAAAATACTGAAAATTTCTATAAAAAATTGAACGTCTGATACATTGATGAAGGGATTCTAACAGGCACAAATTTAAATCCTGCTACTTATTTTAAATACGATCTTTCTGACACCATGTTTAGTGGAAATTACTATAATTGTTACTTTGCCATGAAATTATTATTTATTTGCTTGCTATTAGTTGAACTAAGATAAGAAAATGTATGTACCAACTGCTTATCAAACACAGGTAAAATTCCATAACAACATATTTTGATTTTACATATCACATCATTTTCTATAATAATATATTGTGTAGAAGATTTCAATATAGCCCAAGTTGAGAACAATAAGCTTTCTAAATACATTTAAATATTAAATAGTTCAAAGGTCATGTAGTAATAACAACTTAACTTTACTTGTACATTTAATCAGACCCTACGCACTTGGCCCAACCATAAGCAACTTGTTATTTTACGTATCGGAAATTTCTCTTTGTTTATGAACCTTCTACGTTTACAGATTTTATGTCGACTTCCTCAAATGCTAATAGAGGGTGTTTTCTTTATATTTCTTTGTAAAAGAAGAAAAATGATTTTTTTCTCTACGGAAGCTTAATTTTTGAATTCCATGCCTATTCATATTACAAACATTGGTTAATTTTACAAAAAGAATACTGTAAAATGGCTCTTTTCTTTATCATCTATTCAAATGTATACTTTTATTGTTAAAAAATCTACATCGAATTCAAATGTCACAAATTAAGTAATATCAGTGGGTCTTGTATTTTAACCTATAGGTACTTACTTGACTAGTTGAATGGACTAAACATTCAAATCAGGCTTCATGTCGGTGTGCCGAGGCCTAATGTCTAACTTTACCTAATAAAACTGAGAAAATGTCTTTATTACAGCAATTAAACCTTGAAGTTTATTGTTAAATAAACATGATTTTAGTCATAAGCTGTCTGCGCCGACCTCAAGTAGTTACAAATAACCTAGTGTCAAGACACTTTGTTGACTGGTTTCCGCCCGACGTCGGGACATTGCCAAATTGTCATTGCCATTGTCTTCACAACCAAAGGCTCTTATGACCAGATGATGTCCCAAAGGCGTCTTAAAAAATATTTTATTCATAAAAAATAAAATCTATTGAATACGTTGACAGCCACCATAACATTAACAGGGTATTGTTGAAAATAATAATTAAAATACATTACATAATTATTCTTACTAAAAGAGGCAAATACTAGGAATTACAAAAACTATTTTTCAAGGTTGTTAGTAATACGTTATATAAACTAACTAACGTTTCATACCAAATTAATAAATCTGAAAATTTTGCTCACAAATACTTTGAGCTACAAACAACAAACAAAAGCTTATATATAAATAATTCATATTGTACGTACACACTACGATCCCACGTATAGCTCACATCGCTTTGTTCGTTCCTTCGTCAATTAGGGCGGTCTTACAAAGACTAATTCTATCTGAAACCTACAAGCACAGCTACGGGACATGTGTTTAAAACGATATATGACTTCAATAGTCATATTTTATGTGATAAAATACTATCATATTTAATTTCAAATATCCTTTATATTTAAAAATTGAATATGATAATACTTACTGTAACAAATAGTATTACACTGTACTTATTGTTATAATCCAATTATTCTTAATATCTTATTTTTAAAATTCACAGTTTACACTTTTAGCATGTAATTAAAACATTTGTTATTTATTTATTGTCTAACAACACAATTGTATACTCACGATAGTAACAAATTTAAGGTGTCTTTTATATTTTTTGCAATATTACATGCAATATTTAGAAGTTTTCGCAACTTAGCATATTGCATAATATTTAGAAGTTTTCGCAACTTAGCAGCACCATAGAAAATCCAATTAGTCGTGGGTTCAATTTCCACTCGGGAAATGATTATATTTTAAATTAATATTAATTTGTCCGTTCTGGTGATACAAAGCACTCCATCGAGTTCACCACTCTATACGAATTGTCTCAAATTAATTTTACAGCTGAGAAAAAAACATATATACATAATTTTTTTACTTAAATTTAAGAGTTTATATGGGTTTTCCCAATAAGAACAATATGTTTTGAAATTGAAATAAAACATATAATATATATTTAAATTTCGTGGTCAATAACTTTATTTGATAGGAAATTTTATGCTATTTATGATTTAAAATATCGTTCAAATGACCGCCACGACTTTTTTGCACCGGTGAATACGACCGATCCAATTTTCGATGACTCGGTGCAGCATTTCAGCTGGTATGGCCGCTAGAGTCGCTCGAATGTTGCGTTCAAGGTCTTGAATCGTAGCTGGTTTATTGGCATACACTTGAAATTTAACATACTCCCACAAAAAATAGTCCAAGGACGTTAGATCGCATGATGATGATCATGAAGTGCGGCATGTTGCACCATCTTGTTGAAAATAAATGTCATCCGCATCGATTTCATACACTTGAAGAAAAAAAAATCGTTCAACATGTCACGATAACGGTCGTCTTTGACAGTAACAGTACGGCCTTCGTCGTTTATGAAAAAGTACGGGCCAATGATTCCACCGTACCATAATCCGCACCAAACAGTCAATTTTTCAGGAGGTAATGGTGTTTCATGAACCACTCTTGGATTTGACTTACTCCAGTAACGACAATTCTGTTTGTTCACATAACCATTGAGTCAAAAGTGAACCTCATCTGAAAAGATGATTTTCCTATGAAATTCGGTGTCCGTTTCCATCATTTCAAGCGCCCAATCAGCAAATTTACGATGTAATCGATGGTCTGCTGGCTTGAGTTCTTGTGCCAACATAATCTTGTATGGATGTAAGCCAAGATCCATATGTAAAATTCACCAGGTTGTCATTCTGGATAAGCCCAAATCTTATGCACGTCGTGAAACGGAAACATTTTAATTTTCTTTAACACTGACTAATACGGCGGCAATATTTTCTTCACTACGGCCTGTCCGTTGTCGAGTTGGTGGTCTACTATCGTGCAAAGAATATTCACTTTCCAGTTTTTGGATTATGCGACGTATAGTGAGCTCAGACGGTTCACCATGACGACCATATTTAGCCTGAAATGCTCTTTACGTAGAGGTAACGTGAACTTGTTCATGATTAAATGGCAAACATTACTGAACACAAAACAACACAAACACGAATGTCAAATGTGAAACAACCAAGATGGCGGCTGTGAACTATCAAAATCATTAAGTAAACGCCAAGGTTGTAGATTTGATTATAATTCAGAATAATAATAAAAGAAGAAAATTTCTACTAAGTGTTATTCCACACTTAGATTAGAAAACATTTTTGAGAATTTTCAAACGTTTTTTCATTATATATATATATATATATATATATATATATATATATATATATATATATATATATATATATATATATATATATATTGAGAAACTTTACATATTGTGATTATGATATTGTTTGTCTCGTGACTAATTACACAAGTTCAAATTGGTTATAAGGGTTATTGATATATATATAAATTACTAAACTACGACTATTTAGTAGCTTATAATGAATTATTTTTTATCATATTGATTAATGTGGAATTTAATAATGAAACCTTTAAACGTCTTGTTCTTTATCAAAAAGTCTTAGTTATTATTTATATAAATAATTATTTATACATTATTTACTTTATATATTTGTGTATATGTGTAAGTATATATGTATACATGGGTATATATATTTATGTATATGTATGAATCTATAATTACACTTTTACACCTACACGTAAATTTCCCACAAGATAAGGTTGACTCAAATAGAATGCTCATTAGCGATAAACCCGCCTATTGTAAAAAAAATTTTGTTAATTTTTGTTGAAAGAATATATAAATGAATGTTTTATTTATACAACTCTAATGAAGTATAGTCTCGTTGACGCATAAATACGTGTCGCCTTAGCAATGTGTATCGGATCATACAAAATACTCACATTATAATTTATAATACAAATGTTATGTCAAAAACGATGGTGTATGCAATATTTAATTTATTAGTTTGAGGTATTTTTAATCCAATATCATGAATAATAAATTTTGATTTCCTTCTTTTTTTTTCTTATAACCTAGCTAAAGCCAAATTCTATACTGATATAACTACGTCAAAACTTTCGTAAAAAACATGTCAAGAATTTCTTCTTCAGCTTTTAATATTATACATAAAACGTAAAATGCTTATAGATTTTGACTATAATATTCTTTATTATTAGTTATAATAATATAAATTATTATAATAATTGTAAAATTAACTAATTAATTTGCATCCATTAAACCCTCTTGCATACGGACGTCTCTTGTTTACTAATTTAGTTATCTACAAGAGCTTAGCCTTATCTCGTGTAATGTGTAAGAGAGACTACCATCTATGTCAATTTGCTTATTGTTTGATTTCCTACATACTGATATAGTCGAATTTAAAAAATCATATTGATTATATTGTAATACTAAATCTATTTGCAGTATAAGCTGCAAATTCTTAAAGCTTCATTGTTATTTTCAATTCTTAAACATACTTTTAAAATTGTACCTCATTCTTCATTTTCCGGCAGAAATCGAACTTTTCTTGTTAAGTGGAGGATCTTAACGCTGCTTGTATTTCTAAAGCCAGTAAAACAATTCCCCTATTGATATATAGCATAGAAGCCACTACCAATCCAGGCGCAAATTGGGGCACACTTTGCCACGATGTAATTTTATAAAAAATATGATCATTGACTTATGAAATAGTTATGTGTTTGTATAATACAAAAGGATTTTACTGAAGATTCCAAAATTCTTGAGCACCAAAGTATTTCAAAACTTGTCCAAATTTGTAAGCGTTTTAATGCCGAAATTTTCCTTGTAACAACTAAAAGTCACGATCCATGAATGACGAAGATTATGTATATTAGAATATTATACCTTCATTAAGTAAGGATTTACTATCGTTGTAGCTTTTCACCGTTTTCCTTTATATTGTTTCATGATTATTAATGTATTTTTCGCTTTTTTGAGCATAGTAGAGTAGTCAGATCAAACCTGTTGTCGAGACAGTCAAGATATTGGCGAGACTTAACGACACACTTTGCCTTCTGAAAGCCATGAATTATTTAAAAATAATCAATTCTTCCAAGTTGGAAATGAACTCACAAAGATCATACTTATAAATTATAGTATTTTAATCTAATGTTTCATAGTATACGTCAAGGTATAATGCGAGACGTCTACAGGAACTATATAAAGCTTAAAATTTCCTGTAAACTATTGAATCTATTTACAGTGGCGTCAAACCGCAGCTCAAAGTTATGATAAGTTAGCAAAACTTGATTCGTAACTTGGATGTTAGGTCTCAGAATACGACAAATTTTCATTCAAACGTCACTCGCTTACTTAATTACTGCATACAATTTGAGTATGTTAACGTTTTGCGTCTAACAATATAATTGAACATTGAAATATAAATCAAATTTGTTACAACGAAATACAATAGCGTGAATAAAAGCAAAATAACTGGATTTCCAATGAGCTATTGAGGCTGTTTACAAAGAAAATATAAATAGCGCATTCAGTTGTAAATAAATTTATTTTATTGCATCTCATCGTTGCTCGTTATCTACACTTCGTTGCCCGACAAAATGTAGATTTGTTTTGTAATAATTTATTGGTTGCATTTGCAATTCAGCAAATAGTTAATTTTATAGTGATAAAATATATATTTTGTTTTTTTTTTATATAACATAAAAATATGACATAGAAAGATGTCGATAGTTTCTCACTCAAATTAAAACAGCTATCTTAAACTGACGACTTGTTACTAATTTTCATTAGCATATAGATGGTATATTTTCGTTTTCAAACCGTTATGAAACATATTTATATATTAAAAAATATATGAGGAATAATCTGTTGATCCATTTTTACAATACTATGCGGCCGGAGAAGTATCAAATTTTTATTTTTCATAATAATACATTATAATTGTATTAATTGAATACATTAAACATAAAAGTAATAAAATTATACAACATATTAAATGTAGCTGTCAATTTATGAAGAAATTACTTAGTATTTTATGTGCTTTCTGTTTAAGTAAAGTCACTTGCCTCCTTTATAAAAATCATTTAGATGACACTTACACTTTTAGAATTCAACTTTTGAATAAAGTCTGCTTTACCTGCTAAGAAGGAAACTTAACCCAAAATGCTACTTAATGCTTACAATTTTAAATTGTAAATAAGAATTTAGATCTTAAAAATAAACGAGAACTGCCAGTCTAGGCTTTTACCATGACCCTCTTCAGTTTCCTTCGCACTGAGCACTAGAAATATGCATAGCATTATTACATGTCATTATCGTTCAGTGATTAACGGACAGGTAAATATAAAATGAATAAATAATTTTTTTAAATTAAAAGTTTAAAAAGTTGATCAACCCAAATCCGACTAGAAGTTTAATTTCAACTGTAACTGTTTGAAATGATTTAAATTATATATATTTAAACTCTGTAAATTAACACGAAATATACATTTTCATAGCGTGTTTCCCTTCGCCGCAGTCTACATTATCCTCGTCCATCACAGTATAGCTATGAATAATAAAAATGGTGGAACGTTTCAAACGGGGCCGCGTATAATATTTTTAATTAGTTAGATTTGTTTGTTCTTTTAATTATCATTCAGAATATTTGCCGGGTGAAATCGCTTGACCTCAAAATTGTTAGAGATATTGTTTGTTTCTCTCGAGAGGGCATGCCGAGAACAAAGCTTTTTTGTAAACAACCTGCGATGGGAGCAGGTAATGAATATGCCGGAACAAAGAGTCGAATGCGGAGCCTCATTAGCCATTCAGTCGTTGTACCTTAAAAATCATTTACTAAAGTCTTATTGGATGTAATGTATGTATAAACGTACAATCCATACCTGTTTTTTTTTAAATATATATATATATATATAATATAGCAAATCCATATAAACTTTATGGAAACAAAATATTACTACAAAAATATTACTCCGGCTACTACTACTACGTTGAAATACGGTAAAATCGAATCCCTTTGTATTTTCCCAGGTTATCTAATGAAAGGGTATGCGAGAATGGAATGAAATGTGATATCTTTGACATGCTCTGACGAGTACGTTACTCGCGGACCTAGTCCATAAAGGCTTCACTAATTAGCAAAACTCTAGAATTCAACTTATTTTAAATAACGCATCTATATCTCTAAAAGAAAATAAATATAAATTTTATTCTAGATAACGCTTTTAAATTAGTTTTGTATTTATTATTTTTAATATTAAACTAGTCAACGTCAGTTGATAATAAAAAAGTATTTATATGTATTAAATATTTAACGATATCATTAGTTGTCAATTTTTATAAGTAAATAAAAAAAATGAAAACTAACATAAGATATATTTAAAATAAACATTTACATACGTATTATATCTATATTATATCTTTATCATATTATATATTGCGTAAACCCATCAAAGTGTCTAAACGAAAGCCGTTATTCAAATATTATTGAAACAAAGTTCTTATATTATTACAGTGAATGCATCGGCGTCGGAGACACTTAGACATCAATTATATATTTAAACAAATAGAATAAAGAAATTTAAAGATTTAGAAGAGATTTAAGTATCGCACTTACCGTATTTATACATTACGATACATGTGAAACTTAAATGGCGTGTTATTGCATTTGTCACGGGTATCGTAAATTATTTTATGGCACGAGTGACATAAACTCGTATTAATGAATAAAATGATACGAACACTACTTTGAAACAAAGAAAAAACTGTTACATCTTCATAAAGGTATCAAAAATGTTAATGTTTACAGTTCACAACGATCATTAAAGTAAATGAAACATTTGAAATTGTTATTCCTCTCTTTTTATTTTTTTTTTAATTTACATAAATTGAATGTTTTAAATGCTTGCCAATTTAAATCTTTGTACTTATTTTTTAAAATTCGAATTCACATATAGATGTTTTTCGATCTAATAAATTTCCTAAATTCATAGAATTAATTTCTTGATAAAATTCCTAATAATTTAAATAAAATTAAAAATGCAATTTCCTAGAATAAACAAGATTAGAGTTAAACACTTTAAATTCAATTAATAATAAAAAAGTTATTTCAGTGATTCTTTTATTTTATTAGATTTTGACTAAACATTACATTATGTTATTATACTATTAATTATAAAAAAACAAACAAAATACACATTCCAAAAGAAGATAGAAATTAATGCTAAAGAAAAATAATAAAAAAGAAATTAATAAAATAAAATATCGAATGATATTAAAATGATATACTAAAGACGACTTTATCGCTAAACCAGCTATTTCTCCTAAGGAACTGTACGCCATAGTAAACGCAAACTAACTATTGAATATGATATGAGAAATATAATAATATAACAAATTTAAAATACGATGTTAATAAAATAATACTTTCATGTTATTTATATCACGTAACGAATAATTCAATTAGTCAATTATATCGATGTCCCTTCTTCAAATGACATTCAATATTTAATACTTTTAAACATCAAATGTTATTTTGCGCACGGCAAGGAGGTGTGCAATAATAGGCTAGATATGCCGCGGAAAACCGTGTGTAAAGTGCGAGCTTAGGTCACAGAGCGCTATAAAATAAGTCAACAGTAAGTAAAAGTAAGATAAAATGAAGATTGTATTTTTGTCATTATGGGAGAACAACTTTTACGGAAGTGCAATAAATACGACGTAAATAACTAATTTCAAAGACACGTTTTCATAACATTTCACACGCAGCAATGCATTTTGTAAGAGTACATAATAGGGTCTTGAGTATCCCGTGTCAACATTAGACCGCCAGTTGTGTGGTACCGGTACACCTGTGTAGATTTTAACAAAAAACTACAATCTGTTTTGTATCTTTTTTAAAAAGTAAATTAATTGAGCTTCACACTGTATCCTGTATAAGATGGTAGTCAGAGAGAACTTAGAGTAATGAAACGCCTTTCACTGATTACCAACTGAAATCGACCCATTGCATGTTATGTGGTAGAGCTCAACGTCGCGCATTGTTTTAAATTAATAGTTAAGCTAGAAAGCATTTACTCATCCTGCTCAGTTTTACCAAGACATTAGTTTCAAGACCATAAAAATATTACACTTTACATGCATTTATTATTATTATGGTGGATGACGGTGAAATGAATGAAAGCGTGTTAAAGATTTAAGTATTTTTAATAACATTATGACTCTAATATCTTTGTATATGTTATGAAAAAATATATTATGTGTATATAATTCAGTTATGTTTGTGTTGAAAGTAGTTAAAATTTGTTACTCTTTCTTGTTGGAAGTAGTAGTTGCAGAGCAACCTCTGTGCACTAGATTGGTAAAACAGACGCTGGTAAAACAGCAGTAAAGCAGTATTAACATTTAAAAATATTAAATTAGACCAAAAACTATAGCATACAATCAAGGCTTCAGTTTTGCCACAATAGTTGTTTCATCATCGACAATTTATGTAGTTCCAGCAGGAGTTATTGTACCACAACTAAAATTATTGTTTTGTTTCTTAATAGTTTCATCGGTGGGATGGGTTAGGGTTGAGTATTATTGATTTAATCATTGTTAGTAATCACTTAGTCAGGGAAAGTAACAAAATACAAATAAACCTTGGAGAAGCTAACTTAACGATACAACTTTTTTGTTGTGGCTATATTGTGCCTAGTAATCTTTATCTAAAATTAATTTATATTACCATAATCTTTAGATCTACAAATATTTACTTAAACTTAAACAAAATAGCTAATATTTTAAGCAAAAATTTTATGACTGTCATGTAATGTATCTAATCAATATGCTCCTTGCGACATATGCATTGTACGTTATATAACAGACGGCCATACTTTAACTTAACAATCTGTTGAAATGTGTCATAAAAATGCACTTTTCTTATTCTCGCGAAATCAATGTTTGACTTCAGAGAGTGAGATTACCTCAATAAAGTTATAAGTTCATTACAATAAAACTGAAATAAAAATATATGAAAAAACTTTTTAGGCAGAGTAGGTCAGGGAAAACTTATTGTCAAAATATTTATTCCTTTAGCTTGAATTACTAACGGATTTAAACGCCGCATTTCGTCTTATTAGAGGGTAAAATAAAAAAAATGTTTCGTGTGGGATATAGAATCCGAAATTCAGTCAAAAAAACACAGAAATTTAGTCCAATCATTTAGTTTTAGTAGCTCTATCATTCTTGGAAGACGCCGTTATTACTTTTGTCGGTGTCAGTTATAAAATAAATAAACGTCATCATTTGAAGTATTTGTAAAACAAGGGTCAGCGATATTTTTTACATTAATATATTACATTATAATATGATTATGTAAACACATCCTCAAAGAAAACATCTACTTAATAGTTATAATAATGGATGTTTAGTATATCAGATTAAGTAGCTCTAAGCCGTATATATACCTATATTGAATACGAAACTTTCCTGTTTACGTCCGTGTTCACATATACCAGTAATTTGTCTTGGATACGATATGATATTATTAACAGTAATACCAATATCACTTAAAAATATATTATGCTGATCATGACCAAAATAAAAAATACTGTAGTGGAAAATCATATCTTTGTAAAGTCGTCGCTCTATTGAAAAAGCGGACGGCAGCTAATTAGGTATTTATTTTTAAAATATTCACCATTGTTTGGATAATTGTCCCTTGAAGCACGATTAATTGGTATTAATTAAGATTCAAACGAGATTATTCTCCCAATGGAGCGTGACGTAACTGAATAAGATTTTAGCATTGAATAAAGTTTATGAATGACGAACAATGGCCGGAACTCTAATAATTAACAAACTTAAGTATTTTATTATTTTATTTCATACGCACAGAAAATTTTAAATGCTCAGCATATGTAAATATATAACCATGAAAATTATATTATAATTTATATAATATCCTTAACATGTTGCTAGATTAATTATCTACCCATGGAAGACAAACAACTTAACCTGTCTAAACAAAACGTTGCATAATAAAATAATGGAAAACGAAATAAATTGAAATATTAACATTCCTTCAGATTCTACTTGCTTACTCCTCTACGATAATGCCTAAGTATATTTATGTTATGATCCACTTCGTAATAAACTACATATAAGATAGTCTATAAAATACATCTACTAATACAACTCTGATTATGATATGTAAAAGGAAGAATATGAAATAAAGAACAATAAACTAGTAAAAATAAAAGGGGTTGATGTAAGGCATACGCCTATCAAGCTCGTAAAACCAGGGGGTTAGTGTGGGCCGTACATTGGGCCTTATGCAAATGTAACGATAACACGCCTTTAGGGTCAATAAACCTACTCAGTTTTATGACATGATAAATATTTTTCCGATATTATATGTCCTCCTGGTAGTTTATAGGATAACTTGAAGAACTTACTTACTTTTTTGTTCCAGATTGAAAACGAATGTAACAAAGGTACGATCCATCATGATTCCGTAAGCAAGAAATATTATCTTGTTTTTGTTAAAGACCTCTAATAAAGTTCATAGCTTTATAAATGTTTTCTTTTTGTTTATGGTATAAGTTTACTTTATGACTTGAATCGAATAGGAAGGTAGTTAGTTTTAAGTAACAATATTTTATGTATGATTATATTGCTCTAATTCCTTGGAACATAACATGCATGATTGATTCCTGCGTTGTATTTATAATTCACAATAATTTCTCCTTCCATGTGTATTCGTAGCAAGCTAAGTTTAATTAAGGAACTAACCATATACCAAGTGTGGTACAAATATTATACATTTAAATTGACAATAAAGCATGATGGATTTTAATGCAAATTATGTTAGGAATTATAACAAGCATTGGTAAGCAATGAAATGTTAGTGAGCAGTCTATCGCCGTTCAAACAATAATCGACTACCAATGTAAACACGAAGGTAAGTGAATTATTCCTACGTTAATATTTAACTTATAAGTAAATCTTATTACACCATTATGTATTAAAAGTGGGATAGTAAAATAATTTAAATATGATCCAGCTTCTGGCTGGAAATCTAACCAAATTACATTAACATTACAGTAAAATGTTCCACTGCATAATTTAATTATAAATAGGTTAATATTTCAACACAGATCAAAGAAGTAAGGTCTAAGATTTGAGTGAGTAAAATATTTACAGAAATCTTGTATTCAATTATGATTGTATTTATTAGCTTTTGACAAGGGTCCGATAATAGTGTTTCTGGATATTTGCTTAAATAATCTATTACAGGTGGCAGCTGCGAGGGTTTAAATGTAGCGATCGTGATAGCGACCTGACCATTTAATTTGTTAATTAACTTAGTGGCTTTTGGAACTATATTTGATGTAACAAAGATAGGCGAACTGGAGCGTCAAGTTTAAAACGGTTAATTTAATTTAATTTGATTCGTCAATTGAAACGTAAATAGTTTATATTGTCAATATAAAATTAATTTCAAAAAACCAATTTTCAATTGTATAATAGTGGAAACTTGTCGATATTATTCACATATCTTTTTTCTGTTATTTTAATTTTAGACAAGATTTTAATTATATTAACTTTATATGCCAGATGATTAACTTAATAAAATCATTTTAAATACAAGTTACGAGCTGCTTTTCCACTGTAATGTAATTAATCCTAAATTATTTTATTCTTTGCTCCAATTTATTAATACCAAAGCGCCGATTTCATAAACGTCTTTATATTTCATTAAATTTTCAGTCAATCATGCGACAAAGGATGTAACAGTCGGTCAATATGGGATCACTCAATAAGCCTGTTTCAATCTGTTCATCTGAATACACTTTACTAACAGCTGGCCTACTCACTTAAGTCTAGAGAATTCTATGTAAAGTCACAGAGACTAAGCTACTCAAGTGGTTTAATCGCATTACACATTATCAATATGATAATTATAGATTAGGATAAATATTACAATGTATAACACAGTTGAATACGACTGACTGGATGCAATAGTTGTAAGTTCGAATTTTAAGAGAGGAAATATTCACGTTCATTATTTTTGTCCACGAGATAAACAAAATAGCATTTGGTAATCTTTGTAATTCTTTAGGTAATCATGCTAGAATATATGCCAAAAAAATTATATACTACATAAGTAATATATTAATTGCCACTTACTTGAATATAAATGTTTTTTTTTTAATTATAAAAGTTGAGTTGTATGCTCCTCTCTAAGTAAAAGCAACAACCTATTGTGATTTTATTTTAGTTAAAAAAGAAAGTAAAACCTGAAGGATTTCAAGTTATATTTGGAATATACATGTTAAAAATATAAATACAGACAGCTGATTTAAAATCTATTTTCACTACATAAATAAAGAATATTTGGAAGGAAATTTAATTTATTTCATTAATTTGTCTAACCTGTCTTACTTAGATCCGAAGTGACGAGAGCGTAGCAAGGACAAACGCTCCAATATTGCGAGTACGCTTGACTGAAATCTTTTAATTAAACGAGTATCCACCGGGGCCATGAAAGCTCACGTGTAAATGTAAATTGCTATACCAATTCATACTTTATTGTAGAGTTACAAGTGTTACAATGGGTTAGTCTACTTTGTTTATTGAAACAGTTTTCATTTTGACATCTCATTGTTTGTTTGAATTTTTTAAGGGGTTTTGTTCTGCCCTGCCCTTAATAAAAGCTTAAAATTTGCTTTTAAAAAATTATACAATTGCCTTAAAGTTTTTCCTTGTAAATGCAATATGTATTTCCATACATATTATATATGCCGATATTTATAGTATAGTTATTTAACTGAAATATTATTTTGCACAACCTGAAAAGCATATATGTAAATTATGTTATAAAAAATTTATATAATTTAATGATAAAGCATTCTCAAGTTACCCCTCATACGGCTTACGATCGATGCCCCTTTTATGAGCATAAGCTTTAAAATGCTGATGACACAATTTCCGCTTTTCAAGATATAATTATAAATATTCTTATAGATAGCTAGTATTCAGTTTTGACTTTGTTCTGACCTAAGATATTGACATGTAAATTAACTTTAAATACGACAACTACAATAATATTTATATTTTGTTTTACTGTTCGTAGCATCTGTGAACAAAATTGAACCTAATCGAATTAAACTGAATTATAATCAAAACAGTAAATTAAATTTATGAGATATAAAAACATATTTTAGAACCAATAATATGAGTATAAATTTTTTTATACTATATAGTATAAACTTATACGTAATATATAATATGTCCTTAATTATTTTTAAATAAATATTAGTGATGGAAAGATCATGAATTCTCAATATTAATATACGTGTTTTCATGTAAAACATAAAAAAACTATGTGACTCATAAAATCCTTGTATATAAAAGTAGTAAATATTAATAAAAAATACTACACGTTAGCCCTGGATTATAGTACCGGAATAACTAGCGCATACTTGGACGTTTGAAAAGCCAATAAAATGTTAAGCTGCTACTATAATATACTATGTAGTTTGTGACATGACCTATTTATATGTATATATAATATATAAGATATTATGTTTCTTGATATTGTGTTAGATATATGTTGAGCGTGTAAAATACTTAATAAATCGAAAACGCGTAATTTTAGGACGAACTTTTTTTATTATAAGTTTTATATATAAAATTCTGTTTTTATATTATTTAAATATTTTATTCCTAAAAATTTGTTTGCTTGTTTTTTATTCGGTTTGCTATTACTGTAATTACTCAAAATAAAGCAGTGCATCAGTGTATTAGTATGTTACATAAGGATTACACTATTAATAAAAAATCGTTTATTCATGGATTTGTAGTATCGATTTCAGTTCGATGCATCCTGTTAAAATAATTCGAAATGTATATTCAACAAGTTTATCAGTGTCAAATCAATACAATGAATACAAAGAATAATCCTGTAATATTTCATCAAAAGGAAATTTGTAGTAGATGTCCGCTTTTCTTTAACGTACAAATAAGTTTTTTCACCTTTATTAAAGTTTTGGCTACAATTTATTTTATATTGTGATTCTAATATATATTTCAATTACCTACAATAAAGTAATCAGATTTAATATTCTACGTCCATGTCGTACATATAAAGATCTTTGTAAGTTGAGTGCGGGACCCTTGACCTTTTAATGGCTTTAGGCTTACGTGACTTTAATATATATCCTGCAATAAGATTTTTACAAAATTATAGTACAATTCCTTAATGTAATTACCAAATTCTTGAGGAAGAGCAAATTAAGAAATTTACAATAGTAGAATATCTTGATTTATTTGTAAAGTATTCAAGAAGCTGAAAGCTTTAATTAAAGTATTTTTATTTTCCTAAAAGAATTGTTATGGAATTCTATAGAAAACAAAACTCCATGGATGCTTCAGATTAAGTTCTTTGGGCAAAGTAGGTTCCTAAATAAAGTAAAAATATTATTCATCTACTCTGCCACAATGAGTGAATTCATTTCAACGTTTTCCTCCATCTTGTAGAACCACTCAAAAGTAAAAATTGTTTTTATTGTATATTTCTTCCAAAGTATAACTTTATTTTGTTTGATGGATTGTTTTTTCCCGTCACATATATATTACAATTTAATTTTATGATCATGAAATATTATCATTTTCCCAGAGGCAATATCTGTTATTATTTGACGAGAGGAAAAAATTATATGCTAACTTTATTATTCTATTTTATGAGGTTCTAATTAAAAATTGCTTAAAAAATATAGATTGACATGCTTAAATTCTTTGAATGTTTTTACATAGCAATAATCTATATTGTATTTTTCTTGTAAAGAACTTATGTATTATATCGAATAGATATTATAAAAAGTATAAAATATATTTTACGTCTTTGAAATAACTCCATATTGCTTTTCATGATTCTGTCACAAATATTTCATTTACTTACTTTCAGAAACGTATCATGAACGGGTTTTACTGATTGTACCGGATATTAAATTCGGAAACTATTTCACGTGTGTTGTAATATTGGGGACACGAAACTCCTTTAGATATTATCTAAAGAAATACAAAGATATTTTTTTTAAATTTCCTTTTTTTGCTGTTCTGAGTAGTCATACTTTTGTTACAAAGATATATACTTTCTAACACTTTCTTACCTATAGATCGATTCATTTGTATTTTTATTTAAATTACATAACTACGAGTAAAATGTATTCTATTAAAAATATCACTCTTAGATACAATTCTCATAATAATTTTTATTTTTAAACCTAATGATACAATAATAATGAGCTCTGAAAAATATAAATACAGTCAATCTGTGAGTTTAATTATAAGTTTTTTTCTGATATTAAGAACAATATTATTTTCTAAAACGCAAATACAAATGACTTCACTTTCCTGTCTATATAGTGAGCAACCATTTCAATTTCAAATATCTTATTAACAGGAAATAAATTCTGACTAAAGCTAAGCTAAGACTTATTTAATAAAAACAAACAACTATAGACGTTTAATTATAGAATTGAAAATTTTGATACAATGTCAAAGTAATTATATCGCCTACTGTCGAGGGAATTTTACAAAAACATAAATTTACATAAAAATAGCATACGGTAGAATAAATAATATATAAATAAATAAAAATATTTCACTTATAGTTTAATTGATTGATTGATACGAGTACATTTAATTCAATTTAATTGACTCTAATTTATTAGTTAGTACTTTAAATATTTCGGGCGTAACGCTATTAAAAAATCGAAAATCATTTATTGCAAAAATTGTTGTTTTTGTAAAACTTCTCTATAAATACCAATTTATAACTTTTATTTTCTGATGTTCTACGTTCGATCAAATACAGCTAATCACTTCTAAGACATACAGATATTTTTAATATATTTCCTTAACTCGGCCCTAACTTGAAGCCTGTTGCTACTTAAGCACATAGAGCCTTAGACTACATATAAACTACCGAGAGCCGTGAGAGTCCTGACTTGATGTGAGACACCTTTTTCTATCCTCGAATTTCATGTAATTTCACTCGTCCACAATGACGTCATGGTCGACATGTGATTTCACCCATCCACATATGACATTATGATCCACATGTGACTTCACTCAACCACATATGACATCACGGTCCACATGTTATTTTACTCGTCCACATATCACATTATGGTCCATATGTGATTTTTCTTAGCCATATATTAATTTATGATTCTCATATGATTTCACACATGAAATCATGGTCCACATGTGACTTCATGTGTTTACATGCAATTTCAAGAGTTCCTATATGAGTTCCCCTGTTGACACGCTATTGTGGCATAGTAGAACGGAGCACAGAGCACCTGGTTATAAACGTGATTGGTTATATGTTCTGTTACACCGTTACGTTTTATCCTAAGTCACAAACATTTTGACTTTTGTTATAAATTAACAAATATCCTACAAAATAATATAGTACTACTACTATTCCTACAGATTGAAAATTAAATAGTCAATTAGAATTCAATATATCAGTTTTTTGTTGGATAAATAAGTATATTTTTATTAATTTTACTACCCCTCTCTCAGAATGTTGACTAATTCCTGGCATTCTGATGAAGCAATAAGCACTGAATCATAGGCGTACAAGAACCATTTACCGCCAGGTTATCTACTATCACTCCTATGATACTTTCCAAACTTATCCAAATACAAAAAAATAGGCTTACAAGGCAAAAATTTATTGGGGCGCGTCTGGGATTTAGACCTACGATTTTTAGATTCAAAGACGGATCACTTACGTTTTCACTGAACTAACATTATTCTCACATATATATATATATATATATATATATATATATATATATATATGTATATATATATCTATATATGTATATATATATATATATATATATATAATTGTATTTATTGTATTGATTTGATTTATTAACATATGTACTACTGGTCAACATTCAATTTTAAGATAATTTCGGCCACGAAATAACTTAACGCAAGGTGCTTGACTTCTTGATATCATAAATACAAAAAATTAGACAAATCCAGCTATTAACAAAATTATTAGAACCACTAAACTACACATACTACGTAAAGGCTATGTCTATTGAAAAAAGAACAATCTATGTAATGAATTTTTTTACAAACTACCAATCCGAACTACCCCTCAGGAGTCGAATTTTCCAATATCCAGTCTTAGTCGATAATAGCCGATATTAAAAAAAACTACCACGAAAGTGAACAGCACTAGAACTTCTTGTCAATAAGTTTCATATAAACTTCGAACCCTAAAAACAATCCCTCAGGGATCCAATTTCAAAATGTCTTAGTGTTATAGCATAAATAAAATATCTAATTGTCTATACATTTGTGAAATTTCCCTCTCTCTTTTTCTCTGAGTAACTGACAATCAAATCAGCACTAAGATATGATTTTCCAACATTCCAACAGGAACCAAAATATATTGGGAATTTATCATTTTTATAATTATTTGTAAAAACGAGATATGAGATATGGACTTCGAAAAATATTTAAAAAACACTGAAACCAACATCTATAAATAACTTGGTTAAGCAAAAATATTACTTTCATTTAACAATTACATACTGCGAGAACAAGTTTTCATTACAAATAATTTCAATATTAGATACTAAAAGCGAAACAATACACGCCGAAGTACTTTCCTGTAAAGCCAGTATTCGGCTCTATTTTACTTTACCATTGCATCAGAAATTAAAAGTACCTGAGAAAATTCAACCTCTTCTATAATAAAAGCGTGTAAGAATCACTTTCTGGTCTTTTTGAAATGTTTGACAGATGGAGAGGACAATCAATTAATAATGTCTTCCGCTTTCGTTCAACTGTTATACAAACACTATAAAAGTGATAAATAAGTTATTATTAAACAATATTTTAACAATCTACTTTACTTAAAGTCTGTTTAATATTTTAGTAAATATTTAAATGACTGTATTGTGACTTGTGATGCACTTAGGGGCTCCAAGTTCACAACTCAGTTGAGTAAATGTTCCTATTTTACTAAACATTTTCTTCACCCTAGTGTAATAAAAGTAAGCATTAAGTTTTGCTTTATAACTAAATGTGCTGTGTCCGCGACTTCGCTCACATTGAACTTTAAATCTGTGGTTCTTTTTATTTTAATATAAAATATTTATAAGTTAATATAAAACTATATTAATATATATTACATTAGCCAGTAAAAGTCCCGTAAAAGTCGGTTTGGTCGCTCCAGATATTAGCCGACATGTTAGATAAACAGACAGACCGGTAGACAAAAATTGTAAAAAATATTTTGATCTCTATACCGTGTGCATTTAGTAGAAAACGTTTATTTTAATATTAGACACAGACGCTTCAATTTTATTTATTTGTATAGATTCTAACTCCGTACCCGTAATAACGCGAAACTTGTAGAAAATATTTTTTTATTATATTACTTAAATATATTAAATACTTTTCTTATTATTAATAAACACTTTGCTTGGAGACGGTAAAATATAAATAACAAGAAGTAGAGTCGTCTCGTGAATTAATAACATCGAATGGAGCTAGAGAAATATGAACTTATAAAAATTACATACTCACGGTACAGTACGGCATCAAAATACATATTGCCGAGTAGATGGCAGAACTAAAACCTTGTAATATTTTGTTCTTGGAAGATTATATAAGCATTATATCATAATATTTTTTACTACAATATAGAAAACTCACTTATAAAAATGCAACTTGAGACTAAAACATGCCTCGTTTTATTAAAATATAAACGCATCGAATAGGTAAATATATACATATCGAAATCAGCTTCCTATATATGTATATATATATATATATATATATATATATATATATATATATATTATATATATATTTCTTAATTCTTTTTAATATTTGAATATAAATAACAAATAATTACATAATGTGAAAAGTGAAAAGTGGCAAAGGGAGTGTGAAGTGTCTTCTTGGCAGTTATACAGCAGGGAAATATAATACCAGAGTAGAAATGATTTAAATACAATTTAGTTTTTGCAACATTTTTACTGTTGCTTATTTGTATACTTATTACCCCTACTTTTTTACTTTTTCTTTTCAAAGAACGTTTCTACACACTTTAGAATGGAAACAACACAGGGAGACGGATCCTGCCTCAGTGTTTCAGAGATTTGTACTTACGCTCTTATGTCCGTCGTAATGGAGGGACTGAGGGCTCTTAACCGCGTTGTTCCATTTTAACAATGACTTAGTGACCAGAAAATAAATTAAATAGTGTAAAAAAATTATTAACTACTTTAATTCATTTTGCTGTTTTGAGATCAAAATGAAGCAAGGCATTGGCTTATAAAGAATAAACATTACTATAAAGAATTTTCAATAAATAATTAATTTCAATAAATTACTAAAATTCTTTATTTTTTTTAGCTTCGCGCTTTATCCCTATCTATTGACATTCATCTATTGACACCCGATTGAATATCTAACTAAGGCGACATGCCAGTTCCTACTCGTACACAGGCTGAGTGATCTCGATAAAGAGATGTTACAGCCTGCAACAAAGGTCAGGGGCATATCTCCCATAACTTCTTTCTTACAACCATGTCAAATGCCTTTTATAAATCTACAAAAGCACAGAAAATTTTCTGTTTTACAGCCAAAAACTAAACTTAAATTTTACTGCCCTAGCTGATCAAACTGATAGCCCTATAGCTTGCACAGTCTATCTGTGAACCTTTGTTATTATACAAAGGCACGATGACTGCGTCTCGCCAATCATCCAGGAACTCTCCCTTTTTCCAGCATAAATTGCATAGAAAAAAGAACAGTCCCAAGATGCGCGGCCCACCATATTTGATCATCTCTGCAGAATCTCCATCTGCTCCTACTGCCTTACCACATTTCAGACTTCGTATAGCATTCTCTACTTCTTTATACCGATTTTGCCATCTGCTACATCAAGACTCAGCATATTGCTGTCGCTTGAGACAGAAGCGTTATCACATTTATACATCTCCTTGTAGAATTCCGCCCATCGTTGCAAAACCTGTGTTCTTTCCGTAAGCATTTCACCATCTTCAGAAAGCACCCCATTTATTCTACAGATTGGCAAACAACGCCGAAAATCACTAACTTCTGTAACGTTTATCTCTCCCCCATATAGTATATATGAATACTATAATTATAAAATCATGCCTTGGCTCATGATACGTCACGAGGTTAGGACCTATTTATTGTTGTATTCGTATGTAACCCAAAATCTTTTATAAATTCAGAGATAACAGTGTTAAGAAAATTCAATTGCAATATATTAAATTTATATAATTGGCCATCAGAAGGTAATCTCATTTATCATATATTTGCCATCAAAAGGTATCGACTCGTATATGAATTTATTTGACATCAGATAGGGTTTTCCATATTTGTAATATCATTCATTAACGTTCCATTGAGATCTCCAACGGCTCATCTGAGGAAAATCCGAAGGCGCGTCCTACCATTCTCCCACTTATAATGAACCATTGAAGGTAATCATAGTAAGAGAAAAGATAGCCAAGGCGGCCCCACCCCGCCGCTAGCCGTGAATCCCGACCGACCGTGATTCTTAAAACCTTGGTATTGAACCCTTCAGGACGCAACGCAATGGAATACTTAACGTATATGATACTTACAATGCCTTTGTAAACGATCAAATATTAGTTACCTGTTTGATAGTTTATTATAAGATAGATTTATGATGATAATTGGTTTGTGAGACCAATATAAGCCGTTGATTGGTTTGTGAGACCAATATATGTCGCAAATTGGTTTGTTAGATTACTATGAGTCGTGGATTGGTTTGTGAGACCAATACATGATGATGATACGTCGATTGGCCTGCCAGACCAATATTACTTTCCGGTTCGCTTATCAGTTCAGACGCACAAGCGCTAGGCGGCCGATTGTGTTATGTTTACAGCAGCCGTTTGTCAACACCAACAATTAAACTCGGTTAGGTGCCACCGACATCAGATATCAGCCATAGATTCGCCGAACACTGACAGTCGTGTGTCACATTATGCGTTCTATTACCAAACAAGGCGCTAGACAAAGAGTCGAACACCATTACGTACTACAGCATTTCGTGAGATAATAGTACAGCACTCCTTGCAAGGACGCCACTAAAACATACTTCGAAACGCATGAGACATAAAAGCATCACATAACCATTAATCCCACACCAAGGATGTAAAACGATATAGAAAAAAATATATCTAAACCTGACGCCGTACAAGTATCCATGCGCAACATAATCAATAAGCTATAAGGCTCACTGAACCCCAACATACACAAGTTATTTCAACGTCCGACATCGTACAAGCATTGCGCATGCGACGCGAGACAGCATCAGTCATAATATAACCGATCAACATCTCCGTAGCAGTTCACCTAAGCTAAATATATCAGCCTCAGTGACGCCCAGCAACATTGGTTAATGCCACCGACAACGAGTTGATACTCGTTGTCGGTGGCATTAACCAATCTCGCAAGCCGTAAGCTCGCCGAACATCGAGGCCAGGTGGTATGGCGTGTCTCCATCACTCGCAAGCCGTAAGCTCGCCGAACATCGAGGCCAGGTGGTATGGTGTGTCTCCATCACATAGATCCACTAAATGTATCGCCCCAAATACATATATTTATATTCTTATTAGAATTTCGTTTCTATAAGATCGTACCAATATTCGCCAAAGAGCCATATCATATTTATTCTTTATTCGGTAGGAGTCTTTCAGCTCATTATATGCGTTAGTAAATTAGTACATAAGGAGGTTGACTCGACCGCCACATGCTGCCTCCCTATATATGCCACGTAACTGTTCTGACATTCAGGACGGTGGAACCTGAAATCTCTTTAAACTTTAAGTCAAAATCTCTATGAAAGACTACTCGGCCCGACGACGCACAAAATCGCCGAAGTCGACGAGCTCGGCCGCCCTATTACATGCACAACTGCAACTTCTTTTATTACATGAACGCAATCTGTTCATTACATATTATATTAAATATTTTATAATTCTATAATATTCTATAATTTTATAATATTCTATAATTTTATTATAGTCTATTATTATATATATTGTAACTGAAACTTCTTTTATTACACGAACGCAATCTGTTCATTACATACTATATTAAATTTTCTATAATTCTATAATATTCTATAATTTTATTATAGTCTATTATTATAGTCTATTATTATATATATTGTTATGTGAACTTTTAATAGACATATCTGATTCATATAATAAATCATATTAGTATATTATATATGTACATAAACACATACCGTTATATTGCATACACAACTGCAACTTTCTCTATACACGAACACAATCTGTTTATTACTTACAATATGACAGACAATACTTTTATTATTGTCGATTTAATATATGATATTGTTATGTGTATATTAAATAGATATATTTGATTTAAATATTGAAACATATTTATATTTCAATTTGTACTTAACATACTTTCTAGTATCTTTATCAGTGTTTTTGTTAGGTGCTTTTGTAACTTATATTCTTTCTTCTTAATCTCTTTTATACTTTATACTTTCTTGAGGCTTTATAGTCCTGACATGCTTTTTTCTTTCTTTCTAGTGCTTCTTTCACTTCAACATCCCACCATTCTTCACGCTTTTGACTAAAACCTCCTTTCCCAATGCCATACACCTCAGTTGCAGCTTCAATCATACAATTCCTAAGACTCTGCCAGCATACTTCAACATTTTCAGTACCTATTAAGCAGCTGTCTGGCTTCTTGGAAACCCTTTCTTCATATTCCTCTCTAACCGGTGGGTCTTGAAACTTCCAGCTTCTTATGCGATTATTTGGCTCCAAGTTTGGGCACCTCGTGCGGCTGTGCCAACCAGCAAACAGACCCCTTATTCTAGCAACTACTAGATAGTGATCTGTTCCCAAGCGGCACCCCTAAACACACGCGTGTCCATAACTTGGTTACGGATACGCTGATCCACTAGGAATAGATCAATCATGCTTTTCTCTTCTATCCGTTCCCACATGTGAATTTGTTTGTGGTCAAACATAGTATTTGCCACAAACAAATCCTTTTCCTTACAAATTCCAGCATAAGATTACCAGCCTCATTTACTTTCTTATGCTACTATGCGTTCGTAACCGTGTCGTTTAGTTCCGACCTATCCATTCAAATCACCACTTACTATTAATTTTTCGTTCCCTCTTACACTACCTAGAACTTCCCTGACACTCTCCCAGAACTCCTCTAGTTCACTACTACCGTTGCACTCAACAATCGAGAGGATAATAACAAACCTTGACACCCTCGTTCACTTTCTGGAACTCCCGGCCAGAAAGCGACTCGGTTGCCCGGCAAATCGGTCATGCTATTGCCCTACCTTTTGGTCTGAGTCACACAAACAACATCTAAATCTCTTTTATCCATCACATCTAATAATTTATTCATTTTCTGTTGTATCCCTCCTCTTACATTCCACGTAGCTAGTAGCTCCGTTCTCCACTTCCCGCCGTCCCGGACATGGCATGCTGGGTGGCGGTCCCCAACGCCGCATTCGTCGCCACTTCTCAAATCAGCAGAGACACACTGATGCGTATCGCCTCGGGGTGACACCCTACCATAATGCGTCCTGGTGCTCGCGGCGGATGGAATGTTACACCCTTACACAACTGTTGCTGCTATGTAAGGCTAACAAGGGTCACTGCGCGCAAGTCTTCCATCGTTGACCCCCAAAAACCCTCTTCAAATCTTGTGATAAAAATATTTGATATATATAAAAAGTCACCGTGGTGCCATCAGACTGTAAGCGCCATTAGTTGTGGTTCCATTCTCACTCGGAGGAATTTATTATATATAAAAAATATTAAGATATTCTATTTTTTAAATCTTATTTATCAAGCGTCAAAGGGTCTAAACAAAATTACATACGTATAAAGATATTTTAGAATAATTTAATTTAATATAAATATAAATAATGTTGTTTTGTTTAGAAAACGGTATATTACTATAAATTTAAGGTTAATAAGTTCAAATTAAAGTATTTCGATATAACATATACAATAAACTCTTTTATTAATATGCTCAGTTATTCATTTGGAAAAAAGAATTATGTATACATGTATTTTAATTAAGTTTAGTGTTATGTATCAATGCATATTGTTTAAACACATAATGACTTAAAAGTATTTAAAATTATAGTTGATGTTTGATATTAAAATTTTTTTGAGGTTGGACCTATTGCCATAATTATGTTCATTAATTTTTACGATCCCATTTATAATTATAGTGTTTTTTTTATTATTATCACGGATAACCAGCACCCGACACACACAAGGAACTCAGAAATATATCTAGCGCGAATTCCTTCATTACTTCTTCGGGCTACAACTAGGATTGGGACGTCCAAAGATATTGTGTATTTGGTGGTTTTATGTGTTTCTATTTTATATACGAAGCCATTTCTACCACTGTAGGCCGCCATGCGGGGGGTGTAGGTGGGTTCCCCTTTAGATATTTCAAGTTGTTGTTGTCGTATTTGGCAGCCTTCTCTTTTTCAAGTAACACTTGCAGAAGACCCTCGTTTGTAAGGTCGAAAGTTTTCCTAATTTTTTCGCTAATTGCAAGATTGATCTTAATAATCTTCTTTATAACCGCTGTGTACTCGAGTAAGCCATTGTACATATGGTGCTTTGGTTCGTTTGCTGGGGGCACGTCGGGTGTTGTGACTTGGCCCTTATCCGCTCTGGTGATTCTGCCCCTCCATAACAGTTTTTGCGAAGGCTTCAGCATTGTGGGTGCTAGGGATGAGGTGGCCGTTTCTTTCTTTGACCGGTCGCAGTTACTCTGCTGTTTCCTTTCTGAGGAGTGTTTCTCTTCGAGACGCCGCGCTCCGCTAGTGGTTGTTCTTGTTTTCTTGTCTTATGTTATTATTCATCGAATTTAGTAAAAATAACAAAATATTAATTGTGCAGAATTTATGTTACTTACATAATTATAAACATACATATATTTCGATATTAATACCTATCCATAGTATAATATCCCCAATAATAAAAAATGTACTGCTTATTTTAAAACAAACAGTATATCCACTAAAATTGCATTATACAATCTCATTAAATAATTTTCGTATTTGGACAAATTAGTGACAAAACATGAAAAACTTTGCTAATTATTATATAGTGTAAAAGTCGCGACTGCTAGTTTCATAACATGAATTCTTTTTGTTCAACACTAAATTTTGTGGTGGAATTTTGTATATTTAATATTGCACAAAAAACTACAATTGACGACATAATTGCAATGTTTAAAAAAATATATCTTATAAAATCTCACTCCATTTCTTTAGATATAAATACATATACAATGTACTGTACACCTCATTATAGTAGACATACAAATTATATTAACATAATTGAGACACATTCAAAGTAATTGAAGCAAAATACATTTTTACATAATTAAATTTCGCAGTAATGATCATTAGCGTGCGTCGAAGAAAAGTTTCTTTTTCCTTCGTAAATGTTCCTGCGTCGAAGTGAACAAAACAGCGGTCGCTTGCAGTAGATCGTCCTCGCATTCATTTAGATAATGGACCGTGAGACTAAACTTCTCCAAAACGGTAATTAAGATTGATCTGATACAGCATTGACATTTTGGCTGTAAGGTACCTCTAGCTATTACGTTTATACGTCTTATGCCCTACGATGAATCATGGTTTTATTTATGGTGTACGTGACAGTAGCTAACTTTGCAAAATACAAAGTTACATTTTTGTATCAATTAATAAAAAATTATAATATTTAAACCAATGTTATGGCGTAATTGAGAAATGTCAAAGTTAATATAATGGCTATTAGTTTATGTGCTAATCTATGTATTATACATATGTGCATATTATATGTACTTATTATATGTACTTATTATATGTATAATGTATGTACAGTTGTACACAGTTTTTGATTTTGTTTTGGTTCGTTGTTTTATCTGAGCGCGGCGTTTAGTAGTAACAGTATGAAATGTATTTAAAATAAAAATGATAAAATATAAAATGGATTGATGTATACGAATGACGCTTATAATAAAGTAAATAGAAAAGAAGTATTTAAATAATTTATAAACTCAATTGTTTCTTTTTTTTCTAGAAGAACTTTATATTTACACACCGTATAACCCGAAAATTTGTTTAAGAGTTACATTGTATTTTTTAAATATATTTCATATGCTTAGCTCATCAAATTCCATATACCTAGATCTGATGTGTGTAAAAACATTAATACTTACGATAAGAACAAAATATATTTAGTTTTCTATTGGTAACCTTTGAAATTCGCCAAGTAGGTCTCGGATTATATTATAACATGCTAATTGTCCTTTTACTTTTACCTTTTTCGCTCAATAATATATCATCTGTCAAGTCAATGGGAATAATCTCAAAGTAGTGTTGCGGATCGCAGGTTTACCTTTCCGCTTTTGACGTGGATTAATAGCTTGTTTGCTGTGGTGAATGCGAAACATGTACCACTTTACGACAACTTTACGCCTGCTCCGCATTTGACTAACACATGACAGTTTATTAACTGTAATATACTCATACTAATATTGTAACAAAATTATTTCAAGTAATTTTATAGAAATTCTAAAGATAGTTTTCTCAAATTATATTTAGATTTTTTATCTAAAAAAATATATATTTTAAATGATTATGATTCATATATTTATTACTGTAATTATAATAAGAAGTGTATGCCTTTTCACGCATAACAGGGCAGGTAGTATAGCTTGTGTCCAAGGCTATGTTATCTGTTGCCTATTTTCTGCATGACTTCGCCGTATTAAGTGTCATGTGAGTTGGTTGAGTTACAATTAAGACTACGTTTTCTCTTACCTGAGTATGGAAATAGGATATAAATAAATAAAAACCATGTAGTGCTGATATCTTAGTAACAATATCTGGTATATTCATATTGTTGTGTTTTCTTTATAATATAGAAAATATATACTGTAAATACTTAAAAACTGCTACGATTACGTAGCGCTCTTCTACGCTTTATTATCATATTTTAATAATGCACATATTTTATATAAAAAGATAAATCAAAATGTATATAATTAATATATTTTAGATGAGACTTTGAAGCTTTTAGACTAAGTACAAAGTATTAGAAAATATTCTGGATTATTTCACATTCACGCCTTATAAGTTCATAGTTCGACCACAATGTAGAAATAATAAGCTTGTCCCACATTATTCCGGTCAATAGAAGTATTATACACCACATAATCAACACACTGTTTTATTAATTAACTCTGAATATTGTTTATCTGAAAATAGATAGATTTTAATATTTTGTCTCTGAGTTAAGTAAAATTTAGTTAGTATATAAAATGCTTAAAAAGGTTATAAGTAAAATCGTAATTTATGGAATAATTTAATAAATTTTGATATGGAATAAATATGAAATAAATTTTGAATGGCTAAGGAATAGTTACGCAACTGAAATTAACTTTCCCAATATATTTTACATATTCGTATATATGTTTGTGTACCTTATAAAACACGCCTTAGTAAAATATAATACTTTATTAGAATGTCATCTGTCTTATAATGTCAAGGATTTGGTATTTTTATTACATTTGTTGTCACTCAATTTGACATTTATATTTTTCAAAATAAAAGCAGTTATTTAGTACATTACTCAATAAATATATATCGTATGCTGATATTTATCTACGGTAGAAATATAATTTATAGTTATTATAATTATTTAAATAATAAAATATATATGCACAATATACAATATACTTTCAAATATTTTTTTTCTTATTAAGTGACTGCCAATGCAAAACTTTGAGGTGGACGTAGATAGCAAAAATCTGTGAGTATTCTGGAAAATATTCAATTTTACTGAAAAAAATATTGTAGAAACATGAAAATAGTACGGCAAACTACACTTGAATGAAGTTATGGGCAGCAAATAGTGTTTGCATGATATAATAGGATTTGAATCCAAATACTGTCACGTAATATATTTCTATCCGGAGGCCGGTCATGACGCAGTGGAACAGTGTCTAAAAAATAGTAGCAAGCGCGATCGGTTATGGGTTCGATATTCAATTGTGAGAACGATGATTATAATTAAATTATTTTCATTTGGTCGCCCAGGTAATACAAAGCGCGACGTTAAGCGCCAGCGGCGCCACTTAAAACATAATATCTGGAATTCGGTGGAAACAGCGCACGGAGTGTCTTGACACTGGGTCCTGACTATCCTTTTATGCGGGATAAAAAGCGGAACGCTAATATATTTCTACATTACACATAGTAACTAGAATGGAGAATATACTTATAATGTACATATTTCTATAAAACCATTAAATTGATTTTATATAAGAAAATATTTTAATATCAAAATGTATTTTCATTAATTGACTGGTATTTTCTTTTCATGGCAGTAACAAGTTATTGTTTTAAAAGGAAATTGACGGATTCGATTTATTCCAATTGATTGATCGACGATGAGGATTGCGTTATTGTAGAGCTATAACTAGTTAAGTTAAAAATAAGGCCTGAATAATGAGGCAGAAAGTGCACAAAAGAGTGATTTGTCACTACGATATTTAATTGTTTACTTCAATTTAAAACGATAATGTCTAGTAAACATATTACATAAATGTTGTGTATATATCAAAATATTTCATTTTATTATGCTCTCTACTTAAAAAAATATATATACAGGAAAACTAGAAGCTTTATGCCTAATCCTTTATTACAGAGTAGTCACAGAACCTAGTGTATCTATGACATTCTAGATATTGCCTGTTAAGTGGTGGAACTCAACGCTGCGCTTTGCTGCGTTTTTACCTAGAGCGTAGAAGCTGAGAAAAGGATGTACTTTAAATATTATCGCTCCCCCGAGTAAGAATTGAAGCGATAACCGATATAAAATACAGTGTGATGCTATTACAAGCGTCTTAATGTTCTCCTATTTGGATATTATTAGTATATGGTTTACATAAAGTAAAGTAATCATAAAAATATATTTATACTGGCAAATTATGTCATGGTCATATATTCCATTAAATTTATTTTGTATTTAATCAAGGTATATGTATTAATAAATTATTAGAATAACTTTATTTTCTCCTGATGAAATACGATTCATGAAATATTAATAAAATACTTTTTAAAACAATATGCATTATATATCCAATTGAATATAGACGACTTGACTCGCATTTAAAAGAAATTCAGTTCAAATAAAAATTAATTATCAATCTGTAAGATCAACGGAGGCGGAAGGTAATCAGCGGAGTGTCTGGACACTAAATTGTCTCTATCTGTCACGTTACACGGGACACAGTGAAAAGCAGCCTTTTTAAAATTTAAAACTCTATAAGTGCAATGTTCTTAATAAAAATATAAATATTCTGGCGTTAAAATAAGCGTATAGTTACATACGTGCCATTTTACAGGAAAAAAATGTAATATCTTTTATTTCATTCGACTGTATGCTGAAAATTAATTTAAGTTTTTAATCCTACCGTTGATTGTTTGCAGTAAACTAAAATCAATAAACTACCTATAGAATTTCAATTATTCGTTGGCTCTCTTTACTTTCGAAATACTCAATTAAAATTCTAATTCAATCTGAAACTCTCGATATTAACTTAGGCGGAATACTTTCCTCTTATCTACTTCTAAATTTTAAAATTAAAATTTAATCTTTTCATTCATTTAATTTCTTTGTCAAACTTTTACATCTTCATAAAATGTTTGTTGCAAATAAACCTCATAACGGAGTATTTTTTTATCAAATTTTACTATGAAAAATTAAATACGTTTCTGTAACCACCACTTACCACTGTAATTAATGATTACAAATACCTGGACCAAAATTCGAACCCACATTGTCTTTGCAAAATGCTAAGGCCATGTTTAATAATGATCTATTTGAGGTATAGTACAGAAAAACAAAAATATTACATGTAAATATATAATTAAATTTTAAAATGTATCACATAAGTCGTCTATATCATTTTAGTAGTTACCGACACAACACAAGATTTGGCAAAATTCCCACGAAATTTGATCTTCTCTGAAAATCCCTGGGATTTGACTTCCACCGGAGCAAAGCTGATAACAGCTACTAATATACGACGGTGCAAAACACAGATTATTTTATGTGCGACATACAATTCAGTTACTGTCGCGCTTACTGTTTTACTAAGAAAACATGTTTTGTTTTTACTTATTTTACAGAATTTAATTTAAAAATGATGATTTAAATTTTTACTGATATTTATGGTTAGTATGTTCACTTTAAGTGACTGGTACGTGCAATAAATTTCGTGGATCTCCAAGATAATTTTAGGAAAAAAACATATATATTAACACATTTTAAAAGTCTATACATTAATAAACCACGAAAAGATCCCGCTTAAAAAATGTAAATTATAAGCGCTTATCTCAAATCATGTCCCAATATCTTATTCTGTCGTCAAATTGATCACGGGCGGATATTCGTGACGAAATCAAATAAAAAAGAATTTGTATACAAAGTGAGCAGATAATCGAAGCTGTTGAATATTTCAAGCAGGCGGGACGTGATGAAAATGATCGTGTAAAATTCGTAGATATTGCATATAGAAAGAAATTTCCTTGATGTGGAAATTTATAATCTAGATTTTTACCAATTCTAAACAGAATCAATCTAGTACTTCATATTTTATAGTACTTATAGATACTGTTAACATTAAGTAGACCTTACTACATTATAATACAAAACATATACATTTTATCAAACACAATTATAAATATACAACACAATAAAAAAAAACAAATTGTAAAGCGGCTTTATTTAGTATTTAAAACTTTTATATATATGATACTTTTTCTCCAAATTTCGTCTATATAAATTATAAATACTTTGCTAGCAAACTACATGACGTTTGTATGTCCAAATCCAACTTAACTATAAAATATACCTTAAACTCATTTATTATATAAATTTCGTCACTGTACCATGTAAATGTTAATGTTAAAACTGAAAAACGGAGTGATCTATCACTAGGTTTTTTGTAACCACGCTGAATCAAGCGAAAGATTCGTGAGAACAAACATAACAATGTTTATTGAGAGAGCTTTTAGTAATCGTGTAAGTGTAACAGTGAAATCGGCATCGCATTAATATGTACATGCCTACTGACTTTACATTTGCGCCGTCGTATAATTTCAAAACAGTACGCTCCAGCCTCCCGTCAAAATATCGTCTGCGAATATTAAGGCTGTGTGACTTATACACCTGTGTGAGTGAACCAGGTTATTGATTCATGGCGGTTGGATTTATGCCTACCCTCTTTTACCTTGTGAAAATTATACAAGAGGAAAAAGGAACCAACTTAAAATAATTTGCTTTCCCGTTTAATATTGTGTATTGTTAATTATTTAAAAAAATTAATGATTTTAATAAAAACAGAATATTAAAAGTTTATAATTATACATATGAGGCCGGTCGTGGCTCAGTGGGACAGCATCTGACTGTAAACGCGGTTTTGGGTTTGATTACATTTAAATGTATTTAAATTATTTTCACTTCCTCGCTCTAGTAAAGACAAAGTACGGCGCTGAGTTCCACCCCTCAACACGTAATATCTCGAATTCGGTGGAAAGTGAGGTGAAAGCGGAGTGTCTTGACACTAGGTACTTTTTGTTTACCCTGCTATGCAGGATAAAAGCCTGAAATTAAAAAAATATACATACTATCTTTTTTTCTTTTTTCAACAGTGCAACAGAAATCAATATTGTATTTATTTTAATTCGATTAAAATTCATCTATAGAAATTACAAAAATGTTTCGGACTTCAAAAATGTTTCCTTACGTTTCATCTAAGCTCTAAATATCTAAAATTGAACGTGGTTACTAGCTAGACGTTGATATATTTGGTATGAAGGGCTCTTACAGACAAGGCAATCACAGCGCTAAGCAAATAGTCTAAACGAGTAATTAGTTTGTTCCACGTTCGAGGGAAACCTGAGTTACACCTCCTTGAAATGCTTTTAATGAGTGTCATCAGTTCTTGCTGCTACTCACGTTTTTATTAATCTTTTTTTATTTAATTCTTTAAACAAAGGCGTTTAAACTTATAACTTAATATTTTAAAGAGTTTTCCACCAAATAAATACATATAAAGACATTCGCTAATAATTATTTTGTCATAGATATCTCAATAAATTCTTTTTCTTTTATATATTTATATAGCTATTTAAGTAAGTTTTGTGAGCTAACCCACAGATTTACTTAACTCTTCACTCTCACAAAACAATATTAACCACAGATCTAACTTTACAAACAATAGTAATGATGATTAAGAACTACTTAATGAAAAAAAGTATACAGTGTATAATAACTATTTTTAACTGCTATACAAAATTTCAGGCATGCGTTGAAAAATGAAAACCTAGGTGTGTTTTGTATTTACGTACCTAGTTTATATTTCGAAACAAATTAGCTACAATGCCGGCTTCATTTCAAAATTTCATTCTCATAAGTTCAGGAGAGCATTAAATTTTCATGAAATTACTTTGTAACTTTTCCTCTCTCAATAGCAGCGAACTCAATTTCCGAAGGCATAGTTTGGAACACATCCTTATTCGTCTTTTAATAACCGATACGTTAAGCTCTTTATGAATTTATAAACAAGTTACGTACGCATAAGTGAATAAAATATTCGTCTTCAAAGGTTAAGTATTCGTTATTTTGAGATATTACACCTTCGTGCTGGCATTTTATTCTAGTTGTATTAGATAATATGTTTAGTCATAATGTACTTAAGATAAATGAGTGTAAACACTTTGCGTCGTCAATGGCAGTACCACAAATATTAACTAAAGAATAAGAAAATATTATTTAAATAAAGTAGAAGAAAAGATACACTAAAATTTATAATATAATTATATTTTAATGTAATTCTATTAATCACAAAATTTTCACATAAAAATATTTCAAACAACTTGCTTACGATCTTATAAAGAGCTTCCATTATACTTCTTGATATCGACACTTGTACTTTTAGAAAAAGTTGGACTACGTAACTTTGCTCTTTAATTTTGGATACACACGCTTTAGCATGTACAATAAAAATAATAATAAAAAGAATCTCAAAGCTTCCTTTGCTGAAGCAAGGGAATACATGATATGAAACTGACAGTGTTTTGTTTATTTTAATGATAGCTAAGCTTATTTTATAATAAGGATATGCAAGCATTTTGAGCGCTAAATTAATGCTTTTTCATGTCAATCTCGTTTTAAATCGCTCTAGCTAACTTAATATGTTAGTTCGCCAGTTCCTTTATCCGGGTGTCGGAATTCAAAATGAGTCGGATCCATAAATGGACTATTACCTATGTTTGTATACGGACGGACTGAAGCCAGACCTACAAATATAGCCCGCCTGGATCGCCTTAATAATTCAACAGTGCAATGCTTTTACAAAACCTGTCGGCGTCAATCCTAATTTAGCAGCAGCTATTGACTCGCTTCTGTGAAGTGTCGCTAGACAATCGTAATGGAACTCTCCTGTACCAAATTTTCTGAATTTGTTGCCGTGCCATTTGGTGATTACAGTGGCTATTGTCGGCTTTTATGTTTAAATGCTTTGCTTTATTTGATTATGGCTATATTCACAGTACCATATTGTACTGAAATAAGTTTATAATTTTTTGGTTTAATTTTTTAGCTTTACACTTTTGTTTCGCATTGAAAGGAACAAGGAACGGAAAACCGTACTGTATGAGGAAACGAAAATAAATATAGGAATGATTCCTTCGAGAATTGAAATGAGAACTGAACTCACGACCAGACGCGTTTACAGTCAGACATTGTCCCACTGCGCCAAGAACGGCTTCTAGCTTTAATAGATATTAAATCACTTATTCATTTTATTTTATAGTAAATATATATGTTTTATCACTTTTATTCCGCATAGCAGAGTAGACAGAATGTACCTAGTGTCAAGACACTCCCCACTTGGCTTTCCACCGAATTCGAGACATTGCGTGTTGAGTAGTGGAACTAAACGCCCCACTTTGTCTTTACCAGAGCGAGGAAGTCACAATAATTTAAATATAATTACTTCCCCGAAAGGTGATCGAACCCACGACCGATCGCGTTTACAGTCAAACGCTGTCCCGCTGCGCCACGACCGACCTCTCATTTCTCTTATTTCTCGTAATTTTTAATCATTGCATTTGAAGCTAATGTGTATATTTTTTTTATTTTCAATGCTCAATTTTAATTAAATATATATTTTAAGTATTAGAACTATATAAATGTTACGTTTTTTTTGGAAATTTATGATACATAAATGTTAAGGAAATGTTACAAAATTTGTATAGAGGTACACAATTATGTTTATTATTGATCAGGAAATAGAAAACGCATGCTCATTTGTACATTTAACAACAGCCACCATATAATAACTTAAATTGACAACGTATTTTAAGCGGCTAACATTAACGAGAGAAAATGTTCAAATTATAAATTAGTCGATATCATTATTAATAATATTACCCGCGCCCAGATAAATAAATACAAAGGATCGTTACAAACATACCTATATATAGGTACGTTTGTAATAATTATTAACTTCATTATCTTAAAACATATCTCGAGATTCACGTTAAAGGCCAAATCAAATAAGAATAAACAAAATCTCACTTTAAACTAGTTTTTATCCATAAAATTTCTTAAAATTTTTACTATCATTATGTACTGTATCTGACACTTGATATGAAGAAATAAAAGTAAACAAGTATGATCTACAAAAAAATGAAAAAAAATGCAGAAAATATATATCATATCATTGATTTGTTGGCCACAATACATCATCATCAAAAGACTAGATATCAACAATATTTGTTTATTACTATGAATTGAATCATGTTTCTGAAATATGGCATTTTATTAAATCTCAACAATTAATTACATAATTAAAATTTTATTAAAATAAATAAACCAGTAGTATCTTTTTCTGGCTTACAAAATAATTTTCTATTATTCAAAAGGTAAAATCTGTACGTATCAATAGGATGAAAGCAAAAGCTTAGCGGTAGGCAAATATACAAATTTTGGCAGTTTAAGTACGTTGATCATTTCCCCTAATGTTTTCAACATGCCAGGTTAATACTGATAGGGTTGTTTAGGTAGTAAAAGGGATGGAATCGCCCCAAGGCAGTCAGGGGCTAAACAGGAGGTTCGACATTCACAACATTCGAGTAACTGGTTTACATATTATATTTAGTTCTAAGTATAAGGCGCATTGGGACAGCGTCTGACTGTAGATCGGTTGTGGGTTCGATCGGGTTTTTAGGGGAGTAATTATATTTAAATTATTAAAGTGCGGCGTCGAGTTCCACCACTCAACACGCAATTTCTTGAATTCAGTGGAAAGCGAAGTACGGAGTGACTGGGCACTAGGTACTTTTTATCTACCCTGCTATGCGGGATAAAAGCGTGAAGCTAAAAAAAACGCAACAACGCAACTAATTTTTACAATTTATGTTTCCTTATAGTCGATGATTTTAGAAGGTAAGGTCGATTCCCACTAAAAAGCTTTATATTCGAATTATTTTCGTTTTGTTAGGCAGGTCTCTAAAAACGATCAGTAACTAAACAGACAGTACATATCTAACATAACATGCAACAAATATCAAATAATCCTAGGATATAAAACACTGTAAACCTATTTTTAGCATAGATAATTTTAGTTGACAGTTAATAAAAAATTTCAAGTGAAAAATTCGTCGATTCATTCATAAAATTGATATGTCGAGTTAAAACTTAATACAAATCTATTATTTACGTAGCTAGCTAGGCTGGCAGTAGCGGACCGAAATAGCGACCTAATGCGGCGCAAAAATAAAATACATGCATAAGTAACTACATCTGTTTGACGTTTGTACGTTTATAATAAATTATTTCATCCCGAAAATTGAAGTAGTTCAAACGTACACATGCATACTTTATTAATTGCTTTATCATAAAACGGGTTAAAATGTGTATTTTTGGTTATGTTTTCGTAAAATAAAATATTTTTATTGAAAATATGATCGTCATTGTTTCTAATAATATTTATAAAATTGACAACATATTGTAAAATAAAAATAAATTTATTTAACGTATTCAAGTTCGAATACTCAATATGCAATGTCTTTAAAAATACACTCTGTCTTGGCATTAGGTTCTTGTTTATCTGTGTATAAAGAGTAAAGCTTCTATTCTAATGTAATTCATTTAATATGATTGATAATACACTCACTTCTACTTAAACGTGAAAAGTAACCTAACTTTTCATCAGTAAATATACACTGATAAAGTAAATAAATGACTGAGCCTCAACTGCTCGCTCTATACTGCCAGGCGTTTATTACTTCTGGCTATAAGTAATTACGGCAATATATAATCTTAAACGTTATACTAAGAATTGTAGGTTTCAGAAACATTTGATGACGTAATATTGCGTTATGTTAATGTATGTATGTAGATATTTCTTGTAAAATTTACTTACCTAGTTCTTATAGACTTCGTATGACGGAAAATATTTTAAAAAGCTTAAGTTAAATTTATTATAATTTATAATTAAATATATAATTTATAATTAAATATATAATTTATAATTATATATATAATTTATAATTAAATTACATATATTTTATGAAAACTACGTTTATAAAATATGTTATATGACAACTACGTTTATAAAATATATGTCAATATAAATATTTTCAGAATTTTGGTTTTTTGCTTTCGCTATGCGTGTGACCTTTTTACAATAAAATTATTGTACAAGATTATTTAATCTTGTCGCATTTGATTGCTCACAAATTATAATGAAAAAATCCATATTAAATATTGTGCAATTAATAAATACAAATTTAAATTAAAACTAAATAAAATGGTAACTTTTATAAAATTATATTCATATTTTAAAGCACAAAAATAAGCATGAATAAACGTCTATATATCAAATAAGTTTCACATTTTAAAAGAACATATCGATTTTAATCAAAATTTTAGTGAAAATTCCGAAGAACACTTCATAACTATTACATAAATTAATTGAAATAGTAGTAGCAAGAAACAAGATACTTAGATTTCCTACGCATTACTGCGCAAAGATTAATTAAATACAATATTTAGAATATCATTCTAAAGATTATTATAAGCTAACTGTTAACTAATAAAAGAAGTTTATTAACTCTCTATGACTTTAGTAAATACCTACGCAAATTTCAAGGGAATTTAAATCCACTAGGAACTTGTTTTTATTAAAAAAAACTAATAAGAATATTGAAACAGGCGAACGCCTATTTGTTTTACTCAAGTGTATGTTTATCCTATCTAATATAATGTAACGCTCTTGTGTTCATGAAGGCGTGAAAAGGCATATGATAACTTAATAATTCTTATTGCAAGGAAAATTGAATTAAATCAAATTGAGAATTTCATTTATTGTAATTACTAATTGCATTTTTTTAAATATAGATAGAAATTAGTGAACGAATTTCTGTGCTTATTTACTAGGTTTTCGCTCGCTACTCTGATATGGACAATTTGGCTACAAATTTTTTCTAAGTGTGGTAGTAACTAATTAGGTCTCTTGTTCGCATGTTTTCTATTATATGTACGCATATTCTTCTTTGAAACGCAAGACCAAGTATGATGTAATTACATTATTTAGTTGGTTAAAAACTGGGAAAATGTTTGTATCGCGTATTGTAGTTATAAATATGCGATAGCATATGAAAGCAGGGAAAGTGAAATAGTTAGTAAGAAAGCATTGTACAATACAATAGGTAGTCTAAAAGTATCTGAAATTTAATAACAATAATTACTTATATTGTATTCATATAAGTAGCTCAAAACCAATAAAGTAATATCTTATTTAGCTTAATAATTCTACCCTATATTCGACTAACTCCTCTGTATTACCTAATATTTATGTAAGATGAAAAGCCGGACCCGTAAATAAAATCCATTATGCTTGACATTTACTTTAATAAAATATATGTAGTTCCGTTTTGACCCTTAACTTTATCCCATTAATAAAATATGATTATGGATTGTGTATTTTAATATTAAATATACTAAACATAAAGATATGATGCCATGTGGCTTATTCTACAATTCTGATTTTCAAACTTTTTTACAATACACTTTTATCCCACATAGAAATATAGACCTATCTAGTGTCAAAACACTCCGTACTCCGCAATCCGTTGAGTTCAAGACATGGCGTGTGTGATTGGTGGAACTCAATGCCACGCTTTATCTTACCAGAGCGAGAAAATGACAATAATTTAAATATCCTCATCCCCCCAATGGGATTTGAACCCGCAAACGATCGCACGATCATCTGACTGTACTGTTTTAACTGTACTATAATAATTAATTAATGAAATGAATATATTTTAAAGTGTTGTTCATTAAATAAGAAAAAAAATAATACACAAACTTGCAACAATGCTCGATAAGAACGTATGGTTTATTTGACTAGATCGTAGGCTGTTTTTAAGAGAATCTGGCTTGATTCCCGTTAAGTGATTTTTTTTGACGTTTCTAAAATATTCCTGACAATTTATTATTTTTTTAACATAATTAAAACAAATTAGTGACAAAAACAGCATCTACATTATAATCAAAAAAATCATTCCAATACAGTTGCTTCAGCAAAATTATCAAAAGAGTGATAAAGAGTGATCAAGGCGCAGATCAAAAGAGCACTTCGCGCGATATCTTTGAAAATGTTTGCCAACGACTTTTTATAAGTAAGATTTACGAAATATAAGCCGACATTTTCAATTATCTATCTACGTCTTTCCAATGAGCTCGCTTATTATTTTAAAAGGAAGCTTGCGAGTTAAATATCAATTTAATGACTTAAATCTTTCAAATAAATTATATACAAGATCTTAAAGAGCTTCCGTTTAGTAATAAAAGCTATTTATTTGTTTACTGTGCTTTATGTGGTAGTTTTAACAACAATTAAAAATCATTTACTACATACATGAATCTAATATTTTTTTAGCTTCATGGTTTTAACCTGCATAACAGAGTAGATAGGGAATACCTAGTGTCAAAGCTTCCCGTCTTCCGCTTTCCGCCGAATTCAAGACATTGCGTGTTGAGTGGGAAAACTCAATGCCACGGTTTGTTTTAACAGAGCGAGGAAATGAACATAATTTAAATACAATAATTTCCCCGAGTTCTCACTGTGCCACGACCGGCCATATAAAAATTTATAATGAAACGTATCTGTATCTATAGTTAGGATGCCAAAATAAATATTATAAAACGTCAAGAATTTTTAACATATAACTGTAACTGCCAAAAATGAACTTTTATTTTTAAAATAAATAAATAAATAAAAGTATAGTACTAAATACACAGGAAACATTTCCAAGCTAAGTATTTCAAGGGACCTTTTAGCTTACAAGTTGTCAAAACTAGCTTACTTATATGTACAAACGTTGAACAACTACTACAAACACTGCTTTCAAATAAACTCTAAAACAGTAAAAGAACAACACTTTTTTGATTTTTTTAATTAATCTGTTCAACTGTGTTTTTTTAAGTTCCGATAAAAATTGTTTTATAATTTATTCTGATGAAGGATCCATAATTGTCCTAACAATAACATAGAAAAATGAACAACAGCCAGCCAAAAGATTTAAACAGATAAAGAGAATATTACCGACGTTTACACGTATTTATATATATTTCGTTATTATTTATTATATTATTTGTTATATTTTATTATTTATTATATTTTATTATTTATTATATTTTATTATTTATTATATTTTATTATATCCGTTATTATTTATTATATTTCGTTATTTTATATTATTTAAAAAGCAATAAATAAACATAGACATAATTTTGAAGCCGATTGTGGCGCAGAGGGACAGCGTCGGACTGTAAACGCGATCGGTTGTGGGTTCGATCCCCACTCGGGGGACTAATTATATTTAAATTATTTTCACTTCTTCGCTCTGTGAAAAGACAAAGTGCGGCGTTGAGTTCCATCACTCATGACGCAATGTTTCGAATTCGGTGGAAAGTGAGGTAAAGCGGAGTGTCTTGCAACTAGGTACTTTCTGTCTACTCTGCTATGCGGGATAAAAGCGTAAAGATTAAAAAAAAATAATTTTATTTCTATGCTTAGATGGTTTCACGTCTTGAGCCTTTAAAGTTGGAGATTTAAGCAGCACAAGGAGATTATCTTGCTTAGTGCTGTTCTCTACACGTCCAAGTCTATTGACAGTGACATTTAGTTTATTTAATCATGTTGTTGGTTTATAGAAAAGTTATTATGTTCAAAATTGTTCATACCAATGTCATGTATACTTATTTTATTTCATGCCTTGGTATGAACCTTAAGTATGATTTTAATATCAGATTTGAGAAAAATGATGTTTTATTTAACAAAGATTTAAGCTACTAGCATTTGTATGTAATCTCCACTCACACACATATTACCTCTAACAACTTAGCATATTTAAAAGATATCTGATTTTATGTTGCGGGTTTGTTTTTCATATAAAGAGAACCTTGAAAACCAACACGAGCAGAATTATGTCTGGTTATTGCAATAGAATATTCACCGGAAACAAATCATGAATATATAGTGATTTTCAAACATTAACAAAACATAATTTTGTCCAAAATTGTCTAAAAAATTTATCTTAAGTTAAAATATAATAATGTCGGGCATAGACAGTAACGCCTATTTATATAATTTTGCGTGCAATATGTTAATATTTATCTGACCTGGATATTGTTTAGGTGTCAGCTATTGCCTGTGTAGAATCCTAAGTCATTCATCACGCCCATCGTATTTATATTGTACAGATAGCAATCTAATACTCAAATCAATAACAATGAATGTAAGGGTTGTATAGCATATCTATTAAAGTTATGCAAACCACAGGCCGCAACCACATTCGTATCCCTGCAAATATAATTTATTACTATATATTGACCTGGTGTTCTAAACCTAATTAGTTACTAGACTTCAACATGTATATAAATCTGTTTTGTACATTTTTAAATTAGAAATGAACAATTGAAATATGAAAATGTGTTATCTGCCGTCTCTTTGTATAATCTATGTATAATCTACGTATAATCGACAAACTTTAGAGTAAATGAAGAAGATTCAGGGAAAAGTCTCACCAACTGTCTTATTGTCAAGAGTTACAGGAATCAGCCTTAGGTTACATTAAGGAATTGGAATAACAGGAGACTTTTAAAATTAAATTTAATATAAAAAATTAAATTATTTATAAATACATAAGAATACGTGTATACAATTTCTATAAATGTATATTTGAAGCTTCAGACATATACCAGTTGGCCTTTTAAAATCTATTCTGATAGAGATTTTCATTTAAAGTATTGCAGCCGAGATTTCAACTATTTCTAGCATAAACTATTTTTACGCAATCGATACTTTATTTACGTAAAGTTCACCTGTTCCGTAAAATGTGTGATCTTTTGATATACTTAAAATGGCATCATTTTATAATGGCAATAGCATAACTCCTTCATATAAATTTCACAATAGCTACAACCAACGGCTATTTGGATTATTATCAAATACATTATTACGTCTAGATATTTACAGTGATGGTTACTGTACTCTAATTCTATTTGATTGATTAATGTGCAAGGGATAAATCTTAAATTTTATCGATGGTTTTATATAAAACGTTTATTTTACATAACAACAAATATTTGGTCACAGCAAGAGTACGAGTACGAATCAAGTATTCTAAGATAAAATCTGATAGTTCGCTATAAACTATGAAGTGAATATATCGAGATTCTTTCCAAAGAAAACTTGAAGATATTTGTAACTGGCTCACTTCTGACTTTGAAATGGGAAGCCATAATTTCGTTTGTACGGCTTGTGTTCCTTTTAAGTTGGACATCTACGTTATTGTAGTCTTGTTGTAGACAACATTTTAAAAGATGTTCATATTACATTATTAAATATTTGTTTAAAGTCTTGCATAATATACATTGAAATAAAACGTTGGTAGTTTTGGTAATTATCTACTACATAAATTTATTTTTGATAGGTGAATAGTTTTATATGAAACATTTTTAATAGATTTTTTGGAATATTTATACTATTATTATAAAGAGGAAACATTTGGATATTTGTAGCATTTTCACGCAAAAACTAGTGGACCGATTTAAAAATAATCTCTCACCATTGGAAAGCTGCATCTTAACTGAGTAACATGCCTATGTTACTCAATGAAGTTGCAGCTTTTATATGACATTTCCATAAAAATATACAGATAGGTAAAAATATATATATATAGGTATCTCTAATAAAAATGTAAAGTGTAAAAAAAGTAGGTATAAAAATCTATCATCGCGTGCGCTGCTTAAACTATTGCTGATAATACCATATGTCCAACTACTATAGTTATGCATTTTTGTCCAGTTAATTTATTATTATTATGACCATATTTTATAATTGTATTATATTTAATATTCAGGTATTTATATTTGAGGCAGGTATGTATCAAAAGTTATTTTTAGAACTACATTTCCTAACCTAAATCATTACTTAACATTTTTTTGTGACTTAACAGTTACACTAAATAATTATGCCGCAAAAAAGAATATCAAGTAGTTCCCAAATGATACCATTATACCCTTGTATTTTAATCCTTATCCTAATATATATTAAATTATTTTTTACTTTTTACTATTTAAATTATTAAAATTGGACATTCTATTCGAAAGATCCAACGAATTTAAAAATGACAATTTAAAAAAGGCAATAATTATTTGTGGGAAGAAGGGGGTGTCGATATCTGTGATATAGGCCCATATGTAGTGGATGCAAGTAAATATACTATAATTGAATGTATAGAGTTTTGAGAATTCAAATCGGGTTATCCGTTCCATTTAAAAAGTTATTTTCTAAACTACTTATACATTATTTATTGATATATTTGGCAACTACACAGCGGCGAAGCCGCGAGCGTGTCGCTATAGTAGGATAAAGTAAAATTAATTATTATTAAAGTGAAAATAATTACGTAAAATTACAAATACAAAGATACAATGTTTAGATTTTCAACCTTAAATTGAAGGTTCCGTTCTGAAACTACCCACGTGAAACAATGCCGGGCACTATTTTTTTCTATTTACATATTTTAAAATTCATCAACTTCGCACATATAATAGCAGGAGAAAATTTTTTGTCAAGACACTATGAAACAAGACGTTTGCCATTTTCTGTAAATAATTATAATTTTTTTGTTTAGAAAATTAAAATAACTTTGATGAAAATTATAACTAAGACCTTTATACATATACCTAATTAGGTTACATACACATGGTAATAATTTAAAAGATCCGGATGCAAAAGTTTGAAACTTTCCATTCTTGTAATAACTTTAAGAAAATTAAAATACTTTTTAGTTTAGTTTTAGTTATAAATAGATTAGGTTGTATAATGTAGATACCTAACTTATTTTGCATAATTAATTAGAATTAAGTAATTAGTGCACGATTATACAAAATAAGAAAATGAATAAATATACAAAGAATTATTTAATTAATTATAACTTTTAATACAATAATAGCAATTGTATATATAAAGATAAAAGACGTAAAAATCTTATAGTGAATAAGATATGTCGCGGATGTCAATTAAAATAATGTGTGATATATGTTACTATTTACATCGAACTCTATCATGATAAAAGCCACAGGTGATAATACACTGCCAGCAAAGAATTATCGCTGGTCTACTACAATAACTTGGCACGGTTCCCCTGCTCTTGGTATGCAATATAACATTATTCATTATGAATATTCACAATTAATTATTATCAATTTATGAGACTTCAAAGCTATCTATGATATAAATACATAAGGATATAAATAAGTCCCTAGATATTTCACTAGATTATTCACTAAAATAATTATATATTTTACAATTTTGTCAAATACGAACGATCATTTTAGGAAGTAAAAACGCATTTAGTTGATCATGTCGTAAAGTGATTTATAATCATTGATTCGATCATCGCACTTCATGACTTAGCCGACCGATTACAATTAATTGCCGGTTTCCTGTAATGTAAAATTTCAATATATATTCAATTATTTAATAAAATAGTCAATTTTATGCCATGGCCACGTCATATGTAAATATGGTGACTGTAAGACAGTCAAATGCAATTTTGTACATTTTTATTTTTATGTTTTTATGTTTTTATTAGCGTAAAACTCGATGTAGTAATATGTCGAAGTGAATGGAAAATGGAAAACGGTGTACCAAACCAAAATCTTTTTTAAATAAATAACATTTACTTTAAATAAGGAATTGTTATTTATTAGGAATTGTTATTAGAATACGTATAATAATGGCTCTGCATGTGGTATTTAGTGTATACATACTTTTGTATGAATATCATGTCAGCAAATACTTACATGCCTAATAAAGAGCGGCGCTTTACAAATTCTATGAACAATAACACGAGGGTGTCACCTAGATTCATGTACTCGTACATTTGTCACTAAATACTAATTAATATAAAGTTGGCAGATTGCACCACTCGTGAATGCGCAGTTTGCTTCTACATTCTTGTTTATATTAATTGCATAAATAATTATATTTAGAGACGATAACCATTTTCATTTTCTTTTAGGCTAAAGTGCCGTGGTTAGGAAGTCGACAACTAAATATTGTAATAGGTCCAAGTAAAAATCGACGGAATAAACCGGAACTATATTCACTCTTTGAAAATATGTTTCAAGAGAATTCATTAAATTAAATTTTAAAGCGAATGAAATGAAATGAACACATAAATATAAACAATAATGTTATATATTATAACTTAAATCTTGTATTACATTTAGGTTACAGTACAAAAAATCTATTTTGAAAAAAAATGTAAACTGCACCGCAATTCAGTGTGTAATAGACCATTTTAAGAGGTACGTACCGGCGCGTAGGTTTAATTTATACCTATATTCGTATAGCTTTTTAATTTTATTTTATTATAATGGGTTTCCCAATAAGAAGAATATGTTTTGAAATTGAAATAAAACATGTAATATATGTTTAAATTTCGTTTTCAATGGCTTTATTTGATAGAAAATTTTATGCTATTTATGATTTAAAATATCGTTCAAATGACCGCCACGACTTTTTTTGCACAGGTGAATACGATCGATCCAATTTTTGATGACTCGGTGCAGCATTTCGGCTGGTATGGCCGCTATAGTCGCTCTAATGTTGCGTTCAAGGTCTTGAATCGTAGCTGGTTTATTGGCATACACTTGAGATTTAACATACCCTCACAAAAAATAATCCAAGGGTGTTAAATCGCATGATCTTGGTGGCTAATTGTGAGGACCGTTGCGAGAAATAACCGACTCACCAAACTTATCACGCAATAAGTCCATTGTGACGGTCGCAGTGTGGCATGTTGCACCATCTTGTTGAAAATAAATGTCGCCCGCATCGATTTCATACCCTTCAGGAAAAAAAATCGTTCAACATGTCACGATAACGATCGCCATTGACAGTAACAGTACGGCCTTCGTAGTTTTTGAAAAAGTACGGGCCAATGATTCCACCGTACCATAATCCGCACCAAACAGTCAATTTTTCAGGATGTAATGGTGTTTCATGAGCCACTCTTGGATTTGACTCACTCCAGTAACGACAATTCTGTTTGTTCTCATAACCTTTGAGCGAAAAGTGAGCCTCATCTGAAAAGATGATTTTCCTATGAAATTCGGTGTCCGTTTCCATCATTTCAAGAGCCCAATCAGTTCACGACGTAATCGATGGTCTGCTGGCTTGAGTTCTTGTGCCAACACAATCTTGTATGGATGTAGGCCAAGATCCATACGTAAAATTCGCCAGGTTGTCATTCTGGATGAGCCCAAATCTTGTGCACGTCGTGGAACGGAAACATTTTGATTTTCTTCGACACTGGCTGATACGGCGACAATATTTTCTTCACTACGGCCTGTCCGTTGTCGTGTTGGTGGTTTACTATCGTGCAAAGAATATTCACTTTCCAGTTTTTGGATTATGCAACGTATAGCGAGCTCAGACGGTGCACCATGACGACCATATTTAGCACGAAATGCTCTTTGAGTAGAGACAATACTTCTCGAATTTTGATAGAAAATTTGGACAATTTCCAAAAGTTGAGGTAACGTGAACTTTATTATAATTAAATGGCAAACATTACTGAACACAAAACAACACAAATGTCAAATGTTAAACAACCAAGATGGCGGCTGTGAGCTATCAAAATCCTATCATCTCTATTGAGAAACACTATACATACGTACCTACCTACATATTTGAATTTACTTTTCTAATAAAAAATTCAAATACATATGTAAAAATCTTTACATTTTAATATCAGCTATGACGCAATATCGTAGTTATCACGCCTTGTTAAAAGGTTCAACCATGAGTAAAAGTACCCTCTCTTCAAGTAGAATGAGTCTCATTCGTTTTAATTCAGTTCCCTCTCAGCCCGTTTAAAAATGTTACCCTCACAGTCTCTATGAAACGGTATCTTTGAAATGCAAACCCAATGCTTTATGCTAGTATTAAATCTGTTATACAGTTTACACTTTTTTTCTTAAAATTAATCTTTTTTATATCTTTAACTCACTATTAAAAGTGTAATAATTTGTAATAATAATCAAAAAATAGTTAACTATAGCATGTAATCATTTTATCTTTTTCAAAATAGAAAATAATATGAATTTAAACAACTGTTTTGAATATTTTGTCTTATAAAAAGATATAAAATAGAGAAAATAAAATGTAAAAAAGTGTTTTAAACAGCAGCACCATCGTATTCATTATGGCTGAGCCTGAGACTTTACGACATTTCATTTACAAGGTACATTTTCGTCATTTAATATTTTATTTCAACAAAATATTTCCGTCTGCTATGGCGCTCGGTATTTTATACCTCAGCATAGGTCGAAATGCGAGCAGGCGGAAATGAGGGCACTCTAGTGAGCGAATATTTTAAACTTTCAGGGGATGCAACTAATTAACAAATGCAGGTATTCAACTATACGGTTCATTTAAATTTGCTTAACCTGATATTGATCTGACGTTTGAATTTAGACTCACTTCACTTCACCTCTGTAACATTGAAATTTTGATGTTTGATGTTAAACATGAAACGTTCATTATTCAGTTTTCAGCTGCTTACTTTATTTTAATGACCACTGTAATGAAGTTGAAATTGTCTGAAAAACATTGTTCTCTGCATACGAATACAATTTCAATTGAATTTATTTTTGCAGATCGAAGTGAATTCGTACTGTGTGTAAGTGTACTATCTAATTTTTACAACACAAAACTGTAAATTTGGAAAGATATAAAATATATTTTTTTAAAAGCCACTGTTATTGTCCAGTCGAAAAACGTCTGACTGACCATGTACTGAACACTATATCTGTATGTTCAAGCTGTTTGTTGTCAATTTCGAATGCAATATTTAATACTCCTATGAGCTTTTCCTTTAATTATATCGAGAAGTAGCCGATAACATTATACTAATTGTCTTGATTTATAACTTGCATGATTACTTTTATAACAAAAGAAACGTTATGTACAATTTATGAATATTTCAAAGAAATATCTCATTTTGGTATAGTGCTACTAGATCCAACGACTTGAGGTCTATTTGCAGACCTGTAAGCTCACCTCATTAAAATAAATTTCCACTAAAGAGCTAGGAGCTAGTTGGATCTGGCCATTCATAGATATAAGCTTTTATTCTCTATAGCTTCGGGTAATCGATGTCGTCCCTTTTATATTTCGTCTTATTAACGTTACTACTAAATTTTATTTAATTCTTGAGATTAATATAACCTACATTTATTATAAAACACACACAACATTTATTAAAAAAATACTTTCAAAAACTGTATGTATAACATTAAATATTTAGACAATTATATGTGATTAACATAAATGTTACTATCACAATGCCACCCTGAGCACCTCGTGTTGCCCCAATTACCTTTGTTTTTAACACATTGATATTATAGATATAACAAGAAACAATATTTGAAAACCTTTTTTTTACTCTAAAAAAAATACAAGCCCTTCCAAGTTTGTAAAAACCAGTTTTTCAAAATTCCTTCATATTCTATATTAAGAAGCTTTTATTTTTTGTAAAAAAAAATTATGGACTAAAGATGGTACGGCCTTTATTATGCGGCGCAACGATCTTGACCATGATGGTTACAGTTTCATTTACTGTCCAATCAAAAATTATTGAAAAAAAGAAAAATATTCATTTACTTTTAGAAGCAGAGAAAAATCCCATCATACCAATAAGAAAACATTTTATATTTCACAAAATAATTGCTGCGAAAACATCGCACGCGAGTTTGAGTGTTGTGATTAAATAACGGAAAGCCGCATTATTATCTCAGCCAAATATAATGTAGAATTTGTTTGCCAGTTGTACTTTATATATGTACTTACGTGTATCTTGTTTTTCTTTATCTTCGTTGGATATCAATATAAATGTTTAAATATTTACTAGGCGATGTTTCAATTAAAATAGAGCTGAGGTTTTAATAAACATCGAAACATGTATTTTGAATTTTAAACACCTGTTCATACGTGTATAAATATAGTTTAATCTAATTTATTATTATAATCAATACGAAAGAAGAACTTGATGACAGCATTTAAGAAAATTATGAGGACAGATGTGTATGACATGATTTGATGATTTATTTGGGAGTGTTAAAATTATAAAGAAGAAATGCAGAAATAAAGTGTTACATGTATATTACTACTACCAGTGGAAAAAATACATAAAAAAATGAATATAAAAAATCCAGTCATACAAAAATGATAAACAGAAAATTTACTAAAAAAAATTGATTTTTCTTTCAAAGTATAACTCAAGATGACTCAATGTAATTTGTGACTTGGGGCAATGTTATTATAAATACCAAAGGCACCTTGATATGACAGTTCTATGATGAGATGAGATCGTAACGGATATTACAAACGTCAAATATCAATATAATCTCTAGCAATAATGACGTCATGGGGAGACATTACCTGAACATTCGTCCCTTCTTTTACAAGCTACTTATCTACACATGGAACCCCATATATATTTTTTAGTTTCACGTTTTTTTCTTGTAACCTAGTATCAGAATACTCTCATTTACAGTTTTTACTGTAATTCTAAGAACAATATTTATTTGTACACTATGCGTACTTTAGTTGTATACAATAATAGTTATATGAAACTAACGATGACCTTCCCCAATTAAAAGGTTTTAGCATTTTGTATGTAGGGAAGGTGTTGCATGATGATATTTCTACAACTACGTCCTACCTTTCTTGTCTACGAAGACAAGGATATTGAAACATAAATATAATTAACATTCAAAATAAAACCTATTGTTACATTTTAAAACAATAGGTGTTTATATGATAGACGCCACCGTGTGGCAGAAATAATATCTCTGATCATATTATGTTTTTCTTTAATTTTAATTTCTGGTACGACAAAATGCGGTAAAAAGTTTTGCCATGGATTCGATTGAATTCGAGTGAAGAGAGCAGTCCAGAGTTTTAATACTGGGTTCTCTCTGATTACCCTTGCCATGAAGAAAACAAAAGATGATTACAATAAAAATATATATTTTATATATTTATTTTATTATTTTTGAAAAAACGTATAAAAATTTTGAACGCAGCGGGATTCAAACCCGCGCCTCTTGGATACGGTCCAAGCGCTCTGACCGCTAAGCCAGCTAATAAATATTTTATTATTTATCAAAAAATGATTCCACCAATTCCATAATTAATGCAGACAGAAAAGCTGGGCTAAATATCAGTATTTTTTTGTTATAAGCCTTAAATTTGCAAAGAGTTTGTTGTCAATTATATATTGAAAAAATACGTACGATAAGAAAAATACGGAATACAAAATATCATAATTATTTTACAAACTAAAATTTAATAAGAATAAACTTTCCTCTTTGCGATTTTTGGTTCAAAGCACTTGTCTGGATTTATAATCCTTCCCTTTTATATTGCTACCTAAACATCACAGACAAAACCTTTGGTGTCGCCGGCATCCGTCTTTAGAATTCGTAAAGATTTCTTACTCAACTCTCGTCTCAATGACTTACACTTTCTATACTAGCTTTTAAAATGAAAAGTAACTAGCTCTAACTACAGATTTATACACCAGTAAAATAAATTAGAGGTTTTATTAAGACAAGCCAGAATCTAATTGCAAAAGCGATGTCTGGGGGCTTGATCAATACAAAGCACGGCGTTAAGTTACGCCGCTGAAAGTCTTGAAAATGGGGTATCTTGACACTGGTTTCTCTCATCTTCTCTGCTATGTATAAAAACAAGAATACTCAAATTAGAAGAAACACCTGCACTTTATTAGTCATTTACAAAATAGCTAAAGAGTATTTAAATAAATCAGTGCGCGCTACAAAACAATTAAGAAAGAGCAACAGTTAAGTGCATGCAGTACAATAAAACAAAATTACATTCATCATTAGTAACAGTGGCAACAGACTCGTCGAAAGAGACACGAAATACGTCGCTCTAAATACGTAAGTACACGTTCAATAATAGACTGTGAATTTCTAAAACTATTTCTGTAAGTCGACGCTGCCAGCTGGCGGGGCGGGGGTGGCGTCTCAACGCACCGGCTATAATATTGCCAAAATAATAACGTAGAATACAACACTACACTGTTTTCCCTCGTTAGGGCTGCTCTTACACGAAATTTACGAACAAATAAAAGTCTTTTTCCGTCTTGTGGACGCTAGTTAAGAGATAATTAAGCCCTACAACTCCTTGCATTATTTATTTAGAAGCGAAGTCGAAGAAAACTCGAGCTCTGAGTAATTGTTAGAATTTAACCGTTTAACAAAGTAAAGAAGAATAGATAATAAGTGAGCACTTTTTCGTAGATAAATTATTTTGTTGGCTGTTAAATAGAATCTCACTTTTTTCAATACACTGATGTATATCAATGCCAGGCTACTAAGACTAGTATTAGTAGCCTTTCAGTTTCGAATCAACAGACTGCGAATCAACACTTTTACAATAATTTAAAGACACGTTAATATATATATGAGTTTTTTGTATTTCTATCATAATATTATATAATAATACTTTAGTTACATGCAAGAAAATATATTATTATAGGATTCGGAAACACGAATCTAACGGCAAGAAGTGGGCTAAAATAGTATTTCTTACATATAGAATAAGGCAAAGTTTCTTGCCTTTTAATGTCGGTACGATTTTCCTAAATATAGGTACAAAGATTTTCCATCCCATATTAAAATATAATAATAAAATTAGTATATTTATAATTAATACAAACATACTATGATTATAATGTTTCCAGTCTTTTATAATGTTAAAGTCGTTTATATATACTACCCACATTCATTTACCGCACTAAAGACTATGAAAATATCACGTTACTGAAGCCCAGGAGGACTATTTCGTAGAAGTCTCTTTTGAGATTAAACATAATTTTACGCTTCTGTGAAACCCTGAATTGTTACGCCACGACAGCTTGTTATCGCCTATTTATAAGTACTTAGTTACACTAACCAGTATATACTTTATAAGATTCTCCTTAAAAAGTTTCATTTTTAAAACATAATAATTTTAAAAATGGAATTTATTAAGGAGAATCTTATCTTCTTACTACATTTTTTATTTTTTTTTTATTAATTATATCAAAATGTTTAATTTTTATATTTTTTTTACTTATGACAAATTATTGACTAGATAAATTTTAACATAAAAATATCAAAGAAGTAAATAATGAGATAAAAGGTTAGATATTATATTACTCAATTAATGTACAAGGGAACGAATAATACTTAAAGTCATATAAATTTTATAAGAACAACTATGCAGTCCGAACTCCACTATAGTTAGACAAAGATTAAGCATCAAAACGTTCAGTCATTTATCTCAACTGTACAGCTATCTCGATAGATCAATAAAGTTCACAGTCGTTCTATGAAAATATTTACTGTAGGCCGTAGCCCTGGATATTGTATAATTAAATTGATGGTGCCTAAAGCTTAATCGCTAGGCAGGTGCACATGACAAGCATCGCAATCTATTTATTGCATTAACTTTGATGAGACCTACGCTTTGTGACCGGTTGCACTACCTACGTATATAGTATATTGGGATTAGCTGTACCTACAGAAGCCCGTTTTGTTTTATATAAGTTAATATGTAATTTTAAAACAAACGTTGCTGTTTTACGTGATCAAACAATAAAAAAGTTATACTCTAAAAATAGATTAATTATAAAAAATATGTACATCCTTAGGAACTTCTATGCTTAGTAAAAGAAATTGAAGATTTTGTTTAAACTCATAAGAACATTCAATTTTTAATGAAATATAACAATTGAAATAACGTCACAGATTTTTTTTATTATCTACATATGTATGTGCATACTAGTTCTGTCAAAGCCATTTTATTATTTAGGTGAAAATCTAGTGTCAAATTTCACATTTTGCAAGTGAATGTTTTATAGCTTACATAACAATATAATGATACTTTAAAACTATTTGTATTGGTTCAACTTAGTAGATAAAACAGTTACTTTAAGTTACTTTTATTTTAGATCATTTTTAGTTTTTTACTTTATATTTTAGAAAATCAGATTTACCTATCATAAGGTTGTATTATATTATATTATATTTTAACATTTAATATACATATTTCAACACACAGTAAAGAATTCCTGGTAGATAGGCTAGTACTGGTTTCCTAACATTCTAGGTGATTCTAGGATAGTACACAAGTGTTGACGCACATCATTCCCTACTACGCTTGTCAGACGCAAAATGGAGCGGTGCTGGGCCTTTTGTACTTGTAGGCTTTGTAAAGTAAGCTTCCTACCGACGCATCTGTACGATGATGAAACTTGCCAGACACCGCTTTTAAGCGCGCTTTATGTCTCGAATTAAAACTTTACAGGAGGAAATTAAACGTCGGAAAAATGTCCCTCGTGACATTCGTCATATCTGTCTCAGCGACACGTGCAAACCATTATTCTCTATGTATACTTTATGCTCAAGCTATAAGTCATCGTTAAGAATATTTCCTTAGTCAATAATAATTAAAGGAACGAAAGGTTAATTACAAAATTTTTTTTAAATTTTGTTTTCCAATGTTTCGAAGGCATCATAATTATGATATATTTAACCTTGCAGTTTTAACTTAAATTTCTAAGTCCCATGTATTACCTCCATTATAATTATTACATTGTACAAGTAAAAACACTAAATTGAGCAAACAAAAACAAAAATATGGTATACAAATGTATAACATTTTACTACAGCAGTAATATTTTTTAATATCTTATTACTTTGACCAAATCGACTTTATTAAAAAAATTTTTGCTTATATCATTTCAAAAACAGAAAGATACATGACTTTTTTTTAATTTATGACCAAAAATATTTAGTAAATAATGATATCTTTAAGTAGTACTACATAATATATTGCTACAAAATATAACTTTTTAAAGTCAAAATTTTCATTGAAAAAAATTGATTATATATTAAAAAGATTGATTTATATTGATTGATTGATGATTGATTATATATTATTTTTGCTAAAACTGAAGTCGTATTTCTACATCTTTATTTCCCTTATTCTATTGCTGTAACATACTATTATACTAAACTAAATATATATAAAGGAAAGCTAACGTCAACTTAATTTTCGTTAGCGACTCCGGCTATTTTTCTCAATTCGAAACCTCTAAAACTCATTAAAAGTTTCAGAGCAAACTATTCTAGGTGAAGACCGTTATTTGGGCAAAAACATTACAGTAATTACCGAAGTACATCTCGTTTTAGAATCATAGGACGATTTAGAAGATTAATAAAAAGATTTATTAAGCATTGTATAAAAATTTCATTACTCAGGTAAAAGAGACAAATAAACAATACCTACACTATTGTCGGAACAGCAACAATAAGGAAAACCCTATTTAATTTTATTACATCTGTGTAAAATGGCAAGCTTTTATTGTATTTCCTATTCTCTACTGGTTTTTCTTCCATTTTAAGATTACACCCATTGTTCAGTCACTCAGGGAATCACGTTTCTAACAGTTAACCCCCATAAGGGGACGCGGGTAACCTGAGTTAGTACGTCTCCTATTTATAAAACGGTTCGGTTCATTTCAACCGTGTCGGGAGAGGAATGACATACTAGATCATTGAAATAGGTGACACCAAGAAGCCGAGAAAACGAGCCATGTCATTTATCTTGTTTTCAATTACAAATATAAAAACCCTTTAATAAAAACTTGTAGATTTTAGCGATTTTTAATCACGAATTAAATTACTATGTATATATATAAACACACATATGTTGAAATCTATGACTATAATTCAAGCTTTTACATTGTTCCTTCTCATTCTACTTCAGAAAATTGTTTCTTGATTTCAATTCTGAATAATTTATACAGGTAAATATATTATAATATATTCCTAACAGAAGAAAACCACAAACCTATTCTGCTGGCAGCATATAGCACTTAATTATTAACAAGCCCAAGACGGGCAACTCGAATTGAAACACCGTTAGACCAACGGTGTAATTAATTTCGTATTCAAATATTGGTTTGTTAACTCTGCGGGCTAACCTGCTATTGTAATGTTATGACAGTCACGGCTTGTCACCCCGCGACATGAGAGTGTTAATTAATTTTGCAATTCATACGATACTTTAACACGGTCGTATTAGAACGGACGATAATTATAAATATCGACAATATCAATAAACTGCAAGCTATTTATTTTTGTAACTATTGAAACAAGATACACATTGTTTTAAGGCAATATCCTTGAGACATTTTATTTCTAAGCCGAATAACACGGGCGAGACATGTGTCTATCACGCACCACACCAATCGCCTTAACATATCTGTCTGTTAAGTCTTACGTAGGTACCCAATTGATGGCATTTCAATATCATAAAATTGAGATATTTAATAAAATTATAAAAAATATTAATGACATAAAATTTAACATGTACTGTAGAACGATATCGGCTCATAAAAGTTCTTAAACAAATAGAACTTCTGCTTTCATATATATTTAAAAAATAATAGCTATATTAATACACATAAAAATATCTATTGTATATTGTATGCTCATATGTGTATATATATATATACTTATAGTTTAGTATAGTTAGAGTTCTGTACATTAATTGTTTTTTTTTCTTATCATTGATGGTTTTAACCACTTATTGCAACTAACAGTAGTATTAAGATTATCTTTATTTATTTTTAACTTTTACATACAAATTTTAGACTTATACAATACGCTGTAGCTAAATAATTTTAAATAATGCATTTCAAACACTGGAAACCTGCTAAATGCTATACATCGCATTTACATAAAAATATATATTATGTACAACGCATACATAACAAAAAGTACAATTATAAAATATTTTAAGAATAGTAATATAAACAGAAAAACTTTCTTCTTCTAAGTTAAGTTCTTCGTAGTAAGTAGATTTATTTTATTTAGTGTGAGATTTTTATATCATTTTTATAATTTGTCAACATCGCCTCTAAAGGAGCAATGCCGTCAAGAGTGGTCAGCAAATAGACTAAAAAGTAACGCTAAGTGATTTGTCGTGTCGCGGTCAATTGTGCTGCTCTCAAATACTTCACACTTCTTGGATAGCTTTTATACAAACCTATCATTCTCAACGAACTGGAATTTAAAATGATGTATATATATATATATATATATATATATATATATACATATATATATATATATATATATATATATATATATATATATGGCACAGAAAGCCTAATATTACGTAGTAGTTTGTTGTCTATATATACAATTTAATACAGAAAAACAGAAATAAACTTGGTGATTATTTATTTAGTTGTATAAAACCAATTTATTTTTATTTATTTAATAAACTGAATAAAAATGAAATATGCAAAACATGTTGCGAAACGGTGACAAATAAAGAAAAACGCATAATTATTTTCAGAAATTTTAATGAACACCATGCATCTCAGCATTAAATTTTATAGTAATATAACCTAAGTTTTAAGTTATAAAATACAAATAATCTGAAAATTCTTGATGTAAAAGCCTGCTGCGTCTATGACAAAGATAAAAAGCAAATTTTACAAGAGACAGCATAGAAATGCTTACTCGTTGTATTTCCCATTATGCAGTGCAATTATCGGTAGCTTTGTATCAATGTATGAAGGGAGTATTATTTAACATATTTAGACATATATCGCAATTAAATAGTTAAAGGATACAAATAGAATTTTCTCTACAGCGAACATCAAAGCTATCTCAAAGGCGCCTGCTTCGCATATAAATTGACGAATTTGCCTCCATTTACACCTTCATGTCATCGAGGCAGACAAACTTCGTTAGTAATTTATAATCGCTTCGCTTTATACACGTGGATGCTTTCAATTTTACATGCTGAAATTTCAATTACAAGGCAGAAGCGACCTTCGGCCGTCATATATACAAAATAATGCTAAAATTTTAACTCAGATGATTTTATCAAAATTTCCTTATGGTGTATTTCTATCTAAAATTTCATCCTTACTTTGATCTTTTGAATATCTTAAAGTGGTGTTTCGCAAAAATATAATTTTTATAAAATGTTCTCAACGTTAATAGATTAATTCAGTATATGTTTTCTACGCTTGCTTTATAAAACTAAATGGTTTTATTTTTTACATCGAGATATAGGTCTGTATTGAATTTATTATTGTCTATTGCCTACAACAAAGGATAAAACTTATCATTCGCTTTTAAATATCAACCTAGATTTGTCAACTTATATTTACGTAAACCTTAACGTAAATATTTTGTTCTAAGCATATAAATTTATTTTTGGTGTTAAATATATATCGCTAAATATTAAATTTATAATAAACCAAACATTTTTGTTTTAACACGATTAAAATTTAGAATATAGTAAAGATATGCCTATACTTAATGCACATGTACATGTCAGGTATGTTTACGTCATTGAACTATTTTGACAGATTTAAACCACAAATCTATAGAGATCTTAAGATCGGAGTTCCTACTTAACCCATTGATAATTTGTTACTGGACGTGTCTTATTAGAATTTAGAATATTTTCTTATTAATAAATCTTTAAATATATGTAAGACATATTGTATATTCGTGCTTTGACTCGAATTGTTGTATTATACATAAATCACAAATAATTATCGACGGGTTAAATAGAGAATTTAAATTTGATTTTTTGGTTGTAAATTAAAAATATCTGTTAAAACTAAATCAGCTTTTAAGAAGCTTCTCTGCTTAGAAGGTTTTTTATATAACTTTATTAGTGGTTTAGTAACATCTTATGTTATAATGTTTATCACGATATATATTAAAAGTTGTGAATTGAAGTACTTATTCAGATGTTTCGCAGTAAATTGTAACTTTCTATAGATTACGTCTGTAGTCGTACATTAGTGCTAAACAACCAGGCTCAGCGATTCTCTTATTTATATATCCAGAATACTCATTGTATGTTAGACGTGCAATGTCATTTGTTTCTTACTACTTTTATCAACGCACAACTGTATAAAATATTTAGACAATGATTACACTTCATGATATTAAATCAAACGCACTGTTTATTTTATTTGGATAATAAAATATTTTATTATTTCTGTGCACTCTACCATTTTTTGACAAAAAACGAACATACATTCGTATTGATAATATTTTTATGTATAAAAATACATATTCATTGAATGTCTAATAAAAATAATAAAAAGCATAATATTCAGTGTTTTAGCAGTACAAAGACAATAAAGATTCAATACAATATTGACAATCCAACATTCTACTTCAGCTATTGAAATGCATGAATCCGGTTTATATAGGATAATATAAGTCGAGTTTTAAAGCGACTGCGTAATCTTAAATTATTTAAATGTATTAAATAAAGAAAAGGCAACGAGAAGCAACAACTTTCTTAAGACATAAACAAATTGAATCAATCGTTTAAAATTTGTGGAAAACGTGTTCAAGTAGCAAGCCGTGCTGGCTCATAATAAGATGGTTTTGTCATAGCGGCCTTCGAAAAATCGCCCTATTTTTGTTATCTAATCATTACGCTCTACCTGTTTCACCATTGAGAGTATTCGAGACCTTTGTAATATTTTTCACTACATATTTTGTTCGAATTTTTATTGTTAAGTTAACATATATACAAATACTAAATATTTGTGCTAAAAAATCATAGAAAAATATGAATCCCCCCATTTGATATAAAACAGGAGTAATTAAGAATCTATTTTTAGATAATATTAAATATTTCGATGAACCGATAGAGATTTCAATTTCCTTTAGTCACGTGCACGGGGATATCAGATCAAGCGGTTGGCTCAGTCGGTAATGAGCGGGCGGATGGCAATTTTGCTAGATGGGCTTTTGGTTACCTACTCGAGTTTGTTTTTACATCGACGCTTTTTTAATATGGATCTACTAAAATGGGTTATAAAAAATTCATCATGTACATAACACCGTAAAAAGCCCTTTCAATTTGTGGACTTTACTGTTTATTAATGCGAAAATATTTACGTGCCTAACAACTTTATTTGAAAGGATTGTGTTTACTAAAATATATACTCATATAATACTAAAATATATATTACTTGGAATACGAACGTATGTTTTATTTTGTCGTATTTATTTTAAAATTTATTTGATTTATTCCGTTTCACAATATTTAATCTTATTTTGAAACAATGAAAAGTTTTTGATAAATATCTTCCATTGTATGTCTAGGTTGGCAAACCTTATAGGTTAAATACGCAGGTATCTCCATAAAATCGAAAACCAAAAAGCCAATAGACTATTTATTACTATCAACATTACTAAAATGATTTTAACTAGTATATTGCAATAAAATAATATTTGATTTATGTTAGCATAATTTATTGCGCGGCGCATCGCGGCATCTCCCGAGAATAGAGTTAACCTGTTTAAACATGCATCAAACATTATTTTATTCAGAGGTCGAGTATATTGAAGTTTTCTTCATAGTAAAATAATAATATAATCTTATAAACCTTCAATTTACTTCCCTATAATATTGTGTCAAAAACATATTATGGTGAAATTTGTTTTAATATTATAAATTATTTCAAGTTAAAGTTTAAGCTCTAAATGATAGATAGAGAAGAACCTAATGTAGTAGGACACTCAGCGTTTCGCCCTTATTATTGACATTGCGTATTGAGTGACAGAAGGCACGGTTTGTCTTACCAGAGTGAAAATAAGGAAACTAATTGATTTAAAACAATTATTCCTAGCAGCGTAAATAACGTTCCTACCATAACAAATATTTATTTAAAAATATTTAAGGTTTAAAATATTTTAAACTTATTAAGCAAAGGAATTACAAAATTAATAGAATTATATGATGAATGTATTATTATATATCATTAATTGATAACTGTGATACAGTTTATATTTTTTTTAGTATTTTACATTTTATATTGCATGTATGTACATACAAATGTGTTGGAAAACATATTATAGTCGTCTACATTTGCACTACATTAACCAAAGTAGGCGAGCGGTGAATAGAAATTGAATTTGAAAGTTTTATGAAATTGTTTTTTAAAATACTCTACTTGTGAATAAAAAAATAAAACGTATATTGTGATATGTCACAATTTATGAATAATCTAATATCATATCTATTTTATAAAATTTTGAGGCCTCCGTGGCGTAACGCATTGTGGAATTGCGCAATCGATGCTTGTGGGTTCGATTTTCACCTGCGAAAAAGATTACAAATGTACCTTATCTTCATTTCCCAACTCTAGAAAGGCTAAGTGTGGCATTGGATTCTACTACGCATACAGTAGAGACCCCTTGATGCAACGTCCTTTTTGTCTTTCCTACAATCTGTAAAGGAAGAAGTATAGCATAATGCTATACATATGCTATACTTCTATATTTATTCTCAATATGCAACATAAAATAATCTTTATTTATATAACTAATACCTACAAAAATACCAATGTATACATAATATGTAATTTCAGTAATTATTCACTATTACTTAAAATGTTTAATATTACTCAACAAATTATATAGCAACAAATTATACTTACGAGACTTAAGTATTTACACTCGAAGTAACAAGTTGAGTTATAAAATCAACACAGCGGATGTTTTTGGCAAGTGAAACAAAGCACAAAATAAGAATTTAGGGAAATGATCCCTGAGCCCTGTTCGCGGAGCGTTACGTTGCGGAAACGCTACGACACGTTAAGGAAATTGCTCTGCATAATATATTTTTATTTATAAACTCTCGTGCCATACATCTTTGTAGTAACTTTCTTAAAGTCTTAATATATTATTATAGATACATAGATATATTATTGAACGGCATTGTGTAGTAGTTGATATATCACTAACTAAGCGCTATAAATTTAGATCAATTTGGTTATAAAATTAAGTAGTTCTCTCCTCCAAAGAAATATGGGGAACAAAGTTACCTGTCAAACTTAAAATGAACTTGTTGATATATTAAAAGTTATCGTAGATAGGTGAGAATCATTGAAAACTGTGTACAATTAAAATATATAAAGAGTTTACTCAACGCAATTCAAAACGTAATTCCTGGCAATTAGAGATTTAATTAAACTGTCACGAAATTATGTTTACTAACACACAAAGATGCCGCCCTAGCGCCGAGTGGCCCTATTAATTTTCAGAAAACGTGCCGTGATTAAAACTCACTGTTGTCTAAATAATTATTTTGTCTAAGTTACTCTTCAATTTAGAAACAAATTGCTTAATGTAAAGTGATTTGTGTAACCCTTTCATTGTTAGATTATATTGATCTAATATCTCTCATTTCATTTAATAGTAACTGTCAAATTTCGTTAAGAAAAAAAATAAACACGTTTTTAAAATAATCTTGGAACTGTAAAAATTTTATAATAATAATACAGGTACAGTAATTTGACATTATATTTTAAAGAAATAACAGATTTATTATTATTTATGTTGTTCTAAATGAAAACATGTTATTTAATTCTCAAGATTAAATTTTATTCCTTCAATATATTTCTTAAAATTATATAAATAACATAATAATAATTTAGATATGTGTATTTATATTTTTGTATTTTGATATATTTGTGGTTATTTGAACCACAGTCGACATTGCCAAGAAATTTGTTAAATTCTATTTTGGATATGTATAGACGACTGCGAAACCTCAAAGGTTCCCTTTGCTTTTTGATTATTTTCAAACGTTCAGAACAACAAGTTTTAAAATGAAATATTTTAAATATTTTTTTTCAGATTCGTTATAGAATACAGCACATTTAGGAACGTTTAATTTTGGTGAAATGTTACTCTAAAAACTCATTATCCCCTAACCGACCGAGCCATCTTATTAATCTTCGGCTTGGAAATTGAAAATCTTGAATATTATAAATCAATTAACACGTTCTCTTCCTGCCATTCTACCTAATTGATACTAATCAAAGTTACATTACAGAAAAAAATTCAAAATAAATTGCTTTTCACAGAAAATTGCAAAAAAATGAATTCATTTATTCAAAGTGAACACATTTACGTAACAATTACGTCATGTTATGTCATAATTTACTTAAGACTGATATCACATATAAGTCATATATGATTTACTATTTCACACTTATTTACGTAAGACGTTTACCTAATGCATATGATATAGCTATGACATGCAGTTGACTTCATTACGACCTACGTGAACTTGATATAACAACGATATCGAAGTTTCACAAATGGCTTACGTACACATGACTTAAAAATAACACTCTTATGCTAACTAATGTCCAGCTGATATATTAATGACATCAATTATTTTATGACATTAGTTATTATGTCAGAAAATAATCGTCAATTATTTCCCAGTTGCCTTAGGTATATGTGACTTAGTTTTTGACTCCATTATGAACTAAAGTAAGTCAATCTGACATTGTAATGACGTCATTTTTTTACAAGTCACTGACTTTTTAAAACTTCGATTATACTCGAATGTGACTTAACTGACATCAATCTGACATAACAATGATTTTAAATTTATGTAAAACCGTTATTCTAAGGCGCTCAAGCTGCTCAGAGAGCGAAAACGTCCTATGCTCTGCTAATAAGTAGCGGAGTGAACGATCATCGCAGGCTATCGGCCAAAGTCGTGCCCGTCTCCTCATCGCGGCTGACACGATTTCACACGTTGTGTGAATCTCGACAAGAGCTTACTATAGAAATAATCCTATGAAGTAAGGTCTTGACAAAATTTCAAATTGAGCTATAGTCACTGTGCGGGAGAAAATTTTTCCAGTGCGATTCTGAAATCACTTATAAATGATTAGTGCCATCTCTTGAGAGTTTTATTAAAATGATATATGGATTTACACTGCGATCAAAAAGTTAATCTTTTCATCACAACAGCGTTTCTAGTTCAGGTTTGTAGATTATAAATAAAAGGATTCATAATCAAATCCGTCTGAAATAAATAATTTCAGTCAAATAAAAAGAATTTATTACTCTTATAATTGTATGATTTACATATACGATAATTACATAAAGTTGTGACTTTAATGTGTCGTCACAATGTGATTAAAATATTAAGTCACGTTTAGGTCATAAACATGATCAACATATCAATGTCAAATTTAAATGTCGGCATGATTTAAAAGTAAGTGAAGTCTCAAATTGAGTCATCGTTAGGTCAAAAAATTATGATCTTTATACGTTATATTGATGACATGTGTTCACTGGATTCACATCAAATTCAATGAAATATTCCTTTTATAAAATATTATAAATATATTTAAAATCAGGAGAAATAATTAAAAAATGTTTAAATTTTGCAAAAGAAAAGAAATCTCGATAACTTTCTAAGTGACAGCAACCCTGTCTATATGCATCTTGGATCTATATATTAATACGCAAAGGAAACAACCTTTTAAGATAACTATCCACTTTTTAAGAAAATTATATAAATGTAGAATCATGTCATTTGGTACAGTCAAGTCATATAGAAAAAAATATGATTCTAATTATGCATTAGAAATATATTTATCTTATAAAAAAATATTATATGCCAAAATAATACAGTTCAACATATCCCTTGCTAAGGCTACGCATATTTTATTCGACCTCGCCTAACTGATAAATACAAAGAAACTTAACAGTCATAATAACTACCGTTATCGAATACTGTTAATATTACTACCGTAATCTAATGACCTTAATTTTATTATACTAACTTAGCAAAATTCTCAAAATAGGTATTATCGTTTGTGAACGTAATATAAATCAAATATTTCCAAAAAAATTTAGTCTCAACAAGTTAATTTTAGTCTCAACAATTAACTAACTTTGAACAACTCATACTTCTATATACATTTCAAAGTGAAAACGTGTTCGACAAAATGAACGAAACAAAATTTTCATTGCAATGAAATAAAAAAAACTCGGCGTTGATTCAAAAGTTCCTGAATACAGATACCTTAATCTCTTTTGTCTCTTTGTGATTAAAATTATAACCTGGTGAGACCAAAAAGCTTCAAACAAGACCTTCAACTTATGCACGGTAGCTCGTGAACAGGTTTGAAGGCACAAAATAAACAAACTCGGCGCAGGTTAATGTAAAAACTTCTAACAGCAACGGTGTATTGCTCGCTACCAAAACATCAAGGATCAAGTACGTTCCGACATTGTTCAGCCCAAAGCGTTTCTGTTCACTTCTCTGTTTCACTTTGTGTACTTCATATGCAATAAATAAAGATTGCTTTATATCATTTTATGTTTTTGCTTCTTAAAATATTGCATGACACTGACTCCATTTTTCTACACTAAACACAAATTCTCAAGCTATGACGTAGAGAAACACTTATAATGGTACGCCATTATAAGTGTCTTTGCTTGTTTGCTAATCAAATAATTCGCCTATAATAATAATGTCCACCTAATGTACAAATACTTTTATAAAAAAAAATACCTGTTCAAGCTAATTTTAAAGGTATAAAAATATCTATATTTCATCACCATTATTGAATATAATATATATTAATACATAATAAAGCTCTCATTAGCTGTAATTTTTATCCTGTTCTGGGTATCTTAAGAGGGCTTCTTTTTCTGCTTTGCTAATAAGTTCTGTTTTCAAAGCTCTTTTACTTTGTACGTATTCATTTCTGTAAAATGAATATGCAAGACATTCAGTATTGTCTTTTGGAGAGCGGCCAACAGTTCGCGACTCGGTGATATTTTTTAAATTCAATTTCGGTGAAGCCACAGGGCTCTATACAGTCGGCTTAATGTGCACCTGGTGAACGTTTAAATGAGATACGGTTCAACTACCTTCATATTTATATTTCTATGAGTATCAAAGTTAATCGTTTGCATTACATTTTTATAAATAGCTTTGTATTAAAATAAATATTTATATTTAGAAAATTAGAAAGCTTATTTTGCTTACGAGAAAGATTTACCGAAAGATGTTACGCGAAGCATTTTTGTCGCTAAAATAAGTTGCTTGCTTTGCACTATTTACCTTATAAAATTGCGGCAGCCAGAGCTCGAGTGTGGCACGAGAAATACATAAAAATGATAATTACTCTCGTTTGTCTTACATATTTAAATTTATTTGAATATAAAATAAAAATAAATATTCCAAGTTAGTTTTTTAAGGATACATGAATATGTATTTCAAAGGATAACAAAAACAAAGATATTCTACTAAAGTAATAAAAAAATCTCTTTCTTCCGAGTAATCGAACCTCCATATATACATATTATTAAGCGCTTTCGAATTGTGGCTTAAATTTCTTGACCATATTACATTGTGATATAATTCTAATAATATATTTTACTGTGAGCCCATCGCGATGCAGTGCGTCTAGCCTATACGATTATTCCAGGTGCAGATCAAAATTAATCAAAAAATATTTTGATTTATTTGATCTTAAACTTATAAGTCTTGAAATGTCTTAGCACTAGAATCTTTCTGTCTTAACTCTACTGTATGCAGGAGCGTCACCCATTGACGCATCGGTGAAAATGTGTATAATAAAATTTATATACATAGGATTATTGTGAAAACTGTGAGATGCTGAGGTCGTCGCATCGTGAAAGCCACGTTAATTACGACTATTCTCGCAGGTCTAGTTGAAAAATAAACTATCTAGACTGGCTTTTATTACATAGTTTAATGTACTTTAATCCGCAGCAGGTAAAGGAGTTTATGAAAGTTCCGTTGTTCTCGTAACTACGGTCCTATCCTTCACACCCTTTCAGGATTCATGATATTTTTAAATGAAATATATAAATAATATTTTTTTTCAAGTTTAGTTGCACGTTAATTAATTTAAAATTTGCATATTAAGTAAAATTATTAACTTCCATTTAGAACAGAGAGCCCTGACACTTGATTTTCTCTTACTGTTCTGTTATGCACATGACTGAGTGATTCTGTATATATTTAATTATTAAGTAAACCTCTCGTTTTAAACAGCATCATAATATTTAATTCAAAGACTTATTTAACGCATTCATATAATACTTTTGAAATATAACTCACATATTAATAAATAAAACTTAAAAAAAAATTATATAAGTGTAATATATTAATATACAGCCTAATATATTATATAGCTTTAAATTTTAATATCAGAAGCCATAATTTTAAATAAATATTTCAGTCTAGATTTATTGCTACAATATTAATAACTTAGTATTTATCACCAACCCTGGAGAAAGATTGGTGATTTTTCTCTTTTTAGGAAATGAGTATAAAAATAATATAAAAAATAGGTACATATTACCTATTAGCATATTGACGCAAATATAGAAATTCAATTAAAGGACCCTTTGTTTATTTTGTATACATTTTCTGCGAAAATTTCAAATTGGATATTGAATCCTGTGGGAATGTTATATTTAAAGCATTTGACACAGTAAATTTCTAAGCCTATATTAAGGGAACTTCGTTGGCAAAGATTGGCAGATATATTTATGATCAGCCTAAACTGCTAATGGTAGAAACTTAAGTTTTAGAAATTACTTTGATATTCGTTACAAAGCATCTTTCTATTAAAAAAACATAAAAGGTTGATTTCGGTATAGGTTCTAGTTTTCTATATAACACTATATAATAATTCCAGCGAACAATCAGCTAATGAAAGGTTAGTATAAAATCATTTTATATAACAGTGTTTATAGATTTGATCCATTTACTTCCATCAAATTATATTGTCATTGAAATCAGCGAAATGGTTTTTTATTGAAAGGTTTACATTCAATCTGGAGAAGCATTTTCTCCCTAACTTTCATACACCATTTATTCTGGGGTTCTGTTTGCGTTTCACTCGAATACCGAGCCCGTTCGTGTAGAAAGTTTATTTACCTGTCGCTTTATATGAACTCACTGATAACAGCTAATTTTCATATGAAAGTTTATTTGTTTTACTTGATTTTTTGTTTAGAATATAGAATTAAGAGGTTTTAAGCGAACCTATTTCAAGCGGATTCATCGCTTATAAATTTATATTGGTCTACCTGCGATCGCAATACCTGCATACGCGTAATCTGTTTAAAATAATTTCATTTAAAATAAGTAAAATTCGTTAATCACGTAAACACGAGATAAGAATAACGTCGTATATATTAACATAATAAAATAAAATATGTGTAATAATTACCTTAGGTATAACGAACTTAATAACGTAACAATGTTTAAATTAAGACAAAAGAGGAATGAACTAACAACAATCAAAGGATATTCCGAGAATCGTATTTCATTGATATGCTTAAACATCTCTTCGTAATTGTAAATGCTATTGTACGAAACTATCGAACTGCTTCACTGTACGGAATAATGTTCTTTATTACTAACGAAATAGTAGTCTATTATGCGAAGTAAAACAATCTTAAGGCTTTGCAATCGAACGGCGGCAATCTCTCGACCCTATCGAGACCACTTGATCGGGATCTTCATCTGAAATCACTTTGAGACAACAACATTACAACAATAGAGGAGTTTCAGGAATTTGCGAAATTTTATTTATAAGTGGCGAACTAAAAACCTATTTAATTTTTATAATAATTATTATATCTAAAATGTTAAATATTATCAATATTTATATTTTAGTGGCTCGTCATATTAATTGAAATGCAATGTATATTATTAAAAGAACCAGATAGAAAAAACACTGTGAATTAATAAAAGAAGAATTAATTATTTTTGAAAATATGACGTTAATATACGTCGGACAAATCAATAATAATTAATTAAACAATTCACTATAACTATGTCAAGGCATTATCGTTGTTTTTTATTTAAAACCAGATCAAATACTGTGAAGTTTTAATGATGTTCTTAATTTATTATACAAACATGAGACAAGCCTTCATCTCGTGCCATTATATTTAATTATTAATTTTCAGATATAATAATAAAGATGCATGAAATTTTTCTTCATATTTATACCTTTTATTTACCAATTGAATTCTTAATAACCTGACATTTTAATATTTACTATTTTTAAATTCCACACTTAGGATTAGAAAACATTTTTGAAAAAACGTATAAAAATTTGAAAGCAGCGGGATTCGAACCCGCGCCTCTTGTAACAAAACGTATAAAAATTTCGACGCAGCTGGTAGTAGAACGCATCGCTTAGCAGTCAGAGAGCTTGGACGGTATCCAAGAGGCGCGGGTTCGAATCCCGCTGCAGTCAAATTTTTATACGTTTTTTTCAAAAATGTAACCTGACATTTTTATTGAAGCAATTATACTGCCATTTTTATATCTTTACGTTGTATTCACCTATCCCTTAAACTGGAAGCAAAATTAAATGTCAATCAAATGCCACGAGATCTTTTGTTTGCGGAGTGCTACAAAATGGAATTTTGGAATTACATCTTCCGTATTAAAATTTATGTAACCGTTACCTATCTTATCTAGTAACTCGTAATGACTTATTATAAATATTTAAAATGAATATTATAAAATAAAAGCTTTCCTTTTCAATTTTCATATGCATGAATAACAATTTAAAATGTTATATTGATAAAACAAAATAGATAATATTTTCAATCTACAAAACAGTGTAATGACTCTTGGGAATGAATTCCAAGCAACGTTTACTTAGGATCTAAAGTTCTCGAAGCATAAATCCCTTGCTCCAATTATTTGTTCTCTACCCTCAGATGTCAAATAGTAACTCGCAATAAAGTGTAAAGGACCATACAACAAAAACAGACAAAAATAAAATTCAGAACTTAATCCGACTAGAACTTTGTAAGTTCACACAAAAGGATTTTTGCTAACAATTTGTACACACCGAAAATTTATGCAATTTTATTTTTCAGAATATTATTCTGATTGTCCCATAATAACTCCCTTATTCTGATTCTCCCTTGATAACGACTCTCAGTCAATTGATAAGATTGCAAATTTAATCTACAATCGAAAGTAATCGAAAGTAATAAATCCTTACTAAATAAAAACTCAAGGAATAACACTAGGGTACCATTTAAATTTTACTGAGTTCATTGGGAACATCTGATTTTTTTTAAGTATCGGTAAATAATAATAAGTAATTCCTTTTCTTTCAGTATTCTAAGCTAGGCTTGTATTTTTATTTTTAGTTTTTTAATTTCGTGTATTTTAGTAGTTTTTTTTCTATTCGAGATTTTGTTTTTATTTTTATAATTTTTTTGTATTTAATTTCAGTGTAATCGTTTTTTCCTTTATTTTAATCGATTTTTCATTACTTCAAAAATAATTTATCCATTAACATGTTTATTTACGCAAAATTAAAAGCAGTTTTCTCTAGACTATTATGTTTATTTACTATTATTGGAAAATGGTCGATGTTACTGTCATGTATGATAGAACTTAATCAAAACTTCAATTAAATTTCCATACTACATTTCGTCATACAGCCTCGCTGGGTATACTGCACAAATGTGTGTTTATTGCCTACCTATATCGTTTATATTCTACTGCGTACAAAACAATATATTTTTCATTAATAAAGCTTTATGTATTGACTAACAAAACAACATTCTCTCATGAAACTATGAAGGCATTAGATGCTACACATTACTTATATTTGTGAGAGCTATTACTATTCCATTTGTTGCTGTACAACTGTAGCTTGTAATAAAATAAGAAACTTGGCAGGTGATCAAGAATAAGCACAATACACACAATCTCTTCACGCTCTAATGATGTTAGCTCAGACACTTAACGTTTCGAGAGGCCTACTAAGAAGCGCCAATCGTTGATAGTGGTATTACGAATTGAATCACCTATCATTTACTTCTAGTATAGTGAAAATCACAGCAAAAATACTGAGATTTAAGCAAAATACAGGTAAGCGGGAGTTAAATACAATTTATATAAGGTACCCTCTGACGCTGTACTGGTTTAAGTGCAAACACTCGCTGTGACGAGTGGTTTACTTAGGACTCTCGATCGAAGAACAGACAACGGATTACGGACTGAGCCACCTAACGTTACACTAGATACATATTTTCACTTTATATTTTCCTATGTAGCCCTAAAAATATTAATGCAAATCTTTTTTCTCATCCTCCTTCAACATGCAAATAAAGATTATACAAAAATATTCTTGTTTATATTATGTAAAAGATTTTTAGTATAGTAACCCGATATTTTTTATAATAGGTACATATTTTCATTTTTTTTAGTTACGTATTAAAATCATTCTTTTAACATAAGTGACGCTGAGCTCCGCCAATTATCTAGGGAAAATCTCGAACAAAATCAGTTAGTGATGAACGGAGAACGAAGCCGTAGGAAGAACATATGCGTTTTAATATTTTCATTTTTTCTTCAATAACCTTTATTGACTACTTCCAATAAGAGTTCTCCTAGACGAACTGTGTACAATTTTTAATATAATTTCTGACCGCGGTACAGACAACGAATATTTTACTTACTAATTGGTTTGTAAATTATCGTTTTTGTGGCTTCCCACTCTAGATATTATAATTAATGAAATTTTGCTATTGTTGGAAACGAGATACTTATGCCAGTACGATGTTTTACTTTTGTATTTTTACTAACGAGTCCAATTTATGATTCAATTTTTAAAATATTTTAAAATTACGAGCTTGGAGGAACAAAATAAAAAAGTAAAATATATCACAGATATTACTAATAAAATATGTTATATGTATTACGATTTTTGCTGTCTAGACCGGATTGTTGCGAGTTTTAACGTTATTGAGATGAATGTACGATGTTCACATTATGAATTTAAACCTTTTCTGGCAAAGTTAAAACGAAGAACCACTTTACACATTACACACACACACACACACACATATATATATATATATATATATATATATATATATATATATATATATATTTAATTGTCATACATAAGAAAAGCTAATAATTTCTCCGATGTTCGCGATTTATACAATTTTTAAATGAAAATGTTTTAAATATTTTAAAATATCTTAAATTTTATATTCAAAAATATATTAATTTAATTAAAAATAATTAAAGCTGCTAAAATATAATAATAGTATTTTATATGTGTAATTGCGCATTTAACAGAAACTATTTTATTCTTTTTTTATTATTTAAATTGTCTAAAAATTTTATTTTATATATTTTCTTTCGTTACAGATAAGCTCATCAGCAGGCATTTAAAAGAGTGTCAACCAGTCAAAGTGAATCAGGTATTTATTTTATTATTGTACTTTATTTTATGTTTAAAATAATTAATTATGACTGCAACGATAATATATCTGTATACGTGATAATATATCTGTATAAGTATAATCTGTATAAGTAGTAATATTTATATCAAATTTTTAAATCAAAAGCTTAAGTTTAAATATTAAAATCTTACGTATTGAGGGTTGAGATGTAGGGGGCCTAAGCCTTGTTCGTAGTGACCCCTGTCAGCCTTACACAACTGTAGCAGTTGTGTAAGGCTGCAGCATTCTATTCACCACGAGCATCAGGGCGCACAATATTAGGACGTTCTCCCGAGGCGACGCGCACCAGTGCATCTCCGGTGGTGTAAAGTGGAGCCAAAGCGTTGGGGACCGCTGCCCAACATGTCATGAGACGGCGGGAGGTGGAGGAGAAAGCTACAAATAGCTACTTGGAATGTAAGAGGAGGAATACGGCAGAACATGAATAAGCTTTTAGATGTGATGGATGAGAGAGATCTGTACGTTATCTATATGACTGAGACCAAAATAAAGGGCGATAGCACAACCGATTTGCTGGGCAAGTGAGTCGCCTTCTGGGCTAGAGTTACAAAAGGTGAAAGAGGGTATCATTGTATAGGTGTGTTATTGTCTTCTCGATTATTGAGTGCAACGGTATTATACAAGACAATTAACCCGAGGGTGCTCGCTTTAAACTAGGGATAAAAAGAATATTCTTGTTAGCGACGTATACGCCAGTATCCTCAGCTCTATTAAGTTAACAAGAGAAGTTCTAGGAGACTATAAGAGAAGTTCTAGGTAATGTAAGAGAGAATAAATAACTAAAAGTATGTGGTCATTTGAATGGATGGGTCGATACCACAAGAGATGGTTACGAACGTGTGCTAGACAAGTATGACGAAAGAGTAAATGAGGCCGGTAAGCTTATATTGAAGTTATCTGAAGAGAAGGGTTTGTTTGTGGCAAACAAAATACGTGTTTACCCACAAACAAATTCACATATATACACGCGGAACTGAATAGAAGAGAAAAGCATGATTGATCTATTTCTAATGGATCAGCGTATTCGCAACCAAGTTATGAGCAGGCGTATGATAAGGGGCGCCGACTTGGGAACAGACCATTATCTAGTGGTTTCTAAAATAAGGGGTCAGTTTGCAGGTTAACGCAGCCGCGCTAGGTGTCCAGGCTTAGAGGAATATAAAGAAAGGGTTTTCAAAAAGCTAGACAGCTGTTAAATAGGAAATGAAAGTGTTAAAGTATGTTGGCAGGATCTTCGGAATTGTATGATCGAAGCTGTAACAAAGGTGTGTGGTGTCGGGAAAAGAGGCTTTAATATAATTCGTGATGAATTGTGGGATGATGAAGTGAAAGATGCGATAGAAAGAAAGAAGAAAGCATGGCAGGACTATAAAGAGTATGAGAGAGATTAAGAAGAAAGAATATAAGTTGCTAAAGCACCTAACGAATGCACTAATAAAGATGAAGCGTAAAAAGCCAGAGCATGAAAAAGATGAAAAATTGACAAACAATTTCCAGGAAAACACGAAGCTTTTCTGGCAAAAATTTAGTGATTCTCGGCCTTGCTCGTCAACCTGTAGAATAAATGGGGTGCTTTCTGAGAACGGTGAAATATTTACAAAAAGAACACACGTTTAACAACGATGGGTTTCTTCAAGGAGATAAATGAATGTGATGATGCCTCTGTCTCAAGCGACAGCAATATGCTGAGTCTTGATGTAGCAGACGGCGAAATTAGTATAAAAGACGTAGAGAATGCGATACGATGTCTGAAATGTTATAAGCCAGCGGGAGCAGATAGAGTTACTGCAGAGATGAACAAATATGGTGGGCCACGCTATCAGTTTGATTAGCTTGGGCAGTAAAATAAGGTTAAAATCGCAGGGAGAAGAATGCAAGAGAGTCCCGAAAGGCTTTTATGGGAGGCCCGATGGGAGGGATTAGATCTGGAAGATGGATCATGGATGCATGGATCTATTTTTTGGCTGTTATGGGAGACATTACCCCGGTACAACGTTGTTAAGGGAGTGACTACCCCGGTACAAATGGACCCTTGTTGCAGGCTGTAAAATCTCTTTATCGAGATCACTCAGCCTGTGTACGAGTAGGAGCTGGCATGTCGCCTCAGTTTGATATTCAATTGGGTGTCGAACAGGGCTGCGCCATGTCAGCTTGGGTGTTCAATTTGTATTTGGATAGCTGTCTCCAAGGAGTGAAAGATAGTGTCATAGGAGTGAAAGTTGGTAATTTAACAGTAAACTGTCTGTTCTACGCAGATGATGCAGTGCTAATTGCATCACCAGAATGCGAGTTACAGGCATTAGTCACCACTCTGAAAGAAGGGTGTGAAAGTAATGGTTTAAGCCTGAATTCTAGTAAAACTAAGATTCTAGTATTTGAAAGAGATGAAGAAAGAACGGAATGTAAGATTAGGGTAGATAGAAAGATATTAGAACAAGTAAATGAGGTTGTATATCTGGGAATCTACGAAACTTATATTAGTAGAGATGGAAGATACGAAATGGATGTGGAAAGGCGTATTATTGCTGGTAATAGGGTTTAACGGAGTTCTTGCTGCATTGATTCGACGAAAAAACGTCAGTGTACCTGCACGTCTTGCCGTTCACAATGCAGTACTAATTGTTATACGGCAGTGAAACGTGGGTATGTCAAAAGAAGAATGAAAGAAAGATGAAGATGCAGTAGAGATGCTATCTCTTTGTCGGATATGTGGAATTTATTTATTTATTTATCAACAGCGTATACAGATTATATTTGTACAGTTTTTTAAATTTCATGAAGACTATGGCCACAAAGATTACAATATAAAGTGCTTAATATAATATATTTAACAAAGTGGATAACAAAAAGAAAGTAGGTCTAAACAAAATTGTTGACGCTTGAGACAAGAGAATATTCACAAGTGTATGGATATTTGTATATGTGCTTGTGCGTGTGTGTATGAGTGTGAGTGTGTGTGTGTGTTGTGTGTGTATATGCGTGTGGATGTGTGTGCGTGTTTACTTTTGGCGGTAAGATAGTATTATTTGATTCCTCAATTGTTTTTTGGATAAGTGAAACAGGTCTAAATGAGAAAATAATTTGTTGTATGTTTAACTCTATAAGTAACGTCTAACAGACGTACACTTATAGAGCTTTTTGCATAATTTGTGTTACATTTAGGAACAACTAGTAGATAGGGGTTTCGCGATCTAAAAGAGGAGGCATTTAGAGAAAATGCTGACACCAAACTGGGGCAATCCATCGTACCAGTTAAAATTGCTTGTAGTAATAGCATATCCTTTTGATTTCGTCTTTGTTCTAACGAATCTAGTTTATAATAAATACAGGCTTCTTCATAACTGTCAAATTTTTTAAAATCTTTGTACGCTAAGTATTTGAGAAATTTATATTGAATAGATTCGAGTCTCTGAGTATGCTTTTTATATAGAGGTGACCATATACTACTTGCATATTCCAAGATACTTCGAACGTATGCAAAGTAGAGTATTTTTATGCAATCAACATTATTAAATGATTGCGTTGCTCGCCTTATAAAACCAAGTTGTTTATAGGCCCTATTTGCAACTGCGTCAATGTGTTCAATCATTGAAACTTTAGTGTCTATTTTAATGCCTAGATATGTAACGGTGGATTTTTTAGCAATGGTCGTGTCATTGATTTTATAGTCAAAATTAATTTTTGTTTTTTTACGAGTCAGAGTTATATGATGACATTTCTTAACGTTTACTGTAATTCTGTTCTTCGCGTAGTATTTTGTCAGGGCATTTAAATCATCTTGTAATTTAAGGCAATCCTCGAATGATCTTATTTTAAAGTAAACTTTTTTATCGTCAGCGAACATCAAATAGTGTAAATGTTTGAAACAAATGCCGATGTCAAAAAGATATGCATTGTATAGAAGGGGCCCCAAAATGGACCCTTGAGGTACCCCTGATGATATGAATACAAAATCGCTTCTAGCACTGCCTGTTACTACTGCCTGCATACGATTTTTTATATAAGATGTCAACCATCGAAGCAAGTTTCCATTTATCCCAAGAGTATTAAGTTTATGAAGTAAAATCACGTGATCTACGCGGTCCAACGCTCAAATCTGTGTAGATGACATCTACTTGGCATCTTTCATTCATGCTTTGCAGTATAAAGTCTGTGAAGATGGCCAAATTGGAGACCGTTGAGCGATTCTTCATGAATCCGTGTTGTTCGTAGGGAATGAACCTTGTAATAATGGGGCATATTTGTCTGTAAACCACTTTTTCAAACAGCTTGCTCATTGCATTCAGGACAGAAATCGGTCGGTAATTTTCAATTTTTGTTTTAGAACCACTTTTGTGGTTTGGTACTATAAGAGCTTCTTTCCATACGTCGGGAAAAGTACAAAACACATTAACGGAAAGGTTAAAAATAATTGAAAGTGGTTTAGCTAGATTTTTAGCACACTTGATTAGAAAGAATGGGGAAATGCCGTCACTACCTGGCCCTTTATGAGTCCTAAGCGTTTTGAGCAAATTGTAAACTTCTTTTTCTTCGATAATGATTTTTCTAATGGATCCATTCTGAGATATGCTAGGTTGATTTGTTACGTCGTAATTCTTAGCAGGTTTTATAAAAACACTCTCGAAATACTCACTGAATCCTCTACACATCGAAGGTTCATCTGTGTATATAGTATCTCCCAGAGTAAGTTTTGTAGGGTATTCGTTTTCGTTGCTTCTCAATGATTTTGTAAATGAAAAAAGTTATTTAGGGTCCTTGCGTATGAAGGTTTGCATACGTTGAGTGTATGAAGCATAGCATCTACTCTGGAGATGTTTTTGTCTCGTCCTTAATATAGCAAACTCATCGTAATCTCGAGGGTTTTTCCCCACTTTCCATAGTTTGTGCTTTTGTATCTTTTCTTTTACTACATAGATTAATGGTTTGGAGTACCACACTGGAAAGTTATTCTTGAATTTCGTTTCTATTGGAACGAAATTCTTGATAGCGTCTCTTAAAATTGCGTAGAACGTGTCGATAACTCCGACCATTGAGTCTGCTTTTAACATGTCAAACCAATCAATCCTAGATAGGTATTCATTTATTTTTGCATAATCCCCTATGAAAAAATTAGGTTTTATGATAGGTTTTTTGCGCAAGTTACAAATCTGCAGATTGGCGAGGTTAAATTGAAGACATGGATGATACACGTCCTCTAAGACAAGAGTTAGTTTAGCTGACCGTATATCTAGCGAGGAGATACGCAGAAAGGCAGGAATAAACACGAATGTCATAGTAAGAATGAAAAAAAAACGTGCTAAGGTGATTTGTGAACGTTGAGAGAATGAGTGATGAAAGAATAGTAAGAAGGATTTATGAAGCAAAGGTGAGTAGTACTAAAGGTCAGGGGAGACCTTGATTGACCTTCGAAAACACAGTATTGAAAATGCTAGAGGAAAGTCAAGTAAAAAGCATGAGGACCCCCCGAAGGACATGTATGAAGAGGCTAATGACTGTGGACGAGGCGAAAGAGGTATGCACGGACCGTAGAGTTTGGCACTTCGTTGTATTACAAGGGATAAAGCGTGAAGCTATAAAAAAATAAGTTGAAATTTTAAAAAATATAGAAATAAAGATACAACGCCAGTAGAAGATTTGATTCCCAATAATATGTAAGAGGATGGTAGTCTAAAACCACATTTGAAGGAATAGTAGCTATTTATTGAATGTTAAGCCAAATATTTAAAAACGTATAAAAATCAGGGCAACTTTTGATTAACAGTTTTGAAGGAATACCTTCAAAACCTATAAGCAGATTGAGGATCTATTAATAAATATATCCTGAATGTGCTTAAACCGAATATTTTTTGTAAGTGAACGTAAATTAGAGGAAGTTACCACAATAAAATAGAGTGTACTGTCACGACGAAAAAATTAAGTAACAGTAACAAAAAAGAACTTATGTTTATAAAATAAATTTTAATACAATTTTAAACGCATTTTCTTTTTCGTAGATTAGAGATTTATTATATAAAATGTATCGTCACATAATTGTGAACAAAATCCATTAATCTTTCTGAACGTGGCCGTTATTTTTCCTTCATAATCACAGTAATGAAGCCAGCGTGTAACTTAATTATATCTGCTTCTGATATTTTTATATATTAATCACTAAAGCTACACAATTTTCTTAATTGTTTTACATAAACATCATACTATTTAGAAAGTACGTATATATATCTACTAGTATGTCAGATATATTTCTTTTCCACTTTAATAACTATTGTGTAAAATTATATTTTCTACGAACTGTGCCCTTCGTTAAGAATTTAATATGCCTAGATCTTTATTTTATAATATTGAAATAAAAGTATTTTAAGTTACTACTTATTACATGAACTATCTGCCAATTAAAGTCCCATTAAAATCGGTTTTACCAGGTCCAACTGATTCCAGACATTAGCGGGAACAAACAGACAGACAGAAAGACAGACAAAAATTATAAAAAATGTTGTCATATGTACAGTGTAAGCATATATGTACACTGTACATATGACAACAATGTTAATTGCCTTTAGTTAAATTGATTATTTTAACATTGACTCAATTTTATTTATTTGTATAGAGACACCCCAATTTTATTTATTTGTATAGATTACCCGCTGTATACGTTATATAATTAAGACATCTGTGACTATACATATTATCTCTGTTTAGACAAAAACCAAGAAACTATTACTCTGCAGCTATTGTATATATATACACTTGATTGATATAACATATTACTTTTTGTATAATTAACAATTAAGATATATTTCATATTTTTAAGAATATTTCCTTTTGTAAGTAATCAATACATAGATAGATATACCATATACCATATTTTTCCTTTACTCATTGTGGGACTGACAAACAACGCACATGTCAAAGTAGACGGCACAGCAGAGATAACTAAAATTTGCCATCTTCCTTGGGTACCATACTTATACCAAAAGAGGATTTTTACAATTACGCTAAAAGTCATATAACTTGCAAAAATGTGCGTATTACGTTTTATTTGTTTTTTTTTTTTCATTTAAATGAATAACATTTTATACATTTTTTAATTTTGTAATAAAATATCAAATAGAAAATACAACCCTAAATATAACATTTATAAATTGTTATTTTCATATAAAACAAATTCATTTAAAAAGTGAAACTACGCGACAGAAAGCAAAGGTTTCACTAATGAACATAAAGAAACTTTTTAATACATAAAACCCAAAATTATTTTAGTTATTAGTAAACGGCTTTAACTTATTTAAACTTATTTCTAGTAGGTAATTGAAACGCAAGTTTACGTAAATAGAATATTATTTTCTTTAAATATTAATATTATTTTTTGTAAACAGGAATTCGGCCGGTCGTCGCGCAGTGGGACAACGTCTCACTGTAAACACGATCAGGTAGTGGGCTTGGAAATGAAACTCGGGAGAGTGATTGTATTATATTTAGCAGATATTTATTTACTTTCATTTCTGCGATCTATTAACACAAAGCGTGGCGTTAAGTTCCGTCAATAATGTCTTAAATAATGTTTCAACTTTGAAGGAAAGCGAAGTACGAAATGTTTTGAACACACAGTCTTACACTAAAAACTTCCTTTATGCGCTATGCGGGATAAAAGCGTGAAGCTAAAAAAAATAAGTTAAGTATTGTAAAGTTACTACTTCTGAACTAATTAACCTCATTATACAAATTTTTATCACATAATTAGCGATGAGCACAAAACACCGTTCCGCCATTAAAATTTTGCATTGAGTCAATCGTAATTTAAATTTAGGTATATAATATAAACGTAATTTAGATTTAAGTAAATGTGCTTGGCGTATTAAAAACTATTATCTAAATATACATACAATTAGAAATGCATTAACCTAATACGATGAATAAAAATATTAATAGCACATGTGAAACAATGAAAAAATGTGGAATGTAAAATATTTTAACATATAACAAGGATTTTCGCGTATTCGCAGTCACGGTTTCAACGAGCCTGCATTAAACCGCAATGTTTAATTGGCGTTAAAATAACGATGTAACTGAGCTATAGTTTATTTGTTTAATATTTTTGATATATGATTAAAATTACATTAAGTGATTACGAAATCATACCTAAATCGTTATTTAAAAATGTTAAGTCCATTACATATATTATTTTAAATTAATGCTTACATTCAATGTCTAATTTAAAAATAATACAAAATAGATACATATTAATCGTATACAAATGAAAGGGCTACCTGGTGCTTTTAATTTAATTTACTTGCACCGTAGTACTCCAAGAAAAAAAAGAAAGAAAGAATCACATAAGACGTATCCATTTCCTTTTTGTATTAGCACCTATACAATTCTTTATTTAGCTTATCTATCCAAATTAAAACTATTGGAATGCATGTTTGCAATACAAAAATAACTACTTTTTACTGAATGCATTGTATTTGTTTACAGTATATATACTAAAACCACATTTTTACACATATATTGGTATTTGAAAATATATTGTTGAAAACTTGACGTTTCGAATACTTTACACTAGTCCGTGGTCACAGGTAGACTGAGCATTCGTCCAGCCCATATTGTCTACCTGATGACGTCCACTGAAGGAGTAACGTAGGCTAAATTTATTTTAAATTAAAAATAAATGTAGCCGAATGTTACTCGTAATAAATAAAATAGTAAATATGAATAAGCAATACGATTTTAAATGGCACTTTATCTAATTAAATAATATAATGCTTTGCTAAAAATTCATAATCAATTTACGTAGCGATCGGTTGAACATTATACATGCCACATACATTGTTCAAAGTTTATGGTAAAGAGCATTCCGAACAGCGGCTTAGGTAAAATGAAATAAGGTTTAATGTATTTCGTCCCGTTAATAATAAGAGGGATCGATCGAACAATTTCTATCAAACTCCTGTGAGGGACCAGTTTTAATTAGTTAAATTTTATTAAAACAACATTGTTGATTCCCGTATATAAATGCATATTTACCGTACAGGTATAAATACTTCGTTTTCAACCTACAAAATTTTCAACTTATTTTGCATGGCTTTCACTTCTATAATATTATAAAACATTTTTTTCTTTATATATTTATTGTCTATATAAAATTACTTGAATTTATAATTCTATGTATATAATGTGAAGTACATTAAAAGAAATATTAAAATATATATATTTTTTACAATTTTTACTATCGTAAAATGCCTAAAAGCGCCAAACTACTTGAACAATTAAATTTAGCAATATATTATATATCGCTAAATAGCTCTACAAAACTAAAATTTTATATTTTAATATTTTAAAGAAATGTTAGTACATCTATATTCCTGTGAATTCACTAACTTTGATTTAGAACCAGTTCCAACGACACGAGCATTTTTTACACTGCTCCCTGATGTCGTATCCATGTGAAATATTCCGCTATCAATTGTGAACTGTAAGCTATGTATATTTTAAAGTACACAATATTTAAAAACTAGTAACAGCGAAGTAAATATATTTAACATATTTTTATATTATTAAAACTTAGCTTAAATATGTAACAAGAAATTGATTTTTTTTTCATATAAATCAGTAATATACATACACCAGTTTCACGTTTTAACACGTATAGCAGAGTAGTCAGAGATAACCTAGTGTCGAGACACTCCGTTGACTGCTTTCCACCCGAAATGGAGATATTGTGTGTTAAGTGTCGAACTCAATGCTGCACTTTCTCTTTCCAAAGCGGAGAAATGAAAATAAATTTAATATATAATTATTCCCCCGAGTGAGAATCGAACCCATAGCACAAAAACAGTAATTTCCTACAAATTGTGTATAAATCACTGTCGCCAATCATAAATACTCGGCTAAGATTTCCCTCGATGCCTCTACAATTAATCTAACCCATTTTACTTATTCAGTGAGGTTGTAAATTAATGCACAGTAAAATTCATTAATAAAATAATGAATGCATGTAATGATATTATTTTTTCTTGCATGATATATTTAATTATGCTGGCCCACTTGTAGAGTATTCTACAATTTTCTTTTTAAAATCCTCGGCATTTCTATATATATTCAAAACAGAATAAATAATTTAACAAATGCGAGTATATTTAGTTAATCTAGTATACTATTATTAAATAATATATGTATATTTAACATGCCGACAAATACACTTATTTACTTAACTTAATATTTATCTTTAATGATAATAAATTTAAAATATACTTATTCTATTGAAGCAAAAGCAAAGCCATAACAGTCGACTAAAACCATCCAAGCACGAACTAACGACACAAGCGTACCGCAAAAGCATGATAATAAATTAAACTCGCTGTAAACGTGTCATTTCTACACCTCAGAAACGTATATACAAGGTGTGTATTATTAGATATTTTCTTACGTTTAAAATATATTTGTTCCAAATGGTTTTATATGAATTGCAAATAAAACTCAGTTTATGTGTTTTGGGAGTAGAAAAACAAGCGCAATAAAAGGAATCATAAACGCATTATTATATTAATACACAAGGGAAAAACTTTGTACCCCTTTTTCATGATAATATGCGGACGAATGAGTATGAAATTTGGCAACGTTAAACTTTATTGGGAAAAGTAATATAATATATACGTATACAACGAATGTATTTTTTTTTATATTTATGTGTTAAAAATAATTTAACGGTTCTCCTAGTATTATTAAAATATAATTTTATGACTTTGATACTAGGCAGTGACTTAATGATCTAGTGCAAGCTATGATTTAAAAAATCGAGACATTGCTTCTTACTATCAGAGCAGGGAAAAAAATTATAATCGTCGCCTCGAGTGGTAATAGAACCCATAATGATGAAGGGCATTTGCAGACACACGCTGTCTCACTGTGCTACGGTGGCTCCACATAAAAATAAATATTGTGTTTAAAATAACAATATACATTTTTACATTCTAAAATCAGTAGTAGTTATCAATTGCAATCGATAAAAATGTCGTCGATAGCGAAATGACGGAACAATAACTATCGGGCCCAGGGGAAGCAAAATGCCAATTTGCAGTTCCACTCAACCATTCATTCATCCAGTTATAAACTTGGCTTGACAAATACCTCCTGGAAATAATATTGCAATACTTCGTATATCTTCGTATATTTACATGTACAAGTTACAATACTAGGGATCCGCGCTTTCTTAGCGAAATTTTGTTTAAAATTTTATGAAATCGATTAGATTTGTACAGAATATTTGTTTTAAGACTAATATAAATATAGAACTTACTATTACAGATTATCACATTATATAATATGTATATAATTTTGAAAATTAATTTAAAAGATTTTCCTTTACCAAATAAATATAATCAGTTGAAGGTTTCGAAATACAGTAAAACAAAGTGATAACTACCTAAGTTGAAAATGAAATTCGCAATTGTTATATCCCTAAGCTGAACTCATTTAATAAAAGCAGCAACCAAACCTCCTCTAATTAGATTGGTGTTTTACAAGTTTACTTCGTTATACACCTTCAAAGTCAGAAATCCCGCTTACCTTTACGCGGTAAAAGTCGCAAGCAAAATTGAGCCGGGGCTACTTTTTTATTATTTTTGAAAATATACAGTAGTGAGAGTCATTCAGTTTTGATTATTTGAGTACGAAAAAAATAAAACTCGTTTTAAGTTATATCAATTGGTATCGTGCTTTATAACAGATTATAATAAGTATAATCATATTTTTGATTAGTATTTACGGGGCGGGCACAAAACACCTAATAAATAATAAATATCCAGAAAAATTATAATAGGATCCAATCTGTACATGACACCTTAGCAAAAGTTCTTCAGCATCATGGACAGTTTTCGATGATAAATTAAAATCATATAGTAACGGTAAAAACTGAAGTTGCAGGCATTTACTAGTTCATAATTTGTAAGTTAAGGTTGTATTTGGACTTTAACATATAATGCAACGTTTATAATAAAACAATACGCAGCAGTATAAGATTTAATTTTAAAATAAAATAAAATGTGAACATTTATTTTGAGAAGTAGGTAAAATCAAATCACTATTTGTGCGAGGCGTGAACTTCTCGTAACGCCGTTGACACGGACGCTACGGATAATCTCATTGAAAGATTTGATTTTCCGCTAAATTTGATAAAAGTAATGAAACAGTCCCCGAGTGCCAGCCCGATTTCAGTGTCGAAAGACTATAAGAGACCAAACTGTAATACATGCGAATGTGCTGCTAGATACATTTATGTGTATTATAAGTAAAAAAAAATATTATAAAGTGCTAAGTGTATATTAATATTTCTTTTTTATTCATGAGCAATGTAGTTGTGTTATAAGATGAAAAGTCGTTAAATTTTAACAATCACTTATAAATACAATCCACAAACTTGTAAGTCACGTCAAAACATGCTTTATATTTAATAACATTGCGAAAGAAGATGAAATAAAAGTCAGCAAGGCTATGAGTTCTATGCAATTTAATCTGCAAAACTACTGCTTAGCTTTCCTAACAAAGACTGACAGCTTATTCACTCCGCGTACACAGAATGACTCTTGAGTTTTTTTTATTTTATTCACATATACACTATTTACTTGAAGTGTAGTGTAATACATACAGACTAAAGGTCACCAGTTCAATTAGTCCAAAACGACTAAATTACCTTAATCGTATATATTTTATACCAATTTAAGACTATTATAGACTATTTTACTAATAATTTTATGATATTTATACATTTTTTCTTTTAATATTGGCTCTAGTAGATTCTATTGAGTGTATTTCGTTAGTGTATTCCTCTTATTGAATTTGAGAACGAATCAGTTCCGCCAACCCGATTATCTTTCATGTCAGGATTTATATGTTCATAGGAGTGCTTTTGAATTGCTGAATTTTTTATTTACTTATAAAAGGAATATTTTTATTTATACTCTTATGATGTTTTATACAAAAACTTTATTCGTTTTATAGACAACATATGTAACATTTTAAATAGGTACGATATTTCACATATGTGTCATTTTTAACCTATTTATTTTGCTTGACCCGTGTTAGATAGACACAGGTCATGATTAACGAACAAATATCTTTAACATAGACCGTAAAAAACATTAATCAAAAAACTTTGGAGTATAAGTTTTGATAAGGTATCGAGAGATTAATGTCGCCACACAAAAATAACCAATATTCGACTATTTTCACAAATCATTTTCAGTCTTTCGATTGAGTAATCCTGTATGTTGCATTTTTTTTCTTTCAAGGCACGGAAATCAGCAAACAGAAAAGATATTAAGTGAAACAACGTGTACTGCTTTGTTTATAATAAAATAAATAAGCTGTTATATTTTTTAAATCATTAGCATATCTAACTTTATTAGTTTAAAGCCAGTATACAAGCTTTTGAACTTTTCACCATACAACTAAAACTGGTTGGTACTGGAAGTTTTGAAACAAATTCAACTAAAACTATAACTAACGTAGCAAAGAAACATTAAACATATGTTTGGATGTAAAATATTACCGTTGCATTGATTTTTAGAAGTAACATTTTCATGGTTATAAAAAAATTTAAACACTTGAAAGTTAAACCCTAAATGTACATGTGAAACATGTTCACATAATTGAAGTACCACTATTAAGTCGAGTTTATTGGATCACAGTATACAGAGCTCCTGAATACGACTAGGTACTTCCGATAATAGGTATACTTAGTGTGAGCACGAAACACTTTTCCCAGTAAATATTTACTCAATAATTGCACGTCCTCCATGACATCTATAGAATAAATATTCCCCAAAGGAATGTACAAATGAGGTACAGATAGCTACTCGTTGGTTTCATTTATTGCAATATGGCCTTCGGAAAGCGACTGTCAAAGAGGCCAGGTGAGTAGCCCACCGTACAGGATACCTTACGCTCGAAGCATCTCTTTATTGGACGAAATTGTGCCTTATTGCTTTGTTTACGCATAACTTGGAGATTCTCAGAATTTTTTTGTACAGGATCGTTATTAATTCTCATGTTATGAAATATTTTCAACAATAAAATCTTACATTTTTAATATTTAGAAATTATTAAATTCCACTTAAACTATATAATGTCAATAAATGTACAATATTTGTATATTTGTTTAATTTTAAAATACCATGAGATTTGCATTCATGAAAATTTGTACTTTTGTTTCGTGTTATTCGCCATTATTATTTTGTTAATGCAGTTTTAGAATATCTTTGTAAAATTTTGATGAAAAATTTATCTAAGTAATTTAATAATTTAAGCAAAAAAGTCTGTAAATAACTGTTTTATGGTTTAATAAAGCGAATATATAAAGCCTTATAAAAGATATTATTAAATTTTATCCATCCCATCGTTTATGAAATTCAACCGTCTCCTAATTTTAATAAGGTTTGCGGCTTACCTTGGAAACTTACATTGCCCAAATTACACAAAGATTAAATTACACATAGTTCTAGAACTCATTTGTAGGAAACATGTATACAAAGTTGCCTGAGCTATGTAGTACACGAGTACTTGACAGACGTAACGTCTGAGTAATAGTTAAAGCTTACTCACCGTGCAAATCTTTAAAATAAAATTATGTACTAAATTTTAATTCAATTTATTTATGTTATAAATTTTATTTAAAAAAACGACTAAATACAAGAGATTATGATTTCATTTTTCATTCTTATCGATTATATGATGTGGTTAATAGAACGACATTTGGTTCCGACACTCAACACGTAATTTCTCTAACACAAAATATGAAAGAAACTCACTATGAAAACATAAAAAAATAACTTTATATTTAAAATTTATAATATACTGAAACGTTTAGTCTCCTAGCCTAAACCGTCCATAGAAAAAACAAGTTCAATTTATAGTGTAACAACTTCTATTGATGGGAAAAATCAAATTTTTCCTAAACAATACGAGGTGTGACACTGTTAGATAAAATATAAAACTATTCTTTATTCAACGTTAACTACTATTTTGATTGAAAATTCACATCATTTTTATTAAAAAAAAAACATTCTATCATTATCGGATAGTTCCTTCTTATTTATTTGAGAAATTAACATTCTTTATGTCATTTATATATCGATGGAAGTTACATAAAATATGTAACTTCATGTTACTACTGTCACAATAAGATTCGAAAAATGAATATGCAGATTTTAAAAATTTCCTTAACTGCTTAGATAGAAACAAATATATACCATACCCTTGCTTAAGATAATAATATAGCACATTAACGCCACACTTACTATACATACATACTATACTTATATAAATTGAAATCATTACGTCCCTTGTTAGTAACTACAATAATAGCTTTGAAACAAACAATAACATCATTTTGTTAAAATAATAGATTTAATCAAACTAGTTAACGTGTAATATAACTTAGCCCCGCTCTAAATTGCCTCATCATTTTGTATCAAATAAAATCGGTTTCTTAGCGCAAGCTCAATCGCTTCATGTTTATTTATTAGATCCTTAAAGGATGCCTTAATAATATGCTGGGTTTAAGGAATTTGCAATTTTGCATTACAATTAGCTATATGAAATTACACTTTAGTAAATCCATTTTGTTATTTAGGCCGGAACATTTAGTAGCTTGTTTATCTATAATGACTTTTTAATATTCTTTGCGTTGAGATTATCCGGATTTATCTTACTTCAACTTTGGTCGATTTTAGAAGCATTTTTGTGCTATTTTAATTTTATCACATAAATATATTTTATGAAAATGGATATAATTTCTTATTATCACTATATTTTAACACATACCTATAAAATACGTATTAAAGCAAATATAACACACTAAATTTAATATTTTGTTTAAAACAATACTATAAAACATATACAATAAATGTATTTCATTGGTTTTGGTTTCTTATAGTTTAAAGTACTTACTTAAATGTTTATTTTACAGGATATACTCTTATCCGTGAATTTAAGACATGTAGGTGACTCAATTTTTAACTTCGTCATTATTATTTATACATTGTATATGAGAAATGTCACTCATTTCATGTCGCGAAACTAGTATTCACACCGTTCTGAATACAAGTAAACGACAGTTTCGTCAATCTGTTCAGAAGTCATTCATTACAAGAATATAATCTAAGGTATGACATTATCTACGCCGCTGACAGTGACAAGTGCTTCCGTAAGTGCCCGTTATGTCTAACAAAGACTACCTTGCCACTATCGTGTTACGAACATCTTTCTATTTGATTTGTAAAGGTTTCCTGCCGTCCTCATTCGATACTTTGTCAACTATCAACTGTCAACGCAATTATTGTTCACGAAGTGCCAGTTCTAGTTGTTACAGATTTTAATTAACATACTTTATTATTATACAGAGTATATAGTAATTTTACATTGCAAAACAAGCTGTAGGCTCTATAGTTTTTGGTGTATGATAAAAGACATCATTAATGTTTCTTTAATCATTAATAATGTATTTTACATATTATTTAACTTTGTAAGTATAAACCAATTTCGATTTTAAATTCATATTCCTTTGAAGTGACACTGGTTTCTGCCACACGCTATATATATAGCTATATATATCGCTGCTTGATAAGGAATGTATGGGGAAAGCGTGACAAAGAATGATTGACACTATGTTCAACCTGCCAACGTTTTTAAAACGTTTGTTGCATTCCTTAAGCTTTCAACGTCGACTAAGTTTTTTTTAACGTGACGCTTTAAGATATTATTTAATATAATTCAAACTTTAATTAAATTTAATGTGAATTTTTATTTTTTGATTAATATTTAATAAAAACTATTGATTACAATTAAATGTATTCTTAATTTTTGGTTTTTGAAGAAATTTTAATATAGTTTTCTTATTACTCATTGCATAAAAGTTTTCTAATTGCTCTGAAACATGTAGTTTTATAATTATTCCAATAAGTCGAAATAAAGTAATAGTAATATCACTTGACCTGTGTATGATATGTTACTTTAATTTTCTCTTATTTGATATTTTCCACAAATCCTTTAATGTTTATATATTTATTGAATATTATTATTGGTTTTTTATTATTTAATTCTGAGGTAATATGAATCACGCCAGGTCAACAAGTATATTTTCTTAGTTAAGTATGTAAGGTACAACCTTAAAAAATGTAAAGCAAAATTAAGTTGCTGTTGATATATGAACGTAATTCAAATATAGAAGAAATCTTTAAGAGATAACGTAATAGAATCAGCGCCAATGCGCATAAATGATGTTAAACATAATACGTATGAATGTTAAAGCTAGAAACTATGATGTTAAATTATATAACAAGATATTTTCAAGACATTTCAAAGAGATATTATCAAAAGAACATATAAATATTATAGGGTGTCGTAATATGCAGTAAGAATTTCAGATTCTCTCGTGCAAACGTCTCGCGATGTAATGCCTTGCCGACTGCCTTGATAAACACTTTAAATATTTCAGTGAACATTATAGGATGACTTCAACGTTTACATTAAAATATGTGTTAAATTATTTAACACATTTACCACTAACATGAGCTCGTAAAATATAAATCATTTTTTAAGAGTCTATTTTAAAAATAGAAGACAAATTCTATATAACCGCTTAAGTTTATATTTATACTAATGTCTATTGCTTTAATTGTATGGACTTTACGACAGTTTTGTATTATTTAGTTAAACCTATTTTTAGAGAATTTTCGAGTCATCCTTTTGAATTATCCTTTAGCTCCTCTGCACTCTTCAACCACACAAACCGTTACCAACCCAAAGTAGTTTTGTGTGCGCCTTTATGATCAGTCAATCAGAAACGACAGAGTTTTAATATATACTATTTAGATATTGTAACGACAGAGTTTTAATATATACTATATTGATATATTTTATTATTTCTATCAGTTATTACTATTAATAAATAACTACCCTAATGATATACTTATATCATAATATATAAGTATTTATAAACTACGTATACATATGTATATGAATATAATACTTTAGTAATAAATTGAATGTTACAATTATGAAATTTATTTTGTAATGTAATATCATCCTAACTTCATTAGTTTAGTATAATTTTACTACATAATTACTGTAATTTATAGAATTTCACCTAGAGCTAGTATTAATAATCTGATTTGCTGATTTGTCCGATATGTTCAGGAAAATTAAAGGTCGTATATTAATTTGGGAACAGGCTTGGTTGCAAGTGGTCGCTGTCGAAGTTACCTGCCGACCGATCGGCTGACTCTGTCAAACTACTGAAAATTAGTTTTGGAATTACGATGAAAAGTTTAATTGCTTCATCAAAGCCAATATGTTCCTGGTCAGGGCTGTCATATATAGGTACTAATTGATATAAGTAACTTGAACGATGTATTACTTTATGATATCTCTAATAGTTTAAAATAATATACTTTTAATAAATAATTAGAAAATTTATATAAAAAAGGACATGACATAATATAGGTATTTAAATTAAATGTACCAATATCATGAAGCTTTAAATGTGATATAGGATGTTCAATTTAGATGAATAAGTTTTTTAATTGATAGTAAATCGGTGATTAACAAGATTAATATTTTTACTATAACAAAATATTTTTTATTTGACAACCCTATTTCTTAGCTTTCAGTTAGCTTACCAAAACTCCATATAAAGCCAATTTTGACAAAGAGGAAAATTGAATTTGAGTTTAGCAATGACATGTTACAATAGGGCTAAAGAAGAAAATTGGAGGGAGCATATCATATGAGATTTCAAAGAAAATATATTTTTGAAAATAATATATCTTTAAACTATTTTCCAGATTCGGCTAATGTTTGTAGTGGTCGTATTAAATAGGCTTTATATAACAAACTCATATGATATAATTATATTATTATACTAATTCATTATTGTAACAAATATTGACTTTGTGCACTTTTCTTCACGTCTTGTTATACACATAATACCAAATTATTTTATGATTTTTATTCTCAGTAATATTGTTTTATATAAAAACTCTTAGAACGAATAAGTCACAAAAAATCTAGCTTAATTTCACTCACCACTCATTGCTAGTAAGCGCTGTGTTGTTTATATATAAAATGTCTATATACAACAGTAAGATGGAAATTAGATTCAATTCGACTTAGTTTACATAAGAAAGGGTTCGCGTGGAATAACCATAATTACTAGGGCACTCATTTCAAAATACACTCCGGCAGTTTATCTCTAACTCTCTCAGTAATGGCTTGTCAATAAACAGGGAAGATTCTATATTTGTAACGTAAATAAAAGCTTTCTTTTAAGGCAAAGCTCACTTCAATAAGTTAAATTTTATTTGTGTTCACATAAAAGTCACAAAATATATTTCTATAAAATTTTCAGAATTGTTGTTGTTAGTAAAAATCTTAATATATTTTGAGGGATTGAATTTATAATAGAGAATAGGGCTTCATTTTTGTGGTTTTTGTTATTGTTATATTCAAGAATAATTATTAAAAATTGTAATGAACGAGTTAGTAAAAATTAAAATGAAAATTTATGTCATAGGCAATAAGCCTCTTCAGTGTATTGTTTGGTACCGTTCTCTACGGTTTTCTCTAGATCTGATTAATAGCGGCAATATTCGAGCACGCCACGTATTACCGCAAGAATTGTTCCCGGGCCCGGTCTTGTTTCCGCCCGTAATTCAACCTACACATTAATATTTTATTATTACGGGAATACGTTTTGATCGTCATTACAGGAAAATTGCGGGGCATGTAACGTTATGTAACTATAATTGTACGCAACAACATCGTCGTAATATAAAAAGAAAATCTTAGAAATAAAATATAATTTTAAAAGCAAATGTAAAAGGCAAATGTAACCTTGATGTTGTTAACAGTATTTAAATGAATTGATGCGTTAATGTGTACAAGGGTTTTCACAATTATTAACTAAAAGCTAGTTTGTTGTATAACAGTGTTGAATATTAAAAAATATAATTAGATACTTATCGATATAGAAAGCATAGTAAAAATATAATAAAGGTACACTTAGAGGTAGTGAAGTTAAATCGTTGTATAGCCTTATTTATTACGTTGACGAATAGTTTTTATTATGTTGATAGTTTTAAAAGTTCTTATGTTTTATGAATAATTAGTAAGTAGCCAAGTAACGAAACAAAATCAGAATTATTAAATGGTAAAAGCATAAAAAGGTATTAGCGAAGTTTAGTCTTGTACTTAAACATAAATCTTAACCCCTGGGAATTGCTAATGGCTTTCATAGGGGAATAAAGTTGGGTTTGTAGCAATCAGACGAATATATGAACAATTGATTCCTAACTTGAATGAGTAAAGTTAATATGTATTTTTGATTAAGTTTATATATAATATAAAACTAAGGTACAAACAAACCATTTAAGTTGTACAGTGTTTCCCAATAGAGATGGTAGGATTTTGATAGCTCACAGCTGCCATTTCGGTTGTTAAACATTTGACATTTGTATTGTTTTCTGTTTAGTAATTTTTTCCATTTAATCATAAACAAGTTCATTTACCTCAACGTTTGGAAATTGTCCAAATTTTCTATCAAAATTCGAGAAGTATTGTCTCTACTCAAAGAGCATTTCGTGCTAGATATGGTCGTCATGGTGCACCGTCTAAGCTCGTTATACGTCGCATTATCCAAAAAGTGGAAACTGAATATTCTTTGCACGATAGTAGACCACTAACACGACAACGGACAGGCCAGGTGAAGAAAATATTGCCGCCGTATCAGCCAGTGTCGAAGAAAATCAAAATGTTTCCGTTCCACGACGTGCACAATAATCGGGCTTATCCAGAATGACAACCTGGCGAATTTTACGTATGGATCTTGGCCTACATCCATACAAGATTGTGTTCGTACAAGAACTCAAGCCAGCAGACCATTGATTACGTCGTGAATTTGCTGATTGGGCGCTTGAAATGATGGAAACGGACACCGAATTTCATAGGAAAATTATTTTTTCAGATGAGGCTCACTTTTGGCTCAATGGTTATGTGAACAATCAGAATTGTCGTTACTGGAGTGAGTCAAATCCAAGAGTGGTTCATGAAACACCATTACATCCTGAAAAAATGACTGTTTGGTGCGGATTATGGTACGGTGGAATCATTGGCCTGTACTTTTTCAAAAACGACGAAGGCCGTACTGTTACTGTCAATGGCGACCGTTATCGTGACATGTTGAACGATTTTTTTTCCTGAAGGGTATGAAATCGATGCGAACGACATTTATTTTCAACAAGATGGTGCATGCCACACTGCGACCGTCACAATGGATTTATTGCGTGATAAGTTTGGTGAGTCGGTTATTTCTCGCAACGGTCCTCACAATTGGCCACCAAAATCATGCGATTTAACACCCTTGGACTATTTTTTGTGGGGGTATGTTAAATCTCAAGTGTATGCCAATAAACAAGCTACGATTCAAGACCTTGAACGCAACAATCGAGCAACTATAGCGGCCATACCAGCCAAAATGCTGCACCGAGTCATCGAAAATTGGACTGATCGTATTCACCAGTGCAAAAAAAGTCGAGGGTCGAGTATATTTTATTAAATAATAAATAGCATAAAATTTCCTATCAAACAAAGCAAAGCATTGAGCACGAAATTCGAACTTATATTACATGTTTTATTTCAATTTCAAAACATATCGTTCTTATTGGAAAACCTCATACAATAAAATTAAAAGTATTTGCACTGGTGGATAAGCATACTCTATGTAAAAATATTTAAATATTACCTAGGTCTAATTAGGAAAAAGACCATGCGTTCATTCCCATTATTACACAGTTTCTTTCTTTGAATGGAAAGCGAATAAGAATTTATTTATCTTTAGGTTATCCAGCTATACCTTTCAATAAAGAAATATGTGTGAAGGAAAAAACCTAATAGCTGGATTAATTAATACCCTTATCATTTATATTAATTATGCATATTAACAATTCAAAAATAAATTATCGAGAAAATGATTATGCTCAGTTTTTTTTTATTTCCTATTTTTTATTTATTCATTAAGACTTATCGCGCGGTTGATTTCCGCCATTCTCTGCCTATTTCAAGAAGCTGCTAAGAACGATATTTACGCACTACAAGTATTTCTTTTTTATATAATTCCATATTATCATGACAAATCGAAGAATGTGACATTTTAATGCGCAACTCTGCATTAAAATGTCATCACCTGTAACATTAATAGTGATTCTCCATTGCAAATACAATTTTCTCCCCTATATTCTTAATTCCGGAATAAAAAGGTCATTTAGGCAATATCTGTGTTCATCATTCTTCCCGAGGCTATAATTTTCAATTACCACCCCGAACATCAACCAACTAACCGCAGTATACGAAAAACAATGCATTTGAAATTTTACGTAAAAGGAATAGTGCATAATTTTAGTATAGTAGTAAAATTGTTTTTTTCCAGTTGGTTGCAGGTTCGAAACTTGTTCAATACAAAACTTTGTTAACTTTTTGGCACTCAAATTTATTTATAATTTATTTATTATATTATTCTTTATTATTACATGAAAGTCCAAACAACTCCTAATATCGACAGCTATATCAGCTCATTTAATATTGTATAAAATAATATAGTTTTAGTTTGTTGATACATAATAAACTATGAATCCAGTCGTGGCGCAGTGGGACTGTGTCTGACTGTAAACCGGATCGGTTGTGGGTCCGATCCCCACTCGGGGGAGTGATTATATTTAAATTATTATCACCACTCAACACACAATGTCTCTAATTTAGGAGAAAGCAAAGTACGGAGTGTCTTGACAATAGGTACTTTTTGTCTACCCTGCTATGCGGGATAAAAGCGTGAAGCGAAAAAAAAACTTTTTTAAAAAAAAAATAGGTGCAGTGCAATGATACAACACTGCAAGCTAGCAGCGTCCGTAACATTCGTTCGGATTAACCATGTTTCCGAATTCAACATTGACTATTGAAAGCGATCACCCTGGTGAGAGTATTTATTTAGTGGTCCCGTGGGATAACAGTTCGATAGCTTATGCTACCAATTTGCATCATTAATGTGGCGAGCTTTATAATTGATTCAATATGTAAATCTAGAGGGTTGTTTGTTTTACTTTTTGGATCTTCTCAGTTATTACATTTTTTACTTAAATGTACACATAATGAATTAATAATAAATATTTTTTAAAAATCATATTTTTTTCGCAATGCAAAATTAGGGTCAAGTAAAACTTCATATTCAACCATACATAATTTTTCCAACTGATTAAACATAACATACGTAGCCATACATAAATAGATGTAAACCACATCGAGATAATTAGCTGTATTTCAATGCAAATTTTCCGTTCGTACAATAATTGAATTTGCAGCTTTAGCGAGCGCGGTATTCCTTACTTCGAATGGAGGTGTCAAATACGAGAAAATAATAACAAGACTCTAATATAAATTGAAGATGGATTGAGAAAATGGCAGTCTATATTTAATTTTTATTTTAAAGTTACTTTACTAGATTTATTTCTGGGCTAATTTTTTATAGTACGACATACTTCAACCACGTTTAACGTAACTTCAACCACGTTGGACTGAGAGAGAATCTGTCCAACGCGGCAACCTCTTAACATATAATAATTTTGATCAATGAGTAATAACTTAATATTTTAACAAATCATTATTTTATATGATTTTTGAGGTACATTAACATATTAATATTTATCACAAGAATAAAAATAACAATACTATGTTAATAATATAATATAACAGTGTTAACAAATCGAAGTAATTTAGCACGAGAGGAACAAATACATTGTTTGATCCATAGAAAGATATTGGTGTTGAAAATAAAAAAAAACATCTATACTAAAAATATAAAGTACAAAAGCAAATCTTAATGTCAAATGAGTGCACCTTTAAGAGCAGAAACAGAAGTTTGAAGTAGTGCGCTATGCTTTCACGTGGCATACGGAGTGCATTAAAACAAGTTCTTATTCTTAACTTATAATAAAAAGAGTTGAGGTACGTTTTCGACGGATATTTCCTTAAGACTTCTCCGTTTGCAATGTTCTTAAACTTAAAATTGAATTATCAGTGTATATATACAATTTACTGTCAATTTTATATATATATTTGATTATATTTATGTCTAATATTTTTTTTATTTGAAAAAAAATTAACTTCATAGCTATCGTTTCTTAATCGCGTTTATTTAAATAAAAGAAAATTGAAGATTCGGTTACACTTAACTTTGAAATTTATTTACAAAATTTAATGATGACACTCAATTCTCTTATATTTTCTTTCAATTGGCTATTTTTAGTGAATATAAACAAATCTATATTTCCTTCTAACAGGCTTCTTTAAAGAATAAAAAAAATGTTAAATGCGAAGTAAAATTACACGTTGTCATATTTATTATTATCAAAAGAAAGATAACTAACTATACGACAGATATAACCGAAAAGGACTATTTCCTTAAATGTAACAAGATATAGAAATCGACGCTTTATTATTATATGTTTTACTTCATGCTACTATGGGAATGCTATGACAAAAAAACTACCTCATATACCATCTAATGTAGCGGGTTCTTTTCGATTGTCTCAAGTAAAACACAATATTGGGCGTATTTTATTTTATTCCATATCTCGAACAATCAATTACAAATCATTATTTTCAACATCTATATCATCCGGGATATAGTAAGGGTTTGCTGAAATCTAACACACCGTAATACATTTAAATTGAAAATTAAATTGAATATACAAACTTTTTTGTGGGTCTTATACTAAAAAATTTAGAGACTGTTGTATAAAGTACACCCACATATAAAAAGGCTTAAATTATTCTATGAACAAATTCTGCAGGAAAAGATTTTCAGTTAACGAACAGCATATTTCACTATATCTATATCATTTAGGGTCGGAAAATCCAAGCATGTATAAGAATGCTACAATAAACATTCACATTTCGTAATTTTATTTTATTGTATAGACATGTGTCTAGTGCCCGGACCCTTTTCCGACCCTTGTCGGATATCCAACACTATTGCTTTCCAATGTCTTTATACTTTGTCGTCACTATCCTCTTGAATATTTAAATATTGTAGAACATATATTTCTATAATAATTTGTTATTCTATTAAAAGATACATGTTTAATTCAAGTTGGAGTCACGCTATTTATTATTAATAAACAAACTAAATGAAAAAGTTATTATGAAAACAACTCATCTGATCATTAATTATAATAAATTAATTAACTCTATTTAATTTTTAAAATTAAATACAAAAGATCCTTTGTCCTTTAAGTATTAACTGAATAACATGATATAGTCATATCTGCTATAAAAAGGCCGCTTCTGAACTCTCTGAACTATTGTATCCCATAATAATAGGCAAGTAAGGATCCTTTTATCTCTGCTACAATAGGAATAATGTAGGAAAAAAAAACTATTTTCAAGATTATTAAGAATTAAGTGATATATCCTCTTACGAAATTGTCTCATTTTAAACTCATTTTAAAATTATTGTTATTATTTTTAAATGATTTACAAAAAGACAAGCATCATGAAGCTTTATTCACCAGCAACTTCATTTCCCTTCAATAGGTAGAATTTTGCAATTTCATCGTAGCACAAAACTCTTTTCAAAGTATTTGATATAAACGATCACAAAAAAATCCATAAACATTTTAGCTTTCGAACAACTAAAAACTCTTTCGCCTCGCCTTTTGTTCACTTTTTAATAAAAAATGTGCAATGTTTTTTAATACAGGTATATAACTACTGCCTGTACCTTGTGTACTATATGTATATATAAATATATGTTGATATAACATCGGGAATCCAAAACATCAATCTCAAAATTATTTTGGGTTCGAGTCTCTTATTATTAAAGAACCGACGAAAGCCCAACAAAGTATGCTGGATATAGTACAAAGAAATTTTTCATGGACCTTTGCGAAAAGGTTCAAGATTTCAAGTACAGATTCAAAGAATCGAAGGGTAACAGATCATGAAAGGACGAAACCTTATATGTACAGATTACAAGTTTTCATTCGGCATCTTAAATAAATAAGAAAATAAAAGACAGAGAGGGATAAGGGCTGTAGGACGTGATAGAAGTCTTTTAGGTCTTAAAATCACTCGACCCTTTAATTTAATGTTGCGCAAAAGTAAAACAATACTACGTTTTTAGATTCCAAAGCTATTTAAAAAAACTTTAAGAGACTTTACTTATTTATTGAAATGTTAAAAGTTTACGTAAGTGTTCTATTAATAAAGAAAGATAAATTAACATAGTGCCGCTGGTCATACCAATTACTCAGCACAAATATGTAAGCCTTTGTCTCAATCATCTCCTTGTTTTATAACAAATGTATTTTATTTGATAGCACTATGTAGAAAAATATTTAAGGTTTTCTAATGTACCTATGTGACTGAAATTTTAATTATAAAATAAAAAACGTTACATAAAAAGCTCTGAAAATCTTTTTATTCGTTTCATTGCAGTAATTAAAAATTTACGCTTACATTCACAAAAAATGAGCAAAGCAAATTGACCCGAAGGAAAGTGTGTACGTTAACCCGTAATTTTCATCATTTTAATTATCGTGCCTTCCTAATTAGGCAAACAAATAGAATTAATCATACATTTAAATCAAAGTACAGGTTGTACTAACCTATGCAATACTTGTAAATTAACCTATTCACAGTTTCATTAACACTTATTCAATCATTGAATCATGATAAGTAGAAAAAAGAACTTTTTCATAAGTTAATATTTTAAAAATAGTCAATAGAGTGTGGTTACACTAGACTGTCTCTGACCCTACCCTACCCTGCTGCTGTGGGATAAAGGATAATTCTGCCTTTTTCTTTATAAAGACAGCTTCTGACTGTTCAATCGGTTGTGGGTCCGGTTCCCACTCAAAGGAATGTTTATATTTAAACTATTTTCATTTCCTCGCTCTGGTAAGACAAAGCGAGGTGTTGAGTTCCGCCACTCAATACACAAAGTTTCAAAATTCTGTGGAAAGTGGAGTGCGGACTGCCTTGATACTAGGTACTTCCTGTCTACCCTGTTACACGGTATAAAAGCTTGAAGGTAAAAAACAATTAATAGCTCTCTCCTTTTCTTAAATATTAACTTAAAAATTTGGTATTTATTTAATTATGCATTTACAACATGTGCACACTTACACTTTCATACTGGAAATGGCACAATTAATTTACCTTTTTATAAAACAGTTTGAAAAATATTTATTTTATAATTTAAAATATCCTCCATGCTTGTTAGATAATGAATAAATTCCGACAAGAACGTGCCAAGCTCGACACAACTATACAGTTTAATGATGCTAGTTAACGCCTTTTTAATTAGAGTTCTACCTACATTCTTGCAATTTAGCGTTCCCCGTATTATAAAAAGTAATGTTAATAAGATCTTACCTCGGGTTTTACGTAGGTTGTAAATCAGTCTCATTTAATTTGGGCAAGGATGCCTGCTCATTTCTTTCCCGGGCGCAATCGCTACGGTGAAATTAAAGCTATCCACACGCAATTTTAACTTCCTTCACACCCCTAAAATTACTCCGTGTCAAGCTTTGAGCACATATGATTATTTGGCAAAGTAATTTTGAGAGTAATTATGATTTTCCACAAACACGTAAGAGCGGAATAATTAGTTTTGCAGTTATTTAACTTGTCGAAATACGTTGCTCAATATAAAATTAATACTTACTGTGTCTTTAGATAAATCATACCTCGTAGAGAAACGCAGAAATTCTAGTGAATAAATCACTCTGTCTTTAACTTGGTACAAATTTACGTGTTCAGTTCATGTTACAATAGAAATTTTGGTCAATATTATACTGAAGAATTACTATTATTACGCGATTTAAAATCACATTTCTAACAGTGGAATAAATAGTACCTATGACGTATACTTTTGAACTGGGTTACAATCAAATTACTTTTTTTTGAAAAAACGTATAAAAATTTGAACGCAGTGGGATTCGAACTCGCGCCTCTTGGATACCGTCCAAGCGCTCTGACCGCTAAACCATACGTTTTGTTACAACTTTTTTATGTTGTTATCATTTCTGTACAGAGATTTTTACATTTTTTTTAATTTTATATTCAGTAAAATAAAAAAGCAATCTCTCTTGTTAAACGATTATTTCTTAATAATCTTTAAGTAGTAGAAATTTGTAAAAAAATTAAAAATGTTTTCTAATCCTAACACTTTAAAAATAGTAAATATCAAATAACTTATTTTTTGTCATCTCAATTATTAAAATAAAACCACAAACACATTCTTTGTAAATTCCGAAAAAACAATTTCTTAACAGAATTTAGATGGTTTTAAGTTTCTCAACTCTTTAAAAGTTTTAATATGGTTTTTTCGAGAGAAAGTAACAAAATTTCATGCTCAATTTGCATACTTTATAAAAGCTTCGGTCCAGATGTAACTTAGGAATACATTTAAATATGTTGTTCTAGCTATACATCAATTTACGATTTAATGGATAATATTCATACGTCCTTTCTTTTAATTTAGTCTCTTAAGTTAGTTAATCTACCTGTTGGGTATATTAGAGTGAGATGCTACGATTAGAATTAATAGAATTATTTACACCTTGGTTAAGTAAATAACATAAAAATATAACGTCTGTGTAATTATGTATATCAGTTTCTGGTATTACATGGAGGTCTGGTATTACATCAATACAATCCCACTTAATGTAAAAAATATAGATACTACAGTGGAGTTTAGTGAGTATTACGTATTATTTTATCAAACGCCCTCGAAATAAGAGTTATTTCGAGGGCGTTTGATAAAATAATAATTAGAAAAGTACCATCGGGCCTACTGGATTAGCTAAATAAAACTTATGATGTTAGCAAATCTGTTCCGGACTAAAATGTCTGAAAAGGAAAAACGATTAAAATTTTAAATAATTATGAAAACCAATCATATTTGTAGTAGATACAATGCTAGTTGTAGTGCATAGCAATTATAACGCAAAATGATAATTTTAATTGTGTACATTTCTATGGTATTGTGGACGAAAAGAATGATCTAAACAATATCGTTAAGCTGACGCCATATTTGATGAATTCGCATGTATAACTATATACTGCTTATATATGTTATATTCTACATGATCGGATTACTTACTGGGCAATATTAAAGCGACACGAGGGAAATAAGTTGGACTAGACGTAAGATATTTCATGGTGAAGGTAGGTAGAGTGTTTATAAAATTATTTGCTCCAAATATTTTACATTCAGTAATTTATATTTTCAATAACAACCAGACATTAGTCTTTCAACACCTGTCATAGCAAACGTTGACGTCGTTAACTAATTACGCTTCATATGTCTACTTATAATATTGTCATTTTATGATTACTTTCAAACACATGTCCCGTAATTTGCCGAAAACAGTGGATATCTTTTAGCCTGTTTGTTTCTTAAATGAGGAAAATCAAACTCTCACAGTTTGCAACCTAACTGTAGAATTGAAAAAAGTCATATACAAAAAGGCTATAGGAAATTAATACTTTTATTGGTTACAGTCTAACACTTGTTACTGAACTGACTCGATATGACATGTCATTTAAAAACTATTTCACTATTAAAAGCCATAAGTTTCATCGGAATATCGCTATAATATATAATCGGTTTAAAACTACATACATAAAAAAATCACACATTCACACACAGAATAAAATTTACGCAAGATTTTTTCCAAGACTCGTTGAAAAAAAAGATGCACTGAAAATAGTGTTTTATTTTCCTAAGCAAACTGCAACATCCCTAACGAACGTAAGTTCTTTCAAGGGGGTGAGTTGCGCGCGTCGTGAATGTCATGACAAGTCAGCCGAAGCAATTAAAAGTTGCAACATAGTGTAGAAATGTTCGCCATCCAAACAAGTATTCCATGTCATATTGTGAAATATTGACCTTGAATTTTTATTATAAATTTTAACGTTACACACATTAATTAATTCATTTATTAACATGTATGGTTATTATTTTGGTTACGTTGTAAGAGAAGCTTAGTGGAGAGGCAAGTCCCAGGTAAACCAAACAAAGCAAGTAGTAAGTAACAACTTCCTCTTATATAATGTGTTAAAAATGTTAACTTCCTCTTTCTCAAACGTTATGAACCTAGTACCAACAAGGTGAAGTTTCTTCTCTTCACCTTTCTCTTCAACATTGCGACACCGCGAGTAGATGGAACTCAATAGCAAGTTCAGTTATTGACTTATTTTATTATAATTTAACTAACATTTACAGATACATTTAAAACATACAATAACACTTTTTCTAAGGGCAATATAATATAGCAAATATCACGGTGTAGTTAAATTATATCATCTAGAATTTTTCGTGACTGAGTTTATACTTTACTCCGCAGAACGCTACACTACACATTTTACACACACACAAAATGATTTGTATATTACCCCAAAACGTACACAGTCTATAAATATGTATCTAAGTCTGTTTGGACGTATAATACAATGTTTTCTATATATCTTGTAAATATAGCCAGAATAAGATACAATATTTATTATAATTTTCCTTAATTGACACTAATAATAAAATATACATACATAGTTGCAAGACCTAACTTTGATACTAAATTCATTAATGTTAAATTCACTAAGTTATTTATAGACTAAAATAAACTTGTGTTTACAAAGTGCAATAGTTAATAACTTATTTAATACATACGCAACAATTATACAATATATATTATAAGATTAAGTCTCGATTTCGGGTGAAAAGCAGTCAACAGGGTGTCTTGACACTAGGCTGTGTCTAGCTACCCTGCTACACGTGATAAAACGTAAAGCTGCTTTATTAAGTTCCTATAAAGTTAGAATTAAAAGAAATACGCATGAAATTTATTTCATGTTATCTTAGATGCCCTTGTAAAATATAAATTTCATATCTTAATATACTAAATAATCGTTTATTTAGTTTCTAAAAAAATACTACTGTCACAATTAAAAATTTAAGTAGGGCGGAGCTTTAACTAAAATAAACGAATAATAATACAAATAGACTATAGCCTAAAATGAAATAAGGTCGTACCAATTGAAAGTAAACACAAACAAATCTTATATCGAGCGTTCCTACGTAGCGTTTGCGATTTGGTCGAGGAACCAATGAATAATATACCCACTTAAACATCCTCGAGCGATTCAAACGCTTGATTGGTTTCCGCTTAGGAATTGGCTGCATATAGGTTCTATTGCTATGTATTGTGTGCCGAAGACTATTCTAGCAATAATTAATATCAGTGTTCACACAGTGACTCATTTGTTCCATTAGGTACTAACTCATATTATAGCCTCTCAACCAGATTTGAGCAGAACGTACATCTAGATGAGTTGAAATTTACTTAAATTCATGTTTTAATTTAGTTTTTAAAATTACAATAAATCGTTTTACAATGAAGAATAAAACAACATTACATAATTTAAATTCGCCTCCGCTGTCCGATTTTTCGAACTTAGCAACGGATTTCAATGCATTCTCTATAATAAAATAATTATTTATATATATATATATATATATATATATATATATATATATATATATATATATATATATATATATATATAATGTCCGTCCAAGAGTCGGTATCCACGAGGTGCGGGTTCGAATTCTATTTTCAATTTTTATTAAGTAAAAATTTTCTCTACCATTTAGTGAATCAGTTAGGAACCTAGGTATTATAATGAAAAAGCATTTGTCTAGAGTACCACAAGCAGGAAAGGTAAGTAGAAAGATTTGTGCTGCTTCTGTATGTCTTCGAAAACTACGCAATTTCTTACCTACACCTACCAAAATTGCGCTAACAAACTCACTTATATTATCAATTCTAGATTATTCTGATGTTTGCTATCTTGACATTACTACATTACTAAAAAAACTTGAGTGATTTCAAAATCTTTGTATATGGTTTATATTTGGTATACGTAAATATAACCATATTTCTGAATTTCGTAATAAGCTGAAGTGGTTTCATATCCGACTTCGCAGGAATGCTCACATACTCCATTTTTTCTATTCCGTACTGTTTAATCCTTCTACTCCTCCCTACTTCAAGGAACAATTTTTTTTCATGATACCCACTTACGTTCCTGTGCTCCGACAAAAACCTACCTCATCACTTTTATTCTATTTTCTCAAATTTCTTCATTATCAAAACTGCTTGATTATGGAATTCCTTACCAATTGATTTATACAACTCCAACATCCAAAGGTTTCCTGGGAGAGATCGCTTCAGGCGATAAGGCCGTCTTATTGCTTATTATATATATATATATATATATATATATATATATATATCCACGGCTGCTGTTTTTTCGTGACATACATTTACATTTACATATATATATATATGTAAATACGTCATTATTTATCATATGTAAAAAAATGTATATCAAATGATACACAAATGTAAATATACTACAATGTTATTGTCAACGTTTACAGACCAAGTCTTACGAGATACTAGTATATTTCAATGTACGTTAAGGATGTGAATAGACGGATGATTTTACTACAGGAATATTTTGATATATTAAAGAAGTAGGAAACACTTCACGACTGGGTCGATTTATGAAAAAATATGAAATATCTTTATTATTAAGAGGAGAAAATCGCGAGCGGCTGCTAGTATTTGAACAAAATACATCTTGTATGAAACGAATATTACTATGGTTAAAATAGAGATGTAACATAATGTTATAGTTATCTTTGGTCTTGAATTCTCTCTGTTTTCTCTAAGCTTTTTCCATATACTCTCCTATGTATACACTTTTTAAAATTGTATAAAATTTTTTAAAGCACTTTTTAAAATTATATAAAATTTTTTAAAGCCTACAACATGGTAAAAAGCGATATTAAGCCTGTAGTTTATAAAATAACATACGTAACCTCTTACTTCAGTTATAACTATTCACGTTAACTACTTTAATCATAATAGCTTTGATATATATTCCATCCATACATATACGTACACATATAATTATACGTACACATATGTTGATAAGCGTGTTAACATGATAGATAACTTTAGCACACCCAATCATGGTATTCGGTATATCTAAGATAGGTCCAACAGTAAACACGATCTGGAATGCGATATCTCTATGCATCTCTAACTGCTCACACGGATTCCTGTGGTTTAACAATAGAACATTGTGCTATATAATTTGGCGTATTATGTAATTAAATAGGCATATGAGTATCGATATCAAACAATTATATCAGGTAAATCGAGTGTGTATACATACACATATATCTGATTGGTATCTATATTTAATCGATCAAGTAACACTAAGTAGTAATAATAAATTTACTCGTAAAAATATATGTAAGTTAATCGATAAAAAGAACTTATTTAAAAATCAACAGTAATATTATAATTTATTTAGGTAACCTTACATTTTAAAGGTTTTTATATATTTTTTTTATTATACAACATTATCAAAAAGCTAGAATTTTTTTAATGTAAAACGTACTAAAATAATCTTAGATTTTGCATTTAAATTTTATTTTAAACTTTTACTGACAACTCTCAATGATGAATGTACATAATTATGTGGTCTTACAATTATTACTATAATAAACTTAAGTCAGTATCTACTTATGTTCATATGACAGGTATATTAGCTTATAACGATCTAAAATAGATAATCGCTAAAATTATTTTATGACAAAAGCCTCATCTTAGTAGACATTCCAAAAGATTTGCATGAAAAACGGCACAATGAGAGATAAAAGAATAAATTTCAGTCAAATCGAGAAGTTTGCTATGCTAGAGGATTATTAAGTTTAATTAGTTAAAGAACTGAGAAAAGATGATGCCTATTGTATTAATCCTTCTTCAATTATAGATAGAAATCTCGAAAAATTTATTTTCCAACGCAAATAGTTTCCTACTTATATAGAAATATCAAATAAAATTTATTTTATTCTTAAAACGTCTAAGGATAACATCGCTTTACGTAGTCACATATATTAAATAATCATTATCAAATTTTACGTTAAAATTTTAGCCCAAATAATAAAAAAATAGGACAAACCAAGTAACGAAGGATTTATTGTTACTTAAAAAATAATTAACAATACTTATAAAAGTTGAACTTTATTTTGTCTTTTAGGTACAACAAACTAAATATGAAATTCCCTCCATTCTTCATTTTTCGTTCATTGCATATGGATGCTAGTTAGCTGACTTAATTGCATCAAAAAGCGTAACGTAATTTTAAAATACTTATGTCACCAAATATTAATAAATGCACGTTTCTACTGTTTTCGATGCTGTCATACATTTACTTTGCACTATTTTATGTAAAAATCATCCCGATGTGTGACACAGTTTAATGTATTACATTTAATTGTAAGAAGAGAAACAAAAGAAATTACAATTGCCCTCCTAATACAGTTGTAAGCTTTGTATACTTTTAATATGAACACTATTCTTATCCTGTGACATATTAAACTATTGTTTAAAATATATAGTAATTAGACGACTAAAATATATAGAAATTATAATATTTAAAATAAACAAAATATATTTTCTTTCCAGATTGTGACCAAGAAGACAGCTTTTAAATTAAAATGTAAGTAACGTTTATATTCTATAATAATTATATGCTATTGTTTGTATCCAGAAGGTGTCATGCCAAATATCTGACCGATACTCGATCTTGGGCATACGGGTAGGCGACCCCGGATCCTTGAGCCACCACAATCTCCTCTTTCCCGTCCATGAATGTGGTATTCTGACCTTCCTCTCCTAATTTCCTCCATCCTCCTCTCTCATTTTGATCCTGGTTTTACCCGTAAATGGAGTTTTGGAGGTCAGATGGTAATCGCTCCAGTAAAGCTACTTTTTGCCACGTAAATGGGCTAGGGCGCCGCCGTTACATGACGCGCAGGCACATCGCCCTACACGGACATGAGACGTCGGCCGGTTCAGTATACATTCCTACAGAAAACTCGCTGGAAAGGCAGTAAATCCCATAACATCGGACAGGGTTACCAGCTTATATACACTGGGCCGCCTTTAGGTAAAACTGGTGTAGCGGTAGTGCTTTTTAAAGAACTTAAGAATGGTCTTCTCCAGGTCGACCACCCCTGCGAATGCCTGATGCGAATGAAGGTGCTGATTGAGGGTAACTAAAAAACTAATTAAATCAGTGCGCCACAGGCAGGCTGTAGCGTGACCGAAAAGGATACATCCTTAGAGCAGTTAGAACAGGTTCTACACGCTAAACCGAAGTAATCATAGATGGGGAGAGGGGAGATTGAACGGTCAAGTAAGGCTACGGAGACGTATAAACGTCGTCGTCTTAATACAGAGGGAGAAAATATTCTCAGAACCTTTTTCGCGTCAGATCTGGCCGTCATAAAACGTTCCTCCAAAAGAATCCTCAGCACCTTATCACTTATAAGAGCGGATCCCACTCAACTCAAAGTGATTATTTGCTGACCAGACGGTATCATATGAGCAAGGTAACCGTCTGTAAAGTCGTTCCAGGTGAAAGTATGACGGCCCAACTTCGTCTACTTTTCATGGACCACGTCGTTACCCCGTAAAAGAATGTAGTCGAGAAACGCAGCCCTAGGATTAAGTGGTGGTTGCTGAATGGACCGATGCAGACTGACTTTCCGGCATAGGTTAAGAATAGCTATACCTATCGGGTAATACTGAAACTGCTCAGGAAGCTTTGGATCAAGCCCAGTCAAAAATTATTACGGCGGGTAAGCGTATTCTTGGCCTTTCTAAGGGAAGACGGGTCATCAACAGGGAGACATGATGGTGAAAAGAAAGCTGCTTTTAAGGAGTGTCAGCTCTCTAACTCTCCTAAAGACAAGTTGGATTATATAGTGGCCAAGCGTGCCATTAAAAGATAGAAGTCAGAGCCCGCAGACAGAGTTTATCACCATTGTACGATAAACTCGAAACTGCGGATGGACAGAAGTTCGTATATAAATTGGCACGTGCTCGGGATATAGTAACGCAATATATCACTATTTTGTGATAGGAATTCCTTAGGTTTTTCATTACACCCTTGTGAAGGAGAGATGGAGATCCTACATCAAAGAAGTTGCTAAACACTTAGCACCCATACAGTCTTCCAGCTGAATTGCCCCCTAACCTTGGTTTTATTGCCCCAATAACCCTTTACGAATTGTCTTCGTCACACGAATCCGGAAAACGGTGGGACCTGACAACATTCATCGAAACGTGGAAATTGTAGGGCTCTCTTGGTCTGCTCATGCTCACTGAACTTTTTAATCGCATTTTGAATCGGAATTATACTACATCAGTGGCGTAACAGCTGCATAATCCCTATTTATAAATAAAAGGACAGTATTTAAGATTTTGGTAGTTATAGGGAGAACAAAATCATGAGTCATAGTATAAAGTTTTTTGAGCGCATGACCGAATTCATGCTTCGCCGAGGGTGTGCTGTCTCTGATTGTCAATATGGTTTTCAGACGGGATCAGGAACCAAGAATGCTATATTGGCCTCAAAATATTGATGGAGGCATACAGGAAAAAAGGAGAGCTCTGCATATAGCATTTTTGGATCTGCAGAAGAAATGTTTGCCTCGTCAATGTATCTGGTAGGCATTACGATCTAAAGGGATTTCTGATTCTAATATTGATGTTATCAGAGATATGTACCGCGATTTCGTTTCAATGGTTAGGACTGTTGTTAGCGACACAAGGCCCTCCCCTGTCACGGTAGGAGTTCACCATGGCTAGGCTCTTAGCCCGATCTTGTTCAATGTAGTTTTAGATACGGTCTCGGCGTAGTACTTTTTCAACATTTTTGAGAAATTATCATATAATACCCTAAATATATTGATGTTAATACGTGAAAATTATGAATATGCAGAACCGATGAAACTATATTAAATTTCGTACTTAATTTTTAAATAATAAATTTATATTTGTAAATATATTAACATAATGATATTTATATTAATTAATCCATGTTTAAATAAAAATGTCCAAGAACGTTTACTTTCACTATAAAATATAATAATTTCTTGTATAGATTATACAATATGTTTAATTTCCACTATTCAATCACTAATATAAGTTTATCATTATGATAACAATCCATAAATGCTACAATTTTTTTACATTAATGAATAAAAAATATAAATATTAAATATAATTTAACTCATTTTTTTTGTTCAAATATAATATTCAAATATAATTTAACTCATTTTTTTTGTCTGTATTGGAAATTATGCGCAGTTTAAAATAACAATTCATTAATATAAAGCCTTGCGACAGGCCGCATTAGCGGCGTCACGTGAAATATGGAAATTTCGCAGTGAATAATACGTTGTCTGCCTCGTTGACCGCCGTCATACGATCACCATGCTTAACATAGATCCTACATAACTTGTATTACATCAAAATTATAGCTACATTTATGTCATAAAGTAGGAGTTAGGCGAAGCTACCTTGTGAAGTGGGAACATATTCGCACATCTATTACTCGCACCACTTCGCCTTCGTCTATGTAAAGAGATCTATCTACCAACGTGTTTTTTTGACTAACATCTACAGTCCCATTTGCTTGAAAATATGGACACGCGACAATTCTTAACGTATAACTGATATGCTAATCAGGTCATCCAAATCAACAATAAATATTTTAAAGCGTGCTTGCTTAGCTCTATAAAACAAAACAAAACTAAAACTAAAAATAACAATCCGTGAGTAAAAATACTAAAATCCGATAATATACTACAATCCGTGAGTGAAAATTACAATCAAAATAATAAAACACGTACTTTATGTATTATGTAGACATTTATTGTGTATGTATATGTTTGTTTATATGTATTTAATTATGTGTTTAGATTGTTGTTATATTTTTTTTACTATTTTTCATTTACTGCGTATACTCCTTCCCATTTAATTTATTCTCTCACTACCCCAAGGTTGTCTGGAAGAGATCACTCTCATATCGATAAGGCCGCCTATTGTGCTACCTTTTATTAGTAATTACTCTCCTGTAAATGTTTTAATCGGTGTACAATAAAGAGTATTTTCATTTCATTTTATTTTCATACTCTAAGGACAATCAAAACAAACAACAATAAAAGAGCAATCAAAAAGTATAAAAATAAATGTTGGTCAATTAAATATTAACATTTACCGCTTTTCACGTTGATACATGTGTAGTCCTTATAAATTGTCATCCCTTGAATATAAGTGTGAGAGGCGAAAAGTAACAGTTGGACAGTTATTACCTTATTGTTGCTCATAATCAGATAGTTGGTGAACGCTACATTGCAGCTTATAATAAATAAATATTTATTATAAGCTCCAATTTAGCGTATATATTATAGATACTTAAATAAGTAACTATATTTATTTTACAATACAGTGAAATATTTATTCTAAAGGTTCGTAAACCGTTAACATAATTTGGCATATTTTTAAAAGATAACAACAATACTTAATTTAAAAATCCAGAAGAATCAGAGATTACTGAGTAATTGATTCCGCTTCCAATGTTGAATTGGTAGCCACAATAATAACCTTTTGTGTGACCAACGCCATTCTGTCACGGCGACGGCAATTCATTCAGGTATAAATTTATCATATGTCATCACAGGGACAATATACCGCTAAATATACGTACTTAATAATGTAACCAAATTTATTTTTAAAAGACAACTATAATCCTGCAATTCATTACGCTATAATTAATTGTTTCTATTGTTTTAGAGCACTTAGAAATTGTCTGCTTGAATAGGCTTTAATTATAAGTACATATTCCAAATAGTTAAGTTTGGGTATTTTCAAACATGAAGTATACAAAAACCTTCACTATTAAAAGAGTTAAAAAAGTATTTATAACATTTTATTTCTCAGTTTTATAGAACTACATAGATCGGGACCTTTATCATCTGTATTAATTACTAACATAACTACGTATTATATTTAGTTCACATTGAGATCTTGTTGAACAGACTGCCCCTCCCACTTTACCATGTGTTGATTGTCAATTTGATCTCATAATAAGATATCGTTATTAGAATCACATCCAGAATTATTAAGTATATGAGATTTTCTACCGAATCAAAATATTTTAAGCTGATAACATTAGTTGAACGACAAATGGTTGAAAATAGAAATAAGACAGCTATTACAATCATTTAAAATAATAAATTACGTTACACTACTTAATTAACCTTCACATTTGTTTTTAGTTTAGTTTTTATTACAGCATAATGACGTTATTAGTAACTCGAACTAGTTTTCATGTGTTCTTCAAACTATTTAAACCACGTCTTTCGTCAAATTCTCCACTCAGGTTCAAAATGCATAAAAATCGTAAAATGTTTAATTTAGTTTTACATTCTTTTAAAAGGAAAAATAATTTGTGTTTAAACCATTGATATCAAACTTTATAGCGTATATGAGTATTGCTCTTTTTTTGGCCTAGCACAAAAGGAATGCTTACCTCTAATGCGTTACGCAAATTTAATCTCATAGATTATTTAATTTGAAATGATGTATTACTGCACCATGTATAAATTTCAATAAGACTAGAAAAATAAACTAAATTAAACCATCCACCGTTAAATAGTATCTATTTATATTCCTATTTTGGTAATTTGAAATAATTTTCTCAATGAAGAATCATAAAACCTTTTTTTCTACGAATTTATATTATTGTGTTCTTTTATTATTTAAAACTAAATTACTCTTTAAAAAAAAAATTAAATTAAAGAAAAATTGTAATTAACAGATAGCAAAAAATGAATTTAAGGGCTTAAGCACAATGCCTTGAATAGGGAATGTAATTAATGAAAAAAATGTTTTAAATATTTTTGTTTCTATGAGTGCAGTGTATATTCACAAGAATAAAAATGATTCGACTTTAATTATAACGTTTGAGTTGCACTTGTCTGACTGTTTTTATAAATGGTGTTATTGGTATGTTTGTTGAGTCCGCTAAAATAATATTATTTCTGCAGATTTTAATGTTAAATACATTAATTATTATTACTTTTTGGCTTCTGCCCTATTTTCGATTCGTCCTCTTTTGTCGGTCATTATGATTTAATTTCTACGAACAACTTTTCAAAGTTTACAGTAAGTATTTTGCAAAAAAGAATTATTTAGGGTAAACTACATACTTCAAAGACAGAATGAATAAAAACAATATTTTGCAAACAAATACTAAAGTATTATAGTTTAAAAATATTTAAATCAAAATAATGCACGCTAATTTTCAATCAAGATTTTAATGTTTTGTATTTATTTTCTTTGTCTGTTTTTGTTTCTTTTTATTTCAATATATTTTATTACCTGATTAACTGTTAACGATGTTGGTTTAAGTAATTTAAAAAGTTAAATAAGTAAGTAAAAGTAAAGATATTTCTTTTCAAAGTTATGAGACACTAAAAAAATCATAATGACACAAAGCCTGGGAAACTGATATGTACCTAGATCTAACAGAACGGATTTATAAAATATTTAATAAATGCACATAACATTCTTTTGAAAGGTATAAATTTTATAATTAGAACAATTCACTTGTCAAACTAAAATATTTTATTAGGTACATATTTTTTTTGTTTTCGTATGCGTAATGATATAAAATTAAATAATCTGAACACAATTCACTATTTGCTACACGAAACGGTTATATTGAACATTGATATTGGACATTTTTTGTTACCATAAGTAAAAACAGGTCAGAACAAATTAGTTTGTAAATATTTTAATTATTAAGTAAGTCACCACGATATGTAGAGGTATTCATTTGTTTTATATGTTATACACAAAATGAAACAAAGTTGATACGTAACTACATAGTTTACATTGTCACGATTACAATGGCTTATCTAATAAAGTGAGTCAGAAGTAATTAAGCCAGTTATTGTAAATTGAAGGGCTCTCAGACAATCTATGCTTGCATATTCTGCCTTTGTTAAACAAAACCCTCAGAGAACATCGCCTGTTGTTTGAGATTACTATTGAGTTTCTTAAGAACATTACTGGTAAATGAAATATTGTAAAGCTATTGTGCACAAATCAGATTAATATATTTAAGTTTTAATAATATTGTTCTATAATTTAGAACCAATATCATAACCCATCAACTAAAGTACATAAAGATGAACGAACCTCAAATATAAATCCATATTAAAAGTGATATATATATATACATATATATATATATATATATATATATATATATATATATATATATATATATATATATATATATATATATATCGTCTTATAGAAAATGAAAACAAGGAGTAAGTTGATTAGTCATCACTCACGTTGCGCAATTGGAACAAGTGTGTCTGAAATCGATAGCTATGTATTCAATTCCCAATGAAGGAATTTTATGAAACATTTAGAAAGTATTTTAATTTTACATTTTTCAAATTTTTGTTGTTCCATTTAATAATCTTAACGTAAAGCAAGCTGTTGAGGCTATTAAATCTATTATCGTAAACTTTAGTAAGTAACTACGTATACAAGTACAATAAAGATATAACATCACAGTCCTGGCCTAGTAAACAAGTAACAAAGCTGTCCATTAGTGAGCAAATCCCTAATAAAAACATGCTTCGATTTTAAAATGTTTGTAGGATTCCTGAGGGCACTTAAATGTTTTTAACAAATTTATATTTAAGTGATGCTATATAGAGGAATTTTATTTATGTAACATTTTCAAGCACATATGCTAATATTTATATTATATTATGTGTCACAATATACAAAATTTAAATTTAGTTACTGAAAATAATTAAATTAACCAAACCACTTAATAAGGCAAGTCATAAATCTAAAATAGTAGGGTTTACTTTTCGATGCCTATACATAGTTACTCCCTTAAATGAAATTCAACGTATCTAAAACTTCTAGATAAATTTTACAATAGTTAATAACAGAAACCATCGAAATGCAGTAAGAATACATCTTGTAAGGGCGATTAGTTTTATGTTTGATTCCTACTCGGTAGGATAATTATATTTAAAATTCATTCTCATTTCTCCGTTCTGGTAAGACAATGTGAGGCGCTGAGTTCACCAATCAACACACAACGTCTCTAATACGGCTGGAAAGCAGGCAATAGCGTATTGTAACACTAGGTTATCTCTGACCACCCTGCTATGCATAACGCTATATTGAATAAAATAATAGTATAGATTCTCTACAGACTTAAATTAACTTCTTAACAATATAAAAATGAATTTGTCCTTCTTACATAGGTTTTTTTAAAGCTGCGTCTCAGTTAAATAAAAAAATTGCTTTGTTCTGTCCAGGTACCAACTAGAGCTCCAGCTAAAACGAACAAATTAAATAACCGAGGATAAAATGTTTATTACCCACGCCGATTTGACGTCGAAATGACGTCCTAAATTAATTGCATTTTTGTACGTTCATTTTATTTTATTGTCAGAACGAACTCTATTTTTAACACTCAAATGGTGTAACATATCGACAGCTTTAACAGATTTAATTGAATATTAAAAGTTTTTTTTTAAAACAAATTCAAAAGTGATGTCAAATTTTCACGGACACTTACATATTTATACATAAGCCTGAAAAGAAGATTATATTTTCAAACTCCATAAATCCATAATGATTTTGATAGTAATCAAAATAAAAGTAGTAGGTAAAATATGAGACTCCATTCAGCTCTACACTAAGTTTTTCAGCGACCCTTTGCCTAACAGATGTTTTTGACAGAATATAATAGTCATGATCGTGTGATAGACTACTTAGATGCTATACAAAGCATCTTCAACAGCAAAATAGACTTCTTACAGAGAATCTTGATTTCATAAGTAATGTAAAAAAATTGGGCTCTGACTTGTATTAGAAATTCCTGATCAAGAATTAGAATAAATCCTTATTACAAATAGAGATATATATTAAACAACCAAAAAAAAATTAAGTCAAGACTTAATTTTGTGTAATTTTGACATATTTCAATATAGATTCTATTATAAGTTACAGTTAATATTACTTTTTATACACCAAACACTTTAACTATTCCAGACCAATGCTAGTGCATTAGTCGCAGGCAGACGATGACTATTAGAATAAAAAGATAGGTTTATTTTCATAGTTTACTAATTTTAAAGTGTTATTCCACACTTGGGATTAAAAAACATTTTTGAAAAAACGTATAAAAATTATGAACACAGCGAGATTTCAACCCACGCGTCTTGGAAACCGTCCCACTCTGACCGCTAAGCTATGCGTTCTACTACCGGCTGCGTTCTAAAATTCTTATATGTTTGTTATTGCCTAATGCATGCATTTGCCGAAAGAATGATAGTAGAGTTTGAACAATGTTCTCTTCTCGGACTGAAGCTTGTTTGCATTTATGTGGATTTGTCAGTGAATAAAATGGTTGATATTTGGCCGAAGAAAATCCCACTTAAACCTCCAAAAAGAGTTTTCATTCGCTTAAAGTTATAGTTTGGGCGACTATGTCGGCTCAAGGAATCAACGGAGTTACGAAGAAATGGGGTTTTCCTTCCACAAGTGCATAACCAATTTATGCACTTGTGGAAGGTTTACAACAATAGGAACCTGGTTTTAGCAAGTGGGCGGGACATAACATACATCGAATGAGTCTTTAGCAATTGTAAACGAAATGTATAGTGGAAAAGTGATATCGTGTTGAGGGGACATTTGCTCATATAAGGAAACTTTCACAAGGATATATCCGCTATCCCACGAGCGATGTATCAGCAAGTTTTCACAAACTTGAGACTGGAGGAGTGTGTACATTTAGATGGCACTCATCGGGCCGATGTTATTTTTGAAAAATGATTATCCCATTTGCTTTCTTTATTATAAATATATTGTTTCTTTCCTGAGCTCTGTTTTTTTTATATGATTTCATAAAATTCCCTTAACTTTGGGGGAGAGGGATGGGGAAAATGGAGTAAGAGTTCCGAGAAGGTATTTCTCGGAAGGTGTCGGGTGGACGAGCGTGGTAAGGTGCATCCCGGATATGGGAGTGCTCCGAGATATCAGCACGTCCAAAGGCATCCTGTGCAAGTCTTGTGCAGTGGCCTTCTAATTTCCGGATGCGAAGGGCTTTATGCAGTGTTGCATTTCTCACGCCTACGAGAGGCTTGAGCGGCTCGTTGTAAATTAAATCATTCTGGTAAATCAAGGTTGGCATTGGATTCTGCCACTGAACTTAGTCAACTTAGGTTAAAAATAAGGAACAGAGTGTTCAACACAAGGTTTCTTTACCAGAAATTAGTGTATGTGGGTAAAGTGATGTGGATAAAATTGCAAAAAAATAATAAATATATCCCCGTGCGTGGAAAGAACACCATGGCACTGTGGGGATTTTATGAAATGAAAATTAAAATTATACACTAAGTCATTGAATATTTATTTTACAATAATAAAGCTTTATATTCATAGGAAAAAAAACTTTGAATCAGATCAAATGAATATATTTTATTAAAATTGCATCACAATCTAAAATCTATTATTTTATTATTATTTACTATTTTTAAAGTGTTATTCCACACTTAGGATTAGAAAACATTTTAAAAAAAACGTACAAAAATTTGCTGCGTTCAAAAAAAAAATTTTATACGTTTTTTCTAAAATGTATTTTATTATTATTGTTATTATTATTGACAAGATACGGTTCATGTTATCGCTGGCACTCTGGATCAGGTTTTGATGCATCCGTTAAGCGATGTCCTATTGATATAATGATAGATTCATATTATTAATGTACCTAATAAATAATATTACGTAATAAGTTATAAGTTAATCTACTTAAATAATGAGTTAATCTACTTGTGGCACATATAAAGAAAGTTTATAAAAGGTGCATCAAGTAGAGAATAAAGACCGTTCTCCGCTTTAGAAAGAAATTACAAAAAATACAAAATTCGTAAAATATATTTTATATTATTATTGTTTTACATTTTTTTAACTGTTTATAATGTTTCACTAGTAAATATTAATTTAAGCACGTAACAATGCTATTTTAAACCACTTCCTACAGTTCAATTTATAACGCAATATATAACGTAACTAAATTAATTTAATTTCTTATTTTGAACTTTTACTACCCCACTATTAATATATATCCGTGACGAGAAAGTCAATATGCAAAGTAAATACGTATAACACAATACTCTCTATAACTACACTTGCAATTACTAGTATTCCCTATTGACATAGACTTCTAGCAAATTCGCATAACGCTATCGCCTTCCATCTATATCTAATTATAGAATGACCGGAAATAAAATAGTATTACTTTCTTTATTATTTATAATAAAATGTATCCCTAAATTGTTCAGTTAAAACATAAGAAATAAATATATTTCTTTAGTGACTAAAGAAGTGTTGTACATAAAAATACACTTAAGCTATCACTTAATCATATTAAAAAATTTTGCATTCAATTTCGTTTAAAAATTACAAAACTTATGTTATAATATGCATTTAATCTATGACTGCAAAAATATGATATTATAATATATATAATACAATCTGTACTACATTATAAAACATGTAAAAAAAGTAAAAGCCGATGCATAAATTCGTAATTTAACGAAAACATTTATTTTTAGGATAAATTTCATAAATAATATATTGTTGAATGATAACTTCATTTCGATATATTTTATAACGTAATAATTAAAATGCATAAATTTCTTAGAGGCGCTGTAGTCACCTAGAAAGTTGCTGTCGTTGGTTGATCGTAGCTGTCATATATCTGTCACAGATTCATTACAATCCAACCTCGCATCCATGCCAAGCAAAACAAATCCGGTTGTCTATGACAACTACAAGCTTCACACAGACGCGTCACCTGCGTCGAAATTTATTAGTTTTATAATTTTATGTGATTAAGAAAATTGTGATAAGTGTGATTTTATACAAATCTTCGTGATAATATTAGTGTTAAGATTTGTTATGTTATCCTTGTTCATCGGGACAAATTACGAGGTAAGGAAGCGGAGAAGACAATGTCGTCAAGATTTGTTTAGAATTTGCGGGATCGATAACCCGGTCGGCTAGCCATGAGGCGCGACGCTGAGGTTATGTTGCGAGTCGCGAACCAGTATCCGAGTTCAAGTAACGGTCCCGCGGACCAGAGCGAGTTGACTCGTGTTACGGCTGCAAAATCCGGTCGGACTTAGGACAAGTTAGTTTATAATAGCGTCTAGATCCTCATTAGCCGCCCTCATTCCGTTGCGCTTGCCACAAATTATCACTGTAAATAAATACTTCAGTATTTAGCTTTGCTTAATTCGAGGAGTTATTCCCACACCCTACACCTTTAGCGCTCGAAACCTTTGGACGTTCCTTATGAGATGTGCGCCTGTTTTCCAGCTTACCCTGCCTGCAGTGCGTGCCAAGAGCCCCAGAGTCCCAGTCATTAGATTGAGTGGAGTGTTCCCTGCCCACACGTAGCCCTGTAAGAAGTCAAAATTCCACGAGACACTACGGATACCTCCTCCAGCATGGATCTGGAGAAAGCCCCCGCTCTCCATGAAGAAGACTCCAAAGTTACCCTCACTATCAGATTGATTATGCAGGGAAAGGTAAGAATGTTTGCACTGGTTTTTCTATAAATATACTTTTGTTGTTATCATTATTAGTAGTTACATTGTAAAAGTGTGCTCTATACATTCTCTTCTAAGTTACACTATTACAGAGTAGATTACTTGCTCAATTTTTATTCAATCTCTTTTATAAGATTTAAAATGAATCCAAAAACTGTAAAATGAAATTATTATAGTAAAGACATAAAAATAAACTTTTTTAAATTGACATTTAATGACTTATAAAACAGAAGTATGTTAATCTAATATGACATTGATATTTAAATCTTGTTAAGAAACAAGCACTTGTATGGATGCTTAGTGCAATATCCTGTTTATATATTACCTTGCTTGCTTAAATTAGACTAATAGCTGTTAACTAACAATAAGTAAATGCTTAACCTAAATTAAGTTCATGTATTGAGTAGAAATCTAATATTTATAATTATCACACTTGTCACTTCTTGTTCGATTCACATAAAATTAGAAAGTGATCTCTTTATAGCCCAGCGATGCAGAAAAGACACTAGCAATAAATTAATTCAGGATACTTTCCAAAATCTGTAATAAATTTAATTTTTCAGTTATATATGTATGTTATAGTGAAATTTTTTATTATTTTTCTAACAAATACCAAAAAAAGTATAAAACAACTTGATATAAAACATAACTTTTAAATGTAATGCATCTTATACATACATCTTATTTTTTTTTTTTGCATTTTAAATATTTTGCATAAAAGAACACATATTTTAACAAGAAAAATATTTTTATTTACACAGTCAAAGAGCTTCTAATTAAATAATAAAATGTGGCTCTTTTAGCCATGAAATGTATTGATGTGAATATCTACCTATGTGATGTGTCTAGTACCCAGTTTTAATTGGCTGTAATCCAATATAAAATATACCTGGCATCTTGCCAGCTATTGGCACTCTCCCTGTTCATCAAACATGTCGATTTGTTTCTTTTCTAATTAAGATAATGTTAATTATTTTTTGTTCTATCATTGCCACTAGATTTTCAAGTTGTCTTACCTAGACCTTATTCACACATTTAATATCTATTTTTCTCAACATTATTGTTTTAATTAACCTATTAGTATAAGGGCAAAACAACTTTTGTGTTAAAAAAAAATACAAAAATAATCATCAGTTAGAATGTTTTTTCATATGTTTACAAAAAAATTGAATTTGTAAATATTTTTCTTGTGGGTGTTGTAGTGTAAAAAATAAAATGCCACACAGTTCTATATTTACAAATTTAACATGTTTGCATGCATGTTAATTCACATAAATTGTTAAGCTGCAATGTAAAGCTTGTGTTGAAGTTCTTTGAACTGCACATACTTTGGTCGTCAATCCTGCATCTATTTGCGTCGTTTTTAAGACGTATTACTCGAGATCCTAGACTGACGCATACATTGTTCACATACTGCAGAAGTCAACTGCTGATGCCAGGAACAAACCGTTACGACGCCGACTCTAAAACTGTCATTGTGCATCCCTGACTATTATTGCAGTAAAGAATCGCTATGCTCCCGTCTATTATTAGATAGCAGACAGGAAATCTTTTGTACGATATAAATCTTCATGCAGCCGCATTAATTATGCGTGCGCGTTGCACAATACTTGCCAATGCTTATCGCCACATCGTTCGGAAGTTTTTTTTAGTATTTCGAAGCGAAATATTTTACATTTACAGCCACGAAGTATGATGATGATATTTACACTTTTTCCTTTTATTGTAGGAAGTTGGCAGCATTATTGGAAAAAAAGGAGAAATCGTTAAAAGATTCAGAGAAGAGGTTAGTACTTTATTTCATATCAATTATGTCAAATTTATATTTTATAGTCTATAGCAAACGTATTTTTATTTTTTTTCAGTCTGGGGCTAAAATCAACATATCAGATGGATCGTGTCCAGAGAGGATTGTCACAGTTACTGGAAACACAAGTGCTATATTCAAAGCATTTACCCTCATTTGCAAGAAATTTGAAGAGGTTAGTATATATTTATATATACTTAGAAATTTATTCACTTTAAAAAACTATCTCATTTTTTTGTGTTTTGCAATTTATATGATAGGGGCCCACTGAACATATTGGTGTATAATACATTCCACTGTGTGCAGATTTTTAAAGCCATTACATACATATGTAATGGCTTTAAAAATCTTTTAAATTCATATATGAATTAGAGCCCGATGCTGGGGTTTCTCTAAGCAAACTAGAAAAGTAAATAAAATCTAAAGATTATATTAGATATAAACATTATTAAAGGTTTCCTTGTAAATTGTTTGTCAAATATGGTTAAAAATTATATTATCATGTCCAACATCATAATATTAACGCTATCATTTTGCGATGTAACTAATGAGTATAATAGTTCAAATACACGAATTTAAATAGAGTTTTTCCGTCGCAACATTCGTGTTATCATTCCGCATACATTATCCCTATTCTGGAACTCAATGCTGTGCGTTGTCTTGACCTGAATGGACAAATAAACATAATACTTTAAATAAAATCACCCCCCGAGAGAGAATCGATCTCACATCTAATAGTGTCTACAATCAGACGCTATCCCACCGTGTACGTATATTTAAAAAAAAACTGCCTATTATATCATCGGCGAAGGTTGTTTTAACAAAATCGGTAAAATAATGAAGTTGCATCTTAAACTAAATTTTGAGCTCAATTATTTTATAGTCATTTTATTAAACAAAACACTTCGAACTTTCTTTGTTATATACCGCTTGAAATAGAACCAATGCTAAATGATAAGTTAACCTTACCAAAACACTATTTTAATAGTGTAAATTGCCTTTAATCCGTTAAGCCGTTTCCTAGATTAGTGTGCATAAACGCACACACAAAAAGTTTTAATTTAGCTTTTATTATAATTTTTTTATATAATTTTAATATATAGTTTCATAACACACTTTTCCCATATATCAATTATGTAGAAACAGAGATCCTTTACATTTTGGTTATATGTAATAGACATTGTTGTATAATAATGATATGGTATATTACAGTGGTGCTCACAGTTCAATGAAGGCGGCGGCGGCGGGTCGCGTGCACCCATCACCCTGCGCCTCATCGTACCAGCGTCACAGTGCGGCTCCCTTATCGGCAAGGGAGGCTCCAAGATTAAAGAGATCCGTGACGTTACAGGGGCCAATATACAGGTATACATTAACTAAAACATATATTGTGATAGGATGATGATGGATATTAATAACAAAAATGTCATTGTTTTTTTTTATTTTTACTAATCCCGGGTAGTAGGGTAGACAGGATGTCCCTACTGTCAAGACACTCAATACACTGCTATCCACTGAATTCGAGACATTACGTTTTGTGTGATGGAACTCAATGCTGCACTTCATCTTACCAGAGCGAAATGAAAATAATTTAAACATAATCGTTTCCCTGAATGAAAATAGAACCCATAAAAGATCGCGTTTACGGTCAGAGGCTGTCCCACTGCACCACAACCGGCCTCGAAAAGATTATTTAGTTTGTTAATTTAAACAAACACTTGTTTAGTGTAAATAACTATGATATCAATTAATTTAATCATTGTAATGTATGTTTTACTTTGTTTATTAAGATTCAAGTTATAAATTACAGTATTTAAAAAAAATACTTTGAAAAGTATAATAGTAATTAAACAGATTGAGTATTTAATGAAATTTTTGTGTTTTATGCACTTGTAATTTTTTTTTTTTACCTTCTGTGTAAGTGAACCTCAACTATTTATGCGTTTCAATACTATTTTATTTGCAGGTAGCTAGTGAAATGCTGCCAAATTCGACTGAAAGAGCTGTGACAATCAGCGGTACATGTGATGCCATCACACAATGCATTTATCACATTTGCTGTGTTATGTTGGAGGTAATTATATTGCAAGCTAATTTTGCAAATGGACGAATGTGTGTGTCACTGTGTAGTGATTATATCATTTTGATAGTTAATGATCTGAAAATGTATTGAGACCTTTAGCTTGTGTGTATATATAGTATGCAATGTGTAAAGTATATAATATTGTTTTTAAAAGTTTTAGTTTTGAAATATATTATACAATGTGCTTAAATGGCTAATCAAAGTATTTATTTATTGACTTACTACATAAAACTTATATTATCAAAGTATAAATTTATTTATTTATAACTAATTTTTATGATCAATACTTTAAAGAGAGTTGAGTGAAGCTATTTAATTAGTAGCACCTATAATTATTCTAATATTCCTCACAAACTACAACCATTGTGTAGACACATTACTCAATTTTTTCACATTATTTCGAAGATACAAAAAGAAAAATAAAATAATATCTATAAATATAATGCATATAATGTGAGCGTCCATTGACGTGAAACTAATATAATAAAAAATATTTAATGACATTTTCCTTGTACAGAGCCCACCAAAAGGCGCGACGATTCCATACAGACCTAAACCTAATGTGGCGGGACCGGTCATACTGGCGGGCGGACAGGCCTACACTATACAGGGAAACTATGCTGTGCCTGCACAAGATGTAAGTTTATTGTCGTTTTTTTTTAATTTAGTTAGGTAGAGAGGATTTTAGATAGTGATTGATTAGATTAAGTGGAGAAATGCCCATTTTAAAGGGCTTATGCCTAAAAAAATCCCAGGCGTAGCTCTGAACTCCTCTTTCCTAACATGATGGGCTTATCTTAATTTTTTCATTATTAAAATATTTTAAATAATTATTCAGTTTAAATTGTGCACAAATGAAAATTATAATATGATATGTATATTTAAGATTTTTACTAAGTAATTTATTTATATGCTTGCTAAAAATTATATGTATTTGAACAAGCTTTTAATGTACTCATATATAAAGAAATACTATAATTAGATAATGTAAGATAAGTAACCTATCGTAAGTTAATATTTACTACAATAACAGTTTGTTATTTCCGTGTTATTGTAACGTCCTTCAATAAAGATTATACGATAATAATATGACATTTAAATTATAAACACTGTTCTAATGTCACTCCATTACGAGCGGGTTCAATTCCCATTCGCTTTAAATATAAAATGTCATAGAAGCTAAAAGAGAAAGAAAGGATTGTGTGTCCATGTTTGACTTCGAAAAAAAAAACGCGGTAGTGACAGTGTGTATGGCAGGCGGTGTGCGCGCCCGTGTTCCCCGTGCTCGAGGTGAAGCCGCCCATGGTGGGCGCGCTGCCGCCCGCGCACCTGCTGCCGCCGCTGCACGACCACCTTGTGAGTGCTTGCCCCTCCCCACCCGACCTCATACCGCCTCGAATCGCCTCGAACCCAGTGTACCGTGTTAGATACGATTGTTTAATACCTAATGTGCCTTCTGTTTTTTTATTCTATGGACTCTATATATCTGTTCAATAGCATCTATTAAAGTTCCAAAGATTATTAATGATGAATTAAATCGATCTTACATATTTCCAACCTTAGGGTTGTTTTTTCCCAATTTATTAATTTGGGTCCCACTTGAATGTATAAAAGGTGCACATAGTACAGTAAAATCAGCAAGAGAATAAGCTTTCTTTCCTAATTTTTTTACCCTTAGATTTGAATTGGACTCAACTTTTGAATATACACAATTGATTAAAATTTTTCGATATGGTCTGCTCTGTAACAAGTTATGTGTGGTCAAACATAAAAATGTCAAATTGAGAGCAAAATTTAAAATAAAAATACGTATAAAAATGAGCATGTGTAGATAATTTTGTAATTGAATACCGTGCCATCTGTTTCTTACTCTATACTCTCTTTATCCATATTTGTCTATTTGACATCTAATAAAGTAAAATAAAAATAAACATTACATGTAATAGGTTCGATTGGTAGTTTAATACTGTTACTATACCTTCTGTTTTTTTTGTTCTATAGCCTTTGTGTCTATTAGATATATTCAAAGGCTTACCATCTATTAAAATTAGCTTACTATTTATTAAAACTTGAAATTTTATAATAAATATCTAAAACCTTGTAAATCAGTTGCATTGTTAAATACTTATTATGCTTTATGTTTTTTTTTAATTCTTTATACATATGTATTTTATCAATAAATACACGTAAACGTATTCAATTTCTTCAACGGTTACTATTCTTCATCTTGTATTAAAGTTAAAAAAGATTGAAATGAAGAAATGTGTAGGCAATTTTAAAACCGTATGTCTATGAGGTTGAGTGGGTTAAGGAGTAACTTTATGTGATTGGTGCTGCCCCATACCCCCTTAAGATGTGTTTCCATTGTAGTTGTAACCTGTGAATACAAAATAATTAGAACTCCCAACGGTGTGGAATGTTATATATAATTTCTTTGTGCTGTTATACCCTCGCTTTCTGATATATTTATATTATATACACATATATTCGAATTTTCCTCGCTTCGTCAATGCACGTGACCAGTCCTATAATTATAAAAACCATAAAAGTAGATAGAGTATATAAAAACCATAGAAGTAGATAGAACTCCATTTTTCAGCCTGAGGTCCCTCATTCATTATATAAAATGTATTCGTAGTAACAACGTAATATTTATATCAAGCTTTATCTGTTTGTTTTCTGGCATCGCCGAGATGAGCTTTACGTACAAACATTCACTCGCATTGAAATGGCGCAAAAGATTTTTTTTAAACATCCCTATATACTTGCACCTCTCCTTATTTAGCCTTTTACCACGCCTTGACTTTATTTGGTACGAGTTAACTATTCGTTTAACCGTGAAGTGCATGATATACATGTCACAATTTTAAGTTTTAGAAACAAACTCGAGTTGACCTCATCCTGTTTTTTATTTTGAAATGCATTTTTCACGGGCAGCACCACTCTAAAAACTCACTATGTGGTGGAATCGGGCAAGAAATTCGCATTTCTGTTCCCTTAAGTGGGCTCTATCTTCGATAAGTTTGTTTCAGAATATGACATTAAGTAATATTTATTATCTGAATCAAACATATCGAAGATGTTATGATATTATTTAAATCTTTACATATCATTCTAAAATCTTATTTCTACCCAGGCAACCCTTTCCAGCGATCCCATCCCGACCATGACAACGAAGATGAAAACAAGCAGCTGGAGCTTGAAAAGTGTTATTATAATACTAAAAAGAGAATAATATATAATATTAAATATTAAGTAATTTTTTAATATTTCAGATGGGCGGCTTGGCTAAATCTCCATTAGCGGGCTTAGCTGCCCTAGGTCTCGGCGGCCTGGGACCAGCGAATACTGGTGGCCTTAACCCAGCTGGTTTGTAAAAAAATCATTACCTGTTTATATATAATCTGTAAAACTTTACTTAAAATACTACAGTTTAATATTAAAAAAATAACATTTTATTTAGATTATTTTAAAGCTCACATTATATGGGATAGGCAGATTAATATTTAATGTTAAAAAACTCCGTATGTCACTGTAAACGCTTGTTGAGAGGCGGAATGCTATTTTATGTTTGTACAGCGTTGGCGGCGCTGGCGGGGTCGCAGCTGCGCACGTCGAGCGCGTCGCGCAACCAGCCCACCACCAACCAGCAGTCGCACGAGATGACCGTGCCCAATGAACTCATTGGATGCATTATTGGCAAGGTAAGTGAAAGCAGCTTCACCTTTTGTCTCTCACGTCAGAGTAGTCAGAGACAAATCAAGTGTAATGGCATTCCGTCGGCCACTTTTCGCCCTAATTTGGGATATTACATGTTAATTGCTGGAGCTGTAAATTGACTTTTGCTTTTCCAAAACTGAAAAATAAAAGTAATTTAAATATAATAATTTCACCGAACGAAATTCAAACTTACAACTAATCATCAATCGTCGATATTGAAGCCACTATTGCAAGGGGTTTTAGCCGGCGAGAAAATCATTTGTTTGACAAAAAAATAAATAATAACACCAATTTATACAAGAATTTTTTCTTACTTTTGAAAGCAACTTGTAAATTTATAAATATTATCCACGAATGGATATAATTTCAAAATAAATATAAGATATTCTAGTTCATAAAGCATGTCACTTACCTCTAGGGTGGCACCAAAATCGCAGAGATCCGTCAGATCTCAGGCGCAATGATCCGGATATCGAATTGCGAGGAGCGTGAAAGCGGCAGCACCGACCGCACCATCACTATCTCAGGAAACCCTGACTCCGTAGCGTTGGCCCAGTATCTCATTAACATGAGGTAAGTCAGAAATTATTACTATTACACTAAACATGAAAATGCGCCTTCTCTTCCCTATATGCATTTCCTAATATCTGGTAATCCACTCGTCCAAAGAGATGCCTAGCCCACCTTTAAGAAACAGTTTATTTGATACTCCCTGAACATCCTTTGATTTGTCTTTACCTTTGTTGGGGCGTTTCGATGACTTATATGATGTTTTTGATTTATTTTTTTAAGTGTATGCGTCTGGTCTTATATACGGTGTTGCGTGATATAAGTTTGTCAAATAATTCTTATTTATTAAACATAAAAATGAAATGATTGTAAAAAGAAAATTTATAATATTTTTTTATATCGAAAATTACAATTTTTTATTCATTAACTAAGTATAGAACTAAATATAATTAAAAAGAAAATAAAATGATCAAATATAAGAATATTAATTAAATGCGTTAAATACATTTTAAAGAAAGTATAATTTGTTTTGAAAATAGTTACCTTATGAAGTACCTTTTCATAAATAAACACAATTGAACATATTACATTGTAGTTTATCATAGTATATATATTATCCTCTTAGTCAAATACAATCACAATGCAATATATGAGAGTGGACGCGGTAGAAGTAGTGTTAACGTTGGTGGTAGCGACGGTATCGGGCACGAATAGCGCGCAACATCGAGACGTCCCATATGATCGCCTCGCCCTCTACAACAATCCTGTCCCGCGCAGTGTGGAGCTACAGAAGGCGAATCTGGAAGGCGGCACGTCGTCGTCCGGCAGCGCGGCCAGCCCGCTCGCCTCCGCCATCCCGCTCGCGCAGTTGCTCAGCAAGAGCGGGGCTCTGGGCGCGCTCAGCTCGCTGTCCGCGCTTGGCGGCCTGTCCGACCTGCTGGCCGGCGCCACGCCGCCCGTGCAGACCACCGGCGTCCACCGCTCGCACAAGTTCCCGCGCCGCGCTGACGACGAACCCCCCGCCCCCAAGACCAAGGAGCGCAACAAATATAACCCCTACTAGACTAGTACCCCCCACCCGCCGACACCCTCCGACCCCCGTCATCCAAAGAGTATCGATGTCGATGCGACCCCCCGGGTGTGCTTCCCTAGTTGGTCCCGATTATTTTTTTAAGTTTAGAACGACGTAGCGTAGTATTTGATTGATTGTATGTGATTATCGATGAAATATTGTTTATTTTATAATTTTAGTCGTGTATTATTTGGTTCGAGAACGCAGTGTGTCACTTTTCAGCGTGCGTGTGATGCACTTTGAATCTCGATACTGGAAATTTTAAAAGACTGTTACGTCTACTTAGATATACACAGGTTGGGAAGTAATAACTTAATACAAATTTTCTATTTGTAAAGAATTCGTCGTTATACAGATTGCTTTTTCTTTGAACTTATAATCTAGCTATCGCTTATGGATAGATTTGACAGCTTTAATGTGCATGATAAGACACGTAAAATCAATTGTCTTTGACCAAACACCAATTGTTTTTTATGGTTGAAAATAATCTTTATGATTAATTTCGATACCATATAACCTTTTTAATATCACTTACATAGTATATTTTTTTTTCTTAATTAAATGCACTATAATTGTTTGATGTTAGCAAAACATTCAAAAAAAAATCATCCAAATTGTAAAGTTAATTGGTAAACATCGATTTTATGATTGGTATGTTAATAAATAACTTATAATAAACATTGTATTCTCGAACTGCCACATTTAACGCGTAATATAATTACATATATTTTATTACGATACAATTGGGACTACTTATTGCGTTTGTCTGCATTATCTTTAGGCTAGTAACATTTTTCACGACATGGTATAAATAGTAAGGTAAAATAAATTGAATATTTTTATAATATATTCAAAAAGTCGTAATGAACTCTTATCAAAAAATACGTTTCATTTAGATTTTTGAAATTTGCGGTTTTGTATTGTTCGGAAATTAAACATTTTATTACCTAACCTATAAGTTCTAAAAAAGTAAACTTCTTACAATTTTGTTTCGTCGATTTAATTATATTTCAATGGCGTGTGATAGAAATAATATAAAAGTGATCACAAATAAAGTATCCGAATTTATTTCATTATCATTTGATAAGCTTCGGTTAATTAACTAAGCATGTATTGTATAATGAATCACAAAATAAAATGTGTTAAAAAACGGCGACAAAATATTTATATAAAAATGTTATTTTTTTATTACTTTTTGGATTTCATCTCTCCTACATTATCTCTATGAACTGTTTTTTTTTTCTTTTATTACTTTTCAATCTGCATGTTTTCTTTGTAGATGTTCTTTATATTTATTACCTTAAGTTAATGCTTTACAATCAATATAATTTAAAACTTAAAAAAAATACTATACATTTTCTGTCTTGTAATATTCAAAAAAGGACGAAAATATTTTACTCATTTTGACAAAAACGGATATCAATGATCATTTATTTACTTTTCTTTGTTTTATAAGAAAAACCAAAAGCAATAGACATCTAATAATATCTAGAAATGTGACAATAGTAGAAATTACGTAGAAGCTTAAGCTGTAGGTATACAGAGTGCTTCGCGTTTAATGATTGTATAGAAGGCTATTGTAATTACAATACAGGGTGTCTAGCGAACACATCAAACTATACTTCGAAATTAATAACTAAAATGAGTATTTTTTTTATTTAATGCGATATTTATAATAATAAAGTCAATGTCGACTTTCTTTAATCTTAGAATGGTTATGTTCTTTAGTTTTGTTGATTTTTTATAATGAGTAGAGTTATGTTTAATATTAGTCGAATAACACTAAGTTTAAAAATAATTGGAATAAATTTTTAAGTTTAATAAATTTATCATTTATTTATGTTTTATAGGATTGGTGCATATCATTCAATGAAACACCATTTATAATTTTTGTTCCAATGAGAACAAATTGTTTCTTTTTGCTTTTGTTTTATACTCAATCATAGCAGAAAACCCAATTCTTAGATAAAAGAAAGCCTAACTTTGATATTCTGAACTTTATCCATACTAGGTGTGAATAAGTTGTTGGTATTTCGAAAATGTATACGTCTTAGGACACCCAGTTTTGAATCGATCTGTAAATTCTGTTTTTATGTTATTTTAACACATTTTCATAGAAATGTGTCTGGATTTACTTGAACAATTAAAAAATTATATACTCAAGTCAAATTATCAAGTTATTAACACTTGGTATGGATATAAGCATTGAGTAGGCAACTCGAAACAATATTTATGAAGTGTAGTTTGATGACGATAGATGAGTTGAAGCTCTGTATATTTTTTTAAATAAACTAAAAAACTAGATCGTCGTTTCTAAGAATTGAATATATAGAGTGCGGTTATATGGCGATATTATTCGTTGAGTGGATCTTAAGTTTACGCGACTTTGCGTATTATAATTATGATGTAATCGTTATAAAATCGATTTATTCTTTCATCTACACTTAACTTTTTCTCTTTTTACGATATAATTACTTGTAAATGCAATTTATTGCACGCTTAAGAATAAAGCCACGTAGCACGGGGGTGATAAATGTTTAAGAATTATAGTTTTGAAAAAGCTTTACCACTATTGACGAGGGTAACGTGTGATTGGTTTAAATAAGGCCACTGTCGTATGATGCCTTTTTTGCTTTTGGTAGACAAAAGCGAAAGGGGTGTTGTTAATTCAATTTATTAATAAGCGTGCAATTGTATTTACAATTAAGAAGTTCAGGTCATAGGATAGGAGCTGTTGTAGAATGGAATGTTTTTATATTTTATAATATTATAATGATTGATTAGTTTTTAGTATCTGAAATAGATATAGAAAGCGGTAAAAATATTATATAAATAACAACGTTTTACCTTTACACGTACGTCGTTAGTTAGGGCGAACTTAAAATCGAGGTCCAATTCGAATGTTTAAAAGTTAGATATAGTTCCAGGTGAATGCCTGCCGGCATAATTTTATTTGTAATTTAAAAATCATGTTAACTTTAAGATAGACTTTCTTTTCAGGAATCGTATTCGCTAGTATTGTTAAGAAAAAGTGTTAAAAACTTACTTAATAAAATCATAATAGAATGTATGTTTTTCCTTCCCCTATTCTATTTTATTAATGTGTTGTTACTATTATGCGTAATTTTAATATAGTTTAAAAACAAAGCTTCCTCTAGATCCACGCCAAATTCCCGTCTCAGATACTAAAATTCCTGAAAGCTGAAATTTGGTCCATCGAGAACCTTCATCCTACAACTGGATCATCCAAAATCCCGGTAAGATTTTTCTTTCCCTACATTTTTATTTGTTTCCTAGTTTGTCCATTCATTAATTAAAAATGTGTCCCTCCTCCAGTTCCAATAATGTTCACTTTTTGTTCTATTATTTTAGTGTTATGGAAACATTACGACGAGGAGTATGATTTTTATTAGTTTAGTTTTAGTGGGAATATTTTATAATCGCTATCATTGCAGAGTAACCAGCTACGAAACATTGAAGACTGGCTTCAGGAATTTTGATAACAAAATTACATTATTAAGTCTCCTGAATTGTATATAATTTAATTAGTAAATTCATAGCAAAGTACCCAAAGTGATAAGTGTAACCGTATTGCAGGATCACTATGGAGACAGCGGGCGTGCCGCTGCCAGGCTACCATTACATCGCGCCGAACCACATCGTCAAAGCGCCGATCCATTGAATGGGGCTCCGCGGCCAGAATTCCTACATTGCAAACAAGTTTTACAACACTGACCGCTATTTCATCCAACCGCAATACGGAAATCTGGCTCCGATGTACTTTTTCAAATAAAATTTTGACCAAAAAATCGGTAAACAAGAGGGGAAGCAATTGGCAAATAGCTGAATGTATGTTTACATTTGTTACGAGTTTATAAGTATTTTAGATATTCTTATATTTATTCTCCGATCGAGCGCTCAGAGTACAACAGTCACTTGATCGACCGTCGAGAATAGATTTTGGCACTTTGATTGGAAATCTAAAGGACTGAAGTTTTGATTATTTACTCGATCCGTGAGCAGTGCGTAACGACGAGTAGATTAGGGTTGTCTACAATTTGCCTTCGTTCACTGTTCAGGGAATGTTTCTGGCGTCAAGCGCGACTAAGCTGATCGAATTTACTACGGATTTAAGCGGTCACGTAATTTTCCACGTTCGGTTGGATTTAAAATTATTTATGGTCGGTGAAAATCGCATATAAATGAACTATTTGAAATTATTTAACGAGCGTCGGCGTACATTAGATGTAGATGCGTTACAATCGACCTCGGATTCGCTGACGTAGCTTAGTGTTAGATTAGCGAACAGAGTGAGAGGGTTAAAGACAATATTTGTAAATAACATAATCGTAATTACCTGGAAAATTAGGTGTTACAGTAAGCACTCGTGCAATCTCGTGTTAAATGACAATTTAGTGTGGAAAAACGTGGTCTTGAGAATCTTTCGAGGGAAATAACGCTACCAGTAGTAGTGACGAGTCATAAAGAAAGACATTTCGTAGATGTAGACGCAAAGTAGTAGATGTAAGTTATGACAAGCAGTTATTAGTACTCTACTAAATTCAAACATTTCAAATACGATTGCTTAGTAATCGTTTATTTTAGTAGAAGTTACTAATAAATTTTGCTTCATGATATTAGAAATTTCGCACCTGAACAAAATTGTCATTAAATACCGGATTGTAAGACTAACAAGTGGCGTCGCGCGAACGTGACGTGGCTTTACGAAACCGATGGGATCAAATCCTTTAAGAAACTTACATTAACAGAGAAATGGCGGTGAACTGAAACATTCAGTATATTATATTTTAAAATGTCGTCTATTATCACAAAAAAAAGACGTTAGATGTAAAATAGTGTTACTAAATGTGATAGTCTTCTAATTTATTTAACTTTGAAGAATTCTAACATTATGAACACCTCGTGTACATCGGCAACAGCGTTTAAGTCGAATAATATTGGTCCAGGGATCAAAGCCAAAGATTGTTGAATTTGTTTAACATTATTGATGTTGTGGATTTATGCTAAATTATTCTGAAAATAGTTACATTAGTGTATTATGAACATTTTATTTCGATTACTTTATCACCCTCTCCAGACTGCTCATGGTATTTAGTGTTAGATCGAGATTTTAGATAATCTGTGGTAAGTGACATAAAAAAAGAAAAAATAAAAAAAAAATAGGGTAATTTAGATTAAGGTAAGTATAGGACCAGTGTAATAAGATGCTTTCCAGTAAAGTATTTTTGATCTTTTAGAAAAACTAGTGCCACATTTTATTAAATATTTTGTGCCAAATGCAATGATGCCAAGATATGCAGGTTTATCTTTATACAAGCCATTTCGTCATTTTAACTTATTAAATATCTCACGTATTAAACTCGTTCGGTTAAACCACAAAAAATATAATTTGCACCCTAGATTAAGATATTTTCATGGTTAGGGTAAATAGTCTCGGAACATATCCTATTACATATTGTACCCTTACGTCTTCCCTTTCAGTATTTCATTATGACTTGAAATATTTGTGCCAAATATATATTAATAAATTGTCTTTTTTGTGTTTGTGACGTTCTTTATATACAAATAATAATGTCTATTAGTGCTAGTCAAATTGGTCTGATATATAAAAGACAAAATGTTATTTAATAAATTCTAGTCAAAATTTATTTCGATCGGTAATCTTTTTATTTAAATTAACATATTTTATTTATTCGTGAATGTCTAAATTCTTATTAAGGTATATTTGCGTGCTCTCACTTAAAGTATTTTATCTTAGCAATAAAAATGATAAACTCAATTATTTATAAAAGAAATATACAAGTAAGACAATGTATAGAGCTTTTTAACTTTAAGTAACACGCAGGTAAAAGTAGATTATAATCTATACAAGTAACTGTGTAACGATAAGAATTGTTACTCGAGAGAGAGAGAAGAAATTCTATAGCTGTGATGAACGATTGAAAATGCACTTTTGTGCTGCTACGTCAGTTTAAACTGAACAAGTGTGGCCATGGATAGTTCTAGTGGGCGCTTTACTGTCGACTGGGTACTGAGTACTGACGGTACTCGCAGAGCTTCTGCACGGGAATCACAGGGATCGCGGAGAAAGTCCACGTCAAGCAGTAAGGCGGCTGTTTATTATTTAGATTGCTCGTTACGAAACGGCAATTGTAACGCAGATACTTTCTGATAAAAAATGTATTTATTAGTCTATTGGTGTTGTTAAATTATACATTTAGTACAATGACATAATATATGTACTATTTTCACTTATATAAATAATTTGCAATACAAATAAACATCCAATATCGTAATCGTATTACTTAAGTATTATTGTTACTGTTATTTTGATTTGCTCAATTATTTAAATGTTTATGTAAGCTAGATCTGAAATGAAGTTAATTTTTGTTGGAATTTGAATGTAGCTTAAATATTTAAGACGCAAAAAAGTGTCGAATTTATATGTGAAACTTTTACATAAGTGACGAGAACGGGCTATACGCTTCTGTAGACATGTGTTGTAGATAAATAATTTTACAACACTACAATATATTTTTTGCGTAATGTATTTATTGTGGCGCTTGGCCGCATACGGTACACAAGCCCTTTATGAAATGAATTATTTCAGTACGTTACGTTATTCGAAGACTTTGTTGCAATTTAATGAATTATGAAATATTTTTTAATATGTGCCTTTTTATTTCTTTATATTTGCTTTATTTGACAAATTTTAATTATTAGCCTTTTATAGACAGGGTCAGACTGCGCTGTATAATAGTATAATTAAAATCAATTTTAGCAAATATTTACTAAATGTAATAGTAAATTTTTATTCGTGTTAGCACCTGAATTTTTTATTGTTATGCACCTTTTTGGAATTCCCTCTATGAATTTTGTGACTTTTAAGACGAGTTAAAAATACTAAATTAACGGTTAATGAAATTGGAACACGTTCATTCCTTGTAGACTGCGAAATTTTAAAACGGGAACGTTATTGTAAAGTATAAATAAATTTTGAACGTACCTTCAAAAAGAATAATGGAATAACTGGGTAAAAAGGGTTGTGTAGTTTGTTGTGTATATACATACAATATTCAACTCAATATAAATATTCGCTTTATTCTTCAAACACTATTCAATTCGGAGTTACAAATCTCGATTTATAATATTGTAGAATACCAGGGTAATAATAATATAGTCGATATAAGTTTACTTCACAAACGAGTTTAAAACCACTATACAAATACTTCTAAAGCTTATTCTGTTGAAAACTTGAGAATATTTAAAGAATGTAATTAGAGTTGTATCTTGTCTTTGTGACCTAAGAGTGAATACTTCAATTTATAATCGTTTGCACTTCTAAACAGCTTACGGCGTATACGAATGCTTGGCAACTGAGAGTAGGCTGTGCCATATTATTTTTTACTTCATTTAGCAATAAAGTTTGTACTTTCGACTGAATATAGTTAAGATCATCGAAGAATCTATGAACAATCTGTCAGTCTGCAATTTTATAAGCATTTAAATTTTCTTTGTAACCTCCTCGAATAACATTGTAACTCTGTAATTTCCTTTTATTGATATTTGATGCTACCAACAGTCTCCTTTTTACAATATATTATGGTGTTCAAGTACTATACATTTTGATGTATTAATTAATTAGTACACTAATACAAGGAGTCGTGTAAGGCTCTGTCTGTCACAAGTAACGAGTACACGACAGCAACTTTATTTTAAATAAGCAATAAATTAACTAATAAAACATTTTTATAATCATAAGGCGATTTCGTATTTTTAGGTCTTCTAATGCACACAAAATTTCGATTGTAAATTTGTCTGAATGGGAGAAGAATATTTGATGAAGTCGTCTTTTGATATTTGACTTGTACTTGTTGCTTGTAATATAAAATATAATTTATAATTGAATGTACCTAACGTAGAAAAGATAAATATTAAAGGACAAAAGAAATATTTCATTTATTACATGTTAGGTAGATGGTTCTACGGAGGTACAGAGTCAGTTCAAAATGTATTCTTATATAAAGACAAAGACAGAGTCTGCGTTATAGTAGTTTAATTCATTGTTTCTTATTTTTTGCAAATCTTTAGTGGTACTATAGATAGGTGACACGTAGATCGAACAGTTAGATTTTCACTTGTCATATCTTTTTAATATCAATATAATTGTCGACATATCTAATCGTTTTGTGAATTGAATTGATTAATGTTAATAAATAAATGTTGTACGTACGGTTACAGTATACTGTCATTATGGTTAGTTTCGATATAATTAATGTTTGTTTTCATTATGTTTATTCAATAAAGTGTGTAAATAAAAACAAATCTTTCATTTCAATCTACCGCTACTTAATATTAGGCCTGAATTAAATGGAGTTAGTTTTATGTAAAAGGAAAATATGAATACGACGTAGATCTTAGAATGGGTCTTACTTAAGTTTGTTGCTTACAAACTAAATATTTCACAAAATTAAAATAAAAGCGTTTTAAAAATACTTTTTAGTCAAGAATCAATATTATAAATTTATAGCGTAGGTCGATTCACTCGACATTTGGAGATTAATTAAAGTATATTTTATTGTATATATTATAGATTAAAATAAATCAATGTATTTCCAACCCGTTTGGTTTAACATCTTATCGTATTTTTAAAGATTATCTAGCATAATTTCTTTGTATTTTCGTATATCTAACATTACATAAGTTAATTAAGTAAAATATGAAATTAAGTTATAATTAATCAATAGGTGTTTTTGACGCATTACCATATTTGTATGCCACTGAAACTCAAAACTAACTCATGTACTTAATCCACCCTAAATGTGCCTCATAATGTGTTAGCCACATTATACTAATTTAATTAAGCTACATATAAATTAATTATCATAAAAGAAATATTAAATGTATGAATTGTATAATACATAAATATGAGATTCAGTAATAGAACACAAAAAAAATCTAAATATATTACTTAGTATGAGAATAATTATCATCATCATATTTATTTAAATATCGAAAATTCTTAATGCATGCTTCTTAATAAATGCTTCGGTAAAATATGTAAACATTCGCTCTTCGTAGCAAAAGCAATTCGTAGAGGGCGCTACGAAACCGGTGATTTTGTAATGTGTCATGGTGCTTGGCATATCTACATCTACTTCTTAGTTTGTTTTGTTTCACAGTAATTATTGTTAATCGTAATAATAATTTGTTGATACATATTACACATTTATTTAAAAGAATAACAAATATTTTCTATTTTTTTATAAACGTAAAAAAATCAATTTTCATAAATTGATTTTTTGAGAAACAAATGTATTTATATGTCTACTCCTATAAATAAAATAGTAATGGTAGTAATATTTACGAATAAATTTAAAAAAATTATGTATGTGTGAGTAATATATATGTGTATGTATATGTGTATATATATATATATATATATATATATATATATATATATATATATATATATATATATATGTGTGTGTACATATAAAGTCAAACCGTCGAATTTGATTCAAATCCACGACCGATCAAGCTTACAGTTATACACTGTCCCACTGTGCCACGACCTATGCCGATATATTTTCATGTTTTATTAAAAAAAGAGTATAAGCATGTAGAATGTACTACACTAACTGTATTAAAGCTTACACTATATATACCTTCATACCTATGTATTGTACTATGTAAATACGCAAACGCGGGCGTTGACTTCATACACCATAGAAATACCACCTAAAATCGATCTACCTGGAGTTACAAGATGTTTTGCACGTATGAAAAAAACATGATTAAGTAATTTCAATATATTTCTATTGCTTATTACGTATATCTTATTAAATCTGCTTCTCTCATATTAATAAATGGTTCTTCACTGCTTCCATATAAATATGTAAAGTTTTAGTTACTCCTGTGCAATTATAAATATATGATTATGAAGGATTCGTTTTATTGACTCGAGTTATTTTCTAATTAGTTGTGATATAAGTTTATTCCTGTGTACATCAATTTATATTGTAATCGTCGCTACCTAACCAAGTTAAGGTCTAAAATTTCTCAATAAACATAAAAGCGGCTAAGTTTCTTGTAATTTTAACGTCAAATAAAATTAATTATACCTACTGCTAGTAAATTAGTATAAGTAAAAACTAGCAGCAAACGCGAGGTCGAGGATTGAACTCGCCTGCCTTTTCGCTATTATCGTCGTTCACGCGATGTCTTAACGCCCTGACCTCCAGCCACTTTTGTTATTGACTTTCTAGTACCTTACACACTCACTATGGGTAAAATAGGCAATGTAATAATATTACATGAAATTACTTTGGTATAATTCAATTCAAATTAACATCTCTTCTAAAGTGGCATCGCAATTACGAAACGTAGAACCGTTGATAAATGCCAATCACTGTAACATCATTAACATAATAGCGAAATGAAACAAAGGATTTACTAACACCAAAAACTAACAGGGTGCGAAGCTCTATATAATATATACGTACATTTAATTAACAAATAATAGACCTGTAGATCATTAACTGAGTTTATTCCTTATTAATGCCGTACAATAAATATGTATGTCGCCGAAAATAAAATAACGACAGTGTAGTAATGTCGCACAGGCGGCAAGTGCGCATGCCCGCCACTGCGCCACTAGGCGGCGCGCTGCCCCCTGGCGGACTTGCGTCGCAGTGAGTTGCGTAACAAAAGCACACTCGCCGTTAGACGCGACGCTGAAAACTTCAGCTCGGCGCGCCGACGGTATGGGGAAACGAAAATCGCCATAAAACTTTCCCGCGGTCCGCGCTTTAGTAGGATTGGAATTCTTTTTTTTATTTACCCTGGTTCAAACCTCGCTGGACACTTTATTTACTTATGGCTTTACATTTTTTGTTTGTAGAGTTTTATAAAGTTAACTGTGGCGAACAGTGAGTCGATGCGGATTTTGCCGGTTACGTATGAAATAGTGTGAACATTTTAAGTGTGTGTGTTGATTTGTTTTGTTTTACTTTGCTTGGTAGCGAGTGGTGACGGTGCCCGGTGGGACCGCGCTGGTGGTAGGAAGGAATCGATACTGCGGTGGGAGCGGCCAGGTAAACTTTTACTATCTTTTTTGTGTCTTAAGTCCTGTCCTTTTACGAACTTCTCTCTAGCAATTATTTAGAAAGAATCTAATGATTACTTTTTGAATGTAACGACATCCACTTTTTAAAAATATTTATTAGCCTAAAATATGTATATACTATGGTTATATAATTTAAGATAGCCGACTTTGTGACTGAGACTGCCTTTGTTGGACAAGTTGCTCACGAATGAACTTTAAAAACAACATCGTTTTTGAACGTGACCCGAGTTTTTCGTGAACGTATAAATTTTGTCACTTATATATGTGAGTATGTATAAATAAGTACAACTAAAGTTTAAGTTAGTATAAATTAGTTTAACTAAGTAAAAAAAAGTTTAACTAATTATAAATTAGTCTTACGTTAAGTGAGAAATTTATTTGTTGTAATTCAAATACTACCAGCAAAATTAAAGCGTTTCCTGATAACAGAATAAGAAAATGTTTTTTCTCTAATTTATTAATATAGAATACTATATATGCAAAAAGGCAAGTCCATATAATGTATTTAGCATATTTATAACTTGATCTATTCTAACTAGATATAAGTTTTATACTAGTATATAATATTTTTATTTGAAACCACTAAAAATAAGGTACGTAACAATTGCAAACGAAAGTGCTTACTATAATAACAATATATACTTTTAAAAATAGACGTACTTATGTTTGGACAACTTTCTGCTGTTACAAATATTGGGCTTAGGCCAAATTATGACGTAAAGTATTCTTATGAACTAGGTCATAGAAAAATGTGAAATACTAAAGTAAATGATTCATATACAATTATCAAGATAATTGTATATAAATGCCTAATCTCGAAATAAATTGTAAAATTACATTCTATTATTTAAAAGGCCTGCAGAAGTTATTACTTATTAATTTCTTATCAACTAAGAATCCTGAGAAAGCTTAAATAAATATACGTATTATATACGAATATATGTATAACAATAAAATTAATGTATAAAAATATTTATAATAGAATATATATAAAATATTTTTTACAGAGATCAAAAAACATAGCGAGCGCAAACGTCTCTCTGCTTCTTTGTGGCCCTAACTAGTTCTCGCATTCATTAATAAATAATTAATTCGTCCAACATCTACGTACCAATAGTTAACATCGAGTTAAGGCCTACACACTAATTAAAACGATAACATGCTCTGGATTGTCATAATGTCAGGCTCATATTTATTTATAGAACATTATGCCAAAATTTTGAATGTTTAGTACATATATTCTAATGTTTTTTATTTAAATACATTTTGCATAAGTAATTTTTGTGTAAATATTATAATACGAATATGTTTTTCTATTAAAGTGTTGCAAAGCCAATTAAAGTGTGAAAGAAAACCGGCGAAAAGAGCTTGTGTTTATTCTCGTCAGAGAGTATTATCTGAGAAAAAATAATAATATTTTACTTCGCCGTGTAGAAATTTGATTACGTCTCGGCCTCTTTCACTGATACATGTATACCTACAATTCTGCATTTATCTTTTTTAACTTTGCTTCGCCTGTAGTGCTTTCCATTAAAAATAATAATAATATACTAAATATTGATGATGTAAGTCCAGTTCAGTGTAAAAGTTTGTAATTCAGTAACCCTTACTACTTAAATAGTCGGACTAAGCAAGAATAACTATTAATATTTATGGACAGTTAATAAGCTTTTAACTTGAAAATCAAGAGCTAAGTATGGATATAAGAGATCCGATTACAGTCGCTACTCCCCAACTCTGCAATAGATTTTAAAGAAGGCAATTGCAAGAATATTTGAAACATAAATTTAGGTTAAAATGTGCAGTTAAAATCTGTGACTTTTTGTCTCAGTTATCATGCTACTATTGGATAGATATTGGTATCGTTAATACCAATTCTGTTGTTGTCTAGCTGATGGTCTTAAAGAATTTACACATACAGCAGTATTTTAAAAAAAATCTTCTTCTGTTCTTTCTATTTTCTCTTCTTTTCTATTTCTTCTATTTAACATTTAACTATTTATTAAATGTTATTTTACTTTTAGGATTAGAAAACATTTATGAAAAGAAGCATAAAAATTTGGACGCAACGGGATTTGAACCCGCGGCTCTTTGGACGGTTTCTAAGAGGTGCAGGTTCAAATCCTGAAGCGTTTAATTTTTTATGCGTTTTTGCAATTTTTTTTTATATTCTTAATTCTTTAAAATAATAACTTAATTATAAATATCAAAATATGCAAACTTCTTGCCCAATTTCGATTTTTTTTACAATTTGTATTTGTTGTCACATCCAGATTTAATAATTTATAATTGTTCTGTCTTAAGGACACATTTTTCGTTTATCAGCCATTGTAAGTTTTATATCTAACAACAGTGTTAAAATCGTTATATTGGTCTGAATATTAAGATTACACTGTATATAACTTCTATTAAAAAAATTAACGTTAAGACCACAGTATTTTTGTCAGCGACACGTTTACACTTCGTTAATTAGGTTGAAGGTTCTAAAAATATAGCTTAATTAACATGAAAGCCATTAAATCTACGAACATCAATGATGTATTCTTTAGAGCGTCAAGCTAGTACCATATCGACTCGTGAAATGAGGCCCAAAGTAAAGATACCCATTAAAATAAAAATTAAACTAATTGCTGATACTATATATATTAACACATTCACACTCTAAGTATACACCAGTTGGAAAATGTTTAAATTATGGACTTTTTCATAAGTAATAAGACTCTTGGTCTGTAACCTTTTTATTTTTTCCATTTATATGTATCCTACTAGTGCATTTAACTCTTTGTTTATAAAATAGTGAAAAAGTGTAATAAAGATATATATATCTCAACATTATACAAATCGACTCCATAATGAAAGAAGTGTGGTGATTAACAAAGAACATACCATAATACAAATGAATATACAATACGTGAAGATGTATAGATAGATGGCATCTAAACCAACAAATATATCATAGGACAAATTACAACAGAAATTATATAATATATATCATATGATTATAATTTGTCATTTTAATCCATTAGTATAATTATAAGTTGGCTCTTAGATTTTTGTTGTTTTAGACATAGTTACTATTTATCGTTGATGTATTGTTATTAAAACTATATGAATTCTGTACCGACAAATACTAAACGTAACTAACTGTCTCAGTGAAATCTATTTTATTTAATATCCATAATCCGCTCTATGCATGAAATGCTTGGTAATAAAAGCTACCAGTAGATTTGTAAATCAGTGCGACTGAAAAATATAACTGCTTGTAATATCATGAATATTACATTGAATATTTCTGCTTCTGCACAAAGTAACGCGGTTTCATTTCTTACTAAGGGTATTTTTATCAAATATTTTATATTTATTTATACATTGTTTCGACGACATTGCATCAGATACTATATATATATATATATATATATATATATATATATATATATATATATATATATATATATATATATATATATATATATATATATATATATATATATATATATATATAAAATAAATATTGTATAGTAAATTTAGTGTATAGTAAATTTCAAAATAATTGTAATTTAAAAAACAATAGTATTTTTATCGACTTAAATATATAAAGATAAGTTTTGACTGTTTCGAATGTAACGTGCGTTTTTATGATTCAGTGTCTAATATTACACGAATAAACAATGTTTTGATGAGAATATTTGTGTTGGACACTCGTATCGGCAGCGAATGTCAAGTGTTATAATTAGCCTAGAGTCGTATGCCATTCGCCCTTGAATTGTACTGAATGCACAAAATTAAAAGTACGTTCATACTATTACAAATATAATTACCGTGTATCTAATATGTATTTTGGTATTAGAGTAGAACCTCTATAATTTGAATATCAAGAGAAACGCCAAAAATATCAGAGTTTTCGACACGAAGAAATTGAGAGTTCAATGTGAATTAAAGAGGTCAAATAAATAAAATTGTTCAAGCAATAAGGATGAGCACAATCAAATAGACTTAGGCGAAATGTTAAGATCATTTTACGTAAATTACCTTAATCATATTAAAATAAAATTTTAAGCCTTGCCCAGTTTTAAGCATATAAACAAAGTTTTATGTCTATGTTTAACAAACATAAAATCTGTAATAATGCTATTTTATTTTTTTGGATCTAAACACATTTAAATTTAACACACATCACAACAAACATTAAAATTTAACATTTTAATTTAAATATTTTAAAATAACTTAAAGAGGAATTAAAATGATGATAATGAGAGATAAACTTAAGAATGAATTTTATTAAAAAAAACACCGAATATAATAGAATGAACTACAAAACAAATTAATTACAATGTAAAATTCCTCATATAACCTCATATTTTTTATTCAAATTAATGACAGAATACTCCGGTACCCATCACTGGAAATAGGAAAAACATATAATTAAACCATATATTTCTTTCCATTTCAATACACCTAACGAATTTGTCTAAACTTAAACCAGAAGCTACTTCAAAGTTATTCAATATACGAGCTTATAAAAGAAAATAATGAATAATAAATAATTGGAAAATAATAAATAATTAAATTTTCTCTTTAGTATGAACCAGAACTAACTTAATTATTTTAAGATTGAAGGCAATAACAATCTTTATTTTGTTATGTTAATGCTGAAATATAATTTTGTTATCTTGTGAAGTTTTTATAATTCCGACTGACATATCTAGTTTGTTAGATTTCACGACTCGTTAATCAACTTCGCTTCACTGCCCCAAACCAATCTGTAGGATAAAAAACATCACAAAAAACGTACTAGCGTTTTCCAAACTCCCAATGCTTTTGATATCGAAAGTAAGGCTTGTTTGAACGATGTTTATTCAATTTTACTATACGAGTATATGCGTAGCGACCCCATGAATGGAGATTTAATTTTATGAATAGAAATTGTACGTGGTTTTTATTAAGAAGCAAAAAACCCTGCTTAAATTTTGAAGATATTAAATATATACACAATCGAAATTATCATCGTTTCATTGTAAACTATTACGATAATTTAAATATCCAAATTGATTAATAGGTATTAAATTTATATAAGCTTTGTACCGAAGTCGTCTACATTATAAAAAATAATCACTCCTTTATTTCAAAATTTATGTATACGTATAGTTTATTATAACCTATTAATTGTTATCGTATACTCTATAAAACTATGAAGCTTAATGAGAAATTGCAGTATTGTGAACTATGCACTATAACAGTAAGATTAATATTGATATAAAAATATATCGAAATAATATTGAAAGCTTATAATAAAAAGCACTTTTAATCACGTACCTTGCAATACGAAACCAATTTATAACATTTAAATAAAAATTTTGAATCCATAAAATTTTTAATTACGTTTTTAAATATTGATATACATTTTATCTTAAAACTTGACACTTCACTAACAGTCAACTAGGTAGTCAACCTAGTGTCAAGCTCACTCCGTTTATTACTTTTAAACTGAATTGGAGATATTATGCAGAGTGGCGAACTCAACCTCGCCCTTTGTCTTACCTGAAAATAGAAATGAACATCATTTCCTTGAGTTGGAGTCGAACCCACAACTAATCGTGTATACAGTCAGACGTCCTATTGTGTAATGCGGTAAATAGTAAATAGAAAGTATACAGAAAAGCTTTTTATTTAATTTCAATTATCAATATTTGTGTGTTCATTTGTAAACATACTTCTTATAATTTGGTATAAGTTCCTTGAGTTGTAATGATATAACAGATAAGGATACTGTTTGAATATGCGATTTTGTAAATACCATCAATACACCTATGAATGGTTAATGAACAAACTAATTTGTATTCTATTTGATATATAGAATATATGCTGTGCATATTAATAAAATATAAAACCTTCATAGTTTTCACAGTCAGTATATTTTGTAAATACACTAGTTTGTAATAAAGAGTAAAGGCAAAGACGCTACAACACTGTTTCAAGGCGTGGTCCAACAAACCATTAAATCCAGATACATCGCGTTTCCGACTCGGTGCTATTCTCAGACGAGGCTTTTAGAGCCTCGCAGTACTACTTTGTTGCTTCTAATGGACGACTCCATTTTAGACAGTCTAATTTATTACGAGGAACAATCAGCTGTACGTCGTTGTGTCATTGTCAATACATACAACTAGGAAATATTGATATGCACTATACTCATATGTATATATATATATATATATATATATATATATATATATATATATATATATATATATATACATGGCGAATAGATTGTATATACATACGTGCTTGTATATTTATACGATAAGAATGTCTGCCTTTGTGTGTCGGTATATTTATACAATTAGTTAATATTTTTTTCACCTCTCTGCTCTATATAATAACGAAATATCAAATTTCAAAAAGAGCTATTACTTACAAGCTAAAAGCTTATAAAAATTCCTTTAGAAAAGCCACCATTGTACATTTAACTATGTACATAAATAAAACTGTATACAAGTATTGTATACCATTCTATGCATATATATTTTTAAAACTAGTGGAAAATCCCTACAAAAAAGATATTCATTTCATTCTCAAACGGTTCTTTTATCAACTCGTCACAATTTTCCTTTTACTATGAAATTTATATAGCAACTGACAATATAATGTAATAATCACTTTACTTAATATGAGAAATTGATTTATCTCATACCAATTTCTTAGCTTATTCTGTATAATATCCGAACTTGAATCTGTCATCATCAATATTAATAAAAAATGAGATTCCATTCGTAAAGTTCTTGGTTGCCATCAGCGTCAGTCTTTTATTAAAATATAAGAGGGCGAGTTGAATAAGGCATAACGAGACGACTGAGTTATAATGAAAGGGCGGCCTGAAATCCATCTAATGAATAATAAAAATTGTTAGAAGCAGTCCTACTCCAGACAATCTAATGCCTTTGTAAAATATGTAAATTTTACTGTGTACTTTTTACATGAACTTTGTTACCTTTCCCTACACTTGTAAGAGTAGCAAAGAAATTTGCGGTCATAATTTAATTCTAAGCCAAATTTATTTTATATAATTAATATTTTTTTTTGTAATATTGGAAATTAAAACTTTAAAAAAATATATAATAAATTTTATATTATTCAATATTCAACTTGTTGCTCTGAATTTTATACCTACATTGACATTTTATTAGTAATTTTCATAATGAAAAGTATATGATAGAACGCTCTTTAATATTTATAAGAATCCTACCACTGTACGTAAAAACTAATAATAAAAAGAAATAAGCAAACAATAAAAAAAAGACGCACAAGCTAAAGAATATAACGAGCTATTAAAATATAAAAATACTGATAAAATGAAGTTTCCTAAAGAATCGTTTAACAACCTTTGGCAATCAGTAAACCTAATGTTTTATAAAGACTTAGTTGGATTTTCCATATTACTACAAAACACTCAACCATGATATTTTATTAAACTTTCTGGAAATGCACACTGCAATATCCACTAGGGAAACGGCCACTCTGTAATCGCAGTTTACAACGTTTATTGCAAACTAGATATCAATATTTTTATTGGCTCCTCTATGAAAATTACCTTATTAATATATTGTAGTAAAATTTTCAATTATTTTTAAAGTAAATGGGAAATGATTTTTGTGCTACAGAAGTAATATAAGATTTTTTTTATTGGAATAAACAAACAACAATTACAGCACATATTATATTAAGCTATAGCAGTTTATAAGAAGCATAAAAGTAACACCAACGTCGTTTACCACAATTTACCTTTAATATACCTATATATTATTATACAATCAAAGACAATAATCGACCGAACGTGGCTTTAAGTTAGTATATCTTAATTTATGCTTGTGAACGGAGAAATCATTTGAACATACTACGACATTTTTAATAAAATGTATAAAAAATTGAACGCAGCAGGATTTGAACCCGAAATTCTTATACGTTTGTTACAACTTATTTATGTTTTTGCTAACTCTCTGTAGAGAGATTTTTTTCAAATTTCGGCTACTAAAAGGTTATTAATAAACAATCGTTTAACAAAAGAGATTGCTATTTTATTTTAATATTTACTTTTTTAAAAGTGATATTCCACACTTAAGATAAGAAAATTTCGTTTCGAAAATTTGAATTTCGACGCAGCTTGTAGTAGAACGCATGGCTTAGCGGTCAGAGTGGTTGGACGGTTTCCAAGAGGTGCGGGTTGGAATAACACTAAAAATAGTAAGCTATACTACGACATGTTGTCACAATATCGATGGTATTAAAATTCTCATTATAAAAGCGTACCATTCTGTAGATTGAAGAATGTTTACCAGCATTTGTGCGGCAACGTTTGGTTTCAAATAATTGGCAAGGATTGTGACATTGATTTTTAGTAGGCACACGATAACAAATATAATTAACAAGGTTAGGACAATCATATCTATTATGGCACAGAGAATAGACAAATAATGCATCTTGCGCCTAGATTCTATGATGACCTAATATTTGTTATGCAATTCTATATAAGGTAAATGCGACTGTGAAATCATTTATATTTTTATCGTATCTTTTAAATAGGTTCCATATAGGCACAATGTGCTCGATCTGAGAGTTAATAAAAGCCTTATAAAGGGTAAGAAAAGAAGAGGTACGCTTATATTTCTTAGGAGATCATACGATACGATCATCATACGATGAAACTGTAAATTTAAAATCTTTTCTTTTTATATTTTCAATGTTTAAATAAAAGAAAAGCTTGCAATCTCCAAGGTCCCTAATGTAGTATACCGTTTTAAGCTGTGTATCAAATATTTTAAAAGTATATTGAATAAAGCGTGGCTTCTTATTGATAATCCTATGTTTGTTATTTTTACAATATATAGGAAACTTTTTAAGATGATAATAAGATTTTTGATTGTCTTGATTTTTACGCATTTTTAATGAAATTAAATGAAACTTAATCGCATATTCAATCACAAATCGCATTTTCATAAAATATACTTTCAAATAGCAAAATATACGCGACTAATCTGTTTAAAATAGTTTCATTTAAAATGTTATTAAGAATATCTTGAAACCTGAATTGGTCGCAGATATTATCTATAGTATGGTAATTTATTAAATAGTGCGCTTACAATCGGATATTACAAAATTTAAAACTATCTTTAATATCTTTAATAAATGTCAAAACAATAATAATAAACGGCCCAGTACCCTCGCAGAACGCCGTATGCTATAAGGACAAATTCTGATTTATATGTATTATTAACATAATGAATTAAATGAATACTATAATGAATACAATAAATAAAATCTGAGAGAGAAATGTAAATTATATGATATAATTAAAATAAATAATTATTACAATAGCATGCAGAAACGTACCAACCCCTAGTAACGTAAATTTAAGCCGAAAGTTTTTGAATCAGAGTTGTCAAGATTTGATTATACAAAACACGATGATGAATTTGCCACACTAATTGTTTCCGGATACTTGGTGTGGGAAACCAATAAGGGTCGCTTTCCTCGACATGAAAATAATTAACAAGATATGATGATAAAAGAATACAATACTTGACCATTTTATAATAACTATACTTATAAAAATAAGAATACAATTTAATTAATTAGTTGGCGTGTTGTAATTATAGGTTGCTATGGCAAACGTAGCTTAAACGTTATTTTATCGATAAGACATGCCTACCTGCTTGCGTTTGTAATAAATTTAATAATGAAATTTAATTCAATTATTAAAAATACTTTCAACTGGAAAGAACTTTCGCCTATTATGTAATTACATATTTCGAGAAGAAACAGGTATAAAATGATTTAAATTTAAATTTGAAAAATGAGGAAGAATACCAATATAGATTAAATCTAGTTCGATTTATTTAAAAAAATAGCTATAATAAAAATAACAAATATTTTAAATGTGGTCAGTGCATGGATGTGTCATATACGAGTATACTATTCTTAAATTGAAACTTTCACCCTATCCGAACATAAACGGGTCAATTTCCTTGAATAAGTTATAAAATGGAAATGAAACCGCCTTTTATTGTCGTCTTTACTATACTTGCGTCAACATAAAAAATAACATTTTCTAAGTAACTTAATATATTGATATTTACAATTTAGGTCACGATTACGTACTATGTTATGATTAGGTGTTTTTCAAAGTATTATAAGCCTAACTAATATGCAGTAAGTAAGTATAAAAAATCCACATAATTTTTCAAAAGTTTATAACTTATTAAATCGTTCCATCAAAGCTCCATTATGACTATCATGGCGCAATATGACAGTGTCTGCTTGTAAACGTGATTTTAACGTGGACGCCGTGAACAGATAAATGGTTGTAGTTAATAGAAATGATCGTTGTTAAATTAATTTAATTCCCTGCTCTAGAAAGTGTAGCATTGAGTTTCCCTGCCCTGTCTCGCACTACACGCTGTGTCTCGAATTAGGACGGAAAGCGGAGAACAGATTGTAATAATACAAGTTTGCCTGTATTTTGAGGAAATAATCTTAAAACTGTAACAAATTAATACTACAATTTTCAACTATCTCATATATGTATGTAGGAGTTGGTATATGACATACATTAAAAAAATTCTATTGGAGTCAAATTTCAAGAACGATTGAAAAATGTAAATTGTCCAAATAAATTTTATATTTAAGTAATCTACATAGTTTTACTAGTTTTGTTATATTCGTATGACACTAAGCTGTTGGAAATAGAGTAGCTCCTTAGATTTTCATGACGGTGGGCCTATAGCATTGCAGAAAAATCTTCGTAATTATTTTTATTAGTCAATATCTACGAAAGAGACATAAAAATTCAATAAATGCCCGAAACAATACAGTAGTAAAATAATAAAAACGTATGCATTACCAGCAAATGTGGAAGTAAAATGAATCTAGTGACAGAAACAGACCGTCCACTCTCTGCTAGTAATAATTTTGCCATGCAATTTGTCCCAAATTAAACAATTTACTAGTGTATTACATTAAAACCATTTCAACGGCGTGTTTAGCCAATAAGAACCTCAAATAATAATGTCAAAACAACTTGTCAATAGAAATCTTATTTTTTATTTATGGCAGTTTTTAGACAACACAGTCAAGATTTAGACGGCATTTGTTCTAAATTTGTTGAATTTTAGTTGTCATTCGTATCATTTATCTTCGTAACAGTTTTAGAAACTAGGATAAAGAGTACAGTCAAATGGTCCGATTCCATATTAAGCAAAATAAAAGATCAATAACGTCTCGACCTAAATGAACACTGGCGAACACTTGCCGCCTAGATGTCTGGCGACCGAGTCAAAACAGCTATGAATAGCCTTTATGTTAGTATTTTTTTGTCTGACTCTCTTATCGGTATAAACGTTGCTCCCTCATATATGCGAAATTACGCAATAAAAGGTCGATGGTGCCACTGAAGCTTCTGAATTATCTCTGACTATATTTACTACATAACCAATCCTCCTCTTGAAACTCTTTGAAAATTACTATTTGTATCTTTAATTAAATTTTGCTAATGTGAAACGGTAAAAATGAGTTTGGCAGGCATTATCTATACCGTTATACTTTCGTCGTACAAGCTAATAGGCATTTTAAGCTGCAACAAGTTGCCCATGAATAAATAATTGATACGTTATCGTCGTTAATGCTATATGCTGTTAAATTTTTTTTAGATCAAAAATCTAATAACAATAAATGTTGCAGAGAATCTCTTAAAAGACCGATTATTTTCAATTAATTTCTGTGTGAAAATTTAATAGAACTTTATAGTTATCGACATACTACATATACTTAAATACAATAAATATCTTTGCCACCTGTATTTGTGTATTTTAGGTTTATTTGTAGAGTACGTTAGACGTAAATCTAGTGTAAGGAGTAAAACAACTACTTTATTATTGTATTTATACCAATAGCTTTTCACTTATGTATGTTATTACTTATTGCATAATTACGTAACCACTCCCTTTTGGTCATTTCATATTTTAACTATGGAATTGTATGAAATCCCTGATTAATATTAAAACCACAATCTGTGTTTCGTGTTTAATAGCCAAAATTTGAGTACAATTCATTTAAAGCCAACTACTGCTTTCGACTATCACTATGTAAATTTCAAAAGGAATGTACATACAAGTTATGACTTATCTGAAACATTTTGTATTAAAGTAATTTCTCTAAATATAAAAATAATCCTCATCACTTTATTTCGCATAGGGTAGAGAGAAAGTACCTAGTGTCAAGACACCGTACTTCACTTTCCATCGAATTCGAGATATTGCTTGTTGAGTGGTGGAAATTAACGCCGCACTTTGTCTTAGCAGAGTGAAAAAGTGAAAATAATTTTAAATATAATCACTCTCCCGAGTGGGGATCGAACCCACAACCGATCGCGTTTACAGTCAGACGTTGTCCCACTGCGCCACGACCGGCCTCAATCATTTATAATTTTTATATTTACGCTTCTATGATATTTATAACCTCTTTTCAAGACTTTAAAAGTTAAATTATTATATATTATCATATTGCATAAATATAAAAACAGCCACATTTTATTATTATAATTAATCATTATTTTGAGTACAGTAAGCTTAATAAACCCAGATGATGAAAAGCTTCTGAGCTAGACAAGTTATTTGTATTCAACAAAGGCATCAATGTTGCTTGACTACATTGCAAATGACCTAGAAACTTAAGTGCATTATTTTTCTTTTACAAATTTAATTTAACTTGCTCTGCCCGTATAGTATCTGTAGTTAGAGGGTACTTTGTGTCCGTTCTCCATTTTCCGCCTGGTTGTGGAGAAATAAAATTAATTTTAATTTAATTATATATAATATAAAATATTTTTATTCGCCACAGAGCACACAACGATCAACAATATTGATATTTTTTTTTATTTATTTATGACTAAAAGCTCCAAAAATGTCTAAAAAGTTTAAATTACAGATTGAATTAAAATTAAATTTGGGTGCAGTTGGTTTGACACTATGATCGTTATCTTTATGTTCCATTCTGCACGCACGGGCAGAAAGCGAAGAACGAAGTGTCTTGGCATTAATTTTCATATGGCTACTTTGCCAAACGTGAGAAAGAGTCCTACTTTTTAGTATTGAACTATTAATTACTTTGTTACAGAAAACATGCTTACTTCCTATTTAAATACATTTATAAGCTCAACAAACTATCAAGTTGAACATACAAAAAATAATGGGGGACCTATTCAAATAAATCAATCTAAATAATATTTTTATAAACAACACCAACAACTAATCCTATTAATTGGTTGCCCGAAGAGTTTCATATAAAAAAATGAAAAATTTTCACTTCAACTTTTTTAAAAGCGAAAATACAACAAATCGATTTCTAAACAGCAATGCGGCCAATTTCGTCGATATTGCAAATTGTAAGCATATTGACAATAGATGTTTGGAACGAGGTCACCCTTTTCAGTACCTCAAAATTGCAAGTCACTTTGTAGTGTCATTCTTTAAAATTTTGTTAGTCTATAAGTAAATATTAAGAATATAATAGTGTATATTATTTTAGTAGTTTAGTTTGTTAAAAAAAATAGAAATATGTGAAAAAATTAAACGAAGTAGTCTATTTTTATTAATAGAAAGAAGAAAATCCAACTTAGGACAGATTTATAAGGGCTTTCGAAATTGTTCAAAAGAGATCAGAAAAGCTTACAAAAGCAATGCACAATAGATCTGAATACAAAATGAAAGCGACGAATGTGGTTTTATTTTTCTATTCTACTGCGGACGTGAAAGTATTTTTTAGCACTTGTAAAGATAAAAAGGTTGATCTTAATTTAATGCATTCAGTTAAATTTTACGATAAAATAATGAATGAATGATGTGAGACATTAATTTCCTATGCAACCTTTTAATAAAGTTTCTTGCTTTACATAATTTGTTTGTTTTTGTCTTGTACATATTAATTACGGACGAGTGGACGGACGAGACTGTGAGACTCATAAGTGAACCCGATACTAGCCTCTAATACTTAGCGTAAACCCTTTCCACCTACATGAAACGCCGCAGTTTCGTTCACATATGCCTCTACGACACCCTAGTAGTCAGTTGCCCACCGTCTGCCGTGGCTCCGGGTATTCAGGGTTTCTTGTCATATCTACTGCCTTAACTTAATAAAATAACGATTTTTAAAATATATTCTATTCAACCCCAATAAAGTAAATTGTGAAAATCACTATGTTACTATTATAAAATTAGCGATTACTTAACTTTTTTTATTATATCGATTAAAGTAAAATTAAAAAGTCTTTGTTTAGGTAAAAAGATACATTTAGTTGACATTATCACAGTGCAATTGGCAAGTGTTATAACTTACTCACGTGTACTCGCAAGTGTTGTAGAATCAACACCTACTCAGTGGAATGAAAATACAAATATGCAAATAATTACTACAATTGAAATCATTTAGTTACCTTGGTAAATGAATAAAATATAACCTTCTGTCAGCATCGCGAAGATATCTAAAATAGGCGGAAAGATACGCGAAGATATCTAAAATAGGCGGAAAGTGTAGAACAAATCATTTAAAGAAAAGAATGAAACATAATTAGTTCTACCTGTTTAAAGGCTGGTAAAATATGTAATATATTCATGTTATACATCGATAAAAAAACGATAGAAGCGCATACGATTTAATTATCACATATTCTTAACAGGGCAATCGGTACGATCGATAAAATTAACTAAGCGAGTGGTGCCAATTTGGCCGGTGCCCGTGACCGCGTAGTCTAGGGCGTGATCGCGTCATGCCGCGGCTGTTGGTCGTGTAACTATTTGTCTTAAAAAGACAACAACTTAAATGATAACGATTCTGTCCGCGATTGCGACCAACCTAGAAATTATTTAAACTTGATTTTAGCCGTTTAAATCAAACCGAGGCAACGAAAATACTTTAAAACATTTTCACAAAATTTATAAATTCTCAACCGAAAATCGAACAGACAACTAGTGAATTAGATATCTAGTCAACTCGAACATATTTTTGTTAAATATTAAAAAAATAATGTATTTTACTACTGGCAAATAATTGTTTTAATATACATATGTATACATAATAAAGATAAAATTTCTAATGTTAGTAACGATTCCAATTAATATTCAAAAGATATCATATTTTATTACTGAATGTTGAATGAATTCTTGTAATAAGAATGAAGGAGAAACTCCGCTACCGACAGAATGGTGGCTTTAATTCCGACGATCCCTCATACATAGTGAAGAGTCTCAATGCATACAAAGCAGCGTTATTTTTTCACGCCTTACAATATCAATTTCAGAATGCGATATAAAGGAAATAATATTTTAAGATAACACGTGAAATTGGGAAGATATTGGGTTAGCAATATATTTACCTATATATTATGATTCTAATAAATTATAAAGTGATATTAGCCAATATATATAGCATAGTATTGCGTAACTTAAAATATGTAGTGGTGAAAATTGCGCACTTCGATTACAGTATGTGCAAATACGTTAAGCCACTCCGTTCTCCGCTCATAATCGAGACAAATGAAAATATTAATTAATTAGCTTCCAATATCATAACAGGTCATGTTGTATTGGTTTTGTTTTGTGTACTTGTAATAACGTTAATGATTTCCCTTTTTTATTTCGCCTCTAACAATATAATATACGAATATCGTGACCAGAGTTTTTATTACAACCGACTTCTACTTATATTAGTATGGGCTAAGTGCTAGAAACAACAAACAATTCTATTATTTTTAATATTAAATGTTCTTGTATCGTCACGGATGGATAATTCTTTTTTGGTATAATTATTTTTTTGATTCTTTCTTAAGGATATGTTTTTACTTATTACATGAAATTATCAACTTAAAAGTCTGTGAACTTAAAAGTGCCAGTTTATTATGTTCTAAGAATTTAATAAACATTATCTCTTTCTATTAAATTTCTCCATAGTCTAATATTTTTATTTCCGTCATATACGAAATGTAATAATACTTAAGCAAACATACATACCTACCAATAAGAGTAATCAATTTAAAAACAGAATCGCACATTAACGATTTTACCATTTTATTTCAAAACTATAATACAAAACAACTTCGCTGAGGTAGCCTTTACAAAATGAATTTACTGAACAATTACCGCTAGACGGCTTTACCCATTGCGAGCGTTGAAATATGTATGCAGTCTAATCGACTCCTGTGAGTTTACACTATACATACTATATTTACTACGCCTGTCACTAGTAGTCTCACCCTTAGTTATTTTACTTTGAATAATAGAAACTATATTTACATATATTAGGTATAATATAAATATGTTAATGAATCAAAATCAAATCTTGAAGGCCATCGTAAATGTGACTAATTGTAAGCGTGATTGGGGGATATAATTTTATCTATTTCTCTGCTTTGGTCAAAGAAAGTACGGCGTGGAATTCCGCTACCTAATACTCAATGTGTCGGATTCGGGCGAAAAATGACGACCAGACTTGGTGAGTTAAATATTTTTATGTGGGGGAAACGTTTTGATTGGGGACTTTAGCAAAACTAGACAATACTAGAATTATTATTTATTACACATGGCAGCTACAGCGCAGTCTCTTATCAATGCTACAACATTATTAAAGGCAACAGGCAACATGTCTTCTAGTCTAGTTAAAGCAAATTACGACTTGTTTCCTGCTAAGTGAAAAGCATTTGACAAACGTATATTAGTTTATGTAACAATCATTCAATTTATTATTTATTTGTATATTGTAAATATTATTTAAATGTATTCCCATTATGATTAAAAAAATCGCCATTTCCTTTCCAGGTAACTGTGCCAAATTTTATACTAGGTCCGCCTAATGTTTTAAATTATTATTTAAAACGTTAGGCGGATAATAAACTGCACCAAAACTGCTAAACGGTATCACGTAATATTTAAAAAAAATCTTTACAGTCGCGTAAAGACATAATACCATCACATTAAATTTGTATTTGAATGTAATTAACATTGTATAACACGTGACTTAATCTCTTCAAAGTGTTTTTACGTAAGCATTTTATTATAGCCCATTTAATAAGATCTTTGATTTTCGCGATTTTTATATATTTTAAGTGAAACTGTTTTAAATAGTCCGTGGTCACAGGTAGACTGTCTACCCGTGACCACGGACTACTGTAAAGTGGAAACGTCATGTGTCTAAAATGTATTTTCTAATACCAAAATATACGCGATTAATCTGGCTAAAATAGTTTCATTTAAAATATCCAATTAACCTCTTAGATTGTCTACAAATAAAATCAAACTTGAAATGTTACACATTTATTTTAAAACTTTAAATTAATAAAAAATGTGCCACTAAACTGAAAATGTACTTACATATATGACAAAACTCTGCATTTTTATAGTTTCATGCCTTATTCCTAGAGGGTCAGTCACAGTGGACGGGGCCTCAAGCACTACAGTCTCTGCATACTTCTTTTACATCGACCACAGTCATTATCTTCTTCATCAACCTCTCCAGGAGTCCTCGTGCCTTTTACGTTACCTTCCTCCAGTATAATTGATGTTGTGTTCACACAGATCAATTCCCCCTTTCTAGTACCAATTTCGTACCCGTACATATATCATTGATATCATTCTTTCAACCCATGCTCTAACAATCTGAGCGCAGTCTTCATCGTTCTTTCTATGATATTCGGGCTTGCACCTACCACTCTATTTTTTGAACTATTCAATCAGCTAAACAGACTCTGCATATTCTACGAAGAGATCGCATTTCTCCAGCATTGGGAACAGACGTAATAAATACCTATAAATATCGCTTTTAATATAACACAAATTCGGAAAGAATAAATATATATGAGTAGAAACATGGGGATAATTAGTGAAAGTTCAATGACTGTATCAGACATTTTTATAGGTCAAATACTTGGTATTTACGTATTTCAGTGGTCAAGTGAGATGGATACTGCTCTACGACGATTTTTAAAACAATATAGTAAATGTATCAGATATTCTTTATATACTAAACTGATGGACATATAAAATGAAGTTAAAATTAAAGATTATTCAAACTTTGATTCAAAAAAAACAACAATGTAGCTAGAACAAGATTTAGCAATGACCCAGTGATATATAAAATCGTAAAGATACCATCGTCAAAATCTTACCCATATATTCTATATGTAAAGCATTCGTAAGAGAGGTACGCAAAATGTATATTATATTTTGTTTTTCAATTTCATGTTTTCATTAAATAGAGGGAACGCCGTTGATTGCTTCCGAGTGGTGATAGAGTCCAGTTATACTCATTATATAGTTATAGATATTATTTTGTTAGTATTAAGAAACATATATGATTACATGCACTATACTATATTATACTACAATATTAATTATGATAACCAAATACATATATAATTAGTATTTGAACTATAAGACCTTTTGTTCTAATAAGTACTCACGCTTATATATTAAAATAAAACTAACTTTTCATAAGCTTTATTTACTCTTTAAAGTATGAATGATAACTTTCTAAAGCGTCACTTTATGTATAAAAGGCCGGCACTAAAGAGGCTCTATCTTTTGTACGCCAATGTCTGGTTCTTTTTTCTACGAACTAAGCGTAAGTTATATAAAAGACATCAAGGCACTTAAGAAAATATTTCTGTACGTAAAAATGTAAATAGATTTCGAGATATTGTTGATACTAAATAAATATTTAACTTTTCTCTTACAGTTGCAAACAAAATGGGACATTTCCTTTGTTGGCAAATACTATTATTACACTCTAATGCAGCATTTATTTCGAAATGTAATAAGATTTTCCTGTACAAATAATGTTATATATTTTTTATTTTTAGAATTCTACTTGTAACTATTATAATCTATAACTATTATAATCGTGCTTTCAGTGTTTGAAAACTTTTCGTATGTAAAAATGTTCCACATTTTCAAAAATGGGCGACCTGTAAAACGTTTTTTAAAAAGATGACTGTCTTATTCCCAAATCTATCTGCATTATAATGTTGAAAACTATAGTTTTCACTATAACTGTAGATGTCACCGCCAATTAACACTTGGAACCCTGATTTAAGTAAGCTTTAATTATTTATATTTATAACACGTTTCATTAGCAACGTATAAGTGGTTTATTGATTTATAAAAAATCAAAAAATATACTAACCCTTGTTCCGTAGTAACTGACTTCTAAATTAGTTTAGTATAGTATAGTCTAAGATCTTCTATACAAAATTTCTTCGCTTAATGTATGTATGCATTATATACTTTTTATTATACTATTGTATAATACACTTTTTATTACAATATTGTGTATATATTTTGTTTCTGTGATTTAATTATATGGGTAGCAGTGAGAGTAAGATCTGTACAAAGTAGATAATTAAAAACTGTAAGGACCAAAAATAGTAAAAGTTACAATTTTTTATGTCAAAAACATGATAATTTTCCGCTTGATTTAGTAGTATTGCTAAAACTCTTCCTCTTTAATATATTTACCGAAGAACAATGAAAAAAGTTTTGAAATCTTATTCTATTTTTCATTTAATATGTTTACTCTATCCAGGGACTTACGGCACATAAAACAAACACTACTATCATGCAACATTATGCAAAATGGGTCCGTTCATATAATGATATCACTCGCACACTCAAACTACGCATTAGCGTAATGTCCAACTTTCTTGAAAATAAATATACCAACCTCACCGTCGACCTTCCTGGGGTAAATATTTAAATAACAAAAGTTCTTTTTTATTAAGATATTTTTGGATTCACAAATTTCCTTATGTTGATGAGTTCTAATCTCGACTCAGAGAAATTATTATGTTTATTTCTTTTTTATTTATTCGTTTTAACAAAACTACATTAAAATTAAGCCAATTCCAATAAAAATGAATATTGGAATGTAATAGATTTTCACTCCTTACTCTTTATAAGGAGGTGTAATGATAATAAAATGGTAAGTATTATGTTTAAAATATACAAATATGTATGATTTATTTATGTATATTTATGCTTGTTATTTAAATATTCAATGATCTGAGAATAGTAAGTGTATTATTTATTATGTCAAAGATTGATTAAAACTTTAAATTACCTAGCACAAACTTAATCCTACTTCATGTTTATACTCAGCAGTAGTATATAATGTTGCTGTTAGCCTTGGCATATTTGTATCTTATTTACGCATTTCAACTGGAACAATCTTAAAACGAAAGCTCTTTAACATGCAACATAATAATTTATGATGTCTTCATGAACAGTATGTCATTAGAAAGCTGAAAAAGGGAACTGGAGATCTTGTTTCTTGACATTAGATTCTCTCTGACTACACTGCTGACTATACGGGTCAACACACACTGAATTTGCAAATTTAATCAAAACTTGATTATTAAAGTTTCTTGTGTATCAAAAAAAGCAAAAATATCACCATAAACACGGTTGACAATACTATAGAGTATAAAAATACACGCAAATAGAGCATGGAGAATTTTACACAGTAAAAAATACTCACAGTCGTAATAGAAATATAGACAACATTGTTTTCAAGTACTTATCAGTATTTAATATATTGTAAGCAACAAACTTAAGTGTATTTATGGATTCAAATAGTAGTACAATTACAATGTTACGTAATTTTGCATTACATGCCAAACCAAATTAAATTCAACTTAAAGATACTTTATCTCCTCAAATCAAAGTATTTTTTGAATAACGAACCCACAATCGTTTGTTTTATCCTGCATAGCAGCGAAGTACCTAGTTCCAAGAAGAAGCGGAATATGGAGTCGTATTCCGCTTTCCGCCAAATTCGAGACATTGCGTGTTGAGTGCTGGAGCTCAATGCCGCGTTTCTTCTTGCTAGAGCTGGAGTAACATTATATAAGATTATATAAAATTGTCAAACATATCAACATAAAATACGTATTAAGTATATCTCCAATATTTTATTATACAGCGTATATGGACAGAACCCAAGGACTACTAATTGAGAAATATTGCGGGTAAAACAGCAGAGACTCTCCCCACTATTTATACTAAAAATGTTTTAAATGTACTCTTGCCCCAATGGGACCTTCAATACGTCAGACACGTCCCGATAGACCCACGATAATATCAAAAAGAACTTATATGTAAAATATGCTATTAAATTATATTTTTCTATATTATATAAATAAAGTGACAGCTTTTCGGCTAAAGCCTATTGAAAAACATGATAACGAACCAGCTTGTTATAGGTTTTTAATTTTCAACTGCAGCAAGTGCTATACCAGGGACAATTGACCTCGATTCAACATTTTTTAAGTAAATAAAGTAACTTACTTGTTTAACCCTAACAAAGTCCTCTGACCTCTTTTAGTATTTAACCAGTAAATTATTTAGGTGAAACGTAAACCAGAGTCAGCGATGCAAACGTATTCCTGTTTAAATTAATAGAACATCTCTTAAGTATATTTTCAGTTCTATCTAATCATAAAAGATTAAGTGTCTTCATTCCCATTATGAACTTGTCAGTGAGTAAACATATTGCCTAAACAAGCCAATCAAGTGTTTAATAAACGAATTATACGAAATATTCCAATGACAATAACCTTGAATTTTTTTCATGGTTTAGTCAGTGGAATATTTCAATTGATAGAATATAGAAGATACTAAAAATAAATGTTCTAATTGTTCTTTATATGAAGTATGTTTCCACATCTATTGGGGTTATATGGGGTTTCCCAATAAGAACAATATGTTTTGAAATTGTAATATATGTTCAAATTTCGTGCTTAATGCCTTTATTTGATAGGAAATTTTATGCTATTTATGATTTAAACAAAATATCGTTCAAATGACCGCCACGACTCTTTTGCACTGGCGAATACGATCGGTCCAATTTTCAATGACTCGGTGCAGCATTTCAGCTGGTATGGCCGCTATAGTCGCTCGAATGTTGCGTTCAAGGTCTTGAATCGTAGCTGGTTTATTGGCATACACTTGAGATTTAACATACCCCTACAAAAATTGTCCAAGGATGTTAAATCGCATGATCTTGGTGGCCAATTGTGAGGACCGTTGCGAGAAATAACCGACTCACTAAACTTATCACGCAATAAATCCATTGTGACGGTCGCAGTGTGGCATGTTGCACCATCTTGTTGAAAATAAATGTCGTCCGCATCGATTTCATACATTTCAGGAAAAAAAATCTTTCAACATGTCACGATAATGGTCGTCATTGACAGTAACAGTACGGCCTTCGTCCATGATTCCACCGTACCATAATCCGCACCAAACAGCCAATTTTTCAGAATGTTATGGTGTTTCATGAACCACTCTTAGATTTGACTCGCTCCAGTAACGACAATTCTGTTTGTTCACATAACCATTGAGCCAAAAGTGAGCACGAAATATTTAGCACGAAATGCTCTTTGAGTAGAGACAATACTTCTCGAATTTTGATAGAAAATTTGGACAATTTCCAAACGTTGAAGTAACGTGAACTTATTTATGATTAAATGGCAAACATTACTGAATACAAAACGATTCAAATGTCAAATATTCAACAACCAAAATGGTGGTTCTGAGCTATTAAAATCCTATCATCCCTATTGGGAAACACTATATAAATTGAGGGCACCGTTTGACTGTAAAGACGAACTGTTGTTGGTTTAGTTTCCACTCGGAAATGGAATTATTATATTTAAATTGTTTACGTTTATTCGCTCTGGTCAGAAAAAGCGCAGCGTTGAGTTCCGCCACTTAACACGCAATGCCAAAATCGGCGGAAAGTGGAGTACGTTGTGTCAAGACACTAGTTACTTCCTGTCTATCCCGCTACTGGGGATAACGTAACGTAAAGCTCAAAACCTTGTTTGACATTGCTAATCCAGTGACTTAATGTGTTTTTTTTATTTACTTATCTTTAAACAGTAACGCGTAAAACCGCGTCCCCAATGTCACTTTAAACTTAAGCAATTCGTTCTATCTCGTTGTAAAGCCTCAAGAATAAAACGCTTGTAACAAACTTTTGTCGTAAAAGCAAAAACTTTGTTTTAAAAGATCAACTATAGTTATCATGATATAAATGAAATTATTAATATTTTTTTACAATTATACGACATTTAATTATTTTTTTTACCATTACACAAAAATATTATAAACAAGTCCAAAATTATTTTTACTTGAATTTGAAGATAGCTAACATCAAATATCTATTGATATTTTCATGAAAAGAACACGAAAAATGTAGAAAATGTTAAATTTCACAAGAAAACCAACAAATTTGATTTTATAATTTTTTTTAAAAAATATTTAAAAACATTCACTTTTTATTTAAATTTAAAAATATCACGTATAAATATTTATAAATGAACGTAAAACATATATGCTTACAAAAATATTATGATAACGATATTCATAGATAGCATTTTAATATAATAACCTTCGTGTGTATCAGCGGATCAATCTTAGTAAGTGGCTTTTGTAATTTTTATTAGTCATAGAAAACTAATTTTATGAGTAGTACCAAATTATTTAACGTCACTATCGAGTTTGAAAACAAAGGTAAATATTAAAAATTTGGTTAATTTCAAACATACATTAATCGTTATATGTACGGCTATGTAATATAAACAATTAGTATATTTTAATTATAATTAAAGCATATCCTTTATGAGCATTAATACATATTACTTATAATTGTGATTTTTCAAAATAATCTAAAGTTAAAAGATATCATTGTAGGCTATACACTATAAATCATATATTACCTCAGATGGGAAAGATAGTTATATGTACATTTTAGGTATATATTCACCTAAGTTTACAAGAAATGAATTTCCTAACTAGCTATTTTGCTATTTTTATAGCTTCATGCACCTAGTGTCAAGACACTCTTTACTCTGGTTTCCACCGAATTCAAGACATTGCGTGGTGGGAGACGGAGCTCAACGCCGCAACTAGAACAAGGAAATAAAAATAATATTTATTTTACATATAATATGATTTAAAATATAAATTATTAAAAAAAATCTTTAAGTGTAAGCTTCACAAAATATTGTCTGAACGTGAACGCTTTCGCAACTCCAGTATAAAGTCATGACTGAAAGTTCATTTTGCTGTAGGCTCATATCCTTCATATTTACACAGAATAATTGGAGCGTAACCTTTTGCCTCGCAATTTTCCTTGTGGTATCGACATTATTATTATGGCACGTGACGAATATAGAATTTTGTTGACTCGTAAAGCTTTATTTACTCTTTCTTCATATTTACATAATACAACTTTTCTTATGATATTGTACATATTGTTAATACTTTTTAATTTATTTTTTGTCATATATATGCATTTATCTGTGTCAATTTTCTTGTTCATCAAAATTTAATCTTGATTATTTTTTTTGTTAGGAAACTTATTTTTCATTGCAATTCATAGCTGACTCTAAATATGTACGATCGATGTGAAAAATGAATTGATTTTATGGAAAATATAACATATGTTCGTAATGCCTGACCTAGGTTATCATGCACATACTAGCTAGCCTCTTTAAATAAATTATGAAGCAGTTAGTAGAAAACAATGACTAAAAGTTACTAGAAATTAAGTGTTTTCTTATTTTATACATTTAGTAGTTTCAAAAGAGCACAACTCTAACTTAATTTCTGGTTTTAGCAACTTTCTATGCACTATGAAAAAGATGTATCTATATAATTATGAAATAATAAATCCGAATTTAAATTCACCAACTGTGACGGCTATGTCGGTCAATATCGATACATAAAACAATACTAATGAGAACTCACTCCTAATGTCCTCGATGCAATAGTTTAAATTATTTTTTTCTCATGTATGTAATGCATGCATGTTGTATGTAGAAACAATAATAACCTTAGTAAATAATTAACTTACTTAGACTAAGCGATGTCGAATAGAAACGAATTTATATCTTTATGTTATTTCATAAACTTAAAATCTGTGTAAGAACAGTTAGTCACTTAAAAATATGATTACTTAAACCTAAAATACTTCATTTTTAATAATTTTACATATGAGTTACATATATAAGTTAATAAGTATTGCATACTACTGTTTGATATAAACTCATAGAACTATAAAAAATTGAGCAATTAGTCGCTATAAGGCCTTTACAAAATTTAAAGCAAACATTTTAAAGAGGCGTAACAAAAGAATTGTCGCTGAACTGTAAATTAACGTGTGAAATAGCAAATATTTTGCAAATTTTGCTCTTTGCAAGCTGTCGGCCTAATTTAACACTCGCGCAGCTTGGTTGAATAATTATTTTCATATTCTACGTGTTGCAAACTCGAATTTTGGGCGAATTTTCAAACTTTACTTCAAAAAAGAGGTGTCGGCAAAATACCTATGCAATTAGCACGTAAAATGAAGTTAAAATACAAATACTTTTCTTTAGATAGTAAGCTATTTGTATCTATAAGGTACTATTTATGCAACGTATTAATTTCATTCAATATATTTGTGATATTACATAGCATAATATATAAACAGTAACCTAATATAATTTGAATTTGTCAAAATAAATAAAAAAACGTGTGCCCTTTTTAGAAAAAATACATTAGAGTAAGCAACACTCTTTAACAAATACCTACTTTGTATATGTAATTGCTCATATTGTACTGGAATTTTATCTCGAATTTGTTCTTCATGTCGAAAATCCTTATTCCTTTCCTTATTCCTTATAGATTTTGTCGTAAACAAAGCAGTCTTAAAATCTGAAAAGTTTACTAATACATTCACAAATCAAAATATATTTTAAATATATTAATATGGTCAAAAGAAAGATTTCATTAAACAATACAATTTACGCACATTATATAGGTACGTCAATAGTTATTACTCACTGTCCTGGGACGTCGGGTTATTTCTGATCTAGTCGTTGAGTGATCTTGAATCTAACTACCTACAAATGGTATATTCATTGTTAAATGCCAATTCATAAATAACTATAAATACTTTTATTTAAGGACGGTCATATACTACTAAGCTGTGTAGAAATTACACACTACAAAATTAGTGTCATCATGTTAACGGCTCTCACACAAAATTTACAGAATCTAGATAAGAGAACTAATACCACCTCAACGGGCTATTAGTGAAGATGGCAACTTAATAAAACTGTTGAATATTTACTATAGTTTTCTGCTGTGGTATGATGTACCATAGTTAACATATTAGTCAGAACTACTATGTATTCTGTACAGTATAATCTTTACTGCATTATGTTCTATTCAGCAATAACGAAATTTTTCGACGAATATACATTAGCGAAAATTGATATGTACTTTAATTCCATATTTCTAATTTAGTATGCTTACTTTTATTATTCATGTGTATAACTACTACTAAATACTAGAGTAAAATAGTGCAGTGGTTGTCCTTTGCTCTTTTACTACAAACTTATGTTTTGTACAATCATAATTTTTAACAATAAGCTTTTTCAATCACTTAATGTTTATTTCTTTATTGAAAGTGTTATCCTAGTTATTTTTTAGTATAAATTTTATTAAGTAAAAGGGACCCATATGTAAAACTTTTACAGCATGTGTCAAATTATCTTATCCATACTTATAATGAATGTAGAAGGGTCAATCCTATATATTGAAAATATAAAAAAATAGTAGCAAGGGATAACATCCCTACGTTGATACTGAACACAAAAATGTGATTAATTTATTTTTTCTGTATGTTTGTCTGTCTGTCTGTTTGTTTAAGCATCACACAAAAACTACCAGTTAGATTACAATGAAATTTGGAATAAATATTCTTCATCCTGGGCATCACACTGGGTACTTTTTATCCCGGAAAAGTATATACATTAAAAAACAAACTTAATTTTGCAATTTGATTCATAGAAATGACTACCATACTAACCGCAGATAATATGTTTGTCGTATTATGTCACCAGTATTGGAATTTACTAAAATTACGCTTTGAATGTAGGGCCAAATATCGAATTAATTATTTAAAATAACTGCTTTAAATAAAATAACAATATGTTTAAGTTATACTTATTTCATTATTTTCTCGTTTTTACTTTTTTATTATGTGTATATGTGTATACGTTATTTAAGTTATAGGTCGTAGAGATTTAGGTTTATGGGTTATTTTATAAATCGATAAAATTATTAATTGTGGCAAATTCTGTGATTTAATCGAGAATGCGGGCAGGTGAAAGAACGAAAGTTATAGTTGGAGTTCGCGCGGGGCCGCTAGTACTCAACTTTTTTATCTACCATCACTATTTTTATATTTCACCTTGGGTTTATAATCCACAATTTTTGAATTAACCAACTTTTTCAAAATCAAAATACTTTTTTAACTCAACGCAATAAAATAATGTTTTTAAAAGTACTTAAGTACTAAGAAAACGCAGATCGAAAATCCTAATTTAAGAATGTAACAAAGCTTTTGTTGTCATAACTTAAGATCAGCAAACCTCAAATGTAACGCTACAGTATAGAAATTATAGACTGGCCCTCCATTATTTTCCAAAAGAATGCATCACCGCTTAAGGCCAAAAGGGACTCGCACGGAACTGAGCAACCTTCAGGTATATTTATCTGGCTTACTGTAATAAGCTTATTTTTATTACATTATCTATGTGCAACCCTACTTGACCCGCCTAAGTATGGCGTAAGTTGCAAGTCGGAATCCTTATAGAACCTACGTGGTCATGACTTTATCTTGTGTTCGGAGAAAACAAAACTATTTCTCATATAATTCAATTACGCAAGTCAAGTATCAGAGTTATATCGTTAATTCATAAGAAAATAAAGCAAAAAATTTAAAAAACAATTAATTCACATTGAGCTGATCTGCAATAGTTATAACCTTCTACATTATTAGTGTTATTAATTTCTGTTTGAGTCAAAGGAACAAAAGTCAAAGAATACATTTAAATCTTTCATTATCAAAAATATTAAGCCTTAGTTTATTTCATTAACTACAAATAAGTCAACAAAACTAAACAAGTGGCAAAATTTTAATCTTTATTTCAGTGACAATGTCACTAAAAGATACCTTGTAAATGCAATGCGGAGTAACAGAAGAATATAAATGAATGCAACTGTGAAATGTTATTCATTTCAAAGTTGCATTCTTTTTAATTTCTTCTTGTACGGTTAATATATTTTGCAGACTAAAGTCAAATGACTTTAGGTAAATCAGAGCGAATTCATATCAATAATTTTGCCAGGACTACGGTAGACTCGATTGAAACGTGGCCTGTATAATATAACATTAAAAATTAAAGATTTTTAGTCAACAATATATATCCGAAAAATTCATTTTTTCAAACATTTTGTTAAATTCTAATGATTTTGAGAGACAAATCGCCATATTTTGTTTAGCATAACGTCACTGACACCTAATGCCATCTTGAGTTCGTTAAGTACGATTCACACAATCGGTAAAATCAGTTTTGACACATATTGATATATTTATATTTATGTATATAAAAGCGATTGGAAGAAATTAATAATTAAAAAATATTAACAAAATTACCACAATTAATTTGCTTCATGCTTTTCATAACCCTACTTTAGCCTGAAGTTTACCAATGTATCCGACTTCAATAGCAATATAATACTTTTATAGCATATCGCTATATGGACCGGTATAATGAAAAATACTTTAAGGTGTGATTTTTATATGATCGAAGAAATTATTTTATTTCATGTTTTTATTCTTCACTGGTCCCACGCTAAAGTATATTATGTAGAGAGAATCTAGTCTAGACGGCATTGTCCACTTTCATAATACTTAGAAACACATAGACGTACAGTGGCTGAAACTAAATAAAATCCAAGCAATGAATTTTAAAACTAAAATTATCCAGGTAAATTATGTACTATTTAATTAATATACCAATTAATTATTACCAAAATAACTATTTTGGTTATATTAATTATCTCAAATACTCTTATATTTTAAATACTCTTAATTTCTTTATTCGATGATATTAATATAAGCTATAAAGCCATGATAAATCAGTATTCAATATTTTAGTAGACCTGTTTGAATTTCTTAACCCGTATAGGAAATTTCCTAGGTACGTTCCACTGGATTCCTCGACTTCATTACATTGCCCCAGCCTCGAGGGAACAATATCTAGCGACTGGTGAGAGAATTTAGAGTGAATTGTTGCATATAGGTTCATGTATGTAGATATGTAATATACACTATGTAGTACGTAGCTAATGTATATACGAAGCCAGTTTAGCACATGTGAGATATTTTATACGGATATTTACACATGGATTTGGAGCTTTGAAGTAGCATTAAAATATTTGCGATCTATTAATAAAATTGGTCCCATTGACGTATGAAACACACGTTACCTTTAGTAATATGTATGTCACTTTAAAAAGAAATATGTTAGTACCTATAAGTGAAACTGATTGAATTATTTTAATATATCTGTTATAGATTAGCTTGGATGATATTGGCTTTCTGTAGACATAGAAGCTAGGCATGATTAAATATGTATTTTTTTTCTATTCTGTCTGCGGAAAAAGAGATTCCAAGTTTTTGATTTCACATACTAATATAATGATTTATAAAGTTAGCTACTAATATTGTAGGCATCAAAGACAAAAGAAAACTGTTAGTTTAGTAGCTAATTTACGATCGCGTTAAGTTTTACTCACGATAGAATATGTGTATGTGTATGTGTAGTAATAAAACAACTCATACCTTTCTCAAATAGTTTAATACGTTCGTTAACACTGGCAAAAACAACAAGCACTCTACCTACCTAGTAAGACATATAATAACTCAACATGGATTTGGATGTTATTTAAATTAAATGTTGTAGGTGTTAAATATGTACTCTTTTTTCATAAATTATTATATAATAGCTATATTTTAAACTTTTATACACTAATTATTTATATATCTTCAAGCTATTGATATTCATTACCTTAAGTCCCAAACTATGTATATGTTACAACTTTGGAAATGAGAATAGGGAGTTATTATCAAGCATTAGAAAAGAGAAATGAAGCTAACGCAATGAATAACGAAATGAAGTTTCCGTTGATACGTAGAATACGCGTTACACGCTTAATTTTACTAATGGAACGTATTTCTAACTTATTATTAAGGATAGCAAATATTGACTTCTCTATAGAAATTTTAATCACGTCAAACTTTATACTTCTCACTTAGTATATGTGAATTTTATAATGATTTCATAGTTATCAACTAAACTATAAGAATAATATAGTAAGAAAGCTAAAAAACGTAAAGGTTTGTTAAACTATATTAATAGTTTAACAAACCAAACCTTTAAGCCTTCTTTATTATAAAATCACATATGTTACAAGAATAATTACATTATTCTAGCTCTACATAATCTTAACATTTAAAACGAATTACTTGAAAGGGGTTTTAGTGACGTGAAATGAACATTTAACGAGAATACATATACAATAACGAGAATAAATATCAAATGATAACATCCGATCTTTTATGACTTATGATTTAAAATCAAAAGTCATGTCTTCAATACTTTAGATTTTTTTTAATAAATCCTTCAGTATTCAAGTAATGTAGTCGGAGTTCGATTAACATGGTTTTTAATGGTACCCAGGATTAGTGCAACTTTCAACGGGCATATCTTAAATATAATGCTATTTGCAGTTGCTTCACTTTAAAGCAGCATTGTAGACTAGAGAAGGAATAAAAAACTTATGTCTAATCTAAAAACAAAAAAATAATTTTGTATAATAATGTGAAATCAAAAATGATATTACTTGTAACTATTAAACACTTACAATCATTTTATATCATAAGTATATCAATATCGTCTAAACATACAAGATCGCCGTAATGTTAATTTGTTTAAGATTATCTCCACCTATATTAATAATATATATGTATACATCTTAATATCTGTATGTAATATCTGTGTTAATTTATAAAATGGGTTTATGAAGTGACAAGTGAGAACAGCAAACAGTACCTACTTGACTGCGAATGATGGAAATTCACAGATGCTTAATGAAGGCAAAAATATGGCTTGAAAAGCGTGAAGCGAGCCAAACAGCTCTCATTAAAGAAATAGGAACAACAGCCGTCGAGCAAGTTTTCTGGTGTTTTGTAACTAACACGTCCATATTTATGAATACTTCTTTTCTACATTGTATTAAGATATAAATGTTAATATCTATATATTCTATTTGTCGTAATTATATATATTTAAAGCGTTAACTGTTATTAAATCGTTATGGATTTGAAATTAATTGTAAAAAAATATAATAAACATCTTATGAGTTTCCTAAGATCTCCGTCGTAGAATAACAACATTTAGTACACGGCGTAGTTTTACTAATGTAGAAACGTTCTTTGTATAGTGTCTTAATGACTGAAAGTCCTAAGTGTCCATCTCACTAATAATTAAAAAGTGTCTCTGACTGCTCTGATACGTGGAAGAAGGCATGAAGTTGCTTTTAAAAACATATTATCTTTAACATAATGTAAATAGCATAATGTAAATAAAAATGCTTTTCTCAATATAAATAAATTTATTTATATGTGAGACCTTGCAAATTTTCGAGGTCCTACTTTAGAGTCGGCAAAACATTTCAAATGAGTTATTATAAATAATATAAACCAATTTATTTTGTATCCTTCATATGCATTCCGTTTAATTTTTGAAAGAAGCATTTGAGATGAGCCATATTCAAGTTTCTAAAACTTAATTTAAAAATAAATATTTTATTATTAATTGACTTTGATATTTATTTTAATTTACATTTAAAGCCTATGCAGATACAGAAACTATGCAAACAGAAATAAACTTTAAAAATCGATTTACAATAATTACATAACGCTCATTTCATTTCAAATTTATATTTATCGACATTAAACGACAAGTTAGTTCATTATTTCTTAAGTATTATACAAGGGGTACTCAACATAGGTATGTATTTACCCACAATTTGTGTGTCGCCTAAAAGTGCTCTTATTCACACGAACTCAATTAAATTTCACCCAGTTGTGAGTCTTCTGTTTCATAGGAAGGAAAAACATTCTTCAAGTACGAGTAATAGTTGGCACAGTTTCCCGTTTCATGCATAACTAAGTCATCATAAAGTTGGCAGGCTTTCAGTTCATCTTGCCTCCACTTTTTCTGCAATTATTAAATGTCATAAGTGTTAATAACGTTCTTTATTGACGCTACTTTTTGTAACTGTGACATTTTTCAGTAAAATTATAGTCTAATTTTATATACATGGAAATTTTTCGTAAAATTGTTTTGTACTAACCTATAAAGATTTATCTTTCAAACTAATAAATTTTAACTAGATATTTTTTTAAATATTTTTTTTCATAGTTTTTCAAATTTTCCTTACGTTTTTAAAGGAACCCTAAAAATTTGTTGGGATTATTTTCTTTTAAACGACAGTTTGTTTAATTTATATACACAAACAACATATTTTATAAAAAATATTTATAATTAATTTTATCTCTTTTATTGCATAATAGGTGGTGCCCGCATCTTACTACAAGTACAATTTATGACCCTTGCCTTATTATTTCCATTTACAACCTATTAAAGCTCAACACCTGATATTCGAAACCCGTTATATGTTAACGCTACGCTCTGTTTCATTTAGCTTAACTACTTAAAAAGCTCAGGAGCCATTTCTTCTTCTCTACAAACAAAGTTTATTAGTTTTCTAAATAATTTATGTCTATCCTATGTCATGCTCTGACTTATTAACCATACATTAGATTTATTTCATTAAATATTTTCCGTTCGTTTCAAAAATTTACGTAGACAAACATCTTATCTTTCCTCTTTTATTATATTATAAACAGTTATCACTATAGAGTTTAAGAAAGAATGTCTTTACTTTTTCTATATAAAATATCTAACCATTTCATACAAACAATATTGTTACATTCGTCAGAATTAAAAAATATATATGTATCTCTTCATACCAATTTTTTACCATCCACTTTTTGCTAATATAATCACACTCTACAGAGGATTTACTACGGCGGCCTTAATTTGATCAGGGAATTGTTTTTGTTAATTAAAAATAAGAGCGGTACAGCGGTTGCATAAACAAATGTTGTTTCAGGTTTTTGTTGAAATGAAGTACATAAATTATTGCTTACGGTAAAGATATATACGCTTATAATTAAAACGTTTCTTCATATATTCATTGTATTTGTAATATTCTACGATGTAACGTCTAAATAGTACTATTGTAAATAATCATACACTGTATTTTTAATATATACTGCATCCAACTTAAAATATTTTTTTATTATTAATTTTATATTTTATAAAAAAGACAATATGTTATGTATTAAGATAAAAAATCTGGGCTTAAATATTAAAAATATATGTTTATTAAAAATATTTTAGTTCAATTAAATATGATGAAATTGTAGATGTCGAAAAAAATTAATTATTTCAATGAAAACTTAAAAAGATATTATAATTTTAAAATTGTGTGGAAATAAAAATTTATGCAATGAAAAATTTTGCTACTACGAACGTGTATCGCGTAACTGTGAGAGGCGTAGCAGGTATATATAAATACAAAAAAAAAATATAGTAGTAATTATCTCAATAACTTGGCATTTTTCTTTGAAAATTAGCCCACAAAATATTATATTGAATTCAAAAGACAATATAAAATTATTGTATACCTGATGACATAATCAGAACAACAAATTTTATTTAAGAATAAAAATATCTTTTTTAAGCTAATATGTTCCGTATGTGGCCGCGAAAACATCTAGCTCGTAATAACCAAATTTATTATAACAAACAAACTCAACTCAAGCTAATATAATAAAGTAGTTTTCATTATAGAAAAACGCTTAATAATTACATATGTCACTAAATATATACACATATGTCATTAGTCTTCCATTCAAGAAAACAAATAAAAATATACGAACAAATTATATTACAGTGTAATGTTACCATAATTTCGTTGACCTTCTAACATGTCATACAAAAATTCATATTTCTACCTATTTATATTACATGAAACCTAGAAAAATTCGGTACTTTATTCGAAGTATCTAATAAATTAAATCTAATCACAGTTTTAAACTGTTCTAACTTTATTAACAGAACATACGAATTAAGGTTTGATTTCTTTACCATCACGGTTTAGTGGCCCTATTATTTTATTTTATTTTTTTTAAAGATAACTTTTCCTAAAACTAAGCAAATTAAAATCAAAGCCATTTTTATTCATTTTAAAAGAACCTATTTTAAACGAATTAATCACGTTTAATTTAATGTCCATAAAAATATTTTGATGACCCAGCTTTTACACCATTCAAGAAAGTATTTTCTGTTCCAGATTCCTTATAGTACATAATGTTGTGGCGAAGGACAAAAGCTTCGCGAGCAAGTTGAGCGTCTCTCCACATGCCGACAACACCCTGCAGTCAGCAGAAAGGTAATAACCAAAATTGTCAGTTTTCAATTGCAAACACAATTTTAACTATACATAAATATTATAAAATAGTATTAATTTACTGCCTATATTCAAAATGCACCATTAATTAATATAAAGTAGATAACAACATAGATCTAAACAATAAATATTTCATTGAGAAAATAATCATATGTTATAATTTAAAAGAATAAAAGTAACAGATCATGGCGGTTGAACTCCCTCGCATAACATATATTTTATCATTTAATATTTATAGCTTCAATCCATTTATAATAAGTTTATATGCTTTTTTTTGTTCAATTCTAATAAAATATATGAGGGCTCGAAGTATCCCTTCAGAAATACGATTTGAAATAGCATCGATGTCTACAAGTACCATGCTATTGAGGCCAAGAGAACTTTATAGAAGTTTTGGAGTATATGCCTAGCTAATAATAGTGGAATTGGAAGTAAATAAGCATCATAAAAATATTGATTTATGAAAAATCTCACTCTTTGATATACATATACTCGTATATACATATATTCAAGCCAATTTAATATATATATATATATATATATATATATATATATATATATATATATATATATATATACATATGCAATTGCATATTTATTAGCTTTAATGAATAGGTATATTTTGACTAACTACTTTTCTCAACTTTTTACTAACAATAGAGCTTACTTTACTTTTTTTTCTTTTATATGCTATATTATTTTTTTTATTTTGATTGTTTCATCAGGTAAGGTAGATAATATTATATAAGGTAGGTATAGGTAAGTTTAAATCAAACTTTCCTTTTCTTTCGGTCTTTTGTTTCTTAATAAAACATATCCTAACGAACTGTAAAGTAAAATCATTTTATAATATAAATATTTTATTATAAATATTATCTAACATTGTCAATATATAAAACATAAAGTAATTTTATATTTAAAAACCATTTAATTGCGTACGTCTCATCTTTGTAAGAGTCCAAAAATTACGCATAGACGAGAATATCAGTAATAGCTCATCATTTACATGTGTGTATATGATACCATGTAACATTCGAATACGATCGATACCTTTACGTATCGTATTATGTACATATTACATTGGTAGGGCAATCGTAAAGATGTTCGACTTAATCTCATATAAGATACATTGTATTCAGACAATCCCGAGGGGTTCAAAGGAATCAGCATATTGCGGTGGAGTTGCATTGGAAATCCAGAAGTACATTAACGTATACAGTACATACACATAGAATGTGTTACAAGCGGTGATTGTTTTTTGTGAAAGACAGTCATTCTCTCGATCTTTAATTATGAGATAATTTTTTTGGATTTGTCAGTTATACTCTCAATTAATCACAAATTTCACTCACAAATTATAATAATTTAATTCTATCCTTAGTATTTTTATGATATTATTATCTACACAACGTAATCGTACGACATCCACTGTTATTATCCACGCTAATAATTTTATTGAAAAAAGTGATTGACGTCATAACTCATAATATACGAAATGTAGGTCATGTATTTAATTCCAGGCTGTCAGAAAAAATCATGTTGCGATGCGGCCTCGCCACACGTTAGTTCGACCGATGTATTTGCATGACTTACAACTTTAATTTACTTGTGGATCGTGCATTTATACTATAATCAATAATGGGAAATACGTTGTATATTTGTATTGTTGTGGTTATTATGTAGACATAATGCTTTTTTTATAACTTCCACTTAACTTAATTTTAAATTTAGATTAATCTTTACAGGAGGAAATTCTTGCTAATCAAAAACACTTTGATCTTATTACAATTTAAATACACTCTTAAATAACTAAAAGTATTAAAATTAAATATCTATTTTGGTTTTAATTTTTTTGATGTTTAATAATCTACGATAAATTCACATAACACGTTACCTTAACAGTATTTTTTCAACTTTAATACTAATAAAAAAAATCTTTTATTTGGATTGCGAGGTTTTATTGGTATTTTTTAAAAGAATTACAAAACAAATATTTTATCTGAACGTTGCAGCATTACTACCCTGTATTGTGTGATATCACATATATATTTATTATCTAAGTGAAGGTTTCTTTCAGATGTCCTAATATGGGTTGGTCATGCGTGGTGGCACGCGCCGTGGCTTTTCTCCTCATGCTCAGCAGAGCATCAGCGCTTACGTCCGACATGTAAGTATCACATTTATTTTCACGCTTTTTTTGAAAAAAACTTAAAAAAAATTGAACGCACCGGCACTCGAACCCACGCCTTTTCGAATCTGTCCAAGAGGCGTGGGTTCGAAACCCGCTGCGTTCAAATTTTGTGTATGTTTTCCTAAAAGGTTTTCTAATCCTAAATGTGAAATAACAGTTTAAAAATAGTAAACATTATATTCACGCCTTCTGTGTTCACTCAATAAACATTGAAGAGTTATAAAATGATCAATATCCTCTCTTAAATTCAATTTCCAGGACGGCACGTCAACAAAGATCAGCTCAATCAGCTTCAACAACCCTAACCTTAATTTTACATAAAAATTCTAACTCGAAGCACGATTAGTAGATAATGTAAAATAAACTAGAAAATAAACTATTTAAGTGTTACAAAGTATTATCTGTAAAAGCGTTAAAGCTTATGTAACAGACAAATGCATAAAATCTAAATCCACAGATCTAAACGTAAACATACCTACGTGCTCTAGCTAAAAGCTTTTAATTTCGAAATGCATAAGAGTAGTTTCATTGCTCTATACATTAAAAACTTTTAAACCGCGAGATACAGAAATATACACCCTGTCTAGCAATTGTAACATCAAACTGCAATCAAGCCCTCCATCCACTAACAACTGTACCACCACTTACTGTGCCTACATTTGTTTAATGAATGAAGCTTTAATTACAATACACAGCTAACACGAAGTAGAATACATATTATATTGTCTACAATGACAAGTCTACATTTACAGCGTAAGTAATAATGAGTGTAATATCTATTATTGGATAAATTGTATTTTGTGTTCCTTTTCCCCGCTGATAACATAAAACACAGCATTTAGTTCCGCCACTCAACAAGAAATTTCTCGGTTTCAAACGGGGCATGGAAGAGGCTTGAGAAAAATTATAAAACTTAACTGTCATACAAAACGAGTAGAGTTAGTTTACTACCGCTTAAATAAATATACTTCATTACTTAGCATAACTAATTTAAGAAATATTTATACATATTGAAAATCAGATATTATAATAATATTCATAATTAATTCATTAGAACAAAGGTTACCTAGTCCAGTCGGATGATGTGGTTAAACGGCACACTACGGCAAAAATGAGAAAGGTTTGTAGGGCGAGCGTGGGGCGACGAAGCGGATGTAACACGTTAAACATCTGTTCAAGCGTGAAATACTTCCCCTATTTATAGACTACACGACGTGGACACTTTTGAAACTTGTGAAATGCATTGTTTTATGATGCTGATTGTTATTATAGTTCTCTCCACATGCTTTACTCACTAAACAAAAAATATGTAATTTATTTCCACTGATAAAACTATTATATTATAACAAAGTTGAGAAGTTTCGTACTTTGCAAACGATGATCAGAAGTTCGATTTTAACTTGGAAGAATATTTTGGGTTAGATTATAAAAGAAACTTAAAGGTATTCTGGTCATCTTGGAAAAGACAGCAGCTTCTTGCTATGAACATATTGTTTTTTCATCAGTGTAAAAACACAATAATTAGTTTAGTTAAAAAGTTTTTTAGTTTAACGACGTTAGAACATCTTAGTATCTGCAACATTTTTAAAAAGGGCTAATTCAGTTATTGGCTAATTCACCAAGATACTTCAAAAACTTAAATGAAAAGAAAAGTTAAATATACATTTTTACAAAATTGAATGTATATTTTTATAGATGAAAATTCTCTTCGATTTTCAGAGTTTAGTTTATAATTAATACGTATCGAGGCGAATCGATATTGGTTCCAACTTCTAAATTTTGTTACCACAAGTAATATTAATGATAATATGTAGAATTTTGATACGAAAAATATAGAAATATGTACAACTTTCTAATGGGTATTTCTTATTAGTTGATAATTTCCGCACTGAATATTCATAATAGTTATCGTAATTATAATACAAATGTATAATTCTTAATTTAATTCAAAAGCAATTAAAATACAATATAAATCAAGGTTTAGCTCTAAAATATCTTGCAGATATATATATCTCCTATATTTTTATATTTTATAATTGTACTTTGTTTTGTTCTAGTTTTGCAGCGGGAAAGTCGGACAAAGAAATTCTGGACAATCTTCTAAAAAATTCCCGCTATGACAAAAGACTGCTTCCACCAGTAGATGGTGAGTAACAACTGCAACACATATATCATTACATATATCATTAATTCATCTCAGACAGAGTAGCCAGACCAAAAGATTTTGTAAACAAAACACGAAATTGAAAATTAACAGGGTATTAATTTGAATATCAGCTTTAAAGCTGTATTAACTTCCAGATCCAGATTTTTGTTGTGGTCTTACATCGCCGAATGACACTATGAATCAAAGTAATATTGGTCTACCCTCGCTCCGGCCTCGGTCACACAATCGCGGTTCGTTGTGTTTATGTTTTTGAAAAGAGAAATTCTTCAAACTGTCTTCCCTATTTATTTCCTATAATTTTGTTTAATGTACACCGCAATTCCCTTGGCACCCAATTAGTTGTGATAATAATTTGAAACTCGGATTCACCTTGCACCTTAAAGGAATTGACTGAATTATTTCATTATTTTAAAGTAAATAAAATTCTGACCAAGGCGAGCCGAGAAGTAGATATGACTGTATAAAAATGATTTATTTTAAATTTTTATGAATGCAACTGTAGTTTGCTTTGTATCACTTTTTCCGCACACAGCACATTCATAGTGATTATTATTTTAAATATTATTTTTATGTATATAAGCACTTAATATCCTATACTAAAAACGAAATAAAACTTTCACCAAAATAATGAATGAGTAGGAACTCATTCAAATATAAACATATTTAAAAGTTATATATCAAACTTAATCTTTACATGATCTAAAAATTTTTTAAGCTAATTGAAACATATTATTATTGTTATATCCATTTATAAGTAAATAAATAAATAAAGCATTCATATTCTCTTTTCACAAACACAACACAAATCGTTTTTCTATGGTAATCCATTATAAATTCAATATTGCGCGGAATCTATTCTATTGTTGTGTCGGCTTTGTGATAAAAGTTAATATATACAATGAAAATATTTTTTTTTCTACGTTTTATGAGCACTTTGATGTTTTTTTTCTTTATAGTCCAAGCATGTTCTGTGTGACATAAATGTGTGCTTGACTAGGCCAATAAATAAACCAGTAGATCTAATTGCTATAATTTATAAATAGCCTTTCCTTTATTTTGCTGTTCTTCTTAACTGCCAGTTGGAATTAAAAATACAAGAAGGATTGCTCATAATTAAATATTTTTATTAATATAACCAAACATAAGTATTTCATTAAAATATATAAATATATTAATATTCTTTTACAAATGTTTCATTTATTGAATTAAAAACTGCTTAAACTTTTAGATATTATAACTTTACTTCCTACTACTTTTTCTTCATATCAGTGCGAATTATCTTTTTATGTCAATGTGATTGTGATTCAGTTACAACTTATACATATATAACTTATGACTTGGACAATCTGTAATGACTACAAATCGTCATTATTGGTTTACAGGTGTACTCACCGTAAATGTTAGCGTGCTACTTCTTAGTTTAGCATCTCCAGATGAATCTAGTCTTGTAAGTTATACTCTTACTAAATATTTACTTTATGCATTTATCTATTTTACTACCTATTACGCTTTTGTGTTGCTATTGAAAACTTTTTCTGTGTAAATATACGTTTAACGTTAATATTTCAGAAATACGAAGTTGAATTTCTTCTGCAACAGCAATGGTACGATCCTCGACTTCGTTATTCTAATCAGTCGCATTACGAATATCTAAACGCCATCCATCACCACGAGGATATTTGGTTACCCGATACGTACTTCATAATGCACGGAGATTTTAAAGTGAGTAAATTAGTAAAAAATATTTTTTTTAAATAATTGTTGCTACTATAACTGCTATAGATTTAGTACAAAACAACAATACTATTTTAGAATTATGATCGTAAAAATTACTTGAACTATTTCCGTTCTTAGAATATTTGATAACATTATATTTTGATAGTTTAGCAAGATTTTTCTTATTATTATAATGATAGCAATATTTGTCACCACAAAAATTAAAGATTTCTATGTTAAATAAAAATATACTTTAAAATATATAAGTTTATAACACTACAATACAAATGATAACGTTAAAGAAGGCACATCGACATACGATCCTTATAAACATTATCAACTGAGTATCATCCTTTTAAATATTTTAAATGGGGCGGTCTTAATAGCATTATACCGATTAAAACACATTATTACATATTTACGTATGTAAATCTGTAATAATGTATTTACACACAAAAGATATGTGTTCAGACGGTTACGTGGACTGTAACAGATAACTTGAAGCAATAAGACTTCGCATATATATTTATGCCGAAGTACCTGTACATTTTCGTGCTATTTATGTCACGTTTAAGAAAGAAATATTCTATACAATTCCAGTGTCTATATAATAAATACGAAACTAAGGAGATCCCTTATTTACTATTATTTAGTTATAAGTTAATAAAATACATCAAGAATTAGCTGATTATAAATGTATAGAGGTGTAATAGGGTATTTAATAATATTTCATTATAACATTTCAGGATCCGATAATCCCCATGCATTTTGCGTTACGCATATACAGGAATGGCACAATCAACTATTTAATGCGGCGTCATCTCATTCTGTCCTGTCAGGGACGGCTCAACATATTCCCTTTTGATGACCCATTGTGTTCATTTGCGTTAGAAAGTAGTGAGTAATTGTAACATCTTTGGGTTTGACGTTTTTTACACATTTTTAAATAAATTATATTTTGGTATTCGAAAATGTATTTTGGGAAACCCGATGTTAAGAATGTATGTAACCACGGGTCACAGTAAAATATTTTCTATCTCTTCACCTCGGATACGTTATTGGTATTTCGTACATTTATTAACTTTTCTGGATTATTAACTAGAAATTTTATTTTTTCTCCAGTTAATTAATACGGTAAAGTGTGCAAATCGCACTGCAGGTATTTAAAATATAATGTCGAATACCAAAACATACGTAAATATTACGTTTTAAATAGTTTAATTTACAAAATTTTTAGAGTGTTTTATAGAGTCAATGTTATAAAATATCTTAGTAAAATATCATATTAGTTTGTATGACAGTAAAATTTTTATCTCTTTCAATATCTTTTCAGTTAAAGTTTATAGATTTCATTAAATATTATATTTTTATAACATTAGATAACGATGCTCTCACTAAAATTACATTTATTTTATCATGGACTTATTTCTTCCTTCCTATAAACCAATAATTTAAAGCTTTCGCTTATTGTAATAATATTATGTTTCGTTTCTAGTATCGTACGAGCAATCAGCTATTACCTACGTGTGGAAAAATGATGAAGACACTTTGAGGAAGTCCCCGTCGCTGACGACTCTCAACGCGTATCTCATTCAGAATCAGACAATACCATGCCCTATCAAAGCAAGCTGGAGAGGTAATAGATCGTTAACTTTGTATTTAATCGCTTCCTATGACATTACTGACAAATTAATGCGTATACAGGGTGTCCATGAAAATGGGTAATCTTAAAATTATATTTTTTTTAAAACTTAACATAAGAATATCTCTATGTATGTATTAATATAATTAATAAATAATAGAGGGCATTAAAACCAACTACTCAGATTGTGTAATTTCTTCTGAATTTCATTTGGTTGCAGATCCTGCTGGAATTCAACATAATAATTTAAGAACAGCATTTTTTCCTTAAATATAACTATAATGTAGTATTTTAAGGATTTACAGATTCTTTCCTAAAAATATGAAAAGCTCATTAGTATATAAGTGATAAATTTGTTTTCCAGATAGAATAAATATTTTTTACTACCGATTACGAATTTTATCGATATTATGACATAATTATTTAAATTTTTAAGTGATGATTTTATTTTAAATGTTGGTTTTATTTAAATCCCTGTGTTTGATTTCTTTTCTCAAAATTTGATTTTAATTTTTCTAATTACACCTAGTTTCGTGACTCCCTGTATATTTGCCAGCATTCCAACCGCCCTAATTATGTAGCTTAGTTATCCCAACATATATTATTTTGTTAAGAGCACAATCCTATATTTGATTAAATCAAATTCTAATTAACTCTTTTCAGCTTGGTCTTGGTTTACCGAAACATACTTTTAAGTTTTTCGTGCTGTCTAGTTACAAAATTGTTTTAGAATATATTACATAGTTATATAATATATTACAGCTTTTAATATATGTTAGATATATGAAATATTTTATACGTATACAGTAGATTAAATTGGGAGTAGCTAGATGTAGATGTGGCATGTTCATTTTTTATTGGTTTTAAACACACATTTTGCATTAGTTGTACGGTATCTAGCTTCCGTTTGAGATTTTTTAATACCATATTAAATAATAAAATTTAAATGTAGAGTGTAAGAATTTATTCACGTCTTTGCAAGCAGCTGATGGTATTTCACTTTACGAGGACGATGAAGAGCTGACATGTAATCTTTGCCAGAGACGCTTTGAGGAGCAAGGTACCTACCTCTTGAGTTGAACTGGATGACTGACAGTCCTGTCCGGTGTTGTCGTATTTATACCGTATTCTCCGCTTATGTGTGAGTAATTGCGTTGTTGTGTGATAGAAAAAGGGAAATGCCAAAAGAACATACGCTCGTAACTCCATCATTCACTACCATCGAACATTAACTTATAATTTGTGTTACTTTTGCACGTAACTGTTTGGATGCACGTGATAGAGGTTAGTCGATTTGGCTGATTGAATTGTCGTTACACTACGCTCGTACACTGGTACACAACACGCATTACTCCTGCATACGGGATCGTAGTATAGAAAGTAATTACTATCGTAAATGTAAATAATTACAAGGCCACTGAATAGAGTTATTTGGAATATATATCCAATGTATCCTAACCGTCTATTTCATTGTGTAACCGAATACAACACGACATCTTAACAAGCGAGCGCGTGTTGTATGACGTTCAATCGTTACGAGTAATATTAACTTCACAGGGAACTACAGCTGTCTAAAGGTGGACCTTATTTTTACGAGAGACCGAGCATTCTACTTTACCACAGTATTTATTCCTGGCATAATCCTGGTGACCTCTTCTTTCATCACATTTTGGCTGGAATGGAACGCAGTTCCTGCTCGTTCCATGATAGGTAAAATTGGCTGGCGAATGGAATGTTCTCGGTCTTGCATCTTGCATCAATTTCTTCGTAGATGTGGCTGCGGCTGTTTATAACACGCTAACATTCTTCCTTGCAGGTTACTGTCGCTTAACGTTGGCAATGTAGATTTCAAATATATGCCGACGAATCATCTTTCACAAACGCTTTATTTATTATGATTTATGTTTAGAATATGCTTGACATTTTAGGTAATTACAGCTGCCTCAAAGTGGATCTCATCTTCACGCGAGATAGATCATTTTACTTCACTACCGTTTTCATACCGGGGATCATTTTGGTGACATCGTCTTTTATTACTTTTTGGCTGGAATGGAATGCAGTGCCTGCTAGAGTTATGATAGGTTAGTTTTTTATTTATTTTTTTGTAAATTAATAAATACCATAAAGTTACATCATATAGACACAAATACTTACACATTACATTGTTTATTATTCTCAAGGCATTACTTAATAAATAAACATCATAATATTTGTGTAAGTGGATATACAGAAAATTTCTTCAATTTTAAAGAGAAATAAATAAATATGCACGTTTAGTAAAAATATGGCTTCCAAATTTAGTAGTCAGAGTATATGTAGAATTTTTATGAATACAATATTATTTGACATAACATCGCACTCTAAGCTTGATAACAGCACTAACTAATATAAAATTTCCTAACAAAATATGAACATCCAGCATAGTCTTCGCATGTGTATATGTTCCTTAAAAAAGTACCTATACTTCTACATGTTTTCCAAGTAAGTATTTTACAACAGCTTTGCTTAACCGCTCAAGATGCTTTAAAAATATACTTGCACAATTCATTTCTCATTGATTTAGAGTAAAAATTAAAGAGCGAAATTCCGCTGGAATGTTCATATCTTAATCAATACCTCAATATAATATGACTTTCTCGGACAGGTGTAACAACTATGTTGAATTTCTTTACGACGTCCAACGGATTCCGTTCAACTTTGCCCGTCGTATCGAACTTAACAGCCATGAACGTTTGGGATGGGGTGTGCATGTGTTTCATCTACGCCTCACTGCTGGAGTTCGTGTGCGTGAACTACGTGGGTAGAAAGCGGCCTCTACACAACGTGGTGTATCGGCCAGGGGAAAACCCAGTTACACAGGTGAGTGATCCCATGTATTAAGTGTTTGATAAAGTGTGGAGATGGATCATAGCAACGCTTTACTGTGAGTGCACCTAACAGCGACATTAAATGTACGCCCAAAGATAACTATATATTATTGGTGTTTACTATTTTATTGCTTAGTATAAAAATAAGTAGTTGTAGGAAATAAAAAAAAATATGAAATGAACAATTTTACTAAGTATAAGAATATTTGCTTTATTAATATTGATAAAGTATATTATAAAAATACAAGATATATAAAAGGTGTATGACTGTAGAACTTAGTTTTTTATTAAGGTCTTCCTTGATACTTAATAGTGATGATAGTGCTGAAGATATGACTATTCACGACACTTTGCTATTTAAAAAATAATTTTATATATAATTTGCCTAACATTCCCTTAATGAGAAGCCGTATTCCTTTGAATGTTGCAATAATTTTTATATTGTGTATATGAGTATCAGAAATGGCCATAATTATTATAAATATTATCAGGTCTTATTTGGTTTTACTATACATTATTTTATTATTATTCCCGTTTATTGTATATCAGTCTCCCTTGTTTTACTACAAGCGAAACATGATATTAATTTACCTTCCATTATTGTTATTAATTGTAATTAATATTTTATTTATTGCATTCACGTCATATTTCTGACAAATGAGGTTTATTTATTTAAATTTTCTATTCTTACTCTTTGCAATGTTTTCTTTCATTATCATTTTAAAATACAAGCATGTTTCAATAATCATCTTTTCTATGTTTTAATTTTTATACAGCATGGTTTATATTCCTGTCTGCATGTTAACCTTTATTATTGAAAACCTATGTAGAAAACTCTTTTTTCATCATTAATACACCAAAATATAAGGACTATTTTGTGTGGCCATAATTGATCCTGTCATATTATTTTCTCGTATTCATGGAGCATCAGACTATTATGTTAATAAGGAAAACATTGCAAAGATTTTGTATTGATTTTGTTGATATAAATATAAACAGTATTGTCAGATTTTTGTAAAAAAATGGCAAATCAACGTTATTTAAGTGTGGCCACATCAATTTAGTCTATGTTCACCGATGCACTCTAGTAGACCATCTGTCACAAGTGAACAATATGTCTGTATAATGTGTTCACAGCGACTGCCCGCAGTTCTCAGCAGAATTGGCATTATACTGGCCAGCCCTTTGGTAAGAACATTCGCCATTATCACTGGCACATTCCTGATATAAAACTGTTATATTTCTTGTAACAATCCTATATTAGATAGTAATTAAAAGAAAATATTAAGAAATATAACAGTATAGGACACCATTGCAATCACAGCACAGAATCATCAAAAACGCATGCGTAGACTGCAGAACTTTATATTACAAATAATAATAAGCATAGGAACTTTAAGTAGCGTTGTTTCATACACTATTGTTTTATATTTAGGTGTAGCATTTGAAACGTATTTAGCTAATTCGTACTTTTTAATACAATAAATGGATAATACGCCTTTGGAATGCACTACAAAACGTTAAGGTGTCTTATTAAAGATGGAAACGTAAACGAACGCAATTTTGGAGACGACGACGTTTTGTTAGTAGCCATCAGTAACATTGCGCTGCTTATGCAATCACGAATACAAAACCATATCTGATGCTTCGGCTAAAGTAAATAATAATATTCATCCGCGTAGGAGGCGATGGCATTCCTCAATTGGGCAAAATCAGAAACGCCCCAACCGGAGTCTAGCGGTGCTGTAAGTGATGTCACAACGTCAAAATACATTTCGCCAAACACCATACCATCTCAGATATGATATCACGAAATCTAACGCATACTTTTTTTTTAATGCCACTTCGGATCGCTACAGCCTGTAAGTAGCCAATAGTTTGTAGAGTATTTACCAAAGCCTTAACATATATCCTTCGTAACGTCATTTCAAACCATAGAATATGTTCATTCATATCCCTTACTGTTACCGTAGCTAGCAAACAATAGTGATGGATTCGAATTATTCTTTTTTAAATTAAAACAATTCGAAAAGAAAGTAAACTCCAAAAAATAATTCAAGGTGAACCATAAAATCCAACACTGTTTGTAGAGCAATAGAAATGGTTATATCTTTAATAACAATAATTTTCTTATAGTGGTAAATATGCTTAAATATAATTTATATAACCAATAAACTGCAGGGTGATAAAAAACGGGAGTCGACAGGAGCTGCTGACTTAGTAACGTGTACAACGTGCACCGGCGCGCCAGGCTCGTGCACGCACACGGCAAATAATGGTGGTGTTTCAGAGGTAACATAAACATACGTTGTTAACTAGTATCTACACAAAAAAATATTATTATTTTTTCGCTTAATACACACTAAATATTATTTATTAAAATACTTATTGTTTCATTGCTAATACAATACAATTTTCACTTTTATGTTATTTCATTTACACAACGACAGACAGCCAAACGTATTCAATCCGTAAATTGTTTATTTTGCACAGTTTAATATGGTACTGAGTTTTTATATTTTTGTATATACCTACACAATTATTTTCTTCATTGCTTTTTGTTATTAGTGTCAAAATGTAGTATGTATTTTTGGTTCGCCGTCATCATTCATTTGCAAAATTATTTTCAGCCATGTTTCGTCCAGGTCCGTAAAAAGGAGCCGCCCCATCCGATCCGAGTCGCGAAGACTATCGACGTGATCGCTCGAATCACGTTTCCCACTGCCTACGCTGTGTTTCTTATCTTCTTCTTCATACACTACAAGGCCTTTTCTTAATCATCAATCTGCGCGCTTCAAGCTTTACATTTGGATGTTATACGCCCATTATTATTGGGAACTGGCGTTAATTTAGACATTTTTCATATGCCACTTTTATTTTATTTATTATCCTTAACTAAGTATGTATGTCAAAATCTTTTAGGACCTATATAAACTTAACTATGACGCTTCGTATTTCTACATCATAATAACAGCTTTACTGAGCAAATCCACTGTGGACAAATATTTTGATGAATTCAACTCAACTTATAATTGTGATTTAACTTCCCTTAAATGAATAAGTGAAATATAATTATAAGAATATCAATATATTAAAAACCAAGAGTTTGTTTATTATTTAAAAACGGATTATTATTTAAATAACTAAAAAAATGAACGATCAGATATAAAATAAAATGTACTAACATTTATTTAATAAACATCGTCAACCTAATAAAATATAGTATACCCTCTATATTAGAGCTGATATTAATAATAAACAATTTCAACTGTTGTAATTGTAGACCTCAGGAGTGAAATAGATTCTAAAAGACATATATTGATGCAATTGGAATCGATTTCTTACTCGGCAATCAAAATCTTATGATAGATGAAAGTGGGAACAATTCACATACCTAGTTTATTTCACAGATTATTTTATCTTGAAAAAAAAATCTATTGTGTTACCTCAATGTAAGCTTTGTGTGCGTCGCGTCGGTTAAACGAATCTATTTCAATCCTTCAAAACCCGTTTAATAAATATTGTTACTTATTTATATGTAATTAATTATTTGATTTCTAATATAATTGTTTATAATTGTGAAATATTTTCAGTTAGATCAATATCCACATTTCTTGTGATACCACCATTATACAGTCGCTTGTAATAGGTACATGTCACTCTAGTATTTATACGGTTTGTTAATTGATTTGAGATAAAAGAACGTAACCAAAGTTAGTTGTAGATAATAAAGCTCAAATAAGTAGTTATTTTTTAGATTTAGTCACTATCCTAACGATCACAGCGTTTTCGTGTATTAGATACCTAAATAAAGTATTTGGTATAATACCATGAACATGCCTTCTATTGTTCGATTCATATATTAATTTTTTGCCTGATTAGAATAAAATATAGATATATTGTAAATACGAAAGAATTATCAATATGTAATATAAGCTTAACATAACACGATAGTAAGTGGGTAACGTTCAGTTATGTTATGCACTTATATTTACTTTTATACTAAAATATCATATAATTCACATGTGATTGATATTTTGAGGCGCCAATAAGCTCAAGTGGCTTAATTTAAGATGAAATAGATATAAGTGTGCCTTGGAAACCTAAATTTTTATAATTATCGCACTTTGCGTTTTTTAAAGTGATCCTTTGGTCACGTGTGATCAACATGTTTTGATCACAATATACTTAATTTGCTATTCTTTAATTGGTACAAAAGAATAGAAAATATCTAAGCCTTTATATTTAACTAATTACTGTTCATAACTAGAAAAGATATGAGATAGGTAAATAATTCAACTATGAAGCATTCGCTATATTCAAACAAGCTTAATTAAATAGGTACTTACCTACTTATTAGCACTTTATTTGTATCATGTTGAATTATATTACTAGTCATTATAAGTATTTACAATTTTTAAATTGTAATTAGGTTTATGACCTGACGATATCGAAGAGAAACAGGCAAATTGCTTAATATTTTATGTTGTTTCACCTCAATAACACCAAACCTAACTCCAAATCACATCAAATATATTCTACAACCGTTAGTTTACTTTGAGATTATATCAGATTATGTGTTATAAATAGTAAATGAACAAATACATTTCTTTATTATAAAGTGTTTGTGTACCTCTCAAAGCTGGTAAACGAATTTTGAGCTGAATTGTGTTAAACTGTTTAGTTTAAATATTAAAGGAACATACCTCTAAGTAATGCAGTTTAGTTATTTTCATTGAATGACTTATTAACGTAATTAGCTGCGACATACATAGATATACATAACCATATTAAGGAACATTTCGAAATTCGAATATTTCTATAAAATCAAAAACTCCAAAATTCCTTTGGTAGTATGACCTTTCCTATATTATAATGAATAAAACGAGGTCTTCGGCCGAGTAAATAGTTTAACTCAAAATTCGGATATCATCTCACTGAAACTTACTCTAAAGTATTTGACAGTCTTATGTCCAATACTTTCTTTTGAAAAAATATAATAATTAATATTACAAATATATTCAAAAAAATATAATTCTTTAAAGGAAAAGTGTGTTAGTAAAATATTCGATGCGAAAAATAAATTATTCTACTTAAAAAGATTTCATGATTCATATTTTATCGATAAAAGAGTGTTATCATTCTATATTTGTCCATTTTATATAGTATAATATTCGCAGATCCTAAGCTTATTATTCCATTAGAACATTTTGTTCAACCATATTAGTGTCAACGATTTTATGCCTTTTGCTTGTTAAAAAGCGGACCAACGAGTCAAGTTTTGGTAATATACACCTTATCTAAATATAGTATATATAGTTAAATCGTATATTATTGTCGTAAGAACCCGTTTTGGCTGTGCTTGAATATTGTAAAATAAAGTGTATAGTATTATGAAGTTAATTTTTATAAGTTTATCGTCTAAAGTTGTCTATTTGTTTATTTATCTATGAAATGTATTATAATGCTTTAATAGCTATTTGTTATCAATTTCATAATGTGTATGAAAACTAATTTGAATGAATTCCAACAAAATCAAATTAATTTTAACGGAGTTTAAAATAAGCGCATTACAAAATTATATTGAAACTTTCCTAATACAAGTAAGACATGACACATATGATGCATGTTTGGTTTAACAAGACAAGAAAAAAATTTTATTTTTTATTTCGGGGTAGACACGAGGCAAAGAAATATTGGTGCTAAGCCATATTATAACACTTTTATATAAGCTGAAAAAAGCGAATCAGATGTTTGGAAAAAAGATAATTAATTTCAACTTAAATTTTACTTCAAGGATATTAAATTTAAAATGAAATTGAAGATACAAAAAATATTTTTCGGTTGCTTTTACGCTTACTAAGCACTGAATAAATTTTACAAGGGGGTATTTCTCTTTAATAAGGACCTATATGTACGTATATTATATTTAAATGAAATGTTGTCGCGCTTAAACTATATCTTGAGGGATCAGGCAACATAACTATATTTATTTCTGTATATTATAATCTCTTTGTTACATTATTATGTATACATGTGGTAACGTATCAGCCCAAGTTCAAACCTAATGAAAGGAAAATAACGATGCTGCAGTCGTTACCTTGCAAGACCTTATAAAAAATTATAATAATTATTATAACGTGCCGGTTGAGTGTAAATATTTTTTTACAATTTTTAATTTCATTATTATTTAGAGAATTTGTCCACTTGTCTTGATCTTAAGTCTTTAAATCGACGCCATTACTTATTTTTCATGCTGAACTTGGCTCTGTTTCCGCATTAATAAAATTGATATGACCATTCTTTACATCTTGTTCGATTTTTCCACTGGTAAAACAAGTACGAAAATCTTTGTACCTACCCCTAGGCTATTTATATTTCTGAATGGATATTTTCATATACGTAAAATATTTATACAAATAAGTAACTTTGTATTAAAGTGGTATTATTATAACAATTTGGCTTACACACGCGACATCGTGTCTTACTTGAGAGAAGAAGAATAAAATTCTTATTGTCTCCACGCCGTCCCACAATTGATGTTCATTAAACTTTTGAATATTTACAATCTGTGTATGCGTTATTTTTGACTCCTTTAATAGTTTATACCTACATATGTAATATTATCAAGGATGTTCTAAAAAGTTTCTGATTTTGAATGGATTAGGCAACTTGAAATAAGAAATAATGCAAAAATATAAATTATAAATCAAACTTAATGGAAATATTTCGCATGTTTATTCAGAAATCCCCTAAACCGTTCTCCTGTAACAGAGTAATATATAATCTATAAGTCGTTAACTTTCTTAGATTTAACCATTCCCAAATTTTATAAAAATTTTCAAAGTGATATATTTTAATTCGCAATTTCTATATACTGTTAAATAATATAAGATAAAATAACATATCATTCGCTTTATAAGGAACCAAAATTTCGCTATATTCTGTTAAAACTATATAAGATTATATTCAGGCGTTATCTTAATTATGTATTGTTAAATTTTTCAACTTTTAACGTTGTTTACGCTTGATATTAACGTTACTCTATATTTCCGTCATAAAATATTAAAATTGTTACTTTTTTTATAATTTAATATGTATTAATGACCCACTTACCTGTAAAATAGCAATATTAAAGTATATTAGGTACTTATATGTTTATTTCTCTCATTTCAAAAAAAAAGTATTGTGTGCAAACAGAATTGTAATAGTTCGAACTTTAACACAAAGTATATTACAAAATGTAAACTTTCTAAAAACGGTTATAAGACATATATGCTATAACTTTAAAAGTATGTATTTAGCATATTAATTACTGTATACCAGAAACATAATACATTTTGTACAAGCTTTAAACGAATCGATCTACTTACGAGATGTGCATCTAAATTCATGTATTAAGTAGCTCCCATAGCTTTTTCTTATTATATAATAAGTATATAACATTATTAATATGTAGATATATACAATACTAGACTTAAAAATAATAGTCATCCTCACCACAAAAATATATTTTTGAATGCAGATCTATTGTACAAATGAAATAAATCCATAAACAAATCATGATCATAAAACATATGGGCAGGTTATTAACGTAATACAGTGAAAATTAATTATTGATATCATATTTTATTGCATGTAATGACGAATTGAATTGATTTATATATATATATATATATATATATATATATATATATATATATATATATATATATATATATATATATACGTGAAAAGATTTAAACATTGTTACAACTTGAAAACACTTGGTCACTTGTATTTCTCATTAGCTAAATTCACTTCGTAGGTAGGTTTTTATTGAAGTTAGACGTAATGTAGAGTACGCAGAAACCATTGCCTAGCTCTAGTCATCTTATTGAAGATATTCACCATTTTGAGGTAAAGGTGCATTTCCACATACAAATTTAGAGGTGATGCTTTGCCCAATTATAAGTGTAATAATGTTATAAATGTTTAAATCGCTTTGTTTTAAGAGTTAAGTAGGTATGTTACCATAGATTTTCAATCTATTTCTAATAGTTATAAATGAATGCTGTAACTTGGAAACAATAATTCAAGTAGTCGCGTCTATATATTGCAGCATTAGTATTTTAAGTTGGAAAAGTTGTTGAAATATATTTATCTAAGTACTTTACTTTAATAAAATAAAAGTTAATAAAAATTAGAACTATTATACGTTAACTTGAAAGCTTTAGGTTTTAAAATCACTACTAAAAATTGTAAATAATCACAATTTACTCAATAAGTAACACTAATTTCTGTTTTTGCTTAAGTTTCTTTTAGTGTTCATTAGATACTGCACTAATTATGCTTGCATTTAATGAAACTAAAGGTCAAAATACTTTATTTTTTAGTATTGACAATACAATTTAATCAATTTTTAAAGCGATAAAAATCAACAACTTTTCTTATTTATATAATATAGATCGTAATGCCTAAAAGACCAGAGTAGTCTATACAATTGTTTATGTTATCGCTGCTTTATTGTGTATTTAGACAAATCAACATTATCAAGGATTTTTGTGAAATTTTAATAAAATTCCGTCCACTATTTACAAGCTGGTTCCTGTTGAGTCCTGTGAATGAATTCTAACTTTGTGCGGTACACTTAAAATGTTTTATGTCCATATATATTACAATTTCGTCTCTACTATATGTAAAATCGCTACCCTTTTTAAATTCCTAATCATCCCTATCTCATTTATTTTTTATTTGTATATTCACTTACCGCTATAAACTTAAATATATTTCGAATTTAACAAAAAATATTAGGCACTCTGAACTTTTGGGCAATAAATATTTATTAGAATGGGAGCGCTAGAAAGAATATTTTGTTTTTATGATCAGATATTTTATATAGCTTCCTTATTTTTCTGTTAATGACGTGAACATTTAATATTGTAAGTTAGGTTAGGTAATAGAATTAAGTTGCACGAAAAGACATTAGTGAGATAAATACGACCGATGCGTTAACCGCTATAAGTTATAATTAAATGATTAAACGAGCATAGTATTCGAGTAGTCCATCTGCGAGTACATATGGTTTTTTTTTAAATATTCAGCTTAAATATGAAGTATGAAATATCAGCATGCCATCAATAATAATTAAATTATTCAAATATTTTTGTAGCAATGTAGGTTTGTTCTGAAATTTAATTAATTTTACATGTGTGTACACATAAATTTTTTTAAGCATGTTGAAGTTTTCCTAATAGCAAAGTCACAATTGTGTGTCTACTCATATTTATTTTTTTAAAATGTGTAATCTATAGATAAAAAATTAATAGGGATTTTTTTAAAGTACCTACTGTTCACTTTGCATTGTGATACAACAATATTAGTATCTATTTGCTTATTTTATATATGTGTGTGTGTTTATATATATATATATATATATATATATATATATATATATATATATATATATATATGTATATACATATACATACATACATATATATCAGTAATCGGTAACTACCTACTTACAATTATAAGTAATATTAAATAAAGTTTGCAATTCACGCATCGCCTTGTGTAAATAAATGATGACTGGTTGTCAAATTGTATGTTGCATTGTAAATAATTTTAATATAGTATTTATGATTACAATTTTCAAAGTAATTAAAACACAATTTCAAATTTAAGTCGTTTTATTTTACCTGCTAGTTTATATTTATAGCAATAAAGTAAAGGGTCAATCCTTTACTATAGACGCACGGTCTGGTAAATCGCTCGTACATTCATATTTTGAATAAAAAATCATAAAACCATGGGTCCTAAAAGCCACGCAGATCGTTTAGGAGAATATGCACAACAAAAAAATAAGTCTAGTTCTCTTTCGAATAAGACAGTCAAACGTAGAATGACGTTGCAGCAGACATAAAGTCACAAATATTCAACAAAGTAAAATTATCACTATTCTTTGCCATCAGTTATGATGAATGCACAGTTAATGTTCCTTTATGTTAATTGTCAAGTTTACGTTTATTACATTTTGTACTTCCAATCTTTAGCAGCAGGTACTACATATGGGGACATATTTAATTCAATATCAGGTTTCATTGAAATAAATGATTTGAATTGTAATAAACTTATTGGATTTGCACAAATGGTGCACCTTGCGTTTATAGCTATATCCGATATATAAGATCGGACTTAGCTAAAAAAATTTACATCGCTTTGGAAATCTGAATTCTGATCACAAGGTAAGTGTTCAATATAGAAGTACGCAGGGTCATACAAAGGCAACATATTTGGCTATTCGAAGCAATTAGTAATATCATACTAGATACAAATTTGAAAGGTGATATAAAGCTTTTATTTCAACTTTTAAAATTGTGTCTAGTATGTATTTGCTAGCATTGGAAGACCTAATTTCGCCGATTATAACTTATTTTTGTGGAATAGGCTTTTCTGCTCTAGTTTTAATTAAAAGTAAACAGCTAAATTGTTTTGACTTCGATAGCGATCTGATGATAGCTCTGGTGAAAACAGAACCAAGAATTCTACTCCAAATTTAATAAACTTTATCCACAGAGAACATTTATTTGTCTAATTTTTCAACCTTAAAGATGTGTTTATTAGAAGCTTTTTTTTTAAGTATATAGACAATGAGTGTTTTTTTTGTATTTATTGATAAAGTAAAGTGGGGCATAAAAATAGTATTCATAGACCAGGGGACATAACAACAGAAATATTGGAAAACCCTGTTTATAAACTAAACAGTATGTTTGTATCAATTGTAAACTATGTAATCCAAGTCCTTCTTTTCCTAAGTTCCTATAACGTGATCTCAACTTAATTTTGACTGCAACGTAAATAAAAAAAAATATTAAATAATAAATATCAACTACATACATACATTTTGATCTCCCTAGAAAATGTAAAATATTAACTTCTAGTGATCCGCTCGTAGCTGCGCCGCCACGTACCCTGAGCTATACAACTATTTCGTTTATCGCTCACCCGTGTTCTTCTTTAGATCATAAACATTAATCAACTTTACAATTTTTAACTCATTAACAGACTATTAATTAAAGCTACGTTGAAATTCATTACATAGTTTGAAAGTACTAAAGGTACAGACAGACAGACAGAAGTTGATAAAATGTAATATAAGTTTGAAATTTAGTTTAAATAATTCAGTTTTTTCTTCATAAATGTATTTTTTTAATCATCGTTAATGATCTAAGACTTTGTACAATGATCCTCATAAGACGTCACCTACCCAGATATGACGTCATCTGTCCACATTTGACGTCAGTTATTGACATGACACACATCATGTTTTAAGCTACAGGATCTAGTAAGATAAGCTAAGAAAAAAAAGCCAAGTCCGAATTGAACTCGCATACGAAAGATTCCGTACCACTATTTGTAAAAAATAACATTTATTGTATGGTAGCCCCCTTAAATATTTTTTAATTTTAATTTAATTATTTATTTCTGAAGTTTCTGAATCACTACTTATTCTGTGAATATTTAAAGTGTGTCCCACTTTTAAAGCTATAATTTTTTAGGATTTGATCACAAATGTATAGTTTTCAGATTTCTTCCTAAATGCCAAATTTCATAATTCTATGTTAACCGAAACTATTAATTTAATTCCGTGTATAGTGTTGAAATACGCGTTTTTTGCTATATAAACGGCAATAACTTTTTTTAAGTAAATTAAAAAATAGATGATTTTTTTCTGGATATCGAGGGACTGTACAATTTAAATTTCTCGATACCTTTTAAGGATATCTTTATTTAAAACGGAAACGTTTGGATGCTAACCTCTGAATTAACACGTATCAAAATAAATAAAATATGTATTCATTAGTAGGTTATTACATGTAAAAGCTGCAAAGAAAATGATTTGGTTTAAATCAGTTCAAAAATTTAGCGTATCATAATTTTAATTAAATATTTTTATATTTTTTATTAATATTTACTCTCTTTTACTTTATAAGCGTATTATAACTTATATAAAATTAATATTAATTTATAAATTCAGTTCTTATAATACTTTAACTATGCTATGGATTTTAAGTAAATTATGATTTATATGACAGTAGTTTGTATGAATTTCAAATTAGTGGCATATTCAAGTAGTAAGTTTGCCTGAAGACATTTGCAGGGAACTAGTTTCAAAAATATTTTAAATTAAACTTAAGAAAGCCTTGAAATACTTTATCTATTATAGTTTCTGCAGATCATCCAACTTTAAAAAGAAGAGGGTACCTGTTCCTCGAAGTAGGTACTAGGTGGTTACTAGAGGTGGCTTTTTTCCGTCGACCGTCAAAACACGCAATATTGACAATATTGCGTGTTCCCCGAGAAGCTGAAATGTCAGATACTATAATTTTTTATGCATCATTTTATTTAAAAAATACAATAATTTTTGTGTAATTTGATATTGTGATTATTCTTATATAGATGTGATTCATATATAATATTCTTATAAAACTAACACTTCTTTATTTCTTCTTCTTTTTCTTCCTGGCATTTGTCCCAGCTTAGCCAGGATTTGCCTTCCCACTTAATCTACTCCTTACTTAATCTTTGCGTGGTCTCTGGCATCCCCCGGGCTCCCGTAAACTATGTTCTCAGTCACTGCGGTACTGCGACACAGTTAGGTTAAGACTGCCATTCTCAAGCGTACCCTTCCAGAGGTTCACTCTCTGCTTCAGCTTAACCGTCTCGTCATTGAGTGCTATGTCATCGGCGTACATCGTCAGCCAGAGAGGCTGGTCTTGGATATAAGACAAGACAGTATCCAGCAAAACACTGAACAAGAACGAGCTAAGAGTCAAGCCTTGGCGAACCCTTACCGTAATCGGGAAGGTTTTCTTGTTGCCGACAGCAGTCCTAACCATTAAAGCGGATTCGCGGTACATATCTTTATTAAAGTCAATATAGGCCTCAGGAATCCTTTTGGATCCCACAATGCCCACCAGATGCATTGGCGAGGCACACAGTCAAAGGCCTTCTGCAGATCTAAAAATGCTACGTGAAAAGCTCTCCTTTTTCTCTGTATGCCTCCATCAAAATTCTGAGAGCAAAAATGGCATCCATGGTTCCCGATCCTGGCTGAAAACCATATTGATACCCAGAGACACTCTCGGCAAAGCCTGAGGTTAATCACGCGCTCAAAGACCTTCCGGATGTGGCTCATAATCTTAATACCCCTATAACTACTACAATCTTGAACACTGCCTCTGCCTTTGTAAATAGGGGTTATAAAGTTGTACCGCCACAGACGTGGCATCGTTCCAGTGTTCGAGATATGGTTAAAAAGATCAGCACCATCACAACAAGAGAACCCAACGATTTCCACACTTCATTCGGAATATTGTCAGGTCCCACCGCTTTCCGATTCTTCATGTATTGAAGACAATTCCGAGTTTTGTCAGATGCTATTGGAGTAACAAGTCCATGATTAGGAAGTGGTTCGGTCGGAAGACTGCATGGGTGCTGAGTATTCAGCAGCTCCTGGAAGTAGCCACTCCATCTCTCCTTCACAGAGACATGTTACATAGCAGCTGCTCTGAGACTCTTAAGACTGATTACGTATCTCTATAACCAAATCTTGAGTGTTAAATTTGACCCACAACCTTCATTGTTAAGATTTCCGATTTTCTAATACTAAGGATAATGTAATGTTCAATATGGTTACCGAAAAAAAAACAGGATATAAGTTTTAAGTTCTGTCCAATTCCTATATATAAATATAAAGTTAAAGAGTATGAATATAAAATTAAGAAGAAACAATATAAGTTGCAAAAACACCTAACGAAAGCACTGATAAAGATGAAGCGTGAAAAGTCAGAGCGGAAAGAGACGACAGACTGACAAACAATTTCCGGGAAAACACGAAGCTTTTCTGGCGAGAAGTTAGTGATTCTCGGCGTTGTTCGCCACCCTATAAAATGAATGGAGTGCTTTCCGACAACGGTGAAATACTTAAGGAAAGAACACACGTTTTGCAACGATAGGCGGAATTCTATAACAAGATGTATGAATGTCATGACGCCTCTGTCTCGAGCGGCAGAAATATGCTGAGTCTTGATGTAGCAGATGGCGAAATCGGTATAAAAGAAGTAGAGAATACTTTACGAAGTCTGAAATGTGGTAAGGCAGCGGGAGCAGATGGAGTTAGTGCAGAGATGATCAAATATGATGGGCCGCGCATCTTGGACCTGTTCTTTTTTCTATGCACTTTATGCTGGAATAAGGGAGAGGTCCCGGATGATTGGCAAAGCGCAGTGATCGTGCCTTTATATAAAGGTAAAGGTTCACAGATAGACTGTGCAAGCTATAGGACTATCAGTTTGATTAGCTTGAGCAGTAAAATTTATGCTAAAATTCTAGCGAGAAAAATGCAAGAGAGATCCCAAAGGCTTTTATGGGAGGCCCAAGGAGGATTTAGACCTGGAAGAGGGTGCATAGATCAGGTCTTTTCTCTCCGCATGATCACAGAAAAATTTTTGGCTGTAAACCAGAAAATTTTCTGTGCTTTTGTAGATTTAGAAAAAGCATTTGATAGGGTTGTAAGAAAGAAGTTAGAGGATTATTGCCGGTACATTGTGAGCGGACCCTTGTTGCAGGCTGTAAAATCTCTTTATCGAGATCACTCAGCTTGTGTAAGAGTAGGAGCTGGCATGTCGCCTCAGTTTGATATTCAATCGGGTGTCAAACAGGGCTGTGCCATGTCAGCTTGGCTGTTCAATTTGTATTTGGATAGTTGTCTCCAAGGAGTGAAAGATAGTGGCATAGGAGTGAAAGTTGGTGATTTGAAAGTAAACTCTCTGTTGTACGCAGATAATGCAGTGCTAATTGCATCCTCAGAATGCGAGTTACAGGCATTGGTCACCACTCTGAAAGAAGGGTGTGAAAGTAATGGTCTAAACCAGAATGCGAGTAAAACTAAGATTCTTGTATTTGAAAGAGATAAAGAAACAACGGAATGCAAGATTAAGGTAGATAGAAAAATATTAGAACAAGTGAATGAGGTGATATATCTGGGAAGTATGTATAGTAGAGATGGAAGATACGAAATGGATGTGGAAAGACGTATTGCTGCCGGTAACAGGGTTAACGGTGCTCTTGCTGCATTGATACGACGGCAAAACGTCAGCGTACCTGCACGGCTTGCCGTTCAAAATGCAGTTCTGATATCGATGAGATCTCTTCGTCGGATATGCGGAGTAAGTTTAGCTGACCGTATATGCAGCGAGAAGATACGCAGAATGGCAAGTATAAGCATGAATGTCATAGTAAGAATGAAGAAGAACGTGCTCAGGTTTGGGAACGTTGAAAGAATGAGCGATGAAAGAATGGTTAAAAAGATTTATGAAGCCAAGGTGAGTGGTACGAGAGGTCGGGGGTGACCTCGGTTGACCTTCAAAAATACAGTATCGAAGATACTGGAGGAAGGTCACGTAAAAAGTATGAAGACCCCCCGAAGGGCATGCATGAAGAGGATAATGACTATGGACGAGGACTTTCTCCTATGGTATGCTGGGACCGTAGCGTTTGGCACTCCGTACTCTTTGACTACCCCGATAGGGACAAAGTGTGAAGCTATAAAAAAAAATAGTATGCAAATTTTAACTTTGAAAATAGTAAACTATTAAATTAAAGTAGTAAAATATGATTAAGTGTGTCTCTAAAAATAACAATTAAAACTTAAATTTTCATAGTAAAAATAAAACTTAATTACGGTTAAAATTACTCTTTTACTACTTAAAAAAGTAAAACCAAAATTTCAGCTAACGATAAGACATAAGATTTCAAACTTTATAAGGTTGAAAATGAAAGAATGAAATGTTTAATTTTTATCTGTAGAGACATCATTAATTTCTGAAGCTTCTAACTTCAAAGTCACTTTGAATCTGACAGGTTCAATCTGAAATCTAAATGGAGTTTGTGCCTTGTAATAGATTTTTTATGTAGAACAACATTACTATTAAACTTCAACATAATGAAAATTTGAGGTAAAAATTTCAATATCTGCATAAAATGGTGCTTTTTAATTTCTGGTCTATTATACACTGGTATCTCAGACCAATTATAAAGTGGTTTTTACGAAAAACTACACAACTATGCGAACTTCAAAGAATATGTTATGGCGATAGACCTGGAGCTCAAAGAACATGTAATATTGAACAGTCTTTAATGTTGTCAAGGACACGAGATGTGAGGGAAGTTGTATCATTTTTAGACGCTGTAGTAAAGGAACGTAAATTTGTTCCTATAAGCTTTCGCGAAATTCTTGATCCATCTATAAACATTATTTTAAGAGTGAAAAAGATTAATCCCAAACTACATGACGTCTTCATACCGTCATTTCGATTATGCTTGCAACAGATTTGGAGTTACAGGCAACTTTTAGATGAAATTGAGGAGTTACGAAAAACTCAGTACGATAGCAATAATAATGATCACGAAGATAAATTATTAAAACTGTGGGCCTTATTAGTGCCTACTAAACAATTAGAAGCACGAATAACAAAGGAGTGGCAATATATTGGTTTTCAGGTAAACTTTTTATTTTAATTTAAAGCAAACTCAATCCATAATAGACATGATTTAATAAAAAAACTATTTTTTTTGCTAGGGTGATGACCCAAAAACTGATTTTCGTGGAATGGGACTTCTTGGTCTGGAAAATTTACTATATTTTTCTACTGAGTATCCAGAAGTATCAAGACATGTATTGAGCCATTCAGTACACCCTAAGTATGGTTACACATATGCTATTGTAGGTATTAATTTAACATCAATGGCTTATTTTCTCCTAAAAGATGGTTCTGCAAAAACTTACATGTTTAATGCCAAACATCAATTGCCTAGTATTAATTTGTTCCATAAATTTTATTGCTACTTATTTTATGAGTTTGATAAATTATGGTTAGAATCTAAACCTGAAAATATGATGGAATTCTCAATTATTTTTAAGAAATTTGAAAATGCTATACGCACTGAATTAGCTGATCCTGCATCTGTGTTTCGAATAAACATTGAAGTTGACACTGTATAACAAAATCTAGTCACATATAGCATTTAAATAACTATTTTATTGCACATTTTGCAAGCTTTATAATTACAAAGTGTCTACATAAGATTTTATGATGAAATTTTTAGGTAAAATTTAGGATCAAAAATTTAATATGATAATACTTTTATAACTTGTCACAACTTTTCACACTGTCTAAGCAGTGTTTTAAGATTATTTTGGGCGCTTCTTAGTTTCAATATAATAATAATATTATTACACCTACTTTTTTGTCAATTACCCACATTTTGAGTGGTGATAAAAAATCTAGCACATCACTTGCTGAGCATATTGTTTTAAAAATATTGCATATTGAATGATGATAGTTATATTACTAATAAATCTTCATTTTTCCACATAAATCTAAATTTTCTGTTCATTGTATTTAGTAATTGTCTTTATTCACATTATTTTAATGTGACTGGTAGAACTTATTTAAATATAAAGTCCCATGGATAAAATTTAAATTACAGCTACTAATTATATGTTTAATTAAAATTTTGAACAATTGATATACCACAAACAATTTTAATAGTTACAAACTAAAAATTATAATTGATGATTATTAAACATCACATTGTTTCCATGACAAATATTTGAGAATTTGTTATATTTGCAAATAAAATATATACAAATTTCATTTTTTTTTATTTTCACCATTTGTATTTCAAATAAAACAAAACACTGCCAATAATAAGCATTTATTTAAAAATGATAGAAAAAACAACATTTTGTCGTTCAAAAATTACCAATGAAAGCATTTTAAAAGTTTATATATTTTTTTAAAATACACTTACTATTTTAAATGAAACTATTTTAAACAGATTAATGTGTATATTTTGCAACTTTATTGTAGTCCTTAGACACAGGTAGATGGTCTATGACTGTCTGTGACCATGGACTACTGTAATGTGTTCGAAAAGTCAGGTGTCCATTTATCCAAGGTATCCATGTAGTGTATCCATAAATAGTTTCATTAAAATTATGTAAAAATCGCGAAAATCAAAGATCTTAACACCCTTGCTATTTTAATATATCTTCATTTTATAAAGTAATAAAATACAACTAAGTAGAAAATGCAAAAACCATTAAAAATATAATAATAGTCTTTAGTTTTGGACGGATCAATAAAATTCATAGTATATATGCAAACCCTGTAATTTTATCTTAATAATTATGTAAATATTTTGGAAATGGTTACAATGTGTACATATTTTTTACTTGATGGATGAGTATCTTACTAGCTTACAGGAAAATTTCCATCTTTTTGTATTACCTACTAGTGTTTGTAGGTAAAAGTGTGATTAATTTAGAATGCCCTTAAAATGTAACAAAATATATTATTTACTTTTCTTGCTTTGAGTTTGTTTATCTTTTTTCGGTTTTGGTTTTGATTTTCCTGCTTTAATAATTGCAATTAAAGCTGTTATGGCAACAAGGCCAAAACCAGCGAGGCCTATTTGCCAAACCCATGGATACCTAGCTAAGATCTCCAATGAAAGTGCTACACTATATTTAATAATGTCCACACACCAATCAACCAACTCGTCACTAAAAAGAAAATATATTACAATAATATTTTATTACACTAGACTATTATAAAGCCCAACAAATGTGTCAAAAATATAATACTCACAATGGCGACGAAAGAAGAGGCACTGTTTCACCTTTTGAATTTTTATACCAGTCCTGAGCAAATGATACAAAAGACTTTATATCACGTTTTGGCAAATCATACTTGTAGACTTTCCCTAAACGGAAGCTAAAAATAACAAAATATTTGGTTTAGGCATATAACATCTTATTTATATAACAATGTTGTTTTAAATGTTAAATAGTATTTTTAATAATAAACTTACAAAAGAAAAGCTGGCAAATTAGTTACTTTGAATCGTTTAGCAGTGTTTAATCCGGCTAAATTAGCATCAATTCTAGCAACATTTATACGGCCACGTAAAGTTGCCCCAACACCTTCCCATACTGCATGTAGTCTTTGGCATTCTACACATGATGCCCCATAGCTGCAAAAAATATTTTTTTATATAAAACAAACTTATAAATACACAATATGCAATTTTATTTCTAAATTATATATTTACAGTTTGTTTAATACTAATAATATTATTTATGACTAATAATACGGTACAAAGTTTATTATTTTTTTAACCTCTAGTAATTCAAAAATAAAATAGTATAAATTGAATTATTTGATGCTTACAACATGACAAACCAATCGCCTGTAGTAGCTCCAGTAGCTGCCTGTGTCAGATGCTCAAATATTTTATCATTAAGTTCTTTTACAGCTGGTGACTGGTTCTTTTCCAAAAATCCATAGACTTCAATTTCATTTGGTTCACCTTAAGATATTTCCCTTACATGTTATTTAGTATAGTAAAATAATAGTAACTATAAAAATTATGGTCACAAATATATTAAAAAAATTCAATACAATATAGGCAATAACAATTTTATTAAATAAATTAAATATTACTAAATTCATTTCCAAGATATATATTAATCCATACCATCATACAATAAAGGAACACCATGTCTAAAAAACACAAGAGCTGGTTCTTTAGTTGGACTGTAAAGCCTGGCTAAATGACTATTAATCGCCTTCACTGTTGCAGCATTCAAATGTTTTTGAAAATCTTCATCGAGGCTATCTAAAGTTACTTCATATTTGTCACAAATTACACAATTTGGTTTAGCTGAAAATAATAATTTCTTAAAAATACAAACTTAAACCCACATTTTTAAGATCATAAAATTCGAAGTAATACAAAAAATTATAAATATATAAGAACTTATAAAACTTACAGAATAAAACAATAAGTTTTTCTTCTTCTTTAATAAATTGGAGTAACTCATCGTCACTTACACTTTGTAAAATTTGACTTTGTACTTTTAATAAAAATGACAGAAAAATTAAACAAAAATATTTCAAATGCATTTTGAAAACTAGTAAGTTTAGAGGTTAGTAGGCACTTCACTTAATTAACTATTTTGATAATAAGAATATAATTTGAAACGTTACACTCTGTATATATAATGTTAACTTTTAAAAAGTTAAGCTCTTTCTTCCAATAAGAAAATATTAAAAGAAAGTAAAAAACATTCTATATATTAGTTTTAAAGTATTTTTTTACAAATAAGAATTGGAACTTTGCCTTACAAGTTTCTAAGTTCCCCAAATCGAAAATGAAAATTTGACAATTTCAGTTTGCACAGATATATTAAATCTGGTTTATCACAAGAATATATGTAATAAAATATATGTGATATTAATATTCTTATATTGATGCTCAATTTAGATTCTAGATAAGACATATTTATCTATTAGTATTACTAATTAAGCAATGAACACTTTTTATAAGTATATGCGGGTGAAAGTTCAAAACAATTTAAACTAAATAGAATCATTTTATACAAGTAGCTGAATAGCAACAATAGCGCCAAAGCAAGCTAAAAGCCTAACGAGAAGCACCTAAATTGTCTTAAATTGATATTGCTTTTAAAAGTCGTATATATACTTGATACATTTAATTAATAATGTTAAGTCAACTTAACAGACGCAAGTCAGCGCAGTTGAACAATGTTTAATGCACATATATTTCTCTGATTTGATAAAATTAGGTGCCATTGTTGTGATTTCAGACAGTCGACAAATGGATATTACTTCGAATTTAATCTATGAAGTAGTAGTAAAATATTTCATCATATAAGAAAAAAGTATGCTGTTTTTTCGTTATTAAATTACATCTAGACATAATTGTTTCCTATTCACCATAAAGTTGTATTATAAAGTTGCATTTTAAATTGGTGATATTAAGTCAATTAGAAGTTATATGAGATAGACAGACAGACCCGCATACTAGTCATTAGCATTTTAATAAAAAGTTATATTTAAAGTAATACGACTCGTAATTTAAAATTCACAATTCACAAGTACATAGAGTAGAGACCACAAGCAAAAAATCTAGATCTAGATAATGAAATTGACATATGTCATATGTGTCTATGTATACATATGTGTTATGATAAAAACACGAAACCTATTTATTATTTAAAATAAATTTAAATTATTTTATTAAACTTGTTATATTGTTATTGTGCCTCTTAAAAGGTAAGAACATCTTTATATTAATTTATATTTATATAGCATTTACAGCTATTTATAATCGTAATATTGTATTTATTGTACCCGCCCTTTTTACTATCATTCAACTGTAGTTAAAAACGATTGATCTAACAAATAACTAGTCTTAAGGTTAGCAGGTATTGTGTTAACCTTGTAGATCTACTCTGAGAGAATTGTCTCGTTGTCATTTGTTGAGATGTTTTAAAAAAGGAATAAGATTCTATGAGTCATCTTATTTGCCTCCACAGAAGTGAGTAACCACGTTATTAAGAGCTTGAATTAAGAGAATTGTTATTAGTACAGTTTTAGATCTGTAACTATGGCTGAGCTTGAAGAGAAAGTTATAATGACTCCAAAAAGTAAGACTCCCACATCTACAGTGTTAATTGTGGAAAGAAAAGTGGCTGAAGCTGAACCAAGTGACAAAATACATGTAGCTGGTGGTGATCACACAGGAATAATAATAAATAAAGAAAAAGTATATGGTGAGTTGCTTATCAAAACAAATTTTAAATAAAAATTTAAAGATCTAAGTGATGTATTAAAAATTGTAAAACATGTCATTTTGAATATTTTTTCCTGGTACAGCATAGTATTATAATTTAACAGCATCGTATTATGTATGTATTTCCTTATATACATATTCTCTCTACAAAATTTTTATAGATTATTTTTTTAATTTACAAAATTAAATTGTTTGATCACCTGAACATGTAAAAAATTTTTTAAAAATAAAAATTATCATGTACTATCAATTAGTTTACTATTTTTAAAGTGTTATTCCACACTTAGGATTAGAAAACATTTTTGAAAAAACATAAAAATTTGAATGCAGAAGAATTCGAACCCACACCTCTTGAAAACCATCGTCGTCATACCGGCTGCGTCGTCGTGCGGCTGCGGTTTTTTCAAAATTATTTTCTAATCCTAAGTGTGGAATAACACTTAAAAATTAGCAAACTATTTTAAAATGAAATAGCAATCTCCCTTGTTAAACAATTGTCTTAATAATTTTTGAGTAGCAGAAATTTGTAAAAATCTCTTTACCAAAATGTTAACAACATAAATAATTTATAACAAATGTATAAGAAGTTCAACGCAGACGGTAGTAAAATGCATGGCTTAGTGATCAGAGAGCTTGGATGGTTTCCAAAAGAAATAACATTAAATTTAGGATTTTGTTTACCCTTACAATTGTCACTTTAGTTACAATTTAAACAACTAAAATATTTTTTCTCTTCATATATATAGACATTAATTATTAAAATAATTATATTATTAAATTTATAAAGTATTATATGTAATATTAATATTCTTTGTTTTAACAAAATTTTTAACTTTTTTACAGAAAATGGTGTAATAGAACCATGCCATGCACAGTTAGAATTTTGTGTGTATTTGGTATCAGCTATAACTGGTAATCATACTCGAGAGGCGAGAGGTCTGAGATTTTGGTTTAAACCTGAAGTATCAAGAGATGAATGCCCTTATCAAGCTCAAGCATTTTTCCGTGAGCTTGTCAGCCCACAAGATTTTCCTAAAGGTAACCTATATATATTTGAAAAAATAATTAATTGCTGAGAACTCATTGTAATAAATTATACTAAAATAAAATTTTATTTTAGATTATGTTGGGTTCATTAAAAAAATAATAAAACTAATGCAAAATAAATATCAACTATTGAAACTTCTCGAAGTGGAGTTAAGACAAGAAGAAAGTGGTCCCCCACCTCCTGGTTAGTAAGATTTTTGTTCTGTTGTATTAGAACTTTAAAATAAATCTAAATGGTTATAATTATTAAATAATAGTTATATCACGAAAGAAAATTATAAAACATTTAAAAAAAATTGAATGAAGTGGGATTTGAACCCACACCACTTGAAAACCGTCCAAGTGAACTGACTACCCCTACTTCTTGAAAAACACATTACATATCAATATATAATATTATAGTTATTTGCTTACTAGTCACAATTTAATAATAATACAAAATAAAGATATTTTGATCATAATTTGCTGTAATGTATTTATATTGTTTTTAATTATAAAAAGTATTTTATATGAATACCTCTAGAGTTTAAAAAAATAATTAAAATATAAAAATGGTATAAATTATTATATTTTTATAACAGATATCATTTTAATTTTGTGCCACAGAAGCAAATGGCGAAATTTCGAGTAAGGCAATTATATACAAGTATTATAATGGTTGTATGTATTATTATTTTTAGTATATAGCATGTTTTTTTTTATAGATTAGGTTATATAATAAAATAATAATATATAAAGTATCAATTATACTTATTATTACTTAAATAGGGCTTGGTTTTTTGTGCATGTTTTTCTCACAATAGTTTATTTATTTTTTATTTTATTATTATACACAAAGCACTTAACCCATAAATCACTTATAAATTTAAAATGCTATAAAACTTATGTGTAATATTAATGTTACCCAAATTATTATACTAAATATGAAATCTTATTTTTCATTCCTTATATATCTTCCACTTCATGGAGTAGACAGAATTATTTTAGAAAAAGAGTCTCAAGAAGTGCATGAGTTAATTAAATTATTTTTCAAATATAAACATTGTCTTGAGGTTGTAGTTCATTGCCATTGTGTGGCACACTTTTCAAATTGGTTCCATTGCCTCATCTTATTCTCATTATATATGATAAATATTTGTTATAATTATATGAAATAGTTTGATGTATGTGTTTTATAATAAATTTAACAAGTAAACTATAAATATGTATTTTTTTATTTTTGATTTATATCTTTTACATAAAAAGTTATAATTATGTTTCTATGTAAAGTGATTTCATTTTCGTCATTGATTATTTTAGTTTATTTAAACCATAACCACAAATTTCTTACCAAAAAACAGTACTGTAAACAGTGTAATTTTATATAAAGTAATTATTGCTGCATGTTTTTAAAAGATACTCAAAATATATCTTCTTCTATATTTATTAAAAAAATCAATTAATATTACAATCACTTACAGCATTTATAGAAGATAGCATTGTAAACCAAACATTCATATCAGAGCAGAAAGTATTGGACATGATTGAAAATGCTTATCCCAATCCGCTCTCCGTTGAAGATTTTGTTACGTGAGTATATATGAATGCTGACTTGAAGTATTTAATAATATTAATATTTTAAGGCGCAGTGGAGCACCGTCATACAATTAACTTTGTTTGGGGGTATAATAGTGCTGGAGGCCGGTGGTGGCGCAAGTTGACAGCGTAAACTCAACAAACTGTAAAGTCAATAAGAAGCGTGAAGCTAAAAAAAATATAGGAGTGTGATTATATTTAATTTATTTTCGTTTCTCCACTCTCGTTAGACAAAACGCGGCGTTGAGATCTACCATGTAACACACAATATCTTGAAAATGGAAAATGGAGTGTCCTGACATTAGGGTTTTCTGTGGCCAGGCTACTTTGTAGAAAAAGAGTGAAGCTGCAATAAAATTATAAATATTCTTATATACAAGTATATGTTCATAGTCTGGTTGACATCGACAGAAGAAGCCGCTATATACCCAAATGGTTTGAGTTATAAAAAGTTAATTGTAGAATGTTTATAATGATCAGCGTACAACTATCTCGCTTTAAAATATTATAAAATGAAAAATTATATTTGAGAGAAGATACTTCTATACTTTTCTTTTATATTGTCTATATGTGTGTAATGTGATATTAATTTTATTGTAGCTACTATACTAGCTGTGCTCGCACGACATTTGACATCTCTAAATTTTATTTATAAACTTTTGCCTATATGTGTACAAATAAGCTTACAAACATTGATATAAGTATGCATACATAACTAATGATCAATAAAAATTGGAATATCTCTTTATAAAATTAAAATAACCACTTTTTACTAAAGGCATACGTACGTACACTATGGATATACCAAATTTATATGTTACTATTTTTTCTGTCTGTCCATTTGTTACGGCACATGATATGGCAGGGAGCTAATGCAATAAGTAGTAATTTAGTCTACTTTTATTTTAGATTTATAAAATCCAGAGATGTTAAATTCTACGCGCACTATGTCTTGTACACGTATCTCAAGTTCATATTCAGTTTCTGGAGATCTAACTTGTCCCATTCGATTAGTCTCTCGAATACTGTGAAAGACTTATTTTCTTACGCCTATACATTATGATTCTTGTCACAATAGCGCTTGATTCTTCAAGAATTACCAGGTAGGCTAGTATCAAACCAGGCTTATATTAAACCACAAAAATAATATAAGCCTGAGGGCATCTATTAAGAATTACATTAAAAAGGTAGTTTTAACTGTCACCACTATCATCATATGGACGTACTCTCAGCTTATGTTATTATTTTGTTTAATATTTTCGTGGCAGTAATTTGGAAATAGGTACCTGAGTAATGTCAAGCCTATAAACGTACTCTCGCCTATAAACGTATAAATAAAAAAAACAAAGATGCCAGTAAAGTACATATTCTGTCATAAACATTTCAAAGTTATTACTTTGAATATTTCGTAACGGTGCATAAGTAGACTGCGTGCCTTTCTAGTTCCTTACGAGTAAAATTTTCTTAAGTTATCAGAAAGTGCTTATCAAGCTGAACCCCTTTTCCTAAGGTGTTATATTCATATCTCTCAAGGTCAAACTGGGCTGCAAAAGTTACAAATAAGAGATCATTAGGGTCTGGAGCACCAGAACTCAGATTTTCAAAATAATTTGTGTCCTATATGTTACCTAGGACTTATAGCTATATAACAAGAAAGTTACAAAGTGAAAGGCGAACAACAGTCAGACAAACTAAAATTAAAAAGATCATATATAATTAACAATTATATATATATATATATATATATATATATATATATATATATATATATAATTTTTTTAATTTATGAGTAACTTATCATATAATTTGTCTGAGTGGTAGATAAATAATGTGCAGAAAATATATAAAAAAAATTCTATACAAAAAATTTTTTTATAGTGCAGGAAAATGGTCTAAAGCGGACGTTAAAGATGCTCTCGAATCTTTGGAAGAGAAAGGTCTCACTCGGCTTATGTCTGATGGAATCTACGTTCGCCAGCATAGTATCGATACACAGGTAAGATAAGTAAATGATCATTTATGATAACATAAGAATAAAAGTATATTATATTATATAAATTGTGTTAGTTAGGTGAAGTAGAAATATTTTATGATAACATGGAGGATGCTTTCAGAAAACTTTATAAAAGTAGCAAATATACAATTATTTGCGGTGATTTTAATGTTAATATACTTATTGCAGTATAGTGTGGTAGTGACGCAATGAGACAGCGTGTGATTGTAAACACGATCGGTTGTGGGTTCAATTCCCATTCGAGGAAATGATTGATGATAATAAGCGATGAAAGATGAAACGGAGTACGGAGAATGTACAGGACACTAGGTACTAGGTACTTCTTGTCTACCCTGCTATATATGGCATAAAAGCGTAAAGCTAAAAAAATAACAAAAACAAAATGACTGGACAACCGTAAACATATGTACATATTTATGAAACAATCCATTAAATTCTGATAATAATATAATTAAATATAAACTACGTAAATTATATAAACCCGTAGAATAAAATATTTATAGCAAATAACAAGTAAAGATCTAGAAGTTGCAATTATTTTTGAAAACATTGCAGAAATACGGTTAAGGTAACTTTTCCAACAAAATCATTTTCGTGTCCTCAGGTATTGTAAAGTAATATTAGCTGTTGTAATAATAATTTTTCGTTTGTACATTTGGCCAGAAGAAATGATTAAATTTTTAACAGATTTAATGTAAAAACAATAATGAACGCAGCGGGTTTCGAATCCGCGCCTCTTGGATACCGTCCAAGCGCTCTGACCGCTAAGCCATGCGTTCTACTACCAGCTGCGTCGAAATTCTTATACGTTTTGTTACAACTTATTTATGTTGTTTAGCATTCCTGTAGAGAGATTTTTACAAATTTCTACTACTTAAAGATTATTAAGAAACAATCGTTTAACAAGAGAGATTGCTATTTTATTTTAATATTTACTATTTTTAAAGTGTTATTCCACACTTAGGATTAGAAAACATTTTTGAAAAAACGTATAAAAATTTGAACGCAGCGGGAATCGAAGCCGCGCCTCTTGGATACCGTCCATATATCCGTCCGTCCGTAATAATGATTTGTGGGGTCTGCAAAGCCATTTGAGTCTATCATATCAAATATGAAGTGCACCCCATAGGAGGTGTACGAAGATATTTTCCTAGACCTTCTGAAAAATAGTAGAATAGTGTGTTAGTAGTTAATGTAACTAAGTTTTGCTAAAATGTATAGAGAATTTGAAACGGATATTTAATTTAGACGATCATAAGTTAAATTAAAATAGATATATTTACAAACAAGAACAATCCTTTTTTGACAGCAAATATGGTAGCTTAGTTATTTCATCCGAATCCGAGACATTGTCAGTTAAGTGGCGGAATCCAGCGCCGCACTTTGTCTAACTAGAGTGGAGAAATGAAAATAATTTTCTAAATGTAATCATTCCTCTCAGTGGAATTGAACCAACAAACAAGCATTCGCTTTTATCGTCAAGCGCTAATCTTCTGCAGCAAGATCATGGGAAACTACCAAAATTTATATATATGTGTAACTGTTGCACTAGGTTGTAAAACAAATGCCTACTCTATGTTCCTCGAGACAACCCACAATAGCTGTGGTGACAGCTCTGTACTGCGAAAAGCAAGCCGTCGACGCCATGATGGATAACCAAGAAACATATGTCCGGTACACTACTGTTGGTAAGTTTATATTTAATTTTTATTATTTACAGTCTATTGACTTCTTATTAAAAACCATTATTATTTTTAAAACAAACTATTTAACAGCAAGTTATACCGAAAATGTGTTAAATACAAATGTCAAGTAAATTTTTAATTATTACCAAAGTTTTACTTGATATTCTTTTTATTTGACTTTTAATACCTAAGTTTTACCATGCTTCATTCCCCCTAAGTAGGCAAAGAGAACCTAGTGGAACGCAACACTGAGCCTTATCTTAATATAGTGGATAAGTAAAAATAATTTCAATGCAATATTCTACCACATATTAGGATTTGATATACAATTATTGCATCTGCAGTCAAAATGTGTGATTCTTCAAGTTGACCGAGTCAATATACACATAAATTCTGTTATATGAAGATCCTAGATTCAAAATTATATAAAATTCAATTATTTTCATATAAAATGGAAAAAAATGTGTTGCGAATATTATGAGGTTTAGAAAATATTATGAGGCTTAAAACTGTATGCTCTAGGCCCAACACCACCTAAACTTACTCAGAGAAGACTAAATTATTTTCATTAATTAAGAAAATCAAATATTGCCAAGAACAAAATATATAATTCTGAATTATATTTTCTTCTTTACTATTGTATATACACGTATGAGTATTATGCTGGTCCTACATAGTAGTTTTAAATTGTAATTATAATAGATGAACAAAATTGAATTGACCTATAAATTTTAAAGAGGCAATCATTTGATCTTTGTCACTATCCAGTTAAGAATATCATTCACTTACTTATATGCTATATTATATTTGAATAGTTGAGATCTTTTAATGAAATTATCACATAAATTGTGTTGTATAATAGATACACTGAAAAGTTTAATATTCAACACCAAGGAAATTTAATATAGAAAAAATTATACATTCATATAATTAAATTTATTATAAAATATTAACAGTGGTGGGTCATATTATAGTTATAAAATCTATATTTATATAAATAAGAAAATATGCCTTATGTATATGTAATACATTTTTTAAATAATGAAACTTTCTTAACTTACTAATACTGGCATGTTTATAGTACAATGTGTAACTTATTACTTAATTTATGTTAATAAAAATAACAACACAACTAAAAAATAATATAAATTGTTAAGACTATGGTAGATACAGTTTAAAAATTATGTTCCCCATACAAACTGTAATTGTTCTAATTTCAATGTATCATCATAAACAGTCAAATATTTATCTCCTTCAAGTAAGTCATTGTCGTAGTATATGTCAGTGAATCCATTGCCCCCAAGCATTGTTGCCAAAGCAAATCCACTCTCACTCATAATATCTTTAAATTTCATATAAAATGTAAAATCAGCATCTGCAGACACAACAAAAAAACAAATAAAGATTGGGAAATATACTGAAATCATCTATATTGTTGATATATACTATTAAAAGTTGGATTCTTTCAGAATGTGTGAACTGAAATTATTTAGCATTGCTTATATTGCAGAGGTACAGTTCTTAAATATACTCTACTACTTTGAAATAAATTGCAATAATATTTATTCAAATATTTTGATACTTTGATTTGTGGTCAACTTATTATTCCTAAACATTTGTATGCTTGGAATTATAAATCACTTCCAGTATAAAACTACATAACTTTGGCAATATATACCAAAAACTTTAATTATTAATAAGTAAGTAATAATTATTATAAGTATTAAACTAATGTTCTTTTTATAGTATTTATTATATGAAAAAGAAATGTAATATTTTAGATCTCTACAAAATTTCAAAGAACTATTTGTACTTACCAAGAATCTTTGAAAGCTCTGGTATAATTTCTGAAACTTCATTATTTTTGCCAATTATGATTTCATCTCTAACAAAATCAAAATTAATATAATAAAGATATTCACCCGTTCTCCTCATTAGACCAATTCGTAACCTGAATGATATACATACACTTTATTAATTTTTGTATAATTAGTATTTTGTTATGTAATTCAAATTAAAAAATATGTGTATGTAAAGTTAAAGCTTTTGCATATATTTCACAAAAAAGAAAAAGAATGTACCTCTCTGTATTTGAAGCCAATTGCCCCTTTATAACAATTGAATCTCTTAATCCAAGAGACCGGGGTAATTGAAATATTATTTCATTATCTCCTCGCTGTTGTGGCCATGTGTCTTTCTGGGATAAACCGTTCAAAGTTCCTGACATCTCGTTGTCTAAGCGCTCACTGAAATGATATGAAAGTTTTTCGTTGAAGTTATATATTTATACACATTTGTGATGTGTATTAACACATCACAAATCGAATTAATAGAGGATAAACAATATTAAATATTTGTCAGTGCATTGTATGATGTTATTTACCTACATTGGTTTTTAGGTACTTAATATATTATGTTTGCCTAAATTTGACTCTAAATTGATTCGTGTTATAAACTTATGAGTACGTATAAACTTATAATTTACAATGCTTAAGTATGGTACCGTTATTCAACTATTGAAGCCTGGAACGAATTTTGACAGTACACAATTTGACATTGACATTTAGTGATTTAGTTATCTTATCAACAAATCTATCGAGCCTGTAATATAACACAAAAAGGAAACAAATAATATAAGGCCCTATAGGTATTTAACACATATTTATAAGCATTAAAATATTTTTTAACTTTCTTTTCATAATAACCTTCGAAATATATTTAGTTATTACGTGCAATTTAAAAAACTTTATACAACCTTGAATATTTATTTACTATATAGTTGACGATTTCGAAATAACTTATTTGATTATTTTAGAATAAAGTACACACCCGGCTATACATTGGAAGCAAGATTTAAGCATTTTATTTATATAAATGATTTCCTTAGATTGATTACACGCGTCCGTTTCCTCTAAAAAATGTTGTAAACTACCATCTATCAATAAAGACTTCAGATGGAATGTTGTATTGAAGGAGATGACGTAATACCGAAAACAAACACGTTCACTGAACGGTATACTCAGATCAGAGACACAGCACACACCTTTAAGATTGTATGAACAATCGGACCGGTAACTCTCGCGCAGTAACACCTTATAGTTAGTAAGACGTCAGCTCACTTGCACAACTGATGTATCTAACTTAAGTTCTCGTAACCTCTCACGTATATATATAGATTTTACAATATAAACGATGTTCAACAAAGTATTCTGTCGTATTCTTTATTCAAAACTATGCTTAGTTATTTTACTATACTTATGTATTAAAACATAAGCAAGGCTGATTAGCGTTAAGCCCGCCTTTTGTAAATATTATTTTAGTGTTTTGTGTGCCATAAAGGATTTATAAATAAAAAAATAAACATATACATATTAAAAAAATAATACTAAAGTACTTTTGTAATAATAAAATATACTTATGACAAAATCATTTTAACACAATTTTTTCATATACATATACAAAGTATAAACTCACTTAAGATATACTTCGACTAATAATTCTAGGAATGAATTGTGTTTTATAGATTCCACAAGTCCTTCAGGACTTTATCTATTGATTAATAAAAAGGTACAACAGGTACTTCAACTTATGACTATGCCAGATTATTTAAGTCGATAATCGAAATCTACGTGACTTTAATAGGAATTATTAAATAGATGAATCACTTTTAGGCTTTATCTAGCTTACGTTTATATAGGAAAAAATATTTTTCTTTTAGGTATTACTTTGCTTTAACTTGGTTCGCGATACTATTAAACCAATATTATTATGTCACTATCGATCCGTCATTATTTGAATATAAGTAAAATGAAGAAAGATACATAAATTACGGTCAAAAAATGAGCAGTAACTGAAACAACAGTAGATCGTGTTTTCTGCGGAATATTATTAATTTTTATCCCTTAAAATTCTCGCTATATCTATCTCAAATTAATTTAATGTGGACAATAAATAAATAATAATTTCCTTATATAAATTATATGCTAAATTTTCTATAATATTATTACTTACGTTTTTTTATGCAGTTTGTCTCTATATTGCACAAGAGCCCTCATTTCGCTCTCCATAAATAAAGCACATAACATTACAAAATGTACAGATAGGTCCATTTTTTAAATATTAAGGAAACGTATAAATTAGTTTATACTAGAAACGTTTACAAAAGATACTAATAATTTTTAATTATGTTTTTTCTACTATAATGTTATTCGTACATTGAATCACTGAGTCCAACGGTACGTGTTTTTTAATGTATTTTCTTTCGCGACGCCACATTATCAAATGAATATAATTTGACTTGAAAATATATTAAATATTAATTAGTTTATTAGTACTTAATGTTATTTTTTTTTCTATGTCTATTAAATTAATAAATCGTTCATTATAATAATGATCATTGCACTGGAGTTTAAATAATAGTGTTACGCCTATTCTTTTAGAATCTTGCATTAGTAAAGTAATATGCAATGAGCAGATGAATAAGTAAGAAATGATTTCTTTAAACAAATGAGTGCAAATAAAAATATGAAATTAATAGTTAAAAACTTTTCTTTGGTTAGTCCACAATTTTATTATCGCAGATCGTTTAATGTTATTATAATAAGGCAATTTGCTAAATAAAATTAATTCTCTTCGTAATGAAAAATGCTTCTTTTTTGTTTATATTTGTTACCGATAACTTGTGATTGGAATTTGCGTATTTAATAACTAACGCTATTCTTTTTATTACAGCTATTTCTTGACGAAAACATCAATAGCTCATAACAGCCATGCTATCCGGGACAAAGATTCATAGTCATGATCTGTTTTAGGCATCGAACCATCACCAATATAACAATATAATTTATAAATCAGGATTATAGGACATTTCACCGTTACAGTCTTAAATTTGTTTTTTTGGCAAATCCAAATCTTTAATGATATCGTCAAGCTCTAGCTATAAAACTTATTTATGAATTTTATAGTAGACACCATCGTACATATGACAAGTGCCAAGGAATGCTAATCTTGAATATATTTTAAAAAAGTCTGAAACATAACTTATTTCTACAGGCGAATCTAATGTTTATACACTGGGTACTATCGGATCTCATAGAGTTGTCACCACCAAGTTACCATCAGTAGGAAGGACTCGAGAAGCTATGACAGCTGCTGGTAACACTACTACCCGTCTTCTGGGTATTTTTCAAAAGGTAAGGAAAAGAAATCAAATAATACTCTTGCATATTATTTTATTTTTTTATAGCATCGCATACATATGAGGCCGGTGGTGGCGCAGTGGGACTACGACTGACTGTAAGCGCGATCGTTTGTGGGTTCCCACGCAGGGGAGTGTTTATATTCAAATTATTTTCAGTTCCTCGCTTTAGTAAGACAAAATGTGGCGTTGAGTTCCACCTCTCAACACGTAATGCCTCGAATTCAGTAGAAAGCAAATTATGAAGTGTCTTGACACTATACTAGGTACTTTCTGTCTACCCTGCTATGTCGTATAAAAGTGTGAAACTACACACATTTATATTACTTTAATTTACGAATATTTTTACACTATCAATAATGAAAGTTAAATCAATTTTTATTCCTTAATGTGATAAATTATTATTATTATAACATAAAATGTTGATGAAATTGCTTGAATTGGTTTATAAATAACTGTATCTATTATAAGATATCATAATAAGGTTATTTTCTACTGTAGGTATTGTTTGTAAAATAACTTAACCAATTACTGTAAATATATTTAGTAGTTTCATTCTTCGTTGCCTATTCTTATATGTACCAACCACATACACCACAGTTTAAGTGGCAACAGGCGTTCACAAATAGTGCCAATATGTATATCGCTGCAAATAGTTTAGCAAAGCGTAATGATCCAGAAATAACCAGACGTACTTGTTACAAATCTACATGATTTATAATTATATCAATGAAAACGGAAAAGCTACATATTGGACTGCTTTTCAAGCAACTTCTGTTTGTTTTTCGTTATGAACGGAGTGGTTTATAGTTATACATATAAAGAAACGCCAAAAGTATTTAGAATACTCTTATGTATATAGTCTTGGAAAAATTTATCATATAAAACACCTTTTCCATATGCTCATGTTTAATTTTGTAGGTAGATTACGTCTTTCTAGTGGGCGTGGGAGGAGGTGTTCCGCATTACACCGATTATTCAAAGCACGTAAGACTTGGCGACGTCGTTGTCTCAACTCCAGCTTCGGATCTTAAAGATAAGTAAGTAATAACATTTGATTTGTGCCATATTAATATTTATAATTTAATTATTGCGTTAAGATCGCGCAGGTTTAGTTGATTCACATATATTATATTACCATATCAACTTGTCCTACATAAAGTTATAAATAATTGGAGCTCTTGACCTCCATTTATTAATATTCGCTACCTTCAAGTTAAGAATATTTTTATCATTATTTTAGAGATTCGTAATTGGCTGGACGTAATATTCGTATACCACCATGACGTGGCACAGCCTTGGCGCTCGTTTATGGAATTATCACGGTTAAAGATAAGTTTTTGTCAACACCTTGGACTATTAAGTGCCTAATTTGTGCTTAATGTGTTAAAACCAAAGTGTTAAGCAAAACCGTGTTTGTCAGTCAAAAATATATCAATCATAAAATGTCTGTATTATTAGTTAATCACATATATAGCTTTAGTTTTCAAATGAATTGCTTTTTGCTTTCACATGCTGCAGTTTTAAATAGACGATATACATAAATATATTCTTATCCAAAATATATATCGTATCTCTTGAATTGTTTTTTTTAGAGACACTTATTTTTTATTTAATAGTAGTATGTATATTATAAATAAATTTTAAATGAATGTACCTAATTAGATGATATTTTTATTAGTTATGTTAAAAAATGGCTTTTTATTAGTTATGTTAAAAAAATATATATTATTTTAAAGTTTTTATTGTAAATTGATATTTACTGTACGTTTTATTTGCGTATTTGTAATTATAATAATTTCATGTGGTTTGCTCTGTAACGAAATAGTATTGTCATAATTATGAGCAATTATCAAGCCAAATTATTCTAGATAGTCTTTATTCAGAAATTGTTTTTAGCCTACTGCGTAAAATCGTCACATATTACTCATTGTTGTTTTATATCAGTTATGGGAAAACACTTCCATTTCAGGTTATCATTTTATGTGGTATAGCACTTGTTACACAAATAATAGTAGCAATAATGTATCAATTAGTAATATTAGGATTATTCCTAATATTGCTAATTGATACATTATCGTAACATACGTCAATACTTATACAGTCAGTTCTCGAGTTACAACCACCTCGACATACGACCATTCTCACGTACGACGAAAGAAAATAATATTTCAAAAAAATTGTTAAAAAAATATTAAAACTTATTTAATTAACCAACTTAAATAATAATATTTAAAAATTAAAATCAGAAATAAAAGCTATTATACTTGCTTATATAATATGTCTTATAATGTATTATATGTACATACATACTTATAATGTACATACGTGTTTGAAATTCGAAGTACGACCATTTCGACTTATGATCGAACTTGTGAACGCCGTCGTAAGTCAAGAACTGACTGTATATGTAAATAAATAATATATTAGACGCCATTAATAAATATCATATTAGACGCCACCGAGGCGTAGTGTATCATTGTAGACCCGGTAGTTTCTGGTTTCAATTCCCACTCGGAGGGTGATTACATTAAAAAAAATCATTCTGTTAATACAAAGCGCGGCGTTGATTTCATGATTTTATAATAGGCGATAACAGGGTATAACATAATTATATAATGATGTTATATCTTAATATCTCATATTGTTCATACTTACACATCGTCATCTCGGCACAGTAGAGTTTCTGTACACATAATTATTATGGTTTCGATCGTTATTAACGAAAAAAATATTAAATTTTAAATAATTAAAATTTCCTAGTAAAGAGTTTAATGTCCTTAAATGGGCGGCTCATCAAGCTTTAAATTTGGGATACAGAAAAATAAGTATTTATCTTAACAATCGTCGACAGCAATTAAATCATTAAATAATTACAATTTTTGCAGATACGTATATATATTCTGCGAAAAGGCTGAACGTAACAGCAAAGGTGGGTGGGACTACGAGGTCAAGCCTTATAAGCCTACTGATTATCTCTTACAAGATATCGCTTGCCGTATTGCTGGATCATCCACGACATGGACTAGTTATGTTAATGAAGGTAATTACAATCAATTTGGATTATAATTTCCTATTTTGTTAGTTATAACAGTTGCAAATTTCAAATATTACTAAGTTCTTTTATTAACATTTTTTTAATAATTACTTAATCGTCACAAGATAACGTTGATCGTATAGCTCACTTTTTTGCAGTCCTTTAGGGCAATTATTTTTGTTTTTTTTTTACAGTTACTTGTCTCCTGCTTTTTATGAGGTTCATAGAGAATACCTTTTTATTGACCAAAATTGGAAAATTTATTGTTCCATTTGATTTAATCAATGTACCCAACCTATTTATTTTAGTCATATTTTAATATACACATTTCGCGGTTACACAAGACCATTTTAATAAAATGACATTTATTATCGTAATAGTATGTATGCAATACAAAGTTCCAATCTTAATTATTTGATAATTAATAAATAATTACTTAATATACATAAATATTTTTACAAATGGTATGTAAGTAATTAATTAAGAGCTTTATAGACAACGCTATTTTCAAATTGTGGAGTTAGTTTCCTAACTTTAAAATATTTAAATGAATAATGAATAAATCGATAAGGAAATAATTATAATTGTAAAAATGCAATAAAATCCCGACTAAGTACAAAAATAACTATAGAAATCATAAAATAAACAACTGTAGCATCAGAAAACTGATGCTACAGTTATTTATTTAATGTATCAGAAAACTGATAGCCCAGTAGTTGAGAATGTTGAAATGACAATCGAATTTCAAGATTAAACCAAAACGAATGTTTCTAAGGGTCTGTAAAGTTTAAACGACACGAAAAGTTATATATTCTAAACTGTCACTTGATATTTAAAATGATGGAAGGATCCTAAACATCATTTTCGAATACCTATTCAATAATACGCTATTTGATATATAATAGTTTGATGATTTAGGTTTTTTAATTTGACCTAATTGCGACTGGTTGGCATTGTGGTAAATTTCGATTATGTTTTTATTAACAAATCGATCGATATAATCATGTTCTGTGCCGAATTCTGTTATCCTGAGAAGTTCCACTGCAATATAACTTTCTTATTTAATGCTTCTGTAAAAAGAAAATACAAACTAAAACAAATCGGTAAAGAAAAGCTTCACCAAAAGAAGTGATAGAAGTGATTATTCATATCAACAGGGGACGGGGTAGATTACAATCCCCCCTGCTCCTGGATAGCATCACGTATAATGCGGGTATCCCAGTAGTTTAGTGGTAGGAGTTTAATACTCCTCGCGTCCGGAGAACATATAGGTGTTTTAAGAAGCTCCGCTAAAATTTATGTTTTAAAATTGTTAAAAGTGGAGATATATATTTATATATATATATATATATATATATATATATATATATATATATATATATATATATATATATATATATATATATATATTTTAATAAATGAAGAAGTGGTAATCAATTAGTGATCAAAACTTCTACAAAATTAGGTGCATATCTGTCTTCAATATATAGACTTAAATTAACGGTGCCTCAGCGGCGACGACGGCTTACACAAAATCGGCTAATCCGGGTTGATCATTATCGAATTAAATTCCTTTTTTTTCTTTTACGATGCCACTTAAAAGAATTCCGCCAAAATCAGCATTGTCGTCACCACGCCAACATTGTATCTCCGAACTAGTCTTGGTCGAGAGAGCAAAGTCGAAGCAAAACCAGTGTCCCCAAACGTTACAGTTCGACAAAAACGCAGGCGATCCGCTCAGATGAAGCATGTGACAAGCTGGCCTCCTTTATGATTGCATTTAAAGATCTCCTGGAAACTCTAAAAAAAACATATTTAAAAATTAGAAAGCTTATCTGCAACTGTCGACAAAATTAAGACTCGCGAGCAGAAGAATATTCAAATCCCTGTACAACTCACACAGACCCTCATTAATACCAATTCACACATTCCCCACTAAAAATAAAACTGTTTAGATCATATAATTCTACATAGTCATAAAGGCTTGACTGCAGACCTATTGGATGTGCCGTTAACTAACCAAAAATTATTTTAAATACAATGCTTACAATGACATTACTCAAAGTATTGTCCATCATTAGAGACCACTTTCTCCCATCTCTCTGCTAGCAGTTGAATCCCCCGTCGGAAAAATGACTCATCTTTCAAGGCAATCCATGAATCAAGCCATTTTTCGGCTTCTTTAAAAGAATGGAAGCGCTGCTCGCTTAAACCGTGCGACATCGACCGAAACAAGTGGTAATCGGAGGGGGCTATGTCCGGTGAATACGGCGGGTGGGGTAGAACTTCCCATGTGTTTCCAGGTAAGTTTTGACTGGTTTTGCCACATGTGGCCGAGCATTATCATTTAATAAAATCACTTTGTCGTGTCAGAGACTCGTATAGTGGCCGCTTTTCTTTCAGAGCGTGACTCAAACGCATCAACTGAAGTCAATAGCGAGCTCCCGTGATAGTTTTATTAGGCTTAAGCAGCTCATAATAAATTACGCCCCGCTGATCCCACCAAATGCAGAGAAGAAGCTTAGAACCATGGATATTTTGTTTAGGCGACGATGTTGATGCGTGACCCGGCATACCCCACGATTTTTTTTGATTTGGATTGTCATAGTGAGTCCACTTTTCATCCCCAGTGACGATACAGTGCAGAAAATCTTTTCTCTTTTGTCGTTGAAGCAACATTTCACACATGAGAAAACGTAGCTCTACGTCTCTCGGCTTCAACTCATACGGCACCCAATGTCCTTGCTTTTGGATCATTTGACTTCTTTAAAACTGTTGACGCATCTACTTGTAACGTTTTCCGAAGCTCTACTAACGTCTGACATGGATCTTCTTTAAGCAATGCGTCCAATTCTTTGTCTTCAAATTTTTTCGGTGCTCCAGAACGTTCTTTGTCTTCAAGGTCAAAACCAGTTTCTGCACGTTGTATTCGACAAAGCATTATCACCATATGTGTCAACGAGAATTCTGCGTGCTTCTGCTGCAGATTTTTTCATTGATAAACAACATCATTCATTGATAAGCAAAAACACTTTATTTGGCAAAAAAGTACACATTTTTACAAAAGGCAAATAAATAAGTAGTTGACTGTACACTGTGATAAACTCTATTCTACTATAATTTGATGTTACGTGTTGAACTACTTTGGTGATTCGTTACCGTACGAAATTCCAGGCACAGAGTGCCGCAACGCCATCTTTCAAAAAATAGCGAGAACTTATTCAAGGTCCTATTAGATATGAAAAAGAACTCTGTGTAACTGCCTCTTTACCATTTCTGTACAAACAATTAGAAGAAGCAGGAGAACTGCATTGGTTCTCTTTAACAGCAATCTTGCAGATAGAACATAAATCATTGCTATTAATGGCAACATCAGTAATGAAACCACTCTAGGCGGAGTTCCTCAGTGCAGTGTGTTGGGACCTACTCTCTTTCTAGTTTATGTCAATGAACTCTGCAACCTAATTGCAAAAGTCTCTTACGCAGATGATATCGCTCTGCTTATTCATGGCAACAATTGGACTGATACACCTGGGTATAGCGAATAAGCTCTCGCCATTGTAATAAATTGGTTGCCCTGTAACGTGTTGACCATAAATGAGAGTAAAACTCAATACATAACTTTTGGTTAAAAACATTCTTTGTCATCTGAATCTTTTTCATTAATTACTCATAGATGCTGCTTTGAACTGCGCAACATTTGTTATTGTACTGGAATAACTCGGATGTGCACTATAAAATATCTCGGTGTTGTTATCGATAAAAATCTTTCTTGGAAGAATCACATTCTAGCAATGGCTTCCCATATAAGTAAGCTTGCTAACATCTTTAAGCTATTGAGAACTGGCGCCACCATTTTGAAGATGGTTTAATACGCCCCTGTTCAATCAATACTCTCCTATTTCATCCCAGCTTGGGGTGGTGTAACAAAAACCGTTTTAACGCCACTAGAAAGAGTGCAAAGTGTTTCCACATCTAAACTTGTTCGTTTCCCTACAGAGGACTTATAGCAGTGTGTAAGTTGTTAACAGTACGGAAACTGTTTGTTCTCAGTTCTGTCTTACGTCAGCATAGCCTTACTTCCTTCGATAATTAGGTGAAGATCAGTAAACGAAGATTAGATAAAATCTGTAACATAGAAATGCGTCGTGCTACTTCTTCAAACTTTCAATTCTATTACAAAGTTCTTCACTATACAACAACATAACCAATAAATTGAGCATTTATCCACTAACCTCTCATTAATGCAAAAGTAAAGCTATGTAACCATACTCACACACTCTCACACACTCTCACACTCACACACTCTCACACTCTCACACTCACCCACTCTCACACGCACGCACACGCACACGCGCACACACACACACACACTCACACACGCACGCACACACAAACACACGCGCACGCACGCACGAACGCACGCACGCTCACACGCAAGCCCGCCCGCGAACACACACTCGCACGCACGTATGCGCGCACACGCACAACTTTCACTTAATTCCACTTTTATTTACAATGAATTTCGTAGTATTAATAATATTATGTATTATGTATCTTTCTTTAGTATTTTATTATTATTATTTATTTTAAAGTTGTTTCAAATAAATTTGTCTTGATAATTGTTTCATGTTAATATAATATATAGATAATTGTTAATGTTTGTTACACTTATGGAACGACGCTTGTGAGGCGGGCGTTAATGTATAACGATAATAATTGCATTGATGATAATAATCATCAATGCAATTATTATCGTTATAAAATGTTATATTTATGTACAAAAGCTTGTGATAAATTAATACTATTACTATTACTATATTACTTTCATTCCAAGGCAGGCAACACATCTCAACTCTAATGTTGTAGATGTCTACGGGCGAAGGTGATCACTTACCATCAGGTGGCCCTTCTGCTCATTTGCCTCCTGTTGTAATAAAAAATAAATAAATAATAAATATAATAAAGTAAGTTAAAATCAAATTAATAATGAGTAGTAATTATTTAGATCTATACTTAGAGACACACAAATATGTTATTGTTCTTACATTTATATATGTATAACATTTTTATTTTGTTTGATATCATAATTTCTGGGAACTATGTTTACGCAATACAATGTGTTTATGTAATAAAATTGTGCTTTATTATAATTATTAGGTAGACTTTCCTGAAGCTAAATAGCAAACGTAATTATAAATGTGATTACTGAAGCTTCTGATTAATTTATTAATTTACTGTTTATTATATACGTGTATTAATACTTTCCTTAAACGTAGTTGGAATTTTCACATAATATAGAAATACACATACATATTTATTAGTAAAATAAGATGGCTTGTTTGATGTTATTTTGACAGACTCCATAGTTCTTAATTGTAAATTTAAATTATGCTTTAAGTAGTGAAATAATAAACTAATTGAAATACTCTTTCGTACAATAATATTTTTTGTGTCAAACATATATGTTGAAATAGAGTAGATTAAATCATTGATCAAATTTTCTTGTAAACAGTATACACGAAGCTGAATTTTGACATCTACATAAACATTAAAATATAGATATGTAAACCCATTACTTAACAAAGTTGGAAAATAGTTACAAAATTGGACCCCTCTTTACGAAAATTATGCAGGAAAAGTATGACATTGTACATATTACATATGCTCCATAGTTTATATGCAAAAGAAGTGCGGAAAGCCACTATTGTCCATTATTGTAATGGATTATAAATACATGAAATTAATAAAATTTAAAAAAAAAGAACACGCATTACTAAGCATATGTTTTTTTGAAAATAATGACCTATACGTTGCTAACTTCATATTTTATTTATTATTTTATTAGCTTCACGCTTTTATCCCGCATGGCAGGGTAGACTGAATGTACACTCTGTACTTCACTTTCCACTTGAGACGACATTGCGAGTTGAGTGGTGGAAATCAACGCCGCACTTTATCTTACCAGAGCGATGAAGTAAAAATAATTTAAATATAATCACTTCCACGAGTGGGGATCGAACCCACAACCGATTGCGTTTACAGTCAGACACTGTACCACTGCGCCATAACCGGCCTCTAAGCTTCCTTACCTTGCTAAGCCTCCTTGTATTTTATTTACATGTCAACAAGACCTCTAATATAAATATATATTAAATAATGAATGACACAGGACTAGATCGCTTGAGGGGAGTTCCAGGCAGATGGGAAATACCGGAAGAGGCGACGGACCGCTTGTGCGTTGACGTCGGAGGTGGCGCCTTCATAGAAGTGTCTCATCCGACATCGCAAGGCGAACAAACGTGAGTGTGAATATTGTGTTATTATAAATAAGTTACATCGGTTAAAAGTTTTTTTCTGTATTATTATTTAAATTGACCCTGTGATGCTGGTTGATAAACAAAAAAAACAATCTTGTACAAGAAAACACTATTTACTACGTTTGTGTAGACTGTTACGTACTAAAGATGACTGATATGTACGAGAAAAAACAAAATCCCTTTGTTAAGTGTTATTGATAATTTTAAAGGTATAAAATGGTACTTAATTCCAATTCCAATGAGTATGCATTTTCTAAGAAGTATTTTCGTTTGCCGTGTGTGCAGGCGCAGCCCGCGCGTGCACTGCGCGCCGGTGGCGGGCGGGCGCGCGGTGGCGAGCGCGGGCGAGGCGCGCGCCGCCTTCGCGTCGCACGCGCGCGCGCTCGCCTACGACTGCGAGCTCGACGCCGTGCTCGACAGCGTCGTCGGCAACTGTAAGGACTGCTTTATATCTATACGAGGTAAGTTATCAAGTTTCTCTTCCTTTTACTTTTGTTCCTTGCTTTTTATTCTATCTTAAATATTATTGCTATCTTAAATATTAATCTGAGTGTAATATTTTTTTTCGTCTGGTAAGACAAAACAGGGTGTTGAGACCATCTCTCGACACACAATGTCTCTATTTTAGCGAAATGCAATCAACGGAGTTCTTGACAACAATCTTTTGTCTCTGACTACTCAGCTATGTGGGATAGATAGTGAAACAAAATTACATAGATATGAATTACATTATCAGAATGCGAGTTAAAGGCATCGGACACCATACTTAAAGAATAGTGTGAAAGAAATGGTCTAAACCTGAATGCGAGTAACACTATGAGTTTGACATTTGAAATAGGCGAAGAAAGATTAGGGTAGGTAGAGAAATATAAGAATATGTGAATTAGGTGATATATCTGAGAAGTATGTTTAGTAGAGATGGATGTAGTAATAGGTATTGCTGCCGGTAACAGGGTTAACAGTGCTCTTTCTGCATTAATAAAACGGCGAAACGTCAGCGTACCTGCACGTCTTGCCGTTCATAATGCAGTGAGCTTCCGATGCTGTTATACGGCAATAAAACATGAGTTTGTTAAAAGAAGAATGGCATTTTTTCTTATATATGATGCGAAATCAGTTTAACTAATCAATGCGGCGGAGAAATGGGCGGGTAAACGTGCATATCATAGTGAGAATAAAGAAGAAAGAAAGAGTGATGAAAGAATGGTAAGAAAGATTTATGAAGCAAAGGTGAGCGGTAGGGGAGGTCGGGAGACCTCGGTTGACCTTTGAAAACACAGTATCAATTATACTTATTAAAGGTCACATAAAAGCACCCTAGAACCCCCAGAAAAGCGTATATATTGAGGATAATGACGAGCCGAAAGAACTGAAGGCGAGCGGGCGTGAAGCTAAAAAAAAGCCCTGTCGTATCTCGTAGCAAATTCTCGAGACTTTAAATAAAAAAAATTGGTATTTGATTTTGGACGCGTATTTTTTTATAGTATTATATATGTACTGGGTGTACATAATATGCATTGCTTTTTTTATTTATAAAAGGTATCGCGGACTACCGTGACGGTACGCGCGGCAAGGAGTGGCAGCCGCACGCCGCGCTGGCGGCCGCCGCCGTCATGAAGGCCATTATAGCCGCTCTGGCGCCACCGTCTGATTAAGAAACTGATTTCAACGCGCTCATTTATATATTACATATTTCAAACCTATATATTGGATATAGCTCTCATTATTTCCATTAAAAGCTTTGGTTTTTGACTTATTAGTTAAATTAATAACCAAAAAAAATTATTTATTTATTAACTATTATTATATTATTTATTAACTATTATTTGTGTAACAAAAACAATTATGTTTACATATATTTTTTACCGTCAATCTTAATTCTACTGCGTATAAATTAAAGTCTGAATAGAAGATGAAACAATAATTTAAGGCCTTATATTTATAACAATTCAAAATGAGATTCTGTATTTGACATCTACAAACTACTTAATGAAGTGTATTCAAATTACATGCATTAAAACTAACATGTAACAACTATTTAAAAATTTATATAATAATAACAATAATAACGAAACGTCGAGATTGTTGTCTAATAAGACGATCGTTGATATTAAAGATTTAGGCTCGAAATAACATCCAAATATTAAAATCAAATAGCGTAAACACTTCCAGAAATAACTCATTGGAAAACGTGTAATCGATTCTTAGAATCTAGTTGTTAGTGAATTTAGATCGTTACAGGTCCACTTGCCTTACTTTCCTGTTAGAATTTCATTATAGGTACATTATTTTTATAATATTTAATATTAGTATGTAGTTACGTATACATCGGTTTTATAAATGTTACAACTTTATTGACGTTACGATAAATAGTTGAGGAATATTTTGTATTTTAAATGTCTTCTCGTGTTATTTTTATATTTGATAAAGATCTGGATTTTGGGCTCAATTTATCTTCCAATTTTGTTTTGATATATGTTTTTTATGTATATCGTTATAATAGAAAGTTATTGTCAATATTTAATTTTAAAAGCTACTTTCTGTTTCACCATTTATGTTCTTTAGTTTTGACATATGTATTTATGCATATACACTACCGGTCAAAAGTTTGAGACCACTATGAAAAAATATGAGAAAACAAAAAAAATTTAAGGTCTTTATAACTTTATGGAAAACTGGATTTATTTTCATGCTAAATATAAGATTAAAAATTAAAAAAGAAGAATACTGTTATTCTTAACAAAATAAATACAAGAAAGTTTAAACAGATTTTTCATCGAAATATCCTCCTTTGCACTTTATTACTTTTTTTATCAATCTAAGCATTATAAGCTCTTACGAGATATTATTCCAGCTTTCCTTTACTGTAAAGATTGATATTGTTCCCGAACGTGTCGATCGAGCTCTTCCCACAAAATTCAATGGGATTAAGATCGGGGTTTTGAGGTACCCAGACCACATAACCACAGACCATAACTGATTCGCCACCATCCTTAAGAGTCAGCTCTACACACTGCGTCATCACCTTTTTTTCGGAGCGTTGAAAATTGAAATTCTACTTTTTTAAACCGAACACTTCAAATTTTGGTTTGTCACTCCGAAGAATATTTCTGAAGTCTTCTTCTGTCCAGTCTCGTTGGGTTAGGGCGCATTGCATCTTTTTATTCTGCGGTTTGCACAGAGGTTTTCGCACAGCATGCCAAACGCCTAACGTCCAAACAACTTGGCGTCTCGCAATCGTCTTTGCACTGTAGACACTTATACTGATTTTATGTTTGATTTGTTGACTTCTACCCGAATTTCTGGGGCTGTCAGACATCTATTCCGCTTGCTGGTGACCACGATAAATTTATCTTCACTAGAAGTTTTAGCCCTTGGTCTCCCAGAGTGCGGACGATTGTGATTACTGCCGGTTTGCGCACAATAGTGCGATGAACACCAAGTCTTCGATAATTTAAGTTGACTCGCTATCTGAAATTTAGATTTGCCTTCGTTGTAGAGAACAACATTGACTAGACAAATGCAAGGTTAAAATAATAATCAAACATATTTTGAGAATGTAGAACAATTACATTGTAAGTTGATGTAAAAAAAATAGAAGCGCCAGCTGCGGTAATGAGGTAATAAATTTTTGACAATTGATCTGACGGCCTCCCGCTTCCACGGCTGACATTGATGTTTAGATACAATGTCTATTTATTGCCCTTTCCTTGGCTTCTATACAAAAGAATAAGCTTTTAGACAATCTAAATGAAAAATATTATATGCAGGTGTGCAATTATATGCAGGTGTGCAATTGACCGGTGTGTATGTCATCTTTTTTAAAGAAGGTGATCAATTTTTACCAAATAGTATAAGTTATTATAATATTATGTAAATTCCCTTTATTAAAATATTTTTGAAGACGTATCTGTTTTGTATTAATATTAAAAAAAATATATATTTACCTTTAAAAATGGTGGAACAGCGCGAATTTAGATAATATATAAAAAAACTGGATTATACAATAATTTCTCTTTCAGTTCGGAATCCGTGCTAACTGTACTAAACGGCCTACAATAATATTGTTATACATTTTTTTATTTTGTATATTATGTATGTATATTTTATAAGCAATTAATGACATGTTCGGTTCACATCCTATGATGGCAGATGACGGGACCAATAGCCGGTATTTAATAAAACTCTTTCTAAATGACAGTTCACGATGTCTAATATCTATGTTTAATTAACTGAACGTGTATTAATTGAAATACATTTCTGGATGAAAGTGGTGTGTCGTAGAATTTTAAGTGCAAATTTATTGAGTTTAATGTTTTATATAAGACGAAGCAAATTATTATTAATATATTGTTATTTTTAGCATTTTCTTGCAAATTCTGAACATTTTTTTTTGCTGTGAAAAATTGAATCAGAATATTAAAAGGATTTAAAGGAAATTATATTAGGAAATTTGAAAAAATATATAATATATTAGCCTTAATGTTTATAGCTTATCATAGGCAGTTTTTATGGATTAAATTAAAAATAAAAATACATATTGCGACGTACTACATACATCCATGGATGTATTTTGCAATTGTTGTAGTAGGAATAGATATCTAATTATTTGTATACTGTTACGTGCCTTTATGTTATCTGTGGTAAATAATAATAAAAAATAATTTACCATATTATATATAATAATTTCAATGTTATTTTATGGCTTTTTTTACGCTTTCTCTGTTTATCAGCGCCAATAAGGGTAATATTTTTACCTATTTTATTTATTAGTACTTTAAAGCTTACTTTTAGCTTACTTCTTTGCAAATATATATATATATATATATATATATATATATATATATATATATATATATATATATATATATACACTCTTATGCATGCTGTTTGTTACAAGTTACCAAATGTATTTAAAATTGTTTTTCTTTCATTTAACGTGTGGTTTTAATGCTTTTATTGCCTAAACTTAGAATTTATGGGTAATTAACATATTCACTGCCATTAATGGCCTATTTACGTCATAAGTAAATTATTTTATATTTATACAACCTATGTTTAACAATTAGTTGCGCGAACCAAAGGTTAAAAGCTCTTGGCTGTTTTGACAGGTCTAGTCGCCTGAAATGTTACATATTGTGTACCTATTAGAACTTTTACACATTTATATAAATATATGATATATGTTGTTAATGTTATAATAGAACATAGAAATTTTCTGCCCCTTATGAATAAAGTTGTGATTTAGATTTAGTTTAGAGTGTGTCATACAATATTTTCAAGGCATTGTACCTTAGATCGCAGTCACTTTTTATTCCCGCCTTTTATGACATTGTTTTGCATTGCGTTGCAAATTGACATCTGAAATTATATTGTTCTATTTAATTTGATATGTTAACTTTTTAAGTTATGATTTTTATATTTTGGACTATTAATGCTCTGTTGTATTATTTGTATATTCGAAGTAATCTTTCATACAGTCTTGTTCTTCTATTCTATAAATGCACAAGTAAATTATTAGAAAAAAAAACATCGAGTTTTATTTCATACCCCGATCCCTTATCTTTTGGTTTCGAATTTTAATAGATGTTTTTGAAACAATTTTCAACACATTGTAGGGTTACGTCACATTATACAAATATTATGCGGACCATCGGCTCACCGCTCAGGCGAATCATTTTATTTAAATTATTTTATTTCTCCGGCAAAGCCCGGCTGCTATTTCCACTGCTTGACACGCAATGTTTTAGTTCAGGCGAAAAGCAGAGAATAGAGTACGATGATTGTTTAAAAAAACGCTTGATTATAATGAGACTGAGACATTTTTACATCACATACATTAAATAAAATAATACATACAAACTCTCATACACACGCACGCACGCATATACTAATACTGTATGTTAACAATGAAGAATTGGATATATTAATTTTTTTTTTTAGCTTCACGCTTTTATCCCGTCTAGTGTCAAGACACTCCGTACTCTGCTTTACGCTGAATTCGAGACATTGCGTCTCGAGTGGTGGAACGCAAGGCCGCGCTTTCTATTACCAGAGCGACGGAATTAACATAATTTTAAATATAATCATTTCCCGAGTGGTAGAGTGGAACCCACAACCGATCGCGTTAACAGTCAGACGCTGTCCTACTGCGCCACGACCGGCCTCCATTTATTTGATTTGATTTCTAAAAATACATTTATTCGTAGAAACATTTTAAAATTAAAGCCTTACTCTTTACCTTTAAGAAACTAGTTAAGTTATTTATGGTCCTTTCTCAGAGAAAATGATATTCTTTTGTAAAAGATCCTTGCTCGAGATCTTCTGTTTTTAGATAACGTTATTTAAATATGATCCTTAGTTATTGTGACACCGCTACTATTAAGAGCCCAAACTTGTATATCACAATAAAAAAATCTACGAATATCTTGTTATACCGAATGTCTGCGCTTCGACGTAGATAGCTTAAAAAAATCGATAAATCTATAATTTGTCTACATTGCAAAACGTTTTAAATGGATATAATTTTATTATTTATAAACTTATTGCAATTTAACTACCATTAAATGATAAGGGAATACCTATTACCAAAATAAAATAGTAAAAACGGCATTAATATCAGTTAAAAGCCTTTTCAGAGTCCGAAAACTAACTTTCTCAATTTTTTTATAAATAAAATTAAATATCAGTTTTGTATTGTATAACATTGATAAATGTTCTCAATTATAGATTATCTCGTACATCTTTCATGTAAAGCGACCAGTTACTATTTTATTATAATTATGTATAGATTATGAATGAAAAACTTTGTACGTTGAAATTGTCATGTGTGATTTAAAATAGATTTTTAGTTTTCTTAGTTATTAAATATTTTTATTACCTGTAAATATATTTATTCAGTCATGTTATATAGACTCTTCTCCACTGTTGTTGCTGCTATGTGTATTTGAAAACAAATGGAATAACGACGACGAACGTGTAAAAAAATAATGTAACGATCGTAACGAGTAAAAAATGCGTTGCTACAATTCGTATAACGAATTGCGGTTATGAATATAATCTAGTTAGGTACGTTAAGGGAAAAACACAGGGTAAATTAGATTATTGTGTAAAGTAGAAGAGGACATTGACCGTGCATTAGTCAATCAAAATAGTACGGCCAATAATATTAATTAAATTAGAAGAAAAGCTTTGAGTTTTTTTCCATATCCAAAGCTATAGGCGGAGCCCATATATATATAGGTACAGTAACTACTTTTTGTCCCGCATGGCAGGGTAGACAGAAAGTACCTGGTGCCAAGACATTCTGTACTTCGTTTTCCACCGAATTCGAGACATTGCATTTTGGGTGGTAGAACTCAACGCCGCACTTTGTCATACCAGAGCAAAGAAGTGAAATTAATTTTAAATATAATCACTCCTCCGAAATCGAACCCACAACCGGTCGCGTTTACAGTCACGTCCTCCACCATAGCGGTCATGCTTTTTGTCTTTTTTCGGTAAAAGGGCATAACCTAACCTAAGCCCCGATTAAATTTTCGTTATTTTAAAATTATACTTATTATGTTTAGTTTTATATATTTAATATGAAAAATAATTAATATAAATGTACCTCATAGAATTAATAAAAAATATTTTGTCAGAAATTCCTTTAAAATTAAATATCTACACTGATAATAAAACTGTAGAAGGGTCATTTCTGTACATTCAAAATATAGAGACAACATAAATACATGACCAAAAATGTAATTAAAAAAATGTTGTTTGTCTTTCTGTCTGTTTGTTTAAGCATCACACAAAAACTCCCCGTTCGATAACAATGAAATTTCGTATAATTATACTTCAACATCCTGGGCATCACACTGGGTACTCGGAAAAATGTATACATTAAAAAACAAACTCAACTTTGCAGCTCGATCCATAGATGTGACTAATGTACTAACCGCAAATAATAAGTTTGTTGTAATAAAATAATAAGTGTGTTACGTCACCCGTATTTAGTAATATTACGCTTTGAATATAGGGCCAAATGTCGTTTTAATATATGAATTAAGTATTTAAAATGATTGTTATAAATAAATTAATAATATTTTTAAGTCTAAATTTTTTTATTTAATTATTTTCTCATTTTATTTTAAAAATAATTTAAATTGAATAAATTTATATTTTAATGGAGAAATACTATTTTTTTGGAATTTAATATTATTTTCTAATAATGAATATAGTTTTAATTTATCAATATAATAACATACATACAGGAGATGCTAATAAAACTGTCTTAATAAAAGACCATACGCCTATTATAAAACGTTCATTTGAAATGTAGTGATATTATGATGATGGTGATGACGTGTACGTACTTTACACATTCATGAAATACAAAAATTTTAAATCGGTTATACAATGTAGAAATAATAAGGAGCCATCGAGACACAGTGGGCCAGCATTTGCAGTAACGGACTGTAAATGGTTGTAAGTTCGATTCGCACTCGGGGGAGTAATGATATTTAAATTATATTAATTTTTTTCACACTGGTAAGTAAAAACACGGCGTTAGGTTCCATCAGCCAACAGGCAATAGCTTGAACTTGAAAGCAGGAAAAGAAGTGTCCTAACACTAGGTTCTACATAATAAAAAGTGCAGTTAACAAAAAGTTCACCCATACATATACGAATACCTTTACAAGGTTTTTTTTTCTAATAATTACCTATTAAGATTGAAAAGATTAATTGACGTAATCTGACGGTGTCAGTTTTTTTTTGCTACAGGAACTACATTGAACATTAGAACGAAATTATAATATTTTATTTTTTTCGCTTCTGAGCTCTGAGGCCCTTAGCTACAAAAATCCAAAAAACAAACTTATCCATCCCGTAATTATTAGTATAATAAGAAATTTGACTTTCCGGGCTTTTGTTTTAAAAATCACATTAAATACCACGATTAAAACTAAGATTCTTGTATTTGAAAGAGACGAAGAAAAACGGAATACAAGATTATGGTAGATAGAAAGATATTAGAACAAGTGAATGAGGTGATATATCTGGGAAGTATGTTTAGTAGAGATGGAAGATACAAAATGGATGTGGAAAGACGTATTGCTGCCGGTAACAGGGTTAACGGTGCTCTTGCTGCATTGATGCGACGGCAAAACGTCAGCGTACCTGCACGTCTTGCCGTTCACAATGCAGTACTGATACCGACATTGTTATACGGCAGTGAAACGTGGGTGTGTCAAAAGAAGAATGAAAGAAAGATGAATGCAGTAGAGATGAGATCTCTTCGTCGGATATGCGGAGTCAGTTTAGTGACCGTATATGCAGCGAGGAGATACGCAGAATGGCAGGTGTAAGCGTGAATGTCACAGTAAGAATGAAGAAGAACGTGCTCAGGTGGTTTGGGCACGTTGAAAGAAAGAATTGTAAGAAACATTTATGCAGCCAAGGTGAGGGATACGAGAGGTCGGGGGAGACCTCGGTTGACCTTCGAAAACACAGTATCGAAGTTACTGGAGGAAGGTCACGTAAAAAGTATGAGGACCCCCCGAAGGGCATGCATGAAGAAGATAATAACTGTGGACGAGGCGAAAGAAGTATGCAGGGACCGTAGCGTTTGGCGCTCCGTACTCTCTGACTACCCCGCCAGGGATGAAGCGTGAAGCTAAAAAAAAAACAAACACAAACGGATTCACAAACAGACAAAAATTCTACCGTGTGTATTATTGACTATATATATTAATATACATAATTAAATTATTTTTTAACAGAATTCACTTTTTATTATATGTATGTACCTATATTTGGATACGTTGTTTAGGTTGTAGGTTGAAGAGATTTTAATTTAAAAATAGGTTGGTTGGTGGATTATTTCTTAGGCTTATAATTAGTTTAAGCAAGAACGCAGGCAGGTGAAGGAACGAAATAGCTTTAGTTGCTAGTTCGTGCATACGGAGTCGCGAGCGGGCCGATATTTAATATCGGCCCGCTCGCGGCTCTTTAATTTTCGCGGTTCTTACACATTTTTAATGAAATTTTTAAACAGATTACTTACGTATATTTTGGTATTCGAAAATATATTTTAAATTTTAATTGGAACTTTGACGTTTTGAACAATTTACGTTTGTCCGTGGTCACAGGTAGAGTTTACAAACAGTTTACCTGTGACCATGGACTACTGTAAAGTGTTCAAAACGTCAGGTTTACAAAAATGTATTTTCGAATACCAAAATATACGGGATTAGTCTGTTTAATAAAAAATTGTTTCAATTAAAATTGAATACAGATCTTAGTTCTATGTAGCTAATTATAATGATATGCAAATGCGAAATAAATAACAATAAGGAAAAAAAGTTAAAAAGTCAAAGTAGGAAGTGCATTAAATTATATGTGTAAAAAAGTAAGCTACTTTTAAAAAATAGACTTCAGGGGACACCTGTAGCGAAACTGTATATATGAATTCCTCGGCTTTCTACGAAACTAAAAATCTACTGTATATAATAAAACGGCTTGGCTATTATTTTTTACTTTGTAGGGTCCGCTCGGTAATGGTTGTTGAATACAGTACTGGTGTAAATATATATGTAATAATAATAAGTATTATGAAATGGTAAACACATAAAAACTATCCCAAAAATCGCAAATTATTTGCTGATATTCTTTAAAGATTTCCAGTGATATCTCCGAAGATCTTTAAACAATTTTTTGTGGGACCATCTCCAAAGTATACCCTTTCAAATAAAAAAAATCTTGCGAATGGGTTAACAAATGAAAGATATATCACAGTAAATGCGCAAAAAGAGTCGTGATGTCGTCAAATTAACAAATATGATTTTACAATCAAAACTAGCACCAGCTAGATGGCAGCTAGCACATTCTAACTGGAAGAACGACTTTCTTCACGCTTAGATTCATTCGTAATACTGTCAACAGTAATTATTACTTTTATCCATGCACATATTTACGTAATTATTTCTACGTATAACTCGCGTCCGATATTATATAACGCAGCCGATATTATATAACGTGTACTTTATACATTACAAAATATTCGGCGTTTGTCTAACATGGTAGGGTGTGTCGGCGATAAGCCAGTTTTGGTGTTCAGAATCCATTTTGACATTGAAAATACACACTAATAATATTCCTTAGCTCATTTTGTTACCATAGCTAGCACAGAACTGAAAATGAAAAAAAAACTGACATTTGATTATAGTATAACAAATAGCCGCATTTATTGACGCCTACCGAACATTTCATTGATTCATTTATTGTACTGTTATACATTTTTATGAAAAATATATAGATCTTCTTTTTTTATATTGACATTAAGTTTAACAAATTTTGTCTCCAAATAATTTTCGTAAATATGGGTCGAAAGTAATACGTACTTCCAATTCATATTAAAATCTAAAGGTATAGACTATAATTTTGATAACATTTTTATTTAAAAATTTAATACAAAGCTCAGCTACCTTAAACATATTGATATTCGTTATTTCTTTCTATTTGTTATTTCTTTATAATGCTTTAACAAGAAATGTTAAAAAAGGTACTTTTATAATAAAAAAAGTAGAATAATGGAAAAGTATTGTTTTATTAACTCATTATTTAGGAATGTCTCCTTCAACAACTAATGTAAAAAATTAGATGTATACAATCCGTGTTTTATATATTATCTGGAACAAGTAATTAAATGATTAAGTGTTAAACAAATTAGGTGTATGTGACCCATTAAGTCATTCTCTCTTCAATAATATTAAATAGTAAAATTTATACTTACACAAGCCTCTATCTGCATTAAAATTCTTTCATTCTGTAAAAAATAAATATAATTGTTATAAATTGTATAAAATTGTTCTTAAAAGATATATATAATAGACAACATATAAGCAAATGTACCCAAAAATAATTAGCATTTTTAGTTATCAACAGTTCAAATATCTTAACACTCATTTATTAATGTTCATATTTAAATCTTTTTATATATATATAAATAAATCTTTAGTTGTATGTTTAAATAATATTATAAATAATTTGCTATTTAGTTCTTGTTATATAATAACTTTTTAATTTGCCAATTAACAAATAATAAATTTCCATAAATAATTTTATGATAAAGTGAATTTTTTGGTAAAATAAATATGCAATAAAATTTAGTATCTTGTATTTGTGCATGATTCATAAAATTATTACAAATCAATATACATAAGTAAATGTAAACATAAAAAATATGTATTTTAAGCAAAAACTATAGACAAAATTGACATTAATAATTTTAAATGATAGAAAAGGGCATTTCTATTTAAAAGTACTTTTTGTATGTGATTTTTGAACTATTGAGAAATTTCTGTGTAGAAATTTACAATAATATAGTGGTAGTTTATGTTTTAGCACAAAGGTTAGTATCTGGCTATGTAGTAAATTATAATTAACACAAAGCGTAACAAATATTAATGACTTTTACATGTAAATAGTGCAAACACAAAAGCAATGTGTCAATATGTAATTTTGTTACTTGCATCAGTCTCAGAGCATGATGTTGTTTGACCACCAAATTTATTGTTGGTCTTCTATAAGTTAAAAAAGTATATCAAAACACATTTCACATTTATTCTTTGTAAAAAAGCATAAACTAAAATTAGATGCAACTTTCATAGCAAGTTTATTAGTATAATTATTACTTTTTCAAATAATGGTAATGATTTTACTGGCTTTCAAAAAAATATTGATTATGATTGAATATTTTCTGTATACAAACTATTGATAATATTCACACAATAAGGTTCATGAATTACATATGAGATATATAATGTTTATTTTTTAAAATTATAGACATTCATATAAAATATAGTAATAGATTTTAACCAAACTGAACTTACCAACATATTTAACTTCATCAAAAGCTTTTCTAGCCTTTTTAAGTTCTTCATTCATTGTCAAAAGATCTTTAACTCTAGCATACTTTCTGGCATCCTTACGCACTAAGAAAATAATGTCCTCTACTTGAACTCTTCCTGGTCTCCCAACTTCCATAGCTCTATTAATATATAAAAAAGATTATAAGAAATAGTAATTTATATGATAAAGGTAAGAAGGTTAAGGTTACAAACCTTAAACTTACTTATGTGTAGTCTCCGTAATAAATTCTATAACAAGATCTTCTAAAAAATCAACACTTTCAGTGTATGGATTTTGGTCATCACCAAATCCATACATCATGCAACGTAGCTCTTTGCTGAACAAACGCTTTCTTCCAGAAGCTGTGGCACCTAATTGTTGATCACCGTCTTCATCGTCAAACTATTACAAAAACATTATGTTAGTTTATATATCAAAAAAATAGATCCAAAGAATTAATAATGATCGATATACTTGGTCAAATTGGTCAGCAATTTCTGATGTTTGAGTAGCCATTATTTAACATTCACTATATTACTGATATCTTTAACGTGTATTTGTGTTATTAACTTAACAATATTTCACTTTTGACATATATGGCAAATTAAAAATTTTACTATACCATATGGATCTTTTGACATATATATAAAGTACACAGACGAACATCTATGTTTTACATTATTACATAGTTAATTAATTAGAAACGTTTATAAAAAAAATTCTTTCAACAATATACAAAAAAGATGAGAACTACTTATTTTTGAAATTACAAGCTTCATATACTATTGTGCTTAGTTTACATCGAAATTTCAAATCGATTGCAAATTTAATATGGAATACAAAATTCTAAGATAAAAGTCATGTCCTATGATTAACGAAAAAAAGAGAAATGAATTTAACATAAATATTAAACATTAACATTAATATTTAAGATACAAAAGAAAACATTGAAAAGGGGGCTTGTTAGAATTATATTTACATTATGAATACAATGACAAGCAAAAAAAAATCGAAAACATATTAATCCCCAGTTAGAGTATTTATCTCAAGATCTAAAATATTCAGCTCTCTCAACTTTATTACAGAATTTGTTAATGCAATTAGGACACTTGTAACTATGAACTCTTTTCATAGAAGCTAATGTGCTCATTCAATTTTAAAGCTGGCTTTACAGTAAAAAAGAATTGTAATGGGTATTTTATAAAACTATTGCGTTCTTGTAAAAGGGTTACAAAGAAAAGGTATATATGCTTAGCCAATGTCTTGTTACCATCTGTACTGTGCTGCATCAGTGCGTGATACATAAGCTCATCTCTTTGTGATATTACAATTATGTATTGTGTTTTGAAATCTTTTTGCTTTGCTATTGACTATTCATATGATTCTTTTTAATAAATTTATTATCATTTAATTGGTTCATTTCAAATTTACTATCGATAAAAATGCTTTAAATAATTTAAAAAAAAAAAACAAAATAAAATTTCAGACATTGAATTGGTTGTGCAAAAATAAATATCGAACACCAATACATTGAATTTAAAGTATCTTTGATTTGCTAAAAAAATCGATATTGACATTCTTGTCTACATGAAACGAATAGCATTCAATGACGTGCTTATTGTTATTGTTTATTAAGCTATAACCTAATAATTGTATCCCTGGTTCTAAAATATAAATGTAAAATTGAAATTTAATATTTAAAGTTTTGTGAAAAATAAATATTGAAATATAATTTTTATGCAAAATAATATACATATTAATAATTACTATTAAATAATATACATATTATAATTATTTCAATTTATTTCTTAAATTTTCAAAATGAATCCTATGACGTAAGTATAATCATATATTATATAGTATTTATATATTACATTTTAAACAATTTATATAAACTTTAATTTTTATATAGAAACGTGAAAAATGTACTGAAGCTAAGCGAAAGAGAGCTTGCCGGCAACTCAAAAAGCTCATGGCACGATCAATATAAAGATAGTGCGTGGATATTCGTCGGAGGTCTACCTTATGACTTAACTGAAGGTGATGTTATATGTGTCTTCTCACAGTATGGCGAAATAGTTAATATAAACTTAGTAAGGGACAAAGCCACAGGAAAATCAAAAGGATTTGCATTTATTTGTTATGAAGATCAAAGATCTACTATACTCTCTGTGGATAATCTCAATGGAATAAAGGTAAAGTTAAGATATTTATTAGTTGAATATTAAATTATTTACTAAATATGAATTATTTTATTTAATAATAATTAATTAATTAATTATATAGATTTTAGGAAGAACGATTCGTGTTGATCACTGTGAACAATATAGGGCACCAAATGCAGATATGAGCAAAATAGATGAAATTACTGCTTCAATAAGAGCACAGGGTTGTGCACCATCTTTATCAGTCAACCAATTATCAGTCAAAACTGTAAGTTGTTATATATCGGAGTTGACACCTGTTATCTAGTTAAATATGGTTACATACATACAAGTGATTTATATATTTATTATGTAGGAAGAAGTAAAAATTGAAAAAGAACAAAAGGAGAAAAAAAAGAAGCACAAAGATAAGAAAAGCAAAAAGAAAAAGAAGAGAAGTAGGTCTAGTTCAAGCTCTACAAATTAAGTAAATAAATCATATTAAAGAATTATTAGTATTTTATAATTTTTATTCATTAAATGTAGATAAATAAATAAAAGAATAAAAAGTTGCGATTTTATATTTTAATAAATGAGATCAATTACATACATTTTTTAAATGTCAACATCTTAGTACTAATTTTAATATGTTTTGGTTTATAGTTTTACAACTAGCCTTTATCACTAGAATATCAAGTGAACAAAATTTCACTAACAAAATTATTTTACAATAAATATTAAATAGTGTAAAACCCATAGAAGAAATATTATTGTATAACAACTATACTTATATTTAAAATATAAAGTTTGATAAGTTCTTACTAAAACCAATTACAACTTACAAGTAAAGAATCTAATTTTATTTAGATTCACTGATGTGATCTGTTATAGGCAAAAAAAAATCAATGAGGATCTTCATTCAATAACCAGTTATACTTGCAACTTCGTTTACATGGAATTTCAAATCTCAAGATTTTTATTTTAAGATTCTAAAATAAAAGTAACCTAGCATTTACATGGAATGGTTTGCTAATCTGAGTAACAGATTAGCAAGCCATTCCACAGATTAGCTGGAAAAAACAGACACAAGGGATACACAAAAATTCAAAAATTTTTTTTGATATATGTACTGTAAAATATCTACTTACCTAAATACTAGATACATTAAGCAAAAGATGGTTAGTTTAATATTAAGTAAAATTAAAACATTTAATAATTTAACATGAACATTAATTCTTTAATATATAATAATTATTCATTCTTATTGAGTATATTTTTTAATTCAATTAATATATCTTCACTTGAATATGCTATAAGTCCATCTTTATTGCAATATTCTTTAGTATCTAGACCTTTTTCATCATTATAAGTCAGTTCTTCAAGGCCATGGTAGCTTATTACATTTCCGCCCTTAGCAAGCACAATGGCGTGAGGAGCACATGTATCCCACCGAAATGTAGTTCCTTGCGATACTATGTAAGCTGAAGCCTCTCCTATAAAAGTGACAAATTATTAATATCGGCAATAGCTTATAACATTATATACAAAATGATATTAATGATTACCTAATGCCACTTTCATCAATTTATGACCTGCACCAGGTATATATTCTACCAACCATCCAGAAAATTTAAATTTTTCTATTACTTCAGGCTTTTCGGATTCACTCATTAGGACTACTTTATCTTTGACTGTCATTTGCTCATCAGAAGATATGTGAACATTGTTATAACTGACACCCCATATAATACGTCCCTTCTCACTAAAAATAGTTATGTTGTTTTAAGTTTTTCTATTTTTTAATATTTTTATGACAAAATGAAAAAATAATTTAATTTCTAAAAGATCACAAGAAGATTGACATATTACCTATAATATTCTATTCAAGTTAAGTATTTACCAAATAAATATGGCACTTACTACTAACTTTTCATAAAATGGCTGATTAATAACTCCTATAACAGGTTTGCCCGTAGATCTTAGATAAGCTCCAATTAGTATCGTGACACATGGTAGTCCATGGCCTGATTTGGCCTCACCTTTCACACCAGATATAAATTCAGCTGTGCCATCTAAAAAAAAATACAATATATATTTAATTATTATAACAATTAGTATATCTGCAAATCTAAGCCTTACCAATTGGATCAATCCATATTCCTAATTCAGCAGGGTCTATATAAGGAAGATTAGATGGAACATCTACATCAAATTTAACATCTGAATGTGCTGCAGCAGCCATTCTTTGTGCTGTGGCAATGGGTAGTAGATTCTTCAGTAAATCACAAGTTCCTTTTTGATCATCTTGCAAAGCAATTTTTTTGCCACCAATTTCAGAAGTTTCTTCTCCTGTGACATAGTTAGAAAGTTCTGGGAAATGTATAATAATTTCAGATTTGGCTGCTTCCTGCGCTAATACATCAGCAATTGTTTTAAAATCTTTATCAAAACGAGAATTTGCTTCACTTTCACATTTTTCTGTGACTACTAACGTTTCTGCATTTGAATGTTCGCAACACGATCTGGCTACATTAGCTGCTTTTTCAGAAGCTTTTATTATTACTTCTAGGAGCATTGCCATTTTGCCTATGTAATATATGTGATTTATTATTTTGAGATAACTTAATTTCAAATAAAACGTTCCTGAAGATGTATACGTAGCAATGCGGAGAACTAAAATAACCTATGTTGAAAGTTCTAAATTAAGGATACATATGAACATTATTGATTTTTAATTATTTATAGAATTTCTTGCTGAGTAGAAAAGGCTTTGTGATTTGTGTCAGATAATTAACACAAAGTCAGGATTCAAGTGTGAATCAAATAAAGTTTGTAAATATTTTGTTATCACTATAATTGGACAATTTTGCAATTCGGTAAAACGTAAATATTCATTTTAACTTTCCTTCATTGTCATTTATGTTTTATTATTTATTTATATTGACCAGTGGTGATTAAGCTCTTTGATTATATAAGACATATTTCAAAATTGTATAAGTTTCACGAGCCGCAATTACACATTTAGAAAGATTTGCAAGTAGCTTCACGGTTTATTTCGCATAGCAGGGAAGTAAAATTTCGGGAGTCGCAAGTTGCTCTACCCTGACATAAACTGTGACGTTTGCGGTATGAATTTTACTATTTGTAACGTAGATAGTATGATAATCGGTATTCAGTGATGTTAATTAAAATACGCATGTAATAAGTTACATAGGTTTGCTATGTTTACTTAATAACATCGATACCATTATAAAAATGATATCAGAATATTTATATATTCGTCTAATACCGTCATCATTAAAGCGTAGATTTTTTCTATATAAATAATAAACTAATGGGAAACGTGTATCTTAATGCCGAACCCTCCGCAAAATCCTATAGAGTATAGAGTCTATCATTGTTCGAATCATACGTTTGATAGTAATTTAGAACATCGATGTCAATATCGATATCAACATCCATGTTTTTACATAACATTTTAAAAAATATCTATCATAGAGTAAAATAGTACTGTATCACATTATCTAATAAATAGTTTGTGATTTAGATTTTCAGAAGAACAATTGCAGAAAATATTTTAAAAATATAAGATTCAGAAATACATAAGTAGTGATCACCTATACGTTCATTCATTTGTTTATATACTTTTATAGCGTAGGTACTTAAGATACCTAATCTATGTGCCAAAAGTTAACTAATTTTATTCCTGCCTCCTTTTTTAGCTTCACATTTTATCCCGCAAAGTAGGGTAGTTAGTGACAACATAGCAATAAGACACTCCATTGACTGCTTGCCGTAATAGACATCGTGCGTGTTGGTGTGGCCAATTAAAAGCCGCTCAGTCTTACTAGAGCGAAGAAATTAAAATAATTTTTAATTATAATTATTCTCGAATGGGAATCTTATTCGTAACCAATTGCGTTTCCAGTCAAATGATGTCCTAGTGCACCATGATAGCCTCCTTCCGTCTTCAGCTACTTTTTATAGAAATTAGAATAAAACAACTGTGAATTTATATAATTTAGTCATTACATAATTATTTTAGAATGTGTGATCTGAGCAATAATTGAAACAGTTATTACCCTCATTCTTCTTTATGAAACGTCAATGATTTAATAGTTTAACTACTATTAGTGATGCAACATAATATCCCTAGCAGGTGTAAATAAAATAACATGTATTTACCATTTTCTAAAGCATAATAGATGTTACATAAGCAGTATTTGTCAAATTACTAGTTTATTATTAAATTACTATTTTTTTATTAAATTACTAAAAATATTCATTTTAATTTAATAACCTATTTACACTGGTTGATTTAAAGATATATAAATCAGGCTTTTTAAATTCATATTTTTAGAGTTAAGTAAATCAAAATAGACTAATAAATTATCTTTTATTAACTAGTACTATGTGCTAAAATTCCTTATGTTTTTATTTAATTTTCATTTCATCCTGACAACAAGGGCGCTTCTCAGGAGTGCCATTACTTGGTAATGCAGTATCATTGTATGGAATATTTTCTAATTTCAAAGTGTCTTCAGTAATCCTGGCCTCTGAAATAATTATTTTATATTATATCTCTAGTAATGTAGATCATATTATAACTTACTGTGAAATTTGGATGTGCAAAACTTTATTAAGGCTATGTGATAAGTAAATAAAATAATGTGTTAGGCACTAATTATAATTTACACATAGCATAACAATATACTAGTACTTTTTTGTGCAAATTACCCATTTAAAGATATACAAGAAAAAAGTTTTACGATTTCATACCAAATACACCAGGTTTTATTTCCTTGGCTTGGATAACTTGCATTCTCAGTTCTTTTTCAACATCTTCACCAAACTTAATCATCTGAAACAAAGCTGTCATCATATACAACAAATTGCTTCATAAGTATTATTTACATTACATATAAATAGCAGATCGCAACGCCTCGTACCGCTTTAATAGCATCTTCATCTTTTACATGTTTATTTTTACTGTATTCTTCGTTTATTTTTATTCTAGCTGCTGTTAGAGCTCCTTTATCACCTTGAAATACTTTTAATCTTGTACGATGCAATTTTTTGAAACTTTGTAGAACCTAAAATGTTTAACCATTATTATTATGTATAATAACATCTAATAATGTACACTGTGCTTGTACTAATATATTTTAATGTTCACCATTTTTCTTAAAGTAGACATTGTCTTATATTTCACCTTTGAACTCGATTGGTTTGACTGGAACTGAATAGAAGATATAGATATAATTTTCTGATATTATTTATTAGCTAAATATTCAATATAAATCAAAAAAATCTCACAATTGAAAATATTTACAATTGTCATTTGTAAGTATAAATTAGACACTGACAGTCAGGGTGACCTTACCGTACCGGTTTAATAGACCGTATTTTTTACATCCCCCAATTATACTTAGCTATATTCAGATAATAAGTGCGGATATAACTATTATAAAAGAAATGGGGACTATAAAAAATCTCATAGATTTATATGATTCTTATTGAAGATAAGACAACTTTAAAAAAATAGGTATAGCATTGAATAATTTTATTTCAATTGATTAAATATTAACATTAACTTTTAGGAATAGAAGAAAAAATATTGATTTTTTTTCATAATCTTAATATAATTAGTGTTTATTTGAAGTGTTGGAAAATAAAATAACAATAATTCAAAATATAGCATATGTTGTGAATTGTGATGAATCTATATCTTGTGAATTTTAATGTTTCGCTTTAGAAAAAACACCTACTAAAAAATATTTTATTTAGGTACTTCCCCAAAGTATTTACGTCTTATCATTTAATAAGTTCCAAGTGAAACTATATTCAGTGAGGACTGAGGAATATTAAATTAGATATTACTGTGTTGTCCTACCAAACTGAGGGATTAGTTATTGCATTTGGGTAATAATTCGTGCCAAGGTACTTTTACTAATTTAATGTAGTGTACTTTTAATTTAGTGTAAATTTATTATTGTTGTTATTTAAATGTGAACAGTGTGATATGCAACTGTATTCTATTACTGCGAGATTTGCTTTCAAATATGCTAGAGATACTTGAACCTTACAAATAACATTACGCTTTATGAAAAAACGAAATATTTATAAGTATCCACAAATCGACAATGACTTATTCAAAGTGTTCTACACTATTTAGAATAATAGAGGTGGCAACACTGATAAATTGCTTCTCCATCTTCGTCGCTGACGGCTCGCGTACGGCGTACTTAATAGTCATAGAGTGAAAATAAAACGTCATAACTTTTCGTACAGAAAATTGTTGCTTAGGGTATCGTATCTTGTAACTTGTATTGAGATAATAGTTTGTTATCATTTATTCTAATTAGGAACTGAGTTTGAGCAATAAGTTTTTTTATGTGGATGTGCGGTGTATATATATAATATTTTTCAAATTACTTGATTAACCTGGTTTAGAAATACTAACACAACATCCTACAATTTCTGTGCGATTAATATATCAAAGAATCTTGAGTGTGCATAAGTGAATCATACGAGTATACCATATAAGACGAACGGGCAATTTATACTTTCCGGGTAAGTAAAAAATTAAATTTATTTTATATCAATTATGAAAATGCAAATTTATACATATAATTTTAACGCACTTTTTTTAGTTGGACAATTAAAACACCTATTAGAAAACTAAGATGCTTATTGTGTTATCTCGTGGTATGTTTACTTAAAACAAAATAAAATGTTATAATACATAAGTGAAAGTGCTTGGCATTACAGTTTTCTTAAATCTATATTTTTTCTAGAAAATGACCTCTAAATAATTGAAATTTAACATTGAATTAAAGTTTAACATTTTTTTATATTTAATTATACAGATTTTATCACATTACTTGATTTACATTTTTTGTGTATATATTATACATACTAATCATTAAAAATTAAATTAATAGTGAATAAAACATCAAATTATATTATTTTCTTTTGTCTCAACAGATTATTGTGTTGACACTGCCATGCAAATTAGAATTAACATAGTAAATAAAATATATAGTAAATAATATAGTAAATAAAATATATATATAATTAGATTTAACATAGTAAATAAAATATAACATGTTTAGGGACAGAAGTAGGATTTATAATTTATAACATTTTTTTGTGTTACATATTTTTCAAATCATAACTGTACTAATTATTATCTTCTCATTGTAATCACTGCCTATTTACATTCTGGATAGTGGAACCCTATTCCTCTCCTAGTCTGACTAACTGGATAGTCATCATTCAATACACATTAAATATATAAATACAATATATAAATACAATACACATTCAATATGTAAATATGGTATGGTATATTTTATACTTTATAAAATATGTTTTGTTTGATCACAAACATCACCCAATTGTTTTACAATTATGACCATTAATTGCTAAAGCACAAACTAAATTAATATTTATAATTGCTTTAATCTCTGTTTTCTTTTTAACATATTTCTGAGAAGCATGAATTTATTAGTCATCTGTAGTACTGATGATGTGTTTGTGTTATTTAATATGATAAAAAGTAATTAGGTAGTAGTTAGTAAGAGTAATATTATCTATTTTATTTTTTTAGAACTTATGGGTAATAATAAAACATTTTAAAGACTGACATATGGTGTCCAGATTGCTGTCTAGTCAATTTCTTTATATTAATTCTATTTATTTTAAATAGAATAAAGATTTTCAGTATGCTTTATTAAAATTTGAAAACAAATGTTTAATATATTGAGTCTGCTACTTGAGTAACATACTTGAATGATTATATTGAATTGAGAACAGATTAAATTGGATAAATATATTTATTAACATAACTTATTTATCTAAATTGGTCATAATCAACCTGCTGCTGATTTAACAATATTATTTGATTTTGTATGTGTTTTTATGTCACTTTTTGATAAAACTTGTAACTTTACATATTTTTTACATACAGCAGGTAAGTTGAGAAAACCTACAGACAACTTGCTGCATTATTTGTGACTGTCCTTCTAATATAGAGACTGCAGTTTGAGTGGCAGAAATGTAAATCTATCAAGTAGGATTTATACCCATAAGTATGACAGTGATGAGATCAGGCAATGGAAAATGTAACTAAGTTTCTTAATTTTTACTTGCACTAAGTATTACAATTTTGAACTTAGAACATACAAAGATATATAATGAGCTTCCTGTAATTATATTTATTTTGTTAAGTTAACTCATATAATACACTTTATTATATAAAAAATATTATATAAAAAATAATGTGTAATAAAATGTAGCTAACACATTGTGATGGATAAAAACACAAATGAATAGAATGTGATTGATAAATATAAAAAGATGATAAGAGAGATCTGAGGTTATTGTGGAGTTTACTTTCATGTCTGCATGTTGTAATACAAAGTGCGGCGTCAAGTTCGCCACTAAACACGCAGTGAAGCGAGTAGTAATTCGAGCGAAAAGCAGTCAATGGAGTGTCTTGATATTAGATTGTCTCTGTCTACCCTGCTTTGCGTAATAAAGTGACTCTAAACAAAAAAAAGAGATGATTGCTTATTTAACAAATCATTGTCTGGGAAGTCTTGTATTACGTATCAATATTAAAATGAAGTCGGTATTAGTTTCATTCTTATTTGCGTCTCTCCGTAATATAGTTGACCCTGTAAACATTTCTTGCTTTCCTCGTAATTGAATGTTTATCATTGCGGCATCCGGGATGAGGCAGTTGACGTGTCAGCATTATTCAGCCATGTCTGTATGTACAAGTAAGATAAGTAATGAACGTATTTATATAGAAGTATTATATGCATATCAGGTTTAACAAAGATGATAGAGAAAGAGGAGATTTCATTTAGGGAATAATAAGAATAAGCCATTTCAAAGAATTATTATTTAAAAACATTACATTTATTATACATCAAATTAAAGTTTCAAGCTTTTTGCAGCTTATCAGGGTAATTAGGCAGAACCTAGTATATTGACACTCCGCTTTTAGCCAAAATTGACATATTGCGTGTAAAGTGGCGAATTTCTACGTCGCACATATAGTAAGATGTAGAACTTAGAAATTATAAAATGATAAATATTCTTTTCCGAGCGCAAATCAAACCCACAACCAATCGCGTTTACAGTCAGACGCTGTCCTACTTCGCCACCATGACCTCTGTACCAATTTGCTTAGTTGAACAATACAATGAAGTAGTAGTTAGAAGTTTTTAGCGATGCGCATGAAACTGTCGTCAACTTTATATAAAAGAATTAAAAACAAATACAACGTTTAAAATAAGGAGAAGACTATGACTATTAACGCTAAATAAATAACTGCCAGTCTCTGTCGCGCTCAGATGCTCATGAGTCATGCTGTCCATTACATTCATAAGTAACTTTTTGATGACAAATATGTAAAGTAACCATTTTAGTATCCATATTTCAATTTTCTGTCTAGTTTCGTAAATGAATAGTTGTATCATGTACAAAGGTAAGTGTAAAAAATTAAAATATTAATTTCAAGTAATTCTAGACGTGGAAAAACGTCCATACGAAATTTGTCTAAATAAGTTACAGTCTTTAGTGAGACTTTGTCTATTCTTAAAGTATACATAATACTTTAAGAATAGACAAAGAAATCCGATTAATTCATATAATAAAATTTAATATATATTTTTTTTAATTTTAAATACAGAAATATAATTTAATAGATTAGTTTAGTGTAGTGTAGAACATATAATGTCATAGTTTCGTATTGCGAATGCTAATTTTACAATTGCAAAAAAATTCGACGCTACATACCCACACGAAGTGACCTGATTAGCTCATAACGGTTATAAATGTTTTGGTCTTTAACATCGCATGGTGTTTTGTCAATATACATACGTGACAATTAATGGATTCTCGCATTTCTGTTCCATGTGTGACTAATATAAATGTAGGTATATGCTGTGGCTAAAATAGTTAGACACATGTCGGATCCTTAAACAAATTATTATGTTAAACAATTATGAGGTACAATATTTTAAGCGGTGTTAAAATTAACGATAATAAAATAAGCACGTTATTATCATGTTTTTTTCTGACGGATGGACGAACGATTTTACTTTGTATCATACAATTTTTCTGATAATTCAACACAAAGACTACAAAAAAGAATGCAATATTTCATACAATAGACATAGTTTTAATAATGGTCTACTTTGTGGTACTTGTTGCAAGTGATAGCAGATTATGACGAAGCGAGACCTACTTCTGCTGATTTCACTACGCTACATATTAGCTGCAGTCTACTTATAAAAAGTTAATTATATTATTAGTTATTATTACTTTATTTGAAATTTAAAAACAAATAGTCATAAAATATAAAAAAAACAAATGTACAAAAGACATGCTTATAAATAAAAGTCATCGATTTAATCCTTCAGGACGGGAAGAAGCCTTTATAATAAAGAGGTAGATGGTTAAAGTAATTTAAAAATTGCAATATAATTCATTATATTACGATACATTAAGAGTAAATAATAAAATATAGATTCATGATGATTCTAATAAGAATCCGTATGAATTAGTGTACAACATGGCGAAAGGTGGATTTTTTTATAAGAGAAAAAAGTTAATTTTGCAAAATGTCATAAACTCCGGATAAAAACCGGAATTTCGAACCATAATTTTTTTCTATAGTCATTTGCAGAGTATCACATGCACCTATTAAATTGAGTGAAAAATACATCAAATTAACCTTTTTTTATTTAATATGTTATGTTTCTAAAATACATTTTAGAATACTGTTGGAAAGACTATGCAACCACATCAACAAAATCTATTCTGAACTCGAACACCATTCATTGAAAAACGAAACTAGATACCCATTTCAAAGAGTAGCAGAATTGGCTGGAACTCGTAAACCCAAAATCTGTATCATCAAAGATATTGACGGACAACTGTTGCAAGATTAAGAGCGCTGGAAACTGCGTGGAGCTATATGACAGATGTCATATAGCTACAAAAGAATCTCATATTTTACCATCAGAAATCAAGCATACCACGAAAGCTCTTAAGTAAATTAAAGCACCAAGTAGGGATGATTTTCCTGTGGGTGGAAAGAGACAATAAAATATGCCGACGATGCTCTTCTTCTTGCAACATTCATAGAAAATATGTATAACCTATGCCAAATACTTAAGTCTGAAAGTACAAACAGGACTCGCAGTAAACAGAGTGAAAACAAAAATAATGGTAATGAACCGAACTAGCAAGCTATCAAATATCACCTGCAATATTTCTGGTATTGATATCGTCGACCGTTATGTGTACCTGTGTTCTCAAATTTTCAATGACGATCGATTCGTCTCCGATATAAAAAAGGTGAATTGGCATGGCATAAGATGCTATAACCCGTTTAAATATCACCTGAGAGAAAAGAAGAGTTCAGCTACTCATTGTTTAAGACTATTGCGTGTCTACTAACGTAACTCAACATCGCACTTTGCGTTCTTACTAGCGTGGAGGATCTTCACAATGCACCTATTCTGACGGAGCCCGGAATAAAAACCTCACATTCCACCACATGCCAACAGCGAATTATCTAATTTTGACCGCACAATGCGCAGCAACGGCGACAGATTGTTGTTTGAAACACTGCTCACACGCGCCCAACCTTAAGATGGACCGAATTCTTCATCTTAAAAATTCTACATAATCATTAGAGACGCGCTAGACAGAAATAGGTGGAGGTAGATCATACCCTTCCCTAATGCTAACCACGATCCTCAGTTATAAGGTACCAACTACTGATACGTAAAAAAATGGACCTTACTAAGTTTAGATTCTTTACGAACATTTCAATTAGAATTACAGAATGACAATACATTTTAAAATAAGTTACTATTAAAAAATTAAACGATAAATTAAGGTATACAAAGTCCGACAAATCTGTTACTTTAATGTATCGAATAAAAAATCTCATAGATTATTACGAAAAAAAAAATAGTTTATTACAATGGAAAGTTTTAGCATTTCTTATGCAGTTCTTTCTACGCTGCGTTTAAGGAATAAAACAAAATTCAAATTATTCATAGAAATGTTTTAAATTTATTTTGTAACGGTACAATGTCATTAAATTTAATTATACAACATTGATTAAATCACATATTTCGCAAAAACATAAAAAAGTAAGTGCTGTGATATAAATAAGCACTGCTGACTGCTGTCAGCTTTGTCTGATTGATCTGATCCTTGTTAAGAAATTAACTGCTCTGATAGTTTTTTTAGCAAACGTTGTAATTCGTATAAAAATGCATAATTATTTGTTAAAATCAAAATTTATAAACGTACGGTCACCTGTTGTATTGTATTTTTAGATTGCACCGTGCTTTATAGAGTAAAAATCACTTAAGTGCTAATAAAAAATTGTTAATTTACCTAATTTAAACAAATTTTTGAACGTCATTGATTATGTGAAAACAAGTTAGATTGTTTAGATTTTAAATACCTTTTGTATTAAAGCCACACGCTACAGTGACCTACATAGCTTAGTTTGAGTAGTAATGAAACTAACTGCATAATTCAGGACGTTGTTTGCTGTGTAAACTATGTTTACATTTTAAAAATCGGATACGTTGTGTAAGGTCAATATTAATATTTTAATGTATTATATTTTATTACAAAGAATTAATACCCTAACAAAATCCATTAACAATATATTATTAGTTTATGCATATACGTTAGTAATTGTTTGCGTATAAATAATCATTTTTCAATATAAATTGTTCTTTCAAGTAACAATGATGTTTTATTCTGAATCCACATTTTCAAGTTAGTTGGACTTTATTTGTCAGTTTAACGTGGGAATGAACTCTGGCGATGGGTTTCGCTACCTAACACACAATCTCTAACAACCAAACAACAAAACTTCTTATCATATCCTCTTCGCGGCTTACAATTGTATATTTTTGTCTACTTCACTCTTATTTGCCTATATAATCATTTATACTGTACTAAGGTAAAACTGTAATAGCAAATTGTGTTCTCTTATTATTGTCTGACGTTTTCATAAAATTTTTATTCAATATTTTAAGTAATTCTTTGTTTATTTAAAAAATCTTATAAACACTAAAACATTTGTACGTATCTTGTAGATTGTGCTACCTTCGTGAAGTATGTTTACTCTATATTAATTTTTTTTTCCTTTGTTCTAGCAAAAGCAATTCACAATTTGCTACAAAAGGCAACTAGATGAAACGCTGAATGCATATCGTCGTGCGTGAACGATAGCAAACAATACATAATATTATGTTATGGATTTGCGATTTAAAGCTATTTGAAAGGTAGCCGAAATGTGGAAGACTGTGATATTGTTGGCCCTGGCTGCTTCAGTCGGGGCCCTGTTAGAAGGTCCTAACGTTTGTACCAGACAGGAATCGTGAGTATTTCTTACTTATATAAAAACTTTTTTAGTGTTAATTAGTTTAACTTGAGAAATAATAGACTAAACTAGTAAGGCATAGCAAGTGATCGTAACATCAAGTCATGATGACTTCATTGGTGTCCAACGACCACTCGGATTCAGTCAACACTATAATATTTCCAAAATTTGTTTACTACGTCCCTATAAATGTACTGTTATTTGTAATATTTTTAAGCTGTTTAATTAAAAGCAACTTGTACAATCGCCTCTTTGTTAAAAAAGCCATACACTATGGCTTTAGTATTTATACCACAGTCCTTACTCTTTGTTTGCAAGCAAATATATAATTTCTGAGGTTATTTTTTATGTGGTGATTTCATTTCTGGAGTATTATCACAGTCGTCCTAAAATAAAAAAGCAGCAGGAATCAATTTTTGAGGCCATCGCGGTGACGTGGTACAAAGCTGAGTGTAAACGCGATTTGTTGTGGGTTCGAATCCAACTAAGTGGAGTGATTTTATATATTTTATATATATTTTTTAGATCTATACTGGACATAGATGACATACCACAAATTTACTGTTTTGCTTTTTTGATACGACTATTGCAAGTTAAGATAGTAAATATTATTATGAATTTTTATAACTATCATATACATACATATATGAATACGAGTATTTTGCTCTCATCAAATGATCGTAACTAAATGATAATGCCCACTCATATTTCTATATCGTGTTATTGTTCACTTGGAATAACTATCATGTAGCATCTTACATTGGTCTTATTACATTATAGTGTTTAGATTAAATAGAAGTATCAAGGCCATGTGACTATATTTTTTTATTAATGTAATTGTTAAACATTTATTTTTTGTCATATTTTAATTAAAGGTACTCAACAATAATAAAAGTGTCGCAACAGCAACCGTATCAAGTGAAAGAATACGCTTGGTGTTTCAATGTTCCCCCACGGTGTTCCAAATACAAGATCAAATTCAAGCAAGTATTGAAAACTCAGATGCTCGTAAAACATAGGCCCGTAGAGGAATGTTGCAAAGGTTATACGCCGGATTCTGAAGGGAAACAGTGTATGCCTGTGTGTGTCGAGCCGTGTGTGCACGGGAAATGTGTGGCGCCGAACACGTGTGCGTGCGCGCACGGATACGGGGGACCCGCCTGTGATATATGTAAGTACTTTCAGATTCATTTTGCCTCAATTCACACGTCAATTGTTATTCCCGTCAATCGTAATCATGTGTCGCTAAGATGAGGGCTGGGGTTTTTGTTCTTGTTAAAGATGTCAAGGATCCACAAATTATTTCTACTGGAGTACTCTAACTCTCTAGTAATTGTCTCTTTTGGAGTGCAGAACGGGGTATCTAATCACTACTTATGTCTCTAAAATTATTATTTGCATTATATTAAATGTCATCCGTCTTTTTAATTTGAATATTCGTGGTTTTATGCACTCATTGTTATTAATAATCATTATTAAATTACCTATACTTATTTGTTTGTTGAGATAATTCTCTTTTTTACTGCGTTTTACTCATTTGTACAGTCTAAATTATATGAGAATTTCAAACTTATTAAGTAACAAGAATACAGTATTGAGTAAATCCTGATTGTAGCCTGCCCTATCGGCAAATGGGGTCGGGACTGTGAAAACGAATGCCGTTGTTTAAATGGAGGGACCTGTGAGCCACTCACTGGCGAATGTTCCTGCACGGCGGGATGGAGAGGCGATGCCTGCGAACGCGCATGTGCGCCGCCTATGTTTGGCGATAATTGCGCTCAACTATGCCAATGCAAGAACAATGCTACTTGCGATCCAGCCACTGGAGCTTGTAAATGCTTACGGGGTTTTACTGGACCATTGTAAGTGTATTAAATATATATATATATATATATATATATATATATATATATATAAATTAGGTTTTAAATTGCATTTTACATATTAACTAAGCAGCTACAACAGGTGTACATATTTTAAACTAACAATTAAATTACATTTGCAATAATTCTAATACATTTACATTTAAAGTGTTTATAATTAAAAAGCTTTATCATTAAATTATTTTATAGATTATATACAAAACAATTATCTAGCGTGTCCTTTGATTTCTTTACGATCAGGGGTATGCTTTGCGCTTGTGAAGTCCACTAAACATAGCTTTGCCTCGGATGTGAAACGATTACGCTATTTACAAAAAAACAGTATACACTTGAAAAATTTATTTACTGACATCTATCGTTCCGAGATATATAATCAACCAAAAACATATACGATATCATTTTTAAATAATGTTATTATATATTTTATTATTTAATACTTATACAGTAATTGCAAAAGTAATCAATTTTAATGCAGATGTGAAGAAGTATGTCCCAGTGATGCACCGTGTCCAGCGGGATGCCGTTGTCAGAACAATGGCGAATGTAATCTATTTACCGGCGAATGTGAGTGCACTGCTGGCTGGACCGGAGAAGTTTGTGCTAATAAGTAAGTCATTTTAGAACTTATTTTAATAGATTCAAGCTTTATTTCGCATTGCAGCCATAATCTAGTGTCAAGATAGTTTACTGCTTTCCGCCCAAAAACGAGGCGTTGTATGTCGAGTGGTTGAATTCAATGCCACCTTCTGTCTTGAAAATTAAATTGAATTAATTTAAACATAAGATTTCCATGTAATGTTTTGAGTCAGACGCTGTCTTATTGTGCTACGATGGTTCATTGTGGCTCGTATAGTTATCTTAATATTAATAGGTTATTTTAAAACTCCATTCGATTAAAACTTTATGATTATGGAACTCGTATTTAATATTTTAATATTTTTGTTTAGATGTCCTACAGGGAAATGGGGCGATAAATGTGAAAAAACTTGCGAATGCGCTAACGGCGCTGGCTGTCATCATGTCACAGGCCAGTGTCAGTGTGAAGCTGGATTTACAGGCGAAAAGGTTAGTTTCCTATTTTTTCTAAAATCTTAATAGATTCGAAATAAGTGCTTTCGATAGCGTATTTTTATAAAGATTATTTGGATTTTTCGTGTTAAGTGGCGAAATCAACTCATCGCTAAAATTTAGAGAGATAAAAGAAAATAAAATAATGTTGGAATGTGCTCATATAAACAGTATTACTAAAATATACAGTGTCTGGAGGCGTGTCCGCTGGGCACGTACGGCGTGGAGTGCGCGGGGCGCTGCGCGTGCGAGCACGGCGGCGAGTGTTCGGCGCGGGACGGCGCGTGCACGTGCAAGGCGGGCTGGCGCGGCGCGACGTGCGGCCGCCGCGCCTGCCCCGACGGCAAGTGGGGGCCGCGCTGCGAACACGACTGCGAGTGTAATATTGGAACCACGGATATGTGCGTGTATACCAAATATTTTTTGAAAATGTATGACAATTTGGATGTAGCTTATGCAGAACTGGCGCCTATTGGAAAATGATAACAGTTTTTTGTTGAGTGATCGACTTGAAAACAATAAATATGCTTGCGTTTGTATAATTGTATATACATATAATTATTCGTATAGTCTGGCTTTTGAAAGGTTTTCTTTTACAAATTTTAGAGAGACAGACGTGTTAATATTTTATATGACGTTCAATTTCATTCTAAATAAATCTTATCTATATAACAAACATGTATAATACAATGAAATCATAACAGATTCAATTCAATAAATATTTTTCTTTTATGTTCATATTCTTATGATAATAGATTGATATATGTTTAAAGTTAAGCGGCTTCACACTATCATAGCTGGATAATTAAAGAGAGTCAAGAGTCTAAAAACATTCCTTTCCGCGTGAAATTGATATATAGCATGTTAATAGTCGAAATGAGTTATGCCGCGAGGTAAAGCTCTAAGCTGAAAAAATAAATAATTTAGTAAATGCCCAGGTGTGATCCATGGACGGGTGCGTGCGAATGCTCAGCAGGCTGGAGCGGCGAGTTCTGTTCGCGTCAGTGTCCTCTCCTCACGTACGGGAAGGGATGCCGTGCTACTTGCCGCTGCGAAAACAGCGGACATTGTTCGCCAGTCAACGGTAAATATCATTTATTTAATTTATTTCACCCTGTCACCTAAACTCGCACTTTACACACGCTTTTCCGTGGCATAAGTAGCCTATTATTGCACATCTAGCCGTGCGCAAATTGACATTTGACGATTTAAAAGAATAAAATAAATGACATTTAGACGACAATTGTGAAAATCTCTACGATGATCTATATTTTTGCTAAAAATCGATATGATCGATTAAACATGATAATAATACGATTGTATACAATTTTTATATTATCATGTAGATACTTTTACTATTTTTTTTTGTTATATTGTTATAGTTACATTAATATAAATATATTATATTGTTTACATCTCTTAATTTTAGCCTGCGTTTACTATTTCAGCGATAAGGTCTATTGTAAATTGATGTTTTAGTAGTAGTTTCTCTTTTTTATTTGTCATTTGTTAAATAATTAATATTTTCTTCAGTAAGTTTTTGATTTGTTATATAATAAAATTATTATTTTCATATCGTCGATGTTAATAAATAGATGTGTCTTTTTAATGTTATTCAAATTACAAAATCGGAATATCATCAGGAATTCTATTTAGATGTTATCTTTTTAAAATTGAGTACACATATGAATCTCATTTTAATGAAGTTTTAGAAGTGGCAAAATAAAAGATAGTGATATTAGTATAAATATTTATTATAAAATATAATGATTGAATTTAAAATATTATATTTTAAACTAATTTATTTTTGGATTTAATGTTATATTAATAGTTTATTAAAATTTGTAAGGAAATGTTAATCAAGAAAATAATATATTTTATTTAAAGAAATATGACCTAAAATATCGATATTTTTAGGAAAATAAATAAATATCGATATTTGAAAATATTGAATAACTTTCCATCGATGTAAATAACTAAGCACAGAAAGAGAGAGACAGCAATATCAATTGTTTATCTTATGTATTATTGTATCTACTTTATGATCATTGCTAAGAAAACATGGATATTTAATTATTATTAGGACGAATCAATTTTCCTTCTTTTAATATAGTATTTTTATAATTTTAATCCGTATTGGGGTTATGTCACTCGTGACACAATGTGACGTGACGTAAAACAAAGAACAATAAAAGTAAATTGTACATAGGAATTTCGAGGTAGCTTGATAAGATCACTTGGCTTAATAGTCAGAGTGCTTAGACCGATTCCAAAAGGAACGGGTTCTAATTGTGTTTCGTAAAAATGAGGGCTATGTCTCCTTGGTTCATTGTTAGTGCGTCTACCACAGGTTCATGCCTGTGTGCGCCCGGATACCAGGGCCTGCGCTGTGAGGAGCCCTGCCGCTTCCCATTGTATGGCGATAATTGTGCCGACACTTGCGACTGTCTTAACAATGCTACGTGCTCGCACGAAACCGGCCAGTGCCAGTGCCCGCCTGGGTGAGAATAACACACATATATGCATTTTTCACCGAAGCTCACATGCTTCAAGATAAACACATGCTTTAATATAAATTCACACACATATACACCAATATACACGAGTTATTACAAACGCAGTTATGCAGCCATAAGAGTTTACATCAAAGACGTAAACTCTTATGAGTCGACACGTAGTTTCATGTACCGATACCATTCATGTATCTTAAACAGATAGATATTTCTTGTCAAAAGCTAATAGATTACATTCAAAACGGTTGTTAATTTCGTATTATTAGATTAAACATAATCAAACCTAATCTATCTTGTATATTATTGTAGAAGTATGTTTTATAGTTTCACACGTTCCTGTCATATAGCAAGATATTCAGAAAGAAACTTTGTTTTAATATACTCCGTTCTCCATTTTTAAGTCAATATGTGTTAAATGGGTAAATTTTCGTCGAAAATTTCGTCGTTATGTCTTTTTAAAGTGAGACGATGAAAATAATGTAAATACAATTATTCCCCTAGTTAAGCTTGAACCCCCAACAATCTTATGTATTGTCAGACATTGTCCCACGATAGTATATATAGGTATATAGTTATTATTTTAGTAATCATTAAATTAATCAATAAAATTCTTTTCTTTGCTCTAGGTTTGATGGGTTAAAGTGCGATCGACCTTGTGATGGAAAGACATTTGGATTGAAATGTCGTCAGCAATGCAATTGTGAAAATGGTGCACCCTGCAACCCTGTTAACGGTTAGTAGTTAAATATTTTGAAAACTGCCTTTGCCTTTGTCAAAATTCTGATAAGTTTGTTACAAGTTCATATCTATTTTTAGGAAAGTATTACTGTTTTAAAATATTTGGCTAATGCAAAGCTCAATCATATTGAAAGACTTTTTGTCAAGAGTCGTGGGTTCGAGTCTCGCTACGTTCGATTGTTTTAGATGTTTCTAAATATTCATTTTTTCCCTATGTGGATTACAATAAAATAAAAAATAGACAAAAAATATTAAATATAATATAAATATATTTCCTTGTGAAATTACTATGCCAATAGTAGTTGCAAAATTCTCATTTTGTTTAATCTTTTTCTAGATCACTCATTATTTGTCCTTTGTAGTATTCAAAATACGTTTTTCTTTAAAATATGGAAGAGTTTTGTTCATATTATTTATGAATATGGTACAATAGGCTGCTAATAGTTTACAATAACATGAGTTTTATTACATATCATATTTAATGATATTTGAGTATGTCATACAAACATACAAGAAATGATAACATGGTTTTATTTCATATATTATTATATTTTTTAGTAATAAAGACATTATGTTGTAGTACATTCCAGTAGTTTAATTCGTTTGGTTTGGACAACAAAACTTTAATTTAAATTTCACGCTTTTTTCCCTTTAAAGCAGTTTCCTTCCGCTATAGAGAATTATGTGTTGAGTGGAGGAATTAAAATAATGAAATCCATTGATTTCTTCGATCAAGGTTTGAATCCACGATCAATCATTTATAGTTAGGTGCTTTTATGTGCCTATTAGTTTAGTTGTAACGTAATAGCGCTACGACGCTAATAAGAAATCAATTGATCTTGTGAAGTTACTCATTAGCTTCACGCTTTTATAGACAGAAAATAGCTAGTGTCAAGACACTCCCTACTTCACTTTCCACCGAATTCGAGACATTGCGTGTTGAGTGGTGGAACTCAACGCCGCACTTTGTCTTTTACCAGAGCAAGGAAGTGAAGATAATTTAAATATAATCACTCCCCCGAGTGGGGATCGAACCCAACCGATTGCGTTTACAGTCAGACGCTATTCCACTGCGCTACGAGCAGTCTCTAATATATGTACAAAATTGAATAAACAGGTGAATGTCTCTGCGGGCCCGGGTTTGAAGGCAAGCGCTGCGAGCGCCGCTGCCGCGCTGGCTACTACGGGCAGAATTGCTCGCTGCCGTGCGACTGCTCTGCGAACGCGGTCGGCTGCCACCACGTGACCGGCGCCTGCGTCTGTGAGACCACGTGGAGAGGTAACCTACATAAATATTTATTGCTGACTGTTTCGCGTCTTCATCCGTGTGATACGATTGATTTATATCGAAAACTATAGTAAATTCAGGAACAATTATTAAAATAATATGAAATAATGAAACACTTTACACCACGTAGCAGATTACACCCGGAGTTGAATACAAAGGAATTGTATTCAACCGTCTGTAAGAGGCGGATATTCCAGTAATTTGGTGGTAGGAAGTTTAGCCTAGCCCCTTTTCCCACCAATTCTCTGAGTGTAGTGGTTCTGGCAGTTCCCACAGTTCCGGTTCAAGTGACCACTGACCATCATGTGGCCCTTCTGTTCGGTTGCCTTCTTTTCTTATGAATAAAAAAATAACCAACGAATACATTAAATTTTAATATAATCTATTGTCTCGGGTGGAATAATCTGTCACTACTTTCTAGTCGCACACTATTCTGCTGTGCCATAATGACCTCAACATCCCTACATATATTTTATATACTGTTAGTGTTATTTACACACTTATGTTATTATACACATTATATTTACACTAATGATAATAAAGCTTTTTTTTCTTGTTTGTTTGTTTGAAAGAGCGTCTGGAAATACCATACTGATTCAGAAATTTATTAGTAGTGGTAAAGCCACATTCACGAGAAACGCTGTATAGTAATATTTAGAATTAATGTAAGTTACAAGTAGTCAGTAATAACTATAATACCAATATTAAGTACATATTTAGTTACAGAAGTATCCGAAATACAAATGAAATGAGCGTGATTTACGCGAGAAACTAGTTATCATATTGCTATTATAAGTATACAAAAACTCAAAACTATTATAGTTAGATAAAAAGGAATATACATACATATACAAAATGTTAAAAAATATAAAGATATAAAAAGAAAGATTGTTTATTAAAAGTAATAGACTTTTTTACTTTATACATTACTATTGAAGTTATTTACTATATGAAATGCCAACAGTTACAAAAAATACTTATTTTAGTTGTATTGGATTTACTCATTCTTTGAAATTTTAAAAGTATTTATTTTTATATAGACTGAATTAATGTCATACATGTTTACAATTTATTTATACTACGGGAAAATGCAAGTCGTATAATACGATAAACTTTGATTGTTTAAACAGGATGCATTTATTTGTGGTCTTATTATGGTGGTTTAATATAAAAAAATATATAATACGTAATTTTATTATTTAAATGCCAATACGTAATTTTATTATTTTAGTGGTATAGTCATAACAAGATACATTTATTTTCCTGTACCATTCATTATTCATAACTTTTTCCTTACAAAATTTATTTTCAGACATTAATGATATAATTACTTATATATCATTAATAAATTTCATTTCACTTTATTGACTCAATTAACTAAAAATAGCTACTTGCTTACACATTAGTAATTATATAGTATTAATAATATTTCACATAATATTATATTTTTATATTAAGGTCTCACGAGGAAAATGGGTGCGTATGTCGAATGCATGCTAAATCTTTTATTATTTCTTGTGACAGATGTTTTAAGGAATGCATCTTTGTATGATACTACATGTGACAATGAAAATGTGAATAGATACAAAATAATTGTTAATGATTTATCCAATGAACGTCAAAATACAATGTACGTTCTGAGACATGAAGGGGCCAATAAGGAAATAAATAGATTATATAAATCTCAAAGAAACAAATTAAACTCGCAAGATATAAATAAATCTTATTTAAATGCGCCCTACAGCTGTTTTCATTGGGAAACCAGTACTATGGATATTACATATTCTATAACATATTTACAAGAAGCAATCAGTACATGGCATGCTTATAAAGGACGAGTATTGCTCATCGTAGGCAATACAGAAAATATAATGCACGGAAAATTTGATTCATGGAGTTTATGAAAACAAAAATTTTTTTGAGCGCTGAGTAGTAATAAAATGAATATAACTATTCTTTGTTTTTATTTTATTTGCTTTAGTAATAGAACAATTTTATTCAATATGCAAGTAACTTACAATAAAAATAACAATAATTCTATTTTATGACTTTGCATTTATTCTGCTTTTTTAATTTAGTGTATTTAGAACTTACTGTATATGGTGGGCCCCGCATCTTGGACCTGTTCCTTTTTCTATGTAATTTATGCTGGAAAAAGGGAGAGGTCCCGGATGATTGGCAAGGCGCAGTCATCGTGCCTTTGTATAAAGGCAAAGTTTCACAGATAGACTGTGCAAGCTATAGGACTATCAGTTTGATTAGCTTGGGCAGTAAAATTTATGCTAAAATTCTAGCGAGAAGAATGCAAGAGAGATCCGAAAGGCTTTTATGGGAGGCCCAAGGAGGATTTAGACCTGGAAGAGGGTGCATGGATTTTCTCTCCGCATGATCACGGAAAAGTTTTTGGCTGTAAACCAGAAAATTTTCTGTGCTTAGAAAAAGCATTTAACAGGGTTGTAAGAAAGAAGTTATGGGAGATACTGCCCCGGTAAAATGTGAGCGGACCCTTGTTGCAGGCTGTAAAATCTCTTTGTTGAGATCACTCAGCCTGTGTACGAGTAGGAGCTGGCATGTCGCCTCAGTTTGATATTCAATCGGGTGTCAAACAGGGCTGCGCCATGTCAGCTTGGCTGTTCAATTTGTATTTGGATAGTTGTCTCCAAGGAGTGAAAGATAGTGGCATAGGAGTGAAAGTTGGTGATTTGACAGTAAACTGTCGGTTGTACGCAGATGATGCAGTGCTAATTGCATCATCAGAATGCGAGTTACAGGCATTGGTCACCACTCTGAAAGAAGGGTGTGAAAATAATGGTCTAAACCTGAATGCGAGTAAAACTAAGATTCTTGTATTTGAAAGAGACGAAGAAAGAACGGAATGCAAGATTATGGTAGATAAAAAGATATTAGAACAAGTGAATGAGGTGATATATCTGGGAAGTATGTTTAGTAGAGATGGAAGAGACGAAATAGATGTGGAAAGGCGTATTGCTGCCGGTAACAGGGTTAACGGTGTTCTTGCTGTATTGATGCGACGGCAAAATATCAGCGTACCTGCACGTGTTGCCGTTCACAATGCAGTACTGATACCGACGTTGTTATACAGCAGCGAAACGTGGGTGTGCCAAAAGAAGAATGAAAGACAGATGAATGCAGTAGAGATGAGATCTCTTCGTCGGATATGCGGAGTCAGCTTAGCTGACCGTATATGCAACGAGGAGATACGCAGAATGGCAGGTGTAAGCGTGAATGTCACAGTAAGAATGAAGAAGAACGTGCTCAGGTGGTTTGGGCACGTGGAAAGAATGAACGATGAAAGCATGGTGAGAAAGAATTATGAAGCCAAGGTGAGAGGTACGAGAGGTCGGGGGAGACCTCGGTTGACCTTCGAAAACACAGTATTGACGATACTGGAGGAAGGTCACGTAAAAAGTATGAGGACCCCCCGAAGGGCATGCATGAAGAGGATAATGACTGTGGACGAGGCGAAAGAGGTATGCAGGGTCCGTAGCGTTTGGCGCTCCGTACTCTCTGACTACCCCGCCCGGGATGAAGCGTGAAGCTAAAAAAAAACTTACTAAAATATTTTATTTCTTTATTTACTAGTATATTTTAGAACTAAATATAATGTGTTTTGTTCGATTTTGATAATTAATCGATCAATAAAAAAAAATTTAAATGTCTTATAATTCAATGTAATCTTCTTTATGAAATAATAAAGAGTTTTGTTGACACTCTTATTATATAATTGGAAACTACTTACAGTTTACACCTTCTACAAATAAATACATATAAATAATAATTCGTATATTTTTTTGTTTTTTTTAATATTCTTTTTTAAACATATATTTTGTATGAAACTATTTTAAACGCATTAAACTTGTATGTTTTTGTACTTGAACAAAATGTCTTTGAAAACGTGACCTTTTGAACATTTTACAATAGCATGTGGCCCAAGGTAGACAGAGATGGCATTCGCCTGTTATTCGATACAAAAAATATTGTATGAAACATGTAATTCGAATAGCAAAATATAAGCGATTAGTTCTTTTAAAATAGATTAATTTAAAAAAACATTTAGTAATAAAGGCTTAATCATAATAATATCTACGTCAGGAGTCCGCTGCGAGAGCCAGTGTTCGGAGGGTTACTTCGGGTCGCAGTGCTCGGAGCGGTGTCCGTGCGCGAACAACTCTTCGTGCGACGCGGGCAGCGGGCTGTGCGTGTGCGCGGCGGGATGGCGCGGCGCGCGCTGCGACCTGCCCTGCGAGCCTGGCACGTATGGCGTTGCTTGTAAACAGCTTTGCCCGCAGCATCCGCTAGGTAATGATAATTTATTTTATGATCTTTTTTAGAAGCGGATAAAAAAATAAACGCAGCGGGATTCGAACCCACGCAGTTTAACCATTGAGTCTACATCTTGCTGCGTCAAAATTATTATACGTTTGATACAACTTATTTTTGTTGTTAACTTTTCTGTAGAGATTTTTACAACAATATATCTAAGAAAATATTCTATAAGATTTCTAAAAATTATTTTCTTGTTTTAAAACATCATAAATGTATAATATTTAAAATATTCATATATTATGCGCTGTAAGCGTTATTTCGTGACACATTTAAGTTAAGTTACACTTCTTTAGATATATCGATCGCTTGATCGATCGGCTATCATCTAAAGCGATCAATAAGATTCAATTCAAATTGTAAATTTACGGTTTTAATGTTATTTTCGTGTTAATGTATTCATGATTCAATATTTAACATATTGTGTTACAAAAAAATACATTCACATATAGTACGTAGTACTGCATGCACTTTAAACGATTTACTAGTCAATATTTACCTTTACGAATGTCACTGAAGTTATTCTATCTATGAATTTATGAAACTTATATGATTGTGTGTGTTGTCCTGGAAAATTCAAAACACACTTTTCTATTGTTAGATATTAAATGAAATGCAATGTTGTATATGTAAAACAGTCGTGAACAACCTTTGTTTATAAACAATGACTAAGAAATAATAGCTTTTAACATTTACTAAGAGTAACAGAATTTTTAAGCGATTGCAGTGTCGTTTAGTAAAGCAAGCGTATTTTATGTCGACCGTATATGCTTTTAGAGAATTTTGACTTTCTGCGACGTCTATTGTGGCTAACCATTTAAAATGCACTTGCTTTGACAAACGTAATATTATTCAGGTAATGCAACTTGCGATCCTGTAACGGGCAAGTACACATGTCCGAGCGGCTACACCGGCGTGCGCTGCGAGTACCCATGTCCTCTCGGCACCTACGGAGAGGGATGCGAACAGAAATGTTATTGCAAAAATGGCGCCGACTGTCATCATGTTACTGGTAACTATGGAATATGTAGTTATTATAAAATAATGAAATTAAATAATATATAACTATACAATTTCTGTCTAATCATCGTCGTGCGTGTATTTTGATAGTGAAATAAGGATTTACAAATTTGATTAAGTAGTAGGAAGGGTTCTGAACTGAACTATATTTGAGTTCAAGTCCCAGGCACAAAGAAAGGATGACAGAATGAAATGAAGGGGTTATTTTCACCAAATTTTTTTCAGAATCGAGCCTCGTTATGAAACTCCTAAACGAAACTTATTCTAGGAGTATCTTACTTAATTTTTTTATCCCACATTTTTTAGCAGCAGACAGAAAGTACGTAGTATCAAGACACTTCGTACTTCGTTTTCCACCGAATTCGAGACATTGCGTGTTGAGTGGGGGAACTCAATGCCGCACTTTGTCTTACCAAAGTAAAAGGAGAGTTTGCCAGAAAAAGTTAAATAATTTAATTATAATAACTTTCCCGACTGGGGATCGAACCAACAACCGATCGCGTTTACAGTCGGACGCTGCGCCACGACCGGCCTCATCTCACTTAATGATATGAAGAATTTTCTATACAGCAATACAAATGTCCTAAGTGTGTTTGTTCGCTATCCCCAGGCGAGTGCCAGTGCCTGCCGGGCTGGCGCGGCGCGCAGTGTGGCGAGGCGTGCCCGGCGGGCTGGTGGGGTGCGGCGTGCTCGCAGCCGTGCCGCTGCGCCGCGGGCGCGCTGTGCCGCCCCAACGACGGCTACTGCCGCTGCCCGCCCGGCTTCGATGGCAGCTACTGCACGCAGTGTAAGCGCTTATGACACCTTATAGTCATATAATTTTACCCATGCACGAATATAGTTTCTTTTGTCCAGTTATCCAAATTTATAGGTGTAAAATTATAGTAGTCCCACAGTTTACAGAGTCCTCTTATAGAGGTCAAAATCTACCGAAATGTACAATGTACAAATGTGTCAATACCTGTTCTAAACTGATAATTTATCTCACTTATGCAGGAAATTAGGCTATTGCGTCCCAATACTAAAGGGACACTGCGAAGAAATTTCTAGGGTTGAACTATAATCTCATTTTATCAGCTTTGAAAAGTCCGATTAGGAGAGGTAATTCGATGACAAAGTACCGAGACCTCATTATCCAGGTGTAAGGTGAAAAAATGATTATTGTTGATGCTTGGAGGACTACGAATATAAATAGTATTATAAACGTATTTGCGCAAAAACTATAAAATAATTTCCCTTAGCTGCTTGAGGTTTTTATTTAATAGGATTTTTGTTCATTCTGAAAAAGGAATTTGTAATCGAATGAAAATCAAAACTTTCCAGTCTGCCCTGAGGGCTACTACGGAGACCACTGTATGGAAGCCTGCAATTGTCCGGCGCAAGGCAACTGGGTGTGTGACCCCATCCGCGGTTGCACGTGTCACCGCGGTTTTATCGGAGATAACTGCGACCTGCACGCTAGTGACGCCATCGTTGTCGATAGAGCTAATGGTATATGTTTACTGTGTATTTATTTAATATATACTTCTAAAAAAATCATTTCAAGTATTTAATAATAATAATAATAATAATAACACATTTATTGGACAAAATTACACTACTAACACACAAAAAGTATTAACAACAAAAAAAAAAACAATAAAGTAAAACTTATCCTAAAAGTACACAAACAAAATAAAAAAAAAAATTAAAAATAAAGAAAAGAAAGAACTTATAATATAGCAAAGTTAAGTAAGTAAATAGTGCGCAGCAGTGTAACCTATCCAAAAGGAGATCTACTCAGTGTACGTAGAAGACGTAATTGCTTCCACACTGATTTTCAGTAGTCTCCTGTTGGTATTGCGGTGCTGACAGCGGATACAAACAAAAAAGAAAAAGTAAATATAATAATAATAAAATAATAAAATAAATAAATATAACTAAAACTAATATATGAAATATATTTTGTAATAAAACTTTTAATGCGTAGGTTTTCATTTGCATTTAAGAGAGTAATATTTATTGAAATAATATAATTAACAAAAAAGTTATCATAAAGTAAAGATATATTATAGATATATTATATACCTATTTTGTGTACCACTAAAAGTGAACGAGAAACAAAAAAAAAAAAAATAATTAATTGATTCCTAGCAAGTAATAAATAAATCTAAAAATTAAAAGTATGAGGAATGATCACGTCTTGTTAAAATTAAATTTATTAAAATTAAGAATTTTTTTGTTTTTCCAATAAAAATAATTTAAGCTTATGTTTGAAATTTGTAATCGATTTCAAGTTACGAAAAGGAGGAGGCAAGTCATTCCAGCACTTGGTGGCGAAGAACCTAAAACTTCCTCGAAAACTTGCTGTTCTGTGTATTGGTATCTTTAGTTTAATCAATGACGCTCTTGTGATATGCTCACTATCGTTATTTCCTAACCACTGTAATTTATGATAAAGGTAAGGTGGAACCTGGTATTTTATAGTACCAAAGAGTAATGTAGCAAAATGTAATTGCATACGGTAATTCATTTTTAAGATGTTAGCATTATTTAAATATGGTGTGACATGTGTACGCGGCGGTATATTAAAGCAGTAGCGGGCGCAGGCGTTCTGAACCCGCTGGATGACTTTTTTGGTACGTTCGAGTAAACGAGGCCCTATAACTACATCAGCATGATTAAATTTGGACAGAACTAATGCCTCACAGAGTCTGATGCGAACTTTAGTGGAGATGGAGTCTCTTATATTATAAAGAACTTTTAATCTATAAAAACAATTTTTAGCAATGTTATTTACATGTTTCTCAAAACGAAGTTGCTCATCAAATAAAACACCTAGGTTGCGCGCTTCAGTCACTCTATTTATACGTTCACCTTTTATTTCAATATTTGGATCATAATTTCCTATAATTTGTATTTGATGATCTGTACCAAGTATCATATATTTTGTTTTGCTAGGATTAATTGTTAGCGAGTTCGTATTTGACCAACAAGCTATATGATCCAAATCTTGGTTTAGTTGTTGCAAAGCTGTCTGTATCTCACATGGCTTGAATGAAATATATAGCTGCAGGTCATCAGCGTACAAGTGGTAGTTGCAGTGATTTATTTGTTTTACAATATCTGCCGTGTAAATAGTAAACAGAATTGGTCCCAAAATTGAGCCTTGCGGGACTCCTCTAGTTACCTGACTTATATCCGATTTAGCTACGCCGCCATCTTCTAACTTTATCTCTACGTATTGGCTTCGGCAACTCATGTAACTATTAAACCATGTTATAGCTTTGTCGTCAAAACCATAATATGATAGCTTTGAGATCAATAAAGGAATGTTTATGGTGTCAAATGCACGTGAGTTATTTGAGTCACTCATTAATCAGCGAGTAATTTTTAGGGGAAATAAAAAAAATCTATTGATCTCGATGTGTAGTCGTGGTGATATAAATTTCAATTCGAAAGTTTGTGAGGGGTGACGGTTGTTTGTTACTCTTTCGATCTGCTGAGCCTTTACAGTAATACAAGTTTTATATTATAACATTGTTATTATATGTATGTTGGCTATAACATAACGACAAGTTAAGTAAACTTATCATCAGAGTCAGTTTAGTTTAGTTATCAGAGAATAAAAAAAATATAATTAATATTTTTATTTTGAAATAATATTAAGAAAAAAAATGTGAAATAAAGGAGAGTATACAATAATCCTGCTATTATAAATTCCTAGGTGGTGGTAACGCTGGTCTAACGGCGGCGATGGTGGTGCTAGTGATGGTGTGCGCGGCAGTGGCGGCGCTTCTGCTGCTGTACTACCGCAAGCGCGTGCGCAGCCTCAAGCGAGAGATCGCGCATGTGCACTACACTGCCGATCCCGCTTCGCAACCCGGTACGGTATATTAGGGATAAGTAACCGAATCCGGTTTAACCGTTTTAGATCACTTAGGCTATGGGTGAAGTCTAAATACGAGCTGTCAGTAATAGTTCTTTAAGAAATTTGGGCTGAACGTAATATCAAACTATCAATATTCCGTTCCTGTTTCAAGCAGTGAATAAATAAATGATAAAAAATATAGCAAAATATATGAAACCACAGACGCAAAAAAATATTTAAATATATGAAAAAAAAACAAATTATTGACCGATATTACTTATAGTAATCATAACAGATATTATTTGAAACTAATAGATAATGATTCACGCTTTTATCCCGCATAGCAGGGCAGACAGAAAGTACCGAGTGTCTTGACACTAGGTACTTTCTGACTGTTTCGAGACATTACGTGTTGAGGGGTGGAAGTCAACGCCACACTTTGTCTTTACTCGAGCGAGTGAAAATAATTTAAATACAATCACTCCCCCGAGTGGCAATCGAACCCACAACCGCGTTTACAGTTAGATGCTGTCCCACTGCGCTACGAACGGCCTATAATGCGAAATAATTTTATATCTGTAGGTGAAATTGATAGATTCTATTCTTCCTATAGTCTAATTATGTACTAGTTGTATCCCCAATATCGTTTGTGTTAATCTTGGTATTTTAACATACAAAATCTTCATGTTTTCTGTTCCTGTAAAAAAATCTGTAATTAGGTGCCCCCTACTAACGCTCCAAAAATCGATAGGCAAATTTTAGCATTTTACCTCCAGTAGTTTTGGCTGTGAGTTGTCCATTCGTCAGCTAGTGACGCAAATTTTACATTGTACATAAAAATGGCTAGCTGATAAATAGACACTTATTGACGAATATATACAGTATTTAATAGTTAAAATCGTGTTACCTATTAATAGAAAATTTAACTTTATTTTAGGGGGGTTTCAAATTTGCTGTATATTACCTTCATTCATTCCCATATATTTTGAATTACAGTTATACTTATATGTAAGTGAAAAAATAATTTGTTTGTAAGTGAAAAAATAATTTGTCTCATACACAGATCAACAACACTTCGACAATCCGGTGTACTCGTTCCAAGGGTCGACACGGGGTGATGACTCCACAACGTTACTAAACAACGCTACACAAATATTCAATAACTTAGGCTCGGGGGGCAAACTCAGTAACACTGCTATGGAAAAATTGAGGATGACTGCGTCCAGTTCTAATGGAAGTAAGTGAGAAAAATATGATCAATAAATATTTAGTTATTAAAAAAGCTTTTAGAAAACATACAAAAATATGATTGCAGCGGTATTCGAACTTATAATTCTTGAAAACCGTCTAAGTGTTTTAACCAGTAGTATATCTCAGTCAGGATAAATTTGCAGAAATATTTTTATAGGTGACTAGTTGTACTCCTCAACATCATATGTGTTGATTATCGAGTAAAATTCCGATTTATCCACTTTGGAAATTTTGAGAAATCATTTTCTAGTATTCTCTTACACTATCCAAGGGACAGATATACTATTTAATTTTATTTTTCTGCATCCAGTACTTTCGGTTCGGTTGGGCTTTGTCTGTCAGACAGTCAGTCTAAACTCTTATATACAGATACTTATAATTGAGCCTTTATATTTTTGAAATCTGGGAAATCTCATAAAACGCTTTACTAATATAACACTATTGTAAATGAATAAATTTATTTGCTTTTTAGGTGCCTACGATCCTCTATCATCTCTTAAAAATAAAGATGCAGATATGACCAATCCTAACTTGTATCATTGTATTGACGAAGACAATAAGTTAGATCACGTCTATGATGAAATTAAGCACAAGGAAGGATATGGTAAGTTATAATTATCAAATTACTCTTTTTTTATTTTCAGGGCAATAAATGTTAAGTTTTCAAGAAGTTTCCTCAATAGGAAAAGACAAAGTAACTTAATCATTATATTTATTGTTATTTTTATTTATGTTACTGTAATTACCCAAGCTGCTGTAAAGAAAAAGTAAGATGTAAGACTTACCAATCTTAATGGTAAAAGAATGAGATATTCTTTGATAATTCTTTGAACTTTATTTATTTTGAATAACCTTGGTAAAGATTAGGTTAAACTTCTCAGAGATATGGGAAATATTGATTAGGATAGAATTGAAACAATTCACTTTTACCATTAAAGTTAGTAAATCTATAGTTTTACTTGAAAAAATGTTAAAATGAAGGAGATTAGCAGAAAAGGAGTTTTGCAGTAACATATACTCATGGTTTTATTATAAAATATTTAATAAATCATGTACAGAAATGGAATACGATCACCTGAACTACACACCCCCATCAAATACTTGGAAGCCACACTACCAAAGGATGAATAATGGTGTACCGACGGGGTCTCAGGATAGCGACTCTGGGACACCCACGCCTCCCATACCACCACTGCCGAAGCTGCACGCCACGCCACCCGCGCCCGCCCTTCTCACACCTCCCACACCCGTGGCCCCCCCTGCGTCCCACACGCCCCCGGCACCTCCCAGGAGGGATCACATCCCCGACGACAGCACCACAACAAGTCCTTAATATAACTTAGTTTAGGCAAATTAAGGAACTGGTCACATACAAATTATATCATCATTATTTTTGTGAAGATATTAAAATTAAAATTAATTTATATTTTGATATGAATTTTAAAAGAACCTTTTTGGGTAATTAGTCGAAACATTGTTTTTTTGTATGATGAAGGATTAACCGAATCTTTTGTCATCTATATGATTGGTTCAGTTATATGTGTAGTGTTAGATTGTAAGTTTAAAATCTCATTTTTTGTTATATTTTTCTTTATAAGTGTATCTTTAAAATTACTTATGAATTTTATTTATAAAGTATGTGATTTATGGACAGCAATAATGTTATTTACAACATTAAAGTTAAACACTAAGATAATTAAATATTTTTAATTGTAAAAAGCAATTCTATATAATTTATACATGTCCATATGTATTTTATGTAATTTTGAGGCAATTATGTGTATTTTTTTATAAAATGTGTTTAAAAAAATTATTTACATGTATACAATTTCTATTACATTGAAATTATTATTATTAAATATAAAATGTGCATTTATAAATGGAATTTTATATTTGTCTAAAGTGATAAATTCTAAACAACTGCAATGCTCCACAAGAAATTTGCAATATATTGAGTGTTTCATTTATTAAAATATTATTTATAAACTTTAATCTAGATTAAATATGACTAAAACACAAGGTAAATATCTTGTGAGGTCACTTTTAAATACTAAGCTTTAAATTATATCTTTATATTTTGTTGAATCATTAAAACTGTTTATATATTGACATATACATTTAAATTTTGAAACTATGTGCATTTTTATCAAAAATAATTGACACAATTACTATTTTTTAATAATCTTTCCTATTTTTTATTTATTGTTAAAGTATATTTTAAATTACATGATTAATATGTGTTCGAGCAATTTGTGATCAGCAATTTGTATCATCACTTTATAACAACATGATAGTAGGATACATGAAGGATCTTAGTCATAAATGTATAAAATTTAAATATTTGACATGTTATAATGAAAGATCTCAAAAGATATGCTTACAAAAATTAGGTTCAGCTTTAAAATCATCTTTGCTGGTGAACATTATATTTTAATAAGCTTATTTTTTAGGTTTAATGTAAACATTGTGGATGCACCTGTTACATTCCACTTCAAGTAAATATTAATTTTTCGAAAATATTTTTCTATGATTTGACAGTTTTAATGTATTGTACAATGTATAAATTTTATATGATTTTTATTTAATAAGTATTATGAAATATATAGACTTTTATAGTATAAAATCTTATGATACAATTATAAGTATAACAATTCTACAAATATGACTTTGTGTATCGGAAATATTAAAATTTCTACGAAAATTTAACTAACTAAATACAGTATAGTTTTAGTTCCATGGAACACTTACAATAATAAGAAAAATGGAATTGGTGATAATTAAATGATTTTTTATATTTTCGTCCTATAAACCTTATTGTGTAACAATTTTAAGTAAATATTCACTCAGAACTGTTTATTAATATTTAGCTGTTATTAAATTGGAGTAAAATGATGTATTGACATTAATTTTATGTTGTCGTCATCTGATGAATGTGATTACAAAATTGAAATTATTATATTGAAATACATTTTTCTCGTCACTCTTCAATCACCAAAGTTAGCATTTAATTTTTTAAAAATGTCAATTTTAATATTTTAATAAATTTTAAAAAAGAATAAAATCCTCAAAGATTTAATTAACTTCTATACAATTTATAGAACATAACTTTTATTATTGATAATATACTTCATTGGTTTGACATTTAAAGTAAAAAACAATCAAAATAGAGAAGTAATTGTCAGTTTTAATTTAATTTAGCATTACGTTACTGCCATTCTCGTAGTATAGAGCCAATAGAGCATATAATAATTTTGTAATATCTAAAAATGTATTTCTTTCATTATTACAGATAGATAGTTAGATTTGTCTTTTTATTTTTTATGTATTTTATAAATCGCAAAATTTTAATATTTTTATCAAATGCCATATCAAAAAACAGTAAGTAGTAAGTATCGAAGTTTAATATTCTATATTAAGATATGAAACCCATATTTATGGTTACGTTATTAAAAAAATATTGTACATAGGTAATCAAAAGGGAGTTGCTCAACACGTGCCAATATGTAACATTGAGAAATTGACCTGTGATTATATCATACCAGCAGCTCAGTACGGACACAATATTTATACTATATGGAGTAGATTTTTATTATTATATATAGGTTATTGTTATATCGGGTCAAAGTCGTCAAAAATGTATAGTAAAATGTATTTTATTATTTTGTTTACTGTATAATTTTGGCATTGATAATATATATACATGCAACAACATGGTTGTTATAAAAGACTTGGCAAATTCAATTTATTAGATTTTTGGCAAATATTATAGTTTTTTTGTGTCCTTTTATATTTTATATAAATGTAGTTTTATATAATTTAATTAAGTTTTTATAAAGAAACTATGCAGTATGTCCATTAAATGTTTTATGAAAAAAAATGTACTCTTAATTATCGTCTGAGCTGAGTGAGAAACATTTACATATAAATATTACATTATACTTGGTAAAAAACAGTCATTTGTATTAACAACAGTTTATATATATTACGATTAAACAAATTTGAGCTTGGATTATTCAGAGAAATGACAATATGTATGTTAATGTAAGCAAAAGATTGACATGCATATTTTATAATTAAATTGTTATCGCTACAATAAAAATGTAATGATATTTCGATTCATAAAGAAAGCAAACTTTAAAGGAATTTTTAATATTATTATTACTTCGTATTTTTTAAATATTCTTCATAACTTACTATTTTAATTATTGTGCATATCATTGTATAATTTAATTGTAACATAGCTCATTCAAATTGTATAGTGTATATGTTGTTAAAGTAATCAGTTATAACTTTAGCAGCTTATTTTAGCCTAACGTTTGTGATATAAGAGTTAGGGTTTATTAAATTAATCTTCATTATTAATTATCATTGTTTTATTTAAAAAATCGAACTCGCGATTTCTAGAATGCTTAAATATACAATATTATATATTAAATAATTGTACTGTTGTTAAACGGAGTCAATATTAGTACAGGTGATGATGTTCAACACAGTCTGTGCAAATCAAACACGTCAGCATATAATGTAGTAAAATATACCAGTAAATAAAGGGAACTAATGTCTTCTAATTATCCATCAATTAATGTTGTGTCTGTGTTTTGTCTAAGTAGGTTATTATGAAAACACCTATTTTAATCTTTGGTCTAATGTCACACGTAAGTCTTTAATTTTTTCATAAAACAATATTACGCATTTTCTAACATATCAGGAATGTCAGGGAGATCCTAGTGTCGAGACACTTTGTATCTCATTTTCCGCCGACATAGAGACATTGTGTACTCAACAGCGGACTTAACGCCGCTGTAACTCACCACATCTGGGAAATGAATAATGATACTTAAAATTGAATGAAACCACTGCGCCGAATCGGAATATATACTTTTTATGATAAAATGAACGTAGGCTCTTATTAAACATTATTTCAGGCACTTGCTGCATCTTTCTATGATGAGTTTCGCGGTGCAATCACAAGTGTTGAACGTGGATTTGGGAAGCTAATAACAGACGTCGTGACAGATGTTAAAGATACTATTCATTGCACTCTGTCCGCCGTGGAACAAGTTTTGGTTCTAAAAGGTGTTCTGGATAAAACTTCGACTTACGATTATCGATGTAGAAATATTGCCAGGCAGAAAAATTCTCCTTTCTACAGAAGGCCAATTGATAGAGTTAAAAACTTTAACTTCCCATCTCATCGTGAGTTTTCTCCTAGGCACATATCCATGGAATTAAAAAGTTCTATAGTAAATACAAATAGAACAATAAACGACATCCTAAACCGTCCTATTGATATAGATGTGACAGACTCGTCTAAAGTACTACAGGAAGAAACACGTCATTTAGTCGAAATAAGTGAATTGTTAAAAAGCGAGTTACAAAAATTATCCAGCAATGCGAGAACAAAAACAAGAAGTCGTTATTTTGATCATAGATTAGATTCTGTCGAGTCTCTTTGGAGTGAAATAAAAACTCTTCATGATATACAAAAGACTAGTAACAATGATGTTGAAGTTAAAGAAATACGTCATGTTTTAGATAAAATCGTTAATAAATTAGATCTGACTCCAAATCATCATAGTAATGCGGGTATCTATAATATAGAGGATATAAAGATGAAACTACATCGTCTTTCCAACAAAAATGTAAATCAGATATATAGCACTGATCCAATAATACAACATATAAGATTACGCGATTCACAATATAAAAGTCAAAACTCAAAAGATATGCCAAAATCTTTTAAAGAAGCTGCTGAACAAATTGTATCCCACAATAAGGTAGAACGTAAAATATCGGACAACTTCTTACACACAGAGAAATCTGTATTCGATCTGGATTCGGATGATTTTGCAAATTTCTCTCCGTTTACCAACGCAAACTCCAACCAAAAGGATGTGGTCGATGATGCTAAGGAATTAATAAAGAGTAGTAAACATACAGATCAAGTTTTGAATAAGTTTTTCGAAAATCATAAAGCAGGTGTTGATGTGTTTAGTAATTCGAATTTATTCAGTTTTAGTTAAGATATATATATATATATATATATATATATATATATATATATATATATATATATATATATATATATACATATATAATATAAAATATAAAAACCAAGTGTCAAAGATTCTACTCCCGCCTTTCCGTCCATTAAGAGCCAGGGCCACCTAAATAAAATAAAAATGTAAAATTAACAGTTTTATTAACAATATAAATAGATAAATTACAAATTTACTCTCTACAATTGAGCTGCGCTACTCTACTGCGAGCAGTCCAATGTGCTTACTTATTACAATATACTATAGATTACATTTTTATTCCCTTTTCGGGGTCTATTCTATGCACCAACACAGTAATTAGACTCGAAGCTAGACAATGATTCCTTATTTACTTTGTAGGTATTAAGTATATTTATTAATAAAATTAATAATATTATTAATCGTACATATCATTGAATAATTATTTAAGACTTTAATCTGGGTTCGAGTCTAAAATCAAACAAACAATATTTTTATAATACCCTAATTTTCAGCTTATCTATATTATGTTTCCGCACTGAATTAGAGTGTTCTAACAATAATTACAATTAACACAAAAGCTTTTTTAGATATAACGTATTTTATTCGCACTTATTAATTTTATACATAATTGATTTATTGAATTTTAATTATATTGATGTTTAAATTTCAATTCCTTTCCAAAATGTAGACTTTGGTCAGTTTTAAATGTATCTAATTCCTTTATTAATACAGTAACAAAAGATTATTTTAATATTTATTATTGTAATAGACACAAACGACTAGGAGAAGTACCGTGAAGACTTCTTCGAATCATGTAGCTTGTCTTTTTTACTTCTCAGGCAGTAAAACGTCATAGCAGAACCAATATCTAGATAGAAAGATTTTCTAGATATTCGTTCACAAAATTGAGCAATGATTACTTAAATTAAATAATTACTTATTTATTTTAAGGATATTCCTAACTTAAATAGAATAATTTCAATTTAGTGATATCTAGTAGAGTGTGATCCATTTACAATAGCTGGGTCCAATTTTTAACACAATATTGTATTTCGTATTCAATGCCATTGTACATAATAACTATGTTACATATACGAATTTATAACAGTTATGCGGGGCAAATTGTCAGAATAAGTATTTAATGTAAATATGTTTTGAAATTTCCATATTGAAATTAATTAATATCAAATATGATATTGTAATTTTAATATTACTTTTGAATATATATATTTTTTAAAACAATTGTGTTCGATATAGGATATTTGATAATATAATTATGTCATCTTAAGAATAAAATAAAAAAAAAACAACAACAAATGACTGATCCTCATAAAACATGTTTTTTTTTCAGTTTCTTATAAGTAATAAAATCGACACATTAATTAAATGTACATGTTCTATTCTACGACAAGGTAAGAGTAAATCCGTAGAAGAATTGAAGAAGACACTTATTTTAATAATAGAAGATAAAGGGTTACGAGATTATAGTAGTGATTAACCTATTCTTAATTAATATTGATAGCATTATTTAGAAAAAATATATAAAAATGTTGTAAAAATAATAATAAAGAGATAGTTTGAAAAGAAAATTGATCTTATAAATTTTCGTCTAACTACATGGGATGAACCTACTTGCTATTAATATTCTAGTTACATGATACTTGAACACAGACAACATTAATTTGGTGGTTTTCGCTCCGTCTTAATTTATAGTAACGCGCGTTATTTTCATTAAGAGTGCGTACAAAACAATCATACACTTATCATATGCAAAAGATTGGAACCAATATCTATCAAATATCAATTACTGTAAGGAATCATATATAAAACCTCGTTAGTATAACTAATATTAAATAATGTATAAGATACTCTATACGTACGGATTAATGTAATTTTATAACTATCTTAAATATGAAAACATGGAACTACAGAAGTTATTAGGAGATAGAAGAGAAACTACACATATCCTAAGTTAGAAAACGTCGTGGAATAGAACACGTGCCGGGCAGGACGGGTGTGCGTTATGGTCTGACGATCAATCGCGACCGTTCAATATTTGAATATAATTTGTTTGCAACTTAGGTACCTTAACCCTTGTTAAAATAATTACTAATAAGATTTTTACAAAATTAAATCATAATATTTTTTGCAATTATAGAATAACAAGAAAACGAAAATAATTTTTTTAAATCAATTACAATAATTGAAGGACATCTACGTTTGTGCGTTTTATATAATCAACAAAAATCTACAAACAAATCACAATACGAAAGTGTCAGATGGTAGGGTTGTAAAGAACATTCCGCATAAATATATTTATGCAAACGATGCGCAAATTATTCAACAACTAACATAACGTTATGTAGTGATGGGTGTTATATGGGCTTTTATTACTATGACTCCGTAATGTGAATATAAATGGTTGATATGAAGTTATTACTTATGTTTTATTAATATTCATTACAACCCCAAAACTAATAATTTCATTAAGATGGCGGTGGACATCGAACCAATGATGAAGTCGCAATCTGGTTAAAGTGTTTGTCTATAGGAACACGGTCGTCGTACAGCGTGGGTGCTTGCAAGATGATTCCCGCCGTCCCCACTAAAACGGCCAGGGTGAATATCCATAGGAACAATCGGTCGAGCACCATCGCGACGTACTTCCAATCTTCTTTTACCTTAATATTTAATAAAAAATCTTAGTAAAGGTATAGAAAAAATTCTATGTATAATTTAAAAATTTTGTAATTTAAAAATTAATATTTTAGAATTTGTACAAGAATATATAAACCGGGTTTGGACGATCCAAAAGCGTAGGTTCGTTTCCTGCCGACGAATCTTTTGTTCTTTATACAAGTATACAACAAGTAGTTTTATTTTCTAACTTTATTTCTTCGAAAAGACATTTTATTACCCACTCATAAATTAAATAATTTAACGAATACTTTGGTACCGCTTTAAAACAGTTTTTAATAATTTATTTATTATAGTTTTACGGCCGTTAATATAATATTACAAATGGATTATAATTATTTGTTAAATAAAAATTGCGTAGGAAAAAATGCAAATTAAATTTTGCAAATAGATAAAACGTAAAATGAATTAGCCATGAGGCATAAGATTACTTTATGGATTTCTATAAAGTAATATAAATTTATTATTATAAAATACACCTTTATTTCATAATAGTGCTAAACAATTTTAATTCGATTTACTAAATAGAATTAGCAATAATTTGTTCAATTGAATAAATTATCTCGTAATTACTTACAATGTCTCCTTTACGTGAGAAAATTCGTAGAGCTCTCTTTATTTTATTCAATATTTAAGTATTCAATGTAAACAAGCTTCCCAGATTTAAATATATATCATGGTCATTTTGTGTATTATATATAAAATGATTACTGTTCATATTTTGTATGTTTTCCTTTTATTATTAAAATGAATGCTTAAATTAATTAAGTTAGTAAATTATTTATAGTATGATTAGCAAAATATATTCTACTTGAAGTAATGTTTTATAAGATAAGTAATTTTAAGTAACAGTCTTTCAATTTTTCTAATGTTTCGTGTGAAATCTTACGCCACATCTACGGTTTGAGAAATTCTACCTATATATACATGAAAAAATTCGTTTTAAGTTTCGCTATCTAACGTAAATTCATTACACTCCAAAAATCTAAATCTTAATACTACAGATAATTTCAAAGATATAATTTATATTATGTTAACTTGCAGTTGCTTTAGGTTTCCTGTTATTAAATTTGATGCGGTGTGCAGCATGTACTCGACTATTTGGGTTACGTAGATATGTAGGAATCGACTTGAAGCTATGTGTAGTTAGATGGCAAAGGTCCAGCTTCATGAATTATGCACCGAGGATATATTACTCCATCAAAATTACCTTAATACATTTAGAACAAACATTTAAAAGTAAATATTTATTTTCGATATGTTTTGATTGAATTTTGTTCGTTTATTGAAGTAACATTAAAATTGAAGAAAATTAAATAAGTAAATTATTATATTATTTGATTGGCTTATGTTAATAAATGGTTTGTTATTATGCATATATGAATTTCACGGGCGTCCAACCTTTTTTTGTTAGTACCTTATTAAAAAATAGCCCAATTCTAAGTATACCTTGGTAGAGTCTTCTAACATCCTAGTATGTTCTGCGATGAAGCGGACACAAAAGCACGTTCTATGCACTTCTGGCGGACAGGCAGAGTGACTGAAACCTGGAGGGGGGTCGGGGACTGGGCTGAGTGCCTCTTCTTCAGGTACTGGCAAAGCACCGCCTTCACTTGATCCGTGCACAACACAGCTACCGCCGAAACGATTGCTTTCACCGAGTCTGTCAAACAAAAACACAGTAAAGTGTTTTTAACATACTAGCAAATTGTAGACTTAGTTGTTTTTCTCGCATTTCGTCGAAGACAAGTACACAAAAATAAATATGCCAATGTAAAGTTTATATTTGAATTAAAATAAAAAAGATAATAGATTAAAGTTTATCTTAATGAAATATAATGGCAAAATTCATTTAATTCTTAAATCGTAGTATTAAAAGTAAATTACAAAACCTTACAAATGCACCATTTATTATCTTAACCATCTGATAAAGGCTTTTAGAGAATGTAAAATATTACAAACATGTTTTTTAAATGTACATACGTAGTCGTGTAAGGTAATTAGATATGAATCAGTAGTTTTCATTTAATTTTTCATATGAAAAATATTGATGATAATCAAATTACTAAAACATTGAAATATAAGATAAGAACATAATAATGACAAGTTTTGCCAGAATAGGAGCGTTAAACATCCATTAGCGTTTATTAAAACAGGCGAGGGAAGGCAGCGTGGAGTCTCGGATAAAGAAAAAACGGGATAGCGAAAAAGTTATTACCATCTTTTACTTTAGCGTAGCTTACCTGATATTTTTCCTGCCATTAATTATATTAAAATACTCAGTCAGCCAGCCAGCGATCCTTTTTGCTGGTCTTGTACATTACATTATGTGTTTAAGAACAAAAAAGAAAATGGCAATATAGGAAGTCAACCGATAAAGCAATTAATCAAGTCCCCCGACTTTATGCTATTTCCCAAAGGACAATATCTTATTATGTTGAACTTTTTGAGTTATACATAGGAGTATGTCGATTGTATAGATCCGTTTTGTTTTCACTCCGAAACTTTTCTCATAATATTTGACCCGACATATATCATTCATAATTTATTAACCACGAACAAAATGATGATTTACCTTTAATTTGAGTACAGAAAACACGGTCTTTTACACGTACAATATTAAGAATAATGAAAAATCTTTTAAATTGATAACAAAATTAATATTTGATATTTAAACACTAATATAACAATAATATGTGCATACACATAATTAATTATTTTTTACAGCACTTAAGTTATAGATGTGAAAACGGAATAACGTATTCGTATAACGTTTAGATTAACCCTCTTTCTGTAATAACAAAACTCGATTATCGTAGAAAACCTTTTATCCGCACTCTTCAGATAACAAGTAGTACACTAAAGTACATGTAGATTTTTTTATATTGAAGAATGTGAAAAGCATAACGCTTTAATTTACTTTCGGCTAAAAGAATATTCTTATACGATCTATTTACCGCTGTATAAACAACTATCAAAAAAAAAAGAAACGCAACGCTAGTATATTAATGTTACTGTAAATATTATATATTTTGACCATTAACACGTCTAAAATTTTCTAAACACTTGTTCAGAAATTTTTAGACAAATTACACATACGTGGATTAGGACACAAACATGTATGGAGGTATAATCATTTTTCGTACACAATGGTGAACGTAAACCAAAAATTTTCATTTATAATTGTTTAATAGTTTATACATAAAATATGTGTTTCTTTATAATAAAAACCTGAAAGCTTACCCAGATTGTACATAGGTGGTATGTGTAAGATCTTCCTTGCTGGGGGTGCGAGTTAGAGGCCGGGCAGGGGCTGCGGGCGGTGGCCAGGCGCCGGGCGCGCAGCAGTCGTCATCTGCAGCTGCCAGCCGGTATGGATACAAAGGTCGGGCTGCGCCACCACAGCGTACAACTACACCGCACGTTGTGTAACGTGATCTGCACAGGCTGAAAAATTGGTATTAATGTCTTCCAATATGGCATATTAATTTGTGAATACTGTACCAATAAGTCTTTTAGGGAAATCTTTATATTTTCCTTTACGAGATTTAGACAGCAAAAGTAAAAAAAAACTAATATTTATTTTATAGATGTGAAAAATCTGTGGAAAAAAGATATTAATATTGATACGTTATATAACAGGATATTGTTATTGATATTTATTGACTTCATGTTTATAGTTGAACGTCGTACTGGAAATGTTTAATTATGCTACCTACGGGTGAAGTTAACTCAACTGCAAGCTGACAGTTTGTTTGTTCTCAAACTACTACCCAGTTGCATTCACTTTATGAATTAAATCCCTGAAATATTTTAATTATATCTGTATCATATTTGGCTCTTTCTTGTAGTATTTATTTCAAATGACAAGATATTTTAAAAAAATACATAAAATAAAATACGGTAACGGGGAATTATTAATGTCTTTTATATAATCAGTTTATTGTATATATAAGTAAGAGCTCCTAATATGTTGGTAAAATAAAATGTTTATTCAAGAAAATATTTCATTAATAGGTTGTTTATGGAGGTTACCGATGAATGTTTAAAGAGGCCAAGCCGTATTCAAAGCTACACCGGAGAGCCATTTACGTAACGATCTGTGGCCGCATCGAGAACGGCTTGTCTATTACGACTCTCGTCATAATAATAGACTATCCACAAATTGCATTAGTGTCACTATCATTGAGTAACTTGTTTCGATCACGATTATATTAAAAGAATAATTCATAAACTTTCTACATTATTTTTTCTTTATTAAAAATGTCAGAATCAAATAGTCGCCATTCTTCATTTTTAATTAAACAACTATTATTTTGTAAACAAGAATCGGATCTTTTTATATACATTACTTTCTTAAATGTTTTAGTGTGTAAAAAAAATCTTCTCCCAAATATCTAAGTCTTATAAAACATTCCGCATCGAGATAATACGTGAAATCTCTAAATAAATTAAAATTTTAGAAGCAATAGATATTCTTATATGTATTATTAAATAGTGTTACGGTAAAAGTTGGTCACTTAGGTATACTTGTTTAGTTTAACGATATTGTTGGATTTATTTTCATTTTTGTCTGTTGTTTGCATTTGTTAGCTTCGTTACGAAATATTATTTATTTGTGTATTTATTAAATGAACATTATTTATTTTATTAGAAATGGCATAAATATTTGCATGTACGGTATTAACAGACGGTATACTTATAGATTTAGTAACAGCATATTTATAGATTTAGTAACAGAAACAGTTTTTAAATAATATGCCATAACATAAAAATATATGCATATATATAAGTAAATAAACAAAATAAATTTTAAAAAATCACCCTTTAAATTTGTCATGTAAAGGCATTGAGATATATTCTCTGCATTCTGTAGTTTTCATTTTATGCTTATGCTTTATAAAGTATGAGCCGACAATGTTTCATCTCTCGGGGCCATTGTCAGTATTTTTCGTACACTAAAAGTGGTGTTTAAAATATAGGCTACGATATATATACGAGTTCTTGTTCTAAGATAAAAGAAAACTAAGTAGAATGTTTTTATAAAAAAGTGTACACTTTATTTGATTTCATGCCGGATACAAACCAATTCATTGATTAAAAATCAATGAGAATCGGTCAAAACCAATCGTTGCCAGGTTTATAATAACATATACATTAGATTAAAACACAAAAGTTTTTAATATTATCCGCGAATTCAACAGCGTGAGTAAGTTGCTTTGAAAAATTCCGTAAAATTATAATTTCTCGTCTTTAACTAAATTGAAAAAATTTTCAAGAAGACATTTATAGCTATTTTGTCGAACAAGAATTTAAATTGACATAACTTTTTTATTTTAAGACCGATTATAATAACAAACGCTACATGTTGAGGGAAGGTTACCAAAAGACAAAAGTGAAAACTGCATTTAAAGCAACTTAGCGGTTTCCAAGATTGGCATGCACAAAGTCACAAACAAACAGGTATACAGAACGATCAATAAAAAAATCTCATAACCATTGTTTTGTGTTCGATTACATCAATAAATGTCCGCAGTAATGGTTTTCTCAGATATTTTACATGTACAGACAGTGATCATTAACATTTTTATTATATGTATAGTTAATCTAAACTGACACCGATTTCAGAATTGTCAATTGTAAATAATTATTTTAATAATAGCCTTTAAGTCATATGTATTCATTTACAGAAGAATTGTAATAGAGTACTTAGCCGGTTGAATCGTAAAAGCATACATCAAAAGTCATAAAGACATAAATATTAAATATTTTTTTTTTACTTTTCAATGCGTTTTATTTGAAGCTGTTTGTCTATTTTTGTCTATTGTTTTTTAAGTTTTACCTATGTAGAGAACGAAACTTTAAATTGTACAATAAAATAATAATCAAATGGCTTTCGATGATGATATGCTCTTCATATTGTTAGAGAAATTGAAAATATCTATGTATTTTTCTAAATAAATATTATAAAGAGTGATCGTTCGTAATGGTACTTGTCGTTTAAAATGTATCGTATTGATTGTATAAATCCAGGTATGATATTTCTATATATCAATATGATGTAAAATCTGATGGAATTATAAAAGTTTAAATGTTCGAATATATTAATTGTTAATGCAGGCGCAGGTACAATGACTAGGATTTTAATATAAGATCTTGGTTTAATGATTGTTTAACTTAGAAACTTGATTTATAATTTAAAGACTGAAATATTTAATTTAAATTCAAGATATTAACAATACAACGACAAAAGTAGTAGGCCTAGAAATTAATATTTAACTAAATATCAATAATTTTAAGTATATAATTGGAACATACGCTTGTACAAATGAAAAATAACTTATAAACATTAGTGGTGTAATTAAAACTAAATATAAATAAATCAAGATAAAGAGAACAATGTAAAAAAAAAAATCGTTTGTATTAATGTTTCTTTATAATGATAAAGTTAAAATTAAAACTTGCTTAGGTATATGGTTTCAGATTTTTTTTATATTGTAATATCTATTCTATCTTATAAAGAAAACGTTTTGAACTTTATTTAAAAAGAAGTAAAAATATATAATAACTAAAGGGCTTCTGTAATAAAAAATTTCTAAAATTTTAAATTATAAAAGTTATACAGATATTGCTATGTATGCTTTTAGCATACATAGCAATATCTGTATAAGTTTTATAGGAATATATTGAATTATTGCCTGTTCGTCTTTTAAAGCATCATCTACTTTGTATCGCAACAATGACGTTTTGTTCACGATATATTTTATCAAACGACACAAAAGAGTCGGGCGGGCTCGCTTTATTGCTTTCATATTGTTTGACTACCATTTGTGTGTGACTCAAATGGCTTTCCACGTCAAAAATCCTACGATTTCATTTATAAAATGAGCTCCCAATCTGTAAAACGGGACAACAATTTTTGTTATATTTATATTTTTTTATATAATAATAAACAGGTAGATATGTATATAAACTATGACGAGCAAGTAAAAACAATTAGTAAATACAAAAAGTCTTTTAAAATTACAAAAAATATTGTAAGTTACCTTGACGTGTCAAATTTGTATTGCGGTCGCTTCATAAAGAGCAATCGCGGGAGGATGTGAATGAAGACTCGTTTCACCCACGGCGCCATGCGGTGTGTTTGTGGTGAGCGGAAGTGCACGTTAAGAACCACCACTGTCACGCATATACTGACATAAGACAAAAAAATTTAATACTTAGTTAAAGTAAGGTATTATAATAAAAAAACTATTTCAATACATCATTATTTTTATGTACATTGGAATATGTGGGTGTATGAATTATATGCATAATTCATCTAAGAAAGATATGTATAAATAGAGAAATGAACATTAAATTTACGGTATGTGGTGTAAATAATAAAAATAATCTTACTAAATACTAAAACTAAGTCTAATAACAATGTGACTATTATTTATAAAAGCTTAAAGTAAAAAAGTTAATTTTACTGCGCTTTCGAAGTCGGGATACGATCTACTGTTTGGTGGGAGTGCCTATCTAAGTGGAGGCAGTTAATCAAGATATATGGGCTTAATCCTACGGGCGGCAAGGATGAAATTATGTTCGGTTGCCTCAAGTCCCTGAGTAAGCACTTTACTTATTTACCTTCCTTACGATATGACCAATATCTTGTTACGACTTTACGTGATCATATCCACGTACCAAGATTGCTATAAGTAGTCGCGTTATCATTGGCATGTCAGTAATGTTCTCAAAAGGCATCGAGTATATATATAATAGAATACTTTGTCGTATATCGTATTAGTAGGCTTGATTTTTTTATGGTTATCGTATCATTATGAGATCTTTGTTACATTTTTACAAAATTTTCATATTTTTTGCAATACGCAAAATGTATTTCTCAGTAGTAGATATAGACTTAAAAGATGTATGATGCCACACTCTTGAATATTAGTTAGTATTTTTTATTTTTGTACAATTTTCATTATTTGTAGGATATGCCAAGCTAATGTGTTTATCAATTACTACTTGTCCCACTTAACTATCGGATTTTTGTTACAGCAAGTAAGTCTAATCACAAATATTCTCTTGAAATTGTATGTATAATCATCGAAACGCACGAACATTATTATCCTTAGTACGTATATTTATGCAGGTATAATATTATTGTTGTTTTTATTTAGCGATATTTAGAAAAGATTTGTAAATAAAATGTAACATTCAAAGTTTGGCTTCCTAACACAATTAGAGAGGTTGGAATCCTTTCGCGGAGATAGCAGCGGTAAAAGTTTGAGGGTGGCCGACGATTATCATTTTCTTTGAGTACAAAGTTATGCAATCAAATATCTGGCTTAAACGCCAAATTCTAATTTATATGGAAATTCTGTGGCTTGTTACCGCACTGGATTCAGCCATAGGTATTTGAACGAGTTTTGTACCATCTCGGTGAGATTTTGCTTTTTTAAACTATCATATAATGAAACGCTTAAGTAGTTCTACAAAAAGTATAGGTTTGAGTTCATTATGCTTGCACAATATTAAATTTGTATCGTACCGCTATTATGAAAAATTATGTGTTTCGAAATCTTGTAAAGCATTTTTTGTAAAAACATCAATTATATTGGCAATACTATGTAATATTCAATAAATTAACAATATCATCGCAGCGCAGTAAGACATATCTAGCCAATAAGGCAAATTAAAGTCAGGGAAATAAAAACATCTGGATAAGATTAAGGCTACTTAAGATTAGAATTTAATAAAATGATTTTAAATGAGTGAAAAGCAAGATCACAGCAATGTTACTATTTATTTTAGGAGTGAAGTGAGTATGTCAACTTGAAACCAGCAGAGTCAAGAATAACAACTCGTGAACTAGATCAGTTGAGTTTCGTTTTATTTAATTAAATTATGTTTTGTTTTTACTAAGCAATATGTTTTGTTTCAATTATAACAGTACAGTTACTGTTGCTAAGTTCTCAATTATGAATTACTATCCCAATAAAGACTGATCTGAAAATAAGCTACTCAATTTTTCCGATCTGCTTAAAACATGAGAATAGAATGAGGATATCGATTAAATATCAACAAATTTTTGATCACATTAGAAAACGATGTTATATATAAGTCTTACTTTATCACTTTACGATTTTTCCCTAACAGCAGTCGGTAAGAACCTCAGAATTTAAATTCACACAAGTGGTATTCAAACCCCTAATCATCTCGTAGAGTCAATCTGAATTGCGCTTCAATATCGGTTGACTATATAGGTTGCCTACATAGCATGGGTATATTAGTAGTAGTATGGAATACAGGCAAATAATATGGTCGTACTTAAATTTTATTTTATAATCAAAGCTTACCTTATCGATACCAATATCATAGCAAAAATGAGGTATTTCCCTAGTAAGGGAACGACGAGCGATGTGGGTGGTATGATCTCCACGACCAGCAGGAAGAACACGTGGAGGCTAATCAAAATGGAGATAGAAAGCGTTACCTGAACAAAAAAAGTTTTATATTTTATAAATAGGTTCATTTTAAATTTTATAGGTAACCCCTCAATAGGTAGTGAAATATATACATCGTAATATTTCAGAAATAATATCATAATAAGATAAATATACATATCTTAAGACACAAAAGTAGAATTGAAAGTACGACAAAAATATTTGTATATGGTTTATGATCTTCTAAAATAGTATATAATCACTAGAAAGCTTCAACAGTATTATTAATAAATAAGAGAATTCCATTATTCATATAAATTACAAAATCACGGCAGCGGAACAGTCGGATTAATCAGTGTTGTCAATATAAAAATCAGACGAGCGAAAAACATTGAACGTCGCATTTCGCAAGAACTTATTTTGACTCAATTTTATTTGAAGTTGCCTTTGCTGTTTTCTACTTTTTTATAAAACCTCCAATTTTAATTAAGAAATAAATAAAATACTTTACGATATGATGAACTTATTTCCATCAAAATTTCCATAGACTGTAACAAAGTTGTACAAAGATTTTTAACATGAAAAGGTAAAACTGATAAAATTGGTCCAATTTTTCACCGTTTACGTAACGATGTCGTTATCGTTTTTTTACGTGGTGCTAAAGTTCTTACATTGGGCGAAAATAAATGTTATAACAAGTTTAGTGTAGGGCAATATATTAGTTTATATAGTCAATATGCTGTTTATATTTTGCGAGCGCTGTTATTTATGAAAAAAAAAAGAATTTCTTTTTCTTGTAATAATAATCCTCTACAGAATTAAGTACAAAGAAAAAGTGAAAAAAATAAATGTTGGAATACTCAATTTGATCAGTAGATTTGGTATTAATTGAATTTACTTCCATTCTGAGATGTTTTTGATTCGATTACAGATTAACTGTTCGTGATATAAAAATAAAAAAAGTACGATATTTTATTCAATAACATTATAGTCGAATAATTCTACTTTATTGTTATTGTAAATGGGAAACCATTTTGTACTAATGTGATTGTTTATTTATATGATTCACCGTAAAAAAAGGAAGATATTTAAAAAAATGTATGATATATATATATATATATATATATATATATATATATATGATATATTTCTTACCTTTTCCCCACTGTCTGAAGGCAAATAAAATGTCAGGACTGTCAGAAAAGATATTCCCATGCAGGGTATGATGATGTTGACGGTGTAGAAGAGCGTCTTCCGGCGCATTGTTATATTGAATGTAATATCAAGGTAGGGCTCATCGCAGCACGTGTAGAACTTTTCGTTTCTAACAAAAGAAATACTGTTTACTTTAATTTTGTTGGTTCACTACAAAATAAGTAAATAAAGAACTCTCAAATAAGATCTATATACCTAAGTGTATTCTATTCGTCATCATCGTATGGTTATATTATCTTAGAAGTAACTAATATCATGCTTTATTCTAATTACCTTAGATATATAGTGTATACGTACTTTTATATAATAATATTTGTCCTTTTACGGAACACAGAAGGCTATATAATTCCTACCGTCAGTTAAATAAAGTCTCTAATTTTATATAGAGACACTTTAATGTGTATGTGTACAAGTATATTGGAAAAAAATTGTATTCATTTAATTATATCCTAATATCTATTTAATTATATCCTAATATTCTAATATGTAGTATTTTTAAATAATGTAATTTACGTCACTTCAAGCCAGCTACGACAATTTTAATCACAATTATAAATGGTACCTAATAATCTGTTTTTTTACAGTACTGGTAAAATTACTATAAGCTTTTTGTAAACTTATTAAAAAAGAGCAATTAAATAATGACAGTTGTAATGTGACAGTATGAGTCACAAATTTATAATACTTATATCTTCAAATATTATTTTTATATTTTTTACGTAAAGCTATCCAACATTCAGTTTCAAAATAAACGAAACGAGGAGAACGAAAATGACTATCATAATAAGTAATAATATTTATCTCATAAGCTCCTATCGTTGCGCATTGGAACAGTGTCCGACTCTCTATATTTAAAAGTGTCAAGACACTAGGTAGTCTCTGCCATGCAGAATAAAGCATGAGGCTGATTTTAAGCAGTTTCTATTTACAAACATTATTTTCCGTATATAAAGATTATTTTGTTAGTTTCAAACAATTGTCCATATTATTTATAGTATACAATCAAATATCAAAAAAAAAAAATTGGACAAATAAAATATGCAGCATATTACAAACAAAATGAAAACGATTGAATATAACACTGGCGTTGCTCAGGCGTATCCAGTCATTGATAGAATTGCGAAAGATTTGTAGGAGACGTACAATATTTAATGATATATTTAAAATGCATACTTTATAAATATAATTCTTTCTGTATCTCATATTTTTGATGTTATAAAGCTACAAAAAATGTTTTCAAATTTCTAATATTATTCTATATGATGTGTATACTGACTTAAAAAATGTGCAAAAATTTCCAAGCAAATATGTGAATACACTAGATATCTATAGTATCTAGGAGTGGATGACCTTATATTATATATCAAGAGAGGACCAAATAAAGTGTATACATGCGGGAGCAATTTCACAGAGTACCTCGTAAAAATATGTTAAAGGTAAGGGAAAGGGAACACTTCAATAAAATAATAGTTTCATAATATTGAAACAAATGCAAAATTAAAACTAATATATTATACGGCTAGAATGTAATAATTAATTGTTATTTTTTATATTTACGAAAGAATAAAAACATACATAAATTATAATAACAAAATAACTGTTTACATTGCAAAAGCGTTATAATCGAAAGCGTCAAACTATGCAATACCACAAAATCACGTAGAATTAGTCTACGTCACGTAGAGCGTGTTGTCGCGAGCTACGAAATGTTGTGTACGTTTTAAAAGGAGATCATATAGAGTTTACTCATTGCCCTAAATGATGTGGACTGATAAACCCACTCTTATTAATTAGCGCTTACGTTTTTAACTCAAATATATTGTTCTTTCATCCTACTCGCAATGTCTCCAAGTGTTTTTAAAATGGAGGGGAGAGTGTCACAATTGAAAGTTTTGTTTGGGTTAGTATTTAGTAATCAACACAAACTCTTCTTAAGAAATAAATTAGGTAAAATTTTCTATTACAAACAATACTTTGAAGCAAATTAATAAGTTAAATTATTAGCTGAAAAATCCAAAAATCCGGTACATTGTGATTGATATTATAAAAATTATTCTACTGTGATAAACTATATTTCATAGTATTAATGCTTAGACCATGACTAAATATAGGGCGCGACGCGGCCGGCATAGTGCTTGAACAATACACATAGTTTAAACCGGTTATTCAGAGTGAGGTCACCTACTCGTCTTTTAGCTTTTCTAGCAACAAAACTACTCGAAGGGACAACAATGAAAGCTCTTTAACGGCTTTTGCCAATGAATAGTAATGTAGCTTAAAACTTGTATGAACAATATAAAGCGTAAGCTATTATGAAACTTATCACTGAACTTGCAGGTTTTCAATTCTTGTGTATGAATATATTTATAAGTTGTGATAAATGTGTACATCCATTATGCAAAATATATGTTAAACTTTATCTGAATTTAAATATTATAATATTTTTATTTATAATATACAAAAATATTTTATAAAATTATCATAATTTTTTTTCCGGTTCAGGCCTGAAGATATTTTTCCATGATGTTTTTAATTATTTCAATGATGATGTTATTTTTCTACTTCGTGTTTTTTTTTTATTTTCTATGAATACTCCGTGAAAAACAACACAAAGAAATGAGACAACGACGACTAAACCTGAAGAAGTAAGAACAGAGTATACATTGAGTTATGGGTATTTGTATTATTACAGAGGTTATTGAAAAACTTTTGTTTTACTATTATTCGAAATGAGCAATGAATGCGCTCACGACTTATCTGCTTTATACAGTCGTCTGTAACAGTGAGTTTCTAAATAACTAATATGATGTTTTTTTTTATTTGAAGAGAAAATGGTAATATGTTTGTAGTTTTGATATCTTAGATCTATTAAAATTATTGATATTACAGTTCATTGTAGAGATACGAAAACAAAGAAATCATTCATTACTAATGTTAGTCATTATAATAGGAGTACACTAAGTAGTGTTCTTCTATTATAATTACTATGGCTTACTATTATAAAATAAAAACTATTTTAAAATAAAAAGGCTTCTAATTCTACGTTTATATTCCAATCTACATTTTCTATTCTAATCTACATTCCTAATTTCCATTTTATAAGTATTATAAGTATCTATTAAGAATAAGCTCATAGTATAAAATTAAATAAAGTATATTAGAATATAAATATTTAATTATGCATAAAACTTGAAGAATGAAACGTTAATAAAAGCATGTTTATGAAGCTTAATTAAGCTGTCACGTTGTACGTATCTCTTCAGTTCTTTGCTATTTTTGCTGTTTTTCCTGCGAGCGAGACAAAACCTAATCTCATTTATGTCATGAAGTTATCCTTGCTATTCATATTGCAAGAATGAAAATATAGATATTATTTCTTCGACAATTTGATTACGAGTATATATATACATATATATATACATATATATATATATATATATATATATATATATATATATATATATATATATATATATATATATATAATTGGGCGAAATATCTAAAGCAGTGTCTTGCGATAAGCAAAAAACTCTGGAAAAATACGTACGTATACGTTAAGAATAAATATAAAAATAATGTAAAGTTAAAGAAAAGATAATATGGTGTTAAAAATTTAATATAGTTACTATTTTTGTTAGCAATACAGATCATATATTTTTTTTTAATTAAGTTTTTGTAACATTTTAACTGAATCTAGTAAGATCATGAATTAAAAACCAGTGTATTAATATATTCATCTTCATCATGTACTTTATTCATCATCTTTATCATTCATCTTCATTTTCAAAATTTATATAACTTTTATGCTCCATGGTTTCTTTATTAATTTTATAACAGCTTTTCTTGGCTCTTAAGTATAGTTAAAAACCAAGTTTTCTTATCATTGCCTTTATTTCATGCTTTGTTTCCCATAGCATATAATAATATTCTAAATTAAGTAATACATGAAGAGTGTTTTGTAAAATTCTTAGTTACATCATAAATCACATAATGAACAATATATTGTAGTAGAACTTTACGAGTGCTGTACTAATGTAGCCGGTGAAAATTAATTGGGAAAAGGAAATCAATTTCTCGGAGTGCGTTTTTTAGCTCAGTAATGATTGTTCAATTTTTCGTAATATGTTAACCTACTGCACCCTTTTCTACCACTATTATATAATAAATTTCTAATACTGAAATTTAAACGGTTACAGAATATAATTAAAATTCGTCTCAAAAAAACTCCATACAGAAGAATGGTGAAACGTAAAAAAAATACCTGACTGCTGGAACTTCCAGTATATCCCACTCCACAGACATGTAGAATTCGGATAGATCCACTCCGACCGATACAATGTTGCTGCCAGATTGTTCGTCCATGTGTCTCAAGTCCACCTGCGCACACAGTCTCATTCCAAAATTTAAACGTTTTTTTGAAATCGCCATCTTTGTACTTCATACACAAATTTATTTTAATTATATTGTATCTTGTAACAAAATTATATCTGTACTGTAGTTTATTCTATGCATATAGTTTTTTTTTTTTCAATTATAAATCATTATATAAAAATATTAATTATTGTCATTTTTTCATTCAAATATGTTGTAAGATTTTAAAATGATAAAATGTAAACATACAAAGTAATTTTTAGAAGTATAAAGATATAAAACATTTAATGTAAAAACACAATAACACTATCTGAAACATTTTAAAAGTTATCTATTTATAAATGCGTTTAGGGCATTATGTTAATGCTGTTCATGTGGAGCAAGAATAGAAAACTCTATACACTTTCATGTCTCTTTTAATAAAATTTTCTATTTTTATCCAACAAGAACTGTGCAAATTAATTTATTTATTTTATATAGATTTAATTAGACACTTTAAATATTTTATTATAATTCATGTTATATGTTTATTTAATACATGCGCCCTGTCACACAATGTGTACCTAAAAACAAAAAGTCTATAGAGAAGTCGTCCAACTTATCGACGTGTTTCTTGAATTCTCGACGCCTTTCTAAATTGTAATTATTACGTGAGCTAACCACAAAGTGTGCCAAGTACCTGTATAAGATCGCTTTTAATTTTATTTTTTAACGACAGTGAGTAACAAGATGACGAATCATGCGATATAACAACAACGCGAAACACAACACCTAGATCAATTTATGAGCTTTGTACTTTCGACGAGCAAAAATGGAGGCCTCTTAAATGTTATCTTTAATATATTAGCAAGTACAATGAGGACTCTCCATTGTCTGTAACTCGTCAAAATGCAAGGAGGACGGAAGCACCGGCTCCGCCGCGCGTGTGTGTGTCGCGCGATGTGGCGAAACGCCACGAGTGTGTTAATCGCCGGCAGGCGAAGCCGCGCGACTTTCCTTTGTATCATGCCTAATTCCAACAATTCCCTACTAAGGCTAACACAAATTTTTAACACAAGCTATACAAACTAAGGGATATTGTTGGTATCAAGCATGAACTTCGTTCTTGTGTAGCGAGTGCATGCAGGATGGTTTCAACGACTTCTTAATCCTTAATGTCACAATTGCGATGATGAGGACATCATATAATTTTACATTCAATCGGTGAAACCATCGCTCTAATGTAGACATCTATTCCTTAACTGTGTATCGTATTTTGTTTTGGTTTTGTAATGACAATGGCATCATGCAATGACCAGCGACACCACATTCTTACAGCCACTATAAGTCGCTAATAGGGAAAGGTATAAAATATGCAATAAGATGACCGTTAATGCTCCAAATTGTAACGAATTAAGATGTAGAAGTTATTATATTGTCATTTCAAGTTTAAGTGTTGTGCTCAAGTTGTCCGCGTGTTGTCAGTGTAAAGCTGTGTAAGAAACGTGGTCACGGTATTACGGCGACGAGCCGTCGTGATCGGGAATGCAATTGGTTTGGAGCCAAGCCAAAGACATGCAGTGAGTGCTGTGTGTAACACCGAGGAGGCATGCAGCAAGCATTTGTGTTAGCTGTTTGTGTATCAAAATGTGTAGAGGCGCGAGCGGAGCCAGCTGGAGGAATAGAATAGGATTAACTCTTCCACTATGTTATTCGCTTGTTTGCTTATTGAGACAAGCAATAACTAGTAGAATTGCTTAGTGAGTAGTAAGGAAGTGAGAGGATCGAGTTGAGTTACGTTGCATCCCATATCACCTGACATTTATAATTTTATACCTTTCCGTGTCGAGCGAGGAAGGCCGATCGAACTAAGTGGAACCGATCGAGGTTATTCTGGAGCATTCGTGGACACGCACGTTGACAAACTGCTACTCCACATACTTAAAACATCACCATCGCAAAAGTTATGAAAACAACATATTATAGCTAGGAGCGAGCTTCAGGCGGCAAGCGAGCGGTGTCGGCGCTCGCTCGTCGCCTTGAGTGCTCACAATTGCGAACAGTCTTTTTATAACTGTATTAACAAATCACACAGACGGAATAGTAATATTAATTACACGACGAAAAAACGTTCGAGCCAACAAGCTACTGCATGGACAAGGGCCTGGGCGGCGGGCCCTACGCTACAACCCGCGCGCGCGGCGCCAAGCGTACAGCGGGGCGTCACCTTGAAGCCGTCATACGTCCAGCTGCCTAACTTAAGCACACAGGTTTGCACGTCGTAAGGAAAGAACTCGACGTCGATAGAGCAGGACGACTTATAGACTGCTGGCGGCTGCCACACCACCATGCCGTTGTGGTACACCGTGGCCTTGGTCATCAGTGTCACCTCGTAGTTGCCGTCGGCACTGCGGACAAACAAAGTGGTCAGCCACAGCAGTGGGAATGGCCTGATAAATTACCTTGAATCCGTCGTAAGTCCAGCTACCAAACTTAAGAACGCATGTTTGCTCGTCGAAAGGAAAATATTCCACATCTATTTCGCAGGAAGACTTGTAAATGGCGGGTGGTTTCCATTCAACAAGCCCTTGATGGTAGATGGTCGCCTTGGTCGCCAACGTTACCTCGAAGTTGCCGTCGGCACTGCAAATTAACGTATATTTACAAGCCAGCAAGCGCCCTACGATTTGCCCTTTGTTTCATGATAGTGTGTGCGTCTGTGGCGTCGATGTTTGTAGATTACTTGAACACCTGTACTTGAAGTTGAAAATGTACATTGGTACTTATTTAACTTTAATACCAAAAAACAATATGTTTTCAAATTATAATAACTGTGTAAGTACAATATTGAACTGTATACACAAGTGTTACTATGAAATATTGATTCGAGTATGCTTGTAATAATCACAAGTAATAAATATTATAAGATATTAAATACCCATTTGAGAAACTATATATAACTTTATTAACATTGCTGCATACATTTCTGTAAATCATTTATAGTATTTCATAAGAATAAACTAATGCGTGTTGTATTGATTTTTGAAGTTATAGTTTTATGACTACGTTGTTCATTATAATGAAAGGTGGGGAAGATATATTTGGGTAATTTTGAAGGATCAAGGAAAAAGGTTAACATTTAGGATGAGTTGAGAAAGGAGGGGCCGGAAATAAGCAACGGTTGTTGGCGAAGTCATCTATCAAAGTCCGGCATTTCAGACTGACGCACACACGACTAATCGACCGCCTTCTGAGAATTAATACTGACCCATCTTTGCTGAAATAATTTGTATTAAAAACCAATTCGATAGAAAGAAATTTATCTCAAATTAATCAAAATTTCAATTTTATCTATTAATACTTCATTTATAATAAAAATCTACATAATCAAAAATGAGGAATATGAACCTCTCATGTAAAGTTCACGTGTATCAAGACGTCCACAGCTTTCATCGTACAATTCAAGACATTATCCAAGTCGATTTTGACATCACTTACAAGCTTACTTATTCCTGTTTTAACCCTGTCAAGAATAAAACTAAGCCCGTCTATGAGTGCTGGATCACATTTAACCTAAAAATAAATGCATATTTATTTAAAATCACAACACACTCATTACATCGTAGTTAAAATTCTATCTACATAGTAATTCTCAAATAATATTACCATTTTGACTAGTACAAATAAAATAAAAATGCTTAATATAAATTTCATTATTGATCATAGAGTTATGTCAACATATGTCTGCGACTGCGCACTTATAACGTATGACTGGTAAGCAAATACTTAATGTGTACGTTTTACTTAGTACAATAAATTCAATACGTCTGTTATTGGAAAATACTCAAATTTATAAATTTCATAGTAAAATTGATTGAATCGAAATTAATTCATTCTCATTCAATTCAGTTGATATTTATTGAATGTAAAACAAATATTAAGTATAGTCTGGAACAGAGTTGTCATCTATCTATTTTAAAATACATGTACTACTGTACTACTATTCAAAAATTCTGTCAAAACTTGTATTTGATGCTACTTGTACTAATTCAAATTTTCTAGAAATCATCTAACGTTGTATATTACAGCAAGATTATGTATGCGGTCAAAAGCAAATTCCTAACTGACTTTTATTGCTGCTACGTCGCTAGGCTGTAGGCGGTAGGCTCTGTGGGTCTAATAAAGAGACATACATACGCATATATAAGTATACCTACACTAATAGCACAACGATCAATAACGCATTCAAGCATAGGTAACGCCACTATGAAAGAGCTTTATTACATTTCTCTATTTTAAAGCATCATTTTTTTTATGTTCATTGTTTAAGTTATTTTTTATTATGGTGCATTGAATTTTTAGAATTTTGTTACTATGGCTTTTATTGAGGAGGACTTGCTTTTATTTGTTTTTCCATATTATAATAAATTTGGAAAATCAAATAAATCTATTGCTCCTATTTGTAAATGAATAGGGATAGTGATTAGGTAATGTATATTTTGTCATAGTAAGTTTAATAGATAAAATAGAAAAAAAAACGCTAGAGTTGGAGAGACGGAGGGTGGATAGCGGACTTTTAATGGCGTGTGTGGAAACGATGCGCTGTCGAGTAATGAATACTAAACATCGGCTTAGTGAGGCACAGTATCGTTATATGTCGTAAATAATGCATCTTCCTATGCACATTGCACACTCTCGACTTGGTTGGATATGTTTATAAATTTAATAATTTTAAAGTTTAATAAATTTTAAAAGTTGTTTGTTAGTTCAAGTTCATGTCTATAATTAAAATGTCATATTAAGAGTAAGTGAAATATATAGAATATAAAAATGCTACTATATTTTAAGTTTTGATATATGTCTAAATATTTCTTACTTTTTCCTTAATTGTGACATTGGTTAACGTTAATGGGTCAAACTTGCAACTCGACTTACACGGGCTATCTATAATCATTTGACCTGAAATTTTTCACATATGTTTTTTAAAGCAGTGTAAAGATATAACTAGGTGTATAATACTTATAAATTAAACTATAATATATGATGTTAGCATAATCTAAATATCTAAAAAATATAAATGTATATGGAAATTGCACTTTAAGTTTAAAAAATCTTAATATTAATTTTATTTTTAATTTAATATAAAGTATTGCCTTTGACTATAATTTTGTCTTTTATTTGTTTCGCAAACGTCATAATTTATAATATCTTATTCACAAGTTTGTAGGTATTTATTTTACAAATATAGCATTTATATATAAATTTATATAAAAACCAAATTAATTTTTTTGTATATACTGTGTCTACATTCGATGTCATATTTATTAAAATAATTATTTTATAAAAAATACGCATCGTTTCACACCGTAGGTTAAATTTGATATTTATTACTTTTTATTCAAGATTTTAAGTATTTATAGATAATTCCTGTCTCACTTGTTATATAGCACAATGTCCGGCCGCCAGATGTGATCGGAAGGCACGTGGAGCATATGCACGCCGCCGTATTCGCGTGGCTCCCATCTCAGTTTGTAGTCGTACCAGGATTGCTCCACCCATAAATTTGTTGTCATAATTTGGTTCTTCAAGTTCTGAAAATATTTAATAAATTAGTAAGGGAAATTAGTATTTAACCAAACCGATGACCATGATTGGTCAGTCATTAGATACACATGGTTTTATCAAAACTGAATATTTTACAGTAAAAAATCTTAACTGCTTTTTACAACAATCTAATTTAATGAATTAAGTACATTACGAGTACATTAATTATGGGGTTTCCCAATGAAAACGATATGTTTTGAAATTGAAATAAAACATGTAATATATGTCCGAACTTCGTGCTCAATGGCTTTATTTGATAGGAAATTTTATGCTATTTATGATTTAAACAAAATATCGTTCAAATGACTTTTTTGCACTGGTAAAAACGATCGGTCCAATTTTCGATGACTCGGTGCAGCATTTCGGCTGGTATAGTCGCTATAGTCGCTCGAATGTTGCGTTCAAGGTGTTGAATCGTAGCTGGTTTATTGACATACACTTGAGATTTAACATACTCCCACAAAAAATAGTCCAGGGTGTTAAATCGCATGATCTTGGTGGCCAATTGTGAGGACCGTTGCGAGAAATAACCGACTCACCAAACTTATCGCGCAATAAATCCATTGTGATGATCGCAGTGTGGCATGTTGCACCATATTGTTAAAAATAAATGTCATCCGCAATCGATTTCATACACTTCAAGAAAAAAAAATCGTTAAACATGTCACGATAACGGTCGCCATTGACAGTAACAGTACGGCCTTCGTCGTTTTTGAAAAAGTACGGGCCAATGATTCCACCGTACCATAATCCGCACCAAACAGTCAATTTTTCAAGATGTAATGGTGTTTCATGAACCACTCTTGGCTTTGACTCACTCCATTAACGACTATTCTGTTTGTTTACATAACCATTGAGCCAAAAGTGAGCCTCATTTAAAAAAATGATTTTCCTATGAAATTCGGTGTCCGTTTCCATCATTTCAAGCGCCCAATCAGCAAATTCACGACGTAATCGATGGTCTGCTGGCTTGTTCTTGTGCCAACACAATCTTGTATGGATGTAGGCCAAGATCCATACGTAAAATTCGCCAGGTTCTCATTCTGGATAAGCCCAATTCTTGCGCACTTCGTGAAACATTTTGATTTTCTGCGACACTGGCTGATACGGCGGCAATATTTTCTTCACTACGGCCTGTCCGTTGTCGTGTTGGTGATCTACTATTGTGCAAAGAATATTCACTTTTCAGTTTTTGGATTATGCGACGTATAGCGAGCTCAGACGGTGCACCATGACGACCATATTTAGCACGAAATGCTCTTTGAGTAGAAAGAATACTTCTCGAATTTTGATAGAAAATTTGGACAATTTCCAAACGTTGAGGTAACGTGAACTTGTTTATGATTAAATTATAAACAACCAAAATGGCGGCTGTGAGCTATCAAAATCCTATCATCCCTATTGGGAAACACTGTACTATAATTACAATATCGATAGGCATTAATGTAATAAAAAATAAAATAATTGAGATATACAAATATTATGTGAATATTAAACAACATATAAGTTTATGACGAGCATGTCTTATAACATGCGAAGAAAGAACTTCTGAGAGAAGTGATTGATGGCAAATTTTTCTGAAATTTTCCTTTAGTTAACGACGCGTTAAGTATCAAATAATTTGGCGTTTTTGTCTGTGGCTCTATGATACATATATATTTTATAAACAAAATCTATCTATTGATTCATTGTGTAAAATAATAACATAGGTAAATAATAATTTATTTAGACATGCAACTGTATATAAATCCACGAAATCGACGACTTATCCGTAAGCCTTTGCAATATTATTCTTATTAACTCGAAACCTATTTGAAAAACCTGACATTTCCTTATATGTAATAAATAAATTTGATAGTTAAATGTAAATATATTTTTTTACTGATAAATATATTTCAAGATTATGTACCCAATTTACATCTCACTTCTATTGTAAGCGGAGTCAATATTTAAGTATAGTTTCAACATCAACCCAGGCTCTCATTTTCATACTTCGGCTTAATGAACTGTATTGAGACAGAGTAAGTCGCTTAAATTAAAATCGCAGATTTCTTTCTCAATTTGCAATATTTACTCTTACGCTTACTCGGAGCAGTTTACAATACAACTTGTGGTTAGCATAAACTTATTTGTGGACGTGATTATGTTGATAATTTGTAGTTTATCTATAAATTTCTGCATAAGGGTAATCGACGGAAAGGTAGTAGATATACTTATAGTACATATATGCATAGTATATAGTAGTAGTATGTTGTTACTTTATATTACAAAAACTTATTTGTAATTATTTAATAATATTTAAAGTAAAAATGAAAATTGTTTCAGTCCTTTGAAATTGGTATTACTTTTTTTTCTTTTCAGAACAGTTGTCATTTTTACTGTTTCAGGTTTAGCTCCTAGCAAGGTTTTTGTTCCTACGTTATCTTTACGATTTTTTATAAAACTTTCTGAATTATCTTTTTAGTATGTTTTATAACTAACAAGGTCAAGTACAATTGCCAAGCCTTTAATATGTTTGTCACATTATCTATTTTATCCATCAAGGAGAATAAGAACATTTTTAACGGACACGTTTCATACCGTGTAATTTGCCTAGTTGAAATAAAGATCAAATCAATACGAAACTTGGTTCTAGATTTTTTAAAAAAATGCTCTATTTAAATGGAATTATAAATGAAGGGGCTATCAAGGAAAATAGTGTTAATTTTAGTATAGTCAGAAATTTATTTGGTATATTATAATGATTTTTCGTGATCACTACGGTCACGTTGGTTGGTATCTATTATTTTTTTGCTAAATAACTAAGCGTATATTAGCATACTCATATTTAAGCATATTTGCAGTAAAACAGTTACCTAATTGCTTTTATAATATCTTTTCTATAGACTCAAAAGTGATAAAGCAGTTTTAGAATTTGCTTTGTATTCCCAACTCAATTTTCACTTTATCCGTCAAAGTTTACCAAAGGGCGTTAATTCCGCTAGTAATTAACTTTGCCTCCTATTTTATAATGTATTAATATTGTTTATTCTAAACAATATAAACTCGATACATAAAGAAATAATCATACATTATTATTTATTATTGCATTATGGTTAAGCAATGAAACTGACTATAGGAAAAAGATTTTATAATAGTTTTAAGTCAATGAGGCATTTATGCGTGAATTGGTCAAAATAACAATTTGTTAATTGTTTTTAATCTGTTGATCATCTGATGTAAAGTTTTCGAATTACAAATACATCAAACACATCAAATTTTTCTGTGATAGATATAATAGCACATTTCCTTATTCAACCTATTGAACTACAATTTGCGCAATCATACATGCATTAAACAGATTATATAAGAATTATGTGTTTAAGCTATGCTATTTTATGTAGGCGTTCATTATTTTCTATAGAGAAAGATATAAAAGAGATCAAAGCAAATAGATATAATAATACATTTTAATTTACAATTAATAATATAAACAAAGCATTTGAAACAGTCTTGAAGTGTTTTCGAGTACTTCATAGGAATGTTAATACATATTTTAATAAGATATATTTTAAGTGACCCATCTCAGTACAAACCGGGCGCGTTATCCTTTGTTGTAAAATAATTTGTTTATTGTATTAAATTTTTATTTTATTGAAGCAATAGATGAGCATTTAATATTAAACTATTACACTCATTAAGTCTGCTTAATACTTCATGAGGAACTATATTAATTTTACTTTTATGATAATTATAATAATCATTGAAATTATCGTCTTTGTTTAATCAATATATTTAAAACATTACTAGCTAAAGTATATAAATTCATCAATGAGTACATATTCAAATATATATTCATAAAATATAGATGAAATTTGAGGCTTCTATTAAAGTATAATAGGAAAAAAAATAATAAGCTGCCTCACTTCGTGTAACAACCATAAAACAATTTCAAACCAAACATGATCAAGTTTTTATCTTTAAAATTTTCTAGTTGCAAACACATCAAAGGCTAGCGGATAGCAGCAATTTTGTTGTGAAAGATAAAATAGCACATTTCCTTATTGAACCTATTAGGCTACAGTTTGCGCAATAATACATGCATTAAACAGATTAGATATAAACATTACATATTCTTTTAGGTAATTAATTCACTTACAATAGATATAACTATATTTGACAAAGGAAAATTATTTTGCTATAAATTATAATAAATAAATATACTACATACTAATTAGAAATATAAATTAAATATTATTATATATATTATTTTACTATATATATTATTTGTTTTACAATTATATCATAAAAAATGTTAAGGTTGTACTTTAAGGTTCTTTGTTTTGGGTGAGGTTTTGAAAAATTATTTTTTATTATACTACGTTAATTTGAAAATAACATAGATAAAATATTCATTTTGTGTAGAGTTGTTGACATTGTCCACAAAATACATTCGTGACAAGTTGTTAGTTAAATTATAAATTATTCAGGGGTGGTCTCGGAAATTTCGTCTGATATTGTTACTATGGCCACAACTATTATCACATGCATAGATCTAAGCGCTTTTAGATTACTTTTAAAGGTTATATAATCCAAGTTTATTTTTATTATATTAAAAAAATACTTTTAAAATTGTAAAAACGGTTGTTTTTGCAAAAGCTATTTTTATAAAAATTTAACTGCTAGATGCTAATCATTCGCAGTTTTTATTGTAAATTCAGTTTATCGCAGCATCTTGGAAAGAAAAAATAATGGTAATAATAATAAAACTCTTTATTGCAATGAAATGTAACGTTGCTTGCGTTTTTATTTTCCCTTCCTTTATCAATTCAAATTCTATCTGCTTCCGGTCAATTTATTGGAAGTTTAAAACTAACATTGCAAATGTTAGCGATACAAATATTTTAAGTATTTTTACAATAAAATCTAATATGCAGTATATTAGGTTTTATTGTAAAAATACATTACTAATAATTTGTGTTAATTGCACACACACACATACACACACACACACACACACACACATATATATATATATATATATATATATATATATATATATATATATATATATATATATATATATATATGTATATATATATATATATATATATATATATATATATATATATATATATATATATATACATATATATATATAAAACAAGGAGACCACGATCGGTTCGGTCAGAGAAAACGCAGTGTCACTAAAATCGAAAAATGTAGAACGTAGTGCCTTTAGTCAAGATTCTCTGTGCCTACTTTTTTTTATAAAGCAAAATAAGAAAACTATGTTAAAACACATAACATAGAGCATTGTTTCAAGTAAATTTCTACGATACTCGACCTGGAAAAAACTACAGTCATTGGTTTAACGGACTGTAAAATTCGGATCATGAATTTTGTGCGCGCTGTAAGCATTTCCATTTTGAATTACTCTTAATACTAATTGTAAGTCGTCCTTTATACAATAATAAAAAAATATATAAATTTAAATAAATTTATATATTGTTGTTACTATAAAAAAATGGATATATATTTTTTTCATATATAATTTTTCATATATTTTTCTAATTTATACCTTATAAGGTATAAATTATTTTTAAATCGGTTCAACTAAGTATCGAAATAATTAAATTCTTGAATTTATTAATTGGATAATTCATATTCCAATACACTGACCATACTTTGTTTTCAAGAAGTTCTTTGGTAACTTCAATAAATTATTTATACGATGGAAATTTGATTTGGCAGGACGATTGGGACGTGACCTGAGTGACTGTTGCTACTTGAATATAGTTACAATTTCACCGTACTTAAATACGTTCTCGATTTGCTTTAAGTTGACTTCAAACTACAGACTTCATATTATGAAATATTACAAAAATTATATAGAAAGTACATATATAAAATATATATTTCATACATTAAATACTATTAGAATTTATAACGACTATCCAATTTTTGTTTGCGTCCATCATGGTTCTTAACTTAAATAATGATTATAGAACCAACACTCAACTCAACTTAAATTTAATATGTTAAATTATAATATTACAGCTTATAATTTTTTAATGTTTCCTCCATATTACATTCTGTATCTTTATTATAATACCTATATAATGACAATAGGTTACATAGCAAATCTTGCAATGCGTCTACGTTGTCATATTGGTGTATGATGTAAGAAGAGGAATTCTTCTTACACTATACAATAATTCATACAATACTGATATTATGCGTTTTTGGTCAAAATAGGCTCAACCTATGGTCACATGAAAATATTTTTAGGTTCATAGATATGTTAAGAATAACTCTACGATCTTTAGCTTTTTGGTTACAGTCAGTAGCTGCTGACATAATGACATCATTATAGTACAATGCCAATACAAATAGATTTCATAAAGGTATAACAATATATAAAAAATAAAAATATTCGAAGTTTTTTACGATTATTTTCTAAAGATCAAAATAAAGAGTAAGTTAGTACTTACGTAGCAAAGTAATATAAATAATTATACCTACTTTTCACAATATCCTAAGAACAATTACAGTAAATAGTACTACATACTACTTTTTGTGTGCTACAGGTCGTGAATTGAATTCATGTAAGCAGCGTAAACTTGTATACCATACACACATTATTAACAGTCTGGGTAATACTGAAGCGTTGTCGGGCAATGTCCTTAAAGAGGCAAACCATAAAATAGAGTGCTGTGTCCTTGTTTTTATTCTATATATTTATGATTCAAATTATGTATATTACTGTTTTTTTTATAATGATATAACTAAAATAAATTAATAATTGTACAGATGAATTGCTTATTTCCTTTTGTTCCTTATTAAATTATACCGCAGAAATACTACAGATATACTTAGGAACATATATAAAAAAATAATTTAATTGTTTTAATAATATTGTGTGATAATCATTAAAAGTGAAGTAAAGATAGAACATAAGATAAATTAATAAGTAATCGTGAAGGTAAAATATTTTTAACGACTTAAATTCTCCTTATCTTTTTGAGATAAAACCTTTTAAACGTTCCAATAAAAGCGTTAAATATTTGCAAGTGAAGCTTTATTGTTCCATTGTTCTTCAGAGGTACTCTTATCTTGTGATGTTTTTCGGAACTCTTAATATGACACCAAAAATATTCTGTTTAAGAAAATATTCTAATTTTCAAATATTATAACCTTACATCTATGTGTGTGTATCTTGTATACACATACCAAAATATGATGCAAAAATGAATATTACCTCCTATCTTTTTATATCTTTATGTAATATCAGTTTTTTTTTCATTTTTCAGTTACTTAAAACATTATGACAATGAATAACTCTGGAGCTGTTTTATACATATAAGTCTTTTTGATTATTGATTCACCAAGTGGAGTAGCCACTTGGTGAAATATTTTACATTATGAAGTAAATTTACCCTCTTGATCAAAAAGACTTATATAAAACAGCTCCAGAGTTGTTTACAATCATTGTTGTTAAGCTCATGTAATTAAGCTCCAACTGCGCCACGATGACATTTGCGTATAATATTACTGAATTACTATAAGAAAACTTAAATCATTTAAAAGAATCCTAGTGAAATATAATTAAAGTTTATTCAAAAAATAAACTAGAAATCAAGAAGAGAAACCAAGGTTTGAAGCACAATAGTTCCTAAGCGATAAAAAAATAATTGCCATTGCAACGAGTAAACGAGTGGACGGCAGCTTTCTTGCGTTGTAAATTTGAATGAGTAAGATGCTTTTTAGTCGCAATTTAACTCTGCCCCTCTTTTATATAATGCAATATATATATTTTAAAAGAAATAGATATTTTTTTAAATTTGCGTACACAAAACAACTATTATTAATAGCTTTAAGGAAAAAATAATTAAAGAAAATTACTCGTTTCAAAAAAATAATTTTTCATAAATATAATTATGAGAAGAGGAGTATTTTTTATTTATTAAATAATTATTATTATGTATATTTGTATAGTTTTAGTTAATTTTTCTATTTAGATATGAACGAGTATTTTGAAAATAATGCTCATTTATTTATGTGTACAAAGGATTACTATCTTTGCGACAGTAACTAGAAATAACGGCTGCTTACATATGGAACGGTTTGTGTAAATAATTCATCATCAGGCCACAGAATACACTGGTCTGCAAAAAATATATGTTTTCTCTCCTTTAGTTTTTATGTATGTTTCATGATTTTTTTATATTTCGGAATAGAAATATAGTTCAAAAAATTACGTAACACGTATAAAACGATTCCGATTTACAAAAGATCGTGCTTAAAATTTAAGCCATTTTTTCAAAAGAATAATATTACTAGACATAGACATCTGAAACTACTCGATAAATGTAAATTTATTATAAACAGTAATCCACTTTGATGCCGTTTTTGGTATCTCGTGTTTCACCATTTCTTCAACAAAAATCGGCAAGTATTGCTTCTATCCATTTTCTGTGGTTTCCAACGGCACACAACTTGTGAGAGGTATAGCACATAATGCATTATGTGCAATACATCTTGATAAAACCTCTTAAATGTTTTTTGTGATCATCCTTTAAAGATATTTATAATATTGTAGTCTTTAACAAGCTCTTATGTTTGGGAACGAAGGTATTTTCATTTTGCGTCGCTGTTACGATAAAATTTTGTTCATATATTAACAGGCCTTCCATCCATCCATATTTGTTCATGATGTTGTTAGGCCTAGTTCTATGTGAAATTGTGGTAAAAAATATTTTAACTTCGAAATAACAGCTCCCCTTTTAACTTTTTTAACTCTAGGTTTTTAACATGTTATAAAAAATTGGTTAGAGGAGCAACTTAGAGTTGCTCTTTTTAACCAATTTTTTATAACGTGGTGCTCTAACTTTTGAACGACTCACTCGTATATCTCTTTTTATATCTGTTTCTATTAATACAAACCGTCTTTGTGGACGTAAATTTGACTTGAATTGAATAAAATATCGTTAAAGAAAACACAAATGACAAAAAATACATAATATTAAGGAATTAATAAAATATTAATATGATAGCAAAACATGAAGAGCAGATCTGTTTTTTTCATTTAAAGGAGTATTTTATTTCAAATTCCATAAAAGGATAAATATAATAAAAATGCTGCTAATAAATTTGAAAAATATTTTTTTTTATAAAAATAAGGAAAAAAAATATTGTGTAGACTTAAATTAGAACTGTATTAATTTGTCATATTAAACAAGTGCATTAATTATTGTAACGAAAAATGTTAACAGACATTCAGAGGCATTCGAATTTAAGAACATTCAAATTTAGAAAAAAAGGAAAAATTCAAAGCTTAAAGAAATGAAATATATTATAATGAAAACTTTATTAAACGAACTTTCATATTAACGCTTACACAGTGAACTGAATAAAATGCTTTTACCATTTAAATCTTACAATCGAAACGCAATCTTTGTTTTATGCCCAACCACGCTTTTACCAATGCTCTATCCATTACCGTAAAGACTAATGGTGCTCAAAATCGTAGTGACATAATAAAACGAATTTGTAGTACTTTTAGCAAATTTTTTTATTTTAAACTACAAATATTTTTATTTTGTAAGAAAGTCTAATTGTCTTATTATGATATTTAAAAAAAATCATTTTGAAATAAATATCTTCTAAATAAAAATATTTAGTATATATTATTCAAATTTCTGTATATATATATATATATATATATATATATATATATATATATATATATATATATATATTAGCTTCACGCTTTTATCCCGCATAGCAGGTAGCACTATGTCTTTTACCAGAGCGAGGAAGTGACAGACAGCGGAGTAAACTAACCTCGTAGAATGAGCAGTCATTTAAAAATTCTATTCACTTAGTTCAACCTATTGTGTGTAGTATTTAAAATGCATAAAATCTACATTTTTTTTTGAAACTTGAACATATCAAGAGTCAGGGGACGGTAACAAAAGAATATAAAATCAATAGTTCATTTTTCTGAGTATCTTATAGAGATAGAGATGAAAAATAAAACGTGTATCATATCCTGTATTATTATATTTTTTTTTAATATAATTTCATTATATCGTATAATAATTATGTTTTATTATAAAATTGATGTGAAAAAAGAAGCGATGGAATATAAGACTATTACCAACGATCGTAGAGAAGACTATATTAGGTCAAGTATTCGGTACGTATCTCGTATAATGGCCTTCGATTTGTAGTAAGATACATGTAATGTATTTTTGATATATTTTTACGTAAAGGTAAAAATTACGATTCCGTAATTTTTACGTAAAAAGAATTTTAAAATAAATAAACAAATGTGTGTGTGGTACTATCACAACAGCCTAACGCTATAATATTTTTCAAATATATGAAAACCGATATCTAAACCTACAGAGATTTTATTACATTTTATAGGTTAAAAAGCGACCTAAACTTGGTTTGAGTAATTAAATTTCTAAATTTAATTAACACAATCATTAAAATAAGACACATTACTTTTATATATATATATATATATATATATATATATATATATATATATATATATATATATATATATATGCTTGTACGTCTATCGTTACGTAATAAACGATTGTCATTTATCTTAATTACGCTAATAGATATAATCAAAGTACGCTTATTACGTAGCGATAGTCAAACAGGGCCGTTGACATTTATTGAGTTAGATCAAACACCCGTGATAACTCTATTCTGTGGACTTTCATATTCACGTCATTTCAAAGCGTGAAAGATCATTTTATGCTCATCTTCATAATATGCTAACTATAACTAAATGTGATTATGTAAATTAAGCATATAATTTTATCATAAAATTTAAAATATAGGTAGTTTTCTTCTTGTATGAATTCATGTGCAAGTATTTAAATTATTTCAATATTTGCTATTACGTGGTATTAAAAAATGTATAATGTTATATTTTTAAATAGGATGATTCTTAAGATATTTTATATTTTATTTGATATAAAAAAGGAAGACCTGTCGTGGTAAAGACAACCTATAAGTGTCATAAGGTCTCATAGTAGAAGGTCATAAACAACAATCGATTTATATATACATAGCCGAATAATATCCAAAGCAACCGCACGCTCCCTTCTATTCGGAATATTTATGGAATCTGATTCAAAATACATAACGGGAGACAGCGCGGCGCCTTGTGAGAATGAAGATATGAGTACGCGCGAAGACGACACTTACTAAATATTCCCTCTTCAAAAGCTTTTACAAGATTTGAGTAACGCTTTGTTTTGCCGAAAGTGGGTCGGTAGTGATTTGTGTCTATTTAAATACTAAATGCGGCGCGCAAGTGCAAGCATTGCATTCGTAATGCATTCGGCTGTCGATATAGGTCACCAGGTGTTGTGAGCAACGGCTGGGATACTATTGGTCTCAACTTACAACATCGATAAGCTGGCTGAGTTTGAGCTTGATACAGACGCGAAGGACATCGGTGGTGTTGACGACGGGGCGGACTAGTTTGTTGTAGTTAGAGAGAAGGTCGTCGTAGAGGCGCTTAGCGTCGGGGTTGCCGGCGGCGACGGCGCGCACCAGGCAGCAGGCCGCCAGCCACCAGACGAGCGCGGCCATCAGCTCGCGGGCTCGAGCATCCTTACGTAAGCGGGCAGCGAGCGGCCCGGGCGCGGCGCGGTACCGACTGCCGGCACACACCCGCCCACTTCGTCCGCCGCCCTCCATCCTCCGCCCTCCGCCCTCGCCACCAAACGCGCGCGCCCTCGTGCCCTCGCTCCCTGTCAAAGAATCGCCGCGTCTGTAAACTCTTTCGTATTTTGATCAGGTTTGTAATTATTACTACGCTCTGTCAATTCGTAAAAGGACAGAATTTTAAATATTCTTCAATTTTAGGTATTACTTAAGTTCTGATGACAGTAAATATTCGTGATAAATTTATTAAATACTTTGTTTTATATTTTTAAAATCAAAATAATTCATTTAAAGTAAGTAATTAAAATACTTTATAAAATATTTAAAAATATTCTACTTTATTTTTATTGTTAAATTTATCATGATATTCATTTGCAGATATTTAGTACACTTATATACTGAAATGCATGTATATAATGCTCATTTAACATGAGTCCATTATCAAAATAACGACTAATATAAAGGGGTAAATTAGGTCTTACAATGTTCGTATACAAGGCAATTCGATGTAAATTTCTTTCGAATTTTATTTCAAAAAGCATGACGTATATATTGGTTTAATACGATACTCATTACTTCTTAAACGTTATTTATTACTCGTTTCAACAAAAAATATAATAATAATAAAATACTTACTAACAGAACAGAAAAAGTATAATAAAAGTGCGAATATAACGCTTAAAATTTAAAAAGATTAATATTTTTGATGATAACCATCGATCGATAAAAAATTAAGACTGACAAAACATAAAACACCATGAAATAAACAGAATAATTGGTTATAATTAGCACGCGCTAGACTTGGTGGTTTTGAGTTCGAAACTTATTAAATTTTAAAAATTTATTCATTAGTATCAGCTTGGAATCCGTTAGTAATATTTCTATAAAGAAAACAAGTAATATCTACAAAATTTTAATAATATATGAGGATCCAATTTTTTGGGTACGTTTTGATACACTTATAGAAAGTAAAACGGGTCACCGGTCCACTCAAACTCTTTTATTCGACGTCATTAGAGCATAAATCAAAATTACACGAGAAGGCTTTCGAAAACCCAAGCATAAGATCCCTTTTCAGGAAGGAGTAACCATCTACATTTCACGACAAGAGACATTTGGATTAAGCTACCAATAAGTTATGTTTGTCGATACGTATATGTGAATTTTATATATTTAATCTATATTTATTAAATATTTTACAGATTTTTTGTATTTGTAAAACGTTTTCAAATTACGACTTACTTTGTTTCACAATTTTTTGCCACCCTCTTTGTAGCTAACCATAGAAACACTCCAATTATGACTTAATATAACGGGTCATTTGGCAAGATTGAGAAGCATTAAGAACAGGAATTTCGGACCTTTTTGGCATAGTATACCAAAATACGAAGATTTTTTATTTATATGGATTTTTTAATTTTCATTAGACTAGACTAAATGGGGTGAGGTGCCTGATAGTATCTTGTAGTACCTGGTTATGCATAAAACATTTTATTTCATATTACCTGAAGATCTTGTAAAATATTATTATATTGTATAAGTAGAATATCAGTCAGGCCGGTTGTGGCGCAGTGGGACAGCGTCTTACTGTAAACGCGATCAGTTGTGAGTTCAATCCCACTCGGGAGAGTGATTATATCTAAATTATTTTCACTTCCTCGCTCTGGTAAAACAAAGTGCGGCATTGAGTTCCACCACTCAACACGCAATGTCTTAAATTCGGTGAAAAGTGAAGTATGGAGTGTCTATCAACTAGGTACTTTCTGTTTAACCTGCTATGCGGAATGAAAAGTGTGAAGCTAAAAAATATGCATATCTTTATTGCCGTTAAAAATGATATATTCATTTTTAACGGCAATAATGATATGCATATTTTAATAATTATTAAAATATTAAATGAAAAATTATAAATGCGTATTTTATGTTATACTGATTTAGTTAGTTTATATATACCTTTTATGAATATAGCGTAATTACGTTCATAAGTGACAGAATTCTGTATAAAAATTGCAGCTGCTAAATTCAGCCGCCGCCACTTGCCGACAAAGTATATTACGTCTTACAACTTGTATCAGACTACTTGTAAAAGTTAAAAATAAAAATCTGTAGCATAGACTTTCTAGCAGACTAGCTTGATATAAAAATAACTTAGCTTATGTTGAAATTAGAGAATTTAGATTATTGTAAATTACTTTTCTTAATATGTTACGAAATAAATTTATTAAACGTAAACTATAAGAATGTTTCTGTATACATTTTCCGTCGATGTTATATGTATATATTTTAACGGCTATTTTTATATATGTATATATTTTAACTCCTGACCCAAAAAAATTAAAGCGTAACCTTGCCTAGCCAACTTACATACATGATTGCCTGTTTAATAGACTGATTTTATTAACTTAATAAATTAGCTGATCCAATTGTTTTTTATTTGGTTTACTGTTTCTTCAGAGGGTATTTATTCACAAGACGTGCTAATTACAAGTCGAGATTTACCAAGAAACCAACGAAATGCACATTCAAAATAAACTGAATAAATAAAAAAAATCATATACTCACAGTATTTAATTGTTTCAAATATATTTTGTTATTTTTATTTCGAAGATATATGAATATACTTATAAATCATTAATTTTAGAATAAGAACTAGTTAATAAATATAAAATCCTTTACCAATGTGTATTATAGCTTCAATGTATTAAATATTGCTATAAAATCTTTTTATTTGCTGTGTTACCTATTTTAACTAAACTCCGTAAAGCATTATGTCGCAAAGAAGAATGAGCAAATGCCTTGAAAGGGTGCGATCCGACGGACTAGACCAATAACGATATTTGTTCACTTTCCAATGTTTATATAAGAATATCTTATCGATAAATAAATTTTAAAATTTTATGAACACAAATATTCGCTTTTTAGTCTGTTATAGTTCTTTATCTACCTTTTTACCTTACTAAAATTTTCGCACGTCACTACATTTTAGTTTTACGATATTATATTTTTTATTTATTTATTTTTAATTCATACATATTAAATTGGTGAATAACAACGACTATAATGAAAGTAAATTAAACTCGAAATATTATTATAGCATAGGAGATGTTATTTTCTCTCTGTGCCTTATTTTCTCAGTCTATGCTAACACAGATGCTATAATTTATTTTATATTTTACCTAAGTATAATATAAAATAAATTATAGTTTAATATTACACTTAATTATAAATGCTCTACAGAGTTCATATGTCTTTATCATCTATCTTATTTATTTTGATTGTCTTTATAATAAAAGCATTTTACCTAACATATATCGCAATCACCCTATATTGTGTACATCAATTTCGATCAACGTTCTTATGATCTCTTTATCACTTACCTTACGTAGATAAGCATACTTTAAACGAACGAAATACAAAAAGGAAATCGAAAGTTGACGAGTCCCGAAACAGAAAATAAGAAAACTTACTTATTAGTACTGTATCACAATAATTATGGCATTTTCTAATATACGGGTAGTCTCTGTAAAGGCTCGATAAATTTTGACAAGATTTGCACTAGCTATGGTGTGATATAATAACCATAAATAAAATTATAATATATTTAATAAGAATGTAGATTCAGAGATTCCTCCAACACCCCACTAGGGATAAAGCGTTAAACTAAATAAAATGATTTAGAAACGTTTTATTCCACGTGAACGAATTACATATAATTTTTACCAATCATAACCTCATCAACTTTATGTCACTAAAGAAAGTCATATTAATATGACACATTTTATATATATATATATATATATATATATATATATATATATATAATTGAAGTAGTTGAAATTTTAAGTTAGTATTGTATTTATATAAATTAAATAATTTAATTGAACAGATCAACCGTAGCAAATTTCCAATAGCAGCATTGATCTGATGAGAGACGCAAAATGACGCTGATTGGTTCAAAGGCTTATCCGTTTAATGTCACTACCGTATCGCAGTGGGATAAACACAGTAAAATAGATTTACACCGTAAAATTTTCTAGGTAGCCCTACGAGATACATTATTTACATACATGAATTTGTTTTATAAACAGGAATTTGATATTATTACTATTATACACACAGTTCAGTTTAGATATTTAATTGTGACGCTTATTATATGAATGTACAAAGCAGTTTCATACTTTTCTCGCATAGGATAGGAGGCAGAGAAAAAACTAGACCTTCCTTCCATTTGTGGCCCGAATTCGAAACATTGCGTATTAAAAGGATGAACTCAACGCCTCGCTTTGTATCCTTGAGCGAGGATATCTACCTCGCTCTAGGAAAACTATATAAATGAAAATAATATAAATATAGGCACTCTCCAGTGGGAATTAAAACTACATCTCTATAATATTCAAAGATAAAAAGGAAGACTAAATATTAAAGGTTGGTAAAAATACAACTACTAAAGACTACATACATCAGTGAATAAAAATGGTATATATTCAAAAAATAATTGTATGTATAAATCTAAAGGATGTATAAATATTTTTATACATCCTTTAGATTCTATATAGAGAGAGTATAAATATAAACTATGTATTTATCTATATCTAAAAAATGTAGTAAATATTTGAATTTTCCTAAGCTATAAAATAAATAAGCGTATATCCAAAAAATATCAAAAAATATATTGTTATATTTTGCTTAAATTAATTTTTAAAAAAGTAAATATTTAAAATTAATATGATTTTTAATCTTCATTATTTATAAAATCAGAAATGTTCGTAAAATTAAATATAATTTTTCAAGTAAATTTGAAGACACAGTTTCAAGATTGCTCTACACGCTGCACTATAAACAAGGATAAATGCTCACTAACTAAATAGGAATTTGTGGGGTAATAGATTTAGCACTACAACCCGAATAGTGTAGTTAATAAAGAACTTTAGTAGTAAACATAATATAGTAATGGCACTGAGACTTAAATTTGCTAATTAGTTCAAAAACCAAGAGAAAATAGATTATAAGAATTATAAATTCTAAAATTTTATGTTATGCTGTTTGTTTTAATAAAAACAGTTTATTTACTTTACTGAAAGTAATCAAACTAATAAATTTTAACTAATAAATTTAATTAATAATCAGAAATCAGGGTTTCTAACTTTCCATATCTCATGCAGTAGGTCATATAAATATACCGATAGCGGTATTTCTAGTCGTCGTGATGATTCATATAAAAATTTTCATGGTATTCCCTTTTCCGCGTTTTGTATTTTTATGTTTCATTTAAGGAGTTTAGTACAATACAAAGAGATATTTTTCGATAACACGGCCTACTTTTATATAATTTTCGCTTTGTATTATATATTTTTAAAGAATTTGTTTAATATTTATTAATTGTTTAACACATTATGATGCAGTAACGTTAAAAAAATATTAATATAGAATAATATTGAGATTTTTTTAACGTTACTGAACCATAATGAAGAAAGATAATTTTAAGAAACTAGAATTTGGGCGACCGCTTAAGTTACTAAAGAGACTATCTTTTATAAAGCATACACTTGTCCCCTTTTATATGCAAAATAAAAAGAGCTATTCAGCAATATAATATATAAATAAATAGTGGAAATTAAATTGCAGCATGCCAGCAAAAAAAATAACTGAACTGAAACTAACTACATCAGCAATTAAAATATTCAATAAGAATTACTTAACAATATAATTTCAACGCCCGTGTAAATCTTAACGTGGAAGATCTTTGCACCTACAAAAGTTGTTATCCTTTAAATGACGAACAATTCTAAGGACACTAACATAGTGTATTCAAAAACGGGGCAACTATCCTACTCATAATATGTTTTCATTAAAAAGTTTCTTTTCCTACTCTAAGTAAATAATAACGTTTTAAAAATATTAAAAAAATTAAACATACTAATATTTGCCATGTGTGAACTGTATTCTATTTGTCTAGCCTTATCAATTGAGCCTCCAAAATTTTTGCAGCGGCTCTTTTGGATTTTCAAGTTATATTGATTAAGAAATGAATTATAAATTACGAATATTTATCGTCAATTATTATCGAAACTATTGACTTTCAATTTCAGCCTAATTTATACTTATAATAAAACTGTAGAAGGGTCAATTCTGTACATTGAAAATATTTAAAAATAAATAGCAGGGAGTGTACTACGTTGCTACTGAACACAAAAATGTGATTAAAATATTTTTGTCTGTTTGTCTATCCGTCTGTTTGTTTAAGCATCACACAAAAAATTCACAGTTCGATTATACTGAAATTTAGTATAATTATTTTTTAACATCCTAGGCATCACACTGGGTAATTTTTGTCCCGGACAAATGTATACGTTAAGTAACAAAATAATTTTGCAGCTCGATCGGTAACCGCAAATAATAAGTTTGTCATATGTTACGTCACCCTTATTGGAATTTACTAAAATTACGCTTTGAATGTAGAGTCAAATTCATTATATGAATTAATAATTTAAAATTGTTAATTTAAATAAAATAACAATATATTTAAGTTTTACTTATTTCATTATTTTCTCAATTTATTTTAAAAATGACTTCAATTGAATAGCTTAATATTATTTTCTAATAATGAATATAATTTTATTTTATTTAGTGCTAATAAAACCGTCTTAATAAAATACCATACGCCTATTATAAAACGTTCATTTGAAAAGTGGTAATAGTATGATGGTGAGACATGTGCGTACTTTAGGGATCAATGAAATATACAAAATTTAAAACGATTTTTTGATGACGAAATAATAAGATCCATCGAGACGCAGTGGGCCAACGCCTGTAGTAACTGACTGTAAATGGTTTCGAGGTCGATTCCTGATCATATTTAAACTATCTTCATTTTTTCACACTGGTAAGTCAAAATGCGGCGTTGGGTTCCACCAGCCAACACGCAATGGCCTGAACTGGGACAAAAAGCTGAAATCGAAGTGTAGAACACTAGGATCTGTCTGCGTGCTCTGAATAAAAAGTGGAGCTAAGAAAAAGTGGAAACATATACTTAACAAGATGAAAAAAAAATTGAAAATAATCACAAACATTAGAACGAAATTATGACATTTGATACTTTTTTTTGATACGCTTTTGAGCTCTGAGGCTCTAAGCTACTGGCATCCAAAAAACACTCTTGTCTATCCCGTAATTATTAGTATGATAAGTGATTTGATTTTTGGGCTTTTGTCTCGAAAACCACATTTAATACTACGATAAAAACCACCCCATATGCAGCTCCAGACTATAACTATTACGATGCCTATGCTAAGCTAATGCTAGCGCGATTGGCACAAGACGGGCTCAAACAAAATAAAAGGTTGTAGAAATTTTGGTTGTTGGTTTATTTCCTATACTTTTCTCCTTTATAAAACTAATGATATAGTTTTATAAATCGATAAAATTATGAATTGTGGCAAAGTCTGCGATTTAAACGAGAACGCGGGCAGATGAAAGAATGAAATAGCTATAGTCGTATAATATCCTAGTACTAAATTAAAAATATAAATGTAGGTAGGGTCTCCAAAGTTGATCTCGCTTAAAACACCAAAGTACTCTTAACGTATGATAAATGTAAGGACTTTTTAGACTTAGCCTTGATTACATTAATAAACATTTTATATTAACATATCATATTAAATAAATATTATAGATAATGTTCGAACTTCTTCTAAATTACACATTAATTGTATATATTATAATTCAAAGTTATATTTTTTGTATGTTATAAATTATTCTTTTATAAATATTTCTTTTTACCTAACTCGAACTAAGTTCCGAAAACCATAAGTACCTAGCTTCTTTTCACAAGGGGAAGTTTTTGCTATATACAAAGTTTCTTGATTAAGCTTGTTTCAAATTTTTGTATTTATATTTTTATTGCTGTCTAAATGAACTCCTCAAGTATGGGTGGGAACTAAACTCACATCATTATATAGTTTTTATATGTTTAGTATTTAGTCAAAATTCTTTTTTTTGTTTAGAAGTTTAGTTTTTTTAGTTTAGAAGTATTTTTTCCTTTTTGTAGTTTAGAAGTTTTTTTAGTTTATATCAAATGTATGTTAATTAGTAATATTAAATATGTGTAATTTTTTATGCAAATAAATTAGTACACTACTTTTCATGACCGAATTTAATTACAATCTATTTTTAAGAACAACCGCTTTAAATCTTTTATTAACTTTGTTAATTTAAACTTCATTTTTAAATTCTATTATTTTATGGATTTTTAAGATTGTTGAGTCAAATATGTTGATCTTGAATCAATATTAGTTTTATTATGTAAATAAAAATAACTATTCTTAAAAAATAACTATTTTACAAAGGAAATTTGTTAGGTATTTTAATGAAGGTGTTAGTTAAGTTAAGGTGTTAGTTAGTTAAGGTAGGTGTTAGTTTCATTTGTCAAGTGATTTTAGTCAAACATTTATTTTGCGCCATCTAGAGTATATTTTAACAATCTCTAAGAGATAGTAAACGCAAAGTATGCATAAATATAACAGTATGCCATCTAGCATTAAATGAAATAAACTAAAAAGTATATTCATTACGAAAAAGTTCTCATCTAAAACGTTACTATCGACTTTGCCACACATTAATATAACCATAAAACAAAGAATAATACAGAACAGACTCCATGTAACCATTTCGGAATATTAAGCTGATTGTGTGTAAATGTACTGTGTTCCGTGTATGGCTTAGTTCCTTACAAATTTATCTCTTACTTTATTATTCTACGGTAAATTGTAATATATACTAATTAATTAATTATAATAATAATTATACAATCTAGTTTTAAAATAACTACTTTAATCATTTGCAATACTTATCTCAGAATAAAATAACCATCATTGCTTAAGAATATTTATTTTTAATACCTAAATTAATTAATTGTTTGAACGTCAAATAATTTACCACCACTTTACGAAAGTTAATGCCTCAGACCTTGCCTTTTTTAAGGAGTACGGGGTTTATATGGAAAATGACCTAAAGGCCAAAAATATAATAAGAGACGCACCCAGTAGTACTTAAAACGCGTTTTATTAGTTTGTATTTAGAGCTTTCGAATCTGAATACTTATGTTTATCGTCATTCTATGTATATTAAACTATCAGTAGACTATTTATTTTTAATTTTATTGCATTTTTAACACAAAAAGTTGGTAAAGACATTTAAAAAGTTGTATTAGTTTGTTACTAGCTGTTAAATAATTTTTATATTACTATTTGAAGCAGATTCTGTATAAAAATAAAGAACTGAAATTCATAAAAGTCATTTAACTGATAACTAAAGGATAGAATATTTCTTTGCATGTTAATAGTATTGTACCTGGAGTATCATATTGGATAATTTTATGCCGATATTTAATGTACCTAATTCCCGTAGGAGAAATCAAAAATCGAATCCATTAAATTGCGCCGATACTATTAATATAACTAATATTTCATCGATCCATAGAGTTCGCACAAAAACCGTAATCACAAAAACATTAATATCTGTTACAAAAATATAATAATACTATATATTTAAATTAACTGACTTTAAACGCGATCGGTTGTGGATTCGATCTCCACTCGAGTGAAAGACAAAGTGCGGCGTTGGGTTCCACCACTCAACACGCAATCTAGAATTCGGTGAAAAACGAAGTACGGAGTGTCTTGACACTAGGTACTTTCTGTCTACCCTGCTATGCGGGATAAAAGCGTGAAGCTAAAAAAAATAAAAGTTTTAAAAGGTGTATCGTCATTTATTAAAACGAATTTATTAGCATCTCATATATTGATTGATTCATACATACGTAATGTATGAATCAATCAATATAAAAAAGTCTTGTTCTGATACTTTGTAAACCTACCAACCTAACCTACACTACCTCTGATAATAATATAATATTTAAGCGTGTTTTTTTCGTCTATCGATCCGAAAATTATCTCATTATGAGGTTTTTAATTATTGAGGCCATCGAGGCGCAGTAGAACAGCATTTGACTGTAAATACGATTGGTTGTAGATTCGATTCCCCTTTGGAGAAATGATTGCATTTCAATTTTATTTTCTTTTTCTTGCTCTGGTACGTCAAATAGCAGTGTTAATTTCGCCACTTAATACCCAGTCTCAATTTCGAACGGAAAGTAACGAAGTGTTTTGATACTAGTTTGTCTCTACCTACCTGCTATTCGGGATAAAGCGTAAAGCTGATTAACATTTACTCTCTTAAATTTTATATATAATTATTTTAAATTTATAAGTTTAGTTCTTGTAATATTTCGATTGTCAATAATGTATGTTAACGATCATTAGATGACTAAGCCATACGAATTTCAAATTAGTTTAATATACTATGTGTACCATGTAATCTTACATCGTGCATGGTGTTTCTTCCAGTTTTATCCTAGTAAAAGCTTAATTTAACTTATCCTGTTGGATTCTTTAATATTACATTACATTGTCATTTCATAGCATAAAACAAAGGCGCGTCCGTTGTCGGTGCGTTTAGATTTTTCTAACAGATTTTAATACCTTTTTAACAAAGTTTCTGATATAAGTTAGAACGCGGGCGGGTGCAAAAACAAAATAGATATAGTTGTTAGTTCACAGCGGTGAAGCCACGAGCGGGCCACAAGTTTTATATAAAATGATAAGTCAATGTGGCCATGCATTTATAACATGTATTTATTGCACTATATTACAGACTATGGGTTGTACTGCAGGGCTATAATTAATTACTAAATGCTAAGAGCTTAAGTATGTCACCATTCGTGACGGCATCTGACTTAGTTTAATTTATTGAATGGAGATTTATTATATGTAATGAACATTAATGGATAAATACGACTAGGATATTTATTCTTAAAGTTAATTATGTACTTATATAAATTTTCAACATTTCTATAATCATTACTTAAGTGAGACATACTGCGCGGTTGATATGGCTGATGTTTGATTTGTAACTCGTTGGTAAGTGTGGGAGTAAACTAAAAAATTCCCGAAATTCCTACAGGAAATTGAAAAAATGATATATTATGTTTTACCGTCTAAGCTATAGAAGGTACGTGTTGCGGTGCCAGCTCCGACTCGCGCGATTACAACCCTGTTGGCTTTCCCTGCGCCCCCAACTCCCTCAAAGTAGTCCTGCAAGCGACCTATCGCTCGTAATAGACTTCACGAGCGTGGTCGACTTTAAAGAGCATTAGCATATTTACGGCTTGGCTCCGTAACTTAAACGATGCAAACATGGCGAGCATGTCAACCTAATGGAAGGCTCATACATCGTAGGCTTCCAAGCTAAATAAAACAAAATTACTACCGGTAATCGATGGCAGTCTCAAATAGATTCACCCCAATGCTCACCCCGCTGAATCTCGTTTTGCAGTTAAACCATTAGCCCTAAAAATAGCGACATTTAACGCAACATTACATTGTATACCGCTTGCGAACTTCGAAGCGTCAGTGTGCCAGGTGTTCATGACAAGGCATCAGCTAATAATCATAGCCTCAATCTACCTTTCCCCAAATAAAGCAATGAGTGAGCAAACATGAGTGTGATTTCGCACCAGGCTTTCTGGGCGAAAGCACGAGCCCCTTTCGTGAGCCTTACGGTCGGACGGTGTCTCGACTATGCCACCTCTGGTTAGGCCCAATAATATTTTCGTCGCCATAGACACCGATTCCCTAGGGGACAGCCTTGCGATCCAGACTACCTAATAAAGTTTGATTCCGAGGTAGCAACCTTGACATGGTTACCCCCTTGGGTGAAGCGCTGCGCCCGACCTCTGCCGGTGACGTCCATAATATTATTAAAAACCTAAAAGATAGGCCCGACTGTCTTAATAATAAGATTTTAAAAACTTTACAGGCCCAGTTCGTGTCCTTATTAGTGATCATATTTAATTGCCTCTTCAAATCGTGTACTTCCCAGATCAATGAAAGGTGGCAATTATCATAGGTATTCCTAAGCCCAGCAAGCCGAGGAAACTCCCCAGCACTTACAGGCCTATCAGTTTGTTAAGTTGCTTAGGTAAAATTTACGAGAGGATAATTGAGAGGAGGACAAAAAAGGATAATAATGCTCATTAGACAAAATCCCTGCTCTTAAACGAGCGACTTGGGTTCCGCAAGAGCCACTCAGCAGCACATAGCTAGATTTAATATTATAAATGGCGACCGTAGCTCCACCGCGGCTATTTTCTTGATATAGCGAATGCTATCGACAAAGTTTGGCACAGCGGCTTAATTTATAAGCTGCGTAAAGCCTCCTCCCAGACCATTTAGTTCACGTCCTTAAGGACTATCTCACAAAGAGATATCAACGCGCTGGAGTCCCCCAGGGCTCTAAGCTCTCTACTATTCTGTATGCGCTGTATACTAGTGACATACCTAAATTAGACAACGTCCACCTGGCTATGCACGCCGATGACATCACCCTCTACACTACTCCCCGCCACTCTTTCATTATTGCCGAGAGAGGCGGCCAGGCGGCTGCCGAAGCTCTAAGTACTTGGTACCGTAAATAGAGGATCGAGGTAAATCCTGAAAAAAGTTCTGCGGTATTATTCCCTCGTTTCAGACACGAAACAGTCCTACCATATTTCTTTTGAATAAACTTATACCTTGGCAAAAACAAAAACAAGTCAAATACCTCGGAGTAAAGAAAGACTTCCAACTCTCCTTCAGGAAACAATTGTCGTGTGTCTAATTCGGCTTGCTTCTATCTTAACAGATTACATCCTCTTATATGCAAACGTAGTAAAATATCATTTACAAAAAAGCTGACATTATACAAAACCTGCATAAGGCCCGTCCTCACTTACGCCAGAGTAGCGTTCACGCATACTGCGCTTAAACCACTTTAAGTGGTTCAAAATAGATTTCTATGAATCGCATCAGGTTGCCCTGGTACGTTCGTAATGTCGATCTACATAAGGACAATACAATACAAATATACTTGATTTCACACAACAAATACATAACAAACAAGAAATAATTAAAAAAAGCGAACAATAAGGCGGCTTTATCGCTTCTGACAGAATAGAGAATGAAGTATATGAGTATTAATACAAAGGCGGATAAGGAGCCACTTGAACTTATAACGAAACTCAGAAATGTGATCATATTTACGAATACCAAATATGAATCTAATACAGAGATTTTGGGGTCGCTCTAATTAATTTAGTAGTTCCTATTTGATGTCAAGATAGCAAACATCAGTATAATCCAGAATTGGTAATAGGAGTAAGTTTTCCAGCACAATTTTGATAGGGATTGGAAAGAAATTGCGCAGTCTTCTAAGAGATGCAGAAGCAGCGTTCTACTTAACTTTCTTTCTGTAGTTCCCAAGATAAATGTTTGTCAATAATTAAACCAAGGTTCTTCACGGATTCGCTTAATGGAATAATAGATCCATCAATTGTTACAGCATAAATATGCAACCTATCAACTTTTGCCAATAATCTAAGACTACCGATTAAAATTGCTTGACTGTTTAAAAGATTTACGGACAATTCAAGAAATTTGCTTTAGATCATTTTTTAATTTTTCAATGTCAAAAGATAGTTCATTGAGAGTACTATGTGTATATATTTGTAAATTGTCAGCGTACAGGTGGTAAAGGGAAGATATCTTAAGACAAATGGAATTAATGAAAATTGAAAATAAAAGAAGATACAGCACGCCACCTTGTGAAATGCCAGCATTGATTTAGAACCCTTCCGAATAGGAATCCTCTATTCGAATTCGCTGTGAGTGTGTCCGTACAAGTAAGAACGAAACCAATCAACCACTTCGGGAGATGTATTAAGAGAAGTCAATATAGCAAGTAGGATGTCTAAATCAACAGTGTCAAAAGCATTACTAAAGTCTAGTAAAGTCAACACCGTAATCTTCCGATCATTCATACCTTGTCTAATGACGTCGGTGATCTTGACTAAAGCTTTAGTCATGCTATGACCATGGCGAAGGCCAGATTGTAACGGATTTAAGTAATTTTGCTTAAAAAGAAATGTACTCATTTGCCGATGAACAAGACGTTCCAGCACTTTTAATAATAATGGAAGAATGGAAATAAGGCGATAATCAGAATAGGAAAGTGAATTTGATTTTTTAGGGAGTGGGAAAATTTATATATCTTTCCAAATGAAAGGAATATTGCCTATTGAGCGGTTTAAAATGGAAGTAACTATAGGAGCCAAAAAGTCTAATAAAGGAATGATCATTTTACGACTTATGCTATCTGTACCAATTGCATTTGACAATTGCAATTGCTAAAATATTTCTCTTAATATCACTTACAGTGAATTGATTAAACTTAAAAGCAGGAGCATCAGGAGTGGGTATAGTCGAAAAAGAATTTATTGTTCTCAATTTATTTGTACTATCAATTGTACTAAAAGAATGTTGTTTAAGATCAATGAAATCTAGATTATTTGTATGTACTATATTTTTTGTTTTACGGACTCCCATGGATTTAAGAAATTTCTAGACTTTGGCTGAATCACTTTCACCAATTATTACCCTCTACAAACTATGTTGTAACAACTACGAGCTTTCACGTATTTCTCTTTATTCATATCACTTGCGTTAGAAAAATATTTACTCTTTGCATTCTTTTTAGTTTCCTGTATTTTTTTAATTAAAAGAGAATTAAAAATATTCACTTGTTAATCAACAGTTATAGCTTCATCAACAACAGACCAGTCAATCTTATTGACATCATTTAATGAGTGCTCCAAATCCATACCTCCATAGTTGCGTTACAAAAATATTCTTGATTTTGCTTTAGGGGGTCTAATTTTATATGATATGTAAAGAAGATCGTCGGTCGATATGAGAACGCTAGAGCAAGACACGCTTCGCTATATGGTCTATAGAAGAAACTATAATAAGGTCAAGTAGAAAAGGAACGGAATTCAGAAATTTATGAGTCGGCACTAATGATAAAATATCCGAATTTGCTGCATCTACTAACGACTGCGGACGGGTCGCACGATGGTCTTTATGAAGAAGGCAAGTGTTAAAATCTCCCATTATCAAAATATGTTTAAAGGAGGGCATAAGTTGATCGATAATGATTTCAAATGAAGAGAAATAGTCAATTGTATGGTTTGGATTGTAAAATACGCCCAGAAGAAGTTTTGTATGATTTAGTACGACTTCGATGAAAAGGTATTCAGCCTCTGCATTGCCCGATGATTGTGATATATTTACAATAGAAAAAGGAATATGAGTACGCAAATAGATTGCTACACCATCACCTACACGTCCAGTGCGATCATTTCTAATCAAATGAAATCCTGGCAATGAATACGAGGTCGACGGTAAACATGGCTTGAGTCATTCAGATACTAAAATGGCATATATGTCTTTACCGTGAAAGATGACAGAAAATCAGGATAATGTGCTGGAGTACTCTGAGCATTCTGAGCATTAATATGGATCACGTTGAAATTTTTCTACTCATCCGAGAAAAATGAAATATAATTTTCAATAAGATATGGGATAATATGAAAGCTGTCGTTGCTACCAGTGACATCGGAAATAGAAGACAATGATACGAAAGAATTACTACTGTTATCACATGAGGTCATTATTATATTTGAATAAAATACTGGAAAATAAATATGTATATATAACAATAATAATTAGGTATTAAATTAGCAATAAACAAGCAAATAACTATGTGCGTATATATAAATTTATGCAATAATAAAATATATATATAAATTTATGCAATAATAAAATATGTATTCAATCATAAAATACATAGAAATGTTTGTAATAATAATAACAAAAAATACAACATACCCACCAGTTGCAAGAAAGAAGTCAAAAGACATACAAAATTACTTTAAAAACACAACCAAAAAGAAAAAACAAAAACAAACAAGATTATAATAATACAGTAATAAAGAACTAGCACACCATAAAGTAAAAATATCACTAATTAATCTGTAGTTAGAGAATCCCTTATTACGAATTAATTATCTGTGCAGTAAAAGTTGTAAGCAATCTTTGACGAGAGATAATAACAACAAATGAAAAATTCTTCTTTATATCGAAACCAGCTATCACACAAAATAAAATAATAAAATAATAAAATAAAAAAAACAAACAAACATATCAATGTAAATTTTTTTTTTGTTTTTAGGTAATAATTAAAACTAGTCAGATGTGTTGTGTAAAGTATGGAATACTAAAAGAAAAATAATAATAACATGAGGGCGCATGGGTTTTGTCATAGAATGGTATGTGTAAGTGCGAATGCCATAGTAAGAATGAAGAAGAACGTGCTCAGATAGTTTGGGCACATTGAGAGAATGAGTGATGTAAGAGTGGTAAAAAGATTTATGAAGTCAAGGTGAAAAGTATGAGAAGTCGGGGGAGAGACCTCAGTGGACCTTCGAAAACACAGCATCGAAGATATTGCAGTAAGGTCACTTTAAAAGCATGAGGATCCTAAGGGCATATATGAAGAGGATAATGACTGGACGGAGCGAAAGAAGTATGCAGGGACCGTAAGCGTGAAGATATATATATATATATATATATATATATATATATATATATATATATATTTCTGATTTATTATTGCAAAGTTTAAGTAACTTATAGCTCGTGGAAGTATATTTCATCATACAGGATATAAAGGTAAAGAATGCGTATTGACGAAGTGATTAATGAATGAATGAATTGTAAAAAAAATATAATAAAAAGGTGTGTACTCCTTTTATACCTTCGGATTTATATTTTTAAGTAACCTAATACGATATTAATGATTTTTTAAAATAAATTTATATATTGATACATGAGCAAAGCATGCTATGCGTCCGTTTTTCTGAAAAGTTTGAAGACTGAGCACGAGCCATATGAAATAGGATACGTATGAATTAAATTTAGATAAATGGTAAGAAAGTCAATATTATTCATAATAATGGATATATAAATTAAATTAATATTACGTGTGTATTATAACGTCACGGTAGATTTTATAAATTATGTTTATTTATTCAGGTAAGCTGAATGTAGGTGACATAGAGAAAACAACATTTCAAATCCCATTATCTTCAACTGCTTCACCTTCATTGAATACATTTGAATATTATAACTTTGGCAACCTATAAAACGATGAAAATAATTGTATTTATCACACACCCTAAAAGTCTTTACGGGAACAACAACATGAAGACACAATCAGTGCTATTCTTCTTGGTTATCGCATTTTGTGTTATAATGGTTAGTTGTCACGATTTTGGAGAGTTTTACTGTGGACGACGCTTGGCCAGAGCCCTGGCTTTACTCTGTGATAACAACTTAATCAAGAGATCCGAGGTACATCATCGTATAAACGCAGTGGACTCGAGCTGGCCTTGGCTGGACTCAAATAGCGTGCATAGCTTGGGCCGCTATAAGAGGCAAGTGGTGTCCGAGTGCTGCGATAAACCATGCACCGTTGATGAGCTAATGACGTATTGTGCGTATTAATTCAAAAAAAATATTATTTATACAGTAGTTATACTTTCGACTCGTACAAAATAAAATAAAATGGCAAATCTTCTAAATTAAGTTGTGTTTCCTTTATTATTCTTTGTATGATGAAAAACGTATTGAAAAACGTGAAACTAAAAAATTTACGTAGTTGCTTTCAAATTGTTTTCTATCAGTATCTGTATGATTAATAAAACAAAAGTCTGGAATACTGATGATGTGTAACTCTAGTAGCCCAGCTTAACTTAGATATGAATTTAACACTTTGAAAAGGTATAGCTCGACGGGCACTATCTGATAACTTAAGAAAATTCAAGGTCACACATGATGAACTTACCTTCAAAGGAACGCACACTAGAAAGGCACGCTCTCTATATATACACCGCTACCTTAGTATTCGAAATATTAACTGTAAAATATTAATAAAAATTGTAATTTACTAGTACTATTGGCTATTTAACAAGTTATTTAATTCCGCGAAAATATGTTTCTACGCTTGACATCATTAAGGTACTTAATAACCTTTTCCACTACCAGTAACCACTAACTTTCTGACAAAAAAGGTTAGCCATACCATATGTTGTTTACCAATAAATAAAATTAGAATCCAGTCGTGGTGCAGTATGACAGCGTCTGACTGTAAACGCGATCTATTGTGGGTTCGATCCCCACTCGGGGGAGTGATTATATTTAAATTATTGTCACCGCCTCGCTCTGGTAAAGACAAAAAGTGGCGTTGAGTTCCACCACTCAACACGCAATGTCTCGAATTCGGTGGAAAGTGAAGTACGGAGTGTGTTGATACTAAGTACTTTCTGCTACCCTGCTACACGGGATAAAAGCGTGAAGCTAAAAAGAACATCAAATAATGATCCAGGTATAGGTATCAAATACCAATTCTTAAATAAGACGAATTTGCTTGGTCATGGCAAATGAAAAAATAATTCTAATCATAACTAAAAAAAAATATGGTAAAAAAAATCGGAAATACAAAAAAAAGTCAGATAATATTCACATTGTATGATCATTATTGCTACTGGTCAATATATGTAAACGAAGACCTATATATTATGCTTGAAATAGTACTAATCAGGGATGTGTCATAACAGATATTACTAATTGACGTTAACGAGCTAATACAACGGAATTGTTTCTAAATTTATTGACTCATATAATAAATTAGACCTACATCGAAGTATTTTTAAAGTCTTAATTGAATGACATTATTAGATAAATATGTGTAAAATATCAGCGTTATGTTCCGCCACATAACAAGCAATGTTTTGAAATCGGATGCAAAATGGAGAAGGGAGTCTAAATGCTTAAATGTACAAGCATTTAACATTATCGTTAGTTTGCAAAAGTATGTAGAAAAACATTTTTGAAAAAACGTATAAAAATTTGAACGCAGCGGGATTCGAACCCGCGCCTCTTGGATACCGCCCAAGGGCTCTGACCGCTAAGCCATGCGTTCTACTACCAGTTACGTCGAAATTCTTATACGTTTTTGATACAACTTATTTATGTTGTTAGCATCTCTGTAGAGAGATTTTTACAAATTTCTACTACTTAAAGATTATTAAGAAATAGTCGTTTAACAAGAGAGATTGCTATTTTATTTTAATATTTACTATTTTTAAAGTGTTATTCCACACTTAGGATTAGAAAACATTTTTGAAAAACGTATAAAAATTTGAACGCAGCGGGATTCAAACCCGTGCCTCTTGGATACCGTCCAAGCGCTCTGACCGCTAAGCCATGCGTTCTACTACCAGCTTCGTCGAAATTCTTATACGTTTTAACGAGAGCGGCGAGAAGAGCGCGGGTTCGAATCCCGCTGCGTTCAAATTTTTATACGTTTTTTCAAAAATGTTTTCTAATCCTAAGTGTGGAATAACACTTTAAAAATAGTAAATATTAAAATAAAATAGCAATCTCTCTTGTTAAACGACTATTTCTTAATAATTTTTAAGTAGTAAAAATTTGTAAAAATCTCTCTACAGAGATGCTAACAACATAAATAAGTTGTAACAAAAACGTATAAGAATTTCGACGTAACTGGTAGTAGAACGCATGGCTTAGCGGTCAGAGCCCTTGGGCGGTATCCAAGAGGCGCGGGTTCGAATCCCGCTGCGTTCAAATTTTTATACGTTTTTTCAAAAATGTTATCTAATCCTAATTGTGGAATAACACTTTAAAAATAGTAAATATTAAAATAAAATAGCAATCTCTCTTGTTAAACGACTATTTCTTAATAATCTTTAAGTAGTAGAAATTTGTAAAAATCTCTCTACAGAGATGCTAACAACATAAATAAGTTGTAACAAAAACGTATAACAATTTCGACGTAACTGGTAGTAGAACGCATGGCTTAGCGGTCAGAGCCCTTGGGCGGTATCCAAGAGGCGCGGGTTCGAATCCCGCTGCGTTCAAATTTTTATACGTTTTTTCAAAAATGTTTTCTAATCCTAAGTGTGAAATAACACTTTAAAATAGTAAATATTAAAATAAAATAGCAATCTCTCTTGTTAAACGACTATTTCTTAATAATCTTTAAGTAGTAGAAATTTGTAAAAATCTCTCTACAGAGATGCTAACAACATAAATAAGTTGTAACAAAAACGTATAAGAATTTCGACGTAGCTGGTAGTAGAACGCGCATGGCTTAGCGGTCAGACCGCTTGGACGGTATCCAAGAGGCGCGGGTTCGAATCCCGCTGCGTTCAAATTTTTATACGTTTTTTCAAAAATGTTATCTAATCCTAATTGTGGAATAACACTTTAAAAATAGTAAATATGTAGAAAAATATAAAATTCGAGTTAGGTTATAAAGTTAGATACATTAAAATCTGACTAGGATTTTATATTTTTTATAATATGAAATAAAAAAAATGCATACCTTCATAAACACCACCACCACACACTCATAGACTCGAGATTGAATAAAAACTTATAATGGCCAATAAAAACCGATAAAACATTATTTCGATAGTATATTATTTTGGCTAATGGCAAACTAATAAATTCAATATAATATAACTTAAAAGCTTAATATAAACAAATGACAAAAGCGTTTGTTAGCTAGAAGAAAAACAAATCTTGAAATATTAGCTAGTATTATTGTTAGATAAAAACTTTATTATATTCAATATTTTTTAATTTAGACCATAGTTCGCAGGGTCAAGTATTGTCTCAGAAGTTATGATTCTAAAAACATTTCAGTAATTTATTGATTGGACTTTATTAAAAACTTTTTTACAGAATAGTCGTTGTATATACAGATCTCCACTGAAAAATATATATAAATATATATATAAATATCTACTAAAGATTAGAAAGGCCTACAGACTTATATAAATATCTACTAAAGATTAGAACGGCCTACAGAGTTCCACGTCAAGGACTCAGAACTTCAAAATATATTATAGCCTATATGTTACCTACATGTCTTGGTTTCTGCTACTCATGTAAGCCTTTACGTGAGTAGCAGAAAGGAAAAACATGAAAATAATATTAGTAGAAACCTACCCATTAAAATTATTTTTAGATTAGATTCAATGTATAGAAAAGAGCCCATCTACAGTTTCATTATATATACAGATTTGACATCATTGTGGCTAATTTTAACAAGGGATTGTGGATTCAAATTGATGAAGTAAATATTTATACATATTATTTAGACATCTCTAAGATAGAGAAAGTCTGGTTCTATTATTGTCTAAAAAGGTATTAAATAAGCTCTGCTTGGCGGAGTAACTTATAACTTAATATACATCTCTGCTTCTCTTCCACTACTCTACTTGCGCTGTAAAACCCAAAATAATTACAATATTACCTAAATAAATACACTCTTATAATAAAATTATGTTCTTAATTGATAGAATTTTGCCAATATTATGCTATTTATAATTAAATAAAAAGTACAAATAAAATAAAATAAATATTAAAGGTATTGTAAATGTTTTCAAAAACATTTTAATAGAAAAACTAAGATCTTACACATTTGCCAATTAGATAAGTTTTTCAAGGTCTACCAATTAATTTCCTATATTCTTTAATCAACCTTATTAGACTTTATTAGGAGGCCATATAGAGTTTTGACAAAAACGATCCACTTTAATCAAATTTAAGTGAGGGCTGGACAAAGTGTTCCCTAGAGTATGTTACTCTATGATTCTTATAAATTAAGTGTATATTTTTCTTTTAGATTTTGTAAATCAAGTTCAGTAGTCAACGAAACTACACGTCTTAGTAGAAATTTGCTTTTTATAATGAAAAAGATATTTATTTATGGCCTGCCTCTTTTTATTATGATAAGTATGTTATTTTGCAAATATTTTACCGCAAAAGTTTCTAATCGATCCGCTTTTACACACAGCGCTGATTTAATATCAAGCAAATTGCGTATAAAAAGACAGTTATCGAATAACAATGTAATTTTAAGCGATAACGATATTCAGTTTAGAAATGCAAATGACTCAAGAAACACTTCCCATTCTGACGATCCTTCTTACAAGAAGCGTGACCTAATTAAAAGATTTAAAAAATTGTGGCCCGTCGCGAGTTGGCGCAATTTGGGATTCTTCACGGATGACTACTTGTTCTTGATAAATGAACACTGGTTGCAATTCCCTCCACCTAGCGAGGTTGTTTATAAGTTTTTGGGTTCTATCTACATTATATTTGCGACAGCTGGTTGTTGGGGCAACGTTATTGTACTCTTCATGTATTTAAGGTAAGTAAGTAATTACCAACTACTAATTGTATCAATTTTGTTTGCACGATCTCTATAGAGGATATTTACAAATTGCTTCTTTGATATATGTAAGAGAGTAAAGGTTTGAATTCTTTAAAACAGCTTGTAACCATACGTTTACGATTACAAAAATATGTATATAGATGTAGATGTAATATATTTTAAACAAATAATTTAATTATAACGTCAAATTTCATCTTGTATAATATATTTAGGTAGTAATAACAGAATTAATAATTTTATTAATTATAAAATATGTTAGCTGAATGAATTACTGGCTGTCTAGAATGAAGCAAAGAGATTTAAAAAAGAATGGAGGAAGGAAAGAAGAATATTGTTAGAATTTAATTTAGAATACGTTATTAGTGAATATAATTACAATATTTAAAATCGGAAATACATAGGAATATAATTATTATTGTTTTGGTGGTAAGCGTGGTCGGTAAAATTTACATTTGTATAAAAAGAAGAATTTGTTGGCAAGTTATTTTCTTACCTTATTAATATATAAAAGTAGCATTAAATGGATAATAAACTATTATTAATTAAGTGGAATAATTGTATTAAAGACATTAAAGGTTTAAGAATCTTCATTATAAATTAAAGTGTATAGTTTAAGAAACTAAATATTACAAAATATTTGAATATTTTACTAACCACTTGACATCATGAGCCAATGCATGATTTAATAAATATAGTATTTACATATACTTAATGAAGGCAGATAAACGTAAAAGCTACAATATAAATTTACATTTCAAATTTACATTTAAAATAAAGTGCACAGAACTAGAACAACCAATTACGGAATTAGAACAATACAGAACTTACAACTGTAAATTACTTTGTATTACTGATATTACGTACAAGAATAGTTTAGTTAGAGAAAACAGTTCAGTCCAGTTCTTACGTTATAGTCCTTCGAAATAACAGAAAACATAGTAAACATTTAGTATGTCATATTCGTGAAAATTTATGTGTCGATCCAATAACCGGAAAACAATTCTAAAAGCCAAAAGTTTAGATTAAGCCATAAATATCAATTATATTTATATGTATGTTTTTATACAATGTACAGCTATATGTACAAATTGTAAGATTAAAATTTAATATGATCTCTATAAATAAAACAATTGTATTATTTATTTTTGTTGTACGAGAGAATACAGATAGAACTACCGATATATGATGACCATTAAGGTTTATTCTAATTGAAGAAACATCTTACTTTTATTTTAGACATTTCGTTGATTGGAATTTGTACAAAACCATGGATATCTGATAGTTTGATATCTAAAATGAACATACCTACCGACATGACAAAGTATTATACTGAATTTTTATATAGTATATATATACAGTTTACTCCACGTAAATACCACTAGGGAAATACAAAGGTTATGCAGTTATTTCAAAGTTTAGGGAGAGAAGAAGCTGCAAATTGTAATTTATACCAATATAAGCAGTTCAGTCCGTGCAATTGCTATTATTGTAACTATAAATCTTAGAATTAACGCCGAGTTTCTTGGCATCATATTTGTTAGTTTCGTACTAAACTATTAAATGTCGCTAAATATTGATAAAAATAAACTTTTAATATAACAACGTTGATTTTTTTATTGATTAATAAAATATTTTATTAAAAATTAAACCGAACTTGTAATAACTATACTTGCAACTACCTTTATTTTCTTACGAGTAATTTATTTACATCTCTGAAACTACTGGATCGATTTCAATAAAACTTGCACTGTTACTCCCTTAATTGAAGTGTACCCGACTTAAATTAAAAGAATCATCACGACAGGCCGTTTAGATTTCGGGAAATTTGTGATTATACAAACAAACAATTATGAAATTAAGGATAAGTAATTGAAAGCTTAAATGGATTATCATACTCAAATATTACTCAATTCCAGCAACGTTACATATACATAACGAAATAATGACCTTCTTTTATAAGTCGAAAAGGAATATTTTTTTTATATCTTCAAATCATTATACATTATACATTAAATACACTACATTACTTTACAAATTACTTGTAATGAAAAATAGTAAAATATTACTCCTAATTTAAATCTTCGTCTATTCAGACACTCAAAAATCAGCTTTTGTAATAAACACGCCACATCGGCTTTGGTATTTTTTTAGTTAAGTAAAAAATGAATATCTATTTTAACAATCTATGTAAATAACGTAAGGGCAACGTCGTCTTTTATATAACTTGATTTGCACTCTTATCACGGTTGCAACACCTTGACACCTGCTGGAAAGAATTATTTGATGTAAGCTACGATGTCCTGTATTTTATTGAATGACGCCGACCTTTACAATATACTTTATTACATTTCCAGAGCTTTCTTTTGTTCATAAAATAGTTACTAGTACTCACGAGATACTATCTTATTTTTTGGCAACCGTGCTAATCCACAACGCGGGCGTGTGAGATGAATGCAATTACGTCATATATTAAAAAAAATTGACGCGCTCCTGTTTTTATTACGTTTGGAAATTCAATTTCTACTAATATAATTTAAAAAATATAATTTAAAATTTATCTGGCTTCAATATTAGATACAATAATTGAGCTTGCCTATTAATTCTTTCTTTATTGGATTGTGAGCTCTCCCTTATCTTGTTAACTTAATTAATCTTACTAATAATGATATTGCTCCGTAAGGAAAAAACTTCCGACCCCTTTTTAAGAAATGAAGCGGAAAACGGAAGACGAAATACTACACAGATAAAGTTTATTTAAAGAAGAAATAAAAAGGTAGTAGTTTATACTACTATAAAACCATCGGCTTTAAAATACATAGAATAAAATAAGCTACCGTGTGTTTGAGAATATATAACTTAAAGGTACGCTAAGCTGAATAAGTATATACGCTTCGCATGTATACTTAAAAGTTATATACAACTTCCTGAGACAACGTGTATATACTAAGGAACCGTAGGTCAAAACGATCCCAGTATGTACTGTTAATCAATATCTTCACAAATAGTTATTATTCTTGAAAAGTCAATGTGTCAATTTTCCTCTTACTTTTATTGCCATTTACTCTTTTATAATATATTAGGATCAGGACATGAAAGTTAAGTAGCCACGCATACTAGTCCATTGATAACAATAAAAGTTAAATACTAAAAATTTTTAATATTGAAGTAATTTTTTTACTCTAATATTGCAAAAAATATTTATAGGAAGATTGCTTGACAAACTATCAGTATTAAAACATTAAATAATGATCGGAGTGACTGAGCATTAGATTATCTAGGACTGTTCTACAAAACGTGAAGAAATTGTGGAGACTATTTCTATTTTCAAATAAATAATTATCTAACAGCTACAGATCACGCGTGCAAGATAACGACGCGCGCTCCAAATGAAAATAGTTTGCGGAAAGAAGTGTCAACAGTATCAGCTGTAATAGTAAATATAAATATTTTTGGAATGGTGAAGGTTATTTTCATTTCACATTGGATTTGTAATATTTTAGTATATAAATGAACGATACACATGCTTGTAGTGTAAATATATTAAGATTATAGTTTAATTTTGTCTCTAATTTTTCTAGTATAACACTAATAGCGTAAATTTGAACAATAATATGAATTTAAACAATAACATGAATTTATGGAACCTAGCTGTATCTGAAACAAAGCTAGAACAAATGGAAAGCTATTATTTTTAATATACACATGAACTAAAATGAATTTTTAAAGGCTCAATTGAAACAAAAAATAAATAATGTTATTATTTACAATAATTTAACTTAATTTCAGTATCTATATAAACTAAACTTAATTAATTCTATTATTCCAATAAAAAATCTACAACCTTAAGTAAAAATTTTACTTTGACGGGACGTACATTGAAGGGAAGAATACTGTACAAATAATATTTGAATTTAGGCCAATTAAACACAATGTGATCAGAAAATTTTTCAAGCCCCATTGACAGATAGAGCTGTCTTTAAACCGTTATTTATCCTAATGTAAAGACGTACTCTTAAGGCTTTTTAGCCTTATAGTAAAAAGAAGACTAAGTAAGCTTTAACCTAATCAAACTATCAAAAGTACTCAATAGGACAAAAGTATTTTAGTTTTTTAGATCGAGCCAATATAATATTTCCATGAGCATCTCTGTTCTGTGGTGGTTGGTTGACTATGTTAGTCCAGGGGGAACCTTAAATGATACATTTATGACACTTAAGGCACTAGTACTAAAGCGTTTTGGAGTACTCCAAGTGCGTTTACTGATGCATTCTTGAGAGCAGAAGGTATATGTAGTAATATTGTTGCGTGAATAGCAAGTGTATATACCTAGACTTTTGGTGTATTTTTGTGATCATTCTTGAAGGCTTTGAATATTTTTATTTTATATATTTATTTATGATTAATTAAATAGATTTAAAACAACAAAAAGTATACATAAAAGTATTTTTATAATTATATAAATCCGTATATAATAAAATTTCCGTTTAGAATTTGCACCATTTTTATTAAAAAATGGTGCAAATTCTAAACTGAAATTTTCGTATAGTTCAATACCACAATATTTTAATTGTACAATACAAATAAAATATATGTGCTTTTCTAATTTCATTTACAATTGTGTCCCAAACATTAACGCCAATTGTTAGGTCTATTAATTGCTGTAAGGAGAAATTTCAATAGTAAGAGTAAATTTCAATGTTGTATCTAAGTTAACAACGCTAATTAACTTAATAAGTTATAATCTCTGTAAGCATTCTAAGCTTTATATTCGTATAAAGGTCTTTGAAATTCTCAGTTCAATTATTCGTTAATTAATTAATCACTGTGAGCATCAAGAGCATCCAAAGAACCTAAGGAATAATATTCATTGTTCTTTGTTACAATACACAATTTGATGGAAGATTTTCTGAATCGTTTGACTAAACTAATCTAATCAAGCATATAGACCTATGTGAATATTACAAATAATATTGTCTAAATAACTATATCATTGTATAATTGTGTTACACACATTAAAAGTCGTTCCCAAACTTATCTACAAGTACAAAAATTTCATTCAAATTGTATTAATAATACAATATGCATACAATATAGAAATTATATGCACGTGCTTGTGGTCAGTATAAATGTAAAAGCTTAAAATAAAAATAAATGTTTCGTCTACTATTTGCAGACTACACGTAGGACACGTGGTACCCTTTACATTTGGATAAATTACGGTTTAAAGACAATTTTGGCTTAAAAGATCTACTGATCACATTGTGTTTAATTGGCCTAAATTCAAATATTATTTGTACAGTATTCTTCCCTTCAATGTACGTCCCGTTAATGTAAAATTTTTACTTAAGGTTGTAGATTTTTTATTGGAATAATAGAATTAATTAAGTTTAGTTTATATAGATACTGAAATTAAGTTAAATTATTGTAAATAATAACATTATTTATTATTTGTTTCTATTGAGCCTTTAAAAATTCATTTTAGTTCATGTGTATATTAAAAATTTCCATTTGTTCTAGCTTTGTTTCTGATATTGTTTAAATTCATATTATCGTTCAAATTTACGGTATTAGCGTGATACTAGAGAAATTAGAGACAAAATTAAACTATAATCTTAATATATTTACACTACAAGCATGTGTATCGTTCATTTATATACTAAAATATTACAAATCCAATGTGAAATGAAAATAACCTTCACCATTCCAAAAATATTTATATTTACTATTACAGCTGATACTGTTGACACTTCTTTCCGCAAACTATTTTCATTTGGAGCGCGCGTCGTTATCTTGCACGCGTGATCTGTAGCTGTTAAATAATTATTTATTTAAAAGTAGAAATAATCTCCACAATTTCTTCACGTTTTGTAGAATAGTCCTAGATAATCTAATGCTCAGTCACCCCGATCATTATTTAATGTTTTAATACTGATAGTTGGTCAAGCAATCTTCCTATAAATACTTTTTGCAATATTAATTTTGATTTTCATATAGTTCTACGTACAAATAAAATATATAATTTTTTTAAATTTATAATGCATTTCAATATTTTGTCACAGTGGAAATCCATAACTCACGTAAACTATAATAAGTGAACGTCCAGACGGTTTGGGATGTCAGACGCGCTCTCAGTACCTATCTGGGAAAACATTCCGCCTCGGGAAGGCATCGGTGCGGCCGCGCTACAAAGCTTTCCCGCACTTTTTCTTTACATGAAAAGTTGTTTTATACTCGATACAAATGTCACAAGTCATAAAATTAATTATTTTTATAATTCTAGTTGAATTAGAGTGTGTTAAAGTCGATACGTTTCCGGAACCAACAAATGACATCAGTGCTTCATTTAATAAAAGTAATATAAAAAAAAGCATTGTAAACTATTTCATATCATATGATACGTTTAAGTGTCACAGTGAAATTATGTGGCGTTGTTTTAATTTAAAAATGTGGAAAAAACGCAAAAGAGTCACTTTTAGTAATCTAACGGAGAGCTTATTGAAATTAAGAGTGAAGAGAGCACCAGCTGATTTCGACGCTGAATACAACGTCGGAGCAAACACAGTCACCGATTCTGTAAATGCGAAACCTGATAGTTTTTTAATAGAGAACTTCAAGAGACAATGGCCTTTGCAATTGTGGCGTCGATATGGACTATTTACTGACGACTTCATACACCATATCAATCCTCATTGGTTGAGATTCCAACCGCCAGATTCTTCAGTATATTATACACTTGGTGGGCTCTACATCGTGATGGCTGTTGTGGGATGTATCGGAAATTCAATTGTTGTTCTCATGTATTTTCGGTCAGTATTATAGTATCATATTGAAGTATATGATATAGTATTTGATAAAATTATATATTCATGGACCAGTACAGATTGTTGTGTTTTGCTCACTTTGTATTATAACAAAGAATTTACTTAGAATTTTTACTTTTATATTAATTTTAAATAACTTGATAATCAAATTAATTCACTCGTAGACCAAAAATCCCAAAGATCAATTGAACATATGTTATATTTTTTATACATATTTCCTATATTTTGTTTATTCTTAATATAACCGTCGCTTTCGTAGCTATATACTCGTATACTCGAGAGACATCATTTGTACCTCAATAAGATATGTAGTGTGATGTTATGTGTAGAAACATTACTTTGTGATCATTTTTATGTGTGCATATAGAAGTAACATTCATAAAATATTTCTTTAACTTATTATCAATAATAATAAATGTGGGATTAATATTGAATTTAAGAAACATTGCTAGGAAAATATTAACATCACATAACTTATAAATGAGCATCATATAGTATCACATATATGTATAATATCACATATTAAATTATATATTATTTATGAGAATATTTTCAAAATGGTGTTTATAATATGTAATATGAATAAAATTTTTGTATAATTGTATGTGAATAATAGATATATCTTATTTTTAACGGCCTAGGCCATCAATTAGATAAATTAACTAATTAATAAAGTTAATAAGGTCGAAATGATAGTGCCGTTTGAAGGTTTTATCCACTTTCCGTCATATCTTAAATTATTATGATACATTCAATTATATACTACATATTAATGTTAAAATCTGCTTAAAGATTTATCGACTATAACTGCTGGAAAAATGAAAAAATATATCTAATTAATCCAGTGAACTAATTTGCCGATTGTTACAATACTGTTTTTTTTCTCGTGCTCTTATAGATATCTCGTACTGGATCGCACATCTTTTATTACTAACTTCTGTGGTGCTGGTGGACTTATACATGCTACATTGAATATAAACTCATATTACCTAGACTATATTATATATGTTATTGCTATCACTTGAAATATTGTAAAATTACCGTAAATGAATATGTCACGATAAATTAAGTTACCTAAACTACTAGAGGAAAGATTCTTGAACAGCCGAATCGTCCCTAAACTAAATTTATGAAATAATTTTCTACTAAGTTACTAAAATATGCAACAGAAGCAGTAACAACGTCTTTCAAATGCCTAACTTCCTTAACCACTTTAACGAGTCCTCGTACTAGGAGTCCTCCTAGTCCCTTACCGCAAGGGATGACAAATGACGTATTGAAAATAATACTTCAAATAAAATGTAACTGATGTATCTTAACGACATTATTTAAAGGATATGCCCAGTTAAAAAAAATATTACATAACAATTATTTCAAAACTAATAAATATATAAATAAAGTAAATATGATAGAATACATTTTTTATATAAACTCCATGTACAACTACTACTGTATACTCAATATTAATAAATTTTCCTTATAAAAATATGTCAACCCTGTAAAATATTAAATCCACGCTAAATCCTCGGCATTTTATCGGAAAGAATGCACGAAGTATGAGGTCATTAAGAAAAAGAACAGTGCTTATTAAATATTATAAAAAAATGAAATACTGCGGTGGCAATGGTAGAAAGTACTCTACATTATTATATATATTTGTACTTTTGTTATTCAAGACGTGTAAGTGTAAAAAAGTAACATAGGATATAAAATCATGAAAGTAATTAAGATGTTAATGATTAAGGACTAAGAACTTGACATAATATAATAACTAACTCGTTTGTTTTAATATTTTGAGAACCATTAAATAAAATGAAACAATCAAAAATCTGTCAAAAACCAGGTTTAGTCGTATCTATTTGCTTTATTATAGACTGTAAGCATTATAATCTGACATTCAATTTTAATATATTGTACATTGACCATTTATTAACTTACTAGTTGTCCGCAATTTTGTTTGTATGGACTATTTCCATTTATTTATATTCGTAGTCATCAAATATTGGGTTTCAAACTTTTGCCGCCTTCACCCCGGAGTACCTCCTATTCTCATATTACGAAACATGTCCATCAAAATTTATTAAAGCGTCATTTTCTTTTATGTTATAGTATAGTTGGTCCCTTAGAGATCTACATTAGATATTTCAGAATTTATGTTTCAATATATGTATTAAAAATATGTTCATCATAGCCAACAACTTTTACTGTTACTATTGCTATATATTTTATTCTTTTCATTGCTTATCTAAGGAGTTTAATATGGTTTTACATCAGTTGTGTCAATCTTTATAATTAATTTTCTTATGTTTCGTCAATACAAAAAAACTTCTTATGTCAATAAAAAATCATGGGTCACTAATTTTTATATATTCATAGTTATTACTTCTAAAACATGAAAATTATAATGATTAGAGACAAGACCACAAGAGAGCATTATTGTGAAACGTCTATATTCATATATCTTATATTAATTTTGTATTTACCCGTATCTCCAGCCAACAAATTATAATAAAGATTTGATTAGTCTTGTCACGAAATAATTTTACAATGATAGTACATTCAATTTATTGACATTATCTTAAATATTTGAAGGAAACTGAGGCATCCGTTTAATTTTAATAATTTGAAATTCGATTTCCTTTTACCTAAAACGTAAATTTCTGTTTACAAAATAAGAATTTGCCATAATTTCCATGAAATGTGTAAGAAACGTTTTTTGAAATCACTTAGATATAATTTCTATGACGTAGATATAAATAAAAAATAATTAGGATTTCACTATAAATTTTTTTTTGATTTATGTAGCTAGTACTACCTTTAGTGACATCATTCATAATTTTCTTTGACAACATGTGAAACGCACTATGTAGAGATAGTTTTTTTTATTATTTTTATTTTATTTTTGATATGCATATTTAATTACAAGAAAAATAATCAATGTATTTCAGTTTTTGTTAGGACTAACTGTAATTACGCAAAGATAAAATAGGGTACACACTTTGTGATAGAGCTATCTTTTTATTTATTAATTTTTAATATTTACTACACATGTTTTTTAAAAAAAAACAACTAACTTATTTTCAACATCACAAATTATCTTTTCAAAAGCAGTATTATTTTTTTCTAAGAAGATATTGCGCTTTGTCTTACTAAAGTATTAATAATAAATTAAATACTAATAGAAATAATCTCAATATGATCATTTTACGAAATGATTCTAGAACTTACAACCCTCCCATTTACAGTCAGACGATAAAATACGTTTACACGAATATAAGTTTCGCTTTTATTAACTTTATATTTTTAATAAACGGTTTCATTAGGTACGTATGCCTTAATTTTATTTGCACATAAAAGATACGGAATTTTATTAGATATACTCATTCAACATTGTCTACACAAAATTATCTTACATATCTACTTAATTGTTACGGAACAAAATAACTCTGTTTTAATATCCATCTCAATCTCTAAAATAAATATCTTAATACCTTTAAAAACAGTATACAGTTGCTTTTTAAAACATTTAAATATTTGATATATATTAATATAAGTATGGATATATTAGTTAAAATAAAGATAGTTTCACGCTTTTCCCGCATAGGACACTGCGTTGACAGCTTTCCGTACGAAATCGAGATATTGCATGTTGATTGGCGAACTCGACTTACCTATAGATATGAATGACAAGAACTTCTATTTTTGAGATAGGTACATGATATCCAAGAAAATATATACATGAATTCCACTTAAAAGTTTAAAAAATAAAATTAAGAAAATTACTTAAATTTGAACCTACATAAAATACATGAATCATATAATATAAAGAAATCACTTTTTTGCGGATAGAAGGGTAGTAAGATAATCTAGTATGAAAACCGAAACACTCTGTGAACTGCTATCTGTCCAAATTAAGCGACTGCTTTTTTGTCTCAAATTAAGCAATTGCCTATTGAGTAGTGGTAAGATAAAGCAGATTGGCGAAATGAAAGTAAATTAAAAATATACTCATTTCCCCGAGTGGGAAGCGAACCCATAATCAATCAAAAATCTTCTATTGTTTGATTTCTGGTTAAATACTAGCTTAATACACGAAAGCTTGAAAGGTATAAAGAAAATATAAATACTTTACCTTTTGGCTTTTAAAAAACTAATATTTTGAACTTTTGATAGAAAGTCAGAGTATAGGAGACAGTTCTATGGTGTTTAAAGTGTATTCAAATAAATATTTTAAATATAAACATAACTTTTTTATGTATAAAATTCTAATTTGATTAAACCTGAGACTGAAGCACAAAATAAAATATTAGCGTATTATTAATGCGGCGTACGAAGTGTTTTGACACACTCCTATCTACCCTGATATGCGGAATAAAAACGTGAAGTTACAAAAATAATATATTAATACCAGTGCACCATAAGTCTCGCTTTGCTTTATATAGAATTCAATTTGCAAAATTAAACTGTATGTTTCATATTTTGTGTGATTATCAGATGTTTTGATCAAATGTTTACTAATGGTATTGTCGCGAAGCAGACAGGACGTGTCCCATGACACGAGTGTGGTAGTGCAATTTAATTATATTATAACGTTTATTATTGTGTATTAAGCTGCATCCAATTAATGTACATATTTCAGTATACATTTAAATGTTTCTTTTGAAAAAGAGAAACCATTATAGATACATTATAATTTATTGATGATGTTTGTTTGTAGATAATTTACAGAAAAATAGTGATCAATAAAATCATAATACCTTATTTTGTTTTATATTCTTTTTTGGTCTTTTTCATCTTAAAGTGATAAATAAGGTATATGTATTAATAATAAATATTCATCATAATTTACGTTACATTGTTTGAGAATAAAATATAGTCTAATTTAACTATATATATATACACACACACATATATATATATATATATATATATATATATATATATATATATATATATATATATATATAATACATATTAGCGATATATTATAAATTTCAACTAGTTGTACCTAATATTTTTGAACATTACGATAACACGTCAGATTAATTCAAGTATATTAACATTTTACATTTTTGAGAAAGAAACTGAAAATCGATCGAATAGAATATTGAAGTTTTTATTTTAAATTTTAATCATTATCTACTAAAAGTTTAAAATCAAGGAACTTTAGCCACGTACAATGAGACGCTCATATCAGGATGAAGTAGACTTCATGCCAGAAGAATTATCTGTCATGAAGTTGAAATTATGGAATTGTTAAACTATTACTTACTAATGGTTACCTACACGGAATGAACTCAGCAATAGGTCACTAAAATAAAAAATAATAATAATAAAGTAAAAATTTAAAAAAGAACTATAAATCTTAAGTGTTTTATCTAATAATTAAAGTTTCTTAGGTAAATACATTTGTCTACTACTTGCACGTAAAATACGACAGTCACTATTTTGTTATTCTGCCGCCGATCTCGTTGGTATACGTGACTTTTCTGTGTGACAGATTACAATGTTATTGGTGGCCATATATTTTGCGCTGTTATTTTAATACAGTAACAATAAAGCAAGTACTAAATTTCGTTTACACTTTACATTGTAGAAATGGTATAACACATAAATTCTATGTGCCTATAACATAAAGGCTGTACAAAGGTACGTACTTTCTTGCAATAAAAAACTCATTCGTGAAACAATACATTATAATATCCATAAAAAAGAAAAATATATAGATATTATGATAGGTAGAATTACAAAATAAGTATTTATCTAATTCACTATTTAAGTTTTTATCGAATAATTTGTGTCATTTACATACAATTATAATATATTTGTGATAGATGCATAAAATTGTAATAAAATGTTTTAAAATGACATAAGAAATAAAGAGATTATGATAAAAATATAATTTCAATATGTATTTGAAGATAATAATACACATACTACAAGCTTAATTGCTTTTCTACAAGTAGAATGTTGATAGAAATTTTAGATAAAATAAACGTATGGTACTACTTGTATGTTTTCCATCCATTTTGTATAGGTCATTTAGCTAACTAATAAAAAAAAAACAAATTTAACGTATGAATGCACTAATATCGGGATTTTTATGAATAAAGCGTTAAGTGTATAGTGAATGATTCAAAATCACATATGCAGTAGGGCCAGTCGTGGCGCAGTGGGGTAGCGTCTGACTGTTATCGCAACCAGTTTCTCACACGGGCGAAGGACGAGAAAGTGCGACGTTCAGTTCCGCCTTTCATAACGCAATGTCCCGAAATCCACGAAAATCGAAATGTGGAGTTTTTTGGCACTAGGTACTTACTGTCTTGTCAGATATGCTGCCGGCGGGATAAAAGCGTGAAGCTCAGTGGTAGACTAAATTAAATACGATGGTTGTCAATTGAAATACAACTAACGATAATTTACTATTTTTAACGGGTTATTCCACACTTCTGATTAAAAAAAACATTTATGAAAAATCATATAAAAATTAGAACTAAACGGGATTCAAACCCTATTGGAAGATGTCGAAGCGCTTTGACACTCAGCTATGGATTCTATATCCTGCTGCGTCGAAATTCTTATTTAACCTACAACCAGTCGCGTTTACAGTCAGACGCTGTCACACTGCGCCACGGCCGGCCTCACACAATTTTTGCAACACTGTTTAATCAAAAAAATTTTTTTCAACATTTGTAAACATAAAATACTGTTTTAAAAATATGTATTATATGTTTCAAAGATGTCATATATGTAGCTTTTAATTAAAGTGAACGTGAATTTGAAATTTAGGTTCTATTTTCAAACAAGTTTCATCATTAATCGATTTATAAGTCTTAACTTATTCACATCGAATCTGGCAATATTTTAAACTTCAGTATCAACATTATTTCAAATTCTAATATTAAAACAAATAATGTAATATTAAAAATAATTTTATATATATATATATATATATATATATATATATATATATATATATATATAAATATAGAATTTATAATATAAGTATAGAATTTATTTATTTTTAGACGCAGCCGGATGTAGAATGCATGGCTTAGTGTCAGAGCGCTTCGACGTCTTCCGATAGGTGCGGGTTCGAATCCCGCTGAGTTCTAATTTCTATACGATTTTTCATAAATAGTTTTCTTTCAATTCACAACGCACGCTTTTATCCCGCCGGCAGCATATCTGATAAGACAGTAAGTGCCTAGTGCCAAAACACTCTACACTTCGATTTCCGCGGAATTCTAGACATTGCGTTATGAAAGGCGGAACTCAACACTGCACTTTCTCTTACAAGACTGAGGAAAATAAAAATAATTTGAATATGGTCCTTTCGTCAGATGCCACCCCTCTGTGCCACGACTGGGCCTGCTGCATATTTGATTTTGTATCATTCTCTATACACTTATCACTTTATTCATAAAAATCCCAATATTAGTGGATCCATACATAATTTTTTTTTTATTAGTTAGCTAATATTATTCTAGATATGACCTATCCATTTTGGATGGAAAACATACAAATAGTACCATTCATTTATTTTATCTAAAATTTCTATCAATATTCTACGTGTAAAAAAGCAATAAAGCTTGTAGTATATGTTGAAAAGATTTAGCTTTCCTTATGAGAGATGAAAAAGCGACATTGGTCTATTGAGTAATAAATAACAGTGAATCACAAAGGTTGCTTGACACTTTTTGAACTGGTACTCGCATTGATAAATATTATTATCTTCAAATACATATTGAAATTATGTTTTTGTCATAATGTCTTTATTTCTAATGTAATTTTAAAACATTTTATTATAATTTTATGTATCTATCAGAAATATATTATAATTGTATGTAAATGACACAATTTATTCGTTAAAGCTTAAATGGTGAATTAGATAAAATAAATGCCTTTTTTTGTAATTCTACTTATCATAATATCTTACGCCATAACAGACAATTTCTTATGCCTGTAACATCAAAAAACCAGAAATCCGAAACAAACTTTCGCTGTGTTCTTCTTTAAGGTTACTATAAATTTCACGAGCATAGTAAATAGGCATATTTTTAAGAAGTCTATTTACTTACTAGAAAATTGGAGGGAAATTAGAAAAATGGGGAGAGTATATTTTATATTACATGTAAGTACATATATGTTTTTATATATATAAACATTTATTTATTTGTATATATATATATATATATATATATATATTTTAAGTTTTTAATTTCATTAAAGATTATTATTGTTATTAGGTAATTAATGAAAAAAAAACAACAACTTAGATATATCTTTCTATTACATGTATTAAAAAGTGATTCATGTTGACATGATTTTTAATTGTAATATATATTTCTTTGGATCCTTCCATGATGGGTCGAAATTTTTTTATGATTAGACAAGCATGGCTAGTGAACTGAGTTGCGGAGCCTTCTTGTCTTTTACATTAAATAAATAATATTTTAAGAAACAACAAGAACTTCTGCATTTTTAAAGTCAACGGCTGTTTATATATCTGATATTTATTATGCGCTTCTATAAATAAAAACACTTTTATAAAAATTACAAAAACTTTTCTAATATCAATAACATGGATGATTTACTCAACAAAATGTTAAGTGTCTAATACAATATTCCTAGCTGTTTGAATACAATTAGATATTTAAGAACATGAACGCAGAAATGAATTCAAGTAGAAATTATCGCCATGACTGAATGGATCGTGAGATAAGTTTTTCAACAACTTTGAAGAATACACTTCTATAAATTCAATATTAAAATATATCTAAAAGAAAATGTTTATATAGTATTAATTATTTGTCAAAAGTCTACGTAATAACACAAGGACTATGCTTAGTAAGCCGATAAGAAGATCTCGTAGAACAGCTACAATTCGTTGAACGTCAGCTACTTGAATCAATTGGCCCAAAATATTACTTAGTGCACTCTGTAGTGTACCTAACAATTGGTTAAGCGAACCTGGGCCTAAAAGTAATTGGAGTATGTCAATAAGGGCCCCTGAAAAAATTATAGCAACAATTAGTCACAAATTTAAAAGTATTAATCATTTTTTTATAAAACGTACCGTGTGATGAAGAATATAAAAATAAAAAGAAGAATAGAAAAAGTACCTACAATCACTTTTTTAGTCTATATTGAAATATCCATAAACGTCAAAAGTAATTTGGATAGAAACAAACTTATGATACACAATATGGACTCGGCAACATATTACAAAATTAATATGACACACGGTGATTCAACTCGTAGCCCATACAATAATGAATGAGGTAAACATTAAAAAAAATAAAAGCTAATTAAAAATAAATTTTATAATATATCGATCGATTTTTTGTAATTATAATATACATAATATCAGTTAGCAGAAAAGTTCATATGATTTACTATTTTTAATAATTTATAACTATGCAGTGCTGATTCTTAGTTATTCTGTTCAATTACTGTAGTTGCCTTTTTGTTAAAAATTTTTTTTGTAATATTTTTATTAAAATAAGTATGGCAATATATACTAAACATTGATTTTCAATTAAATATCAATATTTAATATATATTGCCATACCTATTTTAATAAAGTATAAAAAAATACTAACCATTATCGGACTGTCCGGTCGTTTGTGATGACGAAGATGTTTGATTGTTGTTTGCCGTGGAATTAGACCCAGCAGCTTGAGTAAGCCCACAAAACGTTGCGGCAAATAACAAATAAATAAAATATAATAGCATTTTTAAAAGGAAACACAAGATATTCTACGAAAGTCCAGTCTCTTTGTAGCGGTATATTCGAAATACTTCTTTTATATGGTTTATGTGGACTGATAACAAATTAAATAAATAGCGTTCTATTTTACAGTTTTATCACAAATACATTATTCGCATAATAATTAATAAACAAGTGTTTTAATATGCAAATATTATAGAAAATATTCTCTAAATTAAAATCATTATATATAATATATATTATATTAATTTTCGTTAACAAAATTACAAAAAACTGTTGATACTGTTAATAAAAAACGATAGTACGCGTAATATCAAGGTGACAAATTTAAGATCGCTGAATATTTTTCTTTAAAATATTTTTATCTTTAAAATATAATGAGTTCAATTAAGTATTGGCATAAAAAATAATAGATTTATAAATATTATCGCTGGTTTTGAAAAACTCATTTATTTGTACCCAAGTCTCGAAATAATTATTTTTTTTAACAATTTTTTACAAAGTTTTCAGTTCCTCCACTCAACCGGCATTGTTTCGAGATTTGCAGAAACTAGAGAACGGAACAAGTTTAATACAGTAAACTATTGGAACACATTTTTACAAATTGTTCGATATACTGAAGGGACTTTATTATAATTTTAAATAAATTACTAATTTGATTAGTAATTCTAAATGATATTTTTTTAGCTTTACGTTTTATCCCGCATAACAGGGTGGACAGAAAGTATCTAGTGTCAAGACACTCCGTACTCCGTTTTCCACCGAATTCGCAACCCTGCGTCTTAAGTAGCAGAACCCACTTTGTCTCACCAGAGCGAGGTAGTAAAAATAATTTAAATATAATCACTCCCCCGAGTAGGAGTCAATCCTACATCTGACCGGCTGACGATATTTTTTATTATGTTTAAATATTAAACAATTATTTACAACAAACTAATAAAGAGTTTTAAAAATTTTAAAAGTGTACGAGAGTACAAATCTTAAAAGAAAGATAAAGTATTAAAAAAGACAAACAAAGTTTAAGTTTTTAATTATAATTCAGTTTCAAGAACATTTTTCAACTGTAGATATATAGGTATTTATATGTTCCTTCAGTTAATTTGTGTATATCCAATATAAATTGAATTGAATTCCTTGATTTTAAATTTATAATTATTTACTGTAACGTTCAAGTTTACAGATTGTTTCGAGATAAACTGTTATGTAACTTTGCAAACATTATAAAATTTAATCATCCCTGCTGTACAAAGTTAACCGTGAAAACCTTGTGCTTATTACTTCAATAATAAAATGTACCTACGAGGATAACGCCACGACATGTGAATTTTAATTAGATACTTATATGTACGATTAAATATATGAATAAGTCTAGACTTGGTTACTAAAATTAGAGAAAAGTAAATTTAATTTAATATACACCAGCGTAATCTTTCATGCGTAGGTTTATTTTAATATTTAATACATTTGAAATTCTTGTTACAGATGTCGAACACTTCGCACACCAGGAAATATTTTAGTGGCCAATCTCGCTCTGAGTGACTTCTTAATGTTGGCAAAAACGCCAATTTTTATCTTTAACTCTTTCAACCTTGGCCCAGCGCTGGGTAAGTCTGGTAAGTAGCTATTAGTTATACGCTTTTATTAAAATACTAAAAACTGCCATAGAATTTTTAAATACAGAATAAAATAATATTTTTTTGAATAAGAAATAAAATATTAGAAATTAGACTGTTCTTTATTTTTCGTTCAGTTCTCAGCATTTATTCCTACTTAACCTCATTGATGAAAATGCATATAGAGCGTCTACTTTTCTACCGTCAATTTGAGTAATAAATTTTAAGATTTAAAAAAAATAAATGTGTACATTTCTTATATGTTTTGGGTTTTAAATTATTAGACGATTAGAGATTGCAGAAACGTAGAAATTTTAATTTCATATCTTTTATTCATTACTAAATTGCATTTAAAAAAAATTCAAGTATGCATTACTATCTAGCTTCGTTTATTGAAAATAATTTAAATTTATAAAATGGATATTAAACAAAACTGTCGCATTCAGATAACAGACTGAAATATTTTGCAAATAATTAAAATAAACATAGCCGAATGTCTGTAAATACATTATATAATCAATATATAGTCCTTAGAAATGTTACAATGTAAGGACGATACCTCCGAAACTAAGCGTCTTACAAAAAATTTGTACCTAGTAATTAATAGCAAATTATTTTGTCTACAAATATATTTGTATAACTTTTGCCCTAAAATAAATTTTGTTTTTGGCTTTATAAATTTTTAGCCGTGTGATTCCGGCCTAGAATAGGATCACCCTGGTATTGGTAGTGTCTCAAGAGGCGACTAAAATACGTGTGTTAGAGTCACATTTCCAGTGATGGCACTAATGGGCAGACTCGACCGGATCATTACCACCCCTGGTATTTAAAACCGACGTTAAGTAATAGCTTTAAGCTATTGCGTTTCGTATTAGGTAATGTCAGGCCCCGGCACCCAAACTCTCCCCTTTCTCCCCAAAATGAAAACGATTCTAGAAGAAATTTTACCCCAGGAGGGTACCAGCATCATTGGGAGAATCCCTCACTGAGTCTTTAAACTCAGACCGCCATTCGAAATCTGGGGAGGGCAAAGCACCGGCCAAGAGACAAGGCAAACGAGGCGTACACTCCACGGCAGCCCCTTCCACACTTAACGTGGATTTTTGTAACATTAGGGGTCTACATTTCCAACCTGAATGCCGTCCACCACCATCTTGAGACGGCACGGCCTGCCTTATTATTTTTGACAGAGACTCAAATTGCCCAACCAAGCGACGTAGGCTATCTCCAATACTCCGGCTACAAAATAGAGCATAATCTTGCGCGTCAAGCCGGGGTCGCTGTGTTCGTGAATGAAAACTCAGGTCCTCCCACCCGAGTTTTCGCCGCCTTGCCAATTTTGAAGGTTGGGACCTGTCTACCATCTGGCTTCGTATTGATTTAGATGTTCACGTCCGAATCTACGCATGCTTGTACAGGTCCCATAGTGGTAATGCCGAAACGATCGACTTTTATGGTATGGAACTTTACATCCCTAGCTCTGTAGTGTCCATCGGTGGCAAGTCACGGCCCTGGTTTGGTACGTCTTATAAACAAGCTTCCATTATCAAGCGCGAAGCATACCAAATTTGGGCTGAGGCACTAGTCACTAAGGATCCAAAGGTGAAAGCCTTAAAGAGAAAGTTATACTTTCTCTGTTGTGCCTCAAGGTACTTTAAGAGGCAAATTGCTAATGCAAAGTCCGAGCATATCGCTAAAATTGGCAAGAAGCTTGAGAGATACCCGTCCGTCCGGAACACGCCAGTTCTGGGCCCTCTCGAAGGCTGCACTTGGCAATTTCAGCCAGTCTTCGCTTCCACCGTTGCGCACCAAGAATGAAACCTTGGTCTACACAGTAAATGAGAAAGCTGATCTCCTAGGCGCTCTCTTCGCCTCAACCTTGGATGACAGAGGAACCACGCCGCCGACCATTCCGCGGTGCCAGAGCTCGATGATAAGTTCAGTAAAAAGCTGTTCGGCGAGCTCTATTTTCTCTGGACATCCACAAGTTGAGCGGGCCGGATAGCATTTCTCGCTTAATGCTCCGTGTATGTGCTCCTGAGTTGTCACCGGTGCTAACGCGTTTATTTAGGCACTCTTACTCACTCGGCGTAGTCCCTGATTCATGGAAGACCGCGATCCCGAAAAAGGGCGATGGTTCCAATCCGACTAGCTACAGGCCTATCGTTATCTCCTCCCTGATCTCCAAAGTAATGGAGAGCATAATAAACAGCCAAATCCTGGTGTATCTGGAAGATCAACGGTTGCTCAGCGACTGTCAATAGGGCTTTCATCATGGTCGGTCAACCGGTGATCTTTTAGTGTACCTAACCCATCGCTGAGCTGCTGCTATTGAAAGCAAGGGAGAGGGCTTGGCCTGAGAGTTAGTTTAGACATGGCGAAAGCCTTCGATCGAGTGTGGCACAGGGCGCTCCTTGCCAAACTTCCATCGTATGAGCTTCCCAAGAAACTATGCAAGTGGGTCGCCAGCTTCCTCACTGAGCGTAGCATTAAGGTCGCTATCGACGGTTTTTGCTCTCAATTAATGCCCGTGAACGCTGGCGTCCCTCAAGGCTGTGTGCTGTCCCTTCAACACTGTCAACACTGTTCCTTCTGCATATCAATGATTTGTTAAAAGATCCTAGCATTCATTGTTATGCAGACGACAGCACGGTGGACGCCGTCTACACCAGCCATGCCGGTCTTTCTCAGGAAAACGTCGACAAGTGCCGGAAAAAACTTGTGTCTTCCGTCGAGGCATCCCTTGAGAATGCCTCTTTCTGGGTTGAAAGGAACCTGGTTCAGTTCAACCCCCTGAAGACACAAGTTTGCGCGTTAACCACAAAAAAAACTGGTGATACGACAAATGGGGTGTCCATTTGTCGTATCACCAGTTTTCGAGAACTCCCCTTAAAGCGCGCCTGATATCAGTATATTGGGCCTGAGCGTTTCGAGCGACTGCCAGTATCGCGATCATCTGGAAAGCAAGGCCAAGTTAGCCTCGAAAAAACTTGGTCTCATCTGCAGAGCGAGACGGTACTTCACGCCCACATACCGTTTGGCCCTTTATAAGGCCCGGGTTCGACCTCATATAGAGTACTGTTCTCATCTCTGGGCTAGTATCGGCTTAAACCATTTAATCGCATACAACGGAGAGCCATTCGGATACTTTGGCGCTACGCGCCACCAACGCGGTGCCACCAGCTAATTCAGGATGTTTTCACATTAATAAATTTTAATTTCCCTAGATTATAGGCCCACGCGAAACTCACAGTTTCATTCTTTGAACTAAAAATAATATCCGCAATTTTTAAGATATATAAATATGTACCACAACTAAGAGAAAAAAAAGGTAGACGAAACAACTGACCCTACGTATAAAATAAGCCGTAGCAGGCAGATGTTCCATTGTTCCTCCCGTCCCGTCCTGGTAGCTCAGACCTGTTCTATCTGCTAACTATCTATGTTTTAAAATTCGAAAAGTTAAATTTGGTAAGTTCTCTGGTAAAAAAAATGGTGCAGTGGGACAGCGTCTGACTGTAAAAGAGATTGATTGTGGGTTCGATTCCCACAATCAATCTCTTTTACGGGAGAGTGATTGTATTTTAAATTCTTTTCATTCCTCCACTCGATTGGTCGAAGGTATTTTGTTTGTAAAATGTATAAAAACAAGTTATAGAGCAAAAAAGAAAATTTAAATTTGGAAAAATAGTTATATAAACATATTTGTAGACAAAATAATTTGCTACAAATGAGGACTACAAATTTTTGGTAAGACTTAATTACCGGGCTATCACGAAAAAAAGTTTTCACTGCTTTTTACATAATGACCGCCGGGGGACAAGGGTGACGACCCTATTAAGTGGAGGTTAAGCTTCTATTGACCCCCACACATTTCCCAACAAAGAATTGCTTCCTCTAAAAAATGCAAAGCTTATGTAACATTTCAATGGACTAAATATTAACATGCTTTATTTTAATATGTAATATGTTTTTAATAAGCTGACTCATACGCTAGTTCCATGTTCAACTTATCACAAGCGGGACATCTGTAACAAAGGGGTAGACATTAATTAGCCAACATTTGAAATTAATAGTTTAAAATTTTACAACTATTACAAAGCACAATAAATGTCCTATAAAGTATACAAGGGTGGTCTTAAAGTTTCCGATTACGAGTTTCCGACTAAACAAAGATATAGACATTTTTTCAGTTTTTTTTTTTTAACATAGTCTTCCTCTAAAACTATACAGTTCTACCCATGATGCTCCCATCTCTGTAATCCGTTCATATAGTGCATTATTCACGAAGGTGATTGCTTCTTTATTTGAAAAAAATCTCTGCCTTCCAAGCGCAATTTTTAGATGAGGAAAATCAAAAGGGCGTAATCTGGTAATGCAGATAGTCAAGCAGTTCACACTGTAATTTTTTCGCCATGGCAACAGCTGAGGTATGACACCATGTCATTTTCGCGAAATATCTTTATCTTGGTGAAACGGCGTTCTTGCGGCGGCGGCGTCTTTGAGACAAGATTTTATTTTTCTGTAAATGTGACTGTTCACCCACATGTTCTATCTTCAGCTTATCAAGCAATGATGTGTAGTATGCTCCTGTAATATTTTTTCTCTTTGGAGATAAAATACCTTCACTTTCCTAGCAGAAAAAAATATATTTTATTTTTTTGAACCGATTCCTCCTCTGCAGATCACCGTTTGGACTGTATTTTTGTTTCAGGCGTAAGTATGTATGTATCTAAGTTTCATCTACTTTAATTAATCGGCCCCAAAGCTCGGATTTATTGCGTCTAAACTGGCCAACAGAGCGAACACGTTTTTAGCAACGCGGCACTCAATGCGTGGACATCTTTCTCATACCGTTTTCGTTGCATATTGCAACGAAAAACGTTCTTTTGACATGTTCAAAATCTCTACTATCTCATACTTTAGTTCGGCGGTCGTTTAGCACCTTTTAGTGACATTTGGCGATGTTTTGTATGGTAGTTGCAGTTTTTGAACACTCAAAATGTTGATCGTCTCTCAAGCTCTTACGGCGATGATTAAATTAAGATACCTAAAATTTCCCGGGTAGTAAATGATACTGGTAAGTAGGTAAGTAAATATGCAGATTCCGACTGATGTTTTCAAAACAAGTATTAATTGACAGCTCGATACTCGATTTTGTACATTTTCATACAATATTCACATCAATTCACTCAAACAAATATTACGTAAAAACTGTGCGTCCAAAATGGCTGAAATTGTATTGACCAGACCACCCTCGTACTTATAATAAGGCTTGTATTTCTGTGCATTGAAAATATTAAGAAATGAAGTAGCAGGCATGTTACTAGATTGATAATGAACCAAAAAGTGATTAAAAAATGTAATCTGTATGTCTATCTGTTTGTTCAAGCGTCACGCGAAAAGCAGTTCCATTACTATGAAATTTAGTATAACTATATATTAATTTCATGGAAAATATGTACATTAAAAAACAAAATATTGCGGTTCGATCGCTAGACACGATTACTTTACTTAGCGCAAATAATAAGTTTGTTGTATGTTACGACATCTGCAGTGGAATTCACTAACGTTTCGCTGTCATTATTTTTAACTTTATTATTCAGTAAGAGTCGATAGAAATTTGCGACTAATCGATTATCAGTCGACTTGATGGTACCGTTTCTTAATTTTTTTTGTACAGGAACTAGAACGAATTATCGTATAAGAAGCTTCACTTGTCTAAGATAAAGTTATTATTGTGTTATTAGCCCAAACAAAATCAGTGGGTTAAGTAATGTGACTTTTTCGATTTCTTTTCGAAAACTATATTAAATATCACAACAAACCTACCTTGGTAGGTATTTAGTAGTTATATTTGATGTATATGTACCTCCAGACTATATAAACTAATACAATCAAAATTCATTTTTTATATCAAATAATTGGCACACAAAGAAACAGGTATACAGATAAAAATTCTACTGCGTGTATATTAGCTGAATATATAACTTTCTCAATTTTTTTTTCTATTCTTTTATTATATGTATATTAGATTAGATATTCATTTTAAAGCTTTATTCTAAAGATTAATAAGTGCGCGCGTGAAAGCGGTTAGGTGAAAGAACGAAATATGAAGTATTCTGAAACCTAATGAGTCGAAGTTCTAGACGAAATAACAGTGTTTGTTACTTGCACTATTCAACTCATTACTAAATGTTTATAAAATATGATTGTATGATAATATTCACCAGTATTTTAGATTTAGTAGAAAACAACATTATTTCGTATATAAATAAGAATCATAATAAGATTTCACTACCGCCGTTGTCGAGTGGTTGCCGATTCAACAAACTCACTTCTGTTCAGTTACCTGCGGGCTAGTAAGTCTGCTCGCTCCCGGTTAAAGAAGCTTGAAGCCGTAATGCGTTCTCGAAAATCTATATTATTGCGTACTATTGAAGTTCAACAGCTAAAATCTTTTTTTGTTACAGCGCGTGACAGATGAAAACAAAAAATATATAATAATAACTGGACCAACGTTAAAATCTGTATTTTTATCTTAATAATAATTTATTTTCAGAAGGTTTAGAAGGAATGTAAAACACCTTTGTGATACATTTTGAACACTAAATCATAATTAGTTTATAAAGAACAAAAACAATGACATACTATTTACTCATTTATACTTCATATTTATATATAAATCTAACTCAAAGTAGACTTCATCAACAGAATTTAAATTTTATACAAAAAAATACACGTAAGAAGTAGTTGTAGCGATGGTTACTCCATATAGCCACGATGGTTTGCGTGACAAGTCTGTAATAATTTAGATAGATACATAAGATATAATGAAGCATTTGATTTCGGGAGGAAAACAGTCAACGGGGCGCCCTGCATGTAGGTTATCTTTGACTACCCTGCTATGCTGTCTAATGTTGAAATACATTTCATAAGCGTAAGCAACATTAATTCATCACAACAAAAAAAATATTTAACTTGAAACACTGGAAAATAATCATGTATTTTATGTATAATTTTAATTTATTTTGGTAGACACTTGTCAAAATTTGTAATATAAATTCAAAAATCGTTCAAGATAATTGTAATAGTAAATATACTTATCGCATGCATGCATATCCTCCTATGCCAAAATTTAAAGATAATGAGCACAAAGACACTAGTATTATATAACATTACATTGTAAAAATGTAATTTCAACGGGATAGATTTTTTTTGCTTCACGATTTCATCCCGTATAGCAGAGTAGACAGTAAGGAAGAGTAGTTCTGTATACCTGTTTCTTCGTACTTCGCTTTCCGCCGAAAACGATATATTGCTTGTTGAGTGATGGAACAAAACGCCGCACTTTATCTTACCGCAGCGATTGGAGCGATTTAGTTATATTAATATGTTTAAAATTTTATTCCACATTTAAAATTAGAAAAGGATTTTAAAAGTTTGAAAGCTAATTCATACCTTCTACATTCGGCTACGTCGAAATTCTTATATGATTGTTACAATTTATATCGATTTGAAAAAAAGTAAAAAAATGAACGATATATTAACTTTTTTTAATCTTTAATTTCAGCTTGTGTGCTCTACGGCTTCGCTGGAGGACTGAGCGGTACTACTTCAATAGCTACTCTTACTGCTATTGCTTTAGATCGCTACTGGGCGGTAGTACATCCGTTAGAACCGCTGCGGGCACTAACCGCTATACGAGCTCGATTGCTGGCCGTGGGCGCGTGGCTCTACGCCGGTTTTTTTGCAGCTATACCAGCATTAGATATAGGATATGGCCAATATGTTCCCGAAGGCTTCTTAACAAGCTGCAGCTTTGATTACCTTACCGACGAAATTCCTCCTCGGTATTTTATCTTCGTATTTTTCTGTGCCGGTTGGCTTGCACCCCTATGTATCATCTCATTTTGCTACACACGAATCTTGCATATTGTAGTGGGTAAACGGAATATCACGACTAATAACCAAGAACAACAACTTTCCTCTAGACACGTAAAGGAGCAAGCGAAACGCAAAGCAGAACTCAAACTAGCAGTCCTTGTCATTATAGTAATTGCCTTATTTTTTATTTCCTGGACTCCTTATGCCGTCGTGTCTCTACTCGGCATATTCGGAAAAAAAGACGCCATAACACCAGTAACTTCAATGATTCCAGCTTTATTTTGTAAGACAGCTGCCTGTATAAATCCTTTCATTTATATAATTACACATCCGAAATTTAGGAAAGAATTTCAGAAACTCCTATTTAAAGATAAATCTCGAAGAATGACGGGGACTTTCAAAACTACTGTGTACTCTGAAGCAAGTAAATTGCACAGGCAAAGCAAGGATCTTAGTGAGACAGACGTTGAGGTACTTGAAATGAAAGACATTCCATATAATATTACAAAATCCAAAGGTAATAATAACGTGGATACAATATCTTCAAAAGTATCTGAGAGAGAAGGGTCTCAAAGATCACAACGAAGTGCAAGCATGAAAAGTTTTGAAGAAAATGTAGTAACTCCACCATCATGGTATACAAAGCCAGAGTTTACAAAGAAGAAAAGCTTTCACCGCCGTTTGACTAAAAGCACACTTCAGGAGTAGATATACATATATATACCGTTATCCTACATACAATATATACATCACAACTAGTAATAAAACACTCACTTCACTCTATGTAAATGATATGTGCTCGTAGATTCTAAGAACCACCACAACTCTTCTACGATACATTTTCACATGTATTTTTTTATTAAATATTGTCATATTATATATTTATTTTGGTACAACACATTAAAAAGAATAACAGACATACTGTGTCATTTCAATCCTTTTAAAACGAAATACCTGTAAAAAGAAAACCTAAAACTTAACTGGATCAAAAAAGGAGCAAAATTTGTATTTATACATTTTAATAATCATTTTTCAACGTAATGTAGTACAACTTCAAAATAAATATTTGAGTCAACACAAGATGAATATGGATTTCTGGAGTACAATAATGATTATAATTAAAATTATATCGTAAAATAAAAAAACTTCCATTTCTCTAACATGATTAAAAAAGCGCGGTATCAATTTCCAATACTCAACGTACGATGCCATATACCTCTAGCAAATGCCTCTAACATAGTTACAGTTTCGAATTCTCACGAGAGTGGCCATCCTTTTTGTTTCACCTAGGTTGAATTTAGGGAAATATTCTTATGAATAAAGAATAAAAAAGTATTTTTTTGGATTTTGGAAACCCCAAATGGCAGCCCCAATTTAATGTTGTTAAGCATGTCATTGTCACTGTACTGTCAAATGTCAGTGCAATGTCAGCGATAGTTTATAACCTTACACCATTTTTTACAAAATTAATTTTAAAAGAAAAATATTTATGTGTATACAAAATCCACTTTAGGACATATAATGTTCTTTTCTTCGGTTCTGATTCTATTGCACTTAGAAGTTTACAAAAAGTTAATGAATTTAGGTAATAGCTTTATTTTTTATAATTATAATTACGTTCTATTCATGATATTTAATCAATATCGTAACCCCTTTTACTTTAACAGGAAAAATGAAAAAATAATAAAGCGCCTGGATTTGGTAACTGCAAATAAAAGTAAAAACAAAAATACCATAGACGAATATGCTTGTAACGAAAATATAAAATTATTACAATGGCCTGACTTGAATATTAAGAAAAATCAGTATGATATAGGATTAATTGTCTCATTTGGACATTTAATTAAAGAAGATATCCTTGTAAAATTTCCATTGTAAGTATTTTATAAATTAATTATTTAAAAAAAAATTAAAGATGACAAAGTTGTGGCTTTCAGAGGAATAGTTAATGTCCATCCTAGTCTACTACCAAGATGGCGAGGTGCAGCCCCAATTATTTACACATTACTCCATGGAGATGAAATTTCTGGTGTCTCATTAATAAGAATCAAGCCCGATGTTTTCGATGTAGGTATGTTTATGTTATATACATATTTCTTCTTTTCTGTAGAGCTGTCTTCCAATCATGACATTTTGTTTAAATTTTTAATATGTACATATATGAAAACTTAATATAATTTAGCATGGTTAAAATATTGAATATTAAAAATAGTGTTAATTATATACTTTTTTACAATTTTTAACAAAAAGATAAAATATTTAATTAAGATATTAATTTTGCAGGTGAAATAATAAGTCAAAAGAAGATTTCAATTTCTAAACACATTAAATTACCTGAACTGACAGAACAATTATCCAACATAGGTGCTGATATGCTTGTTGATTGCTTGAGAACTATACCAACTAGTCTGGTAAACGCAAAGCCTCAAAATGATAAAGGTGTTACTTATGGTAAATGCTCAGTTAATATGATTTGTGATGTAAAAGTCCATTTTACTTAAAACTTTAAATAATAACCCCATATATAAATTTTAATGTATTAGAATTCTCCCATAATTGAATGAATTTTTTGGACATATCTTAGTTCCACTAGAGGTTCTTACAAACTTAGTGGAATGCTCCAAAAAATAATAATATCAAAAACAAAAAAGTATTTAGGTAATGAAAGTATGTCTGCGGTGCATCACTAGTAAACTATATTCTTATGCATACTGGGAGTGGTAAATGCTATTAGCTGTGGGTTTGATTCATCTTAGGAGGATAAATATATTTAAATTTTCTTCATTTTCATTTCGTTGCTCTAGTAAGACTTAGAGTGGCGTGACTACTACTACTCCTCTACTCAATACACAATGTCTCTAATTCTACAGAAAGCAGCGTATAAAGTGTCTTTATACTAGATACTTCCTGTCTACTGTGCTATGCGAGATAAAAGTATGAAGTGAAAATAAAAATATTCTATTATGTTAATATTGCTGTTATATATAAGTAATCCCTCTAAATTTCATTTCAGCTAAAAAAATTAACAAGAGTATTAGTGAAGTAAGATGGAATGAAATGAGTGCAAGGGAAGTGTACAATCTCTACCGTGCAATTTATGGACTATATCCATTGACTACAAAATTCAGAGATAAACAAATGAAACTTTTTAATGCATTTCTTGTAGAAAATAATAAAGAATGCAGTAATAATTTGGTTGGATCTCTTGAATATTGTCATGAAGCTAAAGCTATTAAAATCTTGTGCAAAGATAAAAAATATATATACTTCAAGACCCTTAGAATAATAGGCAAAAGGGAAATTTCAGCCTTGGACTTCTATAATGGTTATATAAAAAATATGTTACCTCACAATAGTCGAGACAATGTGTTAATATGTCATAATTAAAAACAAGAAATTTTTAAACTCTTTTATTTCAACAAAACAATTTAATTCTTAAAATTATAATTGTACAGTATGAGCATGTTTATTACAATAAACCTTAGTTGCAATATTGGAATTATATGTGTGGAATAACGAATCTTTAAGTATGACTACAAAGTAAGCAACTTGTTACTAAAACTATTGGTCTTCAAAAAACTATTACTTTTAGTTTTAAGATATTCTTAATAAACCAGCATACTAACACAACTAATGATCACTTTAACTAAAACTATCATAAGTCAAAACTCTTATAATTTTCTTTAAATTTGAAATAGAAATTAACTAAACTATTTATTTTAATTTCCCTCTTTTAAAAATATACACTTCAATAAATATTAATATTTGTTTCATAGACATAAATATTTATAAATAAGTACATATATAATATAACAGTATAAATAATCATAAACAGTTACACATAAAATATCAATTTTTATAGATATAAGCAGTTATATTTTAAACACATTTAATGAAAATATAATGTTCCCGTAGAAATAGTAATAAGTTTTATAATTAAATAAACATAATAAAGAAATACTTGAATACATAATATTTAATATATATATATATATATATATATATATATATATATATATATAGCAATGTCATTTTATATGTAGATATGTCACAAGCACCTTAACTCTTAGCCGAGCTTAACCCTGTAAGAAAAGTGAGATCAAATTAATGTTTTAGATATGAATGATTTTTTCCTATAGTTCTTTGCAGTAAATATTCTTTTTAAAGTAAAAAGTGCCCCAAGATAGAGAAACAAAGGCATCCGTGTAGAAACTCCATTGTAATTGGAACTTTGAAGCAATAGCAATTTTAGCAAATAATAAATACAATTATATATCTTAAAAAATATGTTTTTCTTAAAGTCAAAAGGTAAATTAACCAATTAAACGCCAGACTATTCATGCAATAACTTGCTAAGGAATCGATATCCTATTTCTTAATCAAATAATTCTTCAGCTATCTTAAATTCAGTATCTTTTTATGATTAATTAAATTGTAAATTATTGAGTACAAAGTAAATAAAACTTTATTATTGTTATTAAATTATGTATACCAATATTTACTATTCTTAGTGTTATCCCACACTTAAGATTAGAATACATTTTTGAAAAAAACGTATATAAATTTTTGAACGCAGCGGGAATAACACTTCAAAATAGTAAATATTAAAATAAAATAGCAATCTCTCTTGTTAAACGATTATTTCTTAATAATTTTTAAGTAGTAGAAATTCGTAAAAATTTCTTTACAAAGATGCAAACAACATAAATAACGGTCGGATCGCTTGGACGGTATTTAAGAGGCGCGGGTTCGAATCACACTACGTTCAAAAAAAATTTTTAATACGTTTTTTTCAAAAATGTTATGTATATCAAGCTAATTCCTTACTTGTAATAATATTTCACATCTTATATTATGTGTGGCAAGTCCACCACCACAATTGGTTACCTAGCATTTTATTTTGAATACAAAATGTAAACAAATAATCTTTTCATATAATTTCTACTTTGAATTACTTTAAAATATGATTTTTCTGTTTAGTCTTCTAAACGTGGTTCAAATACAATAAACATTTTCTGAAACCATGGCGTGACCATTTACCGGAGATCATAATTCGGCTGGCATATCATATAATTTTTCACTTTTTATATTTAAATGTGGCGCTGAACCGGTTATTCTTTATTAACTGTAAGTTGTGTGTTATTTTGTTATTTCAGAATAAATAATCAATCATGCTGGTAAAAAATTATCACTAATACATACAGCTTATCCATGGATTATTAATGTAAGTTGACGTTCATAAAGAGTGCTTAAATTTTGTCCAAATTATTATTTTTTTAAATGTATATTTTGGCTTCTACTCATATACATAAAGAAACGGTATACTTACTTGTTTGTTTGATCTTCTAAACTACAGGTTAAATAAGATAAACTTTTATAAATAAATACATGATTTACGAGAAAAGAACCCTAAAAACTTACCTTTGTCGCTATTAGCAAATACAGCAATGTGATTTTCTAACAATCCGTATCCTGGAATAGCAAGTATGAAAATGTTTTGTTTGAAAGATGGCGTTGACTTTAAAGAAAAAATGTTCTATGGATTTATGACATATTTATGATATATGAAATTTCATTATGTAATTATATATTTTAAAAATGAGATGATGTTACTAACCTTTTTGTAGAAGAATTTGTTGATGAGTTAGAATCAATTTAGAGAGATTGATTTATAGTTCGAAACTTGTTAAGAATTTTTAATCAAAATTTAAGTTTTTATATAATTAAAAATTTCGAAAGCATCTTTCCTCTTAGTTCTTAATAATGTAAATAAAGCAAACTAAAGCCTTTTGTATGGTAAATATACCGTAAAGTTGCATTCGGTTTTGAAAATTGAATATATGTGATATTAACTGAAATATCATACTCCGGTTAAGATTACTTTGCTAAAGTAACATTTTTCTTAATATTTTATTATAAGTATAATACATTAATTAATTAAAAAGAAAATAAAGAGCCATACTATACTTTCGTACTTATTTATTTCTAGACTAGATGTTTATGAAATATATAGGATTTTCTTTATGTTTAAACGTACATTAGACGTAAAATTATTAGTAGTTTTATTTTACACAAAAGTACAATATACAAAATACGAAACCAAAAAAAAACATTGAAACAATGAATAATCAAATGTAATGAATTAAGTGCTAATGATATGAGATGCTTTCCAACATGCACAAACAGCAAAATCTTGGTTAAAGTTTAACATCTGCACAAACCTTGCCTCAAGCGACTTTGTTTACATTCAAATATTGTATTTGTAAGTTTCAAACTTAAAAACGATTTTTTTACTCAATGCAATGTGTATATTAAAAACAAATTTATATTACATAAGTATTATTATTTATTTATTATCTCTCACTTCACGCTTAACATAATTGTGTAATTGATATAATTTAATAGAATCATTTTATTTCAATTTATAAGTAATATTGAATAAGTTACCTATAAAAGTTATATATAAAAGTTGCCTATAAAATAAGTAAGTAAATAATAATAAAGTTTTAAAATTGTCGTATACATAACAGTGTATTTAAAACTTAATATAACAGACCTATGTAATCTTTATTATTGTTTAAAAAAGATGTTCAATAAGGTCATAACATATACCCATTCCATAAGTATCTATCCAATGGTGTTACTGCACGTTTTTTTTTATTATATATTTGACAATAATGTTGAAAATTAATATATACACGTTGAAAAGCGTATAAATGATAAATGCAAGTACAGTCACGATGATGGCAACATGGCGGCTTCATTGTGGTCACAGAGAGCATTTAGGCGCCATTTGTAAATTTGTATCCCTAGAATTTCATATAAAATTAATACTAGGCATAATTAATTACAAACTACTCTAAAATACGAGGTTTACGAGTAATCTACTTAGTTATTAGTGTTGACAGATTATATGAGACGACTAGCTAGCGACTTGTTTTTTAGATAGCACATAATTAGATATTTTCGAAATTTAATTATTTTAAAAATATTAGTCAAAATTAACGCACTAACCTTGAGGTGTAGATTTATAGACCAAAATAATATTGAAAGTCTGGTTTTATACACAATATACAATACATTTACAAATTGAATGGCATGATAAATTTTTAAGTAATAACTCAGAATATTAGATATCTTTATTAGAGTATTTTATTTCCATATTTTATCTTGTAAAAACACTTAACATTTACACATACATAACAATAAACAGCAAAAAATTCATTATAAATCATAAAAAGTCTCTAATAGTTATTAATTTATGTAGACATAACTTTAAAATGATTCTGAATTCTAAAGAAATGTCCAAAAAATTATTACAAAAAAGTAAAATTACTATCAATCTTTTTATTTTAGTAATAAAATAAATATTAAATTAATAAAAAACATGAAAAAAATTATAAACAACATGCTAAAAATATAGACTTCAACAAAACTTAAAAAAAAAAACTTATAAAAATATATATAAAAATACAAAGCGTTAGACATAAGCTTCAAGGGGAAAGTGGTTACTTAATAAATGCTTATGTTCTTAGGAGCAAATCTGTAAAGCGTAATTGATTAGTAAATAAAATGTTATTTGATACATATTATATGATATATATTAAGTAATTATTAAGCGAAATGATTATAAAGATTTCATTAAGTACATATCTGTCATTTTTTTAAATATTTAAAAAAAATAACAGATATATACTTGTTCCTAATATATGTTACACTTATAGCATTTGTTAATATGAATCAATTTTTATATTCTGTAATAGCATATTAGGAGGTTAATATATTACTTTTACGTTTTTATTTGTATAAATAAATTGCATGCATTTTAAAGTTTTAATTAATGATATATAATTTTACTATACTTCAAAAGAAAATAAATAAAATATAAAAATAATAATAATATAGTATAAAAATTAAAAAGAGTAATATTAAACCTACATATGTTTTCAATTGTACAATATTACATCCAATCCATCCAATACTACTTTTGCATGGTATAAGATGAAAGTATTTATATTTTATCATCATATGAAATAAGGACAAGGTAATAAAAGTGTATTTACGTTTCAACGATTTTAATGCAACATGACAGTATTTTTTTAGTAACATTTTTTGCGGCATAATACTATGCTAAAGAGTCGTGCAAAGTAGTTCAAGGAGCCAAGGTGCAAAGAAGTTATACTACAGATCCGTCTATCATTGTCCAGTTGTCAATAATTCAACAAGATTTTTTATAATTAAATTAAGCTGTCAAAAAAATTGACAGTTTATAAAACAGATACAGTAAATATTTCTATTTTTGTTGTTTCACAAACGCCTGTCATTATCAGTGACAACTGGGTACACACACAATCTACCAACATTCAATCAACTTATCTCAACATCGACCACTTCATAAAATTCATATTCATTCCCTGACACCATAAATAAGATAAAGATATGGAAAATATTGATAGAATATATGAAGGAAAAGTAAGTAAGGCTAATAACAATCATATTAGTAATAACGTACAGATAACGCAATATAATATATCAATTTTAACAATACATGCTATGAATCTACATACATACAGTATGCTAAGTACGATATGTGTCGTGGCACAAAATTAATAACCAACACTTAATCTCATCTAGTGCAAGTTTTATAAATAACATTCTTATATAACTTGTTACGTGTAAATAAGTAGGGCTGCCATATTTAGGTAAATAAATCAATGTCTTAACATAAAATAAAATTTAAAATAATATTAAATTAGATATTTTTAGCATATTAGATACGATTTAGAATAATTTACGCTATAATGTTTCCCTAATTTTATTAAAGGCCAAACATAAACAGTCATTTCAGTTATTTATATAAGGCGCTCCAAAACAAAAACATTTCTATTATCAATTAGTTACATTTTTATTCAAGATTCAGAAGACGGCAACACCATATAATAACAATCATCTAAGTACTAGCACCCTGTAATATATACATATATATTGTTATTTACATGTACATACATAGTCTACTCTAGATTATTTACGAACGCTACGGTATGCTAGAAGCTTAGTCTCGCCTTTATAAACATCCTTTAAAACGATGTAGATATCTCATAATTACACTGTAATGTCATTGAAAATGTAAAATGTCTAATATATAATAATTAATGGTTTTTATATCGAAATTTATTGTAGTATAAATTTTACTGGGCACTGACGCCTTTATATCGCTGTTGAAACCTTACCATTTATACACGATGATTACAAATTGAAATCAAAATTATATAAATATTATAGACTTCAGTTTATTACAAAGGTATCATTGTCATTAATACAAAATATTAATTTGGAAGTTTTTGGCTTTTTAAAAAAGAGAAAGTCCCGCTGAGTTGCTTGCACAGGTTGTTCTCAGATCAAGCATTAAATTTAATGAACTAGTAGTAAATTATTTGAGAGAGAAAAAATGAAGTAAGTAACTTCTTATTTATATAAAATTATTTGACCTTGTTATTAGTAGGCGATTACCCGATCTGCTCAGATAATATACTGAATAAATTCTAGCAGTTCAATATAAAATGTGGAAACAAAAGCAAATAGTGAATACAGAGTAATATTACAATTTTAGCTTATTCTGTACAAATTAAAAAAGGACCATAAATACGTATATATAGCTCAGATATAATTACGTATGTTATTATTTATAATATAAATATTTTAATCAACGTGTATGAATCAAGTATGATCCTATGTACTTTTGTATTTATTTTTTTAAGACATATTTTTATATTATATTTAACAAATGTATATTTAAAGAATGTTTATAAAAACGGATGGTAAAGCAATTTGGTATATCTTACATGTGTTCAGGGTGACTGCGGATGCAATCAATGAAGTCGCTTGGTTTCAATTCACCTCGGCATATACGGAACACGGCAGTAAACAGGGGAAACCTGTAAAAATACATTAATAATAAATAAATTACTAATTATTACGTATCAATACAAGTAAACATATCATATTACTTAAAAACCATATTAACAAATACTTAAATAGGCTTTCCAAAGGGGCTTTTTTATAATTCTTACATACAATTTGATTCTTTATAATAATATTATATCAAACAATTTAAAAAAGTGAGATGTTTTCTAAGTTCAAAGGCACTAACTTTAATAGTAAATAATAACTTTTTTAAGTTAATATAATTATATACAATAAATTAATAATAAGTAATATATATAAAAAGGCATAGAGTGATTAGAAACGTAGCATGAATGTGTAAAATACTAACGAGCTAACTTTTTCCTGTACTACTATAATATTTGATCTGTTTGACTGTAATATTTGAACTATGCAAACTATTATGATAAAACTACATTTACGATATCGTCATTTATGTGTGTACGCGACTGTTTTGGATTGGTACTAATTGCAGTACTTCCTTGCAAAATGTGTTAACCTTACTTTCCACAAAGACAAATCTATACATCTAATAAAAATATAACTGAAAGCTATGTCTGTATATAAAAGATGTATAAGTAATATTATTACTGAAGGCATTTATTTATTAATATATGATGATTTTTAATGTTTTATGCTATGTACAAATACGTATGCACGTACAAATACGTATGCACGTACAAATACGTATGCACGTACAAATACGTATGCACGTACAAATACGTATACGCTAATCTGTGAAACGGCTAAGCCGATATAAAGGCAGTTTTCACTACTGAATTTTGGTTTCTTACCATTTAGCGTTTGCTTTTTTTCTGTTGGTGGATAACATATAACTAAGGATAGTTATATATTATCCACCAACGAATACCAAGATACGAATTGAAAGTATTTTATTTAACAAAATTACTATAAAAATGGTTTCTTAAATTTGCCAAACGTCATATTAGTTATAGCCATAATTTTACCCAATTATGATCGAGAATCTAAGAGCATAGATAGCAAAAAATGGTATTTTTTTTACAAATAACGCATATTCCGTTACTGCGCAATATGTAGAAAGTTGAGAATGAAGCTAGTGATCGACTAGTTTTTGTCTGCAAATTCTCATAAAAGGTCATCCATAAATTACGTCATATTTTAAGAAGAAAGAAAGGAGTCGACGAAGTGTGATTTTGCTCGACAACAGTAGTCTCACAAATATGAATGAATCATAAAATTGAAGTAACGTATTTAATGGATGGCCCCTAAGAAAATAAACCGTTTTTCTTGATGTGAACAAGCTCTCCGACATTCTAAATATACTACATGTGACATAACATAAAAAATGTATGCCAAATATACTGTTAAACACGTTAACACGTGTATTATCATTTGAATAACATTATGGCCACAGGCTAAATTTTGCTTATAATTTATAATGAAAAATCGGAAACTCAATTAAGATATTATAGGTAATTATTGTATATCTTTTACAAAAGATATTGTAAAAATATAGCTGCGTCATTTAGGTACAATAAAATGCCGCATAATAGCAATTATAAATGGTGCGAATTGTGGGATAACTCGATAAATAGTTAAACTGTTTTTTTCTGTTTTTGTATATTAGCTTATAACCGTAGTTAAAATATGCCTTAAAATATGCTATTTATGCTTGAAGTAAAATAGCTGATTACTAATGGTGGCTAAGATGGACGGATCATTTCAACATAAAACAAATATTTATGATTGGGGCCATTCATAAACTATGTCAACAAGGAGGTGGTCGACAAAGTGTGATATTGCTTGGACAACGGTGTTATTAAAAGTGTGAGGAGCAGCTGTGACTAGGACGGAAGAGGGCTTTAAAATCATGAAATTCATGTGACGTAATTAATGGACGACTTCGTGGTAAAAGATAGAGTAAAAAAACGGAAGTAAACTTAATAGGATAGTTTTAAGGTATTTGTACAGCTACATGATGATAATGACAGTGAATCCAATTAATGTCTACAATGACCTTTTAGTCGGTGGATGCAGGCCAAGACAAAGCTATTTCGGTTCAATTTACGGTTACGTCACATTCCTAGGGACTGTATCCACGGTATTAAAATGATAGTAACAAAGATAAGAATAAAAATAGAATTATACTGTTATAATCTACTAATACAGTTGATATTTTGTTATTAGCTTGTTTATTACTAAATTATTTACCGCGACTTCATCTATATTATTATAAATTTAATAATTACCCTCAGTAATATTATAATAGGTACTATAAAAAAATGTTTATTTAGCTTATAAATTAACTGTCTCTGACCGTATATGTTGTCTTTAAAAATAAGTTTAATACACATGTATTCTATATACGTACCAAAAATACTACTTTTAATGTACTACCATTTACTAGCTACATCATAAAATTTTATCTGCTTACTAAGTATTTTTTATGAAGGAATTTATAGTACTTATAACTATTTATATATTTTAAAATTTAGATTTTACACACATACACTTCTCTAGAGTTAATAAAACCCCACACGAATTCATAATATTATTATAGTAAATTACTGACTTGTTCTCCATATTTTTGTTTGCCAGCATATGGTTAACTTCCTCAGCTGTAATAGGTCCTTGCAACTTTTGGCCATTAAGCATTTCATCTTCCAACTCTTTAATCGATCGTCCAGTCTTCACAAAAGCCTCTGCCACTCTACGGTTTCTTCCACCTTAACAAAAAATATTAAAATTATTGATTACTTTAACAAAATAACAGAACAAATAAAATAATTAAAATATTACAATATCGATATACGATTTAAAAACACTGTTAAAATATTCGAGAACTAACCTTCACAAAATTAATTAAAGAAGTAATTAAAGATAACATAGCATTAAGAAACTATATTAAAAAGATAATAATTTTATCTTTCACATAATTTTCCAATGGAATTCGATACCTCCAGCTGTATAAGCTAATATTTTCACTTTTCATTTTAACATTTTCACTTAAGATAAGAGACAATATGTTTAAAAAACATATAAAAATTTGGACGCAACTGTATTCAAACTCACGTCTGTCGAACAATTAAAGTTTTCATTATAACGATCATTTTCGATGACATTAATTATAATAAATAGATTCTATCAAAAGACATGTAAAATAGTCATTCTACACGAGATTATCTAATAATCCATACTTTAAAACGTTCAAAGAAATTCAAGAAACTAATAGACAATAAAAAATAGCCTTTGTCAATATTAATCTACATATACAATTACTTAAATATTTTCATCGTGTCAGTTTTTTTGCTTATGTAGCGTTAGCATAATTAATCAATCGCTATCATACCGACGCAGATAACTTTCGCAATAACGCTCGTATGTAAGTAAGCCAGCAGATAATGTTAATAGCCCTTTTATCATATTGATCTTTGTTGTTTTAAATGTCGACTGGCTCCATCGGGACATAGCTAGGAACATCAACAGAACGTAAGGTTCAAATCTGACATCATGTAAATGAAAACAACGTATGGTGAGATCGATATTGTATTTCTGTACATTACATGGAATTGTGTAAATATAACAAAATTAATTTAAAAAATGTATACTTTAATATAATCTATAATTTAAAAAAAACATATGGACTGAAATATACTGAAGTAATGACACATAACTGAAGTAATGATCATTATATTTACAAAAAGAAAATATTATTATTTGCCTACATAATTTAAAAAAGTATAATTTTTTTTTAATCAGGTTTGAGCAATAATTTTGTAGAAACTGCAAGATTTCCGCCTTATATTTAGCTCCTAATATTTAATTTATATTGACGAAATTATAATAAGCAATTACGTTGTGAAATGTTACTTTTCGGAAGTCCATCAGTATTGGTTCAGTGGACCAGTTTCTGACTACAAGAGCGATGGTGTTCTATTATCTTTACGAAATAAAATAAAGTATGGCATCTTAACTCAATGGTCGCTTTACTTACCCTGCTAAATGCAGAAGATAAATTAAGCTGAAAAATATAAATTATCAATATTTTTTTTTATTTTTGACAACTTACCATAACACGTAGTAATAAGGTCAGCAACTCCACAAGACTCGAAGAAAGTACTGAGCTTACTTCCTGGGTAAAAAACATCAACGAATTTGATCATTTCCATGAGACCCAATCGGATAACGGCTGCCTTTGTATTGTCACCGAAGCCCAAACCATCGACAAAACCTGCTCCCACTGCTACTATATTCTACAGTAATAAAATACACTTAAAATTCTTTATAAAATAACAACAAAAAATAGATTTTAAAATAACATGGGAATACTCAAAAATCAAAAACATGATTTAATAAGAAGTGGTTTAAAATTAATAAATGGCTTGCCCAATTTCATATGTAATTCTTTCAAATAAAATATATCAAAGTATTAAACTTTAATATATTTTATTTGAAAGAATTACATATGAAATAAATATTTTTTTCAAATTTTTCTTTTCTTATTGTGACTTGTTACACTTATTCCATTAAAAATAAATTTATTAGTATTAAATTGTAGATTGATTTAAATAAAGGAAGTAGATACTTCTTACTCTTAAATTAAAGCAAAAATATTCAAAGCAGAAAAACATGTATGACTCTACATTTAACAGTAAACTGTATTGTGAAACAGTAAAAAAATCGCCTGTGAATGCGGGCCATTTTAAAATACAAATAGAATACAACTTAATAATTTTTAAAATTATTGACTGTCTTTATGTATGTACACGCTAATCTATCTCTAAAACTACTGAACGGATTTTAATAATTCTTTTTTTAAATATTCATATACATTCTATATTAAGCGGAACTCAAACTAAAAGCATGATTAAACAATAAGAAAAATGCAAATGGCGCCTTAGATAAAAATATTCAGCGTGGTGAATATTTTTAATAACATACATATAGAACATCTGTAATACTGATAATATAACATAATAGTTCAAGTAAACTATAAAACATAAGGAAATGTCACCTTAGCCAAACTAGTTCAACAACAGACAGTTTCCGATGATAAATTAAAATCATTGCAAATTGGGTCCATCATGGTGCAGTACGTAGTAAATTAAGGACCACAAAGTCCACGCAGACGAAGTTACAGACAATTACTAGTATAGTGTTTCCCAATAGGGATGATAGGATTTTAATAGCTCACAGCCGCCATCTTGGTTGTTTAACATTTGACATTTGTGTTGTTTTGTGTTCAGTATCCTGAAAAATTGACTGTTTGGTGCGGATTATGGTACGGTGGAATCATTGGCCCGTACCTTTTCAAAAACGACGAAGGCCGTACTGTTACTGTCAATAGCGACCGTTATCGTGACATGTTGAACGATTATTTTTTTTCTGAAGTGTATGAAGTCGATGCGGGCGACATTTATTTTCAACAAGATGGTGTAACATGCCACACTGTGACCGTCACAATGGATTTATTGCGTGATAAGTTTGGTGAGTCGGTTATTTCTCGCAGCGGTCCTCACAATTAGCCACCAAGATCATGCGAATTAACACCCTTGGACTATTTTTTGTGGGGGTATGTTAAATCTCAAGTGTATGCCAATAAACCAGCTATGATTCAAGACCTTGAACGCAACATTCAGGCGACTATATCGGCCATATCAGACGAAATGCTGCACCGAGTCATCGAAAATTGGACCGATCGTATTCACCAGTGCAAAAAAAGTCGTAGCGGTCATTTGAACGATATTTTGTTTAAATCATAAAATTTCCTGTCAAATAAAAAAAATGAGCACGAAATTCGAACATATATTACATGTTTTATTTCAATTTCAAAACATATCGTTGTTATTGGGAAACCCTTTTAGTATAATATTATATTTGATCAGCAAATATTTGAATAATTAAATATTGTAAAAGTGTACTTTAAATTTTCTAAACAATGTAAAAGTATTTCTACTCGTTGTGCTAGAATAGGAAAAATTATAATCGCTATTATAAGTTACAGTAAAAATATACAAAACCAATTATATGCCAACGCAATGGTGCGATGCCAAGCGAATTAATCGGTTGTTACTTTGCCCTGATAACGTGTGAAAATAAAAATGGCGTGACATACGTTTTGTTTAATTATAGTTCGTATCGTTTGTGCACATTCTTATCTCACATTGTATTATGAATAATAAATTATATTTATGTACTATGAGATTTTTATACTTTAAAATGCTCTGCCAGAATAAAAATGAAATAAAACTAGCCTAGCTAATCAAATGCAAAACGCCTTATTAGGCGACTACTATAAATGTAATTCTGATAATATAAATAAAGAAAAATCTATTCAGGTGGTTTAATAGAAGAAAAACATGTAAGAAAAAACGAAGTAAGTAAATTGTAAATGATGCAAAAGTTCCAGTTCAAGACCTTTAACCTTCCAATACATAGTGATAGAAAGATAACAATTACATTGCAAGAAATATATCTACAAGTGACGAGGATTTCAGTTCAGAAAATATATCTTTTTCAGGTGTTAATAAGTCAAAAAAGGGGCAAGAAAATTATCAACACTTTTCGATAAATAAAGAGTATATAGTATGTATGTATATGGAATGGTGTTTATTCAGAAAATTATAATAAAGACTGCACTTAGTCATTCTAATAGATGCATAAATAAGTTCTATATGCGCGTTATTTACACACCAGGCGAATTGTGAATGAATAGTTAAATATATTATTGATGTTAAAATAGAAATATTGTTTAAAAAATAGTGTTTTGGCTAAGTGTCTCATAAACAATAGTTGTTGATTTGCATCCTCATTAAGTGTTGATTGAAAAATATATAAGTATATTATTTATACAAATTACATATAAAGCTGTATATACACATATCACACATATTCCTTATTAATTTAATCGTAAAGAATAAATCACTTCTCTATTGCTTAAATCAAAAGTGTGTATAGATACTTTACAAATACAATTAAAAGGAACTATTTAAACAGGGCGTAGATTATTTAATGGGTCGCCGTTACTACTATCTTATCGTCATCGTGAGAAAATATAATCGTGATTTTAACAATACTTTACGATAATAATATTTATCTTCTATGACTGTTTCCGTATAAAAATATACCTTATAAATTTTAACAACTTTTTTTGAATAGCAAACAATACAAAATACTTATTTAGACGTTAGTTTTCTAATAAAATTTAATTACACCTATTTTAATAATATTACGAAACAATCAAAACAAAATAGATTATCTACGTATATACTTAAAATATAGGTAGTAAAAAAATATTAGGTATAATAATGAAAAATAAAGCAAGGTCTTACTTTCAAAGCCCCGCAAATTTCCACAGCGTCCTCGTCATCAACCACAACCACTCTGAAATACTCGGTCTGGATGATATCTCTCATCAAAGGCGCTAACATTACATCACGACATCCGATTGTCGTCTCACAGAATTTCTCCTCAGCCACCTATGAGAATTGTATAAATTTGCTATTATTTTATTAATAGTAAATTATAAGAAAAAACATCAAAAATATTTAGTGAAATATAAATAAGTATGTTTTTTGTATATAAATTTATACTTTCTCTTTGCGTGAAGGCAAGGCCAGCGTGATATAATTCTTTTGTTAGCTTTAGTATATCTTTTATATGGAATATGAACACGAATAACGTACGACTTGGTATAATATTATACTTATTACTATCTGAACTCTGAATTTGCGTGTATCCAAAGGCTCTGTTAAAAATTAAATATTTGTAAAAAAAACATTTATAACATTTGATGCACAGAAATAAATGTTAACAGGGTCGTTATCATTAAAAGTATTAAATTCTTTGTATATTTAATTGTGTACGTAATCGAATGTTGGTAAACTATAAGTAAATTTAATAAGACGACATTTCACAGTTTATTTATAAATTACTTAACTTGTTTAGAAGTTAAAACTTATTTGCAAGCAAGAGTTGTTAATGATAAGAACATGAGAGAATGTTACACATAATCAAGGTTTACAACAACTTACTATTTTGACACAAACCAGAGATCTCGAAATTACAACCATAAATAGGATACTTGTTGATATGAAAATCAGAAATGCAGTTACATTGAAAATACATTTTTTAAAAATATATAACATAGTCCATATTAAATAGATATTTACGCGTTCCTAAGTTATGTCGTCCAACTTACCTATGAACTTTGTGTATTACACATTTTGCAATGACTATGTTAAATTATTTATAATGAAGTTATTATACCTTGACTATTATAAAATAATATTAAGATTCTTAATTATTATACTTCATTTAATAATACTCATATATCTATTAAGAAGTACAATTATTTTGTCTAGCCAAATTACTCACAAGTATGTTAGAATAATGCTTCATATTATTAAATAATAGCTATTTCAATAGACATATTCTTTAATTCATGTGTAAATAGTAGTTGATAATTTCACCTATATATAATAAAATGCCAAAGGTTGTATTAGTTTTTGTTCATAATAATACTAATTTTATAAAAATAATATATTATTAAATTACAGATTTGTTTTTGATATTTAATATCATTTCTATTTTGTTACAAAATCAAGCATATACATTAACATATTAAATTCTTCTCACCTCTGAAGCAATATTGGCACCCATCAGTACTGCACAAGGAATTTTCAAGCATCTTGTAATGATATGTGAGATTAAGTCAATGCCACCGCCCTCTGCTATGTCAAAGCCCTGCCAAATTACATTATACAATCATTATAACACATTTTCACAATGCTAGCTTCATTTATATTTTATATATATATGTATGACTATTTAATTTTTTTTTAAATTTAATAGAACAAATTACTGTTTTAACTTTTTAAAAAAATATATATTTTTAGTCATTGGGGGAAATTAAAAAAATTAAAAAAGTCATCATTTATCACTTTGGTATACTCTGATTAGCAGTTTTATATAATCTTTTAATTATATTACCTTTATGAGAGATAATGCAGCAGCAGTAGGTTTAATTTTTCCCAACAAAGTAGAACATATGGTGCGTACAAACTGATGTGGAACAACAAATATTAATAAGTCTGCATCTTTAGCCGCATCCACAAGATCTGGGACAGCTACCTAATTTTTAAAATAAAAAATTTGTAAAACATTAATGTAATTTATCTCTTCAAATTAATAACCAAGTAACATGATATGCAGCATGGTAATTCATTTAAAAATACTAAAATTGCTACTCAAGAACAAAAAAAATGTGAGTAACAATGGCATTGAAAGAGTTCCAGTTAGGAAGTAGACCAGAAATAGATTACATGTGCTGTACATGTGGTACTGGTGCCAATTAATGGAACTAATAAGAAATTATTAAGTTTCATACTCACTACATTGGGTGGTAATTTGTGCCCTGGTAGATATTTCACATTTTCATGGGTTTCATTTATAATTTCAGTCAATTTTTTTCCATCTATCATTTCTTCATAAACCCACATAGTTACTCTGTCTTCAAAATTTGAAAGTCGAGCTGCATTTCGGCCCACAATTTTAGCAATTGCAGAGCCCCTAAAAAACATTACAAAACACTAAAAATAAGTTAATTTATAAATTTTTGTCTATCGTTTTGATTCACATCGATCACCCAATTAGGTAAAATATTTTTAAAACACAAATATGTAATAATTAAATAAATAATTAAGTATAAAACAATATATAATAATTGTCATAAAACACCTGAACTTATTATGTCATCAGACATCACTTTGTATATTGTAAGGTCATAGTAAACAAGATGCTTTAAGTAATTATATAGTTACATAAATGAAACCTTACCAATTTCCTGAACCTACAATACAGACACGGTTTTTTATTTGTTTTTCAGCCATTATTTAAGATGTAATATTTGTTTTAATTTAAAATACAGTCGACGATTTATATGAGACCACTGAACTGATCGTGAACGCTAACGCACACTCGGCGTAACTAAATATCTGTACTAAAATTGCTCAGCTAGATAGAACTCTAACCAAGACTTAAGCAACTGACAGCTTGAGCTTGTCTTGACATATAAACGAAAACGATGTTATCAATTACCATTGCGCAGATTATTGTATAATGTTGGTATTGCCAAAATACAATCGCTTTTTAACTTCGTAATTTACGTTCTTAGCGCAAAGTTGTGATGTTTAAAAGTTTCTTTTGTCAAAATATAGAAATATAATTAAAAAAGGTAAAGTATATTATATTAACTGCAAATAAGATATAAATTTGTATTAACAATAATATTCTTTGTGCTTAAAAAAAAGAAAAAATACGATACATTCATATTGCTAGTTATACCTCATATAAGGTAGGTAACGCTCTAGATAACTACATTTTTATTAATTGTAATACTCAATGAAATTTAAAAAAAAACAGAATTAAAATATTTGTCACATGTCAACTGTCATTCGACAACTTTATCTGCTGCAAAACTTTGAAGTTTCATACATTATGAATTGTATTTAATAGAAATTACATAATTTGTTATAAAAGTAAACAATAACTAAGGAAAATGCTTAAGTATGTAACGCCATAACTATAAACCTTTATGCTGTGTTTGGAAATTTTTATACTTCTATGTACATGTGCTTAATATATTTTCAGATTTGGAATTAAGTCTGCCATACTCGGGTCAGCTGTATACTATACAGTTGATAAAGGAGTATGGAAAGATAGTGCTACAACAAGCGAGCTTTATGAAGAACTTGAAAAGGGTGTATCTCCATATGTAGGAGACTTCAAAAGACAAATTCCTTATGAGGTATACTATTCTTTAACCTATTTCTTTTTCTGCATTAACCAAAAATATTATTATTTACGTAAAATTGTTTCAGCTTCCTCCTTTGCCGTCGAACGATAAGTTAACCTATTTATGTAAATATTACTGGAACAGTGGAGTCAAAGCCACTTTTAGATTTTTAGTAGATCTTCCATCACATGCTTCAAATGCAGCAACTAAAACTTACAATTTCATTTCTGCCTCATTAGAACCTGTTGAACCTAGTGCAGATCTCAATCAAGAAAAGGCAAAGTAATCTAATATGATATATTAGTGTAAAAACTGAATTAACTTATTAAATCTATAAAGATACAGCAGTTTTTTACTTCCCTTACTAAAATTGAATTAGTATGTGGTATATTTTAATTAGCAGATCTTAATGTTTTGTTAAATTTAACAATCATAAAATCGTGAAAAATAAATAATAAATCGTGAAAAATTTTCTATCTCCATACATATTAACATTTGCATTTTAGTATGCATCTATATTTATTTTCACTTTACACCCATTTGCAGATATGTTTTAGTTTATCTATATAAACAACTGAATATAAGAGTGTACTCAAAAATATTTTAATTGTCATTAAACAGAAAGAAATTAACTAAATTAAATAATTATATGTTCTAAACATAAAAGTAAAGGGGAATGTAATAAAATAACCAATACAAAAACAGCCCACAACAAGTGGCACATTTTGATTTATTCCTTTCTTATGTCACACTTCTCACATTTCCAAATTGTTACATCCATAAATACAATCAATATATAATCATTAAAATATTAATATATCTAGAAAATTTATGTTCCACGAAACTGTAAACCAGATTACCTATTACTTAGTAACTAATTGTAATATATTTATGGACATAGCAATTATCATGCACTACCATATCAAAATGTTCAAATAGGAATTGTAAATTTGAAAAATGAAAAATTTTGTTAAAAAAGTTAATTATCCTAATGTAAAAAAATCTATTGAACATCAAACCAATAATGTCACCTGTAATAATTGCACTGTCATGACATGAAATTTTTGTGCACAATGTTTTGAAACAGTATTGGTCTAATCAGGAATGATATACATTTAAATATATATTTCTAAGAAGATAAAATATGATTTATGTACAAACATAGTAACTAATTTATTGTTTTCACTTCAAAATGTTAACTAAGAAAATTTTAAAATGTTATGAAACTATTGACACAGAAACTATTCCTTACAAATGTGAGTAAATTCTATTAAGTTTCAATTGAATAAACATAAAAGGGAACCAGGTTGTACATAAACATTTAGGTTAACAATAAATTTGTAGCTAATGCCAATCTCATACTGATATACTTTGTCAGCTCAATGAACACTTGAGTGTATATAACTCATTGAAAGCTATATAAAAAGATAAGCTTTATTATTGCTTATATTATCAATATATGCGGTTGTTAGAATTCATGTTGTAAGCTTATAGTGTTTAGATAGCTAACTCTATTTGAATGTTAATTGAAATACAATTTTAAAATCTTGTCAAAAATTATACACAATGATGATATTTTGAGTAAAGAAAATTCTCTATATCATTTAAAATTGCAAATATATTTACTCTAGTTATTCAACATATTTACTATATATAATATAACAACAATTAGGTTAACAATGATACACTTTATGTTTACAACATGAAAGGAAATAGAAAGCTGATTGATTTAAGTGCCCACAGATATTTTGTGAAGTTTGTTGTTAGGCTGCTGTTTCAACTTCCATTGGCTCTTCAGCACCAGTTTTCTTTTTCTTCTTCTTATTTGACTTTGCGGATGAGTTCAAAAGGGCCTAAATAAATAAATAATTAATGTCAATAATAATATTAAACAAATAGTTATTCAAAATACTTAAGTAAAAATGTTGTAATGATTCAAACCAAAAAGTTACTTTAAACAAGTTAGCTCAAAAGCATTACTAATTATATACCCTGTGCTTGTTCAACACAAACTATAATTGAGGATGTTTTGAAAGATAACAGGGACTTATGTATATGGACACTTATAACGTTTAAATAAAAAAATGAATAAAAGTAATTTAACACATTACATGTTATGGCTCTTACTAACATTAAGTTCAGGATCTTTAATTATGCGTTCAGTTTTACACTGACTCTTGTCAAACGGTAGTCCTGTGATACGATGTGTGCCACTTGGTAATAATAGTGCTGTAAATTTGAACTGTGCTACTATTTCTCCTGGCCTTTCATAAAGCACCTGAAAATAAATAAATACTTAAAAATAACTCTAATTTAATTTATACTTAAAAAATAACTCAATTTTGTTTAGACATGAATAATAAAATTATTTACAATTTTACAACTCAATATTTATTTGATATTATAAAGGTGCTATATTTATATAATATTTACACTGGGAAAATTGTACACAAAATATTATTACTAAGTTGACAACTACTATAAAAAATGCTTAAATCAATACAGATAATAAGTGCAACTTTAATAGCATATTAAACAGTCAATATATTTTTCTTACCTGGAAAGGCTCAATGAGTTTATGGTTTACACATTCCACAACACCCAGTCTTGCACTAGTTTCTTTATCAAAACTACGTAAGTTGAAAGGCATTGATCCATGTTTATTACGAACCTAATAAAATAAAAATACTTAATGCTCTCTCAGATGTTACCAAAAATATTAACTCTAAATAATAAATTTTATCTGTAGTAATAATCTATACCAATATCTGCAATTTAGAAACATTGGCTCAAACTCATTACATTGCTCTATCCCAAAAATAAGTAACAATATCAAGTTTAATATTGGTTTTTTAAGTATTTTAGGGATTTAAAGTAATGAATAAATTTATAAATACGAATAATTTATAGTTACCTCACTATAGAACATTCTAGATGCTTTTAATTTAAGCTGGTAAATTTCATCGGTTTTCTTATATATTGTACACCTTGTATCCATTTCTCTTCCCTAAAATGACATAGATACATTTATAAGAAATCATTAGGCAATTTTCTCAACTCAGGTAGCAACTATTAGTAAACATTACAAGAAGTTAATAATGATAAACCATCACACTTGAAAAATTGTAAAAAATATACTTACAACACCCTCTCCAGTAGAAATAAGTACATCCATGGCATAAACTTCATAAGTTTCAAAAGAGGCCTTCTCATGTTCTTTTCGTTGAGCCTCAGATGGGTTTTGAATTATGCTTTTTTCACCATCAATGCGAAACTGCTTCAGTTGATGAGAAAGCATGCCTTCTATAGGCTTGCAACCATATTCGGCACTAATTTTTTGAACCACATCTGTTACTGCATAGTTCTGTAGTGTAAGAATAAAATCTTTAGTTTTTGCACATTATTTTATTGATTTTTTTAGCTTCACACATTTATTCCGCAAAGTAGAAAGTACCTAGTGTCAAGACACTTCATACTTTGTTTTACACCAAATTCGAGACAGAATCCTAAGTGAGGAACTCAATATCGCACTGTCTTGCTCTCCCCCAAGTGGCGATCGAACCCACAACCAATTGCGTTTATAGTCAGATGCTGTCCCATTGTACCTAAACCAACCTCTTGGATAAATAAATTTGATTATATTTTCATAAACTGTCTATAAAATATATTAAATCATAAGTGACATTAAAAATAAAATAACAAAACTATAAGAAAAACGAACCTCGTTGCCGGGTCTTAATAACCTCAAGGCGGCTTCACTAGCATAATGTGCAGCAAGAAGGACATCTGCAGCTCTTCCAGATACCTCACCACCACCAACTACTACTGTGTGAGCTACAACTGCTATGAAACCATCAATATGGGCACCCAAGTCACTAAAACAATCATTACAATATGAGATTTTTTTTACTAAATAAAGAAAATATAATTTAGCATTAATTTGTAACTGTGTAAGTACCTATTGATAAATTGAATTGTATGTTACATTTCAATTTAAAGTTTATACTATTATACTTTTCCCTGATTACTGCCAGACTAATTATTAAACTAACCTGGAAAGAATTCAGGGAGACATTACTCAATACAAACTACAAATATGCTTTGATTTTATAATGGAACCTCATAATGAAAGTGCATTTGTTTTAAGATTTGGTGAATGTGAAAGATTAGTGCGCTACTTACATTTTGGCAAGATCCCCTTGTTTCAATATATAATCAGCTTCACTAGGTATTGGAGAAAAGTGACATATACAATTATTAACAGAAACGCATGTCGAAAATGCAATTCCTTTCTTGGAATCTTTTTCTTTTTTAAAAACTTTAGACGTTTCCTCTAATAGCAAATTATCTCCAAATTCGCATATTTCTCTCGCTGAAGCATCTGGTAAGCATTTAGCAATAACTTGTTCCAAAACACCTGAAATAGAATTATATTTAATTAAAATAAAAGTTATGTTAGCCGCTTAGGGCTAGTATGGTTAACGATTTTAAAATTGTGGTGAGCGGCACCACATTGTCCGCATGGCGATGACACGCGTCCAATCGACTTAAACGTGCAACTATTCTTGATGCATTTGTACTTCACAATGTAATAATAAAAATTATTGATAATCTCATCGTTTAAACTTACGATTAACAATTTGTCCTGCTAATTTGTACTTGGTAACGACCAAGTCTTCTGCAATCGTTTTTTCCACTTCCTTGTCGTCAGCCATTTCTCAAAACTATAGTTTGGTTAGACAGGTACTGTCCGTTGGTTGGCCAGTTGGATGTCAATCACGTGACTATGACGTACACTTAAAATGGCGGGTAAAATTTTTGTACCCAAAAAATGATAGTTTAATAATTTTAATAAAATAATTGTAAGTGTAATTAGATTATTAAAATATTTTGTATACATATAAAAGAATCATATTTAAAGCTGTATATTTATATTTGTGTTATTACTTTTCCTTTTTTTTGTCAAATTTTTAATATCATGGGTAAGGCACAAGCGCGTCTAGATTAACCACAGACTACCTTAATTATATAGACAAGATGATATGAGATATGGGTTGGGGATGAAATGAAATAAATATTTAAAAATAAGTTGAATATAATATTTAAATAGTGACTTCAATAATTATCAAATATTAAAAATAAAACTATTAATTACACTGTACAAAACTGTGTTTCATCTTATGATAAGTTTGCAAGTTGAAACCTTGCACCGCGTGCCCCTAACTGAGAAACCAAGGGTTCATTTAAATTACTAAACTACTAGACTAGACGATTTCTATTCAATAAATAATAAACATAATTTCTAAAATTAACTTTTCGTTTTAATGGTACTAGTGCAATAATTGTACAAGTTAAAATATCACTTACGACAATTGTATTTAATATTTAACTATATAGAATTGAAGAATTTATTTTATATTTAGCTTTTTATTCATTAATCGTATGTATGCAAGCCTAATTAAATTTTCTAAATAATATTTTTCGAGATGTAATTATTGACATTTCAATTTTCATTTAAAAGTCAAGGTTTTTTCTTTTACCCTTGTCACTCCAAAATCCAATTTATTCTTCCATAAAAATTAAAAACACGTATGTAATTATCCTTTAGCTTTTTAGAAGATTGTTCAATTTGAGTAAAAGCGCCAGAATTATGGAAAATAAATAATAATAATATAAATCGCAAAGCGTTACTTTGGAGAATAAAGGAATACATAAAGATTAAAGTAAGTTTATATTCATCATCTACACCGTTATTTATTTGTTTTAATATTAAAATAAAACTATATATTGTATTTAAAGAGTAATCTTAATTTTTTTATATTTAAAGAATGAGTCAGGATATAGAAGAGCTACTTCAATTGTTGAGTGATAAAATTAAATATGGTGAAGATCTAATACAACAACTACAATTTATAGAGAATGTGGAAGGTGTGTTGAAACTACAAAGAAAAATATACCAAGAAGTTGATTTTCTTAAACGAGTAAGTAAAATAATAATTTAAAATTAATTAGCAATGTTTAAATTTTTAAATTATTATACATAAAATATTATTTTTCTAATACTAGTCATCATTTACATCATTTTGTTACCTTTAGCTGCAAAAATCAAAAAAAGTAAAAATAGAACAGTTGTCCTGTTCCAATCTGAGACATTTAGGAGCAATGGTAAATTCTGCAATTAAACCTGGTGTGATATCTGTGTGTAAAATATTTCATATCAATGATGACAATAAACTATTGGTTGACATTATAAGTGATGAAGGAAAAGTGTGGACAAAGGGTAAATATAAAGAAAATTATAAAATTAAAAAAGTTTTATATAAAAAATATATTATTAATACAAATAAATTTGTATCTTTAGTAATTGCAAGAAATCCAAAATCTCTGTCAGCATTAAGTTCAGGCAAAGCTTCCTATGGCGCAAGGTCTATTCTTGATCAAGCAGAGGACTATTTGAAGTGTGCAAAGTTGTACCCATGTATGTATCAGTCACCGAAGGTGAGGATCACAACTTTTAGTAATATTTTAAAAGATTTGCATCAGATAGAACTAATTTAAGTTATATTTCACCAATTAATAATGCAATTTATAATATATATCTAATTTTCTATAGGTTATCTTTGAATTTGCCAGTGGTATCGAGGAAACCTTAGCTAATAGACTCAAAACTTTGGGAGTTACAATAATTGGAGACATTTTACCAGATTCTACTTATGTTGAAGAATTTGATGCCTCTTACGAATCAAGTGATGAAAATTCACTGAGTGATAGGTGATTTTTATTCTAATAATGATATTATTCTAATTTGACTGCTGTTTTCGTTTTTTATTTTTATATTAAGAAATAGAAGATATAATTATGTATCTCAAAAATAAATATACAAAAAAATATGTTTGGTATAGTCAGCTTTACAATAGTAGTACTATGTATACTCATAGGTTTTGAAACGAGAACTTGAAACTAGGACATTTAATAAAATTTTCTAATAAAAGTATTGCTTTTTAGTCAACAAGTTACAATTGACGATGTAGCTCAATGTATGGAAGGGAACCAAGACATAAACTTGTTAAATTTAGATGTAACAGCAATGATGGCATATGTAAGCAACATGACAAATGGTAATTGTAATTTTGTGTTTAAACAAGAAGTTCTCACTCAACAATCTGCTTGGGAGGCAGAAAGACCAGTGAAACCCATTTTAGAAAAATTATTTAAAGGTAAAAAAATAAAATTACATTAAATGTTCTATACATTTAATAATTAAGATATAGAAAGTTACATTTTATTTGTCAGATAAAACTTTGATTTGCTGCAAAACAGCATGGGATAGTTTTAAAACAATTATTGACACATTAGGAGGGCCTATGGAAAGAAAACGTGCAGATGAATTAAAGGAACAACTTACAATTTATGAAGATGATTATGGAGGTATATATCTTATCTAAGGGGTTATTTTTGAGGATGAAAGTTTGTATGAAACTTCTTTTTTATCAATACTAGAAATGTTAACCTTAGTATGGAGGTTCTTCTTAAGATGTTGTGATCGTTAATGTGGGATATTACAAAATTCAATTGTTAGTAGGAGTTGATAGGCTTTATCAAACTTTTTTACTGCTAGTGAATGGAGTGTATAATTTCACGACTTAACTAAGATGGCATATTGCAACATTTTACTCCTAAATAGTAGATGTTAGGGTTGCTAATATGTACGAAGATTTGAAACAAAGTTTTTTTTTCAATATCTAGTCTACATATCCTGTGTAGTTTTAATGGTAACAAGTTATTGCTAATTTCTTAATATTATGGAGTCATGAAGATATCTAGCGTTATACTATTTTGTGGACAAAAGTATCTTAAAGTCGGATTTTGAATAGTGGTACATACATAAATAAACCAAATTGATACAATTCTATATATTTTGTGAGAACAATGTAGGCTTAGTGGATACTTAAATGATCTGCCTTTGAATACAAGGGTCGTAGGTCTGAATCGTAATCACGACAAAATGTATTTTTTTAGGTGAAAAATGTATATGCCATGTATAACACTACTTTAACAGTGAAAAAAAAAACATCATGAGCAAAGTGACTTGACATCACCCTCCAAAATATCTAAGTTCTGGCTCAGCTAGCAATGGGTCATTACCGAGTTGAATCATCATCACCATATATTTAGCACAAGTTTGTTTATAGTGTAAGAGTTCACTGTAAATGAAGGGCCTAAGGTCAAATTTAGATTTACCATTTGCTGTTGATTAGTTTTATTTTTATATTAACAACCCACTCGCGACTTTGTACCTGTAAAATGTTTTTATTTCATTCTTTGTCCACCAATGTTCTTCTTCACATCATGGACTTTGATGAAATTAGTAATTTTTCTCAATTACCCAGTTTATTAATAAAAGTCGTCTTGAAATCCGTTACCTAGTTTGAAAAATCTAAACGTACACACAGCGGAGGCGACTAGGTATCGTAACTCTGTTTTTAGTCGCTAATAATTAACCTTATTAAAAAGTCTTAGTAAGATGATTATTTTATTGTTACTATTTAAAGGTTAGTTTGCAACCCTTGATTTTTGTTTCTCGCCATTAGTAGTGTAATCTCTCATAAACATTTAGTAAGCAAATTAATTATAAAAAGATAATTAATCTCAACACGAAATGTGCAAACATTCTTAAAGATTTTGTTTTATTGATAAATTCATAAGTACAAATATATTTATTCTTCATTATTACTGTGACATTCGCGCTTACATCTGCCTTTCTGCGTATCTCCTCGCTGAATATACGGTCAGCTAAACTGACTCCGCATATCCGACGAAGAGATCTCATCTCTACTGCCTTCATCTTTCTTTCATTCTTTTTTTGACACACCCACGTTTCGCTGCCGTATAACGACGTCGGTATCAGTACTGCATTGTGAACGGCAAGATGTGCAGGTACGCTGATGTTTCGCCGTTACATCAATGCAGTAAGAGCACCGTTAACTTGTTACCGGCAGCAATACGCCTTTCTACATCTTTCTTCTACTAAACATACTTCCCAAATACATCACCTCATTCACTTGTTCTAATATCTTTCTATCTACCATAATCTTGCATTCCGTTCTTTCTTCGTCTCTTTTAAATACTAGAATCTTAGTTTTACTCGCATTAAGGTTTAGACCATTACTTTCACACCCTTTTTTCAGAGTGGTGACCAATGTCTGTAACTCGCATTCTGATGATGCAATTAGCACTGCATCATCAGCTACAACAGACATTTTACTGTCAAATCACCAACTTTCACTCCTATGACACTATCTTTCACTCCTTGGAGAATAATTATAGGAACATTAATAATACTTATAGATAATAAATGGTGCAACGTGCGCGTACTTTAGGAATCGATGAAATATAATATTTAAAATCGATTATATGATTCCAATTAAACAATAAGAGGCCATCATGGCGCAGGGGATGTGTTTGTATTTAGCGGACTGTAAACGCGATGGTTGTGGGTACGGTCACACTATTATATAAATTATTTACACTTTCTCGCTCTGGTAAGACAAAGCGGTGTGTTGAGTTCCGGAATCCAACACGCAACGTCTTCAATTCAGGTGAAAAGCGGAGAACGGAGTGTCTTAACATTAAGTTCTTTTTGCCCACCCTGCTATGCGGAATAAAACGTGAAAAAAGAAATGCACATATACAAATACTCTTTATTTATTGTTTATGTTTTCCAAACTAAATTACAAAGACTAGGTAGAAATTTTTGAGTAATCGACATAATTTGAAAGTGATTATTTTTTTATTTTTTCTTCAGGAACTAAATTGATTACGAGGACGAAATTATCGTTTATTCATGTATGTAAGATTTATATCTCTAAATTAAATCAAAACAAAAAACTATTCCTTCATTATCAGTATAAAAAATAATTCAATATTTCGGATTTTTTTCGAAAACTACATTACACAATGGAACAGACAGACAGAAAGAAAAACATTCTACTGAGTATATTATTAATAGTATATATTAACATACCCAATTAAATTTTTCTTACATATTTCATATACAATATTTTTATATGTATCTACCTGTAGATATACAAAATCTCTTAAGGTAGTTATACTATAAGTTGTATAAGTGGTAGGTATGTATAAATTTTTATTATAGATGAGGGTTGGTAAGTGGGTTACTTCTAATACTTATTATTAATTGTATGATTCTATAAAATTATACATTTTGAAAAGTCTGAGATTTGAGCAAGAACATGAACACATAGATGAAAACAAAATAGCTATAGTCACTGATTTCAATTTCACGTTTTCACGTGACGAAGACGCGAGCGAGCCGCTACTTATATACTTTGTATTACTATTATATATTTGAGATAAAATTGCTATGCTATTGTATATTTGAGATAAAATTGAATTTGAAAATTTTTAAATAGACATCACTATAGACATGTGTTTTCTTATTTAGGTGAAGATGATTATCCAAGGCATAATTTAAAAGTCAGAGGCCATGTTCGATTAAGATCAAAAATAATTTTTAATTTTGGACATAGAATTAAAGCTCTTACTGTTTCTGCCAATGAAGGATTTGTAAGAGCAGCAGCTCAACAGGTATCAAAAAAAATTGTTTATATTTTTAAAATCATGTTACATTTCAAAATTACTTAAATGATTACTTGATTAAATTTGTCAATACTAATTCTTTACAGGGAGTTACATATGCCACTTTCATTCATGAATCTCGTGCCTTAACTGAGGGTAAAGAAGAAACTGCTACAAAAATATGCTTATGATGTGGTGACAATTAATTTATATATTCATAATTGTATTATGAATTTACAAGTACAAATGTGCTTATAAAATACTGCAACTGACTTACAATTTTTCTGTTGCAGTAATAGTGGATGTAATGAATATTTGGTGCTTAATGTTAATTTATAGGAATTATTTATAATGAATAATCAAACAGCGCAAAATACTTCTGTGATACTGTTTGTAAGATACATATGTACTATTTCTTATATGTAAATATTGTAAAAGGCCAAATATAATAAAAAATCCTCAATCCTCTAGACTTCTTATTTTTATTTGTTAAATTTAATTTATTATATTTTGTATACGAGCTATGTCCGCGAATTCGCCTCGTGATTCAGTTCAGTTCAGTTCAATTCTTTATACATGGTACAAATAAGTAATTTTAAAATAGTAGAGTTACTTATTACATCAGCTATCTATCATTAAAAGTTGTCAAAAACGATCCAGTTCCACAGTTTAACCGGAACAAACAGACGAAAGTTGTAATAAATATTTTTTTTGTTACATGTACCGTGTGTTCATAAACATGTATTTAGTAAGAAGCGGTTATTTAATTATATTATACAAACAGACAATTCGATCAAATTATATTTATTTGTACAAATTAATTGTCCTCTGAACTTGGCCAAGTGTATAGGTGTACATGCACTATATCTCATGCGCTATACGACAAATAGTCAATATAATCCTCCGATCAGTATCTTTGAGAAATGTTATGTTCTCCCTTTTTTTAGAATGACAGACTGACAGTTTTTTGAACCTGGCAACAATAAATTAACAATTGTCATTTGTCTCTGACAGATGATTTGAATGCAAGTCAAATTTATTTTTATTGCTTTAAATGATTTTTATTTTTAGTTTACGTTCTTAAGGATGTCACTTAATTTTAATATATATAAAATGAATGTTCGAATACCATTAATATTGTATTGAACAGTACTGAAAATATATAAAATGATTAAAGAAAATCTTGATGAATTGGACTTGCAGAACTTAACAGAAAACGTCTCTTTTTTAGCTGATTGTTTTGATAAATCATTTAATTTACAAAGTTCCCTAAATTATGTTAAAGATTATATAGCAACAAATAAAAATGAACAAGATATATCTAAAGACAAGCCTGATTTAATTAAAAAGAAAAGTTTTCTTGTGCAAGCAAAGCAAGTTAACAAAAGTGGTTTAAACATAGATGCATTAACACAACCCAATGATAACAAAACATACAAGAAAAATTTAAAAAACTGGGGCCTGCCACCACAAATAGTAGAAAAATATGAACAAAAAGGTATTGTAGAGATGTTTGATTGGCAGGTTGATTGCCTTTCTAATCCAAAAGTTTTAATAGGCTGTCACAACCTTGTTTACTCAGCTCCAACTTCTGCTGGTAAAACACTTGTAGCTGATATATTAACTATTAAGGCTGTACTAGAACATCAAAAAAAAGTTATAATTATATTACCATTTATATCAATAGTTAGAGAAAAAATGTTTTATTTGCAAGACATTTTATCAACTTCTGGAGTCAGAGTTGAAGGATTTATGGGCTCTCAATCTCCTCCTGGAGGATTACAATCTGTCCACATAGCAATATGCACAATAGAAAAAGCAAACAGCTTAATTAATAAGCTGCTAGATGAAGGTAATATATGTGAGTTAGGAGCAGTAATCGTAGATGAGATGCATTTATTAGGAGATCCACACAGAGGATACATTTTGGAACTTCTATTAACCAAAATAAAATATATAACTTTAAAGACTGATATTAAGATACAAATAGTTGGAATGTCTGCAACATTGCCTAATTTGGAAACACTAGCAAGTTGGTTACAAGCTGAATTGTTTATCACAGAATTTAGACCAATACCTTTAGATGAATATTGTTTAGTAGGCAATAAATACTATGATAAAAGTGGTAACTATAAGGGACCATTTAAAAATACACTGGCACTCAATATAGATGATGATTATGTGCTATCCTTATGCTTAGATACAATTGCAGAAGGTTGCTCTATTTTAATATTTTGTATGACAAAAAATAGATGTGAGAATTTAGCACATAATATTTCATCATCATTTTTTAAGATAGGATGTTCAAATAATGAACAGGGAAGAATTTTAAGAGAACAACTGAAACCTGACACCATATTGGAGGTATTAGAACAATTAAAGAATTGCCCTGTTGGTCTTGATAAAATATTGAAAAACATTATTTCATTTGGTGTGGCATACCACCATGCAGGACTTACATTTGATGAAAGAGATATTATTGAAGGAGCATTTAAATCGGGTGCAGTGAGGGTATTGGTTGCAACATCGACACTGAGCTCAGGAGTAAATTTGCCTGCCCGAAAAGTAATAATAAGGTCCCCAGTATTTCAAAAACAGCCTATTCACATATTAACTTACAAGCAAATGATTGGGAGGGCTGGAAGAATGGGAAAAGATGTAAAAGGTGAAAGTATTTTAATATGTACACCTGCTGAGCAAAAGATAGGATTAGGTTTGATGATGGGAAACTTGGAGCCTGTTAAAAGTTGTATTGAAAGTGAAGACAAATTTATGAGAATCACTCTTGAAATGATTGCAAGTCAAGAGTCTTGCACAAAGTTAGATCTAGAGCTCTATACTAAATGTACATTACTTTTTACTCAACAAACTGATAGACCATTAAAAAATTGTTTACTTGAAAATACTTTAAAAGAGCTTATTAACTTTGAGCTAGTAAGAATTCAAGTTGATAGAGAACAAATTCGATATGTTGCTACTTCATTGGGAAAGGCATGCTTATCATCATCTATGGCGCCCAACGATGGTTTATCACTATTTTGCGAGCTGCAAAAAGCGCGACAGTGCTTGGTATTAGAAACCGACCTACACTTAATTTACCTAGTAACTCCATATAGTGTTAGTAATCAGTGGAATAACATAGATTGGTTGCACTTATTAAACCTTTGGGAGTCTTTGACGCCAGCTATGAAAAGGGTTGGCGACTTAGTTGGTGTACAAGAAAGTTTTATTATTCGATGTTTAAGGGGTAACAATAAAGCAAATGATAAAGAGAACAAATTGAATATTCATAAGCGGTAAGAAAATTGATGTGTTAATTAAAATTAATTATGGATTGTTGAATATCAGAAAATTGCCCTCACTCTCTATCTCATATGACGCATAATTGCAATGTATTTTGTACATATAAATAAACCATATTTTAGTTGAATATATATTAGATTGTCTTAATTAAATTTTATTTTTAGATTTTATACGGCGTTAGCTTTACAAGATTTAGTAAATGAAGTGTCATTATCAGAAGTGGCGTGTAAATTTCAATGCGCACGAGGTTTTCTTCAAGGATTGCAACAATCGTCATCGACATTTGCAGGTAAAGAAATTGATACAAACGAAGCATTTTAAATCATTATGATGCCCATTGTTTTTTATCTCAATAAACTAAATTGAGAAGGTATTTCATTTTAGGAATGGTGACTGCGTTTTGCCATCAACTAGGATGGAAAAATATGGAACTACTTATATCACAATTTCAAGATCGTCTTCAATTTGGCATACATTCAGAATTACTAGAACTAATGAAATTGTCATCCTTAAATGGAGTACGAGCTCGTACTTTATTTGATGCTGGTTTTGAAACTATCTGCAGTATTGCATCAGCACAAGTTAACACAATTGAAAATTTACTGCTTAAATCTATTCCATTCCAAAGTGAAAAAGAAAGGGAAGGTGAGGATAAGTTGGAAACCAGGAAAAGAAATAAAATGAAAAATATTTGGATAACTGGCTGTTGTGGCCTAACTACCAAAGAGGCGGCTGAAAATCTTATTTTAGAAGCACGAAAGTATTTGTCTACAGAAATCGGGGTAGCAGAAATAAAATGGAAAGATATGAAATTAAGTGAGAGTTCCGGATATACTATTAATGACGAAGATAAGAAAATTACACTTATTAGAAATGGGAATCATGAATATGAAACTGATAATAGTATCAAAAGAAATGATCAAAAAAATAATCAAAATCACTGTGAAATATCACATGAAATGGAACAAGAAATTGATTTAGGGAAGAATCTTTTAAAACCAACTACTCAAATTTGTAATAAAAATGAGGAAGAAAATAGAGACTGTCAAAGTTTAAGTAATATAGTGTCACCGACTAGTCGAGATATACGCGTTGAAATTAGTGTCATTAATAATAATAAAAATATTGAAATAACTACAAACAGTTTAAAATCAGATATTAAGAGCGATGATGTTATTTGGCAATCATTAAGTTTGAATGAAGCCGGCTTAAGTAATATCTCTAAGTACAAGAAGTCTGATATATTTTTTTCTCCGAATATAAGTTTTGGTGATACTTCAGATAATACTGAAAGCAATGATAAGAACGTTACATCACAAACTAATATTTCTAAAGACATAAGTTTATTTTCATCAGAAGATGAAAATTCGAACGTCTTTGATGACAGCTTACCTATTGACTTGTTACCAAAGTCAATAATGGATCAAACAAAAGTAAAAGATGAAATTAAAAATATTGAATCATCTACAGATTATGCATATATGAATTCTAACACATTACTTAATGTATTCAAGTCCTCTGTGATTGAAATTGAAGATGATGAAGATTTTAAATTAGTATATGAAGATGAGAAAAAAAATTCAGAAGATTCAAATAAAGATTTCTCGCAAGAAAATGAAATAGTCAATACTCAAGATGCGGAAGTTACTATTTGTAGTTCTATCAGTCCACTTAAAAGACATGTTAATTTTGAAAATAGTTATTCGTCTTTATTATCCAAGAAAGTGAAAAGAATATCTCGAATTGAAATTTGTTCTTATAAATCCAAACATATTGCGTTAAAATTTCAGGCATATATTATCGATTGCTACATTTTGTGTCAAGACGACATTATAAAGAACTTTTCATTTTTAGATTATTCAAATCAGATATCTATTATATTGGAAACGAATACACAGCAAATAAAACCTGATGCGATAGGCGGCAATATCTTTAAAAAACCCGTTGACGTTAAAGAAAACGACGAATATTCTCTTATCCAAGGAATAGCGTTTTGCTTAAAAAACAATATATGCATATATTTAGATTTAACAACTCTAGGCAAATTACAATCAGTATTTAAGTTATTATTAGGCAAATTTATTTCTAATCCTTTATTAAAGTTAATAATGATCTCGTCAAAATCAAATTTCATCCATATTAAGAGATGGCTGGGAAAAGATATAACATCAGAATGTGTCGATATATCATTAATTGAGTGGTTATTAGATAACGATGAAAAAACATCAAATATAACAAATTTGGTAAATATAATAAATATGTTTAAAATAGTAACTACTTAGATAGAAATATTAATTTTAATAAAGTTTTCTTATTAAAGGCTCGCAAGTATTTGAATATAGATATGACAAATATACAAATTATAAACGGAGAAAGAGAAAAAACCTATAATATGTTGGATTTAAATGAAGTAGCATGTCTCAAGGCGTGGTGTATTCAGTCCATAGCAGAAAAACAGGAGAAAATGTTGGATACATATCAATTTATGAGAAAAAATCTAGGTAAGTTAGTTATTCTAAATGGATCATAAACTTCAATTTGCTGTTTTATTCTTATAACCCGTGTTCTTACAGATACTGAAATACAAGTATGTAAAATCCTGGGGAAGTCCGAGTTTTACGGTATTGCTGTGGATAAGGATCTCGCGTCAAAACTTTTGATAGATGTGAAAAATTCACAAGAAATTTTGCAGAAAAAAGCTTTTAAATTATGCGGATATCATTTTAACTTTAACTCGTCAAAAGATGTTGCTAAAGTATGTATATTTATAATTTTTCAGATGTACGTTTTTCTGTTATCTAATTTTTTTCTGACTCTTGTCTGACTTGAACCACAACCGTCCCGTTCAGTCAATGTTTATTTACTTTCTGTAATATATTTCTTGATTTCATATAAATATAAGCACTGTTAGTATTAATCAGTTTAAGTTAAGAAGATTTTAAAGTTTATTATAGGAAAAAGGAAAAGGAAGATTCTGTCAATCGTGTTTTTTAATATATTGCTTGGTCAAAGAAGTCTAGACCTTTTTTAGTATATAATTATTATAAAATTTAGTATATAATTATTATAAATTTTTTTAGTATATAATTATTATAAAACTATCATGTAAAACAAGATTATATGGCTTTTATAAAAAAAACATTTCAGGTCTTAGGACTGTACAAAGGGCGTAAAATAAGCACAAAGAAAAGTGTTCTTTCCGCGCACAATAGTCCGATGGCCAGTATTGTTATATATTGGAGAAAGCTCAATTCTATTCTCACTAAAACTTTATATCCGCTGACTGAGCAAGCTTTTATTTACAGTGTTGATAATAGGTTTGTATGATATGTGTATGTTATCTAATATGCATGTACGTTATGTAATATAGTCTCTTGCAGTTTTGTATTTTATTTGATATTAAATTCGTTTGTTTTTAAATATAAAATGAAGAAATTTATATAAATTATAATAAAAGGCTTTTTTGACGTTAATGTTTTTGATGCTTATTAGAGTTGAAATATAAAATACTTTTAGAGCTTAGTAGGGTTTTATAACACATAGCTCTTTTTTACTGCTCTTAGTAATAATATGAAGAAGCTATTCGTATGTCATATAATTATTATCCAAACTAATTTAAAATATATGTTAATTTATCTTAAATATTATTAATAACTCAAAGCGAAGGTTTACTCTTAGCTATGAGGATTTTAAAGTAGACCTACGAAATTATTCATGAAAATATCGGAAATGCAATAGTCGACTCGCCGAGTTGGGGGAGCGACGTGAATAAGTTATTCCATTTCCAGGATAAGCCCGTACTACACTATGTACACTTGCACCGGTAGAATTAGTATGCACGAGCCAAACTTACAGAACGTCCCGAGAACATTTTCTATACCGCTCAAATATTTATCTTCGAAGAATTTTGAACCTTCCGATGACGTCATAGAGTTTAATTGCCGGAATATTTTTAAAGCGGCACCGGGATACGTTTTTGTATCAGCTGACTATTGTCAGTTGGAAATGCGTATTCTTACTCACTATTCCAAAGACGTGGTGTTGAGTAAGATTATGAGTGCTAATGTCGACGTTTTCCAGTCGATTGCAGCGGCTCTGGGTAATGTTCCGGAAGGCGAGGTGAGTTCTAGTGTTACGGATTGCATACTTAAATCATTTTAAATATTTTAATATATTCTCTTCTGGATGAAGGAGAAAGATAATGACAATTAATTAAACTTTAATTGACTCTGTTATAATTCAATTTTTTATACTTCCTTAGGTAGACGACGATCTGCGACAAAAAGCTAAGCAACTCTGTTACGGTATTCTTTACGGTATGGGAAATAGATCTTTAGCCCAACTTCTAGATGTTAATGAAATAGAAGCTGCCATTTTTATGGATACTTTTTACAAAACGTATCCTGCTATAAAGAGTTTCACACAGTTTATTATAGAAGAATGTAGAAAAAAAGGATACGTCGAAACGTTGATGAAGCGTCGCAGATACTTACCAGATATAAACAGTAAAATACCATCTAAAAGAAGTAATAATTTAATTTTGATACAACATAATCATTTTTACCAACCTTTTAAAATTATTCTATAAATAAAACTTTTTTTTAATGTAACCCATATGTAAAATGCTATCGTTAAATGAGAACAATTAACCAGTTTGATAGTTTGAAGCCATGTCAACGATACCTTTAACTTAATAATTCCCTAAAACAAATTTGCATTGCGTATTTAATACTATAAAGGAATATACAATTAAATTACAAATGTACAACACATACCCAGTGAACTCAAATCTGTTTCAAATCCTTCTCGGAATCTGTTGAAAACCGTTGTCAAATATTTACAGTCGTTTCGTGTGAAAATGTTTTTTATAAATATTTATTTTAATTACGGACACATTAGCAATAATATATTATTAACATAAAATGTTCTTTTGTATAATATTATAACATTTTTATTAATGAGAAATATAGTAAAAGAAATTATATTTAAATCCTACCTAAAAAAATAATACCTGGTTCTTTTGATTTAAAGGTCAAATTTATATTGCGTTTCAAAGCTAATTATGGGATCGTCTTTTCGGTTCTGCTATAGTGTCTTTCATAATGAAATATGTAATATATCATTAATAAAATAGGAATTTAATCTCTGTTTGGCCTGATAAAAATAACAAAAAAAATTAAATAAAGTACTAAATGTTTTCTTGCATTCCTGGAAAGAACTGTAGATACGTATACGCTATGAAGTATTTTTAGGACATTATACAGTCTTCAAGCGTTAAGCGACATTTAGCTTTACAAGATTTTCTTATATAGATTAATGAATTGAAGCTAACAAAAACGTGGCATATTGAAAATATATTATTTTAAAATGTTACCAGGTGCAGCAGAACGACAAGCTGTTAATAGCACAATACAAGGCTCGGCAGCGGATATAGCAAAATCCGCTATGTGCGCAATCGACAATAAAACAAAATTAGACTTAGATGAGCCCCGCCTAATTTTACAAATGCATGATGAACTTATATATGAAGTTAAAGAATCACAAAAAAATAGTTTTAGTAAAGTATTAAGAGATTTAATGCAGGAAACAGTAATATTAAATGTGCCCTTGCCTGTCAAAGTCAAGAAAGGCTACGCTTGGGGCAAGATGGAGGAAGTGAAATTTTAAAATCATGTTATTCATTACAAAATATGAACTTTTTTTACGTTTTCCAACTTTCTGTGATATTTTTAATAAACTCTAAATAAATGTGTTTTTTGAAATTGTATAGTTTTCTAAATAAATGTGTTTTGTGAAATTGTTAAGTGTAAAGTCATTGACCTCTTCAAGTTCATTACTTATGTTTGAATTAGAAATAATATAGGTTCTATATGATTAGTAGGCAGGAAAAAGGAAGAAGCTGCTTTTTTATATTTTATTTGTTATATACATATTTAAGTACACATTAGGGGAACGCTTATAATAAACTGTTGGCTACATATCCCTTTTATATTTTATTACATACAATATTTAACACAATTTAAAATACATTTTACTTGAGAGCATTTTAAATAAATACAAGTATTAATAGAGAAAACACACTATAGAATAAATGTATACAAAAAATATGAAAAATGCACTTGGCACTGAGTATTTGAGATATTACAAAATTTTATTTTTTTGTTTGCATATGTAAATAGGTTCACGTCAGCTCTATATCTGAGACTAGCCCTATGCCTAACTCAATTCTTGATATTTCATTGCATATTGTCAAGGAAAAACAAAAACGTTATCAATTTTAAATCGTTATCCTATAGGCATATTATTAAAAGCACATTAAAACTAAACGACAAGAAACAAATAAAATAGTATAGTCTTAATATTTATTTATTTACTATTCTTGTCTGCACCTTTACATTAAGGTCGTTAAACACAATCTCCGCGCCATCTTATCGTGTTTCCAAAAGTTTTCCAATTTTTCCACTTTACGCACACTGAGTACAGAGGTCGCGCTGCACCTTCCCTACGCGCAATCAATATCTGCGCGTTACAACCCTTGGGAAGGCCAGGCAGCTTGTCACGTTCAGTCACGCCAGCCGACCGTCTGACGCGACTTAGTACATCACAAACTTAGAAACCCACTTAAAATGAATCACTACATAAAATGATAAAAGTCCGGGATCGTGACTAACGTTGAGTCCGCGCGCGTTCTGTTTATCCAGTGTTGAGGCTGCAAGTGATCACTGTAATAATGCATTTACATTTTGAAAGGAATGTAAACGCGAAATGCGACTGCACGATACTCTCGCTATCGTGGATGGGCAAAGTTCCCGATGAGCTACCCGAGGTAAGTCTGCAACTTGCTATTATTCAATATATCCAGCTAGAATACGGAAGCCGACATTTTACATCCACTTGATTAGATAATGAGAAATCTAATAAGTATACATACAGTGGATAATTACAAATAACATTTAGATAAATATTAAAATAAAGGGCTTAAATATATTTTGCTTTTATTATTTAATAATATTTTTTAATATTTTAAAAATGTTTTAATAAGGTTTTACTTTAAATTGAACCTTTAAATTTATGATGGTACAATAAATGTATATATTAAACTCAAACAATAACTTATGCTATGAGAAATGCCATAGATATTTTGAGCTTCAAGGGTAGCGAGTAGATTAGCAAACAATTAGCGGTCGTTAAAAACTATGTAACAAATGTGCCCTACAGAACCTGCGCGTTATTACACGACATTAAACTTCCATTACCGTTTAGGTTGAATTCGATTTGCATGTTTCGAAATGAATCGAGTCCGACCTCAAAAAAAAAGCAAAGTAAGTCAACTTCTTCGTTAGATACAGATTTTTTAAACAGAAAAGGTCGTAATGTCGTTTATTATTGAATTGTCGCCAATAAAATGTTTCGAGGACGAAGAGTTGTACAAAGTTGTACTATGAAATATTTCTTTACTACTGTATACTGTTATTTTTCTTTACCTCATTTAGACAAATGTGGCAAAAAGCGTAAAGTTACATTATTTATCATTATATTCATTAAATAAAATAAATATTACATTAAAACAAATTATTTTTCTTAAATGTTTGGGTTCAATGTTTTGGCACTGACAAGGATGAACAAAGAACTGTGTTGATACTCCCATACTTATTTTCACCCATTAAAAAAATATTTCTGTGCTGGCCGCCGAAAACCAACGCGCTATCTAATATACGTAGTATACGTTAAAAGGAATAAAAACGATGTAACCTTCTATCTTCTTACTACCTTCTTCTGAGGGAAATCGAAATCACAACCATCGCGTGTATTGTGAGACACCAGCAGCACCATCATAGCAGGCATCTTGATTGGAATAATATTATGCCATAATATTATTTATCAAAAAATAAAGTAATCTCCCATGATTAATATTAAACTTATCGTTTAGAATCTGTTTTTATACGGTACTGAATTAAAACAGTAAAAGACTATCTGTAAAATGAAAATATTAAAGAATATAATGTAAACAGTATAAGAATATTTTAAGTTTTTGTCTCCCTGTTTGTATGTACACGGTTTTCTCTGAAAACACTGTAAAGTTGCGAACATTTACTAGTTAACAATAATCTTCAAACGGATATGACTTATAAATATGATGGGAACAGGGAAAGCTGGCTTACATGATATCGAACCGGAACATATTATCAGATATTTGGCGGATCGTTTTTGTCATGATAGTGGTCGGGAGCCAGTCGGAAGATGAACCTTCTCGCACCAAACTACTGTGATACCCGCCTCTTACGGGACGCTACCCAGCAGTGGAGGCGTCTTTCCAATTTAACAAAAACAGTGAATATATTTTTATAGCTCTGTTCAATAGCTTTTCAAATTGTCCGCCTTTGTCAAGTTTCATTTCACTTTTCAACAATGGGCACATACATATAGGACTCGTCTACGTATTTGTTCACTGCTTACATAGGACGACAGCTGAAATATTTCCAAAGGTTTCTAAGTCTTCGCAGCTAAAGCCGTATTCAGTTGCGCCGCTTTTATATTTTATAGACGAGTAATATTAAGAATTGAGATGCCTTCCTACCTACATAATATATAGAATATATGTACCTATCAGCTAACATATCATATTTCTATTCCATTAAAATAATTGGATAATAATATTGCGATTATTGTATCTTTTTATATGTGAAAATTTATCTATTCATTACTCAGTCAAATTAAATTGTATATGTTAACATATTTTACCAAAAGGTTTATTCCTATGAATTTTATTTTAGAAATAGATTTAGAATTACGAATATTTGTATTAATATTGATAAAACTTTTAGTAATTGTATGATATTTTCAGGTATAAAAATGACAAATTAGTTAATATAAAAACACCTAAGTCGCTTTTCATAAATGATTTCTTTTGTTTAAGTAATTCACATAAAAAAATTGTAGTAGTTAAAAGGTAAATCTATCTGAGATCTGAGAATCTACACATTGAACATACCTACCTACCGATGCGTCATGTGGGGATGGCTTAGGAAGTCTTTGAACTCTCTTAAACCGGAGACCGTCATTTTCAAAGCTTAGCTCTATTATTTACACTCGGTGCGATATTATCCTTCGAAAGATATTAATGTGCGTGCCATACATTTAAATTTTTCTCTTTACTTTTTTATGTTTTAAAAATTTAAAGGCTATTTGTCTATTGTTTTTCTATTTCAAGCTAACAGTTTCATGGCTTCACTAGGCTTGTTGCATTATTTTTATAGTGCTTAAAATATATGTATCGGAATATTAAAGTTAGTCGTCAAATTTCAGTAGCTAGCCTTTTCAAAATATTATTGACCTAGCCTCGCTAGTGCACTAATTATTGTCAGCTATTATACAATTAAATCAGCACAACTGTATTGAATTTAATTTCTGCCTTTTATTATGAAAACTCAATATTTATATATAATTGGTGACAAAATTTATAATTAGTGAATTTTTTTCATTAATTTAAGTGACATTATTGAAAAAAGTGTCCTTTTTTTAGGGTCTGGAGAAACTGAATACTTCTGTTTAATTTTCTAAAAGACTTCAAGTGATTTTTTGAATATAGGAATGTAATGAATATGTAATGGATCATTTATGTATCCCAAGATTTACTTAGTAGCTGTTGCATAGTTAAATTATATTACTATTTTTCAATAGCATAGGTAAGTTAATATATTGTAAAGTCAAATTAAATATTATTATAAAATCCTGGTTTTTTTTTATCAGGTTCAGGTCCAGTTCATTTTTTCTTGCTATGTTCGGTTCAATGAAAAAGCTTTAAAATATATCTCCATAATTTTGCAATATAATTAATTAAAAATATGTAGATATTAATTTCTATCTAAAAATATTATATAGAAATTAATATATCATTTTTAGATAGATATAATTATAAATAAATTAATATTATATAGAAATTAGTATATTATTTTTAGATAGAAATTAAAATTATATAGAAATTAATATATTCCAGCACTTGCTATCTAACAAAGCAAACTAGAAATATTAACGTTACGCAACCTGAAAGCCTTCGACGCGACGTAATGAAACAGAAATTTCAGTAGTTGTCTGTAGTCAAGTTGTGATGCTTAGTTTCAAAGTAATAACCAAAGCTTTTCTTTAAATGTGCATTTATTATAATGGACAAATGTAAGGACATATACATTTGTGTCCTCACAAAACTATTAAAAATGTTTTAAACAGTTATAATATACTCGTATATAATAGGTATGTCTTATCATCTAAACTCATCAAATAAAACATTAATTTGAGTTCGTATACTTTGTTGATCAAATATGATAGTAAAAGAAATTGTAAAGTATGTTTTGGGTTGTTTTTTAAGCCTCTACTAATTTTTGAGGTTATTTGAATCCTTTAATTTTTATTCATAGAGATTTTTTTATTTAAAAGTATTAAGCTTGTACGACATAAATATTTTTGAAGTCAAACTTCCTTATCGACGCATGGGTGAAATTTAATAGCAATGTAAAAATAATGTAACGTTTTTCTGTTACGCGCCATCTTTATTTCTAAAGCACATTTTTCCCTTGTGCATGTCTATGGTAGCAAAACACAAATTTAATAGCAAATGTTTTTTTGCTATTTAGCTTATCAAATTTAGCTTTATTTAACTAATTCCTGTAAAAATATGGATAGTCGAATGATCTTTAAAAAATGATGGCATAAAAAAGATTAACTTCTTACGTGAGTACACTAATATGTTCAAATATTTTTGTAATTGTATGGAATGATAAATTTAACATGTTACAAATTTACTTACTACTAGTTTAATGATTTTTTATATACAATTGATTAAGTATACATATATGCCTAGTATTTAGTAATGTTTGCTTTATTGTTATTTTTTATACAAATATTAATGTTATTCATTAGTTCTGTAAAATACAACTAAATACTGAAGTTCTAAATACATAATGTGTCAGACTGATCAAGGTTTGGTATGTGCACTGTCAGTTGATTTTAGTGTTAAACTTACCTGTCAGCTCAGTATGCTTCTAATGACTGGAATTTTGGTAATGCGTTAATATTTTCATTAATAAACCTTTTTATATAATATGTTATATACATTTCAAATTAAGTATTTTTCTATGTATAGCATAATAGATTATCTGCATTTTAAAAAATAAAATGTATGAATAATCTTTTTTTCTGATAAAAATTACTAATAAGATGCAAGTCAAAAGTCATAATTTAAATATTCAATGACATAGTACCTACCTATTTATATTTCTACATACATAAATAGCTTATAATACCAAAACAAATAAATCAGGAATAATATAGTAGCAAGGTTGGTTACCTTGCTACGATATTATTCCTTGCGAAAATTTATAAACTATTTGACGACAATTACAAACTTATGAGATAGGTAAAACGAAAGAGAACTTTTGAGAATTATAAAATTGTTATCAGATAACTATTTTTCATAATGTCTTTTAAATGTTCAATATAAAATGTCCAACATGTCTCACCTAATTAAATTTTAAACATGAATGTATAAGGACATAAATAAAATTCTGATGCAATATTTTATTTGTGCATGTTTTTATTTAGCATCGATAATAGTAAATTTTAAATAAGAACACCATTATTAACACACATGTTAATTGTTTTAAATTAATATTTTTTTTTTATATTAGAGCAAATTCAAATTAGAAGAAAAAAAAATGATTTTAAGATAGTTGCTTTATGTACATATTCGAGAGATATCGTATTTAAAAAAAGAATAAACGTTTTGCTGAACACATACCGAAACTCTTGCATTTAACATGATCTCCTATAAAATATTTCATAGGAATTTTGACTATTTAGTATAAAAATTCCCTTAGATAATCTAAAGTCTTATGTTGCTGTAAATCTGAAGTATCTGTTGATGGTGAAATGGCGTAGTAGCCTTGTTGTAATGTGTATCACGGCCGGTAAGGCCAGATGGAATGGTTTCTATTTACTTCACCCGGCTTCTATCAATGTTAGAATGTATAAATACATATACGAATAAAAAAGTGGTGTAGAATTTGGAGTAATTTTAATTAATTCTTATTTATGTTACCAGTGTTGAAAATATACTATAGATACTACATTTGTAGGCATGATGTTTCTAATGATCATCCGAGGACCCTCATTTCTTTCTTAGTTCTTACCCCTTCGACATTTACCACTCTCTAATTATATATATTAACATTATTGTGTTAATAATTACATAAACGTTGATATATATGTAAGTATAAATAAGACAAAACTATGTCTCAAATAACAAACTCTGTCTAAATATTTATTTAACGTTTAACTATAATAAATTTGCATATTCAGCATGCAATCACAAACACGATCCACCTCTTCTGAACGTCAAAGTTTATTTCCACTACGCAAACAACGTTATGCAATGAAAATATCGCACCCACCTGTCATTTGCATGATTTATATGGTACTACGTGGTACTGTATGTGTAGTCATTTTAATTGGCTTAATATTTGTAAGAAATATTATGATATACTTTATTTCGTTACGACAAATCTGTATGATTTATATTGTTGTAGTAATTTTAAGTAAAGGAAACTTTAACAAAGTAAATTTATCTAGACTGTTAAAGCTTTCTTTATAACTACTGTCGACAGCCAGTGAGCCTGGGATAACTTAACTAATAGTAAAAAACGGAAATTTTCCTGACACTCTCTCTTGAAGTCCATATAAATAAGTATTGTTCCGTAATACATAAGTACATTTACAAATACATAATGTTTTACTATTCACAAATACACTTTTTTGTGGCAGTACCAATTCTTAGCTTAGCTGACATATACTTTTATGTTTTAATTTGCATGTTTTAAATATAATATAATCTTTATAATGTAAGTTAATCTATGGTCATATATAATTTAATATATATAATTTATTATATTTTTATTCATATATAATTTATTATATTTTTCATGTGTATTTTTATCTGTTATATAAATTGTTTTTCCTTTATTTTTCTCTTATATTATTAAGAGATAGCTGACATATATTGGTCACTTCGTCGGCTCGTAGCTCATGCTGGAAAAGAAAATACTACAAAAACAACACAAATAAAAGTTGCACCATCCCGTATTTGACAATCCCGTATTTGATAATATCAGAAATTTTTCATATAAATTAAAATATTATCAATTTTGATAATATTTTAATTTATATGAAAAATTTGTAAATGAATATTTATTCATTTTCGAATTTAAGATATATTTGAATATATTAATTATTCTTCTGCTTTAATAACGAAATAATATTTTCAATTATTTTAAGTTTAAGCCTTATTTACATTTACAGGCGTCTGTATTAGGGCCCATCTATTCCTACAACTCACTATGGTTAATTGGCAATCATTCCTCTATCTCCGGTCCACCCTCACAAAGATACATATGTACCGTTGTATACTATATGATCATTTCACGATGATTGCTTCTAATACTCACTTCAATTATGTTTTGATTTATTCTGTTACTAGACTATCAACTTTTGTAATTTTATATTTTCATTTGTAGTCGATACCCGATGGTTTATATTTTATTACATTTTATATTTATCTGTAAGTACAAATTATATATAATTTCAATTTATGAACTGGGATTTATTTTGCTTGAGGCAAAATATATAAATTAGTAATTTGATACGTCCAAAAGAACGACACCAGTATGAGGTTATATTCAGATTATTTTCGCCATTAACGCGTCTTTTTGATATGTTATGCTATTTTATATGTAGGAAAATTTATAATTTATTCACATCCTTTTATAGTTTTTATATCTTACGGGGATTTTATAAAAGATAATAAAATGTATTAAATATATCTAGTATATTCCGTTCCGAGAGAGAATAGTGTTTTTCAGTTTTATTTAAAGTAATAGTATTATACTGTTAATGTGTAAAAAGACATCAATAAAATGTACAAAGTTAAAATAACAGAAATAACTGGTTAAAGAGAATCCTCAATGTAACCTTTTCATCGACCCAGGCTTACCCTTCATCCAGATCATATGCGACAAAGCGTTTGTGAAAACATTTGCCAGAAATTTCAGCCTCTGTTTTACAATGAATTGTTGTTGGACTATTCTATTTGAATCTTTAAGTATGCGAAGAATACAGAATATACATGTTGACGAGGACAAAAAATGAATTACTCCACTAAATTTAAATTGACTTTACGTATTTTAATTATTAAAAAAAACAAAAATTTTAAATATATAAAATAGATTTTTAAGTCTTTTATAAGCTGTCTTTTATTAGTTGAACATGCTAGCGGATTGGTACCAAAAATTTGATTGACATTGATTTTCTATACAATTGGATGTTTATTTGTTAATGGTTCCTTTTACAGTTGGTTGTACATTATGTATAACTATACATACATAATTAATCAGTTTATTTGTATGTCACAGGAGGAGGGTTGGAAACTGAACCGTAACAATTACTATCAAGAAGGCTGGCTGGCGACAGGCAACGTGCGTGGCGTCGTGGGCGTCACTTTCACTTCATCCCACGCGCGACGGCCTCATGAGCTACCGTTACGTACTAACTACAACTTACGGGGGCATCGTTCTGATGTAAGTAAAAGCATAAAAATATTAAAAAATTGTTGATTTTTTAATATTTTTATTATTTATATTATTAACACACTACACACATGGTCCATAACTTTTTTCATTCATGAAAATTATCAAGACTAGGCTTCTTTATAACCTAAAATTATATGAACTATTCCTAGAATTGAATAAGCCATTTTTCTTAAAATTGTCATACATTACGTAACAAATATTAACATATAAGAACATATATCTACGGCGTAACAAATATCTACGGCGTAGATAACATTCGAGGTGCCTACCGACGTTGATCCGCGTCGTAGCCGACAGCTAAACCGCTTCATTTTGGAGTATAAGAACATATTTTCTTGTACAAGATTAATCAATACTAATTTTTATCTTGTTTGTCTTATGCATGGGTAATTTATAAAAAAAATATTTTATGGATGATTATGTAATGATCTAAAAAATACGTTACATATTTATGACAATAATTTAGGCGCAAACGAACCTTTATCGATTATAATCTTATTGTGTAACGTTAACGTAAATAAAACTTACTTATGTTCTGGAGATTCATTAGTAGATGCTATATTTTAATTCATTTTTTAACATATTAAAATTCTACACTTCTTCTGTATATACACTATAACTTTATCTAATTTTATACTTCTCTATTCTTATCTAGTTTTCGTAAAAATGAGTATAAAGTTTTTACTTCACGTAGTAATATACTGATTATTTTACGTGACAGAAAATAAAAGAGATCCTCAGAAGGAAAAGTAAAGTAAATGTACTTACTTAGCATATTGTAACGTACTTACTTAGCATATTATAACGTTAAATGATATATAATTTTAAAATATCATATTAAAGATCTTAACATATATACATGACCCAGGTCTACTAAATATAGAACATAAATAAGGCTTGAAGGTCGACACTTGCACACTATAGCAATTTTCTTCTACATATATTGTAAAACGAGGACATATAATGACAATAATAGCGAAATTAGGAAAATAGTAAACAATGTGAAAAAAGTAGTGCTGTACAACTGCTATCCAACGCGCGTAACATAATATGAAATATGCCTATTTATTTAAATTTAAAATATACTTGGGTCGAGGTCATACTGCTTCTTGATTTCCTAAAAAAAAATTAACATTTATTTATGTTATAATTATTAAAATTTTGTTTAAAGTTATAATTAAAAAAAAATTATCACAAAAAAACGCGTGTTTCGATATTATAGAGGGAATCAAAATTATTAAAGTAATTCCGATTGACCTAGAATTAAAAAAAAAATTGGCAGCTAGCATCTACAAGTTCCTACTACTAGTTCAGGAAAATTTGAAAACTAAACATTTTTGGTTAAATACAACTTTTACAAAAGCTGCTCTTCATATTCCAATACATATTTATACATTTTTATACCTTATATATGCCCTTCGGAGTGTCCTTATGAGGTCCTCGTCCTCTCGATGTGCCCAAACCACATGATTACGTTCTTTGTAATTTTTCACTATGACATATACGATAAGCTAAACTGACTCCGCATATCTGATGAAGAGAGCGTATCTGTTCAGTATTTATTTTTCTTTTAACACACCCACGTTTCGATACTATATAACAGTACCGCATTGTGAACGGAACTAAATATGACGGAATACAGTTATGCGACGTTTTGCCGTCTCATCAATGGAACCAGAGCACTGTTAACCCTGTTACCACCAGCAACATATCTTTCCACTTCCATTTCGTATTTTCCATCTCTACTTAACGTACTTTCTAGATATACGAAATCATACACTTGTTCTAATATCTTTCTAGCTAATTATGAAGTTTATTGAAGCCTACAGCAATATAAACTTATACAATATGCTTATACGATAACAAGAAAAATAAAGCTAAATAAGGCAGTAACTGAAATTTTAAATAAAATATTTTATTGTAGTCTTCTTTGAAATTCTCAACACCAGCACTTACATAGCTGCCACAAAGCGTAGCTAACTTAAACAAAACCTCACTGTAAGAAGCTTTCAACATGAAGCTAAGTTAGATTACCTTATAACAACTTTATTTCAAGTGAGCTTTTAAATATTTATAGCTAACGACAACGTTTTAATTTCTTACATAATATTTTATTTATTTGTTTAATAAATCTTAAAAAATATGTTTATTTCACTTGAAGATTTAGCTTTTACATGATTCTCTTATTCCATTTATTTACTTTTATTGACATGGCTTCAAAGCTAAATTTTTGGTTGTAAATCATATACTTATTAAAGATTTATACAAAAACAAATTTAATAAAACACGAATCGAATAAATAAATAGTTCCATTCATAATCTGTTCTCCATCTTGCCGGCGGAAAATGTTATGATACGAGTATTTATACAATTATTTTATTAAATACATACTTATATTTTTTTGGGTTATTTACACATTCTAAAAATAGTTTAATTGATTGTTTACACTTTCACATTACTTTGAAGCTCGTAGCCCTCATTGATTCCCTTAAATATACAAAAATACTGTGAACAATCAAATTATTGTCATAAGATCGTTCAAACAGAATCCAGTTGTTTGATATGCTGTTAATGTAGAATTTCGTTTATTATATATATAGATATTTTGAAGAATTTTAAGTATAAAACTCTTTAAAACACCTATATAAACAAAAACTAGTTAAGTCAATCATGAATTCACAAGGTTATAGTAATTCATTTGTCTACAGATATATTAATATAATACGAAGAAAGAACGGAATGCAAGATTATGGTAGATAGAAAGATACTAGAACACGTGAATGAGGTGATGTATTTGGGAAGTATGTTTAGTAGAGATGGAAGATACGAAATGTATATGGAAAGGCGTATTGCTGCCGGTAACAAGGTTAACGGTGCTCTTACTGCATTGATGTGACGGCAAAACGTCAGCGAAGCTGCTCAGTCTTGCCGTTCATAATGCAGTACTGATACCGACGTTGTTATACGGCAGCGAAACGTGTGTGTGTGTGTCAAAAGAATAATGAAAGAAAGATGAATGCAGTAGAGATCAGATCTCTTCGTCGAATATGCGGAGTCAGTTTAGCTGATCGTATATGCAGCGAGGAGATACGCAGAATGGCAGGTGTAAGCATGAATGTCACAGTAAGAATGAAGAAAAATGTGCTCAGGTGGTTTGGGCACGTGGAAAGAATGAGCGATGAAAGAATGGTAAAAAAGATTTATGAAGCCAAGGTGAGTGGTACGAGAGGTCGGGGGAGACCTCGGATGACCTTCGAAAACACAGTATCGAAGATACTGGAGCAACGTCATGTAAAAAGTATGAGGACCCCCCGAAGGGCATGCATGAAGAGGATAATGACTGTGGAGGAGGCGAAAGAGGTATGAAGGGACCGTAGCGTTTGGCACTCCGTGCTCTGACTACCCCGCCAGGGATAAAGCGTGAAGCTAAAAAAAAAAGATATATTAAATATGTGTATCACATAGTAATTATTTATCACAAAGTAAAGAGTAATTATATTATCTTTCCTTAAACAAGTAATAGATAATTAAAGTCAGTAATTGAGTATTAATGGTTTTATTACCCTTTAGTGTATTTCGATTCGTATTGTAAACAAATAAAAGCCGAGTCATTCGAACGTTTATATATTCTGAAAGAAATGATTTATAGGGGCGAATGAATAAATCTTCTTTTGACATTTCATAGAATTTTGGTAAGAATACATGTTATATTCTGAAATAGATTGTCATTATTCTTTATCAGTTTGTGAATGCCGTAAACATATAATAGGTGTAGTAACGTAAGATAATACATCATATGTGGCTAGTCCACATACTTCAAAAACTCAATGATACACTAGTATTAGTACATACAAACTCAAATTACTCTAGAACACTCCCGCACCTGCAGCACTAGCCCTCACACATAGTCGCATGGAAGTTTAAATGACTGGCTTGGCATAATTCTCTCTAGATCTACGAATCATCAATGGTTGTCTGTTCTATTTCACGTCATGCTTAGTTATTTCCTCCATTGAACAAACAAGCGAACATACTCGGCCAATGAATTACGCTCACTAACAAAACTAAATACGATTTCATAGACAGAAAGTACCTAGTGTCAATACATTCCGTACTTCGCTTTCCACTGAATTCGAGACATTGCGTGGTGAGTGGCGGAACTCAACGTCACACTTTGTCTTACCAAGACGAGGAAGAAAAAATAATTAACATATAATCACTCCCCCGAGTGAGGACCGAACCCACAATTTCGCAAGAAATTTTAAATATTATTAAATATTATAATTGTAGACATTTTTAACCTTTAAATCTTCTTGAAATAAACTTTACTTTATAATACAGTCAGTTTAAATTTCTATTGTAGTAAATTTAGAATGTATTGTTTTTAAACTTTTTATAAACACGTATATTCCGGCCCGTAAAAGATTTATGAAAATTTTAGAGGCGATAACTTGTTACTGGCCTGTATTTATTTTTTGTACCTCATATGATTATGTGTCTCACTAATTTTAGCATAACAACGGATATTTTATCAGAATACACAAAATATTATAATATCTGGAAAAAAATACACAAAATATTATAATATCTGGAAAAAAATATTATTAAAGTAGAACTCTTATAAAGCAACAGTAATGTGCATACACTCATATCGAAATGTTTGTTATGGCCCTTTTTAGGAGAGTATATATTGAACTTATGCCTGGGGCACAGTTCCATAGTAGTATAATAAGAATATATTGAATATGGGTCAAATAAACTAGACGAACAGTTATAATGTCCGTTATTTGTCTTACTTCTTAATTGCGAGTGCGGCAGAATTTAGTTTACAGTGGAAGTGTTTCAAGGTGGGATTTCCCATAGAAGTTATCAGTACTTTTCCAAAAAAAATATAGTGAAATGATGAACAACTTAGTATTTATAGTTGATTGAATTCAATATTAAACATATAAAATATTTCATATTATTTAATAGATAAGAGAAAATGAAATTTAACTTAATAGTCTTAGTTTTGTATTAGAGTTCAATTAGGGTGTGCCATTCAACTTACACTCCACTTTGCACGATCGTTTATATCCCCGGTGATTAGTCCATTGGCTCCATGTCCTGTTTTACAACATCCAACTATCGCTTCTTGGGGTCTAAGAAATTTTCTTTTCGTACTCTTTAATGGCTTTTCGACTTTTCATTTCGTATTTTTAATGTTCGAGATGCTTAAATGTAAAAAATATAGCTATGTAAAAAAAAGATATAAATTTAAATAATAAAATTAAATAAGCTAAGTTTTTTTTAAGTATTATTAGAAGGCAACTATTATTTTGGCAATTTGCCTGATAACGTTTGCTATAAAATTCTAATCAAGATCTATATAAAGTAGACTTTCATTTTTGTTGTAATATGTTTATTGTTATACTTTATACTTAGAGGCCGGTTGTGGCGCAGTGTGACAGCGTCTGACTGTAAATGCGATCAGTTGTGGATTCGATCCCCAGTCGGGGGAGTGATTATATTTAAATTATTTTCACTTCCTCGCTCTGCTAAAGACAAAGAGCGGCGTTGAGTTCCATCACCCAACACGCGATGTCTCGATTTCGGAGGAAAACAAAGTACGGAGTGTTTTCATACTTTCTGTCTACCCTGCTATGCGGGATAAAAGCGTGAAGTTAAAAAAAAATTATACCTTATAACTTTGCATTTAGTATTTATGTGTAATAATAATAATAATAATAATAATAATACTTCTCATTCATAAAAAATATTCTTTTAATCGAGGTAGGTATGAATAGACTTTAATTTTTTAAAAAGCTTTTTAGCACCGTGCCTTCATTATGGTACGAATACAAACAATGCCATAATAAAGCTCATTACGATATAGCGCTCGACTTAATAGTTACCCCCATAGTGGATTTAAACTGTAAATGTCATACATAATATACAATATATACATATCATAGCACACTTTTAACATCTTCAAACGTTTTAAATGAGATGAAGCAATTTTAATACAACAATTATTTTTGTTAACATTATACGCTTATAAAGTTTATATGGTGGATCATTTGGTGGTTCGATTAAATTAGTCTAGTTTTAAAAAAAATATTTAGAGAACATATACACATATTCTTTGCACGATAGTAGATCACCAACACGACAACGGACAGGCCGTAGTGAAGAAAATATTGCCGCCGTATCAGCCAGTGTCGAAGAAAATCAAAATGTTTCCGTTCCACGACGTGTACAAGAATTGGGCTTATCCAGAATGACAGCCTGGCGAATTTTACGTATGGATCTTAGCCTACATCCATGCAAGATTGTGTTGGCACAAGAACTCAAGCCAGCAGACCATCGATTACGTCGTCAATTTGCTGACTGGGCGCTTGAAATGATGGAAACGGACACCGAATTTCATAGGAAAATCATCTTTTCAGATGAGGCTCACTTTTGGCTCAATGGTTATGTGAATAAACAGAATTGTCGTTACTGGAGTAAGTCAAATCCAAGAGTGGTTCATGAAACACCATTACATCCTGAAAAATTGACTGTTTGGTGCGGATTATGGTACGGTGGAATCATTGGCCCGTACTTTTTCAAAAACGACGAAGGCCGTACTGTTACTGTCAATGGCGACCGTTATCGTGACATGTTGAACGATTTTTTTTTCCAGAAGTGTATGAAATCGATGCGGACGACATTTATTTTTGACAAGATGGTGCAACATGCCACACTGCGACCGTCACAATGGATTTATTGCGTGATAAGTTTGGTGAGTCGGTTATTTCTCGCAACGGTCCTCACAATTGGCCACCAAGATCATGCGATTTAACACCGTTGGACTATTTTTTGTGGGGGTATGTTAAATCTCAAGTGTATGCCAATAAACCAGCTACAATTCAAGACCTTGAACGCAACATTCGAGCGACTATAGCGGCCATACCAGTTTAAATCATAAATAGCATAAAATTTCCTATCAAATAAAGCCATTGAGCACGTAATTCAAACATATATTACATGTTTTATTTCAATTTCAAAACATATTGTCCTATTAGGAAACCCCATATATATAAAAGTTTTCTTTAATAGTATAAATATTTCTCAGGCTGCTCAAATAATGGAATTCTCAACTTATCTTATTACATCTGTGACTCATTTCTATAAAGTGCTGATGGAGAAAATAACTCAAATCATTGGGAAAGAAATAAGAATTTTAATTATTTATATTTATTGTTGTGTGCAGGTTATTCTGGTGAAATGGAACGAACCATACCAAAAACTGGCATCATGTGATAGTTCCGGAGTTATATTTGTATGGATCAAGTACGAGGGCCGGTGGAGTATCGAATTGATTAACGACCGCAGCACCCCAGTCACACATTTCTCCTGGTCACACGACGGGAGAATGGCCCTTATATGTTATCAGGTATAATTTCACAATTACAGCTAAAATGTAGAATTTTATAATTTAAAAATATAATAACTTTAAAAAATAAATTGAAATATATAATAACTTTACTTTATAGCATAATTAATATTTATACAAATACAAAGAGGAATAAAATTGCGCATAATACATCTAAGGAAATAAAGTATACTTCCAATGTTATAACTTAAAAAAATAGAATTAAGTGCTAAAATATATCTCAATACTAGGAACCAAAAGCTTCAACAAATATTACATCATTATAAAGTCAGCAGCGAGGCTCATTAAAATCCGGAGCAAAGACTACACCTTACACAAGGCTCTACATCTAACATGATATAATTTAATTTAACTTAGTGGATGTTCAAATTGTTACTCTAGGCGTTACTTTTAATGAAAGATGTTAGCTAAATTAATATTTTTGGTAAAGGAAAAAGTAATTTAGATGATAGTTTACTTTAAGAAATCACAAAAAAAAATTAATAAATTAATTTATACCTAACCTACTTTGTAATGGCATTTGTTGTAATATTATTATACTAGCATGGATAGTAACTAATATTAAATTTAAAGTAAAGTTTAAGAAATATATGCTCATTTAAGAATAGCAATATGTCGAGCATACCTTTAGTTTTTCCATTGGCATACAAGATTATATAACAATGCAGTATAAAATGGTGTGGTAGAGCCTAACATTCTTTCCGAGTTATTCATAAAGTAAGTAGGCTTATGTCATTCGCTCGAATACCTTTGATCAAAGAGCTAATTAATTACAAGTGGAATATTTCTATTTCATAATCAACTTGAAACGGGATACATAAGATACTTAACATAGAAATAACATTTTCACATCATAAAAACTAGAAAAAGTCAATATCATATAACTACAAGCTTCATTTATACTTGTATATCAATCGCTCAAGATTAAATTTTATTAATTTCATTGATTTCATTAAAGCTAAAGAAGATAAGCATTATATTAAAGTTTAGAAAAAATACAAAAGTTTCTTATATTTTTCGTTATACATTGAGAAAAGGCATTGAGATTAGACTTTAATTCTGATGACAATAAAATTATATATAATGAATATTGTTATAAATTTAAAATGGCTCTAGAAACAAAATGGTGGATTGTAGATTTAAAAGTAACCCACCTAATAAAAGTATCAAAGAAAATGACTTGATTTGCAGAATACAATATACTAAGGAAAAAGTTGCTTATAAAAATTTAATTTAATTTCTGATTAAAATTTACAAAATATCATCTAGAGAATTTAGAAGTTTAGTTTCAGCTTCAGTATAGATAAATAACTAAATATATATATACATAAATAACTAAAAACTTAAGAAAAAAACAAACTTACTTTAAACTTATTTATTTTAAAATAGAAATATTTAAGTACTTGTATTAGAAAATATTAAAAATAATTACATCACATCAAGTGCTAAGTACTCAATCTACATATCTATAGTATTATAGGAGCAATGTGAATACACTAATGTGATATGGCTCTTAGAGACGAGAAATATGTCGCTCCAATTTGCTTAAAAGGTTTCCCTAAGAACTCGGTCGAGCAAAGGAATTTGACACTTCAAAAATAAACACTTTCCTCATAAATTATGCTAATAGGTTTGCATCATGTTAACTAAGATTTGAACGTCTTACATGTATGGAACAGCTAACCTGAGATGTATTATGTATAACTATGATCAGTTTTTGCTGTATTGTCAGACTCACCAGTAGGGGAAAAGTATTATTCTCTACATTGTAAATATTTAGAAAATTTTAAAATTAACAGTTAATTTATGAATGTACCTATCTCGTACTAGTTCACTTTGAGTTACGTTTTTTATAAATGGAAAAGATAATGATAGTAATTTGTACTTTATTAATTTCCAATGATTACAGAGTTTTATTAACAAGCTCAACAATCATTCAATGACAATAAACAATTGATTCAGTATAACGGCATAACATCGATACGTTCTCTGATTTTATAAAAATGAAATTTAATGAAATAAAGGAATGTAGAGAATTTGATACAATTAATACAATGACATGCCACATAGGTGTTTTTATACTACATGTTCATGTAAGTTATTTTTCTTAATAAGATCTTTGATATTTACTTTTTCTTGCCAGGATGGCTTCGTATTAGTAGGATCAGTGGCTGGCCAGCGATATTGGTCGTCGATGCTGTCTTTAGATGCGCGTATCACATGTGGATGCTGGACTCCAGATGACAGTCAGGTGTACCTTGGCACTGCATCCGCACAACTAGTTGTGATGGACGTGCATGGCGCGATGGTTTCGCAGGTGAGATTAAATTAGATGAATACTCTAAAAGTTCAAAATGTCTTGATAAAAAATAATTTACACTCATTATTGAAGCTGTTATTTCTTGATTAGAAATATTTATATATTAATCACATATGTATTTTCACTTTTGTATACATATTAAACAAGCTCCTTTTGGAACTATAAAATATATAAAATAATTATAGAGCTAAACAAACCAATTAAAACTTACTTCACAAGTTAATTACTGCAAAGCTTTAATACACGTTAAAAGTTATTAAACGTACTTAGGTAATAGCAGCAAAAGCGACGAGTAGGTGTACGAGTTCCTTTAGGACTTGATTAACATTTTATACCTTCCTTGGACTGGTTTCAAATTGCTTTACAATATCTGTTAACATTTATTATATACCTATGTATTATGCAGCAGGATAGAAAATGTGTTAACTATATGTTAGTAAATATAATTCACCCCATATTTAAATATAAGTTACCTCATAAGCACATAATTTATTATAATTTCTATGAAAGAAAACCTTAATAGTTTTCTTTTCTATTTTTTTTGTAAATCATACCTACATAGGATATAAACAAAATCTTCTTATCTCATATAAACGAATCATAATCATAATTTTAAAGGAATCCTTATACATTTCAATGAAACTAATGAAATCAAAGCAATAAAATGTTTCCCTTCGTGAAAATCACAGCAATACAGGAACGTGCTTAAGAGGTTACAGATCTTTGAGTGCCTAGACATGTCAACTTATGACTGCTTGTTGGCGTCATTTTACATGTGAATCACAAAACAAAAATCAATCGCACAGATACGTGCGTGTCCTTCCTAGTGTTTCTGTCTTCATTTATTGCATTGGGCGTTCATTTTGAGTTAATTTACTCTTAAATCGTATCAAGTGAAAATTAATATTAAAATGTGTCATATTTGTTACCGTCGCTTATCCCGCCCACTGATCACGAAGTTATATGATGCTGTTCGCTCATGCGTTTCACTAATGTCGTTACAGAGCAAATAATTGCCAAAAATCGGGCCTGGCTCCCATACCAATACTAAAAAGCGTTTATTTTAATATTACAAACAGATAGTCGAATTTTATTTGTATTGATAAATCTATATGACAAGTCTCATACTTTTGTTTAACATCAATGATAAAATTACATTGTTTGTATTTTTCTTTCCAAATGGCAAAAATAATAACAAAAGAAGTTGATACAGTATGTGCACAAATAGTGTAAGTAATTTAAGCTACCTGGATTATAATAAATTTAACTTCTGGTCATATTGGTTTTGAATCACTGCCAATCTTTCCTTACGTTCTCGGTGAGTGCTACCACTTTGCCAAATTCAGATTATTTACTACATTAATTAAATAAACAAACTAGCAAGCGTTCAGCTTTAACTTTTTATGAATTATTTTGATTAAATTGCTTTAAATATTTAATCTGTCTTTTAAAGATATATATTATTATACATCTGCATAAAGATATATATTTATACACATCATTTATATATTCTGTATATAAATCGTATTTTCTGTAATTGTGCGAATTATTACGTATGATATTCTTTTTTTAATTCAACCATAGACAATAAACACTCCTTTAAACACTCATAAATAAAAAAAAATTAAAATGAAAATACTCAGAAACCTTCTAAAATGTTGTTATAATTACAATTTCTAAATATCACTATGAGATTTCAATGTACGTAGGTGCAACTCGTAGCAGAGGGTGGAATAACGTCAATGGCTTGGTCTTGTGAAAAGTTTAAAATGGAGGAGGGAGAGGAGAGTGTTGAGAATAACGGCGGGCACGTGTTAGCGGTTGCCCTCGGCAATGGAGAGATTGTCTTGTTAAGGGGCCACGACGACGTCAGCCCTATCCGGGTACACACCGGCTTAAGGGGCAACACTCTGGCTATGGAGTGGGCCAATTCGAGGGAGCTTCTAGCCGTCGCTGGTACATTAATTGCTGGTATGTTTTCATTTTATTACTATAACTTGCTTAATTTGTGATTTATTGTGTTTATTAAATCGCAATGTAAAAAAAGATTATTTTAGGTTCTATTTAATTTCAATTTAATGGTATGACCATTTATATAAGACCTTTTATATAATATTTTTTAAAGATTTCGCAAGGAAATACGCCTATATTAAAAAATACAAGTAAGGCAATTCCATCCTCGCGTGTCCCATTTACAGGTAATGTGTTGGTGGTGCAGCAATTTTAAAATGTAGACACCATTGTCAGAATCTTTCGTTTAACGTTTATTTTTTGCTGTGATAAATGACTGAAGCTCATACTTAGTAGGGTTTTATACGATAGATATACTTACTGCTTATGTATTCTTGTTTATGATCTGTCGTGTAATGGTCCCTACATCTATGTCACATTTAGCTCTATATTAATATCTACATTAAACAGATCTACAAAAATGGCAACACTCAAATTTAATAGGCTGATATTAACTTGATAACTTATATAATAGCTACCTACATATGAAAATTTTGCAAGACTTTATTAAATGAATGAATCTATGTATAGCTAATCATTTTTCGTAATGTTAAAATGTCACAAACTTGTTCACATTACAGGTTTTTGTGACATTTTAATTTCTTTATTTATTTCTTTCTTACTTTGAGTGTAAAATAACATTAATTTTGACGGTAAAAGTCGTAGAATATAACATTACTTAGGAAAGTAACCATTATAAGTGTGAAATACTTATGCGTGATACTAATAAAATGCCGTGAGCGTAACTACTAGTAAAGTCGTAAAGAATCTGCGCGTTTCTCGAGCATGTTTAGAGTAGCGTCTAATAAAAACTTTATGCTTTTTCATTTACGTATTTTCCCCTGCTTAAATATTTACATAACCCGAAAACAAGACTCTTACAATTTGTAGAGATTTTTTTATATAAAAACAATTATTTATAGAAACAAAACTTTTTAATTTTTTTATTATTTCAAAATTGTATTAAAAATATTAATGTAGTTTAGGTAAAGTAATTTACTAATTTATAAGTATTTATGCTTAATAATAAATAGATTCATTATTAATCATCCACCAGGTAGGCAATCTTATTATAAAAATATACACAAATTACTTATAGATTATATAAAAATTATACGAGTATAACTACTAAGTTTGTCACTTTTAATACTGTAACTCATCTATACGACTTCATATATGAATAGCGTCATTAAGTCCCGCTCAGTACTACAGTTTCCAACAGACTAAAGTGGGAAAGGTGAAGGATACTTTTTATACGTTGCAAACGTAATGAACATTGCTTCTGTAGTGGAAGAGCTATCACATGATTATAATTTATAATGCATAATAGAATTGTGGAATACATTATTTCATATTATATCATTAAAGATGTCTACCTGCGTACTAAGAGAACACAATTAATATTAATATTGTTCACATTTTGAGATTTATTTCTAGAAGATGAATAATTCCAATACAATTATTAATAAAATAATTAAAATAAGTGGGATTACTGAAAAGTTATAGAAATGAATATTAAAATGAAGAAAAATCATTTTTTTTTGATAACTTACATAATTCATATAAAATAAAATAGAACGTGATACGGTCGTGCCGCAATGGAAGAGCGTTTGACGCTAAACGCGATCAGTTGTGGGTTCGATCATCACTCAGGGTAATGATTATACTTAAATTATTTTCATTTCCTCGCTCTGACAAGACAAAGGACGTTGAATTCTGCCACTTAACAAGCTCGCCACTCGAATTTGGCGGACATTGGAGTACAGTGTCTTGACTCTAAGTACTTCCTGTCTAGCCTGTAAAATGAGATAAAAAAAGCGAAGTTAAAAAAAACGTAGGAAAAGTTATTTTACGATTGCAGACTTATCTATTTTTTATAATTTATAGAGCAAAATGAACCAGAGGACGCACCGCCGTATAAAAACGTCGTAAAATTTTATTCGGACACCGGCGCACTTATTTACACCGTCCCCATTCCGTATACTCAAGTAAGTATATTCATTCTTTGCTTAAAAGAACACGAGAACATAACACATTATTTTTTTACAAAAAGTAGATTAATGCTTTTTTGCGTTAGTTTTATTGATTGGGTTTGTTAAAGCGGTTTTATAGTTTTTACTATTATATTTTAAGTTATAATAAAAAAATAGTTATCCTTGTAAATTATTTACATTGTAAGTTTATTAAATTATCCCGTTCTTTTTATTCGTACAGACAGACCGTTTATTTATAGTTTACTACCTTATTATTTATAAATAAAAGCGTCGTGAGACAGCGTGCGACCGTAAGCGCGAATGGAAATGAATTCAATTCTGACTCGGGGGAGTCATATTTAAATTAATTTTATTTCACTGTTCTGTATAGTGAGACAAAGCGCAGAATTGAGTTCCGCTTAGCACCCAGAGGCTGGAATTTGGTCGGAAAGTGGCAACCTGAGTGTTTTAATATATATTCTTTTTACCCCGCGTGAAACTTCTATAATTTATAAAATATATTTTACAACAATGTACAACAGTCCATTTCCAGAATTAATTATTTTTATATTATGAAATTAAAAATGATACATTGTACTACATCTGATCTAGACAAACCGCGGCGTTGAGCTCTTCCACTTAACACACAATTTTTCGATTTTCGGTGAGCTGTAGTGGACTCTTGACACTACGATGTAAATTTTTGATTCCACAGGCTCGCGTGACTGCGCTAACCTGGGGTCACGCAGCGAGACGTCTATTCGTGGGCGCCGGCGGTGCTGTGTGCACGGCACGGGTGTGGCGAGTGGTCGCTCCGTTGCAGCTGCTAGCACGCGTCCGAGCAGCCGCCGCCCTGAGGCACCCCAGACTGGCCGCAAAGCTACCTCTGCCTCCACGATTACAGCCAGCTTTAGCTAGCCTATTCGCGCATACAATTCGGGTATGTTATACGTAATCTGTATATATAATAAAACTGTAGAAGGCTCATTTCTGTACATTGAATATAATCGTAAGAAAATTAAAAGTTTACACAGACTCATTATATGAAACCCCAGAACTTTGAAAGAAGCGACAAATACTGGTTTACGCTGCCACATTAGACTAATATACCACTACCTAAGTATTCAAAATATTAAGCCTACCCGGTAACACATATACTATACTCATTAACAATAATTAATCCAAGCATTATTGTGACAAGAATCATAATGGCTCACAATGGCGAAAGGAAACAAGTCTTTCTCATTATTTGAGCAACTCTAAACCAATGGGACCATCTATATCTCCAGAAACTGAAGAAGAACGTGAGATGGGTTTAACTATTTGTCTGTCGGTTTTTCCCCTTTCACGTAAAAAGACTTTCCGATTCTGATTATACTTATTTTGTTATATAACTATTAGCACTCTACTAAGTATAGGTTATAATGTATTTAGAATGTATCAATATCTAATATAAAAACCTGGCAATCTGTTTTAATTTAAAAATCATTTGGAAAAGTCTAGAAGACTTGATTTAAAGCCTTGAAAAGACAAAAAAAGGCTGGTTTAAATTTCGTCCTTAAAAAAATACCGCGATTACTGTGAGAGACTGCCCTACTGAGATAGAATGGCCTTTTATTTTAGTAAAAAATGAAATGCATAGAAATTCCTATAAAATTATCACTATTCTACATATTTATAAAAGTGGCATACATATCTGATAAAAGTTTTAATTGCTTAGTTACTCATAATGCGCTGTAATGTAACGTTTATTTAAGCTTAAACCAGTTGCCAAGTTGCTTTTACTGCCTCTTTGGCACAAGACCAAATTCGAATAATAAATTGTTGCATTCTCCCATCAATGAATTTATATTGTTTATCGATTAAATCATAATAGTAAATAGAATAGCTAATTAGAGCTAAGCAAACAAATAGTAAAAGAAAAGAGCATAACAACTTATTATGCTCAATTCTTTTACTATTTGTTTGCTTTGTTTGTAAGAAATATGCAAATATGTTTTAGCATTATTTCAAATTAATAACAATTTTCGTTTTATTTTGTTCACATAATTAATTATTTACTTTAGGTACCTCGGTAAATTATAATAATAAAATATGCTTGTGATATTTCATTTTATTAATAAATATTTTAAAATATATGGAACCTTGAAATTAACTTTTTTAAAAATACAATCATTTCAGTGCAACGTTCCCGAAGCAAACGAGTTACGGCGTTTCGTGTCACGTCCGCCGGCGGCCGGGGGTCGTCTGCATTGCACTATGTTGCGCCACGACGACGAAGAAGCTGGAGCGTACACTTTATATTTAGAGCATTTAGGTGGATTAGTGCCTTTGCTTAAGGGACGAAGAACTAGTAAAATTAGGCCAGAATTTGTTATCTTCGATCCTCAAGCGGAAGGTATGATCGTGTTAGTTTTTATTGTCAAATTTCAATGTTAATGAAATATACATATCAAGTACTTTACCATGTATGTTTACAAATGTTTGGCACTAAGTTCTTATTGTACATGTCTGCTTATCGTTCTAAGTATATCTGTTGTATAAAGTATAAAACTAAAAATATTACTATTATGCATATTTAGTTATTTTGAACAAAAAGTCGAGAATGGAGTGTCTGTGTTGTTACACTATGTTATCTCTAAATTGTAATAAAGTGTGAACCAGAATGACAGAAAGATTTGCTATTGTTTAAATTTATTAAGATAACTGTTATAGGTGCAATTATAGCGTAGTGGAATAGCGTCTGACTGTGAACGCGGTGGTTGGATTCCCATTCGGAGAAATAATTAAATTTAAGGTTTATGCACGGTATTAAGTTTCGAGTAGTCGACACGCAATATCTCGATTTCAAGCCGGAAATCGGTTGACTATATTTGTCTTGACCTTAAACAAATTAAAAGAAGGTGTTTCAACCCTTTTATATAAAATTGAATATGAAGGATATTGCAGAAGGAATGCCGAACACAGTAAGAGAGTCCAGCAGCAGCAGCAGTGGCGCCGGCAGCACGTCCAGCAGCGGCAGCGGCGGCAGCATCGGCGGAGGCATCTCGTCCCCGCGGCCGCCGCGCACCCCGCGCGCACCGCGCCGCGCGCCGCGCCCGCCGCCGCACGACGACTCCTGCTCGTCTGATACCGAGAGAGAAGAAGGTGTACTAATTATTGTATACATTATAAATAATTTTATTAAAAATCAATTTTACAGATATACTTGACTTAGTTTGTAGATTAACAAATAAAATAAAATGGACCTAATTTCAGCATAAAGTAAAAAATAATTTTAAAGTAAGTAAAGCCATATTTATATAGTACATATTATACAAATAACAGTACATACATTAATAAAGAGAAATACTTAAGTAAAAAAATACTCGTATAAGCACATTTAGATTGAAATTAATAGAATGAGCTTAAAACAAGATTAAAACTTGAGTCAAAATAAAAGTAATTGAGCGTTTATTTAGGCCGAAGAAGTCATCGGATTTATTCATTAACACAAATTAAGATTTTTTTTTAAATTAGAATAAATTAACTCTATTTTTTATTCTATTTTAAAGGATGTTCAGGATCTCCACGACTACAAAGACGTCGGCGAGCTCGTGAAAGAAGAAAAACACGTAACTCTACTGATAAAGATGAAACTCCTGATGAATTAGCGTATATAGATTCTTTGCCGGAGGTAAGATTTTTTATTATAATTTATAATTTTCGCCAAATGATTTATTGCTAAAAATGTTCTGCTATATTTCAGGATGTACGATTAGTCGAAGTAACCTCTAATATATGGGGAACGAAGTTTAAAATGCACGGTTTGGCTAAAAATGTTCCGGCCAACCTCGGGCAAGTGACTTACAAAACTTCTTTATTACATCTTCAACCGCGCCAAATGACTCTTATGATCACAGAACTTCGCGACGATTATCCAGTAGGACCAGATCCTAATTTTAATCCAAACATCTTCTCTGAAGATGAAGAAGAGGTATTTCAACCTAGTGAAACTGATACTCCATCACATATTAACAATAATATAAGAAAAAAATTCAATCCTTCCATTATGACTAACACTAACAACATAATAAATAGTTCTGAAATATATTCACCAAATAATAATTCGAATCCAGCATTGGCGCGAGCCGAGTCTTACGATGAATTTCCTTACATTGACACAAGTGAATTAAACAATGTGTCAGAAAATGTTTATAATGCTAACTCTGTAAGGCATCAAACTCAAAATTCCGAAAGGCGTGTTAGCAATACAGCAACTGTGTCAAATCGTCACGCCATATCACCTTTAAGGTGTGAAAGTTCTGTACCTACTTTACAGTCCCCAAAAAATGCTGTAGCTCCTACAGATATAATATTTGAGAGACCGTCACCGCAGACTGTCACATGTGGTGGTAGAGGAGATTTTTGTGGAGGCCGGACTGATTACAGCGTAAGAGATAATGCATCACTAAAAGGAAATTTGTCCAATATTGACCAACAGTTCAATTTAAATCTTAGTTTAGAACCTAGTAGACAAGTTACAATTAAAAAGTGCGATAACCATATTGCTGATAATTGTCTTTCTAAGCTGCGAAAAAATATTTGCAATCGCGGAGAAACATCGTTTGAAATGAATACCAGAATACTGAAATCATTATGTAATAAAAATTACGAACATGAAGTTCACCCTGATGCTATGAACAAGCGCGCGGAAACGTTAAAAAATTTGCAGAAAAGTGAGGACCTCAAATATATTGACGAAGAAACTCCAGTCGATACAACTATAAGTAATTTGACTGACAAAGTTCGAGAGGGAAGAGTGCAGAGAACGACCACAGTTGTCCCGATCAGTCCCGTTTGCGCAAGTATACCTGTGTACGATACAATGACACGAAGTTGCAGTGTTGGGTATTTAGATCTTGTCGATCCTCAAGTTTTACACGCACAAGTTAGCTTAACAGCTCTTCGTGGAGATCCACCTAGACGCCTTATATTAGTCAACAATAAGAGACAGCGGCGCCCAAGACGGTACTATAAAAATAACGATGCTAAGCAAATAGAAAACTTAAAAATACCAAGTCTCAGAAAGTGTGGTAAATCGAAAAGTTTAGACTCCGGCGAGTTATCTATAACCGCGGATAAGGGTAAAAGGCAGACGAAAGTAGAACTAAACGAGAAGCAAGACAACGACGCGAATTCAAGCAGTCGTTGTAATAGTACGGGTGATGATAATAGTGGAAATAGTACAGAGGAGGGCCGAGGACGTAGATCTAGGAGAGACTATCCAATGTGCTCGACTTGTAGGCACACAGTACCTTGTGAGCGACGAGACGCCGACTCCACTTACGTGTGCGCAGTGTGCCTAACGTGCCCGCCGTCCCCGGCGCCCCGCTCGGCACCACCTCCCGCGACTGACAGCGATTCCGACTACAGCAAGTATTATAGTTAGTAGTAGATGCTTTTTCTCACCCGTCTCCTCCATACTTCAACGGTGAGACAAATGCGGTTACGATTCCGCAGCTAGGCGAAATAGTATTGAGCACTCAGCTTCGCAAACACGCATGTGGCTTTGCGGACTAGCCAATGTTTCATTCTATTGCGTTGGCACAACTAACGTAGACTTAAAAGCAAAGGCTTAACATAACTTAACTACAATTTAAATTGCCATATTAGAGTAATTTGAGATATGCACATTTTTTTACATAGAAGCCAAATAACTATTCTATCAATAGACTGCTTAAATGGTGTTCGAAGATCTCATTAAAATACTACACGTGCTCGGTTGCACACACTTGCGAGTTGTGACTAGGTAGATAGCTTAGAGCCTATTTTTCATTAAAAATAACTAACGCTATCTTAAGGTACCTACTTCAGTTCCTCTCATAATATAATAAAATTAATGATGCCTAAATATATAGGTAAACTCTATACTTACTAACATAACAAAAATAAACGTTGTAGGTTCTTTGGAACAACTGGCTCTGCGATTATTGGCGTCTCGTTCGTCTAAAAAGGCAGCAAGTGGAGCCAGCGGTGGCGCTACCTCCCGAGAGAGCAGCTCCGCGCCGGCGTCGCCGCGTCTGGCGCGCTCGGCCGCGTCGCCCGCGCCCTCCTCGCCCGCGCCGCGCTCGTCGAGACGACAGCGGTACTCCTCTGCGTCGCCTATTAGGTAAACTTTGCATAAATATTTTGTTATGTTTATCTTGAGGCGAGAACTTTTTAGCCACCAATTTTTAGGTAGATGACGCCGACATAAGAATTAGAAACTTATTATTTGACCAATATCGTATTGTCGTTTGTATAATAAAATAAATGTGACACACAGTACTTGATATGCACGTTGATATAAAATATATACGTTGCTATGGTAAATTATTGTTTAGGCATTACCAGAACATTTCGTAAAATTAAGTATGTCATATTATATTTACATTGGTCTCACCGACTGAATATTTTTTACGAAACGTCACTGTTAGTACCAAACTTTTAGCATATTTAAGGTTAATTTTTGAATATACACTCACTCAATCAATACTTTTAAAATAACATTAACGATAAAATTTTCTATTAAAATATTATAATGTTATATTGCTTCGTTGTGGAAAAAAAGTACTTAGGTAATGTCTAAATATACATAATTTTCCATGAAACAACCACAAAATTTGATATTAAATCTTTACACATAACATAAAATGTACTGATGACTACTTACTAACATTGAGTTTGATTTCAAATATATTTTATATTTCAGACAGCTACTAAATTCACCTTTGTTAAACCGACGAAGGAATAAGAAGTTGTCTGAAAGCTCAGACGACGAATACTCCAATGGATACAATGAAGTTAATAGTAAAAATTATAGGGATCTTGAGAGTTTTCAAAAAGCTCAACTTAGGAATAAGGTAAATAACTTGATAAAAAAATAATATTTAATATATTTTATTTTAAATTAGCTGCGCCTGCGACTTCGGAATTAAACATATGCATTTAATAAAAATCGTCTATTTTAATATTATAAATAGACTTTCCAATTTTATTTATTTTAATATAATATATTTAATTAAACATGTTTTAGCAGTAACATTACGTATATCTAACAATTAAATTGGATTGACAGCTTAAGCGTGCTGGAGGTAGCATAAACACCGCCACTGCTTCAAATGCACCTGAAAGTCGTAGCTCTCGCCGTCAGCTCGTTATGCACAATAAAGCGCCAATGTGGAATGAGAACAGCCAAGTTTACCAACTGGACTTTGGTGGACGAGTCACTCAGGAATCCGCTAAGAATTTCCAAATTGAATATCACGGAAAGCAGGTCAGTAAGTCGATCACAAACGTAACGAAAATTTATTTCCTGTTAAGGCCATCGAGACTCAGTATATTGTCCGACTGTAAATGGGATTCTATTTAACATTTTTATAATTTTTCATTCTGGTAAGATAAAGCGCAGCATTGATTCCCCGCTTAACACGCAATGGCACGATTTTGGACGGAAAGCAGTCGTTGTGTCTTTGACTAGTCTGAATTAGCTTCTTCTTCTTCTTCTTCTACATTTTCTTACAATTTCGAACCTAACATGTAGATTAGCTTATTATTGAATAGGAACCTACTATAATACTACGTACTACAGAGAAAATTCTATGGCGATCAAGAAATTACTGTAAAGTCAATTTTTTAACGCAAACAAAAAAACCACGTGTATTTATTTGTAGGTGATGCAGTTTGGAAGAATCGACGGCAACGCCTACACACTTGACTTCCAATATCCGTTTTCCGCCCTTCAGGCGTTCGCCGTCGCACTCGCAAACGTGACCCAAAGACTGAAATGAGCACTGGCCGTCACTTACAGCAAGCGGCTACGATCCTACGGTTTTTATAACCGTTGTGGTGCATAAGTTAGTGTTAATATCATCGCCCGGCTGTAGAAGTGAACAATAGAACGGACTCCAATTTGTGAAATTTAATCAATCTTTGTTTTTGTTAGAATTTTATTAAATATTCATAAATTTAGTGATTAGAAGTTTCCGATGAAGTGATATGAAGTACTTACAACATAAATCTACGAAGCTGTTGAAATGAAAGTATAGGATCCAGTACGAATCCCCTCAAAATCCTGCAGAGCAAGATCTGCTTTAAGCAATCTTACTTTAAATTTATACTCGTCTTTTATCGAACAGTATGTACTGAATGTAAAGATTTTTTTGTTAGATAGTAATAACTTTAATAAATAAAATGGCGTTATAAACATTTACTGTGGATGTAAATATTTGAATGTAATATGTATTTATACTTATTTCATGATAAATAGTATATAAAGATAAAAATAATTCATTTCACCAGGTATTTTTACACGAGCGTAGGTAGCTTAGTAAAAATTTAAAGTCTCAATGCGAAAATGTGCAATGGGACCATCAACTGAAATCAAGTATTTTCTGATTTAGCGATCTTGAAAGACGAATAATATAGAGAAGATATATTTTCAAATTACTTCATTCTTAAATATACTTTTGGCAAAAAAATTATGTCACAGCACTATATTGTTGTTATTATACAGTGGCCTTTCCTTTTTTATTTAAATTATTGTAAGATCTACCCAGATCTTATAACGATACCGCGATTGTTATATTGAATTGCCATCACATAAATGTGAAAAAAATATTAAATGTTTTTGCACTGAATTCATCGTTTTATATACACCGTGTTTATAGTTTAATAAATGTAAAATTGTAGGTATATGTTTCCTTTAACATTTTGGCCTATTGAAGTTAAAGTGTGAAAACAAATATTTTGTGTGGTATTTCCACATTTTTTAATATTACAATTAATGTTAAAAATCGATTATCTTATTATGATTTAAATCGTTTTAATATTAAGTGTTTTGGGAAATTGCAATGTCTGTCTGTAGGTACATGTTCGTTGTTGTATTATGACTTATGAGTCACTGTAAGCTAATTAACCTACAAATTGACAAGTTAACATACCAGTTGACATAGCAAGTCTTTTAAAACAAAATATCATTAGATTACTAATTATTAATAAGTGTATTAGATAAATAATTATAATTTCAAGTACTTAAATTTTCTAAGATAAAATATTCCTTTACAATAGTTAGATTTATGATAGAAATATTTGTAATCCATCTTTATATTAAATGTTATGTGTTAAACATTTTTTTATAACATATCTTTGGTTATATATCAAAGTTACTTTACTTATATACCTAATTATATCTTAATCTTTATTATGAAATACTTATTTTTCAATAGGTATACTTTAAAAATTGTCACATGATGTACTTTTGCCGTTAATATTATATTAGTTTTGTTTTAAAGATCTTTGATTTGATTTGAAATTACATATTTTAAAAGGAATAATCACGTAATTTTGGTATTTCAAAATACATTTTTGGTCACAAGTAGACTGAAAAATATACTATCGAATGCCAAAATTACTCTTATTCCGTTTAAAATAGTTTCATTTAGTTTTGTTTTTATTATCAACATAATAAATATATTACCAATATCTCGGGAGCAGTAACTCCGACTTCGTTGAACTGCTTATTGGTAAATTATTATTTAAGGCTTTTAGATCCTAATAATTTGTACAAAAAATGAATATTCAATGTTGAGAAAAGCTATTTTCAATTATTTATAAATACAATTTTAATTGTTTGTATATTATTCACTATTTTTTAATAATAATATTAATTCACAGAATTATTTAACATTTTGAAGTTTTTCCGCTCTCATTGAGTTTAAGACTGCACTTGTTGTAAATACGTGTTAAATTAAAATATTATAGTTAATCATTAATAATTTGATATACCTACTTATTAATTTTATAAATTAAATGAATATAATATTTTCCGTGTTAGCTAATAAATGTGATGTAAGAGCTAGTGATTTGTTTTGTTTGCTCAATATATTTGCTTTTGTTAAGTACTTGGATTATAACTGTTATAAATCCGAACGCTTTTTTATTAATCTATCGGTTGTACCTATATACCTATAGAAAAAAATTGTAAATAAAACTATTCTCTGAATAACATATTTCGTTTTATTACAAAAATATGACATAATTATGTCTTCATTTTTGATATCTATAATATAAATTATACAATGAAGCTATTGAGTTCGGCATGTGTTATGATAATGTACCAACATTATAACAATAGTAACTACTGTTATAATGTTGTTTAGCTATGGTTTATAAATGAACAAGTTTATATAGAAAGGTAATAATTACTTAAAAAAACACCCTAATTATTGTTTTAATAGGAGTTTATAATTTCAAACAACTCAATTTATCAACAATTTAACAATCCATCTTCAGAAATATATAAATATATTATTGTTACTTAGGTACTATAAAATCAATATATATATTTTTGTCCAACTGCTAGGTTCAGTGTCGTTGCACTTATTATTTAAGGAAATTATCAATATTTTAAAAATAATTTTTAAAACTAACTAATAATAATAATTTTTAAAAACTCAATATATTGCCATAATACATATAGCAAAAAATTGTGTCTGTTACACCAATAACAAAAGTTTACAATGTTAAGTAATTTGTACTTGTTATACTATGATCATAAAAATATAGGAATACATATTTATTATAATGTGATGAATGTGAACTGTCTATTACTACATTATGAGATTAAAAGATGCAATTATGTTTATATACAATTGAATTATAATTATCAACAAGTATAATAGTGAGTGGAGGATATAAAGGCAATGTGTTTTAGAGCTTTATTAAATGTATATTTCTTGCTAATCACTGTCACTACTCTGTCCGGGTACATAATCTTCATCATCTTCATCATCTTCCTCAGAAATTTCAAGGTCATCAAGGTCTTGGAATAATGATTCATCTACTTTAACTGCATCACCTAAAATTATTTTGAAATCTTAAAATATTTTCAAATATATGAAATTTAATGATATTATTTAAAATTACAAAGATATTTAGAAAAGAAAATACAGTTATGATAACTAAAATATTTGTATATACTAACCATCCTCAAGGAATTTGAGATCAGATTCATTAAGAGTAATATCCCTTAAGAACAACTCTTTTCCTGTTAATTTAGTTTTATCTTTGGATTCTTTTTCTCTCTTTGCAGGAATGCCCATATCAATCTCAAATTGTTTTCTCCATGCTAAAAATGATTCCACAGTAACTCTTGTCCCTTCAAATCTTTTCTGTAAATTAAGTTTTGAAATACTCTAGTATATACAATGATATCTATACAAATAAATAATAGTGCTGTGTCCATTTTTTTAGCTTCACATTTTTATTCCGGATAACAAGCAGACAGAAAGTACCTAGTGTTAAGACATTCCATACTTTGGTTTCCGTCGAATTCAAGGCATTGCATATTGATTGGCAAAACTAAAGTGTTGTCTTACCAAAGCAAAAATGCTGTCAAACACTGTCACACTGAGCTAGTACTGGCCCTAAGTGTCTATTTGTAAGATTAAAATTACTGTTTTTACTATGCCTTATATATCAATAAATGGTACATATACCAAAGTAATGTTTTTATAATATTTGCTGGTCTGTCTCTATGTTCCAGTTAATCTCTGGAACAACTAAACCAGTTTTTGACATTTGAAAGGACTTTAACTAGCATATATCTGATGCAAGAAAAAGTAAGTTAGGCTACTTTAATTCAGATTATATATATATATATATATATATATATATATATATATATATATATATATATATATATTTATTTATTTATTTATTTATTTATTTACCAATTCTGCTTCCTCTTCAGCCTTCTTTTTGGCTAATATTTCCTCTTCTTTTTCTTTTTTTATACTATCCCATTTTTCATTAAGCCACTCTTGACCAGCTGACACTAATGTAAATACCATTACCATACCTAAGTTTTCTTGACCCTGAAAACCAAACATACATATTTTACGTAAGTAATATTTTAAACCTGAAATTTTGAGATTTTATTCTAACGTAAAAATATTACTTGTTCCATAAGATGCTTATAAAGTTCATCTTTGTCAACTATTTCATCAAAACTTTCGTCAGTATTTATCTCCAGGAGTGGTAGTTCCTCAGGATATTTTTGAGTATATGTGAATACTAACTGACAAGCTAATCCTTCGCCTTCATCATATTCTTCTGATTTTATACCTATTCCAAATTTGTGTAGCGGTTCCGTCTGGAAAACTAATATATAATAAATAATAATTAGAAAATATTTGCAATACAAGGCGTATTATAGGCGAAAAAATAAACATATTATTTTGTTTAATTTTTAATTTTACTTTGCATATCTCCATAATAAATGGAATCTAAGGCTTCTACTTCACTTGTTTGTTCATATTTATAATCCATATTTTAAATATTTGACACAGTTGTGTTATTATGTATAATAACTAATATAATAAAACATAACCAATTTGTAAATAATAACTGAGAGGTTAGATCGACATTCGACATAACTCGTCATACTCGACTAACAACATCGAGTTATCGATGCATCGATGTTCAAATGTATCAAATGTTTTCTACAGTCCAAGTGTTCATATAAACATTGAAGTTCATACAAATTCAAATTAAATTCCTTAGCAAAATTATCGAGTCCCAGCAGTTGTACTAGCATTTTAAAAATTTCGTTCTAAAGTGTGTTCTTAAGAATGTAAGCATTAAAAAACACACAGGTTTTGATGAAATAATCTATTTTCATTAACCAAATTCTTCGCCGAATATAATACAACCCATTATTAATCAATAAAAACTAAACAGCGAACTCGAATATTATTTTTGTTAGTCTGCTGGTTTTGATTTATAGCAAAAGACATTTGTAAAGGTAGTAGTTGTCATATCTGTGGGCTTACTAAACCAAAATAAATATACATTGAAACTATAAAACGTAGGATTAAGATTTTGTTTGTTTATTTATTTAGATAAATTTCATGGTTCCAAACTGATCATATAAATCAAATAATATGGATACATCTACTTCTAAACCGACAGAAACAAGTGAATCTAAAGAATCTATGTATGTTTTAAACTGGTAGATAACTGCAGATGTTTTTATTAGTCTTAGCTTAGAAAGTAGCTTAATATGTGTTATTTTAATTTTCAGGGTGGCTAACTCAAATAACATATTAGAGGCTGATTATACCGAACTACAACAACAAGTAATAGCTAATTTTGAAAAACCTAACTTGCCAAATGTTAATGTACCAGAAAAAATTGTAATTTGTTTAGATGCATGCTATGATGATCAAAATTCCATTTTTCGGCTTGGAGATGGAAGTACCTATACACCTATAAACATGTTGAAAAGGGTTCTAGATTTTTTTATACATTCAAAGCATGCAATCAATAAGAAATCTGAATATGCTTTAATAGTAATGAAAGATAAGAATCCTTGCTTTGCTCAAAATTTTACTAATAATATAAAAGAAATTATAAATTCTATTGACTATGTTAGCTCTGAAGAAAGTAAATGTGAAAGTTTTAACTTTCACAAAGTATTAGAAATTGTAAAAGAAGAAGTACAAATCCCTGAATATAAACAGTCTGAATGTATCATCCCACCACCTTATGTTGTGCGCTTGGTAGTACTCTATGGTAGATCTAATTGTATTCCTATGATTCAAGAAGATGATTCATACTTTAACTTTTTGAAAAAACAATTTTATTTTTATATAGATATATTATATACACATGAAGAAGAGTGTGCTCTGTATAAATGTGAAGAAGTATATTATGCTCTTCAAAATCTAGATGATGGATATTCATATGTTTTTGAGGTTTCTAAAAATGCAACTAAAATTCATGACTGCATAGCAAAATTACTTGCCCATCCATTACAAAGACCTTTACAAAAAAACAGTGATTATTCATTTGGTTCAAGATATTAAAATAAATAGATAACTGTAAAACTAAATTATTTAAATTACATTCAAACTTCTATCATAGCAGTTGTGATATTTATCTGCACTTAATGATTAACTGTTTACATCATATTCAATGCCCAATGAGAAATTTGGCATGTATGTCATTAAAGTAGAATGAAATCCTTTGTAGTAAATGATACACAAAAGAATACATACAAAAATAAATAACCAACATAGTGCCTAGTTATTAAATCTTCATCTACAATTTGTAATAAAAATATCATGTAATATAATTTATAGGTAGTTTTATTTCACCATTGGTGACAATCAAAATTATTTTTATCAAACACAGCATATGGTGGAGTTGAGTTTACGCTCAGCACAATCAATTGAATTTAAGAAAACCAGGGAATAAGAATGATCTGACAATATGTAGTATTTCTTATACTGGAAAGAGTATGCTGGTTTTACTGGTACTGGTACTATTTTGTGGAAACTTAATACATATTATTTTTAAAATCTAATCTTAATTTAAAATATTTGAATCTTATTCTGCAGTAGACTAGACTGTACTTTTAAATTTAGTCAGAATCTTTCACTTGTACGTAATATTTTTATCCATAGATTCCAAATTTTAGGTTCAAATTAAGACCAACAGACAATCCACTATGACATACTATGTTTCTTACTTCAGTTTCACTTACTTCAGTGTGGCGGTATGAGCAGTTAGCAGCAGATGCAATATATATATATATATATATACATACATATATATATATATATATATATATATATAAAGCTTCATGAAGTTGTGGCTAACTCATTACCTTTTGATGGGCCCTTAGTCAAAAAAATCTGGCATTGGCTCTCAAACTATATGCTTAAAGCTATAACCAATATCAATAACACTATACCTTGTTAGCTCCATAAAGAACTGCACCGAGTTCCGAAACAAGGCCTATCATAAACAAACACTAAAAATAATCATTACTTTAATGTGTAATGTTTTCTTAAATATTTTCTTATGTCACATAGCTCAAATGAATAAAATGTGTTTTCTTATTTTCAAATTGTTTATAATTTTATAAGCACAATTATGATGTCTTTTATAGATTTATTATCATGATTTTTTAAATTTAATCTAAATCAGTTTTATAAACAAATATCAAACTGAATAAGCATTTGGCACTTATTTTTTTTGTGTTAACACAATTGTTAAATATGATTAGATTTTAAATAAAATTGAAAAAAAAACATGAAAAATTGACATGATTTTACATTATGTATATGTGTATTATTTTTTATATAAAATGTAGTGTCCAAATAAACTAATAATAATTGTTAGTGAAATGGGAAAAGATCTTGTGTTTAATCATTTTTAATTGAATATATATTTAAGTTGTATAAATATTACAATAACTTAAAACATTCTCTTGTTACTAAAAAAAGCACACACAAATTCACAAGCTCAAGGCAAACATTTTATTTAAAACAAAATAGAACTAACTAAACTATACATTTTAGTTAATCATAAAATAACTTTAAAAAACTAAAAAAACAATGATTTATTTATGTATATTTGACAATATATCTTATACTTCTGTTGCCATCACAGTGTTTATTTTAAGGCAATATATTATTAGTTTATAGTAAAAGATATATTTCAGTTTTCAGAAGTTACCTACACATGGCTACATACAGGTTTAGCTCACCATGATAAATATAAACTATAAATATGATATGATAAAAAAAATACAAATAAAATTCATAAATAGTGTATTATGGAGAATCACCACCATTGCTGCAATATGAATTGTAAATATATAAAAAATATTGAGTATATAAATAAAGCTTAACTTGAAAAGGTGATTTCAAAATAATAACACATAATGTGTATACAATTTTTTAAAGAATTACTATTATTGTACCATAATTCTTGTTATGATACATTTTCATGTTGCATCTGAGATCCTAGATGCTTAAGTCATAAAAGCCCCAACATTTGACACTGGTTGATTTATATAAATAAATAACTTCACTTATCAGTCTCAATACTTAAAATCCTATTTACATTAGTGTTATAAATTCAGCCAAAGTCAAATTATATATCAAAGAAACAGAGGTGAAGTATTAATACATAGTTAAACAAATAATAACTAAAACAATTATCACTAGACAAATTTGTTTCTTTTTAAGTATTTAGTAAACAAATATGGAATGATAAAAAAAATCACACAAAAAACCTAATGATGCAATTCAAATGTAACTTAAATAGAGAGAATAGTTAAAGCATATAACCTTTATCTTAATGCCAATACTGAACATTACAATTTTTCTGTGTTCTTTCAATTAACAAATTATACATCTTTAGAAGAACTAATTTTTAATTATATAATCAAATCATATACAAAATATATCGAAAACACTATTATATTTTTGTTTTGCCATCTTTTAATGAAACCAATTAGTAATTATGAATGAAGCCAATATGAAGCTATTACAACCCAGCATCAGTAAAAATATTAGGAGCCCAGTTGGCTACACTGATTGTAGTCAAGACTCCTTCCATTCTCATATTTAAAATATGTTTATTGCTTATAAAATTAATATCAAATTATATCATTTTATACCAGTATTTATTTTGAGATTCATTTTGCTTTTTTATTTATATAATTTAATAATCTAATCTGAGATTACAATTTTGCTTTATCAGGATTTATATCATAAAGAGGCTTCCTATCATTTGATATTATTGCATTGGTATCATTCATAATTACTTACAAATACATGAAGAATACCAATATAGTGGGGCCAATATTTTACACTAGGCGTAGCTTTAAAGTAATAATACTTGCTTTTAAGCACATTAAATTAATCATATCTGCATTTTCTTACATTTCTAATGAACTTCAATGTTTTTAAATAAACCAGTAGTAATAAACAACTTTTAAACATACTTTTTATTTAATTTTAGTTATATAAAAGTTTCAAAGCATTTTGTTAAGGAAGACAGGACTAGATGACTGTATAATTAATCTGTACTACTGACCATTAATCATAAATACACTACTAACAGTACTCAATATTGTTCATCTCATTTTAATCTTAACATAAGTAATACATATACATGAGCATACAATTTATAAAGTATACAAAATAAACAAAATATTTTTTATACCATTTTCAACTAAATATTACTTTTATAATTATTACATGAATCAAAAATAAAATGCAGCGCTTAATTACTTAGTATCATAATTGCCAATTCTTATATAATTTGACTAGTTTTTTAACATTTTATTTTCAGTGGAGTACTAGGTACATATTTTATTACATATATTTCATGTACATGCTATTATATATTACAATAATATAAAAAGTGAGTACTGTCAGCTATGTAACAATGATTAAACATTAAGTATAGCAAATGTGATGTAGTGCGTCTACCGAATATGTTATGTACCAATGGAATGTGGCATGAGTATCGCATTCAGTCTTATGGCTGATTTTAATGATCTATAAAAGTTATATTACACTACATATTCAGGCTGGTGACATCTTACCCCGCATTCACATACTAAATTTAATAAACATAGTAAAAAAGATTTTTAATAAGATTTGAGTCTTGAAGCTACCTCTTATCATAATCAAGATAAACTCTACTATTGATTTGAACATTATGAAAAAGTTTATGCTTACAGTAGACAATATGTGAACACGAGATACTAACAATAAATTGCCAATTTCAATTCCAAGTAACAACAAAATTCTTTTAAATTACATATACACCTGTGTATCTAGTTATAAGTACAAAAAAATGTAATATCCTAAGTAGTTTTATCATTGATGTTTAAATTCTGGCAACTTATCATGTTGTTTTATTTAATATAATTTGTCTGTCTATGTATAATCTTAATTGTTTAATTCTATTCTTTAATTTTATTCAATTTAAATATTTAATATATTTACTTTTTAACAATGATATTATCTTATTTTAACTATTTAGAGAAGTTACTAGTGTGAACTAATATAATGACGTAGAAATAACACAACTTACTGTGTTTTATTAACTCATAACAGGGAAGTGAAAAAAGGGTAAAATATTAAATTGTAAAAATCATAAAAAAAAAACAAAAACATTAATAGAAATGATCAACCACAAAATTATAGTATTTACCACAAAATTATAGTAACTTGACATAATGCAATCACCATAAACGGTTTAAATAAGTTGTTTGTATCTAAACATTACTAAAGTAACAGCTTGTTATGATCATAGAACATAAGATCTGTGGAAAATAACAAATAAATGTAAATTTTTTTAACAAAATTGAGTTTAGTAAGTAATTTTTTAATATCTGAAGAAAATATTAACTATAAAATATGTTAAATATCAGATCTGTTTATGGTCTGTGATCATAGCAAGTCACAAAATAATGAATAAACTATTATAGTTATTCTTAATTTCAATTTAATTATTTCTCTTCCCAGAGATATCACTTATTAGAGTTTTGTCCTTCACTCAAGTCTCATAAGTGTTAATTCTGAATACGAGGTAATTTAACATCCTTTTAAAAATATGAACATATCTAGATGAAATTGTATCATAATGGGATATAGTAATACTATTGTGATAACAATATTATTGATGATAATTTAAAATGTGTTAATTTACCTGTATATTCGATAGCTAAGTGATATTTGACATAATTTACTTAGTACCAATGAAGTTCATGAACTAGATCACCTCTTGGCTGAATTTTAGTTCACTTACCAAAATTTTAACAATGTAATATTTTATAAGGTGGGTGTTGACTGTGACACTTTGGTTTCACTAGCGCATTTACCGCACTTATCACTCGAGCAATGCATTTCATATCACTGACTAAAGCCGGGTATAAAGAATGAGAAATAAAAAGTTCTCAAGGCATAATAGAATATCAAGACAATCTTAAGACATAATAATAGAAGGTATTATTTATAATATTTTACATATTGTCAAGGGTTTTTCACTCGCTCACCGCGCGGACCACCTCGCCTCGCCCGATACACTTGAGCACTACAGCAGTCTAAGGATATGAAGGAACCTTTTTTTTGCTTCAATGTATTATATAGGTCACTGTCACACGTTACTCGTGTTGAAATGTGCCTGTATATTACAAAAAAGTTTTTCTTTTTCTCACAGGGCAAGGGTATAGGGACAGGATAGTTTATATATCGTGGTTCGCACGGGTTTCGTAGCATCAGAGCACGCATGCCGCGAACAGCGCCATGGCGCGTCAGGGCGGCGGCTGCGCGTGGCGTTCGGGAAGCGCCGGCGCACTGTCGTCCGCGCCCGCACCTCCGCCGCGCATGCGCATCACGTACGCGTACGTACGATACCTCTTTATCTGAAAATTTTATTTATTTATTTATTATGGAGTAGAATTAGAACTTTAGATATACTTAAAAAATATTTTAAGCGAATTAATTGCATACATTTATTGCATATATTTTGTTATCAGAAAATATATTTTTCAGAATGTAAAATAATAAAAATGAAATCAAATAACCTCGTGCACGAGGTAGTGGTCCTTGTCGCGGTGCGCGTGCGGATGGTCGCGCGCGTGTCGCAGTGCCGCCAGCTCCTCCTCGAGGCGCGCTACACGCTCTTCATGATCAGCTAGCTGTTCTCTCTGGATTATTTAATAGTACTCGATATTAATATTTTTATTGTGTTATTTTATACTTAGGTTAACAAGATTTTTTTACTTTTGAATAAAATAGCATTCTCTGTTGAAAAACGATTGCTACTTAGAAATAGTCTTTGGGTCGGAGAAATTAGTAAGAATGTTTCTAAATTGATGGCAATAACAAAAATAAGTTGAAAAAAGAAGATGCCAAGCGCCAGTACGCCTTCAAATTTATAACGTTTTATTAAACATACTTCATTTTTCTTTTCCTAGAAAGTATTAATCTTTCAAAGTAATTAATATATTAAACTTGTTTGTAACATTTACTTGTTTACTCGTTTTATAGATATTTTATTATTAATAAAATCAGTAACAGTGTAATTATTACTATTGTAGTAATTTTTAAAAATATAGCAAGTTGAATAAGTTGAGTAAGTGGAGGCCGGTTGTGGTACAATGAGACAGCGTCTGACTGTAATCACGACCGGTTGTGGGTACAATCTCCACTCAGGGGAGTGATTATATTCATAATAATTTATACTTCTTCGTTCTGGTAAGACAAAGTGCGGCGTTGAGTTAAACCACCCAACACGCAATGCGAGATATTGTATGTTGAGTGATGGAGTATTCGGTGGTAAGCAAAGTATGGAGTGTCTTGCCACTAGGTACTTTCCTCTATCCTGCTATGCGGGATAAAAATCGTGAAGAAGAAAAAAAGAAAAAGGATAGACAAATATTTACATACTAATATATAGATAAATATAAATTATAAGTACCATAGATAATTTAGTGTGTGTGCAAGGTAGCAGAGGGCGTTGAAACTTGCGCTGTGAGCCGACGGCGCCGGCCAGCGGCGGGGCGGAATATGCGGCACAAACGAAATTGATGGTTTCTACCCACGAACACAGCTCTTTTGAATCACTAAAATAATAATAAGATGTTTATATTTTAATTTAAATTAAGTATACATAAATGAGGTTTTACACATCAAAAATAATTTACAATCATATAAGACTAATCTAATCTATCTACACATGAACTCAGATAATTTGAAACACTCAAACAATAAAAATATTAACTTTCCTGTTTAACATCATGCATTTAAGAGACTACAAAAATTGGCTTAACTAATAGCCTAAGCAAATAACATATAAATCACAACTATGCATCAAGCTTGTACTATACTCTGGACCTGTGTGACTAATCGCCAGATACTTAATCATAACAAAACATAAATTAGGACATTTCAAAGTTTCAAATATATATTAAAATAATTTAACTTCTAACCTTGTTTGAAATAAGTACTCAGCTTGATCAGCTGTTTGTAGTCTGAACACATGTTGTTTCTTTGTATAGTCTGTTGCTTTAGTTGCCAATGCGTGATGTATTCTGAGAATAAAATGGTAATCGATCGATTTACATTTATATTTTTACTGCGGCAGCATAGCAATACATATTTATATAATAAAATAAATAATAACATTTCAAATTTATAATTACAGTTTTATACCTAATAGCGTTGTGCAAATTGTCCGACATTTGACTCCTTCGGAATCCATGTTCATCTTTGTGCAGATATAAGACTAGATCACGCAAAGTGCAATAAAACATTTTCCATCCGCGACGGCCAAATGGAGCTATAAATATATAAAAATATGTTCTCACAATCACATCTTAAATTTTCTAATTCATCAAATCAAAATCATACTTTTTTTACTACTAAAAGATGCCTATTGGTTATATGACATTACAAGCTCATAGTATACCAGTTAACTTAAAATAATAAGTAAAGGAAAAATAGATTTGACAATTTTACCCATCACACTTTTTTGGCAATTTTAAATTTCTTTTAAACGAATTATACTAAAATTCATTACCCTGAGGGGAATTTCCCCGGGAATCGAATTCACAAACGATCACATTTACAGTCGGATGCCGTCCCAATGCAAACCCTTTTAACATAATATCTATTAATATATAATATAATTGTGTGGCAGTGGGACAGCGTCTGGGGGAGTGATTTTATATAAATTACTTTCACTTCCTCGCTCTGGTAAAGACAAAGCGCGGCGTTGAGTTCCACTACTCAACTCGCAATGTCTCGAATTCGGTGGAAAACGAAGTGTGGAGTGTCTTGACACTAGGTACTTTCTGTCTACCCTGCTATGCAAGATAAAAGCGTATTTAGTAAAAATCTCACTTTTCTTTCCATTAGCATCGTAACAACATTTACGCATGACATATCCCTTCTTGTACTCCACGGCGCGGCTCTGGTCAGGCAGGTCTAGGAAGGGGTTGCTGCCGACGGGAGCGGTACTGCGCTGCTCAGTGGCTGGCGCTGCATCTACATCACTTTAAATAGACGTTTATATTAGTATTTTACTAAGAAAATTGTGAATGTGTTTGTGTATCATTTGTTTGCGTAAATTGCATTTCCCGGCGACAAAAAAAAGCGCTTTGTCTTAGAGAAAAAATATAAAAAATAATAAACTTACAGTGCCCATTGCAACGGCGTATTACGTATCGCATGGTACAAATGTTTGAGTGTGTCTCGAGGAAAGTTGTCGCCGTCGTTAAGATCTGCGAGGTTTTCTATGAACTCCGCACACGACATGCGTCGGAACGTGCCGCTGCCACAGCCGTGCAGGTCCGTGTTTAGCAACATTATAGCGCAGGTTAATGTGTGCACTGCGTCTGTAATTATACAATTTAATATAGAAATATTTGAATAGATTTTTATCTTTATATAATAATAGTAATATGAGATCTTTATTAGATCTTTATTTAAGTATTTTTAAAATGCTATATACACACATAGTATAAGAAACATTTTTTTTAAAAGTATGGCTTAGTTGTCATAGCGCTTGGACAGTTTGAACAATAGGCGGCTTTGAATCACGATACACAAAATTTATATAGGATTTCTAAAAATGTTACATGTTGTTTTCTCTTTTCTATTATGGGAAATTATTTCTGTGGAAGTAATTAACACAAGCATTGCCCAGTTAAACGTTAAATAGTGATGCTTAAAATATAAGTTACCTTGTGAGTTGAATGCACCGGGATTGCATTCCAAATATCGCCTAGAGAAGTGCACGAGGACTCGTTCTCGTTCTTGAGTTTCACCGCTCAATGCGAACCGCGCGAGGAACGCTCGCAAGGCCTCGTCCAGCGTCGCCCCACTGAACTCGAAATGTTTCACGTACTCTTCTGCCACGGCACGCGAGAATTCGTTACTGGAATAATAATATCATTCATAACTCATTATAAATTAATTCACGATGAGTCTAGGTTCAATTTTAACTTAGAAGGAATATTTATTCTTAACGACATAACGCAGCGTTGAATTTCGTCACTCAACAAGCAATATCTCGAATTCGGGCGTGAAGAGGAGAATATGATAAAATAAAAGGTTATGGTTCCGTTAAACCGTAAACCTCATTATTTCTAAAAGAAGCAAAAACTTGAGAATAACGTGTGTTTTATCACTAGATTGACGTTGATAACGAATTATTAAAAATTACTAACTTTTTACTTAAATGCCTCGAGACATCTGATTTCTTGAACCCGTCAAGATGGTACAATCGTTTCGCGAGTCGTTCGGCAGAAGGTATGTCAACAGCTTTAGGACTGTAGTGGAAGGAATGAAGCGAGTCACCGTCCGAGCCTTCATCGGAGCCCGCGTCTGAACCGCTACATAGTTCCTAAAAATGTTAATGTATAAAATTAAATATCTTTAATATAATTATAACATCTTTAAAATTAAAATTAAGAGTTATACTTAGGACTACAAACTTTCAGCATATTCAAGGAAACACTTATTTTATATCAATTTATAGAACAACATAAATTACTTGTAGAACAAAATTATTGACATAACTCTCTTTTTCATGAACCTCAATGAAAATGATTTTTTTAATAGGAGGTTACCAAAATACCCCTTGTATATATATGGTTGTAGTGTAATGGGACAGCATATTAACGAAAACGCGATCAGTTGTGTTTTTGATGCCCACTCGGGGAATGATTATATTTAAATTATTTTCATTTTATCGCTCTGGTAAGACAAAGCGCGGAGTTGGGTTTCGCTACTCAACACACAATATCTCGAATTCGACGGAAAGCTGAGTACGAAGGTTTTGACATTAGATACTTCTTGTTTACTAAAAAGCGTGAAGCTAAAAAAACCCTATGTAATTCGAAGATTATACTTATATTCAAATAAACGTATAAATTACCTGATACCCTTGATTCTCCGGCGAGTTATGTCCATTCTCTTTACCATTTTGTGCATAGTTACTATTATTATTATTATTATTTACATTATCATTCGTTGCGTTTTTCTCTGGTCCTTTTACTTGTATTACGATTCTATAGTCTTTGCTGTCTCCGTTGAGAGTGACGTCACTTCCGTGGTCAGAATAAGTCGAATTTGATTTTGCACGTTTGTGACAAGGTTCTGATACTAATATAGTAGAATCTGAGTCTGAAGGGTCTGATAGTTCCATCCTTGGACATTCTCGTCCCGTATCAAACATGTCATCTTGATCTTGGTAATCTGGACTAGATATATTTGATACGGCTTCCGATAAGCTCATGTCACCTAAAATCAAAATTACATTAACAATTCAATATGAATACATATCTAATCTAAAGAAAAAATGGAGGAAGTTTTCAATTTGACACACACATTTCTTATTTATACATGGTATACACCATGTGTAGCTTAAGGAGTACACCAATTTTGATCATTTTGTTTTTCAAGGACAGGGAAACTACAATAAAAAAATTGAACAAAAATTCTAATAATAATTCATACTTAGAGGATGTTTGTGAAGTCACTAGCAATGAAAAAAATAAATTATTACTAAGTGAAATCAGTAGATTTAACGAGGTAATATTTGTGTTAAAGATTTATACCATTAAGTGGCCGGTGGTGGTGTGGTTGCAGCGCGGCGCGGTGCGGGGGCGTGGCGCGCGGCGACAACGCTGACCACGACGCAGATGTAGGCGACAATGGCGACGACGAACTGCAAAATAAAAATCTTTTATTTATTTGTTTGATACATTATTATGATGAATTTCTTATCAGTAATTTCTCAACATGTCTTGCTTTACGTTAGAAGAAGCTTGTTTCTATAGACGCTCTTAATCAGTGACTTTCTTATAATAACCATTACAGTAAAGTTTGTGAATTTAAATACAAGAATATTATCATTAGACATTAAAATTCAAATACATAACAAACTAAATTTAAACATATAACTAGTATAACAATGATATTAATGTATATTTATTTAGTCGATGTAAAGCGTTACCGTTGCGACATGCCGTCAGATATGGAGGTGGAATTAGAGGTAGCCGCGGAGCCGTTGCATTGCGACACTGGCGCGTTGTAAGTCCACACAATCCTGATACAATATAATATAATTATTTTTTAATTAAATTTGACTAAAAGTATATTTTATATAGACACAAAACGTACCCAACAATATATTTATAATGCTATAGAAAATTTGTCTATATATAATATTCTGTCTGTGTACCATAGAAAGTACAATGTTGGATAATTTTTTCATGCTATTTTCGTCTTTTACCTATGCACATATCAATTATATAAACGCCACTGTAAACATTGAAGTGTAGCGTAGCATTTCACTACAAAATATTTTTAATTTCTAAATATTCTAAAAGGGAAATCTTACATCGATATGGCATAATTTATTGAACCGACTCCAAAAATAGTAATACTCAATATATCTCTTAATGTGTACACGCGAAGTTTTACAACGGCCTAATTTCAGTTTTCATTGCGAGTCAACCAACGTTTAGTTTTCAATATAGAAAAATAAACATTTTTTAAAGTATCTCAAGCAGACTATGACGCGGGCACAGCTAATACTTAATGGAATAAAGCTTGTCATAAAAACAACGACCTGTCTCGCTCGTCGGAGTCGGTGCGCGCGGCCGGCGTGGCGGAGTCGGGGCGCGCGTCCAGCAGCGTGTTGAGCGACGACGTCACGTCCTCCTCCATGTCCACCGCCACCGCGCTCAGCGACGACTCCTTCTGGAACTTGCGATTTGCCTTTTAAAACCTTAAAATACTTGTATCCATTTCTCGATTACAGTCGGAAAGGAAATAGAGTTTTTGGACACAGGACATTGCGATAAACCATTATGGATCCCAGTATTTCGGTCCCGAAATTAAACTAAATTTAATCAATGACGTGATTATCAGGATTGACTAAATTTAAAAGTACATAAATACTGAACAAAAGCAAATTCAAACGCTTTACTTAACATTTTTTTACGTTATATTATTCCGTACATTATTTCCACAATATAGAATTAACTAATTTTATAGCCATCGTGGAGGTTGAAAATCTTAATTGACCTCTCTGGAATATTAGGTCGATTTTATACACTACTCTTACCGAATTTATTTTAAGAACAGGTCGTTTTTATAGTTCGTAAATATTTGAACTAACTGAGAGCGGGTAAACACCAAAAAAGCGATTTTGATGTATCTCGTGTATTCCATTTGATGTATATATTAATGAAATGCGTGATAAAGGCCATCGTGGCTATCGTGTCCGACTGTAAACGCGATTGATTATGATTTCGATACCTCGCTCTTCTCGAATAAGGGTGGAAAGCGTTTAACGGTGTGTCTTGAAAATATGTGGAGAGCCTGACTATCCGGCATTAAGTGTAAAGCTGCTTTTGGTGGTGGTATCACGCCTTATGAATTTTATTAACATTACGTATTAGCATAGGCTTACAGTTATGCACATATTGTATGAAAATATTATTTATTCCCCTTTACTTTGCTTTGCGACTACTATTAATATTTACTTACATGATTAACTCACATCACTACAGAGTTAATACAGTTTGAAAACATTACTTAATTTGCAAAAAACATTAAATTTCAAAGTTTTTAAGCAAATTTTGAAAAGAAAAATCACTCAAACTTATCCTATTGTGTTACATATACACATAGCGAATCGTAAATTCAATTTGTACACAACAAAATGTTTATCATGCAAATATCATGAAAAGACTTGATAATTATAAATTTTACTACTTACTCAGAGTAAATAAGTTATGTAACCATACTTTATTTAATATCATAAATAATACGATATCAGCTATCACTTTAGTTTGCTTTCCTATATCTTTTCATTTGAGTAAATACATGAAGTCAATTCTATTAGGTATTTTATTATCAAATAACCTAAAAATAAGTCATTTACCTGTAGATGATCTTCTGACCTCGAAGTTCTAACTATATGCTGTGTGCGCGTCGCTACCTCTGAGGAAGTCGTCCCTCCCGCGGGGGACGCTGGCTGCGAGTTAAACCTGCAATATGTACAAAATGCAAGAAAATAAAAAAATATATATTTCCTCTTACAATGGTAGACAGACAGACAAATGAGACTGGCGTCAGTACTGGGCAATATCCTATTTTAAAAATTATCAGGCTCACAATCCTACATACAATTGCACTTTGTTGCAAGTAAAATATGTAGTAAAAAATGAGAAAAATAATTTATAAACTTTAAATAAAGTAACTATGTACTTAATGTATATTATATTTCTCGAATCCTTAACGTCAAGTTTATAAGTAGATCACAAAAATAATTCTGATCTAGATTGAATTGTGATGGGTTGAAGAGCTGAAATGTATTACTATAGTGACGACTAAGTATAACGTAAATAAATAAATAAATTCAAACTCATCAATAATTAAGAATAATAACGTGCCTTCCAAATTCAAAAATGTTCATATACGCGAAAATGTTACAAAAGAAAACACATTTATATGTTTAGTTAACTGCAACGCATGTATATCACGATTTCATCGGGAAAGCGAGCAATAATAACTAGTTATGGCGAAAGGTAACATTAATAAGATATATGTACATTTTACTGGCATGATCACCAACTAGGCCCGTATCTGGCGAAGAATTGTGCCGTTGCGATAATTCCACTCGAGCTGCCAGCCGAGTTTCACTCGGAGAGGCAGGTGTTGAGTTATATCTAAAAGGGAAAATGCATTATTCATTAGCCTTACACAAATGTAATCGCAATTCGTTAAATATAATATTAAGTTATTATTCTAAAAAAAACGTTGGCAGAGTACTTAGAGAAAGTACTGGTGTCTAGACACTTCGTTAGCCGCTTTACCTAATTCGTGATAGTGTTGAAGTCCAAACTCAACGTCGCGTTTTGTGTTACCAGAACGGGGAAAATAAATAAATTTGAAACACAATCATTTCCCTAAGTGGGTATCGATCCCAAGTCAAATGCGTTTACAGTCAGACTCTGTCCCTTTGCGCCACAATATTTCAGCTTTCTTAGTATCTTTACCTGTGATAATGTGTTCTATGTGTAGGCGCGTGATGATTGTGATGGGGATGTTCCACTCTTGACAAGTTGAGTATAAGATCACCAGTCATCATATAAGCTTCGAACTTGGGTTGAGTGACACGAGGCCGCCTCTCTTCCACCAACAATGCCTCGCAACTCTCGCCCGACTGCACTCCCGATCCGTTGCTCGACGAATTACTAGATGAGTTGCTGTTGGAATTGCTCGATGGCGGCGATCCCGATCTATGTACGATTTATGCTTTACAAATTGCCAGTGGTCGACGACAGATAGCTTTTTTGACCTTTTAATTAAATTGGAATGGTTTAAGCGTAAATTAGTAATTGATAGGTATTTAACATTGCTTGTTTACATCAGATTAAATTGGAATATACATGCGAAAATAGAAATTCTACATCCGAAAACATAGTGAAAATAAATTGGAGAATGTAAATAATAATATTTTTATATATTCAATTAATAAAATTCTATATTTTCTTTAAACCATAATTTCGTCGCCGTAAAGCTTGACTGATTGCTAATTATCATATAATTAAATTATGTCATTATGTGGTGCAATTATGCGACATTAAAGATCCTGGATGTATATATTATACGCATATTGTTGATATTATTTAGTTATTGTACAATAAAGAAAATAGCGCGGAGCAAGAATTGTAACATTCCAATATCCACAAAGCAAAGCGAATTGCAAGCATCTGACTTATTCTAAATATTTTATAAGCATTCGAAGTGCTCGTAAGGTTAACGATTCAACTTTGTGCACATGACTGTTCCATTTCATAGATTCATTATTATAGAAACGGGGTCAGTGGTTTTATTAATTGATATCAGTGTCCCGCGGTCGCATCGGTATATAGGGATACGTACAAAAACTCTTTAGTAAAATGTAATCCATTGCTATGTTAACATTTCAAAAAAATATGATACTACCACTCCGCTTTCCACTTTAATAAATGCTTATACATATAAATTTTGCATTACAGTTTCTTAATTATTAGTATAGAAACAAAAAAGATTAAATTAAGAGGTAGCCGTGACGCTTTTTATTTTCAATTGCGTTAATAGTCCGAGTTGATCAAGAACAGTTCAGAAACAATAATGACATCTCACGTCTCTAAACAATCATGACATCTGACAATTTGGATTTAAAATAATATTCTTTAGATGCATTAGCATAGCAGGAAAGGCAAAGAGAACCTATTGTCTGACAGACTGCAGTCAGTTTACTGCTTTTCACTCAAATCTTGATGACAACAATAAGTAGGTAACAATACTTGTAAAATGACATAAGTTGTGTTATTGTACTTTTTATACTTTACGTAATATCTTTATGCATATTTCTATATCTACAAAGACATCTCTTAGAACATAAGCTACTGTACAATTGCTTTTATCCAATGGCTCTCGTTAAAAGTACAGGGTGAGGGTGAACCGTCTGCGACACATATGGTGTCGTCGATCGTTTATCGCAGTCGGATATCAGCTGTCAAAGTTTAGGAGGGTCGGTATACGATTACACCCAAAATAAGGTGCGGCTAAATATAAAAGCTGAGGATATCCGAGGGAAGACGTATAAAAATAAAAATATTTAAAAATAAGCTGTAAATCTTAATGTGTTACCCTTCAATTATGGAATCTTCTTATATAATATGTATAGCACAATAATAAACAAGCACAAATATAAGTTTACGTTCAGTAAAAAATAACAAAGAATGCTCACTTATCGTGTTTTGTACGCTGCGGTCCACTAGTACGACGTTCCGCTGCAGCGGACAGATAACGCCTCACGTTGGCTTTGATCTGTGGGTCTGCAAAACCGTCGTGCTATCAGACATAGTAATGAAGCTAAGGTCAATATCTCAAAAAATATTTTACTTATTTCTGTCAATGGTCGATCAATGTTGTCAGTTTGTTTAATGCGTGACATCTTGACTTTTACTATCATAAAAGTGTTCTACTAAAATATTAAACTATTAATTTTACAAAACACAACTATTATTACTATGTTATGAGATATTCCTTGGGTTAGCTTACAGGTACAGGACTGAATCCCGAGAGTCACCTATAAATTTACTCAGAATATCGCCACTCTTATTTCTAGCGACTTATTTCGCAAACTCAACCAAACCACTCGGGGATATACGAATTTTATTACTGGAAACCACAAAGCTTGTATGAACGTCATAGATCTGCCCACACAATACATTCTAATAAACGTTTTATTGGATATTTTACTGATAAACTCACCCTTTTTTAGACGTAATGTAACTGGATCTGACGACAGTCGCAAACATTTTAATACTGAAACAAAATAAATCTTATTGGGTTAAGTCATTAAAAATTACAATTTTTCTATGACTTCGACGAGTTAATTAATGAAATTGTAAATACGAACAATATTATGCTTTTTTGACATTGATCAAGGTAAATTATTAGATACTTTATTATTGACATTAAAAAAGAAAATTCTAAGACGTTATAAAATTCCTCCAGACAAAAGTGGATTAACTCGTAGAGTTAAGTGTTAAAAGTAAATTACACGATTGCGTGCTGGGTGCGGAGTGCGGTTCGAGCGGACGCCCATAACGCGATCGTTGAATTAACGCTATTATATCATATATTTAGATCGGAGAAACGTTTACATTGAAATAAAAATATATTTGCAATACAAAATATATGCAAAATTTTATATTTATTACAAATACAAAGGTCTTAATTCTAAGCAGTTTCTTATTATTAAGGTTCGTAATTATGTAAGGTGATATTTCGTTATAAATAAGTTTAAGTTTATACTAGAGTAAGCGTAGTTGAAAGCTACATTATTCTCTATAACAATAATTAATGTATATAAAATTGCCATTAGGTGCTGCAACAGGTAAAAAAAACATCAATTAATTTTTAACAGTTATTCGGAACATATAAGTGTCATGGATGAAAAATGATAAATTCCTTACCTTCTCTGGTAGTGAACCGGTTCACGTCAGTCCCATTAACCTTGAGCAATACGTCTCCCGCTTCAACCTGTAATTGAACATGCGGTCATTTATTTATATAGTAACGAAAAATCAGCTTCAAGGTTTATTATGTCTCTTGAGTATAGCAATATTAAATATTCTGTAATCAGTAAAAACAGATTATTTAACGAAGGTCATATCGTAATTAATTAGATCTGCTAAAGTAAATAGACAAGCTAACGAAATAAACTTATTAATCTATTTAATAATTAATGTAGTAACCAGTTAATACATACTAAAAATATCATACTCTTAAATTTTAGTAAAGCTTACTTTTGTATAAATTGTAACAGTTTTGATACCTAACTAATAATCGAAAGAAATTCTATAATATATAATATACGAAAAGGTCATAAGATAATAATGAAATAAGATTTTTTATTAATTTTATATATGCTTCTTACTATGTTGATAATAAACAAACACTGCTTCACATTTTATTCCGCATAATATTTAGTGGTGTTACACATTTTATCCGGATAGTCAGACACAACCTAATGTCCAGACACTCTCTTGTCTACTTTTCGCGCAAAATCGGGACATTGCGTGTTTAATAGCCAACACAACGCTACCCTTTTTTTGTACCAAAGTAAGGAAATGAAAATCTGCACATATAATTAAAATCTAATTGATCGCTGTCTGTACGTAGGATATATGAGAAAAAATGCACGGTGATCTCGGAAATGGATAAACCAATTTAAATGAAGTTTTCATTATTGATTTTTTGCAACATTCAAACGTTTGTATCACTTCAATCGATTCATAAATAAGAGAGTTAAATCAATTTTGATTGTTTTGCTCGACAAAATTATAGAAACAGTCAAGTCCACGCCAACAAAGATGCGAGTGTTAACTAGTTTTAAATACATGCATTTCTCCGAGTGGGAATCAAACTGACAACCAATCCCTTATACAGTCAGACGTTGTCTCGCTAACATTATAAACTACAAATCTATAATCATTGTATCAAAGACTCTTTCTATTTAAATAAGAAAGGTCTTTTAACATGCTTTGCAAATACTAGAGCACTGTGAAAATATCTATGCAAATTTTATATATTTGACTTTAAAATGTACTTTAATAAATATATATTGCATGTACTATTAAAAGAAATAACTAATCAAAATTTTAATTTGCGTGTCTTTAAGGAACATGCATGACTATACGTTTAAATGCTTATAAAAGCAACGTAAACATCAACAATAATAACATGTAATTGTGCAACAACTAGTTACTAGTAAATTGATATTAATATGTCAAAAGCTCAAATTTTGTATAAATGAATTCATTAAATATAAAAATATAAACGTAAATTTATATTTAAAAAACCAAGTAATTTATTTAATACGTACTTATTTGTAATTATAGTTAATCAGAGACTTACAGCGTGTTTGTGTGTTCTAATATACAAATTAAAACTGGTACTGGTAGAGTGCCAATTATTGCAAGTGTTATTTTCATCAAAAATCTTAAAACTAGCTATATGATAAAGATATTCATATAATATTGTTTTATGTATAACATTTTAGAAGATGCAATATTGAAGTCATGACAAAGTGTACCCTCCCCGTGGATATAAAAGTGTTTCAACTTTCAAGCCATTATGACGTTTTGTTAAAAGGTTTAACCTCATATAAAGAATTTCAAAAGAGTAATTACTTGTGTCGGTCGCTATTCAATTCTGCACCCGTATTTAAAACCGGTAGCAGCACCTAATGATTCATAAGAACTTGAAAGAAATCCAATTTAAATCTTTTTAAAGTTTTACTATTGTAGTATGATCTTTGTTGATTGTTATTTAACGAAAAACTATTAATTAAGTAATAAAGTAAATATTTTTACGAAATGTTAACTAATGAATAAGATTATATTCATGTTTTTTTATTTTAAATCAATATTTGCTTCTTAGAACTACACATTTTAGTTTACATTTATTTTATTCATGAATCTACTTTGATGGAGCTGTTTCATTTTGAAAGCATGATGAGGTATATTTGTTTACAGTATAAGTAAGAACAAAAACGCATGACAATGCACGTATTATACAAAGCTTCGACTTATCAATAATTCACACAACTGCATTAAGGATATAAACAGTCATACATATCACAACTTCCTCTTGATTTCAATGATTCACTATAGATATTTCACAATTGATCTAGGACATCCAAGCCGTTCATAAGTGTTTAATTTATGCGCCACAAATAGTTGTGTCAAATTTAATCCAAATGCATCGACGTAAGAATAATAGAAAATTTTATATAGAATGTATAACAACAATACAAAGTAGAGCGCACTAGTGCTGCGGTCAGCGAACACGAGCGCACGCCGCGCCCGTTGCTGTCAAGTGTTATCAAACGACTGGAGTAGGGAGCGCTAATGGAGCAAGCTTAGGAGATACATTAAATCAAACTGCCATATAAGGGTGCAGGAAATAGGAATTAGCTAGCAGCCCACCTGGCCTCGTTTGGGGTGAATTCAAAGCATAGAACCGCTTGTAAAGTGCTTTTCCTCGATATTGACCATGAATTTCAGAAAGGTCACTTAAGTGCACGCGATGTATCAATATTTAACGTCCTCTGTGGTGAACTAACCTATTTTCTACGAGCTTATTTATTTTATCATTACTATATTAAATTCGACTGTTTAGGATACAAAATAAAATTTAGGATCTAATAAATAATAAATAATTTTTGTATTTTTTCGGTTTCTAAGGTCTAAAAAGTAGTTTGTGAAAACTACTAAATCATCTAAATGATCTTTATTAGCCATATGCTTAAAACGGTGTTATGTTGTATATTGGTCACAAAATGTACTCTTTGTGGTACAAAACACACTTAATAATCCATTGTAGAAATAATAAAGGTTAGTGACTTCTAAAGTTTCATATTAACAAATGAGTTTTATTGAGACTATATCAAGAACACAACAATTTGATACAATAAGTTATTTATAAATCTTGATATAAATCTTTTATATACGGGTTAAATTACATACAAATACAGGACAAGAACTCTTGAACGCCTACCGTGCTAAACGCCCACTTCACGTGAAACAAAAACCTACGCGCCATCAGCCGTTAGGAGTTTTGTGTTTCTATTTACTTCAGGATTTAAAGTTATTACTTTTATAAAGCATTAGTTCTTCCTAAATATTTAAAACAAATACATATATTTTAATCGGTAATAAACATCAAATATAAAAACTACATAAAGCTATCTCAAAAATGATTGCACTTTAAGTAAACTCAAGTCGTAGAATATTTTTTTAGACATATTTTGACTAGTGGAGATAAGACTAAAAAAAATATAAAATTTTACTTTTTGAGTAAAAATATTTTATATTTCTTCTTTGAGTTTAGGAAATTCTTATATAATAGAATCAATGACCTTCATAAATATAAATGCCGCTAAATCTATGTAAAACCTAAATGTGTTTTGTATTTTTTTAACAGATCTTCTGTTTATTTTTTTTCTCGTTATTCCGGCCTTTTTCACAGGAATCATCAGTTTTATACAATGAAAATATTTTATCATCACATTTTCGGATGCGTGTGCAGATTATCAAGCAAATCAGAGGGCAAGATTTTCTTTCTTAGATAGGTTGATTCAAGTCAATTAAAAGCCTGTTAAAACAATATAATATAGATCTCAATTTTATTATTAGTACATATATTGCTTTGAATATTTCTTTAAGCACGACATAAACAATAGTTAACGATACTTAGACTATTTTGTCAGTCTTTGGCATTTACTTGTAAGTAATGTAATTAAATTTATGTTTAATTATAAGATATTATATACGTAATAATTAAAAAAAGAATAGCTAAATAATTTTAAAAAATATTGGTCTTAATCAAACATCCAGTCTATTTCCTGTAAAAGCAAAGTGGAAGGAAATCATCGACCTGTAAACTAATTTCCGCTATCTGTCCGACATTTCAAACAGTCGAGATGTTCTTTGTATATACAAATATTATAATATTTCTATGACCATTCTGTATGTAATTGAGAATTATAAATGAAATTTAATACTATACCACATCAACATACATACATATTTATTGCACTTATGAAAATATAATAGTATAAAGTTATAATGAGTTAAAATGTACACCGTTAAAACCGAATGTAGATACTAAAAAGAAAGCTTTTAGTTTCTCGATTCAGATTCCTATTTATGCTTCGAACTTTGATCGCGTGATAATCCTCTACTTAAGAACTACTTGGTATATAGTTTCACGTTTTACAATATTATTTATAACATTTATATACTAAACAGTTTAACGCTTTTTATAGTTTCAGGGTATACAGAATAAACGTCCGGTTTTTTTTTACCTCACCGCTGCACTTTGTCTTTAACAGAGCGAGGAAGTGAAAATAATTTAAATATAATCAGTCCCCCGAGTGGGAATCGAAGCCACAATAAATCGCATTTACAGTCAGACGCTGTCCTACTGCGCCACGACAGGCCTGTTGAGACATTATATTCTCTGCATGCTATCTGAAATCAACTATTTTTGAATTTTACGAAAGCGTACACAAATAGTTGCATCCATTTTTGTTACGATTTGTTCTTATTTGTTCATAACACAGTTCGTTTCCGTGATCCTCTTTTTGTATAAAAAGTCCTTTTTTTTTAATTAAAAGTCATCCATAAAAAATTTCTTGAAGCAAAAAGCCTTTGCATACATTTTCATATTTCTTTTGTGCGTATTTCACTTTTATTTTTTTAATCTTTTGCAATATATTTGCAATAATGAGTGCTCTATTCTATTACTTTTGCACTATGAATAATAATAATAGAAAAAAATTGAATAATAAATATATTATTTTTAATAACTGCTCAATAAACAAAACGAAATATGAAGAATTTCTATGAAATCCTTAATTAAGTTTACGGTTTTCAATTTTTGTCAGTGGAGTAAAACTTTTTTTTTAGCTACACGCTTTATCGCTTGCGGGGTAGTCAGAAAGGACGGAGCGCCAAACGCTACAGTCAATACATACCTCTTTCGCCTCGTCTACAGTAGCCGTCATTAGCCTCTTCATATATGCCCTTCATGCATGTAAATAAACGATATGCTATTGCAAAATGTTTAGTGTAAAGTGTTAATACATGTGCTTATCAAAGGTGCAATATGCTGTCAAGCTGTATAAATTAGTGGACGTAATAGCTATCCATAATTAAAATGATGTCGATTAAGATCAAAGAGTTATGATAATCTACTTGACACTGCCTCGCTTGATTGACACAACTAATGAGTTATTGGAAAATCGAAAGCGCTGTGCGTACGTACTTTTGTAGACGGTGTGTCGTGCGATTATGGTAAAACATACACACGAGTTTTTTAAGACTCTATTACATTTAATTCAATTCTTTATTCCTATAAATAATAAAATACAATTATAATGGTACTCATTCAAAAATTACAATCATATATCAGCATACACTGCATAAACACCTAATAAAACATGTAATATAACAAGCAGACAAAACATGTCCTATATTTAGGAATCAACAGCTATATGTACTTTAAATATGGATCTGGTACTTGTAACCATAAACTCTAAAAAGTTTTGTACATAACATTTATAGTCTTGTACAGTTTATGCCAGTTCTTTAATTTTCTTTACAATTTTCATTATGATTAGTACTGTCTTGCAGTTATCATTTTGAGGATGATTAATCAATACTCTTATTAAAAACATAGGTAAATTAAGAGCTCAATCAAGTATTCATTCAATTTTTGGGCAATTTTATTTTCATTATTTTTAGCATTATATATACATGATAATTGATTCACATGGTATTGTTTTATATGTCATTATTTATATAGTATGTGTAAAATAACACTGTGTAATATAATGTACTAAAACGGTATTGAAATTGCATGAAATTGTAAATGACTATAAATTAACAATATAAAGTTTTAGTAGCACGCACTTTTAAATGTGATTAATCAAATTTTTAAGTATGAACAATACTGACATCAATGAATTTCTTAATTAAATTTATTTTAGATTCATTAACTATTCATTAATATTTACTTAGTATTATAAAAAAACATGCCACATTTATATAGAACAAAAACTAAAAATAGTAAAAAAGTTTTCTGGATTCCATTCTGTTCATCTCATAAGTGGTTTGCTCTCATTTCACAAGTAGTATGACGAGATCGATCTTTTAACATAGACTATAGATTTAGATAGAATATCATTTGTTCTATTTAAAAAATATATTTAATTATAAAAAAAATATACAAGTACACTAAAATTCAAATGTGATGGGAAAAGTAGCATATGTTTTTTATCATGAAACATGTTGTCATATTCAATTTTCTAAATTAATCTATCCACTACAAAAAAAAGAATTACATTTAATATTTTATCTGTTTATATTTTTTATATTTATTAAGAGTATAAAGTAAATATTAACTGCCAAACATACCAATCAAGTGCGATAAGATTAAAATATTAGTAAATTTAAAACAAGAATAATGTATTTTTCCTAACTACTAATATTTATTGAAATAATGTTGGCAAACAAGTAAAGACAGAATAAGTGTTAGTATTTATAAGATAATAAGTTACAGTAAGTTAATAGCTAACCAGACAACATTTATTATTTTTTTATAAGTATGTCACAAGGGTGTAATTTAATCCTGGCTTATGAAAGAGTGATATTTTCATTAATTAAGAAGATGGAAATCATAAACTAATTTATAAATTAATTTATGATTAATTTATGCCAAAGAGAAAGTGTCTAAAATTAACATGACCAAAAAAAATTTAAAATATAACAATTAGTCCACATGAATATTAATTTTTCTCAAATTTGACTACAAAGTAATTAACTTTGTGGTATAAAATGAAATATTTTAAAATTTCCCAGTATACTTTGGAATATGAGGACTAAGCTTAAAGAAAAAATAATATATATATTTATATTATATAAAAAGTTTTCCTTATTTATGATAAATTCCTTTACCCAGCATATCATATAAATAATAAAATAGTGGATTGGAGTGCACAGAGGTTCACTGTTAATTTCCTGTCCTGATTTTCTTATTAAATAAGTTGGAAAATTTTAAATTTTAATAAAGTTTATTAAAAAAGTTAGTAAATCTATAATTTTTGCAACCATCAATATAAAAATATATATTTTAAAAATAATTTTAAATTAAATGTTTAACATGTATATGCTTATTCATATAAATTACATATGAATCCAAAGGTATTCCACTCCTGTTCATGGTTATCAACAACTTCTCAAAAAAAACAAGTTACTTCAAGATCATGTAAGTGTATGTGTGTATATATATATATATATATATATATATATATATATATATATATATATATATATATATATATATATATAACTTTAAAATATTCATAATTTATTTAATTGTCAAGTTAATAATAAATTTTATGTTAATAATAAAGTTTACAGTAACTTCTTCACATAAAACAAGAAATAACTTGTTTACCTTGAAAATGGTTTAGAAACATGTCACTGTCATATAATATCAATATGAATTTATGAACACCTTTTTAAAGGGGGTATTAAGATTTTTATTGTTACTATTATTATTATAAAAATAATGAGAATAATTTTGGGTAATAGTTCCATTTAACACAACTAAATATTTATACTTGAGTTGGATAAGCTTCATATTTTGGCACTTTCTTACATTAAAATTCTAAAAATTATGAATAATATAATACAATGATTTAACGAACAATAATATATTACTCATATTAACAATTCACTAAAATGGTATCAACAGTTTGAGTCATTATTGTACAGAAAAATCAATATTTGTCTTTGATTTCATGTAAAAGCAATGCTATATATATTTTTATATCTCACATTGCTCGTAAAAATGAATAAGGTAAATAAAATGACACCTATTTTTTATTACTTTTAGTTAATATACATTAGAAATATATTATTCTGAAACTAAGATTATAATACGAACTGAATATAATAACTTTAATATAATATGTACCACCTTACCTCACCACTTCGAGCTGCAGGGGAATTCTCTTCGATTTCGTAAATAATATGTGGCAAACCGGCTTCACCGAGTAAAGAAAATCCGAATCCTAAGTTGTCACAACGATTCAGGACCACTAGTCTTTCGTCAGCCATATTCAGTATACAGCAGCATTGGTCAATATCCTCCAAAGGATTTCACTTATCACACTTATTAAATTCTCACAGTGGGCGATTATAACTAATATTACTAAATAAAATTAATGAAAATATTCATAATTACAACGTACAATATCAAACGCACCCAGTAAAACGACGACAGGCACAGATAAATAAGAATATATATTTATATTATAGACATTTAGCGACAGCAAAAGGATTAGGGAGGCGCCTCGCGACAAGCTAGTCTCATACATTCCTCAGTCATTCGTTTTAATTAAGATACTAATATTTAGTAACCGAATTTTTCGGTTTAGACCTTTAGACAGAAAATATATATTTATTTATTTATAAACCAAAGAAATATGTAAATAAAATATTATCTGACATTAAAAATAAATGTTTAAATTAATCAGCAATTATATGAAATAGCAATACTTCAGAATACAAAATTATTTCTGTCGAAATGTTTTTTATGTTAGCTATTGTTATTATTGTTTTTGTTAGCAGGACAATTTTCTCATTTGTGTCTTGAATATAGAAGCTACGTGTATAACTTTTAGAAAATTAATTATTAGTAAATATTTGTGTGATATTTGCCAAAATTATTTCTACTTTTACTTCTGTTTTATTATTTCTTTAACTTAATTGATAATATAAATTAACCTACAATATTCTAAATTAATGATAAAAGAAGAAAAAAAAATATTTGATCTAAGAAAAACAATCATGATATTTAACAGATTTATATTTTAAGATACTGTAATAGTTTCAATTTAATTTTTATACTTATTTATTGCCACAGCCCAAAACAATTTGGAGATAAAATGCCATTTAAATAGAAGTGCACCAAAGTACCATGTCGATACATGAAGCAATAAAATACATGTAATTTTTTATTAAAGAGCTTTTTATGTATTAGTTATGTGATTATGGCGGTTGAAACGTGCCACTGACACATAAATTACTTCTCCAATGTCACGTATATAAATATACAACGTGACATTGGAGAAGTAATAATAAAACATATGAAAAAAACTACGCTTTATATTTTTTTGTTTTCAAATAAGATAATTCAGGGAAATTGAAACAAGAACAAAATTTTTAAGCAACATATTTAATTATATTAAAAGCCTACAATCACAAAACACTCATTTCCAAAGGATATATATATATGATATGTTCCTTTGATTAATGATATTTATATAATTACATAATTATATATTATATATTTATAAATGTTACATTGTTTTGGTCTTTTTAGATCATGTGTACTGAACTGAATGCTATATGTCTCCTACAGATCCTTTCTAATATTCTGTGCCTTGTGTTTGTCAAACGTTAATAAAAAAGCAATTGTCAAAATTCTAAAATCTGTAAACTGGTTGTCACGTCATATCATTCTATTAATTTACCTCGTTGTGTAACTTGTTATTTTCAAGTTTTACTAAGGACAAGAAAACTAAGAGGAAAGATGTATATTGTATCTAATGTTGTAAAAGTAACAATTCCAAATTATTTGGCTAGTCTACCTATACCTGATTCCATCGGTGGGTGGTTTCGTCTCGGTGGTAAGTAATTTTCCTTTTCACTGATTTCTTAGTAACTGTTCTTTTGAAATAATGTTACATTTTAATCTTCATTTTATGACTAAAAATATAGGTCAATTGTCTTAAAAGCAGTTATATTTAATTAAATATTTAAAGTTTTTTTTTATAATATTCCATTTTGTTTTTTAAATGTTAAACAATATTTTCATTTATATTAAAAAATAAAATATAACACCACTTTCAGATTAGAGATTAGACCTATTTTCATTTACTTACATCATGCCAATACAGCTTACAAGGCTATTAAGGTTAATTGCAGTGTTAAATTTTTTCCCTGCTAGTAAATGAATAATGTAAATCATGCAATGTTCAAATTCTTGGTAATACTAGTACTTAGTTAACGAAGGTTATTATAGCTATATTCTTTTCATTTTTTAGTTCGTGACTGGCTAGCATTATTACCACCAACTCTAGCCATTGGTGGACTATCATATTATTCCTACCAAACTATTAAAAAAGCAAATCAGGCTGGATGTGGACAAATCAATCCTGGAATTAGAAAGGATATAAATAAAGTTGTGGATTTTATTGACATTGAAGACATTACAGAGAAGGCATCTCTGTGTAGATGTTGGAGAAGTAAAAATGTAAGTAGAATGTGTATATAAAGAATACAAGGTTTTTAGTTCTTATTACAGTAAGATCAAAGTACATAATATTTTATACTGTAATTTGTTCTATTATTTATAATATTTTCATAACTTATAATATATCACATCTTTGCTAAGGTGAGTTGGAAAAAAAAGATACTTTAAATCATTATTTTAATTTTAATTGTAGCGATAGTGTTATTGAGACAAATGTGGATATGTCAATAGATTTAGTAAATAAAAGGCCAGCATGCTCTAGTTTGATAAGATAAGATTATTAAATATCTTATATACTGTCATGTGTTTATTTAGATGTATTTATATTTTGCAGTTTTTGTAAGCAATTTACTTTCGTTGTTTTTTATTATAGTTTTTTTTTTCATATATAGTTATATAATTTCAAGAATTTAGTGTAGCATTTCTTTTTCAGTGGCCTTATTGCGATGGCGCTCATGGAGCCCATAACAAGGCCACAGGTGATAACACTGGACCAGTAGTCGTAAGACATAAGGAGAATAAGTAAATGAAATCAATTGCTTGCTATACATACATATATAAAGGTGATAAATTGTGATCAAAAATATTAGACATTTATAATGTATACCTTCATATAACAATGATGTGGATTACTTACTTTACTTTTTACAATTATTTTATAAAATATTCATATTTTGCATTTGTTATTGAAACTGTGTAGTTAAAAAATATATTAACTTGAATAGAATTCCTTATATTATGTTATGTAGCCATTAATTCACATCAATCGTAAGCTGGAAATTACTTAATTTACATTTTTTTAATTATAATTTTTTTTATATTAAAGTTTATTGTTACCAGTTTTAAATGAACAATGGAAATAAAAAAGGTGCATTTTTGCTTGTATTTTTTTTATTTTACTATTAATCAAGATTATTCATTTCATATCTTAACATTAATCACATCACAGACTCTTTTTGTTCTACATTTAATATAAATTATTTTAACCACATGCCAATAAATAGTAGATAAGTACATAAGATGACTAATTTGTGATGATTATAAGTATGGCACAGGTTGATATATATATAAATAATGAATAATTCAACTCAATGATAAGAGACAAAATACCAAAAACATATGAAAGAAATAAATAATGATATATACTTCATAATGTCATTTCAGATTTTTGTATGTTTCTACATATTATCTCTCATTTTCATTTTACATAGTTCTTATCTATACACTTAATGTTAACTTTTGAAGCAGCTCTTTTGAGTACTTAGCCCAAATTCTACATGTGTCGCACACGTCACAAGATATGTGGCGTAAATATCTTATATATAATCATAATGATACTAAAATAGACTTAACCAAACTCAGTCTTTATAGTCCAAAATTTTTCATATTATATTTATAGCTTAAATATTTTGAAGGAATCTTGAAGTTTTTTCATAACTGTAAAAATAAAAAATGTAAGTTAATAATGAATGTAATATTAATTTTATCAAGTAAAGTAAAAGAGGTTAAGTTTATAATGACAATAAAAATCTTAAATATTTCTCTATTCAGAGCCAAGTTCTTTTGAAGTTTTGGCAAAAGAGACTTAATTAAGAAAGTTATAAATAAAAAGCCAATTTAAAATTAACAATTCACGACAAGGGAAGTGGGTGTTTAATGTTATAGTTGCATATATCTGATTTTAACTTATTATATTGTTTACAATATTTTAAAAAAATAACCCTTATCGTATTACCTCGATTCTAGTTTCAGCAACAACTTCTTCATTCCGTAAAAGTTCGTGTTTCAGACCATTCCTCTTTCTGTAATATAAAAAAACAAGTAAGTTACTAACTTAAAATATATGATCATTTCCCGCGACATTTATTATAGGAATGTTCTAGAAAACATGGCATATATTTTAAACTCGAAATGTTTTATGATAATATACAAAAAAATAGTATGAGCTAGCGTTTGTACTTCATTTCCCATTTATACACTTAACAATGGGTTTCCGTCCCACTTGACCGCTTCCTACGCACTAAACTAAGTACTGAGTATCAGGTTACCTCACACAGTGCTTGTGGCTTCAAGCTCCAGCTGGAGAAGCCACTAAATAAACTTGCCACGACGGTTAATAAAAAACCCGTAAATATATGGGAACGAACCCTCGAGGAGATTTATAATGCTTTATTTGTGTAGGCTAAAGTGATTGTATCGAATGAAATTAAATCAATGCATACGCAGCAATAAATTACTATGTTTATACATATATTTAACGCGTTTATTCATTTATAATTTTAAATATTGATAGTATTTAATAATGTTAAAATGATAGGTTACTGCATTAATACTAAAGTATACGGTTCATTAAAATTTAGTTAAAAATATATTATCGAATGTTTGTAAATAAAGAAAATAGTATCAACTTTATATATTAGAGATACATAAGTTAAACTTAAAATTCCCCTCTCGTGTCAGCTAGAAAGTTGATCGAACTGAAAAGAGCTCTAACGTCTAGATTTTTGATAGCGTCGCTGGTTTCACAATGACATAGCGTTTTAATGTACAAAAATAACTTTCTTGAGCTAAATTGAACTGCGTGACTAACAATTTGTAATTATTTTTCAAGATTAGATGACTGACAGCGATTGTTCTATATAATCAAAATATATATGTGACATTTGAATTAAAATCTATTTTACGTGAAGTATACAGTGAGTAATAAATAGATATACATACAAAACATTTAAAAAATGGAATTCTTGGACATCGCCCAGCCCATCTCCGAGAGGCGATTCGAAACCCGTTGCATTCAAATATACAGCAGAATAACATTTTGGAATAGTAAAACATACATACATATTTAATCTAAATGTTTGTTTTACTCCCACTCGACATTCACTACGGTATAATAGCAAGTTTTCTAGTTGTTCTAGTTACTGGAGGCGAAGACAACGTAAGTACATTGTAACCGCTTTTCATGAATATCAAATTGAAACAGTTGTGATTTATAAAAAAAACTAATTGATGTGCCCTTTTTCCCACATAGCAGTGATATTAAAGAAAACTTGGTCATTGTAATGCTAAGCCCGCCACTGTCCGCCGAAAATTGAGATATTGCTTGTTAAGTGTCGGAACTCAACGACGAGCTTTTTATTAGGGATAGGGTGTTTAAATAATTTGCAGCCGCATCCATTGCGTTAACATTCAAACGACCCTATGCGCTACAAAAATCTCTTATTAGGAGATTATTTAGAAAAATCTATATAACTTACATGTATATTCGTCTCCATAAAAAGAGAGCCGTGTAAGCTAAAATAACAATGCCAATGGTGACAGCCACCATGATCCCAGCCGCAAGACCGATTGGCTCAACATTAACTCTGGAATATCGCTGTTGTGACAGGTCGCCCATTGGTTCTTCTATTAAATAAAATATTTTATATTTAATAATGCTTGATTTAATATATGTAAATAACACTCCACTAATTTTTATTTAATTCACAAAATATAATTTGTACGTTTTCACCATATAAACATATACAGACATTGTGTGTTGATCGACGGAATTCAATACCGTGGTTTGTTTTACTAGAGCAGGCAGACAATTAAATCAATTAAGATATAATTATTTTCCAAAGTCGGGATAGAACTTCATTGCTTCTACAGTCAGACGCAGTACCACTGCGTCATGAAGGCTTTAATTTAATTTAATTTGATTTTTTTATTAAACTGCTATATCAATAACATTTAGTTAAAACTTGTGTCTTATTATTCTGTGATAGAACTATTTTAGTTTCAATAGGTAACATCTAAACTTACCTTGAAGGAATTCAGCTTGTGAATCAGGTACAACAGGCACGTCAACACGACCTTCCTCGGCGTCCTCTGGAAATGTTGGCAACACTAGACGTTCGCGTGTGTCGTCTTTGGAATGCAACATATCAAATACCTCGGATCTGAAATATTTTTAGGTTATTTATTTTTAAGGTACTTGTTAGTATAATAGTACATTGATAATAGTAATGTATTATTTATTGCAAAGAAAAAAACAAAACATATGACGACGTTTATGTTTATGTTCCACTGTTTGTGATTGCTTAAAAATAATGTTAGGATTAAATATGCAAGAAAATAAGCAACTTTAAAATGTAGGCTTTTCCCTGGTATGATATAACGGCATTACATTTTGCCACCTAGCTTGCAATATTTCTATAAGATAAAAGTTTTGAATTTACAATAGTTTTAGCTGACTGTGTAGTTCCCGTTAGATTATCATATAATTTTTAAGTTCTACTATGTTGATTAAGAATTCATGAACGCTACATGATAATTTTGTGTCAAAGTATGGGTATACATTTATCTGTAAGTGCCGTGAGAACTCTTCAAGTGTTAGGCACAATGAAATATGTTAGTAGTTAATTGTCTTTGAAGTATTCATTAATGCAGTAACAATGATAAAAGTTGAATTTTGCCGTATATTGATAACAGGAACGATTTTCAAATATTACATGTATTAAAATATTAACCGTAAATACATACTTGCTAACTCCATCCTTATCATCCACCAATAATTTCAGAAGAGTAGCGTTAGCTTCTAAAGTTTTATATCGGCTGTTGTCCTCCACTTCCTTTAACAGATTGGGAGGCGTTATATCCGGTATTTTAGAGTCTTGTATTGAGATTTGACTAGAACAAGGCCCAGTACCTAAATAAACAAAAAGTTTTCATTATATATATGTATATCCTGTATATATATCAAAAAAGAAAAAAAAATGTACTATATGGAAAAAGGAAAATATATCTACTAATCTGATATTCTAATTATTGTGCCAGCCGTCCTTAGCATGTTTAGTACGTGTAACGGTGTTCCCAACCCGGTTTTCCTACTTAAACATCGCGTTTGAAAATCTTAATTTACGTTTACCACGAAAGATTTGAAGGTGTGACCGCATTGAATGTGTGTGTGTATCGCATTGAAAGCTTTAAGATACTGTAACCTCATAATTTCAAAGTGAAAGCAACTAGATAAATCGATAGATCTTTTATTTATGAGCGATGTTTAGCAACGCGTCGTTCATGTCGTGCTCACATATGTATAATGTACGATTAGTGCTAATTGGTCGCGTAAGTATCTTGCATAGGTTTCTATCTTATCCCTAATTCCCACTGTCATTAGTAAACCGACTTACGAAGACCAACGGAAATTCACTCCAATTTCCATTGGTCTTCGTAAGTCCGACAGTACCCGATTGTACCAAAATAATTGTTTTTGTACCAAAATAATTGTTTTTGTATGTGATTCACACATATAAAACAATTTATTTATTTAATTTATAAAAAGTTACAAATATATTTATACGAAATAACATTGATTATGTAAGAGTTAAATATAGGTTAAACATAGGAACTTGTTAAAGATCGTTTTAATATATTATTATTCTTTGTACGTAATATAGAAAATATTTACACTAAAATGTGGATAATTCTAAACACTTTGTCTAGCGGTCAACCAATAGTGCTCTTGAGTTATCCTATTTATGCTGTCGGAAGAGACCTTTTTAGTTTGCCACCACTGTAAGATTCGGTTAAACACGAAGATATATTATTATTTTATTTTTTGAGACTAAAATTTATTAGACACTCCTTTTTCTTGCATTTTGCATACATTAATTATTAAGGTAATTAAACTAATATAATAAAATATAAATTATAGAGAACCAGTATATATTAAAAACAGATTGTAAATGAGTATTAGATTTACGTTAGACGTAATAAAGATCGCCATATCGTATTTCCTTTTGCTGTCCTTTAATGGTACGATGAACGATTACAAGCAATGAGCCCACTTCTGTAAATGCTTTAAACTGGTTGGTTCATAAATATATTGAAGTGCCTGGAAATGTTTAAAACATTTCAAAAATTCTTCTTATCTATTGGTGAATTGGTTAAGTGCCCACTTATCTCAAATTACTCAAATAGTCAGTAGTTTTATATCTTCTACAAACAAGTATAAGCAACCGAGAGATTCTTGCATACCTACTACTTATATACTTACAATAAGAACAATAAGTAAATTGAAGGTGTTACTTTATACAATGCCTACGTATAATGCATCTACGAGTTTGTATTTAATTAATAAAGATATATAAGATAATAAAATGACATAAGAAATAAAAGTAGTAAGAAATGTATGTAATAATCTTAGTAATAACTAAATATATATTTTTTTAATTCACGAAAGCAACAACAAACATTCAAGTTTGCGCTTAGCTAGCGAATTCAAACCAGTTGGACGGCGATACCATGCAGAGCAAGCTATCCGTACAAATGTATACATATATATTATGTTGGCAACGAAAGTGGCTAAGATTTCTTGTCAGGCCAGAATTTTTTCCATTTAAAGTTTGCCTGTCCTTACTTAACGTTATATATATGAGAGCTCTCACGTTAAAAGGAGAAAGGTATTTAGTATTACATTGCATACTATATAGCTGATTGCACTTTTTATCGTGTGAACGTTCGATTAAAAGCTATTGATTTAAAAAAGATAAAAACAGGTTAATTATATTTACATTTGCCTATGTTACGTATACATTTATAAGTAATTATTACGTTATAATGTCACGTTTTTTATTAAAGATTGAAATCGTGTATAATTGAACTGAAGAAGTTGTTTTGTAGAGTTTTCGATCACGTACATAGTATATAAGCACATATCTATGTGTATTTAAGAATTCATTTAGGACACTGAAGCCTTGGTAGCGTTAGCAATAACAAAAACGTGATGTTATTTTTATTTATTTGGTTTTCGTTTACCTTTATAAAATGTAAGGTACCTTTTCAATTAGTTAATTAAATATAAAATAAAAACAAAATGTATATATAATTTCTCGATATGTTTTGAACATCTTGTAATAATTAATGATAATTTTAAAACTAGAAAGTGTTTACAATATATTATATATAATATTATCAATTCTTTTAGTTAAGTCTATATAAGCCAGTCTTTGGAACGCTTGACCACGTATCCTAAGGTAAAATAATACGCCGTCGACTCTTGCAAAGGTCACGCTAAGGTAAATGTAAGGTAGTAATACTTATAACATCTAGTTCGTTCATGGACGTTATATACATAAGTACGATATGATTCATGGTTTTAGGGTCAATCTTAAAAAAATACGCTAGTCAGAATCTTGATATACCTAATACTGAATCATCGGAAATATTGTATGGGTTTCCAATTAATTTAGTTTCAGTCGCGAATTGTCGAAGCTGCTGTGAGTCACGCTCACGATCTCACCTGGTTCTAAGAAATTATTATTGTAAGTATCATTAAATTGCAATTAGATTGTAGCGATGACCCGCTGTGAATAATGATAGCAGTTGTGTCGGAAAATTGCTTTGTTGAGTGGATTGTGGTGTAACTATATAGTATGTACATACGTGCTAACTAATAAATATTTAAAGGAAAATCAATGAGTGCTCAGAATAAATAATTTTCATTCACACTCGGACGGACTATTCTTACATTGCATAAAACCACGATGTCTCACTTCAAAGGAAAATAATGCTATTGTGGTAAGATAATTACGTGATAAATTTAAATTGACGTCAACATCTTTAATCGATTTTTTATGTATGTATTTTGTTATATTATTGTCACTATGGGATAGTTTAAACCTCTCGTTACTAAACACTCTTAAGTGTATTAATGAAATAAAGATCGATTTAATATTAGGATTGAGTTTTGTTAGTCAGTTGTTCAGAAACTGATAGCAATTTTTTAATATGCCTTATACAGGTATTTTAAAATACATGAGTTTTAATAAGTACCTATCTAGAGATGGTCAACAATGAGGAAATTTTTAAAAGGTATGTGAGATTTTTTGTGGTTTTTGTGTTAGGTACAAGTAGCATATTCCTAATTTGTAACATGTTCATAAGTATAACAAAAACAAAATTGTTAACACTTACCTTTTGAGATTGAAACGTAAATTACAATAATATACTTACAAACTTATATCTCAGTATAAACCTAAGTACTGTTCAATGGTTGGGGTTGTAAATAAATTATGATCCTAAAATTCGTTTCTTTACTCGTGAAATATATGTTTTTAAATTAGAAATTTAAATTTTAACGAATGAAATTCATGTTTAAATTAAACTTTATTAATTTATCAAAATATAATGAACCTAAAAAACATTTTTTTGCAGCTTTACGCTTTATAGTAGCATATGGTAGTCAAAGACAACCTAGTATAGTATATGATAGTCAAAGACAACCTAGCGTACCATTGATTGCTTTCCGTCCGAAATTGAGACATTACGTATGGAGTGGATGAACTGAGAATCGAACCACAAAGCATTTTTTCTGCTTACTGCGACACGTGGCGTGTAGTGGAATGATATATAAAAATACCTAATACAAAATATGAATTTAAGCCATTCAGATTTTACAGATTTCAGAGAAGATAGTGTAAAATAACAAGTATTAAGTTAAATTAAAAGCAGAGCTGTGCACTATCTAAATATTAATAACTAAACTTTTAATGGCAGTGACCGTTAAAACATTCTCTATAATGAGGTCAACAATGTAAGGCTTATGAAAATCTTACCTAAGGCAGCTACAACGAACAAACACAAAAACTGGAATTGCGCCATGAGTCACACAGGGAGTCTGCAAACAAACACAATCTATTCACGAATCATATAGCAAAATTAATCACAGTTTTAAAAAAAATGTAATATGACAAATGCGGATATATTTATCAGTATTTATGTTTATTTTTTATAAAAAATGTGTAAGACTTAATAACTTCTTGGTAAGAGGTATTGGAATATGTTGTTTCTTAAAGAGAAAATAAATTATGAGCCTTCAAGCATGCTCTCATGATTTAATCGTACATTTTTACTGTTAATAAAGAGTCGTAATTAATTTCCTTTTTTCGCTCGCAGTTCACAAGTCCTGCACGCTTTGTCATAAATTTTAATCTGACTTTCTCTCTTAAACACCTAATTTGATTTGAAAAGTAATTAAAATTTTATTTTAAATATATTTTTATCATTTCAAATATAAGAATCTTCGTTTATTTGTATACAAGAAATATATTCAATAAGATCGAGTATCTAAAATACCATTAAATGTTATTAGGGCTTTAAAGTGGTTAACGCAAATTATATTTTAATAAATTAGCGAACTAAATTTCTTATTTGGCCCTTATATAAAATCAAATATCACATAACAGAGTCATGAGACTCTTATTCCACTTAAGCTTATTATTGTATTCGAATATAAAAATGTGAATGTATCTATCTTATGACTGCCAGTCAGGTACTTTTGTGCCTAAATTAAGTTTTTATTAAATAAAATGGATACTAATGATAGATGGCAAAGTGTTTTGCGGTTTCTAATATTCTATGCGGTTTCTGAGCACGTAGCTTCGTACCTACATAATATAATAGCTGAGCCTCATCTATACTTATAATAAAACTGTAGAAGGGTCAATTATGTACATTGAAAATATTAAAAAAAAAGTAGCAGTTGGTGTTACTACATTGATACTGAACACAAAAATGTGATTGATTTTTTCTTTCTGTCTGTTTGTCTGTCTGTCTGTTTGTTTAAGCATCACACAAAAACTCCCAGTTAGATTACAATGAAATTTGCTATACTTATACTTCAACATCCTGGACATCACACTGGGTACTTTAATTCCCAGAAAAGTGTATACAAGAAGGAACAAAATTAATTTTGTAGCACAAAATAAGTTTGTCGTATGTTACGTCAACCGTAATGGAATTTAATAAAATTACGCTTTGAATGTAGGGCCAAATGTAAAATTTATTATATAAATTAATTACTTAAAATGACTGCTTTAATTAAATGACAATATATTGAAGTTTTATTTATTTCACTATTTTCTGATTTTATTTTAAAAATAATTTAAATTGAATAAATTTATATTTTATGGAAGATATTCTATATTTATTTGGTTCTAATAAAACTGTTTTAAAATAGGCCATATGTCTATTATAAAACGTTCATTTTAAATCTGGTGATGGTATGATGGTTGGACGTGTGCGTACTTTTAGAAATCAATGAAATATAAAAATTTAAAATCGATTATTTGATGATGAAATAATAAGAAGCCATCGAGACGCAATGAGCCACTGTATGTAACGGACTGTAAATGGTTATGAGTTCGATTCCCACTCGGGGTAGTGTTCATATTTCAATTATCCTAATATTTTTCACACTGGTAAGTCAAAACACGGCGTTTCACCAGCCAACACGCCACAGCTTGAACTGGGGCGGAAAGTGGAGAACGAAATGTCTTTACACTAGGTTTTGATTGCGTAACCTGCTGTACGGAATAAAAAGTGAAGCTAACAAAAAGTGCACACTTACATATATGCATACTTTTACAATTTTTTTTCTAATAACTACTTGTTAAGATTAGAAAGAAATTTGCAAATAATTGACGTAATCTGGCGGAGTTAATTTTTTGTTTTTGCTACGTTTGAACATTAAAACGAAATCATGATATTTGATATTTTCGCTTTTGAGCTTGAGGCTCTAAGCTACTGGCATCCATAAAAACATTCTTATCTATCCCATTATTAATACTTATCATACTGATAAGTAATTAGATTTTTCGGACATTTATTTCGAAAACCACATTAAATATCACGATAAAAAATATCCCATATGCAGGTGTAAACTATAAGTCATTACTATCCTATGCTATACTAACGCGATTGGCACAAACGGACTCACTGACAGACAAAAATTCTGCCATGTGTATTATTGACTATGTACGTATATTAATACTTGTTCATAATTAAATTAATTCTTAAATATTTCATGCACAGAATTCACTTTTTTTATTTTATGTATGTATATGTAGATACGTTGATTTAAGCGAGAACGCGGGCAGGTGAAAGAATGAAAAAGTTATAGTTATAAGTTCGCGCGGGCCGCTAGTCTTTCAATATAAATAAAATATCGATTTTATGATAAATTTACTGATACAATCCAAAATCTAGCCTAATTTTTATTCAGTAAATAAGTAGTATATATTACTCTTCGAACAATTTGGAAGAAAAGTAATTCTACAACTTCTTTTACATTATTTTTTTTAAATTATTATTTATATTTCTATAGGTGCAACTATTTTATTACAATATAGGTGCAAATATTTTACTACAATATATATTATTTACAATATACCTAACTAGGTTTGTACATCTAAAAATAGAAGCTATCTACTCTATTCTAAAGCGTAAAATAATAAAAACATCATTAAGAAAAAAAATTCAAAATTTCATGAAGAATGTAAATTATTGATTTTTTTTACATTTCATATTTATAATTTGTGAATGTTTTACTTTAATATAATGAAGAGAGATCATTTTTATTTATTATTAAATTTGGTACATGTAACATTACAAATATTGTATACATGTAACATTACAAATCTGATGAAAAATATATATTGTCATAGTTGTCAAATAAAAAATTAAATAAATACAATTAAAATGAAAATAGGTATATTTATAAATATAATATTACAAATGTATACCTAATATTATTATATGTAAATTTCTGTCACTATATCACTAAAAAAACACTTCAGTATAGTAACTATGTAAGGTCTAAAAATATTCATAAGGTCGAAAAAATTGACCGAGTTTATAAAATAAATTTTCATGAGAATAGGCGAACTACGTAAATTATCATGAAAGATTTTATCATTTTTAACTAAAACAATTATATAGGTACTTATATGAAGAAAGAACTTGTTTATAAAGTAATAAGGTAAAAAAATACCTGATCGAGATCCGATTTCAAACTACACTTTGCAACTTAATTCAATTTCCACTGGCTTTGTCACTTATTCGATCCGGTTTGGACGCGGTGCGTGCGCGTGCGTCGCTCTACTGGGGCATTCTGCTCGCGGTCTGACCGGCGCACCCGCTGGGGCAGTGCCGCTGACCTCCCTCATGCAGGAAGTTCACGAAAAATATTATTGGATAATGAACATGGTCTTCTGATCTTTCAATTAGATGTAAAATTACCTATGATTTAAGATATCGTATTTCGGATTATATTCAGTAGTTATTTGAAGTATGTTTTAGTATTACAAGCGATGTTTTAGTACCTCTACTCCGTTATATTATATCATATAAAAAGTAATTATACAGAGGACAAAGAAATGTTATCACATTATAAATATAAGATAACGTTTACTCTATACCAACGTTTTGTTGTTACAAAATACGGTACTTCTTTTTTTTTCAACAAATTCAACACATGTTTCAAATAAAAGTGTCGTACGAATAAATTATATTTATATTTTTTTAATAATAGCATACTACTGCTGATTGCCAACATCTGCTACAAAATACACACACGTAATGCAGCAATACTAGTATGTTTATGTTTCTAACACTTTTCTTATAACATAAAATAGTCCATGAAGAGCTTGTGACTCATGCGTCCTTTAAATAATAGTCTAATGAGGGTAAAATATTTAAAATACTTTAATAATTTCTACTCTTATCTACTTTAATAATGTAAAAGCGTGAATTTTATACATGTATATAGCAAGATGTGCAAATTTGTGTTTATATTTCTGACTTAAAAAGACAAAGCTTTAGGTTATTCATGCCACCTAACACGTAAAGCCACTGCAAATTGTGAAGAGTATAGACTTAAGTATCATAATACTAGGTTCACCACTCCGGTCGTATTCAAGCTTGGGCCAAGCGAGAAGTTAAATTATATTTTCTTTACGTTTCGAGAGAAGTTTACGTTTCCTCGTAACTCAAGTAAGTTAATGTTTGTTACACGGGCTGCAATATTGCAACAAACAACCGCCAAATATCAATGTATTTTCAGTAACTCAAAAAGAGTAAAGCTTTTGTTCTTCGTATGAACTTCGCTCTATTTTAGAAAAAATTGAAATATTTCGTAATTTCGTCACGTAGGTACTTTTAATAAAATTCATAACTGTATATATCTATTCATTTATAATATGCTAATTGATATTACTAAACGCAGCTGTAATATTAGAGTTATTTTCTTGTTCTTTTGTAATGAAATTTTATAATTAACTATAGATTGTGTCTTTAAGTGTACATAAGTACTTGAACATATATTTATGTATATAAAAGAAAGTAGATATTAAGTTGAATATTAAGAATATGTGAGATGGTCGATTTCGGATATTTAAGAATTAAGATATAAATGATCTATATTGGATACAAATATTTTTTAATAACACAGATAATGGAATAAAAAAGGTGGAACTATAAATATTTTTAATCTTTTATTTCAAAGTAATAAAGTCAAAATTATAAGTGCAAAAATGTCAATAACATCTCACATATAATAAACTAATACTTAAACAAAGACATTAAATTTCTTTATTTTATTAATTAGAAATGTTACTTATGAAAATGTTATCTTTATATAAATAAATTTAAAGTACATTACAAAAACAACAATAATTAATATATAAATGGAATGTATAGAGAAGAAAGTAATAACAGTAAACAAAAATGTAAACCGAAGAAATATCTATAACGTAACAAGTTTGGGCATGTACTAACTGATTATTAAACATTGTTAATAACTTAATAAATTTATTAGTTATTGACGAGATTGAATGTTGAAATGAATATAATGTTAGGTAAATATATACGTGATTTTAAGAAAGCAAAAAAGAAAAAGGATACTAAAAAACAAACAGAACTAATAGACACTATATATAATTTCTTAGATAACTACACTAAAATCGATAGACACACGAGAAAAGCAGTCAAAACCAGTGACTTTAGTGATATGTTTAAGCAAATATTGTTAAGATCATATCTTCATCCACCTGCTACATGTTTCACATGCAGGTTATGTAAGCCGCAGCTTGGAAATCAACATAAACAAAAACGAAGCGATCTTCCAAACGATTGCTATTTAAGAACACTACGCAAAACTCCACATCTATGGATTTATGAACGGTGGCCAACATTTTACCCAAAATATTTAAGTACTCGGGCACAGTGTAGAAATATAAAACATTTATTTTTGTTTCTGCTTGGTTTTTTGTTTTGGATACCATGTTTTATTTGTATTGAGATTTGCAAGTGTTTTCTTTGTTGTTTCTGTTCCAATTGATAATTTAATTATATTATGTTTTAATGTATTTTAATTACTTTTACTTTTATTCTTGTCAACAGTACTCAAGATTTAAAATATAAAAGGGAAATTCCTAAAGTTGCTGTAGAATTGTATAAATATTAAGGAAAATAAAAAGTATATTAATAATTGGAAGGAGGATGAATTATTAAAAAAGTATATTAGTTACCTATATATATTTTTACCTATTTATATTTAGTTACCAATGTAGCTACAGAAGTTTTATATTATTTTATATTTAGTAGTTTGTTTGCTTTCGCAGAAATTTTAAATAATTGAAAAATGAAAAAATATTTTATTATATATCAAGTTTACATGCGAAGACTAAAGATTGTTTTATCAGATATTAATTTTTATTATTATACGTTGTGTTTCCCAATAGGGATGATAGGATTCTGATAGCTCACAGCCGCCATCTTGGTTGTTTAACATTTGACATTTGTGTTGTTTTGTGTTCAGTAATGTTTGCCAATTAATCATGAACAAGTTCACGTTACCTCAACGTTTGGAAATCGTCCAAATTTTCTAACAAAATTCGAGAAGTATTTTCTTGACTCAAAGAGCATTTCGTGCTAAATATGGTCGTCATGGTGCACCGTCTGAGCTAGCTATACGTTGCATAATCTAAAAACTGGAAAGTGAATATTCTTTGCACGATAGTAGACAACCAACACGACAACGGACAGGCCATAGTGACGAAAATATTGCCGCCGTATCAGTCAGTGTCGAAGAAAATCAAAATGTTTCCGTTCCACGACGTGCACAAGAATTGGGCTTATCCAGAATGACAACCTAGCGAATCTTTCGTATGGATCTTGGCCTACATCCATATAAGATTGTGTTGGCACAAGAACTCAAGCCAGCAGACCATCGATTACGTCGTGAATTTGCTGATTGGGCCCTTAAAATGATGGAAACGGACACCGAATTTCATAGGAAAATCATCTTTTCAGATGAGGCTCATTTTTGGCTCATTGGTTATGTGAACAAACAGAATTGTTGTTACTGGAGTGAGTCAAATCCAAGAGTGATTCATGAAACACCATTATATCCTGAAAAATTGACTGTTTGGTGCGGATTATGGTACGGTGGAATCATTGGCCCGTACTGTTACTGTCAATGGCGACCGTTATCGTGACATGTTGAACGATTTTTTTTTTCCTGAAGTGTATGTCGATTGTCGATTTCATACACAATCGATGCAGACGACATTTATTTTCAACAAGATGGTGCAACATGCCACACTGCGACCGTCACAATGGATTTATTGCGTGATAAGTTTGGTGAGTCGGTTATTTCTCGCAACGGTCCTCACAATTGGCCATCAAGATCATGCGATTTAACACCCTTACACTATTTTTTGTGGGGGTATGTTAAATCTCAAGAGTATGCCAATAAACTAGTTACGATTCAAGAACTTGAACGCAACATTCGAGCGACTATAGCGGCCATAAAAGCCGAAATGCTGCACCGAGTCATCGAAAATTGAATCGATCGTATTCACCAGTGCAAAAAAATTTCCTATCAAATAAAGCCATTGAGCACGAAATTTGAACATATATTACATGTTTTAGTTCAATTTCAAAACATATTGTTCTTATTGGGAAACCCCATATATATGGGGTTTCCTAATATACACATAACTATAAAATTATTAATATTATTTTAAAATAAAAAATAAAGTAAATGAAATGTGAAGTTTGAAATTATTGAATAACATACATACTAAAATTCAGAAATGTGTTACAAATTGATAACTTATTATAGTATAAAATTTCAAATATTTCGAAGTACGTACGCAATTTTTAGATTATGTATAGGGCCTATAAATATAGTAAATCTTTATTCATACCTTAAAATTTGATCTCATTTACATGTTCTTTATCATTAAAATTAAACTGACGAAATAATCTCTCATTTTTATTCTTGAAATTAAATTAGATATGACATAATATTTTAATATTTTGAAATGAGATAATTTTCATTCATAATATAACTACTAATTTATTAAAAACTTTATTACACAACGTAAGATAAATACATTAGTAATAAATACCTTATCCAACATCTAGCGGACATCCTTACCTCAAAAAAAGTCAGATGACCCAAGCTAGTTTAATGATTTAAATTTTCTTTTACCGCAATAACAAACCAACCAACTAAAAATTCCATACCATAAATAACCATAATAAAACGATAATGTATTTTTTAAGAATACATTCAAATTTATACATAATCGATCATTTTAACCCTACGACGCCTACCGCGGAATTTATGCCTACAGCAAGGATTTTCAAAATGATCGATCATGCGCTTTCCGCATACGGTGGCTCACAGTTACCTTGACAAGATCGGCCTACCTGCCCACTATTATAGGAGAATAATAAAAATATAAACTAAAAAAAATCTGTTATAAGTCTATGGTTTTTAGACTTTTGTTTAACCAGTAACTTCAATACACGTAAATATGACATTGTCAGTGGGAAGTACAAAATGGCTTTCTAACACATGTCAAGTGTCAAAGTCATATTTTTAATGTCAATTACCAGTTGACATTCGGCTTTACATTTCAGTGTATGTTATGTCAGTTTAATATTATTTATAATTTAAAATAATATTAGTACCCGTATGATACAGTGTATTTATAAAGAAGAGATTATTTTAGTACCAATACACTTCTTTATTGTTTAACTATTTTTATATATTGTAAGACAGGAGAATATAAAATTATCATTTAAAATGCAATCAAGTGAAAAAAGTCATAAAATTCTGGATCTTGCCTCCTTGGAGCCGGCAACAAGAGTAAAACAACTAGCTAACTATGGAGCTATGGTTGAAGTTGATCCTAATGTTCCACCGAGGAGGTAAGGGTAAAATTTAAGTAGTGATACAATAACTTTAACATGGTGAATAATTGTATATATCCTCTATAAATACATGTAATGCAATTAGAATTAGTTGTTTCTTATTTTATATTTTATTACAATATTATTTAATTTTTAATTAGTTCCATAAATCCATAAAATTAATTTTTTGTTATAAAAGTTATACAGGATTTAAATTTATAATCTATTTTTTTATAGGTATTATAGATCAGGCTTAGAGATGGTTAGAATGGCAAATGTTTATTTAGCTGAAGGCAGTTTTGAAAATGCATACATATTGTATATGAAGTTTATGACTTTATTTTTGGAGAAAATTAGAAAACATCCAGAATATAATACTGTTCCCCCTGAAGTTAAAGCAGTTAATCAATCTATGCTTAAAGAAGTAATGCCAAAAGCTGAAAAATTAAAACAGAAGCTACTAGAACAATATAAGAAAGAACATGCTGTATACATAGAGAATGAGGTAATATATTTTTATTTCTACTTTAAGTAAGTTTTAAAGTTTTGTTAATTATACATTAATATTAAAAAAATCTAATAGACAAAGAGAAGCATTGCTGAAGAAGCAAGAAAAAAACAAGAGCAAGAGGATGAAAAATTGGCTCAACGACTTCAAGCTGATGAAAATCGACAAGATTCAAATATGCCTACTCCACACCTATTACGTGCAGTAAAGTATTTTTTTAAACATAATATTATAGCTATTATCATCTGAATATTATAACATTCGAATATATGTGTAAATTTAACTATACAGTTAATATTTATTACAATTGACTAATTCTATAGACTACAAGTTTGTTATTCTATTTTATACAGAATACCTAAATGGTTCAAATTGTGTTGTGTTCAAATTAAAATATGTTTTCTTATCATCTGTCTATTTTTAAATATTATACATACTTTAGTAATAAAAAAATGGAAATGATGTTTACAGGAGGAATGGGCAGTAACACCATCTGCGCCACCTGTGGATGGTGTCTTATATCCTGACGATTTTGCAACAGAACCTCCTCGGGCACCTTCACATCACTACCATCCAATACCACCTCTTATACCACCATCTAGACCAAAGTAAGGAAAATTATTATTTTTTTCGTTTTTCACTTTTACATCCTGCAAAGTCTCAATATAATTAAATTGTGTTGTTTATTATTTTAATACATAAAATTACATGCCATTTCACACTTAGTATTGGAAAATATTTCTCGAATATGTAAAAAAAAAATAATTGGCGTGGGTTGGAATTATCAATACTAGCAGTTAACTGTGTGTGTGTTACTTTGTATAAAGGTGTTTTTCATATAATATGTGTAATCCTATATCCTTAGATTCACGCTTTTAACCCGCATAGCAGGGTAGAGAGGAACCTAATGTCAAGACACTCCGTACTTCTCCTTCCGCCGAAATTCGAGATATTGCGTGTTGCGTGAAATGTAAATAATTTATATAAAATCATTCCCCAAATTGGTATCGAAGTCATAACCAATCCCGTTTACGGTCATACGCTGTCCTATTGCGCCAAGACCGGATAATGTGTATTTTACTAATTTTATGAGCGAGTATACATACGTATCTATATAATATTACAAAAAATATTCTTTAATATATTATATAATAATATTTATAGGAAAATATTATTAATAATATTAACACACATAATTTTCAGGTGCTGGTTTAAGTATATTTTTTTTATAAAATGCTAATTAGATAAATAAATTGGATAGAGAAGTTGCAAATTCAATGTCATTTCAATTATCAATGTACTTTTAATAGTACTAAGCGTTAACACAAATGTGTTCTCTCGTGTGTAACATGATAATAAATTATTTTTGTATTTTCTTAATTTTAATTAAAGAAAATTAGTTATTTAATGAAAGAAAATAAAGAGGATTGTTTTTTCAGTATATTAATTTTTTTCACGCTTTTTATCCCGCATAGCAGGGTAGACAGAAAGTACCTAGTATGAAGACACTTCGTCCTTCGCTTTCCACCGAATTCGAGACATTGCGTGTTAAATGGTGGAACTAAACGCCCCACTTTGTCTTACCAGAGCGAGAAAGTGGAAATAATTTTTAAATATAATCACTTCCTCGAGTGGGGATCGAAAGCACAGCCGGTCGCGTTTACAGTCGGACGCTGTCATACTGCGCCAAGACCTCTCTCTCCTCTCTCTTATTAAAATAAAACTAGAATTTTACAATCTGTTAAATGATCATAAAATTTTAGGCCAACATCGTGCAGTTAGACACGGTCTGACTGTAAACGTTATAGTAGTGACTTCGTTTCCCACTCGCGATAATAATTACCATTTAAAATATTATCATTTCTCCGTTATGGTAAGCCTAAGACTAAGCGCATAGTTGATTGCCGTTACCCAACAGATAATATTTTGAATTTTGTAGCGGATAATAGTGTCTTGTCTCTAGGTTGATAGAGGTAGGGACAGAGAGAACCTAGTATCAAGACAATATTATTCCCACCGGAAAAGGCTTAAAGCAGATGAAGCTGAAAGATGTAATATCGCAGTTACAGTCAAACAATGTCCGACCTCTAAAGGTGTAGTTTCCACTCGTGAGAATTTGAAATTTATTTTGATCTTTCCATTCTGGTAAAAGGAAGCGCGTCGTTGAGTTCACGACTCAATACGTAATGTCTCTGTTTCGGGCGAAGTGATATCAACGAAGTGTCTTGACGCTAGGTCTCAACTAAGCGGGATGAAGTGTGAAGCTTAAATAAAACTGTAATACTTTTTGTAGTGATACCGGTGTCAATGACTATCTCCCGCCTATGATTGGGGAGCGCAGATTGCGTGTCGTGGTGGTGCCAGCGGCCTTGCTCTCAAGGTTTTTGTCCTTGGCAGCATCCAATACGGCACGGAATATCGAGCTTTGTGGTATTCTTGCTGGAATTCTGGTATGTTTGAATTTTATATATTCACTAAGTTTCGCTTGCGGATTCAGCCGCATGATTATATTAATAAAACTATACTTGTACTAGACAGTTATCATTATATTATCATAGAAATTTTTCTCTTTATATTTTAGGCACTTTATGGAGCTTAATCCAATCATATCGTTATAATTTTTAAATTATTCGGCCATATTACTTGGTGTAAAAGACATAGTTAATCTATATTAACAAGTTAAGGGTTTGATAAATATTCTATTTATGACTTCCACATAAAGGATAGTTATGTACTATCCCGGGTATTATTTTTTACTTTCTTTTATTTAGAATTATTCACGACATACAATCCTACACTGCATCATGTTTGTGTAACTTAAATGGGATTTTTAGCCGACTTAACTCATATGTATCATTATAATACGACCAAATCACAAAAGAATATATATATATATATATATATATATATATATATATATATATATATATATATATATATATAACTCTGATATATTGTGTACACTGTCAGCCAGCGTTTTGTTTTAAAACGATAATAATTCTTTGCATATTGGTTCATATCAAATGAACCAATATGCAAAGAATTATTACATAATAAAAATAAGTGCCCGTGGTAAATTATTTATTATTTATTTGCATAAGTATTAAATATTTAGTTTATAAAAACACCTTCGCAAATAATGTATAATTTTAGAATTAAAAATATATACATAATAAATTTTATAATGAGTCAACCGTAAAAGCTAGACATATGCTGTCGCGGACATATGCTTTTTTAGAACTTTTAGAGGGGATCAATTTTGTGATACTTATTTTTGTTTACTCAGCGCACGCAAGGTAAGAGTTACGTTAGCTGCACTCGAAAGGTCGAAAAAAAACCAAAAACTACTTTAAACTTATTTAATTAAAAGAAATTACAATAAAACTTATTTCCTAATTAGCATGTCTAACCTACTCGATGTAAGTAATTAGAATGACATAAAATAATAATTAAATTATAAAGTCACATTTGCAATGTTACACCTAGTTTGGTTCTCACGATGAAGGAATTCGCTGCATCATCAGTCCTCTTGATGTGTGTATACGTAACTCCTCCACCCTCAGATCAGCAACTATTTTAGAACATTGAGATAAAATGTTGCTGGCATCTTCTTGATTGATTCTGACGTTCCAGCTTCATCCAATTGCTCACTAACGTTATCTTTCGAAGTGGAGATTTTTATTTTACTAAGGTTCTTCTTTCTTGCAAACTTGTAAAGATAGAAAATCATTGCTATGATAAATGCTCCTGTACTTGACATGAAGATGTATAGGGGAATTGTAGTATGATAGAGAGTATCCAGTTGTGGTTTATCGAGTTGTAATATTCCCTCTTGAATGATTTTATCTTGAGCACTGTGAAGCTCCTGTAGATTAATTGAGTTGAGGTTGAGATGAGTCTGAACATCTTGAGTGGTTGCACTGGATGTTATTTGCAATAACTTCAGCGGCTGGCCTTTTATTTCATCGTTGTCGTTCATGATGGTGAATTCTTCTGCTTTCATGTGGCAATTCACGGGGATGGTAATTAGGTAGCTGCCCTGTAGCGAAGTGAATTCTTCTCTATTGCAGACTAACTGTACTTTCGTAAGATGAGGAAAAGAAAGTACATAATGTTGATCATCCAGCTTCTCCATTGCTGCTCTTGCTAGAGTTACGGTTGTGTAACGACAATATTCCTTCAGGACCTGATGAACAATGAGTTGTTGCACGCAGTCTGGTTCTGTACGGATGCGTTGATTTACTTCCTTTTCACAAAGATACCAGTTTTTGACCTTCGGACAGGCTGTCTCTATGTACATGAACGATTTCTCGTTAATTGCTATGAAGGGATATGGAGGTATAAGGGCAGTGTAGACTTTATTAGGTACAATGGAAAGTTTATAGAGATCATAGATATCCGAGGAAATTATTGGAAATTTAAAAATTATTACTATTTGTTCCTCCGTATAATAATATCCCGGTTCTATAATATTATAGTATTCCCTTAATTCTAAGTCTATAATTTGATTCTTATTATATAACTTTGTTAACTTGTCTATCATTAATTTTAAAACATGTATATATAACATGGAATGGTGAGTGCTAGAAACACGAATAAAAGCTAACATATTTTCTATTCTAATTAATTCAGTCATCAGATCTTCTACATTTTCTCCTATTATTACCAAAAGTTGAGCAAGTTTCGCATACTTTAGTAAACTATTTTCTTTATAGATATTTGAATTTAAAATAAGCTGTAAAGTATTGTTAATTTTAATTTGGTTTTCAACTAGTTCATTAAGTACATCATTATGTTTCAGCATCCATTCCTTACTTAAACTAACATGATTATTAAACTCGGATACTATTCTATCTTGATTACTTTCTAATAATTTAATAGCATTATTATAATTTAATGCGTCTTGATAATCTAGGTTGCCTGTAATACTTTTAATTACGGAACCTAAGCTGTCTACAAGACCTCTTTTAACGCGATTTGGTTCCAAAGACCTTAATTGATCAGAGACTTTTTGAAGCTTTTCAGTAAGATAATTTATTTGAAGTTCGTAGAGTAAGTACGTATCATTATTAAGAAGGTTTTGAAGATTATTTAATTGAGTCGTTAAAAGTTCTATTTTATTTTTTATATTGTCTAACTTAATATACTGTAGAAATGTATGGTGGTGGGTAGTAAGTCTTATCGGTCCAAGTTTATACGGTAATAATCCAGGTCCATCGTCCAAGTTTTCAAGTTTTATCTCGCGAGAGTCTGTCATGTGAATGGTCAGCAGGAGTAGCACTATCCTGTAACAAGTTAGCTCCTTTAGGGACCCGTTTTAATCTAGATTTTGCTACAGGACCACGTTTTTTAGAGGTATAGATGTGGATAGGCAAGTCAGCTAGAACTGTATCTTGTGTAAATCGTGATGCTGTTTTCTGACGGCTAGCAAGAGGATTCCTAATGAAGACTTGTTGTTGGGGTGCATACTCAACTTCTGGTTCTCGAGTTCTATTTCTATTTTCAATTAAAGCTCTACGGTTCTCAAGAGAAGTACTGTTTATAATGTTATACACTTCTTTCATTCTTTCTTTATGATTTAATGAGTATTGTTGCAATAAGTGTTGAGTGAAATCTATGTCAACGCAGTCTCTCGGGTCAAAATGTCCGTTTATTAAGTCAAAGGGTCTACATTTAGTAAAGCTATGTATCGAACTATTATAAGCAATAATGGCATATGGCATGAGGTTGATTATGGGCTCATCTTTATGTTTTAACTTCAGGATACGAAGGTGTTCTAATATTGTCGAGTGAAACCGTTCAATGTTACCATTATCGTTAGGAGAGTGAGCTAAAATTTTATGATGGTTGATTTTGTGTAATCGTGTAAATTCTGAAAATAATTGATTAGTAAATTCTGTTCCGTTATCGGTAACTATAGTTATAGGTATACCATGATGGGTGCAAAACTTTAATAAAGCTTGTAAAATGCTTAAGGCTGTTCCATCACGTAAATGGTACGCTTGACCATATTTGGTAAAAACGTCTACGAAGGTTATATATTTTTCATTATATACAGTGAATAAGTCTATGTGCATAATTTCAAAAGGTTTACTAGCTGGGGGTACTACGTTGAATTGAGGTCTGATTGGATTCCTATCATACTTAGCTTGTCCGCATATTGTGCATTCGTTTATGAATTTTGAAATATGTTCCTTCATTTTCGGCCAATAATATTTTCGAGATAGGGCAAGGTAGCATTCATTTATTCCGCGATGGTTTGTCTTTCCATTATGATAATGAGAAATTACTTCCTGTTGTCGTAAATATTCTTTTATATTTTCAACTTCAAATTTCGTCAAAACGAGGTTCATCGATGAACTTTTAAACTTTTCTTGAATTATAGGAATTATAGAATACATTCCGAGAGGCGGATTTATAAGTATACCGGTTTTAATTTTAGGATTAACGAATTCTTTTATGGCGTCAACTACTTCTTCTTCTAAATTGGATTCTAATAATTGTATGGAGGTTCGCGTGTGGTTATCGAATGGTTTCGTCACTGTTGGTTTTCTTTTAACGTCATTAACTATTGTAAAACATATTTGCCTACTAAATCTGTTAAGAGGGTCGTCTGTAATGGGTATATTTAATATAGGATTTTCTTTATCAGAATGTACAGTATCGGTCGAGGAGTTTGAAGGTACATGTTCAGGGGAGTTTTGTATTATTTCAGAAGGATTTACTATTAGAGATACATTTTCAGATGGATTTTGCTCTGGAGGTACATTGTCAGGGGGGCCTCTCACAGTAGAGGATATAAAATCAGAGGGGTTACCTAGTAAGGAGTTCAGTTCATCAATTTCGTCTATTAAAGTCTTGGTTTCTCCAGTATGTATTTCAATTCGTGAAAGTGCGTCAGCGTTACTATTCATTTTTCCTTTTTTATATATCACTGTAAAGTCATATTCACTTAGTTTTAGTCGCTAACGTGTGAGACGAGAATTTGGTTCTTTCAAATTCATCATCCACTGTAGAGGTTTGTGGTCTGTCAGTATTTTGAATTTTCGTCCGAATAAATATGGTCTGAAGTATTTGGTCGCCCAAACTATAGCGAGAAGTTCCTTCTCGATGGTGCTATAATTAAGTTCACTATCATTCAATGTTCGGGATGCATAGCATACAGGTCTGTCAGCTCCTACTGGTCTTTGGGATAGTATGGCTCCAATGGCTAAGTTAGAAGCATCAGTCGTCAAATTAAACTCTTTGGTAAAATCGGGGTATTGTAAAATAGGGTCATTGGTTAACGAAGTTTTACATTTTTCAAAGCTATTAATATATTCAGGGTCAAAAGTAATCTTTTTACCTTTTTTCAAACATTGTGTTAGGGGTTTAGTAATTCGAGCAAAGTCGGGGATAAATTTCCGGTAGTAACCTAAGAGTCCTAAAAACTGTTTTATTTCTTTTGCTGTTTTTGGAATGGGATATTTCTTAATAGCTGCAATTTTATCGGGATTAGGCTTTATACCATCCTTACTTATGATATGTCCAAGGTAAGCTGTTTCGAGTTTGAAGAACTCTGATTTATTCATTTGAATTTTAAAATTCGATTCCCTAAGTCTTTGAAATACTTTTTCCAAATTATTCATATGTTCCTGTAATGACGTGCTAAAGATTATAATATCATCTAAGTATACGAGACATATTTCGTTTTGTAAACCTCGTAAAACGTTATCCATAACGCGTTGGAAAGTAGAGGGGGCGTTCTTCAGTCCCATGGGCATACGAAGAAACTCAAAATGTCCATGCTCTACATTAAAAGCTGTTTTCTAAATATCCTGAGGGTCCATTTCTACCTGATAAAACCCATTTGCTAAGTCAAGAGTAGTGAAATAATTACATTTACCTAATTTGTCAAGGACGTCGTTGATATTTGGAATAGGGTATTTGTCTTCTATGGTTTTTTCATTTAATTTACGATAATCTATAACGAGTCGCCATTTTTGTTTACCAGAACAGTCACTCTTTTTCGGTACCACCCAGATTGGTGAGCTCCAAGCAGAGTCAGATGGTCTAATTATTCCTTGCTCTAACATTTTAGTTATTTGGTCCCTAACTTCCTGCCTATGTATAAATGGATAGCGGTAGTTTTTCGCATGCACGGGTAATTCGTCAGTGGTTCTAATTCTGTGTTTAATTTTGTTAGTAAATGTTAACGGTTCGCCTTCGATGTAAAAAACGTCAGCATATTTAGAACAAAGAGCTATTAGATTACTTTTTTCTTCGTAATTATTTAAATTACGAAGAAAAAAGTAATCTAATAGATCCGTTCTCAAGCGTGATAGTACTTCTTGTCGGCGTGTCGTATATCGGGTGCATGTGTACTCAATATTAAACAACTCAGCACTCGCCGGCCGGTCTAAAGATAATATAATGTCGTTAGGTGTTGGGTTCTCTACCTCTAAATAACCACGGCTATTATTAACTGTGGTAAGACATTCATGGATAATACAATTGCAAATTAATTGCTCTTTAACAAAAACTTCTCCATCCGGGGAGTTAATAGGAATGCGAATTTATTTTGAAGTTCCGGCTGGGATAATGTCCTCGTATAGATTAGCATTGCGAGAGTTATACATACTAATTGGATTTGAAGAAGTGCGAGTAATTAAGTATCCATCTTTTAAGTCAATTTTAGCCTCCCATTTCGTTAACAAGTCTAGTCCTATCAGTCCGTCGAAATAGTCATGGAATTTATAAATGAATAATTTAATGTCTTGAGGATCCCTAAATTCGTCAAAGCACGGTAATGTAATAGAATACTTATTCTTACTTGTCGTATACACATTAGTTACTTCAAATGGATCGTAGTTTAATGGAAAATTTGAAAAATACTTTTCTACAGCGTGAGGGCTAATGAAAGATTGGTTTGCACCGGTATCTATTAAAAGTTTAAGCGGAGGGTTCTTAATTTGAATATACGGTAATTGTCTTTGCGTCTGTAAGTTTAATTCTATCTTGGTTTGGGTGATTTCTGGTCTGAATGAAAATCCTGATCGGTACAAATAACTTCTGACTGTGGTTCGGGTTCTTTTAATAAACGGTCATTATTCGTATCGTAATAAGCAATAGCATTATCGTAATAGTCGGGTCTGTAATTAGTATTGTAGTAGTCTTCAGGTTCATTGTGGTAATTATATTCCTGTTCATAGCAGTAATCCGGGTAATTGTAATATATATAATCGTACGGCAAACATTCGTTCATATTCATTTCGCGAGATTTTAGGTAATTTGTAGGTGGTGGGTTACCCGATTTACGCCAGTCATGTCCAGTCATTAGGGTATGAGGTAAAGGTCTGGGATTAAAACTCTGGATTCCACTCATAGGCTTTGGCAATGAATTTTGAGGGGAATTATTCCTAGGTGACAAACGAAAAACGTTACTGCGTGGATTATAATTAGGCGGTGGTGCACTAAACATCTGTTGCGTTTTTGTATGCATATTATACGGAGGTTGATTTCGATTAAAATTAAATTTAAAAGGCTGTGGTTGTTGTATAGGACGTTGTCCTACAGGGGTTGGCCAATTAAATATCGGTGGTTGAAAGTTTTGAGGACGAGATTGTAAGAATGGAATGGGTTGCATTTTAGGGGTCGACTGCTGTTTTAGTCCGTCTGTACGTTGTTGTAAATATGTAACATTTAATTCCTCCTGAACATATTCAAGAGCTTTTTCTATGGTTTCGGGTCGCATACACCGAATTCGTGAACCCAAAGGTTCTTTTAAGCCGCGAACAAATGCCTGCATAGTAACTTTTCTATAAAGATCGCGTTTGGCGTCGATCGTAGTCGGTAAAGTCTCGTGAAGTGTAACGTAAGTCATTATCGTACTGAATAGCGTTTGGCAATGGCTATAAAATTCCTGAGGAGTCTTATTTCCTTGTACGGCTAACGAGAGGTCGTTGTATAAAGCTGTTTCGTCCCGTTGGTCAGAAAAATTATTAATTAGTGAAGTTCTGATACCAAGCCAACTATCTGGTATGCCATTAGAATTAATAGTAGCGGCGGCAGTACCCGTAATTTTATTTAGTATCCCGTTTAATAGACACAAGTTAAATAATTCGCTACCAGGCGCGGTGTTTCAATATTGCATTACAATTTGGTCGCAAATATTAATAAACCTCGTAAGTACATTAGGGTTTCCGTCAAAGTCGGGCACAATCCTAAGGATTTTATAAATGGTGTCCGGATCTTGAGACATATTAGAATTCGTATTATCTAAATCTATTAACTTAGAATTAAGTTCTAAATTCAAATTTCTGATACAATCTAAACTACGACGTCGGGACTGCTGCGATGCAGATTCCCGATATCTATGAACTCTACGGTGAAAAATTTTGGATTGGAAATACAACTAGGATAAGAGCAACGCGAGAAAACTTCAAATGTACTCACATATACTTCATTTCTGGTTTCTCCTCGTGAATCGAAGTCTGGATTCGCCTTCCAGTTCTACAGCTGGTCCGTAGATTCTGGATACTAGTGTTGACCTAACTGTCCCTATCTAGTATCCTACCGACTGCGCCAGTTACGTTAGCTGCAGTCGAAAGGTCGAAAAAAAAAACCAAAAACTACTTTAAACTTATTTAATTAAAAGAAATTACAATAAAACTTATTTCCTAATTAGCATGTCTAACCTACTCGATGTAAGTAATTAGAATGACGTAAAATAATAATTATATTTTAAAATCGCATTTGCAATGTTAAACCTAGTTTGGTTCTCACGATGAAGGAATTCGCTGCATCATCAGTTCTCTTGATGTGTGTATACGTAACTTAAGCTTAAACAAATACAAACTTCCCCATTTTCACAACATTTATTATTACTGCTTCAACCTCATTAGTCGTTGAGTGATATTATATAAACCCATGGCCTCCCTCAATAAATGGACTATTCAACACAGTAAGGATTTTTAAATACCAATCAGTAGATCCTGAGATTAGCGCGTTCAAACAAAAAAACAAACTCTTCTATTTTATATTAATACTATACTTGCTCGTTATGAAGAAATGTATTTTTATATAGAAATAATATATAGGTTATAATAAAGTATTAGTTACATGAATCATTTTCAATTTTTCAGGAAAGAGATCAACTTAAAATAACACATGTAGTTGTACCAAAGCAGACTGGGACAGCTGACTCTTGCAGCACCAACAATGAAGAAGAAATTTTTCATTATCAAGACCAACATAACTTAATCACATTGGGCTGGATTCATGTAAGATTTTTTTTAATCTGCAAATAAATTAAACATTATCTTAAAAATTTTAGTTACATGACACAACATATCTGACGGAACATCGAGACGTGCCCTATAGATTATATTTTTGTATGGCTATCAACAAATTACTTAGACTATAAAAGAAAATATTTTTAAATTGCAATGCTTTGTGCTTAACGCCTGCACTGGACAGGCTCTATCAGCTACAGGTTATTTGCCTCGCAAGCGCTTAAATACAATGTGTCATATAAATGTCATAATTTAGAAGTATCTTCACTTCTTGTGATGAGGTCATCGTGACGCAGTTTGAAAGCGTTTAATTGTAAATACGATTGGTTGTGGGTTCGATTCCCCTAACTCCTATCGTGGAGGTGTGGTCAATCTTTCAAATTTGGATTGAGTGAGAATTTGGAGTGAGTTTGCGCGATTTCTCTATCTCGGAGAATGCTTATACTTAAAATTTATTTTCTTTTTTCCGCCCTGGTAGGATTGATAGGGTTGATTTTGCCACTCAACCGGCAGTGTCTAGATTTGGGGCGGAATACAATTAACAGGGTGCCTTAAGACGAGGTTCTCTAAGACTATTCGTACTATATAGGATAAAGGGTGAATCAGTTTTTTTGCTGCTGTACTGCTATTTTCATAGATGTTTATATTTCATAAGTCGTTAATATATTTCTTATAAATTAATATTGAATTAATTTTAATGTTTCTTTACATAGACGCACCCGACACAGACGGCATTTCTTTCATCAGTGGACCTTCACACGCAGTGCTCGTACCAGCTCATGATGCCGGAAGCGATTGCCATCGTCTGCGCGCCTAAATATAATGAGTAAGCTTCACCATTTATCCCTCATAGTAGTCAAGACACAACCGATTGTCGAGACATTCCGTTGACTGCTTTTGCCCGAACTCAAGAAATGTCAGAAACCAGAAAACGAGTTTAAACTTGGTTTTTAGTTGAACACGCAATGTAGTCATGAAATGTCTTTCTTGTGACTGTGATTATTAAATTTATTAATGGATTAATAAATTAGTTTATATGTTTTATATTTTATTTAATTATTATAGGATAGGACAAGTTTTATATTTTGTCGTTAAAGAAAGTTTAAATCCTTTCATCTCATTGCCTTCACCAATGAAATGTAAATATTCATTGTAATTTTTCTTGTCAATATTTTATCTTTTAATATTAAAAATATATTTTTATTAAATAATATTTAGAATATTTAATTAAATGAAAGTATATGTTATTTAAATACATTTAATTAATATATGTTATTTATTTATAAATTTTTATTCCCACACAGTTTACAAGACATACTTTGTTGGTTTTGCAGGACAGGATATTTTGCATTGACGGCGGATTACGGGATGCAGTACATCGCGAACTGCCGTCAAAGCGGCTTCCACCCACACCCTAACGACCCGCCATTATTTTATGTAAGTTTTAACATGATTTTGTTTTTAAGCACTTAACGGGGTGTTTTAACGCTAGTTTTTCTCATTCTAGCCGTCCCTTTGACACGTTAAGACCGTGTTACCTTAGCAACGGATACGTCGCTATATAAACGTGTATGTTTAACACATGGTAGTGTGTGTTACATTTATTATATTAATTTAATATATTTTTATGTTTTGAAAAAAAAAACACGCTTTATCCCTGGCGGGGTAGTCAGAGATAAAAAAAAATTAAATAAAAACAATCATTCTCTATATAAACTATAATTGTGCCAAATATTATATTTCGTATTATTTTTGAAACAAGGGGTATAAAAATTTTGCTTCACGTATTAATATAATGATATTAATGATTTATAATTAGAAAATTTAGACATTGCGCATTAGATAACGAAACTCAACATCGTATTTTGTCTTACCAGAACGATATATTATAAATTATGAAATTTAATGTTTCTACTTACTTTTTTCCCAGACTGTGTCCCACATACGGCTAGATGAGTCAGCGTCGGTGGAAATGGTAGATCTTAGAAGATGAACACTTTCAGTAGTAACGAAAAATACCTTCGCTTATAAAGCTTGATGCCATTTTTATTTATTTCATGTAATCATATGAATGTTATTTTTTTGGTTGAAATATATTACTAGAGATTAATATATTTAATTTTTTATATTTTAAGATTATATTTAAATCAACTGTTTTTCCTAAATATATAATGATCAACGAGCATAATTAACTCTACATGTTTGTTTCTTAAATATTTTTGTAAAAACATTAAGAACTAATATTAAAGTGAAATTTAGTTACCATTTATTTCAAATTAACAAATTGAGTCATGAGGTAAGAAATTTATATAAAATAGCAAGATATCACTGACCCTACTCAAAAAATTTGATATCATTTAACTGATATTAAGTTAATATTGATGTAAAATTTTTCCATAATCTTCATTACGTATAAATAACATTCAAATTTTGATTAAAAATAATGGAATTAAAATAAATCTTTGAATTGTTTAAATCTGTTGTTATTTTGCATATTATAGTTAGTTTATGTAAAATATAATATGTAGTGTACTATCGAGGTTATACAATCTCTTAGTCTGAAGAACATACTTCACAACTAACTTCTTTATTTAATTCTTATTTTACAAAGTAAAAATGAATTGTTTATAAAAAATATTTAATATTACTAAAATATATGGTGTCTGTAGTATATATTATACTTAATAAATTGACTTTTAACTAATAAATTTTCTGAAATATGAATTGATTGTATGGTACATATCTGAACTTTTTTTATTTTTAAGCAAGCAACTCTAGCATAATATATGCTTATTACTATTCTGTCATATTTATTCGAAAATTTTATTAAAAGGTGTTCATTTAAAAGAATAAAACTTTAAATTGGCGTTTACACATACAAAAGAGACTCACCTGCCTTCTAGATATCCGTATTCATGATATTTTTAATATATATTAGTATCTTAAAAATTTCTTCTATGAAATCAGCCATAAGACTGAAAACCGACCAGTGATATAATATTGAATGCATTTTTGTTTTTTTTTCTCAAATATTTAAGTTATTCTTATATTTATTTTTTATTTCTTGATCTCTTGTAAATATATTATCATATTTTATTTATAACATGTGCAGTTATCATTAAATCTTTTAATACATAATGATGTTTTGTTATTGTACAAAAATTATTTCTAGCGACAATTGCTTGACAAAGAGTTACTTTATAACAGAAAGTCTAGTCTGATTCTCAAAAATAAAATTAAATTATGATTTTTTTTATTATATCGCATTTATTTGGTTGAAAGCAGTGATCACTTTCGACACTAGTTTGTATCTGACTAACCTACTATGCGTGATAAAGATTGAGACAGATTTTTCTTTTATTTTCATGCAAGGAAATTTTACGATAGAATGTGGTATAACAACTATATACTCACTTCATTCATTCATTTCATCTGTCAAAATATGATTTACTAATTTATTTACTGATAACTGTTCTTGTTTTTTTAAGGTATTTGGCTTTTATTCACGCTGGCTAGTTGTTTAGTTAAGACACTTGTGTGACTATACTTTATATGTAAATAAAAATAATATATTAAACGATGGACGTTAGGAAAGTGGTGATATGTTTGTTATACATATAAGATATGTCTTATACGTGATTTGTACGGACCAATGTAAATAAAGGCGTTATATTTAACATTTATTTTATTTATTGCGTTCCTTACAATTATGCGGTTGTGATGCGAACGGTTCACTATCGAAGCATCTACTGTATTGCTTGTATTATAATAATGTATACTTTTCCTACTTATATTTAATGATTAATGTTTACATACATAAATCTAGTTTTTAAAAGCTTATTTGCTTAGTTAAAAAACATTTTTAAAACTAAAATTATAGAGCTAACGGATAAACCTACATTAATAAATAAAACTGTTAGCTATTAGTAATATTAAAATAATTAATTTTTACTAAATGCGTATGTATTTATACAAAATATAAATATAAAATGTATCGTACATTTTCCAAAATAAGATTATTTACAATTTTTGTCTGTATGTTTGTTACGTCTAATATCTGAAACGGATGAACCAATTTTGATAACACTTTCACTGGTACATAGCTAATGTTATAAGGAGTAACTATGGTATAAAATAAACATCCAGGGACGTTAAATTAAATGTAGACAACGTCGCGAACACAGCTAGTCTATAATAATACTATTATTACTAATAACAAATTATATAAGAGATATTCTATACATTTTTCTTTAAGCAACAACAATAATATTTTTGGCAAGCACTATAAGTTTTAAATAAGCCTATTTTAATAGTTTAATCTTGCTAATTTATAATAATAACTAATAAGCAATGTACACTCTAGTTTTAATAAGGCACTTGGTGCATGACTTTCATTTATCTATATGTTAACTATATCTAGATTTTTAATTACACTAACAGACCTTCAAATTTAGTTTTGATTGTTTTGAAGTTCACTGAAAATAAAATATGTTAATTAAATATTCACGTTGTATTAAAGATAAAATATATACCTAAGTATATTCGAAAACTGGCAAGTATCAAATTCATACTAATAAATAATTTTATTTTATAATTCCCTAAATATCAAATTATATTATTTATAACTATTGATCTCAATTTCATGTAAAACAAATACCATGTTGCCTTTTTCTATCATTTTTTGTACAATAACCAGTGCTTTTATTCAAAGTTCCATACAATTGTTACTCAAGGAATTTATTGCAAATGACTATAATAATGCGCTTACCTATGAATATTTTATATAGCAACTAAAATACATAATGCTAAGGTTATTGTAAAATTACTTTACATCTAGTTCTAGTTACTTATTATTTTAATATTATTTAAGTTTAACTTAACTACCTTTCAAGAACATTTGATTAATTAAAACCTTAAAATATGTGCTTAAGCTCTCATACAATGAAATGAAGTATGAAAAACAGAAGAAGCAGCTTCACTGTTTCCCGCAATGCGCCCTGCATTGCGGAAACAGTGCGAAGAAGTGTGTGAGTTAGAAAAAACTCCATTAGATTCTCTCTCATTCAAAAGGATTTCGTTCCCCGCTTTTGAGAAATCGCCGTGATAACTTTGTGACATGTGTGAGAAATAGTGAATATAATAAATAATATACTGATATCATTTACTCAACACACATAGTAAACTACTTCATATCCCAATCTCTATCCGAAAAGATATTCGTGTCATCCTTCTAAACGATATATGATGAGAACTTTAAATCTAGCTATGTAAGTAAATAATTTCATTTTAATCAATAAAGTTGTTTTTAAATCGTAGCGATAAGGGCAGTAATAGATATTATAGTTATTTGGTATGGGATATGTGATGTAGTAGAGCTACTGGTATCTTTCTTTGCCCTCGGAGACTCTATGTGAAGTGTCTTATTCATCATCCAATAATATACGTCGGTGAGTCCTTGATCCCGTAGCTCAGGGCCAACAGTTTTCCTAATCCGTTCATTGTATTCATTTAACCAGGTTATCTGCGTCAAAAATTACATACCAATTACTGAGTGAGAAGATTTTTTTGTTTATAGAGGCAGAGTACAATAGGCAGAGAGAGTCTAATTGTTTATTTACTTTATACTTTGCTACATGACAGTCGCCGGATAAAGATGCAATTTGCTTAACGGACCTTGGTAAATAACTATATTTGAAAAATAAATACTCGACTAGTTAGGATTTTAATCTTTAAGCTTTACATAATAAATGTATATATGTTTCATGTCATGTCTACATGTCACGCGGACGCACTTTGAAAACCTTTGTCTGCATATTAGTAGCGTACACGAGAGTAGCGTCATTGTCCTTCGATGCATCGATTGAAAAGAAAATGTTGAGGCATTTCCTTTAATATTATCTAATCAGCGCAAATATTTTTTATTATAAGAATCTCTTCTAATAAAAGTAAGATTTACAAATTTACTATTTTTGTAATTATATATCTAATCTGTTGTGATATTTCATGACATTTAGTCTTACAGTTATGTTCATAAAATGGTAAAATAATTTTTCTAAATAAAGTTATAGGTTTCAATATTATGTTACCTCGTATTCCGTGAGAAGATTTTTATCTATGAGTTTCGGCTCGAAGGGTATTAGCGTGGCTTCTCGGAAACCCAGGTAGCCCCCCTGATGTAGAATTATTTCCAGAACATTCCCTAGTTTTATTCCAAATTTATTTGATTGATACCATGCAGGTTCTGTAATATCGAGAAATTAATAATATAGTATTAAAAGAAATTAATAATAATATTCATCATACAAAGAAGATAGAAGAGAATATGAAAGAACATAATATTAACATCGTGTTAAATGTGAAAACAACAAATACATAGCCGTATATTAATAAACTTACCACTGCTAACAAAATATCCTTCTCTAAATGTGTGTAAATTGGTATCTTGTCGATAGTCAATAACAACTGGATCTGAAATACATTTAGTTTACATTGGTTTTAGTAAATAAATAATTATTAAAGTAATGTTTTTTGTTTCTCTTTTATTAATTCAAATGAAATCTAATATTAATAATAAATATGTACAGTAATTTATATACGTAGTAATTTCACATTCACATGTAATAGGAATATTTACAAATTGCATTATGTCAATGTACACACTCTTTAAAAATTAAGACTTCGATTTGAGAAAATGTTTATTGTGGCTAGAAAATGTTTATTTTGCCTATATTTTTGTCCTCTACAAATAGAATATTATTTTTATATTAAAGAATACAATTATTCTCAATGGAAAACTTTGCTTATAGGTAATTGTATAACCTTCACGACGACTTAGAGCAGCTCCCACTCCATATCCTGTCGGCTGTAAGTAATCTTGCTTATAATTCCATAACGGTGCTCTCGCGACTGGGTCGGTGTGCGCAGCAGGGAGCGCCATGGGAGTCTGCAGCATGCTTAACGCAGCCAGTGACCTTAGCACACTTGTATACGCTTTACGTTCTTCACGGGATGGTGTCCCGTAATGCACAGTGCGAGTGACCACTGTTGTACCCTCTAAAAGTATAGCGTTATTTGGTTTGAAAACTTAATATTTATATATATAATTATTTTGAAAACTATATTTTATAATGTAAAACAAAACATAAATAAATAAATAAATAAAAAAAATATGTGTAATTAGTTTACTTATTGCAAATTTGAATTCAAAATATTCTTGAATAGTTATATTTATACATAATGTGCTTACCGTCATATTGTCCTCCTGACTGTATAACTAGTGTAGAATTGGTAAAAATCCGTCTGTTTGTGGCATTAGTGGCTTTATACTCAGGTTCAGCAGCGTTAGGGCCGAAAGCGACACGGGTCTGCATTGATAACCCAACATAGCCGGCTTGTGTAGCTCGCGTTGCGTCTACTTTCATGCTAATCGTTTTCTCTTTGAGGTTTGCTTTGCTCTGATTTTTTTGTAATACAAAACATATTTTAGGCTTAAAATACTATAATGTAATAATATATAAATTTAATATTATTCATTACCTTGCTTTCTATATAACTGAGCACTGTGCACATGGCCACGGCATCGCGTAAATGGGCTCTTTGCATTCCCTTTATTTCCGCAGGATTTTTTTGAGCCTTCAAATAAATAATTGGCGATGGTTGAAATAATCTTTTTGATTGTGGAATACTTTGTGCAATTGCTGCAGAAGCGCCTCTTTGAAAAGTTCCTGAGGTAGGTACAAGGATTTTAGATTCTGTAGGTCTTCTTAAATCCGCGTATATAGCAGCATAATCATTAACCCTAAAATATCATACAAAATAGTAATTCTATGAAACCACAAAACAATTACTAATTTAAGTAAAACGTTCTATGTAGTTACTTTGTACAGTCAAGGGCGGTGTTTGTGTTGGGGTAACAGTTGTAAGCAGAGAGGGCCTCACGGACTGGCATAGATAATTTTCCCGCAGGTGTGTAAACTCGAAAATCTTTTGCACTAATAATGATAAAAGCTTTTAGAAGTGGAGCATAAGGAAGATCCCTCCCTCGTATATTGAGGAGCCAGGCGACCTCGTCCAGCGCGGTCACCACCATTGCATCTGCTCCTGTTAATCGCAATTCATTGCGGACTGCTTCAACTTTCTCACGCCAGGTCACTCCTGTACATTGATATGTTATAATTTATTACAGTTCAGAAATATGATTTACATATACACTTAATTATATATTAATCATATTTCAGAATTTTATTGTAAATCAAGAAAAAAAAAATAAAACAAATACATAAGCTTTATTCAAAATGATCAATTTTATTTACCGATATATTCTGGGTGATGTAAATTTGCAACAATTCTAGAAAACTCAGGTCTTCGTTTTACAGGATCAGTTTCTTCTTCCCATAACGTGTCAATTAGAGATGGTGCATGAAATAATTGCATTCCTTCTCGTTGCAAACTAGCACCTAAGTTAGCCCATTCATTTACTGATGTGAGCCGAGCATCGCCTGCTATGGCGCGGTCATTTCGCCTCGGCCTCTCTTGCTAAAGTACATAAAAAATTATGCATTGTATAAATATTTATACAGTAAGTTATAGTTATAGATAGAAACTTATGTATGATTAATTAATCGTCTCTTGGATAGTGCGAAGTACATCAAGAGAACGTAGGAAGGTTTAACTTCACAGCTTGCATAAACAGGTATTAGATTTTTAACTTTCAACTTAACAATCTTTCAGTGCGCAAAGTTAAGAGCATGGCTATGACGCACGCTGCATCTTTTTATTTATAATAATTATTTGTTAAGTATAATATCATTAATCTAGCTTATTATTTATATTTTTTGCACTTACGGTAATCCACTCTGTAATCGATGGCTGACTGAGATCGTCTGCATCCAGCACAAGCCACGCGCAAGTAAGTGTGGCACGCGCACGTCGCACATCACCCGATGGCACCCATATTGCTGCGCCTCCATCAGCTATAACCACTCCCGTGCCCATACCGTCCCAACCACTAATATATTCTAGACGCCGCTCCTCTGGAGAGGGGTCTTCACTCTATTAAATGATTTATAGTATTTCATGACTGATTTAAGACAGGTGCCAATTGAATACATGTGTTAGCTATTTAGTAGATAAATATCGTGGTGAGGTCATTGTGGCGTCTGACTGTAAACGCTATTGGTTGCGAGTTCTTTTTCCATTTGGGGGATTGAGTATTTCTCCGTTCCATTAAAATTATTTTCAATTATCCGCTCTTATTTCTCTAGTTAGACAAACCGTGATGTTGAGTTTCCTACTCAACACGCACTGTCTCGATTTTCGGGCGGTTGTCTCCAATTATAGTATGCTACGCCATGTGGGATAATGCTTGAAGCTGTAAAAAGCTTGTTTAATGCACTAGGCTTATAGGCTTTATTCGCATTTGAGAGATAATGATTCTCATATGTGAGGTAATTTAAGCCCTTAGGCCGCTTGAATTCAAACCCAATACAAAACGTAAACAGAAGTATTCGGCAAAGAACTTAAAATATTAACAATATAAATAAATATAATAATTAACTAAATATGCTTATCTTACATATGCATGTAAACTTTTTTTTTATTTATTATATTTAATCATTAAATTAAAAAAAATTTAGTCGTTTCAGACCAATTCTACTTACCAAATGTTCATCGCTATAGAAAATAATGAATGCGTCGAAGTAACCGCTTATTCGGGTATAAGTTGTATTTCGCATAGCATTTCGGAGTTTGCCCAACGGTGATGTGGTGCTAGTGGCTTCAGAACATATCTGCGGTAGCGGAGGCATAGTAGGCTGCTGGTTTATGACCTGCGTAATCGGTATTGTTACCGTCGTACCCTGTGTTGTAGTCGTAGTAACTGGTCTTTGAATTGTACCCACGCATACTGAAATGAATGTACGTAGTCGAATACAAAAATCATATATATATATATATATATATATATATATATATATATATATATATATATATATGACATAAACAATTGTAGATGCGTAATTTAGAAAAGGACAACAAATATCTACATTCCACTCGCCGAGGATATTTCCTACACAATGCTCGTTCATGAAGGAGAAAGCGGCTAGCGACAGCGACGGTACTGACGCGGGAATCTACTAGGATTTCAGAGGTATAGGGAAGCTTCGAATGAAAGTAAGCTTTGTAAAGCTCACATGTGCGACGAGGAGGCTTGGAGCGTGCTTATTGCCTCTCGTTCTGGCACCCTCCCCTTGCTAAGATACTTAGATGAACTACCCAAAACAGGACACGCCCCTTTCAACTTGTCAGCTTAAAAATAAAAGAAACTGTTACACTTTTGTGCAAATAAAAGTTTTAGCTTTTTAATTATCATGAATATAATATAAATAATCTTATGCATTTTTTTCATTATATACTTATTAATCCTTTAATAATAATTATTTATTTTCAAATTTTTTGTGTACTAAAGCTTGATTTTTCCTTTTCTTTCCTACTTACTAACTGCAAGTCAATCAAGAAAGAGAGAAATGGAAATTGACAGTTTTGGGAGGTACCCAAGGGATGTATTCTATTGGAATGACGTCAACAACTAGCAGGAACTCAGAAATCGAAAGGAAGTTCCCCTTTCTAATTTTCTGATGTAAGCAAACTTCTAATCTGTTCTTTTCTATACAAATTAAAATAAATGCGTTTTAAAATAAATTATTTATTGTATGTATTATATAATTTACTAACTAAAATATGTCAGTATGTAAAACAAAAAAAAAATTAACTAATTTTAATATAATTTATTATGCAAAATTTATGCAACATCTTTGAAGAATATAAATTCCAAATAAACCAAATGATTAATTAATAACTAAGCAAACTTGAATCATATTGTAAATAAAATACGGCTTATTTCACCAATCGAATGTAATTTTACTTAAGGACAATGCGTAATCGTACACCGAATTGTTTTTATTTCTTTTCTTAGCTATCCCTTAGGATAATCGTACGTTCCCAAAGGGACAAAATATCCTGCGAAGTACCAGGGCAGCAAATTACGGCAAGAGGTTGCGTGTAGAGTCGTCCTGCGCAAGGATAGGCTCAAGGATTGTTATCAGGCGTCGACCGCGACGTTGCATGTAACGGCCATTCACTCCGCCTGTAGGCACGTAAGTTAATTATACTGCATATTGCAACACAGACAACACGTCAAGATAGCGCTTGTTTTTTTTTCTTTTGTGTAGTAAAAAAAATCCTTTGTTAATAATTAATTAACAAAATATTATTTATAAAAGTCAAATAAATAATACAAAAAATCTTAGTAAATTATTAAAATTCTCTTTTCTTATAATATAATAACAAAAAATATAGTATATAGTGTAAACATTGACAAAAACTATAGTATATAGTATAAACAGAGACATTCTACATAACAAATTTTGTATATAATGTTTTGTTATGGTAATGAGAGTGCGTGAAAACAATGGTTTGCCCCCTTTTCATACTAGGGAAATATAGGTCGACAGGAGATAAAAGCTTTCGAAGAGGACAATGGAATTTTGTGGGCAGAATGGCGGCACGCAACAATGGTCGATCAAACAAGAAAGTAACAGCTGACCGCTCATCGTTCTAACCAATCGGAACGCAAAGGCGTCAACCATAATATAAAGGAAAAAAGATAAATTTTAATGTTTGTAAGGGAAACAAAACAGCATTGGGTAATGCTAAATAAACCACATAAAATGGAAGAAGCGAAAGCGAGCAAATTTTCAATTGTTTTGTGGTCATTCAAATGTAATAAACAATGATTTTTGGATTTTCTTTAAATAATTGTTAACATTGTTGTTATCTTACGAGGCGAATTTCTTTTTTTCTTATGCATCGATTACTAAAGCGGAATACGCAATTGGTATGGGAATTGCGTCACATGACGTCATTTTTCACCAGGACTGCATATTTTGATAAGAGTTTGTCTATAGATCTGTATCTATAGGCAGCAGGTAATGTTTGATACATCAAAGGAAATATTAAAAGAATATTTTCACTTCCCTGAAAATATTTTATAAAGATTTATTTAGTTCATAGTTGCTCTACCTAACCTAATAGATTTTATACAATATTCTTGGTAACCAATAAAGTGTAGTAAATTGAAAAGAAATAGGAAATTAGAATTTTCAATAAATCTATATTTTATATCTATTTACTTAGGTAATTATTTCTTTCTATATATACCTTAATAATTTAAAACTATTAACATCGTATCACATAGGTATAATATAAAAATACTAAATATGTGTAAAAATACATTAAGAAGATAATTAATTTTTTTGTTAATTCTTATTTTTTAGTGAATTTTCTCTCGATCTAATCAAAGTTTATTCTTATTTTTTAGTGAATTTTCTCTCGATCTAATCAAAGTTTACTCGAATGCAGTAAGTTTATTGCTTGTTATTTATTATATTTTGTGTTCTGTTTAAATATTAACATCTATTGTCCTCAGTTTCTCATTTTAGTTCTAAGGTATCTTTTTTTATTTAGATAGTAATTTTACTGTTGAATGAATCAATATTTCTTTCATAAATCGTTATGCAAAATGTAAGCTAGTTTAGTTTAGACTCAACGAGATTAGACTTGGCACTTTAAAACTAACTTAAAACTTAATAAAAGCTCTTTAGTTACTTAGTCTATAAAATAAACAACAAAAAGAAGTATTAAGAACAGTAATCAACTAATTTAATGCAAATAAAATATTTTAAAAAGAAAAATATTTATTCGAGAAAATCTATACGGAGCGTTGCTAAAATACTAGGCGCACCTAAGTGTATAGAAGGTAGTCCACTAAAATGCTAAGTAATAGGTTTCTATTGCATGCGAGAAGGTATATGAACGGGTACGCCAATGGAATAACAAAAATACTTATGTAAAATCTTTCTTCACTTATACAGTCCTGGTGATTATACGTACTTACTTGCCTAGATACAAAAGGTTTGTTTCGTGAGCCTTTTGTAATCTATCGTACTTGCTATGCATTAGTGAGTACGTACAGTAAATTATTTCAGTATGACAAACAAATGTTAGGTTAATAATACTGTTATAAGCATGATCCTGATAACATAATGTTTCAGGCATACACTTTTAGTTTCTACGTATTTCTATTTAAAATGTAACGCTTTTAATGTTTAAATTATAAATGTCGGATCTCTTCAGATCCGACATTCACTGATTATTATGAAGTAGGCCACCCTTTCCCATTATATTAAGACCTACCGCAACTGCCGCCCAGTTAGTATAGGTAAGGTGAGACAATGATAGCAGAACGCAATCATTTCTCAAGAGGAAAAGAGCTACAATGTTGTTGCACGTTTCAGTCGCAGTTCGTACGGTTTTGGTTGCAGATATGAAATGTGGTGTGCGCTATGCAACTCTCGTTTTCGCTGTAGCCCTGGTATAACAGTCAGGTTTGACGCATGTCACTGCGTCATGGGCGTGTACAACATAAATACGTTGTAACTAACAAAGTAAAGTTAAATTTATCATAATTTAAAGTTGATTATAATACTATAAATAATTTTAAGAAGATACATGAACTTTGATGCACTGTTGTTGATGAAGTTGGATTTAAATCATACAATTATTCAAATACAAGATAAGTTAGGTAATTTATAAAAATGATATCTTCAGTATGATGCTAGTAAAATTAACATAGCTTGCAGACGTTACGCTACAAAGTAGGTAAATAATAATTAAAGTGGGTCACATGTAGAGAAGAGGGACAAATTATAGCAAATAATATTAATTTTTAAGTATGTTCTATGCAAATGCTAAAAATCCTAGATATATTTTAAAGTATTATAAATAAAAATTAGTCCTTTCTTCTATACTCATTTTAGTGTAAATGACATGTATGTACTTAATCTTTGTTTATTTGTATATCTATATTATATAAGTAGTAAGGTAATGCGTGTGTACGTAGTAAGTGGTGCTTTAATAACAGAAATACAAAGATAATATTTTCAGTTTCATAAACTGCCTTTAAATTTTTAATTTATAAATATAGATAAAAGAACGTATACGTATAATAAATATTTTCTTTTTAATTTAGCATAATATAACTAGTTATTAAGTATTCTAGAGTTAATGTGAATGTTGCGTATATTTAGAATATTATAAGTGAGCGTGCGTACAACACACACAGGTTAGTGTTGTTGTGTACGTGACGTGTAGTCTAAGCAACGTGTCGTAAAGGGTTGAACATGTGGGCTATATGTACCAGGGCAGCATAGCGTTCCAGGGGTTTAATGTCACACATGAGATGTTCGTATTTAACAGTGTCTACAGAAGGGCGCGGTTGCACGTGTATTTGATACTCGCGTTACGCGTTTTGCTTAAGAGGCAATATTAAATGGCTTAAGGGATTATAGCAATACGTTGTAAGCCATTTATTTACAAGAATATACTTATTTTTGACACTTTATTTATTTGAAAAATATTTATAGGCGCTAATAATAATCTCAGTAGCTTCAACTTCCGGCTTTATTCCGCATAGTAGGATAGTCGGAGAAAACTTAGTGTCAAGACACTCCGTTGACTGCTTTCCACCCGATAACATGACAAAACAAAATTTGCTTCCATGTTATATGGGGTTTCCCGATAAGAACGATATGTTTTAAAATTGAAATAAAACATGTAATATATGTTTGAATTTCGTGCTCAATGGATTTATTTGATAGCAATTTATTAAATATTAAACAAAATATCGTTCAAATGACCACCACGACGATCTGTCCAATTTTCGATGACTCGGTGCAGCATTTCGGCTGGTATGGCCGCTATAGTCGCTCGAATGTTGCGTTCAAGGTCTTGAATCGTAGCTGGTTTATTGACATATACTTAAGATTTAACATATCCCCACAAAAAATAGTCCAAGGGTGTTAAATCGCATGATCTTGATGGCCAATTGTGATGACCGTTGCGAGAAACAACCGACTCACCAAACTTATCACGCAATAAATCCATTGTGACGATCGCAGTGTGGCGCGTTGCACCATCTTGTTGAAAATAAATGTCGTCCGCATCGATTTCATACACTTCAGGAAAAAAAAACCGTTCAACATGTCACGATAACGGTCACCATTACCAGTAACAGTACGGCCTTCGTCGTTTTTGAAAAAGTACGGGCCAATGATTCCACCGTACCATAATCCGCACCAAGCAGTCAATTTTTCAGGATATAATGGTGTTTCATGAACCACTCTTGGATTTGACTCAATCCAGTAACGACAATTCTGTTTGTTCACATATCCATTGAGCCAAAAGTGAGCCTCATTTCAAGCGCCCAATCAGCAAATTCACGACGTAATCGATGGTCTGCTGGCTTGAGTTCTTGTGCCAACACAATCTTGTATGGATGTAGGCCAAGATCCACACGTAAAATTCGCCAGGCTGTCATTCTGGATAAGCCCAATTCTTGTACACGTCGTGGAACGGAAACATTTTGATTTTCTTCGACATTGGCTGATACGGCGGTAATATTTTCTTCACTAGGGCCTGTCCGTTGTCGTGTTGGTGGTCTACTATCGTGCAAAAAATATTAATTTCCAGTTGTTGGATTATGCGACGTATAGCGAGGTCAGACAATGCACCATGACGACCATATTCAGCACGAAATGCTCTTTGAGTAGTACTTCTCGAATTTTGATAGAAAATTTAGACAATTTTCAAACGTTGAGGTAACGTGAACTTGTTTATGATTAAATGGCAAACATTAGTGAACACAAAACAACACAAATGTCAAATGTTAAACAACCAAGATGGCGGCTGTGAGCTGTCAAAATCCTATCACCCCTATTGGGAACCACTGTATATTACATTTTAGTATAATTAAACATAATTTCCAAGTAAGTTAGGATAATTTTTATGTGATTTTTTGCAGCATTACGCTTTATATACCCTGCAAACCTTAGCCAAAGAGATTGTATGTGAGTTTGTATTGTTTTAATTCTTAACTTAACTAACTAAAAGTTTCACAGGCCCACAGCCGTGCCATATGTGTGATACGTTAAATTATAAAAAATACATTTAATTACTATAGCTACTTCATGTACTATTGTCCATATAACTTTATAAATGAAATCATGTTTCAGCTCAAACATCAGATATTTCCAATAGACAAACTAGTTAAATTATATTCAATCGTCAACAGTAAATATATTTTAATTTCTAATTATTTTTTACTAAGGTCAGTGGCATTCTTTTTATGACTAAATGATATTCTTTTATATATCGATATAGCTTTCAGGTTAAATTATAAAAATGCAACAAAAAAGTTACTAGCCTGTTAATTATTAATATAATATTTTATTGTATATAATTATAATATAAAATGTTCTATAATGATAGCCTTAACAGTGACGTAGCATCGATTTTATATTGCAAGAGTAAATTTACATAATAGACTTTCGATTTAATATTATAATTTTAGATTTTATGCGCATTATTTTATTATGTTTAGATCAAAAATCATACAGGAAACTAGAGCAATACAGCATGCATTAAGAAACCAAACATCCATTCTTTAACGCAATACGTTACTTAATATTTTTAATGGGCACGTACTTGTGTGCATACGAATATCATTCAAAAAGCCCTTTCTTTAGGCGAGCATATTCTTTGTTGAATATGTTCTCCTGGTATACAAAGTCATTGGGAGTGACATGCCTATTATTTTCTTATTTAAGTTAGGTAAGGTTAGCCCTTATCGTAATTTACACCTTTCCTAGCCGGCAAGCTACCTGCAGCCAGCCAGCCCCTCTTTCTTACTTAATTTGCATTTTTAATTACTCGTAATACGTAGATATAACAAAATAAAATATATAGTATTTCGCATAATAACTTGTTCTGAGTTTTACTTATGTATGTGACGCCCAAGACAAGTCAATTCATTGAACTAACTGTCCATGTTCATTCAACAAAGACCTTTAATTAAATAATATTGTCGATAATAATATTTATTGAGCCCTTTTAAATTATTTATATTAAAACACACTCTACTAGGAACGCAAAGATTATAAGGAGGTTAGAAGGGCCGAGTACAAGGGTCTGTCGAACTCCAAGGTTGTGTACGCAATGGGCGTGGTTTCTTCAGCCAATCGCGGGAGCGAACATTACGCAAGAAGAAACGCGTAAAGCGGCCCTTCGCGTTTACTCAGATGTAAAGGTAGAGTCATCAAGGAAAGCTGTATGAGATCGCGTCGACTCAAAGTTTGTATATTCATTGAATTTTAAATGTGTATGTTAATTACACACACGTAGTATATAGTGAAACATTTCATGTTTTATGATTTATTGGTTATTTTTATTATATATTTATCATTAAGTGATTAAGTGAAGTTTAAAGAACACGAAAACTTTTCCTCTTTTTCTATAATTGAGGTCGGTAGTAACGCAGTGTAACCGCTATAAACACGATCAATCGTGGGTTGGATTCTTGCTCGGGGGAGTGCTTATATTTAAATAAATATTGTCACTTCCCCGCTCTGGTAAGAAAAGGTGCGGCTTTGAGTTCCGCCATTCAACACGCAATGTCTCGAATTCGGCAGAACACAAAACGGAGTGTCTTGACGCTATGTACTTTCTGTCTACCCTGCTATGCGGGGTAAAAGCGTGAAGCTAAAGAAAAGTAGCACAATTATTAAATAACTGCTAATCTAGGTAGAGGATATACATTATTTTGTAAAATAATAAATATAGAAATAGAATAATTAACAAATTATAATATAAAAGCCACGTTTTTATTGTGTATTTAAACGATTTCCTTGCTTTGATTTTAAGTTTTTGTTCATTATCATTATTATTATTATTTTTCAATATTATTATTTTTTATATAATATTTTGCTATTCTGCTAAATTGACAGTTAAATGATGGTTATTCCAATAAATAAACAAACATTTACTTAAAGTTACAGAAACAGAGAGGTTAATATAAAAATCATAATCAAAACAGAGACTATTTCTCACTTTCTTTATGTATTTAAGTAAATTCCAATAAGTCAATATGTTATGTCGATATTTTTTTATAAGTAACTCCTCAATTTAGGTACGCACACAGCGACGTGACGGTCGACAAAAAGTTTTACTTCAATAATGTCTTTATTTAAATTATATTATGTAAGTAGTTTTATATTATTTTATCTCTATTGAGTTAATTATAATTACTTTAGTATATCTTTGATTTTCTTAATTTTACACATTTATATGAAACTATTTTAAACGAATTAACCGCGAATATTTTGATATTCGAAAATATATTTTAAAAAACCACAAAACCAAAAATGTTTTTATTTCGAATACCAAAATATATTCAATTAATACATTATTTCATTGGTTCGAATATAAACTATTTTGGTTAAAATTCTTTAAGTAGAAAAATATATAAAACGAGTTTTGCTTACAGTTATCGTTTTTAAGTTTAAATCAGCATGTGGTGAAATCAATTTATATTCAGTTTATCAATCCAAAGAACCCTTTATTGTCATATTCATACCCTACGATAACACGTGACAATCTCCAAAGCTTGTATGCTTTCCTGGTACTCTCATTGGTATACGTATTGCGGATCCGCCTCCATTTTACAATAAATAATATAATAATTAATTATTTACTACTAAACTATTTTTATATTTTTTTTACAATAAATAAAATTAGTTTTTATTTTATTTTATATATTAAATGATTCAATCGTATAGTTAAATTAATTAAAAAGATGAACATTTTTAACGTCTCTACACTTTATTTCATTAAACAAAAATAAAAAAATACAAAAATAAATACAAATACAAATACAAATATTTAACATACTACTAACCTCGTCCATCTTTTAATTTGTAACATAATTAATTAACGATTTAATTTAAAATATATTCATATTAATATTAGCGTATCGTATGTATTTATTTATTTATATATTTTGTTTATTTATGATAATAACATTTTTTTACGTAGAGAGAATAAACATGTCATCAACAACTGTTCGATCACATTTCAGTTTCCTTTATCGATAGGCGCGGCGTATTTACTTCGCTACTTATTTATTGGAAACGTATCGGCGATCGTCGATAATGTCGAACTGTTCGGAAAATACCAAGACCTCATAGATGAGGTGGAGGTAATTTGAACAGAAATCAATACTCCATAATTCGCCTTCAAAGTTACATGGGGTATTGATTCTGAGGCAGGTGAATGGAGTGAGATTCAATATATGCGCTCATGGTCGGTATGAGCAAGAGATTGCGATTGCGCGCTGCGGACCAATGAATGGTAAATTAAATTATTTGAACAGTTTTTAATATTAAATCTATAAATATAAAAAAATATTTTACTTTCTATATATATATATATATATATATATATATATATATATATATATATATATATATATATATATATATATATATATATATAACCTTATTTAATAAAAAAACCATAATGATATGCGTAATTAGATCGATGAAGTATTAGGACAGCATAATCACAAGAAGTAGTCGAGAAAGGGCGGCAAAGGGTAAGTAAGTAGTTGTTCGTTCGTGTTAACTATGGAGCAAAAAAATCAGTCTAACCTTGCGTACGTACTGCTCCCTTCCTGAAAGCTTGCAATCTGCTTCGAACAGGACTGTAGAAGTCTAAGAAGGTTAAGCGCATTCTTGTCCACATCCCTCGAAGGGGCGGGGTTCCTGTGGACTGTAGACACTAGCAGGGACAAAGAAAGCAACATTGAACACCGGTTGCCTCTGGCGCGACGATTTAACAGTGAGGCGAAACGGGATAAAAAATACTTTCATAATCTGTTGGGAATGTGAAAAATGTACGATACCGGAGATATCTTTAATACCAAGGGAAAGGGTTAAACTTTGTTGAATTCAAGTAACTAAGACAACATGAAGTTAAAGGAATTTGTTTTTTGTAAAGTATGCATTTTATTCGAATATTTTACTATAGTATTGAATTGTATTCATAAATTGCTCTTCGACTAGACTGTATTTGTACAAATAAAGATAAGTTAGTTTTATTCCTCGTACTGAATTTAAAATATACTTATTATAAATAAATAAATAAGAAAATTATGAAATTTTAATTTCTTCTTACTTTAAAACGGAGTGTCTCGATATTTGGTTCACTTGGCTTATGGTTCTGCGGGAAAAAAGCGGTAAGCTTAGGAATATATTACATGATTAAAAAAACATAGTATATTTATCTGTTGTTTTAAGTTAAGATGACACACAAGTGATATATTGAAAATTAAGATAATTTTTATTACCTATTTAATACAGCGTAAGTAGTTAAGAAGATATTCTTGACCCAAGGAGCTGACTACGGTCTGTACAAGTGTGCCAGGGTTGCCGGTTGCCAAGTGGCCGGCGCGGCGGGCCGACTCACGCGGCCACGGCACCAGGCGCACAGTCGTGCGAAGCGGTTCAGCGTTGCACCCGACGCTTGCACTTAACGTTTTTATCGTACGGCCGTTAATGCGTGCGGTAGCTCGCTGCGTGCTTATTTCCTTTATCGACCATCGTGATTAATAAAATATGTTTCAGTATTCTGTTACTTTGAAATTTTAATCCTACGTCAGCGTTTCTATATATGAAAATGTATATATAATCCCTTTAGTTTGAATGAAAACGACTATAGAGATAACTTCAAACGACTATAGAGAGAACTTTTAAAAGTGCTGTACAAACTAATTTATTCTGATAACAAAAAATATTATAATGTTATATAAGTATACTTATATAAAAACTCGGCGTAGTTAGACAAAGTATGGCAACAACAAAATATTTGAGAATAACAAAATTTGGCGGTAGACAAAGCAACTTTTAAAAGTTATTTACATGTTTATGTACGTAAAGACTATTATTATAACTTTATACTTTACACTATGGCGGCACAATACACCATTGTCAACATTACTTCTATCTATCACTTAAGAAATGTACTTTTTTTACATATTGAAATATGGTTAAAATTTCCTAAAATAAGCTTCAATCTTTCGTTTTTTAAAAATAAAGTTGAATGAACAGTAATTTCAGTACTGTTTACAATACGATATTAAAGTAATAGGTCACATTTCGTGACAATATTTATATTCAAATCAGACGATTCGCCATTGTTTAGTTATGTAATGTTGCATAGAATTACGGCATTCCCTTTTACGTAACGTAACTAACAGTAAAGTAGTATTTTACAGATTTAAAAAAAATTAAAGATCAACTGTCGTATAATGTCTTTTTTCGTTTCTTTTGAAAGCCTAAAATAAAGGGTTATTTCGGAATTTCACGTCAATCAGAAGGGGAAAAGGCTGGGCCGGCTAATAAAGACAAAGGCGGTCATTTATCACGACGCACGCAATTTTTTGATGGGCACAAGTTGACGTCAGCCGAAAAGCGCGAGTTGTCCGCCGAGCTTTTGACCTAATCATGAATGACATAAGTAACGATAGAATTTGATATCTCACTTACGTTTTCGGAAATTTCGGATTTCGGATTATTGAATGTATCCCTATCAGTGTCAGTAATGACACAGTGCTCCCTATGATTTAAATAATTTAAGTAAAACGCAATATTTATACATTGAAATAAAATAGTGCACTATTATACGAAATATACTTCCTAAATCTTAAGATCAAAATAATTTTAAGTGATTTAATTATTTACTGCTATTAATAAAATTTTGATTGCGATGAAGAATAATACTACATGAAACGGTAATTATGATTATATCACCGTAAATAAGCTTTGACAAATTAAACTAATCTAAATGCTACGTTGTAAACGGGTTAGTCGGTCGTAGCGAATTGGGACAGAGAGGGTGCGGCGAGGCCTTTACAAAGAACCCTCGCCCGCTATGCTACCCTAGTAGATATTTATTTTTATGGGCTACGGATAAATGTCAGGGGAGTGCCGGCGGGTGGCGCCTTAGCGTTTATGACTTGCTTTACGGTCCACGTCCACTCATAAAAACATATTCTGTTTCTAATGGCAAAGGGCTCGGCGATGGCCATGAAATTGTATTAAGTGTCATTACAGTTAAAAATGGTTACGTCATCTTGGAGTATATTATAAAATTATATCACAACAATATGATTTTCGTTAAAGAATATAAATTTATAATTACTTATTCATTAAAACAAGGTAATAGTAATTATATATTCATAAATATTTTAATTATTTAAATTTAAAGATTATCTTTTGATAATTGGTTCGTTGTGTTTTAAAACAATTCAATACGGTTTTTTATTGTTTATGAAATCGAAAACCCGATAACAACATTATTTAAGATTTTAAATATCCATAACTTTAGAAAATGATTAAAATTTAGGGATAGTTTTGAGCATGAATCTTTAAAAAGAAGCGGTCTTGTCTTTAGATTAATATTTTATATATTATTTATCATACATTATATATCATATATTACATATTATATATATATATATATATATATATATATATATATATATATATATATATATATATATATATATATCTCCTGAATTATTTGCAGACAACAAAGAGTCTATTTCTATAGTAAGATCAGATGTTACAGATGTTAACAATAGAACTATTGGATCTAGTTTTATTGGGTAAATTATTGAATTGAATGTTAAATTCCTTACCATCATTGAAAGACAGTGTCTACTTTAAACAATATTATTATTTCCTCTTCCTTTTCAAACTATTAAAATATATAACTCAGAAGATAGAGATAATGTTGAGTAAAAATAATAATGTGAATAAGCTAGACTTATATTAAAAGAATAATGAGTACTGACACGACACTAGACATAACAACGATAGATAATGCCTGTGTAAACAAACAGTGCGTAATAGTAGTCACGAGTATAAATAAACGCATCTATGAATGAACACAACTGAGACTCTGGATGATAACGGTATACCGATGCTCCTAGTTGCTCATGTTATCCTGGTGAAAAGGGAATATTAGCGCCCCATATTTCTCACGCTCGCACCCATTGAGCCCCAGGCAAACATGTCTATCTCTCTTTATTCACTGGGTAGTACTGCTCGCACAAGTACAGAGACGGATGGGTTCAGTAGACACTTTTTTATTTTTACCACAAGTCTTAGGTGTCAAGAGATATTTTTAAAAAAATATATTTTTATATCATATTAAATTATTATTATGGAGGATGAGACTAATTCAATGAAACTAATATTGCGTTAATTTCTAAACTTTCATTTTACTCGTTACACATCCATAATACACGTTGCCCTGTCAAGTTATAATTATATGCGCTGTGTATGTCACCGCTAGTTATGCCTTTAATTGTAAGTATTAATACTACTATTATTAATACTTATAATTATTTCTCTCTGACATATAGGGATGAATAACATCCTATTTATATGACACGCTTTTATTAGATTAACCTGTATCTTTCTATTAAAAATAAATAAATCAGTATATATTATATTCTTTTTGCAATTTCCTTCATATTTTTATAGTTTATTAAGTTACTATTTAGAATATCCCTAGTTCGTTATTTTAGCTTAGTAAATATATTTTTATTATGATGATTAAAATTATATCTTTTTCTCTACAATAACAACAGGGCAACAATGCATAAAAAATAATTTTCTTTAAGTTTTGTTTCTCCAAAATTTTCCATCTTCGCATTATAATTAAAAATAATATTTTTTGTTCCCTGACTGAAAATTAATTTACTAATCAAATACATATGTAAAAGTGAAAAATAAAGGAGGGAAATTCAAACTCTCAGAACACGTCACCATTGGTCGAATAGAAACGTGACATAATTATGTCATGGCATTGCTTTTATCAGTGTCGACATTCATACAATTTTAGTAGTGTTAGTCGGAAAAAGTATTTAATCTTTTTTCGTTTCTTTTTCATTCTTAGTCAACCTAGGATGACTGCATCGATTTTCTCAATTACAATCGGAATCGGACCCACTAAAAATACGAGCATGTGTGATTACAAATTTTGGCTGTACATACACAAACGTGAAAAGAGTATAAAGTAATTATAGTGGTACGATATATATGCACATCAAGAGTAAAGTGTCAATAAAAAGGAAGATTGAAATTTGAATTTCACCTTAAAAAATAATCAGTGAACGTATCAAATTAGAAGAATACAAACTTGCGCTTCTACGAATATGCTTTATAAAGAAACTGTCTAAGAATAATATACTAAATGGTATACAGCCATGTTAAAAATAGTAAAATTATTTATTCTTTGAAGTGAAACTTTTTTATCTACGTATGAAAGAAACCTCATACGTCACCTTGAAAAAAATCGTCACGTTTTCTGTCACATTAGACGCCATGCGTATCTATTTAAATTAAGGAGTGATTTAAAAAAAATATTTTGGTGATATCGCGAGGTATAATAAATGGATTTATTGAAAATAATTTAAAAAGTAAAAGGAAATTGTAAAATTGTTGTTGATTTTAATATTATTTTTATGTTATTCTCGCTTTTGATGTAAGTTTTAGTAAAATATATTAAAAGTAAAAAATATTTTTTTAAAAAATAATTTAAACATATCTTGTAAACGAATATTAATAAAATATCTACTATTATTTGGTTTTGTTATCAAATCATAGGTTTGAGGTCGGTGCCAAACGCCTTAGTGATCTCTTCACTGTAAGATCTATAAAATCAAATTAACTGTCGAATATTCAGTCAACCACAAAAATATCAGTGTCGTTTAACTATCACACCTTTGAAGTGCTAATGGTATTCGAGATTACCGAGATCTACGGGGAGACACCAGAGGTGAAACTATTTATGATGTATATCTATGTATAAGAGTTCCTCGGTTTTCTACGAAACTAAAGAAGCTACTGTATTTAACAAATAGAACTTGACACCGACTTCAAGCAATGATTTCACATCAAAACCAAAACGTATAAAATTTTTTAACGCAGCGGGATTCGAACCCGCGCCTTTTGGATACCGTCCAAGCGCTCTGACCGCTAAGCGTTCTATCACCAGCTACGCCGAAATTCTTATACGTTTTGTTACAACTTATTTATGTTGTTAGCATCTCTGTAGAGAGATTTTTACAAATTTCTACTATTTAAAGATTATCAAGATATAGTCGTTTAACAAGAGAGATTGCTACTTTATTTCAATATTTACTATTTTTAAAGTGTTATTCCATACTTAAGATTAGAAAACATTTTTGAAAAAATGTATAAAAATTTTGATCGTAGCGGGATTCGAACCCGCGCCTCTTGGATACCGTCCAAGCGCTCTGACCGTTAAGCCATGCGTTCTATTACCAACTACGTCGAAATTTTTATACGTTTTTTCACAAATGTTTTCTAATCCTAATTGTGAAATAACACTTTAAAAATAGTAAATATAATATTATTAAATATTTTATTAATATTGCTTTACAAGATGTTTAAATTAAATTTTTATAAAGCTATTTTTTACTTTTCAGTTTTTGAAGTAGGTTTTTTAAAAGTAGTTTGTTTTTATTTTTTATTTTTTAGGGTCTATTCGGTAATAGTTGTTGAATACAGTAGCTTATAGGTATACAGGGTTTCATAGTAATCTGGTGTAAGTATAATCCAATAATAATATGCATTATGCAATGGTAAACACATAAAACGGTCGGTTCAGTCGCAAATCATGTACTGTTGAAGATTTCCATTGATATCTCCCAAGAAGATCAGATCTTCAACAATTTTTTGTGGGACCATCCTCGAAGTATACTCTTTTAAATAAAAAATTGCATATCGGTTCACAAATGACGGAAACATCGTAGAATCAAGTCAAGTTAACAAATGTAATCATAAAATCAAAACTACTTAAATTAATTTTTGTGGGACCAAATGGCCTTACTATACGAATAGAAAAAAGCATTTAAATCGGTCCAGAACTTTCACTGTACATTAAAAAAAGATACCGGCCGAATTGATAACCTCCATCTTTTGGGAAGTCGGTTAATAATGACTTACAACTAAAAAAATGTATATTATACATATTAGGTATTCAACGTAAAAAAACCCACTAAGTATTGTAATATTACGCGTTGTGTTAATTATATTCTTTTTATCTTTAACCGTCTTCAAAATAATTTTTAATTTAATATTTCAAATATACACTTTCATCAAAGTGGTTATCAACACGCAGTCATCGTAAACGTATTATCTTTTTCAAAATACTCCACGATGACATTTAATTGCACGGGTGCTTATCATTTTTTAAAAATTATAATTCTTATTATTACCAAAAGGATTTCAAAATCATGAAATAGAATATACTTTCAGAACCACATGTGTTTTACATAAAAATGTTTATTGTGCTGTACATCGGATACTTAAAAGACAAAATTTATTCGTTAGTAGTTAAGTATTATTTTATAAATAAAATGATTTATTGCAGAATAAGAATAAAAATATAAACATACATTTACATAAAAGTTATATTTAGATATTGAAGTTTGCATGAACCACTGGAATAGATATAACGAAATTGAAATCATCAGTTATTGTATCAATAAGCAAATTTAATATATTCTTACCTTGGTACAGAAAACTTGGCATAAAAATGGCGGTTATCAAAAACTTCATTGTTCGCTCTATAATATTAGGGATTACCAAGCCACGGTATACCTATTTGAATTTTCTTGCCGCGGTCACCTTTTGCCGTACATTTATAACGTTATTAAATACAGCGACTCTCAAATTCGTTTACGTTTGTTTATACTAAATAAAATTTAACAATACTGTAATTATTGACCGTTAATATTTTTGCAATAGCAAATTTTTAATACAAAATATTATAGAGTAGCCATTGCAAAATTCCAAACATCTAAATTTATCTTTAGCAAAAAATAGCAATCCCGAAGCACGTTCGTCACTTTGTAAGTCGCGCAACTATTTCAGCGATTGAAGGCACCTGGCTTTTAGCGTAGCTCAACCCCACCACCACAGAATGGTGGTGCGAATGGGGACAGGGAGCGTCCCAAACCCATAAAGAAAATTGTCTTGGCTACGTTAATTGAAACAATATTTGGTTTCCGACTTTTAATTAGATTGTTGGATCTGGTTACTTGATTTATATGTGTCACGACGAAAAAAAGACTCATAATCACTTAATTTAACATAAAGTTAACTTGAGTGTTGATAAAATATATAATTCTATTATAGACTATCACAGTTCTTTGGGTGTTTAATACGGTCTCTTTAGTTAATTTATGACTTTTGTTAATTTTCAGACGTCAATTTATGGAATAGGCAGGTAAAAGGGTTGTAAGTCAGTCGTCTTTTTAATAATTATTATATATCTATGAGTGACTGTACTCATTATGTTCTAGAAAGCAGGCCTATTACAAAAACATTTACAAAAGTCTGCTACGGTCCCAATAAAATGAGGCTGTAACTTTAACTGGACGATTTAACAAACAAAGCCATTCACCTAATTGGATGTTTCGGGAATCGGGCGGCAAATGTTAGGCGGCAATCGTGTCACGACATTTACGTTACGACTTATACTCAACATACTAAAATATACTCTAATGAATCCTCGAAAATAAAAAATGTACACTTTTGGCTTGTTCTTGATTTTTATTAATATAAATGCATTTGTTTTTTACTTTACTCTTAAGAAATAGTGTACTTTTACGTGCAAAAGTTATGGCCGGGCAAGATAAGTGTTTCTACCTAGGAACATTTAAATATACTTAAAACATAATATACTTAAAATTAAATAAAAATATTCCATCGAATATCCAGAGATTCGAAACGATTACCTAGACATGTAGATTTGTAATAACAACACTCAATACAGTGTCTTGTACTGACCAATAATGTGGAAATTATCCTTAAACAATTATTAATTATGAGATTTTTGCCAAGTGCATTAAAATTTGAAAATTCATGGCGTCGTTGTCAACGAATATAAGCATGATGGTGATGGGTTCACCTTGAACTTTATGACGAGAACAAAATTTTTATTTTGAAAATAGTTGTTCTAATATTTTATTATTATTATGATTCGTATAATATCTTTAGGGTCACCCGAGATATTATAACTGCAAGGCGCGCTGATACTTTTACAAATGATTAACCAGAGGAAGTGAAAATAATTTAAATATAATCACTCCCCCGAGTGGGATCGAACCTACGCGATCGCGTAAGACGCTGTTCCGCTACGCCACGACCGGCCTCAAAGTCCTCCACATAGTTGTGAAAGTTTAGTTCACATTGAAAACGGAGTACAGATGTATTAAGACTAACTTATTAAGGTATACTTACTTATGTAGCTGCTTTTGCTGTATGATATGGCTATGGTGTGTGGTGGTGATATGGCTATGGTATGGTGGTCTAGTGATTGTTTATTAAACATGAACAACAAAAAAAGGAAATAAGTGACAGAGTTGATAAACAACTGCAGTAGAGTATCAATGAAATAAATGAATATTTGTATTATGGGTATTCTGTAGTGTCTGGTCGATCTGTGTGTTTTGAAATGGTTACACGGAAATTGAAAAAGTAAATAAATTTCTTAGTAAGTTTATTAAAGGTTAAGGATTTATTTGATTGCTTCGTACAGGGTGATTTAAAATACAAAGTAAGATTATTATTATTTTGCAAATTTAAGTATTGTTTAAGAACAAAAAAGCTTGCTAAGCGGGATTCGGCGTAAAGGTGATTTTTAAATTCTTTCTAAGAAATATTATTTCTTAACGAAAATACTTTTCTTGTAATAGGATCACAATTATAACTAAATAAAACAGAAAAAGTATATGTAAACATGGTTTTATTAATAACTGAAATTTACATTACATAATATTTTAATAAACACTACAACTTTTAATATTATTACATATCAACAAGCTCCGAGTATTGTTAAAAACTTAATCGCAAATGTATTTTAAACGATATTTTTTTTTAAATGGAAATAATTGATAAATTCACAGAAAGAATTATTACAGATATATGAGGATATTTTAAAATATTAAATAAATATAACTTAATAACAATTTTTATTAATAAATAATTTTACGCTTAACTTTTTAAGAATACTCAATTCATATTGAATAACGATTCAAAGTACAGGTTGAGCAACACATCGGTATGTGAATAGTTACAACTTGTACAATTGTGTATATAAGATGGATATATCGACACATTAACATTTATTAATTCTATTTACGTTAAAAATTTGTAGGTATATTCTTAAATTAGTCGTTTAAGATAATACGGGGATATTTTCTCAATTTTTTTATATATTATTATAGCCAATATTAGTATTGTATAAGATACTGCCATAGGTTAAAATATTTGATATATTTTATCGAAATATACGTCAAAACAATACCATACATCATAAAGATGTTTATTATTTAAATTACTTATAATCAAATAAGTAATTTAAATAATAAACAATAAAATATTTGTTGTTTTAAAAAGTGCAACGTATTTTATATAAAAAAAGAAATAATAAGTATATGATAATGATTTTTTTCCTGGCATAAACAACATGCTTAATTTGACATTTTAAACTAAATTATGCGAAGTTACACTTACATAAATGCTTATATTAAGTATTCATTTAGTTACAACATAAATACATAAGTATTAAATTATGAGTAGATTTGAAATATTAATAATAATAATCTTCTTGTGTCCTTCAGACAATGAAATATTGACGTGACGTTGATTTCAAATGCGAATATTTCTTCACGATTATTAAAATATGTTTTAAAATCTATTAAATACAATAGATACACGATTCTAGAAACATTCTTAATTGGAAATTTTTGTATTAAAAATGATTATCATTATTTCATTGAATGAACGAGCTTGTAACTATATATTCACGTACTTAGAGATTTTAACTGTAATAAAATATAAGACGCTTGAGATCTTTTACGATTTAACAACAAACAAAGCAGTTAAATAAATTATAGCATAAACAAATATTGAGAAAAGTAGGTATATGAAATTATATTAGCATTAGCTTTTTCTTAGATGTAAGAAAAGTCCATTACATTGTAGTATGACGCAAGATTTAAAAGTTAAAAAAACTAATGGAAAATATTTAAAGAAATAGAAATATTTATTAAATATATCAACAATTATTACTCTCACATCATTGGTTAAAAATAACATCTACACACAAAATACCTAAACTTATTATTATCTATGACTATATACATAATGTACACAAATTGATTATATAGAGACATACACTTAGAGTGCACAAGACACACTTTCACTGGCAGTGTAACATATGTATACAACGTACTTTCATGCATATACATATATTGTTGTACAGAAAAGTATTTTCACATTAGCGTTCTCACCCACTCTAAGCGTAATGTGTCTATTATCTATTATAATTGATCTAAGTTCTAATTCAGAAGAATACGAGTTTGCTACAGTCACCGCATAAAAGTTGTCTACTAGCTTATTTAGGTACTATGATGCCCACTGTTCAGCTTTTGAGCGCCTGAGAAAAGTAAACAAAAAACCGATTTTCAATTATTATATACAATGGATAAAGAATACTCAGAGGTAGGATAGTAAACGGTATTGGTATGATACACTTTTATTGAAATTACTATTTTTAGGCCGATTTATAAGGAATTTAGCTAAAAAAACTTGTAGATATTACATTTTAAAAGTACAGTTTCGCTAAGTTAAAGTGCTACAATTTCAATTTATAATAAATAACATTGTAATTAAAAGAGATCTTATAATTGTTTTAATACTCAACTTTTGGTTGACATATTTAATAATATTTAATCTAGTCAATTAAATAGTGCAATGTTATAGTTTACATGATACACGTCATATATTTTTAAATTAATGTTTAAAACAATTGTTTATAGAATTTTTATAAATATTCTGAAATAAATTTTATTTTAATTTATTAAATTTGATAATGATTTATATAATCATAAACGTCATTTTACATATATTAAAAAAGGAATATTTAGTTATTCAAGTATACATATATGTTTTTTTATATAATAATCCATACTAAATTATCACTTACATCAATATTACGTTAATTTTAAAACGGTTGACCGAATACAAATATTTAATAAAATTAAAATATTTTAAAAATCTGTATGTGATAAAAAAAGGTAACAATAAATTGAGCTAGCTTTAAAAAATCTATTAAACTAGGTCTAAATTAATAATTTTACAATTTTTGTTTACTAATTTTTCTATAAAATTTTTATTTTGCGATATGCTTTCAGCTGCAAGCTCATGTACTATAAATATTATATATTGTAAAATTGAAATTAAATATTGTATTTAACTTTTACTTACACTTAAACAAGGAAACCTATCTACTTTTTAATTTTAAAAGTTTTCTATCTTCTTCGTAAGTTTTTGTTGATCAAAATAATACGTTATGTAATTGACAGTGATGATAAATATGTGTTTAATAAAGTTATTTTATAGAAAGACGATAGGGTCCATATCAAGGTATGAAATAATAATTATTAACGTGCCAAGAGTTTAAGTAGTTTTGAATATAGAGATTTATGTAGTAGTAAAAAATATATTTTTGTGGTGTGTCCATGTCAAAAACGTTATATATAAAACAATATGCAAACATACAAACGTACCTATAAGAATACCATCAATAATATATAATTTTAATTCAGAATATTAAAATAATCCTCATGTGTCGTAAAGACATATATTAACAATGCATTCTAACAAATAATAAAATTTACACAGAGTCATAATGTCACTAAGCTAAAATAAATGCACATTCAAAATAATTTGGACCGAAAAGTTTTCTACTCTATATTACAGTATTATTAAAAGTTTTTACTTTAAGAAAAAAGAAAGTAATTTTAATAAAAAACAAGGTAACAAAACATATATATACAAGTTACTAAATACTTTATATTAGATAGTGATGAGACAAAAAAAGCATTTACTACACTACTTAAAATATATAATAGTATTTTTGTTTTAAATAAATATAGGAAACTACAGAAAACACAAACTATAGAGGAAAAATATTTAAAATTTCACCATTTTTACATTACTTCTCAAGAAACAGAAAGATATAATGTGACTGTCCAAAATATTATGACATGTAATAATTACTAAATATAATACATATATTTAAACCTGATTTTCGTCGTTTTCGTTCATATTCTCAGCGAGCCGGTACAAAGGATTCTTGCTCTTTATAGGGAAGGGATGGGCTTCGGTGTTGAACACCCACTCGTCAAGCGACAACAGCGAGTCATCCGAGAAAAGCAAGTATAAGTACTGAAACACAAAACATACGTTGGAAATTAATAAAGCGTGTATGTTTCGGGTCGACATAAGTCATAGCTTACTTACTAATTTAAGTTGATCCTTTTAGTATTGTTTTTTTTACTTTATAAATACCAAATGGACTTCAGAATGTTCACAGAATGAAAGAATATAGGTATTATAGTTGTTTTAAGATAATAAAAAATTAATGACAAAGAAATTGTTTGTTTTTGAGAAATTGTTGTGATTATTATAATTATTTTACAAAGTAAATTAAATCGTTTATAGTTTTCCCGTCAAGTTAATTTAATGGTTTAAAAAATACTTAAATAAACAAACAAAAGATAAAATATTAGTACGAGGTATTGACTCACCTTAAGTGTTTCAGCAAGGAAGAAGCTTTGTTGTACATCATCGCCCTGAGGTGAGGAATGGTACACGTTGATCAATCCAGTGTAACCGCCTTCTACACGACAGTGTTTTTCTAACGCCTGAATTACCAGAAAGAAAAATATATTTATAATGAAACACCATTAATGTTACAGTTGCAATGTTTATGTGATCGTGATATTTATATATAGAGGCCATCGTGGCGCAATGAGACACCATTTCGCCGCAAATGCGATTAGTTGTGGGTTCGATTACCACTCGGGAAAACGATTATAACGTTCGCAACTCCACATGCAATATCTCGATTTCTGGCGGAAAAAAGTAAGGAAGTGTCTTAACACTAGGATATCTCTGATTATTCTGCAACGCGGGATTTATATATAAGTAAATATTTTTCGTTTTGATAATTTGGTTTGATAAAATGTAGACTGGCTCGCTCATCGTTACTAAGAAAATTATAATTTCCCATTAATTTGTTTCTATCACATCTATTAACTGAACATAAGTTTGCAATTTAGAGTTGTATGGATAGATTTTATGCTCCGTAAGTAAAATAGATGACAAATTAAACCAAAATTTAATTTATTATTATACAATTCTATAAAATAGTGGTAAAATACCTGTACAGCTTCCCAGCCCCAGTCGCGATACTTCTGTTCCTTAGTGAGACGCCACATTATGAAATAACTCTCAAATGTTTCAGGACGTAACAAGTACATTTTCTCCGTGCTCTTCATAGCTCTAGCTTCTACTGCGCCTGAAAATCTGTAAAGTATATTAAGCGTTTGTTAATATGCTTATTCAATACTTATTATATTTTTATATGTTGAGAGATTTCGCTTTTAACGTCGGTATCATAAGCATTAACATTTATATTAATACGTGAAGCGTCATGTGAACAGAGGAGTAAAAAATTACAATTATAGTTTATATAAAGAAGGAGTGCAGAATGTTTTTTATAGATAATGCATAATAATATATTCAATTAACAAAATAATTGTAATACTACCATGAGTTTGACATACACGTTTATATATCTAGTACATATAAATGTAACATGTAGTGAACAGAAAAAAACTGATCAGTCGACTAATTATTCTAGCAAATAATTTATTTTACAAGTTAAGTTATTTTGTAACGCCGTAACTTTTAATTAACTCAAAGGTAAAATATTAAAGTCTTTAGATAAGACTATAAATATACAATCCATAGTTTCTTAGATAACTAATAATGATAAGGAAATATTCATAATTATTACAGTCAACGACAATAACAATTATCATTTAGGGATACTTATTATTACATTAGGTCACATAATATAATAATTTATTTATACAACAATACCTAAAAGCCTCAGGTCCCAGTTTCGTCTCGGAGCGGTCGTAGCTCTCGTGGCAGGTGTTGGTCAGTTTACGTGCCACGTCCATATACCTTTCCGATAAAGAGTTCTGCAGACTAGTAGAAGCCAGTGCAAACATACCACCTGGTAAAATAATTATCTATTTTATTTCACTGTAAACGCGATTGGTTGTGGTTCAATTCCCTCTGGGGGGCGTGATTACATTTAAATTATTTTTACGTACTCGCTCTTGTAAGACAAAGTGCGGTGGTGAAAGCGAAGTGTCATTAGGTAGTTTTTGTCTACCATGCTATGCGGGATAAAATAGTGAATAAAAGAAGAGCTAAATACAAATATAAAAAGAAGCATTTAAAGGCAAATATCATTAATTTAGATATTTTTTCTCCGTTTAGCCGAATTCCATTTATATATAAAATAATAGATATCTTACATGGTTACTACATGGATATATTAACGGTGAGCGTGACTAATGTGTAAGCTAACTTCAGGCTACTTAAAAATATTGCACTTACTTTCGAATTGAGACAAATAATAGGTTTTATTACAAATATGAACCTTTTTGTTTGAGTTAGAATTTAATCCCGGACCTTGTATCTATTTATACATGATAAATATATAAAATAATTAGGAAATCGTAACCTGAGGGGCATTTTCACTAAATACTTACAATCTATTAAATTAAAAATTCTAAATAACTCAATTACGACCATTGTAAGCTCATTAAAAAGTATTGTAATAATAATTTCAGTATTAGCAATTTATAAATGTCTATGTATATATCATACATATTTATTAATTATTATCGTTAATCCATAAATCACACATAGAATAATAACAATCATTACCAGCAAAACATGAGAGATGGTCCATTTTCTCCTCAAATATTCTGCCATATTTCACTTCTGCGAGATACGCGAGTCCTGACGGAGATATTCTTAGCATTTTGTCAAGCGCGGCCTGCATTGCTTCGTCAAACATTATTCGTCCTTGTTCATCTTCGTTGTTAGAAACAAGCCAGGCCTTTAAGAGATATTCGTAGAAGGAATCTCCTAAAGCACCGAGGGACGTGTGTCCTGAACAAAAAATATTTCTTGAATTATCTATTTGCTTTTTTTAAATATAAACATGAAATAAACAATAAGTAAATATTGTAATTTTAGCTTCACGCTTTTATCTCATATAGCACAGTAGACAGAAAGTACCTAGTGTCAAGACACTTCGTACTTTGCTTTCCACCGAATTCGAGAGTGAGTAACACGCAAAGTGTTACTCAACGCTGTGCTTTGTCTTACCAGGGCGAGGAAGTGAATATAATTTAATATAATTACTCCACACGGGAATCCAACCCACAACCCATCGCGTTTACAGTCAGCCGCTGTCGCGCTGCGCGGCGACCGGTCTCATATCGTAAATGAAGGGTTTAAATATTCAAAACAGTCGTATGTAATTAGTACTAATGTACATACATTATTGTATATTTACACAAAGAGTTAAATTACACTAAATTATACTATAATAATTATAAATTTATTCTAATAATTTTATATGTAATATAAAAACATAACGCCGCGTTTTGTTTTATTAGAGCGAGTAAATGAAAACAATTAAAATAAACCATTGCTTTGAGTGGAAATCAAGTTCTACAACGATCGTGGTTTCAATTAGTCCTACTGCGCCACGATGGCTTCAAATATAAAATTACAGGAAACAATATTGAATTAAATGCAAAAACATTGTGATGAATATCGGTGTTTTAATTTAAGAATGTTTTAACATAAAAATAAATTTATTTCGTATTAAAATAAGTCTTAAAGTTTTAGGTCGATTTTAACTTAGTAATATGTTCATTTTAACTAAGTAAGATATTGAAACTCACTTTGTCCCCATTGTCCAGTGCGAGGATTAATGTAGTTCGGGTAGAGGCCGTCAGGTTTCTGAATGTTGTGAAGTACTTCACGTATACGATCGACTTTTTTCCTGTAAACTAAATAAAAAGAGAAACATTAGAATAAAATAGAAAAATAAGAATTATGAAAATTAATTGTTATATACAAAGTTCATAAGCATTATAAAAAGTAAACGAAATATGACGTCTAGTAATATTAGTTATTTAAATAAATATAAATTGAATAACGTATATCAGACTAACTAAAACTTGATAACAGCTGGGCCGATCAGTTAATTTTTATTTGATATTATGCAGGTGTCTAAAAAAGGACTACAGAGAGAAACTACACAAAGATTACAAAGAAAATTAAAATTTTCACAAATATTAAGCATCGGACGTTGTTTGGATTATACAATATTAAAAGATACGATTTAATGATAACATTGTTTAACCTGTCTTTTATTCATTCATAACATTTCCATTTTAATTTATTATTAAGTCAGATTTGTTTTATGTAACTTGAAAATTCCTGAAATTTTACAAACTTGTAACGACAATATTTTTTGGTATTTTTTTGTTATTTAAAATAGGTAGTACATTTCATATATTCAGTATATAATTTATAATCATATAAAATAATTAAATACTTCAATTATTTAAAAAAATCTTACAAAAATATTTACACAAATTATTTTATAAAAAACTACCGTCTTTGCCAGTGACATCGCTTAAATATGTGAACTCCATGTGAAGAGTTCCCACTTCAGATAAAATACTGTTGGCTCCCGCCCAGTGGTATTGTCTGTTTGCCTGAAACATTTAATAATAATAAAAATTATTATTCATTCAAATATAAATTGAATGCAACTGAGATTTATTTGAAAAATGCCATAATTGTACACACAATGGCTGTCTATGTACTCTCGAAAAATATTTATATTCAATAAAATATTCGTTATCTCGCTGAATGCGAGATGCACGTGAAGATAACGAAATAGGTATTTAACGCAATAACCGCCTTATTCAGAAACTTTTAATAGCCTTAAACGTATCTAATTTATTACTAAATTGATACACAGTACCGGTCAAAAGTTTGAGACTCCTATGGAAAAATATGAGAAAACAAATAAAACTGAAGATATTTAAAATTTTATGGAAAACTGGATTTATTTTCATGTTACACATAAGATTTAAAACTAAAAAAAGAAAAAGTCTTGACGAATACTGTTGTTCTTAATAAAATACACGCAAGAGAGCTTTAAGAGATTTTTCGTCGAAATATCTTCATTTGCGCTTTATTACTTTTTTACTAATCTAGGTATGTGTGTAATTATTTATCTATAGTATTTTGCGAGATATTATTCTTCTCGTCTATCTTCTTCGGCTTTCCTTCAATGCATTCCACATGATGTGTGCTGTGAAGATGGACGGTGTTTCTGAACGTCTTGATCGAGCTTTTCTCACAAATTAAGATCGAGGCTATGATGTGGCCAGGTCATGTTTTCTAATACTTTTTTCGACTGTTTTTTTGTCTAAATAGCCTCTGCATAATTTCGAAATCCTTGGCCGATTAATCTTAATCCGGAGGGAATGGCGTTTTTTCTCCAAAATGTATGCCTTTATATGCCTATAAATTATGCCTTTGATTTGGACTAGATTTCCAACTCCATAGCCAGAGAAACAACCCAAGACCACAATTGATACGCCACCATGCTTAGCAATTGGTACTGCACACTGCGACATTATATTTTCTTTGGCGAAGCGTCGGACGAAATTTCTCCTTTTTGACCCAAACTCCAAAGAACTTTTTCTTCTTCGGTCCAGTCTCGATGGGTTAGGGCACATTGCATCAATTTCTTTACATTTTGCAGTTTTAACAGAGGTTTACGCATAGCAACGCGTCTAAACAACTTGGCGTCTTGCAATCTTCTTTCTACTGTAGACACTGATACTGGGTGGGTGGGTTCTTCCCGTGATTTGTTGACTTCGACACGAAATTCTGGGGCTGCCAGACGTCTATTCCGCTCCCTGGTCACCACAATAAACTTATCTTCACTAGAAGTTGTTGTTGTAGCCCTTGGTCTCTCAGAGCGCGGACGATCTTGATTACTGCCGGTTTGCTTGTGGCGCACAGTAGTGCGATAAACACAAGTCTTCGATAACTTGAGTTGACTCGCTATCTGACCTTCTGATTTTCCTTCGTTGTGGAAAACAACGATGGCAGATCGCGTTTCAACACTAACTTCCGGAACTTTTCCCATTTTAGAGATGTTTTGACTGTAGGAACCACAAAATCAGACTAACTTTGGATTTTCGTTAATTATTAGACAATTGCAAGGTCAAAATAATAATAAAACATATTCTGAAAATTCAGAATAATTGTATTGTAAGTTGCAGGTGCAGTAATAAGGTAATAAATTTTTAACAATTGATCTGTCGGCCTATCGTTTCCGCGGCTGACATTGTTGTTTGGATACAATTCCTGTTTATTTGCCCTTTCCTTGGCGTCTATACAAAAGAACAAGCTTTTTGGCAATCTAAATGAATAATAGAATATGCAGGTTACTCATTATCACCAATATTTTCTAAAATATTGATTGATAACAAAAGTTTTTATTAGTGGTCTCAAACTTTTGACCGGTAGTGTAGTTAGGACCGGTAGCACTTTCATTAACTAACTTATATTTTGTATTTCATGGAAAGGTAACAGTAAAAATATTTTGGTTAATGTTTTTATGTAATCATGCAGATGAGGATCGACCATATATTTTTAAAGGCTGTACCAAACTTTTCCAAATTATTGAATAGAGTTCTACGTCCTAAAAAATCGATTGACCCTTTCTTTCCAAGTCAATTTATGTAATTTCTTCGTATAGTTTTGGTTAATCTTTCTCAAAGCAAACCTTTTTAATAAATAAAAAACACACAGTACTTTAATTGCCTTTTTTTACTCCTATTAAAAGTTTTTATTTTACTTTATTCATCTAGTACCTCCATAATAGAAATGATTAATTTATTAAGATTCTATCATTATTATCAATCAATAATTTGTAATTATAATAGTTTCATTATAAATAAAAATACCTTTAAAGTATGCCAGTCCTTGAGGCAAGGACATCAGGTTATAATCGTATTGTATTGAATCGGACCAAGACACATGTGTAAGATTTCAAATAAATTACAGCAAAGAATAGTCAAAATAGCGTTGAACGACATTGATGGATATGGACTAAGAACTATAATGAAATAAAAACCGTTGCATTTAGTTAATTATAATTGAAATATTTTTGTTATCTATTGATTTGCTCTTCAGTTAATAGGCCTCAGATTATAATTGGGGAGATCATTAAACATCGTCCCTCGGACGACCTGTCAAGAACTGTAACAAGAGGATCTATTGAATTGTACGTACTTTATAAAACTCTCACAAAGCTACTCAACTTTTATTTACATTTAAAGAAAAACTTTGAAATTTGACAATTTAAATACATTTTTTATTTGACTAAAATTATTCTCCTCAAAATAAAATGTATATATAGCATCCGAAATAAATAAAAATACCTCTAAAAATTTGTGAAGATACAGTAATTAACTAATTTTATTTTACATGGCTTAAATCATACATAAACAGGTACATTTATTATATCAGTTAAAAAACCTCTTATTATATGTTCATAATTTTATAAAAAAGGAGGGTAAATCGATTGTTATTTTAACTACCGTGGAAAATTAGTATGTATTGTACAATACCTAAATGAATATGAATTTAAACAATATAAATAATAAAAAAATCTAAAGATAACTTGACCGCTTCTTAATTGAACCCAGACTTATCATGAACGCCAGCAGCAATAAATCCACTCCACGTTTATATATGTATAAACGCAGATAAATTAGATTCGGTAGCGTCTTTGTTCATGAGTCATGCGATGAATTAATTTCGTAAGCAATCCTTTATTGATAAGAAAGAAGTATGAAGAGTCGATTGGCTAATGAGAGCCGCATCGGGAATGATAACAAGCACGTAGCGGCATCGGTAGACTTTGAAGTGATAACGAACAGTCTGCGATTTGGAATGAGCTTCGGCTTCTGAAGACGAGGATTTAATTGTAAATATTGATTGACGTAAAGATAAAAGGAAAAGCTTTCAAGGCGTCTATTAAATTATCACGTTCTCTACCTTTTATATAACATTCTATTCTTACTTCGTTTGTGTGGATAAATCCTAAAAATCCTCATATACACCCTAAGATATCTACTATGCTTTCTATGTTCAAGTTTCACATTCACATTTCACGTTCCTTCTGGTATATTTCAGCTGTGCGTGGCACATCGTTGATGATTATGTTATCATAAAATAGTATTGCAAATTAATTTTAAATTTTAAAATAACAATATAAATACAAAAACCACGTCATAATTAAGCTGTGCATTTAATTTTACAGTCCATGCGGATTATACGACACGGCAAGCTGCTGATAGTACATTCATTACATTAATAATTAAAATTGATTCTTAATAATAATAAAATATGCTTCATATGTTGATGATACATACGACTGTATTGTATATTTTCTTAAAACGAGCATTAGCGTTAGCTCTATGTTGATTAATCATAAGTAGTAATAAAATAAAGCAGGTAAAGATTCCATTGTATTTATGTTTCATATTTTATTTGCCATTTATTTTTGTCTTAGATAAAAAGATTAAGTTTATATGAGCGTTAACTGGAAAATGTAACCAAATTGAACATCGCTGTGCGCTCTTTTATTTGGTTAGCGTCAGTACTTGCCCGCCACGTTACGACCGACCGACATGGTAATAAACGTTTCGCTATTTCAATCTAATGAAATCAGCAATAAGTTTGGTAAAGTCTCGACCGACTTTTAACTTTGCTATATTGCACAAGACATTTATTTTTATATATATTTTTTTAACTTAATGTAATCAATACTCAAATAAATTTATTTTATATAATTAGAAACTATAATGTACTAAAAAATAGATAATGATTACTTACAATAACAGGTTTTTTCGAGAAAGAATATTTATTTTCATCGTTTATTTGATAAAATTATTTGTTAAAATTATAAACTCACCTTATTAGAAGGGTTGATAAGAGCGTACGGTAGACCGGTGGGTGTATCAAAAGCTGGTAACAAAGCATCCGCGACTTCCTGAGCCTTGTCGCGGAAAAGGGTATCCCCGGTCAATGCGTAACATGACAGTAGACCTCCCACGAAGCGAATAGTTGTCTCGAACACTGAGAGGTCGGAATCCTGTGAATATTTTAATATCAACATTTAAATATATTTTTTAAAGAAATTAAAATAAATCAAATTATATAATTTACAAACAATAAAATTAATACAGTCGACTGTTATCTCTTATCTGTCCATACACAGATAACATTATACCAGACAAATTGGCGAATTAATATTTTACCAAATCAAACTACTTATAAGATCATAATAACTGATAATTTTAATTATGAAGTGTTTATTTTGTTTATATCATAGTGTATTTATTAGTTATCTATACGCTAATCTCTATTAAACGACGATTAAAGTAAAGTAGTCAGTATGTAAAAAAATGGGTAATACGAAATACACAGTAGATAGTATAATACAAGTGGTTTTTGAGCAATTAGCACGGCACTGACTACATTCACTACGAATATATGAGCCTTATTTCTTTGTGTTAAAGTTCAAAATAGTTTATGCTGTTAATTTCAATAGTGTTATAGAGCAAATTAACATTCTATTCAATTTATGGCGCCTACTTTGGGGTTTACTTCACTCGGAAAGATGTTTACTAAAACCACACTACAATTTGAAGAGTCCACTTATTTTAATAATATTTTATGTTCGATAAATATTATTTTGTTGAGTAATAGATGACCTAATTTAATCTACATTGATTGTAGTTTTTAAATACTGTATACGTATTTATATATTTATATATATACAAATATATCATATAGAAAAATACACATCTATAAGTATTAGTTCCATTTTGATATAACGTGTAACTACAATATGTCAAATATACTTTATATTACTACACCACTTAATTTACTTTGATAAGACGGAAAAATGTTGATATTATAAATTTTATGATTACCCATAATAGGAAATTTAAGGCATTATTTCAAAAAAATATAACATAATAAAAATATATATACAGATACATACACATAGATTAGCTACTCCTGCGACAAAGTTCGCTTGGAATTTCACATTTTTGTATCTTAGTTTTATTATTATAAGATACCGATAGTCAGGCAGACAGACAGACAAATAAAAACTGTGTAAAATGTTTTATATTAAAGCGATTATTTTAACATTACAAAAAGACACTTGAATTTTAATAAATAGTAATATTAATATATGTATATAAATATATATTTTTTGAAATAATAGTTTTTATGAAAAAAATGTAAAATATTTTTACTGATTATATATTTTTCTATATATAATCAGTAAAAATATTTTTCATGTTTTAATAACGTTTAACTGAATATTTATAGAAAAATTGTATTGCAAAAAAATCCATTTATAGCTTATTATTTTATATAAAATCAAATAGGTATAGAACACGTGATAGATAGAGTCGAAGTCACATTAACAATATCAGATGTCAAATGTCAAGGAAACAAGTTATTTTATAGATAGCATTTTTACCACTGCTTGCTTTTGTAACAAATGTTTTTGTCCATTACTTATATTTGTTAATAACTTACTATTTCATAGATATGGAAATGTTCGCTAATCCAATCTCTTCCTTCTCTGAATTCATCCATAAGTCCCATAATGTAGAGTGTGTCCATGCCATCGACAATGGTGGCGCCAAGGTCACCACCACCAAATACACTTGTGAGATGTGCGCGTTTTGATATCGGTTTCAACTCGTTTTTACCCCACGCGTACAGTTTGTAATTGTTCCAAGCATGCCGCATCATCTGAAAAAAATAGATTATTAGAAAAAACTAGAACTAAGATAAGAATATGTTATTCTCAGTCACAAACAGTAGCCTACATATTTCTTAACTTAGAAGCAAATAATTAATAAAAACACGTAAATTATATAATAATATTTTTATAAGTAAAAAATACGTTCTTTTTTTCGAAGTTATTGAAAATTATTTTACAGTTTCTTTTGTCTCAAAGGTGCCGAGACATAAGTCTTTTAAAAAGCTTGTAAAGCTTTACCCTGGAGCGCAAGTTTTAGTCTTGGTCGCTCTGCGCAACGAGTGAAGTAATGAAAGGATATCGGACTTTCCACGGGACCATTAATTATTATTAGATTCCGCTAACTTTGTGAAGTGTCGCCAATGACTTGGAAAAACTGGAGACTTCTCCAATTACTATTTAAGGAAAATGAAGTGAGATTGGCAATGAATGTACAAGGCGTACTTTTTTAATGTACCAAAAATTAGAAAATGTTATATAGAAACATTATAAACAGTATAATTGTTAATATGTTAAAATACATTAACAATTAGCTTTATAACGTTTTATCCGTGACGTAAAGAAAATACCGGTTCCGAAAACCAGAAGTTACTATATGGAAAATATTTAAATTTGAAGCATTCTTCAGTTTGTAATTTTGTAATCAAAGCAATTTCTGTTTGCTTACCTGTACAAAAACTTACAGTACAAGAACTTGAACGTCGTAATATATGTAAAATATTATTATTTACATTCAGGCTACTGTAGAAAAAGATTTTTATTAGTCAAGTAAGGATTAGATGCGCTGATTATCAAAATCCTCAATCTGATGAACCGCAATGAATTTTATATTTTAATATGTTTTGCCGATTTCACCACCGCCCACCCCACACCACCACCCAAATTTCAATTGTTACTTAAAATATGTACGTCTATAAGTATCTTTTATAAATAGTTGTAACTTATTGTTCGAAATATGTTTATATTGTAATAGATAAAGAAAATGGTTTTATTCGAACTTGACACTTTTTAAACCAACGAGATAGAGAAGTTTTTTAGTTGATAAGACTATATGTTATATTATAGTTATAGATTATTAAAACATACTTCAACTACATGCTGCCTTTTTATGAATGTAGAATTATCTGTAAATGCTGAAGTGCCTTCGGAGAGTGAAGGTATGCCAGCCGCCCAGCGTGCCGAGCGCTCCATTCGCTCCATATGTCCATGTTTATTTTCAAGCCGGGAAACGTGCACTAGCAATAACATAGTTGACGCAAACACCGCTCCAAATGTAACTGTTCGTATTAACTTACGCATAATTATCACCAAAAAACTAAATAATTAGCTCTAAGTAAAAATTTCTTATCAAAAATTTCTAACGACAATTATAAAAATTACACACTATATTTTAACTAAAATATACTTTGTTAAAGGAAATATAAGTTGAATATTTAAATCTCATTTACACTGCGCGACTATACGGGCGCACGATTCTAGCTTATCTGAGATATGGCAAATGCTAAACGCGTGAATACTGCTCGCACGTTATCAAGTAGGCCGATTGGTTTGTAATCTGAATATGTTATGAGATGCCACTTATAAATAATAAATAAAATTACAGTCACACATGTCACGTTAAATTAGATAATGTGTGTATCTATTAAGAAGACTTTACGAGTAGTGGTTATGACCTGATTTTATCAGAAAATAAATAAAAAAAATAACTATTGTCTTAGAAAAGTATTGCAATAACATTAAAATGCTTCACAGCTGTAATAAAAATATTGATAAAATTAAAATAAAAACATGACGTGCTTGTTTATCAAACACAGTGCTATTTAACATTGTCGTAACAATGGCCAGTAGAGAGTAGAAAAATAAACCAAATAACAATTAGAAAATAGTTTATAAAAGGGACGTTTAATCTATAAAAAGTGTAGGCACTTTTCTCATTTATATCTCCATAAATAATACCAAATTTCTAATTTTCTCATTTTTTTTCTGTTAATATTACATACGTATGTAAAATTAAACGTACAACATTTAACGTAGTAAGAGTAAGAATTGCACATATGTGTGAGATAAGACAAATTTAGAAATAACGGTTGGCAATAAATATTTATTTTCCTAACATTCCTACAGCGCTATTGCTGTAATAAGTTTAGACTTTATTTCGCAGAAAACAGCAGACGATAGTAAAAAAATAGCGACGCAAAGCTAGAAACGGCAATATGTGTCGAGAACTAATCTCGACCGGTAATTAAGTGCGAGCGCCGACGACGACTGCACTTCGACCCGCGTAAATCTGAGATTCCACAAGATTTACTGTTATGACCCAACCAACATTGAACTGATTCTTTTGTATCTTTAATAATATAACATATGTATATAAAAATTATAACTCATAGTATTGTATGGAGGATATACGTATGACAAACATTATTATTGGTAACAACAACAACCTGGTTGTCTGTGCGTCACACTCATCTCGGAAGCTTATTAAAAAATTGAAATGCAGTTTGGACTATTGTATTTTGGCAAGGTTCAGTTTACAAATACAAACATTATATGAAGTGTTACGTTCGTAAAGATTAAAGCAAGTACAAATACACACAAATAAAGTTGCAGGCATTCACTAGTCTTCTATAACTGGTTCAATATATAAAATAAAAATAAAATATACGCGTCGTATTTTAAGTTATGCGCAGTACGTTCAAACGTCATAATATGGGAATTTATATCACTTAATTGTAATTTATTTTTTATATATTTTTTATATATCTTATACACAACAGGTATACAATACATAAATACCATTTTTAAGTAGCTAAAATAATACACAATTTCCTAGTTTGAAGACGGTAATAGTACAAGAATATTTTATTACTTGTATCTTGAATATGTAAATATTTACGCGACGTTCTTGTACGAGTGTTGCCGGCACTCTACATATAGTATAGTAAACGTGTTATATTAAACCTAGACGAGAATATTACTTTCATGATTCATATATTATTCAGCAAACAATATTGTTAATAAAGTTTCGTTCAGTCTCAAATACTTAAGGCTATCTTCTATATAGATTTTACTTTAACAAAAGACATAGCAGTGTGTAAACGATAAATTATTACGAAATGTTCCTTACTGTCGTTTGCCTCGTCTAACAAAATATGGCTGAGGACAATGATCATTCAACTCGCCACCCACAAGTGGTCCGGCCAGAGGTGTCAAATCGTCGCTGGCACTGATCGATTGCGATTCGACCCGGACGCTCGCACTCTCTTTCCTACATAACACATTAGTTGTCAAATGACTGATATATTCTGTCCAGTAGACTACTTTTTTCATCGGTATGAGTAAACTAAAAGCTGTATAGGTCCAAAATTGAAGTACAGATGGACTAAAGGGATTGAGAAATCGTTGAATGTTATAGTAATGTTTATTATAACATTCAACGTTTCTCAATTCAATTATATCGTTATAGAAGGAGTACTCGCATTGTCAAGCTTCCTTTTATTCGAATCCCTATTATTAAATTCTTAAAAAATATTATATGAAAGATACTCTTTAAGTCCTTAAACCACAACCAACGTAACCTCTGTTCTATTTTGGGCCAATTTACTTATTTTGTTGGATCCATGAATTTCCTACTTTGTCTTATCGAAGTATATATTTATTGTCAAATTATTGATATAGAGGCCGGTCGTGACGTAGTGGACAGCGTATACTGACTGTAAGCGGGATCAGTTGTGGGTTCGATTACCACTCGGAGGAATACCTATATTTATTTATTTTTTCATTTTCTTCGCTCTGGTAAGACAAAGCGCAGCGTTGGTTTCCGCCACTCAACACGCAATGTCTTGAATTCGGCTGAAAGCGGTGTATGGAGTGCTTTATCACTAGGTACTTCCTGTTTATATATAAAAGCGTGAAGCTAACAAAATATTGTTTGTTGCCACATAAATGATTGGCCTATGGAAGACGATGACTAAATCTGTTAAAATTAAATATTTTTAGCTTTATGTTTATTGCTAGAGGAGTAGTTAGAACACAGAGTGCTAAACGTCACAAAGTCTGCATAATTCTTTTGTTTCGGCCACAGATGACTGTATTCTCTGACCAGAACCCCATGTAACATCTTTATACGCCCCACGGAGGATCCTTGTAGTGCTTTTTATGTGACCTTTCTCTAGTACAATTGTTAAATAATATTAAAATAAATTGATTATTGATTTAAAATAAGCAAATAGTATTTAAAAAATAATATTAAAATATATATTATATAAAAATATATTTGTAATACCAATCCTCTTTTGCCTTAGCAACGTCTTTGCCTCTTAATATAAACTTAAATTTGACATACAGTCATACACATGGTAGTGTGTGTTGCCTTTATTTTATTCAATTTAAATATTTCTATGCAATAGTCTTAAGACTATTGCATAGAAATATTTAAATTGAAATATTAACATTCTGCATACCTTCTCTACATAAACTATAACTGTACCAAATTTTATACTGTTCGTTCTCATAATTTTCGTAAAAAATACTGTACAAAAAATTTTGCTTCGCGTATTAATATATATATACATATAACAATGATAGTTTAAATTTGGAATTTTTTAGTAAATAATAAAATATTATATTAGTATTAATTAAATTATTGCCTTTTGTACCTAAACGTGCTAAAAACACGTATTTATCGTTAACTTTATCCAAAAGTTCTTATTAACATAAATGAAATTTGCAAGATAAAGTTTTTTGTATAATTTGCAAGTTAAGTAAGTAATCTTTAAATAAAGTCACCACGCCTGCCCTCATTTCTGTTTCTTGGCTTCTTTCTAAACCAAGCAGATTTATTTCAAATGATTTCGAGGCCATTTTAAAAAAAATTGTTAACTTTTACGTGAAATATTTCTTTATAGTTAAAAAAAGATCTGTATCTTGTACAAGTAGACATACATATCTCTTTATTTTCAATATCACCGAAATCAATGTTAGTATTTAAATTGAAAATCTAATAAAGCGGATCTTACTGTGTTATTTGTAGTTGTGGACGCATAGTGCAGTTGTTTATTTAGCTTCACGCTTTTCTTTTATTGAATTCGAGACATTGCGTACTGAGTGATGGAACTTAACGTCGCACTTTGTCTTACCAAAGCGAGGAAGTGAAAATTTTATTTAAAATTAAATAAAATCACCGAGTGGGAATCGAACAACCGGTCGCGTTTATAGTCAGACGCTGTCACATATTTAAATCATATAATCAGGTAGAATACGTTCAGTATATGTTTGTGCGTTCGTAATACTTTGTCTACACATCTAGAAGTCTATTAAGAAATGTTTTATTTGCTACACGTCGCATAGATCTCATACATTTTGGGTTGTTATATTTACCTTCTTTTATTAATATAGGTATATACTAACATTTTATATTATACACTTGAACATATAAAATAGAATAAAAGTCATCTACAATACAAAAATTTATCATATAATAATAATACCTAAGTTTGCTTATTTTACATCCGTTTTTAGTTAACTACATTTCGCTACAAGATTTATTACATCAATACAAGGACGGAGAGCGTTTTTTACTAATGGAAAATCTGCATAATGGGACATTCCCCTCCTGATTCGATTCGTTTGAAAATGTTGCCCCGGTTCGCTGCTGCTTTTCCTTTAATGGACTGCTGCTATTCACTTAGAAAGACAGTTTTTTTAGATATTTCACAAAAGTGTACGTACTGAAGAGAGCTTCTGTGTGACTTCCTTTGCAGAGAATAAAACGTTCGATCAGCATCGCGACAAATATGGGTAAAGCGATGCCCTCGTAAGCGATATCCAATATCGACGTACCCTTGAGCAAAGTCGTGTTTCACGTCTATTATAGTGGAGCGATCAAAGAGCTTTGTGAGACCAGTATTCCCCTAGCAAACCGTGGATCAAGCAAAATGATTCTTAGTTTCTATACTAAAAGCTTTTAAACAGATATAGGAGTTATATTAAAATTTTATTTTTGCTGAAATTTAACTTTTTTTGAATTAATTATTTATGAAAAGTTTGATTTCTTTTCACCCTAACGAGCCAGAAAACTCTTATTACGCAATCATGTTCACTGAAACTTTTTCTTTCTAGTTTCTGTCAAGTTTCATTAACAGAAAAGAAAAAACTTTTAAATCTTATTTCAGAACTATTAATATGTATAATATATAACTTTCATATGATCTATATTGAGAAAAAATATTTCAATGTTGCTTCTATTTATTTCATCCTATTAAAAACAAGAAATCTAATTGAAGTACGTTGATATTACATGTGTAATTGTAATGTTTTGATATTGGCAAATTTTAAACCATCACAGTCTAACAAAATAACTGATGGGCAAAAATAATTTTCCTCAACGCTCGGGCCATGTATTATGGCATGGACAATGCAAATCCAATTTGTGTAAATTCGTCGGCCCCAGGGGCGTATTCGAATAAATATTTTGATAGAATACAAGCAAAGTGAGCGTCATTTATCATAATCAAGTTGACGTCGTGGCCGATTCTACCACACCTTCTGTTTGGAATATTCACAGCCTATTTATTACAAAAATAATTTTCTTCTCTTTAAAACATATATTACGCATCAAATATATTTAGAATCAGAGTAAAATAAGTATTAACAAGCGACATAAGACACAATACAAATATTTTTATTATAATGATCCACCTTTATAAAACGATGAACATCTAAGAGTAAAAATAAATTGATATAGTTTCTTGTCTATATATTGTAAAATGTGAAAGTAACCAAAGATATAGTAAACAAGTAGTAATGATATTATTAGTATGTGCTATTATTGTATCTCTTTTGAATTCGATTTTATTTATATTTTGAAAAGAATTTATCGTAGCGTATAACTATAAGCTGGACGGGTTGTGGGTTCATTTCCAATAAGGAATGATAATATTAAAAAAATATTTTCATTTCTCCGCTCTGGTAAAACAAAGCGCGGCTTTGATTTCACTACTCAACACGCAATATCACGACTTTGGGTGGAAAGCAGTCAACGGAGCATCTTGACACCGGATTTTCTCTGATCACCCTTCAATTTTTTATCAATTTTCACCGTCAGCAACATCAGGTAGCAAATTAATTGCATTTTAAACCAACACAAAAAGTTTAAACTTTGTCATGGTTTAAAAATTACAAAGTTTACACACGAGCAAGTTGAGTAAGAGCATTATAAAACTATAGATACAGATCCAGTCTGAGGTCCATAACCTTTAAATTAATTACTAAATATACCTTTCAATAGAAATAACGGTAGCATTGTTGCTTGTACATCACATAAACAAGCAAGTACATAATATAAATTTATATATAACTATGAAATAAATATTAACTGGTGGGTGTAATCTATGGAAGCTACTTGATATATTTCGTTACAACGAAACGATCGATTTACGAAGGTTGGCATGTTTGAAAAGAAAGGTTCAAAAATACCAGTACAGGTATAAAAGTCTACCAGTATGAGAGGTTAAAATAACAGCATGTATTACTTTTTACATTATCATGCTAGATGAGTGTAAGGTACTTGGCGATCAATAAAAAGAAAGCGATAAAGACAGGTAGTTCAAAATTGACATACTGCGCATCTGTACCATTTTGTACCTAAGTTTAGATAACGTCGTACACTGTTTAAATAATATTATAATTTCTTTAATATTCACATTTCGTACAGAAAAATAATGGCTATATAACGTAAATACGTAAAAAAATTAAGATAGGCAATACGCCTTTGTTAAACTTATTGAACAGAAACATACATCTCTCTCACTACCTTGGTAAAAAGATTAGTAGTAGTATATTAATATATTCTCTATATTTTTACACATTTAGATATATTCCAATTTATTATGTGACGTAACATTTGGCCAGACCGCAGAAACATGTACATAGGTATTAGACGTTAGGCGTCTATTATAGATAGATAGATATATACATTGGGTCGAAGGAGATTTAGAATGAAAACTATTTTCATTAAAAGTGGCTTTATACGTTTCACCATAGAAACGTTTCGACGATGTAAGACGATAGTTTTGAGTCCAATTTCAACTCGGTAGGCTAATCATAATTATATAATTACCCCGCTGTCGTAAGACAAGACGCGCGGAAAGCGGATAATGGATTGTTTTTCTGCCTACGGGAATGTAGAAAAAAGCGTAAAAAAGCGTGAATATCATGAAATATTTGAAGATAAGTTTCTACTTACAAGGATATATAGGTATATATAATAATGCCTGTTTCACTAATGGAAACCTATACTTTATGTCCTCTCTTGTTTAAGCATCTGTTAATGGTTTGCATTTGCCTCCATATATAATAATAATATAAATAAAATATTTTTAATAGTTGCTTGTTACAAAAGTTCATCTTGTATAAAATACGAATTTTGTTTTAAAAACACGCATTAATATTTCGTTATCCTGGTTTTAGTGGCAAAGTTATCAGATTTATATGTATACTTACGTATATGAAAATTTTGTACTACTTATTTAATAATGGATCCGGTAAATTTTTAAACACAACAATCGAATAAAAGTGGGTCGTAATAGTATTGCAAGATCTTTTAATAGTACAATAATAGACAGATAGGTTTTTGTACAAGATACTCGTATATGTTCATTTTAAAGTCCAAAGTTCAAGTTAACTTTAATTATAATTAAGTTAAATAGTAAATTTAGTTGTATTTTACTTAATAATTAGTTTTGAAGTGTGGTACTACGTATATTTCCAAACGCTAATAAACGTATGGTTACGGCAATGTGTTCCATTCCACTCCAGTGCCAACTATTTCTAATAGGTGGTACCTACAGACACACCAGTTTAAATTTATAAACGTTTGCATGTAAGCGCAGCCAATGAAACGGCCATTGAGGCTTTAACTGCCGCCAGCGCTCTATTTGTTCACGCAGGACGGAAGTTCGTGTAGGCGTGCATCGCAAACTACCTTGTTTCCGTAAGTGCACACACTCTACGAATATATAGAACTTTATAGCTATCCATTGACGCATATATATATCAGTGATTTCCAATAGTGAGTATATCACGTAGAAATTTATATCTAGAAAATTGCATAAACTACTCTCGTATCATGGGTTTTTTGGTTTTATAGTATATTGACCACAAATATTATTTAAATTCCATTAAAAACAAATCATTTAGTTATAATTTTAATATTTAACTTTAAAAATATAGCGTTTAAAAGTTAGTAGAAATAGGTACATCGGAACACCTGTGACCGCGTCATTTATTGAAGCCACGCGTAAAATTAAATTACGAGCACAAGGGTGCTTTTCTATTAGCATCGATAAAAGTAAATCTTTATTTTATTAGTAAAAATATGCAGCGTAATGGAATTATGGTTTTTTTCATATTATACATTCCATTATATACCTATTACATACATACGTTATTTAGAATTTTAACTATATAATGTTATTAGTGTGAGTGCGTTTTTTTAAGCCTTTATCTTATTATAGAAACGTTGTCTGACATTCACGTACTATAAGTTCAAAAAATTCCAATTAAGGAATATTGTATTGTATATTGTATTAGTAAAAAATATGAAACGTAGGATATAACATCATCTATGTGTTACTATATTCTATTATTCTTTCCATAAATTTTTTGGAAAAAATAATACAAAAATGTAAAAACAATTTCCGAGTGTGGTACAGCGCTTTCATCTTTAGTGTAGATAAAGTTTATTCGTTGCGGCAGTAAGCTCTCGAATCTAGAACTTTAAGTCTCTTTGGCTGCAGTTAATCTTGCACTGAGACCAGCGCCTTCTTTAGTAATCTCAAGCTACCGCACTTTAGTAATCTCAAGTCTCAACGAAAGCTTAAGATTTAATATTTTTTCTCAAGCATAAGAGGCTTGTAATAATGATTTCCTCTTCCATTCTTAATAGAAAGGGTTGAAATACATGACCTACCTACCTACTGCGTGCTAGGTGATAAAACACAACTGAACATTTACTATTTTTTTAAAGTGTTATACCACACTTAGGATTAGAAAACATTTATCCAAGAGGCGCGGGTTCGAATCCCGCTGCGTTCAAATTTTTATACGTTTTTTCATAAATCTTTTCTAATCCTAAGTGTGGAATAACACTTTAAAAAAAATAGTAAATATTAAAGTAAAATAGCAATCTCTCTTGTTAAACGATTATTTATTAATAATCTTTAAGTAGTAGAAATTTGTAAAAATCTCTCTACAGAGATGCTAACAACATAAATAAGTTGTAACAAAACGTATAAGAATTTCGGCGCAGCTGGTAGTAGAACGCATGGCTTAGCGGTCAGAGCGCTTGGACGGTATCCAAGAGGCGCCGGTTCGAATCCCGCTGCGTTCAAATGTTTATACGTTTTTTCATAAACAACTGAACATCTTAATCTAACCAGAGCCACGAAAAACAGTAGCAGAAATGGTCTACATCCGAATTTATTAATTAATTTATATATCCTTTATTTCACACAATTTATACAAATATGCACTTGTGCATAAATATATGAAAGGTTTAAAGTTAAAACTATTTAGTTAAATTACTTTAAATAAAAGTATATACTTTAACAATAATCTAAGTATATACTTTAATAATAATCTTCGATATGAAGTATGTTTTAAACAACTTGTGCATCTAATAAGAATAAGCTAAACAGTGGTTCTAACACAGAATCGAAGTTTTGATACTTAAGTCATATATAGAAAAAATAAAGATTTATTTGAAAAGATAGTCCTTACTAATATTAACGATGTTCTTATGGGTCTATAAAGAGCCTGCGACACGGAAGAGGCGGTTAGGATACTCGAGAAATCGTGATGGACATGAGCATCCCTTTTTCTTCAAAATCTTACTACCACTTGTTTTTGAAGCTATAATTGAAGTGTCCTAAGATATATATCCTACAAATTTTGTGAACGTATTTTATTTATGCATTCATTTCATATAAGTTAATTTTCAATATCGCATAACAGCACGGTATGTTTTAGACATATTTATTTTTCATTTACATCGATACAAGCATACAATTTATAAATTTATAGCACGTTATGCAGCGTTGATCACAAGTACCATGTCATTTCTGTACAGCTTTAACATTTCGCTTTAATATTTTCTAGACCCATTCCTCTTTTCTATAGTATCTGCGACAATATTGCTTGTTGAGGCCGGGGCAAACTCGAACACAAAAAGGGCGGGCTAAAGATCAAAAGACTGGCATGACGCGAGCGGTAATCATATTCACTTTTGTTACCCTTGATGCTTTGGTTACTACCATTTATGCTAAGGAAATGCTTATATGTACTAAGTAACTAGTAATTGAATTTAAATCGTTTGTTTTGAGTTCATTATTTGGTTTTTGATTAATTTTCATTGGTGTAATATTTTGTTGATATAAAGTAAAATTGAATTTAATATATTGATTTTAAAACATTTTTATAAATGACTGCTACTTAAAGATTGTTAATAAACAATCTTTTAACAAGAGAGGTTGGTATTTTATTTTAATAGTTTACTATTTTTTAAGTGTTATTCCACACTTAGAATTAGAAAACATTTTTTAAAAAACGTATATAGATTTGAACGCAGCGGGATTTAAACCCGCGTTTCTTGGAAACCGTCCAACCGTACTACTGGCTGCGTCGAAATTCTTATACGTTTGTTACAAATTATTTAAGTTGTAAGCGTCTCTACAAGAGAGATTTTTACAAATTTCTTCTACTTAAAGATTATTAAGAAACAAACGTTTAATAAGTTTATTTTAATAGGTTACTATTTTTAAAGTGTTATTCCACACTTACGATTAGGAAACATTAACAAACAAAAAAAAAGTTTGCAGAGGTGCTTGCTGATAAATAAATAGTAACAGACGTATAAGAATTTTAGACGCAACCGGTAGTAGAACGCAAGGCTTAGCGATTAGAGCGCTTGGACAACTGCCAAAAGGCGCGGGTTCGAATCACGCTGCGTTCAAATATTTATACGTTTTTTAAAAAATGTTTTCTATTTTTTTTGATTATATTCTTAAATTTATTATTCGACTAATATTGTTATTACTATTATTATTTTGTCCTTTATTTTTTTGTTAATTTTAAATCGTTTATTAAATTTATTGTCGTTGATATGTTTTTTTTTCTATAATTTACTAGAGAATTTGTGAATGTTTTATGTGAGAGCTACTGATATTATTTCTAAAACCAGAGTTATGTACAAATAATCGATTATATGATATGTAACTATGTATTGTTGGCATATTAAATAAATAAAATAAAAATAAAGATGGTTAATACTAGGTGTAGCAAGTTTCCCAGCTAACTTTCTATAATGCGACAGCGAGGCATTGCCGTACTGTACACGCGATGGTAGTCACTTCAATGCTATTTCGAGAGAATGATTATTTGTTACATTTATAAAAAATATATGAATAATTTTAAACGTTTATACAAATATTTAATGAGACTTCCGATAGATTTAACGCAGAAAGAAAAACATTTTATAAGGAATTCTATGCAGAAGATACGAAATGTGAATTAGATAAATGTAACGCTCGGTCGTAGTGCAACATTTTCTTCGTAATATCGAGTCTGCAGCAACGTTGCACATCATCGCTCAGTGTCCCATAGCTATTGACTAAACCCCAAACGTTTTGTGAATGCGAAATAGCTGGAACTTTCAGTCATTTTCAATTTTATTTTGATTTTTGTGAGTTTTCCTTGCCTCATGGAAACGTGTCACATAAAAGTATTTTTCTTATTTACTTAAGTAAAATCTAATTCTATTGACATACGACTGACACGTGCATAAAATATTGCTTAATAAATTACAAAAGGATATTTTGTAAAAATTTAAAATTATTAATATTTAAAGTTTCATAATAATATAAAATGAAGCTAATTCACAATAATTATCTCAATAAACATAAAAAGCACGAGGTGCAATTACACCTATATGTTTATGTATATTTTCATATATTTCGTGAATGTTAGCATATTTTAATTGTCTTAGGTAAAATTTGTTACACGTTAAGTTGTGAAGAGGATAAAAGTTATGCCAACTTGCTTGTGTTGGTTGGAATTTACAGTTATCAAGCAAATACACAATTTATGATTTTGCGTAACTTACCATCTTTATTTTCCCTCTTCAAATTCTAGGTAAAATATATGTTTATAGTCTGTATGTAACCGATATTAAGTATAATTCTTTTGATACAATTTTTTAACGACAACCGGAAGACCTTATTATCATTCTGCGACGATATATATCATCATATGAACACAGATAATTTATTTATCTATATTTTGAAGAGTGGAAGTTGATAAACAATAAGAATTACAATAATTATCCCCAATATTAATAAAATTATTATGTAGTCACGTGCTGTAATCTCCTACTAATATTTATCTAGTTCGTATATAACATTAAATACGTATCGATTCCTTCTACCAGTATATTTGAAAATGTCGATTCAGCGTTTTGCAATTTGAGTTCAATTTTGGGACGCAGAATATAAACAATGAGGTATAATATAAACGAAAAGGCGAACAACAATCATGCGGGTAGATTAAACGCTGTCCGACAAACAACGAGTTATGACATGCGTATAACATGTAGAAATAACATGTGGCAAAAACTATGCTTTGACTGAAAGTACGAGAGCCGAATTTTTAATAACGATGCCAGGGTGCATGCCGGAAATTAATTTATTTTGCTGGTTAAATTACATTCTATTAAAATGCAAAATAAACTTGAGCACCCTTTTTGATATGCATGTAGATTGTAGAGGCTGCTGCTAAACAAAATTAAAATTTTGCTTCCACGTTTTGCACTAAGTTGATTTAAATATATTTTAATGTTAAATATAATTATACAATTTTTATGATAGTTACACTTCTATTTTTACTTACTGTGGTTAACCACAAAATATTTTGAAAAATTATTGTGTTCAGGCAAAATTTTTATAAATCAAATAGGTATCAAACAAACTAATATTTCTAAATAAAAGTTATAACGAAGATGAAGATTTTATGAGACATTTAAAAGTCTTGTAGGAAACACGTGTATAAGCTAAGCATTTTTTCTAAATAATAAGGTAATGCTAACTTATTAAATTTAAAACTGTGTATTAATAAATACAAATTTACTTTTTTCATTATTAAGTATATTTTAAAATAATACTATACATTTAAGTATTTAAAGAATTTACTAATAAAGAGGCAATGTGAAACATTTCTATTTCATATCAAGACAAAGAGTTATAAATTGATTTGATCCCCTATTAAGTAGATTGTCTCGAAACGAAATGTTTGTGAAAATTCATTTTAGTATCCTAAGTATCTATATTGTACACGTAGATTTATACATGGCGTATTTTTATTCTAAGCTCCTGTTACTACAAACAACTTGACTTTATAATAGAAATAGCAGTTAATCTAATCTTTTGTTTAAGTTTATGACTAGATACTGTGATTGTCAAAGCCATACCATTATTTCTTAATTGGTCAAGTTAACATTTGGCACGTACTATACTAGGTTGAGCGACCACTTCAACACAGACAGTAACCAGTTGCTGCGGACAAGATGACTTTGTAAATCCTCTTCACTCACAACTTCATAAACATAAGGTATCGATTATGATTTTCTACGCATATTAATTATGTGTACATAAACGACGAATAATATAAGCAGTTATTTAGAAATTAATAATAAAATTGTAAAGCTTTTTTATAGAGCATTTCCGTATCAATAAAATAAATATCTCTGGATTTATGTCAGAGTATTAATCTTTAGACTAAATCAAATCTGGAGTCACGAGAAGTATTGTAGTCGAGCAATAAGATTTTTCACACGACCCGCGCGCGTGCTTGCGACTAATATCATAAAATACATATTTCAACCATTCCATCTGATAGGAAGCTACAAGAATCATGAGTTGTGATTACCGAGATATTTCGCTTTGAGTAACCGCCATCTAGATATTAGGTTAGAAATTAATTCAAATTTACATTTGTAAAATATCGTATCGTAAATAGACATTTACCGTGTAATTAGAATATTCGTTGTTAAGCCCATAATGCACGTGACAGAGAAGACCTAGTGTTAAGACATTCTGATCTCTATTTCACATTTTAAATGCCATACATGTTAGGAGAAGGTAACTTATAATAATAAATTTTACATTTAAATCTGAATTTATACTTTTATAAAAAAGGAGTATAACTATAAAAATATTTATTATAATAATTATATTATTACAATATTATGAATAAATTATAACTTGACAAAGAAGTTTTAATAATTACTTAATACTTTACGTATTTTTCATAAAAAACCCAGAGGCCCATTTTATTGAGTAACAGCAAATGATATAGCAAATATATATTTTTAAAAAAATTTGTACTCTTTTAATTCTAAGGTCTTATAATCATATGTATATATTTACTATTGTACAAATATAAATGTCAAATTTACTTTCGGTACATTATTCATTTTATTTTAAAAATATTGGTAACTACTTTTTTTTTAAATAAACTGAATCATGCTAAGAACAGGAGAATGGGAAAAAGACATCTCATTCGGAATCCAATTTACGTCTGGGAGAGCAAACCGCACACAACGATGGCGTGAGTCGACTCTGCAAACAATTCATTTCAATTTCAATCTCGCATGCCAACTGCACAGTTGCGCCTAGTTACAAGGTATTCAGAACTTTAGTTACATTGTATAAAAAATGTTGATAATTATAAACATTATAAGCGCCACGTTAGTAAACTTCAAGTAATTACGATACACAAAGAGGTACTAAATTGCTGAAAAATTATTATATCTTTTAATATTGCTAGTTTTAAAAACACTCGGCAGAAAAAACAAAATTAAAAAAGGGAAGATTTTTCTTATCATAAAAAAGCAAGTCTAAATAAAGTAATCAAAGTTACTTTCAGCATTTGATAAAAGAAGCTAAAGGAAATATTGCTCGGAGTCTAAAGAAGTAAACTAGAAAAGTTTGATTCAAAGACACTCTTTATCTACTTTTCTTTGATGAGAAAATTACGGGTAATGGTATCAAAATAGTTGAGAAAAATCTCGTCGTGCCCTTTAAAGGAATTTCTGTAAATATAATAATCCTGTAGACATATCTCTCTCTCTCTCTCTCTCTCTCTCTCTCTCTCTCTCTCTATATATATATATATATATATATATATATATATATATATATATATATATATATAAATAATGTGATGCTGAAGTCGAAGTCTACTTATGATAGTAGATCAGAGTTCTTACAAGGAGATAGAATAGAAAACAAGGTACTTAAGCGTGGCTGGGTCGAGGGAGACAAGTTGCTCGTTTTATATGCAAATTTGCAGGTCCTTATGAATATGAAAATTTTCTATTAGAACGTATCGGTGTCAGCAATCCATCGATGTGCTACAAAGGATGTCTTCTGCACAGATTATCGCCCTGTCTTTCTTTATAATATAGCTAACTAACTAACTAACTAATATAGAAATGTAAAATATACAATATAATATAGCTGATAGATAGATATATGTACTTAACAATAAGATTTTGTCGCTGTAAATGGATTGGCAAGAAACAAACCATTGTTTTCGCATTGCAGGATTATTTCGATTCATGTTTATAGCGTTCTTATTTATTTGAAAAGAAGTAATTATTATAATAAAGGAACTCTTTTTATTAGTGAATTTTCTTTAAAATGCACTTAACTTAGCTATCGTTTCATGGTCATGTACACTACCGGTGAAAAGTTTGAATCCACTATGAAAAAAATTCAAATTTTTTTTCCAAAATTTCCTTATATTGCTTCTATTTCATTTTGCCTTTGATTTGGATTAGGTTTAAAATCCCATAGCCAGAGAAATAGCCCCAGACCATAATTGATCCACCATCGTGTTTGACAGTTGGCACTACACACTGCGGCATCATCTTTTCGTCAGACGAAAATTCTCCTTTTTGACCCAAACACTTCATATTTTTATTCTTCACTCCAAAGAACTTTTCCAAAGTCTTCTTCGGTCTAGTTTCGATGAGTAAGGGCCCATTGCATCCGTTTCTTTTTATTCTGCGGTTTTTACAAAGGTTTACGCAAAGCAACGCGTCCAAACGACTTGGTGTCTCGCATCCTATTTGCACTGCAGACACTGATACTAGTTTTTTCCGTAATTTGCTGACTTCTACACGAATTTATGGGGCTGTCAGACGTCTATTCCGCTTCGGTTTCCGACGGTCACCACAATAAATTTACCTTCACTAGAAGTTGTTGTTGAAGACACTGGTCTCCCAGAGCGCGGACGATCTTGTTTCCTTGTAGTGCAATGAACACAAGTCTTCGATAACTTGAGTTGACTCGCTATCTGACGTTCAGATTTGCGTTTTTTTGTTGTGGAGAACAACGATAGCAGACGCGTTTAAACACTAATTTTTCCCATTTCAGATATGTTTTGACTAACAGTAGATATTCATAAATGAAAGGCTTAAATAATAATGAAATATATTTTAAGAAATTAGAACTAGATAGATTAGAAGAAATTAGAATTAGGTAATGAGGTAATAAATTTTTGACAATTGATCTGTCGGCCTATCGCTTTCGCGACTGATATTGATGTTTGGATACAATGCCTGTTTATTTCCTTGGCTTTTGTTCAAAAGAATAAGTTTTTAGATAATTTAAATGAACAATAGCATATGCAGGTTTGCAGATTACTACGTATCACCAATATTTTCTAAAACATTTACAGATAGCAGAAGTATTTAATAGTGGTCTCAAATTTTTTACCTTTGTAGTATACATATTATTAATTAAAAAATACCAGTGATTAATATTTTTTCAATACAATAGTCATAGCTTTTAGTTAAACATAATAGTATGTATTTTTAAGTAACTCGTAACTATATAATATTATCTTTAACATTTAATATGCAAAGATGTTATTTGAACCAAATGATAATATATAACAGAGTACTTAATATAATAAACAAGATTAAAAATCTTCCTTTTATTATTCTCTTGAATAATATTGTAAGATATTTTAAAAGAATAAATAAGCACTAAAATTTACGATATTATAGTACCCAATGCTTTACTACTTATTTATAACTCTGTTGGTTATAGAAGTTTGATAAACTCAGCAAACTCAAAAATATTTATACATATATGTTGAAATAATATTAATATAGATTCTCTATTTTTAATGAAACGAAAACTAAATTAATGCTCCATTATAAATAACTTTAGAAATAAAAAAATCCCTGTAAAATAAATATTTTAATACATAATTTTGAGAATTTACTTCTCAAATACTACCGCACATAGCGTGTAATGATGCTGCAGAACAAATCGAGCACGACTTTTTAGTTATTAATAAATTAAACTACTTTGGCGACGAGCGTACAGTTTTATTTCTACATTTACTTCGAATACATTCTTGTAAGTTCTATTCGTCACTTGTAAAGAATGTGAAAATCTTCATATAGTATTAGTTTTATTATAGTAGTTTTATACCGATCCATGTAAAGGACATACCCATTACAATTGCTTGTAATTAAAATATTATAAATCACAAGGGCCTGAAAGAAAGACCAATGTTTAGTCAAATATGGAGACATGAATAGTAATGCACTCCTCACTTTCATATACTTTCTAATTTTCACACAAATGCATAATGTATTTAATATCGATATTTAAATCTCTAATAAAATATCTACAACAATCATGTGACGAAGAAATCAGTTGCCATCTTTAATTTTAGATTCAGTTGGAAGGCATAGCCCTTGCCATCATTGCGCTTAAATCTTCGTACTATGCATCTGCATCTGTATTTTGGCCAATAAAAGCGCTCTAGTGGTTTAGGGATTGCAACGTGAGTATACATCTTTAAATATTTTTATTTTATTATGTCATATTATAGAGCATTAGTATCTCAATTTTGACGTACATAGAAATATAATTTAGTAACAAATTTATTGAAAAGGACGGCAATTAAAGTTTAATCCATATTGATATTTACATTACGAATAAAAATTTTGTTATTAAAATGCAAAAAATAATACACCTAATGAGGTTATTAGGCAGATGTGATCTTTAATCTAGAGGTAAGAAATATTTAAAGCTTTAACGTTCATTTTAAGTACTAGTTTTTCCTTTTTGATTACCGACGCTCTTTGATTTCTTAAGTGGAATTTAGAATCAATGTTCGAAAATAGTAGAGACAGTCATTTTTATATATTATTTAATAGTAATATAATAAAATTTTATATGAAATGAATCATTGCCGCCGTGCCGTTATATTGCAGTCACTTCCCTCATGTCACAGCGACATGACTTCACATCATTCAGAACACTAAAAGACGTTAGTAGTATACCATTTTACATTCACTCAAATCACTAGAAGATACTCTAAGATTATTAGAAGTACTAGTATAATCGTACTTATTACTATTACGAGCACACACCAGAACCAGTACCACCGCACTTAGTACAAGTCTACACACAGTCAGAGTAATCAAGGATGCAATAGTACTTGTGCAAACACATCCAGAGCACTCAAGGTCGCACCAGTTGTAATAATGCACACATTGACACTGTCAGTTATTAAAGCTTTACATATTTTTTACAGTTGGTGACACAAAGATGCTGTTGGTAAACGTTCAGTCCAGAACTAATGCAAACACGGTGAACGGTACAAGTAGACCTATAATTGAAGGAAATTCAGATTATCAAAAAATATTGAAGATTAACAATTTCTGGACTGATTCGTATCGAAGATTTTTCAGCAGAATTAAATGGAACTGGCATACGAAATGTAACTTTTAGCTATATTTATTTACCTGTGTCTAAATTTGTTTTTTTTTATCTTCACGCTTTTATCCCGCATAGAAGGGTGGACAAAAAGTACCTAGTGCCAAGATATTTCGTACTTCGCTTTCCATCGATGTCTAGACATTGCGTGTTGAGTGGTGGAACTCAACGCCGCACTTTGTCTTTACCAAAGCGAGGAGGTAAAAACAATTTAAATATAATCACTCCCCCGAGTGGGGATCGAACCCACGGTCGGTCGCTTTTACAGTCAGACGCTGCCACACTGCGCTACAACCGGTTTGTTTAACAATGAGTTACATTATTCTATTATAGATAATAAATGCACATACTTCGTTTCAATTGATTATAAACATAACTGTGAAGACTATGTGTTTACGCGTGTTAATATTAATAACATTTGAAATATAAATAATAATAATACAGAAATCCCCATATCCCAAATATAAATAAAATGTACAAAAATATCGGAATCCATATATAACAAACACCATCTAATTGAGAAAGTTATTTTTATAATGTTTTTTTTGTTTTAAATATCATAATTGACTGTTCGGTAGACACCATAGCATTTCTATAATATATATAATTTATCAAAAAATGAAAAGAATTTACTATTTATAAAATTAAATCGTTTTCTTTTTTAGTCTACATAAAACAATATTCTTCTGAGACACTCAGACAGCGCTCGGGGCTTCATAGACGCAAAGGCAACGAAATTGTACTGTACTCAATCGTGACGTAGATTATAATTACACTCAATGTGTTATAATTAGAACAAACATGTCACTATCAAATTAATTTAAAATCGCAAACAATATGTACTTATATATAATACACACCATTTCTTATCTTCACGCTTTTTTCCCGCATAGCAGGGTAAGCGGAACTACCTAGTGTCAAGTCGTTTCGTACTCCACTGAATTTCAAACGTTGCGTGTTGAGTGACGGATCTCTATACGTCTCTTCGTCTTGTGAAAGCGCAGTCTACCAGAGTGAGAAAATGAAAAATAAAAAAATATTATTCCTCCGAGTGGCAAACGCACCTACAACCCGCCGCGTTCAGATCAGAAGCTGTGTCATTGCACCACGACTGGCCTCAACATTTATACAAATACAATTATGTGTATTAAAAATATACTTAAGTATTGGCACGAAATATGAATACACTCATGTGTATGTATTTCTTATAATTTATTGTAACGAAAGCAATCATATTTGTACAAGTGTACTATTTAATATTGTATAAAATGATCAAATAAAATACGTAATATTAGAGTAATTTTTTGAGTAAAAAAAGTATTATTAAATAGGTAGGTATATGTATTTCTTTATAAAAGGAGCCGTTTATATTATCTTTAATATAACGTTATGAATTAACTTATGTATATAATCAGAATCTACTACTTATATCAGAACTACGTTTTACAACATACAATCACTTTCAATCTATATATCTAAATGAATCAAGTTTACAATTAATTATTCAAATAATTAATTGTAAACTTGATTCATTTAGATATATTACAATAATTATTCAGTTCTACTTAATGTATAACTTTTTAAAATTCTTTCGTGTTTGCTTGTTTTGTAGGAAAAAAAACACCTGGTGAAATGCTATAGCTATATCCAATGGAAATTACTAAAACATCTAACATACACACATACATATGATATAAAGTAAAACTAGTTACTATAATAAACACATAATATGCGATGTTGTATATTCGGCATCCGTGCCCAGACGCTCATTACCCGCTTTTCATGGAGATCACTTATGCGTTACAGACGTGCCGGTTGAAAATATTTGAAAAGCTTACTTTAAATTTTCCACGAGTAAACAGACACACACATGGCGGTAAGGTACAAGCAATTATGTTTCAATTCAAAATATTTATATTCTACCGCTTTAGTTAGACCAAGCTCGCCGCTGAACTCCGCCGCTTAACACACAATCAAAAAAAATATGGTTAAAAAGTAAAGAAAAAATACTTTGATCTAGGCTCAGTTTGCTTGTATACTTCGAGGGAAAACAATGCTAATAAATTAATAATTTTTGTTTTGTCGTCCTTTAATAAAGGAAATATTATTTTTAGGAGTTAACAGATTTTTAATTTTTATAAAATATTCTTGTAGAAATAAGACAATCTTTTATGAACATTATTTAAAATAAAAATAAGCTCTGTATACAATTGTAAGTACACAGGTATGTTTATTTTTTATACTAGTTTAGATAAGTATAATGAACGCAAGACGCTCAAACAACGCGGAAGCTCAAATAAAAAAAATGTAAATTATAGCAAATGAAGAACAATTTTTAAAATCGCATCTTAAAAATAATTGTCCGGACGTGCACAACATAGCACTATAGCGAGGTAGAACAGCTGTCGAGGCAGTGGCAATGGCAGCAATCTGCGCAGGCATCGTGCCAAGCCAGCTAACTCTGCACTTAAGATGCCTTTACTTATATAAACGCGCTATAATACTGCAGCTGGTGGAGAAACAGTGTTTTAAGTCACTTACATGTAGAGTTTTTAGCTTTACATTTTTTTATATTATAACAAAAAATATATTTGTTAATATATGTTGCAGAAAATAATTACAACAATTCAATCATTTTAAACTTAAACTAAAATATATTGAATGCTTAGTATTTAATCACATCTTCTTTTGTTTGAGATTAAAAGGGTCGAGAATTTGAAGCCCCGTCTTAACTTTTCAAGACACGTATGAAAGAAGTTTAGCAATAAAACGGGAAAAAGAGTCTTCCCGGCCGTAGCTTTTACCAAGTTAAAGTTGTTCAAAGTGGCGTTCCAGCCAAGGCAACTTAGTGGTGGTCAATAAACCAAGTTGCCGTCTTTGTGATGAGCGTGTAAAAACAAATAACTTTGCTTAACTGAATTCTTTAAGTCTCCGCTCTTCATAACTACGTGAAATGATTTTAAATTCAGATTCTAATCAATTCAAAATCTTCATTCGGTACGTCGCGTCTTGAAGACATTAGTAAATACATACATAGCATGCAGTATACACATTTTCATTAAACATATTTTTAAAAGATAATTTAAAGAATTTTATCATTATCTTGGTAGTTTTATAAACGCTACGCTTTGGAAATATATTGTCATCGGATACGAACAAGTGTATACATTTTCAAGCAACAGTGACGGATAGAGAGGTTACAATATCGTCATATGGTTTTTTTCTATGTGAAAAGTGTTGAAAATGGTAATTTAAACAGCAAGCATAATTTATTAAAGAAATTAAGTTGGCCCTATTCGTTTTTATCTACAAGAATATGCTATAAGTCTTTTAATCGATTTATAACTGTGAAGCAATCAGTTAATCTTTATAATTGGATAAAAATAAAAAGTCTGCAAGCGACAAAAGGTGAAAAGTAATTAATGAAGTTTGCCCTGGGAATGGTTTTGCAGACTGAAATACGATTTGTTTTCTAAGAGTTCAATCGCAGGCGTGCGCCGAGAGGTTGTTCTTTAGAAGACTTGTAGATATATTTATTGCCGTTAAGTTGAACTATTGAAAAATAGTCAAACGACTAAATAATAAACACCAATTGATGGTTTTTTATAACCTTTAATCATAATGTTACTAGCAATTTACAGAATTTTACTATTCTATAAAGTTCTTTCTATAAGCAGTCACAATTTAATTATTATTATTGTTTATACCATAAATACGGGGGTATTTGTGGGCACAAGGGCTCACATTCAGAAAAGAAATAATAAGTTTAATAATTGAAACATTAACATTTTGTCGTTTTTAAATGTATTAATATATAACGCCCACAATTCACTTTCGATAAATGAACATTAATTGAAATGTCCGGTATGCACGTCAAGTCCAAATTTAGTCCTAATTCTTAAATAATGAGTTACAGTAAATAAAGGGTCGGCCGTTGAAACAATGAGAGCAATAAAAAACTGCCGCGTCCACATACGTGCTTTTCTTCATCTCGGTATGCCAACATGCGGGCAACCCAACCAGCCGCCCTCGTATACAACAATACATGATTAATGTCTCACTGTAACACGGGTATGATTAATTTAGCGGCGCGACGAAAATCTACTGGGCTACACATCACAAAAACCGATAACGAAATTTAATATTTAGAATGACATGGCTGGAGCGAAAATTCAGCAAGATTGGTTATATGTAGGAGCTAAAAGAGAAATTACGAATGCAGACAAAATCGATTAAGATAATGTGATAAGCGAAGCACGGTACATCACGACAGGGGGTAATGTTTAATGGAGATACGAAGGGATGTACGGCGTATTTCATTAAGAAGTTCTTATCGAAAGATGTGTGTTGTCCCACAATTAATCTCACTTTGAATTTAGCTCAATAATTCATATGTGCATTAAATTGCACAATCATTACTTAATGTCGCCAAAGTTAAATACATTTAAACATATTAAATAAATTCCTAATTAGCTTTTTACGAAATAGTGACTGCACTACGTAAGTAGAAAGTAAGAAAATTTAGTAACTTTATTTTTTTCTTTTATCCTAGACTTCATTCTCAATGATATGCTTGGTCTTATTAGAAATGGAAAATTTTTCATTCCTTGATTTGAGATATCGACATATATATTAAAACAAAACCACATATATTGGAATATATAAAAATAAATTTGTTCAAGTCATAAGCAGAAACAGTAGAATGATGAGTAACATTAAGAGCGGATCGTTTCCCTAATTATTACAAATTACGACAGTTGAGATAAATGAGAAAAACTTAGAAGTACTGAATAGCTTTACAGGCCATACTTGTACTGATTAGCGAATAGATTAGTATAATGGCGCAAGTAATTCTTTGTTATGTGTTGATACTGAGCACGATCTCTTATATTTCATTTAATTAAACTAATCCTGGGTATAAGTATTTTTTTCTTAAAAAATCAAAAGTAATGTAAAATAAATTTCAAAAATAAAATATTCCGATTAATAATAGAAATATACGTATCATAGTTACTAATTAATGTAATTTGTAGATTTGTACATTATAATTCGACTTCATTCGATTTAGATAAGTATTTTAGTTTAGTGAATATCTACTAAAAATACATTTCAGTACATATGTAATAGAGAGAATTATATCAAAACGCCCGAACCCTAATTTATCACCTTTAATCGTCTCCTTGTCGTATCTAGAATTGAACACTGAATCTCATTGTTGTCACGACGGACCTCGTAAATTGTCGTACGCACATTTCCCCAGCCTACCTATTAAATCATTCTTATCTCTATCTATATGCGAAGTATTGAAAACCTTGCACAGCATATCTAATATCGAAAATTTTGTCAAATTAGCATGTTCCCATACAAAACAACCGCACAACACTAAGCACATTGAGGAACGGGTCATCTTATCTTGACTGTTATCTAGTTCATATAATGGCGGAAGGCAAATTAATTCATTGCACGACTCTCACAGGCTTCGCTATCTGTGGCGATATGTTTCGGCCCGAGGGTGTCGAATATCAGAACTATCGTAATGTGATCAGGTTTCTGAAAATGGTTACCTTGAGCGGCAGCATCGGATCCTTTGATTGCTGGGTTGATGTGCACGGCCAATGTACGTTATCATGCGTTAGTGCTATTAAATATATACATCTTACTATATAAATAGAATTTAAAATATTTATATTATATTTGTTTTGTTGCTATATGTAGTGAACACCAAGCGGAAAATTGACGGTAGTAAAGCCATCACTACAGTCAATTTTACCTTCAACCTCGATGACACACAATACAATTCATAATTTATTCTTAGTTATTTTGTTATTCATTTATGATTCGAGATGATTGTAGTTGGGTTGCAGTATAACTAAACATTCCAAATATGTGTTTCATATAGCTAAATATTATTCAATTTTTTTAGCATTTCACAAATATTTATAAAATGTTAAGATAAAAGACGCAAATGATAACTGCCTCCAATAAGGAAAATCAGATAATTTAAATATTATTTATTTGTGCAATCAATATTGGTTTCAGGATTACAAATGGAAAATATCCCCGCGGGTTGCTTAGCAATCCATTTCGATAAACTTTTCTTTGATATTGCAAAGCGAATATGCGGTTATATTCTAAAGCTCTCGATTATTTATGTGGCTAACGCTACCACAGACCGTATCCCCTCGGACCCTCTTCCCTTTGCATGTCACTATATAAAAAGGAGTAATCGCCTGCGGTTGCCGCTGAGTGAGTTTTTCAATTCGGGAAATGGTTCAAGAAATTAGGTAGCTCAAGGGTTCATATTTCAAGAAAGCTAAATCTCCCTGGCTCGTATTTCAACCTAGCGTACTTGGAAAACAAAAAGATTTCCTCGAGACTTTTTATGTTCGTCGTAAAAAATGGTAGGTTAAGGCAGAGGAGAGCAAAATACAAAGCGGTGAAGTGAATTTGTACAATACATAAAGTCAGCACTCTAAATGTAAAAACGCACTCTAAATGTAATAACGAAGATATTTTAAATTAAGGTATTTGCTTTAAATTTAAGTTGGTACCATGAAATTAAGATTAGGTTATAGAAAACAACAATTATAATAATCCTTTGTATATATCTATATAATAAACGAACAGGTCACAATAAGATTGAGAGTCAAAAAATTATGACATTTTTTTAAGTTCACGTTTTATCCCTGCTGGGATCAGGCTCTATATACTTAAATAGTATAAAACAAAACGATTCCGTTGACATTCCTGACTCCGTAAATTTTTCTAAAATGCGAAAATTAAGAATTCGAACTTAAGTCATAAATGGGTATAAAATCTACTAATATAAGCAATAATACAATTTAAATAAATATACCCTACGAATGTGGCCGCCGGTGGCGCAGTGAGACAATATTTTCATTTCTTTCATCTGGTAAGGCAAAGCGCGGCGTTAAGTTCCGCCTCTAACACGCAAAGTCTAAAGTACCTGGCACTAGGTTCACTTTGACTATCCTGCTATGCGGGGTAAGCCGTCAAATTATAATTTAAAAAAATAATAATTAACAATTTAAATAGGAATAATAAATACAACATGCACAATTTAAATTTAAAAAATATAACAGAGTATAGGTACATAGTATAACAGAGTACCGTGATGCAATTTCCGATATCGACACAATTAAGTCGCTAAACGCAAAAGCAACCGCGACCAGCAATTTGATATTCATCCGTTATTGAAATATCATATTGTTAGTAAGTAGATTAACCTTGCAGCGTTCAATCATTAAACCTACCGTATTAATAATAATATTTTTATTCGATTTTTTTTATGAAAGGTGCGGAAAAAAATCTTAACTAGGTACTTTAGTTAATTATATTAAAGATGATTCGTTAATATACACAATGACAATTACTTTGTGAGAAATTAAACAGTGCGTTTTTAATTAAACAGGTATATTACAAATATTGCGAGCAATATTTTTAAAAATAATATTATCCTATGAAGAGAAAGGTACAGGTTTATGTTGTTTGTATGAATCCCTCCAAAATTATCAAATCATTACATAGAGAACAGAACTTGCAGTATCTATTACTTCTATATAAATCACCTAAATACGATCTTGTTTCTTTAATAATAATAGGAAAAAAAGAAGAGATAATTATTTTAAATGAAACTATTTTAAGCTGATTAATCGCGTATATTTATTTTGTTATTTGTAAATATATTTTTAGAAGCCTGAAGTTTCGCATACTTTATAGTATTTCATGGTCACTTTCATTTAAAATATGTAATAATCGCGAAAAAGAAAGATCTTATTAAGAAGTAATTAATTATCACACTTAGTAGCAGGAAAAAAATAAAGTATAAAACTATAAAAAAATATGATATTTATGGAGTAATAAAAACTAGCAACAAAAATATCAAATTTATGGAGTAATAAAAACTAGCAACAAAAAAAAATATCAAAATAAAGCAATTTATCTTCTAAATAAAATGCTATTTTATGACATATTATTTACATTACTGTGAATTTATGATTATGATCTGTGACCTAGTTATCATGGTGCTTTATAAACACTTAAATGATTAATTTCACGAATACTAACGAATCTTAAATTTATAGATAAAAATCGACTACACCACAAAAGCTTTTGATAAATATAAAATTTGCGTAAAATATGATTGTATATATTGGGATACTAGAAAAAGATATTGTTTTCCTTGAGATATAAGAAAAATGATTACTATTTGATTCTAAATTTGTCACAATAAAGTCGAGAATGATTAGAGTAAGAAATGATGAGTACATTTTTACTTACATCTTGATGTATAGTCATGTAAAGGCAGTTGTTTCATATATAACTTTAGCTTCAAATAATTCTAAGATGACAAGATTATATGGCGATAAAATGTGAACACCAGCCAGAAAAAAGCAATAAGTTTATAAAATAAGTATTTTAAATTTGTAATTTTATATTATTTATATATGTAAGAAGAAAAGGTCCAGAGATTATACTACTTTTTTGAAGAAACATTTTTTAACGAGCTCTTCTCTCATTATTTGTCTTGAAGAGTTTTTCTCTTATTATTGTAAAATAAACTATTATTTTTTTAATTACATTCTTTAATGTAATTTACGTTCTTTCTACAACCTATAGATAAGTAATAAAACGTTATAGATACTTTGTTCTTTAGTTTTATTTGTTAGCAACACTGATAAAATCATAATGTACACAAGCAGAATCAGATATGAACCATATCAATACATAGATCAAAATAAAGAATGCCCAATACATAATTTTTCTTTAGCGAAGGCACTCAAGAGCCCCGACGAGTTTTTTTCAATTCGTTCACATGAGCAGTGCCATATATGAAACCCTCCGGTGGAACTAACTAACGTGAGTAAAAAAAGTAAATACCAAATTTACTTTTTTTCTAATTGATTAGGAAACTTATAGATATTTAAGTTTCATTATCTTCACCCATCTTATATATTTTGTCTTACCAGAGCGAAGAAATAAGAATAGTTTAAACCATTCTATTAACAATTTAGCAACTTACGTAGTATTTTACTCTATTTTTGTCGTTTATTAATTATACTTGATAGGATAGATATCGGTAAATTTCTGTAATAGGAATAATAGGGTAACGTATGGACTCCTAAAAGTACCAGAGTTGTACAAAATAGTTTGTTCCAGACTACGATGTTATACACATACCTAAGGAACACAAAGTGATTATTTTTTTATAAAATATGTTATTCATTTTATTAACTTACATGTGAGTGTAATAGCAGTAACGTGACTAAGTAATATAAATAGTAAGTAATGTAAATTCGCGTGCGTCTAGTCGTGTGTATTTGGATCAAACACGTGTGACGTTATAATACGGTACTGATAATAATTTTGAACAACTATTTTCACTGGAAGAAGCAAAGCGTAGTTCAAGACATGTAATATTTATTTGTTACAATTTCCTTTTTTAAAGTTCATACAGGGTTGTCAAAGACAACCTAGTGTTATACTCCGTTGACTGCTTTCCGCCCGAAATCGTAACTTTACAATTATTAAATGGTAAACAGCTCGTCGCGCTTTGTCATACTATGGCGGAGAAATAAATATACATTATAAATATAATGATTATATTAACCCCCTGAGTGGTAATAGAATCCAGAAACCAATCGCGTTCACTTGTGGACACTGTTCCTCGCGTCACGATAACATTTTTATTTTGGAAAAATAATGATTGACATTTGCTATTTAATATACACCGTGAATATTTCGTTAGTAAGCTTAAGCTTGGCTAAGCGTTGGGTGCTAAGCGACAAACTTCGAAATACGTATCGACGCTAAAAGCTTCTCTAACGTTTAAGGAAGCCGATAACACGAGATACCGCAACGATTCTTGCTAAACGTTTACTGGAAATTACGCTCGCTCCTTACTTATACAGATATTTATATGTATATAGAAATTATATTTAGATAAATTCGAAGATTGCAAGTTAATGAAATAAAGTAATTTAATACAGGAAAATATAGAAATGGAAATATTATTATTCTGTTTATGGTTTACTAATTATTGCGTTGGTTAATCAATACGAAGAACCTACAAGTATACTAAATAATTGGAAAATTAGGTATTTCCTCTAGTATGGTACATGCTTAAATTTAAATTATTTAAATTATAGAGCTATTCTATAGGCATACGCACCATGCACGTAAATTGAAACCTGTAAAATTACGTTTTAATGAGGCATTTCGCTGATTCGAGACAACTCAATATTTAGCACCGTAGTCATCTAAAGTACATCTATTCTATCATCTAAAGTACATCTATTCTATTCTTGCAACAAGAGTACATCCACAACTATTAAAAAAATAAGCGTCATATACAAACATTTCAAGTTACGCTTTCTAATTAGTTCAAAGATAATATCTGTCTAAATTGTTTTCACAATTTGGTCATGTTAGTGATACAATTTTCTTATTCGCAATATTTTTTATACTTTACGCATTTAAACTACAAAACAATTTCAAAAAAAAGTTCCCACGCACCCGTACTCAGCTCAGGAGTATTAACTCGGAAAAGGTTAGTACTTTTAGCAATTTTGGGTTAGAACTCTATCTATAAAAGTTGTACTTAAATGTATGTTTTCAATTATTCTTTTTCATTGAGTAACTAACTGACTACATATAATTACTTCAGGGTTATCTGAAAGAAGCGAGTAGATGGAAAAACACGTTAATTATAATGGTGACTAATTGGCATCGGCTTGAAAGGAAACAATGTACTCTTCCTAATAAAGTTAATTGAAGCGGTTTCTGTACATTTGTGTGAGTGAAACCTAATAAATACACAATTTTTTATGTCGTATATTTGTATACATACACGTGTTTCTTTCGCGTTTAGCGGAAATAGGCACTGTGTTTTTAAACAAGCTATGTTTTACATTTTACCTATACTGAATTGGTTAATAAAACAGTTGGGGTCCGCGGTTTTGCTAAAACGTTTTATTTGTATGAGGAGTGGACCCTAACTAGTGACGGAAACCTATAACCATCGCGAGACATTTACGATTCTCAACATCGACCAATACTAAAAATCTCAAGATTTTAGATTCGTACGGGTGAGTGCAGCTACATTTCGTATCCGGTCTCTTTGTTGCGGTAAATTTACTTCCCGGTAAAGTATAGAACACACCTTCTCTTCAATCCGTGAAAATATTGCGCTAATATACGGTTCTAATATTTTAATGGTGGTCAAATGGAGTAACGCAACAACAAACGGACTTTATTATTTCTTAAGAATGCAATTATTGATTGACAAGTCCTTTAAGGTATATATAAATAAGTCTCAGTGTCAAGTAAAATATTTCACCAACACCCGCGTCGGTTAAGAACCCAATGAGAATGTGATAGTGGTTGTATATTAATCGACAATAATTTTCCTTTTTAAAATATTACTCTCACTACGATTTGAATAAGAGATTACTGTAGAGTAAAAAGCTATAAATAAAAAGATAAAAAAAATCCAATTTATGTAAAAAAAGAAATGAAACCCAAGAATTGAACGTTACTTCGTATAAAAGTGCTATTAGATTTCTTTTAAAATGGCTTCAGAGTAAAATGAAACCTTTCAGATACGTTAAAACATGTCAATTATTTTCATTCGGATACATAATTATAGCTTTTAATAGTTCAATTAACATTGAAAATTGATAATCTTGATATATAAATATTAATAAATTATGAAAAATATTTGGTGACAAACAAATATCGTGTTTTCTTGTGAAACTGTAACAATTGAGAGGTTTTGTGTGTTTTGGGTTTTCTGATGTGAGTTTCTGAGTTCACCGAGTTTACTTGTATTCAATAAAACAAAAGTTTAAAAAAGTTATACTCATAACGAGCATAAAATACAGAGATGTATTATGTAATAGTGATACATAAGCATATGTTATAAACACGTATATGTAAAGGATCTTTGATTTTCACGATTTTCACACATTTTAAATAAAACTATCTAATATAACTATCAAAATATATTTTTGAAAACTCGACGATTTAAACACTTTACGACGTTTTTAAATATTTCAAAGAATATAAAAAATAGATGGCGCTGGAACGATTACAAATTTAAGCTGATCAGCAACAGCATACAGGCTATCAAAATGTAATTTTTACAAAACCAAGTTGACAAAAATAATTTTAAATTAACAAGTTGTTCTAGGAGTTTAGATTGAAAGTCATTAGTCTTTATATACTCGTATATACAAATAAAAATACATTTTTCTATTACTTTATATAGTTAAAAATATATTAATTTGCACCTTTTAAAAGAGATGCTTTTACTAGTAAAAATTTTTTGCACGAAAAAGATCAATATCCACTAAATAAAAAGGTAATAATTTGACAACCTACTTTGGTCTTCAAAAATTACACTTTCTATATGAAAACACCGCCAGAATTAATACTAAGGTCTGCATTATTCTAAAATAATTATGGTCAATAACTTAGTTTTTGTTAATTTTCAAAAAATCTTCCCTGCTTTATCGCAATAATTGTGAACCCAATAGTGTTCAGAGTGATTGTATATAAATATTTACTCGTTCTTTTTGTTAAGATTAAACCGTAATAAATAACCGTAAATAAAGGTGTTGGATGCTATTTATCAATAAAAGCAAGAAAAGTATAAGTGAAATTTTTTATCCTTTTCGTTTAGTTGTTACGACTTATAGTCAAGCCAGTTACCAACATTTATTTCGCTGGTGTTACGTAAAATATAACTTCGCTTAATTATATAAAATTCTGAGTAGCTACAGAATGACGGCGTGAATGAATGAATATTTCATCATCATTATATTTTGATATTTTTATAACATTCAATTACACATAATATTGTGTCTTCTAACAATTCCGTTATATAAATAATGAAATATACATACACTGTTTCTTAAAAGTATCGCAGTTGTGAGAGTTCTTAATAAAGCGAGGTCACCAGTTTCGTCTAATGTGTGTCAACCAGGTACGAAGTACGAACTATAGAGCGCATCGGATTCCGTGGGCCGTTATCCGAAAATATTTACTTGTGTACTATACGTATTTAATTCCAAATACCACATTTATTATACTTAAATTAAAATATAAACATGATCACCATTGATAAATATGTTTTTCACAAAATTAGGATTAGAAAGTAGATATTTTTAGATTTTTTATAAAAAAATTGTAATATTCTGCATATTAATTTAATTTGGTGAAAAAACAAATGCTAAACTATTACCAATATTTTTTTTTATATAAAAAGTAACTTCATGCTTCATCAGGTATACCAGAATAGTTACATAGAACCTAGGGCTTCCATTCCATACATTGCTTGTCAACTGAATCTGAACTCTATCTTACCAGAGTGGAGAAATTAAAATATTTTAAATATATTATTGTATTGAAGAAATTATTTTTTCCAAGTGGGAATTAATACTTCAACTAATTGCATTAGTAGATGCTATCTCACTGCACTACAATGGCTTACATTTTTATTTTAATAACTTTTATGAATATTTATATATTACATACTCTTACAACATTACAGATCCAATTAACAAAATATAAAAATTTTACTGGCATTTCCAACTACTTTCAACAACAAGGTTATAAGTTTTCATTCCACAACAATGAAATGCCTTCAAAGTTTTTTATGAATACTATTATGTGTGAATTAAATAAAATAATCTTAAAAATTATTTAATGTCATATTAACATGATCTATAACTTATATTTTTCTATTCATAGATAACAACAAATGTACCAATATTATCTATAAAATAATATTAGTTATTGTACATGGATAACTAAAATACTCGCTTTATATTAGGAATTTGTTACAAACATAATAATTGATTATAGTCAGTATAGTTGATTATATATGACAAGATTATATAGTAATAAGTATAAATATATTAAAAATGACAAAACAAACATAATTAATGCATTGTTATCAAAAAATTACATCTGATATATGAAATACTATATTTTTTAAGTCTTTCTCAGGGGAATGTTTTAATTCATATTGTATGAATGCTTGTTTATTGTTATAAGCTATTATATGCTTGTTCATTGTTATATTATAAGAATAGTATGAGAGTAACAAGAAAGTAGAGAAATGGATGTATGTGATCTATTTCTACTTACTATTAATTTATAGAGGATAAAATATAATATAAAAGTAAAATATACTTTCTACAATAATCTCATGTGTAAATATATAAAAATAACGGACAAATTTATTGATTATTACTTATATGTTTTTTGTTAACCAATATGCATGTTAGAAATAATACATAAACTAAAAGTATGAATTTGAAAAGCTAAATGTAAATGGCTAATGTAAATAATAATACCTTGCATAGTTTTAACATATAATGTTTAAAATGCCTTAAAAATAAATTACATTAACTATAAAAAAGCCACTATGTATAAATTAAGTTATATAAAGCAAACTTACCTCTTTAACTGTATCTCTTTTTTGGATAACATCAGGATCAGTGCTTGGATCTAGAGCAGGAACTACATATTTTTTGATACTTTCATCTACTCTTAAGTCAGGTAAGTCATTCTTTGCAACATTATTTTTGACTGCTGGTTCTTCAATTGCATTGACGGGAGGTTTACTTGGACCTTTTGATGAAGATATAGAAGGTGCTATATCAAAATTGGGTCTCTCAAGAACTTTCATACCCATATCTTCGTCTATCTTGGCACGTAGGCGATTTCTATCTTCTATAACATGAGGATCGTCACCTTCTTCTCGATGACGAACGATACCTACAATAGGAAAATCACCTACATCGTTTTGGGCAAGTGGAGGAGGCATTAAAAGTTCTGGCCCAGCTTTTTGAATACGTTTATACACATTATATACACTATCATTAACACTGGTCGAACTTTTGAACTCGGGCAAGTAAAACAGTGCTCCTAGCCATACGATTGCAAATGTCAAAAGCACTGAAATGATCAAATATTTTTCCCGGATACGGAATGAACGTCGAGAAATGGACGGCACAGGGACCCCGTTTACAAATCGTTGGTAAGTTGGCAGAATTCCCGTCATGTTTACGTAAACACAGTTATCTACTATTATCCTAAATAGCTAATGTCAGTTTTTATCAGACAACCCGTCATTGGTGGTCGCCATTAAAGAACTGAGGTGAACTGAGCTGCCACCTGCCAAATGCCAACTTGACAGACAATTTCATACGTGTTTTTATTCTATAAGCATTATGATAGCACAGACTAAATATAAATCTATAGAATATTTACAATAAATTTGTAGATTAATGATAGTAAAACTAAAAGATATACAAAACTCAAAAGAAAAGTATTATGGGAAGTAAAGATAATCAGGAAATATCAAGTTTTAATTTACTGAATGAAAAAACTTAAGTATCACGTTAATACCTAACGTGATTTAACCATTTAGGAATTAAAAGCAAAGTTAGTCATATTAACAAAGAGTTTATATATTTTAAAATTCTTTTTATTTCATCATAATTAAATACTCAACCCAAAATAAAGATTATCGATTTTTATAAGATGTGTCACACATTTTGAAATTTTCTTACCATTCAGTAAATGGTTTTAAAACTTATAAAGAACTAACCAATGGATGTATATAATTGATATCAGGTTTAATCTCATATATCAATATTGTAGAAAATTCATAATAATGTTTAAACATTAGTATGAATTTATTTATATAGTGACGTGTTGTTCATTTGATTGTATCGACTAGAATAATCAGAATTAGCATAGCTCGTCGGTGGGTTGTAGTAGATCGGATAGGCAGGCGAATTGGCGGGTAAGCTTTGGTAAAGCGAATTATTATTTTGTACGTTTGGATTATACGGGCGGTTTGCACTATATGCATTGTTTGAAAGAGGTGCCGTCATTGGTTGCTGTGGTAGCCTGTGGCCGTAGCTATTGCTATTGGTTTGATTAGCTTGATGCAATTGATTTGTTTGATGTGAGTAAGTGTTAGGTACGGATCTTTGTCCGTTATTCATATGTTTTGTTACATAAGCAGAATTATGGGTAGTGGGCTTCAGTCGGTTCGCTGGATTTTGGCTAAAATTCGGTGGGCTAGCATTGTTTTGATTAGTATATACTTATTATGAATTTGTTTATACTTAAACATCAGAAATTAAGATAAGGAAATTAAAATAAAAACAAAGTCGAATGATGTCTCCGTTTTGTCTTAATTTTAAAAGAGAGTATTTCAAAAATCACAAACAATGGAGATGGATATATAAACTCCTATTTTTGACTTTTTATAAAATCTACTTATAACGATAAAGTCAATCAAGAAATTTGGAAACCAGATTATACGGTTCGAACGTATTCTAAAAGTCATAAAAATAACAAAGCTATAATTAAATAAATGAATAAGCTTGTTTAAAGCTTTTGTCGGATAATTTTTCGAGTCTCAAACATCATTGTACTTTATTATAAATATTAGCAACAGTTCCCCACACATGAGGGTAGTAGTGCAAACCTGATATCCAGACGGTGCATTCTACACTTTTCGCCTGAAATTGAGACATTGCAGACGTTGCGTAAATTATGTTTTTTTTACAATTCAATTTCAATTAAGGTAATCAATAATTCTTGGCGTGTATATCACAGTCTAGGTAGGTAAGCAGAAAAATATGAGGTGTAAACAGCAAAAGGAAAATGCCTAAAAATGGGAAAGGAAATTTTATTTTATTTATAAGAAATAACAAAACAACAAAATATATTGAAAATTATTTATTTAAGTTATATTTTTTATCACGAGCATATGATTTTAAAATTAGAAAACCTATCATATAGTAAAATAAAATTTGCATAATGTACATATTAATAATATTATAGTCAAGATTAAAATCTTAGAATTATGGAAAATTCTCAATTGAGATCAGTCGCAACTTATAATATCTTAATGAGTATTATTAATATTAGTATTATATTTTTTGCCTACATTAACTGATATCGCATGTTACGTGCGCGGTTTAAAACGAGACATGTAAAAATCGCAATCAGGGCAATATGTAGCGGGAGGATTGACAGATTTCTTACGACATAAATTACATAGTGTTTTTGAAGCAATCGTTGTCGTTGTCATATTTTCACTAGGATAATTGCCGTTCATTTGGGGTGGTATAGGAGAATCCGTCCCACCTTTTGTTCCTGGCTCAAAGGAGACAGATTTCTTTTGAATTTGTTTAGGAGGTGGTAGGTGTTGGTAAGGGTTATAGCTACTGTGGGAATATTGATAGTGCTCGCTATTTGGAACATCGGAAGTATTAGTTTGGTTGTATGATGGAGAGCGTTGAGGTTGAGAATTAGCATAATGTCTTGTTTCTGGAGGACGATTTTGATTGTTTGTATTATTATCGATATAAAAGTTGTTAGACATTTTTTGATAGTTTCCATTATAATTGTCGATGGGATTAGTTACGTCTCCATGTGGCGGTGGGACTCTTTGATAGGGCGAGTTATTTGCATTGTTATATAGTGACGTGTTGTTCATTTGATTGTATCGACTAGAATAATCAGAATTAGCATAGCTCGTCGGTGGGTTGTAGTAGCTCGGATAGGCAGGCGAATTGGCGGGTAAGCTTTGGTAAAGCGTATTATTATTTTGTACGTTTGGATTATACGGGCGGTTTGCACTATATGCATTGTTTGAAAGAGGTGCCGTCATTGGTTGCTGTGGTAGCCTGTGGCCGTAGCTATTGCTATTGGTTTGATTAGCTTGATGCAATTGATTTGTTTGATGTGAGTAAGTGTTAGGTACGGATCTTTGTCCGTTATTCATATGTTTTGTTACATAAGCAGAATTATGGGTAGTGGGCGTCAGTCGGTTCGCTGGATTTTGGCTAAAATTCGGTGGGCTAGCATTGTTTTGATTAGTATATACTGAGGGCGGTTGGGTGTATGGAATCGGATTGCTGTTTTGTTGAGAATTAGCAAGCAGTGCTTGATATATTTGGCTACTTTCTGGCGCTACAGAATGTAGTGCATTTGAGGGTATAGGCGAGGTTGTACCCTGGATAGAAGTACTTTTTTGAGCATTATATTGTTGTTGTGGGCGTGTCTGAGCAATTTGATAAGGTGGATATGAATTCTGCACTCTGTAGTAATCTACATGTCCACTATCACCCAACCCGCATGATGTTTGTGATAACGCGGATATTGTTGATCTTGAAGACTGGCTATCAAATGAGTCAGTTCTCTGAAGTGACGGTTTTTCCGATTGTAGAGGAACAGTCGTGAGTTTTATTTTATTCAACGCAGATTTTAGTACTCTTTCTAATATTGGATTGGGGATGTAACTATCATCCTCCTGATCCTCTGCCGTAGCGACCAATATAACTTGATCACAAAATGACACAGATTTCTTCTTAGCTTTCACTCGATCGCCATAAATATCAGTATTTGTTGATTTCTGATCACTGTATTCATCTTCCATTTGTTTATGGTCTATCGATGATGACGATGCTCGTCTATTGTATATTCTATTATTAGATTGAGTTGAACAGTTAATTACGTCACGGCTGCTATTAGTAGTACTTGTGTAGCTTCCGTGATTTCTATCCCCATCATTAAATAAGTTATGAGCAGAATTTTCAAATTTTGATGCAATATTTTTTACATTATTTGTGTTTTCTTGACATGTGTTGTCGTTGACACTACTTAACTGACAGTCTAATGACCCTGATCGTTTCAATTTTATAGCTGCTTGTTTAGCTTGTAGCTCCCTAAGCCAATTATCACCAGACGTACCTATATTATCTAATTGACTTAACTTAGTTGAATCACTTCTTAAGATTTGACTTCTTTTCTCTTGTAACTGAGCTAACAACGAATCCTTTGGCAAGTCTATTTCCTTATTGTCATATACGTTATGGTCATAATTAATGGCTAAGTGCTGTTTTAATTTTATTAGTTCGTCATGTAACGGTGTTAAATCTATTGGAGGTGGTGGAGGAGGAAATTCTTCACTGGGTTGTCTCGAATGATTTACAGAATTCATTGGACTCGGATACGGAGGTAATTCAAACATTTGCTGCGGTGGCGGTGGCATGGCACAGTCTACTACATCGATACCATTATCGAATACGTTATTTAAATTTTGTATATTGTTAGGAGGTAAAATAGAGTGTGTAGAGTCCCTTTTGACAGGACTCTGTTCTTGATGTATCATTGCTTTAGTAACAACAGTAACTAAAACTTGAGATGTATTTGGAGAATCATCTAGTTTATTATTGGGGGTATTAATAGAGTTCATTTGAAGCCTTTCAGAAGGTGGTAAATATGGTAGCGACTGAGGTTCATCGCCAAATTGTTCCGAAAAACCGCCATCTTCTTCGTAGTCTTGTGTATATGAGCATTCAAGGTGAGAAGTATTTGGTAATGGTTGTTCTGGTCGTTTCTGAGCACCTTGTTCCGATACTTCTGGCTCAAACTTAGTCCCGCTAAGCTGAGAAGTAGTACGCAATGGTGGTGGCGGAGGAACTTTAGCAGCAGTGAGAATCTTCACAGCGCTTCCATGGAAACTTTTTCGCATTAACTTACTTCGCTCCAAATTTGGATTTGTTCCACCTGCTACAGAATATTCTAAATGACCTTCAGATAGATAACCACTTAAATTAGTTTTATCATCATTTTTTCTTCTGCCTACATCGGCGTCATCTACTGAAGATACACGTATTTCCTTTTTATTAGATACATTTTCTCCATCCGCACCTTCAGTCAAATCTGGCATTGATCGATTTTTTCTCCTGATTAAACCACCCATTAATAATTTTCGCCGAATTTTATGTTGTTTCTTGTTAGATTTATCTTTCGTGGTTTTAGCTTCAATATTTTCTTCGTTTTTCTCAGGCGCTATTGTTATTTCTTTTCGAGCACGACCACGATCTTCGCTTCTGGAACGTTTTTCTCTAACTTTTTCTTCCTCCCGCGATTTGTGCCTTGGAGGCCGCTCTCTTGGTGGACAATCAATATCATCTTCTATTGATAATTTAGGAGACTTTTTTGAGCTTTTCTTTTTAGGCAAAGTGGCATATATTTCAATTGTTGGCGAGTTTTCCAAACCACCTTTAGTATTTCTGACAGGGGCTGATTGAGGAATTTCAGTAACTCTATTCATTCCTGCCATACGGCGCTGTAGGCTACGCGTGCGCATTACACATGTATTGTGTTTCATACGAGCAAAAGTCATGGTATGAGGATTGTTGTAAGGAGCATCCATCGCAGCTCGCGCTTTTGCAGCTGCAGCATCACATAAAACTAGAGCAGTTTCAAAATCTGCCGCATCTTCTGCGTGACGTGATTTCTCTAACAGCCTATCGGCTTCTAAGCAAAGTGCTTCGCAATCACCTCTTGTAATTAACTCGGGAATTTGAGCCAATTGTAGATTATGCCTTAAACCTTGCTGAAGTGGAAGACTGTCAGTTGAAGACAACGAGTATGAATCATAACCAGCGTCACACGACCCACCACTTGAAAGTTCACCTTTACGTGTAGGACTACTGGGAATGCTGCCACGTCCTCGTGAGTACATATATGGGCTTTCTGCTGTTGAAGAGGAAGAAGATGCACTGTTTCTATCCCCACTCCAGTTACCAGAGTCTCTACGCGCTCGCGGTCTTTCTTGACTATCTGAAGCTGAACTTGTACTAAGACTTCTTGCTAATTGAGCGCGACGACTAGCTTGAACTTCTAATATGTTTTCGACCGCTTTTCGACTTACATAGTCGTTTTCATTATCAGGTCCAGGTGTTACTGCTCTTCTAGCGTAACCGGTCGCTGGTCTCTCTGGAGCTGGAGTGACAGCTCTCCTCGGCTCAGGAGCAGGAAATGGCACAATATCTTTAGGGGCATGACGAGTATCACAAGGCGTTCCATCCACTGCCGCGTAGAGTAGCAACAGAGGTTGAAATCTACCTCTTTTACATTTCTCAACAACTTGGGACCATTCTGGACCTATTTCTTTTACATCAGCATCATCAAAATATATCCATAAGCGTAACTTACTATGGAAAAAAAAGGTTGAATAATGTTTTCCATAATAAGTGACAAGTCCGACAAGACGATGAGTAGCTCGCGCTGCCCAAGCTCGATCTACACATGCGTGAAAAGCATCTGTAGGTCTTAATTCTGTGCCCAAAGCTGAGTAAACCGCTGCAACGTGTTCAGCCGCTGGTCTGTCCGAGTCCCAAACCACGCCTATTGATACAACTTCTGGTCGATTCATTAATGTTCTGCAGATTTGAATTCTAGCTCCACAGGTGTTCTGAAAATGAAAATATATTATTGTATTTAGTAATATTTTCAATTAAAATTAAATTAAAAGTACTAACTACTTAAATAAATAGAACTTAAAACAAAGATTTTATTTGTTACTGAGAAATAAAATATTAAATTTCTGAGATAGATGACACAAATTATATATTTTCTAAAAGTGCATATGGATCCACTCTTTGAAAATTATACACGAACCATACCATATTACACACGAACAGCTATATACAATATATGTTGCATGAAACTTACGGGACATTCTCGTATATCGCCCATGCCACCTGCTTTTCTCAATAATAGACCAAAGCTATCGTTATGCTCTCCAAGTGCAGCTTGTGTCGTTAACGCAGTTGCTGATACGTAGTGCACCATCTGTCGTAAAATTAACATTTTAAACGAATGTTCATGTACAATAATTAGAAAATTATCATAGTAGGAAGTGGCCATCGCAGAAACGTCGTCTGACAGTAAATATGATAGGTTGTAGGCTCGATTCCCACTCGGAGGAATAATAAACCTGTCATTAATTTTCATACCACATGCAATATTTTGATTTTGAACGCAAAATATGGAGATTGAAACGACGCCAAGTTTTGTGTGATTATAATTATGTGTGGGAAAACATTTTAATTATTTGAAAGTACAAACCTGAGTAAAAGGTAACGGCTCAGACGTGGCCTGACAAGCCCCGCAAACTGATTGCTCAACTAGCATCATTGCAAATTTTCTATGCGGTACGCAATGCGGAGCTCTGCAGGCGTCGTCATCTCTTTTATCTCCTGAACCAGCAGCTACATGAGCGTGTACTCTGAGTAAGAGGTGTTCAAAGCACTCGCTAGCATCTGCCATACACCCAAGTTGGAAACGAGCGCCTCCCCCGCCCAAGGCTCGTCGTAGTCCATCCGCAGCTGGCGCTCTTTCGGCAGACCATTGTAGCTGCGTGAAAAGCTCCTGGAAGAGAAATACATTTAAATTTAATATTTATACTAAGTAGTTTTATTTATGCTTACAAATTATATACAATATTTTCAAAAACCTCAAAATAATAACCACTCTTTTAGATAATACAAACAAATGATTTCGCTATTTGGGTTATATTTTGTGTGATGTGATCACACTAACATAATGTCTTCAATAATTATCATTTATGAGAATTTGTATAATATAATATCTCAGTTGCTTGCTGCAGTATTTACACTGCACTGCAAAATATATATTCTAAAATCCTTCTAAAATTTCTAAAATCCTTCTATAATGTTTTCTATTAACCTAAAATTGCTCTTAAAACTCATTATGTAGAATATCAGAATAAAAAATAAGACAATAAAAAAGTTTGACATAAAAACTGTAAAGAAGGCGACCCTATGCATCGTAATATGTACTTTTAAGCGATCTCAGAAAGTTTCAAATTTCTTTGCAGTAGCCACGAGTATGCCTTAAAACCAGTATAACACGAATATGATAGGTTAAAGCCACACGCGCCGTGACCTGACGAGATTGTAAAACGTAAAGTACGCTTTGTTTTGGTATTTCATAATCATTTAGGGTGACAATAAATATTGTTCTATTGCGTTCTATACATGTAACGTTAAGATTTTTTTGTACAAAGTAACTAATACTTATAACACTCTCAAAAAGGCAAAAAATTAAGTAATCAGTAATTGTGTTCTTAGAACTATACTCATGAAAGCAAATATTACTCTAAATAAAATTTGAACCAACTCTTGCCGCTATTCACATACTAAAGTATTATTACGAAAAAAAACAAAATATTTTCTATCCAACTAAAAATATAAATTTAAAACATATGTATGCTTGTATACATTGTGTTTCCAATGCATAAATATAATATTTCATATACGGAAAGAATATACGTACATGTCAAAAGAAAGCATCGCGTTTCAAATAAGGTGAGAACTCGGCTACATCTATTGTTGCGTGAGATATATACTTTTATACTCCTACTGTTTACTTCCTATAGGTTAGGTACCTATGATTTCTAGAGAAATTATCCATTATTTCACTGTAATTATATACTTTTTAATATTAAATTAAATTCAAGGTACGAAGGGCGTAGTGTATATTTGTTTTGTCTTTAATTAAACATATTAACTAAACATTTAATTAAACATTTTTAATTTAATTAAACATATTAACTGGAAATTCAGAATAAATAACCTTTAACGGGGACAGAAACAAGTAATGCATCACAAGTTTTCGTCGTCATGTAACTGTAAATACATCGTCTTGCTGATTCGTTGACCAAGCTTTAGGGAAAACTTATTATTTTCAAGGTATTCAGTCGTGGCGCAGTGGGACAGCGTGGCACTGTAAAACGATTGGGGGTGATTATATTCAAATAGAGTGGAGTTCCCCCACTCACCACGCAATGCCTCGAATTCGGTAGTAACCAAAATAAGGAGTGTCTTGACTCTAGGTACTTTCTATCTAAGCTGCTATGCGGGATTAAAGTTGAAGCTAAAAAAAATATTTACGGTTCAATTAAAAGTTATATAAGAAACAATATATATTTTTACTAGTAATAACCACTACCAGGGTACCTTACGCTCAGGTTACTTTTGATGGTGGTCTGACCTAATTAGTGTGTAAATTACAAACAGAGTAGCCTTGCTCTGCGCTAATATTCAGTATATTATTATCGTACCCAAATCACGACTAGCATGCTTTGTTCTAATTGACTGCAACCTTTCTATCAATTCTTTAATCTAACATTCCTATTAAAGACAATAGTTACGAAACATGAAATAATTTATTACTTAGTAATTATTCAATCGTTAGAGACAGCGTTAAGTAAATTTTGTTCCATTAAACAAATTAGCTGTTGCATATTAAAACGATTATCAGAACTCTTTAGACGATGAATATTTAAATTACAAATTAATTGGTTTTTTTTCTAAATAATATAACTTTAATAGTAAACATAACTAAAATGTGTACCATTTTATGTAATTGTATTATATAGTGTAAACTTACTCTGAATAAGCATAGAGTAGTTTGACTAAGAAGTGGTTCAGGCGGATCCCGCCTTGCAGCGGAGGGCGGTCGAGAGCGTGGCAGAGTATTGTGTCGCACACCGGCTAGTGATCCTCCAATTAAATCCTTAGGAGGCAATAATTCTCTATCCTTGAGCACTTCAATTTTTTGTTTTTGTATTCCTGCTTTGCCACCTTCAGTCGCTTCCTTACGTTTGTACCGAAACTTAATCATTGCAACTTAGTCCGCATCGCTTACACTGTACACGAACACAATAGTCAGCCTAGTGAATTAATTGAATTCGATTCCTCATTAAGATTCATTCTCCATAGTGGTCGTGATCGAAGACAATGGCCGTGCGCTAAATATACATATCTCTATCAATCACTATGTCCGCAAACCACCACGTATAAGGTAATAAGTAAACGAAACACGTAGATAAGAAAATTTTCATCAGAATTCTACTTTGCTCCTAGGATACGTTCAAGTATGCCTCTCGGTAAAACATTATTTATTATTTGCACTAATATAACCATATGTCGATGAATATAAGAAAAAGGTTTCGGCGGGAAGATAGCGGCTACGAGCAGGTAAAACGACAGGTGGTTGTTGTATATAAAAAATGAACAACTGCCGAATTGCGTCACTGTTTAAAGCACAAAATTAATAATATAATTATAATTAAATGATAATAGAAATTAATTTTCAATAATTGCAAATCTACATTGAACTTAAAAAGTAGTTGTCTACGAATAAAAAAAGAGCCGCGATACGATCGTCTGCGTTAAGACTTTCTATGAGACTGGTCTTAGTGCAGTGGCGCGCGGGCGGGAACGCGAGCGGCTCTACCTTCCAGGTAGATTTGCTTTTTGTAATCTATTGTTGACGTACCTCACGTGGGTCTCACTCCATCTCGTTCCTGCTTATTTGAATAAGCTTTAGGAACATATCTATCTATCATTTTGAGCCTTTTTTACGATTATTTTTTACTAAGTAAAACCTTAAGTATATTTAGGTACAAAAGGTTATAGTAAAAGTATTGTTAGTGAACACGTGTTGTGAAGATTGAAAATAGGCTTTCATCTTTTTTATAGCAAGATATTTCTATGTTAACATTTGTTATATACCTATAGTACATATATATATACCTATAGTGTTATATAATAATTATAGTAAAAAATAGCAATGTAATTAACATAAGAATGGTAAATGTTTGTAGAACATAAATAAACTTCAGAAAATGAGAAGGAATTCAGCAAAGCAGAATGCATGAGTCACCTAAATATATTTAAGGGTTGAATTATGCATAAACTCATTATATGGGTCTTATAAACTACTTATTACCTTTAAGTATACAAAATAATATTTAAATGCTTAGAATATAAGTGTTGTGATATAGTGTGAAAGCATGCGTTATATAGTTACGTATTAATCAAAATATACTTTCTCATTATGAATCATAATATGCATGTGTCTGTCGTCAGTTGAGTTGGAAAGTCAAAACTCACTTATACCTTAACACTTAGGACAACATATGTAGGTTTATACTATAAATGACAAATTAGATAGAGTACTCGAAATATTATTTTAAAACATACATTTTAAATATACATATCTTAGTTTTTATAGTATTTCATACTGTGATTTGTGATACCTGTAGAAATATTTTTATAGGCAGGTTAAAGTGCTTATTAAGACCTACTTACGTATATAATTTGAACGTTTTTCGAAGATAACTAAAACGGAAATACTTAAATTATGCTGAACGATTTTAAACGAGGTTGGTTATCGTACTGGGAAATCGGTTAAAAGAATGAGTCACTCAGTTAACATATTATGTACGTTTGTCCTAAGGTGGTCACTTCATAGTATAGTAAGAAACAAAGTAATTAAACAAAAAACTTCGTTTAGAGCTCTTCATTTATTATGTTGTTTTTTTTTAGGTTTCACAATTGTACAATCCATATTTCAGGCCAATTTTATTCAAAATTTAATTAAATAACAATGATTGTAGTATTAAAATAAAAATAAAGCAGCGTCTATACTTATGTTTTAAGTTAAAGCGATATCTCGGATAAAATTTTAATCAAGTGTTGTAACCGTGGGACGATTCTCACATGGTAGTAGCTCGCGATCCAGTTACAATACCGACTTCTCTGTGAGAAAAGTAATCAATTACCTATATTGTCAACAACACTATTCCATATTTAGATAATCATACAAAAATTCTATTATTTATTATTTAAACACTTATTTATATGTAAGTAGTTCGAATTATGACCAGATAACTTACTTACAATTTCAATAAATGTTTGTCTCATGAAGAAAAGTTATATTAAAATAAATATATTAAGCATATAGCCTTACTACGCTTTCTTCGGATAAGGATAATAACAACTATTGAAAGAAGGTCAGATTTTTACACTCCATTCAATTTCGTCATCAATTCTGCGAACAAACTCATTCAGAGGCGGATTGGGTGGAGATTTACAACATACCATTGCAAAATACCGGCTCTTATGAGAATTTTTCCAAAATTATATTATTGTAAATGCATAATTTCTAAGCGTAATATACAGAAATCACGAGAATATGAACATTCATTTAAGATAAGATTATCAATAAGTTTAGTTAACAGTAACTTTGCAAGTGCATATTAATTAAATAACTTTTAAAAGATTTTTATCACTTTTTACGTAATTAATAAGAAATATAAGAAAATTAGTGCCTTAAAAATATACTAGATACGTAGCGTTGTATAGTTATGTGTCTTTTACTTACATATATATACATATATATGTAAGTAAAAGAAACATTTATCGTTTTATAAACGTAACGCATTCATCTCGACTGGCTTTACGGTGAATTATGTACACGGCAATCGATTTGTTCCTCGCAACATTTGATTCAATTGAACTGAGGAAACAACCTATTGTGTAAGCTCTTATGATAAAGTTAAACTATTTTCAATTTTAGTTATGAATATAATATAGCTAGCTAATGTAGGCTATACCATAGCCTACATTAGGTAGTTAAATCAAGCAAAGCAATGAAGACCCTAAATAGCACTCTTTATACGATTATATGAATTTCATGACAATCAACGTTCGTGGGTGGATGTTTACCAAATATTGCTCGCCATAGTTAACAGATATGTATATGTCGTAGTGTGGGTGAACTGACAATGATGACAATGGTCTTCAATTAGGGTCGAATTACAACTGTTTCGACGAACACACATGTTGATCAATATGTGATCGACTAGCAGTTTGTAATTTCTTCTTAAATTTTGATTATAGTAAAGCCAGTTTACGTATATATAATATTAGTAGACTTATTTCCAAGAGAATGGGGGAATATATTTAATTCGTTAAAGGGATAAAATCGATCCAATTCCCAAGGAGAATGATATCTTTGTAATGAGATTTCGAAAATATATTTAAATATGCTTGTGATAAAGGTTGCATATTCGACAAGTTCGCAAGGCTAACAAGCGATCACCTCGTGATTTTACACTAACTTCACTTCCAATATGTTGTACCACTCACTTATAATAGAAACTAATCGATAATGACCTTTGCACTTAAACACAACACTGACACAAATTGCAAAACACCTATTCAAGCACTCTATACATTCGCATAAAGTACATATTTATGTACAGTTAATTCGAAAGATATATTTTTTCACTATATACATATACGCGTCTGTTCACGGCAGAAGAAAAACCGCGTGTACGTTCCCGCACAGCTACAGGCTGCGTAGGCGCATGTGCGGGAAAGAGATGGCGGTTAAAGGCTCTGGCGCCGCGATATAATCGGACGTGTGTGGAAGCGAGAGACGCCAGCGACTTGAGCGACAGTCCAGTTATGTATCTTGTTTCTATAAAACTGATATAAAACCTTGGCAACTAAGAGCTTTTAAATGTGTTTTATCTATTTATTCATGTCAATATCAATAAAAATATAGCGCATAACAGATAGATACACACCAGTCAGCCCTTAGTTAGATCTTCGTCTTTTTAATTGTATTTTAATAGAATTTAGGTAAAGGAGGAGACGGTAAAATAGGGATAACATAACCACGACAAAAATCTATCCAAAATTTAACATAAAATTAGCGAATAGTTTGAATTTGTTTGCTTGCAGTATCAAATACTACACGCATACTTAGTGGTGTTTGAGAGTCCAAGTCCAATCCCACAGATTTGACGTAATCGATTGCATCACGACGACCGTCTAGTTATATCGCACATCTAGTTCTATCGAAAAAATCTAGGAAATAGACAAGATTATCGCAGTGCCTTAAAAGCTGCAGCTCAGCGTAAAACCGGTTTGCGCAATTCAATGTTTCTATGAAGATACTAACTTGTGTACATAATGTTGATAATGTTACCATTTATGTAACTTGTCACGTCTTATCACTGAACTTACGCCTATAATATTATTATTTTTCTAACGGTGGCGGTATATGAAGATATGACAAAATACATATTACATTCTATAAATTTGCATATGTAAACGCTTTTATCCCGCATAATAGGGTAGACAGAAAGTACCTAGTGTCCAGACAAGACTTCGCTTTCCGCCGAATTCGAGACATTGCATGTTGAGAGGTGGAATTCAACGCCGCTATTTGTCTTTTACCGGAGCGAGGAAGTGAAAATAATTTAAATATAATCACTCCCCCGAGTAAGGAACCTACAACCGATCCCGATCGAACCTACAACCGATCGCGTTTACAGTCAGACGCTGTCCAACTGCGCCACGGCCGGTGAAATCTTAATTCTATGAATTAAAATAAAAGGCTAAAATTAGGCTATTCTTATTATGTTAACTAATAATCACCTTTTAATATCACAGATTAATTTAATTATGTTAACTAATAATCACCTTTTAATATCATAGATTAATAAATCATAGATTAACTTTTAAAAAATAATCAGATATTTTTATAATAGTTAGAAGGCCTCTTTTTATTTATTTTCTGATTATGAATATATATTTGATTTAAAATTATACTGGTAAATGAAATATATTAGAATATATAATATGTTTATATGTAATTCAATTTAAAAATAAAAACAATTTAAAATAGATTAATAAACGCCATATTTTTACACGACTGATTTTCTTAATAAAAGCTTCAAATGATAACTTCAAATCGAGAAATCATTTTAAGATTCGTTGTCGTATTGAAAAAAGGTAACATATTTAGGATGCTGAAGAATATTACTTCACTAACCATTATATCTATTTGTGTCTACATTTAAGAGGTTTGATTTATATATAAAAAATATTTTATTTCTATAGAAAAAAATCTTATAAACCAAGTATTCAATCAGTACAGTTTAGCGAAAGAGTATGAAGAAAGTAATAACTTAACTTGACATGTAATAATGGGAAGAAAAATGATAAATAGTCTTTCAGTGAATAGCCTTTCTGACCCTTCTAGTGACACAAAGCTGTAATACATTTTCACACGATAGAATATAAATGAAGGTTCTAAAGTAATCATTTTTGCAATGACCACAAAGCGCATAATAAAAAATATATATGTTTAAATTGAAAGCTGTAGAATAGCCGAGGGTTGTTTAAATGAAGAAGGTTGTTGTTAGTTCAACCCCTCAAGGTATGTTTATTTGTCTAATTTCCAAACAAAAATGCTAGCTTTAATATAAGTATTTAATTTGATAAAGGAATAATTACGGCAAAGTTTACGTGATGTAAAAGTATGCATATCTATATAAATATGGTTTATATTTTAAATATATTTAAATATTATATAACATTTTACACCAAATTGAATTTCCTGAGTCCTGTGGAAAAAATGGATCAAGGAAACGACAACATTTTAATATAAATTTTCTATATATATATTTATTACACTAAGTGTGTAGATAAAACATATATAATAAAAAGATAAATATATAAATACAAATTTTACCTTAATCGCCAATAATCGTATTCAAGAAAGTTACATTCAAAACACCAAGCGTCTGACCTACTGAGTAACAGAAATGTGTGGCATTATTCAACTTTTATACTACAAACACACTATTCACACTTTATCCTCCATTATGAAAAGTTCTTGTTAAAACTTCAAAAGCTCTTGATTCAATGTAGAGAAATTATAGGCACGCTCATAAGTGTCTTTTTACTTCCTTAAAATATAAACGCATAATACTCGAAATTACAAAAATTCTGACAATTTATTTTATGTAAAAAGTAATCAACATGATATAACTTCCTCCCACTTGATTAAAAAATAAATTTATCACGTAAATTTCGAATTATTGTAAACCAATCGTAAATACTTAGTAGTAAATAGTAAACGACTGTGAAAATAAGAAAATAAACAACATAAACTATGTAAAACCAAATACGTTACCAAACGTGCAATAATTATTTGCAACAAAAGAGTTTAGAAAATACCGGATTTACCATTATAAGAAAGTCTAATTGTTGTAATAAAGAATTAAATACAAATAAAATATGATTGTAAACGAGCTTAAAGCGGCTATGACGGATATTGTTGCAAACAAATAGTCTCTATTGTTCTACAAAACATGTTAAACATACTAATATAAAAGAGAGTATATTCTATAGATATATCTTTACAAATAGATATAAATACATTATAAAAAAATGTTTTCTAACGATTTTATATTGCTTAATTGTTTAAGTCAGTATTATTTCCTAGTTAGTAAAATCTCTCGTTTATAACCATTTTGTGTCCAAGTCATGGCACTGTTAAAGTGATAATAAACAATAGGTAATCATCGAATAAACTGGTAGTGGTGTTGAAGTAAACGAGAAGTAAAACCGGTTCCGCAGCTGCGCGTGCGCAACTCTATAGTGAGCAATGAGGTAGCGTTGTCCGTAGTACCTACAATTCGTAGTACTTTCATCTGTAGGTAAGGCATGGAAAGCGTTATGGAAGGATCACGTATTACATGGGTAATATCATTTAAATGCAGTTTTAAATGGAAAAATACATTTTTATAGATATTTATTTAACGGCACACCTTCTGGTTTTAAAGCATAAAATAAGCTTCGAAGAAAAGCTCTTAAAGTAAGCTAGAAAGCACATTTTATGTAACAATATAAAGTCGGCACGTCTTTAGAGATAGTACTTATATTTCATCGCGTGATCGAACAAAATAAAATACTATTGCATATGTTACACTAAATCAATCTTTAACGAGCACAACGAAACCTTCTTTATAATTAAAGGGTGTCTAAAACAATTAGAGAGTTATGACACGCAGATTAAATTTTATTATATTGCTTTATATGATTATGATGATGATGATGATGATGATATGATATTTATAAACAAAAACATTTAAAAAAGACGTATATATTCAAAAACATATCTTTAGCATATAAAAGCTTAGACGACATGTTTATATATATTAAAATGCTTAATGATTTAACAGAAAACAATAAGAAATGGACAACAAATCCTTAAAATTAATGAAAATAAACTTCCTGCAACAAAATATGTAGAATAGCGCCTTCAATCTTTACTATCCGATAATACCTACTGGCATCTATATGTCACGGCCAGCGACTAATGCAATTGTATTTCTATCTACATACATCAACGCATGCGAAAACTTGTTTTTACATGTCTCTAACAAATGTAATAATCATAAGTAATAATAAGATGAAATACAAATTCTAGAATATAGCTTGATAATATATATTTACTGTAATTAAGGCTTCTTTGAAATTATATATACTTATTTACATTATACTAATACATACATAAAATAAACTAATAACATTATCTCTATTACATTTGAAAATATTGCACTTATTAATTACAGTTTACAAAGTTTTAATTATTTTACGTTTCGAAGTTGGAATTACACCTGAAGTCTTTATATTGGCTTCGAGTATTAATTTGCTAAAAACATTTCGACCATTTTGAGACCTCCTAATTTATCGCTGTTTCTGTTGAAATATTTCAATGATTTTTTCAACGATATTGCATCGTGTAATAACACCATAATTAGCTGCCCCAGTTAGTACGCGGCTATAGACACGTTCAGCCACAAAACACTTATGAGAACGTGTCAATCTATCTATTCACAATTACTTCATAATAACGTAATTATGTATATAATAGATATATTGTAGATTCTTGTAATCTAATAACACCTGAAATGTATCCAACTGCCTAGTCGTACGTTAATAGTTTTATTTACTAACATATTTGACTACATATATAAAATTTTAAAATATGTACAAATTTTTTTGTATCCTTTCATTTAAGCAAAAATTACGTAAAGTTATCACTGTATTAATCTAGCACTATTTTGAATTTTAAATTGTGTAATTTTAAATAGTCTTGTATTTTCACATTTTCTTACAAAATAGTCATTTTCGTTTAAATAATTTAGTTGTTAATTAAACAACTAATTACTATGCAATAGCCGCGTAGTAAATAGCACTCATTACTCGGAGATCTCGAGGCCAAAAGTTCTACGAACTCTTACCATTACAGTAACGTCAGCTAATTTCTTATAACATTATGCTTATGGTTTAATCTTTTACAAACATATGTACTCACACTTTAGATGAAAAACGTTCTAATATTAAACTAAAACATTCTATCACTAAAAAATGTCGTAAAATTTACAACGCAAAATAAACAATTCTATTCTAATTCTATGAATTGTGAGGCACACAAAACACAGCAAGGATCAAAAAAACATTTGAAAGATCAAACAAAGGCTCATAAACTGCAGGGCAGAAAGCCTCGGCAACGTGATAAAGCTGGAAAGCTAAATCACGACCCCTTAGTGTCCGAACCAGTTCTAGTCTAAGGAATGAATGTGCCACGAACTAATAGAATATTTTATACATATAACACAAGTTCTAATACTTTAACGTTTTTATATGACGAGCTTGACTTATTAATCGACTAACGCAAAAACATATTTCAGATGCCGAAATGTTAGTAATACAATTGTTAAAAAAATGCAAAGTTTTAGCTAGAAATTATGCAAAAATTGTTTCCAATTCTTTATAACAAAATAAATAAAGGTAAACTATTGCACGCTCATATTATTTGAGAGCTTATTGTCTCAGTTTTTCATGAACCGCATCAGGATTAAAAAATATATTTAAATTATATCGTGACCATCATACACGACCTTAGGAGAATCCTTTTATTGAGTAAAATTCAAAGTCATTTTATGTTCAAGACGTGTCGAAAGTTTTAGCCGACGGATTTGAGGTCAAACAAAGCAGTGAACTGTGTATTGTTCACGAGAACGAAAAGGTCACGTCTTATTGGCCACTTGGGCCGTGCGGGACTAAACGCAACGTTTTAAAAATATGCGATTTAATTAGATTGTTGAAAATTTCTTTTTTTACTACCCTCTATTTAAACAAAGAATTTTTTAAATAGCGGAAACGATAACAATGAATGAATGAAAGCTAGTTGGCTTTGATGCTCATTTGATATTTTTTATAATGTTGGCTAATATATTCAATTACGTAAGTTCAAAGTTTTTAACCATTCCCACAAACCAGTATAACAAGGTAGCCTGAAAGATCTTTGTGTTAAAATACTCTCTATATCGATTTCTTATAATTAATCTATATAATAATAAGAATTACATAAACTATATTGCTTACCTTAAGAGCACAAAATATACACGAGGGTCCCAGACACGCATGGCCGGTGAGCTCGCGAAAACTGCGCCTGAATATGTCGAGATGCCATAGTACCTGCAAAAATGAAGAAATAGTGTAATAGTATATAAAATGGTAATAACATTATAGGAGTAATAACAACTTAAAAATTTATTTTAAATTAAATTGTCAGTTATTTAAAAATAAAAACTTAACTGTACTAATTCTTTATTTATTAAGTTATCGATGCAACAAGCTATAAGAATGGTTATGTACTATGAGAGAATGAAATAGGTTCTCTAGACAAAAAGGAATCACGTAACACAGTGATGATACGCGAACATACGTAAAAGCATTGAATTGTTACCAAAGACGTCGATTAAAACTTTTTATATTAATGACAAATACAGATTCTGTTTATACAATTACCTAAACCTAAAAGTCAAGACAATAATCATGTTTAGTCAATCAATTCAAAGTCACATCATGTTTAGTTAATTATCGAAAATGGAAATTTGTCGACAAGTAAATAATTGTCTCATAAATCGATTAAATTTATTAGAATCCAGGGCTACAAAACATTTTTTAATTTGTCTGCACAACATAATGCCATGGTCTTCTTGGCACGTTTCGCGTCAGCTGCAAGTGCATATGATGCAATAAAAAAATTAGAAGCGATCTAAAAGGCAGCCAAGTAGTGTTATTACACACAGAATGCTTAAAACAATGCTAATATATATATATATATATATATATATATATATATATATATATATATATTTATATATATATATATATATATATATATATATATATATATAAATATATATATATATATATATATATATATATATATATATATATATATATATATATATATACGATGAAACATGTAATATATGTTCAAATTTCGTGCTCAATGGCTTTGTTTGATAGGAAATTTTATGCTATTTATGATTTAAACAAAATATCGTTCAAATGACCCCCACAACTTTTTTTGCACTGGTGAATACGATCGGTCCAATTTTCGATGTCTCGGTGCAGCATTTCGGCTGGTATGGCCGCTATAGTCGCTCGAATGTTGCGTTCAAGGTCTTGTATTATAGCTGGTTTATGGGCATACACTTGAGATTTAACATACCCCCACAAAAAATAGTCCAAGGGTGTTAAATCACATGTCACCAAGATGGTGGCCAATTGTGAGAAAATAAATGTAGTCGGCATCGATTTCATATACTTCAGGAAAAAAAATCGTTCAACATGTCACGATAGCGGTCGCCATTGACAGTAACTATTGACATTGACAGTAACTATTGGCCTTCGTCGTTTTTGAAAAAGTACGGGCCGATGATTCCACCGTACCATAATCCGCACCAAACAGTCAATTTTTCAGGATAGAATAGGTGTTTCATGAACCACTCTTGGATTTGACTCACTCCAGTAACGACAATTCTGTTTGTTCACATAACCATTGAGCCAAAAGTGAGCCTCATCTGAAAAGATGATTTTCCTATGAAATTCGGTGTCCAGTTTCCATCATTTTAAGGGCCCAATCAGCAAATTCACGACGTAATCGATGGTCTGCTGGCTTGAGTTCTTGTGCCAACACAATCTTATATGGATGTATGCCAAGATCCATACGAAAAATTCGCTAGGTTCGTCATTCTGGATAAGCCCAATTCTTGTGCACGTCGTGGAACGGAAACATTTTGATTTTCTTCGACACTGACTGATACGGCGGCAATATTTTCGTCACTACGGCCTGTCCGTTGTCGTGTTGGTTGTCTACTATCGTGCAAAGAATATTCACTTTCCAGTTTTTGGATTATGCAACGTATAGCGAGCTCAGACGGTGCACCATGACGACCATATTTAGCACGAAATGCTCTTTGAGTAGAGACAATACTTCTCGAATTTTGATAGAAAATTTGAACAATTTCCAAACGTTGAGGTAACGTGAACTTGTTCGTGATTAAATGGCAAACATTACTAAACACAAAACAATACAAATGTCAAATGGTAAACAACCAAGATGGCAGCTGTGAGCTATCAAAATCCTATCAACCGTATTGGGAAACACTATATATATACATATAATATTAATCAAACTTTTAGTTCAATGTACATTCATTCATTCATAATTGCCTAAATTTACTTATGTGTACCAAACTGCTGCGAAATACTAAGAATCTAAGGTAATCTTGAATCTCCTTTACGGCACAGACCTATATCATTTCAGTATATCCAAATTGGCATTTGGACAATTATAGATTGCACCTGCTTGTTGTAGTTTTTCGCAAAGGTTTTAGACATATTAAGAGCAGGTGGTTAGCCGGTTTGAGCAGATGCGACTTGATCTTAGTTTCGATCTTTGAAATGTTCATAATAAAACCTAAAATTGATTCTGGACATAACATAATTATCCATTGTACCTATAAATTTAGTCCATACATGAGCGTAAACTCGTTTCATATATTACATCTCGTTTAACCAGTACATTTTTTAAGTTTTAAAGATGGCTTTTGTCACTGCAAACTTCAGTATAAAAATAGTAACAATACTTATAATCAATTGATAGCGGGACGTTTAGTAATAACATAGGAGAAAAACTAGTGGCATTTTTGTTTTTTATGTTGTAGTTAAAAGTTAGAAGATTGTTGCGTCTTCCTAGTCACATAACTATATAAGCCTATCAACATGCCATACTTGAGAAATTATATAGTTTTCAATATAATTTAAAATATGTTAATTTTCATTTTTGTAATAATTGAATGATGATTTTTAATACACATTCATCTAATTCTTCAAAATTCTTATTTGTTATAATAATATTTCAAAAAGAATTTTAAAATAAAAAGAGACAGTGAAATGTTTATTACTAAATAAACCATAGAGTTTATACATTGTGTTTGAATAATCTTAAGGTGCTAGAAGCGTGACATTTAGATAAAGCATGGTTAAAGGTAATGGACAGAAAGACAAATAAAGATAACAAAAAGGGTTTTAAACCAAGAATATGTTGACACTGATAAGAAGCTTTTGAGCTTTACTGTGAATTTAGTAAGATGATACGTTTTTCTTAAGTTTTAAAACTTGATGTTTAATCTTGCAATATACGAGTATATGTTTTTCCGCAAAGAAAGAGGTTTAGACCTTATTTTACGTTTATTTCGCATAATTAAGTTTATATGCAAAAAGTGCATACAGCAAATACATATTTTTCATAATAATGGGTTAGAAAATAATTACATTAATAGAATAAAATAATAAATATTATACTAGTCACCATAGGCTTGTCATACACTTTTGTGTAAAGGTATTCTAGTTAAATATTAAACAATGTATAATTTTTATTTTGTTAGACGAACATTATTTATACTTGAAATCGAATACGTTTTGTCGATCTAAGCTAGATAGAATACTCTTACTACTTGGTGAACAGCGTTGACGCCGAGCGTAACGGGATATGCTTACTTACTCATTTATATTACCGCTAAGTGCCAAGATAGAATAATACTAGAAAATCCGATAGTTTAAGTTCGATTTCCGTCTGTGGTTTTAAATATTATGAACTGCAACGTTAACAATATGAGGTATTATTATAATGAATTATAATTAATTGGAATTAGTATGTTACTTTTAAGTTTATTAAGAAACGAACAAAAACTATCTAAATAGCTAATTATATGTTTCCAATACAACAATGCAAAGAGAAACAATTTAAATAAAACTTACACGTTCTATTTTATCCCTTAGAAAGAAATCTTAAGAACTTTTTTGCTATATGAGAAATACCATAAAAAGATTTCATAAATGGGCACAGAAATGTGTGGCTATACATGAGTATAGTTTACTCACGTTTTTCATTAAAGGGGAGTGCAGTGGTGCATCTAATATATTGAACTTATAGCTCGATTCTTACTTAGATTTGACGCTTTTTAACCAGCGTGGGAAGTGGCTCTGGCCTGATTTTGTACGATGAAAAAAAGTTTAAAATATTTTATATAAATATATTTTAACAAAATAAGCTTTCAAATTAAGCTGAAATTTAGCATGGAAGTATTTGAAAATTTTACGAAAGAAAAATGTAAATCATTCATCATCAAACTTCATTCAGTAATGGGGAAAAACAACAATTTACGTAATTCGTCAATACAAACGCTATAATAGCTATAGCTCATGTACTAATGAAGTTAATACCTATATATTAAATATTGTATACTTAAAGTACTTGAAAAGAACTTTTGAAAGAAAATGAAAACGTTTATTAATTAGCACATTAATTAATTATTACTAATGACGATGATAAATGATTAGTATTGTTTTATATTTGATATTAATAATATCCAGAAATATGAGTACATTGTTAATGTGTACTGTGTTGAAAAACTGTCCAGAGAACTAAATAGCGGAAGTAGATTTGAATCAAAATATAGAGACTTCCCCTACGGAAACTACGCACCTTATTTTCATATTATGCATTATAAGCATACACAATAATAACTAAATATAAGAGTACATAAATATAACTAAGTCTATATCGTTATATATAAAAAAACAAATATATTATGATTTCTTATTTTGTTCATACGTGTAAAAATCAGTTTTTGAATATAACGGTACGGTACGAGGCCGCGGATAAAGCTTTCGTAAAAGCCGATTATCTGGACCCAGTTTTAAATATACCCTAGTGGCTGCCCCGAATTCCACGAAAGATTACCCGAGGAGATCCTTCTGATTTCCGTATCCCCGATGCCTCTCGGGATATCCAGCTATTTTGGAACCATCATACATTTCCTCTCCATGACTCACCTTTATTCATAGGTGGTGAAGAAACCGACGGTCTGAACGCCTGGCTCTTGAATCGTTTCCCCTCTCTTCATAGTGGTTGAAAGAAAAGACTTGATCTTGATCATACATTATCTTGTCTTATTGTGTTATTATGTACAGTGCTAATAGTAATGTAAAGTGATCCGTTTACAGTCAATTAAATAGAAAAATCACCTGGATGTTATTCGAGTCCAATACTGTGTTTGTCAATATTGTATATTTTCAAACAACCTTAACGGCTTGACTTAAGAAGTTAAATCGATTGTTGTAAAAAATAAGTATTTTTGTAACGTAGTTTACACCGTGACGACGGTCACGCTTTGTTATGATAACCAATCGGAACAGCAACGGACTTCAAATGGCACATATGTACATAGAAATGAATATAAAAGACGTAATTAATACATAAACCTACATAAACCATTATATAATATTTAAAAAAATCTTTTAATCGCAGTTCCATTAGCATTTAATTTTGTAAATTATTAATAATTTAGGAGGTAGACGCAGACGCTTAACGTAGCAAACAGTAACAAACAGTTCCATCCAGTTATATTCTATCTTCTGTACTACAGTATACACCCTTCAAAACGTATAAATCCTTCGCCTTACACAAAGAATACCAAAATCAACTTATAAAATTTTTAAAAGTATTTTACAAAAATAAGACCTCACTGGTTATAGTAGTAAAAGTACATCTAGTCTGAAAGGAATGCATTTATGTCTTAAATAAATTTTAGCACAGCATGTATAAGCCTTACCTTTTGAGGTAATATATAATATGAGGTATATATATATTTTATTAATAGCATGAATTATACTAAACAGTAGAAACATGAGTATTTTAATCTCTGTTTTTTTTATCTTCTCTTTATTTTATCTTCTATTTAGCGTCTAACAGTCTGACAAACAGGTACATTGTAGATTAGCCTTATTTTATTAAGACTTTATTTACAGTACATTTTTAAAGAAAGGTAAACGTGATTAATTTTAAGTTGGGTGAAAGAGGCGAACGCCCGCCATTAAGAACCGGTCAGCGCGTGGATTCGTAGAGCTCACTTATAATCAACCAATTACTTTTTTATAAGCTATCTCGATGCGCCTTATATTAAAAAAAGCATTCAAATAGTACCTAAAAATATTATTTCGATATTTTAATAGTGTTAAATCGGAAAGTGCCTGCATAATATCTATTTAAACATATTGTCAGTGAGATTGTAAAGTCTATTTACCCTTGGTCAAATTTTTAATGATATTTTGTTAATGTTTTGGCGCCTATACAAACTACTAAGGATAAGTTATTTGAATACTTCACAAAGAAATCTTGATAAATTTAGAAAATCTTCTTATTTTAAATTTATGCATCATTAGAACTTACTGCCCGAAACGAACTAAGACCCTAAAGTTTAAATGCATTTCACATACATCCAAAACTGCCCTATTGGAATAATGGAGCATCCCTTTTAAATGGGGGGACCGGCGAACCATGCAATGACTACCTGTCTAAGTACCTGTATACAAAATCATGGTCCATAATTATGTACGAATAACTATAAGCAAATTGCTATAGGCAACTTTACAAAATATGTGTCTTGCTCTAGCTTACAGAATATTCGTTTGGCGTTTTGCCTTTCTCGCTTCCACTTTTATGTTTGTTGGTCTTTTTACGAGCAGGACAACCAGAACGATCGTCCTTTTATGGGATAGAATGAAGTTTTATATATTTCCTTGAAACTTTCTTCTTAAGATGTCTCGTTTGTTCTTGTTCTTTTTTTTAAATTCGAAATATTTTTTATAAGATTACTTTAAGCCCTAAAACATTATGTATTAAGTATATCTATCCGTAATCCCTTGTATAACACTCAAGTATTTTTAATTTAATATTTGAAACTCCACCACTGGAAAAGGGTTCGGTTCGGTATTTGAAAATAAAACAAAGACCATTCTATAGAGCGGGAGAAATCGAGATACACGAAGGCTGTACCTTTATAGCGATCTGGCTGTCTCAAATTACAAACCGAGCTATGAGACGAGATTTATAGTTCCTTTCATTTTATATATATATATATATATATATATATATATATATATATATATATATATATATATATATATATATATATATTTGATTTATATTTGTGATTTTATGTGTAAAGTTTACATAAAAATTAAAAACAAACATATCTATATATACACTACATATGGTGATATAAATTTCATTTCAAAAATTGAGATCTCACCTTCGCGCTATGGTACAACGCACTACTCTTATTAATTTTCGCTTTCGTCATAGTGCACAATAATCCAAGCAATTCACATAGTTCACATCACAACACTAGAAGTTACACATTGTTGATAATTTACAGGAAAACCACTGAAATAGCGTACGAGTTGTGTTTACAACGGGAGGCCGTACGTGGGAGTGTACTAGTGTAGTCGGTAGTAAGGCGCTCGCGCCGGACGACGTCAGCGCCAAGCTGCCAAGTGTAGTGGCGTAGTATGGAACTAAAGACTACGACTTCCCTACGTTTTGAGGCTTTAGCCGCAGCCATTTTGTTTTAAAACGAGCTGGAGGCACCGTGGTAAAGATTATATCAGAGATACGAGCTTCGAGTACTTACATACATTTGAAATTGTTACTTACCCAATTGTGAGTGGTTGCAGAAGTAAGGTCTAGCAATTTAACAAATATCACTTTACAAAATAACGCATTTTATCATTATTATTATATATAAGAGTACTCTATTGTGCATAGTATTTATGCGTCATATCGATATATTAAGAAGTATATAAGTGCATTAAAAGCAGATCTATTTTCTACAAATTTAAGATAAAACGCACCTATTCCTACTATCTATTCGAATTAATAATCTAATCGAGATACGTGAGATCGAAATATATTTATAATCAAAAAATAAGCAGGTGTGTCAAATAAAAGAGTACCGTCAGTATCTGTGAGCGTGAGGATGTCAGAAGGATGTTTGAAAAACATATCAAAAGTTTTTATAGTCATCCGATGAACACCTTGCGAATAAATTTTGTTCTTATGATAATTTTATGCTTACATTAGGCAAATCTATATTAAGCATAGGCATGACCTTTAGCTTTAGCAGGCTACAATAATTTTCTTTAAATTTAATAAAATATATCTCACTTTTTTACAAAGAACGTGTATATTTGACTTCTTTTAAATTTGACATCGAAGCTCTAACTCGATTTCAATGTACCTAATATTTAATTCGGAAATATTTAAATACGCGATTTTTATGCTCTTCGCAATATTATTATGAATAATTATTAAGCAATTCATTCATTTTAAAAGCTAAAATTTAAATAAAGTTATAAAGGAGATTATAAAAGTACAAAAGTCAACAATATATCTAACAATCAGAACAATCCCAAATTTAAAAAGAATAAGCGTGATTTTGAATCATTTCTTAATTTAGCTTAATTAAGCTTTTTGGAGGCAAAGGATGTTCGCTTGTTCATCTTATGGGCTAGTGAGGTATTTTTAAAGCTTCGATGTTAAACTGAAGCCCTTGTTTAATGCATACATTCTGCAAGGTAAAGAATGCAAAAAGATGACATAAAAATCTTACCTTCGAGGCCTCATGCCCTCCACATACAAGTGAGTACAATTATTTTTTAACTTTCTTAAATTCTGGTTTAGTTACTTAGTTGTATTTATAAAAAGCATGTTCCTTAATAAATACATATATTGCTACAAATAACGCAAATATAATAATTCATCATTGAGGTCAATTAGTAAGTGCATATAATTTAAAAAAATAATAATTGTGACTATATTATCGATATAAACTTATTTGAACCTATATTTTATATGATTGTTTAGCAACAACATATTTTTTCAATTTGCTCTAAAAATGGCGGTAAACACCTAGTCTCAGATGCACGTTACCTGTTTTGATGAACAAAACGTCTTGCTTTGATTACAGAACTCAAAGTGACGCCGACATTTTAACTGACAGAACCATGCCATGTTATTATACCGCTGTTGAAGAAAGTAATTATAGCCACATACATCGAGTGTACATGTTAATTATAACTGGTAACATTGGATTTGAAAAGAGCTATTATAAGTATATTAAGTTCATTTTTTTACTATTGAGTCGTTTAAAGTAATATGATGGAGTAAATTAAATTTACTTATATTCAACTTTTATATTTAAATACCTTTGCAATATTTTTTCGTATAGGTGCATAGAAAAATAACACATAATATCATTTTTATAGCCACTAATACTAATAAATTACATTTTGTCTTACCAAAGCGAGAAAACTAAATTAGTTTTTGAATAATCATATCCCGAATGAAGTTTGAACCCATAACCATTGCGTTTACAGACGCTTTTTTTCCTGCACCATAATTATAAACAAGAAAAAGTGCGGTGTTCAGATTCGAATAGTTTTAGCTATCCTGCTACATAAATATTTAGGAGCCGATTTTTTTTATAGAAACCATACCAGGCAGTGGCCAGAGTTTTTGTATATGTTCCTAAGCCTTAATTAGAATGTTTAAATTGTACAAAAGTTCAAAACTAAACAGATATCAAATTCGTAGGCTTATTTTTTCTCTCATATCTCGCGTACTACTCGCAGGTCAAGAAAGGTTACTACTCAAATTGTTAATATACATGTATAAAATTATGTAGTCATATATGTATGTATACTTACTAACAAACTTAAATTCAAAAAGTGACCGGTACATTCAAAATAAGTTTTCTATCCTTGTCACATCCATACACTATCCTTTTCTATCCATAAAGCCTTCATAAGCACATACAGCTACAGAAAACGTGATTTTCTATACAGGAATATAAGATACAAAATTCAATGATATCTTTTAATATTTAAGCGTGTAGTTCGTAAATTGAAAACAAGAATCAAGTATTCTTTCCTTATCAAAGCATTATGCTATCCCATTCTCTCTTATATAAAGCCTTCCTAGTGTAAGAGAGTCAAATAAAATGCAAGTTTATGACAACGACATAAAATATAAAATACAAGGAGAAAATTTCAATATTTGAGTTTGTAGTAACTTGTAGTAAATCTAAACCAGTCCGGCGCTAAGAAGTAGAAGAAAGCTCTTTCCTAAATTTATTTACCGTTAAAAGTGCTTCCAAATATAAATTCAGAACACATATACGTTGTGCTAAGATGTACCTATGATATAGTTGAAATATAAAGAAAATGCCTATTTGTTTATTCTCGCAGTAGATGGGCCAATACGTGAAACTTACAATTTAAATAAGAACCATATTGTTCACAATCAAACGCTGTTCCACTAGAGCCACTAAAATATTTTAATATACCTATGTATATAAAACATACCGCTTAGTAATTATTGTAAACTAAATATATAAAGCTTTAAAAAATCATCGATTCATAATTATTATTGGTAAACATAACCATATATATAATGGTTATGTTTAACAAAATATTGCGACCTCTATACTTTAATCGTTTATCACAAGTTGTTCGATACAACGCGCCTGCGAGTGAATCAAAGCAACAGCTAGAGTACAGTTTTATTGCTATTTTTTGAGGAGTATTAATACAAACAATTTTGATATTAAAACGTGTCAAATAACGATTACTCAAACTATTTACTTTACAATACAGCTTATTACTACTTTAAACACTAAGTATAAACTTTGGTTTTAGTTAAGGTTCTTGTTTTAATATATGCTATTTTATATAAGGAATATAGAATTTTCAGAGAAGTTAAATGATATTCTAAGTTACTGAATATACATTGGTGTTCTGCCACTTATACTATAGTAGTGCCTCTACATAAGAGCGTTTACCTGATTTCCAATAAGCGTTCACATTGCACTTCTATTGTTTCGTGTTATAATCGCTTCTGGTAAACTTTCGAGATCTGATATGATACATTATATGTACTTGCTGTATACACAATATAACATTCTCACGGTGTTTTCATGTAGATAATTATTAAATTTACAATAGTATAAAATTTTCTTTGCATATCATATTTACACTAACTCAATTAAAGCAAAGGTGTATATCTTAATCGTACAAAACAAAAAACCTATTTTCTTATACGTCCATAGCTATAAAGCTTTCTCATACAAGAATGATTTAAAAGCTCATACTTTTGCAGAAATAAGGATTATGTTCAAATATTTAAATAAGCTTTAATATTTATACTATTTGAAAACATTATTAATAAGAAAAGAATGTATAGTACTTTAAGTATGGAATGTGTAACCTGTCATAAGTAAAACAAGTAGGTATGCGAACAAGATTTTTAGAAAAAGTGGATCATGTCCAAACGTCGTGAGATTTAAATTTAATAATCGAGTAAAAGAACTACTGTTTCTACGCATACTACTGCTTTCACTAATGTGGGGACTTCAAAAATAAAAAAAAAATAATATTATTCGCCATTGCAACCATTGCTAAATATTTGTGATTTAAAACAATTGGCTATGAAATCTTAATCACTACATAGAAATTTTAACGACTTTTAGTTGTAGATTTGGTGATAGAATTTTGTACGCTACTTCTATATATTTGCCTATTCTTACGAAATGGTAGATTAATATAAATAAATAAAGAAAGAATAAATGTTTATACATATACCATTCACTATTTGAAATGAAATGCTTAATTATACCTTCATTACACGCATAGATAAATCATTAAATATTACTTTTACGACAAACTCTGTAACAGTTATTTAGTATGCATTTTACCTATTTTTGCGATTAAATGAAATATCTCAAATGTAAGTATTACCGATGCTAATAAATGTAAAGATTACTTGTAGAAGTAGTGTAGAAAGAACAAGAAGTTCGCCTAAAACCTTCTAATTTTTGTGTGAGCATCGCTCAATTCAATCGATTAAATTTATTTTGATCAACATATATGTGAAGCCTTAATTAAGCACACTCACGAGGTACGTAAGATTTCTCCAAATCCTAAAACCGGTTTGGCTTGCGTCAAGATAATTATTCTGAGAGATCCACCCAGTGTCCCACAAACATGACACCTTTTTGTCTCACTTATTTCAAAATGTCCAGCGAAGACAGGGTTTAATTTATAGAATTCTTCGTTCAATACTTTGTTATAAAACATTTTTAAAAACAGTAAAACCCTTAAACGGTTAATAAATATGATTGATATTTATAAAGCTATATATGCATATATTTCATGCATCCGTTTTTTAATAAGACTAAATACATAAATATTATAATCCCTTTATACTTATTCCTTTATATAACTTGATATATTCAAGTATATTTCATAAATATTTTAAAAAAATTCTTTTTATATACACCATAGTTTAACCCCTACTAATAAAACTTCTGAGATACGCTACAATTTTCAATATGAGGTAATAAGTTTTATAATATAATATTAAGTAATATTGCATGGTGCCTCTTGAAGCGCAACCGACCTATATTTCTCACGGCGATCGTAGAGGTGCACGTCGCGGACCAAGCCGTGGGAGACGAGTCTACGACTTCCAGGTTATCAAATTATTGAAGGATATCCAACCGTAAATATCAAGTGAGCGTACAATTTTGCATATAAAATATAAAACTGTTTTCAATTACTTTTTTGTTTCAAAAGTGACATAAATTCAGAGTCATGAAGGCTTTTTACACCTTTTAATTTATATATAGCAGAAATTTTGTGCTTATTATTTATGCTTATTAGTTTAGACTTTATTTTAAGATATTATACAATGTCTAAAATATAAGTATTGAAATACGATAAAATATAAATTTTGACATTATCTTCCTAATTTTTTAATTATATACGAGAAATTCACAATGAGAAGAGAGTAACCACAATAAAATACTAAATTTAAATGCAAGCGGGAAGCGAGAGTCGACCGCGGTCCCACAGTTAGCTGATGCCATAAATCGATTTACCATTCATTGCTACTCGTATCTGTCCATTTTTATAAACGCTCCCTTTAAAACTATTACTATAAAAATCTTAGATCTATGAGTACACGATTAGCACACAAAACAATATTTTTCTACACCTAGATGCAATAGAAAATTTTGAATTGAAAACGCCTACAAAATAAATGTAATAAGATATTCAATATTTGATATATTTACATTATTTTAATACAATCATATACAATTTGACAAAGCATAAAGCAACTTTTACTGATACTTTGTTCAAGTACCTAATTAATTATTACTTTCGAAAAATTAAAATATAATACTATTACTAAATTTTTCATTCATTTCAGTTGATATTTGCACACCGAATTGAATCGAATCGAATATTGATCAGCGCAAGCACATTGCGGTTAAAGAAATATGTTTATGAAATTTATGTAAAAGCCATTTATTATTTGTTAGTTAGTTATAAGGTATAAGGTTTAACTAATTATTAATAATTAATTATTATAATAAAATATCAACAATAAAAATATATTTAAAGTTATAGACATATACAAGGATCACGTGCCTTTGGAATATAAGATAATTAAGATATATAGAGTTATTTGATAAAACTCAGCAACCTATGACCGCTGACCACCTGCGGTAATTAGAACGTTATCCCATAGTCGTTTTGGTTCGCTTATTTTCCCACATATTTCTCCACTGGGTGTCTTAGATTACTCGATTAGACTTTTCTGTTACGCTAAATTAAAGTTTTATCCTTTTATTCGGGTAACTTTAAATAAAAATTTACGAATAATAATAATGGTAAAACTTTTATCCATATACAAACTTATAAAATGTTAAAGATTTTTAATTATTTAGTTATAGTTTCTTATTTCTCTACTTTAAGAAAGTAAAAACAATCTCAATTACTGTATATACACAAAAATTAACTACCAATGGTATTATATAATCATGTACGTTTTACAATAATAACATAAATTAATCTTTATTTAAAAATAAAATATAATTTTAACCTTATTTAATATGATGATGGAATACAAAATACCATATATATATTATATTGTGACTTTGCGACATGCAATAATGACTCACCATTACTTGCCTCACAAAAGTAACCATGACTAACTTTAGAAAAACCATCCATTGTTGTTAGATTTTCTACTATGTATATACAAAGTTATGTAAGCCAAAATAAGTCTTTTGACAACTGAATACAGACTGTATTTGTATTTGTCTAAATTTTAAATCAACTTTAGTAAAATGATGGAGATTTATAATAACCAATTTCAAAATAATACTTTGCTTATAAAGCTATTTATATACTAAACACAGTTAAATAAGAAAAATGCTATCAATATTAACCTAATAGAATACATTTCAATGTATTTAATGTTATAAATAATTTAATCTCAAGAAGTATACGTAAATAAGCATGCTATTGTAGAAAGAAGATAGCCAAATTGTATAACAAACTGAAACTATAGACAAGGTGTATGTACTCCGTATACTACTGTGTATAAAATATATTTGTACTTATATAGCATAAGTACACGTGAAGAGTAGTATATTTCATAAGCTAATGTGAAAACTATATACATATACAAAATTTAAAGGTACCAAGAAAGTCTAATAAGTAGTTTAAGGAATTGAAAGCTTATGTCAGAATAGGGTTCTTTATGAATATGTACATATGCGTATTTTTATATTATCATTTTTTTATATATGGCAAAAAAGGGAAATATATTGAAAATAGTAAATATTATAGTCACTTGACTATAATATTTACTATTTTCAAATATTATTAGAAAACATTGTTGAAAAAGCGTATAAAAATTTGAACCCGCCGATTCGAACCCGCGCCTCTTGGATACCGTCCAAGCGCTCTGACCGCTAGGCCATGCGTTCTACTATCGGCTGCGTATGCGGCTGCTTATTCATGTTGTCAGAATTTCTGTAGAGATTTTTACAAATTTCTGTTATTAAAGATTATTAAGAAATAATCGTTTAACAAAAGAGATTGCTATTTTATTTTAATATTTACTATTTTTAAACAGTTATTCTCTTGGAAAAAGAGTAGAGATTGTAGGAAGTAGAGTATTACGCAGTTGACGTTTAATAGTCCCTTTCCGAAATAGTATGTGGTCTTAATTATAATTCCTAATATATAGTCTTCAAATGCCATAATAAACGAAAATTATCATCCTTCTATCCCATGTTGAAGTCATAAAAAAACTTTTATCTTTGGATTAAATAATATTTTTATTGACAGAATATATATTACCGAAACGATAGTGATACTTTTACAGAGAAAAAGTTCTATCTAGTGACTATAAGTTTCAGTAACTATGGTATAACATGAATTTTTGACAATCTGCAAAATTAATAATCGAAGCATTTGTATTATAACATTATATATTTGAAAAAAAATTGTACGTTATTTAAGACCTCACTTGCACTTTATATAATAAAGTATAGATTTCCTATTCCTCAAAAATAAAAAGAAGGAAGGGTTTAAAAGTCCATTGATGATTTAGTTCCATAACATAGCTTCTAATTAGGTTTAGTATCCTGTCGAGTAATGACTAAAAAAATAATAGCAATGAAGCGTGTTGTCGTACGCCGTCCACAGAGCACAGGCTTATTGATAGACTTGTGACCAATGGGGCAGTAGAGCGCGTAATGTATTTTACAGTGCCGTCACAATAAAGCAAGTCCATAGTGTTCTTGACCTTAAGGTTATAGGGTTCGTCTTTTTCATCTACATAAATCAGATCATATATGAGTATATAAAAATGTACTCATATGTAATCTGATTTTCGTCACTTAAATTCTGTTCATTTCATAAATCGTAAGATTATTAATCAGAGGTTTAGTAGTGATCGTTTTATTCGTATTCATACAAATCTCAAAGTTGCTTCAGTACAATTTTATTTCGATTTCAGATAAATATGAAATAGACAATTTACAAAGTATGAAGCGGAAAAATATACATACACCATTTGAATGTAATTATCACGCATACATAGAGTAAGTAAAGTTTCGTAATTCTCACGTTTTAGTTTATACTCACTACAATACATTGGGCATTTACGCATTATTCTGATAATTTTCTCATAGCTCATTCATAAAATTGCGATGAGAGGAAGAAACGTCTACGAAACTAATGCATAATTATTGTAACATTAACGTGGTTGTCTTTTTATAATCCAAGGTAGAAAATTGTAGGAAGCAGAGTATTACGCAGTTGATGTCTGATAGCCCCTTTCCGAAACAGTAGGTGGTCTTAAATTAATTTCTAATATAGTCTTCAAATGCCATAATAAGCGAAAATTATCCTCCTTCTATCCCATGTTTAAGTAATACAAAAACTTTTATGCAGACAGAATGTGTATTACTGAAATGATGATGAAAAAGCTTTATCGTTATAATTTCTGGCAATTAACGAAATTATTGTAGGTATTATGCTATATCTTTGGAGATTTTAAAATTTCTTACCATGGTTTGATAGTCTACGAAGAATCATAAGAATACACGTAGCTACAATTGCTCCAATAAAGTAGTATTTTATATCAAAAGTTATAGGGCCGTGGGATCCAACGGATATACTCCTATTGTATTTCAAATAGGAATCAGAAAATATACGTTAGTTACATTAAACTTTATTGGATAAATCTATTGTAGTTACGACTCAAACATTTGTGTGACAAACAACATATTAGCATTTAAAATCGAAACCGTTGATCAATATTTTTAGGATAGTAAACAATTGCATATATATTAAAGAATGAAAATATTAAAATCTTGTAATCTTTCTCTTTCATTTAGTTATTTTAGCTAGTATAGTTGAGGTAGTTTTAGGTAGTTATTGACATGCAGAAGTTTTTCTTTCTTGTTCATCTGAACCTTCTTTGTAAAATTTACACCGCAATAGTAACTAATTAAGATACGCATTATGCAGGTGAATTAAAGAAGGGCGTGTCACAGTGTCAGTTTCCCACGCGGTTCCTTCCGGTGACGGCGACCCATGACGGTAGCGTCTTAGCGCCCTCGCTTGTTCTGTTCTTATCTTAGTAGACAAGTGTTAGTTATGTAACTCGTTTTTTTTCATAAACAAAATGTACTTATTGCATATCAAAATATTAAAAATATATTTCTGTTTATATTTTGAAAGCATATCCACTCCAAGATGAAGTTAAGTCTGTAACAGTTGACATAATTCGACCAAATAAATGTTAAGTAATTATTAATACATTACGATAACAGTCAAATAAATTAACGATGTTGTAACATTTATACCGGACAGCTAGATTTTGGATAGGTATATTATATCTATTATCGAATAAACTTTAACCTTTACTTAGAAACAGTTTCGCAACGCAACCATCTGAAACGTGTATGATTTCCTACTATTACCATGTGATATTGTCATTGTGATAGTTCCCATTATTCTGTAAAATATTGCCGTAGGATATGCAAAATACACCTATAAATGATTAAGCGTTTCTATATATGTACATGAAAATAGTTCTTAATTTTAAATAAATCTGTATATATATATATATATCTCTATATATATATATATATATATATATATATATATATATATATATATATATATATATATATGATGGGAACGTCAGAAGTTTTTGTGATATTTAAATTCATACACTCAGAACGGTGGTATAGTTTATATTACTGAGAGATTATGTATAAAAAGATTTGTAGTTTATGCGAATATGATAATTATATGTTTTTAATCCTCTAGTTTACATTTTTGGAATAGAAATGTTTGTATATACATGTATGTATGTATGTAAGTAATGAAAGTATGGTGTGATATACGTATACTTACTTAAACATCGCTTTTCAGTAAAATATTGGTAAATTTATAAATCATATCACCTTTGACATAAATATTTAATTTGCAACAAAACATCCTTAGCAGCACACGACGTAAAACTTTACAGGTGCCGAATGAAAACAAAACAACTATTATAAAAATAGTGTACACAAGTGCATAAAATATAATTATAAACTACTACTACTAAATGCTTGCGAAACTATAGGTTAAATAAAATATTAAATTATACTGTTTATCTTAAGTGACTGTTGAAGTGTAAAATAATGTTCATCATGGTACAGTGTGTCTGTCTCTAAACACATTTAGTAATAGGTTTAATTCTCACTCATTACTATTACATTCATTTGTGACAATCATGGAAATTGTTATAATTAAAATTTATTTTCATTTCTCCGCTCTGGTAAGACAAAACGTTTCTTTGAGCTCGTCTTGACACTAGGTTTTCTCTCTACCTTGCTATGCAGTATATAAAGTATGATATGTATAGATAGATACAAAAGCTGTTGAATTAATAGGTATTTTTAATAGTAAAGTATTTGGTTATATAGTGGGTACACGATAAATAAATTAAGTAATAATACATATTTCAAAATGACTATGAAGTATAGTACAATATTAAGCTGTTTTAATTTCACAATTTATTTAACTGAAATGAATGATCATTAAAAATCCTAATTAAATAGTGAAGTACACCTTTAGTTTATAAAATGCCAAACAGCATAGGGTTTTAATAACAACATTGACATTTAAGAACAACTATGTATGAGTGGTAGTACTACAGTGAAATATTGTATCTTCCAGAGCAGATGTTTCGAAACCAGGTGTATCTAAATATAACCATTGTATTTTAATATTTTTTTAAGTCCTTAAAAAAGAATGACCGCATAAAAAAAAGTCCCCTAAATTCTTTTTATTATAATTATATTTATTAATGAATCATTACAATTAAACATAAAGCCGCATGTTTTAAAACAAGGCTTGTTATCTAAGATTTTATTACGTTTACATGTTTTCAGAACGTGTTAAGATATAATACTATATATAAAAATAGAAATTATATTACAAAATAGTAATAATAATAAATGGAAAACAAAAAAGTCAATCATTTATATATGTACTCTTTTTTGGGTTAAGTTGCTGTACAATCTCATTTTAATCGTCATCGGTCAGTTGCTCCCAATATTTGAGAACGTCAGCACCCTACTATACGTATACACAAACGATATAATAAACATAAAATCTTTCATTACACCATTTTGTTGACACATAATATAAACGAATACGTTTCTGTTTAGGTCCTATAAATATCAAAAAGTTCAATATACAAGAGAAATTATACAATATATTTAGAGAACAAAAAATTCATAATATCGTTTCGTATAACAACTTCAGTAATCAATAAGATCTTTGAATTTCGCGATTTTTACACATTTTAAATGAAACTATTTTAAACAGATTAATCGTAATTAGTCACAAGTAGATTCACTTGTGACCACAGAATACTGTAAACCGTTCGAAACGTCAGGTTTCCAAAAATGTATTTTCGAATACCAAAATATACGCGATTAATCCGTTTAAAAAAGTTTCATTTAAAACTTCAATAATTACCATTAGTACATACTTATACTACACATAAACTAAGTTATAGAAGACTTGGATGAAAACCAAGCGTTGTGAAGGCGCCAGCATAAACAGAAAGGGAACGTGAGAGGAATAGTCGATAGTAAAATAACTTATGTAAGCACACGTGCACCTGCCTAAAGGAGTTTGTTTAGAGATGTCGAGCACGCTCACTGCCATGAAACGGTGGGTATGTTTTAAAACCTCTTTCTTACTCTCACATTAAATAAATATTTACTTTAGACAATATTTACAAATAAGAAATGTGAACTACTTATAGAATTCTGAAGTAATTCAAAGTACATACATATAATAATCACAAGAGACTGTTTGGCAAATGTAGGAAATTATAAGATGTAAATACTAAATATAAACAGAGCATATATTTTAAAAATGAGAACACCAGTCATAACATGTCTTATGCACGAACAGTAACTACACTAGTGTCAAATTTTATAACAGATACACAAACTTTCTTTTGATATATTCATCATGAAGCTAAAGTAACTAACTTGCTGTATCAACAGTAAACTGATGCTCTTTGATGTACTAGGTACTACTGCATAATTAATTTTTGTGTATTTTAAAAAACAACGTTACTTATAATATGACTGTTTATTTTTAGTACGAATTTATATTCATGTCTTTCCCTAACGTTTCATTATTGTGTATTAAGATGAATTCTAGATATCGAAACAGAACTATTTCTAGACCAGGAAATACCAATATTACAATTATACACTTATTATAGGGTATTTCATTTCAATATCCAAAAGGAAATGTTATGAAGATGTGCAATATTATATAGAATAAATGACGTAACTTACCTTAAATGCACCGATAAGAGTATATTTGGAAACTTAACGCTAGAGTACAAAGACTTCACAAGCTTACCAGATAAGAAACATGATGTAGTGATAAGCGGTATCGCTGTAATTAAATAGAGATTGCTTGACACTCCTGAATATAATCCCCAAAATTAGTAAGACAATACAGTAATATTATTATCCATTCTTACAGTTATATTATTATGGCAATTCCGTGTTATATTAATTGAAAAGTATTCATTTTTAGAAACACATTGGCTGTGGTTTAGAATTATACAAAACATAACTATAAGAACTACCCACTGCACTAAATTGGCATAAAATCAATTGCCACGAATCACACTTCACTCTCTCTTGAGAGTGGAATGCTCGTAACAATATGTCCTTTTTCTCTACAGGATTTACTTTTTCTTACATTCCTCGCTCGTGCCAACTATTCACGCTTTTACTTATTACCTTTAGGCACAGTACAGAATTTCATGCGTAAATAGCGTGTGTCAAACAATTTGTTCTAATACTTGTTCTATATCGAGTAAGGAATTCTTCATTTGTTGTAGCAAAACGAAACAATAATAACATTCTATATATACATAAAATGACTTAGGAAAGACGTATTTTTATATTATATACACATATACATTATATATACACAAAAATCACATTAAGTGTATTTTTTTTAAATTTAAGTATCTTGATTCAAATAATTAATTAGTTTTCGTTGCTCTCATGTATTTGAAATGAATACGTTCTTTAACGGCAAGGTATTTTAATGGCCGCAAGACGGCACCCGTCGCCGTCATCATCCAAGTCATGTAGTTTTTTGTCTTGCCTACATACAGTAATTACGTGCATGTAAATTATATCGGTTTATCAACCGCGGTCAACGACGTCGGAATTTCAATCATGTGTCCCAAATGTTGCGTTTCGAAAATTGGGATCACTTAAACACGCTACGGCTACTAATCTCACTAACTCTAATAGAGTTAAGGTTTAATATGTTGGTAGTATCTAAAATTTCAAGTACATACGAAAGACGTATTATTACGTTATGGAGACTAATAATGTTATATTTTTTACCGATGTAATATACAAAACACATAATTATTTAAACGGTAGGTTTAATAATTTATTACAAAAGTCGCATTTAAATTAAATATACGTGAGAAAGTAAGAGTAAGAAGAATTAAATATTATAACGGTTTTAATTGTAAATGTACTTTTTTCTTATTTAACAGTTACTATTATACATTTGGAGAAATTTGTAATAAAAATTTATGTATAATGTATATTTCTTTATATAAGTAAGTAGGGATAAACTTAACATTTAGATAATTCATTAACTTTGATTAATAAACGTCGATTATAAAACATATAGTGAATGATGGAATTTTTCGTATATTTCGTATATTCATATAGTATAAAGCTATGTAATAAGGTCAAATGTCACGAAGCCTTAAACATAAACAGGTTCTAGTTTATTGTTTAGTTTGTAATCCTCCGACCCACCACGTCCAAAACAAGCGTTATTAAAACAATTAAATAAAATAGACTTTATATTTAGATATACAAATGTGCTTTTCAACTAACATCAGAAATCGAAGACATGGCGTAAATGAGCACTCACCGTTATATAGATACGAATGTCACCAAAGCACTTTGCCAACACACACACGAGTCAATAATTTTACTTGCTAATATTAGTAAGTAAAACGGCCAAAATTAAAATGGCCTAAAAAGTTACACTATATATAAATAATTCAGTTATACTAGATTTATTATTTGAATAAAAACTATTAAAGTTTTTTGTGGTAAAACAATTCATATTAGAATTAACAAATGTAGTAGATATAACTATAGCTTGTATATAACTGCACTGGCTTCCTATAGAATAAAAAAATATTCTATTTGATTATACTTAAACATATAATGTTACATAATGATAAGAAAATATATGTTAATAACTTTACCCCTTCTATACTTGTTCATTAGTTAATCAAGTTCACAACTAACGAGTAATTTAAAAACGGTTGATTGAAGTATTCTTCTAGTCTAGGAAACTTAACTATTTATCAAATTCAAAATGGAAATATCAAAAGTCCACGCTTTTCATTTTCCGGCATTGTGGGCTATATCCTGAACCTACTACATGAATATATTTATAAATATTTTACGACCAGTGTATATATAAATCAAAAACCCATTATCGACGTGCAAACACAGTATTAAAATAAACATACAGGTATAAAGTGCGAGTATCCATTCACGTATATGCTCGCACTTTGTGCTTTAGCTGTTTCTCAGAATTCTACAATTACCGGGTCAACATTTGCTTATAATGGTTTAAAGAAAAAAACATATGTCCATATGTTAATACAACATATAAAAATAATAAACAAAAATATTATACCTGTACAGCACTGTTTAAGAAGCAATTATTCTGCCCCGGAGCATTCCAAAGGCCTTTAGTTGTATGGAAAATTCCAGAATCTCTCGAGTTGTCCCTGGAGTGCTGCGGTCGAAGCTCATTGCCATGCAAATAAAGACCCTGAGCGGGAGTCGCCATCGTGGCCACCATATCAATTGCCACTATAACATTTGGATGATGCACGCCGAGCACATTTTATGAGATCATGACATCTTGAAAGCGTATCTGAAAAGATAAATAATTGTATCTATATATTATGCGCGTAATATCAACACTAATCCAAAAGAGCGTAACAAAGGCTACTTAAAATAAAATAAATATTATTAAATTTCAATATCTTGTGTATAATTACAAAAGGATTTTTTAAATTATATCTAAACGTTTAATATCATCAATATTCAAGTCAAAAAAATAATATAAGTGTTTTAGTAAATAAATGTGTCGTTCACGACGCTTGCATAATAACATTTTAAATATAAAATTTCACAACCAACATTCAGGTGTTAAATTTTTTGTAGCAGTAATTCAATATTATAAAATATATCAAACAAGTCATTGAAGACTGGTTGTATGTTTTCAGAAAAACAAATAATAATAAAAGTAATAGTAATAGAAATTACATAAGTGGATATTATTTATTATAATGGAGGAAAGATGAGACATCGCAATTAAGCTTTTATAAGAGAATGCACACGAAAGGTACAACGTAAGGCTCATTAGTCTCCAGTGTCTCTCACCACCGTCGCCACCTAATGACGAACCATCGCCCAACCGCATTCTTTACATGGCTTCTGCTCTAATACTTGAATAATCTTAGCTTTATGATAATATATAATAGAACAGTCAATTGTTTTTATAATATTATAGATAGATATTGCCATTACATACCTTAACAAGTAGCAACAATTAAATAAAAGAAGGTATCTATTCTTATTCTGCCATATGTTATTCTAAAAGTGTGAATAACATTAAAAAAACTGAATATAACATCTTTTATAATTTAAAAGTGCAGTTATGTATATTAATGATTGCGTAAAAAAAACCGCTATATTGCACATTATGTCTAAAACTTATTCAGTACGTATTGCTAAAGATAAAGCTTGCGTTAACGATGTTACTAAATAGAAAACAAACAGATTTATTCTCGGTCAGATGCCTGGCATCACTTCCGATCTATCGAAATCGATAATTTAACAAAAATCGGGGTTAGCTCCTCGATATCACTTGCGCAAACACACGCTCCTGCTAGAAAATTATTTAAAGCTACTGCGGAAGCTTTTGTTTACGGTTTACATACGTTAACGTGTAACATTAACTCATCGAATATTTGAATTAATTAAATATTTTTATTTCTTTAGAAATGGTGGGAATACAGCGTTTCCAAGTTATATTTATTTTGTTTACTTTATAGCTAGGTACTTAGAAAGAGACAACTCAGTATTAAAAAAAATCGAAAAAGTGGGGGATTTTTTTCAGACTGAAAAAACGACTTATTATGTAAAATAAAAGTTACCCAAGTTACCAGGAGTCAAAAATCATTGGATCCCTGAGACATTTTAAGCCGAGCTGGCGAAATTAGAATACTACACATTACAATACACTTCATTTATAATATTATGCCCACGTCATAATCATCAGACGTACTTGTTTACTTTTACTGAAACCTGTCTTTCTTTAAGCGTAGCTACTAGCTAGAATATTATCTTATTAGATGAAGATGAGTTCATCGGTACTTAGTCATCATAGCTACATAATAAATCGTCTTGACAAAACATTTCAAAATATCTATAAAAAGCTGTCTATAGCTGTATTAACCATAAAAGCTTTTCTTTTTAATTCATATATCTTAGATAGATCTTAATATAGTAAGTGTGAGTCCGATTTCCTCGCTCTGCTAAGACAAAGCGTGGCATTGAGTTCTGTCACTCAACAGGCTATGTCTCGAATTCCACGGAAAGCAAGGAGTGTCTTTGTTGCTTCCTGCCTACCATGCTATGCGGCATAACAGTGTGAAGCTAAAAAAATCAAAATCTACCTGAGTTTTTATTTAATATATAAGTGAAAATTATGAAAGGATTTTCTAAATGCTTGGCGAATAACAAAATTAAATAACTAACAAAAATAGTATAATTCAGGTAAATAGTTTATAGGTAGCCATGAAGTTATAATTTTAAAGTAATTACTATAATTAGAAAACATTTTAGAAAAAACGTATAAAAATTTGAACGCAGCGGGATTCGAACCCGCGCCTCTTGGATACCGTCCAAGCGCTCTGACCGCTAAGCCATGCGTTCTACTACCAGCTGCGTCGAAATTCTTATACGTTTTTGTTACAACTTATTTATTTCTACTACTTAAAGATTATTAAGAAATAATCGTTTAACAAGAGAGATTGCTATTTTATTTCAATATTTACTATTTTTTAAAGTGTTATTCCACACGTAGGATTAGAAAACATTTTAGAAAAAACGTATAAAAATTTTTTCTAAAATGTTTTCTAATCCTAAGTGTGGAATAACACTTTAAAAAATAGTAAATATTAATTACTATAATGTTTATGTAGACTACAACACATAAAATCCTAACATGAAACCATAGTTCATAAATATAACATTATAATAAAGTGTTTTAGAAGTGGTTCCATATTTCTTATAAAAAATAAAGTGTAAGAGCAGTCATATTGAAAGGAATTTTTCAAGTGTTCCATTAGTAATAAATAATATAAGATATTGCTTTAAAAGCTTCTTGAAGAGTTTCAAGTGGAGACGTACAACAAGGATATATTATATCTACCTATAAAAATGCTTTCATATTTTTTATGTAATTTCTAATTTCACACTCAACCTCATTATAGACATTAATTTCTTTTGAAATGTCCAGGTAGTGAAGAAATATATCAAAATGTTAAAATATTGTAAAACTACGAAAGCTTTTAAGCGAGGAATTTTATAATGCTGTAAGTAATCCATGCAGTTTCACTACCTATTCAAAAAATAAATAAATAATACATTTAAAACTTGGCAGACACTATAAAATGACAAAGTCAGGTGTAAATTTATTTCTTAGTAAAGATATTACCACTATTAGGAAAGTCACGTAGCTTGTTTTTTATATAACAATACGTGCTATTTCGACAGCCACGCCGCTTTCAAACTCATTCTCATGTATTCTCATTATAAGTTACTTTAAATTCTTTACTTATTAATTTTTTCAAATAATTTATTTTTACTTACAAATATCTGTGTTATCTATAAAAATATAAGTAGTAATGCAGTTTTAAACACTGATACCTTCATAAAAAAGCAAGTAACTCTCACTATACTTATGTAGTTATACGTTTATAGAAAAAGCCAAACAAGGTTTTCTTCCAGCGCACGTGTGCTTTTGAAGTTTATACACAAAGGTATACGCAGGTACGCACACGTATAAAGCTTTTAAAATGCGTGAGGCAAAAGGAGCAAAACTGGAGGCTGTGCGTGCGCCGACCCGCGAGATGGCACGAGTCAAATGGCCGCGCCTCACAATACAAATGTGTTATTATATTTCGTATATATTATTTAGTAGCTTCTGACATCACCTCTTTGTTTCTACCTAGAGTCAATGATAATATTTACCATACCAAGAAATATGTATTCAAAATAGTAATTTAAGTATTATTGCTATATTTGTATTTAAATTTTAAAGTGACTCTTTCGCTTTCTGGACGGTTCACCAATCAAGATGAAAGTGGTCACGATAAATGATGCACGATTCACTCGCGATTTAAAGTTAACAAAATTAAGACTTTGTTTAAATATAAAAACTAAATAAATTTAAAGGTCTATTAAGTTTTAATATTTAAAAAATATTATTTATTTATATTTAAAACTACCTGTTCTCGCGACTTTATCATCACAGAATTTAATGTTTCTGTATCTTTATGTATAGTATCATATTTATTTTATAATGGTAAAATAAAAGTAACCTGTTATTCCTTATTATATCTGTTATCTGCCACAACCATTACAACGATTTGCCGGAACAAACAAATAGACAAATATTTTAAAAATATGTAATTTTGGTAATTGTACCGTATATATACATTTAATAAATAGCGGTTATTTTAACATTACAAACCGACATTCTTATTTTATTAATTTGTATAGATGTAGATATTTCTTAATATAAGTATTGTAACAAATGTCCCTTGTCTTTTATACTTACATATAAGTTGCACATGTTTTGTAAATTAGTCTTACGTTCTCTCAAACTAAATGCATTTAATATAATACCTCTTCGATTGTCTCAAATGAAATAGCCAATAAATGAAAATAACAGGGTCGTTTATTAACACTATTTACATCTGGATAAAAGAGGCGATAAAAAATGAAACTTCCACCTGGCCCTGGCACGTGCTTTGTTCACCTGTTAGTAGTAGTTTTAATGAGTGTGCACTTGCTGCTCCCTACCAAATGAAGAATAATATATGGTATTACTTTTATTCCTAATGAGAAATTACGTGCGACATATCTAGTTTTCCCACATGGTTAGCTTGCAAAAGCAATAATTATACGTATTAAATATATTTATTGTTCTGGTTCCATATTTATTCTTCTGTTTCCATATTTATTCTACTAATGACTATAATAAAAAGACTAGAGCTTTAGGTTTTATGTGCGAATTCTTAGACAATTCAAATATATAGATATGTGATTTGTGATGGTAATAGGTGTAAGCTTGTTATAACATTTTGCATGGTATTTTTAATTAAATTTATATTTAAGAAAAATTAACAGCGATTAATCAAGTCTCTCACCATTATAAGGCATTACCAGATGAAAATGCACAAATATATATTAAAAGAAATCAAATAACCCTTAGCTTTAGTATCAACCAATAAGTATATTTATACTTAATTGTAAAGATCTTTTAGTTATCTAATAATATGTTTATCATAATGCTATTAAAGAGCTATTACAACATTAAAGAAGAATTTGATCTAAATTGTAATTAACAAATATTTTTATTCAATTAAGATATATATTATTTTAGTGAAGTTAATAACGATTTCAACTCATTTTAATATTTATCTTAATAATATTTTATTTACACAATAGGCAGTGTTTTATGCGCGAGAAAATACCAGAAAGACTAGCGAGAAAATATCAGGTTGGTATTTTAAGATTTCTAATTTCCTATCTTTCTTTCTGATCGATGGAAGATATATAAATAAGTAAGAAGTTAAGTAAGGGTAAGCACCAACTAATAAAAGAATTGATTATTGAGAAAGACAAGCAATTTAAAATTGATAAAATGTTAGTATAACAGAAAAAAAATATTTTATTACCTAAAATTCACATTAATTTAGCATAGCAAGGTATGAACCCACGCTCTTGCATATTAGATAATGTCACGGCATTCTAACAACAAAAACTACATGCGTTTAGTTTTGATTTTTTATACATACAGAAACTTATAATACTTGTTTTTTTTTTACATAAACTTAAAAAATTACAAACCTCTATATTTATTAAACATTTTATGCTATTTTAAATTTTAAATAAATGAATTAGACATGTGTTCCAAAATTTTATGAGATAGATAATATTAGTTATTCATACGTTACAAATTAACTTATATTTTAACAATGCTTACGCTGGCTTATAAAATATGATTTACAAAATACAATATACATATAGGTATAGCAAGAGTGTCAAGATTAAATTTGAGAAATCATAAAACGATATTAAGTACTTTTAAAGTAAGACTCACCTAAATTACATCCAGCTAATTAGTTTCCACAATATAATTGGATACGATTCACAAGAAGACTGTTATATTCTCAACAATTCACACTCAGTTTATTTCACACGTATTGTTCAAAAACGTTACACTTTTACATAACCAAAGTCTATCACAAGTCTTATATTTCATTAACTTTTTAGAGTCAAAATTTTAACTAAAAATAATTTTGTATACACTTTTCATAAATATATTTACTTTCAAAGAAATACGACATTAAATAAAAGAATCTATTTTTACTATTATTTTTAATTATTTAGTTTAACGATACATTTATTAAAATTTAAATACAATAACGATCTTTCCGCTCGTTGTTTTCGTTTGCGCGAGCCAAAAACATCGGTACGTCCAGCCAGTGACGAAGCCGGTTTAACGCTGTTGATATTATATTCTATTTAAACCCCGCGCGTCGCACCATGCTCAAGCGAGCCTCCAAATACAATATTTTGAAGATGTATATGAAAGTGTGTACATGAAAGCATTCTCTGCCGATCTATTGTTTAAAAAATAAAAGATTTTACCGTTTTTTTACCATTATTCAGTTACATTTGAAATTAAAAATGGCTAGATACTATTGTATATTTTAGTTGCTTAATTTATTGTCATTATAATAAACTGTAAATAAGTGAATATGTATGTATTTCATAAAAAAAATCTTAATAATATTAATTACAATAGATGTTTGTAATCTTTTCATTTTAATTTTAATATTAAAATTATAAATAACGAATAGTATTAGTTCCCAACTTTGTTGGCATGAAGTTTTTCTTGTTCCTTTAGAAATCGCGAGAAATCCTACCCTAAGGAACACATACGTTAAACTTCAGCTTTTTCTGTGCAGTAGGTTCGGTTAAGTGAAAATCATTTCAGTCAATACATACTTGCTAAAACATTTATTTATGTTTGGACAATTATTTTTTATTTAATTATATATTCCCTCCAGTAGGATTTGAACGTCGTCGTATTAATTGCATTAAGTTAGAGAAGCTCAGCTATTAGGTGATCGCATCATGATGGGTTCGATTCCCACTCGGAGGAATGATTATATTTAATATCATTTTCACTAACTCGCTCTGGTAAGATAAAGTGTGTCGTGGAGTTATGTCTCTCAATTCGGTGGACAGTAGAGTACTGAGTTACACTAGGTACTTCCTGTGTACCCCGCTTAGCGGGATAAAAGCGTGAAGTTAAAAAATAAATTAGGTAAAAAATGGGGTACTTTAACAAATTATATTTCGATTTGTTTTGGTAAACAATGATAACCGTGAACTTAATTAACATAGTGTATTTTAATTTAATTTCTTAATTATCTACTAATTACGATCGTATCAACGACTTATCTGCCTGGACTCCAGCTCCACCGAGTGGAAGCGCTCTAGGTTTTAAAAAAGTAAACTTAAATAATTTAATATTGATCAGTAATGGAAATTAATTTTGACAGCTTCCCCAGTGAACACATGATTTCCTGATCAAACAGAGATAGTAATTTTTTGACGTATAAATGACGTAATCAGACGCTTATCTCTTAATATAACACACTGTTATATCGTGCTGATATTAAAATTGACTTTGACTTTTTTGACTTAAATGTTACGTGAAACTGACATAATATTTAAATTACATTGTAATGTCTCTTTAAAGTCACAAGTGTATGTAATATTTACGTCATACGTAAATAATGCAATTGTTAGAGAAATGAGTAATTATTGTGACGTATAAGTAACATCATAATTCAATCTTATTTTTACCTATGAAACTAGTCTTATTGAAACTTTAAACTGTAAAATATTTTGACCACATTGTGACCTTACTTCATTGTATCATTTCTGTAGTAAGCTCTTCATGAGACTCACAGAACGTGAGAGATCGTGCCAGTCGCGATAAGAAGACTTGGCGCGGCACCCTGAGTGTCACGTGGGCGCGACTTCGGCCGACAGCCCCCGATGATCGTTCACTCCGCTTCTTTTGATGAAGCGTGGGGCGTTGTTGCTGACAGAGCGGCTTCGAATGATATTGACGTTACATAAATTAAACATCATTGTGATGTAAGCTTGACATCTGTTAAATCACAATAGAGTCAGTGCCAAGTCATATGGACGTAAGTGAACTACGAAAGGAAATTGACGTCATTATTATTTCAGCCTCACATCCATTATATCGCCACGGAATCAGTTCTATATCATATCTAAGTAATGGATTAGATAAAATTTGAAATCACTATGACATCATTGTTATCGATTGACGTCGGTTTGTTCATCATTGAGTTAGCTTTAAGTCATATATGCGTATGTGGCTTGGGAAAACTTGACATCTTATTATGTCAGCTTGACGTCAGGCTTGTCACAATGGTGTCAACTGTATGTTAAACTTATGTAACGGGACTCGCTTGACGTTTGTATTGGTTGACACACGTATTAGTGAGGTTTCATATTTTAATTAATAATCTCTGAAGTTTAAGTTCTTTGAATTGATCTCTTTTAACACGGTGTTGGGTTTTTAGTTAATGTTAGTTTTATATCGTCATATTAGGTAAGTTAGTTAGTGTTTTAAGGTTATATAAATGGATAACGATCGCCCGCCGGATCCTCCGGATCCCGGTGATGATCCTTCCCTAAATCAAATTTCCAGAAAACGCCGAGGGGATGATTCATCCTCTTTTAATATTGTCCCTGCTAACAAAAAAACTATTGTGAATCCTTCCTCTGCTACTCCGTCTATCCAAAATGTGTATGTTCATCCCTCCTTGTCTGATGGTGCAAAATGTTATATTAATTCCGACAAAGGCCCTTTTCTAGTATATGTGTCAAGGGATACTCCTGATCCTGCTTCAGGGACCTCTATGAAAGCTATTAAATTTGGTCAGTTCCTCCATACAAATAAAATTACAGACATAGTTAATGATGGTGTAAAAAATGTTGGCCGCAATAAAATTAGCGTACAATTTGCGTCTGCAGAAGCTGCAAATAATTTTTTGATTAATCCAGTCCTAAGTCTATGTAAGTATGTCTGTATTATACCAACTTTTAATATAACAAGAATGGGTATTGTAAGAGGAGTTCCTGTTGATTGGGGAATGGAAGAATTTGTTCAATCATTAAAATACCCATCTGGATGTGGTGAAGTAGTGAAAGCGTGAAGATTAAACAGAAAAAATGTGAGTGAGGGTGTTACTACATGGATCCCGACTCAGTCAGTTGTATTAACATTCCGAGGACAACTGTTGCCTGAGAGAGTCTTTTCTTATTGCTCCTCCCTTCGTGTAGAATCATACTACTTTCCAACCATCCAATGCCTAAATTGTTGTCGATTTGGTCATGTTAAAGCACAGTGTCGGTCTAGTTCCAGATGTTACAAATGCTCGCAATCGCACATTGGTGACTCATGCAAGATAATTGAAGAGTTTTCTACTTGCCTCTATTGTACTTCTAAACACTTTGCCACAGACAAGGGCTGTCCTGAGTTTGCAAGAAAACAGGCTATTAAAATTTTAATGACTCAAGAGAATATCTCTTACATTGAAGCATCCTCCCGACTACCGCTTGCTCAGCGTTCTTATGCTGATGTAACTAAGGAAATGTTTTCCACTCCAATTCCCTCCAAACCAAAAGCTGTCATGGGGAAAGCTCTTTCTTCTCCCACAATATCCTATCGCAAAACTGTTACCCCGCTCTCCCCGTCCCCGAGCTCCTCTTGAAAAGGGATATGATAGCCTCACTCATCAAGCAATTGTTGGGGACTGTCCTTCTTCCCTTCCTAATGGCTGTGCTTTACCTGATAGACCATCAGAAACCAGAAAAGATCTGCTAGTTGCTTTGACTGAAACCCTTATAAGTATTTTAACTCCATTAGATGATGTTCCTTTACCGTCCAACGTTGCCCAAAATCTAGCAAAAATCTTTAATATTCTTAAATATGGCCCCTCTGTCCATCCTCCAGTGGAATAGTAAGAGTGTTCGTGTTAAAAAACATGAATTGCTTTCTATTATTTCACTATATAAACCTGTCATTGTTGCCCTCTCGGAGACATGGTTAATGCCGGAATCCCGTTTTAGGGTCCCGGGTTTCTCATGTTTGAGGGAGGACAGGAGTGACGGGTATGGAGGTAGTGCTATCCTCGTCCAGCACTCCACTCCATATTCCTTGATTCCTCTTTCTAATCACAGTCCTCATTTTAATGCTGTTGCTGTGAGAGTCCTTAATATTTCCTGTCTTTCTGTTTACATCCCCCGTCCATCTTCTTCCATTTTTCTTGAGTTAAATTCTATTATTTCTTCTCTCCCTAGTCCTGTGCTAGTCTTGGGAGATTTTAACACTCATCACACGATGTGGGGGTGTTATTATTGTGATGGATTCTCTCCTTCGTTGGTGGAAATGATTGATGATGCTGGTCTTTGCGTCCTCAATGATGGCTCACCGACTCGTAGGGTTAATCCTAATCAGAATCCTAAGACTGCTATAGACCTTTCCCTTTCTTCTCCTTCCCTTGCCTCTCAACTATCATGGTCTGTACTTTCCTCCTCCTATGGTAGTGATCACTTTCCCATTCTTCTGTCCTTAGCTAATCATCAGGCACCTATTCCCTCCCCTTATCCTTTTTTTAAATACAATCTTAAAAATGCAAATTGGTTAGAATATGCATCCTCTGTTGATAACATGTTGGGTTCTCATCTTGAGTCTATTAATAATGAGAATATTACTGTCTGCTATGGTCGGTTTGTTGATGCTATCTTGTTATCTGCTAGTCATAATATCCCCAAAAAACACTTCACTCAGTATCAGATGCCTTTCAATCCATGGTGGGATCAGGAATGTTCTGATTCAGTCAAACGGCGTACATTTGCTGAGTCGTCCTATGCAGCATGTATGACGGTGGAGAACTTTATTGAGTATCAGCGCAGTGACGCGTTCTTTAGAAAATTGATTTGGAAGAAGAAAAGACTTGGATGGATCAATTTCTGTGAATCCCTCTCTCCCCGCTCTTCCTCGTCTATTGTCTGGAATAATGTTAAGAGATTTCGCCGATCTCTTAATATTAATTTCAGCCCTAGCTCCAATAACCCCGCTTTTTGGCTTGACGATTTTGCTGACAAATTGGCGCCTCCATTTGTTCCTTGCCATGATTCATTTTATAATTTCTCCCCAATTATATCCTTAGTGGAAATGGATACATCTTTCTCTTACAATGAGCTTGAGAGTGTTCTTATAGGCTTAAAAGACACTAAACCAGGTGAAGATGGTATTCCATATTCTTTTTTAAGTAAATTAAATAAAATATCCAAAGATTATTTTCTAAAATTAATAAATTGTATTTTTCATTCAGGCATTATTCCCGAATCTTGGAAATCTCAAGTTATCATCCCTATCCTTAAACCAGGTAAAAATCCTTCCGATCCTAGCTCCTATAGACCCATTGCATTATCGTCTACTTTATCAAAAATTGCTGAACGGCTTTTAAAAAATCGATTGGAATGGATAGTGGAAAGCAAAAATATATTAGCTCCCTCTCAGTTTGGATTCAGAAGAGGGATGGGTACCATTGACAGTCTCAGCATCTTCACTACGGACATTCGAGTAGCCTTTGCCAAGGAAGAGTACTTAGTTGGTGTTTTTCTAGATATAGCCTCCGCATATGATAATGTGCTTCTTCCGTTACTCAGGCAGAAAATGCAATATCTGAATATTCCCGCGAGGTTGACTCATTTCATATGCAGTCTGTTTACCGGCAGGACTATTTCTGTAAAACATCCTTTCCTTACTATTCCTCCCAGACGTGTCTGGAAGGGTATTCCTCAGGGTTCGGTTCTTAGTCCTCTGCTATATAATATTTATACGCATGACCTTGAATTGTCTGTAAACAATTTTTGCAACATTCTCCAGTATGCTGATGACATTGTTCTCTATTATAGTTCAAATTCAGTAGAGGACATCAATTTTCGTTTAAACACTGCTTTGCATTATCTAAACCAATGGCTCTCTGAACATGGTCTTTCATTGTCGGTACCGAAATGTAAGGCTGTTTTATTCACAAAAAAAAAGAGTTATTCCAAATTTTCGAATCTACTTTGGCGATGAAATTATTAATTTTTCTGATAATATTAAATTCCTAGGCATGGTTCTTGACAAACGACTGAACGGAATGGCACATTCTGAATATCTTAGCAAAAAATGTGAAAAAGCTATTAATACTCTACGTGCAGTATCTGGTGTATGGTGGGGTGCACATCCCTATACTCAAAAACTATTGTACAATTCTTTAGTCCGTAGTCACATTGACTACAGCTTATTTGTTTTAGACCCCTTTAATAAGGTTGCTAATGATAAATTAAATCGAATACAATACAAATGCCTTAGAATAGTTTTAGGTGCAATGAAGTCTACTCCTACGAACGCACTTCAAGTGGAGTGTGTTGATCCTCCTCTTCCTCTCCGGCGTCAATTCCTGTCAGATCGATTTATAGGTAAATTGTTCCAGCTCTCTTCCCATCCCCTATTGTCTAAACTATCCACTTTATCCAACCTTTGTAATCGTGATAAATCGGTATCATATTTACTCAACAGCTTCCTTAGATTTACCAATCTCCCTCATCCCTTGAAAAGATTTCCATGTAATCCACTTTATTGTACTCCTTATCAGGCCCTAATTCATTCCCCAATCATTATCACGGATATTGGCTTGTCCAAAGATGATCCGGGTGCCAACACAAATTTTAATTCGTTAATTCAGCGAAATTGGTTTAACCATCTTCTCATCTTTACTGATGCTTCCAAGCTTTCAATAGAAGGCTGTGTTGGTGCGGCTTGCTGGATCCCAAAATTCAAAATTATCTTACAATTTAAATGCCCCCCCGAATCATCAGTGTTTACAGGTGAGGCTGTTGCTCTATTGGAAGCTATCCTGTTTACGCTTTCACATGACTTCCCACGGACTGCTATCTTTACAGACTCTCTAAGTTGCTTATTGGCCATCAAACAAAAACCTTTTCATGGTAAGATAGTATCTTCTATTATTTTAAGGATTCGTGAGGCTTTGTTCGCATGTCATCGTAAGGGTTTGGATATCTCATTGATTTGGATCCCGGGTCATTCTGGTATTGGAGGTAATGTTACAGCAGATAACTGTGCTAAGTCAGCTGTTCAGTGCGGAACACTCGAACATTTCTCTATTTTGGCCCAGGATCTGTTGTCTCTTGCAAAAACTCATCTGGATAGTTCTTGGAATCGTTATTGGGAGTCGTCCAATCGACTAAAAGGTAAAAATTATGCACTCATTCAAGCAAAGATCCCAAAACGACCGTGGTTTTATAGATTAAAACATGCAGATCGTTGGGTTATCTCAACTGTCTGTCGTTTGCGCTTTGGACACTCATGTACACCTGTACATCTGGCTAAGATCAAGGTCAGGGACCATTCTCTGTGTGAGTGTGGCCTCGATGAAGGCACCCCCTCCCATATCCTTTTTAGCTGTCCTAATCTCCTTTATCCCCTCTATGAAATCCTCCCACTTAAAGTTCCTCGCCCTATAAATGTAAATTCTTTATTAATGTTTGTGTTTAGTCCTCTGTGTAAATTTCTTTGTAAATATATTAAAAAAAACTTGATTAAATTGTAGATGTACTTAATGTATTATATATTGTTTTTTTACTAACCAGTTTTTGTGTAGATTATTTAAGTATGTATTTTGTGTTGTGTTGTTGTAGATGCAGACTTTTTACGGGATCACTTCTTTATGAATAAAATATTTAGGAGTGTTTCAATTCACGTTCTTACCGTACAACCTCCGTCGTGTGTTCTCCTATCAACGTGACATTGGCGAAGTGATTTGTGTTCTACTGGCATGCTCGAAACGCCATAAGCTAAGAACCAACCAACCAACCAACTTATGTAACATGTATTACGTAAAAGTCTTACGTGGAAAGGAGTGTGAAATTATGATTCACATATGACTCATATGTGACTGATATCTTACGTAAATCATGACTTAGCTTGACGTATGTCTTATGTCATGTGATGTAAATGTGTTCTCTGGAACACGTATAAAGGTGAAGTCACAAACAACTTAGTGTCAAAAAATTCTAACGGAGTGCCGTTAACAAATTTTTACTTGAAATCGACTCTTGAGCAGTGGCAAGACAATTTTGTATATATTCAAACCTCACTTGGAATGTCTGGATTTTAGACTACTGGTTTAAATTCAAACTATATCCAAAATAAATATTTCCATAAAACAAAAACAATACACTCTTATCTACTTTTTCACTTAACCTTGTTTTGAATTTGTATAATTGTAATTTATTGAAAGATATTCTTCTATTTCATATTAAGTATTAAAATTTTTCAATTTAAGTGTGCATATTAAGTTCGAATACAGCTCACCCACAACTTAAGGAAAAAAACTTGTTGGGAAATTTTAATAAAAGAATAAATGAGTCACTACTCTTCTTTACTTATTTCATTTAACATATCATGATAAAAAGCGAAAAATATAAATTAACTCATTGTATGTATTTTTTCTTACAAAAAAATGATCATATTTGTTATCAGTGTGGTTAAATAATGGTCATAATTCAGTATTATAAAACTTAGAACATAAAAAAAATTCAAATTAGTTTCACTTTAATAAAAAATAAATAATATATACACTATTATCACATAATCAACTTGTTTCCTGACTTTTATTTTCATTTTCGAGTTTTTCCACATCTTCCATGTTCAGATTATCTACAAATTCATCTTCTTTATTACCAATTTTACTTACATTACTTCTTTTTAAAAATGGTTCATGAAGAGCTTTATAAAGCTTCTTTGCTTTGGTATCACCAAATCCAGGAAACTCTGCAAGTTTACTTTGAGGTGCTTTTATTATATTCTCTAATGTACCAAACTTTGTGATAAGTGTCATTGCATCAGTTTTATTCACTGGCTTAATAGATGATAAAGCATTAACCATCTAAAATAAATACAAAAAAATATGATACTTATTACTAAATATTTTTTAATAAAATATCATACCTATACATAAAATCTACCTATATATGAAATCATAAATTAATAAATAAATTATAAATGACATTAACAATTATGTTGATTTTATCATTCCATACCTTTTGATGGGGATCGTTTTCAATTTTTTCCATAATCTTATCAGGTGGTTTATTTTCAAATATTTTATAGTTTTCTATTATTTTTGCAGATTCCTCGGGACTCCATGCTAACATTAGGGTCATATCAGTAAGGAGGCATATTCTTGTTAGATTTTTTAACACTGTGTGGGGATCTTTTAAATCAATCTGAAATTATTGAACATTTATTAAAACATACTTTAAAAAAATAACTAAGCATTCAAAAATTGGTATCCATTTACACTAATATTGTTGTTTTGAATATGATTTAACATCATTTTCATTATTGACATCAGTTAGAAATGTATTGTTTTGAATATGATATAACATCATTTTCATTATTAACATCAGTTATAATTTTAAAAGTGTTAAAGTTCTTATGTATATGTAAGTCAAATTTTTCTAAATGTTATGTCTCCAAGTGTATATGAGATATTTCTTTCAATATTATACTAATACTATGAGAAGCTTGGCTTGTCATAATATTGATAGAAATAAACAAATTTAATAATTTTAAAAGCCAATAATAATATTACCTGTAATAAAAGCACTCTTAGTTCATATTTTTTACCCAGTTCTTTCAACCTGTTATTTATATAATCAGGATTTAAGTTATGGTATCTAACTGATAAAAACAAAACTGATATTGTTTTTCCTATTTCATAATCGGGTATTATATCATCATATTCCCAAGGGACACTTTTAATAAATTTAAGCAATGGATTGCCACGCTGAAATAAAGACAACATTTAACCTTTCTAAATGAACTTATACAGTAGTTTTTACTGAACTGAACTTATCATTTTTATACCTGTTTTTGATTGACTAAAACACAGTGTGTCTTAGATACAGAAGGTTTCGATGTTCCTGTAATAATGATTATTATTATCACTCACTACAACTGTGAAATACATTAGCAACATAAAAATATTTTACACGTACACCTAGTGTATTGTTATTTTTTTTCATTTTTAACTCATTTAAGAGGCAAAGTGAATGTAAAATATAATTTTACATTTTGTCTAGCTTGAATATTTTGAAATTTATAAATGTTATTATAATATATTATAAAAAAGTAAATATGCAAAACAAATAAACTTTATAATAATAATATAAACAAACACCTGGTTGGGCTGAAGTCTCTATGTCACTCTTTAATTTTTTCGGAGATGTTGGTTCATTTATTTCCGCTAATAAATCATCTAAGCCATCCTCTAACTCCATAGTTTAAATGTATATGTATGTACAAATATATTTGTTAGTATCTATTCATTTAAAATTTGCAACAATATTTCATATAAGCACGTTAACCAAGTTTCTTTCATAATGTTTATATTGTTTATTGTAAGCTTAAAAATAAAAATATTAGATTTAACTATTATAAACTAGAAACAGAAAATAGTGTGTAAAATGGTAAAAACTAAGATTTCAATTTTAAAAACTTGTGTTTTAAATAATTATTTTGTATATATAACTAATGTACTCAGTGGTTTTAAACATCATAATATTAATTTAAAGCACAGATTATAATAATAAAATATAATTGTATAGCTGGATGACGGAGATTTGCTCGGTATTTTTTTGACTTATTTGTTTTTATAAATCACAAATGTACAGAATTTATTAAATTAAATATTTTTTTTCTTTAAAACAATTTATTTACATCAGTTTATTTAAAGTTTATGTTATTTATACTTTCAGAATTCATCGCTTTTCCATTCATATTAAAACAATAACTAGACATGAATTAGATTGGAAGATAAAGGCCTCTCAGTAACATATTTTTTCACTAAAGTAGTCACTCGAAAAACAGGATAAAAAAATAGTCGAGCTGTAGTCATTTGTTTTGGAATTGTGGTCTTGTGTGTGGGACTGAATCAATTTAAGCTATAATTAAATAAACCTTTTATTTTAATTTAACTTATGGTACTGAATTTTTTTTGTATTTTAATGAATATTGTAGCAGTTGTTTATTAACTGAAAACATGGATAAAAAGACATTTTGTAATGGCAGCCACATATGGTATAGTTGTACAAGTCTGGGCTTGTGCAAGTATAAGTATCGTGTGTTGGAAGATTATTGTGATAATATTATATATATATATATATATATATATAAGTTATTTTAAAATTAATCTCAGTACTGTTGCTAGCTACGCACGCACGTTGTTTTGGCGCCAAAATGAACGAGACTTCCGAGCGACATGATTTCGCAATATTATGGAAGAATTTATAAATATTTACAGAAATGAGCCATGTCTTTGGCGAATATAAATTACCGTAAAGAAAAGAAAAATGTTGAAGAGTCAACTTGATCTGGAGCAGTTACCATGTATGAAACTACATTATAGTACTACTACTACAAATTATTATAAATTTTGGATGATGACCAAGAGACGGCAAGATTTTATCTTATTAACATCGAATGGAGTTGAAAGTTTACAAATAAGCACCTACTCGTATATCTATCTAAAGTAATAAAATAAAGCTTAATATTTTGTTTATAATTATGAATAATGATATTAAAAAGCAGATGGTACTCATTGTATGTATTTATTTACTGTTGGTAAACAGATATTTAATACAGGTAATTAAAACAAAAAATAAAATGTATCATGTATGGTTACTACGCAGGAGCCAGTGTTGTCTTATTCTAATTAAAATCACCTTATGGCCAGTTTTTATGGTAAGGTTTTAATAACTTACTATGTCCGTAACTTATCTTGCCAAGGTACACTTCCTATTATTAAAGTATTGTATGTACTGGTTTATTATATTTTGGCAGCAGTTGAATTATTTCCAGAGCTTCTTCGTAGTAAAGGTTCCATGTTCGTATCAATTGGATTTAGAGCTGGACTAATAGTTCCATCTTCTTTATTTTCATGGTTGAAACATGCAGAACTATATGAGTTCGAAGATACAGATATTAAAAGTTGTACGCTAGTCATTACTACCGTCTCAATACTTTTTGGTCTATAATAATTTGAGTTTTATATGTCCTAAATCTAGAAGACAAAACCTATGGCTCTAGCTCTAGAAACTCGGTTTTTATATATCTTTTTCAGCCCTGAAATTAAATCAGCCTGTCGAAGTGGCTCCATCAGTTTTCAAAGTAAATACGTCATCAGTTACAAATACAAAAGGAAGTACATTACAATTTCTTCTGATAGGTTCATCTATAGGATATTTAATTAATTTGTCTGAAACTTTTTGAAGAATTTAGTTGTATGAAGCACGCCTCTGTCTGATATTCTGCCATTAACTCCAAAGTTACACATTATGAACTTTGCATTTATATTACAAGAAGTACAATACTGTGTAGACCTTTATAATTATAAAAATAGCTCATATTTTTATAATTATAAAGGTCTACACAGTATTGTACTTCCATTCCACTTGGGGGAATAATATATATGTGCTTCCCATCCATACCTCCAAGGCAATAGGGAAATTCTATCTTTCTTCAAAATGTATCGCGATGTTCTTCTATTCTTCTTGATGTTTGTAGGAACTAAAAAATAAAAAATTGTTTATGTTATTGTTTCAGGAACCCGAATCAGCACACGAGATATATATGGCATCTCTTCGGGAACTGATTCTACCCCTGAACAAGCTTCAAGTCGTGCTCGACCTCCCTAAAGAAAACCTACAGATTCGACAGATTTGTCTAATGAAGTGTTTATTGCATTCCATAAACGACCATTTAAAATGTCCTTTGTTAAAGGACGATCGCTTTGATATTTTTGCAAAAACGTCGCAATTAAATTGCTTGAATTAACTAAACAGCAGAGACCAATTGCTGAGAAAAAAATTTTCACGCGGAATTGGGCAATTTGACACTACCACAGTACATTCATACAAATCCTGCTCCTAGTCCTCCACCACACCAAACACAACATCCAACACAACCTTCCACTACACCAAAAACCTCACCAATCATAAGAATGGAACTCTAGAACTTCATTTATGATCAACTCCATCTCTTTCCACTCCAGCAGCTGATAATCAACAAGAATATGATGATACTTCTTCATTACAATATAACTCAGACTCACAACGTTCATCTGAAAATATGATAGTGCACCTATCTATTGCAACCACCCTGTTGAAAGATAAGTATCAAACTTCAATGCATGATGGCACTATGAACAATACGTGCACTACGAACTTCTGATGCCTTGAGTCCAAAATAAACCTTGTAACTTGAGGTAATATAATTGTTGTAAATTTTAGATGTTAAACTTTCCTGCAGTGATATGGGTTGCCTCTTAACAGTTTCTTGTTTTATAATTTATGACGTTACAGAAGTTTTAAATAAGTTTTTTTATCCATACGTAGATAGTTATGCCAGTCTTTGCGTGCGAATTTCAACTCATTCTACAAATTGTGCGAATAATACTTTCCATTTTTTATCTAGTCTTTAGTCCATATTGTTCGATTTCTCTTGTGAGTTTTCAGTATTTTCGTAGCTAAACTAAAGCCAACTACTTCCACTGCATCATCCATAGCACAAAACAATACAACCAGGTAGCTCAAGAAATTATATCATTAAATGGAGCAGGTACGCACGCTTGTACAAATACCAGTGAAATGATATTTGTGCAAGCATGCTTGAGCCGTTTGTGGTCAGCTCCGAAATACGTGCATTTGTACAGGTATAAGCTTGAGCAAGTATAAAGTATCGTATGTGGCTGCCCTAAAAATGATCTAGCTAAAATGATTTATCAACTCTGAAATCTGCATACTAAATTTAATATAGTTATTGCAATTTAAATATTGCATTCTAGCAAGCAAAGTGTTTGCTGAAATTGTAAATAAAATTGTTTTAATTTATAATAATTATCCCAAAAGACTTGCGTGTAGTGCAACTTAATTTTTATAATAGTCTATGATACTTTTGATGATTTTGAATGTATAAATGTAACTAAGTTTTTGAAGTTTGACATTTGAATTTTAATCATAATATTTTGTTTAACACAGTTATGTATTGATTAAAAGTAATTATTTTGCAAGTAAAATTGTATATTTATAATATGCAATCTTAGTTTTATTAATTGTTATGTGGAAATACATGATAAATAATACAATCATGAAAATGATAAAAAATAATAGAAAAATATTTGTGTGAATTATAAGTATTTAAAGTAAAGTACATTAAAATAAATATTTTAATTTTTTCTAAAATGATAACCATATCATGGATAATACAAAAATAATAGATGATGAATGTATGGACAGCGATGTATTTGACGATTCAGCTTTGGCGGCAAATTTTGCAAACTCAATTTTTAGAGATGATAATTTAAATAATAGTGATAGTAACCTAAACGTGAGGTAATGAACTATTAACAAAATATTTTCTTTAGTATAATGTTTATGTTTATTATTTGTTTGTAATTTTTTTTATTTTTTATTTATTTCTAGCTCTTTGAGTACAGACAATGAGATTAGCGGTTTTGATAATTTGACTGGAAAAACATGGATTTATCCTACAAATTATCCTGTAAGAGATTATCAATTCAATATAATAAAGGCAGCTATTTTAAAAAATACACTTGTGAGTTAATTAACATAATAAAATATATTTGTTATATAATAATTTTAATATTGGATTTACTTTAATATAACACAATCTATAATATGTTTTACTAATGTAATATATTTAATATAATTATTCATCTTAAATTCTATCTATACAGGTGAGCCTGCCAACTGGATTGGGAAAAACTTTTATTGCAGCAGTTATAATGTATAATTTTTATCGTTGGTACCCAATGGGAAAAATAATTTTTACAGCACCCACCAAACCACTGGTTGCACAGCAAATTAATGCTTGTTATAATATTGTTGCTATACCACCTTTAGATACTGTGGAAATGACAGGTAGCAAAATAATGTAACTTACGTATAAGAAGCAGATTATATTTGAATATTTCAATTTTTTTATTGCTACTTACTAATACAATATCTCAACCTATTTATATTGTAGGTCATATGCAGGTTAATACAAGAAAAACACAATGGGAAACAAAAAGAGTTTTCTTTGCAACACCACAAGTAATATATAATGATATCAAAACAGGAATATGTCCTGGGAAAGAAATACGCTGCCTGGTTATAGATGAAGCACATAAGGCTAGAGGAAATTATGCTTATTGTCAAATCATATCTGCATTAAATGAAATGGGACACTCATGTTACAGAGTGCTAGCATTATCAGCTACACCCGGGAGTAAAGTTGAAGATGTTGTTACTGTAAGTTTTATATATATATAAAGTGTAGTTAGTTTTTTTTTTTCACTCTTATAATGTTATATAATTTAAAGTTAACATATAATTTAAAGTTATATAATTTAAAACATGAAAATATGTATTTATTTTTAATCAAGGCAAGGCATTCAATTAAGGCAAATTGTGAAGTATTAATATCAAATATTAGATTTTTATAATCCATACAAATTTAATATTACGATAAAAAATGCACATTAAAAAAATGACATCAATTTTTTTTTTGGCTCAGGTTGTTAGGAATTTGAATATAGCTCATTTAGAATTAAGAACAGACACAAGTTCAGATGTAGAACCATATTGCCATTCTCGTAAAATAAATACAGTTATAGTGGAACTTGGCCCAGAACTTAACAATTTAAGACAGCAATATGTTGAGGTAAAATTAACATCTTATTTACTTTATTTAATTGTCATTTATATACAAATCTAATAAATGTTACATTTTTTAGATTTTAGATGTATATGCTAGAAATTTAAAGCAACTTAACATATTACCTCAAAATATAGGAAATCTTTCCAAAGGGAGGATAGTCATGATGTACAAAGAGTTTCAAAGCAGAGAGCGGGGTGCCAGGTAAATATTTTGATTTGTTTAGATAAGTACTGGTGATTAAATATTGTAGATATCAAAAAGATTCTTGTATCAACATAAATTTGTTTTTTCTTTACTAATATTTAGATAATCTATTATGCAAAAGCACAATCCAAAGATATATGTATACATGTTGTTAATAACTTCTAAAATATTTAATAACTCAGTGTGGAGTATTAACTTTTAACTTATTTTGTTTACTGATACTTTTAGAAGTAAGATCTTCTAATTGTCCTCATTATTCTTACTATTTATTTTAAAATCACTCATAAATAATTTTGTTTCTAATTCACAGACATCCGAAACACAATTATATTATGAAGGACTTTACTTTTCTTATAGCATTATTTCATGGTCTAGAATTACTTGTGAAACATGGGTCAAGGGTATTTCTAAATTTTTTTGATGAGCATCCAGAGAAATCCTGGATACAATCTGATCGAAGACTTATGGCATTTCTAGAAAAATTAAGGAATGATCTCGGAATCAACCCTCTGTCTTTAGACAGAAGTGTACTACCAGATGGGACATTTCCTGAAGTATGTTATACTGCATTATTTTCTTACATTTTGGTAGCTATACTGAATCCAGTACCTATACTTGAGATTGTTTTTAAAATATTTAGATTAATAAACTTGAAATAAATAACAAAAAATAGAATCTTATTTATAGTGTTAGTAGTGTGAATAGTTGTTATTATATATTCATTCATAGTATATAAGAGTCAAAATATAAAAAAAATATTTCTGCTTCCAAGTATTACTCATTTATACAAGTAAATAAAATTAGGGTGTCTGTTTGTAATATTTAAATAACTGCTTTTTAATAATTGCTTATTTACAATTTTGGTCTATCCGTTTTCAAAGATATACAGATGTTAAATTACATGTTGATGAAGTTTTTATAATTTATATTTATATATCTAATTATTTACATTTTTATTATTGTGATAGTTCTTGTATGCGTATATTTTTGTATTTGTATATTTAATTTTAGATACCTAAGAGTTTGTCATTTGGGCATCCAAAGTTTGAAAAACTGAAAGAAATCATGTTACGACATTTTACTGAAGCTAAACAAAAGGGCGAAGATACAAAAGCAATAGGTAACAAACAACTAATTTTGTATCTATCTATCTATCTATCTATCGTAAACAAAATGTATGAACCGACAAATATAAAGTGTTTTCTTATTGTTACATAATAATTTACGTTATATATGTCTGTATGTAAAGATTTTATTATAATTTCAGTATTTTGTGAGTATCGTGAGAGTGTGAATCTCGTGCATTGCTTACTCCTGCAATGTCGGCCTCTCATACTGCCGCAGATGTTTGTGGGTCAAGGCGCGTCTGGTAAGTTTATTTACCTTTCAGATGTGATCTTGGATTATCGTATAAACTAAGAGAAGCCCTACACTTTACAATAATAATATTTTTTTCTTCATACAAACAATTTTAGTGGCTAAAGTCGTTTTTTTAAAATAAGGCCGTCCAACGTACAACTATAGTTTTATCTAGTCGATAGAGTCTAGTCTATATAGATCTAGTCTACTCCCTTGACTGTTTTCACCAGAAATCAAAACAATGCGTGTTTAGTGAATTAAAATAAATGAAACCATTTTAAACTGATTGTTAAATGGAACTTTTTAAATTTATTCGACCACAGACATATATATATATATATATATATATATATATATATATATATATATATATATATATATATATATATATATATATATATATATATATATATATATATATATACACATACAGGTAAAGAGAAAGCAGTGACCCAACGAGCCCAAGTGCGAGCGCTGCGCGGGTTCCGCTCCAGCGGCAGCAACGCGCTGGTGTGCACGTGCGTGGCGGAGGAGGGGCTGGACGTGGGTCGCGTCGACCTCATACTTTGCTTCGACGTGTCCACGCGCTCGCCCGTGCGCCTCGTGCAGAGGTGCGTTTGTTTTGTTTATACAAAACACTTAATTCAAAAAATATGTTTTTATGGCACGACTTTTAAAACAAAAACTAAATTGATATATTGGAATAATTTTCTTATTTATGAACCGATTGAAATAATACATACATATTTAATGTACGTGAAGGAAATGTTAAAATTGGTTAAGGTTTTAACGTGCTTATGTAAGATATTAACGTGCACAAATTAGCTAAATATTGTAAAGTTGTAAAGGGTTCTATTAAGTTTTTAGTGGCCCCAGTCATAGTTTGTACCGTCCCGAGTATATCTTCCATATATAAACAGAGATCACTTACTTGTTTATTATATTTAGGTTTATTATGTTAACAAATAATTGTTACAATATAAAATATAAAAAATATAAAATACCACATAAATTTAAAACTAGGTTTACAATCATATTTAAGGTAAACACTGCATGCTAAGAAATAAATAAACTTAAAACTTTAACTTATAAGTAATACATTTATACAAAATAAATCTAACTTAAACCGCTTAGGTTATGTAAAGGTATAGAAGTCAGGCAAAAATTTTGTTAATTCTTTCCTCTCAAACGTTAATTAGTGAAAAGGATCGAGAGGACTAGTACTAAAAAGCTTCTTGAACGTCAGCTGTGGTTTGGATGGCTTCCCAGTACGTAAAAATAAAAATAAGATTACTGATTTCTACTCGACTAAAAATTTGTTGAACATAGCTCACCCAATATCTCGAAAAAAAAATAATCAGCTGACTATATATAGTCAATTAAATGTCCGCTGGTCGCCCAAAAATGAAAAGATTTATTTATCTTCTATACATCATCTTAGGTGCATTAGCTGACAGGCTTTCGTTATTTTAAAAAATAAGAGTAATAAAGATCTGCTGAAAGTTTGTCTATTTGACCGAGAGGAATCTCTATGTCAAATAGTCAAACTTACATCCATCCGTCACAAATAGGAACGACTACGTCGTATGTAATTTGGCCTGTAGTTACTTGGACAGCAACAAATAGTAAAAGGGTGTAAAACAGTGCCTGAAGTTATTGAATAAAGGTATTTTCCGTTGTTTTTACTTGAAATAAACTCCGAAATCGCGTTATAAAGTGCCGGTCAATTATTACAGTTTTTTTACTCTGCCAGATACAGGTATATGTTAAATAAATTATTTTTATAAATACGTCATAGTATGAAAGCAGATTTTTGTATATGATACTTCGGGGACATATAAAAATAGGCCGAATAGTTTCATTCATTTTAGGTATACTATACATTTCATTTAAGGTATATTATACATTCCAATCATTATTTTTTTTTTTGGAAATGCAAATGACCAGATAAAGTTAAATTTTGGATACTACGTGGAGAAAACATAGAAGAGCTTCACTTCGAATTGTCGAAACAAAATTTCAAAAATATAGTTCGGTCATCTCGTTAAAAAGATTTATATTCATTTTTTTTAATTACGCAGGTCCCCGTAATACGTAAATTTTGAATATTGTACTTTTTTTCTTTTTACGCTCTACAGTTAAGATCCCTTACATGTTTTCCTATCGTTTCTCTTTATTGAAAACGCCAATAGTTGATTCGCCAAATTGATTTTTTTGCTGTTTCATTTCTAGTGACAAATATTGAAAAGTATCCTTTACTTATGATTGATGACGGATAAACTCAAACTTTTGACGAATTGAATTTTGATTTCATAGATTGTACTTATAAGGGATGACTTAGTTTTAGTCAACATAATTACTTTCAGCAAAGTCAGTAATTTAATAACCAGAAAAAGGCTTATATTTTTTTAGTTTTAATAACTTAATTTTTATACGTCTCTAAAAAATGTTTTGAACTCTATACCGCCGAGTTCAAAACAGAACAGAAAGAGAACACAAGATACGTAATTTTTATGCTTACTTTTTGTTCGTCTTTTAAAGTTCCAAAACTATTTTTTCTGACATTTTTCTTTATTCCTTCTTAAGATATGAAATATGTTTTTACCTTTTCACCGCTTGAAGCGCCATAAAATTTACCCTTTAATCTTCGTCTAATTAAAAACAAAGCTGAATAAAAAAGCTCCAAAGGTTTTTTAAAGCCGGTTCGGTTGCTTAAAGCGCTTTAGTATATACCCTTAAATTGCTTTTCAGTAGAAATAAAATACGTTATAGATTACATTTTCTTTCAGTACAGTCAACATTTATTTAGAACATAGTTTGATAGTAAATTGCTAAAAATATTCGCTTTCGTAAAAAAAACAAAATGAAAAAAATTACAGCTGTTTTTTTGTAATATATCTAAGAAGCTTTCCGTCAGAACCGCCGAAGCAGCATTGTAAAATATTGCAAAAAGGTGTAAAATGTATTCCTTTTGTAACACATACGAAATTACATGGGTTCTCAATTAATATTCAAATATTTTTTTAGTTATTTAATTGTAGGCGTATTGGCGGCAAAGAATTTAAGATTAATTTTATAGAATAACTTATGTCAGAGTAAGATGGGAAAAAATTAAGATGGGAGCCTATCGTCGCTTATTCTACCTACCACACTACAGGAGACATTTACGAATATAATGTCATCACTTTATAAAATTGTTCTCTGATGCGTCTCACTCATTACTTGACAGGATTTTGGTCATGTAAATCTGTCCTTGTCTCCCGTACTATGAATGCCTCAATTTTCAATATCAACGTGGTAGTTCCCATCAAATACATCGATTTTTATATAACTTCGTCATGTGTTGCTTTTTTTGCATCTTTACGCTTTATTCCATAGCAGTCAGAAAATTTAGGAATGGAAATCAACGGTACGTTTTGTCTTATCAGGGCGCGATTAATCGCGATTACATTTGGATACTATCGGTTTCTTGTAATATTCAGTGTGTATAATTATGCACACTGAATAGTCTAATTTTAAATACGATGGTTGTGTGTTCGATCCCCACTAGAGATAATAATATTAATATTTTAAAAATATTCCCTTTTCTCCGTTCTGACAAGACAATACTTGCATAAGTACTAGTTACTAGGTATATTAACGTTTCATATAATGTTAAAAACTTGCAGATGTGGTCGTACAGGGCGCTCTCGTGGCGGACATGTCTACATATTGGTCACGGAAGGGAGAGAACATCAGGTTTTATTATATTTATTATACTTTTACCCGCAAAGCACGATAGAACTTAGTGTTGCGAGTTTCTACCATATTTTCCTAATTTGAGATATTACGTTTTGAGTTACGTAAATAATGTAATTATTTATTACAAGTATTAAGTATTTTCAGGTATTACTAGACAGTATGCGACAAAGGGACGGACTTAACGACAACGTGCTAAAGTCTAAAGAACTGGAGAAAAATTTGTTCAAACAAAACCCGCGTATGCTCCCGCGGGGAGTGTTCCCGGTCTGCCACAAGATGTTCATAACTGTTCAGAAAAAGGAAAACACTGACAAATCTAAAAAAGTAAGTATTTTCTAATTATGATATTGTGATATCGGAATGTTTTAATAACAACACTAATGATTTGTATATATCGGCACCCCTCATACGTATACCCATAGTTGCGGATATGTAACAGACTGGTACTTTTCACATATATTTTATTGCGTATTGTAGCTACTCATTAATTTTGCAGAGAAACAGTGACTGGGACTTGTGAACCAAAACATCCCAAAAAACATCTGAGCTGAAATGTTGTGTTACAATTTTTAATCTTGTGAAAAGCTATGGTGTATAACAAATTCATTATTTTATAAACGATAATACACCTTAAGAATAAAATGCTCGCTATAGACTATCTTTAAAGTATCATTGTCACTATTAAATATTTTAAATCTAAATTATCAGCTTGAAAATAAAGTCCCGCTAAGTTTCTCAATTTAGTTAATCGGTGATAAATTATTTGACGTTGAATATGTGATACATGTCACTTCTTTTTTTTGATTAAAATTAAGCTCCTCTTTCTATCTAACTAACGTTTAGTAACGTTACACCAGAAGCAACACAGGGACAAGACGACCCGCCTAACCACAAACACTACCGCAGTCACATAATTAGCTTAGTTTACTTTGTAAGTATACTATATTTCGTTGAAATAAACGAGTCTAAAAGCTATGCGGCTAACATAAAAAAATAAAGAAATAATTGTTTTTCTACAAATATTGAATTAATTTATAAATTTTCAGGTCGTCCATTAAAAATGACCTTATCTTAGAAAACATTTTTGAAAAAAACGTATTACAATTATGAACGCAGTGGGATTCGAAACCACGCCTCTTGGTAACCGTCCAAGCGCCCTGACCGCTAAGCCACGCGTTCTACAACCGACTGCGTCGAAATTCTTAAACGTTTGTATAAGAATTTCGACTTACAACTTATTTATGTTGTTGATTTTTACAAATTTCTACTACTTAAAGATTATCAAGAAACAATCATTTTACAAGAGAGATTGCTATTTTATTTTAATAGTTTATCTATTCTCTGTCTATTTTTAAAGTGTGGAATACACTTAGTGTTAGAAAACCCGGTTCGAATCCCGCTGCGTTCAAATTTTTCATACGTTTTTTTTTAAATTCTAATACTAGGTGTGGAATAACTTATTTATATTTATTGTTTTCTTTACATTTATGTTATGGTCGTCGATGTTATCTATATTTTATTCAGTTAATTTTGGTTATCAGTTATAGTATAAAAAGTTAAATTAAAGGTAAGTATATTAGTAGTGTGACAGGGTCTGACTGTAAACATGATCGGTTGTGGGTTCGATCCCCACTCGGGAGAATGATTATATTTAAAAATTATTTTTATTTCCTCGCTTTGATAAGACAAAGTGCGGCGTTGAGTTCCACCATTCAAAATGCAATGTCTCGAGTTCGGTGAAAAGCGAAGTACGGAGTGTCTTGACATTAGCTACTGTGTGTCTATCCTGCTAAGTGTGACGCTAAAAAATAGTCTAATGAGCGTTAAAAATCAGATGCCTCTAACGTTAATGTGATCAGAGATTTTCATTACCAATTAAATGTGCGAAACGTACCCCACGTTTGCACATTCAATTGGTAAGACCTCTGAAAATTCATATAGTGCGTGTCAGGCTATATAAATTGCTAGATTTGTATTTATAACATTTTCTTATATTTGACGTTTTAACACACGTCTTAGTCATCAGGACAAAAGAAATCAAATCCCGAGTACCAGAATTTTTTTTTTATTTGTGAAGTAAAACTTATAATATTTATAGTCAAACTCATTTTTAAGGGTCAAAAGGATTTGAGAACAATGTTGCTTGATAAAGGCTCTAGCTCAAGTAAAAATGATGATTTGATATCTAAAGCGGAATTTGAATGCTTATACCCGACAGGCTATAGACAATGCGAATTCTTCTCTAAGCCTAGACAGTGGGCTACTAATATCGGTAAGTCAAGTCGTCAAGCCAACAAACTATTATTATTTTATTCTATAGAACAACATACTCAAATAGTTAAAGGTTATGCCACTTAACAAATTTAGAAATTCACCTGGTACTTTCGATTGGGATATGCATTGATTATGAACGATTGGGATATGCATTGATAAAACAATATTATATTGTTAATTGAAATTCCAAAAAAAACATAACTTCAAGAATATTTTATAACAATTTAAAATATCTTTTCTTTTTTTCACATAGCATTATTGAAGCCTGAATAATGCATTAAATTATTACAATACGTTTTACATCTACTCTTTTGCCTTTTTTCTGTTCATTAGGATCATCAAACAATTACACAATAAAATATTACTTAATTAATTATTAATTCATATAGAGTAAAATATTGTTACAAACAACACCGATAATCATATATAACTTATTAAATAAAAAAAATTAAGGTAGTAGTGTTGTGTAGTGTTGTTAATATTTGGTGAAACTTGGTGTTTAAGTAGTCAAGCTGTAGACTAGCATTCGGGGATTTATGTTTACGTTAGATTTAGGTACATCGTCGCCGATATGTCAGTTTAAGACTAGATTTTGCCAGGTGGATACTACAGGTGGATAAGATCACTTGTGAAACTTATATGTCCTTCGGTACGTGGAAGTAGGACGAAAAATTAAGCACAATAACAAAAATTTGTTTTATTAAATAACTTATATAAATTTGAAATTATTTATAACCTCTATATATTTTCTTTTATTTTTTTTTATTTCAAGATAACTTGAAAGCATTTGAAACTGATAGTCTTATAAATCTGTCTACTTGGTTGGAACAACAAAGAAACTTGCACCCGAGTGGATATATTGGACATTCATCTGACACTCAAATATTAGTCAACTTACTTCAATATACTTCGAGTAAGAAAGATAGACCTTGTTCTATAGACAGACATCCGACACCCGGTTAGTAATACATTTTTTTATATATATTGTATAACAAAAAATACCGTTTAATACTTTATATACGGTATTTTTTGTTATACAATTCATTGTGTGAATTTTTATTATACAATTCAGTCATTGTGTAAAATTAACAATATAATTTACGAGTTAGGCTTTCTTTATCTACCTATATGTAAACTACATACCTACGATGAGAACAAAAATTAACTAAATTTATGTTATATATTATATATTAAAAATATATTGTATATATGAATTTTATATATATGATGTTTAAAAAAAAACATTGTTATTTTTAGCTTTGACTCAAGAATCACTAACTCCTAATGTTTTCGCGTCGCCAATAAAACGTCACCAGAATAAGAAAAAAATGAAACAATCCTCTAACAAATCACCTGGAAAGAAAGATGGCGACATAAGGGCTATGTTTAGTACTGTGACTAAATCAACTAAAAGTTACACTAAAGTCATTCAAGAATTAGGCATATCCAATGGTGGTAAAATTTCTACGAAACTTGTTAATTTGTTTGTAGATTTAAATGTGGAGAACAAGAATTTTAATAATAAATGCTGGCTGTGCCTTAATCTATGTGATTGTAAAATCTTCCAAAGTATGCGAGACGAAAGAACTATCTTGCCTTTATCGTTGCCTATACGTAATGAGCCATATTTACCCGATATTTCATTAATAGATAGCTTGTCTCCAAGCAATTTACTAGAATATGCTAATAACACCACAAATAGTCAAAAAGTTAGTGAAGAGATAGATAATTCTAATAATAATTTATTACAAGAACTGAACAGTACTAGTGACACTATTAAAAATGAAGGGTTTAATTTTGAGTTTGACGACATATTTGATATGAGCAATGAAATGGATGAAGAGTTTGACCGAAAATTACACAATGTAAGCGATCATAAAGAAAGTACAAACAAAGTGTTAAATAATAAAAATTTGGAAATCAGTAAAAATATTAAGATTCCTCAAAAATTAGATACCGAATTATGTAATCTGTTAAAAACAGATATTGATCAAAGCAAACAAAACACGAATACCAATACGAATGAAAAAATTGATAATTTCGATCTAGGTGATATGGATGATATATTTGCTGACAGCAGCTCGGAAGATATAACTGTAACTGACTCTAAAAATCCCATCGAAAACAATAAAGAGGCTCTAGATTTTTTTAATCTTAACAGTATCGAAGACTTGTTTGAAGATTCAGATTTAGATTCTCCTAAGAAACCGAACTCTAAAGGACAACAAGAAGTAAGTAAACCCATAGAAATTATATATAATGAAGAAAAACAGCCAAAAGACATCGTAGTGTACCCAACAAGCCCTTCAATACTTTCCGGTAGATCTATAAAAAGTAATTCCAGCTGCAAATCTCCAATACTTTGTTCTCAACCGCGGAAATTTAATATGAGTATTAAAAAGGACATCAAAAGTTCAACGCCGAAGAGCGCTAGGAAGTTGCAAATGAACAAATCTCGAGATATATCACCTATCAAACAAGAAATATCAAAAACGTGCAACGAAAGTGCTCAGAATATTAGCTCTAAGAGCATGCTAACGATAACCCAAACTATAGAGCTTATAAATAGAACTAAAAATAATAGTTCTGACGAATGTAAGCTTTACAAAGATTATAATGAAAGTAAAGTGTACGAAAAAGAAAGGAGTTGCTCACCAATACTGTTGACGCAACGAGACCGATTTAAATTGTCAAATACAGCTAGTGATTCAAGATGCAATGTTAAAGAGCAAACACACAAGCAAACAAGTGTAGTGATTCTCGACAGCGATAGTGATAGCGATTTCGAAATTAACACTCAAATGCTTAAATTAGAGAAGGAACACACTAACGTCACTCAGGACAGTTTTTCATCTAATAAACTTAAGCTACATAAAGAAGACACGTGCGGGAATTCCCCGTATTTTAGTAAAAAATCTAAACTAACCGATACACGCTCTGAAGCTACGACGCTGCAAAAGAAAATCTTGGCCGCGCTCACTTCTAATAAATTTAATAACAATTCATTTGGCAACAACAGTACGCAAATGAATTTTATGCTCACAGCACCTATTCTACCTGGAAAAGAAAATATATTTAATGTTAGCGAAACACTTGAGAGAGAAAAAAATGAAAAAACCGCTAGTAGCATTAAAAATAATCTAACAAAGTTGCAAACATATCGACGCAATACTAATATTAATCGGAGAAATGATGTTTCAAATAATTCTACAATAATATTAACTCCAGTGAATGGCAATAAAAGGAAGATCGCTTTCAGTGACAGCGACGACGATTTCGACGAACCTCGTAAGAAGCGTATGGTGGCACCCACACGGAGCACTGCAATTATCAATCATAAAATGAGAAAAGTAAGTTGATATTATTGATTGTTATAATTGAATTTGATAATGTCTAGTTAAAATATTATTACTGTAATTTAAAATCTACTTATTTTTTTTGTTTACATATTGATTATTGTATTTACAATACACTTATATTGTTATACATGTTATCTATAGTTTACTTTGCCTGGGGAGATAAAGTACAAAATGTGATAATTGTTTAAAATTCCATAATGAAAAGTCACATCGCAAGTCAAGATGACTTTAATATGACTGTATTAATTTTCTAAAAACCTGTACACATTTTAACATTATCAAAATGATAATCCACAATTTGAAATTAAAATTACTGAGAAACTTTTTTAGAAAACTTATTAAAATTTGTGCACAATGGAACTAAATTAAGCCGTGCGTTTTAAAAATATTAATTACTTCATTAGTAGTAGTGATTAAGAGTCACGGTTTCGAATCCTATTGCGTTCAAATTTGTATATATTTTCTAAATATTAACCTATCACAACTAACCGTAAGTAATAATTATACAAAAAGAAAAAGAAGAACAAGAACTACAACGAGTATCTAGAACTAGAAGCGGAGCTGTCAGGGGAGTGGTCGAGCTCGGACTCGCTGTCCGACAGCGCGGGCAGCATTGCGGACTTCATATGCGACGACAGCGCGGCGCCGGATGACGAAGACATGCAAACGTATTACTTAAAATCTGTTAAGTACGTATTTGTACTGTTTCACTTTATTTACATGTAGTTGACGTTGAGCCTTTCTTCAGCTCAACGCTTATGGGCAAGAGTGACACTCTGACAACAGACACTCTGTTCACGGATTTAAAAATAAACATTTCACAGAGAACAGAGTAGGGTATGATTGTAAATATTTTTGGACCATTGGAAACATTCGAATTAAAGAAAAAATGATTCTAATGATGAGGAATCCAATGATCTGAAATGTAGAAAGTGGCAAACGGATCGTCATACCAATAAGACCTCCTTGACTACCGGGTTACTGCGCAAAATAAAATAAAATGTGAAACTGCTTTATACTTTGCATTACTTGAATGGTTGATTGAACATGTTTATAAAGGGAACACTTAATAATAATATGCTGAACTGATTTTATTTTAGATATAACAATATTAAGTTCTATGATGACATGTTATTGTTTATATTTTTAATTCACTATGAAAAATGCCTTTTTTTCATTTATACAAAATAGATTGCTATTTCTTTATATACTTTTACCGTTCATATATTATGTTCGTTTATATATATATTATTTCAGGAGTCCAATCAAAGGTGTTTTCAAAATTCCACAACTACCCAACAACTTCAATAAAAGGGAGATACTTTCACAAACAGTGTTGGACAATGATACATATGAGATGGTAAATTCTATTTCAACTTATAAATAGCAAACTTTTTGTATTAAAAAATAAATTTAGTTTTAATCGACTTAAAATATTTTATAAATATATATGTATGTAAATGAAAAAATATTAGTTTTATGAAAATTACATAATACTTTTAGAAATCATTGTTTCTAAAATACCGAAATGAAATGGATTGTACATTTCTATTTCATACCACAAATAACACCAATACTTAAATATAACGTATCACAGATTTAATTAAATATGGAAGTTATTATAGTATAAAAACATTTACAAATTGAATTGACTTTTTTACAGGACAGTTTCTGCGTGGACTCTCATATTGGATTAACTCAAGCTAATGATATGTCGGAACTAGAGGTGGCTGAAGTGATTCTAGAGGAAAGAAGAAAAGCAAAACGATATCAAAAGCAATCCCATTCCCAAAATAATGGTAGTCCATTATTTCGAAGAAAATTTAAATCTGCTAAAAAACCAGTTATTGAAAGCGATTCTGAACATAGTAGCTAGCAGCACCTGTATAATATATTATTCGTTATAATATCGAAATCGGAAGATTGAAACTTAGTTTTTCTTTTAATCATGTCACTTTGTTCAAATGGACTGTTCTTTAACTGTTAGTTGTGTCATTTTAAAAATGTATATTCATTGTTTATGAATATGTATGGTTAATACATGAGGCCGGTCGTGGCGCAGTGTGACAGCATCTGACTGTAAACGTGACCGGTTGTGGGTTCGATTCCCACTCGGGGGAGTGATTATATTTAAATTATTTTCATTTCCTCGCTCTGGTAAAAGACAAAGTCTCTACTTCGGTGGAAAGAGGAGTACGGAGTGTCTTGACACTAGGTACTTTCTGTCTACCCTGCTATGCGGGATAAAAGCGTCAAGCTAAAAAAAATATATTTATGTTAGTTTTCGTATTGTAAAATAAATATGTGTTAAAACACAAACTAAAAAGTAATACCTGAAAACTACACAATAATTATTAATATACGAATAATCTTCCTAACCCACTACTTCTGTCATTTAACACAAAACAATTATAAAATTAATCAAAGTTAATAAGAAAAGTAGCTTCACGCCATATCCCGCATAGCAGGGTAGCCAGAGATAAGGGTGTTCTGATTTCAGTTGAGAGATTATACTATTGTTCACTGAAAAAGGAAATTTAAGAAATTGATATACTGTATAATTTTTGTAAATATAGTTTTTAGAAGTTTCTGTTTATCCCATTTCAATATTTTTACAAGTACAAGTCTGATTGTTTTGATCTAAGTAGATCACGTGTTTTAATAAACTGTGATATATTAACTTACGTTAAATTACTTTTAACATCTGAAGATTGTATATAAATTCATCTAAAAAACTTAACACAAGTAACAATATGTCATTATTTAAAGGTGTTTTAATACTTAGCAAAATATGTACAATTAAATATTAATAATTATTTTTGATATTATACTTGCATAACTTAATGTATGTTTTATGTATTATGAAAAAATATGTTAATTTAATTTAAAATAATGTAATTACGAAACAATTGTTTATTTGGTTCAAGAAATAAAAGTAAACTTAATAATGTGTTATTATTCTCTTATATTTATTTTTCAAAAGCATGACCAAATTATATAACAATAACTTCTTAAATGTAACATTTATTTTGTTTTAAATATGATTAAGAGTCACTTTCGACTGGTTTTGGTGGAGCTTCCTTTGCCTGCCGCCCCTTGTGCAGATCCTCGAGCTCGCCTTGCAATTCTGCATATCGCTTTTGTAAAAGCTTCTCACGATCGGTTTGACGATTGACATCTTCTGTTAATGACTATAAACAATAATAAAATAAACTATTTTTTCTATTTTATACATTTATCTTTAGATATCTCATTATGAAATTCGCGTGTTTGATAGTTCACTTTGAGCTTTACGACGAGAACTAAATATAGTTTTTTTAAATAGTTTTAATATTTTATTATTATTATGATTCATATAATGTCTTTAGGGTCGGCTTAGATATTAAAATTGCAAAGCCGCGCTGATACTTACAAATAATGCGAGTTATTTTTTAGCTTCACGCTTTTATCCCGCATAGGAGGGTGTTTAGCACTGAGTGTCAAGACACTACCTACTTCGTTTTCCAGTAAATCCAGTGGTGGAACTCAACGCCGTAATTTGTCTTAACAGAACGAGGAAGTTAGGATAATTTTTAGTATACTCACTCCTCCGAGTAGGAATCGAACTCACAGCAGATGGCGTTTACAGTCGTCTTGTATAATAGCGAGTTATGTAAAAATAATTTAATTTAAATTATAAATATTTTTAACTGCTCCTCCATTACCTCTATTCTTCTAGGAATAGCAGCCTTTTCTTGTTCAGCTAAAAATTTAAATGTCGATAACTCCAAGTTTGCTTGCTCTATCTGATCTTGTAACTCTTGGAATTGTTTAATAAGAGAAGCCGTTCTGCTTTGATAGCCACCTGTGAAAAGAAAAATATTGCATTTTAAACATCTCGTATTTAATTAATTACTTCCATTTAACAAATATTAATATATATTGTTTATATTAAATTTTATATGTATGTTATTCATATACATCTTTGACTTTATTTTTAAATTACTTTTGTACACTTCTCTAGCGCTTCCCTTATCATGTGTCCTGTCCATTTACATTTCAAAGCTTTGTAAGTAGTGTTTATATTTTTGGATTCATTAAAGCTTGTAAATGATTTATTTTCTTTAATTTAATCTTAGAGAAGTGGACAAAAACTAATAAAAGAATGGTACCCTAGTGATAGTAACAACGTCAGGATGAAGATATAAAACATATAGCTGGTCCAGATTAGATACGTACTGCGAAAGACCGAACAAAATGGAAAGCTCTAGTGGAGGCCTTTGTCGAAAGACAAGCTGATCGTGGTAAACCCGCAACCAAACTCTCAGATTTTAGATTTTAGATTTGTATGCAATATAATTTATAAAATAAATAACTGCTTTCGGCAATAAAAGCTTACTTATTCATATTTATATTTTTAAATGTTAATGAGCAACCAGAACACAGTACAGTAACTTGTGATTGTGTTTGGAGAGATAAAATACAATTAAGAAAAGAAAGTTATGGGAAGATAATTATTGTTGATAGACACACGTGAATAAGTCGATAAGTAAAAATCCCAACTTTTCAGGGCAGCTATTTCAAGTTTCAATTTTGTCTTTAGTAAAAGATTTTAACAATTCATATACCTAGAAAATGCGGCAAAATAAATTATCGGCTCAGTTATTTATTTACTTTATAAATATAGTAATCCCGATACCTGCTACAATTAAAAATATATATATGTGCAAGTCATCTATCAACTTATTCAAGCTTAGTACAGATTTAATACTCGGGATTTAATCAGTAAATTTTAATTAGAATAATTGATTTAGCTGTAACGTACAAATAGTTATAAAATATAGTCACCTGTAAGCACACGCAACTTTTTTTCCATTTTAGAGCATTTTTTAGCTTCCTTTGCCATATGACTTCGATTCTGTTCTAATTTCTTTTCGGCAGACTCGAGTCGATCTTTCTTGCTAGCGAGATTAGCTCGCGTATATCTATTTTGACCGGGCAGGAAAAGTACCTGGATGGAAGATACAAAAAAATCTGTGGTGTGATAAAATAAAATTAATTGATCGCATGCCTAGATATTAGATAGGAGGATATTTCGACGAAAAAATTGTTTAAACTATCTTGTATGTATTTTTTTTAAGAACAACAATATTCGTCAAGACTTTTTCATCTAGTTTTAAATGTTATGTGTCACATGAAAATAAATCCAGTTTTTGATTCAAATATCTTGAGTTTATAGTGGATATAGTGGTTTCAAACTTTTGGCCGGTAGTGTAGACCTAGACTAGAATTTAAATAAAAATAGCTTTATTCTGTATAGTATTCAGAGAGAATCTATTGCCAATATAGTCAAGAAAAAGAAAAAATCGGGAATTTGAAGGCAGTAAGCTCATTTTATGTAGACATGACACATCTCTATTATAGTCAGTTTCTTTGCAGTCAATTTAGAACGCGCTCGTTATAAAAAAAAAAACAATATAAATATTTTTAAAAAACATATAAAAATTACTACTGAATCAGTGAAATTGCAAACCGCACCTCTTGGAACTCATCCAAGCTCCCTGACCGCTAAGCCATTCGTTTCACATCTATTTTCAATAATAAAATAATAAAAATAAAAAATATAAGAATAAGTATTGACCTGTGCAAGACACTCCTCCCACACCTGCGTGTAGGCGTCGATGCCGAGGTCCCCGTGCGCCATGCCGGCGCGCACCACGTCCGCCTCGCGCCGCAGCGCCTCGCGCGCCGCCTGCAGCTCCTCCGCCTCGAACTGCTCGTACGGGTGCGCCTCCAGGTAGGCCAGGTGTGCCGCTTGCTGTTGAACTAGACGCTTCTTGTCTACGCCTGTTGTATTTATTTAACCATTGTACACAGCATTACGTACATAGCGGTATTTAATAATCAAAATATTCTTTATTGAAATAGGCCGTTAGAAGCAAGTTCAAATATAGTTTAATATTGAGTTCCTGTCAATAATTAGCTTCCAGAGTGAGCATTTAATTAAATACATTAACATCAGTATAGTATTTTTGAACAGAAGAATATATTTTTTACAATAATATATATTTTTTTAATAGCAGATCTTGAACGATTTGTGGAATTTTATTATACACACACATAATAACACACAACAAGCACAACGTTACCGGCGGGCGGGTCGTGCAGCGCGTCGTAATGCAGCATGGTGAGCATCTCGGCCTTGAGCAACTCCTCGGCGCGCTGCAGCGGCGTGAGCGGGCCCGCGCGCGCGCCGCCCGCGCCCACCTCCGCCGGCCGCGCGAGCCCGCGCGCCACCGCGCTGCTGCGGAGCGCCAGCGCCGCTCGCCCTGCGCCCACATGGCAAGTTAGTATATTAAACAGCAAACTCCATTTTTATAGGACGGGCCTGATGGTCATTGCCATCCACCATCATGTATCACCCAAGGAGACTTTCGAGGAAATAAACACACACATATTACAGTTGTGTTGCGTGTAAAAGGTAGTTCCTAAAGAGCCGCATAGTAGCCGAACATTATATATCTGCGGTTAGAAAATCAGTGACAAGAGTTTTCTGCGGATTTTTTTTGGCCCGATATCAAACAATTTTCCATAATACTCCCATTATATATAGGATAGACAACGTACAGCGAAATAATGTCTTCACGTAACTCACATTTATTAAAGTTCAATTAGGCCAATCAAATTCCAATTTTAAATAAAAAAATAAAAGTTCACTATACACACAGCATCGACACAAAAATATATCACAGTATCACCGCTCTACAGTGAGAACCTAGTGTAGAGACATTCATCCGTCCATCCATCAGTCCATTTTCCACTTGCACACTACTACGCTAGTATAAGTCCGTACGGCGCTCGTCCTCGCGGCGCAGCGCGCGCGCGTCGGCGTCGGCCTGGTCCTCCACGGCGGGCGCGGGCGCGGGCTCGTCGCCGCCGTGCTCGCTCTCAGGCACCACGATCTCGTAGTCGTTGCGGGGCGCCGGCAGCGCCTGCAGCGCCGTGCGGACTGACGCCTTCAACTGGAAATAATATTCCATCACGTTTTGGTTTCCCAGAGACCCCTACTCAATAAAAAGAGGCGAGGAGGAGACAAATGAGAAGCTTGGGAACACAAGGTTAAATGTGTGGCAGGATTTATATGGCAAAAAAGCAAATACCAGATTAAAATCGTAGGAGTTGCAGTAAAAAGTTAAAATGTCACAAGAACATATAACAAAAAATATGCTAAAAAAACTCTCGTCCTAAAAATATTATAATAATTGCTACAATAAAACAAACAATAAAACATAAAACTATAACTACATTCAATTTACTCTTTCTTTCTTTAAAGAAAATCATGATTCTGTAATATTTCGCTATTTTATTACTTATCAATTTTTTTGTAAGATTCCTCTTCCCAAAATATATCTGAGTTATCTTTTCTCCGCTCTAGTAAGATAAAGCATGGCAATGAACACTTATTTTTCGCGACTAAACCTCTTTTTCAGGTAATAAAGTGTAGCTAATCTAAAATACTTGTTGTGTGGAAAAAAGCGTGTAGCTGTAGTTTTTAAAAAATGTTTTCTAATCCTAAGTGTGGAGTAACACTTTAAAAAATAGTAAATATTAAAATAAAATAGCAATCTCTCTTGTTAAATGATTATTTCTAATAATCTTTAAGTAGTAGAAATTTGTAAAAATCTCTCTAGAGATAACAACATAAATAAGTTGTAACAAAACGTATAAGAATTTCGACGCAGCTGGTAGTAACGGACGCATGGCTTAGCGGTCAGAGCGCTTGGACGGTATCCAAGAGGCGCGGGTTCAAATCCCGCTGCGTTCAAAGTTTTTATACGTTTTTTCAAAAATGTTTTCTAATCCTAAGTGTGGAATAACACATTAAAAATAGTAAATAGCGTGTAGCTGTGTTTTTTATATAATATTTACCTGGTTATTCTGTTGTGGAGTTTCGCCGGTACTTAATCTATCTTCTGGGTTAATGCTAAGCTTGTCCCTTAGACCTGGCGTCTGGAATATGTAAGTTTAAGTTATATTAAAGTGATTCAATAACATTGTATAAAAATGATGTAGCTATTATAGTAGAACAAAAATGTTTGGTGAGCCGACTAGTCATTATTTTTCTGAAAATGTCAATTAGTATGAAAATATAAATAAATTAATAAAACTTATAAACTAAATATGCTCATATGCTCTAAGAATAAAAATAGAACTAGCGCAAATGCTTATATATTAGATTTTTTTATAACATTTAAGTTTAGAACTAAAGATAAAAGAGAAGTACATATTTATTTGTTTATTTATCTAGAATATAAATAGGAACGTCAATTTACCACGAGTCCAGGCTGACCGGGCGCATGCCCGGGTGTTGCAAAACTACCTGGGGTCGATACTTCGCTACGTGTAGATCTGTTAATAAAAATAACAAGCAAATTAAATAATGTATTAGTAAACCAAATATCATAACTTCAAATCATGTCTTTAATCATAAACTTCTAAAAGTGATGATCTCTTATGATCTTGGCTCTAAAATGTTCTTAGCTGATTTTATTTAGAAAATTTATTAATATTTAAACTATCATCACATTAAGTATTACAAAAGAAAATTGATTTCTTTATATATTCATTTTATTAATTAAACTTTTATTTTCAATATTTCGTTCAAGTTAACATAATAATAACAGAAAAAAACCTAAATGGCGTAGCTAGTACAGTATTAGGTGTAGCTACAACTTGGCTCTGAGGTAAAGCTCCGGAGAAGTCCGATTCATGTAATGGAGTGTTGAGACCGCCTTTGAGCGGAGTATCTACGTGTGTCAGCGCCATCACATTCTGGGCTTCCATTAGAATTCTGTAAATACACGAGATTAATTAAATAATATATGTATTACAATTTTTTCAATATAGCAAAATATTCTGTTAAAAAAACCTGAAAAAACCTAGTATCATGCATTGAGACATTTTGTTCTTCTTTCCCACTCATATTTTGCATTCTACTCACTCCTGTACATGTTACACCTGCCTTCAAATTTTGAACAAAATCCAAGCAATAACAAATATATATGTTTTGTATAAATTATTATATATTAAACATAAGACATAGTGTCTTAAGTGTAAGATGTAAGAAGTATGACAACATATGATGGTTGATATTCCACTTCTGTTTGACATTATAATTATATTTAAAACAGGCGTAAAGTCAAACTTCGAGTAATAGAGAACACAATATTCTTTTTATACACCTTATTAAAATCGTAAAGAAAAAAGTAATAAAATTATGATTATATTAAAATGTTTTTATAATACGTTCAAGAGTACATCCCCACCTATCGTGGTGCGGGTGCGCCGCGGGCGTGCGCAGCGCGGTGGCAGGCGCGGGCGTGAGCGCGTAGTGCGCGAGCAGCGCGTCCGTCGCCGCCCCGGCCTCGCCCGCGCTCTCGCGCGCCGCTTCTGACGCGCGACCCAACTTTACCACTTGCTGCAGTTCCTGTTAAAAAATATTAATCATTATAGCCTTATAACCTTGCATACTCAGACCACTTTCATGAATTCAACATGAAAGAAATCGCCTGCTAAGGCCACCTTTATACTAAGTTATTATTTTTCTAACAAATTATATTACTTCTTACACTACTTCAACTATTCAATAAGAATCCTCAAAATTCAATCAAGCTATACCCAAAACATTACTTGTGTTACCAATGTATCTACTCAATTTTTATTAAAGTCTTTTTTATTCAAGGTGAGCTATGCTATCATGAGCTAATTTTTATAAAAATAAATATATGTCACACATTTAAAATAAATAAGCACATAATCTATATTACAAAAACAAACCTGGTCAGAAACTTGTGGTTCTGGCAAAACAAGCTTGCTGCGTTTTCTAGCAGGCTGGTCACCTTGCAGCATTGCTTGGGGAACATCATTCTCCTTACGTTGTTTCAGTTTTTGCTTATCTTTGCGGCGCTCTCTCTGAAATGTAGCGTAGTTATATGTCACTTACTTTAAATTATAAAGTAAAAGTCTTAAAACATTTTTTTTTAATCTTATTTTTTTTATATTTAATGTTGACAAATTAAGATATATGTAACAATAACGTGCAGTAATTATAATGTATATACCTCTTCTTTCTCAGAATGTAATTCGCCGTCCAACTGTTGTTGCCGCAGTCTGGAGAAATCCGGTGCCATAGGATCTACAACCTCAGTTGATGTGTCGTAAAATCCTGATGCTGGTTTCTTTTCAAATGGTATTTCAGAGTTGTAGTCTACTCCACGTTTGCGTTTGCGTCTGAAGGAAATGTTATAATTCTCATAATTAACTCATGATAACAAAAATGTATATTTTGTATATACCTATCAAATAAAATATTCTTTTGATGTTGTAATAAATCCAATGGTATCAACCATTTTTTAGTCATGTATTACCAAACAATACACCATATTATTTATTTGTCAAAGCTTCTACCATTTCATTTCTATTATTTTATCTTACAAATAAAAAAAATATTTATGAAATGTACACTAATGATTACTCAAAAAATTATTTGTTTTAGATTTTGTAAGTCATATAAAATTTGATTATGTAATACATAACCATTAAACAGAGTAACAATCTTGAAACTTTCTAATAATGAATTATTGTATACTATCTCATAAAATAACAATCAAATTTATATATCCATAATTATATTATTAAAATATAATATAATTAAATACAAAATAATTGTCAATCAATAATTCACTACTAGGCGTTCAATTGACACATCACCACATCTTGTAACATGCCCGAAGAAGGTGAGGATGCGAGACTGTACAATGCTAGATAGCCTGTTTGATACTGAGCTCGTCGAGAATAGACCTATTATTAATGCGAAAAGAATCCCAGGATATTCCTACCATCCTTCTTCAGCACATTTCAAGAACATCTATTCTCTTCTTTTCACTCTTTCATAGAGTCCATGCCTCGAATGCATATTAAAAGATAGGGAAAATTTGTTCTCTGACTAGGCGTGCCTTAGTGCTTTTGGTGATATTTCGATTTTTTGGATGGTCATACGTCGCTTAATTTGTTCCACGCATCAACCATTGTTAGTGATTGATGCACACAAATAGATGTACATATAATAATCAAACCACTACATCAGGTTTGATAAGCCACATATAGAGAGGCTATTGAAATTCAAAAACCTCCAAATTTCAATAGAGAAGATGGTTGGAACTCTCTACCACCTGGGACCCACTTATAAAAAATTTTGTTTCAAATCCACCACACTGGAGACAAAGATACAGTCAGCTCATTCTGCAAGAATCCAGGGCAGTACGCGAGGCAATTAAGAAACAGATGGCGGTAGATTGATAGAATTAATTTTTGTATCAACTGACTGATGAATGCCACCTCAGTTTACCTGTGACCACCACGAACTACTGTACTGCACTTACTGTTTGAAACGTCAGGTGTCCTAAAGTGTATTTTCGATTACCAAAATATACACGATTAATCCGTTTAAAATAGTTTCATTTAAAAAATTGATATATGATTGGACTAACACACAATGTGTGACTTCAGGCGAGTTGTTTTTGACACGATCAACAGTTATTACCAAATTGAAAGCGGGCATATTCTATTCTCTCAAGCAATTCTTCCATTTGAACAATGCTTGTGGTGAATAAGGTTGTATCATCCGCATAAGGTAAATTTTGATATTTTTCTTCCGCCAACTGAAAGCCAGTCTGCAAATTGTGGGAGCTGTCACCTCTATCATTTCACTGTCATGTTACTATCTGATTATGTTAGTGTCAGTACCAATTCTGGCATTAAAGTCACCCACTACGACAAGCATCTCTTCTAGGGATCTTCAGCATGGTGATCTCATGGTCTGCATAGAAGTTTTCCAAGTCCTTGATAGTAGATATGCTAGTTGGTGCATAAGCCTGGATTACTTTAAGAATAACAGGTGTCACATTGAGTTTTATGCTCATTATTCTATCCTTCACAGGTTCATAAACTATTATATAACTTCTTAAAGTTTTAGGTATCATGAATGCAATGCCATATCTGCTCATATCATCAATGCCTGAGAAGTATACTTCACTTGACTCCATGTAGAAATAACCCTTACCTTTCCAATGGTTTTCACTAAGACACACACACAGATATTTAAATTACATTGGGATACTGCTCTTCCAAGAATACTGAGTTTTTCCTGATTGTAACAACCCTTGTACATTCCAAGTTCTTACCTTGTGCAACTGACCACCTTAATATTTGAATGTGTATTCATTTATTTATAACTACACAGTTATGAAACAGAAAAATTTTATAACATAAAAATTCATTGTGACATTATTTGTACAGAACTGTTCATTACATTAAATAAGTTATTACCAATTAGGCATATTAAGAAACAAAAATATAATAATGAAGAAAAAAATACCTGAGACTTACCTGAGAGGTACTGAAATTCCAGCAGCACTGAGTTCCCTTCTCTTCTGTAATGCTGCCAGCCTTCGAGCCTCCTCTAATTGTTTTTCTCGGGCTTTTCTTTTAGCTTTTTTTCCCTGTGTGTTTGCTAAACGAGCTCTGGCCTCAGAAAGCATTTCCAACTCTATTAATATAAAATTAGCATGTTTAAAAATATTAAACATAATATTGCACACTTTTATAACCAAAATATTATACTTTACCATCTTCATCCATATCCTTGGGGTCAGGTCTAGCTGGCTTTGTTTCAGGATTAGGGTCAATCTCCCCAGGCTTAAGTTTACGGGGATCATCTCCCATATCCTCCCCCTCTTCTTTCTTTTGAGCTTGATCCCTTTGAAAAATTTACAAAAGAATGAGAATTTAGCTCTTATTGTAAAATGCAAAATAAAACATGAATATATAATATCTTACAGTAAATATTCATATCGTTCTAAGCATTGTGCAGCAGTACGTCCGATAATAGGAGCAATTGTTCTCCATTGGGTAGGCATAAGCTTAGCCAAGTGTAATAATTTTTCATCCTCTTCCCGTGACCATTCAGTCTTCTTTATGCTCGGATCCAACCATTCATACCATCTTGCTTTACATTGCTTTGCAGACTTTCTATGTAAAAGGGAAGCAATACGAGACCACTGATTTTTTCCATATTTCATTACCGCTGCTTTGAGAATTTCATCCTGGAAAAAAATACAATTATATATTAATTTTTATGTATCATGAAATACTAAAACTTATCAAGATATTGAAAACTCTGATCAAACCTCAGTGTTTCGCCAAACACCTCCTTTTATCATAATACGCGGCATGATGACTGCTTTAACTAACTAGTATGGAAAAAAAGACTACTTGAAGATGATTAAACTACAGAAGTAAATAACTATTTAAATACAAATATATTTTAGGATGCTCCGCTAACACAATTCGCTTCCAAATTGATTTTTGACATTTTCATTCGGATTGTCACAGATAACAAAAATATAAACAAAGCCTCATATTCTGTAATGAAGTAAAACTAATTTGATAGACAAAAATAATAATTAGAAAATATTTTAGGTTAAATGATTTATTTTAGATTAGTAAATATTTCAGGTTTAAAAAATATTTTCTATCACGAGTGGTATTTTTTAGTTTAATTGCGTTACTTGTTAGGTTATAGCCTATGACACTACTTTATGGTTTAAGAGTAATAAAGAAATCTTTAAATAAGTAGCTGGTCACACTGTGTGTCATTGCCAAATAAACGAAGAGGCCAGGGGGTCGCCGAACGCTGTTCTTGATAAGACACTCCCTTTTTTGATAAAATATTATCATTCCACTCACTAAAATACAATTTTCAAATAAAAACATCAGTTATGGAATCCTCTGAGAACAAACTGTGAATCAAATTTGATATATCCATAGGTTTTAAAGTGCAATTCAAACATATTAAAGTCACAGGTAAATATCAAACAACGATACTAATAACATATTTAGTAAGTTTAATAAAGTATTTTGGTGTTATAGCATTGATATATTTATAATAATTCTCATTGTAAACTATAGGTAAATTTGCAATTAGGGATTGTTAATTTCCAACTAGGTTTGGTTGATAGGATTCGTGCCGCAATGATTGATTTCCGCTTACTGCTATTGGAGGACTTAACTTTTATTTCAGTAAATATTTATGATCTGACTAAAAATATTTGTTGCAGAATGTCGACCATGTCACGGACGGTACTTATCAGCCAGCAAAAGCTGGCTGAAAAATTGATAATTTTAAATGATCGCGGCATTGGTATGCTGACCAGAATTTACAACATTAAAAAAGCGTGTGGAGATGCTAAATCAAAACCTGCTTTTTTATCTGATAAGACATTAGAATCTTCTATTAAACATATTGTTCGAAGATTTCCTAATATTGATGTGAAAGGCTTGCAAGCAATTACAAATATTAAAAATGAAATAATTAAGTCACTCTCTTTATATTACTACACATTTGTAGATCTTTTAGATTTCAAAGACAATGTTTGTGAGCTATTAAACATTATGGATGCATATCAAGTGACTCTAGATTTAACTCTTAATTATGAGTTGACTAAAAATTACTTAGATCTAGTCACCACATATGTATCACTAATGATTTTGCTGTCTAGAGTAGAAGATAGAAAAGCTGTGCTTGGATTATTTAATGCAGCACATGAAATGGTGAATAATCAAATTGATCCAAGTTTTCCTCGCCTTGGCCAAATGATAGTTGACTATGATGCTCCATTAAAGAAATTATCAGAGGAATTTGTTCCTCATCAAAAAGTACTATCTAGTGCCCTTAACTCTCTTTGGCATGTTTATCCAGCAAGAAATCTTACTGCAGAGATTTGGAGATCTGAACAAAAATTAAGTCTTGTTAGCAACCCAGCACTACTGTTAAAACCATCAGAAACTAATACTATGTCATGTGAATATATTTCTTTAGAATCACTTGAGCGATGGGTAATATTTGGCTTTGCCTTATGTCATCAAATGTTGCAACAAGATCATGCTAACAAAATGTGGGTAAGTGCCTTAGAATCTGGATGGGTAGTGGCATTATTCCGAGATGAAGTGATATATATACATACATATATACAAAGTTTCTTTGATGGGATTAAAGGTTATGGTAAAAGAGTTTCTGAAGTGAAAGATTGCTATCATCATTCTGTTCAAAAGGCTGGTTACAAACATAGAGAGAGAAGAAAATTTCTAAGAACAGCCTTAAAAGAATTAGGCCTTATTTTAACTGATCAACCAGGATTATTAGGGCCTAAAGCATTATTGATATTTATTGGACTTTGTTATGCTAGAGATGAAGTTTTTTGGCTACTGCGTCATAATGACAATCCACCACAGAAAGTAAAAGGCAAGGCTACTGAAGATCTTGTTGATCGCCAACTACCAGAACTTCTGTTTCATATGGAAGAGCTTAGAGCCCTTGTGCGCAAGTATAGTCAGGTTATGCAAAGATATTATGTTCAATATTTATCAGGTTTTGATGCAGTTGCTCTCAACCTAATGATACAAAATTTACAAGTTTGCCCAGAAGATGAGAGTGTTATACTCTCTTCATTATGTAACACTGCTGCAAATTTAAGTGTCAAACAAGTGGAAAGTAATGAACTATTTGATTTCCGAGCATTTCGTTTAGATTGGTTCAGATTACAAGCATATACATCTGTGGGAAAAACACAATTAAATTTAGTAGACCAGAGAGAACTTGCACAGTTCATTGATAAAATGGTATTTCATACCAAAATGGTAGATAACCTTGATGAAATTATGGTTGAGACTTCCGACTTATCATTGTTTTGTTTTTATAGCAAAATATTTGAGAGTCAATTCCATATGTGCTTAGAATTTCCAGCCCAAAATCGCTACATAATTGCATTCCCCCTTATTTGCAGTCACTTTCAAAATTGCACACATGAGCTTTGTCCAGAAGAAAGACACCATATCAGAGAGCGGAGTCTTTCTGTCGTTAATATTTTCTTGGATGAAATGGCAAAAGAAGCTAAAAATATTATTACAACTATTTGTGATGAACAATGCACAATGAGTGACAAGTTACTACCAAAACATTGTGCTCAAACAATCGCAATTCTTGCAAATCGAAAGAAAAAGGATAAAAGTAAGAAAAATCCTACTGAAATTGTTAAACCCGGTGCCGAAAGTTACAGAAAAACTAGGGAGGAATTGACTACAATGGACAAACTCCATATGGCTTTAACAGAATTGTGTTTCGCCATCAATTATTGTTCTACTGTAAATGTTTGGGAATACACATTTGCCCCTCGAGAATATTTGCATCAACACTTGGAAACTAGATTCTCTAAAGCACTCGTTGGAATGGTTATGTTTAATCAAGATACTAGTGAAATAGCTAAACCATCTGAGCTTCTAGTGAGCGTCAGAGCATATATGAATGTTCTTCAAACTGTTGAAAACTATGTCCACATTGATATCACTAGAGTATTCAACAATTGCTTATTGCAGCAAACACAAAATATGGATAGTCATGGGGAGAAAACAATTGCTTCTCTTTATACACAATGGTATTCGGAAATATTACTTAGACGCGTTAGTGCCGGAAGTATTTGTTTCTCAATGAATCAAAAAGCTTTCGTAAGTCTATCAGCAGAAGGTGCAATACCGTTTAACGCTGAAGAATATTCAGATATCAACGAATTGAGAGCTCTGGCCGAATTAATTGGACCGTACGGAATGAAATTGCTGAGTGAAACATTAATGTGGCACATTGCCAGTCAAGTGCAAGAACTTAAGAAATTAGTAGTTCAAAATAAAGAAGTACTTCAGATGCTGCGAACCAATTTTGATAAACCTGAAATAATGAGAGAACAATTCAAAAGGCTCCAACATGTAGATAATGTTTTACAACGGATGACAATAATTGGTGTAATTTTAAGTTTTCGTCAAATAGCCCAAGAGTCGCTGCTTGATGTGTTAGAAAGGCGGATTCCTTTCCTGATAAGTTCAATAAAAGACTTCCAGCAGCAGTTGCCTAGCGGAGACCCGACGCGTGTTATTTCAGAGATGTGTTCAGCTGCCGGCCTGTCCTGCAAAGTGGACCCTACGCTCGCGTCTGCGCTACGACAGCATAAAGCTGAGTTGGAAGAGGAGGAGCATCTCATTGTCTGCTTACTCATGGTATTTGTAGCAGTTTCTCTTCCGAGACTCGCTCGTAGTGAAGGCTCCTTTTACAGACCGTCTTTGGAGGGTCACGCGAATAATATACATTGTATGGCGCCTGCTATTAACCACATCTTTGGAGCTTTATTCACAATTTGTGGACAGGGCGACATCGAAGATAGAATGAAGGAATTTTTAGCATTGGCTTCGTCATCTCTGTTGCGACTTGGGCAAGAGACAGAGAAAGAAGCTATAAAGAACCGCGAATCTGTTTATTTACTACTCGATCTTATAGTTCAAGAGTCACCATTCCTCACAATGGACTTGCTGGAATCATGCTTTCCTTACGTGCTAATTCGAAATGCTTATCATGAAGTATATAAACAGGAACAAATGCTGCTGCATTCTTAACTCTATTTGAAAGACATTAATTAGTGGTAGTAATAATAACGAAGTCATTATTGATGACAAATTCCATTGTATTAATTGTAACTAATTATTATTAGTTTAGTATTCCCATATTTTTATTTACAATCTTTTGATTATTATAACGAAGCTAATGGCAAATAAAACAAGAAAGTCGAAAAAATTGTAAGCTTTAACGAGACTGTTTTAGTTATTCCTTCTCTATAAGTTTTGTATAACACAATCTTATTTTGACAGTTATTTCCTTTTTTACTATTGTATTATCATTATAGATCTAAGTATAACTTGTATGTAGGTTACTTGTAATTTTTATACTTGTGCTAAGTAAGTTTTTAACTACTGTGTAAGTGATAGCCTAATTTAATTATTACATAATTTATTCAATATTATGAATGAAATAGTATGCCTTATAATTTTATATTTATACTTAGCTAGTGTCGTTTTATCACGAACGCTATCAAATTAATAATATAAAAGAATAGTTTGCACTCTGATGTTATTATTACATTTTAACACATCATACACAAAATTATATAACCAATATCTTTTTTTTGTAAAATTTACTTATCCAATGTAACTTGACATATGTAATTACAGTTTTCAAATTTAAAACTACTCGATTCAGTTTTTCCTGAAACTTTTCATTGAATTTAGGAATGAATGAAAGGAAAAAATTGTTTAAATATGTGAAAGTTAATAAAAAAGAACTGGTGCATAAGTCATAAAATATGTTCCGTACAATTGTTGTGAAAACGTTATATGCAACATTATTATTCATTGGATAAGCAATATTTAATTATAATAATTTAATACAGTAAATAATGTTAACATACTGCCTTTTTTAGTTGAATGGAAGATTTAGTGTCTGAATTGTAAAATAGTTACATTATTGTGTAAAATATTTTGTTTATAAATCCGAGAAGCCTTCCATATTGAGTTTTTCATAGATTAAATTTAGACGTAAGTTTATGTTTATATAAATTGTATTTGTGTAAGTCCCGCTATGTTTTAATGAGGCATTTATTTTATACTCCACCGACTAAAGCAGTTGACTATTCTTCTCATTTCCATATTCTATATAATAAACGTGTATTCTATTATATTATTTTTAGTTAACGGATATGCACAGTAGGTTCAGTTTGATAGTGAACTAATAGTCATACTTGCATGAGTAATAGTTACATCACGAAGTTATTATAATATATACTACGTGTAGAAATCCAATGGTCTACAGTAATAGACGTTTAGTTTTGAGATAATCTCAGATATCCTTATATAAAAAATATTAATCAAGTTTTTGTATTTTGAATTAACTATCAATGTTTAGCTCCATCAAGAAAATAAAAAAGGTAAAATAAAAATGTTGAAACGTGACCCCTTTAACATGTGTATACAGAAAGAACAGGAAATTGAGCAACTGATTTATTTCCTTTACGGCAGGCTGACTCGTGTGACTCAGGGAGTGGATTTTATACGAAATCCAGTTGGCACTGAAATTAATTTGTGATGATGGCAAAAAAGGATTGTTAATTTTTTGTGTATTTGCAATATTGTCAATCTGTTTATATCATAATATCACGATATTACACATATGTAACTTGTATATACGAATAATATGCACTCCAAACATATAACATGTGTATTATTTACATATATCCTATAACAAACTCTCATATGATCAAAAAATAGTTTACAAACTTTTTAAATGTCAGCATTCGAGACATACAGTGTCCGAGAAATCAACTATAAGCCGAAAATGAGTGATAAACCAAGTCGTGACTTATTAACTAAATATCGGAAGTCCTAAGACTAAAAATACTACATTTTAGTCTTTTTTTTCTGTAATGTAATCATGACTTACTTTTCTTTTTTAGAATTAAAACATACCTCTAAACATGTCTCAGTTTACAAAAAAATGTGTTTGCACAACAAGAAATTCAGAATTAGTTAGTACACCCAACTGTGTACACAATATACTTTAAAAATATGTACAACACTTATTTGGTAAGTACCTTCAAAAGATTTAATCTGAATTCAAAAATGGTATGGTTCCTGCCGGATTACTTCTTTGTTCAGGGAAAAATATATTTTTATTGAAATTGGGTTTGACCGATTCCGTCTAATTATTTAAAATGTTAGTTTTTTTGAAAAAACAATTTTTAAAGTACTAGGATTAAAAAACAATCCGAAAAACTTATGTCAATTAATGTGCATCGATCACTCGTTATATTCTTCTCTCTCTTGGAGTGGCGAAGAGAAACGGTGTCAGGGCAAAGCCCTCTGGCCGTAGCTTCCATCCACTTACTAATGTGAGTGGGTCCCTGCCCGGTCCGACATGGATATAAAGTCTTGAGTAAGGATATCTATGTGGGTAAGAAAGGATTAGCCGAGTGCTGCCTTACGGACGACTCAGCCAGGTAAGACTCCTGATTACTCGGGGGAAAACCAGCTTCGGCTATCTTACGATCGAGGCAGCTCAGGATTCGGTAGGGGAAGAAGGGCTCGTGGTAAGCTAGTGCCTCTTCTGCGCCTACGCCTTGCGTTCAGAAGGTGTGCGACGACCCTTAATGCCGTGATTGCTCTTCTAACATGCGCCTGCATGGAGAGCGATCTGTCGATCACGACACCGAGGTAAGTGGCCTCTGTGGCGATCTGCCAAGAGAGGCGGTGATTCTGCAGGGTAATCGGTGGTGGTATCTTCCTAAAGCCCCCCACAAAGATAACTTGCGTCTTGGTCACGTTGAGGGACAGTCTTCAGTTGGCCAACCAGATCGGCAGGAGGTCTGGCAAAAAGTGCCAACTGCGCAGATGGAAGTCGGAGAACGTCGTCCGTGTAGGTGGTGTAGAGGCATGAGAAGAGGGAGCGCCCTTGGGGTACTCCCGCGGTAATCGGGTGGCTGTTGGAGGTGGCCCCCTCCACCCTCTCGCAAAACGACCTGCCCGAAAGGAAGGTGGACAGGAGGCGCGCGAAGTGGTAAGCTCCAGCTCCGATGACTTTCTACATAAAACCGGGTTGCCATACCCAATTCAATGCCTTGACGTCAAGGAAGGTTCTCTTGGTGCTTGCTTGGTGGATGGTGCCTTGCGTGGATTTTTCCTCGGTTTGGCTTGCTACCCAAAGTGTGAAGTGTTGCTTCACTACTTGATCCTTCTTTCACACCTCGGGAAAATGGCCCAGGCACAGAATGGTGTTGAAGAGCCTTGTGAGTGATGCTAGAGTTCTTCTAAGTAGATGTCAGAGGGCCCCATTAGTCACGCCATCACTACCTGTGGCCTTCTTGATCTTCAGTTTTGATAAGGTCTTCTTTACTTTGGTTGGAGTGAAGAACGGCGATGGAGACATGAGCGATGAGGGGATCCTCCCAAGAAGCAGCGGCCAAGGTGGACATTTCCTCTTTCAGGCGTTCAACTATGCGATTATAACTTACCTTTATCGCCGGGTCACGGGTCGTCTGCCACTCCTTACGCAGACTCCATCCATCACTCTCAAAGGTTCGACTAATTAAATGGTTAGCGACAAAAATCATGTAATATGAGGACGAAGTACAACACCTGTTATTATAAAGCCTTGTAACCCGAAACTACCCAATAAGAGCGGTATTTTATCAAACGAAAAAATTGTGATCAGAAGAGTGGTACATGGATAATCCACATTTCATGCGGAAAGACAGGTCGCAGTACCGGTTTAAGGTAAACTTGACGGGAATTTTGAATGGTATGGTAATGGTCTAAGTTATTGGCCCATATAGGTATTGAGGTTTATTTAGACTTCTTACAGAACGAATTACCAGATTTATTGTGAGAAGTGCCACTGAACTGAACAAAAGGATCTGGTACCAACACGATAGCTACCCAGCGCATTACGGTCGAACAATACGATACTTTGTTGACGGAGAATATCCCGACAGGTGGATGTGGCGAGGTTGTACCATTTTGTGGCCTGCCCACTCACCAAATTTAAACTAATAATTTAAATAAGTTTAGAGTACACTTTTCCTTTATTGTTCCCCAATTAAAGAAACGATAAAGGAAAAAGTGTATTCTAATCCTATTCAAAATTTTGCCGAGTTGCCCCTAAAAATTACAGAAGCAGCTGAACACATTAACTTGAGAAGGACTCGTGAAGGCAAACAGTCCGAATTTTTGCTGTTAATTTAATTAAGTTAGAGGCTTAACTGAAGAAATCCAATGACTGATTTTTTTTCAAGCTTGCACTTAAAATTAATTAATGTTCTTTATTAACCACAGGTAAACTTGATAATCGTGGGTAACAAGGACAAGATGGCGTCCGTATCTAATTCACTCACATTGCCGAAATGGCGTATATTCGTGCCTGTAAATTGTGGTCTTAAAAATGTCTAGTCGGCAATACCAACATTTTAATTATTTTCTTTTCAACAAAAAAGTAATTCAGCAACTATCATACCATTTTGGAATTCAGAGTGAATACCTGTCCTTATCTTTTAAACTTACTCTTGAAAATGGAGTAGTACATAGTTTTTATAGTACAGTCGGTTAAAGTTGCATGTAGTAATTATTGTGAATTTTCGATGGACAAAAACACATTTTATTAAAACTGAAGGGTATGTTTAAATTTAAATATTATTTACAGAAGGGTTAGTCATGATTACGTCACAAAAAATGATAAAAAAGTAATATTTACAGTCTTAGAACTACAAAAATCATCACAGAATGTGAGATATTCCGATATTTTTCAAATCATAGTAATATGAAAAATATATGATAAAGTTCTATAACCCATTTTTGGCTTTTTTATGGTTGAATATATCAATCATCATCAAATGGACGCTGTATAAGTGTGTCTATAAAATAACACATAAATATTAACTCATAAAAAGATGTCAGTTTAATTTAAGGACGTATCAAAAGAAAAGTTCCCATATTCATGTAAAATTTATTGTATTTTCTGTTATTTTGAAATCACATGTTTTAACCTTCATGTTGTTAATTAAAAATATTCACATTGTCATTTAAATATTCTATCGTAGGTAAACTAGCTTATACTTAGAAGACATAATGCCATTGATAACTACACGATGTAAATAACTAGCCATCAATTACACGATTGGTCGAGTCACTCTATATCGGAAATTTCGGTTTACATACAAATATACAATATTTATATACTAACAGGTGCCAAACTGCCCATGGCTGCGCGTGTAGTACATTTCAGTTGTAATGTTGTTCACAAATTGGCAATATCATTAACGCATATAAATAACAACAGAAATGCATTTATTTAAAAATGGAAAAATTAATTATCCGATTGACCTTTAATGTTTTGTATACACGAATGTATGACGTAATGGGACAAATTAGTTGATAAACAACAAATAAACATTAAATTAATATAAATGATTCATGATAAATATTGCGATGACAAAAGATGATGATCTTATAATCTCTGAAAATCTCATACATGCTTTATTTGTTGTTCTGAACAATTATGTCACGTTGCCCGTATACAAGACACAAAGAAAGAGCTGCTTCAATATTGTCTAGTAAAATGGCATTAGTGTAGAATACTTATAACGATTGACTCTTAATTAATGTAGAGAATACATAAAATACATCATGCTCTTTGGCTTGCACGACGAAGGTTACACTAAGAAAAATAGTTATAAAAGAAAAGAGTTCTTAGAGATCAACTGAAATATAACAACTGATTTAACACCCCACTACAGGGAATTATTATTTGTGATATGCTAATTGGTACAAGTTTTATAAACAATAGTTAATACATTTGAGCCGAATAGCGCAACAAGCGCGGAATTAATTACACGAATGCAAATTTTAATTTTATTATATTATTTTGAGAATTTTTCAGTCTAGTAACATTTGATCATTTGGCAATACTGTTCAAACTTCACATTATATCTACAAATTAAAAATACACGTTGTCGTAGGAAGACTAATCAATTTAAGTGTTTCATGAAAAACCACTATATTATTTTCATACAGTAAACTTTCCATACGAGAAACGACACTATTCAAGTTACTTACATAATATTACAAGTTTTCAAATTACATACAAAATATTAAATAATAAAAGAAGATATATGTAAATTTAAAAACATTTTGAGTCCACACAACAGCTTCACAGTCACAAGTCACGACGCTTGCCCGGTGACAAGGATCCATAGACCTCATAACAAACACGTAACAAAAGTAGTAGTACAAGTGGATATAATGGCACCTCAACGTTCCGCTTACGTTATATAATATTAAAATAATATCATCTATAAAGTACAGTTATAGAGATTCAGTAAAATAACGTATTCGCTTATATTATTATTAGTCTAACATCGGTACGATTACAGTAAGTATTTGCATGATATTTTTACATTGTAGCATTTATATAGTCGTCATTTATATACAAAAATATACATAAATGTCCGGTCGGAGCGGTTCCTTCGAGCGTCACTGGGTGGAACATCGCGCCTATTCTATTCGTTTCGTATAAAAATAATGGCTAATTTCATAGAACACCTTACGGTCAGGTTGAGCTCGCGGAACTTCCATTGAGCAACAGGAGCCGCCCTTCGACGTCGTCCGCCTCACCTCCGTCTCCAACACCCAACACGTAACAAACTACTATATCACTTACATTAATATCGACACTAGATTTAAAATTTGGAGTATAAACAGACAGTTTGCTCGAGACTCAGATCGTCCAACTGGTTCGTTGGCTTCGATTCTCTGTATTTGAATAAGATGGCAGTGAAGTGTGGGGGCGAGGATGAATGTTCGACGCGGGAGGCCCGTCACGAAGGCGCTCAATATCGTCGGTGTAACCGTCGAATAAGTTGCCAACTCCGAATACCGAAGGTAAATTAAAGCGGTATAAAAGCGAATACCCACATAGTAGGACGCGTTATATACATTTAGTAATAAAATAGAGTAATCTGTCGTAGAGTCGGCAACTTATCGTATCTAGTCCTCGGGCTTGTGTGTGACGGCTAGCGTGTCGGGGGAGTGTAGCGTGATGGTGGTCTGCGAGGCGACGGTGGAGCGGTCCGGCGCGAGCGCGGGCGGGTGCGGGGGCGGCGGCGCGGGCGCGGGCGGCGGGCACACGTAGCCCAGCAGCAGCGGCACGCCGGGCGCCAGCGCGACCAGCTCCAGCTGCCCCGCGCCGCAACCCTCGTACTGTCAGACCTTTTGCGCGGGACGCATCTCGTACGACTGCGGGTACGCGTTCGCGTACGGCTCCGGGCGGCGCCCGCTCGGGCCGGCCGGCGCTGACGCTACACGACAAATATTAAATGACTCGTTACACTTTTTAACATATGTAATAATTAAAATCATCTTCAATGATATTTTTGTTATTTCAATTACATCTAATTATTAATAATTTTAATGTTTTCATAAACATTTACAACTAAAAAGAATTTATAGTTAAATTAGATTCGCATTTCGGACATGTCTAGGTAATCTTTAATGTAATATATATACTTATGGGCTAGTGGTTTTGCTAGTTTTTTCTACGAGATTATTTTGGTATTATGACTAAACTACACTTTACTTTAAAGTTTACTCTCAAAATTTTAAATATAATAAATATTAAATACTTTGAGAGTAAACTTTGAATGAAAATAACAATTTTAAACACACAGATTAGACATTTTATTTATGTATTATAATTTATCACCGGCTCTAAAATTAACGCCTCATAACTGAAAAATTGACGAAATAATGTATTTTTAAGTCAATAATCTATACTATATATTTGCAATCAAATATTAAAAAAAAACAAAAAAAAACTCGCGCTTTGTAGAAATCAGATAATCATATAACAAAACTTAACAACGCGTTTTAACAACTTAGTTACACGCGTTGCGTTTTTTTAATTTACTTATTATTAAAACAGTGATTTCTTTTCCTAATGTAGTGGTAACACACAGAGACTTTACTAACCTAAGTCCCTCCCGGCGTAGGCCAGCGGCGGCGCGTACTTGTGCGCGCGCGTGCGCCGGTGCCCGGGGCGTGGCGCGCGCGCGTCTCGCCCGCGCCGCGCCTCACCGCCCCCTCCGCCGCCCGCGTTGCGCATGCGGCGGAGCGTGTTCATCGGCCGCCGGAGCGTCTCCGAAAGCCGTCTGTTCATTGAGTCATTATTTTATACTTTACAATGATATTAACATATGTGAATTGTGTACTTATTTTATATAAATATACATCTACTATATTTCCTATTTAGAAACTGAAGTTATGGCTTTTAAGCACGATTGTTTGCGCATTTTGACCACATTTCTGGGAATTATTATATTTAAAATGAATTTCATTGATTTGTATTCTACAAATCAATTCCGCCAATCTTCCAAATATCGCTTTTGTTGTAAATTCTCACGACGATGACTTACGACGCCATACGGATGTATAAAATGGATATAATAAAAAGTAGAATATTTTAATAGGTTTACCTAGCGGGCGGTCGTTTCGGGTTGGAGGACGGCGTGTGCACGGCGCAGCACTTGACGAAGGCGCCCATGCAGACGACGAGCGCCACGCCGCCCAGCAGCACCGCCCACCACTGCTCCGTGACCCACGCCTGCAGCGTCTGCAGCGTGGCGCGGTTGAGGAGCAGGTTCTTGAGGCGCACGAGCGGCCCTTCTGCGTCCACGGCGCGACACTTGAGGAACACGTCGCAGTAGCCCTGTGTTGGTCATGTCAATTTATTAATATTTTTTAATATATAAATTTACATACACATATAATAAAAGATGTAACTCATCTCTGTATAAATTCGGAAGGTATAATCAAAGAAAACATTATTGGGGACATTTATTCATGTGACGGAACACAAAATATATTTTTATTTTTTTTATGTTCCAAACGTTTATGCACGCTAATATCGGAAGCGGCTTAAACGATCGAACGATTTCACTATTGTATCAGTAAACTCCATTTTATTATTATAATAACATTTAGTCTTTATTTATTTCAAATTTCGGTTTATATATAAGCATATTTTTTAATTTAAAATATTTTGTTCGACAAAATTATATTTTATTACTATATTGTAATTCAATTGCAACATTTATGTCTATATCCGTATGTGACTAGCCCTACGCAGCCTCTAACTCTAATTACTTTATTCAAACTAATTCTGCATTTCGGAATAAAGATATTAAAAAAATAAAAATGAATATTGACCACCTCACGCTTTTTAGGACAATATTAACTTCCATTAAGCAATATGTATTTTTTTCTTATTAGTTTAATTAACTATAAGACCGTGGTTTTAAGTTTATTAAATAAAAACATATTTTAATATAAAATATGTTAATTTAAAAATACTGCTATAAATAAATTAAATACAAACAAGACGCGCGATCCCAAAACCACCAGAACATGACATACCTGGAAGTTGTCGCACGGCGAGCCGGGTCGCAAGCTAATACCGCCAACGGGCAGACCCACTTGCTTAGCAAAGTCAGCGGTACTCCTGCACGAGTCGGGCTCCGGCCCCGTCTGGCACGCCAGCTGGCACAGCGCGCGCCGGTCCACCACGGCCGTCACGCCGTCCCCCATCTTGGTGGGCGACGACGACAGGAAACACTCGGTCATGTTCCACGAGAGGCATATTGAGCCGCTGCACTCGCCGTTGATGCACAATTGTGTACCTGTAAGTGAAAATAACAATAGCACATTGTTATTTGAAACCCAATGTACATTTGCATTTTAACTAATAATTATAACATGTAAAATACCGACGATTCCCATTTCCGTCGGAATTTCTACTCTCCGATAAAGTGGTCCAGAAGTTTCGGCTGTGCGTTGTCTATCAGCAGTCCGTAGTAATTATTTAAAATACAATTAATTTCTAAAATCAACTCTCTTTGAAACAAATTTGACCAGTAGCAACGTAGCAACGAGCAGAACTAATAATATTCTACTACTAGTTTGGCGAAAATTTAAAAATAAAACTTACCGCTAACATTCTATTACTTCTACTCCTACTAGATTAGATATAGATTATGAATATAATGACAATAAATACAGTGAGAGCGTCAGTATAAAAGTTATCAAAACAGAGCAATTCATAATTTAATAGATTAAACATATTTCATAAATAAAATACGTCGCTGTCGTGACGTAGGACTGACTGTAAACGGGATCGATTGTAGCTTCAATTTCTATTCTAAGGGATGATTATATTTAAATTATTTTTTTTTCCTTGCTCCGGTGCAACTTCAGACCATGCGCGGCCTTGAGTTCCGCCACTCAATACGCAATGATTCAAGTTCGGCGGAAAGCTGAGTATTGAGGAGTGCCTCAATATTAGGTGCCTCCTGTCTGCTCTGCTATGCGGGATGAGAATCGTGAAGCTCAAAAACAATAATTAGCCATATGTTAGCTTACCGTTGTTACACTTAGTGTGGTTGGCCATAGCACGCGGCTCGGGGCACTCGGCGGAGCGGCCGGAGCAGTAGGAGGCGTGGCTGCACTCGGTGGCCTCGCGACACGTCTGGTTGTACGCCGCGGGCACGAACTGGCACGTCTGCGCGTGGCAACACGGGCCCTGTGACGGACTGTGGAGTGCGAGCCACGACGTTACTAACATTTTATTACTATATCACATAATATCGTTTATCTTTTGGTTTTTAAATTCTTTCTCGAATTATAAAAAAAAGTAGCCGGTTTTGAGAGTTAAGCTGCTGGCCTCACAATTGTTAAATTATATAAAGAGGCCGAAATCATTAAGACATGAGTTTAGCAGGTCATCTCATCATGCTATTTTGACAATTTCAATAAAAATTACTGGATTTGAATAAAAAATTTTCGATTGTGTATTTTTCGACTTTTGAATGGTATAAAAAGTAGACGTGTCATGTTTATACCCTATGCCGATATACAGTGAAATTTGGTACCATTGAAGCAAATGTGTTTCAAGTGAACATAGGTTTAAGGTCGCACAAATTTATTTACAATTTTTGTTTATTTATACGTCTTACTTAATTATTAAAGTATTTTTGTTTTTATAGTACAACACAAACCTGCATTGAGTATTCATTCTGCGGTGACAGCCCTTAGCCGAGTTATTCCTCTCGATGTCAAATGGACTGAGTTGTCGCGGGTAACAGCAACGGTCGTTACATTCATTATCGTTGTAACCTGAATGATTACAAAATATAATGTTAAATGATAATTATATTAATTTGTGAAGGGAAACGTATAAACGTATAACGTACAAATAATTTGTTAACAGTCAAACTGCAAATATAAATAATAAGTAATATAAAAAATAGTAATAATAAGTAATTATTGCACACACTACTTTGTGTTTAAACTGAAGTCTAAACATTGTATCTGTAGACTTTTGTATGAAGAATATATAGACACAGGTCTACTCGCTTACTAATACTATGTTATTCTAGGTAAAAGCTAATATTAAATATTGTATATACGAGATAGATATTTACAAGTGATAAAAATTATATACAATATAAGGTTATATTTATTTTTTAGCTTCAAGATTTTTCAAGATTTATCATAGGGCAGGCAAAGAGAGCCCTTTTCTCTTTTTTTTATTTTTTGAGCTATGTGCATGTTAAACTCGTTTCCCCTTTATTATCCCTTTATCCCTTTATCATCAAATTCTTAAATTAAAAAAAAACTGAAATATGAATTTGAAATTAGGCTAATTTCTAAAAAGGAAACAAATGGCAAATATATATTTATTATTTTATGATAATATTCATATAATAATAAGCAATCACTGATCAAAAAATTACTAAGAATTTTTTTAACTTACCACAGTCGCACTCCTCGCCGACTTCCACAATCTTATTCCCACAGAAGGCGCCAGCATTCTCCTGATAAATAAAAAACATTAAAATTTGTTTTTGTGTAGATCTAACAATATAATTTAATTACATAAGATTTATCAGAAACATTATAAAATTATATAAATTTGTATACCACATATGTATATTATCATATAAACATATCAAATGTAACAGTGTAGTAACACTGTCACATTTATTTTTGTTTCAATAGAATTTTCCCTTTAGGTCATTTATTTAAAAAAATAATAAAAGTTAATTCTAATAAAATTTTACTTTGATACAATTGGACAAATTCATTTATAATTAATAAGATAAACTTGCTTTTTTACTTTGGGTACAAAGGCTTTCCGGATTAATTCAAAGCTTGCAAGGCATAACTACTTATTGTGTAGTACAAAATACATTCATAAACATAATGTTACTATGTAATAGGAAATAGAGAGAGATAGAAATATAAACTCGCAATATTGTTTGCGTCAATTACACTGAAAATCGCAATTTTTCCCGTTCTTACGTCCCGTGGTAATTACGAGAAATTGTCTCGTAGTGGTTTTCTACATACTCTGAGAAGAATGCTTATCAAATTTCAGCTTTCTACGTACAGTTATGTGTTGTCCATCATGCATAAGTTCTATATATACATAAGATTTATTGATCAATTGATCAATAAAGCCAAAAAAATGTAATAATTATTACTTGAAATAATTATTTGGGCTATATAAAAGTAGCGGTCCGCTTAAAACCTAAGTAAATGATTTTGGTGTATTTATTCTAATCGTGATAAAATAGTTTTGTAGCGTCGATATATCGATACGTGGTACCTTAAAGCAGTCCTTCTTCCGTCCGTCGCGCACCGCGTCGAGCACGGCGCTGATGTTCCCGACGGAGCAGGCGGAGAAGCGGCTGTTGTTGGGGCGGTCGCCCGACGTCGCCGACGCGAACATTATGTAGTTGCCCTGCTGCCCGCCCGGACGGCATTCCGACGGGTAGTCGTGCTGGAATATGTTAATTTTTATGTATATTTAAGAGGCAGTAAGCGATTTGTAGTGAGTTTGAATCCTACTTGGGGGAACGATTATGTTTAAATTATTTTTATTTTTATAGGTTTATGTACCTATAATATCTGGGAAATGTGTTGTCACATAAAAATATGAGGTTAATGCAGTCGTGTACGGAAAATTGGACGATGCGAAAGAATTATGCAGAAGAACGGCGTTGAGCACCGGAACATAACAAGCATTGTTACTAATGCAAGCAATGATTTAGGCGAAGAATGGCAAAAGGAGATTCTTGACACTAGGTTCTCTTTAGCTACCCTGCTATGCGAGATAGTGTGAAGCTAAATAATAATAAATAAGTATACTATAGTTATCTGTCATCATTTCGTTTGTTATACAATGAAGGCCAATATATCATAACATACTTTTATCTTATTTCAACTACATCGCCAGCAACAAGTGTTTAACATCGCTTTCTCATAACACAAGAAAAATAGTTTTTTATATTAAATGTAAATATTATTCCAAGATATGAACTCAATACAAAATCATACGTACCGGTGATCCAAAATTATGTCCGATTTCGTGTGCAAGTGTGAGCTGACTAACTTTAGGCGGCACTCGGCTATTATAATTAACGAATGTAATGATTCCAGTGTTCAGAGAACGCTTCGTACTCTGGTACATCCCACCAGTAGTTTCAGTGTATGTTTTATATTTCTCGCATATTCCACCTGAAGCACCACTAGCGCTTGCCACCCACGCTAAACCTGAAAACAAAAAGTTTTATAATTTTACTTTATTCAAGCCTGTTTATATTCGCATATTGTAATAATAGTACCTATTAATTATCATCGCCATGTTTAAAAAACTCTTTGATTGCATAGTATTACGTAAAATAAAATACCTAATAATATAAAGCCTTCACACGATTAAATAACCTTCAATTTTCTGTACAATGTCATTGGTATGAAATTACCGATTTCGCTCATTTAACTTATTTAATGTTTAAAATTGAACATTTATATTTACATTACACAATAAAATAGATATTTATTACCTAGAGTGCCTCCAGTAAAGTCTCTGTACGTGAATACGTAAGCTAGACAGAAATCTTCATGGTTCCCGAGAGAGTGGAGATTCAGAAAGTTCGAAACATCGATATTCTCTAAGCAGAACTGGTTGGTTTCCGACGCAAAAGGATGGGTGTTGCAAGATGAATCATCATCAATCTGTTAAATAATTTGTAATTAATTAAAATATTTGCTTATAAAAATTTGCGTTATGTAACGGCGAAACTAACTCCTTTTAATAATTATAAGTAAGCCAAATAACGCCAAGATCGTTTTTCATAACTAACTATTTTACTTACTGAAGACTAAAAAGAAACTCTTGGATTTATAATATTTAAATATAAACATTTATTTGTACTTATAACATGAATTAAAAACAATTTCAAACAAATACTTCATTTCTGTAACAATACATAATTTAATAAGGTAAACGAAGTAAGTAAACATCACATAACATAGCTCAAGATATCAACTCAACATTCCTCTCTCAACACACGCATACCTTGATCCTTTGAACCTCAAACTGTATATTCCTGTGTTCCTTGCGCCCGTCAAACCTAGTGTCTCTGTATATATAGTTGACCGCCGTAACGTGGTGCGATATAAGAGACAGAATTTCTTCACGTGTCTTCATGTCAACTTCGTTTCTCTTGTTTGGATCTTTATGCTGCAATATGAATGAGTGATTCATAAAAGTAATAAATATTATATGATTAAAATGTGCTCATCTGATGATATTAGAACTAATAACTCGTTTTGAGTTTTAAATATTTTGTAGGAAATGAGGAATACCCTAATAACAGATTATTAAATATCTATTTTACTGAAGAAACGCATAACTATTTACATTCCACGGCTGAAGTTTGAACCCGTTTTTATTGCCTTTATTATGCTAAGTTATGTTACATTGTAATATTATAAATAAAATTACTATAACAATATAAAAGTTACTTACGTCCGGGAAACCCTCCCTCACATGACGCCATATAAGTGGGTCAGTTTGTATATAAAGGGAACACATATTTCGTATCTTGTCATCGGGTGCAGCTCGGCGTGAGCGCGAATGCTCGCCTGTATTCGCACCACGTGAATATTTATTATGATGGTGGAAGTCCCAGTGCCTAAATGTTAATTATTTTATAATAGTAAATTGTAAGCCTGTCTTTAATAAATTCTGTTTTAAATTCTTTTTTATGAATTATTCATTGTCTTTAATTAAAAGTAAATTTATTGTCACTTAAAACTTTTTAAATCTGCTTAATTTATTTGTAAGTTAATAATTTAAAAGTAATATTAGAATACATCTTATACTTGAAATTAAATGTAAGAAGGAATAAAGGAAGGAATAAAGTACATACATAGAATATCTCATGCAACTTATAATGAATTAAAATTCTTTTACGCTACCTGGATGAATCATCCCTCAAACTGTTTGGATGTGGCTGGTTTGGCGCGGGCGAATGATAAGTATGAGGGTAGGGTGTGGCAGATACGGGAGGGTCGTCATCAACTCCGGAATTTTGTATACGTTCCATCCATTGGACAACTTCGTCTGTCACACCACAGCCTCCAACATGACCTGTATGAAAACAGTTTATTTTATAAATATCGTAACAAAGAAAACATGCCTGTAAATGTAAACATTCTAGCATCTATGGATAACCCACTTCGTTTCACCAAGCAATGTAGAACAAACCACAAAGTACTTTATATAGAACCGCTTATTATAATACCTAATAGACATTTATTTATTGGTTTTCAAAATTTCAAAGGATATCTGTAGACATGGAAAAGATAGCAAATAATGTATGGTCGTTGCAAAAATCCTTAATCGGTATAATATATTTTCGAAATGCTAGGACTTCCGCGTTGCCAAATTTATTTGAACGTACCTAACGTTGTAAAACTATTATTCTGTCTAGACAACGTAAGCACGATATATGTGAGTCTACACTCTACAGTACATCAAAGAATATTATATTTGTCTAATAGAAAATTATATTTCTTCTATTTTGTTCAATAAATGTATACAAAGCACTATTTTACAAATTCATTTACCAGCTTGGTTAAGAGACGAAAAAACACTAATTCTTCATAAATTTTAAAAGCTATAATATCAAATAGTAAAGAATGCAAATAAAGTTTGGACTTACAGTCGGTAGATGATTCTTTAACACTATATTATAAAGTTATCTAAAAATTAAATGGATCAAAATTATTCAAAACACTTCTTTGTAATATATTGTATTTATTAATTGCATTTTTTTCAAATAATAATTAAAAAAAAAAACTTGATATATAAGTAAAAACAAATAACCAACACTAAATTTAAAGCAATAACTTCTACTAAGGATTTTAAATTTACAAACGTGTAAATCACATAACGATAGCAGAGTCAATACTTCCGTCAGTATATCACAGTAATCGATCTGGTAGGTTGTAATATTTCGCATAATGCAAGAGAATGCTTTAAATTATTCATGACAAAAATCCAACTTTGCGGTTCGAGTTAGCGGGGCGAGAAAAGAAAAATAAAATGTAGACCGCCGCCGTCGCGACGGTATCGCCCATGGGCTATGAATGGAAACGTATTTATATCATTTTCTTATAGAATTCAAAGTTTTGTTTAAAATTCGTAAAACAGCATGCCTTGCCTTGTTTTTATCTCACCAGCTCGGATAAATGAATATACTAATTCATTTTCCGAGAGGTGATCGAATCCGAAATCATCGCGTCAACAAATTCTAAAATACGTTTTAAATGTATTGATTAAAGAAATTAGTCACATTAATACAGAACAAAAAACAATAAATGTAATTAAATATATTTACATTATTAAACACGTAATAATATTAATCATCAAAAAAGCTTTAGTCTATGAAACACAACCCGTCCTGAATGAAACATTAATGTATTCGCTCTAGGCATGTATATGAGATACTTAATATTTGGCTATGCGAAATAACTGGTACGTACATATGTAATTAGATTAAAAGCAGTCCAAATTAAATGAAAGATAGGCATGCGGAGGGTAGATAAATAATCTCGAATGTGGTACAGCTGTGTCCGACATAATGAGTGCCGGTAATAAAAAGCTCCGTTAGGATAGACGTATACTCACTTTATCATTTAAGTTGTAGGTAATAAAATTAATAAGAAATACACATAAATTATTTTATTGTAATTATAGTAAATACAAGTCTTCACTCAAAAGCGAAGTTTCTTCACTTAAAAGTGAAGTTTACCGTGAAGGTATCAGGAACGTATAAAAGGCTGTAGATATGCTAAAATGCCACTGAGATTAAATAAATTACAAGCTTAAGCATATATTCATAGTTATAGTTAGTTATTTAACGTGATATAGTTATTTGAAATCCAGCTTCTCTTTAAGCTAACACTAACTTTAAAAACTTAATTAATGTGAAATATAGATTAACAAAACTATATTTAAAAATTCTGTTTACTGTCCACAATTTCATTTCATGTTACATTACAATAGTAAGTTTTTACATATGTGCTTTTTTAATATGTCTACATAGATAAAAAATAATCAAAAGAGTTATATACTCCTTAATGCATTATTTTTTTTGAACGCCACCGTAGAAGGGGTGGTTGAGGAGGCCTATTGTAAATTAAAAATCGCATGAGAACACTAATGATGCCCTCATAGCGTAAATATAGTATTTGAATGGGCCAGGCAGTAGGCAAGCAAGGCATTAACGTAGCGAGATGTACGCCCGCAGCCAGTAATTTCCGTTATCTGGCGGCCGCGTATAGGAGCTTCGTTAAAATGCAGCGTGCCGGATGCGGAGCGCCAATGTGCGCTAACACGACATATAGCCTTAAAAAATACCACGTCTATTCAGCAGTTTTTAATTTTAAATCTCCCGTGGGCTCGTTTTGTTCTTGCTCGTTCCAACTGCACTGTTATGTTTAATGAAAATATATGTTATATAACAAGAGTGATTCAGTCGCCAATCAGTGTACCACACAAACTACAGGATAGATGTACGGCTAGGCAGACTAACCGAAACCAAGGACTACAATAAATACGTGGACGTGGATATATTTATCCAAGTGATTCATTTCATTCTTATCACTGTACTCTAATATATTCCTACAATCTCATTTACAAAGGTTAAAAGGTAAAATCATCATTCTAAGATAGATGGCCAAATAAGATGAATCATTCTGATTGTTATTGTGTATTCATTTTTTAATATAGCTGTAGGCAGACCAAAAGTATTCTTAATAACATTTAATTTCTTCTAATTGTATATCTGTTTAAAAGGATCAGTTGCGAATATTTAAAACAAATAAGAGTAAGCTTAATTTAGCTTAATTGTACATGCATATTTATCGCCTCGTACATACGATATCATGTGTGAAGTTTGTGGTAACATGAGATCATATCCTTTAATATATTAAATTGAAACAACACGAACTTGTACACGTATATTTCAATGTAATTACATATGTATGGATTACATATATAGGGATATTTTATTCTTTATTAGTAAAACGACTTATTCATCTGTCGAATGCTAGAGTATTAGTCATAGTCTTTAACTAATAGGATTTTTTGTATTCCAAATTTTTTTGTTTGTTAACATGTAGTACTTCTCCACAATTACTCGTCACATTTAAAGCATATTTATTTTCCTTAAATATTATATTCCGTAAATTTTACAAATATAATTTGTATTTTAAGTAAGTCACAGACTATATTATGATTCATACCTTATTATTAAATAAGAAAAATTGAAAATACAATGGTACATAGGTTACTATTAGATAATGTTATTCAGTAGATAAGTTATCATCAGTATACTTTTTAAATTAAGAAATACTTATACGCAAGACAATTTATTATATGAATTATTATTTATTATAAGGCCGGTCGTGGCGCAGTGTGACAGCGTCTGACAGTAAACGCGGTCGGTTGTGGGTTCGATCCCCACTCGGGGCAGTGATTTTATTTAAATAATTTTTACTCTCTCGCTCTGGTAAAGACAAAGGGCGGCGTTGAGTTCCACCACCCAACACGCAATATCTCGAATTCGGTTGAAAGCAAAGTACGGAGTGTCTTGACACTATGTACTTTCTGTCTACCCTACTATGCGGGATAAAAGCGTGAAGCTAAAAAAGTATTATATAACATTAATTTTGTTGATGCATTTAATTTTATCTATGAATATAATAAAGGAAGTAAATTAAAATACTGTTCACATGGAATATATATGGGCAAAACTATTATAATTATCTCTATCATAGAAAAAAAATCAAGCTAATATTTAATATTTTAATAAGTATTTTTTTCTACAACTGTCGTATAGGATAACTTTCTTAAATTTATAGTTTTTTTAAGTTTTATTTTAAGACATCTTTTTTTAATATCGACGGGTGGTAAATGGAAGTAGTACTTATAATATATATATATATATATATAATTGTTTATGTAATGGTTTAATTCTATTACTCCATGTTACTCCATGAATAAATAAATAAATACATAAATATTAAGAGTCTAGTTTTTGCAAACGAAGTGGGGAATTCTACACTAGTTTTATAATAATATTTTAGTACCCTCTTAGCACGTAAACATGTACCAAAAGCTTTCTTGTCAAACAATTTAACAATGTCTTTTAAGTTCCTTTTGCCAATGGAACTCTTATGTATGCACCATTTTTCAAAGCATTAGCTGAGTCTTGAGACTTGTTATACTGAATGAAATGTATATGCAGAATATACTTAAAGAAAGTAACGTTCAATAAGAGTTTGTCGCCTGGTATATACTTGTATATTCCTTTTTGAGTTACGCAATAATTGATAAAAAAATATCTAGATTGTTTAATATTATGCAATCATGTTAATAATAATTATATTAATAGCAATGTGGCACAAAATATACTTATTATTTAATAACAAACTTCCTACCTAACCTGAAAAGATATAGAAGAGAGTAGTGGCTACGCTATATTTTAATATTATATCAGGTAACAAATTGTTTCACTAATCTACTATTCAACGAAGCTCTTCTTTTATATTCAAATGGAAACTCAATTCAGAACGAATAAAAAGGGACCACCCCAATACAAATGTTCAATAAGACGTAATGAAAACAAATGCAGCTAAACACGACCCTTCCTGTCCACTCAGTAGCATCTATTAAGGTGAATGTTTTGCTTAGACAGAGTTAACCAGTTATAAAATTATAAAGTAAGCAATCTGTCAGTAAAATGATTAAAATGCAAGCGCAACTGCGACACTGAGCGTAACTGTTGAAATAAATTACCATTCCAGCCTATGGATTGATGAATATGTATTATGTAAAATGGAATTGGACCGGTTTGATGACAATAATGTATAGCAAATCGGTGTATATTTTAGAGTTCCAACCCGTAAAACGCGAGCGAATGGTGAATGTCAATTGTTACCTCCGAGGTGTATGGTGCAAAGTGTAACCTACCTGCAAACAAAGTTGTCTAGGCATTTTTATTTGAGTATAATACTTTATATCAAATTGTGAATATTAATATCTTTTTTAAAACAGCTTCCCGCTTTTTCCCGCCTAATAAAGTAGCCAGAGAGAGCCAAGTCTAGAAACTCAGTTCACCGATTTCCGTTAGAATTCGAAACATTGCGAGTAAAATCCATTTCTTTATTACTAGCCCCACCGGCTTATGAAATATTGAGTAAACTATTGTATATATGAGAGAGAACATTAAAAAAAATAGTTTCCATGATTGATATTTATATATTTTCAAAAATATAATATATGGTAACACTAAAAGTTAAAATTCTGAATAATCTTAGTAAGGTTTAATAAGCATTAAATGCACTTTTGGTAACTGAATAATCTACTGAATATCTATTATATCTCATAGATTAAGATCTAAATCATTAATAATTTTCATTTTGTTTTAAATGGATCAAACATCTTATTTATTTAATTAGATACTAATTTACAATGTTATCAGGTAGCTTAAACGATTTGGAAAGAAAAAAAATAAATAAATTGGTTGTAGAACCAGTCCCGTCGTCCAAAATTCTCACGTATCATTTCTGCAGGACCTGACATAGATATAGAATCTGTGTACAACCGTTAGCAACAGCTTTGATTGAAACATATTTGCACAAATTAAAGTTAAGATGTGTGAAATTAATTTATGATTCGCAAGCAATAAAGCGTTCAAGCGCCTCCTATTAAATTATCATCAAATTTCTAATTCAAAATGTGTGGCAATCAGATGACAAGCACACGTACAGCTGAGTACGAGCAAAGAGTAAATGAGATTAAGCTTTGTTAAACGACCTTGCGTTGCAATTCATTTGCAACGCGACACACTGTGGCGAAACTTGCACGGTTGTCTTTAGTCGTCTACCATGTACTAGTCGTCTAGGAATTAGTTTAGGACTTTAATGTTCGTCTTGTTCGTCCCTACATCGTTTTATTGCCAAGTAGGCGCTTGGTCTAAAATTGTTGCGTCGTGTGTTTTTAAATACCTTTTTTTGTGTAACGGATATTAAAAATTGTTTCATCAAGAAGAGTTAAGCATTTTAAGCTAATAAACACTACGTATTAAAAGTATATTATATGTATAAAATTACTAATATTTTCAGCATTAATATCCATAAAGATTAAATTGTAATATATAGGAATACGCCAGTAGATTTGTCTACACTAACATCGAGAAAAAACATTGATTTAAATGGAATTGTCCTCCAAGTATAGGTAGTAGACTAGGCATTAATATCATTTAGTTACAAACTACAGCCAACAAGTTTCAGTATCGTTAACGTTATAAGATAATAGAAATAGATTGATTATAGATACACTTTATGATGTTATTGGTTTTCAATAAGTTAATTTTATATGTATAAAGTATATGTACTTACCGTGTCTTCTGTGCGCATAGGGATCAACCACATCGCTTTCCCGGTATATCACAGAGTGGACACGTGTGCGTGTTCCATTGGGCGGGAAGTAGCGCCTCGCGTGTTCTACATAATATGCGCCGTCGTTTAGCACAATCTTCCCTTCGAAGACACCGTCCGTCACCGAACCAAACACAGTCGACTGAGGTTCATCTGCCGAATAAAAAAAACGTTACAAAAAACACATAATTAAAGCTAAATATGTATTTGCTTTTAAGTTTAAAAGTGATACTTAAAGATTTAAGGAAATTTGAAGATTCAAAATAAATTTTGTTCAAGTGGTTGGTGACACATGATTTCGGCAGCACACAACCACAGCTCCAAAGATTCGAATATATGTAAGAAGTTATAAGTTTAAGTAATTGGTAAATAAAATGTTTTAAGACGGTATTGTCCTCTATTTTTGGTATCCATACTCTATAGGGTCATTTTAAAACAGTATTACGGAAATCCTATGGAGTGTGCACATGTTTAGCAAAATTTTCTATTTTTTTATTGTATCAAATCGAAATCATAGTAAATCAGATTTAAGTTACGTATACAGTTATTTAGTATTTTTATTTTAATTATTCTTCTTTAAGTTTTTTGCGTTAGTCGCTCTACATTTAAATATCAAATATAACCAAGTATTTCGTTACGTTTTAGAGGGTTTATTGAAGTGTACCTACCATACATGCAGGTATTAGGGAATATTTTATTACAACTAAGATATTTTGTAACAAAGTGGCTAATGACAATGACCGCTATTCATCAAGCAACGTTCTACCTATTGTCTTCAGTTAAACAACGAATAAAAAGCGGTCAAGTGCGGTCTGAACGTAAATTTAAGTAGCTCGTTATGCAGTCCAAGCTGCACTTTGCTTCATTCGAGCCAGTTTAAAAATATTTTCATTTTTTTTCATAATATTTATATTTTTACATAAGTGAACTTGATAACCACAGAGCATGGCAAATTTATTAATTTTAAAATACCGACTGACATTAATACTGAATATGCGCTTTAACCTGTTTTATATATGTTCATTGAAGTACAAACATTCATGTATAGAATAGGGTATGAGTCTGTATGATCCTCTACAACACTTCATCGTATGTTGACAACCTCTACAACATTTGTATGTAAATATAATAGATTGTTTTCATTATCACTCTAACGATTATGTTTTGATTATGTTTTAATATTATAAAAACATTTACGTAATTCTTATTATGTACGTTTAAGTAGATACACTGAATATCGAAAACATATGATTAAAAAGTCAAATATCGAAGCCTACTGAAAGGAAGTCAATGAAAACATGTTTAACTAAAATTAATATCAACTATGATGGATATAACAACATATATTATATTACAATTTAATTTAACAGTGTACTTAAGAAGGGTTGCAGCTTTAAATGAAATAGAAATGCTTGTACCTATAATTTCTGCTGCCACAAGTTTAATATGGGTTGCCTCGCAAGTTGTCTGAGTAATCGACCATAGTAATTTGTTACAAAGTATTACATTAGAGTCAAACCCTCATCCGGTCATATTGTGGTGTAGTTAATTCTAGTTTCGGTCTTATAATAAACGAAGAATTTCGGGTTCGACATAAATTGGCTACAAAGCAGTCTCCAACCCTTCATGTCAGGTACCTACTGAACGTATCTAAGATGCTAAATTTGAACATTTTATATTTAATGTGCAGTATTGTGACAATAGCTTAGAGTAATATAATATGTGAAGACTTCTTGTAAGGGGAGTGTGGCTTACAAAGGGAGCTTTTTGCTACATACATACATAACTCTCCATGAGTTATAGATTTAGGTCACAAACTTGCCGCACGAGTGCTTGTCCTTGCGTGCGGTGGCCTAAATCGATGATATACGAGAAATGTTTTTGTATATAATATAAGTTTAATTTTAACAATAAAAATGTATAAAGAAAATATTTATTTATTTCTTGACACTAGGTGGTCTCTGGCTACGCTGGATAAGGCGTAACGCTACTTTTATTTATATACATAAGTAGATAATGACTTGTATTGACGTAAGGCTAAAAAGTCCATTTTAAGTAGCGGTTATTATAATTCCACAGTAAATTATTACTTGAGTTTTACCATGTGATAAAACTTTAAGCGAATAAATTCTAAATATGAATGCTATAGGTTTTCCCCATACGTGAAGTCTTTGAATAGGCCATATAAAAATCGAAGTGATAGATTAGGTTCTTTTAAAATGCCCTGCACGAGATGCGTAATTTTAAACAATTTACAATTTATTTAAAACTTTATGTTCAATATAATTAAATCAAATCAAATATATGTTTAAAAATGTTAATTACTGATGTATAGTGAGTGATCTCGATTGTTGATTAAAATAAATTCAACAAATGTATGCTAAGGGATTCGAAAAGCAAGTTTCAAGAACACATGCTAGAAATAAGTAAATAGATCATTTAGTAATTATAATTAAGTGTATTTATTTTTAAAAATCTATAAGTGACATAAGTATAATAGATAAAAATAAAAAAAGGAATAACTTACTACATACGGATAGATAGTTTAAAGTATACATATATTGATTATGAGCTCGGTAAGTTATTTATATTGAAGCAATTCTTGTAACACTATCTTAAGATTCGTTGCTTATATGTTTCATAGGGGAGTTTACGTGTTCAAATTGTATTAGGTTTTCGTGTTCAAATTGTATTAGATTATATCAGATAGTGGCAGTGACTCATTTCATATGGGGACAGGTGTCAGTAGGGAGATATGAATATATGTCCAGAGGGATCCCAGTTTTTTTTAATTTCAACATTTATAAACCAACACTATTTGAACATTGTTATATTTGTTATTTTTTGTTCAATTTATTTTGATATAAAATTAGATTTGGTTTTAAAGATAAAAATTATATCGATTATTTTCTATTTCTAAGATACTTGAATTAAAAATCATTACCAATTATGTATACGAATGATTTGAAGGTTAAACAAATGGTTTCACATCATATGACAAAACATGAATAAAACCTAAAGTAAGCGTATCTAATAAAATAAACGAATATCTAGGTAGTTTCTGAAAAGTATTATATGTAAGTATTAATAGTAATATAATTGAAAATATTAAAATTATTTTGCAAGTTTCTATATTTAATTAGTTGCGCGTTAAGTAAATATCTATCTCACTTTTACATCTTAAAGTTAATTTGTGTAAGTTACGTTATAAATAAAAAGAACTATTTGAAATCCCGCTCTGCTCCTTTAAATTAGAGTTGAAAATTCCTATAAAACATGTTGTTTTAAGAAAAGCGAGTCAGACCTCGACATTATGAAATTATACAAGTTAAGGAGCGTAAATACGAGAGATGTGATGTTTTGTATAAACCAGGGGCTCCAAAAATGTCTTCAGTAAAATTTTAAAAGAGACCGTTGGAAAATACGCGCTCATTTCCATGAGGCGGGGAAGTTGTTGCTACCTGTTTAATTTTATAAATCTGGTTTAATACAGATTTGTAATTTATTTTAATTTTACTTCATAATGATGTTTAAAATAAAAATCTATATTTAAATATAGAACACGTCAAAGAACATGATTAATTCAAATGACCCACTTGTAATTTTTATTAGATTTATTAGCAAGTTTGTTACTAGTCTTCAGGCATTGCATGAATGGCAATTTCTGAAAAATGTTACTTAGGGTATTCACCATACCTATAACTCGGTTTGCAACTTGGTGGCTAAGTGCATCGGAACAGCGGTAAGTAGGGCGACGAACTGCGATCGATGCCGCTCCGCCCTCGCAACTTTATCCATTTACACTGTACCAAACTTTCACAATTATTACACGAGGACTTGTGTATATTTACTCATTGCTAAGCCACTTCAAAGAGCTATAGCAATATTATACCACTTATCAATCCCGTACCAGTTAGGCTCAGTTTTAGATTGTGAAATAGAGCAGGATTTAAAGATTGTTGTTTACCATTAAAAGCCCGTTGATGTTTACATAAAAATATTTAGACACGGAATATATATAGAATTTTCAGGAAAAAAATTACATAGATAGCATAGGCCGCATAGAGACCATCATCAGAGACCTCGTCAGTCAGTATTCAGCGTACGCTTCGACATTAAAAGTAATCGAGTGGACGCCGAAAGCTCCCAATCAGACGAGACTTTGGCGCCGTAATTGTGGAAAGAAATATGTTTTCGTACACTCGCAGAATTGTTAATACAGAAGACGAGGCACCGGGTTACTAAGAGATTGATACTACGATATGAGCTCACGGTCTCTTTCATTGGAGAGAAAACGTGGTTCCCTACCACGTTTTCTCTCCATTTTTGGCTGGACAAAGGTAAACAAGGACAATAGCAACATACCGAAAAGATAGAAAATATCTAGAAAATATCTGATTTGCATTGCTTAATTTTTAGGGTACATTCAAGTGTTAATTTCTTAAAATTCTACTTATGCGTCGGAATGTCGCATAAGTATAATTTTTTATTTTATAATTTATTTTTAAAGTAGTTAAATTTCAAAATAAAAATACAACTTACCAACGACTTCACCCTTATAGATGTGTGATGTATCGACGTCGTGTAGTTGTCCTTGTGATCCCTCCACCTATTTTTTTAAAAACAGTTAATTAAGTTACGATAACCAGAACATTTGTGTAAAAATTATTATGACTAAATAATAATGTTATTATACATTTTACAATCATGACACAAAAATTCCAGCCTTACAAATTACAAACCCTATCCAAGAATTAAATAAGTTATAATTAGTGATACGCCTATAACTAGTTACACCCCTACAAGGTAGTCAATGAAAATAGTATTCGCCCCATGCAGCTCGGTTCTGTGCTTTAGGGTTTTACGGAGCTTGAATTTCGCATTATAAGTGGGCAATTTACGTGTGCTAGAGAATAGTTTAGTAACTGAATTTTTGAGGTAAAAAGCCATTTCTATATTTTTGTAATAAATTGTTTTATTCGTTAAATTATAAAAGTGGAGTTGAATGGTAATTTATTGTTTTTTAAGTAGTTATTAATATAATAATAGTATCTTAATTAACATTTTTAACTATTGATATCATCATACAGTGGGCCAAATACATTCTATTTAAAAAAAATGTTGTTAGTTAATGATAGAATAAGATTTGACACGATAATTGGCCATATAATATTTAAAATTTAAAATAGATACAAATATTGGAGAAAAAAAGACTTAAAAAATTTAATTTAATTGTTAAGAATATATTGAATGCTCTGTGCGTAAATTGGTTTGATAAAAACATAACACTAAAAACATAAATATTTACTGGTGAAAGAAATTTTCAATGATAAAGCAGTCTTATGTTTCAAATTGTGAGAAAATATTTACTTACTCTAAAGTCTTCACTAAAGGCAGACAAGTCTCGTCGCAAGCGCACGTTAAAGCGTCTGCCGTGTGCGTTAAAGTTAATTCGCAAGTCCGGTGCATCTGCCGACCTGCGTGTGCGTTTATGATGCTCATGGACCAAATCTGCGTCATACTCCAAGGACTCATAGTGTTGTACGTATTCACTGAGCCGCCGAGATGCTGTGTACAAGAAATTGTTTTACAATAATCATTCGATTTATTTAAAATTAAGTGTTATTATGACCAAATTGTTCATATTTCGCAAATAAACCATTTCCATACAAATATCTAAAAATTGAAAAAAAAGGTTTTGTGATGTTAGGGGGACCAGTTACATGATTAAATTAACTGTAGTAAATTACAAAAGCAAAAATACAGTAGAAGTCTGTTTGTGTATGCGTATAAAAATGAGTATTTAAACGAAATATATAATTTTTAAATGATATGACAGATGATCGATCATAGATTGTAGACATCGCTTCTATTTATATAAAATTAGCTTAAAGCATGCAATGGGGTCAAAGTATAAAAAAACACAATCAAGAGAAGTCTCAACAGAAGCTCAGTAACATAAGAAATATACATTTTGACACAGTTTGAAATGTCACGACATTGGACACTGCGGTGAAAACTTTCAAAGAAATACTCAGACCGAGAAATACGAGTCGCTTGTCATTAACTCGACGCGTTGATTAAACGACAAGGCGAACGATTCGATTTTCTGAAGACAAATTTTTCCTGACATTAATTATAAACTTTCTGAGAGCTTAAAGTTAAGGACAATGGACGTAACTTCGAACACGAATTCACGGCTACTAAATTTAAGACTTACTTAGTGGGAACACTTCTAAGTAAAAAGGTGAGATTGTAAATTATAAGTGCTATTACGCTTTCTTTTTAAAGCTTTTATATTTATTCACTTTAAAATTAGTATATTTTTATGAACTTAGTAACTATGACGAACATGTGAAATAAAATTATTATTATCTGCTAGTCAATTTTTTGCAATAATAAATAAAATAATGCTGTAGCATTAACATATTACAGTATGTAATGCTGTCATGTAATGCTATGAAGGATCCTAGGCGAGAAGACTGCTTGTGTTTTTATTCTCTTCCATAAATTTTATCTAAAACAGTAGTCGTTACTAATACAATGAATGGTTTATTTTGACTTAAAATTCCCAATTGGGTCGTTATGCGACAATAAGGCACACGTGCAATGCACATGTAGCCGTTTAAAATTTAAAATGGAAAAGCTTTCTAAACGATGTTCATATCACACGTAATAATGAGTTTCAAAATACCATTTTGAAGCAAAATTGTAACGACAGAGGGACAGTTTTGTAATATATAGGTATAAGATAACCTTAACATTATTTAACATTAAAGAGGATTGTAAGATACAGGAATTTTAAAACTCCGACATACTTTAAATCACTTAGAAGATACTAAATAAACGAGATGTATTTTTGCTATTAAACTGTTGAAACTCACGAGAGAAGCACGAAATGAATTATGAATAAGATATATAACGAGTATAATTTCTATTTCTAACATTAATGACGAATACTAAGACAACATACGCCTATTGTAATTATTATTATGAAATCGATAACTAAAAATGTCGATGAATAAAATATTTTGTTTACATTGATCTAAATTATTCTAAGTAATTATGATAGGCAATAGCACTACTTGCACGTACCACGAACTCTACCAAAATATCCAGCGCATACATTCTCGTCGAACTTTTTGCTTATAGCTAAAGAATAAATACGGTAGTTTACATCTGAAGACGGTTCATCATGCCTTTCAATTTCTAAAATTATCTATTTATACGTGTATCTCATATATTATTATCATACACTTAATATTATTTATAGTAAATTGTATTTTAGATTTCCTACGGTCTATTGAAGTCCTCTTTTACTAGAGCGTTTAGAGTGATACCACCATTATTCACTGTTGTTGTATAAAAGGCAAACTCTTTGTGTTTCTTTGTTACAAGATACTTAGTCCACACGCATAAGGAGGTTGTATTTTTATGATAAATTGTATTCTCATGTACATGAATATTTATCCACTCCATTTGATAGTCTCATATCGTAATGTTACCACACACCGAGTGTATAATAGTAACAAAATTAATGTAATAATTTTCTACCTGCTGTAGTAAAATAACTACAGGTCAATGAATTTAAACGCATATAAATTGTATAGTATTTTCATTTTCCTACATTTTTAAAATTTACTTTAAGTGATTACAATTATGTTTGTGTGTGTATGTATATATATATATATATATATATATATATATATATATATATATATATATATATATATATTAGACGTCATTTCAGTACTCCTGAAGCAAAGCAATACTTTACACAATTGTGTTTAGTTTTCACTAGGATATATTCTGTGTATAAGATTTAAGCAAAACAAACTATAAACCAGATTGATTCGTTAAAGCTTGCCGATATTTACATCCATTTATTCGTTCAGATGTTCGAAGCTTTTCGCTTGTCCGTGTCACTAGGTTAGTAGGGCGACTCGCCTGGATACGAGCACAAAAGCTAAGCTAGCACCGCGTCTCATTTAACACTCATTGTGTTTACAACATGGACAAAGAAACTAGATGTATACCGTTTAATGTAAGGGTGACTAACCTTTTAATCATATGTAAATTTACTAATATTACGTTAGACAAATATTTTATTATTTATGTGCACGAAGAAAATTATTAATTTTCGGAATAACAAAATATCTTAAGATAGAAAAAAGAACCTTGCAAAGCTAATTGCCCTCTATACATTTATTTACTTTACTACTAAATTTGGCACACATTAAGAACTTGTTTCAACGAATTATATACTACAAGTATAAAGATGTTTTGCATCCGGTAACTACAAATAATGAGTCTTTACATGTATAATGTATTATGACATTGTATGCAAAAGACGAACGCGAATTTAGATTCTATTGTGTGATGCATTCCTTTTAGTTTCTTCGATTCTGGTTAGAAGGCTAATTATAAATAAATTGTGTATAATTTGAACTCTATTGCAGTAAATCACGCCCAAAGTAAGCAAATATTTAAATAAAATGTGATAATACACTGAGTTAAACTAATTCTATTAATCCAAGGTTTTACTTCTAGATATTTATGCACATGATTATAAAGCACCTAAAATATTATTTAAGATTTATTTATGTCATTACAATTGGATTTGTAACATAATGGCGGCCCATTGTGCGCTTCTCTCAAAGGCGATGACAACGGGTGATGGCCAAGATTGGTTGATTAGCTGGAAGAAAGGAAGCCAACGTGTCGATTACGAAGCACACATGAAAGGCGCATTAGAATCGATAGTCCACGTTCACAGTGCCACTGTACAGTTAAGGCGTAATATTATTAAAATAATACAACTTAAAATGTATTTGAAGACAAAGTACAAAATTATAAAAATATATATTTTGTTTTACAATAATATATAATACTAACATTGAATTGTTGAAAAAAAAAATATGAAAATAACAACCTCATAGGAGTGTATTTTTTATACACATGCATGCATGCATGAATATGTTTTGCTTAGGCAACGCATATATCTAATCATATATATTACTCTCAATATATATTTTTATACCCACTAACATGATTTTAGATGTATTAAAATAAGTATTTAATGAATTTAAGCACACAGTGCTATAACGTCATAGAATCAATATTAAATATATTTTAGCGATTGTTACATCTTATGAAACGGTCGTTGAACTTCCTGTGATAACGTATATAGAACCTGGATGCTACGATTTTTTTAAGCGGATGTTACGCGTTGAACATAAGTGAGGATATAACTCCTCAAAGAGACACACTTTATACACGTAAATTTTTTTAAAAGCAACATACAAAACTTGAATGCTTTGTGTTATGCCTTGAAAAGGTACGGTGATTATAATTGCTTTTGTTATGATAATACGTTACGCCGATAACGGTTATGTAGTAAGCAATTATAGTGTTTATAGGAGAAAAAATATTTCCATGATACACGCTTATATTAATTTTATTGTAAGAATAGGTACTCGTATATACTTATCATAATATTATTTTATGTAATATAACACTAGATAACGAGTATGACACACTCTTTCTAAAATTAATGAGTAACACACTTTCTTCAGTAAGTATTCGTTAAAAAAAAAAACGTATATTATTGTAGAGATATATTTAAAACCTAAAATGTATACTTTTGTTCCTATACAAAAGGATCAATGAAAAAAACTATTTCATCAACTTGTTAAAGCATTAAAATGTTTTCAATGTATATTGACTAATTTTATAGGCTAAATAGTCGGGTAATATTACTACAGCTTAAAAATAATATGAACTTTAAACAAAAGTTATCCAAATTTCGCAGAAACTCTGTTCATATTTTTTTCAGTACCTAGGTAGGTACATCTGCTCTACATCTAGGGGCAACGTCCAATTATGCGCACTGGAGTATGCAAAAACTTTCATAAACATAATTTTTAGCAAGTTTGAATTTTTTAATTAAGCACATTCTCTGCAAATGCTATTTTATTTTCAGACTGATAGTAAAATTTTATTTCACTCTGTCACTTGGGTAAAAGTTTGATATTTTTTTTACTTTTAGATAATGCTTATTTATACGATTTTGATATATTAAAGTTTTACTACTGCATTTGAAATAGTTATATTGTCTTATTAAATAAGTAAATATTAACACACACACACACACTAAGGTAGTGTGTGGTGTGATGTAGTTGGTATGAATTGGTATCCGCTCAAAATTTCTATCTGAGTATCTACGTCCTCTACGTTAGAACTCAGATGTTAGAACTTTCCCCAATTGTTGGTATTTCTCAATGACATCAGTTAACATTTTACATTTTACTTATCATTTTCAAACTTTGGATCTAATCAAAAGTAAATGTGGCTAGCAGAGTGGCTCAATTTTGTTTGCTTTGCTGCTAAAAAATCTAGGTGATATACAGTAATTAAAAAAAATGGGTTTATTACTTATGTCAGTCAGTCATTTATTATATGAAAACCATTAAGTTATATTTTTACCTACACTTAATCTTCTTCACTAGCAAAACCTTCGAATGCATGTGAGTTTGTTAGTAAACCGGTTTAATATCACGTTAACAGTTAATAACGTATTAATTATTTCAAAATAATTCAGGTTATGTTAATACATTACAACTTAAAGAAAGTTTCAGTGAGGTAACTATGGTAACATTTATTAACAACTACCAATACAAAATCTATATGATTTTATGTTAAGGATTTTAATTATCCATTAATTTAAAGGCAACTCAACTTTTCTCATGGAAAAAAGGTCATAGAAATCAGCTATTTTGCCATGAAAAAAATACTACTTGTGGCTTTCTTTTCTGGGTATTCCTGATATTCGTGGTATAATTATAACGTGTTCGGTTTGTTGTTTATATTTGTCAATCCATATACGTAAAATGAGCCACGTCGACTTTGTTTTATCACAGTAATTGAAAAGTTAATTTGCCGTTAATTTTTTTTTAATTTAAGATATACTACGGCATTATTCAGAGTTAGACTCTGAATAATGCCGTAGTATATCTTAAATTAAAAAAAAATCACAGTACCGTCACAAGTTTTCTATTTTATCTGACTGTTGCGAATTTGTGCTCAACTACCACGTTAAGAGTTGCCATAAATATAAGAGCAAATTGAACAATGTATGCTATTTTTCATTTTCCCATCTAATGTACGAGATTGTAACAATGAACGCATATATTTTAATTAGCGGACAAGTTCCGCTATTGACTGGTTTATTAAGCAAGAATTTCGTTTTATGTAATATATTATAACTTAAAAAGAAATATTTTTTTATTAAATGTACTCTTTCTTTGTACTTTCTATTTTTTAATTTTTGAAGGTTTTAAAAAATAAGAAAATTTTAATATGTATATATACTTACTTATTTTTATATACTTTACTAATGCGTAGTGCTGCCTGACAGATACGTTTTTATACAAAAAATAAACTTACAAAACAAACTAACGTTTAACGGATTAGGAAATTCAAACGTCCGAATTAATTAGGAGCTCCATTTAACGTAGATATTCTTTATTTTTATACAAGATCTTTTGTTTTTACATTTGTAAGCCCGACCCATCCTAAAAGGGAGCTTCCCCGAAGATTACGGATTACTCGATTGTCCCTCGAGTTTTAAAACTTCACTCCATGCAAGAGATTAACACCCCTTGTTATCCTGAAAACATGTATACACTTATAGCTTTGCTTAACTTTTTATATTTAGTTTTTAAGTAGGAATCTAACCTAACCTATTTACTTTAGGTAGATAGTTATTAATTTTTTAAATTATATTTTATTATATGTAAAGATTATATCACATAAAAACTACAAAGAACAAGCAAAATATACTTGAAAGGATATTATGTATATTGAGTACAATATATAAAATTATAACACATGTATAATTGTATATATGTGTAAGGAGATGGCCAACAATATTTCATTGTATCTTTTCAAACTTAAACAGACAATTGTTATACAATCACCGTCTCAACTGAGTTGAATTACTCAACAATCGAGCAATATAAATACTAGCGGGTACCAACTACCGATACGACCTAATTGACAAACTGTGTACGGGACGTAGCGAATTTGAACTAGTGCACCAATTATACTGACGCAAAACAATCACTCTGCCTACTCTCATGGTCTGGTAAGTTGTTTCAGCCTTGCAGACAACGTAATTTGTGTGGAGCAACGTAGTCAAGTTAATTACGTAGTTACGCATCGTAACGCGGGGTAATTTTATAATATCTGTAAGAAAATAATACGATAGACACACTTTGTTGTAGGTACTTTAAAAGTCTAATTATATTTTTTTGTTGAAAAAAATTTTTTAGTTATTTTTTCAAGATCTGAGATCAAATGAAAGTACTGTAATAATGGAAAGTGAGTAACCGCTATTACATAGCATTTTACTGTTTATTTCTACTTCAATTTAATCAGAAAACATACTTATTAATCATAATCCTATTCTATAACGATCAGTATACTTTAAAATAAACATGTTTATATATTGTCAATCCATGTGCAAATTGTCAGGTTTTATATTTATAGGTTAGATAACAATTTCTGTGTTACAATAACTCACGTTTTAACTGTAGTAGTATAGTTACACTATTCACAGTTATAATAAGAACTAATAAGTATAACATATAAAAATGTAATATCTTTTAGTTACTAATATAAATAGTACACATAACCAAAATTTACATTTTAGATATAGGATAAATATAACCTCCACCGTTGCCCGCAACATGAGTCCTTGTGCCGAGTTCTAGTGACCCAATTATTTTTGCACGTAGGCGTTTTTAAATGTGGAAAGTCATCCTTTTACCTTGGGTATATTCTTTTTAAATAAGTACAACTGTACAAAATGAAATAAACATGTCTATTTTCATTGTTTATATACATGAACAAAAACGAACTTGAATGAATATAAAGTGATTGGAATATTTTTTCAATAAATCACGAATGATCAAGTTTATATATTATAATTCTATAGGAACTATGGTTCATTATAACGGAACTAGGGGTGCAAATACAAATCACGATATAATAACAGGTATTCAATGTATGAGTATATCGCAACGATCGATAGCCTACGATCTAGTTAGAGAGTAAACTCAGGTCAATTATGATTATTGACGAGAAATTGAATCAAGATGTCAAGCATTAAGCTTGAGATTAAGTTAGATGTATACCTACTGTAAATATCTGTTCTGTTACATATCTATTTGATTAGTTCATTTAATGAATGAATTCGTTTCGTCATAATATATATTTATATAATAATAACTTAAATGTGATTGTGCTTTTAGGCGAGTTACTTATTTAACAAAATTGTATACAATTATCCTGTCCTGTCCTGTCCTGTAAATGGGTTCGTTGGTTGCAATTGAAAACAATTACAAAAGTCAAAGAATTTATATAGATCCGCTCGGGTTTAAGTAATTGCATATCGAGTGGTAAAACTTAACGGTGCATTTGTTATAACAGAGCGCGTAAATTAAAATAAATAAAATTAAAAAAATTAAGGCGAATCATTACTCCTCAGTAATCGAACTACAACTATCGATTTAAAAGTCAGACGCAGTCCCACTGCGCCACGTATACAAAGTTTAATACGTTACATTTATACGTTAGTGTTTATTCTTGAAATGTTTAGAAATTAACGTTCTCCCTGACAAAATGATCAGTTTTTCAAAAAATAAAGTGCCGTAACTTTATTAAAAAATTTTCCTGTACAGCTAATTACAGTACCAATCGTTTAAAACCTTTAGCAATTTTTGACTCTTTGAAACCATGAACGACTCCTTGGAGGCTTTCTTAAATATTTATATGAATTTTAGGATACCTCTAATGGCGCAAATAGACGCACATACTAAAATAATAATAATCGTAAAAACGGCATGATAATGAAGAATAATTATCGTTTTTATATATAAAGACATGAATATTGTAAAGTTTTAAAGCCAGTTATTCTGAACTCATACACGGTCGTTTAGGTCAACGGCCGTAATTCCCCACGGGAATGTGATATATAGGTATTTCTATAGGTGTAGTTGATACGGTTCATTGTTATCTCACTCTAATTAACGTCAATGTCATTTTTAAGAGTTGTGTTTTGTTTTATAAAACGACTGTTGATAAATTATTAATTAGTTACTTTAAAATAGGTTTGAACAAGGCATTTACTCAATTTTGATAAAAAAATTGTTTAAATCAATATACTATATACAGCATATACCTATAAATAAAACAAAATAGAATAATATTATTCTTGACGAGAAGCAATATTATTATGCATAAGCTACGAGGAAGATAACAATATTAGAGCTCTAGAGAAATATTTCTTTTAATACCATTTCTGTGTCATAATAATAAATATAAAGGTAATATAATAAGCATACTAGTACTACCTATACATAAAAGTACAATAACAAAGTTCAAACGTCTTAGGAACTCCAGTTACTAAACACTTAAAATTCAACCAGAGCATCTCGTGAGTCACTTTTGAGACAATCATATGTCATACGAGGGCATGGAGACGGCCGCATCGTTTGGCTACACAACCGACCATTATTCACGTAGCGTCTTGGCAGCGCAGTAAAGTAATTAAGCCCTTGATATCACCGAACCATGAGTCAATGTTATTATCATAAACCGGTGACCGAGACGTCTGGCGTCGCATCTCCGTCCATTCAGTGTATTTAATCAAAGAGTCGTCCGCAGAGACAATTTAAGTTTGCTGAACATAGCGTTCTAATGAATTGCTAATGATGCACATTTCCATGTTTTCTTTAGACTGTTTTACTAACGTCTATAGAAACATATATTTACACATATAGCATTTCACATATACATACTCGTATAAAATTTTACCTTATAATCGAATTTTGTATTAAAATAAATTACTATTACTGTATTCGTAATATTGTGAATTTATGATTTATTGAAAATAAAGTTGAGTAAAATTATTTAGTAAAAAAAGTATAGTAAAAATTATGCATTTCAATATCGGTATAAACTTAATAACGTCGAATTTGCAACTCTTTTTAATTTAATTTAATTAATTGTAAATACATTATTTTTAAACTCAGTCAAAATTCCTTATCATATTTGATTTAGAATAAAAAGAGTAAATACAGGAATTAGTATTTAGTGCTTGTAACATCTAAAAAGGTACGTTTAACATATAGGCACTGAAAAGAACAAGGATAAAAACTAAGCGTGAAGTGAGTCATGCTCGGCTGAGCGTGGCCTTACAAGGTTGTATAAGTTGTGATTAACTCAAGACTTGGCCCTATATTTAAATTATATTATTGTTAATAAAAGTAATTGAGAAACACAACGCCGATATGCACAAAAATTGATCGACAGTACGTGATGCTTATCAATTCTCACTTCAGAAAACATTTATTTCGCACTTCTGGTTTCATAAAGTACATTTTGGATTTCTCCAAACGGAATGAAAAAGTTTAAAGTGTAGAAGTATGTAATGCAGGTAAGTTTCCACAAGACAAAGCATGTTGCGGAAGCATAAAAAAAATATTCTGTTGCACTACAAATCATTGCAGGTCATTCATTGTAAATCAGTAATAAAAAATATTGTAATTGAATATAACGTACTTAAAAGTAGATCAAGGTAGTTAATTTAATTGTCTTAGTATAATTAATGCGGGTGCTTCAATAATTCTATTTAATGTGTTATTTTTTATTAATATTAGCTATGTGTGTTATATATTATACCTATACAATACGTATACATTGTATATGTATACGTATAGATTTGTACTGTACTTTTTATATATTACAATGAATCTTAAAATTTAAAGTACATTTTTCTTTTCTACAATTTTAATTTTCATTGCCATTTAGGCAAAGTTTCTTAAAGCTTAACAGGGGTGAAAACGCCATCGTTCCCCTTCACTGATACTCTTCAAGTATTACCTGCATGTAGCTCAGTGGGGCGTCGCTTAGCTTCCGCAACGTAAGCCATTAAGGGGACTTCGGCACACTTAAGTCGGAAAACTATCAGGGGTGGAACTGAGGATAACAATCCAATTGCAATATATATTTAAATGTGAAAATATATGACATAAGATTGTGGCGATATCTTTACAAAAATTAGTGTAAGTAAATTATTTTAACAAAAATTTATTTTATACATTACTATAAATTCGATCAGAGCTATGACCGTTTCTATATGAAGTACCAAGTTACATTTCTGACTTGGTTAAACAAAGAGCGGTGTGAATTTAGAAATGGAGTGGCTTACGAGTTGAAACTGGTAGCGCTTGGCCTACCTTTGCGAAAGATGAATAAAAATAAGAAAAAAAATATATAAACTTATTACAATAACAATAATAGGCAATAAAAATAAAATCATTAGGTTATTCCAATGGAGATATAAGGCTACATATATAAGCATTTTTTTTAAAAAATGAATGTTAGAAATATGTGCGTTCTTTTTACATTAAAGTGTTTCTAGAATTTAAGCATATAACTGAACAACTCGTTCTAAATTTCATTAAGCAAAGATCACTGTTGATTGGAGTTTTGTTTATACTTCTCTTGGTATACCAAAAACTACTAAAAGAAACACAGATAGTAGATATGTACCTAATGCCATGTGAATATATTTTATAAGTAATTAATTGTGATTAGCTTTTTATGGGGAGCTAAAAGTGACTAACAATCGTTATATTCTGGTTTTTCTATCTTACTGACGTAACGATTGAAAAGTGCAATTGAATAAGGAAAAGTTGTAAAAATCTGAATAAATGAAGCCCAGCTCAATTTAAATTAAAAATTAAGATAACAATTCAATTTTAACATCCAGATAATAATGTTATTAGAATAGTACCGTAATTGTAATTTTTATGAACACAATAAATTAGGCATTGAATTTCATTCCGCTTAAATTTGTTATCAATTACAAGCTGACCGGATTTAGTGTCATCCGTTTATGAATAGGTAGTGAAAAGATAAAGTTCTATTGACTTTTTAATCATATTATGTTGTGTCACACGTGAGCGTGCAAAAGACACGGTTGACGCATCGAACAGAGCGCGCAAGCTGTGACGGTGACGGGTGCGTTCGTTGAACCGACGAGGTCACGACCATCGTGACGTGTGCTGCCTTTAAACACTTCCCGCAATACGTCCGACTGCCAGACGGCAAAGCGCTGCCAAAGTTCCAATATTTACCATAACCAAACACAAGCACTGCCTTTAGTTTGCAACTCTGTTTAAGTAGACTGCGTGATTAGGATTTCAATGTCTCAATTTCCTGTCACAGCATACGCTATGCTATTTCAGACGTTGTTAATAAATGGATGGCCAATTTATAAACAGTAAAAGAATATCTTGTACAATTAACATTTTATTCTATACTTGTTATGACCAAATATAAACAAGTAAAGTTTGAATTCCCAACCATGTGAACTCGCAACCACCTGTGATAAGACACGTTAATTGTATTGGTGCCACGACAGCACCGGTCATGTTCATTAAAACAAGGTTTAATAGAAATCTTATGAAATGTTTAGAAGGCTTTAATTATTATATAATATAAATATAAACGCACTTTATAGCTATATAATAAAACGATAAAATTATTTGATGCTTTACAATTCCCATATAAATTATATAGGCTTTGTAAAAATATTGTTCGATAAGATATTGTAAGCGTTTACGAATTTATAAAAACAAGTTGACCGTCTTCGCTTAACGATTATTGACTTTTTTTGGCAAAAGGCGGCGTGTCTGAAATCGTACACAACGAATATTAAAGATAAGACGAATGCCAGTTCTTGCTTAGGTGTTGCGATTCGATCAGTGTTGAAATTGGGATTCGTTGTGCATAATATCGAAATAAAAAGTATATTGCGCTAAATCTAAGGTTACATATGAAACTACCCGTAAATGATAACTTGATTTATAAATTAATTATTTCCAGTACTGAATAAGGAGGAGGAGTAATACCGACAAAGGAGGTGCACATACCTGTAATATACAATATTGTACTTATAGTAATATTTTTAAATAATTTAACAGGGCCGTATTAATGCTAATTAAATGGGTTCGGCTCAAATAGAATAATGATCAAACGCAATTTTATAAATACAAGGAATTAAAACAAGAATTATGTGAAAAATATTCAACTCCAATATAAGTATCTTTTCTCGAAAAAATATTTATTTGTAATTATTGTTTAATAATAAGAGATAATGTTTACTTAGGCTGTGCCTGGAAATAAGAATTCTAATTTGATTCAATCACTAATTGGCCATCCAATTAAGCTAATTTTATACATTAATTTTATACAGTTATTTATAATAAATGATATAACGTTTATTAAAGAAATGCATTTTATTTTATTTTTACCTAGATAGCATTTTATTTTTACCTAGTGGTCGTGTCTTTAAGATTGTACTTCTATGTCCGATATCCTACATAAAATCGCACGCATTTGTCTTAAATTAAACATTACAAGCACCACTTCTTAATACAAATAGGTACTAAATAAAACAAAGTTTTATGTTCTTGTACTTTCAAACTCGTTATATCGAATTTTATATTAAAGAGGTTCTACGACTCACAACTGTGAACTACAATTTACAAATAAATACATGGACTATACAGATATTCTGGTATATATATAACTACTTAATACTTAAAAATAGCGTTCTAAAACATAATTCACTTAGAATGTTTATCTGCCTTCATTAAGTATAAATAAATACTATATTTATTAAAGCATGCCTTGGCTCATGATACGTCACGTGGATAGGATCCATTTATTGTTGTATTCGCATATAACCGAAGATCTTTTAGAGATTCAGAGGTAACAGTGTTAAGAGACTTCATTTGCAATATATTGAATTTATACAATTAGCCATCAGAAGGTAATATCCTGCAATATATCTTTGCCATCAAAAGGTATTGACTGGTATATGTATTTTTATTTGCTATCAGATAGGGTTTTTAATATTTTTAAAATCATTCATTAACTTTCCATTGAGATCACCCACGGCTCGTCTGAGGAAAAGCCGAAGGCGCGTCCTATTTTTCCTCCACTTATAATAAACTATTGGAGGTAGTCATAGCAAGAGAAATGATAGCCAAAGCGGCCCCACCCCGCCGTTAACCGTGAATTCCGACCGACCGTGATTCTTATAAACTTGGTATTGAACCCTCCGAGACGCAATGGTACTGTTAACATATGCATATGATACTTACAATACCTTTGCAAACGATCAATCATTATCGATAACGATCAGTTATCTGTTCAATAGTTTATTTTAAGATAGGTTTGTGATATTGATTGGTTTGTGAGACCAATATATGTCGTCGATTGGTTTGTGAGACCAATATAAGCCGTGGATTGGTTTCTGACACCAATATCTGTCGACGATTGGTTTGTGAGACCAATATTAACATTGGTCGGTCCGGATCGCATATCAGTTCAGACGCACAACCACTTACACAGTCGTGTGTTCACATTATGCGTTCTATTACCAAACAAGACGCTAGACAAACAGTCGATCTCCATAACGTACTACAGCATTCTGTGACATAATAGTACAGCACTCGTCGCAAGGACGCCACTAAAACATACTTAGAAACGCATGAGACATAAAAAGGTCACACAACCATTAATCCCACATCAAGGGTGTGGAACAAGTTATATCTATGCCCGACGCCTTACAAGTATCACATGCGCAACGTAAAACAATGTCAGTGAAGCTACAAGTCGCGCCACCGATATCAGTAATCAGTAAGCTTCAAAGCCCACCGAACCTCGACAGTCGTGTACCACAAGTTATATCAACGTCCGACATCGTTCAAACATCGCTGACGCAACGCAAGACAACAGCAGTCAAGGTATAATGATCCAACATAGCAGTTCACTTAAGCCAAGAACATTAGCCTCAGTGATACCGAGCATCATTCGGTTGCGCCACCAACATCAGTTATCAGCAAGCTATAACGCTCATCGAACCCCGATGGTCGCGTGTCGCAAGTTATATTAACGTCCAACACCGTACAAATATCGCTAATGCAACGCGAGACGGGATACAATCGATCAACTTCGTCATAGCAGTTCACCTAAGCTAAGAACATTAGCCTCAGTTGACATTGGTTATCAGTAAGCTATAATGCTCACCGAACCCCAACGGTCGCGTGTCGCAAGTTATAACAACGTCCAACGCAGTACAAGCATCGCGAATGCGACGCGAGACAGCATCAGTCATGATATAACCTGCCAACATCTCCGTAGCAGTTCACCTATAATTATATCAGCCTCACTAAGCCCAGCAACATTGGTTTATGCCACCAATATCAACGAATATCAGCAAGCCATAAGCTCACCGAACATCGAAAGTCAGGTGGCATGGTGTGTCTCTATCACATAGATCCACTGTAAGTATTGCGCAATATAAATATATTTATGTTCTTATTAGAATTTCATTTCTATAAGATCGTGCCAATATTCGCCAGAAAGCCATATATCATATTTATTTTAAATGCGGTACAAGTCTTTCAGCTCATTATACATGTTTGTACATTAGTAGTACATAAGGAGGTTAACTCTACCGCCGCATGCTGCCTCCCTATATATGACACGCAACTGTTTTGACATTCAGGATCTGTGGACTCACTTTAACCTGAAATCTCTTTTAACATTAAGTTAAAATCTCTATGAAAGACGACTCGGCCCGACAAACACGACATTGCCGACGTTGACGAGCTCGGCCGCCCTATTACATGCGCAACTGCAACTTCTTTTATTACACATTTAATAACTTTATTTTAGTCTATTACTATATTATATTGTTATGTGTATTTTTAAAAAGTATATCTGATTCAGATATTTAATCATGTTATTTTATGTATGTACATAAGTACATACCGTTATTTTACATACACGACTGCAACTTTCTCTATACGCAATCTGTTGATTACATACAGTATGAAATAGACAATCATTTTATTATTGTCAATTTACTATGGAATATTGTTATGCATACTTTAAATAGATATATTTGATATAAATATTAAATCATATTTTAATATGTACATACCGTTCCAAGAAAGGTCCTAAATGAGGCAAGATAGCGTAATTTAGTTCCACTATCGTAAACGACTTTAAGCTGACGGCGACGGTTAATTCCTAATGATCACATAAGTAATAGTTTTTTTATTACAACTACCTTAACGATTAAATAAAGTTTAAGACAACAGAGTGTTACATACACAATAAGAATGATATATGCGATATATCGATGTATCGCACAAAAATGTAATGTTATGTTTCAAGTAATCTTAAATATTAATTGTTAAATCATTTTTGGTAAATTTTAAATTAATATTTAAATACATCAAATTATTAATTGACACAGAGCTCATTACAGCTATAAATCCAAAACATTTCGTGACCTTATTTACACTTATAATTATTTTAATGTAAGCAAGGTTGTCTACATATGTAAAATTTACCTTCTTCATAATATTATTAAATATGATTAGGATTAATTTATTTCAATTACTTAAGTATATTTTATATCAAATTAGATAAGCAAAACATTCTGAGAAGCTGTTATCATGTTGTTATTAAGAAAGATCTGTGACATTTTTTACCATCGCTAGTCATCTTTGACTTACGAAATATAAGCTCTAAACAATGTCTCTGTACAATCGCAATTCACAAGTGACAGTTGGTATCTCTACCTTGTCATAGAATTTGCCACAGTTGAGTGGTTTCAAGAAAGATTTATTCTTGTGACCAAGACTATTGCCACTGCACGAATTTAACTAGATTGGAGCTTAATGACTTAATTAAACAATTCCATCATAGTTGTATATTATTTTCAAAGGTTTCAATAATTATTTTATGCGCTTAATTAACATAATTTATATAATATAACAATCGTGATTTGTCTGATTTCCGTACGTTTTGCTATACGAATCATACATTTATTTTATTGTTTAAATCTGTAAACTTTTGTAACTAAATCTATTAAATTTAAAAATATATAGGTAATATATGAATTATTGAATTCTAGAAATTTACTAACAATTTTAATATCAGTTTCAGTAACTATAAAACTGTACCGCAATGTTACTGTGCACGACAAATGATAAGCCCCTCGTTGATGGATGGAAGCGCAATCTGAAGGATGCAAATAGATGTTCTAAGTGGATATTTCCTTCTGCTTGTTGTATATTTAAAATATTTATAACAATCTTAACTTTAATACTGCACCTATTATTATATTCTGTTACTAATTTTAAATTTTAAAGCGATTATGTATGTTAATGACCAATAGATTTTAATTATCCAGTAAGTAGTCATTTTCGCTAAATATACAACTCTTAAGGACGAAGGTATAATATATTATGCTTAAATAGGACATGTAATCTTGAATCTAAAGAATTTACTACGAATGGAAAAATTATCGTTACACGCTAAGCATTGTTTAGATTAAGTTTTCAATGATCTAAGGTTAGATATATCGCGTGCAAAGTGCAAAACTTACCATGCAAACACAAATAAGGCAATTAGATGAGTAGGTGTGCCGTTAAGCTATGAATCAGATATACAAAACTGGTTTTGTGCGCCGCCATAATACATTTCAATGAACATTGACAGAACTGTGGTAAGGGTGAAAGTAGCACAATTTGAATTATTATAGACGTCGTTACATACAAGATAGGCAATATATGTATTATAAATTTAGAATATTAACGTAATAAAATATTTATGATAGTTTAAATGAACATGTTGATTTTAACAATTTTAACCAGGCAGTTCATAGTTCTTTTTAAAACAATTCTTTTAATACCTAGATCTTTTTATTTACATATTTTATATGTATAACTTGAGATTGATCTCTGATATATCAACTATAAGTGTCACTAAAATATACTTTTAATTCTGAATGACCTAATATATATATATATATATATATATATATATATATATATATATATATATATATATACATATATATATACATATATATATATATATATATACACATATATATACATATATATATATATATATACACATATATATACATATATATATATATATATATATATATATACACACATACATATACATATAAACAACAACAGTGATATCCACTAGGTCATTCAGGATTAAAAGTATGTTTTTGTGACAAATATAGTTGGTATCTCAGAGATCAATCTCTCAAGCTATAAGTTATACATAGTCATTTGTATATTAAGTTTAATTTGCTTTAATATGCAATTAAGTACTATTCAAATACAAGAGTATTTCAACAAAAAAATTTTCAATATAAATGAACAATATTTTTATATAAATGTTTTTGTACAAAAGTTATATTGAATAAGTAAAACATGATGTGAATATTTTATTTAAAGTAATTCATCCAAACCAAAAATATAATAATAGTTAAAATTTTAAATAATTATTTATATACTTCAGATATGGCACAAACATAATAAGAAAATATATTAAAACTTCTTATCTTAATATGTTTCAAACTTAAAACAAAAAAGATATTAAATTAAAACTTAAAGATAAATAAAAACACCATAAAATAAATTAAAGAAAGTAAGGAATACATATATTTAAAGCAAATGATATCATTAACATTATAATACTGGTAAAAAAAATATTCAAATTAAGTAAACATTAAAGAAACATAATTATTAATAAAGCTAAACATTACTATAGGATTTTTTATAAGCTGGAAATTTTAGTTTATATAAATTTAAAGAAACTTTATAATTATTATATTAAAGTACTTCACTTATTTCATAATATTGAATGTATGCTCAATTGAAATATTGATTATTTATTTTTTAAATGGATAAAAATATGAACTTATGATAATAACCAATTTTACAAAACACAATAAAATGAAAACTATTAATTAAAAAATATTCTTACTTGATATAACGCAATAGATTTTCCAAAACCGATAACTCTAGAATCAATCAATGAATGAATTAATAGAATAACAATAATAGTAGTTTTTATAATGATAAATGTCATAAATAAAGAACTATAGAGCAGTAAGCTATAGTTTTCAATCACTTAGAATGTTAGAATTGTAATGTTAGAATTTGAAACTTGTATTTATTAAAATAAACTAAATCTTTTTTTATATATTGTTATGAGCTAAAAAATACAAGCCTTTATATATAAGTTGTAAAATATATATTTCTTTCTTCCTATGTATCAGTGTGATGATGTGATAAAAAATCATTTATTTACAAAAGCATATGTAGCTTTTCAATAATAATAAGTATTAATTTAGTGTCAAGCTAAAAAAAGTGAGGCTTCTATTTCACAAAAATAATAACCTTTTCTTGTTAAGTAACTTAATAAATGAGTTTCTGGATAATTTGTTTGGCCTGCATAAATTTCATTTATATCAATGATTGAAACTACAATAAATAAACCAAAAGGTGTATTAAGTAGATATATATCGAAAAATGCAGATGTTGCCTTTATTTTGAAGGATATATTTCATTATGAAAACTACTTACTGCTTTAACGAATAATGTTTTTTATAAGTGCCATGAGTAATCATAAAAATGTGACTAATACAAGGAAATTTACGAGAACCTAAATATTCACATTACTCTTAAAATGTGTAACGATTCGTCAATAACGAGAGGAATAATCATAATCAAACTTACCACTTTCAATATATGGGAAGGCGAGTAGAAGAAAAATTATATATCCAATTTCACTAAACATTGTCGCATATAAACACACACTTTTGGTATCACTAAGTCATCGCACACACAGCTGATTTTCGAGCCACACAAAACCTTTGTCTGTTTTCGATAAAAACGCATGCGCGTGCAAACAATATTTTTTATTTACATTACAACAAATCTTAACAGTAATAGATGATAAACTAAATAAACATGAATAACAACACGACCATTTTAATTAATCTTAGTCACCGTTTGGCTTAAATGAAACAATAAATAACAACAAATTATATTTGCTCTAAATTTGGTCAACTTAGAAAACGTATATAATGTCCTATTAAAAAATGTAAATGAAAACAATTCCTCTTATGCATTATTGTCCCATATCCCACTAAGTATTCACATAACTAACACTACGCATATGTACAAATTACTGTAAAAGCAATTTCTGTACTTCCCGATTGCCTGACTGACATATTGGAATTATATCTAATGTTGCTACTTGTATAAAAGCTGTAACAAAAACTGGCAACATTTATAAAATTCTTGCTAGTATACATGTTTTAATACAGACAAGAAATATTTAATCTGAAAATAAATGTGTTTTTTTTAAATATGTAACATTAGTTGAATATGTATACAATAAATACTATAGAACAATAAATAACATTACGTCTTAATAAATATTTTTAACTTCACTTAACTATTAAAATGAAAACTGGTTTATAGAGATTTTTTTTATAAATTAGTAAACAACAGATATTATCTAAAAAGCGTCGAAACATTTTACGTGTAACTCTACTTTTAAGTTTCACTACAAGTATTAAAAGGAATTATAAATTAATTTGATACTCAACGTACGGCATACTAAATGAAAGAAAATTGAAAGTAATATAATTACTTCAATACAAAACTATTTTTGTAATCTGTTTATTTTTTTAGCTTCACGCTTTTATGCCGCATAGCAGGGTAGACAGAAAGTACCTAGTGTCAAGACACTCCGTACTACGCTTTCCACCGAATTCGAGACATTTCGTGTTGAGTGGTGGAACTCAACGCCGCACTTTGTCTTTACCAGAGCGAGGAAGTGAAAATAATTTAAATATAATCACTCCCCCGAGTGGGGATCGAACCCACAACCGGTCGCGTTTACAGTCAGACCCTGTCACACTGCGCCACGACCGGCCAATAGTATACGTTATAAAGGTAAAATTATAAATTATGTATTATTATTAATAAGGTTTAATAACTTTAAAAGGGTAAAAAACTTCAAATGTATAGTTTCGATATCAAAAATAACATTTATTTAAATAAACTGTAACAATTTTTATCATAAAAAGCGTCATATAACTAATATAACAATGAGCAGCTTATAGTTTAAAAGGCTTTCTTATTTTAGTATACAAGTTTAGTTAATTTACATTAACATTTGGTTTTCAATAATATACATGTATAGACAGTTTCCATTATACACTCATACATATTATAAAAAATCTAGGACAGTACAGTTTCAATACAAGTAAATCAAATAAAATACAGTTAAAATTAGTATGAACCATTCATTTAATATCAGTATTTTGGAAATAAAATGATAAATTCATTTGTTCTTTTAAATATATTATATAAAAAACTGTATTAAACAGATATATGTAAGTGCAATGAAAAAGAAAAACAATACTTTTGTGGAGCCTTATCACTCATACAAACAACATACTGATAATAAATTTTTGATATACCTACTAATTTTAATTGGATAACGATTTGAATACAAATTTTAGGAACTCTATGGATTTAATCTTAATGTAATTCTTAAGGAATTGCTTCACATAACTTATCTGGATCAAATACACCTTTCTCTGTTATAATGCCGGTGATGAGAGACGCAGGTGTCACATCAAAGGATGGATTCCAACAATTTATTCCTGAAAAGATTTTTTTTACATATAATAAAAACAAGTATTATATCTTAAAATTACAATTTACATTTACCTCCAACATAAAGCAGTACTGTAATTGGTAAATGACAAAACTAAAAAAAATTCAGATATGTTCTGGATTTTGTGCTATCATTACTGTTTTTGTGACTATTTTGACTTTAGACAGATCAGTCATAAGCATCATGTCCATGTCTCTCACAGAAGTATTGAACAAACTTGTAATGATATATCCTAATATATTGTAATACACTAGGCAATTATATTACATATTATAAAGTAAGTGATTGGAGAAATGCTTGAATATTTTTTAAGCACATATCTATGATTAACAGAGTGAGCAAAGAGCTTTTAACTTATAGCCCCATATTATAGACATTGCTTATTCTATTGGTAGTTTGTTTCCTTTTAAGTATAAAAATGAAAATTATTTTAACATTCCAAGTCAGGATTAAAACATTGAATTGAAATGGCATCAATTATTTATTTATAATTTATGTAAAGAAAAAGGCTAACCAGGTGCTGCAATTCTATGTTCTCCAATATGTGTCATTTCTTTATCAGGTCTTTCCTCTATCTTAATCCTGTCTCCGGATTTCAATGACATATCAATGGAAGTGAGTGGTGCGGCCACATAGAAAGGTACATTATGGTAGTTGGCAACAATAGCTATTTGATAGGTTCCTATTTTGTTTGCTGTGTCACCATTTGCTGCTACCTGAAGGACAAATTAATTTAAAATATAATTCAAATTATTTTGGGTTTGAATGTTTAATATAACTTAAATAAAATCAATATTGCAAAATCGTTATGGCATAGTTGGTAATTGTTGAGGGGTGACAATGTCAAATATTATAGATGAGGAGACCAATACTTTTTTACAAAAAATAAGTAGATGAAGGTGTATGGAATTTATCATATATAATGTTTATATTGAAAAGAAGTTCCGAAATTAAGGCATTGCGTGTTGATTGCGACCTCAACGCCGCGCTTTGTTTTATTAAAACAGAAATTAAATTAAATTTAAAATATATTTATTCCCCCGTTTTTCCACAATAAATACATTAATTAAGTAAATCACTATTACACTATCATATTTATAAATATAAAAAGGTGATGAATATTTAATGTTTCAACATAAGTTACATAACAATCGAAAACAATAATTTAAAAGAATTTTAAATAGTGTAATTTAAGTAACTTACTCTGTCAGCTCCAACAACAACAGCAGTTATGTTTCTAGCATGCATTAGTGCAGACACCATACTATCTACTACTAGAGTGGCAGGTATTTTCTCGTGCACCAACTCATAAGCAGTAAGCCTAGCTCCTTGGTTATAAGGACGAGTTTCTGTGCAGTATACATGTTCTAGAAAAAAAATATTAAATTAATTTTAACAGTTTGAAAGATAATATGAAAATAACCAATGTAATTAGTTTTTCAAATATTATTTTAATCAAAACTATTTAATGTATACAAATAAAGTAACCTAATCGCTTTGCAGCATGAAGAGATCTAATAACACCCAATGCGGTGCCATATCCAGCTGTGGCCAATGATCCAGTATTGCAGTGTGTTAATACTCTCACATGACTGTCACTTTCTAAACCGTTTAATATTGCTTCACATCCAAACTTTCCAATTGCTTTATTATCTTCTATATCCTTTTTTAACATACTCTCAATACTCTGGATGAATCTGAAATATTATTGTAATTTCTTTGGGATTTCATTGCATAAATTTATGATTGTTGAAATAGGATTTTCATTTGTACTTTGTAGTTCTGGGTGTAAAACAGTAATATTTACGCCTTACTTTTAGGAATATACTTAATGCGAAGTTTCAACTGTTAACACTTTAGTTAGTTTTAGCTAAGCTTTGTTGTTTTTTCAGTGGGTTACAGAACAGTTTTATACATTATTTATGGTTGACATTAACAATTAAACAGAAAGAGAAGTTAGGTCCATGCAGGACAGCATAAATTATATCAGATATTTGGTTAGATAAAGTACATGTATGTGCTTAGTAATATACAGTATGCATTACTTTTAATTTAAGATTAGTGTTGTATTTGCATTGGGAATAATGATAATAAACAGAATATTATTATCACTCCAATAACTAACTGAAGTAACTAGCTTATTATGTTTTAATATTAAAATAATTATGTTGTATATATGGATAAATAAACCTTATTATAAAACATTAACAATTGTATAAATTTCTATTAACATGGTATAAGCAAAAGAACAAGCTATCTTTACATTATTATTAGGCAATCAACTACCATAAATTGATAGCAGTGATAAGAAAAGTATGTACACAAGACTAGAGCATTTTATCTTCATTTATATGCATTGTATTTATTTTAACATAAATAAATTAAAGATATTCAGTTATATTATAGAGATCACCTTTATAAATCACAAAATTAATACAATATATTCAGATAAATGCATGGCTTAATATGGAATACTACAGTTAATATGCAACATACCTCTCTTTAAATTCACCAGCTGTAATATTTTCATCTGCACTTAAAGTATTTGCCAAATTAATAAGTTCATCTGCAGCTAATTTTATGTTCACAGCTGTTGGCCGTGCAGATACCAAATAGTTTAATTTGCCTTCAATCTGAGATTAATAGGAATCTATTTTAGTGCAATTACATCATCTTGCAGCCAATGCATAAATAATATCAATGGCATAGTTAATGTGTACTTTAATGTCAATAATATATTTGATTTGAAATTTAAAAAAATAAAAATTGTTTTTATACAAGTGAAGTTTAACTATATTTGAAATTGTTACATTTTATAACTAGGCAAGGAAGCTTTGTGAATTTACTGAGTTTTCCTCAAAGTTAAAAGTATTTGAAATTTATTAAGATTATGAAGAAAAAAGACACATAGGAATAATTAGTAGGAAATAAACATATTCATAACATGCTTATCATTAACTGACCTCTTGCCTCATTACTTTTTTATCTAAGCAGTCATCTTTTAGAAGTTCTATGGCCAATGATAAACAGCCAACTATGGCTATAGCTGGAGCTCCTCGTACCTATAATCATCATCAATTTATTTATTACATTTATTTAAACAAATATTTATTCAAAACCACTGCATGTAAAGCTGGCTATAGAGCTAAGCATATGAAAATATTTACACTACTATATCATATTTAACAAAATCTAACTTAAGCAATTACAATAACTTAAATATGTTCAGGTTAGTAAATTTATTATATCAGGTAAGTACATTCTATTAATTTACACATATTTGTATAAATAATTAAAATGAATAATTTTATATTTACTATTTTTAAAGTGTTATTCCACACTTAGGATTTTTTCAAAAATGAATAATTTATTTTTTCAGTGAGAATTCCATTTATATAATGGCATAAAAATTACCTGCATTTTGTTGATAACTTTCCATCCATCTTCAACTCCATGTACTTTAACATATCGAGTTTGCAACGGTAGTAACAACTGGTCTAAAATTTCTAACTTTCCTCGTTCATATCTAATTGATTCTAAACTCATTGTGACTAAAATAAAATTTGGTTTTTAATAAATTGTTTTTAGTATTTAAAATATTTTTGAACTACAATATATAAAATTTTAAAACATTTTTCGCGCACTAAATTTCTTACAGGCGACATACGTAACTATGTAAGTTTAAAATCTCCAATATTACCTTACCTTTTATAGGAAAGTGTCAAAAACTAAATTATAAAAATTTAAATTTATGTTTAATTAAAATAAAATAGAAAAATAACTATAAAATTAAAGACATAACTGTAAATAGCAAACACAAAATTAGAAGTATCTACTAGTCTAATAGTAAGTACTATAAGTTAGGCCATTAAATAATGTAGTGTAACTGTCAAATTACTAACGTCATTTGTGACATCCGATAGCCAAAGATTGCTTTCTACATAATATAACATTATATTATTGCATACTACTAGTTTCATGTATAAAACTTAATTTAAACTTTTATCACTGTGAATAGTATTAATTATCATTTTATTGTTCGTTTTAATTTGACAGATATGTATTATTGCGGTGGTTAAGTAATAATTGAAGTATATGGATATTTTATTACTTTTGCTAATTTACTGACATAGTACACAAAATATTTAGTATTATGTTAGTGATTAATTCAATGTAGTTGTACAGTACAAACCAATAAGCATATTTTTTATACATTTTTAGAATATTTTAGATCTAAAATAAAAAAAGGTACAGGAAATTAATTCAAAATATGTTTTATTTCTACTAATGCTTACTGTTTCCTAAAATAGCTGTAAAATTTGCATTCTGTTTCTCCCTAAATCCTAATAAATAAATAGTGTCAAATATTTTTCATTTAGTACGTAGTATTGATTTAATACATTAAGTAATACTATCATTTAGTATATTACTAATATATTATTTAATAATATTTTTATATATATGTATATATATAAATTGAGTTAATAAACGCACTAACGGAAATATAACTTGAAGTTTTGTCTATGATCCTTTTAATTTCCGCCCGGCATCGACGAGAGACGCATCGTCATTCTGCCGTGCTTCTTCATACTAAGATTGGTGGACTGAAATTCTCACAATAATGGCTCTTCCTCGAGTTTTTTTGGATGTCACCGCCGATGGCTCGCCTTTGGGTAGAATTGTGGTTGAGGTAATTATCGAATTTTCGTTACTTAGCGATGGAGTTAAGATTCCGGCCGGCGTGTGTGACCGACCATGCTTGAAACTTGACCCCTCCTTATAATCTCATTAACGATTTTATCAATTAATGGCTATATTAATATTTCGTACTTGTTTTTTTCTATTGGAAGGTGATTTCTGTGCTACTGCTATTAAAAAGACATCAGTGTTCGTTTAATTTCTGACGGAGATTGCCTTATGAAGGTCATTTCCTTGAAGACCTTGATAAAGTTGTTAACGAGTATAGAAAATTCCATGATGGGAATGTGCGAATTTTCTAGAATCCCGTTTCTTATAGCCTTTTTAGTATCTTTATTAACGTGCGTCGTTTACCGTCACTTCAATTGGGGCAGTGATTTAGATATGCAAAGCAAATGTTAAATCATTAATGGCGGGATAGTTATCTCGCCTGTGAATCATGTTTTAATTTAAAGTTTATCGTTTACTTAATAAGTTAATACTTTTATAGATGTTTTCTCTTATTGCTTAGCAATTGTTGAAGTGCCAAAATATCAAGAATTTTTTTTCTAATTTACAGTTGAAAGCTGATGTAACTCCCAAGACTTGCGAAAACTTCCGCGCTCTCTGCACTGGCGAAAAAGGTTTCGGATATAGAGGCTCTACCTTCCACCGTGTGATCCCTAACTTTATGTTACAAGGGGGTGACTTTACAAACCACAATGGCACTGGTGGCAAGTCCATTTACGGCGAGAAATTCGCTGACGAGAACTTCGTCCTTAAGCACACTGGCCCTGGAGTACTGTCTATGGCTAATGCTGGCCCAAACACCAATGGCTCTCAGTTCTTTATCACCACCGTAAAAACCTCCTGGTTGGATGGAAGACATGTCGTTTTCGGCAATGTTATTGAAGGCATGGATGTTGTTAAGCAAGTGGAAGTGCTAGGTTCCCAGTCTGGCAAACCATCGAAAAAGGTTGTTGTCGCTGACTGTGGACAGCTTTCTTAAAATAATGTTGTAATATTTATAAAATAAAATGCGATAATTTAAGTTTAACACAATGTCCTCCCAAGTAATACCTTCCCAGTCATAAGATTTACCAATATATTTGAAGTTTACTGAGGATCATTCCAACTATTCCATCTATGTTATATAAATTTATAACTGCTCTAGATTGCATTTATGTCTGCATTGTTTATTCATAATAAATTAACTTATGTAACAACATTTTGTTTTATTTTATTATCATGTAATATTTAACAATTAGAATACAATACAAGTTGAGTAACTATCTCAAATAGACTACTAATGTAAATTAATGTTTTAGAAATAATCAATTAATTGATAACTCATGAAAATTTTACTTGCATGTAAATTAATGTATACTAGTAATATTTAACAAACAAGTAATTTTATTTATTGCAATATATTAAGTAAAGGCTTTTATGTAATTGCTCAAGATTAATGATAAACTTGCCTATATTATATTAAATGGTCGTAAAATGCCTCTATAATTCTTATCTTTAAAATATCTATTAAAATACTATTCAAAGACCACATTTTATATGTATACATTTTATATACTGCATAGGTAACTAGAATTTCTTTTGGCCCACTAAGAATATTTTACTAGTTATATAATATACTTAGCAGAAATTGTGAATCGCTGAAGGTCATTTCAGAGTCATACCATTTATAAGGCTGCATAATTATAAACATGCTATCAGAATGTATATAAACAAGTATCTTACGTAGGCTTCTATGTTTATAGGTGATTCATGATAAGTGACATTTTAGTTAACTAAATGATTTTGTAGATTGTTATACATTGTTACATATTTTTTTACTATAATTAGAATAAAAGTATTTTATACTTTTTAAGGACGCAAATTTACAAAAAAATCTAAATATATATATATATATATATATACTATATATATATATATATATATTTATATATATACACCTGTAGATTTATAACGTGAATAATCTCAGCTATGTTATTGTTTATAAATATTTTTCAAGGTGTTTTACCAAACAATTTCAATCTTAAGTAAAAAAAAATGCCATTACATTATTTTCTATTCATATGTATCGATGTATAAATTTAATTTATTACTTTAAAGTTATATCGGTTACTTTATCTATTTTGTTATTGTTATTTTAATTCTATAAACTGAGAAAGAAAACTTTATAAGGTCTACTAAAACACCAATCGATAACAATTAGGGCAAAAAATTGAGATAAAGATATTAGTAGTATATTGTTTAATATCACTGTGTGTTGTACTTAAAATGATTCAAAACTTACGTAAACTTTCATATAGAATATAGATGAATACTTATTATACTTAGAGGATAAAGAATTAATATTGAAGATGTAGTAGAGTTCTATTTAATAATTATAGTTTTAAAACAGTATTATAGATGTGGTAATACACCTCTATAACATTGTTTTAAAATTATAATTATTTTTACTACATTTGTATTAAGTGAAGTTTACTGCATATTATAATATGCCTACCACATTTTTTAGTTTAGGCTATTAGAATAATCTGTACTACAGTTTAAATAAAAGACGGTTATTTTATAATTATTCTTTATTTCTTCGTTTAATTATATGAAATACCTAATATAGGTATCCATACACGAGCACCTTTATTCAGACAGGTACGAAGTGCTTCATAATCTAGTGATAATGAACAGTTGCCTCTGTTCTAGTTTTGATTTTATCAATCATTAGGTTGAACTTAAAACAACGCTTTTACTGAAATATTAGGAAATTAATTGCAAATAACTAAAGATAATAAGAACATAGATGTCGATATAACAAGGTGAAAGGTATGTTTTTGGGCCCCAGAACCGTAGTTACATAGTGACGTGGTGCAGCAGGAGGTGCAAGCGTAGAGCTTGGTTCGTTCGCCTATAACAATGCATCCTGGCTCACAGTGCTTCGTGCAGTTTCTTTCCAAAGCCCACATTTTGAGTGCAGTGGTTGAATTTTCAGTAGATGTCGTATAGGCAAAGCGCTTCACCTGAAAATAATTAATAATAACATTTATTAACAATTGTATTTATTGTTATTATTTATTTATGTAACAATTGTATTTATTGTGTGATTTATAGTTAAACAATAAAGTTGCACAAACATGTACTTTATATATACAGAACTTTCATATATTTTACACGTAAAGGTAGGAATTTTTATTTTGAATGAAAGTAAGGAAATCAATATTGTTCTGGTATCACCATGCACATCCTCCGTTCGTTGTGACATTTGTGTATAAGGGTGGAGTTATTATGGCGGAGGTCCGCGCACTTGTCGTCTGCATCCTCTGCTCTACACTTGTAACACCAGAGATCATTGTTAGGTCTTGCTGCTGCCGATGTTACGTGGACGCTATCACGCAGCAAGTCACACTCGCCTGGAATCATAAATATATGTTAACGAGTACGAGAAAATGTATTATTATTTTGATAAATGTAGCTTAATATTAAAATATTCATACTAGCTTATAAGTATAGATGATATATGAGTAATTCATTTAAGATAAGGATTTAATTATTTGTATCCCATATGTATAAAGGTAATTTTATTTCTATAATATTATGTAATATTTTAATTCAAATATATTCAGTAATTGTCTATGACTTACTGAACGGATTTAACATCAAATTTATATGAATACAATTAAACTCACCCACTTTCAAGCAAGCTAGCTAAGTATAACTGTGCGTGAACATACTGCACCATAGACAAGCTATTGACATTAGACACATTGTATTTTAGGCTCTTGATTAAAGCGAGTGTGAAATGTAGCATTTAGACTTTGAATAATATACTTTGACATGTTAGGGCAGGCAAATGTGTAGACAGATGAGTATATAGAAATGTTTGTTTTGACGTACCTGCTGTTAGGAATGACAGCGCGAGGACGACCGCCAGACGCATGATGTTTGCGGTTCTTAGAGCGCATGATCGGACCTCAGCCTCCATATCGATCTGATCTCTCGACCTGTTGCTGCTCCCAGTTGTCTCCGCCCCAACCCCCTCCTCCGATCTCCAAGGCCTTCCAGCCACTTTGATCGAGGAAAACAATCTGAACTTTCTGAATTCTTAAGAAAATTAAAACTTTTAGCTCTGTCGCTGCTGTACCCGATGCTAAAAGTGCGCTTTATTAAATAACGTTAGAAACTTCTTTTTCCGGTCCAAAATTATCATTTTTGTTGTGATAGAAATATATTATGATGAATATGCATGATAAATAGGAATATTAAAACGTTAAGACTATTTTATACAATAATATAAATTTATAGACAACAGTCATTTGTTGGTTATTTAAGATTTGGTTAAATCTTTTTGGATTCGACACATAGCAAACAATTTCTTTCTCAAAATTAAAATACAAAGAGCCTTATTTAACTGTCTTGTCCAAATTGAGATGTACTTACATGCATAAATTATTAATAATTGAATGAAAGTTTACAAATTTATGCATATTTATAAAAGGTATTAAAAATAATCAGTTTTTTTAAAGTATAGTAAACTAAATGGTGCTAAAATATTTTATGTATATCATGTACAAATTTGACTAAATTTGTAGTTTATTCGAATCCTGAAAATACTACTTAAGTAAATTAAATACATTACGTTCAAACCGAAAATTTAAATATTATAAAGGCACTGATGATTAACGAAATTGGCCATTGTTTCAGTTATTCGTATAATTTATGCAAATTAAATCATTAATATCATTCCTGTGCTTTCGTAGTTTCAGTATATTTTACCGATGTGAAATGTTTAATTGGACTCCACTAATTTTGAATTCTGTGGCAAAAGACCATTAATTTTATATATGATGTACCCTTTACACATCCACGCATAGAAAATTACACAATGACACAGACCGGCATACGATGTGAACAATTAGAAAAGTATTTTTAAGATAAGAAATCCGAATTTAATATATACTTTATTATTTATTAGTTTTAAAGTGTTATTCCACACTTAGGATTAGAAAACATCTTTGAAAAAACGTATAAAAATTTTTGAACGCAGCGGGATTCGAACCCGCGCCTCTTGGATACCGTCCAAGCGCTCTGACCGCTAAGCCATGCGTTCTACTACCAGCTGCGTCGAAATTCTTATCAGAGCGCTTGGACGGTATCCAAGAGGCGCGGGTTCGAATCCCGCTGCGTTCAAAAATTTTTATACGTTTTTTCAAAGATGTTTTCTAATCCTAAGTGTGGAATAACACTTTAAAATTAGTAAATATTAAAATAAAATAGCAATCTCTCTTGTTAAGCGATTATTTCTTAATTATCTTTAAGTAGCAGAAATTTGTAAAAATCTCTCTACAGAGATGCTAACAACATAAATAAGTTGTAACAAAACGTATAAGAATTTCGAGGCAGCTGGTAGTAGAACGCATGGCTTAGCGGTCAGAGCGCTTGGACGGTATCCAAGAGGCGCGGCTTCGAATCCCGCTGCGTTCAAAAATTTTTATACGTTTTTTCAAAGACATACTTTATTCTTAATAAGATCATTGATTTTCGCAATTATGAGACATTTATTATGTTTAGTTTGATTAACTAAAATTTATTTTCTTATATTAAAATATACGCAATTACTTCGTTTAAAATAGTCTTCGATTATAGAAGAAAAACAATTCAAGGTTTTTAATATCTTAAACTGAAATTCTGCGACAAAATTGTTTATCAATAAAAGTTTATAAATAGCATTATATTTTTGCATTTATAAATAGGTATCGGAAAAAACTATAACATACACTCTCTATCAAACTCCCAGCAAACAGTAAAGGGAAATTGCGAGGTACCAAGTCAAATATTGTTTCTGAGCACCTTTCCTAAGCGCCGCATCATTGGTCATCATGTTCCACTAACTGAAATCTCTGTAAACATTTAAACTGTCCCCTGGTTTATTATGGACACATCGCACCTAAACGTACAAATAACCTATACCTATGTATAAAGTGACGTTATTGCATTATTGAATAGCTTACTTGTGTTAGTTGACGACTCTTAGTCACTACGAATTAATGGTGAGTGTGTTTCCGTGAAAGGCACGGCATAACTATATATTGGCAGAAAATCTATGTAGATAAGTAATTTAGAATATTTACTTCACCACGCAAAGTGAAGTGTGGGAAATATAACTTGATTCTGGTACTTTCTTTTACATTAAAACTTATTTTATTACACAAAAAAATTAAGGAATAAATATAAATAATTTAAGTAATAAATCTGACCAAGTGAGAATCACAATCATCACACGTATTGTGTACAGTGAGACATTTACTTGCTGTGTCGCAATAGCATCGATTCAGATAAATATAAGAAGTATCTACATATAAATGTATAATTTTTAAATTATTCAACTTATTTGCTTGTTTTCAATTAAATTGGTGAGGTTCGCGGTGCTCGAAATTAATTTCAAGTTTTGCTTAAGTAACAACTTCCGTTCGTTAAAATTCTCTTTAGACTGAAACAATTATGCGAATGAGAACATGATGTGACAACATTTAATTTGTAAAGTGTAATATTATTGTTTTATTTGTTTTTTATTATATTTGGGATCTCTTAAATTTTATATCAAAATAATTTCAAAAATATAATAACTTGGCTTCAAGAATTATTTAGTGACAATGACGTTTTATTTATCTATATATCTTTTTATTTTTAAAAACAAAGAGGGTCAGTCATACCCATCAGAAATATAAAATGACATAATATACGTAAGGAATTTAAACCTGTAACTATTATGTATTGTCAAATACATAGTAGTAATTCACATACAGTATTACTAAACTGGGAAAAAATATTTCTTTGTATACCATAAAGATAATATATGAACTTGAGACTGTGAAGTCTCAGTAATTGGGTCAAGGTTGTAGTAAAGTTAAGAATTATTAATTTTCCATCTCCATTCGGCACCGGCACACCTGCGTCAATCACCTCTATATAACAATGCAAGCTTGATTAGGTGCTAACTAGATTAGGTTGTTGCGAAATTATTGTTACTACGCTAAATCAATTTTATACCTACACATCTAGATCTATATATAATATTAAATACATTATATATGGAATGTACATTGTGTAAAATAAAAGTATCTTAAACGGGATTCAATTTTTTTATATGAAATATTTCTCAAATCATGCGCGATAAAATACTCGCAATTTGTTATACTATGTCACTCATATGTGTAACTATAACTATATCTACGCTGAACAACAGAATTCTAAAAGTTTCATTCTCGTTACAACGTTTATTGATTGCTCGTCGCGTGGAACTAGCGGCATCGCATCGTTAAAGCTTTTTAACTGTGTAAATTACGATAAAGTCAGCAGTCAAATTCTCTTCGGTCATACTCTATTTGATTTACAATTTAAAGCACGTTTATAATTAAAAGCACAGAAAATGGATTTAAAATATAGGATTAAACTTATCTTTCGGTTTGTGCGATTTTACAATTATTTACTACACAATAGCCCAACGAGATTAAAGATTATTAGAATATTGTTGTTATTTTTTAGCTTCACTAGACAGAATGTGCCTAGTGTCAAGACACTCCCTACTTTGCTTTCCACCGAATTCGAGACATTTCGTGTTGAGTGGTGGAACTCAAAGCCGCACTATCTCTTACCAGAGCGAGGAGGTAAAAATAATTTCAAATATAATCACTCTCCCGAGAGGGGATCGAACCCACAACCGGTCGCGATTACAGTCACACTGCGCCACGACCGGCCTCAAATTATTAATTAAGTATTTTTATTATTATTGGTATTTAATTATTTTTATTTACTTCATATCAAGCGTAAGTTACTCAAATATTATTATTGATATTATAGAATTCTTGTATGAACAAGTTTCTTCTTTACCTATATATTTATGGTGGTTGCATAATTTCTGTTTATTATAAAATTTAATTATAATATAAGTTTTGTACATATTAATCTAATTAGAATGAATGTTTTTTTACCTACTCGTACTTTTACCCAGTTGACAAATTTCATTCACGGCCAAACAGGTAGCTGAAAGAAAAAATTGAATAAAATTTTTACTATAATTTTTCATAAAGTCGATCCATAATTTTATTCTTTACCGTTCTCCTTCATTAAGGTAATGAGTATTAGGTGAATGTTCCTACTGTCCTTATTATTAAGTTTAATGAGATAGAGAAAAAAATAAATTAAGTCATTTTTAAATTAAATAAAAAATAATGAGAATACCGATTAAATTGACGCTAAAATATTTCCACGTAAATGTATTGTCGTAGATTAGAAATCCTTTTTTGATCGTTATTTATTGTAAAAAACAAAATAATAGCAATTTTATGTTGTTAAGAACAATTAGATAGAAAAGTTGGGCTTGAGTCGGATTTCATTAAAGCCCTATTCTCGTAAGTGGGCGACCACATCAAATTACTCGACAACAGTGTTTCGGTTTCCATCTTTATTTTATAAGATAAATAGCGTTTTATGTATTATATGACTATAAGTCTATATATTATAGTCTTATTAAGTTTTTATATATATTCACAGGTCAATTTATTCGTATTTCAACTAATTCATGTATCAGTATTGAGTTTACTATATTTTTAGTAAAATGTATAGAAAGTACATTATTAACCAGAGTGCAGAATAATAAAGCAAATTTTAATTGATTTTGATAGAGTCCTGTGTACATACATATATGGTATATAACATATAAATTTTATTCTTGAACGAGAATCTATCCTACTTATCTTATACAGCATGAATACGTGAATATACTAAGTTGATTGTATATAACATATACAAGTACATGTGTTTGGTACACATCGGAGTATTCATGAACGTTGAGTATATTATACCCGCACAAATTGGCTGAACAAGATATTTCAACTGAGACGTACGTGAGATTTGTTAAATTTAATTCTGACGCTAATGTCTGAATACAAAATAAATCAATACTAATTTTTTTTGTAATGATTAGTTTAATGCAGTAGTCCACTTATTATTTCTTGATATAATATAAAACCTTTAATGTTCTAGCAAATGAATTGTGTGACAGAATGTTTCTTTACGAATTAAGATACAATTATTTTTATTAATTAATAAAGATTAATTTCTTTTTAATTTGACTTTTTAGCTCTAGCTTATATCCGTACCAAGCGGCCTTAACTCGACATGCATATATATTTTCTAAATTATAATAGCCGTCAGGATTATTTTATTGATAAGGTGAATAAATAACTAAGTCGACAAATCTATTTTAGCGCGCAATCCAAAGAAGTGAATTATAGGTTTGTTAAATAGCTCTTTTTCTAAAGACAAAATTGAAACTTCAAATGTCTGCCCTAAGAATTTTGCATTTTAGATTTATTTGTTTATTCCCGCCTGTTGTAGTTTAATAGTTTAAAAGTTACATCAAAGCTATATTAAAACAAATTAAATATACGTTACATAATAAAAATCAAATGTGATTATTTTAAATTATTTTGTAAGTAGGTAACAAATGTTAGAATAAATTTGTTTCATTACCAATTGTGCCTCCATGTTTGGGTCATTATGCTTTCGTATAATAATATATATAATTAATATATATAATTAAAAGCTATAGAATTGTTGAGCAAGGCCGAGACGAGGGCGATGCGGCTCTTAAGGTAAACGTACGAAACAATATTTGATTTAGTCCCTCACAATCGCGCTATTACATTCCCTCTAGGGGTTTCAATTCACTCCGCACTGTTTCTTTATATCCCTTTTTTCGCTTTGATGAACTCTATTCGCTTTATCGTTGGGATGTGATTTATGAACGAGCTCTTAGCCAATTGCCTGCAACTGTAAACGTGCGACTTTCTATGTCTATTGTGAAATTACTACTATAAACTGTACAAGTTGTAGCGTTCCTTTTTACTGTAGGAACATTAACGAAAATTTTCTGTTTTAAATATTTTTTTTTATTTTCAAATATAATACTTTTAATATTATAATTGTTGAACATGATGATAGCTATTATGAATCATATTCTTAGTATTTACGTATTCCCAAAACCAAAGTGGTTTATAATCAAAGTGGTTTACTTCTCTAATTACGGCGTTTCGAACTTGCCAGTAGGGCACTAATCACTTCGCCAATATCACATTATATGGACTTATTTAGGTTAATATGTTGCGTTTAATAGTATTATTGTACTTTTTGTCCCATTTTTTGACACTAAGTATAAAGCAGTGTTTAATAACTATTTTCGATTAATATCACATTTATGTTTAATTAAATTACGTCATTGTTTATACGTTAATTAGTCAAAGTGTTAATTTAAAATTGTGAAAGCCAGAATTTTTCGTTTCTTATTTTCAAACATATTTTGACTTTATTACAATGTATATAAAGAATATGTGTATAACAAATAATTATTTAGTTTTCTTTCACATTTTAATCACAGTCCTGATGCTTTTTTTCAATATAAGCGAAGGGATTCAACAAAATTTATTACGACATAATACTATTTTATAAAACATTTTATTATAAAAACCATTTTTTCTAAAAAAACCATTTTCACTCGGGCTAGGAGTACCTACATATTACATTGTTCGTGGAAAGCTGTAAATGTCAGCGTCAAGCTATAGCGTTTTATCAATATTGTACTTGTGTGTGCACGTAACGACGTCTATAACTGTAAGTAGGCCAGCGTCTAATTAATTATTTTTAAAGCTTACCTTTAAGTTGGCCTTTAGGAAGCTATCTATCTGTATTAATGACAATATACTTATCAATGTTTTCATATACTCGGCTAGTGTGGGTGAAAATAAAATATCTATTGTGTGCATCGTTACTATGACTATGTGTGAGAATCTGTTTTGTAAGAATTGGAATGTGTCATAGTTAGTAAGTTAATTATGGGCCCACAATTTTTTATATTCTATTTAAATGTTTAAATCTATATGACAGCCGTAGTGCAATATCACAGCACTTGACTGTAAACACGATCGCGATATTTAAATTATTTTCATTTTTTCGCACTGGTAAGACAACTCAACGCTGAGCGTTGAGTTCCACCATTCATCACGTAATGTGTCGAGTTCGGTGGAAAGAAGAGTATTGAGTGTCTTCACATTAGGCTGACCTGTTTACTCCGCTATGCGAGGTAAAGGTGTGAAGCGAAAAAAAAGGAAAAAGTATATAGGGGTCTAATTAGGCAGATATGGTGGTTGATGGGATGGTTTTCGATCGCCGAACCGATAGGATGTCTTTATGTTCAACCGGGAACGCATTAAGATTGCATATCAGATTTTAAATATGAAATTCGCAAACGAGGAAGCTGCTGCCGCTCAGGAAATCGGCATCTTGTTGCTAGTGAAAGACTCTGGACTTTGGACTATAGTGTTGTATAGTGAAGTGTTGTGTAGTGCGTACGAGACACCGCCGTCAGACACCCGTGATTACGTAGGTACATACCCCTGCCGCGTCACGGCAGAAACATTAGACCATTGTAAGCACACATCCTGAGCCATTAGGCGAAGGACTCACTTATTTTCCCCAAGCGGTTAACCAACATCGCAGACATGTCCCAGTTTGAAGCGTTACTGGCTTTTCTCAACGCGCTGGATGCTCTCAAAAACGCCTGCAAAAATAATATAGAGGATGCCAACGTCGATGACACAGAGTCGGTTCAATCCCGACCTAGAAGCATTGACATGAACGACGAACCCCGGTCTCCACAATGATCTAGGCAAACTCATTTTACTCGATTCCGGACGCGCAACTAAATGACACCGATAGCCAAGACGACGGTTTTGAGACCATCCTGAACAAAACGGCAATGAGAAAAAAGCTAAAGTGTTAAAATCCTCGCTACCCGGTCCCTTGAGCTGGCTGGAGCTTAAGGCAGATAGAAAAACGCCGGGGCACTTGTACGTGCAAGGCGCGAATCATCAACCCGGTCGGCAGCTCTGAGCCCCGACAATATACGCTAAATTAGGCCCCCTCCCACCGATTACCATACAGGAGAAAAAGGCCTGGGATGACGTCTTCAAATGGATGCTTAACTCAAGTGTCTAATACTCATCAGCCCGGTCTATCATTAATGGTATTCATGTACAGGTTTGCATCGCCACAGGGGACTGCCTTCGCAAAGTCCCCTATCCAGCCGTACCACCGAGCTGCGTCTTATGGGAGTCCCAGGAGCACCCCGCAAATTACCGCGGGTGCGCCAAGGCCCTGTGTAAGGCAAGTGGGAAGGGCGGCAGGACGCACAGGGCCCTCGGGCCCACCCGTCCTAGAGATTCCTTTCTACGCAGGGAATACATCCCTGCCCCCTATCCTTCCACAAATGCGTGGAATAGACCTCCCCAACTAGCTCCACCGATGAAAATAAATCCCAGGCCTGTAGATAGACGGCCCGAGGCAAGCGGAGTCCGAAGCGCCACGTAAATACGCGGACAACTTAGAACAAGACATAGATCTTGTTTTTGCGTTCATCAGCTCCCTCGATATGAGCGACATAGCCTCCCTCATAGGAGGACTTAGAGCAGCACACTGGCTTAATAGCAAAAATCATGCGCTTCCAAGTGCAAAACCATTAAATTCCAATGGCAGTCAGCAATCATTTAATAATAAAGGGGCTCGATCTCAGACTCGTGCGAGTCAAGCCACGATCTCTAAATTTAGTATATTTTAATGTAACGGTGTTTGCAACCAAATGGGGTTAGTCTGAGACTTTGTGGCAGACCAAAACGTCGACATTATGCTAATTTAAGAAACGTTCTTGAAAAATTTTTATAGAGACCCCAAAATCACGAACTACCGCTCAATTTGATACGAAATATGCCCAAAAGGAATCACATTATTTTTTTACAAAAAATCATTGTACGTAGTAGCTATAGACCCGCCGCCGGGACTCAAAAATATCGAAATATCGATTTGCAACGTGCATATGATGGGATACGCACCGATAACAATAGCTTCAGTCTACCTTTTCCCCAAAAACAGATGCTAGAAAAAGATATAAAAATTCTTCTAGGCTTAGGCGAATCGTTCATACTCTCAGGTGACTTAAACAGTAAACACACCAGGTGGTACTGCAATCAAACAAACAGTGGAGGGATCGCGCTAGAAACGATCTCGAGTCTTACCACCTCACAATTGCGTAACCGACACAATAGAGCGTATTCTGAGGTAAACCTCAGAATACGTTCTATTGAAGTCGGTTTGTGAGATATCATAAACCGCTCATTTCGTTATCGGGTCGGTTTGTGAGAAATCACAAACCGCTCATTTCGTTATTGGGTCGAAGGTACTCTCTCAAGTGAACGTCTTATTAGAGCGAGAGACCCTGAAGGCTCCATACTATCTCTGTTTATGTATATGTTGTAGATAGAGCGTATTCTGAGGTAAACCTCAGAATACGTTCTATTGAAGTCGGTTTGTGAGATATCATAAACCGCTCATTTCGTTATCGGGTCGGTTTGTGAGAAATCACAAACCGCTCATTTCGTTATTGGGTCGAAGGTACTCTCTCAAGTGAACGTCTTATTAGAGCGAGAGACCCTGAAGGCTCCATACTATCTCTGTTTCTGTATATGTTGTACACCCACGATATACCTAAAGCCCCAAGCAAAACGCCTGCAAATCGCAACAAACCGTCTGGGCCATCAAATGACGCATAGACTTCTATGTTCTCAACCCCGAGAAAAATGTCTCAGTTCCCTTCCCTCGTCGTAGACACGAGGTCATGCAGACAATCAAACTGCAAGGCAAACCAATTTCAACGGCGAAAATCGCCTAATACCTAGGAGTAGTTCTTGACAGTAAACTGTTCTTCAAGCCCCACATAGATTATGTCTACCGCAAAGTGGTTTTGGTCCTCAGCAGACTCTACCCGTTGATCTGCGCCATAAAGTAAAATGTCTCTCAAAAACAATACAACGTGTATCTGGCCTGATATTTTCACGTATGACATTGTTGTGTTCGCACACACGGATCTCGGATGTTTCCAAGTCCTTGAGAACAAATTCTTACGCATGGCCATGGGCGCGCCATGGTACATGCGTAATGTAGATCTCCACAGAGACATTAAGCTAGACTCCATCAAAGAGCTCTTTCGCAAACTTTCTTGTAGTTACTTCGAAAAAGCTGCTACTTACCTGAACCCGTTCGTGATAAGCACCTGCGATTACGACATGGCCCGACGTATGTGGCGACGAGGTTCGTGCCTCAGAAGAGGCGCTTTTATGACACTGTGTTCTAAGTTGATGGTTTCCTCTCGAGGACTCCACGCCAAGGTCAGAGCTCTTCTAGCACGGCCTCTCCAAGACCCAGTGACGCTGGCAAGGCCGGTAAGGCCAACAGCATACTGCACAACCGAAAAAAAAGTAGGTATTGTAATTTCAGAAATTTGTGAACATATGAACAATAAGGATGACATAGATCGCTGAAGACAGCCAACTTTTTGATTGTATTTTATAGCGTTCACCGTCCCTTTTAGCAACTTTAGACGTTTTATAAAAGTTCAACTTATGCTAGTACATCTTTGCTTTCACGAGAACAACGCGAAACTTTTCCTATATAAACTCCCTAAGCCATTTCTGCACGAAACGTTGTTCTAAAAGAAATTATTTTATATATATTGCCATTTTTTAAATGTAAATAATTATAAGGACACAAATTAGAATTGTATTATGAACGTTATCGTGTGAGCAGAGAACATTGTATCTTAGAAATCACGCTCGGTAAAACGAATAAAAAATAAAAACATCTCACATACCTACTGTAAGCCAAGTAATTATATTTGTTACGAAGTAATTAGTTTCCGTAACTTTCTATAACGAAAATAATAAGAACATTTAACTTTCCATCTTGTATTCATAAACTAATATGAAAGTCAACTAATACTTTAAGAGTTCAGGTTTTTTATACCCTTTATATTCATCGTCCTCTTATCGCTTCACGCTTTATTCCGCGTAGCAGGATAGTCAGAGAAAACCTAGAGTAAAGACACTGGCAGACGCTCCGCCTTTTCTTACTTCTGTCCTCTTTGTTTCTTATAATAATTCCGCGAGAGGGAACTGAACCCACAAAGAGTCGCGTTTACAATATGTCACTGCGCCACGATGGTGTAATCGTTTTTTATTGCACATAAATCTTCTTGTACATAAATACTATTGGATAACTCATTCTTCATAATGATAAATACCATCATTGTGTATCACTTAGTTTAAATAAATTATCTATATTATAATAAAACTTGTCTGTACATTGAATATTTGTATCAAAAAATAATAATAACAGTAATTTTAAGAACAGTAAAAGAATATGAATGATTTAAATTTTTTCTTTTAGAACGTTTGAATGGCTCATAGTAACTGAAAAGAATTGAATGAAACTTTAACTGTTATATAGCTGTTAAGACTTAGGGTGTGAATTATTTCGAAGAGTGGAACATCAGACGTAAAATTTTACAGTTTTCCGATGACAGAAAAAATGAAGATCTGGAAAATGTAATGATGAACTAATTAAATTATAATAAATATTTAGACGCAACTGCCATCATAGTAAAAATTATTAAGCGAGACGAGCACTTTGTAGTGAAGTATAAAAATTTAATATCTGTAATATCTGATAATAAACTATGATAGTCCAGCAATATTTTATCATTATATAAGTATTAAATAAAAAAAATGTCGCCATAGAAAAAATATTCATTGTGTTGTATTGACATGTATAAATAAAAGGTCTGAAACATGGTACTAGTACTTGCGATAGTCCACTGTTAAAATTACTGCTAGTTTACTTATGCCAGTACTAGCACCTGGAGAGCAAGCAGTAGCTCCATTGTTTACGCGCGGTTGGTTTCCGTAAACATAGTTCGTTTGTAAAAATTAAGGTAGTTATATTTCTTGTTTCTGTGCAATTTATGCTGGAAAATTGAAAAAATTTATTGTTACAGACTATGTTTAAAGCAGCTAAGTTAAGATCATGTGGTAGTATTCGTGCTAATAATGTGCTAATAATAAGTATTATCGCTAGTCTACCGGCACCAGTACTGAAACTCGTGTCCACTGGCCCTAGTACTGGTGGTAGTCCACTGATACAAGTACAGGCGCCAGTGGGCTAGCTAGTAATTGGGTCAATACATTTACGCCAGTACTGGCGTATCAAATCTTAGTTGTATTGTCTCTGTGCATCTCGCTGTGCAGGAAATAAGTGAAACATGGAAAATCTTAAATATATGTTGTAAAAGTTTAAGTTGTGTTAATAAGAAATGAAAATGACATGACATGATAAAAATATCTTTACAATCTTATGACTTTATTCCTAATGTTTGATATAAATGGTTCTCAGGTGGAATCATGTTAAGGATCATTAAGTTTACGCAGAAGACTTTGCGGGGCGTGACTAGTTCTTTAATAAATTTATATCTATGTAAACATTTTTGAAAAAACGTATTTGTTGTTTAGCATTTCTGTAGAGAGATTTTTACAAATTTCTAATACTTAAAGATTATTAAGAAATAATCAACAACATAAATAAGTTGTAACAAAACGTATAAGAATTTCGACGCAGCTGGTAGTAGAACGCATGGCTTAGAGTTCAGAGCACTTGGACGGTATCCAAGAGGCGCGGGTTCGAATCCCGCTGCGTTCAAAATTTTTATACTTTTTTTCAAAAATGTTTTCTGATCCTAAGTGTGGAATAACACTTTAAAAAACAGTAAATATTATATCTACGTACTTTGTTTTTTACATTTTTTGTAGGTAAATATTTTTTTAGGTATCTTGGTCATAAAATGGTGGATGTAATAGTGTATTGTATTTGGACATTAAGTTCTCTTCTTACCGACAAAGGTTCTAACAAGATAAACTATGAAAAACTGCACTAGCTTTTAATTGATTACATTGAGAAAAACATATATATATATATATATATGTTTTTGTCTAACTCTTACTTATGAGGTCACAATTCCAAACGAAAAAGTTTATTTTCTTTTTACATACGTTGAAGATAGCTTCATGAAAAGTTATATTATATTCGTACACATAAAATTTATATTTACAAAATTTAAAATTTGGCGCTAAAATTCGTGTTATATAATTTATTTATATTCTAAATCCGACTCGTGTAACCAACACTGGTCAATAAAAACAAAAATGGGGATTTCACTTAGCTCATATGAAAATATTTTACAAAAGATCATACTACTCGAACTAGACTGTAATAAATCTTTCAATATTTGTTTGGCGAGGACCTTAGAAGTATCCAATAATAATAAAAAGTAGAAAATAAATGTTTTAATACCCTTCAGTATTAAAATTTTGTTATATAGATTATTTTATTATATAACAATTAAAATATACACATTACGGTTTTTAGTTTTGTGGAAATAAACAATGAAAATTATTGTTAACATGTTTCTAGTAGATCTTTTCGCAGTAATGAACTTAATAATTATTGATAAGAAATTTTTAACTTGCATATTTGCATTGACAAATGTACCTTTTTATAAAAAAAAAATAATTTTGGTATTTTAAGTTAACTGCTAGCTTCAAGTGGAATTATATGCGACACATAAATCGGGGGCGACCGGCGGCGTGGTAATTTCCTTTTAATAAAAGATAACTGCACACTGGCATTGGAGACTACAGTTTCCAATACAAGCTTAAAATAATTAATTTCATATTTCTCAATATATATTTGAAATTAATAAACGTACAGAATATTTTAAAAATTCTCAATTTTATTTATCAAATGTCAAATAAGGCTTTAGATATATTTTTATATTATAGCATGATAAATACCTGTACAATAGGTAGTCAACACAGTCATACTAAATCTAGGTTAAGGAATATTTAACATTAGGGTCAAAAGGCTTAACGGACGTCGTCTAGTTTCGTTTGAAAAGGAATTATAACTCAAGATGTCGTTCGCTAGAGTCAGGATACACAGATGAACTATAGGATAGCGTTCTATACTAAGCTCTGAGACAGAATCTCGTTACGGTAAAGTTAATTCAAATAGTCTAACATACTTTGATCAATTGTTTTATTAATAATTACCTAATAAAATCATAAATATATCACAATTATAGTAAAAAAATATGATTAAATACTATATATTTCATATAACATCATTTTATTTTTATTTATATATTGTTATGTATGTACTTAAAGATAATTGTCGAAATTTTATTCAATATCATAAAAAAAAGATGAAAATACCTTTTTTATTTAAAATGCAAAATGATAATTTTAATATTGTAACACTAAAGCTTAAACTATAAATTTGTAAGTGTAAACGAGGAGTAGGAGGTTAGTATAAATATTTTAGAGGCGTGCACGTCAAACGTACCTTTGTCCCACAAAGACCAGCGCAGTCTACATGCATATTCATGCTAGAGAATAATTGCGTATTAATGGCCGGTATGTGAAGCGTTCAGACCCATCGATATGAGACTTTGATGCATTACTCTACCTCACTGACCACAGGGCGATCTTTTTATTTTATCCAAGAATAATATTTATTAATGCCTGTCTACTTATATACATGGTGTTGTTTTTATTATCATTTATATTTTGAAATATTCATATTAATCCTGTTTTTTTACAATGTCATTAACGTAAAATATATAAAATTCTCTTTATATCAAAACAGTGTTTGTGCTAGCTGAAATCGAATCTTGTTGTTTATATATATATATATATATATATATATATATATATATATATATATTACGTGTCGATAATTTTAGATTAGTGTTATATAATGTCAAAAGTATACCTTTAACATAGGCTAAATTATTAACTTTGGCGGGTTATCGCTGAATCTCTATATAGCTTGTAATCGATTTGACTAATCTTAGCCTTAACTTGAGGTCACATAACGATATATGTATATAAACCAGGTAACGAGAAGCTGAATGTTCGTTCTCATATTTATTGTGAAGATTATAATTGCATTTACACAATTTTACAACATGCTTCCAATTTTAAAGTGAATACGAAATTAACTTAAAAAGATTAACTACATTACTAGATTATTATATATTAAATATTCTAAAACTCCAAATCCTCCACAGCAAATCGATAAATTATATATGATTTTTTTAATTCTTGTACTTATCCAGTATTCACTTTTAATATTAACTATATTACTATATAAATAATAACTATGTTAACAGAAATTATTGGGCGAATTATATGAAGGTAGTACCTTCATATAATTCAGTAGCTTAATTTTTAGAAACTCATCTACAACTGGCCGTTACTGGTCGTATAAAAAAACTGAACTATTTACTTATTAGGCCATTTACGCTGATAATTTTATATAAACCCCTTACAAACGGAAAACATTGTCGTTTACGATAGTTATTGTCCACAATGGCTGCAAAGTTTCGATTTCGTCGTAAATCCTGTCGCTACAGAGCCTAACTTAGTCGCTTAATATCTTTGACTTGCTCTTTGCTGACACTTTTCGTAACATTAAATTGTAGAAACTTTAAATTGCATGTCTGTGATACATATAGTTGTAGCTGTTTAACTTAAAAGCTTTGTGTAATAAAAAATATGTTTTTACTCTCTAAGCTTTGCCAACTTGTACGTTGTACTCTTGAGACTTGTTTTACTCAAATTAAATAAGTATAATTGCTTACATTTATATTCTTGGGACCTACATAGCTGTGATAATGACAGCTACATTGATGATGCATAATTGTTGAAAGTTTAGATGAGGTCTTAAAATATTTATAATAAAGAAGAAGTTGCTGCCTCTTGGAGTATTTTGTAAAGTTGTTAATCGATAATGAGATAAGAGATATATATTTATATTTTTATAAAAATCCTTTCAAGTATTTTTATTAAAAATTATGTTTCAATTACAATTGGCGTTTAATTAAACAAAAACACTGTTAACATCAAAAACTTTATACATTCTAATAACACCGATATTTTTTGTGAATAACTTTTATAAGAAATATTTGCTAAAAATGTTTTCAATTTAATAAAGTTTGTCATTAAATTCAAAGAATGCTTAAAGAACAGTTAAACATAATTTATCATAAATGTTCGATCACAAGTAAAATATTTATAACAAAGTTGCCTTTCGCTACGTGTATGTAATTTTTTAATAGTGTTTAAAACACAATATAAAACACACTATTCGTAGTGTATGACTTTAACTTTATCTAATTAAGGTATTTCTTACTCATTGAACAGGAGATAAAGAGGCGTATAATAATGAATAGATATGCCTCCGCTAAATGTTCTATGTAAAAACAGGAGTATATATTATCTACAGGCCCAAAATGGCCTTAAGGCTTTTGATTTTTCCTATATTTTCCTAAGAAGTTAAAATAAAGATTAAAAGGAACATAGAGTTAGAGCATTTGAAAAATTGGTGTAGGAGGTCGAAAGTGGGAATATTTTCGATCATCAAACGAGAAAATTTACTATCAATCCTCTAACAATAAAGTTCCAACTGAACATAACAAAGTATCTTTGATTAGGTATGTTAATAGCGTGTTATGATCTACTTTGGGCATGTAATGAGACGTTGAGAGGTGAACCTCAAAATATTGGCTATCGCTGGAAATTTAAACCGAAATATACCCAGAGGTTGTTTGACCACCAGGTGATCAGACCGATTCAGGAGTAGTCACATCTGTACATTTTGCACTGTCGCTAGCATTGCAACTAGGAGGAGGAGTTACATCCGCTCCAGACCTAAATACCTTTTTAACTACAATCTTTAGGCGTGAAGAAACACGTGAAAAATTGTTTTTTTAAATAAAACAGGTTCGTAATCGTTTGATTTTTTTAGTTATTCGTATTAATATTTATATTATAGATATAATATAAATATTAATACTAAATGTTACTGTTTAAAAAATATTTACTTTATAACACGTCAATAATTCCAACGAATGCCTTATTACGCTGAATTCTAATGTATAGTGTACAGTCAGATATAAATAAACAGTGTGTGTCATAAATAAATATTATTCAAATGTCGCATAATAAGTTTATGTTGGATTCGGTAAAGCGGGTTGCATGTCGAGGCGCCTCGGGCATATAACTCAATCACGTGGCCGCTCGTCTGCGATGAACCAATTAATATATTAGCCTCCTTAGCCTACATGTTTACAGGTAAATATAATTAGGAGTAAATGCTCATGCATTCGAAGTACGTAGCATGTCCTACGCCTTTATTATTGCCTTCTTGGTATATTTTAGTGTTTGACTGTAAACATGGTTGAATGTGCGTCCGAAACGTGTCCTTAGAGAAATGTTTGTTTTTAAGGTACTTCCATTTGCCTGCTTTGGTAAGATTAATTACGTCGTTAAATTAAGCCCCTGGTTATACAATGTCTTGACTTGAAGAAAACTTGGAGAACAGAGTGTTTTGACACTTCTCTCACTAGGATAGTGAGAGAAGTGTCCATGCGGGAAAAAACGTAATTTCTAAGAAATATTGTTTAAATTACATTGATTGTATAATATATATTAATATAACATATACTTATAATATGTAGATAAAGTTCGGTCAAGCAAGCTTAGGCGAGACTGCACAACGGCACGCCTAAGGTTCATAACTGGATCACGTAAGCGCTCAGCCGTGATGAACCAATTCATATATTGCCTTTTGTTAATTGAATATACCGGTTAAATTCCAATGTCACATTGAAGCTTTACCTGATTATTCATTACGGTTACGACCTTATCTTAAATACATTACATTTATATAGATTTTAGCTGTACCGGTGACGTATAGTCCGCATGGAGTTTATACGTCTGAATCTTTATTTAATAATTCTAAATTAAAAGTAGCATAAGTTACTTCTTTTTATACCAATTGAACGTCAATGAAAGTCGTGTCAAAATGAGAGATTAGCCGAAACAAACAGACAGTCCGATAAAAATTACTTTCCGTTGGCGTACTCCCAACCCTGCCCTCCCCTAAAACTCAGTGCTCTCGCCACAGCGAAGAAATGAAAACATTTTTAAATATAACTATTCTTCTATGTTCTAAAATACTCGTTCCCCATAATCTAATAATCAAATTTTATTACATAAAACTATATAAATGACCTCTTATGTAAAAAATTTTTACTTAACATGCTTGCTATATGTGTGTATTTATATATAATCAAATGTCATTTAATATAAATTAGTCATTCAATTTTAAATGCAAAAGTTCACCAAAGAACATTCTATTTCGTTCAACGTAAAAAATATAAACAAATAACGAATACGTGAATTGTGATATTTTATATCTCTGTTGCCTTTAGCGAAATTATTTTCGATGAATACATCATCAATAATAACGCAACATGAAAAGCCATTATCTGAATTTGGCGAAATTGTATTTCAAACGGAATGTTTCGATTTATAATAATAAAACTTTTGTAATATAAAAGAGTTCAGAATGTACTCGTAACAAAAGTCGTTTATTTTAGAATTATTTTCAGCTATGTTAGTAATATATTTCTTGCTACGAAAATGCAAATATTAAAAAAAATCTTTCTTAATTAACAAATCGTTCAGAAATTATTTAAGTACCTATTTAAGTAAGATAGAATACATAAAAAAAATCTTTTCTTTCTTTATTTCTTCGAAGAATAAGTATAAATAAATAAATTAAAGAACATTAAATTACTAGTAATTATTAGAAATTTACTTTATCCCTTAAGTAAAGTATATTGATGATTTTAAACGAAATATCTGTGTAAAACTATAACAATTAAGCAAAAATACTATAAAGCAAAAGCCATGCGGGTGTCGTCGATGAACGCGGCTAATTGCAAAACTTTGCTAGTAAAACTTTAACCAATTAGGCTCTGTTTTAACGATCTAAAGTCTCCGGCCTTTTTGCAAATAATTTAAGAGATGTGTATTTAACTTCTTTTCAGATATAAGATTCTTTTTTGAATTAATATAATTTTATTTGCGTTAATATCTTTTTTTTAATATATGCACTTACTAAAAAATCAAGCTTTAGTTATTTGTATAATTATAAAATATGTTTATGATTACATAGGGACAGTTATCTATTTTATGTTTGTAATATTATTTTAAATGATTGAATGGATGAGGAAGAAAATAAAAAGACTAAAAAACATCGATAAAAATTTTATTGATAATGACGATTGCAAGTCATATACGTCTATTAAGCGTACGTTTCTCCCGACGCGACGTCATCATTTTAATTATCTGCTATACAATGACAAAGTTAAATTGTAATGGTTAACATTTGATTACAAGACAAAGACTGTCGACAATGAGACGGGGCAGGGTTCGAGCGTGCGGTGGAAGGCCGCTTGAGTACGGCATGGAAAGTACACGCTCGGTTTAATACAAATACTTACAATTTTCTAACTAACAATAAGTCTATTAATTTTGTTTACTAATATTAAAAATTTTACAATGAAAATAGAATTTACTCTAAAAATAATGAACGCAGAGCGAGCGTCGGTCGTGAGTCGACTCGGGACGACCGGCGCCAGCGTCCAGCGCGCAGTCTATCACATTGAAAGATTTATAAAGTAAGGTACATCGAGCGCACACGACGGTGAGGTTCTCGTGTTACTCTCACTCGCCACCTGAGAAATAAATCAGTGTTTGACAACTAGGTAATATGTACTTATAAGATTTTTAAATGCTTCTTGGCGTCTACACGAAGAGATCTTTAAGTGATGAGCACAGGGTGGCATCGCAACCCTCTCCTGTTTCTTCTTCTTCAGGTCTGTTTACAAACCAGCGCTCCCCCTCACTACGAACCCCTGCCCGACTGGTACTTGGTGTTGGCCGACATTCTACATCTTGTTTAGGCGGAACCTCCTTGGAAATTGAGGTGCCCGAAGTTGATGGCACCGGATTTGCACTACTGCCGCTTCGAAGAAAAACTTCTATAGCGCTACCAAGAGCGCTAGCGTCGACAACTGATCCCGAAGGCTTATCCCAAACCACAGCTGCAGCATCCCCTGGGGCTGACTTGGCGTCTGGTGCAAACGTAACTTTTGGCTTTTTCGTTTCATTTTCTTTCTTTTTTGTAGCTAATGTTTGATGCCGTCGTGTGAACCAAGTGGTTCCTGATTCTGTTAGTTTTTCTCGCAATGTGGACGCATCGAAGCTGCTGGAGCGCATATCAGCAAGACGTCTATTGCGATCTGGTTTGCCACATCGGTCTATTTCTGTAGCCGACGACGTCAAAGCATTTAACATAAGTTTGAGATCCGTATCTGTGCAAACTACACCAGCTCCACTTCGAGGTGGAATAGGAGGCGGAGGAGGCATTTCTGAAGCTCTGCGACGCGCTGGTATTGGTGGTAGAGGTGAGCCGACAAAATCTGAGTGTCTACGTCCTCTGTTTGTATATCTAACCGAACCACCCATTGGAGATCGTTCGTCAAGAGGTTGAACCTCGCAAACTCTTTCGCTTGAAGTATTCCAAAGGCGCATTCGCACTTTGCGAGCTTGTACAATATCATCCATTATATCCAGTTGTAGATTATGACTGCTTCCTAATGTGTCAGTGGCTGGAGGGCCTGTTGATATGGAAAAAACCATTTATAGGATTGTATTAAAGCTTAATACGACTACGATACTTAATTATTCAGTGAAGTCCAAAAATATTTTTTACATTTTTTAGCACCTGAGTCCCGGCGACGAGCAAGGGCTGGGAAAGCCGCAATTGATTCACGACGACCTCGTCCGAAAAGTGCCTGGGGCACTCGTGATATTGTTACAACGGAATGTCTGAAATTAATATATATTTTACCATACTGATGAAATTAAGGCTTTTAATATATTTCCAACAATATAATATTTTCTTTTAATTTACCTTCGGCCTCCAGGTTGCGGTGGAGCCTGACTTAAAGTGGCTAAAAATGCAGCTTCCCGAGCTTCACGCGCTGCGCTCTCTCCTCGTTCCGACAGCCGTCGTACCTGTTGTATTTGTAATGTACTTGTTTGGTTGTATTCAATATATTTATATTTTTTTATCAAAATTTGAAAGAAATACCTGACTAGCTGTAGGACCTGATGTGCAAGACGGAGTTGGAAGTGAATGCTTTCTTGTTTCTCGCCATGGAGATAAGTGGTACGGATCGGGAGGCGACTCCTGGTCCTCAGAATATCCACGGGAGGGAACTGGAGATCGGTAAGAAGTTTCAGTATCTTCAGCTCCACTTTCCTCCACTACTATCAACGGCTCGCCGCCGCCGACGATCGCCATCGAACCACGCCGCATCATGGCTGTCACAGTTGTATATATTTAGGAATATTTCTAAAATATTTAATATAATATACAAATACTAATTGTAATTAAAACTACTGAATATGAATCTTAATAATTCAAAACCGTTAAAATAAAAAAATGTTTAATTTCTAGAACTTGGCAAGAAATACAATGTATAATTCATGGATCATATTTTGATGAACATTACATTTTTTATATCAATTTAGTTCTTATATTTGTATAAATTTTACTCTGATTATTTGATTGTCAGGATTGGTGTAAAAAATTATAAATAAACTTCGCTTGGAAATGTTTAGACATTGACAGGAAATATTTTGTATCTAAATTACATAGAAAAGTAAAAGTAGGAGATATGATGAAAATTGTGAAGGGTTAGAAAGTCTGCATAGGGTCAGTAACACCCTACTTTGTAACTATGTAAAAACTTTGCTGATTCATTGAAGTGTATGTATATTTAAATTTGTGTTTTTTAAATTATTTATTAGGCATAAACTAATATAAATAAAAAAATAATAATTTTATTTCTATTGAGCAATGTAAAATAATAAATTTCTTTATTCCTTCCTTTTACTTCCTCTGACTTAAGGTTGCCTGGAAGGTCCTTGTTTTAGCGATAAGGGCGCCTCTCGAATATTTTTCTTCTACTTATAATTTTATTGTAATATATCTTTTGTGGGTATTTACTATTTTTAAAGTGTTATTCCACACTTAGGATTAGAAAGCATTTTTGAAATAACATATAAAAATTTGAACGCAGTGTTTTTCAAAAAAATCCATTTTGTGAGTGTTTAATAAATATTATTATTATTATTATTATTTCAATCATTTATGTCTTATAAGGGAGTCGAAGAGTTAATAAAATCAAGGGAACATACGATGATTCACTTTTATTAAAATATCAGTAAGTTTAAGTTAAATACGTAGTAGCGTTAGTTTTTAGCACCCACCAAGCAATTTCTTACAGAAATTCTAAAATACAGTTGTCACGAGATGTAAGTCGTATTTACGACTTCGACAAGCTTTTACATGTGTATAAAATACGATTTAACGTTATACGCTATAACTTGATAGTAAAAGTTTTAAATTAAATATTTATTATATTCTTTTTAACGTTTAATTTATACATTTAATAACATTTTACTAAAGGAAAAAACAAACTTAAAAAAACAAAATATTTTTTTGGTTTTCTAGTTACTACTAGCTTCTCAGTCTGTTCATCTCATTTAATCTTAAAGTCTTGCATTTCGATAAGAAGAATGAATAATAATGAATTTTTTTAACAACTAATGATTTTGTTCAGCAATTGATAATTCAAATAATTTCATCTTATATTAATTTTTAAAAACTCCAGTAGATACGCTACAAATTCATACGGAGTGAAGCCATTGGGTTAAACTCACATTTATATTCTCATCAAGTTCTTTCTTATATCCATAATATAGATCCACTACATTAAGAAGTCTTATATATTGAACTTACAGTGGCCTCAATTAATTATGCAAGTTATTTTTAGGAATCCTATTAATTTGACACCCATATTGTTGGCGTGATTTTAAATTAGCTAAACCGCCATCTTGAGTATTCCACTATGTTTGAATTAGAGAGATATCACACATAACCATGCGTTGTCATCCAAGCTAAACGAGTAAATATAAATTTATTTAGATGAAATGGAATTCATCAATCATATTCACATACATATTCAGTATGTAAATATACATAGTTTGCAAGTTAAAAAAAAACACTTGTAATATGTGTTATCGTGAAGCCATTGTCGGAATGTAAAAGCAATTGCTAATCCATCATAATCGGGGAAAGATTACATTAAAGCTACAATTTATTTTCATTACTCCGGTTTTGTAAGACAAGGCGCTGCGTGGAGTTCGCCACTCAACACGCATTGTCTCTTTTTGGGGCGGATAATAGTTAACGAAGTTGTCTCTGAATATTCCTGCTATGAGAGACAAAGCATGAAGCTATAATAATAGCTAGGCGTATTGGTTTTTATTTAGATCAATATAATCAAACATTATTGTCAATACAAATATCAATATTTGATATGCTAAGTGTGCAACTGAAATTGTACTTAAATAAATATATAGTTTTAGATACTTAATAATTTAGATGCTTTGTCATATTAAACTTTAATGCATAATTGAAATTGAGCTATTAAAATATTTGTAGTAAATAAGTGAACATCATTATAGAAAGCAAAGCCTTATGTTCAAAGAGCGTAGCGTAATGGTACGTAATCACACAAAATCACAATCGATATACGAGTATCAACAGGTCGCCAGTACTCAGGGTTGCCGCCACAGTTTAGCATCTAAAATTCATCTTTTTAGAATTGAGCAATTTAGTTTATATGAAACTTCATAAGACCATGTTAAATATTTATATAGATAAATGAGTAAAATTAAATAAGATCTTTACAAGGAAAGTCGCTATGTACAAGTATATCTCCAAATCATCCATATTTATTATAATATATTAATAATATAATGCCAATTATTATATTATTAATTAATAATTATTAAAATATAGTGAGGAAACCCCAATCCAAAAACATTACATGGTGGAAGATGGCGATGGCATATATTGTGCTGAAGTTTTGCCCATTATGTTACATAAAGCAGTTGAGAGTAGTACCTTGCACCCGTGATTCAATGGGAATGTATATTGACCCACTGAGCTATATAGGAAAATATATTTTATAAATTATATATCAAATTAATATCAGTATGTGTAAATATAATTTATTAGAATATTTTTGGACGAATACGAAATCGTCAGCCCTATCCGTGACCTGGTTAAATGACCTAGACCGGGCGCTGCAGCTAGGAAATAGCCGTCTTTCTTACTTTGACGAAGCTGCATAAAATAGAGCCTCACTCTGTTGCCTTTTTGATATTATCGCCCGTCACATTAAACTTATCTATCATAGTTGTTATATTTCTAGCCGATCTCAGTAGATTACATATTCTTTTATTGATAGATATACGGGATGGTACTTAACTAACTTCATATTTAACTAATATTAATACTTGCTGCAGTAACTGGTTCGTATACTTTTATTTAAGAAATTAACAATTTTAATATTATCTGTGAATTTATATAATTTGATTGAATAAAGAATTATAAAAAACACTTCCTAATAATTTTCATACATATCCGCTTTATTTATAAGTAATTATATTATTGTAAATAGCTTAGCTTAATCCTAGATTAGGATGCTTTATACACATGTTGTATTTTTCGAATTTAAAACACTAAAATAAGTAATATAATATGAATACTTAGCAAAATTTTATTATAAGAAGAAGCGGAGGAAATTTGTCGGCATTCTTTTGAAAGCGGCTGATTTAACATAATTTTATCGTTCGAGCGCGAAATGTTTAGATGTCAGGCGCAAACTGTAACTGAATTGACTTATCTATTACCCTCATTTTTGTTGAAAAAGACATTTTTCGCTTATACTATGTTAAAATATATAAAGATTTTTTCTATATTTAGCGAAGGATTAAGTCATGATTGGATTTTGGCTTATATTTTTATGCAAAGTAATTTCTTGATAGTAAAATATTTCAGATATTTTTAATTAAGTCACTTTCTCGATTTTAAACCAATTTATTTACTAAATAAATTCAGTTTTGAAGCGGCATGTACGCTGCGGACACTGACTAACATATTAACACTCATGAAGGTGAACTTCTTGTTACTCTACTTTACGTGCTGTATATTTGACAATTTGACATACAATTATTGTCTATACAAATGAATATTGGACTCGCTTGACGTTTGTATTGGTTGACACACGTATTAGTGAGGTTTCATATTTTAATTAATAATCTCTGAAGTTTAAGTTCTTTGAATTGATCTCTTTTAACACGGTGTTGGGTTTTTAGTTAATGTTAGTTTTATATCGTCATATTAGGTAAGTTAGTTAGTGTTTTAAGGTTATATAAATGGATAACGATCGCCCGCCGGATCCTCCGGATCCCGGTGATGATCCTTCCCTAAATCAAATTTCCAGAAAACGCCAAGGGGATGATTCATCCTCTTTTAATATTGTCCCTGCTAACAAAAAAACTATTGTGAATCCTTCCTCTGCTACTCCGTCTATCCAAAATGTGTATGTTCATCCCTCCTTGTCTGATGGTGCAAAATGTTATATTAATTCCGACAAAGGCCCTTTTCTAGTATATGTGTCAAGGGATACTCCTGATCCTGCTTCAGGGACCTCTATGAAAGCTATTAAATTTGGTCAGTTCCTCCATACAAATAAAATTACAGACATAGTTAATGATGGTGTAAAAAATGTTGGCCGCAATAAAATTAGCGTACAATTTGCGTCTGCAGAAGCTGCAAATAATTTTTTGATTAATCCAGTTCTAAGTCTATGTAAGTATGTCTGTATTATACCAACTTTTAATATAACAAGAATGGGTATTGTAAGAGGAGTTCCTGTTGATTGGGGAATGGAAGAATTTGTTCAATCATTAAAATACCCATCTGGATGTGGTGAAGTAGTGAAAGCGCGAAGATTAAACAGAAAAAATGTGAGTGAGGGTGTTACTACATGGATCCCGACTCAGTCAGTTGTATTAACATTCCGAGGACAACTGTTGCCTGAGAGAGTCTTTTCTTATTGCTCCTCCCTTCGTGTAGAATCATACTACTTTCCAACCATCCAATGCCTAAATTGTTGTCGATTTGGTCATGTTAAAGCACAGTGTCGGTCTAGTTCCAGATGTTACAAATGCTCGCAATCGCACATTGGTGACTCATGCAAGATAATTGAAGAGTTTTCTACTTGCCTCTATTGTACTTCTAAACACTTTGCCACAGACAAGGGCTGTCCTGAGTTTGCAAGACAACAGGCTATTAAAATTTTAATGACTCAAGAGAATATCTCTTACATTGAAGCATCCTCCCGACTACCGCTTGCTCAGCGTTCTTATGCTGATGTAACTAAGGAAATGTTTTCCACTCCAATTCCCTCCAAACCAAAAGCTGTCATGGGGAAAGCTCTTTCTTCTCCCACAATATCCTATCGCAAAACTGTTACCCGCTCTCCCCGTCCCCGAGCTCCTCTTGAAAAGGGATATGATAGCCTCACTCATCAAGCAATTGTTGGGGACTGTCCTTCTTCCCTTCCTAATGGCTGTGCTTTACCTGATAGACCATCAGAAACCAGAAAAGATCTGCTAGTTGCTTTGACTGAAACCCTTATAAGTATTTTAACTCCATTAGATGATGTTCCTTTACCGTCCAACGTTGCCCAAAATCTAGCAAAAATCTTTAATATTCTTAAATATGGCCCCTCTGTCCATCCTCCAGTGGAATAGTAAGAGTGTTCGTGTTAAAAAACATGAATTGCTTTCTATTATTTCACTATATAAACCTGTCATTGTTGCCCTCTCGGAGACATGGTTAATGCCGGAATCCCGTTTTAGGGTCCCGGGTTTCTCATGTTTGAGGGAGGACAGGAGTGACGGGTATGGAGGTAGTGCTATCCTCGTCCAGCACTCCACTCCATATTCCTTGATTCCTCTTTCTAATCACAGTCCTCATTTTAATGCTGTTGCTGTGAGAGTCCTTAATATTTCCTGTCTTTCTGTTTACATCCCCCGTCCATCTTCTTCCATTTTTCTTGAGTTAAATTCTATTATTTCTTCTCTCCCTAGTCCTTTGCTAGTCTTGGGAGATTTTAACACTCATCACACGATGTGGGGGTGTTATTATTGTGATGGATTCTCTCCTTCGTTGGTGGAAATGATTGATGATGCTGGTCTTTGCGTCCTCAATGATGGCTCACCGACTCGTAGGGTTAATCCTAATCAGAATCCTAAGACTGCTATAGACCTTTCCCTTTCTTCTCCTTCCCTTGCCTCTCAACTATCATGGTCTGTACTTTCCTCCTCCTATGGTAGTGATCACTTTCCCATTCTTCTGTCCTTAGCTAATCATCAGGCACCTATTCCCTCCCCTTATCCTTTTTTTAAATACAATCTTAAAAATGCAAATTGGTTAGAATATGCATCCTCTGTTGATAACATGTTGGGTTCTCATCTTGAGTCTATTAATAATGAGAATATTACTGTCTGCTATGGTCGGTTTGTTGATGCTATCTTGTTATCTGCTAGTCATAATATCCCCAAAAAACACTTCACTCAGTATCAGATGCCTTTCAATCCATGGTGGGATCAGGAATGTTCTGATTCAGTCAAACGGCGTACATTTGCTGAGTCGTCCTATGCAGCATGTATGACGGTGGAGAACTTTATTGAGTATCAGCGCAGTGACGCGTTGTTTAGAAAATTGATTTGGAAGAAGAAAAGACTTGGATGGATCAATTTCTGTGAATCCCTCTCTCCCCGCTCTTCCTCGTCTATTGTCTGGAATAATGTTAAGAGATTTCGCCGATCTCTTAATATTAATTTCAGCCCTAGCTCCAATAACCCCGCTTTTTGGCTTGACGATTTTGCTGACAAATTGGCGCCTCCATTTGTTCCTTGCCATGATTCATTTTATAATTTCTCCCCAATTATATCCTTAGTGGAAATGGATACATCTTTCTCTTACAATGAGCTTGAGAGTGTTCTTATAGGCTTAAAAGACACTAAACCAGGTGAAGATGGTATTCCATATTCTTTTTTAAGTAAATTAAATAAAATATCCAAAGATTATTTTCTAAAATTAATAAATTGTATTTTTCATTCAGGCATTATTCCCGAATCTTGGAAATCTCAAGTTATCATCCCTATCCTTAAACCAGGTAAAAATCCTTCCGATCCTAGCTCCTATAGACCCATTGCATTATCGTCTACTTTATCAAAAATTGCTGAACGGCTTTTAAAAAATCGATTGGAATGGATAGTGGAAAGCAAAAATATATTAGCTCCCTCTCAGTTTGGATTCAGAAGAGGGATGGGTACCATTGACAGTCTCAGCATCTTCACTACGGACATTCGAGTAGCCTTTGCCAAGGAAGAGTACTTAGTTGGTGTTTTTCTAGATATAGCCTCCGCATATGATAATGTGCTTCTTCCGTTACTCAGGCAGAAAATGCAATATCTGAATATTCCCGCGAGGTTGACTCATTTCATATGCAGTCTGTTTACCGGCAGGACTATTTCTGTAAAACATCCTTTCCTTACTATTCCTCCCAGACGTGTCTGGAAGGGTATTCCTCAGGGTTCGGTTCTTAGTCCTCTGCTATATAATATTTATACGCATGACCTTGAATTGTCTGTAAACAATTTTTGCAACATTCTCCAGTATGCTGATGACATTGTTCTCTATTATAGTTCAAATTCAGTAGAGGACATCAATTTTCGTTTAAACACTGCTTTGCATTATCTAAACCAATGGCTCTCTGAACATGGTCTTTCATTGTCGGTACCGAAATGTAAGGCTGTTTTATTCACAAAAAAAAGAGTTATTCCAAATTTTCGAATCTACTTTGGCGATGAAATTATTAATTTTTCTGATAATATTAAATTCCTAGGCATGGTTCTTGACAAACGACTGAACGGAATGGCACATTCTGAATATCTTAGCAAAAAATGTGAAAAAGCTATTAATACTCTACGTGCAGTATCTGGTGTATGGTGGGGTGCACATCCCTATACTCAAAAACTATTGTACAATTCTTTAGTCCGTAGTCACATTGACTACAGCTTATTTGTTTTAGACCCCTTTAATAAGGTTGCTAATGATAAATTAAATCGAATACAATACAAATGCCTTAGAATAGTTTTAGGTGCAATGAAGTCTACTCCTACGAACGCACTTCAAGTGGAGTGTGTTGATCCTCCTCTTCCTCTCCGGCGTCAATTCCTGTCAGATCGATTTATAGGTAAATTGTTACAGCTCTCTTCCCATCCCCTATTGTCTAAACTATCCACTTTATCCAACCTTTGTAATCGTGATAAATCGGTATCATATTTACTCAACAGCTTCCTTAGATTTACCAATCTCCCTCATCCCTTGAAAAGATTTCCATGTAATCCACTTTATTGTACTCCTTATCAGGCCCTAATTCATTCCCCAATCATTATCACGGATATTGGCTTGTCCAAAGATGATCCGGGTGCCAACACAAATTTTAATTCGTTAATTCAGCGAAATTGGTTTAACCATCTTCTCATCTTTACTGATGCTTCCAAGCTTTCAATAGAAGGCTGTGTTGGTGCGGCTTGCTGGATCCCAAAATTCAAAATTATCTTACAATTTAAATGCCTTCCCGAATCATCAGTGTTTACAGGTGAGGCTGTTGCTCTATTGGAAGCTATCCTGTTTACGCTTTCACATGACTTCCCACGGACTGCTATCTTTACAGACTCTCTAAGTTGCTTATTGGCCATCAAACAAAAACCTTTTCATGGTAAGATAGTATCTTCTATTATTTTAAGGATTCGTGAGGCTTTGTTCGCATGTCATCGTAAGGGTTTGGATATCTCATTGATTTGGATCCCGGGTCATTCTGGTATTGGAGGTAATGTTACAGCAGATAACTGTGCTAAGTCAGCTGTTCAGTGCGGAACACTCGAACATTTCTCTATTTTGGCCCAGGATCTGTTGTCTCTTGCAAAAACTCATCTGGATAGTTCTTGGAATCGTTATTGGGAGTCGTCCAATCGACTAAAAGGTAAAAATTATGCACTCATTCAAGCAAAGATCCCAAAACGACCGTGGTTTTATAGATTAAAACATGCAGATCGTTGGGTTATCTCAACTGTCTGTCGTTTGCGCTTTGGACACTCATGTACACCTGTACATCTGGCTAAGATCAAGGTCAGGGACCATTCTCTGTGTGAGTGTGGCCTCGATGAAGGCACCCCCTCCCATATCCTTTTTAGCTGTCCTAATCTCCTTTATCCCCTCTATGAAATCCTCCCACTTAAAGTTCCTCGCCCTATAAATGTAAATTCTTTATTAATGTTTGTGTTTAGTCCTCTGTGTAAATTTCTTTGTAAATATATTAAAAAAAACTTGATTAAATTGTAGATGTACTTAATGTATTATATATTGTTTTTTTACTAACCAGTTTTTGTGTAGATTATTTAAGTATGTATTTTGTGTTGTGTTGTTGTAGATGCAGACTTTTTACGGGATCACTTCTTTATGAATAAAATATTTAGGAGTGTTTCAATTCACGTTCTTACCGTACAACCTCCGTCGTGTGTTCTCCTATCAACGTGACATTGGCGAAGTGATTTGTGTTCTACTGGCATGCTCGAAACGCCATAAGCTAAGAACCAACCAACCAACCAAATGAATATTAGAAAAAGTGAGTACTTTGCAAGTAATATGTATTTTCGAGAGCATACATATAACTCAGTATAAATTCATGTATCATGTATTTTTGTAAGTAATATTCAATTAAATTTCATAAACATATTTTCAATATATACTACGATTACTAAGATGTTATTCCACACATAGGATCGTATTCAAATATTTTTACGTTTTTTAAAAATGTATTACAATCCTATATATATATATATATATATATATATATAAATATATATATATATATACATATATATATATATACACACATATATATATATAATAAAATATATATATATATATATATATAATAAAATAGGATTTCGTAAGCCAAACGATTTCTTTTCATAAATAATCTTTGCGCAGTAGAAATTTCTAAAAACTCTACAGAGATGCTAAAACATAAATAAGTAATTTGTAATAAACAAATAAAAATTCATGGCATTAGCATGTCGAACGTATGGCTTAACGGTTTGAGCGCTTAGACGGTTTTCAAGACGCGCAGGTTCGAATTGCTCGAAATGTTTTTCAAAAATGATATCTTCAATATGTTCAAAGAACAACAACAAAGAAACTGTGAACGGTTGTGACACCGTGTGTGTGAGCGTGTGTTGTGTGGTTTCTGTAAGGGTAAGAAATAATAAATTAAGTGGTTAGTTATTTCACAGAAAAATCAATTATTTTGCCTTTGATAAGAACAATTCATTAAAAATTTGTGTGGTTTTATGCATAGCCTGCTTAGTTGCTTTTAAATCGCCAATGTCAAAGCTTTAGTATAGTTTAATTTGATATCAATGTTAATGTTTAACATTTCAAAAAGTAATTACTCTTATTACATTATTTAAAGCTTTTTACAGACAATAAAACTAATATTCTTTTAACAAAAAGTATCTTATATATTAATATAAACTTATACTAAGATTTTTCTGATAAAGTAAGTCAGATTGGCTGTCAGTTTGGAACAGGGGCTGTAGGAAATCCTTTCATCCGTGTCGTTATGGATTATGAGAGCCCATTGGAAACAGATTACGTCCTTACAAGAAAATCTACTTAGAAATACCATAAGGTGAATCGTAAAAGCGAAACGAGGCGTCTCTTAATAAAATATAAAGGGCCCATTAAGAATGCGCGTAAAAGCATTGACGACGAAACCTTTATGTGTCATATTGCATATAGTAATAATATTTGAAAGATTGATTTGTTCCATAGTGCACTAGTTAGCATATATTTGACTACAAGACACATCCTGGTTTAAATCTTAATTGGTGACAACTTTTTCAATATAACACATTGTAGCTAAATAGTGTGACGTTACGTTTTGTCATCGAGATGTTACGAAATGAGCCTGTAAAATGGTAAATATTTTAAATCTAAAGTGGTGCATGATTTACTACTAGTTCCTTTCAAAACACTAAAATTGAACATAAAAAATAAAGATAACAGAGAGAGTGCTGATACGTTAACTAGAGTTTAGTCATAACTAGATATTCACATTTAAATTAATATGTTATTTTTAATTCTTTTTGCATTATGCGGGATAAATAATTATTCAAATCATTAAAAATAAGTTAATGTATGAATATATAAATATAAATTAATTTTACAAATAAGTTTCATAAGTACCTAAGGACATTTGTACCAATAGTGTCTTAAATTTAAAGTTTACAAGCACTTGCCGTGATTAAGCTTATATGTTTCTCGTACTCCAAGTTTGTTTGCTGTCGGTATGTAATAAACACGTCTCAACTCTGGTTATTAACCAGCAACTAATCTTTGCAATTTACCTACTGCTGTTTAGATTAGTTTGATGAGATTTGAAATTCATATGCGATAACGAATTCATTTTAATATGTATAAATAGTTCCATATTTGTTATATATTGATAATGTAATGATATATAAATAATATTTTCCATAAAAACTTTAAATTTAGTTTATTTTAATATTCACTATTTTTTAAGTATTATTGTACACTTAGGATTAGAAAAAATTTAAAAAAAATGTAAAAAAAAATATAATATTTAAGTAGTAAAAATTTGTATAAATCTCTCTACAGAAATGCTAACAACATAAATAACTTGTAACACACGTATAAGAATTCCGACGCAGCTGGTAGTACAACGTATGGCTTAGCGGTCAGAGCACTTGCACGGTATCCTAGAGGCGCGGCTTCGAATCCTAATTTCTATACGTTTTTTCAAAAATGTTTTAGTTTACCTTATTTAAATGAGTTATTAAATTAAGCGATTTTAACTTAATTTATCAGATTTATCAGTCGTTTCACGCGGGTAGTCAAAGTAAAGCTTTAGCATTTCATTTTGGAATAAACTATGTACGATCTTGAATGACTAAGTTCAGTATCAAGCTATGATTATTCTTAAGACGTACAATTTTTATCGTAGAGTATCTTAATGTAATCGTAGAGTTTAGTTCAGTATTAAAATTATGAGATTTGTTTAAAGATCTTTGATACCAAAATAATTTCATATAATATCAAATAGATAACTTTTCCAAATAATTCAAAATAATTTCAAATAGATAACTTTTCCTTTTAGAAGGTGTTTTTTTAGAGGTGTTTGTGATAGTTACATGTTTAATAGTTAGCGACGTTTATGTACCTTCGGATAAGAATGTGGTAATAAGAGCTCAATAGATTTTTTCCTTTACTTATAACTTGTGAGCAGAGACAAGTAAATAAAAATAAAAATTTAAACACAACTTACAATATCATCTTAAAATATTATAAGCAAGTATGTAACACGTACTTAGGGATACGTCTGTATATGTTAGTTCTCTGGAGCAGGTACTCAAAGGTTAAAAGGTTTGTTATTGATCAAAAGCCGGATAAACTTCGGTCTCTCGAGAGGGAAGTCCATTTCACGGTAATACATCACAATTATTAAATTTCGGACCGACCTTCGGTTTGAATCTCTGAATATAAAGGAATATAATATGTATAGAAACTTAATTCAATTTTTGTACATAAAGTATTCTTTTGCTAAATAAAGTCAATAAAGTATTTGAGTTATTTAAAAAGTAGTTAGTTAAAAAGCTGAATTTATTTTTCATGCTTTTATGCAGCATAGCAGGTTAGACAAGAAGTACTGAGTATCAAGATATTCCGTACCAACTTTTATGCCGAATTAAAAACAGCGTGTTAAGTGGCATAACTCAACGCCGCTTTTTATCTTCCCAGACCGAGGAATCGAAAATTATTTGAATATAATCATTTCCTTTTGTGATATATTGACAATCAAACGCTATCCGAGTGGGCCACGGGCAGTCTGACTCAAATTTTAAGGAATTTACTCCAACTAACTATGACAACAGTTATTATTTGCCTAACGTAATAATTCATAAAACAAATAATTTAAAGGAAAAAATTAAGTAGAAATTCTAAACGTGAATGAAGTGTGAAAGATAAGATATAAAAATAAGCCAATAAAAAGTAGCAAGCAAAAAGCCTCGTAATAAAGGAAGAATGGCATCGAGGTTCCTTAAATATGATTGGGCGCGGAGTGCTCGGCCCCGGGTTTAATTACGCTGTTAGGTAAGCGCGTTGCTCTTTCTATACTTGTTTTTCATTTATTATTCCATCGTTTGAAGGAAACCCTAATAATGTACCCACAAATTACTTAATTTAATGGCTGACCTAGAACTCGATGGAATATTTTTCTGTTAAAATTATTTTTTATAGATAAATGCATGTTGGTTTTTTAAATTATGTAATAGATTTTGTACAGTTTGGCTTAAGTATATAATATTTTAAAACTTTTCACAACATAAAATAACATGTAGAGCTATGGAACCATAAAAATACTGTCAATTAACTTTCATTAAGCGCTTTTATAGTATGTAAGTTTTATTTTTTATTATAAAGTTTTAAGTTATAAGTTTTATTTTCTAAAACTAATAAAGTTATGTTTTATTTTTCAACAGACCAATAGAACAGCAAAAGCTTTTGGTGAAATTTAAATAAAGGAATTTTTGTTTGACCGTCAGGTGAGCTTTGAAAGGTAAATCTTTTGTCGACGAATATCTAGCATGAAATTGACACGAACTGGGAGTGATGGTAAGCCCTTTATGTGTAACGTGCGCCTTACGTACGAAATTTAGTAAAAGAGAACAAAAAAACTAGGCATGAATAGATATATAATGAATAGGTATATAATCTATTCAAAGTGTAATGAGAAAAGATTTTTTTTATTACCTCTGTTAAAAGACAACAAGTTTTATTTTGACAGAAATGGTTATCGTTTAATAGTTTCATCGGTTGCAGCTGCAGGTGTTGTTTTCAGATCGCAGTTGTTTCGCATGTTACTTTATAGTTATGTTACGGCATTGAAACAGTTTCTGCTATTGTTTGGAAATAAATCTATAGTATTGATAAAATTGAAATTTCATACTTTGAATTCACTTTTAAGTTTTCTGAATATAATCCAAAAATATATTTAATTAAAAATTTTAATACCCTCGTTGTGTTTGTGTATTGGTTCTTATGCCCGTTGTATTGGTACTTTTTAGAAAATTGTATAAAAATTTGATATTCTTTTACATAAGATTACTTGGAGAACTTACTATCTATATAATCACATATGAATGTAACGTATCTAAAAAGTAGTAATGTTTAACACATATTTAAAATAAACTAAACAAAATTATTTTTATATCTGCGTCAATCTGATCATTATTAATACAGATAGCTAAAAGAATTTTGTAAAATTTTATAATATTAAATAGAAAACTTATATATTATATTGCAAGAGATTTTTTTGTGTCAAAGAAATAAATCTCATAATGCAGTAAATTAATTTAAGGCGGAGTATGCGGAAGCGCCCAGTATATTGCATGTTCAACGCCATTATATTAATATGGGTAAATCCCTTCATTTTTCATTTGCTCATACCAAAGTAGAAAATGTACGAAATTTTAATAAAACGTTATCTATTGTGTAGGAAATGTAAAAGTTGATAAATATTATTTTAGTAGAAGGTTGTTGCTTAGTACATAAGATTATAATGTAAAGTAATTTTAATATGTACACCGAAGTACTTTATATACATAAGAGACATAATTAGCATATAATTATTAGTATAATCCACAGGCACTGAATAAATTTTGAAATTACTATAATTCCTTAGATGTTATTGTTTTTAATTAAATCTCGATTTTATATTCCAAAAGAATATTTCTATATTAAAACAAAAAGAAAATACCCTCATTAATATGAAGATCAGAATGGTATGTATATGTTGATATATCAATCTCATTGTATAATATTTTTAATTTTATATAAATGTTCAATTAAAAGTATATAATTTATAATATATAATAACTATTATATACTAATAATAATAATAACTAAGCAAAGTTCTTAACTCAAGGTGTAACTTGACAAATGTGTTTAAATTTATAATGACTCTCTTCTCAACCTTTTAGGGATATGAAAATTAGGATATACCTATGTCAATTATAAGCTGCTGTTCTGCGTGGTAAGTTTTTTTTACATTATTTGAGTAGTTATCGAAATAGGCAAACAACTATTCCCTATTTTAAATATAAACTATCAAAATGCTTTAGAATTCGATCATGGCGTAGCGGAGATCGTGGGACCGGGTCTGAATATAAACTCGATTGGTTGTGGGCTCTATTTTCACTCGGTGGAGTGATTATATTTAAACTATTTTCTTTTTCTCACTCTGGCAAAGACAAACTGCGGCGTTGAGTTCACTCAACACGCAATGTCTCGAATTCAGCGGAAAGTGAAGTACGGAGTGTTTTGACACTACTTCCTGCTTAGTCAGCCAAGCGGGATAAAAGCATGAGGCTACAAAAATGCTTCTTAATGGTACTAAAAATGGAGTAAAACTTTATTAAATAACGTAAGAGATGTTTATATAAAAAAAACTTTCTCTCGGTGCTCAGTTACATCCTCTTACATACTAGTTATCGCATGATTGACACATATTGAAATGTTGTTTTTATTGTAACTTATATAAACTATTATTTAGTCTATTTTTGGCTAAAAATAACTTCCTTTAAAAGATATGAAGAGAAATGGAGTTAGTGAAATAATGAATATAAAATGTATTATAAATAAGAAGAATATAAATTTGTAGTTCGTAAAATGTAAATATATTAAATGTAAATATATTATATTCTAATAAAATATATTTTTGTAAGATTATATTTGCGTAAATGATAAGCTAAATATATGTTTTAAAATAGCAACATCAGATACTCACGCGAACGAGCCACAATTTCCCAGCTGAAGGAACGTATCAAATTTATTTCGTATATGCAAATTTTCTCATAACCTGGTCGTTGCAAGCGACTACACTAAGTAGTGTGTAACACAATATAAATATTTTTTTTTTCATACCAAAAAACATAATTTATGATTTTAAATGAAACTATTTAACCGGATTAATCGCGTATATTTTGGTATTCGAAAATACATTTTTGGACATCTGACGTTTCGAACACTTTACAGTAGTCCGCGGTCACAGGTAGACTGAGGTGGCATTCGTCTGTCAGTTGATACAAAAAATTAATTATATCAAACTACCGCCATCAATTTCTTAATTGCCTCGCGTACTGCCCTGGATTCTTGCAGAATGAGCTCACTGTATCTTTGTCTCTGGTGTGGTGGATTTGGGACTTTAAATTTTTAATAAGTGGGTCCCAGGTGGTAGATAGTTTCCAACCATCTTCTCTATTGAAATTTGGATGTTTTTGAATTTCAATAGCCTCGCGGATCATTCTAGGAACATATCTACTCTCCCTAGCGAGGATATGTGGCTTATCAAAGCTGATGTAGTGGTTAGACTTATTCATTGTATGTTCACACACAGCTGACTGCAATACACGCCCATTCTTGACATCGGATATGTGTTCTTTCACCCTAACCCCGATGCTCCTCTTTGTTTGGCCAATGTACGACAAGCCACAGTCACAGTCTAGTTTATACACACCTGCACACTGCAAAGGAATATTACGTTTCACGGGTCTCAAGCATTGGCTCAATTTTTTATTAGGCTTGAATATGATTTTAATAGAAGCTCTTCTTAAGATGTTGCCAATCCTGTCTGTAACACCTTTCACAAACGGTAGAAGTGCTGGCTGTCTCTCCACTGTGGGTGGCTTGTTGGTCTTCATACAACGCTGGCGGGGAACTGGCAGCTTGTTCTGATGAAGGGCACCCTTCACCTGTCGAAGCTCGTCCCCTAGGTGTTCAGCGTCGCAAAGATGGTAAGCTCTCTGAAACAAAGATTTGCCAACGGTAGATAACTGTGTAGGGTGATGGTGGGATTCGCCATTGAGATACCTGTTGGTATGGGTAGGCTTCCTATACACTGTGTGGCCTAATGTGCCATTAGGATTCTTTATTACAAGTACATCAAGAAAAGCTAAACAGTTATTTGCCTGTAATTCTATTGTAAATTTTATGTTGTTATTAATAGAATTCAGAATGAATATAAGCGGTACGTAGATGATACTTTCACAATTTTACCTACGGATAATATTTATATATTCCTAAACCATCTGAATTCTATTAATAACAAAATAAAATTTACAATAGAATTACAGGCAAATAACTCTTTAGCTTTTCTTGATGTACTTGTAATAAAGAATCCTAATGGCACATTAGGCCACACAGTGTATAGGAAGCCTACCCATACCAACAGGTATCTCAATGGAGAATCCCACCATCACCCTACACAGCTATCTACCGTTGGCAAATCTTTGTTTCAGAGAGCTTACCATCTTTGCGACGCTGAACACCTAGGGGACGAGCTTCGACAGGTGAAGGGTGCCCTTCATCAGAACAAGCTGCCAGTTCCCCGCCAGCGTTGTATGAAGACCAACAAGCCACCCACAGTGGAGAGACAGCCAGCACTTCTACCGTTTGTGACAGGAGTTACAGACAGGATTGGCAACATCTGAAGAAGAGCTTCTATTAAAACCATATTCAAGCCTAATAAAAAAGTGAGCCAATGCTTGAGACCCGTGAAATGTAATATTCCTTTGCAGTGTGCAGGTGTGTATAAACTAGACTGTGACTGTGGCTTGTCATACATTGGCCAAACAAAGAGGAGAATCGGGGTTAGGGTGAAAGAACACATATCCGATGTCAAGAATGGGCGTGTATTGCAGTCAGCTGTGTGTGAACATACAATGAATAAGTCCAACCACTACATCAGGTTTGATAAGCCACATATCCTCGCTAGGGAAAGTAGATATGTTCCTAGAATGATCCGCGAGGCTATTGAAATTCAAAAACATCCAAATTTCAATAGAGAAGATGGTTGGAAACTATCTACCACCTGGGACCCACTTATTAAAAATTTAAAGTCCCAAATCCCCCACACCAGAGACAAAGATACAGTGAGCTCATTCTGCAAGAATCCAGGGCAGTACGCGAGGCAATTAAGAAATCGATGGCGGTAGTTTGATATAATTAATTTTTTGTATCAACTGACAGACGAATGCCACCTCAGTCTACTTGTGACCACGGACTACTGTAAAGTGTTCGAAACGTCAGGTGTCCAAAAATGTATTTTCGAATACCAAAATATACGCGATTAATCCGGTTAAATAGTTTCATTTAAAATGTATAAAAATCGCGAAAATCAAAGATCTTGTTAATTTATGATTTTTAAGTCTAAGAAAGTGCTAACTAACTAAGTAACATTATATAATTACATAATAAGTAAATACATAATAAATATGTACATATTATGGCATGATTATTTAATCTTTGTTTGAGTTTTTAAAAACATTCTTTATGTAATTTTTCTCAGAAATACATAATTTTATCAATGCTTCTTATTCTTTATTTGTAAAAAGGGTCACATGATTTTCACGAAAGAGGCTTAAAGTCTTGTCTTGTGTAAATGCAACAATAAAATCTTAGTTGACAAATATATTGTTTTAGTTTTAAAAGGATAGTTAGAGACAACTAAGAAAGTTTCAGCTAGTTGAGTAACGGAACTCAACGCTGACGTTTGTCTAACCAGAGCCGAGAAAATAAAAATAAATTTAAAAATAATCAATCCTCCAAATGAGAAACCTGAGCCAACAACCCCACGCGTTTTGATTGGACGTTGTCCCACTACGCCACGATACATTCTTAACATATATCTATATCTTCTAATTATTAAAGACACGTTTATATTAAATAAATTTGAATGACAAAACATAGAAGATCAATAAGTGGGTATATAAACTGTGAGTGAGCGTTAAATACATTTATAAATATAAATTAAAAATACCTAATATCTAATAGTACTCGTAATTAAGCTATCATTAGATACCCATATTAGTTGAGTTGAGCAAAATTTATATTCCTTTTATAATTCACCATTTTGTTACCATGACCATTTTAGATTAACAACAATATTGATAATATAAAATTTTATTGTCGTAAAGACTGAAGTCGTAATCGTAATTAAGTTCAGCTCAATCGCAGATTGAAAGATGGAAAAAATTGAGGTTTGCACACAGCAGGTTTTCGCAGGATTTCACACATACTAGTTAATACGGCAAGTTATAATAATATACAATGCTATAGTTAGCTAAATAATAGCTTTTAAAAAAATGAATGATGAAAGACATGACAATATTTTTGTAAGAAATAATAGTATCTACCGCTAGGTAACAAGTAACAACTAAAATACCGCATATATATTTATAAATACTATATATAAAATTATGTTTTGTATAATAAGTGGCTATAAAGTTCATTGGCAGCTTCGATAAATCTAATCAAACGTGCTGTGCAGAGTGTATAATTCTACAGTCGAGAAGTCGATTAATGGTTACATTGTCCCCCAAAATGAGAGAGCTTTATTTGCAATTTCGCATTATGTCGGGAGTATATGCTGCTTAATTTATAAAATTTAGGTACAGATACATATATATATATATATATATATATATATATATATATATATATATATATATATATATATATATATATATATATATATATATATATATATATATATATATATATATAACTGATAAACTATGTTATAATTCAAATATAAATTTTAATAATATTTGAAAAATGTCACTAGACTGACTTCGCTAATAATGTTAAAAATAACAAAGTAAAAATAATAAGTCTCTCCGATTAAAATTGGTCAGCGTCTAGGTCTTTTCATTTAATATACATACCTATTACCTATTAATACCCATGCAATAAATATACAGATGATATAATCTACAAAAACTATCTTTCGATTTCATTTTATAAAACATATATTATATAAACTAAGTAAATTGTTGTAACATAAATTGTTAATGTAAATACTTTTAGAAGGACTTAATTATTCACAAGGCATGTCGATGTCGCATCTGGATGAGGGTCCAGCAATCACCGCCACTTCGGAGTTTTGTAGTGTTTACGCGGCATTTAACCATTATTTGTAATCCAATTAAGCTGTTTAACAAACCTTATTAATAGTCTTTGTTGAAATAGTAATTCGTAATTACAATTTGAATATAATGTTTTTCAACCAATATATAAAATTGAAGCATCAGTCTCTAATATTAAATTAACTGCCTTTTAGTAAATGCATATACACTGAACATATTTGAAAAGAATTTATTTTTACTTATTTTTTCCGTTTCTATTCTGTCCGTGTCGGCTGCACTCTGGAACGGCTAGATCGATTTTAACATGACTTTCATTGGCAGATAGTTGATGTAGTAGGGAGTAACTTAGGCAGCCTTCATATTAAAATTATAAAATAAAGATCAAGACTGACTCCACGTAGGCGGACGGAAATCCTATATACATAAATAATCATGTTCCTATGAACATGATTGTATGAAGACCATTGTATGAAGACCAATAAGCCACCCACAGTGGAGAGGTAGTACTTCTAACATACGTAAAGGTAGTTAGAGACAGGATTGGCAACATTTTTAGAAGAGCTTCTACCAAAATTATATTTAACCCTAATAAAAAAGTGAGCCAATGCTTGAGACCAGTGAAAAGATATCTTCTATTGCAGTGTGTAGGTGTATATAAACTAGATTGTGACTGTGGCTTGTCTTACATTGGTCAAACCAAGAAGAGTATCAGAATTAGGTGGAGGAATACATCTCCGATGTCAAGAATAGGCAGTCAGCTGTGTGTGAACATACAATGAATAAGCCCAACCACTTCATCAGGTTTGATAAACCTCATATCCTTGTTAGGGAAAGTAGGTACATTCCTAGGATGATCCGCAAGGCTACTGAAATTCAAAAACATTCTAATTTCAAGAGAGAAGATCGTTAAAAACTGTCTACCACCTGGGACTCACTTATAAAAGATTTAAAGTCTCAAATCCACAACATCAGAGACAAACATACAGTCCATGGTAGATTGATATAATTAAATTTTGTATCAACTAGCAGACTAATGCCACTTCAGTCTACCTGTGACCAAGGACTATTGCAGTGTTCTCTCGAACAGTCAGGTTTTTAAAAATGTATTTTCGAATACCAAAAAAAAATACGCATTTAATCCGTTTAACATGGTTTCATTTAAAATGTGAAAAATTCGCGAATATCAAAGATCTTGTTATTGTAATAATTATTATAAGTTATAGTAGTTAAGTATATCAGACTTTTATTATGAAAATGTTACATCGTCATCAAATTTCAGCAGGTGTACCAATTTTGAACAAAATCAAATGACAAGAAATGAGCCAAATAGCGTTGCGAGATTTTCTTACTTTGATTGATTGATAGATGGATAAAAGTGAAGCTAATAAAAGCGTGTTGAAATTGGGTTTTGTATAGAGAGAAATGTCTGATGTCTGATAATATATAAATCAAGACGCATTGTACTCCATTTACGTTATTGAAATGGTGATATAAGAATGGATTTGTTTTTAATTCACGTTAAGATATATGTATCAATGAAAATTATACTACTTAAACTCGATGCTAAAGTATATTTGAAGGCCAGTCGTGGCGTACAGGGACAGCATCTGAGCGTAAACGCACTCGGTTTAGAGTTCGATTCCCACTAGAGTGAATGATTATATTTTAATTATTTTTATTTTCTCACTCTCGTAACTCAACATGCATTGTTTCGAATTCGAAAGCGGAGTACAGAATATTTTGACCCTGGATACTTTCCTGGTAGGTGGGATAAAAACGTGAAGATAAAGAATATATATATATATATATATATATATATATATATATATATATATATAATAGATTTTACTAGTACTTTGAGACTACTGATAATTTTAAGTCTATAATTTAAAAGTAATAATAAAAAGTAAGCTAAAGTATTTATTTAGGGTTTTCATATATTTCAAATAATATATTTATGACCTATTTAGAAACATAACGTTGTAAAATATTTTAAAATAATAAAAAAAAAGGAATAATATGTATGAGGAATAAGGAAAACAGTTAGAGTATCAAGGGAAATTAAATATATTATCAATTAAATACAATGTTTAATGTAGGAATATTTTACGTTTTTCTACATAGAAACCTCAGTACACTTTATGCATGAGGAAGTTCTAAGTAAAATAGAAAAATCATGAAACGTGTATTAAAATTACTAGATAAAGCTACAAGTATAGCATTATATCATAGATCTCAGAATAATATTAGAATTAGGTTTCTCATATTTTTATAACTTTGTAAAAATTAATACAAATATTCAATATTTTGTTCGCGGTGATATAATATATTATGATTTATGTATATTAAATGTTAGAAATAAAATGTTGGTTCAAAGGTAAAAATTTAAAGATTTCATTAAGTTAGTATATTTACAAATTAATTTAATATTCCAATAAAATACAGTTAAATGTAAAATACAGTTAAATTTCCTTACAGAACAAAGCAAAGTCTGCTAGTTCATTATTGTTTATCCTTTCCATGCAATATGTACTACTAAATTTCTTTTGATAAAGACACATTTTAAATATGGAAGAAAGTATGTATAGGTAACCTTAAAAGGATACTTTTAACATTGTAATTTTTAATTTATAATTTTTAATTGATGATTGATTTTTTTTAAAAAAGGAAGGCTAACGTCACAAAAGTTTATACACTGAACTTAAGTTTGAAAACATGTAGTAGATGCGTGTACAATCCGAAATTATTCTAAATCTAAACGAAGTAAATTTTATTAATTGAATATCTTTTTTTTTTTAAATAGAAAAGGAAGTATTTATTAATTACTTTAATAAGTACAGAGGGACAAACAAAAATAATTATCAGACAACACAATTAAAAAGTTAATTAGTTAGAAATTGCACTCACAGTGTCATTAAAAGTTCTTTAACGAAATGAAAGTTCAAAAAATAAATATACCTTGTCAAATAAAATGACGGTTGAAACTTGTGTTCTTTGTTAAATGTTGTATTAAAATAAGAATAAGATACTTTTATTGTTTACTTCAACAGAAAATCACATGAATATAATTTTAAATTACTTATGACTTAGTAGGCCAATTCATATAATTACCGACGAATTTGTTGATAAATACATGTAGCTTTTGAAGAAGAAATAAATAAAGACAATATATTGATATTGTTTCAAATAATTTCAAACATAAGGTAAAGTTAATTAATAATCTACAAATATATCAGTTTCATATACTTTTTTTCATTCTAATTACGTTTGGCACGTTCGGTTTAAGTACATAGCTAGTGGCAATAGCGGAAGTAGGTCTTAACAATTGTTCTTGTAGAGCGTTTTCCATCACCTTTACGTCTACATGATTTAGAGTTGTGTGAACAGTTATTTCGGTTGCGTACATCAAAGCATTTTGGTAAGTAGTTTACGAGGCGCGTTGGCGATGACGGAATTCTGCTTCACTTCGATTATGTTGTAAAGATCGTTTACGTGCTTATACGTTATTTGGCTGAATTTACACAAAATTTGTTCCATTTACAAGTTTTAAGGAAATATTTTCAAATTAAGACATTAGCTAAAAAGAACTAACTTATTTAGTGTTTTTTGTAATGACATCCTTGAAATATTTAAATTTATATGAATTTTGGATACACTTAAGTAAAATATTTTAAATTACACCTTTACTACATCGTATAATATGTTTAATATGATAGATTTTGAGTAAAGTTATTAAATGATGATTTTAGTGTTGATTATCGAAATAATTTTAGTGTTTTATAATTAATCATATTAGATGTACTGTAATTAGCTTATTTATATTCATATTTAGAGTCTCATCGTAATTACGTTATGTTTAGCGCATAATGTAAATCAAATGCCACGATTCGCGGGCATTAATAATATTTGTGTCTATTTGCTTCTAATAAAATAAATTTGCTTCTAATAAAATAATTTCAATTTGAAATATTGGCTTATTTTCTCTTTAAATGCCTCGAGAAAATTAACTTTGTGAATTCAAATGTAAAACAATTTTATTATTTGCTAGGACCAAGACAAAAGAATATTTATGATATTACATTTCACGGCGAAAACTACGGAATTTTGCTAGAAAGAAAATATTTTAAAAAGGTTTGAAGCTATAGAAAACAATTTTAGCCTGAACAATTTTTTTGAAATTAATATGTAAAAGATAAACCGTTATATTAAAATATATCCTAGTGTAATCATTTCGTTATATGTTCCGACGGCGCGGCGCTGAACGCTAAGTTAAATGACGTTAGTAATAATTACAAGGGTAAGTATTTCTCAAGATTACTGTTATATGAGTTTTGTTTGACGAAGAAGTCTCATAAATGCAACTTTTAATGCCAGAGTGGATATAAATTCACTTTTGTGACGTAATTATTTAGTTAATACTTTTTCATTCTTCATTCTGCCTAGCAGCATAGTTAGTCACAATCTAGTGTCTAGGCACTCTGTTGACTGCTTTCCGCCCAAAATCAAGACATTGCGTGTTCAGTGGCGAAGTCAACCCGCGTTTTGTCTTACCAGAGCAGAGAAATGGAAATAAATAAAGTAAATACTTGTGACAACTCAGTATAAATATTTAACTTAGTATATACACTACATTTGCAATAAGCAAAACATATTTGAAGAAAACATTAAAAAAAACAAAAATAATACATTTATATGCATAAACGCCAATAAAAACTTAATATATTAGCTAATATTTATAATGTAAACGATTAATAATACGTTCGATCCAAAATAAATATGATTTAGTGGAAATTCAAGTTTTTAAAGATAGGAATTCTTTAACTGATTACTTTTTGATGAATTCAGGGATCAAAGTTGATTGTTTGTCAGGCCAAATTGAAAAAGCAGCTGTAAAGTCTCAGCGGAATTCCAATGATAGACTTCTTATTGGTCCTATTCAATAAAAAAAAAACCTACGATAAACCAAACGTTCTTCGCGAAATTTGCTCTTCATTTTTTTAAATTAAAGAAGTTTTAATTACTTTTACGTAAATGGTAATTATATATAATCTCATTGAATATTTACGATAATATTAATTTAATAGAACTGGCAAAAAAGAAGTTAAAACGAAGTTTCTTTAACATATCCGACATTAAAAGTTTGCAACAGGTGGTATGATTCAGAAACAAGTAAAAACTGTAAATATTGATAAAAAAACATCAAACTATCTACAACGTACAACGTTTAGGACATAGGAAGAAGCGCATGCAAAAATATATGGCGAATAATAATTGCGCGTGTCCATTATTCACGAAATAGCTAAGATTTGTGGTGCGCGCAATTAATATCCAGGGGGAGGGTGGGGCGAGTGGGGGTAGGTTTCGTGCGTACCGACGGGTGCGTGGTGCGTGCGCGGCGCGGCGTGCACTCAGAGCGGCGGTCGGAGATCCACTGCGCGGGACACGCGGGACACAGCCTCGCCCGGACCGCCCGAGCCGCCCCAGCCGCTCCAGCCACCCGCCCTCTCCCTTCTAGGGTGATCGACGTCTAACACACCTTTTCACTTTTCTATCCACTGCGCATTCACTTGAAGACTAAATGTTTTTTCACTAAACTACACTCTCGATGAATTTGTCATAAAATAATACAATCGATTCCTCAAGTGCTAAATTTGAACTTTTCTGATGCACCTCTCCATTATGTTACCCTGTAATTCGCATTGTCTCCGCTCATTTATACTCTTAAGAGGAAGCATAGAATTCTTTGTATTGATATATAAAATAACTAAAATGGAAATGAAAAAAACTCATTATTGTTGTTGCGAGTTTTTATCAATTTTATACTGAATATTCAAATATTTAATTTATTTAGAAGTATATTTTGAGCCTCCTTAAAGTTAGAATGTCCTTAGGGAATCATGTATTTATGTAATTTTATAAAATATGTTTAATAAAAACTGTTGTAATTTTAAGTTAAATATTTTTTAAACAAATTCTTAATTTTTTTTAAAGATATAGAGAGCCTATGTAAATACTCGCGCAAAAACTCTACTCGTGTAATATAAGTATAGAATGTTGTAAATATATAGTACATCTACACAATAATAATAATAATAATACAATAAACATTTTCATATTATGTTAAAATTTGTATAATTTTGATAATTTTGCACATAGACTGATTAATGTATTATGTATGTATTCATGTATGAATATACATACAAATATGAATACGTACATAAGTGTTACTTCGGTTTGAGATAAGGTCTCGCTGTTTATCTTCATGTATCCATTTATAAACAAAATTTTGAATTGTACATGCATACGAAAAAAAGGAGGTTCGTAAAATTGAAAACAGAAAAATAGTAACTTAATTGGACTAAGATATTTTTTCAAACCTGGTCGCCCTGGCGAGGCCATCAGTTTCAGGTTATGAAAGTATTGTATTAACAATCTAATAGTCTGTTCCACTGTGGCCTTCTAATATTACATTATCGGCCATGATTTTACGTGTAAGGTTTAGGAGATAATTAGAGGTTTGGTTACAAACCAATTATTGTTTTTATATTTGCATTATTTATAAGTAACATTTTTTAAAATATTGTCTTTTTACTTTCATTTATAAAAAAATAACATAACTAGCAAAATAAAAAACGACTGTTTACAGGTGTTATATTTACTTCGATAAAAGATATTAAAGAAAAAAAAAGAGAAAGACAAAGAGCGGCGTTGAGTTCCACCACCCAACACGCAATGCGTCGAATTCGGTGGAAAGCGAAGTACGGAGTGTCTTGACACTAGGTACTTTCTACCTACCCTGCTATGCGGGATAAAAGCGTGAAGCTTAAAAAAAATAAATAAAAGATATTAAAGTTTTATAAATTAGTATTAATAATATTTCTCCGCTCTGGTAAAACAAAGATTTCGTCGAGCTCGCTCGCCATTCTATATGCAATGTTTCAAGTTTTGGGAGAAAGCAGTCAAAAAAGGCTCTTAACACAAGGTTGATCACGCAATGCAAAAACAGTATTTTTTATTAATAAAATTAATAATATACTAATTTATGTATTTTTTTCAGTTTAGTATAATGGAGCGCGAGTGCTTTGTTATGAAGGATTGTTGATGTCATATTCTCATCATATTATATTACGTATGATGTCATAAAATTCTTCACTATTAAAATTCACAACATTTATTATGTTCATTTAGTTTTTATCTAATGTATTGTTTTAAAGATTATTGACTCCTTCGTTTTTATTCATGTTCATATTTTTCGTAGAAAAGAGTTCCTGTTTTTTTTCTTTACACACAATATAAAAATTAGCGGGATTTTTGTTATTGCTACCGCATTTGTTTTCGTGTTAGGTAAGATGTAGAGGTAAGTCAGTATATATTCAACTTAGACTTGTAGAGTTAGTTTAAAAAACACCTCCATTCCTCCATTTATTTAAGCACAAAGAAAAAGAAAAATAAAAATAATTTTCTTAAGAATATTTAGATATTGCGGGAGAATAATATTCAAACTTTGACTCACGTTTGCACTTTCTCTCTTTACAGCAATCTGTAAGGCTCTACGATGGTATTAAAATATAGTTAAGCCTATATTTATATCAAAATATATGTAAGTATTATTTCAATTGCTTACAGGAATTCATATGTTTTTGTTGTTCACATTTATATGTTATTTAAAGAATTACGAAAAAAATATTTTTTATAGTTTATATCCAATATAAACAATTTGTCGATATTTTGTTCATGCTCCACTTAAAATGGGGCATGAGGAGGAAGAACAAAGAAGTTTTAAGTTACTAAAACATATTTTGAACGTACGTCAGCAAATGGCTTCTGAAAGTTCTATATACTATGCAAACTGAAAGTACCATTATTTCAGTAATACCTCCATTCAGATAATTTGCTGTTGGCACCAACTTTCTAAACTTATAGTCTTGCAAACACGTAAGACTACTTTATCTTGTCTAATTCCCCAACACTTCAGTGAGAAAGCTTATAATATGTAAGTATAATACTTTTTTGTTTGTCTAAGTGGTGAAATATATTCTTATAAAACTTGTTATAATTAATTATTAAAAGAAACAATTAAAAAAAATACATTTCCTCAGAAAGGTAGAAAGATAGAAAGATTTTACTGACAGAGAGACAAACATTTCGTTCTCAGCTTTCCCTCCGAATTAGTGACATCGTGTGTCTGTGGCGGACAAGGCTACTTTTACTTCCTCCATCTAGTGATTTTATTTATTTTAATTTTTCACCACGAAGTATGTATTCTTTGCCTTTTATTGTTCCGTTCTATATTTTTCGTAAGTTTACTCCTCAAGTAACCCACAACAATTGGTTTTACAGACGATATTTCCACTCTATCTTCATAACTATTATATATTAATAGTTTGTTAGTAGTACTATTTTATATATAATATAATATAGCTATTTTATATATTTATATATAATGTAATGTTGAGGCAGGACGTAGCGTAGTGGGACAGTGTCTGACTGTTAACGCGATCGGTTGTGAGTTCGATCCCCACTCAGGGGAGTGATTATATTTAAATTATTTTCACTTCCGCGCTCTGGTAAAGACAAAATGCGGCGTTGTCAACCACTCAACACGCAATGTCTTGAATTCAGTGGAAAGCGATGTGCGGAGTGTCTTGACACTAGGTACTGTCTGTGTAGTCTGCTATGCGTGATAAAAGAGTGAAGCTAAAAAAAGTTTTTATATACATTACACATATATGACTACATACTATAAATATGGTTAAATTGCTTCTTAATATAAAAATGCCATAAAGCAATAAGGAACAAGTAGTCCTTGTCATTCACTCTATTATTCGTAAAGGAGCGGCCGTCATCCAAACTATCAGGATTGTCCCAGTTTTAAGGGTCACCGGTACGTAAGTATTTTTTTATAGGATTGGAAAAAATATAATTATTTGACTTTCATCTTGAGTTTGTAAAAACTACATACCGTTCGTACAGTTACTGCAAAAGTCACGTCATAATCGGCCGCTTCTGATATTATAGTACATAGCCGGTAGAAACAGAAAGACAGACAAAATTGTAAAAAATATTATTTTGATATATATTACGTACCGTGTATACATACGTATGCATTTAGTTAAAAGTCTATACTTTAATATTATATACAGACACTCACATTTTATTTGTATGTTCGTATAGATTATAAACTGGTATCAAAAAATTATATACTTATACAGTTAAAGACAGCATGAGTGGAACAAAAAAATAAATAACTAAAAACTTCTCTTTTCTAGCTTTTCTTTAAATCTTTTGCATATTTGATATTAAAATTATGTTTTAACAATCAGACCAGGAACACTCTACTATTAAAAAAATAAACACTAACAATTAAGTATTATTTGAACTGTGCCATCATTGTTTCAGGATATTTTCGGTTTTACGCATCTTTCTTATAAGGCAGATTCTTCAAGTAAAAAGTGGTTATTTTGAGATTATAAACAGATACATAAATTTTATTTGATTTAGCCTTTTCCGGTTCTCCTGTAAAGTTGCTTATTTTCACATGTTAATACAGACAGAGTATGTTCTTGTAAGTATTCATAAAAATTCTTATATTAAAAATATTATAAATGCGAAAGTCTATCTGTCCTAAATATTATAAATGCGAAAGTCTGTCTGTCTGTTACGCTTTAACGGGCAAACCACTGAACAGATTTGGATGAAATTTGAGACAAAAATACTTAAGGACCCGGGGTCAAACATAGGCTAAGTTTTTTTCAAAAATCAGCCCCTAAAAGATTAAAATAAGGGATGAAAATTTGTTTGTCGGGTGGATTGATTGATGGATTAGGATTGACGGATTAGGTTTCACGTGAACAAAGTCGCGGGCAAAAAGTTAGTAGTTTTATAAATCTATAATTATTATGTTTTGCACTATCCGTTACTGCTAATACTAAGTTATTCTTCTCATAAGGTGGTGTTAGAAATTGCTGTTAGAAATAAAACTACCTTTGCACGATTTGTTTTTATTTAAGCCTTTTGCGGTTTATTTGCTTCTTGTACAGTCAAGTTTTCTATTTAAATATCTATACTTTCTACATCTGTTGATAACATATATTAAGGTTATAGTGACACAATGGGAAAGTGATGACCTCTGATAAAATTAATCAAAGTTGACTTCTACTACTCAATATCTGAAATTCGGCGGTAAGCGCAGAACGGAGGGTCGCTGCTAGGTTCTCTCTGACTACTATAGTCTATTATGCTATATTTGAAAAATACATTTATCTGTTTCTAGTTTTTCTTTCAACCATAGTTAGATTAATCATCGCCAATAAACGTGGTCTGAGTTTTTCAACTTTACTTCTAGAAATAGATAACACACACACCAAGTAGCTAAAGTTAAACCATTTTTTCGTAATATACATAGGTACAAGCTAGTAAGTATGCTCTTTTTGCTAAACGCTTTCGTTATTTATGTATGTATATTCGGACGCTTGCAAGCACTAAACTCCGTCGTAACGACCTGTTGCTGTACAAAAAACAGCACTCAGCTTTCCCGTTTTATGTCAAAGGCACTTTTATAAACGGCTTAATACTTCTGTTTTCTTAATCTAAGTGGAAATGAAAGTGTGTACTTTACGTTTCACGAAAATTATGATAAAAGTAGACGGTAAAGGTAATAGTTTATATTGTGATTTTTTAAATAACATATTTAATTCATATTAATATATTTGATTACTGCATAATATATATCCCTTCTTTGATAAATTTTAGTAGCAAATACTTACAATAGTATTAGATGATATTCTTAGAATTATATACCTAATACAATTTCAAAGAAATTTGAAAAGATGACGTTATACAAAATTATCTACATTGATTTTATAATGTAGAACTTAATAAGATCTTTGATTTTCGCGATTTTTATACATTTTAAATGAAACTATTTTAACCGGCTTAATCGCGTATATTTTGTTTACGTTACGTTACGTTTCGAACACTTTACAGTAGTCAGTGGTCACAGGTAGACGTGGTCACAGGAGTCTACCTGTGACCACAGACTACTGTAAAGTGTTCGAAACGTCAGGTATCCAAAATGTATTTTCGAATACTAAAATATACGCGATTAATTCGGTTAAAATAGTTTCATTTAAAATGTATAACTTGTTGTACTGTCTTGTGAATCTTGTGATTTTTTTTAATTTTAAGCCACATTATGTAAAATTTTTAATTCAATATTTATACGTCTGTTATAATCGATACCAAAATCAATATACCTTTTATATAACTTGAAGGCATATTATCATATTTAATGCATACATCATTTTATTGTTTTAGATAACACTTAATTGGGTACCAATGAACCCTTGCGACTACGGGGACCATAAGAATGAATGAATAGTGCTGTCAGATACAAACAGGTTTATTGTACAGAGCGTCAAATAGTAATACAACAGGTATAGTAAGTTTCGTTTACGTTGCATACTAAGTTATTATCAGTAAGTAAATGAAGCTTACTCGATAGTGCACTATTCACATTAATGTAATAATCTGCATTGCGAACTACTTTGTGAATTAAGGTGATGTCGTCATTCACGCTATAATATTATATATGAAATGATTTAATTTGTTTAATAAAATTTTTGATTTTTCGTGATTTTTACACATTTTAAATGGAACTATTTTAAACCGATTAATCACGTATACTTTGTATTCGAAAATACATTTTTGCAAACTCTCGAACACTTTACAGTAGTCCGTGTTCGCAGGGAGACGAGTTGTCCTGCGACTATGGACGGGTATTTCCGAATACCAAAGTATATGCGATTAATCCGAATAAAATAGTTTAATTTAAAAAATATCACTTGGTAAGTTGTAAAGGCCATAGTTAAGTATGTCCTTACTTAAGATTTAATGAAATAAGTAAAATATAATATATGTTAAATGGCTTTATTGACAAAAAAAATATATAGAAACACTTTATTGCACACAAAATAAATACAAAGAACAGTATACAAAGATTAATATAATAGATACAGACTGTATAAATATTTAAAAATATATCTATATTCTTACAGGAAGAAGAAGTAATTAGTTAGGTGACTTGAATATATTTTGAGATTTAGAGAGACAATTTTTTGATAAAATCCTATGATACAGTTTTATTACAATAAATGAATTATCATAAAAACGGGTGTGAGCAATAGGCAACATTGATCGGTTGTCGCTTTGGGAGCGGAGTTAAAGTTGTGAAGATATTTGGGCGTCCATGAATTTCAAACTGATTTTTAAGTATTTAGGAGTGAGGGGATTGTATAGGATATAATAATAACTACGACTGTGTCTAATACTAAGCAATTTAAGTTTAGCTCGATATTCCGAAACGTAGTCAAATTTTAATAGGCCAAAAATACATACATTTTATAATCACTCAGCTTATTAAGCTGCTTAATAATACAATTATGATGTAAAAAGATACTAAAAGCAAAGTTGACTTCGCCGCTCAACATATAAGGTCTCAATTATGGGCGGAAAGTAGTCGACTGAGTGTCTTAAAACTAGGTTGTCTCTGACTACCTACTAAGCGGGTAAGAGCATGAAGCTTTATAAAATATAAAAAAAATATTCGGAAGGTCCTAGGTATCAGATAAAATAATAATGAAATCGTTAGATGTAGTGTGACTTGAATACATATGTAAGAAAATATTAGATAATACAAGTGCTTGTTTTAATTATTTGTGATATGCAAAAGATATAATATAAACGGAATTCTAAAATTTGGCGTGTACAATTTTTGAGGACGTTTACTCATTTTCCCGCATAGAATTAACTCCTGTACCAAGACACTATCCAACCGCTCTACTATGTCCTTACATAAAAATTTAAAAGGATTTGCTTAAATATTACCCCGTAGTTCAAAGTAATTAATTATATTTAGGTATTAAGATTTTTGATTTTTGCAACGTAAATGAACTATTTAAAACTATATAAATGTATCTTCGAATCCAAAAATTAGGTGATTAATCCATTTAAAAAAGTTTTAAAAATTCTTACTTCTGAATAATGTTATAATCAATAAATAGGTATGTGAAATTTTATACTAAGCGTAACTGAACATATTCTTCGCTCTTACAACTATGAAAAGCAAAAGTCATAATATATTTAATAGGACTGTCGACTTGTATACTGAAGTTCGCTAATGAGATGACTCGCTGTTCTATTGATGGCCCTTACTTTATTTTTTTCTAAAAAGCAAATAAATGTTAAATGCTTTGACACAATAACTTTATCATTTTCTAGATGACGTTCTTCTTTTCTAATACATTATTTAGAATCTAATTAATATGAATTATAACATATTAAAACGATTTTTTTGTTTCATTTTTCTTTTTTATAGTGTTCAGATACTTCTGAAGTAGCCTGACGGTAATGCTTCAGGACGTCAAGGATTTACTGTATTTTATTTAAGTTAAATACTGATTAATGCCTTCGAGTGAGGCTAGTGTTTTCAAAATGACTTTTTGAGCATTTCATCTCCCGAGTTTGCCTAGTAGAGGTAGTCGTTGAAATCGATTCGATCGTAAATAGAACTAGCAAAGCGCCTTTGTGAGCTTCTTTCAGCCAGCCCTTACAGCGATTCACTAACCGTGGACAGTTATTATTAGTTTTCTATTTCATTCCGTATATTGGATTTATTTACGTTATTCCTTGTGGTTATTATGATCCATTTGCAAAAGATTACAATTTTTTGAGCATTTATGTAACACTCATGGCGTAATAAAACTATTATTACATTTTAATATTTTTTAACATATAATTTTATTTTAAAACCAAAAATATATAATAAAAAATATTTCTTGAAATCCTGAAAATAACAGTGTATTTTTTTTAATAACCAAGGAAAAAGTTACAACAACAATAGTAAAAAAAGCAAGAAATATTGTATTAATTTTATTAATTATTATTAATTGTGGGTTGGTAAGGTGGGTGTTTTCCATTCCCACTAGGACAAATGAATATATTCTCCTGTTTAAAAGATAAGAACTCTCAACGTCTAATTTCTCAATTAAAGAAAGAACGTATTCAACAGTGTCTTGATATGCGGTATAAGGCGTGAAGCTGTTAGAAAATAAAATTCGCCATCGGAAAGGCACGTTAAGCTTAAATAATGAAATATTTCTATAAACTAGGTATACAGGGAATTATATTTAGGTAATATGCTAATTATCCCGTGATTTATTCATGTTCAGTTTTATTTATTTAAAATTTATCTTTGGTGGTAGTATAAGCTCACACATGCGCGTCTAACGCTTAAATTAAGATGTTACACGCTTGATTTCACGTTTTGCAAGCATTTAATTGTGTTATTAAAAGAGAAGAATTAGGTATTATATTTATTAAGCGATTTTATTGGTCTTTTTATAATACTATTTTTTAATTATATATAGACTAATATTATTTAAAAAATAATATTATAATATGAGTATGTTAATATGTAGAGGTGGAGAAACTTTTAAAAAATATAAATAATACATACAATACATACAAATTTAAAAAAAAAACTAGTAGTAGATTTTTGTACAGTGAAAATTTATTGTCTTGCTATTTTCAATGAAGCGAATTATTGTAAGTAGTCTCGTCTACTGTAATATAGGTATACATTGGACTGTAATATCTTTTTTGTTTAACCATTCCCGTTCCCATATCTCGGAGTGGCAAGATATTGTGTTACACACGGTTAGGCTTGATGGGTAACAATTTCTTTCTGTTCCAATGAAGTCTATTCTAGTTATCGTACCAGCAACAGTTTGTTCAGATGCGCTGTTGACTTTCACTACATCGTAATCTTTCACGTCGTCAGTGTCATCTGCATGTTGAACAAGGGACTCTTCTGCCAAGATACGATACTTCGGGTCATTCGGATCTTTCTCCACTATTTGTCCGGTACAATTCTGGATAACAGATAATTTAAAATAAATAAATGTAACATATATTGTAGTAGAAAAGGTAACAAAGAACATAAAAAAGACTTTTAATGCCAAATAAGAAAATATTTGCTGAAAAAGGTACATTGCAACATCTTTATCATAGATGTAGTTAGACAGATTATGTATCATAGTTGTGGGCTATATTTGTAAATATATTTGTGTATATATTTCTATAATCTGACTAGGCAATTTTTTTTCTTCTTCTGGACGATCAGGAATACGGCAGGGACTGACAGCCTGATCATAGTAGCGGGCGAAAAAACCTGCAAGGTTATAGTCGGTATAGGTGTTTAGGCACTATAGTATTAGGTCCTACAACTTAACACGAAACCTTTTTATGGACTGAAACGGAAAGCTTTGCATATTAATTAAAAAATAAGCAGGAATTATAAAAAGAAGTGACTTACAACAGTAGAAGCAGCAACCAGAAGAGGTAAAATCAATGTAAGTATAAATCTCATTTTGTGATTTTGTGCAACTACTTCAGAGTACTAGCAGATGTGGACTGTGTTTCAATTGTTAGTGATACTATTATATATTTTCGATTGCATTATCGCTTGAGATAACAATAATCGAATCAGTCATCAATTAAGCATGGAAAATTACACTGATTTGTAAAGTTCATAGTTGGTGTTTAAGTTACGGTTTTTAAGTTTTATTGCTATTATTATATTCATGTAGCTTAAAAAATATTTTTATTTTACCTACTTGTAAAATATATTTTATGTCTCTATATTCTAATTTTTACTAAGATATATTCATCAACGACCAACTAAATGTTCTTACAATTCAAATCGCATCGCATTACCTTTTGTACATGTTAAGGCTTAATAAATAAATACGTTTATACATATAATAGTAAAAAAGTAGTAATATGTGTTTACATAATAAATATATTTCGTAAAAAATGATTGAGGGGGATGTGAAAACACCTAGAGAATACAAATGGATAATTATTAAAACTGTTGTCTGTCTATATGTCTGTTAGTGTATATTAATCTCTGACGCAACTCAACGCATATTATATTTTTTATCGGATGTAATATTTTTTATTATTCACCTTGGACACTGTACAGGCTACAATTCACTTTGGTGACTGGTCTCCATTACGTGGGACCCTGAGAACCCGATTAAACTTTATATGATCAGATGCAAAAGTTATTTAGTATAGTATTTCGACGATAAATTGAAATCCATTCAATATCAACGTAAAAGTATTTCTTTAATGATACCTTATGAATCTTTAATAAAATGTTTTTAGAAGTCGACCCAACCCCATTGATATGAATATGTATGTTCTTGTTGAAGTAAAAATAGTATCTATTCCGAATGAAATAAAATGACAAAATTAATTGAAAGACCTCGCTTTCTTGAGAAATCAGCATATGTGACGCCGTTACATGAAAATGAGAGTGCATTGAGTAAAAGCCCGCCTGCTTAACTATGTGATTAGCGTTACATCATCTTCTACCATCGAGGTGCATCTTTCATCAACCTTCATTAAATCAGGAATGTATTGACATTGGGCTACCATTGGGAGCAACTTTTTAAACTTGTCATTAAAAGAATTTTAATATAGGAAGAGGTTATTAAGATCTTTTATTTTTTCTATTTTACATATTTTAAATGAAACGATTTTAAACCGATTAATAGAGCATACTACCTGTCACCGTGGACTACTACTGTAAACCGTTTGTAAATAGTTTCATTGAAAAGGAGTTAAAAACTTAATTCCTAGGCCAAAAAAGTTCAAAACGTTTTTTATCCAACTCTATACTAACATTCTAAAGTGCAAATATTTGTATGTTTGTAGTGTTTTCACGCAGAATCTACTGGACCGATTTCAAATATTATTTCAGTCATTTTTTCAAAAAAATTATATCCCTAAAAATCTAACATAATATCTACAAAAAAAATCCGCAATACCATATGTCTAACTACTTCAGTTATGTCGCTATAACTATTTTTGTACATTTTAATATTCGAAAAAAAGAGTACAAGAATCAAATCATATTATTCATACTTCTGTATTTATCCTTACCCCATTGAATAATATTTAAATAAGTATTCTTTTAATACCTGTAAAATACTAATTAAATTATTTATTAAAACTAAAACATTTTACGAATTTAAAAATGTCAATCTAATTAATGTAAAAGTATACATTGCGCAGCGTAGTGGTGACTGCTGGGCTGTAATATAGGTATATGGCCGCGACTCTTTATGTAGTGGACGTGACCACGATTGAACGTTTTGAGTTTTGAGCGAGCGTAATGGCGTCTACATTTTTAAAGAAGCTACTAGAAAGTTTGCGCCAGTGCTTTCTGAAGTCTAATTTAATGTCTCTGTGGAGATCTACATTACGCATGTACCACGGCGCGCCCGTGGCCATGCGTAGGAATTTGTTCTAAAGGACTTGGAAAGGTCTGAGATCCGTGTGTGCGAACAAAACACTGGTATATTCAAAACACTGGTATATTCAACTTATTCACGTCGTATACAGGCGGATCTTATTTCTAAGACACATTTTACTTTTGGCGCAGATCATCAACGTAATTTATGTGGGGTTTAAAGATCAGTTGACTGTCTAAAACTACTCCTAAGCATATGATGGATTTAGCCGTTGGTATTGACTTGTGTTGCAGTTTGACTGTTGGCATGACCTCATATCTACGATGAGGGAAGAGAAGTGAGACGCTTTTGTTGGGGTTGACCTCTATGCGCCCTTTGGTGGGCTATTCACCCAGACAGTTTGTCGCGGTTTGGAGACGTTTTGCTATATTGACCGTATCGTGGCCACTAGTGAAGATTGCGGTATCTTCCGTGAAAAGGGTTAGATGGATATTTGGAACTTTGGTAAACATTGTACACCCACGATATATCGATGATATATATATATATATATATATATATATATATATATATATATATATATACATATATCTATGATATATCGTGGGTGTACAATGTGTATAGAAGCGGAGATAAGATGGAGCCTTGAGGGACTCCCGCTCTTATGGGACGTTTGGTGGTGCCTTTGACCGGTTCGGCCATTGTGTCAGACGTTGCCCATGGTGCTTAAAAGGCTAATGGGCCGTCTTATATTGAATGTAAAGAGTTTTGAGATGCATGTTATTTGTTCCATTTAAAAAGCTATGTTGTAAAGTACCTATACATTATTTTATGGATATATTCGCCCACTTCGCAAAACCGTTTCTACATTAATGTTTAAGGTTTCGTTTATTAATTGTAGTTCAGTTTAGTCAATATACGCCTGAAGCTAAGTAAAATTTAAAATTCAATGAACTCGTAGAGCCTCTAATGTTAATTATTTTTCGGATTCAATTACTTAAAACTTTTCATGTTTCAGGTTTCTCTGTCGTAATTTTATAACAAGTGCTATAAATACTTAACGCAAGGGCCAGTTTTTCGAATGTGATCACGTATACGTGCCTTTTCTATATTATTCATAAACTACTAAGACAGAGATATGTAATAATGTACTATTTACCTTTCCGTAATTACACTTCAATAATCGTCTACTAAAAATTATAGAACTGCTAGTTACATAAAAAAAATCAATTTATGTAACGTAATGATAAGAAAGGCTCTAAAACAGATCATTGCAGTTTAAAACACTAACTAAAGTGTAAAAAAATGGGATCATGACTCATGATGTTCATGTGGGAACCTGGGATTCTTTAATGACTAAGTGTAATGAATAACCTCGATAGTATACGTAGGTAAAAACCTCAAGTGTCATATAATGTTCCAAAGAAAAGGAAAGTCCGTCCGTTGTCTGATCCGATCTGTCTCTAGTAAAAAACATAAACACATTAAATTACATAGATTTTACTGAGGTAATGGATCGATGTTACACTTGTATACCACATCAATAAGTTCTTATAAAATTCATGAATGCGAAGCAATATTCCGTAATACTTTTAATAAAATATACTTATTGCTTTTTAAATAAATATGAATCTCTCAATGAGTTTAAAATATTGCCAGATTGTCAGAATACTTAAAGGAGCTTGGAAAAATGATTTAACCGGAACCTTTGAGCTTTGTAGTTTGTTAATTTGTTACGTATTATAGGACATATGGATTAAGTGTTGCAGCCGGTCGTGGCGCAGTGGGACAGCGTCTGACTGTTGACGCTATCAGTTGTGGGCTCGATCACCACTCGAGGGAGTGATTAAATTAAACATTAATTTCACTTCCTCGCTCTGTTAAAATAAAGTGCGGCGTTGAGAGACCACTCAACATGCAATGTCTCGAATTTGGTGGAAAACGAAATACGGAGTGTCTGCTTTGCGGGATAAAAAGCGTGAAGTTATAAAAATTGTATAGTATTTTTAGTAGTTATTCATTCATTCATTCAATCATTCATTCATTTATTACTAAAGAGTTTAATTAGAATCAGTACATTTTTTAAATATAATGTTTTTGCGGTTTTATTTGTAATTAAAGCTGTTACGGAATATAATTATTGTTACGCAGTTAATGCGGAAAATTTGAAAATTATACAATAAGACTCATTAATCTCTCGAGACTGTGTATTGTTGTAAGAGTATATTGGTATGAAAAGTACACATAAATACTGTCACGAATAAAAATAAAACTATTTTTTAATTTGGAATCTGTCATTTTTAAACTATTGTTCATTGTGTTCTCTTATTTTTGCGCCATATTGTAAAATATTTTGTGATACGAAAATGTATTGAGGTGATAGAGACCGAATCGCTTTGATTGCATTATATAAAGAAGCCAAATGCAATTTTCAAAACCTTCCAGACGCTCCATTTTAGTCATAGTATAGTGAAACTTCCTCTGCTTGTGATAAAAATGATCTGGTCATTCACGTAGTGTTCGTTTTTACGTGACCTTCCTCCAGCATCTTCGATATTGTGTTTTCCAAGGTCAACCGAGGTCTCCCCCGACATCTCGTACCACTCACCTTGGCTTCATAAATCTTTCTTACCATTCTTTTATCACTCATTCAATCGACGTGCCTAAACCACCTGAGCACTTTCTTCTTCATTCTTATTATGAAATTCGCGCTTACACCTGCCATTCTGCGTATCTTCCCGCAGCATATACGATCAGCTAAACTGACCGCATATCCGACAAACAGATCGCATCTCTACTGCATTCATCTTTCTTTCATTACCCTGTTACCGACAGCGATACGCCTTTCCACATCCATTTCGTATCTTCCATCTCTACTAAACACACTTCCCAGATATACCACCTCATTCACTTGTTCCAATATTAAGAAACAATTTAACCAAAAAAATATCTTGGGAGATGAAGATAGTTTACTTAAAACCATGTCACATATTTTTAAAAATGAGCTAGGACTAGGAGCAGCCTATAACAGATGTATTGGTCATAGGGTGGTAAAATAAAAACAACTACAGTAGCGAATGGAGGTAACAAACAAAATAACCGTATTTATGCTGAAAACTCTCAAGAAGCTTAGTACAATATGGGCATTATTTGACTTCAGTGGTTCATTCAGTTCATACGATTGGCAGTGATGAATTTTCCCAAAGAAAGAGTGCGTAATGCTATTGGTCTACTACTGCTACTGACCCCAGCTTTTAAAGGAATGCAGTAAATAAAGACCACTTCAAATAAGCTTTATATATTTTGATGGTTGTATATAAATATATTAAACTAAAATACTGTAAATAAATAATAAATAATACGCAAAATAAAAAAAATATTTATCTTTATAAGAATATTTATGGCATGATTAAGTATTATTACACATTATGCTACTAGTTCTAATGCTATAAATATACACATACATAGGTGTGTTTAATTCTCACTCGCGAGAATGATTGTAATTAAAATTAGCTTTGTGAACTACCCTCTAATATCATAAACTTAAAAAAATAACTATGTAAAATAATGAATAAAGAGTTCCAATAGTGGTAGACTATTTTGCTTTCAATTTTATAAATCAGAGGCCGGTCGTGGCGTAGTAATACAGCGCCTGATTGTAAATGCGATTGGTTGTGGGTTCGATTCCCACTCGGGAGACTGATTATACTTAAAATATTTTCACTTTTTCGCTCTAGTAAAAGAAAATTGCGGCGTTGAGTTCCACTACTCAACACGCAATGTCTCTAATTCGGTGGAAAGCGAAGTATGGAGTGTCTCGACACTAGGTACTTTCTGCCTACCCTGCTACGCGGAATAAAAGCGTGAAGCTAATATATATATATATATATATATATACATGCGAATAAAAGCTAGTCCTATTATACAAATGTCCATAAGGGGCTGTTCTTATAATTGTTTAATTATAAATGGAATAAAATAAACAGAACTCTATATAAAAACATTGAAAATGACAATTTTGTGTGCGACATCCTTTGGGTAAGCGGACAACGAAGTTTAGGCACAGAAAAATTGGACTTTTTTGTTAAATCTTTTAATTTTTGTTCTTAATACGTTAAGTAAAAATATGTAAAAAAACACCTTTAGTGTTAAGTCAGCCTGTCCTATAAATGAGGTAATGTAGATATCTGACCAGAAATAAGAAAATAATTATATTTGAAAACCACTATGACGACAAACAGTATTTGAAATAAAATTTTAATAGCTTAATTTATGTGACTTATCATAACATGTAAAACAATCACTGCTAAGTGTTTTGTTCACATTTAGCGCAATGTGTAAGAGGTTTTTTTGTAACCTTGTCCTTGGCAACGCCTCTGTTTGTCCCTCTTCGACATATAGTGACTAAAATTGTCAAATCTGTTAGGTTGTAAAAATCTTCGGAAGAACTTAACGTAATTTTGCTGGCCTTGCTTTTCAATTTTTTTTAACACAAGAAAAACAAAGAATTCCTTTAACCCTTTACTTGGCAAGAACTAAAAATATGAAAAAAAAGGAAATTATTGATAAATTTTGTTTAATTTATGAATGGACAACTTGAGAAAAATAAAAATAAAAATCTAGGTATCCTAGGTTTCGAGAAAACTTAAGTACATCACAATGTACACTGCCAATTTTACAGAAATATTATAAATAAATTGTTTGTACATTTTGGTGTACACTAACAAGGACATAATGAATTACATTATTCAGGTTATTATAAATTTATTTCAAAAAAAGGAGGAAATATTTAAATTATTCTTTATTATTTTAGGTGAAAATTACGAAAGCAATTACGTTTTATTTTTCCCACAACAAAACACAAATGTACGTTACATTTTATACAGTAGACAGATGTTCTTCCACTCTTACAATATTTGCAACGCATTGTTTCATTACCTGCTTCTGGAAGATGACCTGTGTTATCAAATCTGACGCTATCAGTTGGTCGGACTGAGACTGGTTTATGGATTTTCAGATTCTCGCCTATATCGTCTGTAACGTTTTGGTTTGTTCCTATTCTATTAGACTTAGACAACCCATCAAACAATTCAAATCTGAAATCTTTCAATGAAGTCATCTTCCCATCTCTTCTATGTAGGAGCCACGCGTTATTTATACACATATCAACAAGTTGTGAAAATATTCCCAAGTACCAACGGTGACTTTTGAAGGGAGTTCTATATAACGATATCAACATATCTGCTAAATCGACCCCTCCCATATGTTTGTTGTAATGTTTGACCACTTGAGGACATTCTACATCTACTTTCTTTTTCTCATCCTTATCGTATCGTTTGATTGTTTCTAAGGGGTACGAGTCTATGTAGGTGCTAATAAGTGTAACCACTTTATTGTCGTTCCACTTTACGACTGCCAACTTATTCTTATTGCAAACCACCTGGGCGCTAGAACCGCGTTTCTTCTTTTTTAATTGTTTGTCAGTTGGCAATAACTCTTGACAGCCTCTGAGACGATTAGTCCTTATTGTTCCTAGACTAAGGATCCCGTATTCTTCCCGCAGAATATATGTTAGTTCAGGCGACATAAAAAAGTTATCAGCATACACAATGGCCGGCTTTTTCTTTATAGTTTGACACAATGCAAGCACTACCATACCTCTTAAACCAATTGTAGCTTCTTTCTCTGAAAAAGTCAGTCCACGAAAGGTATCGTCGCCACCATACAGAATAAAATCGTAGATGATACCCGAAACACCCGCACGGACAAAATTCTTAAACCCCCAGTTCTTAGGTTTCATTTTTACGTACTGCTTTCGTTTACCTGCTTTACGACCTTTATAAGGTATCATCATCTCGTCAATGGAATATTTTCCTTCTTCTTCAATTTTCAGAAAATTTTTGCGTATTTTCTCCATTAGGGGGCGAATCTTGAAATAACGGTCTGAATCTTCCAAAGTATTATCAACAAAATGAATATATCGACGTATTTGTTGATACTTTTTGAGAGGCATAAGATCAGCAATGAGAGGGTATCTTGTTTTTCTTGCCCAATAGTCAGTATAAGCTGGCATCTGTACTATACCCATCATGATTTGAATGGCCAGGAAGCTTTTAATCTCATCTTCTGTCAGCTGAATAGATCGACCTAGTTGTTCAACTGCATATAAATTTGTATTATAAACAATGTCAGTAATTAAGTCAGGAGAAAAAAAGAAATAAAAATAATCCAGTACTGTCTCTATTTGTGTTTGATGGAGATTGTATAAGTTTTCTTCAAGAGATACATTGTGACGAAATACTGCTTTTGACCATTGATAATTTAGGGCGAATATCTGAACCTTTACTTTTTTGGTCACTACAGTCTTTGTTGTATTTTTACGCTTGGACCTGGTAAGTAGTAACTGCTGTCCGCTGGTGCTAGGCTGGGGAGATGATAGTTCAACAGAAGGAGATGGCAAAGATTGGATGGAGTTCAATGTGGGTATAACATTGTAGTTACTTGTATTCGGCGATGGAAAAACTTCATCAAATGTTGGTGTGAGTGGTAAAGTAATGGGTATATCATGCTGTTCGTTGTTGGAGTCAGTTGAAGTATCAAGCAAATTAAGGGCTTCTAGTGATGATGCTATTGAAGGTGGATCAGAGGTATCTGGTGAAGGCGGTATATAAGCATTTGCTTCCTCATCAGATGTGGAACTATCGTCAGAGCATGCGTTTTGAGCGGGTACCAAAGCCAAGATCTTATGGGCGCGAGTTAGTTGTAAGTTCTGCAGGCGGAAAAAGAAAAAAAAAAGTTCAAAGCAGACAGTTTTTATGAGAAGGTAAAAAAATAAATAAACAAAAACTGCCGATTCGTTGAAAAACAAAAACTGTGTAAACTTAGCAATGTACAGCGTGGTTACCATAGTTCATTTTTAGTATTTTAGTGCGTTATTGGCAACGTGCAGTGCAGTGTACATACATTTGTTTCAACCAAAATCGGCCATAAAAATTGAGACAGTAACGCATAAAACCACTTTTTGAGTAATACATAGTTTTTAGATCAAATAACACACCATTTTTTATTAGTTTTTGAGCTAAAAAGTAATTTATAACGCAAAAACTTACCCGGGTCCCGCCAACACTTTGTTGTTTCGAAGCCATTTTGAATTTGACATGTGTTGTTCAGTGTTGCTACAACGAAAATATTTTTCTACTAATTCTAAATTATTTAGTAATATTTTTAATAAAAACAAAACAAAAAAATATTATTATTTAACCAGTAAATTTTTTTGAAATGTATGTACAGTCTAATGTACCTTACCAAGTTAAGGGTTAAAATGAAGTAGAGGAATGGTCTCATATTTCAAAATAGTTGTAAATAATCCATACAATCATCAGTGACGTGTCTAAAATACGAATGACTGGGGCCAATTGCCTCTAAAGTGATTTAGATGATTAGAAATCAACCAATCGTGTTTCAGTCGTCCTATGCTTTTGTAATAATCATGTATAAGTCTTCGGCCTGCTGTGAAGGATAAAAGCGTAAAGCTAAAAGAAAATATCTTGGCTGATTCACGGCTACTTTGGCCTTTTCTGCCTTTGAGTATCTACTGGTGGTTACAAAGGTTCAACAGTATAAAAATTAGTCAAAAGACATACAACGTTGTGGTCATGCCATTTCATGCATATTTTCTAGCTTCTATCCAGCATTGCTATACGGCTAGGGCTAACGTCCTGTATGTAAATTCTACGACGTCTTAATATCATTAAAACTCGAAGACAGCTCCCATAGGAACTATTTGTAACACTTCAAAGAATTAATATTCTCATACAAACTGTTCTTATCCGTCATTCAGCGTACATTACATACTAAGCAAGCAAGATAAATAAGACTACGGATTAATACCAGACCTAAACATAAGACTCCGCAAAAATGATATTGAATTGAGCATTCAGTGGTTTCATTTTCAATTTGTCTACAATTTATAATTTTTTTTTTTTTTATTTTACTTTTCCATCAAGATAGATATTTTATGAATACCCATATGCTTTAATCTATAATTATTGAAAAAACGAATTGAAACATAATTAAATTAGTCGGATGTAGTCAACTACTCCATGGAATTAATGAACTCATCTTAATTGTGTGCACTCTCACTTCACTCTCACAATTAACAATAAAAAGTAGGATCAGATAATGATGCCCATGCTAGGCTGCTAATCGCCATCGACAATATGCATATCCGTCATTTCCCGTGATGGTTTCTGTCTGATCTCTCGAGTGTCGCTTGCAATCCTTCTCGTCAATTAAACGGGGTGAGTAGTTATTTAAAACTCCGCAAAGACCATGCATCATCCTTTCGTTAGTCTTTACTGTATGTAATTTAGGTTCAACTATTTTATCGGAAATTTCAGCTAAAATCATGAAATCAATTTCGTCTGCTCTTATTTTTTTTATTATCCAGACTAAAATATATGCAGGTGGTAGACCACGCTTCTTTCATTCATCTTAGTATATCTAACTACGGACTTCATAAGAGATTTTAGTTTCAATTTAAAAATTGTCCAGACCAGACCTCATTGCCAATGAGGTCTGGTCTATCAAGCGGTTTTTGACTGTGTTGCCACACATCCAATATGGGTCAAATGCAAATAGCGTGAACTTCAAATATATAGCCGGTGAATAATGGTCGCTAAAGTAACGAAACAGCCAGTTAAATATTACAATGTCATTTATCTTACCTTGATGGATCATGAGTCTGTATGGATGAGATTTCATAACAAAATTTTTTAGTGCTAGAACAAATATATTACTTTATGTTATTTAATCTAGTTACATATTAATTGATTGAATGCTTTGATTTTGAAATATCCAGAAGATTAACGGATATTGTAACGCGTCATCAGCTCTATGAGTTTCAAAAGCATTTTTTAATTCATTGTTCCGACAATGAAACAGTATTGTGCTTTGTATTTATTGTGTATTTTTTGTGTAAAGAATCAGCATCTAGTGTGGTAGTTGTCTGTAGGTTTTTAAGATTTTGTTATTATTATAGGATTGTATTATTTAGATTGTATAATTTTTATAGAAAATTTAATTGTCATTATAAAACCGTTGTTTAAACTAATAGTTTTACCTTGTAAGTCTGAAATCATTCTGTACTATATGATATGTACCAAACGAGCTCATTTGGAAAAAATTGTTACAGTTCTAAATGTTATACAAGAAGTATATACAATTCTTTTCCATTCCATAAACAAAAAATAAGTTTATTAATAATATTCAGATAATAGAAATTTAATTTGAAATATGTGGCAATTTTTGTCACCATTATAGATTTGTCAGCACAACCATCAATTTTTGTATTGTAATGAAATACTGCTCTTTCCAGTACAGGGGCACAGTAGCACGTGATCTGTTCGGATATCTCTTTATTTTGTAATACTAGAACAATTCTGACATACCAATAAGACTATTAACATTTTCTATATCTTGCTGTGTATTAGAGCAGTTATTACGTGAAGTAGTTGGTTGCTACAACTTAAGTTATGACGTCTCTCCTTGGCATTGTAGGTTTAAAACATTCTAGGCACTAAATTAATTCACTTAAAAATCAAAAATTACTATACTGTTATAAATTCATATAGAAAAAGAACGAAAATGATTTGTGATCAATTTTTATAATGCGCTTATAATTTTCATTTCCATTTCTACCAAATGTCAGAATAGACAAAGAAAACACAATGAAAACTAGTATATTTAATTGACCGCCCAGTTGTGCATATTTTTCATGGGAATTAAAAAATACAAATATATTCAAATAGATATTACATAGACTAAATCTATGTGAATATAAATATATTCACATAGATTAAGTCTTTCGGATGTCGGCCGTGACTTTCAACCTACGATGCTAATTTATATGTAACGTTTCAGTTTGAGCTTTCATAGTTTCACACAAATTCGAAGTGCACGATATCACTGGTCGCTCGTTTTAATTAAGATGTAGTCATGGATATAGTAATTGTTTTTATTATTTTAATAGACAATAAAAGGGTAATAAATATTATTTTATAATATTTTTTTGCAGCAGTCAAATATTTGTTTTATAAATTTTAAAATTATTAAATGCTTTGTATTTTTATAAATATAATATATAAAAAGTGAAAATAAAATAGTTATAATATTTTAATAGTATATTTCAATCTGCTGATTTTTTATAAGGCACTATTGTACTAATGGTTGACAAGAGACTTTATAATCGTTTCTATTTAACCAAGGACGTTCCCATATACTAGCGTGGCAACTAAGTAAACTACCGCAATTTGTCTTTAAGCAGTTTACACTTATTGCATAAAAATCTATTTCAGTTAAAGTACCAGCCACAACTTGTTCAGACGCCTTATACACTTGTACAACTAAATAATCTGAAGGGTCGTTTGTATCACGTGCATATTTATTTACGGCCTCTTGTGCCTCGGCTTTGTACTTCGGATCATTCGGATTCTTGTCTTCTTTACCTCCCAATGGAGTGGCCTGTTGCCGCCCAGCACATTCCTACATAACATATTAGATATTGTTATTGCTAATATAATGTAATTATAATATTTTTAGGCTAGTCTAATAAAGTAGAAATAAGCGAAAGCTTTCTATTTTAGAAATGGCACCGATACATTATTTTTATTTGTTTAGATCCAACTTGAGGAAATATTTTGGATCTATTTGCGGTAGTTGTTCTTTAAGTGGTTCCGCTTAACTCTCATATTAAAATTAGAAAAAAATATGATTTGCATAATGCTTCTATAATTCAACTATCCTTTATACATTTATAAAGGAGGATCAATCTATATAATTTAAAAAAATAATTAATAAGAAAAATGAAAAAGTTTTTTTGCTTACGTCAGTCCAAGCAGCTATCAAGAGACCAAAACACAAAGGTACCAGATACTTCATCTTGAAACTTCTTGCAACTTGTCCAACTATGTACTTTAAACTGCAATTAGATCACGACTACTTACTTATTTATAGCTTGAGATTATTTTTATATCCGGTTACAATAAAATTTATTTTCAAATAAATATTGAGCATGAAAAATCATAGTAATTTATAAATGTGCCTACACACGTTACGGGTTTTAAGTTTTAATCATACTAGTATAATCATTTAGTTACGATATTGTACATGGTGCCCTTAAGATTTATTAGACTAAAGTTACTAAAAGTTTTGCATGTATCCCGGCCTGACCAAGGTCTGCCTTCCAGCTCTTCCACTTTTCGCGATCTGCAACATCCTCTGCCTATAATACATTGGCTCGCATCTTCTGCATCACGACATCCAGCCATCTCCTTCTTGGGCGTCCGGGAGGTTACGTGCCTTTCAAATCCCCCTCAACCGGGGGTCGCCTATCTGTATACCCAAAGTCAGATACTTGCCAGTATCCTATGATCATACCAGACACCAGACACCCTATGATCCAATATCAACAATGTGTATCTATCAATATTAATAGGTAAATAATATGTTCTATATTCTTGAAAGTATAAACATTAACAGAAAGTCATGGATAGATTACTAACCACATTTGAGAGAGAAAAGTAAAGTAGGTTTATACGATGATTCGACATTATACATTTTGAACAGCTTGAAATTTATTATTAATAATATTATTAAAACAATATATAGGAAATAAGAATATATATATATATATATATATATATATATATATATATATATATATATATATATATTGCATTTTCACCGCTACTTTTCTTTCAACCTCTTACAAAGAATCTTTTGCAGGCATGTCTATAGATACTCCATAACTGTGAAAGTCACGCTCTATGAAGTTTCTGCTTTTCAAGCCTAGATAAATTTATACTCAAAAATGTCTCATGTCTAGGATATTTTATCGCAACTAAGCTATTCAAATGTATGTTTTTTTGTAATAATATATTTTTAATTGTTTTTTAAGTTTTACTTATAATTTCATTTATTTGACAATCAAAATTAATTTATTAATCCGAGTTGATTAATTTTTCGAAGAAATACATTTTATAATACATTAATTGATATCATTTTATAATACTTATAAAAAATAATTGATTCTTATAACTAGAAAAAAACGTAACATGAAACGAAATATAGAGATATGAAGGAACAAATCAATATTAGCAATTATGAATATTTTTAAAGTATACAATAACAACATCATAGTTTTATATGAAAATGATGTCTTGCGTACAAATATATCTTTCCAATGGCACTGAATAAAGCTTAAGGCTATTAGATTCAGAGCACGCACATTTTGGCCGCCCATGTTATTAATATTCAACAAACGCACAATATATTTGGTTTATTAAAAAGGAAGATTTTAGGATCTACTATGAAGTATTTTATGGTCTCTAATATTAATATGAAAACTAATTTTTATGAAATATAAAAATTATGCTTTTGAAATTATGTTTAGCCCATCGACGGCCTAATTGGTGTCCATACACCAATTAGGCCGTCGATGGCCTAATAAGTGTCTGACTAGTGTCTGACTGTAAAAACGATTGGTTGTGTTATGATTAAGTTAATTTGTTTTAATTTGATGTAAGGATGAATAGATTATTTTGACAGTTTCCGTAGCATTTTTATTATAGTACCCAATAATATATTTACTCTTCTATTCTCAAAGAAACGGAAGGAGAATTATATCGACTATCTGCCGATTACGCCTTGGCCATGCATTTACACTTGTACACTCGGCTAAGATCAGGGTCAGGAACCACTCACTGTGCAAATGTGGCCTAGACGAAGATTCCCCATCCCACATCCTTTTGACCTGTGCTAAACTAGTAATTTATAGTCCTAAACTATTAATGTTCAGTGTTTGTCAGCTAACACCTTTGTAAAATATTGTTTATTACTAACTTTTTATGTTGTACATATATATATATATATATATATATATATATATATATATATATATATATATATATATATCTAGTAATTATTTATTTGTATTGTTATCGGTGAAGGTTGCTGTATCGTTACTGGATCTCTTTTTAACATACAATCAATCTAAGCGCTTTACTCTTTTTACCGTACCGTTCTTTGTGTCACTTTGTATGGAAAACAAACAGAGTGTTTTCCATACAAAGTGACACAAAGAACTGAACTGATTATATTTATTTAATCTTGAATATTATCTGGGAGCTACAGATAGCTTAATAAAAAGACGGTTTGGATATTGAGTGATCGAACGTATTAGTATTATTTGTACAAAATATTCATAATTCTCAGTCTTAAATAAGTTTATAAAAAGGTGTAGGCAAATATAGATCATAGAATAATTATGTAATTTATTTATAATAATAAATGAAATTATCAACATTATGTGGCATGTTTTAAAATAGGTTATCTTAAGGAAATAAAACTATATATTCTTGGATGTTCGGTAATAATCCAATAGAAATCTCATCATTGTACTTATAATGAATAATGTAGGTAACTTTTTACCAAGAAAAATAAAATTACAATTTTATTATCTATTATATCTATAGTCAAAGATAACCTAATACATTTCATTGAAGGCTTTCCGCCCAAAATCGGGACATTACGTTCTGAGCGGAACTCAACGCCGCGCTTTGTCTCACAAAAAAATAGAAGAATATAAATCTGGTTGGTTACAACACATATGTCTGATGTTGAATATACTTTACTTATATATTAAAAAGGTTTCAAATATCTTATTCCTCTTGGTTAGGTCGAACACTTATTCCCAGTAAATCTATGAATACATTACAACGACGGGTGCGAAACGGTTAAAATGAATGTAAATTGGTTTATACGCTAATCTGGAATCAAATTACTTTTCCGCCCGAATCTACAATGGATATTGACAACTCACTTTGCAAGTTGGTGCTAGGGCCGTTCCAAAATGGTATTTGGATATGCCCATTAATATTTATTGGTAGAAGAGAAACATAAAGATAATTAAAATTACCTTCAATGCTTAACTTGGCATAAGGACTGGGTACTTTTAGTTTAGCTTTATTTTTTAAGCCCTTAAAGCAAAAGAGTCTCGGGTCTAGCTATCACTCGTGGAATATTTATGTGTATATTAACATCGCGTCGGTCTTGCCTATAACTTAAAATAAACCGATGTTGAAACTAAAAAATAGCACTTATTCTATTGCAACGTAACGTGAATTTGATAAAAACGAAATAACGGATTATTCTAGAATAAACTAACTCCTTCCTATTGAAAAATTTATGACAATTAGAGCGACCAGTGAAATATATCGTTCTCTTTTTGTAAAACAAAAAAGTCGTTAAGAATCTAGGTCACAAGACTATAAATATAAAGAGTTTCTTGCCTGCTTCTTTTCAAACTTCCTGATATAATTAAGAAATAGCTACTTCACATAGCGTTAACGTTTAAAGGCTGTGAATAATCGATTCTGTTCAAGAATTCAAGGAGAAGTATTTGGGAAAATAATAAAACCTTTTATACTGAGAGTAGATTACTTTCAGCTGAACAAGGGCTTTAATCAAGTTTAGGGATTCTCCTCGTCTTATTTTCGATAAACGGAATGATTTTATGACATAACTCTATTTATTTACAGTAAATGAAGATATTATTAAATCAATGTCAAAAAGATTTTAATTTTATTTAAGAATTTAAAACTTTATAGAATTTAAAAATAGGACAAGTTAAGGCTTAAAATATAGTACTTAATATTATATCTAAAGATGTTAAGGTAAAAATTAAATCTTTTAAGCGTAGCTGCATTTCGACTGAAACAGCTTGTTAAAGTCCATTTGTTGGAGAATATACTAATAGCAACAGTAGAAAGGTAAGCCCGATAAGGAAGGTATTTTATTACATGTGTTTATTTGGTATATTTTATAATTAATTAAAGTCGAATCATTACATTTACCAATAGATAATAAAACTCTTAATACAGTAATTTATTTGTGTTATCGTGTTATACATCGGTTAAAGAATAGCAGGAATTATTCCAAAGAAGAACAACACAGCAGTTCACCAATCTACTAAATTAATACACAAATTAATGTCTTTAGGATATTTATTAAAGTCAGCTCCTACGAAGTTTAAGCTCATCCCAATACAATCGTTCGCTTAGCAAAGCTTTTATGGAAATGTACGAGTTGCAGAGCTTTTTGTTCAAACTTTATCGTTGTCTGCAAATCTGAATAGGAAATGGCATATTTTAAGACATTTAAAATCAGTTGGCACAAATTCGTATAATTTTTTGCCTTTCTTTTGTTCTCTCTCCTCGTGTAAACTATTTTGTATACAAGTTTGAGTCTAGTTTTAATTATGTCATATCATTAGTTATATATATATATATATATATATATATATATATATATATATATATATATATATATATATATATATATATATATATATATGTATAAGTTTAGTTTATTTTATGACTTAAAATTCGCTACATTTTAAATATTACACATAGTGAGGTACTTACTCAATGTAATACGTGTCGAATATGTTTTGTAGCACCGCAAATGGCCATGTTGATCTGAAAGCGTATCATGATTGATTATGTCATTAAAAATCGTGTTGTTGTGACATATTGTTTACATGCTTATAATTTAATATGTTTTAGAAAAAAATGTACGTGATCTTCTATAACATAATCTCAAGATAATCCTCTACTTCTTCTAAAATTATATATAGTTATCAATTTATTGGAAAAAATTACAAAGAAAGCAGACTAATTTGTTCCACATTAAATGAAATAAAAAGAATGCGAATTATTACCTGTGTTTTTATTATTGATTAAATTTTATTATACCTTGAAGCTAAACCGTAAGGAAAATGTAAAAATTTATTGATAAATTGTCATAAAATTTATGTATTACTAAAAAGAAAATTTTTTTTACAGATATGTTTTTGCAAATTATACCTACTCCAAGTAGTAAAACCTCGCAAGGAGATAGAGCTAATTGACGCAGAGTATTGGTACGAAATTTTCATTGCCATTCGTACGATTTTTTGTAAAAGTTGTTTGAGTCCTTTATTTATGGCGCAGTTAAGCATAAATCACTGCGCTAATGTCACGATGTACGGAGAACTCACAAAGGAAAATGTATGGTAAATAAGAGATAAATTTTAAATAAAATTCCACAACTGAACTTACAATTGAAGATTCAAGATTTTTATTAAATTTTAATAAATTAATTTTTAAGAAAAAAAAAAGAATTCTTCGCTCTTGTAAGAAGAACAGCAGCGTTGAGTTCCGCCACTCAACACGAAATGTTTCGAATTCAGTGTAAAGCGGAGTACCGAGCGTCTTAATACTAGGTCAACCCTGCCGTGTGGGATAAAATCGTGAATCTAACAAATATCCATTAGCTTTAGCCACAAAAAGACAGGACCAAAAGAAGCCAAGCCTCTCTGGCCGTTTTTTGGCAGATGAAGTGCTAGTTGTTCTTATCGCAGCAACGGGATAAGAGTTGTTTGAAGTTAGAAGATAGATGTAGTGAAGTCAATGCTTTCTAATTTGTTTGTATTAACTATAGTTTCATTTTAATCAACATAGAATTTAATTCTGCCAAAATGGAATCATAAGATTTTAAAAATTAGTACGGAAATCTGGGACGTCATTTTAAATTAAGCGCGGAAAACCTCATCATAATTCGCAAATGACCTAATTTACATTAATTTGTCATACAATATTCAGTTTCAAATGATTTATTTTGTGTTTCTATTAATTACCAATGATGTCGAACATTCTTAGCCCAGTTAACGATTAACCCTAAAAGCCTTACATAAGATCTACTTATATTCTGTTTATGGATCATAAAATGAACATGCTCATATATTCAACCTACGCCACATGTGTGCAAAGGTTATTATCGTGATATACCCGCAGTTAAACTAGGTCGTCTATTGTCGTTCTAATAAAAACTAAAAGTGAGTATTTCAATAGTTAGGTTAAAATCATCTAGCTTAGTAAAAAAATCTTATCATTTTTTATGAATTATATATATATATATATATATATATATATATATATATATATATATATATATATATATATATATATATAATGGATTTTATATATAGATTTAGCATAGATTTAACATTCCGTTGACTACTTTCCGACCAAATCCGAACCAAAGAAATGAAAATAAATTTTAAATAAATTATTCCTCTGAGTAGGACTCCAGAACCAATGCGCTGCATCATTGGCATGGCATCTAATAAAGACTATTATTGGTGAACGTGGGCGTAAGTTGTAAAATCAAAATTGTAAAAATTGTACGTAATTTATAATTTAGCGATTGGCTATACTTTTTTAAATTGCAATATTGTATTACGTCTTTTCTTTATACACGTAATGGCGTTACGTAAAATTTTCATGCTCGGACAGGCATACAGAAATAAAAGTAGATTACATTTAAATGAGATTCTTAATAGTAATTAAAACAAAAATGAAAAGGTTATTAAGATATAGAATTCATTAATATTTAAAGGAGATAAGGCAATAACATTTTAAAAACTATAACTTCTACCACAAATTTTTGGGGCAGTATAAAGGATGGACTGAGAGAAGATGTTATCAAATTGTAATGAAAAAATATAATAGGAATTTTATGGTTATTGCGTTTTATAGGCAATAATTTTTTTCAAATAAAAGTCATACTTACAATATCCATTTATTTAGACTATGAAGTGTATACATTTTATGGCACTTCGTTCCTATTATTTAAAAACTTAATACTACTTACATAAATAAAGATAAGACATAAACATCCAAATACTAGATAGAAAACACTTGTATATATTAAATTAAAACATGAATTAGGTTTAAAGATATTTATTCTCAATAAAATTATCGACTTACAGTAAAAAGAAGATTGCCGCATTTGTGGATATGTTACTCTCGCTATGCAATATATTTCATTAAAATGAATCATTTTATTATATTTAAAATATAAAAAGGATTTTTAATTTCTATTAATGGCGTTATGTTACTATAGGTTTATTGAGTACTGAATCCTTTCTTGAGGTATCTCACAATAGGTCCTTGTAATGAATATTTCATCAGTAATACTTTTTGTATAATTTGCCGCTAGAGTTCTTCCATTTGTAACAAAAAAAATGTAAAGAAGGTTTCAGCGCAAAAAATGAAAAAAAATGAGAATTTTCGTTTATTTTTTATAACAATAGAAAAGGTGGTATAAACTGTCTATGAAATTATCAATATATTTATTATATGTATAAAAGTTAATGATATGTCTATAAAAAAATAAAATAAAAAAAAACATAATTGAATTATAAGAAAACTATTTTGAGGTAGATGTTTAAAAAAATATAAAATATTATAAATAACCTTGCGCTGTCACCTATAAATATGTAGGTACGTTTTTCGTTACGTTTAGTTAATTGTCATTGTAAAGTATTTGTTCAGAGAATAAAATGTAAACAAAAAATAATTACACTAATTAATTATTCTAGAACTATTTAATATTATTAAAAAATGCCCATCATGACTGATAAATTATAAAGGCTCATTCAATTACTATTTTCGTAAAGACCGAGAATAATTTAAACCAACTTACTACTACTAAAATAATGACTCAATTTTATAATAAAACGTAATTTAAGATCTATTGTTTAGTTAAGTATATCATTCACTTTTATGTTTTTTGAAATTAAAACAGTGTTTATAATTTTTAAGGTTGCTCTTAATTTCCTATTATGTACTTTATTTTCTAGCCCTGATGTTATGACAAATAATTATTTCTTATACAATACCATAAACAGATCAGATCAGGTCGTGACGTTTACTTCATTAATATTATAAAAACCGCCAAATATATATTTTTTTCAATTTTGTAAAGTAGCTGCTGCATATGCAGAAACACAAAATCAATTTCTTTCAAATTAGTACTTTTCCACAAAATAAGCGTCATTTGATAACCACATAAAATCAGATCCTTTCATAGACCGGGTCTCTACAATCCACGGTTAATAGATTTACAAGTATTACAACAATATTTTCTAAAGGGCGGTACTACGCAGTTTCTTTCTAACTGATCTTTGGTAAACAGCTCGCAATATTGCGCGCCGTCTTTATCGGGACAGTCGAAGGAAGGTCGGGGAGGACAGCGACGAAGACGACATCTGCGACGGCGTTCGCGAGGTTTAGGTCCACAAAGGTTATCGTCTGGCGCAGGGCAAATCAAAGGACGATGTGAAACTCCTCGGCCGCAAGTTGTTGAACACTGAAATTTGCATATTCCAATGAACGCAAAATTTAACTATTAGTAGAATATTATTGTTCTTATAAACAAGATTAATAATTGTAAATAAATAAATGAATACAAATCTGACAAAGCAGCAATAAGTATTATTAACAAAAAAAAATTTTTTTTTTTCAAATATTTAAACATAAATTTAAATAATGATGATCAAAGCAATTGAATAAGATATTCAAATGAATAATGAAACAAGCTCGACATTGAAATCAAACAAAATCAAAACACTGATCGTTTAATTGACAGCCTCTTCATGCCATAACTAAATCAATTACCAGTGTTAACCACCAATCGAGTTTCTAGGACTTATGTACATAGTTTGAGTGCTTCTGAGGCTAGAGTTTATTTAAGTTACTAAATTTGCTTAAAGAGTCTCATATACGAGTAAAATATATAATAGTCTCATATCATTATGATATTAGTTTTGATTATAATAGAATCATAAATAAAAATGAGAAAAATGTTTTAGTAGTATTTATAAAAGTTGTTAAAGAAATAAAAATTCTTACAGGACTCCAAGGCATCTCTTGCCAGTAAACAGGGCAGGGTATCCTATTACAAGGCTGCACTCTATCCGGCTTAGTCGGGGGACATAGTGCAGGTGACACACTGCGTCTTATTAGCTCCCATTTTAAAGTTACGCTGTAAAATGTATACTTCAATGGTTACATGTGTTTTAAACAGTTCAGTATTGTATAAAATTTATGTGGCCTAACTTTATAGAATAGTAAGGTATATAGATATGCAAATATATTATATATTAATTTTTAGTTACATAAAAATCTAGTCAAGTACAATATTAATATTAACAACAAATATCAAGTCAATTAAATTTTAAAATAGCTTGATGCTATTGCTACAATAATTTTTAATCTTTATAGATTTATTACGGATGAAAGTCGAAAGTGGATAACGATGATATAGTAATACGTTTAATAACCAATAGTAGGACATGAATTATGAACACGTAGCTGACGTAAAACACGCTAATTGAGGACTTGATTGCCACTTGCGGTATTATGATATGTTTTAAAATGCTTAAACGCAGCGTTGAGTTACGCCAGTCTGCCCACAGCGAGCCTTTAAATGTACAATTTAGTATTTTGTCTACGTCACGATATATATTAAAATAATACACAGTTTGTACATTGCAATAACATAAAATAGTTAATATAATAGTTAATAGTTAAATAATATAAATGATATGAAATAAAACTGAGAGACACAAGGGATTCCGTTTTATTGGAAATCGTCTTTTGTCAAATACAGATATGTATGCATAAGGCAGTGACATACTGTCGTAAGCATTACTTTTTATAGATTTCTATTATATGAAGTAATATTACCAATTTGTTTATATTTATAACGTATTCAAATCTGTTGAAATTATATATCTATAATATATCTATACCCATAAAATAAAAATGTAGGTAATCGAAGACTGAATGCGAAAAAAATATATTATTATTTTATTGGCTTTTATCAATTTAATCGAAATATTTTTTCTGTTTTATGTTGTTGGTATGTATGTTTGTACATGTTTATCCCGGAAGCGGCTTAACCAATTCAAGTGCAGTTTCCTCTACTCTATTTTGGCAGTCTTTCCTTGACATTTATTGATATCAGTTCATAAATAAGATAATTATATTAATTTAAAATATTTTGTTCGACAATATAAGAGGTCAAGTCCACGAGAACGAAGTTGCAGGTATTTACTAGTATATTATGAAACTAAAAGAACTTTATCATTAGTTTTATATTAAAATAAAAGTAAAAGTCATAGCACAAAAACAAACAGTAATGTAATTAATTCGTATAGAAATATGATTTAACAAGAACACAACAAAAAGTAATTATGGTACTAGTTTCAGTTTATTAAACTGACAAGAGTTGCTACGAGCTGTCCTTAACTTAAGCGAATGTTTCGGTTAAATTCGTTTATGTTGATCCAAAAGCTTCTGCACATTTCACGTTCACATGAATAATGTTGTGTGAGCAACTTTAGAAGCTAAGAGCTGAGTTTGATGTACAAATAATACATACCGTAGATAGTTTTAGTTGAATCGTTTTAATAACAATTGTTTTTATAATTTATATAATTATATTTTTTAAGTATTATAATAAAATTTATATAATTTCAATTTCTAAAATATTTGTTTTAATAATTTTAAGCTAACGTGGCGTGGTGATTGTTATGAGATCAATGACCATTTAGAAAAATTATTATACGTAAATTAGTTTATTTTCCCGATCTGGGACGACAAATTGCAGCGTAAAGCTCCGTTGGAAGTAAAAAATCGATTTGAAAAGTCCAAGCAGTATGCTTCATTTTGCGGGGAAAGTCATTATACGTCTATTATTAAATGTTATTATATTAAACAGTTTTTCTTAATCTTATTGAGAAATTAGTAAATTGTATTTCAAGTTAAGGCAATAATTCAATTAAGTTTGTTATTACTCTACTTATTAGGACTTATATTACTTACGTATTAGGAAAATTTCTTGTCAGTTTACGAAAAACAGCCATTTTTCGCTAACCCATGCCCAAACAACCAATATATTTTGAATATTAACTAAATGGAAATTAACTTAACAATCATTGACTATTGGTGTGCCAAATATTTTGTTGTACAAATGACGCATAAAAATTGTTAAAGAAAAAAAACCATTAATTTCTCTTGCAATTCAAATAATGTTTTATTTTACCCTTAACCTTTAGATGTAATACCTATAGAAGAATAACAATATCTGTCAGAAAAATTTTCTGAGTCGTGCGTGAGCTTTTGTGTTACGTATTATACTCGTGGAAAATAAACGTGAAATATTATGTCACAATAATTTCCACAAGGCTGGCTTAACCAATCTGTGATATCCATGAAAAAAGGCAATATGATATTGTACGTAGGTACCTATAGCGAGGTACCCACGCATATTTTAACAAAAGATATTTTTAAATTAGTAAATTTATATTTTTTACCGAAGACCTTTTTTGTAGCTTCAAGCTTTTATTCCGCGTAGCAGGGTATACTGGAAGTACCTAGTGTCAAGACACTTCGTACTCCGCTTTCCGCTGGATTTAAGACATTGAGTGTTGAGTAGCGGAGCTTAACGCCGCACTTTGTCTTGCCAGAGCAAGGAAATGATGATAATTTAAATATAATCATTGGCCTGAGTGGGGATCGAACCCATAATCTATCGCGTTTAAAGTCAGATGCTGTTGCACTGCGCCACGACTGTCTTTTTTTAAAATTACTTAATTACTTTCAATTAGAGTTCTTTAATGTAGGGATATAGAGATAAATGCAGAGGGTAATAACATAGACATATAAATATCACTTAAGTCTACTGCTTTCTACCCCGTCTAAACTTTGAACCAAACGGAATATATTCGAAACAAGATTACGTAGGAGTTAAACCCAATACTTTTTACGCAATGATGACGACGTTAATTTTTATTTAACCTTTAAATGTAAGAACTATAAGTTAACTTCGAATCTGAAAGAGTTATTCACAGTAAGTAAACTATAAAAAGATTTGCTTGTATTTCTAGATTTGCTTATTTTGAAAACTTTTTCAATTTTTTTTTTATGATGTTATTACTCAATTTATTATTCTGTTCCTATTGTATTTTTTATTTGATAAATTATTAATATCATTGATGTTATTACTGGAGTTTCTTGTACAAGTGTTTAGTATCTATCGGATAAACTTATAGTGATATATAAAATGAAGGCGTTTCAGCCAGATTCGTTACGTATATTTTAAAAGTTAAGAGCAGGTACACCTGTGATCATGGACTGTTATAAAGAGTTCGATACATCAGATTTTAATAAATGAATTTTTGGGAACGAAATTGAACGATATTAAACCGGTTAAAATAGTATAATTTTAAATAGTAAAAGATCTTATCTTTATTGTTTTTATTTTTTTCTTCATATATATGTTTGAGACAGTATTTGGTATTCCAGTGTTAGCATTTTGAATTCTATACTACTACTATTATTAAGTAAGGAGTTTTGAATCCACAATAAACAAAATACAATAAACATTGTATTTTTACATACCTTATATTCGAAGGTATACAGAAAAGTTGTCTTTCCTGCACTCCCGCACTGCCACAAGTAGCACTACATCCTTCCCACTCGCCTCCCGCCCATGTGAAGTCGCAACTACAAAAAATATTCGAAATTACAGTATTTCAATTTTTTTTATAATATTATTAATAATTTAATAACAAAACTTCGATTTATATAAAGTACGTTTTCTGACTATGAACTAATGGACAGGGTTGTTTAAAATATCTCTGTAAATAATATAAATTCCCTTGCAAACAATTTAAAATATATTAAGTAGATTAGAAGGTATTTGCTTTAATAAAAGTCTACTTCAAATAACGTTTCATCGAAATATTCAAGATCGTTGAAGGATTTCTGTAATTTAGATTTTCTTGCAATAAGTTGTTATAATATTACAATCTTCAATAATACCAGATACGACCGTTATTGACAACTGGATAATATAAATAAGATATTAACTTACTAACATTTACTAATATTTATTTATAGGATTATAAGCATTATAGAAATAAAAGAAAAATAATAAACATCATCTCTCTCTCATCATCTGTATATTGCACTCAATTTAATGTTATATGTAACAGTATATGTATATGTAACAGTATATGTATATGTAACAGTATATGTATATGTAACAGTATATGTATATGTAACAGTATATGTATATGTAACAGTAATACTGTTTGCAAATTTTTATATTTTGTGTTAGAACCCATACAGTGGTCATGTATCAGAAATCATGTGAAATTCTATCGTAATTATCAATAGCACTGTGTTCTTATGGTCTTCTCTTTTGGGCCTTTACTTAATGATGAATCTTTATTAGATTGTTCGTTAATATATTTATATATAACTTTTTTATTATTCCAATCTTTAGAGTCTTTTATTGTTCGGAGTGTTCTTTATTTTGTTTTATTATTTCTATATTTTCGAAATATTTTGTTTACTCAATTGCATATTTAATAATCCACGTAGTGTTTTAAGAGTTATTTGTAATGGTTTTGATTGCTGCTGACGACCATATCCATGTTCAGTTTATTATATGTACTTATATCCGAATTATTACCGAAAATATATTAAATTTTAAAATGTTGTTTTAAACTTTTGATGTGTTTTTTGAATACTATCCGACTACTATCATTTAATAATGTTAATTATATTTTAATCAAAAGGGATTTAAACATAGCGCTGAAAATGAAGATTTAGATTATAACTATGGATTATTTAATTCTAACGAAACTTACCTATGAGTATTGCATCTTTCGTACCGCGTAGGACCACAGCGCTGGTCGCGTGGGCAACGCGGTCGCACCGCTCTGACGCCACCACCACAAGAAACTGAGCACGGCCCGCGTTCACTGGACCATCTATTAATAATAAAAAAATAATATAACTAATTCTACAATCGGCTGCATTGAATTACACATTTTCTAAAAAATACAAATTTTAGAAAATTATTTATTCTTTTAAATGATAACTTATAAAGAAAGACAAGAAAGATTTGTCTCATTCCAAATTTGTGTTATGTTTTCATATAAGACCAGGACAGTATATATGTATATAATTATGAAAGCTCAATTTCATAAATATTTATAATTAGTATATAAAATTATAAAGTTATTAAAGTTACGTTAATGTATTCATCTGATAAACTATGGAAATGTTATCCTTGTCGTTTTAGTGTGTATGCCTAAAATTACAGTCCTTCATATATTATCCTTATCTAATACTCTAAAGTTCTAAGCACGTTTCTATAACTGCAAGTATTTTACAATCACGAAAAGTTGATAAGAATCTGCTTTAAGCGTAACTATTTACATGAGGAGACTATGTTATGAATAGAAACTAAACTATGCTGATACATAGAACTGGTTACTGATATACCTATATTTATCTATTATAAACCGTTTGTATTTATTAGTATCATAAAATATGAATAGAATAAATCTATATATATATATATATATATATATATATATATATATATATATATATATATATTCCGTATTGAGGCTAAAAAGATTATAAATCAAATCAAATGATGTGAATTGCGGTTGGGTCAAACAATGCGGTAGTTGTGAAGTTGACATAGCAGCGTTACTAATTCCCTTACACACTCATGGAAACCCACAAGAGTCACCGTAAACAAATATGCAGAGCAAGCTACAATATAAGTCAGGTATATATAGTTCCCAAGTTCTAATGGCTTCTATGACATAAATACTTAAATAGTCTAATTTTGTATATAATAGCAATATATTTAAACAATAATTAGATAAATTTAATTTACTATTACAACAAATTGGTAATACACTAAAAACATGCCTATTTAAATATATTTATAGTAATAGTTATTATATTTCAATTATTATACTTTATCTAAGTCTATTTAGTAAGTCTTTCACATCATGTGCAGGAGATAGAGAAAACCAACCGCTTTGGAAAATTACGTTTGAAATGGCAGATCGCAACAACACAAATCCTCTAACCAATCTCTTGACATTTGGATTAAATGAAATTCCTAAATATTATGAAATAAAATATATAAAATCGATGAATGTATCTGACCTTTCGGTTCTAAAAGCATCATGGCTAATTATAGGAATATATTTAAATAAGATTAGGTAATTTTAAAGCAAACAAGGTTAGGAAGAGAAATCAATTGATACTTTAATAAAATAGGCAATATATAATAATAACTATATATATATATATATATATATATATATATATATATATATATATATATATATATATAATTATTTGAAATAGTTTAATAATATCAGAACATCGTAATAACAACAATTTGATCTAGAGCGATGCTGTATAACTTTCCCACAAGTTAGTACTATATAGATATGCCTTACCGCTAATGTACAATGTACATGCATAATATCGATTTTAGTCGCCGTCCTCGCTTAGATTTGCTTGTATTCAGCTTCAGTGCGGTAAATTACAGTTCGCAGATGAATCTCGCAGTAAGATAGTTTAGGTGGAATTGGATCTGTGTGCTTCCAGGGATTAGTGCGGTATCATTTACATTCTGTATTTATAAAGTTTTGTTTAGTCTTTGATGAACTATCTGTCAGCTTATTTATTTAAGTTTGCTAAATAATTTGAATAAATTTCCTTCTGTTTCAATTTAACTATACGAAATTTCAAAGAAAACGTTTAGTTTTTAATTAGTGAATCTTTTATTGATTGAATGCTAGTACTGTGATTGGATAATTACAAATTAAAATACTCGTTGTTATCAATATCAGCCAAACAAAGCTTCATAACAGTAAAAAGAAGAAGATAATATGAAAGCATAAAGTTAAATTGCTACAATATAAAGCGTCTTCGCTTCAGCTGATTTCACTATTATTTTACTTTATCTGTATGACGTCAGATTTTATGTGACGAGGGGGCCTAGATGGCAGGGGCAGGCGGGATGGGAGGCAGAAGGTCATCACAAGAACAGGGCGCGAGCGTGCCGTTGCTTTTAAAACCCTTTACATTTCAATAATCTTCAATATTTAAAGCTGGGTCATTTGTCGACCATTGTGGAAAGTATATTTTTCAATTATCTTTATACTTTGTAACATAAACAAAATTTTAAAAGTTTAGATAAAGTAGCATAGATCTTATAAAAATAAAGTAGTAGTAATAGGTCTTTTGTATTATTTACAACTTGACACGTTTTCCTTTATAGCGGAGTAGACAGAGAGAAAAAACATTGCGTCAAAATATCTCGTTCTCCATCTTATGCTTGTCTATAAGACATTGCATACAACAGATAATAACAAGCATAATATGTTCACGTTCTTCGACCGGAGTTCGAATTTGCAGCCAAACACAGCCTCACTGTGCTATGATAAAAAAATACATTAATAAAAAAAAGTATGTATGCGTATGAAAGTGAATTTTGATGATAATAAGATTCTCAATAACGAAAATTGTTTTTTCTATAATTTATTCTCTTTAAGGGGCGTGATAACTACAGGGAAAATAAGAAAATTTTAATAAAAGGCAACTGAAATATTACGTCGTCAAACTTTCAAGAGTACGGTATCATAAGGTATTTGAGGACAGTTAAAAAAGTGAAATATGTTCTCTCTAAATTAAGCCGTACTTGTAGCTTTTTGTTAAAACAAAAGTGCGATTTAGATTTGGTAAAAAATGAAGAAGTATAAAATTCATTGCTAGACAAATACATTTGTATAAAATTACTTAAAGTGGGTTGTAACAACTCGTAACACCTTAAATATTCACATAAAACTATGTGTTAGGTTAGGTTAGGTTAGGTTAGGTTAGATCTTATGGATCGAAGAGGAGCCTAATACATAGTTATGATGTTCTATATACTTTTCATTCTACGCCACGCCACGTCTAGACTTATGTATATCTTCAAAGCTAGGCTACGTGCGATAAATACTATGTTCAATATTTTTTCTACTCAAATTATTTTAAAAAGTTTTGTTAATTATTTTAAAGCTTTAATTATCAAATTTCAAAGTAACAAAATATAGACCTGCTTCAATCGGCCAATTTAATAAGGCTTTACGTTATCATTTTGTCATGTTAAATATATGCATATTTTGGAAGTAATAAAATAATAATATTTAACTAGTAAATGCTCGCAAATTTGTTTGCTTCGATTTTTTACCTTTACTACCAATTGTGGTAAGATTCCCCAAATTTCTGAAGATTTTCTTTTGTCATCAAAAACTTTTGCCATTTCCTTATATGTTAAAGTTTAGTGTGTAGAGAACTATTACATTCCAGATTTTCTCTATAAATAGTATATACAATGTCTACATTTAATATACGGTACATATACTCGTATATTTATACCAAAATAAAAATAAATATTATTATAAAGTGGTTACTTAGCTAGTAATATTACAAACAGACACTACAATTTCATTTATTTGTATAGAGATTGATTTAAGTTTAATAGGTCTATAAGTAATAGAGTTTAGAGTAGAACAGGTAAAAGACCCTTCTCATAATAGGGAATCTCGAATGAAGGTTTTAATAGCCCTCCATATTTACATTATTCAAATGTATGCTGACAGCAAAATGAAGAAATGTTCTACAAATACATATATATTTACTGTTATGTTCAAAGTGTTTGATATTTATATTTGATTTAAAGGTTCTTTGCGGAAATTAAATTGAAATTTTTAAAATTAAAATATGATCACTATTTTATGAAAATTATTGCTCGACACAAAATTTAAAACCTTTCAACGGTTTACCGTTACTATTACTATTCGGAAATAATCATGTTAATATATCTGCAAAATATAAAGAGTTAAGTTTTAATTTACATTTATTTTTATTTTAAACAAAAGTATTCAAATGAAATTATAATTTATTACAAAAAGATTTTTATACTTAAGGTAAGTTAGATTTGACTATAAAGCTTCATTCTAATAACTGTTCAGTAAACTCGAACTACTTTTAAAATAGGTAATTATGTTTATACTTGACCTTCTGCTACAAGGGGCTTTTTATAGTTAATGCATTTATATTAAGCATAAAATAAAAACCGCCATTTACTATATTTTTAATATTATGTTATATAAGCGTTGAATTATATAATATATATTAAAAAATAAATACTTATAGTTATAAAAAAAAATTGTGAATTAAAGTTTTTTTTACTAAAACTACTAAAAATATTAATACTAACTACTAAATATATATATATTTGGCAAATATATATACTCGTTACTATTATCCCGATATGATACATAGTATATTTATTGTTTCATAGACAGCGTAAATATTGTTAGAATTAGTGAATTTAAATTTTGAATGAATAAATTTAAATAGAATGAATGTGTGAAGGCTTTTCTTGACATCAATAAATGATTTAGGTTACTTTCATGCTGAGTGTTGTGTAATGTCTGTGAATACGTACCTGTACTCCATAGGCCTGGTCCGTCCGGCGGGCGTGCTGTAGTTAACGGATACCTCCACGGCAACCGTCTCGTCCAGCGACTGAGTTGGCACCGCCTGAATACAGTGTTCACTTTCATATATTGTATAGAAATAAACTAAAAAAAAATACTATGTAGCAGGATTTATACGTTATTTTAATATGTTTGTAATCCTATAACATTTATTTTGATTTTGGTACGAATTGATATATAATAAAAAAATATTAATAAAGCTTTATTTGATTAATTTAAATATATATTACATTTTTTTAATATTAGGGAAGCATTTAATATATTTTTTCGGCAAAAAATGAGTTACTTCTGGAAAGTTAATTATGATAATAGCTTAAGGGAGGCAATCTAAAGTTTATTTTCTCATAAACTTCCGAGCAAAACAAATATTTTGATAAATAAAATAAATATTTTAATTTTAATAGTCCTATAATTAATTTAGAGAGCTCTGAGGTTAAAACCAAAGTCAGAAATAGCTTTAGTGTTATTTCTTCCACATAAGTTTGAATCGCATAGATAAGTGATCAGCGTGCTTTGACAATTTCCAAGAGGCACGGGTGCGAATTCTGCTGCGTTCTAATATTTATACCTTTTTTTTAATAAAATAAGACATTAAAATATATCTTCGTTAATTAAATACGTGTTTTAAATCTTTTTATATACAAAATTTGTCTATATAATTTATTTACTTGTTATAATACTTTAAAATAATAGTGACCACTATTTTTGTACAAGACATTAACTTTGACTTAATATAGAATGATTTTTATAAACGCAATCGTGTAACCTCTAAGTCTGATTTTACGTATTATTTATGATATTTCTACTCGTAGAAAAATGTATGCTTAAAATAATTTGGCTTTCGTATATAAAGTGTGGCGTCAGTTTTCGCTACTTAGCACGCAATGCCTCAATAGTGGATTGAAATTGAAGAACAGTATATAGTATTATGACGTTGGATACTCTTTTTCTATTCAATATTGGCGTGTTAATAATTTCATTCATATAACAAAAATATCACTTAGTAACTTTCTAAAATCCTTTTGAGGCTTTGCGTTATAAGATAGATATGGCTAACAGGTGAAAAGATGATTTTTCCAATATAATCCCATATACCGAATGTTAGTCCTTGAAGCAATATAAATATGATGTCTCAGAATAAATCAATATAAAAGAAGGATCGGCGTATGAAGTTCGTATAGCGAGTTCCTAATTAACTTCAGTAGGCGAGTTGAAAGCGTCCGTGAATAATTAAAGCGCCTCCGGACCGGACCCTCATCAAATGTTACGGTTCGTTTCACGTCACATATAAAAGCACATATACTTGCTTTTGTACCGGATTTTTGTTAGTTTTGTGTAATGACTAATATTGATTACAAGATGTTTAAGATGTATTTATTGACTGTGTCGCTCAATCAATCTCAATATCGAGTAAGAATACGTGTATTTATTTTGAAATGATTACTTTACATTTTTCTAATACTTATAATGTTAGAGTTATTCAAAAAACCTTTAATAATTAAACGAATTATATCAGTTTTACTAAGTGATCAAGACACGCTGGATTGTTTCCTAATGAAATGGATTCAGGTTTCAACAAAAAAATGAAACCAAACTCTTTTTTTCTCAGACGATTGGCAATTATGATAGTGCAGAAAATAGTAGAGGCCAACAAGAGCAGTGTATAGTTTAATTATCTTAAATTTAGATGACATATAATTTATTATGAATCGCACAACGTAAGCACAAACAGTTCTATCATAAAGAACATATGTACGTTCGCCGTGCGTCATATAAATGAAGAGATACTCTCTTAAATTATACATTTATATAAATCCTACAGTAATAAGTTATTTTATATTAAAGCATAATATAGAAAAATATTATAATATGATATTTGAAATAATTTATTTTGTTATTGACATTATATTAACTTATTCTAACTATTCAATATAGTTAACATAAGAGTCTGCGTCATGTCTGAAAATATACGCAATTCCATCCTATTGTAAACGCCTTTCACTTTGATTTGCGTCAATTTTATTTGATCGTGGAACTGGAAAATGTGCTAAGGAATCCTTTTAGAACTGTTAATGCAAATATATTAGACGCTGAGCAGCTTTCCTTAAACATAAATAAATAAATATTTATGTTTTCATAACAATTATTGCTATTACTTACAATTAGTGATATAACACTACAGTTCCTTTTTATATGTAACATGTATTATATACCTATTGTACATATATACACAAATATTCCAAATTTATGTATGTATATACACAAATATTCCAAATTTATATAAAACAATAGCGGTAAGTATAAAACTTTCATACATAGTACGAAAGTATCAAAAAAAACGACGTTTTAAAAAATGTAAAGGCATTCTTAATTATAATTATTTTTAACATGTGTAACTTTGACTATGAAACATAGTCCCTATTTTTCGTCTCCAAGGGCATCATTGGCACTCTATCAATATAGTTTTTTTAAATCACATTGTTTGACGAAGCAATTTTCAATTTTATATTGTATAAAACTGACTATTTACACCTGTGGCTACACAATACTGATGATGTGCTTATGTTCATTTAGAAAATAGTTTATAATGAAAATATAGGTTTTTGCTTACATGACCTAGTTAAGCATATTGTGCCCACTTTTTATACAAACCACTTACAACGCCTACTATAGAATATGAAGTGTAATAATTTCATATATTAGATTTCCTATGATTATCCGAGAAAGAAGATGCTTGGAAAAAATACGTTAGGTTTTCGTATACGATGTTGTACATCATATACGATATATTTACATATAATGAAATTCAAAGAATTCATTATATGCATTAGTATAATGATATTCCTGAAATTATTGTATGTGCTATACATTTCATTTCCATTACAAATATTGAAACTAATTTGAAAATTACTTAGGTGTAAATGTCAGTACAGAATACAAGTACTAAAAGCGTATACATTTTACATGATCGAATCAATACAGTAGTTAATAAGATTATTTATATGAGACAATTAAAAAAATAATAATATTGAAATGATAATTGAAATGCATGTGAAATATTCTTTACAACTAAATAATTATTTAAATAAAGTTAAAAGCCAGGACAGCTTACCATGATCATTAGATCAGTTTGCAGCCTCGAAACAGCAGAAATAGAAATTTCCATTTCTGTTTGTTTCCAATGCAATATGCTTCCCGCTGCCACCACTTCACCTTCTAAGCCAAAACTTTCATCTTCCTTTATATCAATCACATTGCTATCAACTTCAATAATTCTAAGATTTTCAGGCACATTTGGATCGTATTTTAAGTAATTATCTTGTCGATTATCTAGTTCGAAATGTTTTGAATGATATTTTAGTTCTAAAATTGGTCTGTCTCGGCGGCGTTCCCGTATTGCAATGTTTATTGGCACTGGAGTAGCAATGTGCACGGAAAGTTGATTTGCTTCGTGAGGTATCACTGTGAGGCGTGTCCATCCTGGTTGAGAAAATAAATATAGCCAGTATTAATTTTGATATTAAGTTATTAATGGTACTTCTCTTATAGGTACTATTGAGAGTAGGAACACAATTGAGATACGCGAGTATTTCTATTATAGCCTGTTGTTTGTAATTTCAGATATATTTTTACCATAGTGATCGATGGTTTCTATTGAAATTACGTATCAATGTGGTATTTACAGACAATTAATTAAATATTAAACCCTTGAGAAAGGAAATAAAAAAGTTTAAAAGTAAACATTAGAGAAGAACAATTCACTTGCTCTTTAACTTTTGTCTTGGTCCTAGTACAAGTAATGTTAATAGTCTAGGTCTTGTAATACTAATAGCCACATTCTATGAATTAGATTTTTTCATAAACTTCTATTTTCATAAGTTATCTTTGTTTTATTTATTTATTCATTTCCATAAAACAAAAAAATTTGAAACAATTTTTTCTTGAAACAATATAATTATATTATATTGCTGACTATTGTTCCTGAGAATAAAGAGAAAGGAACAAATTTTAAAAAATATATGAGCAAAATGTTATATAATTCATTTCTACCTGCACTCCTAGGTGAGTTATGACATTAATGTAGTACCTTTGTTTAGCTGACGAGTGTATATATGGGTGTTATTGTTGCAGTAGCCATCAGGACACCAGTTACAAACTGGGTCGGTCCCATTGCATTGTCCTTTGACACATGTGCCCTGCAATGTAATAGATTTTTTATTCTAACTATAATTAAAAAAAATCTCGATCAAGTAGATTTTAGTTCAGAATTCATAGATACATTCAGAGATTTCAAACAGATAAAGATTTATAGAAGCTTGTTCTATCACTTGTGAAGATGTAACAAATATGCTGGAAATATTTAAAAATTCTGATGCCACGTCATGAAATTAACGCTTAGTATTTCTTTCAAATTATACATATATTTTTAAAGTGTTGCTATTTAAAAATAATAATAAATTATAACTGTTTCCTAATTGACAACGGAATTGCTCTTAAGTATTTTAATTATTTGTCCAGGATTTAAAAAATCTTGACTTATTTAAAACCACAGATAAGTTTTGTTTTAAGAATATTTTGTTTATCGATGATCAGACAAGACAAACAAGATTACGTAATTGATATAGATACCTGATAACAAACATCGTATGGCCGCTCATAGCTGCACGATGTTCCATCTGGTAAAGGCCCGAAGCTGGTGGAGTTTCCACCTCCATAGTCAACACACCATATTTCACAGTTTTTGGATTCTTTAAATAAGCAAAAAAATATACAAACTTGATTATTAGATACATTTTAGCTTTTTTATGATTTATTTAATTACAATTTTAAGTTCTGTCTATTCGTCTTAAGTATAGAGGACAAAAAGATTTCATATAAATAATCCGTTTTCTAAATAATTTGCTTACGTATATTATATTGCTTTAGCTTAAAGTAGACAAAGACGTAGAAATGCGAGTATATCTCGCAACGCAAGCAACGGTGGTGCCATCAACGTTAACGTTAGACAATAAGCACAATAGTTGTGAGATCAATCTCTAATTAAGGGAATGAATTTATTTAACTAGGTTCCTTCTACCTACACGCGACGGGGATTAGCCTGTCTAATTACATACATATCTCTATGTATTATTGCTAAGTTACTTCGTTGAAATAATCATCTAAAATATTATTATTACAGAATTTAACATAATAATTCTGAGACTGTATAATTTCCTCAGCTTCTTAGAAGAATAAATAATGAATTTCAACAAGGCTCTAAGTATAATCTCCTGAGTGGCGGTACAGAAGATAAACGTAATAATTATTATCAAAGCAAACAATTTATTATTAAAAATATTTATTCAAACTAATTAATTTTATTGTTTATGCTACTGTCGTATTATAATTTTAATTATGTATGTTATTATATAATAATAATTATTTTTATATTTGTGTTCGTGTCAATCCCACAAATATTAACATTCACAGTTATTAAAATCAAAACAGTAGGAAAAAGAGATGTTTAACAATCAATTTAGACAAAAAAATATTTATTAAAATAACTAATTAATCAAACTGTGTTTAATTTAACAAATCAACTAGTGCTTGGTGAATATAAGATAAAATGTCAATATCAAGTCGGAAGCTTCTACCAAGTAACCTTACTAAAAGACGAGCATACAAAACAGTTCTTCTAAGAACAACTTGAAGAGATAAAATGGAATATTTAACTTGTACTATCTAAATATTAAGATAAATAAAATTATACAAAAGAGAAATATAATTACATAATAAATTATTTTTACGCGATTAACACACACTGATATATTTTAGATGATAATGAAATTATTTATATATTTTTAATTTTATAATTATTATAATTATTTATATATAATTATCTATACGCCTACAATTAATTTCCAATAAAATTAATAGATATTATATGTTTTGAAATCTTATATTTGAATAATAGTCGGTAAGCCAATTAATTTATATGCATATATAAGCTGGTGATGACAATTTGAATTAATGCCTTGTCCTCGGGTCATGCCTGATTAATTATGTGTAGATGCTAAGGGAATAACAATAAGATTAATACCTACACAGGAGCAATTATAATGGTGTCATTCTAAACTGTCATTAAACAATTATTATATATGTCCACATCCGACGATGTAGTGCACAATTTAAAAAAGAATCTTAATTTATTAAATAATTGTTCGTATGCCGTATTGTTATCAAATCAGTTGTAATCAAATACTAATTTTACAGAAAGACACTTATTTACTTTGTATCAACGATACAACTTTCAAGTACTTCAATTTACTCTATATTTAACTATATAATCAAACACTTCTACGTTTAATAACGTAATAGCACTTCTACGTTTTTAAATCTAAAAAGGAGCTTTCTGTTCTGCAGACAAAAGAGAAAAAGTAAATATACCTTCATGATGTAAGTAGGGTATGAGGTGGCTGGCGCGGCGGTAGCAAGCGTCGGCGCGGGGGTCGCGGGAAGCGCAAGGCGTGCCCGACCAACACGTAGCCGCTTGCGACCCGGCTCCCTCGCATGCGCTGTCTTGTGCACTTCTGAGGATTAATATTGTACTGTGACTGCCTTGATATCTTTCCAAATGAAGTGTTCTCATGATTTCTGTATAAATGTGTTGAGGCCGATCGTGGAGCAGTCTAACTGTAACTGTGATCGGTTGTGGGTTCGATTCCCACTCGGGGGAGTGATTATATTCATATTATTTTCACTTCCTCGCTCTAGTAAGACGAATGCGGCGTTGAGGTTCACCACTCAATACGGAATGTCTCGAATTTGGTGGAAAGTGAAGTACGGAGTGTCTTGAAACTAGATACTTTCTGTCTACCCTGCTATGCGGAATAAAAGCGTGAAGCTAAAAAAATATATTCTTAAGAGGTGTGTATGTACTATATATAAAATATGTAAAAGTATCATTTTTTTGTACCTGAAATTTATCATTTGATATATTTTATTTTATATAATGACAATATCTTCAGAATTGCTAGAACGATGTTATCATAAAAATTATACTCACCCAGCATGCCTACAATGTCTGACACGTGTACGAAGCCCATATCCACATTCGGCACTACATTTACTCCACTCGCTCCATTCACTCCATTTAGCTGGTTTTTGCTGTATGGACTCCTTATTTTCAGGAGTGTGACCTGGCATTGGCTCACAGACGCGATCAACACACCACTAAAGCAAGTATTTCATATATAATATATTCTAATAATATTATATATATATATATATATATATATATATATATATAATAGTTTTAGAATTAACATATTATGTATATTATCAATTTAGTATACCTCTATCATACCCTTACCTTTATTAAGTATTGGCTGTATACTCTTAAGAAAAACAATTCAAAATATTTAATGTGAGCCTCAATAAAATATTGTCAAGATTTAATAAAAATTAGGTTCGAGTACAAAAAAATAGAAATGAAAACCTATTATTTTCATTGTAACTCATCGCAGCTGTAACATTTGAAACTTGAACTTTGTAGAATAAACTTTATTTTTTAGCATTGTATTACATGTACCCCAAACTTCTCAAATTTCAGAAACCCATCTTTTAGAACATTTCTGTATAATCCGATTAATAGTACCTACACAATGGTATGAATACAAAGAAAAGTTATCTTAAGTATATAGATTAAAATCTAGACGAATAAACAAGAATAGATGATATTAAAGAAAAATATATTATATTGTATACATAGTTATTTACCAACACAGATAAACATGTAAATTGTAATTTATAAAAATATTTATACAGCTTATCACTTTTTTAATAATAATAGACTTTGAAAAAGGTTATCAAATGCATTAGATATTCCAAAACAAGTTGAAATGACCTTTGGCCTCTAGCCAGGACAAAAAGAGTGAACAAAGAGACACGCACTTAATGAAGTCATAAAATTAACGCTTACACCGTGACTATACAAAAACCTTCGAATATTATGAGGATGGTGCCAAAAACAACAAAGTTAATCACGGATGTCGTTTCGTAAATCTTATTTTGTATACAAATTTGATTTCACAACTGTATTAAAAATTAAGTCATCCATTGTACCGTTTTTTAACTATAGAGACAACGGAACAATTCAAAGCTTTAGAATAGAGAGATATGCGTGTACGATATACAGTGCGATATATTTTTGAATATTTTATTCATTGCGTTATCTGCAGTCGAGCATATGCGAACTGGAAACATATTCATAAAGATTTTATTGCATTAATGCGCGCTCACGGGCGCTAAAAATCGTTGATGGAATCTCAAACAATATGCACATTTTGCACGAGCGCTGAGCGTTGTAATCGATTGCGCATTCACGAATGTGTGTGGAACTTGTAGAAATTACTTTAGTCGTTGAATAGTTGGGATGTATGAAACTAAACTAGATGTTTGTGGGTTCGAATTCTGCGAGAAACAGTGATTCTATTCAATATTAAATTTCTCTAGTAATAAATATTTCTAAAAGCGCCTTGTCATTACTATTGACATTGCATTTCTTATACATACATATACTGTTTGGTAGCATTCACATGCAAGTATTTACAGTAAACGCTAATACAGAAAGATTGATGATAACAAAATGTGCGGGAATTTATGTTCCCTTAATTACGTACCTAATTAACCTACGGAAACCTTACAAACATTCTTGAAATCCTTAAACTTTGTTAAGTTCTTAAGCACTTAAAGTGGGTTAAAAAAATTGTTTAAGTAAATATTATATAAAATAAAAAACTAAATAATTAAAGTTACAATTAAAAGATATTTTAAGAAAATAAATAAAAAAATAATTTTAAATCATTCAGGCTATCATGGTAAAGTTTCATGTGTTATCGTAGTAACGAGGGTTGCTGACTGTAAACGCAAATGATTGTGGGATCGACTCTAATTGGTAGGAATGCTTATGTTTAAAATGTTCTCATTTCATCCCTCTGCTCTAAGATAAAGAGCAGCGTTAAGTTCTGCCACTTAGCCCCCGGCGGAAGCTGCTGAGTCAAGTTCATATAGGTGATTATCTTGTTATGTCGAATAGAGCGTGAAGTGAAAATAAAAATATAATAATTTTTTTCGATTCACTCATAACTGTTTTTGATTGTACTCAACATTTTTTCTTATATTATTTATTTTTAGAATGTTATATCATCTCTAATGATAGCAGATCGTGATGACAATGTCAAAATAACAAAATCAGAATAGGTCATAGGAAACATACGGCGTTAGAATAACAAAGTGCAAATTCAAAATATGCGACGAACATACATTTATATAAATAATTAGGTATTAGATATGAATGTATTTATGAAGCTTACTCATATTAGTCAAGGTAATTGAAAATTATTTATATTTTATTATAAGGTTTTTGGTTTGAAATATCACTGCACTTAGCATTTAGCTTAATTTTTGTTTAATAATTAAAACCGTTTTCTTTTCTAATTAAAATAATGCAAATGCGGGGTTGGATTTAAAAATATAATCTGTAGACTAAAATATAACAGAAACGAAAATTGTAAGTGAAAACTGTTCGTAAAGATAATAAACGTAACAAATAATCTATATAAATTTCTCTAGCATTTTACATTTGTATTTGCTTGAGACGTATACTCTATTTATATAAATATAAGCTCGTGTCTCTTCCGGTTTTATTGTCATATGTCCTATTCTGTGTCACAGTGCCCAAACTCTTGTAAATGACTTTTATATACCAACAATTTCATTATGTTGATTCTAATTTGGTGCTTGTTATTAGATGAAAATTGGGAACAGAATGGTGAGTACTTTTATTTATTTCATTTACTTCTGAAATGCAAGCGGAATCGGAATCAACTCAGACACGTTTGAAATACATATTTTAGGAAAATGTGAATGACTAGTCCTTTTTATAGAGAGTGACATTTAAAACATTTTTTAGGTGTCTCTTTTTTTATCCCGCACAGTAGGATAGACAGGAAGTACTTAATGTCAAGACACTTAATACTCCACTTTCCTAATAATCAACAACAACGATAGCCAATAATAAATATGTACCCAAGAACAATTTAAGTTTAAGCTTAGAATTATTACGCTTAGTCAGGTCGCCTTATAACTGCGCCACGAATATATAACATAGTTGATACAAATTATTAGTACGTTTCATGATTGTGGCGAGAGAGAAAGGGTGGCGTTGAGTTCCGTCTCTCAATACACAATGTCTCGAATTTAGCGGCGTCTGACTGTAAACTTGATAGATTTTGGGAAGAAATGATCATATTTAAATTATTTTCTGGCTCTGGTAAGACAGAGCGCAGCGTTGAGTTCCGTTTCTCAACACACACAATGTCTCGAATTCGGCGGCGGAGTAAGAAGTGCCCTTTCACAGGAAACTGTCTGTTTATCCTGTTATGAGAGATAAAAACATGAAGCTAAAAAAATAAATAAACGAATATTCAACTCAAATTATTAATGTATATATTCTTTTATTTGTCACATATTGTTGGAGATTGACTTAACTAGCAGAAAAGTCCTTGAACTTCCCGTTTTCTTCAGATTGCAGACAATAGATGAAATATATTTGATCCCTAAGTCGGACGCTCTTTACTTACAATTTTATGTGTACCCGTAAAAAAGGACTTTTACGTCCTTTTCACTATTACTTTTGGGTTTGTGAGTAGTGTATAACTTTGAGCTTTTATTTATTTTTGAAAGTTTATATTATAATTAAATTAGTATTAATTATTATGTTATCTTATTTATTCAATCTAATTATTTGAATTATTTTAACAAAATGCATTATTTGTAAGTTTAAATTGAGGCCAGTCGTGGCCCATTGCAAGCGTGTGGCTAAAAACGTGATCGGTGGTGGGTTCGATTCTCACTCGGGGATTACATTTAAATTATTATTATTCTACATATCTTCGCTCTGGTAAGACAAAATGCGGCGTTGATTTCCGCTACTCATCACGCAATGTCTCGAATTCACTGAAAGTGGAGTACAGAGAATCCTGACACTAGGTACTTCTTGTCTACCGTGCTATGCGAGTAAAATTTAAAATAAGTTTAAATGCTTACATGGTTGTTACCACATGGTGTACCTTCCAATGGGGGCGCTCGTTTAGATCGGCACACGTGGGGCATAGATCTATGTGCACACCACAACCGCGCGCACGCTGACCGCACTTTTACCGACTTGCATACTGAGAATCTGTGGAATAATATTACATAAATATTTTATACACGACAATTGAAATAGAAATCCGCCACCTAATATGCTCAATTTCTTTTTAAAAGCATAAAATGGTCAGTGACTATATCATTCTTATTGAATAGAGATTCATATTTAATATATAGAGGCCATCGTGACGCAGTGGACAGCTTCTGACTATAAACGTGATTGTTTGTGGGTTCAATTCCCATTTAGGGGAATGATTATATTTAAAAATGTATTTCTATTTCTACGCTCAGATATGATAGCACGTGATGTTTATATATCGGATGGAAAGCAATCGACGGAGTGTCATCTTGTCGGAGTCTTGTCTCTGACTACCTTACTAAGTGGGCTAATAGATTTTGATACAATCTTTCCTGACAGATATAAAATAATAAATATAATATTTATGTATCGAGCTATTAGAGAAACATTTTCTTTTATATTCAGTTAGGCATAAAGGCAAAATAGTGAAGATTCATTGATTTACTATTGACACCATCATAAGTATAAGTAACAGTATCTCATCACTATTACAAATGCTTATCTTGTAGATAATTTACTGTGAAATAATGAACTACATTTGAATGTTTTATTGAAATAACCGCGAAATACGTTATCGGTTTTGCCTTAAGTGTACATCAGGAGTTAACATGCTATAATGGTCTATTAAAATATATATTTTTTACGATTCACTTTATTTTTCAAGCCTAGTTATTTCGGGTACCTTAATAATAACATTGTTTGAAAGATTTAAAGACATACATAAAAACAATATTTCTTCATAAAAAGTTCCCAATTGGATAAATAAGACAATAAGCCAAATACAATTTAAACGAAACAGACGAAACTAGTAAATCACTTGACTCTTATCTTTTGTTCGTAATAATTGGGAACATGTTCGAAGTAAACGAGAAATTTCTGATACATGTAGTTATATAACAACTAAGTAAGTTCTCAATATGGGTATGGGGACCGTGAGTAGGTATGTAATACCAACGTAAACTTTAGACTGTATAATGTGTCTTAATATAGAGTTTACAATTTACAAAACTCTTTCATAGTAAAGTTAATATGAGACAAATTGGTAAGTTTGATTATTCACTATTATAACATATCATAAGATATACTAGTGTGAGTTTTATACAGAGTAAAATGGAACTATTGTAAATGTTGTCTTTGATAGATTTATTAAATTATTAAAAAACGTATAACAAAATTAAACACAACGGAATTCGAACTCACGTATCTTACAACCTTTCAAACGCTCTGATCGCTAAGCTAGGCGTTTCATCAAAATATTATCTTAAGTAAAGTGCAGAATATTTTAAAAATAGCAAATTTATATTTGAATTAATAAAAATATATATTTAGAATTTAAATAATTCAGTATATTCATGTTGTACAACTCCCGTAGTATTTGTTGTACTGATATACATACTACTACTATACTACTATTACTATTGATAATCTCGTTTGTTTCAATACTACCACAGTTTCCATTTTACGCTTAAAAATAATGAAATAAAGCTGAACATTACATTAATTATCTGTAGAGCGTACTTTTATATATCATTAATCTTACTATAAATAGTATACTTAATGTTAACTAAAACTGTATTTCAACTATACTTCTCGATATGAGTAAATAGTGTAGTATTTCCCAAAGGTCTATGGCAAAGCCAATTATGTAGACGCACTCAATCAAAAGATCAAATGCTTTGAGCTATATAAATCACGACTTCGTTATCGGAGTGCGGAGTTATCGCAGAAAGCGTAGCGGCATCTGTTTTATATCACCGTATAAGCTTTATAGTAGCTGAATTCTTTTATTCAATATTGGCACGATAAATTTAGGATTAATAAGAAATATTGTGGCATATCATGAAGTTATTTTGTATATTTCATTTTGCAATTATTGTCGTTATTGTCGAAAAAATATGTGAGTAGTTTTTTATTGGTTCAATTTGTAAATATTTAAATATATTTGGTAGCTCCTTAGAGTTAAAAAAACGTAAGTTCAATATATCTATAAAAAAATTGTTCATTTCACACTTTTTATTCAATTTTTTTTATTTGATTATCAGTAATGCAAACTAAAGTATATTTTAAGGATAAGATCTTTGACATTCGTAATTTTTACACAATTTAAATGACACTATTTTAAACAGATTAATCACATTGACCACGAAACGTCAGGTTTCCATAAAAGTTTTTTCGAATACTACAAAATACGCTATTAATCCGTTTAAAATAGTTTCATTTAAAATACATTTTATTGTCTGTATTGTGTCTCTTAAGAAAATTAGTATTTAATATTATTCTATGTAAGGTCTAAACTGACTAATTTAACTTTTTATATTTATGTCTCAAATATATCATTACTGAATTTTATTATTTCTATAAAAAATGTAAACATGCTTTTGATAAAATCGTATTCAATAAGAAACACATGAGAGTGATAAAGGCAAAAGTAATGATATTAGACCTGAAGAGACTCGTCTGATAATTTAAAAAGTGAACAATGATTGCAGCTGACACCATTTTTGCCACAGAATTCTAACATTAATTGAGCACGACTGAGTTTTCAAACGAGTTCTTTATAAATGAAAAAAAGATATTTTAGAATTAATTACCTTAAATAAAATGTATTTGTACTTTTTGCATTTTATTGAAACACTAAGATTAGATTTTATAATAAGTTAATTAATTACAACTGAATTATCTTTCAAAATTCTGAATTTTAATAAAAGAGATAAAATCAACCACCATTTTACTATGATTTTATATAATTAATTACGAAATGAAAGGCTTCTTAATATTTTTTAAATTAAATTCATTTGGACTTTGGATAGTTACTCTGTAAGCCAAGCTTTGAAATTGATTGGATTCTCAGTAAACCGATTATTGGAAAATCGTCAATGCCCGTCGACGTTCCCTTATATTCTCACGTTTTGTATGGTGACTGAAATATATGTGAATATATGATTTTAAATATATATTAGTGAATTTATTTTATTGTATGTAATGATGAATCACTTAGGCCATAATGCTTAATGCTAATGACACTATATTTGGGCAAAAATATTTTTTATATTTGTTTTATATTATGATTTTTTTAGCTAGCAATTCAGTTATAAAAATATACTCATATTTAATTTGTGACTTTAATGTGTGTTCTCCGTCGTTCTACATGTACGTAAATATGTACTATCCATATGTTGTTATACATTTTTCTTCCTTGTGCTTAGTATTTTTGTCGGTCGGTCTGCTGACTAAGCACATAGCCTTTATATTAATTGGAAGAATTATTATATTAATGAAGCTATTATCTTATTATCTCTCTCTCTCTCTGAAGCTATTTCATTGTTGTTTAAGTAATATACAGCATTTAGTCAATAAAGTTTAATATCAATATATAGCAAAAAAAATTGAATCCTTCAAAGAATCTACTCCTATTTATTTAATAAAAAGTACTTAAACATTGATCATTATATAAGTTATTACATTTTTAATTCAGATAAGTGAAATGGAATTGAATCTTTTCATAAAATATTGAATATGATTGCAATAACGATAATCAGATTGAAAATAATTTTCTTCATAAAATCTTTCTGACAACGGCTGCCCGACAACGACCTTGTGATTTCATTAATAAAAGATGGGCTGAATTGAATTATACCGGATGAAAACCACGAAGCCTAATTTTACCATAAAGTAAAAATACAATTTTCAATGGATCATACACATTTTTGTATATAGGGCTCGAACAGTCACTGTTGGACTATATAGAGCATCTATTTCAATATGGTATAAATAATAAGAACCAATTTCAGCAAGTATTAATTATTTGATATTACTTTGTTTAAAAAAAACTCAACAAATTTTAAATATAAACATAATTTAATATTCCAATAATAATATGCCATTAATTTAATACTGCAAGATATTTTTCAAAAAATATTTACATCGTTTGTTTATAACTTCACCACTTCTTAACTTAAAACAGGAAAAAGTATATAAATATTATGATATAATTTATTCAAGCACATATTATAAGTGTATATTGAAGGAATTTATTTTAAAGAAATCTTTTGAACATCATACAGGTTGTTTGCTTTCGACATGTTTACAAAGATCTTTGCGACGGTAAAGGCTGCGAACTTTGCTGTTTACTTTTTCTCTTATATTTTTCTTGTATCACAAAGTTAGATTATAAAAGCGGAAAGGGCAATTTTTTTATTTATTTCATAAATCTTACTATTTTTTTGTCTGATGATAAATCTGCTAACTGAATTTAATGTGATAAGATTGTTATTTATATATTATTTTTGTGTTTTTGTATGTCGAAATCTAGCTTTCCAAGTAGACTCGAACACAGTTTATTAATGTTATTGTCAGTACTAAATTGTGACTTGTTGTGTACTTAGGAGATATATTTATTATAAAGGCTCTCCCCTGAGTAATAAAGTCAATGTAAACAGTATCGTTATATTAGGCGCGTATTTATTTGATACTTTTAAATTTCTACGTTGGTGGAGATTAGAAATCAATATAAAGAGTTAATTACCTGTAAACTTTGCCTATAAGATGCCGATCGTGGCGCAGTGTGACAGCGTCTGACTGTTAAAGCGGAGTGGAAGTACGAAGTGTCTTCACACTAAGTACTTTCTGTCTATTCTGCTTTGCGTCATTAACATATGTAGTGTAAAATTGTTACTTTATACTTACCCTTCTCCAAATTCGGTGCGGCACTGCTCATCCATAGTAAACACATAGTTTGACAGTTCCTTTGCCCCACCTAGTTCCACACCTTCATCCTGACTACGCTGATGAAGACACCACCATTTTCTACACATGAAAAGTTGTAATTAATTAGTCTTTGCCCGCAACTTTCTTTACGTTTTATATTTTCGTAGTTTCAACTGTAAAACATAATATGCATTTTTTACTAATCAGGTATTAGTTAAAATGAAGGGGAGTGCTCTTCTATACTTATACTTATAAATAAAACTACTTATAAATAAAACAATCTATGTGGCTATTAGTACAGGTTGTATGTTATGTTAGTCAATCACGACGGAACTTTACTATGGATTATATTCAAGTATATATATATATATATATATATATATATATATATATATATATATATATATATCAAATGTATTAAAATAACATTATCTGTATTGAACAATAATATGATTGAAAAGCTCACAAAGCCTCTTTTATGCGGCCATTTTATTTTGTTAGTCAATAACGCTTAAAGATCCAGTAACTTTTAAGGAAAGTAGAAAAGAATTGTGATAATATTATTTCTATCTTTAGTTATACGTGTTTATTTTTATATAGTATAGATTTAATTTAATATAATATAGGTTAAAATGATTTGAAAAATTTTAGGGAAGACGATTTTTGAATAGTGTTTCTGTGATCCTCCTTTCTGTGATGAAGGGTTGTTTTTCATTAATATATTTTTATATACAATATGAATAAAGAATAAATTATAAAATCTCATTCTGTTTTGAAAAACTTACTTAGATTTTTCGTGAAATTGTTGCTTAGAACATGAAGACCACGCGTAATTGTGAAGCGTAGCTAAGACTGTAGGCGCCATTACTGATCCGCGAAGACCTTCCTTTTCACATTGACCTTCACCGTCATGAGTTAATCCTAACCTGGACAAAGAAAGAAATATTATAAATTAAAATCGCAATTAAATTTAACTTAAACTTAAAAACATGTTTTTAAAAATATATTTTTAAACATGCAATACTAATAGCGCTAACGTTGTCAAGGGATCTATCTCTTTTTATCCGACTGCCAACAGAATGTTGGGTTATATTTTTATGTATGTGTATATATATATATATATATATATATATATATATATATATATATATATATATATATATATGTAAGTATTTATGTATGTCCATTTCTCCGTTCCATTGTAGCTGCTAAGCTGATTTGACAATATTACATTGGTAGATTCGTCTTAAGAGCGCGAGTGTCACTAAATATATAAAATTACTTATCAAAAGAAAACGGCGGATTATAAAACTTAGTTTTTAACTGCAGTTAGGTTTATAATTTCTTTTTTACAATTTTATATATTTTTTAATTATTACTTTTTTTTATCAAAGCAAGGCAAGGTGTAAATAGAAAATTTATAATATTCCAACCATATGAGTTTCACGACAAAGAATAATGGAAATTAAATGGGCGTATTAACAATTCAAATATAAAATGGCTGCAGGTCATAAATATTGATGAGGGTTGTATTGCCGCTTTTATTCAAGCAGCCTATTAGCAATGTTCTCTTACAATATTACCATGTTTTCGTTTTAAATGGTTTCTTTATAGACTGTTATTAAATAATATTATGGGAGAAAATTGCTCTTGGAACAAATTATAGAGGTAAATATGTCTGCTCTTATTAATTTTCCGAAAAAGATTTTTGTACAACAGATTTATCTATCTTTTGTAAAATAGATTAGAATTTATAAACAAATTTCTTGCTTTCCGCTTCTAGAGACAATAGTTATAACGGTCAGTAGATTATCTATATCTTCCAAGAAATTTCTCAATGAATCATTAATATCACGATTTACGCAGTGAATTTGTATTTCATAAAAATCTGTTTACAAGACTTAGTAATTATAATATACTATATAAAAATGAATACTAAATTCTATTATATTATATTTAAATTACTATCAACTTTATGTTATGACCAAAAACAGGCAACGATCTTAGACAATGCAACCTTGATCTGAATTACGGCTAATCTCATACGAACATACAAATATATCTATATACATAACTGGATATAAAAATAGATAATTTACCAATTATTTTGTACATTTCTTAAAAATTTTTACTTAACTTAGCTTTAGCTTTCTGTAAAACAAATTAATGGAAAAATCATATTTAAATTATTTTCATTTCCTCGCTCTAGTAAAACAAATCGACGCATTGAGTTTAGCCACTCAACACGCAACGTCTCAAATTTGGCGGAAAACGGAGTATGGAGTGTCTTGACACTAGACGTATTTCTGTCTACCCTGCTGTATGAGATAAAAGCGTACGTTAACATATGAATTACAACAAAAATATTTGTCATGGTAAAAAACATTTAAAGTACGCTTAAATTGGATAAAAACGAAAAAAATACGATCAACTTTAGAAATAATAATAAAGTTATAAAATATATTACAACAAACTTCAAAGCATTTTCATTGCAAACCCTATAAAAACATACAAACACCATTTGTAAAGAGATTAATACGAAATCAAATAATCATGACGATGATTCATATTAAGTCACGCACAGTGCCTTTTTATATGTACAGATGCGATGATTGAATGTGCTCCAGTTAGGGCCAATTGCTTCTGCGAGTTGATAAAAACCATCAAAGGACCGCCGAGCGAAACTCGCCCAGTATTTATAACAGAGCTAATTGTGTCACTCCCAGAATAATTATTACTAGACGTGTCTCGTTTAAACATCGGCTTCCTTTTGTAATTAAAGCTATGTGTAATTATGATTTACAGGTAAACGCCTCTGTACGTAGTCGTTACGAATTAAATTATGAATTGATAAGAATTTTTTTTATTTAATAATGTCCATCTGTTATAATTATGGGTTAATAATGTAGATGATTTTGAGTGAGTGACTAAACTAATTTAGGAACAAAAACTGAAATTACGAGGTTAAATTGTTTTTCATTATAATGGTCAATATGACAAGATAACTAGCTGAAGATGACGATAATCTGGCTCGTATCATGAATATATTATATATTCATCGTATTTGGATCTATATTGGCAAAGTGGAAGAAATAAAAGCGTGGTAAATATGATAAGATGTTAAGCAGAAATATAGGTACCCGATATTTTCAACACATCCGAAGAATAACATGAATATATGATTCAGGCCACGTAATATCGATTACGTCACGATTATTTAAACGAATTTCTTTTGTCAGTTTTACACTTTATCTCGCATAGTAGGCTGGTCAGAGACAGCCTGGTGTCAAGACACTTCGTTGACAATGCAAATGTTACAATGAAACATTGCAATGTCTTGAAAATTGCATGTTAAGTGGAACTCAACGCGGCGATGTGTCTTACCAGTGGGGAGAAATAAAAATGTATTCCCTTCAGTGCGAATCGAACCCATAAACTGCGTTTACACTCAGACACCATATCACTACTATACGATAGCCTTAAAGCAAATTGTGTAATATTAAAATGATTTTGTTGTTAATTAATAAAATTAATTACTAACACGGGCCTCTTTGATTTAATCCGATGTCTTTTAAACGTTATGAAAGCTTCCGACTGTTGAATCGCTGAATTGTCTCTAATCTTTCTTTGAAATCTTCGCTTAATTTTAATTTACAGGCAATCTGAATTAATGGCCGACTGGCTAAACATCAAATACTGGTAATTATTCTTAATTTATTCATTGTTTGTTTATACAAAGTTAAAAAATAAAGTAAAGATAAATAGTTTTGCGTATTTTATTAAGTATTTTGTATTAATACTCGTAGTTGTATATGCCAAAAGCATGCAATTACGTATTAAAATTTAGTAGTTCATATAAATAAAATTCCTATGATAAATATTCCAATTAGATGGGAAACCATTATCTTTTTATTGATTAGTAAACTGATTCTAAAAAAATTTAGATTGAATCTACACTTTTAAAAATATATAGGTATTAGATATATATGCTTATTAAATTTATCTAAAGGCTTTCAATAGACTCTTTAAAATTATGTTTTATTTCTAATTGTAGAATAATTAAATGAGATATTTAATAAAAAGGTAAGTAAAAATAATGTGCAATTTCAACGGACCAATATAAACAATATATTGGTCCTTTAAAATTGTCAAATCTACATAAACAAGACAAAAATCTAAAACACAATTTAGTATAATGTAATAGAAAAAGAAAGTTAATTTCAAACTAACATGCAAGAAACAAACAATTCACCTTAAAAATTGCAAAATCGATACTGTCTGATTAATTTATGATTGACAAATTGAAAATTAAAAACATATTTCGATTGTATGAGTTCACAATAGAAAATTCCCCTATATTTCATCGTCATTCTTTCGGCAAATTAATTAAAGGAAAGTAATGAAGCTAATTATATGTGTGCACAACAGAGCTCCGAGAGAATTCTGATGTTTAAATTACTGTGCTACAGGAAAATAGACTCTATGCTACGGATATAAAATATTAATTGTATGTATCGAATTATTTGGATCACTAAGAGACTATATTTTACGAGTAACTTGCGCGACCTTTTGTTTTGATAATGATTTTTAGGAAGGCAATGTCTTTATTTCATTTTATGTATCTCTTTGCCTTTGTACTATAAGTTGTATAATTTTTATTATATTTAAATTATTAACATATGTTTAAATTGATAAAGTATTATTATAAGTATTCGTGTTAATCTTCACATTTTAAATGTGTAGATGTTGTCTTAATTATGGGCGGAAAGCAGTGACCAAGTGTCTTGACACTAAGTTGTCTCTGACTACTCTGCAATGCGCTACGATATATATAATTAATATAAATTAAGAATATAAAGAAATCTAAAATTTTAAATGTTAATCTGCAATACTCTTGAAAATGTAAATATTTTTGTGTAGCTTCTAAAATATATACCAAAATAAATACTTTATTACGTAAAGCAATCGCATGTAAGCTTTTTAGTAAGTAGCAGCGTCATGCTTATTTGTCTAGTCGACAAGTAAGGTGTGTTTAAATATGAATTCATCGAGCCATATATATCGTGAAGTGGTTGTATTGCTGTCAATAAAAAAGAACAAGTTGCGTGAGAAATTTTAAATTGAACGCAGTTCTTTCTTCAAGTGTTCGATCGATACTTTACATTGTGTCAAGAATGTATGTTATATATTTTAAATACATATTTAGTAATTAAGTAATTTGGAATAGAAACTGACACTAAAATAAAATCGTAGTAAAACGACAATACTGCCATTGTCTAGTGAGTGCAAGTAGCACTTTATCAGTTCACGCTGAATCTATCTATCAATATAAGGATTTTTTTCAAGTATAAGCTCTGTAGTCCTATATTAAAAGGATTCTAAAAAGGGTTCTAAATATAACAACATACTTATAAAATTAATTATAACTATTTACTATTAGTGTCAATTTAGGGAGTAAATCACAGATATCGTACGTAATATACAAATAGAAACTTCGAGCATACAATTTTAAAATCGATTACATCTAATCAAGTATAAAAAATCTATAAAGTTCTCGTTAAAAATAAAAAATACAGTGTATAATTTTCCTATAATATTTAGACCGCAAAAAGGGGCACGAGCAATCAATGGCTTAATAATATGAACTTTGGTAAATACTAAATCAACTTATGAATAATGCTAGCAACTTGATTTCGCTAACTTTATATGTATTAAATGTAATTTAGTGATATCAAAATATATAGTCCATAAGTTTTCCTTACCAATACCAAGAATAAACGTCCTTTGTTCAAATGTGGTTTGGATAAGTTTATAAAAATAATCATTTTCCTTTTATTTATTGGTAATTTTAAAAGAAAGGAAGAGGCCAGCGATGGCGTAGTGGGACAGCGTCTGACTGTAAACGTGATCGTTTGTGTGTTCGAGTTCCACTAGGAGAATCATTATATTCAAATTCATTTCATTTCTTTGCTGAGCTAAGCGTTGAGTTACGCCACTCAACACACAATTTCTAATTCAGTAGAAAGCGGACTATGGAGTGCCTTGACTCTAGGTACTTCCTGTCTACCCTGAAGCTAAAAAAATCACCCATGCCCGTAAGGAACCAGCTTCATGACATTGTTCAGCTTACAAGGTAGATCTGTGTAGAGTTCAACAACTGTAAGCTCAGATTGAATCCAGACCCATCACGCTTACTTTCAAAAACTGTCCCATTATGCCACGTTAATATTCATATTAGTATAAGAAAAAAAATTAAATTGGTTATCTGCAAATAACAAAAAAATTATTCTGTATTTGGATCACATTGATAAGATTTTTTATATTTATAATATATCCACTAGATATGTATGTACCTAAAATTGTTAGAAATTTCAACGACATTGTTAAAACACTTATGACAATCAATAACATAGTAAAGTCATTGATATATATTTCAGCTCAAATCTTTACATATGTATATCTACATATACACTACTACGACTAGATACCTAGTCTTAATGTTACGTCCCCTTATGACTTTATGTTGTTTTCTTTTAATAATTACTAGTTTGATATTAAATTTAATTTATGTCACTTGTCATTAACTGGTACTCCTGAAAAACTATCTCTATTACTTAGTTGTAATAAAATTATACGGTCGAAATTATTTAAATGTGTAAATAACTTAATATAGATATTAAATATTTTTAATCACTTTATTATGTATATTCATTTATAAATTTTAATTATTTACTTAATACTATGAATAAATTTAATTTAGTAGGGCTGTAAAATATATGCCATATAATTAACTGCAGCTGTCAATCTGTATAATTTGCCGACAATTGATTACCAAGTATAGGGTGTATTCAAAATGTGCATTTGACTTAGCTTTAGAGATTTATTCAAGCCCAACATCTGTTGTCAGTCCCCATTTACTTACAGTACCTACTTACTTGCTCATATTTTAAAAAACTAAATTTACTAATTACATTTCTAAATGTGAATGCTAATAAATAATATAGAAATATTTTAGTTATTATGAAGACATACATACATTTTTACATTTTTTTATCGCATAGTTTAATTCGGGCTAAAACGGAACTTGCCGTGAAGTGGCGGAACTCACCATGTTTTTTTTAATAGAGTGGAAAAATAAATACACACACACATATATATATATATATATATATATATATATATATATATATATATATATATATATATATATATATATATATATATATATATATATTTCTCAGTAATTAAAAAAATAACTTTAAATTCAAAGTAGAAATTAACTGTAATTGAAAATTTTAAGAAATCTTTTTATTATATACCCATTACTGAGATTACATTCTTGCCCTACCCTAAGAGAGAAGATGTGAAATGAACCGCGTAAGGGTAATGGGTCGTAATGCGCCTTTAATGTGGCCGTATTGTTAATTTATTTACAATGCAAATACATTTGAATGCCAGTATATTGCAGTCTGTTGATTTGATGATTTTATTTCTTAAAATTTTTGTCATATTAAAGCATGCTTATAATTCTATAAAGCATAATAGAATGTAACTATTTGACTATTTCTAAGTGTTTTTGCAGGCTAAGTAATATATTATTTAGGTAAAATGTGTTTTAACAACGTCTATATAACTTCTAAAATCTACATGCTTTATCTTGAAGTTGACCGAGGATTCGAATCCACAGGTATCACGTACCACAAGCAATTAGCAATCATTATAATTTCCAGTTATATGAGCAATTAAATACATGTAGATTTAGAGGTTCATCAATAAATTTTATTGCCTAACGTTATTTTAGAAATGTTAGGTAAAAGTTGGTTATGAATTTAGGTACTAAGATATTAAACCCATTTACAGCTTTTCGGTTCCATTTAACACGTACATTTTATAGGCAGATACGGGTTTTATGATTAATTAAAAATTCACAACACAACCACAATATTGCTCGTAAAAATAACGAGGTTCCTTAAAAAAGAACTGACGGAAGTTTTTGATCACATTTGAAGTACACTGTTATGTGAAACTTTTGATATCGTTTGTGAACAAGTAAAAACTTTAGTGAGTATATAAAGCATTTTTTAATATGACTACCGTCTTCTCAGACGATATGTAAATAAAAACATATATAAATCAGCATTGAATAAACTATAAATAGCAGTTACGCTTATTACAGCCAACGGTACATTTATGTAGCTTACATGTCGTCACGCCCAATAATTCGAATTGAAATAAACGCGATCTGCATCTTCTCAGCAAATTGGGTCGTGGGGGCTTTTAATTACTGTATCTCTTTTAGAGTCGTAAATAACAAATAGAATACAATTTTCACTCGGAAGAATAATTATATTCAAATAATTTTCATTTCTTCACTACCTTAGTTGATTATATTTAATTAAAATTATTTTCACTTCCCCCTCTGGTAAGACAAAGTGCGGCGTTAAGTTCCGCCACTCAACGAACGGAGAACGAAGAGCTCTCTTTGACTACTCTGCTATGCAGACTAGAAAATAAAAATAAATATAATATCTCCATATCGGTAAGACAAAGCGAGGCGTTTAGTTTTGCCAAGTGTGATGCAATATCTTAAATTCGGACAAAAAACATCAAACGGATTTTTTTAATACTAAGTTCACTTTGATTATTCGGCTATGCGTAATAAGGCGTAACGCAGTAAAAAATCTAAAGCGGTAATCATAATAGATATTACTTTTAAATAACTACTTATTTATACTATACCATTATACGTGAGTGTAGGGACATCATTACATCAGTACATTAACATCTAATTAAAAGTACGAGTACTTATGTATATGAACATGGAGACAATGTTAAAGTATATATAGCTTAGTAAAAACCTTTTTATAGACTATTCTTAGCAAACGTTGACCTTTATAGAATAAAGGGCAAGTCACGTTCATCTAAGGTTTGTAGCTAAGTATTAAAAACCACTAAACTGCTGTCCCTGGCGATATTCGACCGCAGTTTTACACAACAAGCTGTGTTCACTTTAAACTGGAGGTATAATTGAATAAAATTACGTAACTTTTATTTAGTTCTACATTTAAATGTCATATCTTGTTTGCTAACTGATAGGAGCTTGAACACATTGATAGTAATGTTGTTTTATGGTTGTTTTATAATTAGTTGGTACATATGGCAAATTCAGAAGCATTTATTTGCAACGTAACCAAAATAAGTGTTCTGTGACTAATAAACAATATGTTAAAAGAAATAGATTTTTTATTACTATTGACTTACGTCTCACGTTTTAGTTTGATAAGCAAGTAATCTAATATTAAGAGACACTATTTCAAAAATCTTATGTGTAGGGTCAGGCCATAGAAATATTTTTTATACAACATTCGCCGATTCGTTGAGGGTTCAAGCGAAATGCTTGAACCCTCAACCATATTGTGTACCACTATGAACGCAATATTAGTGAAAGTAATAACCAGTTAAATGTTTTTTGGCAATACTTTTATTCCCCTTGTATTGTAACATCAACGTAGATCCGAAACGACTTGAACAAATTTTCTACTAAAATTATATAAAAATCATTGCTTTAAAAAATATGTTTGTGTTATATTTGGATAATTTAAATTTTACCTCGTTACATGAAATTGAAATAGTATTTTATGAATTATAATACAAAATAATCTATTTGAATGACTACTAAGAAATGTCTAAAAGAGCTTCGGTGAATATTATATTTCATGAAGAATTATGTCAAGCTTTGAAATTCACGAATTATAACATCGTAAGAGGTATGAAAGTGTGTGTAAATGGCTTTAATTGTACTGTTCTATTTTCCTTTCAAATGTGAACACGGGTTACGTTTTCGCGACCTAATTTACGATATTCAAGACGTCGCTCTGTCTCAGACGTCTCTTTATATAAAACGCAGACATAAACTGTGTGCTCACGTCTTTCCGCAGTGAAATTTTCCCTTTGGTATACTAAAATGTTTTACTTGTTACAAAATTTAAAATATATTCAAACTTAATATATTTATTATGCACTTAGTAAATAATAATAAATTTTGTAAGTCTAGCAAGTCTTAGTGTTGTTCTTGCAAAGTTCAAATGCTCTTATAATGAAATATTAAAAATACTAGTTAAAATTAGTATCGGTTATCACAAGGTATCTACATCTAGGACGCCAACAGAAAATTTGATAAGTCGAGGCGTACGTGGCTTGTTGCAATATTTATGATAGTTAGTAAAAGTTCCTCTTTATCAGAATATCTTATTTTAGAACCCACACTTAGAGCTAGAGAGATTTGAAAGATACTTAGTGGAGAGTGCACTTTTTATACGTTTTATTTTGCTATAAGACTAAGGACGTAAATAGATTAGAATGCCTAACAGATACAAAAGAACATAAAATGACTATAATACTTAATATTCTTCTTAAGTATTAATAAATAATTGTAATCCCACGAACAAAAAAATCATTTTGTACATCAAACATAAGCCAAACTACATACATACTAGATTTTAAGTTAATAGAAGTTGCTCTTTAATTGGTATTTTTCAAAGGAGATACAAGGAATTTTTCAATTTATAGTCTGGCGTGTTTATTTTACTGTAATGAATCCAAGAATTTGTCAATAGCGAAACGTACGAAGGGAGAATGTTAAACATTTTATATGAAAGATCCATAGATATAGTAATGTTGTAGAAACGATTTAATTCAACATTGTAATAAATTTAATAATCATAAGTCTTATAAAAATAATAGTTAATGGTTTAACTTTTAGTAAATCAGTAATTTTAATTTCAACTCAAGAAAATGAATTTAAAAGAATATCATGAATTAAGTGCACGTGATGGGGAATTTTTCGTGTGCTGTATAGGTAAAGTAGATTTGTGTGTAAAATATGCAACACTAACCTTCTATCGTAACATATTTTTAGAACATCCTATTGGTAAAGGATCAAAATTAGAAATGACCTTGCTCCGTCAGTTTAATAGACGGGAATAATTTTATATCTAATATAGTATATTAAAAACATACAGCGAGAGGGTGGACTCAAAAATCATTGCAAGCCTTTGATTATTATAAATAAAATCTTCTCATTAATAATTCAACAATTGAGTTTCTAACGTTTTAAGGTATATAAGGTAAGTTTCATTAAAACATAATATTCTACATTTGATTCATAAGAATTTAAATTTTGTTGATCAACATTCGTAAACTGGGGCGTGGTGGAACCCAACGCCGCGTCGTATAGAGCGAGGAACTAAATAAACCATTTTCTTTAACTTTGGTTTGATAAAATGTACTAAACGTAACCCTAGGTGGAGTGGAACCTATAACATTCGTTTTTAAATTAAGACACTGTCCCACTAATTTCCAACCATTGATTAGATAAGTAAAGTTATTTCTAATTCATATAATATACAATAATTATACCAAATATAATGAAAATAAAAAAAAATTAAAAGATTTTGTATGCTATGCCACTTTCAGTATATTGAATGAAATTACGAGCATCTGCTAGACTGAGAAAAGGGAGCACTGCTATTTATAAATGTGTAACGGTTTCCGTGTTATATTTAGAAGGTACGACCCGACACGTCCGAACGTAATCAAGGGTTCAACTTTTACAGGAAGTTCCCTACTTGTTTTACGATTTAAATATACGAGTACAAACTTGTACTGTGACAAAATTATTTCATGTGACCTTACTCTATAATTTGTTAATGTTAATTTTTATATTTTTAATGTTTTTTAATCATTTAAGGAAATAAAACTGTTTGAGACTATAAAAAAAATCAAACTATAACCAATTAGATTTCTTAATTTATGTATGGATTGAAATATTTTAAACGTATAGTAAAATATTAATAAGTATATGTATAAAAATATACTTACAGATGAGCTAATTCGTGAGCGATCACGAAGGCACTAGTGAGTCCTTCATCTCTGTTTATAGCTGCAGATCGAATCTTAGTACACACTCCGTCAACAGGAGCAAATCCAGATGGGCCTCCAAGTTGCGCTCGTGTTAACCATACCGTTGCATCCCAGCCTGTACTATCTATGAAATACAAAAAATACCAAACTTTCAGTTCAGCACTCAGCACGCAGCGCAGCAGCATTGTTCATACATAAATCGAAAAGAAGTTTTATGGCAGTTTTCATAATTAAATTTCATGGACTCAAAATTAAATATTAAGGCTTCCAAGCGTTGTTTAGCTTCATGTAATGAGTGGAATTATTATAAACATGTAAGTATATAGTAAACACGCTATGTTTGATAGGCATATCGTATAATTTATGAGTACCTACGTTATTATCAGTGTAGCAAAGGCGATAGCTGGCAGGCATAATTATATGGAGAAACAGCTGTATCGAGTTTGATATTTTTATAAAAGCGTAATCATTTTTTGGTTATTATCATAAAATCTCAAATACCGGGTAGACAGAAAGTACCTAGCGTCAAGATACTGCGTACTTTGCTTTCCACCAATTTCGAGACATTGCGTATTGAGTAGTGGAACTCAACCCCGCATTATGTCCTACCAAGGCTGGGAAGTGAAAATAATTTAAATATAAACACTCCCCCAAGTAGCGATCGAACCTACAACCGATCAAGTTTACAGTCAGACGCTATCCCACTGCGCCACGATCGGCGTCAATTCAATTTGATATTATTGCTTTTAAGATAAGAGCAATTTGAGTATTTTTTTTCTAGTGACTGTCTGCGAATTTATTTATTTATTAGGGCATCTGCCGTACGACGGGCCTCCTAAAAAAAATCTTGAAAAAATGTTAATGGTAAAACCTTGTTTTAGAGTAAAATCTTAATTTAAGTTGGCTATTACACTAATAGTTAAGAAGACAGTATGTATAAATAATTTATTTAAATTCACAAAACAAATACTTTCTTAATTTCATAAAACGACTATCCAACGTTATACTGTCCAGAAATAAATAAAAATTTAATTTAAACCTGGAATAATACTAGTTACTTATTTTTACAAAGTAAAATAGATTAATTAAGCTTGATTAAATGAATGTATATGGATATTTAACATAGAGTATACGTACTCTATTTTTTATATTTGTATGTTAACTATGAATATCTATGCAAATAAATAAAATTATAGAATTTCTTATGAAATCGATTTATTGGCTGTAAAGTGTCGGAACCTAACGCTGCATTATCTCGAACAAGAGCGATAACACGGAAATTAATATTTGACGAGATTAGAAGTAATTAGTACCAAAAAATTTTAACTTCCTTTTTCTTCTAGTTTTGAAGGTTGGTAGGGACTTTTCACTACCAACCTCCAATCTTCAACTTCAACTATAGTGACCATAATTCTATCAATTAAAAATATCTGTTTCACGTATATTACTTTAGAACTAAAGCACACAGACGCTACATAGAGAATTATTTTATAGGTACCTCAATATTATTAAAAATATTTTTGTTACATTGTAGTGAAAAACGTTATTATAGCATATGTATATTAAGGTTAAAAAAAAAATATCTTTTAAATATCTTTGACGTTCATCTAACACTAGAAAGAACTTTTACTATAGTTCTACAGCTACTGAAAAGAATCTAAACTCAAAATTATTTACTTAGACAATTATTTTTAGTAGTCGTAAAACTGATCGTGTCGTAATTAGTATGATTTACGATGCACACTACACGTGGCGGAGTTGTTTGAAAATAACTAAAACATAGCAAAAACATACTATTTTACAATTCTGGCTCTTGTAATTTTTTTATTGTGATATTTCATTAATATTGTAATATTAATGAAATATCACAATAATTATAATTAATATAATTAATATCACAATAATAATAATTGGATGAGGGTTGCGGAGGACCGGGATGTTTGGCGCAAACTTGGGGAGGCCTATGTCCAGCAGTGGACTGCAATTGGCTGACGATACGATATATATTGTAATATTACAAACTTTATCATCTATTTTACAGATATTTTTATAGTGACATTATACGTTGCTAAGGCAACGAGGCTACTACTGCGTACTAAAAACGAGTACATACATTTAAAGAACATAGATAAAAAATACAATTAAATACTTTTAACGTAATTTATACTGTCCAGTAAAAAAATTAATCTTACCATGGAGTTATCTTTAATCATTCTCTCATATCTCTAAATAAAACTTAAATATATTTTATCGTTATCTCAAAATCAGTGAACAAGTTCAAGGAGCAACCTAAAAGTAAATAATATAAGTAAAACAATACTGACTAACGAATTTATATTATAATGCAAACTACTGTACGAGATCGATGACTTCTAACGTTGCTTATTTTTTCTACAGCATATATTTGAGATAGTTACTATAGGATCTAATATAAACAAGATGCGCTTGACATAAAAAAAAATTGAATTGTACGTTTACGAAACTATTTAAACAATAGCTTTATTACATGTTTAATAATAAGAGCGTTAATAAAAAAAAGTTAAAATATATAAAGATAATTGTTTTGGCTTGTCTAAAAAATTAAAAAAGTTTTTCCTTTTATGTTATGGGACAGACGATGAATCACACAAAAAAATTATATAAAATGTGGATGACAGTGAACAAATACATTATTTTATTATGTGTTATAAATATGTACATGTAATTTTGTAGGTATATGTATGAAATAGTGTGTTAGAGCATTTAGCCGACCTGAGACCTGTTGTTACTTATATTAAATTAGATGATTCATACAACTGTCTAACTGGTTTTCGCATATAACGAAAAAGATTGGCGATATTCCGTTAATAGAGTGTAGTTGTGTGGTAAACTATAGGCAAATTCATACCTGGTGGTAATTTCATTAAGTGTCGGTAGTTCCATTTATTTACAGCCTCAAGTGATTTTTTCACATTGCCATGTCTTATCACCGGGTCCTTTTCTTCATATAAAAACAACTTGTTGATGACAAGTGTTATGTTTGAATCCAGAGATTGATCGTTGAAAATGGCACTGACCTTTAAAGTATTACATAAAACGTTTGAGTTGCGGCCATGCACTTGATTAATTGCGATTCAAGTATTGTATTTCTCAAGATATACTTACGATGTTCATTATAGCTAAAATATAATGTTTCACCCTCTCCTGTCCGTGGAATTTTAGCATTGTATGATCTGCAACGATTGCTAGTTCGAGCCATAATCCTTTGACGCCTGCAACAATAAACACAATAATTCATCATGTGCGATACCAATCATATGCCCGGATTCGACCACCGTAATACACACCTGATACAGGCCTTGTAATAGGGAGAACATTTCTGAAGTAATCGACATCGGAATGGTGAGTGTGCCGTGGATACACGTGCATCACGGGCGACAACTCCTCGTCTTCAAAATCAATGTCAAGGTCATTGACCGTATCACCAGTGAGATTGTAAGTCGCCGGTTGTTCCGACAGCAACACATCGCGCCGGCGCAACACGTGCCCGCCGTCTGCGCGTGTTGGTTGAAGTACGAAATTTTCACCATCAACTTGAAGGAGTCCATATAGTTGTCCTTCGCACTCTGTCACAGTAACTGTGGAGGCTGCCTTGTGCAACACTCTGCCCTTATAGAACTGGCACTCATTGTAAAACGGAGATCGTATAGCGCGATTCTCTTGCAACTCTAAATGCCAGCCATGTATGTGTAGATGACGGAGGGAGCCCCGAGCGTGGCGAGGCACTCGTATAAGAGATGAGTTTTGAAGGGACTTCCCTGCTCCAACGGTCGTGAGGACTGCTATGAGTATCGTCGCCCACAGCCAGCGCGCCATCGTCCGCGCGCCGCCGCGGGCACCGCCTCTCTGCCCGGCGCATGCCACGCTGCGCTCACGCATCTACGCACATGGCGGCTGTCTCGCCGCACGGAAGGTAAACGACTCCGCACTTTATAGATTGCATTGAGCTCCGCCTCATGCGTCACTAGTAAACAAAGGGCGACGCGCGCCATATTCGCGTCTTGCCCGCGCGTAATTAGATATTTTATGGCCCCAATTGAGTTAAAGAGCCTTACTTGTTACGTAATTTATAAAGGGAGTTAATATATTTGTTTTGTTTATGAAAATAATATAAATAAATTGTAAGAAATTATATTAATATTTTTATTTATATAATATTAAAAGTTATACTATTTTTATATAACATTGAAAGTTTTAGATAACCCAGTAAACTATGGCCGATACAATTTGTCAGATGGCCCATGCTAAAATTTCGATGGCTTAAAATACACATTCCGCGGCTCGGGGTAAAAGAACCGACCTTTTTTTACCAAAACGAAATCAATGACAAAGAATTTAGCTATTAGCTCGTGACAATGCCAACATGTCAGAACATAAAAATATACCGCTTTAGTGTTTAACAAAAAAATAGAGTCATAAAATCCTTACGAAACTAAAATGACTTAACAATTTGCTACCGTTGTCAATATGAAAAAGCCGTATTCACAATAAATATTCATTTTGATTTACAAGAATGTCGAATAACCATTATTAATTTTACTAAAGGCCGAGTGTGTAAGTTAGGTGAGTGACCGGAATATTGTAAGTAATGGTAAGTGGAAGCAAATTGCTAATTGAAATGTAAGTCCATACTCGTGCTTGCTCGTTTAAAGACAAGTTCTCACTATACAAACGTTTCAACTTTCCATATATGTGTAGTGTATGTGGGAATATTACGGAACATTCATAGATACAAGTTCTTATTTCACAATAAAGTTGCATTTTACGATGATTGCTCTCCTTGCTTCTATTATCTATGTATGCTTCTTAACTCGCACTCAGTCACCCGACTGAGTGTGAGTTAAGAAGACAAACGCAGTTAGGAATTTGAAATTAATTGACTATTTCGTACAAGTCATAATGTTTTATAATTTATAAAGAAAGTTTTAGTAAGTATTAGTATTAGTTATTTAAGTATATTACGTCAATATTTTTTTAGTATAATGGTACAGATCAGGTTTGCGTAGGAAAATGTGTGTCAAAATGGTAGTAAGAGTTTACTTACAGGGAAGTTGGAGACAAGTTAGTGTTAACGAAGTGTCTTGACACTATATTGTCTCTGACTCCCTGCAAATAAACTTTAACTATGCGAAATTAAAATTTTGTACTTCTCCGTTCTTATCACTTCTAAAAAAGTAGAATATATCATCCTATTAATATATTAATATGTACATCAAGTATATCATAGTTCATAGGTTACTGGTAAGAATTTATAGCAATCGTATGCATAAGGCCTAAAATTTAATTATTGCTGATGAAACAAGGAATTTATAAAGAAAAATAAAACAATACCTTGTTTCGTGTTACATCACATACATACTCATATGTACACTTCAAGATATCAATGTATATTTAATAAAAATAAATTAATTAAATAACTATGTATATATCACGTATATTGCAAATGTAACGGCAGCATGCTTGTGAATTTTTGAATGTTAAATTTTTATTTCTTTCAGTCTTTGAATTCCGCTCACAAAGCTTTTGGGGATATTTTTTTAGAAAAAGAATGTAAACAGCCAAGAAACTTTCTTTTATTGTTACGTTTTACTAGTTTTATATTTGTTGAATTGCTCTGTTTGAAAAGAACATATCCTTATTCTTTATATATATATATATATATATATATATATATATATATATATATATATATGTAAGTTTGTCATATTTTGCATGAAAAATCACTCTGAAACAGAGGCTCATGGAGGGAACAGCGTAAGTGAGTCTAACTGATCAATAGAACGAAATGCTGTATCGTAATGATAATTAAAAATAATGTAATAATGGTGAGTTAATTTAATTTAATAAATGGTAAATCATTTCATATAGCTAATTATGGTAAAATTCATTTTACATCTAAAATGAGTGGGATGATTTTCCAGTTTATGATAAATGTGGTGAATATAATGATTGCAGGCAATATGGTAATAGATTAAATTACACAATTTATTTCAACTATAACTTATTTAACAGTAGATATAGTGAGTAGATAGCGCATTGGACAGGATTTACCTGTTTACTAGATGGTTGTACATTAGATCTCATTTCGGCTATTTTTTTTTCTTTCTATTGTAATACAAAGTACGGCGTTGTATTACAAGCGCGTAGCGCGTTGTTAGGTTCCGCCAATCTACACACAATATCAGGAGCCCTGACAGGTAGCGGAGAGGGCTTTGCCCACAGTTCGCTCTGCCTACCTGGCAATGCGGAAAACCGTCAATCTAAAAAATTGTGGATATTGTACAGAATACTTTGAATAATAGAATATTCGTTATTTTTTTTAAATGCAGTAACTATTTTCGGAGTATGCAAATGTTAAGTAAACATCGTGAAAACGCAATCTGCTCCGTGAACGCAAAGTTAGATAAATAAATAATTTAAAAGTGTAATTATTTAAAGTTTTATTTAATAAATACTTATACTTTTTCACAAAGTCATATTTAAAATAAATACGTTTATTGAAAGCTAAAATCATAATACATTCTTGGAAAATTGAATGTGCTCATTTTGCTATATTCTATTACATAATTTGTTACTGAGAACATGTATTACTTATATTAAAAGTAATTCAATTTTATCTTATTTAATTTTCGTACTGCTAGATATTACTAGTAACCAAAAAATGAAATTAGAAGACGTCCTTCGTGACACAGTGGCTCGGAGTCTCTCTGTGACCGTAATAATTGTGGCTTTGATTCACAATCGGATTAATGACTGTACTTACTCAAATTATTTTTAATTTTGGCTAAGAATAAGTAAATAAGTATTCTTTAGTAAGACAAAGCACATCGTTCTGCTCTTAACAAACTGTCACTATTTCCGGCGGATATTGAGGAACAATGTCTTTTGACACTAGGTTCTTTTTATCTACTCTGCTACGAGGGAACAAGAGCGAAGCTGTTTTTTTTAATGCCCTATTATAAGCCATTTTGAAGTTACTTGTCGTCTTATCTACGTAGGAAGAGGTTGTCTACAGATTTCAAATCCAGACCGTCAATCTTCTGTTGTATATTTATTTATTTTTTATTTCACTGTTTTGTTAGTACGTACTTATTAAAAAGCCTAACTAAAATAAATGTTCATATTAAAACGGAACTATCTATATAAAAATTTAATAACGCCTCAGACTTAACATGATAGATTGTCTGGTTTCCACATTACTTTTTATCGATATAAAATTACTATTTAGCAATAATTGTATAGTGACATCCTTACTGTAACAAATATCTGATGCTCATTACCCAGACTCAAAATACTCCTCGACAGCGTCTAAGATATCAGGACGAACCGTTTTCTGATGGGCAAATATACCCAGGGGTCCACTGTCAACCAACGACGGCTCTTCACCAAAATACAAAGTCAGAATAACACCTTTGTCTGTAGGATCTCCTTCATCAAAATATATATAGTCTTGAATATTCTTCGATATGTATTTCCCAATTTTTCCTTCACGGTGATATCCAGTTTCCCCAAATTTTTTCAATAAATATGGCTGCTTTGAAATTTCATCAGCTATTTTTCCAACTTCAGCAAAACGAAATGATACGTTTTTTATATTATCGTTTACATTGTGGAAATTCTAAAACAATATAACATAAGCAATGTAAAACGCAATATTTAAACATTATAAAACTCAAAAAATAATGAAGTAACATCTTTATACTATTGCAAAAACTATGATAATCTTGAATTTGACACTCCAATAATTTATAGAATTTATTAACAAAAAGAAACCTACATTTTACTATAATGACATCACAAATTAATACAGAAATTACATATATTTTGATTGGACTAATCCGGGACTGGACTGAATCGAAGTATCGAGAGAAGAATTTACAATCAAAGTTTTTTGATTCTGAAAATACGTTAATAATACCTAGTTCGTTACGTAATTTTATATCTGACAGACGAATGAGACATCTTTAAATAAACGTGTAAATATTAAGTGTATAATTGATAAAACAAGCGTATATTACCAGTTCCGGTAAATATACAGATAAAAAATTCTCAGAAGTGATTATATTTACCTGCAGATTAGTAAGCGTGATCAAATATCCAACGAGATTCATCTTTGACTGTGGTGTACTGTGCTCATTTCAATGTTAAGTAATGAGAGGCCTGTAACGATACCGCTGTATTTATAATTAGCATATTGATATTCTTTATTTTGTAAAGGAAGTTTAAATGTTGTTTATATAATAAATTATGGTAATACAGCCCTTTTGCCGTTGCATTATGGTTTAACTTTAAAAGCAACTAAGTGATAAACAAATCTTTTATATTCTATTTTTACGCGAAACGTATCTAAATTGTACATAATAATTTTGTTTTGCATATCAATGGGACTTTGTACGATAACGAATTACTTAAAAACCTTTGTACCTCATTGTGCTTTTTAAAAATATGTTAACACTTATATAGTTTTTGTAAATAAATTATATCCTATTAAATTTATTTGTAATGAGATATACATAAATTTTGAGTTTCATTTCGCACTTTTACACTCTAGACACTTCACTACAAAATCATTTCTTTTTAAATTTTCTGTTTAACCTTTAGTCCGTTCAAATATTTTTTTTAAAAAAGGCAGTTACATTTAAAAAGATAAAAAAGGATTTTATTGCATTAATTTTTTTGCTTGGTAATATTACAAATATATAAAATTTCACATGATAATTGCATTATAGATATTTACAATAACGAGAAGAACTTATTTTTTTATTATTAAGTATAATCAAAAATATCTGCTATAAATATGTCGAGACGAGCTTTACCTTCAACTTCATCAGCATGGATTTTAAAATCTTTGGATCCTTTTATACTCCTTAAATATTATACCAGCTATCTGCCAGTTTAGGTCATAAACTCCCGTCAAAATTGGCCCAGCTATTCCAGAGAATAGCCGAAAGAAACTGCCAAAAAGAATTTTTTTTCAATAGGGATGATAGAATTTTGATAGCTCACAGCCGCCATCTTAGTTGTTTAACATTTGACATTTGTGTTGTTTTGTGTTTAGTAATGTTTGTCATTTGATCATAAACAAGTTCACATTACCTCAACGGTTGAAAATTGTCCAAATTTTCTATCAAAATTCGAGAAGTATTATCTCTACTCAAAGAGCATTTCGTGCTAAATATGATCGTCATGGTGCACAGTCTGAGCTCGCTATACGTCGCATAATCCAAAAACTGGAAAATGAATATTCTTTGCACGATAGTAGACCACCAACACGACAACGGACACAAGCCAAGCAATTCAAGCCAGCAGCCCATCGATTACGTCGTGAATTTGCTAATTGGGCGCTTGAAATGATGGAAACGGACACCGAATATCATAGGAAAATCATCTTTTCAGATGAGGCTCACATTTGGCTCAATGGTTATGTGAACAAACAGAATTGTCGTTACTGGAGTGAGTCAAATCCAAGAGTGGTTCATGAAACACCATTACATCCTGAAAAATTTACTGTTTTGTCCGGATTATGGTACGGTGGAATCATTGGCCCGTACTTTTTCAAAACGACGAAGGCCGTACTGTTACTGTCAATGGCGACCGTTAACGTGACATATTGAACGATTTTTTTTCCTGAAGTGTATGAAATCGATGCGGACGACATTTATTTTCAACAAGATGGTGCAACATGCCACACTGCGGCGGTCACAATAGATTTATTGCGTGATAAGTTTGGTCCGCACAATTGGCCACCAAGATCATGCGATTTAACACCCTTGGACTATTTTTTGTGGGGGTATGTTAAATCTCAAGTGTATGCCAATAAGTCAGCTACGATTCAAGACCCTGAACGCAACATTCGAGCGACTATAGCGGCCATACCAGCCGAAATGCTGCACCAAGTCATCGAAAATTGGACCGATCGTATTTACCAGTGCAAAAAAAGTCGTGGCGGTCATTTGAACGATATTTTGTTTAAATCATAAATAGCATAAAATTTCCTATCAAATAAACCATTGAACACGAAATTCTCATATATTACATGTTTTATTTCAATTTCAAAGCATATCGTTCTTATTGGGAAACCCTTAAATTTTAGATAAAAATGGTAAAAATTTTAGATAAAAATTTAGATTTAGATAAAAATTGATAAAAATTTAAATAAAATAGATAAAAATTGTTAGATAAAAACTTAGATAAAAATTGTAAAAATTTAGATAAAAATAAATTTATATAAATTTAATTTATATATATTTATATAAAATTAATTTATATATATTTATATAAATTTATATTTATATATTTATATATTTTATATAATTTTTTATTTTTATATTTTATAGAATTTATATAAATTATATAAATTTAAATTTATATAAATTTACGTGTAAATTTAGATAAGAGTTTATTTACATAATTTTGCTATATATGTACTTGTAGGTACGCGCCCAAATGTTAACAAATAATTATATGCACTTTGAACATTCAACAGAAGCAATAAAAGTTAATTTAATGATTTTTATCTTTATAGTTGAATGAACATAAAAAATCATATAAAAGTGTCATCACTTTAAAAATATTAACGAATGTAAGAAGTATATATTCGCGTACTAACACATATTATGAATATGTTTATTTTCGATATCGAACCAAACAATTTTTTAGTCATTTCCATTATCTGTGCAGTAATATTTCAGTATATAACTACTTTTTATCGTCTTTATGTAACTTTACTTTTTCCGCTTAGCAGAAGCAATAAGAAAAATGGAACGCAAAAACGGTTTCCCTTTGGCTGACTTTCAGTTAAAAGGTAACATAGCTCAAAGGACTTCGACTGACTACTCACGTTTAAGTAGCGGCGGTTTTGGTTGATATTCTTTCTTTATAAGTAATTTTACACTCTATGTCAAGTGTGATATTTCCTTAACGTCTAAAGATATATGTAATATCTTATGTACTATATCGCAAATTGTGACGCATTAATATGAAATATAAAACATGTTATATAATTGAAAACCACTTGGCAGTAACACTGGTTTTTTTACATTTTTATAACTACATTTTGGCAGGAAATATATAATTATTTTTATGATTAATCCTATCTCACAAATTATATTTTTTACTTTTAAGAATAAATTTTAATTACTGTGACAAAAATTTTGGCACTCCCTTCCGCGTTGTATAAAAACTGTATTTATCTTTTACCAAATAAAATATTATTAATTAAGTGCTATAAATAATCAAAGTCACATTAATTTAATACGAAGTCACATGGCCATATGGATATGATACGAAACTTTGTAATAATTTATTACAACAGTTTGATCCTCGCGAAAAGATTAATAGGCTGTTAAATTAATAAAGAATGACCCTGTCACATTTACGTTTTATAAGGTTGAGCTTAATTTAACTTTCTTTGTCCGAATGTAAATATATACTATGTACGTAATCAAATTTATCATTTAATTTTTTTTCTCTATTTAAATATTATATATACATTGATATAAAAATAAATCAAGAGTCGAATAAGTGTATGCAATACTAAATAAATAATAACCTTATTCGGAAACATTTTTGAAAAAACGTATAAAAATTTGAACGCAGCGGGATTCGAACCCGCGCCTCTTGGATACCGTCCAAGCGCTCTGACCGCTAAGCCATGCGTTTTACTACCAGCTGCGTCGAAATTCTTATACGTTGTTATACGTCCAAGAGGCGCGGGTTCGAATCCCGCTGCGTTCAAAAATTTTTATACGTTTTTTCAAAAATGTTTTCTAATCCTAAGTGTGGAATAACACTTTAAAAATAGTAAATATTAAAATAAAATAGCAATCTCTCTTGTTAAACGATTATTTCTTAATAATCTTTAAGTAGTAGAAATTTGTAAAAATCTCTCTACAGAGATGCTAACAACATAAATAAGTTGTAACACGTATAAGAACACGTATAACAACGTATAAGAATTTCGACGCAGCTGGTAGTAAAACGCATGGCTTAGCGGTCAGAGCGCTTGGACGGTATCCAAGAGGCGCGGGTTCGAATCCCGCTGCGTTCAAATTTTTATACGTTTTTTCAAAAATGTTTTCTAATCCTAAGTGTGGAATAACACTTTAAAAATAGTAAATATTAACCTTATTCGGAACTTACGGCAACTTTAAGCAATATCTAAACTAGAATCAAACCCAGGGGGGGATTGGTTCTTAAATATTTTCTTCTATTAAGTGAGGAATGGCATTTCAAAAATAGTAAACTATTTCGTTTATTTGTTTCAGCTTTATTGCACCCACAGCTGGATATAGGCCTCTGTCAAAGATTTCCACGACGATTGGCCCTGCGCTTCGCGCATCGAGCGGCCGCGACACCATTCTCTCTTGTGATTTTTTTAGGAGTAATCTTATAAATAAATAGTACAAAGCTTATAAGAATTTCAACACAGACAGATGTAGGACGCATGGCTAAGCGGTCAGAGTGCTTAGATGGTTACCAAGAGGCGCGGATTTCTGATCACGCTGCATTCAAATTTTTAAAAATATTTTATTTTATTCTAAGTATGAAATAACTTTTAAAAATAATAGAATATTTCTTTTTAATTAATAACACTTAGATTCCATATACTTTAAATATAATAACATTTTTGAAATCAATGAATGAATTACTCATTTTTTTCTAACTTAATTTTCACCATTTTGCCGTTTCTGCTTTCTGCTCATTTATAAATATAGTTTTTGAATTAAAAAATCTTATATCTACATCCTAAGAAATAGTTAAAAAAAATTAAGTAAGAAAAAAAAATATTAAAAAGGTTCAAACTAGAACAAGCAACTATTGCTTATATAAATATTTCAGATATACCTCGTAGTAAATGGGTATATGAAAATATCCACTTGAAGAAACGATATCTGTTACGGAAGTTGGAATTTATTTCGAGAGCTATGATCTCCAACGACTATGTCACACACACGGTCTCTTTCATGAATATAAATATGCCAATATATTTGTGCTAATAGACCCGTTTTTATAGGTCTGATAAATTTCGAAAGTTATATAAGAATTTATTTTAAATATTTTTTATATCTTTAGAAATATGTTCTGTATCATTTATTGATGAACGTTGGAGCTCTAGCGTCGTGATCGTGAATTAAAGACAAGAGAATCATCTTGTTTTTAATGTACTTTGAATGTTTATGTTTAGTAGCAACTAATTTCCTTTGGTCAGATTATAAAACTGAGGAATCAGGAGGATTAAAAAATAACTTTTATCAGATACAACACTACAGATTGAACAATCACTATATCTTCTATAATTAAAATAAGAAAAGGAGGTAGAGAAGGGAAGTATTATAAACCTTTAACTAACTTTAAAAGGAAACGTAAATTTTGTAAAATTTAATTTCAATGCAGCGCAGAGAGCAATTTATTAAACTAACTTCATAGTAACTTTGCAATAAGTCTGAAATCTTGCTCGCTTCACTCAAGCCTGCATAAATATTAAATTCACTCAGCAGACCAACATTTGCACGTCCGTTTGCCATTTATCCTACATTGGCTTATCAGAGACGTAAGTATTAATATTTGTAATCAGAGCTTTTAGTACTTAATAACTTTCTCGTATACACATACATATGCAAAATAATTTCTTATATTATTAGATATATCCACTATTAAAAACAAATTCACGTTTTATATTACCTGTGGTACTTATATGATATAAGGACATGTGTATTTTTTAAAAAAAATCATGAATTAATGAGCTCTTAAGCTGATAAAATCTTGTGAATGAACCTGAATATTTTGCAGGATTAGCCCATTTAAACATTATTATGTGTTAAATGATAGAAGCTAAGATTAGAGTTGGTCTGAGAAAGCGATTTTATTGGAACTTACAACGCTCCGCCATTGCACCACGATAGAGTTTTTCTTATTGATATGCTAAAATATATTACTATAACTTATTTGGCGCCAGCCATAAATGATAAAATTACGCACGTAGACTATAAAAGCTAAATTAGGCACATCTATCCATTAGGCCATAATAATATAAAGCGTTTGCCTATTTGGATGTCTGTTCTTGCCCTATTTTGAGTATAAAGTGTAGTGAGGTCATCATAAGGGCCTAACGTTATTATTCTGTACCTAATTTGTTTCATTATAAGTGATACAATTAGCAGTTGCCCCCAAAAATAATTTTAGCCGTAGCTTACCCTAGTTGACTCACAGAACATATTTGTACCAAACACAATATTTTTGAGAAAGCAGTAATTGCGTGTACTTTTTCTAGTTCTTTCTGGTTGTTTCATCTGCATTGCAGAGTAGTAAGAGAAAACCTACTTACTCCACATATTTCAAAGTATAAACTATAAAAAGTTAACCACTCATTAAGCAATGTCCCGATTTCGAGCCGAAAGCAGGCAACGAAGTGTCATCACACCATGTGGTCTCTGACTATCCTGCTATCCTGCCATATAAAGCGTTAAGATGCATTTATAATATCTGTGTTACATAGTTTGTTGTATATCTCTTACTGCTTGAACGTTACTGTGTGAAATTTTAAAGGTTAGTTTTAGCCAAATAAGGATAAATAAATAGGCATAAACGTCAAGCAAGATTTATTAAACAATTGCCCTAATATTCCTATAAATAACAAAATTGTCTTGAAGCTAACGTGAATAAGCATAATATCCTTTATGTGACTATAGTAGTTATTCGGCGCTTTTTAAATAATGTTGCATTTGTGATTATTTTAGTAAACAAACTAAAGGACATGTGATTTATAAATGAGTTCCATTTTAACGCAAACGAAGAAGAACTGTAAGAGCACTGTATGCTGTTTTCACCATCTGAAATTGTCGTCATAAATATATTTTTACGTATTTTTTTATCCCGTGTAGGAGGATAATCAGGAAGTACCTACTCATAACACTTCGTACTCCGCTTTCAAGCGGATTTCAACACCGCGCTTTACTTTTTTCTTGGTAAGAATCAGAGCAAGGAAATAAAAACAATTGAAATATAATTATTCAACCGAATCAGAATTGAACCCACAACCGATCGCGTTTACAGTCAGACGCTGGCCTACTACGCCACGACCGGCTTAATATTAACTTCAATAAGTTCAATTTTAATATCATTTTAAGACAATTCAAGACTTTAAAACATTTCTTTATGATTTATATATATATATATATATATATATATATATATATATATATACATATATATATATATATATATATATATATATATATATATATATATATATATATATATATATTTATATATTGGAACATTGTATCGATTGAAAGGCTAACGTATCCCATGCTTAGTCAAATATTTCTTTAGACAAAATTCAATGTTTTATCTGTGCAAAAAAATAAAATAAAGTCACCATAGCATATGCTTCCAAAGATAGATCGTACATCCCACCAGCGGTCAGAGCGGCAGGCTTGTTAGCCCTCGCTATGATAAGTGAGATAGTGGTGCGTACGCCTGGGATGTTGACAATACCGCCTTCCCAACCAGATGCATACGCTGCCTTACCGGTGTTTTCATTCTTAAGCATTAACATTAGAAAACATATTTATAATATCCAATTTAGATATACCAAACAAAACAAAAAACAACTATATTGATTTTAAATGTATGTCTTAGTTAATTTTTCTTACCATCATAACAAACTTCCAAACCCAGTACTTGAGAGCTCAAATCCAGGGAGGGAGTCCAAGGATTATTATATTATATTAAAAACTGCACTTTTTAATGTACATATACTTCCTTAAAATACTGGCTTTAACGTTAGGTTTGTATAGTTTTAAAAAAACCACGTTTTTTATTATAAATTCATTTCAATTTTTCGGTGTATTTATAGAAAACTAAAACAAATAAAACTAACCTGTATTTTTATTTCTTCGCACCATCTGCATATTATGTAGAGCACAAACATATTATAAGCCAAGTACAACAGGCTTGTAAGCCATTTAGTTTTATTTACAGACGCAGACTGAAAAAAGAGTACATATTTAGCTACATCCTATAGAGTAATTAAAAAAATTTACACTATTTATTTACGTTTAGAACACTTATTATTATAGTTAGTGCTATATTATTTTAATAATATTTATTTGAACAATTCCTTGTAGGTCTTTTGACCAATAGCAAAAATTATGACGCCCATGTGTCTTTACAGAGAAGTTTTTGCATAGGTACTTTATAGATTTAGGCATCACTTAGTTCACAAGAAAAAACAATACCAAGGCTTATACTCGCTTATTTAGCTGTTACCAATGATTTTTTAACAATGACTAAAGTTATATTATTCATACAAAAACTGAAGTGACATGAAAGCACACAAAAAATGAATACCTAATAAAAAATAAAGTACGTTGACGCATATCCCAAGTACTTTATTAATAACATCTGATCAAATGCTGCAATAAGAGATAAATTTGAAATAACTCGCTTGTCGAATTTATAAGACGGCGTATCATCGTTACATATGCAACTCATTCCAGAATCATTTGAAGAAAGATCATGACTAATAAACCTTTAATAAATGTTCAATTATCTACTCGCAAAAAAAACATAATATTTTTTATCCCTGATTAATACAATTGATACTTCTAATTGTTTTTTGTACTGTAAAGCATTTTCAGCTAAATGCTTTTCCTGCATATGTACTTGTATACGTTTTGAAGGGTTTGCACTGTAGGCACAGAGACTAGTGTAAAATACTACGTCCTCCGTCCATTGTGAGTTAAAGCCGCATTAAAATATTGCTAGAAGCCGTCGTTGCGTAAACGGATGTCTGGCTGTAAATACGACGAGTTGTGGATTCAACTCCCACTCGAAAAAATGATTATATTTAACATAAATCATATTTTTCCGTTCTGGTAGGACATGACAAGCTGCAGCGTTGAGTTATCACTCTACACATATTGTCTCGATTTCGATCAAAAAGCCGTTAACGGAGTGTTTTGACACTAGGTTGCCTCTAACTAAACTGGTATACGGGATAAAACGTGAAGCTGTAAAAAACACTTACTTGACACTATTTACACTATGAGACACTATGAGAGTGTAAAGTAATTTAACCATAATAAGAAAATCGCATTACTTACTTAAAGACTAACATTTAAATATTTATATTAGAAAATTTAACATTCATTTATAAAGCTTACTGTTGCAACTTGGAAACCGATGGAACAAATAAGAGATGTGCTAACGGCCAGCTGAACTAACATCGGCGTACTCAATAAATCCCGAAGCTTCAGGGTATTGCTGCAAATATAGTGTACACTGAGCACCGTACCAGAGAAAGCAAATATAAATGCAATTTATAAAAGCTATGATAGTTCCAGTTGAAATTTAAATTTTAGTGTGCCCGCTTTTTTTAAATGTCTTTTATTTCTATTATACATAACATAATATACATATTTTGTAATTTAATTTAATATTATAGAAATGTTAATAAAATTAAGATCAGATATAATATCTTAAGGTCGTAAGTTTTTTATGTGACTATCTTTTTAAGGCCCAAAATGTTTTTTTTAAGACTTTATTAATTTATACTTTGGTGTCTTAAATTTCGTGCTCTTCAATAATTCGAATTTTATATTATTAAATAATAAATAATCTAATTAACATTTCAGTGAATAATGGCAATAATAAACTAATTTAGATCAGCATTTGTGTTTTGCTAGTATTGAACATTAGGGTTTAAACAATAAATTAAAAAGCAATTATTTATATAATACAGTAGCATCTGAAATATTATATAGGTACACTTACCTCAAAATAAAGTTATGTTGTTTTACCAAATTTCCCAATCTTATTTTATAATCTTTTATAAAGGCTTCGTTTAAATGGAGTTGACTGTTTAAATTAAGATCTACAAAAAAAAAACGTTTAAATATATGTTTTCAGAAATAATTCAATGAAAAAGTGGTTTGAGATACTAAATCCTGGCAAAAAAAATTAAAGAAAACGTCTGTGAAAATAGTTTTTTTTGCGATTTTTACACATTTTGTATTCGAGAATACATTTACAATACACTGTACAGTGGTCCGTTGGTTACAATAAGTTTTTCAAAAATGTATTATAAATATTAAATTTCTATTATAATACGCTTATAATTTCAGAGCTACTTCACACACGCAATTATAATTAAATAGTAATAAATGTACCTTTAAATTTCAATAAGCAATCTGTTAAAATATTTTCAAAACAATCGTTAAGTACTGCAAATTGGCAGAGCAAATGCATTAGATGTGCTTGCATAATAAGATCATTGGCCATCACAAAGTAACACATATAGGAAAAAACGACCATCATGAACAAGTATGTAGGGAGATAGAGTCTCGGAGTTTGAAATTTAAACGGAAGTCGGACGAACGCCATCAGATTATATTCCAAATCATCTACAAGAGGATAAATATGCCTGCAAAATGAGTATATTGTTTGTACAAATAAATTATGTGTTAAAAACATTTTTAAAGCCTGGGGTCAATAGATAAAGCTATTTTAAAAATGCGGGGAAGAGTAAACAAATATAAGAGATGGATACGAATCTATAAAAATAAATACAAGGAATCTCTGTTTAAAGTGATTGGTTGAGAATCTTTATTAAAATTTAAAAATCATAAAAATACTATGTTTTGTTTTGTCTTTGATATTTAATAATATAAGTACAAACATATAGAATAAATAAATTAGTACATATATACATAACATTAGAAATCAATACATATTATAAAATGTAATGGATCTGTATATGGAAGATATATAAGAAAAATATATGCTGGGACCATGTAATAGAACCCAAAACCATGATATTATTTTTTTTTATCTATCTGTTTGTCTGTGCGTTTGTGCACACTATTATCGGAAATGGCTTAATCGTTTTAAATGCTATTCTCAAAATTGTATTTTTCACAATCTCTCTTTATATTTGGTGTTTTTATAATTTCAAACGATTCAAAAATTAAAAAAAAATATATCAATGTAAAGGATTTTGTTCGACAAAATTATTTCCGGGGTCAAGTTCTACTATTATACAACTATAAAAGATTATTTTGTTCGAATTAAATATGATTATATCTTACCAAAAAATTACTGTGCAGGTGCCTATGACTAAGAGCAGTTTTAATGACGCCTTATTAGTCTTAACCCAAGTTGATAATATAATTTTCCTTTGCTTTGTCGAGATATCAAAGTTTTCTGATTCCATTGTAGAAGCTAATTTCTTGAAAATTGTCTTGTTTGAGACCTTAAATTAAATTACTTTATTGTTTTCTTTTTCATTTAAAGTAAATGTTATTTTTAGATGTGTATTTACCGTAATTTTATACTTGCACAGCGTCCCAAATTGTATGAGAAGAACATTCAGTCCGTCGGTGACAGCATCTATAGACCATGTTATACTAAAGAACTGCCATATTTCGCCGCAAGCAAATAAAACCAAAAACGTCTTGACCATTGTACTATAGACAGAGTACAGCATACTGCTTTCCCAAGTGGATAGACCTACAAAATATACTTAATATCAGAAAATTATTTTATACTATAATTTTCCCAAAAAGAAATTACGGTACGAAAAAAGTAACAAATAATAAATTATTTTTTATATTACTAATCTAACTATTAATTAATCCAAGTCTTTCACAATGTTTTTATTTTTGTATTTTTTTTATAATCTTTTCTCTACTATGACCTACTTCGAAAACAAAAAATGAATTTTAAATGTGTTTCTTTCATTTTATTTTATATTTTTTTGGACTAAATTGACAGAAACCGAGCGTAATATTAAAACTAACTCACCACACAAATATACGACTCTGTACAAAAATTCAAAAAAATAAATTTCAAATTTGCCACTCGCCAATTTTAAAGCGTTAGTGTTTGTGATTTTTTTCCAAGACACATTTAAAAATTGCATTTTAGTTAATCCTTTTTAAAAAAAGCGACTTACGTATAGAGCTTTCTAAATTCATTTTCACCAGAATTGGAACTTAAATAGTCTTTGATACATTTCCATACTACGAAAATTTATATATATAAATCGTGTTATAATTACAACAGTAGGTACTTTATAAATCTTGACGTTGTGTTGTTGACATAGTAATTGTGCGACTGCCTTAAATCATTACTGGTGGGTTTATGGACAGGAATAGATTTTTTTAGCAGCTTCAGCAGCAGAGAAAACCTAGTAAAATTTATTCGTCGTTTTCAATTCAAATTCAAAACATCCATTCAAGTGTTAAGACTACTTAACACTACGCGCTCAGTTTTTCCAGAGCAGATGATAGCCTATATACAATATATTAGTAGTTAGAACACAATTATCCTAAGTGTGGAATAACACTTTAAAAATAGTAAATATTAGTAGTTATTTTATTTCCGTATAGTTTAAAGTGATACTTTTTTGCCAGTATAGAATGGAAACAGAATTTGAAATCACTGAGCCATAATTAAATTTCAATCGTGTAAATGATTCAGGCCCGTTTGGACATCGCCTTATCAAATTTTCATTGAAGACGGACATTATTATTAAAGCTTGGGAATCATTGCAATACCTTATAATTTGGTTTTCTTCGAAAATGCAAAGATTAATTTAATAATTATCATGCTATTATTCTAGGGTTGATTATATATCTGCATGTTGGATTTTAAGGTTGAAATTCTTGAAGCCGGTCTTGATGCAGTGGGACAGCGTCTGACTGTAAAAGCGATCGTTTGTAGGTTTAATCATATTAATTTCTTCTCTGCTGAGACAAAGCGACGACGTTGAGCTCTGCCACTCAACACGCAGTGTTTTGAGTTCGGCGAAAAGCGAGTACGGAGTACGGAGTGTCAAGATACTAGGTTCCCAGCTATGCGTGATAAAATCGTGAAGATAAAATAAAAAAATATTGTTTTTGGTAGCGTTAGACAAAAACCGTATATAAGTAAAGAAACGTACGAAAAATGGTCATCTTGGAACAGTGACACAGAGTATAAGTGTAAAACAATAGATATAACTTTCTTGTATTATAATTAGATTCAGGATAATTGTTATATGTAAAACATTTCCATTTTCTGCCTCTGGTAAATAAAGAGCAGAGTTAACTTTCCGCTCTATTCACAGCAATATCTTCAATTTAGGCATAGAGCAGACAGCCTTGTGTACTGACAGTGGATAAACTACTTGAAGTTTACTTCACTTTTATTTGTAGAGAACAAATACATAAAGTTACAGAAAAAACTAAAAGATAAAGAAAAGAGAAAGCGTTTCTCTTAAATAATTTATTCTTTGTTTGAATAATGACGTATACGAAGTAAAGAGAACATTACATAGTTCAAACTAAGTTAAGCTTATGCAATATTGTGCCTTTTATGACGACCTTTATTAAAAAGAACAGTAATACAAAACAGTCCTAAATAAGATTTTAACAAGCATTTACTATATTAAAAAGAGTATAACTATGAAACAAATGCAATTTTTTTTTTTTTGTAGCAGTCCCATTTATTTTTCTCGATGTTGTTCACGTCGTTCAACTATTGGAATCTACGAAGAACTGCGACAGCTGAATACGAGGTTTTTACAATCTGAAATGTGATATGTACTTATGTTAAGCTTATTTATTAAGAAATATTTAAAAATAACAAAACATCATATTTAAATATAAATAATTAGAGCGACTGTAGTATTATTTTTTTAAGATTTTGTCACTGTCACTGATCGAATAAAAAATAAATTAAAACTAAAAAAAATTAAAGAGATTTTAACCAAAATTTCGTTTTTTCTTATAACATTGTCCTTGTAAAGATGTAATTTTAATATAAAGAACGCAACCTAGGTTCTTAATATTAAGATATTATATTGTCAACCGATATGGACACTTTTCTAAACTTTTTTTGCAAGTTGGGCATCAAAAAGCTAGTTATAACACAGTTTCCTACATTGCTTGATTTTCAGATAAAATGTATGTTAATAAATACTAATAATTAATAAAATTAAGTAAAGACATAAATGTACTTCTAATGTACGTACAGTGGTGTAAGAGACTAGAGATAACTCAAACAAGCCCCCAGCAGTAAAAATTACAGGTTTTCTAGCCCGAATAGCTACTAAAAGAAGGCGGGCGCGAACATCCGGCACTGCTGTGATACCTTTCTCCCATCCTGAACAATAAACTGAATTTGCGATGTTTTCACTCTGAAAATATTTATATTTATGCTATTATCCATAGGAAAACATTTGAATTTATAGTTAAATATACATTAGATTTATACGTACGACCTGCACGACTCCAAACTCTATTAAAAAAAAGGTATATACAAAATGTTTTTGGACGAGGCAAAAGAAGTATGCAGAAACTGTAACGCTCGGCGCACCGTACTCTCTGATTATCCCGCTAGGGATAAGGCGTGATATATATTTTACAAAATTTTGCTATGTAACAGCTACGCTGCGTAAAATATATTTTGGTTTTCGAAAACCCATTTTTGACTCCGACGTTACTAACACTTTACTTAATCAGTTTAAAATAATTTCATTTAAAAGGTGTAAAAATCGCGAAATTAAAAAGTCTCACATATGTAGTTATTATATTAGAAATTTAATTATAATTGATGATTTTAATATAAGTATTCAATCAATTAAAATTATGCCAAACGAAATCATACCTGAAGTTTAATTTCGTCACACCACTTGCAAAATATAAATAGTTCAAACAGAGCATACATAATGTAAAGCATACACATAAAAAACTTTACGTTGCTCGGATCTGCATTCTGCAATAAGACATATGCGACAAGTGATTGTAACAGAGAATACAATTTACTTATACTATCCGTCTTAAGTGCATTTTTGAAATCTTTAAGAAAATATTTATAAGTTTTAGTAGGAGCTCTTGAACACTTAATGATACGTACGTATTTTATAAAGTAATGAATAAACATTATAAATAATTATAATACGGATAATTAATAAATTAATTTGGATTGCTTTAATTTGAATGTGACTCGGATAGTTTAATGATTTAATAATTAAATATTATCTCATTATAATGTACGTTATAAACCATCTATCAATCTTACCACACTTGCTTGGTACCCTAAAAAACATATAAGAAATGTGCTCGCTGTTAGCTGCCCAAGCATCGGCTTACTTAGAGACTTCTTGAACTCCATCGTGTTGCTTAAATAAAATTATAAATGATTACTTATTTGTTATATTCCATTACACAAAATAATATATTAAAAATTACTCTAATATAAACTTATGTTGGTCCACCAGGTTGTCAAATCTCTTTAAGTATTTTTTTCTAAATTTATCTGTCGATATTGAGTGTTCGGACTCTGAAAAACAATGGCATCATATAAATAAATTGAAATAAGGCAAAAGAAAATATTTATTATATAAAAATTCACTTCTAACAATATATTAGTGACTAGTTTCAAATGCAAACATGTTGATTGAACATAGTTTTGAGTTTGATTTTCACCCCTGATTTTAGATCTTTTCCATATTTTCATTTAATTCATATGGAAAACCTAGAATGAACGATTATGGATAATTACGGACAATGACCGGTAAAAGAAATTCTTTTACCGTCTAATTGTATAAACAGCGGCGATGAGGTTCGACCGGAGCTTTCCAAAATATCTATAATAGGTGTGGGCAACAGATTCAAATGCCTAGAATGTGGGCATGCTGTAAAATTCACAGAATGATTTATATGGATAAACAATGCTATAAGGCTTACCATTTTCTTCAAGACAGTCCGGTATAATAGTTTCAAAACTGTTAGACAGTATATTATATTGACACAACAAGTGCATCAGATGAGCTTGCATGATCAAATCATTTAACAAAACAAAAGTAGAACTATAAGAAAACGCCACGTATACGCAAGAGTAAAATATAGGATAGCGCACTGGAGTTTGATATTCAAAAGGGAAGCGAGCAGAGACCATCAAATTGTATTCGATGTCATCAACTAAAGGGTAAACGTACCTGAAAATAATATTTTTTTTCTGTATATAATCATAGAATAAATCATGTGAATTCAAATATCTCTGCTGCGGCCATATAAGTGCAGCAACAATGCGATTTTTTCTAACTGTAAACGCAATGGCTGTGATTATTAAATTATTTTCCTCACTGTGATTAGACAAAGCGCAACTCAAAGTTATGCCAATGAACATGCAACAATATCTCTAGGCTCTTTTCTATACCTATACCCCAAGATTTAGTAGATGGATATGTGTAGGTATAGGTAACAAAGTGAAAATTCAATAGAATATTTTTTATGAAAACATTTACAATTACTTAACCAATATAAATAATATTAAAAAAATACCAAATGCCCAGAGTGCAATAGGCTAAAACTAATAGCAACTTCAGAAATCTTTCATTTCTTTGAGCCCAAAAATTAAATATCTTTTTACGACTTTCAGTTGCTATATCAAAATACGGAGATTCCATTGCAGATACCAACTTTTTGTAAATAAAATTATTTTGACGCTGTAAAACAAAACACATTTTTTAATAAACACATTAACATACTTTATTAAAATACTATAAAGCTGTAATTAAAATGTTAAATAAATTATTTTCTACAATAAAATTGATTTGAATACTTGCCATGTTAACATATCTATACAAAGTTGTAAAATTTATCATTGTGACCGTTATATTGTCTATTAGAACATCTAAATTTGTAGATTCACTTATTAAATGCCAAGTTTCACATATGAGAAGCAAGCTTATGATTATTTTTATAAAACTACTGTAAATAAGATATGGAGTGCTGTTATCCAAAACAGCAAAACCTGAAAGAAAAATTATGAAATAACTTTACAGTCGAAAATAAACGAAACAATAATTTTTTAGTTTACTTTGCGTTCCTGATTAAAATAAAAATTAAAACATTACAATGTATATGATAAGAATAATATGATGACACTGTTATAAAATCATTAGATTTTATAGCAGTGTCGTCATAATTAAGCTGTTAAATACTTACCTGCAAAATACGTAACACGGTAAATGGACTCAAAAAACAAAGTTTCATAATGTCCGCTTGACTGCTCTAATGCTCTGCATTGGGTAGCTTTCTTCCAAGCCCTACGAAGAAACTGCATTTTATGAAGTAAGTTCTTGATGACTCGCAAATTCTCCTATTTATCTGATAGCAAATAATTTGTTTCCATTGTTCATAGATTAAAGAAAACTGAAAAATAAAAAATAATTTTATAAAGATTTAGTTTAAACACATCTTGTAAACTAATATTAATAAAATAACTTCTACTATTTAAATAATTACTACTATTTGGTTTTGTTACTAACGTATAATACCGAAATCCGTGCTTAGCCAAACGCCTTAGAGATGCCTTCACTGTACGAATCACAAAATCAGACTAACTGTTGATTATTCGCAGTTAACCACGAAAATATCAGTATCTTATACCTACCAAGACTATTACGTACTAATGGTCTCCGAGATTATCGAAATCTACGTAGAGACACCTGTGGCAAAACTATTTACATATGTATATGAATTCCTAGGCTTTACACCGACAACCGACCGAAACTTTAAAAATCATACTGTATTTAACAAAAGGGCTTGCACCGACTTCAACGAGTTGGTAGCAAAAGAAATAATTGTAGTTATTTTATTAATATTAGATTACAAGATGTTTTTAAATTAAATCTTTATAAAAATATTTTTTACTCTTCAGTTTTTGAAGTTGTTTTTTAAACGTATTTTACTTTTATTTTTTATTTTTTAAGGTTCGCTCGGTAATGGTTGTTGAATACAGTAGCTTCTAGGTCTATATAGGTTTCATAGCGATCTGGTGTATGTATAAATCCAATAACAATATGTATTATGGCACGGTAAACACATATAAAAACGATCCCAACAATCGCAAATCATTTTCTGTTATTCATTAAAGGTTTTCATTGTATCTCGGAAGATCTTCATCAGATTTTTAACAGCTTTTTGCGAGACTATTCTAAAATATACTCTTTCAAATCAAAAAAACTGGGACTTCTCCGTGATTTGGTAGCCAATATGCAATGGCTACCAAATCACGGAGAAGTCCCAGTAAGTATGGAAAAATAGTCGTGTAAATGATATCGTGGAATTAACAAATATGACTATAAAAATCGCAGTACGTACAGAGTTGATAACCTCCTTTAGGGTAGTCGGTTAAAAAAGCGTGAATATACAATAATATCATTTTTTTCAACCTGATGACTTTAGACCTCCCACATCAAACACCAACCATTGCGGCCCTATACGGCCTGCATTATTCATGCGCTCCCTATTACCTTTTTCCAATCGTCGTTCTATATATTATTTACTTATTTTAATATTCCATCACACTTATCGCCAACGACTCGGTAGTCAGAGACAACCTAGTGTCAAGACACTCCATTGACTGTTTTTTGCGATAAATTGAGGCATTGCTTGTTGAGTGGTGAACTCAAATCCGATCTATATCTTAAGCGAGCTACTACGTGTTTTGAGATATAATTTGTAATTCAATTTTTTTCTAAGATAAAATATAGGTTATAATGAAAACAGTAAATCAGTTACAACAATTAACTTCAGAGGGCTTAAATTAACTAACTTAACTATAGATTAAATGGTTTATAATTATCAAAGTGCACTCCTGCATTTGGTATTCCCTTTGACATTCTCGACGTAAAATCAAAAGGCATAAGTGATAGATACTGGAAGCAATTTAAATACATATTTAAATCGTTCATAGTTAACTATTGTAGACCAATACATATGGGTCTTTTCTTATTCGGAGAAACACAATTTTTTACTAAAACACTTGTTATTGTTGGAATCAGGAATATAAAAAAGTTCCTTTATAAAATGTAAGGCTTAAAGGTATCTTTATCAATAAATTACGAGTAACTTTTATAGTTTCATAATGAACCCTTCATATTCAATTGGAGTTATGGGCAAATGTGAAAAAAATTGTATTGGTTAACATTTGTAAATATACCTAATCATAAATCCAATGTAGATTATAGACGCGAGAAATAACCTTAAGCATATAAATTTATAGCTATATCCGTATTCGTGGAATTTCGACTTTATCCAAACCTCTAGCTTTTTATTCAACAAATATCAAATTATGTAGTATTAAAATATTATATGTTATATGTAATGTAAAAAGGTAAAAAAATGTATCCTGAAAATATTTGTATTATTAATAAAATATTAATAAGCAATATTCTCCTATTTACGTTTTTATCCCGCAAAGCAAGATAAACAGAAAATACCCAGTCACCTACCTAGACACAGCGCGACGTTGAGTTCCTTTTGACTTTAGGCTTTAGGCATTTAGGAAATTGACTTTAGGTTCTCTCTGCCTATACTGCTGTACAAGGAAAAGCGAGGGGTGCCTCATTATTTAATTTTATATCAAAATTGTCATTTTTCGTAAATAAAATGTACATTTGATTTTGATAGAAAACTAAAATTGCAAACGTTGCAATAATATTTTCAGTTAAATATTATTATATATTGAGTTAATTATAGGAGAGTTGAATTAATATAAATCTGTTTAATATTTAATACTACGCATATTATCAGCAAATGGCGATCGGACGACAAACAGAATGATTGAATATTTCATCGTGTAAATGCAATTAACCGAGGTGAAATGGCAAAAGGTAGGAATTAGTCGATGCTATCGTTTTATTACTAGTAATCATATATCATTTTGGTGAATCAGTCTGTAATAACGATTGTCAGAGTTTTGTTATGATGGCGTAGTAGAGATGTAGATGACGTCTGCGATGATTATGACTGAGTTGAAATTGACATATACATACGTAAAACTGGTTAAATAATTTTAAAAAATCTATAATATCTATTTTTGAAATAACGGACAGATTTTAAAGCATTAAGACGCGTCAGCTAACGTCGCACTTTAGGGAATTGGAGAGCCAAGCACTTGAAATCGCTTACCGTAAGAAGCTCTGTAGATTTTCTGGAAAGATAACTCTAAAGAATGGACCTCTCAAGAATTGTGACGTATTAATTGCCACAATTTACCTGAAGTTTCATAAAACAATAATGTTAGTTCCTTTAAACCAAAATCTAAAGTTACAGAGAAACGTTATGCAGTGGTAGAAGGTATAAGAAATAAAAGCTTTAAAAATATGTATATATTTAATAAGAAAATTTTAATCAAGTCATATAATAAAATTGAAACATTAAATTTATATAAAGTTTACCGGGGACTTAAAAACATGGTTTTGACAGTTTCACTCATAAACACATTTCTAAAAATTGACTGAAAACTGATATTTACTGCTTTTCTCGGTTTTGGTTTTTTTATATTTTGCACGGTATAAATAAAAGTATGAACAGTAAGCACTAGACTTAGTAGGTTTCTAAGATGTTAGCTTAAATATAAAAGTATTTAAGTTATATTATATAATATAGGTAACACGCAGCTTTTTTTCCTGTAACAATTAGAAAGCTGTGTATCTTACTTAGCCTACTAAATATAGAAGCTTAGTTGAAATTTGTTACGTTTTACTGATTATATTAAATTGCATAAATTTCAACTTGATTATGCGGCGTATTTGTAAAAGAATATTTTAGAATGATTTTATTTATCTTACGTCACTATTATCTACATGTATAATTTTTTTATTCATATTGTTTTTGGTTATATTATAAGTTGGACTTACTGTTAATTTGGACCTTGATAAACGGAAAACAATGAACATTTCACTTGTTTACAAACGCATACAAATAAATTAAAATTTCTTATCGCATTTAAAACAGCTTATCATACACCTTAAATCATAACTAATTATGATAGACTAGAATTTTTCCTTAACTACTCCACTTTAGTATAAAATTTAATTCAATGCAAAACTCTAAAATTATTTCTGTATTCGTATACATATGTATAATATATGAGTACGAGTACGTATAAGTGTATGTAATTTTGGAGAATGTTCTTTCTTAAAAGTTAGCATTCTTTTAAATTTCCTAGCTTTTTAGTGTGGTAGAGCGCTTTTGTTTTTTCCTTTTTTACTTTCTTTTGTTCACCTACGAGTACAGGTAAGTATTAAGACACAGCATAGTTATACTGAAGCAGCTGTACCAATTATTACATTTAACATATCTTGGAATAACTGTGTTATATATATATATATATATATATATATATATATATATATATATATATATATGTATATAGAACATTAATTTATTTATATTATAATAATATGATTCAAGATTATGACGCAAAAAAGAATGCTGGTGAGAGAAAAAACTAAATGGTCGTGTATTCCCTAGTTTAAAATATAATTGGCAATCATGATACGAGGAAAGTAAAAAGCAAACCAAAATATCTAAACGACCCTTGTAAATGTAAAAGGTCGAGAAGTACTGTTAATATTTGTGAAAAGACGTATAAAAATTTGAACGCAGCAAAATTCGAACCCGCGCCTCTTGGATACCGTCCAAGCACTCTGATCGTTAAGCCATGCGTTCTACTACCAGCTGCATCGAAACTCTTATACGTTTTTGCTACAACTTATTTATGTTGTTAGCATCTCTGTAGAGAGATTTTTACAAATTTCTACTACTTAAAGATTATTAAGAAATAATCGTTTAACAAGAGAGAATGCTATTTTATTTTAATTAGAAAACGTTTTTGAAAAAACGTATAAAAATTTTAAACACAGCAGGATTCGAACCCGCGCCTTGTCGATACCGTCCAAGCGCTCTGACCTCTGAGCCAAGCGTTCTACTACCAGCTGCGTCAAAATGATTATACGTTTTTGCTACAACCTATTTATGTTGTTAGCATAAACTCTATCTAATCCTAAGTTTGGAATAACACTTTAAAAGTTGTAAATATTAAAGTACTGTTAAGTTCTACTCTATCGTTATGTAATATAGTAAGATATTCAAATCATGTTAAAAGTTAGGAATATATTTTCACTTAAAAGAATTTACCATGAAGTGAAGAAGAGTTACTATTACGAATATACTATTCTGGCAAGATACCTAGGTAGCTGAAGCTCTTGAAACTAGACACGTCTCTTTATTCTCAGCATAAATTAACCGGCTTCTCTCATAAATACTTGTAGACTCTAAGTTTCGCCTTAGGTTTTAACTTCATTAATGTGCCGAGAACTTTATATGAAACTTCAACGTTAACAAAATTCACAACAATGCATGTCATTTGCATTTCTCTCAACCTACTTACTAGAGCCGATAAATAAATAATTTTAGGTTTGCATATAAGTTTTCTACTTTACTCTTATTTTTATAGTATATGATCTAAGGTTAGAACATCAAAATGCCGTTTCTTTTGTATCTTAAACAATATTATTAATGTACATAATAACTCTGATAAATATTAGCTCACTATATGCCATTCATTGTACTGATATTTGGCGTTACCCAACACCAGTGTTTTTTATATAAAAATAAGTTGTTAAAAATTAACTATTATGAAATCCAAATGATAACAACTGTTGTAACGTTTTCCATAAAATACATTATATTTTATTAAAACTAAACTAACATATTCACAATTTTAACTTCCGGGCCGAATGTGACACAATTTCTTGAAGTTAAACTAGTGAATATATAAGCGAGCGAATAAATAATAATTCGGATCTTTGTGTTTTCTAAAAATACTCGGTTATCATTACTTATTGATCACCCCTCGTATGTTGTACAGCTACGATTGCAGGCTCGCTCTTCTTATTCAAGGGAAGGATTATATTTATTTTTTCTCATTTTACCACTCTTGAGGAGGAGTGAGTTGATACTAAGTTCTTTCAGCGTGAAGAAGTAAAAAGTGTAAAACTAACACTAAATAATGAATAAAATGAAAACTCCACATAAAATCAAGCATAAAAATGTATTTAATATCAATGAATTTATCACATACTTTGTAATGGAGATACACTGACAACGCTCAAGACATTTTATTATGTTATTGAAATATATTTATTCAAAATGACTAATAAGTTAAAAACTATTTCACAAATATGTAAGAAAATTTATTTGCTAGGCAAAGTTACAGTATTTAAATTAGCCTTCTGACATAATAACAAAAAAATTACACTCGTTATTACTATAATTACAAAATACATTAATACGCACATATTAGTATAAGAATACTTTTAACAATGTATATGTTAATATTAAATGATTTATTCTATAAATCATAATACTTAATACAAGTATTTTTACTTAAAATATTAAAGTATAGATTAATACTGTTTAATTTTAGTAAGCTTTTGATATATTGAAAGCAAAACAAGACACTTGTGCTTAAACTTCTTAAGGTGAAACTGAACTTAGTTCAAATTTTAACGTTACATTATTTAATTTTAATTCTTTGATAGGCTTTTAAAAGCAATAATGTTTCCCTCAAATAAAAAAGTACTAACAAGGCATATTAAACAAAAATTAGATTGCCAATTTTAATACTTCGTAATGATAATTCATTTTTAAAACTAAAATAACGTAAAACTGATATATTTACAAATCAAGATAAGTTATCTTAGTGGCTGTAAAGGCAGCGGCTCCAGCGAGCGTGGCGGCTACCGCAACGACAGCTGCTGTAGAGCCCGTTACTTTGACAGCGAATCCCATGATCACTGAGATAAGGAGTTGTGCTACGAACACACAGCTGCTGACCACTGCCACGTCGGTTCCTATACCACGTTCCTGTTCGCTTCCCCCGCCCTCGCTGTCCCACTGAAATTGTAAGATCAAGCTTTCGTTAGACAAATCACATAAAAACTTTAATAACTTGCAAATTAAATGACTTTCAAATTTTACAACATGACAACATAGTATCAAGACACTTCGTCAACTGCTTTTCTCTTACTAAACTCTTACTAGGAATTGCAAAAAATTCTTTGAATATAATCATTCATCTGAACGAAAATCGAACTTACAACCAATGGCATTTACAATTAGATGCTGTCCTACTGCGCGTGATGGCAATTTTTTAAGTGAATAAGTTCTGCATATTCAATATTAAAAAGGAACGTGAGTGAGAAAAAAATACTATAGATATCCTTATTATTTTGTCGTCTACGATAAGAGATATTTTGTCTTTAATGACATACAAAAGTTGTAATTAGTTTATAATACAGTCTATTCATGTTATAATCCATCCATGACATGTATGTCATATTTTAATTAAATCGAACTACTAGAAGTGGACTAAATAGTATTGCAAGATTTAGGCTTATACACATTTACTATATACATATATGCATAAGGAAGCTAATAAAAGCGATGCTAGTAAAACATATAAAAAACAAAAAAATGCTAAACGCTTAAATGCTTGTAAGTCTAAAATTATTTTTATCAGAGATCGTTCAAAAAAATTTAAACTTACCATACCAGTAGCATGATAATGGGCTACAAGCAAATACGGCATAGTGAATAAGGTAGAGTACATGATTCCAGCAGTCCAACTAAATAGTATTACGGCGGCACGAGCTCGCAATAGACACAGCATCAGCATTCCACAGCTATAAGTACATAGTCCACCCACATAAACCTTTTTAGCTCTGAAATAATAAAAATACATTGATTTAATTATTATTATTTTTTGACAGAATGTACCTAATGTCAAGACACTCCGTATTATTATTTTTTATTATTTTTTGACAGAATGTACCTAATGTCACTCCGTACTTCGCTTTTCACCGAATTCCAGACATTGTGTGTTCAGTGGTGGAAGTCAACGACGCACTTTGTCTTACCATAACGAGGAACTGAAAATAATTTAAATATAATCACTCTTCCGAGTGTGGGTGAACCCATAACCGATCGCGTTTACAGTCAGACACTGTCCCACTTCGCTATAATCGGCCTCAATTTAATTTAAAAAAAATTAAACTGTTTATTATTTATTATTTAATAATTTCTAGATGTTTATAAATTGCTAGGTTTGACATAAACTATTGCTTTGATTGAAACAGGAAAACATATAATTTTATTTCTCTTTCTGAAACATTGTTTATTTTACATGTATATTACTTAGTTCGAATTTATTATCAAGACATTTACATTTCCTACTCTATCAATATATGAAAAAGTACAAACAAAACATCTCTTATGTGGCTAATACTTTATTAGTACAAAGAGTATTAAATTCTGAAGGCGTCTTTTAATCTAGAAACCTCTCAAGTATCAGAGTTGAAAGTCAAGGGCTGTCTGATCTCATTACTAGGAAGTAACATCAGTCAAGTTGAAGGGTAGATGCAATCCCTTGTGCTTAACTTAATATATTCAAAAGGTAAACGTTTTATGAAGGGCAAAGTTATTTATTTAATATTTTATTAATACAGACCTATTTGTTTAAGTGCAATAATAAAATAAACAACTTACTATAACCTACTATAGTTCTTAGATATTTTATATTATCTTAAAGTTTAATAAGTAAAATATTTTAATTTGATATAATTAAAACAAATGTTATCCCAATATCTACGAATGGTTATAAAATGGTAAAACTGACTGACTAGATTATTTGTTTCCCTTCAATATACAGTACGCCTGTAGAAATAAATTATCTCTCCAAAATATGAAAATTTTGTGGGATGTCAAATATGACTATAATCGTATTTATTACACTATGCTTACCAATAATACAAGGTAGATTATCAGTTTATTTATTGATGTTATTTATATTTATGTAATGACTACACATCTTTCCACTTAACTGAGTGAAGCCATATACAGTAAGAAAAATCCAATAAAGTGTGAGTTGCATTTTATTATAAATGCATGTTTGTTATAGAGGAGCGTAAAAGAGTAAAAACATTACCTACCCTAGCATTTTTATTAGTTTTTCAATAACGGTGGAATAGCAAGCACAAGATAATGAGTACATCGCCATTCCCCAGCAACCAAACCGAACTCCGGCTTCATAGTTAACGCGGCTCTCGCTGCCCACAGGTGCCTGGAATTAATTAATTGCTAATTCAAAGGCTTGGTAATGATAATGCTATTTTGTTAGGCGCTTTTAATTAGAATTAAATGAACTTATTAAAATATCTATGCAAATTAAACAAAATATCAGCGGAATACTTGTGTTCAAATAATGGGACTTATTATTATATAGGATCATCGGGATATCATCTGACTAAACACAATTAGTGGGTTCGATCTCTGAACACGCAAAATGAGTTGAGTTTCGTCAATATCTTAATTTTAAGCGGAAGAAGAACAGTGTGACACTATGTTCTCTGTCTCTCTAACTGTGATTCTATTATATAATCTATAAATTCATGAATGAATTGTTCATAGAAAAGTGAAAATTAGAACTTTACTAAAAATGTAACATATGTTCAAGAACCTCATTCATTTGAGAATTGTTATATGTATACAAATATTATTTAAGTGTATTATATTATAGTTTTATTTATAATATTTCTAATTTTGTATAGATAATTTTAATTCTTTTTTGCATATTTTAATTATTTTTTATAAAGTATGCACAAGTTTTTTTTTAATATATTGTATTTTACAAATTAATACCTATCATGTGATACGCACTTTAGATTAACAACAATAGTTGATTGTATATAATTTCACTGTCAGTCCTGAACTGAGGTAATAATACAAATTTCAGCTTATTCGAATACTTAGAAATGGTCAATTGAGATTGAAAAATTTCACTCACACTAACTAACTAACTAACAAAGCAGTTAAATAAAACCTTGTAAAAATCTATTTATATGACCCATATCCAAAAAAGATGAGTCACTTTATATAGATAATCCAACAACAACACCTGTGAAGCCATTTCATATCCGCTAATCTTCTAGCTAATGTAATTATAAATTGACAATGTTTACATCTGAATCATCAACCTGAATGGAACGTTTACACATCATAAAACTAGTATAAGCGTAAGAGAGTAAAATGTATGCAAAGCATTTGCATTCTGAGAAATTGAGTTTTATCATTTCTACGATATATTTTATATTTTAGTAATAGATTAAATGGCTGGCTTAAATAAAAATATAAATTATTAGTCATTGCTCTAAGTGATTTCAATTTCAAATAAGTCTGTTGAAGTCGTTTACAGTAACTGCTTATTTTAAAAGAATTAATTGCGTACATATACATATATTGGCAGTCGAAAATACATTTCTAAAAACCCGACGTATCGAACATATATTAGTAGTCATATTCACAAATAGAATAATAGAACATTTAAAATAGTTTCAATTAAAATATAATTTTTATGTTTTTTATCACCCAGTTAGACAGATGTACTCAGATGTAGGTAGATACTCGTATACTGTTAATTGATTGCCGATAAATAAACAAGTTTGCAAATTATATTTGAAATGAAAATTTTCCTAAGCTTTCACAATCTAAAACTTTAAGGTGATGTCTCAGGGAATATCCATAATAATATGCATATACTACAAATAATATTATGTAATTCAGAAAGATACTAAGTAAATACTATAATATCAGTCACGAATGTTTATAAAAAAAATACTTTTGTAATACTTACCGCAGGATTACCGCCAAATACTGATTCACCAACAAAATCAGTAAAATAAAGGGAGTAGCAGACGTGGGCCATCCAGCAGAATAGGTTTGTGAGACATACAACGCGTAGAGACTTCGGCATCAATAGAATAGACTTCAAGTAATGTTTAAGAGACAGAGGCTCCCCATGGCCCTCAGGCACTTTCAATGTTATACCAGCATTCTGTAATTTCATTATATGTTATATCAATTTTGGTGACATTTAGTATATATAAATTTTGGTTTTATATATAACAGACATGATAACGGATTGAAGAAGTTACTAATTTAATTAATAAACCTAACCTTCTTTAGGATTTCTATTTTAATATTAATAATTAGTTTTTTATTTTATATATGACTTATAACTTAAGCCGTTAATTGAGGGAAAAAAGATTTAATTAAGAATTATTTAAATATGTATGCGGCTGTGTTAGCATTTCATATGTACTAGGTCGCTGTGGTCCCATTGTAGTGACAAGTATAAGTATGTATTTTGACCAATCTCCACTAGTTTGATTAAATAATAATTCCTTTTCTTACTTACTAAGTAAGTAAACTAAGTGAAATGTGTTTTACGTAACCTTTATTACGAGAAAAGATCGAAGTAAATAAATTACAAATTTGTTTTAAACTAATTGTTTCTACTATAAATACTAGATATTTATATGGCCAAGGGTAAAATAATTTGCCCTTGGGCCTAGACCCATGCAAAAAAGCAATGCACGATTTATATAGATAAAATTATAGGTGAAAGTGAAACAGGGCGTTAACATTATTATTAAAAGAGCATGATATATTATATTAAGTTACATAATAAATAAAATACTATAATAGACTAGCAACTTGCTTGCAGCTTCCATCCCGTAAGCTGCACGACATTAGCTATTTCGCCTACCCGCGTTTTCCCTGAATTCATTAACCGCTCAAATAATTATTTCTCATTGATAAAGAAAGTTGGCAATTCAATTTTTTAATTCTGGATAACCTAACCAGTTTGTACCAACAAAGTGGTCCACAGAAAATTTGAATTAATTTCAATCAAGAGTAGGGCTTCTACTTGACTTTAATATTTTTTTCTGTTTTGTGTCAAAGTTACCAAAGTTTCAAAGTTTTTTCTAAAACATTATAACGATAATTATTAAACATTAAATAAACTATCGTTATAACTAGCGTTATAACTAATTATAAGATTCGTTAGTATTATTTATAGTCAATAGATGGTGTTGTATGTTTACGTTTCTATCTTTATTATCACTCCAAATACCTTTAACAAAGTAAAACGAATGTAACGATACAAAAACTAAATGTTTCTCTATGAAATACATCATTTATTATGAAAGAAAGATGTTTACATTAGTTTTGTGCTTTTTAAAAGATGCGTGCTTAAAACGACAAACTGATAAACAGACAAAAAAACCAAAAATGCTGGAAATTAATTTTGTTAGTAATCCTCTCATATCCTAGCTATATTTTAATGTACACAAACAATAATTGCACAGATTTATTATATGTATAGATAAAAATACTATTGGACACCCACGTAAGCATTTCGAAAGAAAATTGTGAATTATCTAAATATCCATTTAATCTCAATATAAGTGCATTTTACATTCCAGATCTTATTTAAAATAAGAAATGAAAAATCCATTTCTAGAGCGTTTGCATAAATTTTCTCATCTTGTTAAAATGACCGACAATTTTAGTAAAGTAATGAAGTCTTTATTTTGTTCGTGGCATACTCATAATATTGTTTTTTTTATATACGGTCTATGAGCCATTTAAGACCATTGTAGCACAGCGTCTCACTGCGGGCGTGGTACAACGTCTGACACAAAACTCAATGGGTATGGGTTCGATTAAGTAATGATTATATATAAATTATTTTCAGTTCATTGCTGTGATAAGACATCTCGCGACGTTGAGTTCGAGCACGCAATACACAATGGCCTAGCCACTTCAATTGGCAAGTGTAAAACAGTACTCGCATACTTGCATAAATTGCCCAATTATTTATATATCCTCGTTATTCATTTATATTTGAATTCTTCATAATATTTAAAGTAGTAACATATTAAAATCAAACAAATTATTAAATGTTTTTCATAAATAAATTGCATAATATATATTTATTTATTTATCATCAATAAAATGCATAATAATTTTATGGTACTTTTTGAGCACTAGATACTCGCTATAGATGGACCAACTAAATCAAGGAATCACCATCTTTCAAATTCCATGAAAATATAAGATACGTCCTAGACAGAAACCGGTGGAGATAGATCATCAGCTCCTGATACAACATTAACGCCGATTGTGTTATCCTTAGTCATGAGGAACCAACTACAACGACAAGATACGTATTGCACAACAGTCCCTGTATAAAAACTTCAAATCCTATCTATTAGGCGAGTACTATTTTCAAAAGATATTAATTTATAATAAAGTTTGATACTAAATATTCTATTAGATTAAACTTACATTAATTTCATCCTCGGCTGGTTGAGCTGAAACAGCTTCGTCTGGTTGATTTAGGGATCCATATGAGGTGTTTTCTTTCTTTAGTCCGTTCTTCTCTACATCACCTTCTCCCTTAAAGTTCTCCTCGAATTGATCATTTAACTTAGTATAATCATCACTCTCACTGATTTCATTTAAAGGAATCTCTTTAAAACTTGTTATAGTTGCTGTTACACATATTATAAATATTATAGTTATTAAGAAGAAAACAGCTCTGACGTGTCCTCCGAACAATGCACCTATAAAAACATAAGAAAATTTCAATATGGCAAACCATAAGCAAAACATTACTACGGGATCACAAGATTAAAGTTCTTTATTAAAAAATATATAACAAGTACCTAATGAAGTTTCATCCCAATTAATGCCTCCTAGAGCGTATCCCATGAACCCACCGAGCCCGGCCATCACTGTGAATGTACTCAAGCCCTTCGCATGATCCTCTAAAGAATTAGATGATTATAAAAATATGTACAAAAATTAGGATAAAAATAATGAATTTTTTTAATATTCTATTAATATTGTACTTTTGTACGTTTTTACTAATAAATATACAGTCAATACTTTCTAATTATGGCGCCACAAGCCCAAATAGATATTTACTATTTTTTTCTGCAAATGACCTTCTATTGTACTTTTAATTTTAAAGCATTAATTAGTGCTATAAAGTAATTTTATGAATAATTTTAGCCCAATGCAAAAATTTTGTTTCAGTATGTAATGTAATGCTCTCCGAGTAGAAATTAAAATGTTAATGAGATTATTAGTAGCTAAAATTCTTCCTCAACAAAATTGTTTCTTTATTAAAATCATGTTATTAAAATTATATTTTCTATAGAAAAATCTAATGTAGTTATTATTATTTCTTTTTTCTAGCTCCACGGTTTTATCCCGCATAGCAGGGTAGACAGGAAATACTTAATGTCAAGACACTCCACATTCCAGTTTCCGTCGCGTTTTGTTGCCAGAGCATCGAAAAAAAGTAATTTATATATAATCATTCCTCCGAATACAAATCGAACCAACAACCTATCTCGTTTACAATTAGACGCTGTCCCACTGCTGTACAGCCGGCCTTGATTTTATTTCTACATACGCAAAATAATAATGACCTACAATTAAATTACCATTTAAAGGATTGTAAAATATTTTCAGTCCAAATGTAAATATCTTAACTCGTCAAACATTTACATTCTACCTACATTATAGACATTACCAAAATTTAGCCGCGAGTAAACAATTATAAAAACGTTGTCCCCGTTATCAATGTGACAACCGCTACTTCACTTTAATTATGATAATGCGTAAAATTTAATTATTTGTTATATATTAACAAGAACGATTTTAGCAATGATATTTTTTTAATTTTTTTTTATTCTTTATAAATTTTTAGATCTGGTAAAATATCTTTATAAGACATTGTACTCGTCGAATGCTACGGCTAAACTAATACATTATCTATGGTTTGATTGAGAAGACCTTATTAAATAAACATAAAAACATAATATTATGTTCAAGGAAATAAAGATCATTTAAACAATATACCTTTTACTGTGGTTATTAATTTTTAAATCAAATTTTATAATTGCATACTTTGAGTTTGAGTCAAATATTTAAAAAGGGCAAGCGGAGTCAGTCTTGCTATTTGAATAATATATATTTTCTCAATTGGTCTCATTTTAAAAGCATATTTATAAGGTTTCGTAACACGATGAAATAAGATATTACGAGAACGCGGACTAATAGTTATTATAGACTAATGAAATCAATATATCTAATTAAATCATTATTGCCAGCTTGATGTCCTATTTCTTATTATTACTTTATAATGGCATGATAACATAGTTTTCAAAAGTAAGAGTTTGCAATATATCATTGAAACAACAATAGAAATGTAGTCATGGCTCAGTGGCACATTGTCTGACTGTAAATGCGGCTGTAGGTTCGATTCCCACTCAGAGGAATGATGATATTTAAAATATTTTCAACACGCAATGCCTCTAATTCAGCGGAAAGTTGAGTATGGAGTGTCTTGACACTAGGTACTTTCTGTCTAACCTGCTATGCGAGATAAAAGCTAGAAAAAAAAGTAATTCCGTTAAAAGAATTGCATCAATGATATTGAACTAAGTTTCAGTGGGTAAATACCAAAATAAACATGCTTAGTTTAGATAAAATCAATCACAATGAGAGGATTTGATAAAAAAAACGTCTACATTTTGGAACATTTTATTTGTATTATGGCTCGCGGCGTGACTACCGAAGTAATATCACATGGTCTGACGTTTCACAAAACAAATATGTAATTAAATCAAACGCTCATATCTATCAAAGTAGGTGAAGAACGTTCAATTTAAATAGTAGAGTATAAAATATATATTGCGATGCAAGTTATTTAAATAGGTTATGAAAAATTAGCTGAAACGCATATGTACATAGCAGTACATAACTACTTGTATATTTATATATAAACACCGTTTGTGTCTTTGATTTATAATACTATCAAGAGATGCTCTGTTGTTATATCATTAACTTAGCAAATAAGAATTAAGCTGTCAAGCTTTGTTTATATTTAATTTTTTATTTAAGTAAATAGTAAATTGGTATTTTTTTTCCTTGTGGTATATTGTTTTATTAAATCAAAATCGGTCACTTACCTTTGCTCACTCAATAGAAACAACAAGCACTTAAGGTGACTTTAAATGACATATAAAATTCGAGTAGTAGTTCTCGTTAATATTAATAGAAAATGTATATATTTTTTCACGGGAAATCAATACATTATACTTTTATCCATTCTCGGCAAATTAGAAGTGATCTATTTTGGTACACGCAAAAATTAGTAACAATTATACCTACACATATAAATGAACGTATGTATTTTCATTTACAACGATATTAATATCTAGGTAATTATATCGTGGTATATGAAAATATATACATACATGTATATGTGTAGTGGATTTATCAAAGCAGTAGGCTAGTAGGTACACTATAAATGTAGGCTATCGCGGAATTTGCAAATTACATAGAACTCAAAAGAAATAATTAATTATATGACTGACCTGGAACCGTCACATCAAGAAGATACGCTCTAGCAGGACTCTGACAAGCATCAGCATCGAAATCTAAAAGTACCGTGCCCAAAATGGTAAAAAATACCCCCCAAGGATGATGGTTATTTCCTTGAACATCTAGAGCTGAACTCCTAGGTCCTAAAGCAGACGGGACCGTGGTTCTGTTAACAGCTCCTTCGTCACCCATTGCATATCCTATATCTTCACCATTTGGAACTAATATTAATCCTGAAAATGTAAATTACTTAATAAATCTACTTATATTAAAATAATAGCAATAGACATAAATGCATTTTTTGTAAAACTTACCTAAAAACACGCCAATCGACATTAATACAATAAATGGCCTTCGTCTACCATATTTTGACGGACATCTGTCACTCAAGGAACCTAGTAAGGGAGTCATGAAGAATCCTATAAGCGGAGAAAGAGCCCACACAAGTGTCATCTGTTGGTGAGGAACTCCGATTTGCAGGAGAGTCGGAGAAACAAATGCTGTCTCACCAGCATATGAAAATTCAATACCCATTACAGCTGCTGAGATTCTCATTAATTCTAGCCGATTTTTTCTCCTGTTGGACAAAAGATGTTATGGTATATGTATGTTACGTTATCCCGTATAGCATGATTACTTATCGGAAACACAAGTATAGTAGTATAAGTATAAGTATAGCTTTAAAAAAATGTCTTATAACTTACCTAAATAGATCGCTGTATTCGCCTTCACGAACAACGCGTTCGGGAGCATCATCGGATGAGGGAATAGCAAAAAGGGCTTCCCTCACCGCTTCTCGTACTCCTTGAGGATGTTCTTCTTTCCATTGGGCCCATCGCTCCTTGCATTTATCCCTCGTAGAGTGCAATCTACCAGTGACGCCTTGATACTCATTTAACTTATCAGCCATTTCAATGAAATGAATATATTATTACCACGGTTATACTCGAAACATTATGCTAATTTAAAAAGTTTAAACTTGTCATAATTTGAACTTAGTTATTATTTTTATCATTAGTTAACACGGTTTCTTAGTACTTAATGTCATAATGACAAGATTTATTACTTAATTTTAATCAAATGAATCAATTTAATTGCTATTTAAAATGTTCATAAAACTTAATCGTATCTTCTTAACAAAACACTAATGATAGATTCTACGGGAAATTTATATTTTTTCAAAGTATCGGGAGGAAGTATGTAATGAGAGAAGTTGTTAGTCCACTAGTCAACAGTTAGACTGCTCTGGTTCGCATGGCGGAAGGAGACTGAAGCGCGCGCGCCGCCCGCCATCACGACCGCCCGCCCTGCCGCCCATACATTTTATAAAGCAACTAGAAATGGCACATTGGAACAATAATATGTAAAGATCTTGTAAAATTTCTACAGGTATGTGTGCACTACACTTTGATACGGGTTTAAATATCATTCCTGGAAATACTTTTTGTTTTGAGTCTAGTGTCAGCTTGTTCATTGGGATTGTGTTTAGGATGGTTTTTTTTTAAATATTTATAAACGATTTATATGTTATCGTTTATTTATAAACTTGTGTGTGATTGTTATAAACGCGTTGCGTCGGATATACAAGATAATATAAATTTAAAAGATCAAAAGTACATCTAATCTTGAGAGCCGCCTGTACCATGCTAAGGGACAAATGATCATAAAATAATCTTTCACAAGTGCAATTCATTTAATCTAATCCAATGTAGTTTCTTTATCGTGATGACATATGCTCGTATATGCTCGTATTATTTTGATATCAACATGGTGGTTATCTAATATTTTTAGCCTTATGCATGTTTTGCATTTGGTATACTATATAGATGCATCATAGTGATTTTTTAAAAGTTGCATATCTTAATTTGTTCCTTATATTTTTTTCTTTACTGAATGAACTAGGCTTAGAAACTAGGCATAAAAAGTAGTTTTAAGACACTTCATCAGAATTCAAACAAAGTTATTAAAAGTGTAATTCTTATAAATATTTACTTTTAAAATCTAAAGTACTTAGATTAGTTAACCATTTACTCAATTGTGAACACGGAAAATAAACACAAACAAAATAACAACTGTGCGGTATTTCAAGAACCTTATTGTCTTTTATCTAACCGCTCAAGTACATTTTGGACATGGGTGTGGTATATGTGTCAATCAACTATTAAAACTGTAGAAACTCCACATACATATTTTCTATAACGTATTTCATAACTTATTTTTTATCAACGTTAAATTAGCTTTACACTTTTTCACACAATTGGATAGTAAACAGAGAATCTAGTGTAAATACACTAAATAAGTAACTTTGTAAGTCGTCTGTTTAAAATATGAATGCATATACATAAAAATTTTTAAATAAAATGATAACTTAGTAAGACCCAGAAATAGTAATAAAGTAACAATAATTGTTTTTTTATGTTCTCATTTTTTTGTTTATTGTTTTGGTATAAAAAAATATAATAATATTTTATATTTCAAAATTATAAAATGTTAAACAATATAAGAAACAAAGAACATTAAAAGTATTCTTTTAAAACGATTATCGGAAAAATAATAAACACTTTTGGAATATTATCAAATATAAATAAATCAAATATTTTTGACTCATAGGTATTTCAAAGACGCTTCTACCGAACGCTAAATCTTTGGTTTCGCGGATTACACTTATTGCATCCCAGGGGGCGGGAGATTGTTTTCTCCTATATAAACAATCAGTTTGTTTCAGTTATTGCCTTCTTTGTTATATGCCTTGCCCTCTGCCCACGCGTAGTGTAAAGGAAAGCTGCTAAATGAAGACATACTGAAACTGTTTATTGACATTTTATTCATGTATTACTACTATTGGCGATTCGTTTTGCTTAAATAAGAATACGATCTTTTTGCCCTTAAAAACATTACAACTAACGTGAAAAATATGTGAGTTCAAATCCCATTAAAGCCAAATTTAAAAATAGTTATTTTCTGTCATATTTTAACAACCCATTGCAAAGCGTCGTGAGGACATACTACGTCTAAATAAATATTTATACAACTGAAGGTTTCAATATATATCCATATATATTTCGATCTAATCTAATGCACAATTTTTATATAAAAATCCTTTTCAATACAGATTTCTGGTAGAAATACCTATTTATTATGAGATTGAAACAGTTTTGACAGGTGATATGCATATCGGAATTTTGAATAATCTTGTTATTTTGTTTTATACACTATCATTTTAGATTTTTCCTTGAATTACTAGTATTTTATGTTAAAAATGATAAAAACTCTTAAATTTATCTCAATTGAAAGTCTTGTATATCAATACAACCTAGGAATAAAACTTTTTGTGAAATTAAATAACAACTAACAGCTCCTTCGATGCTTTGGTTAATAACTAAAAAGGTTACTAGCAAATGTCAAATGCTTCTTAGTCGTAGATAAATCTTATCAACATGACATTTTACATGTATTTTTATATTTTTTATCATTATTTTTATTACAATGGTTTGTAATTTTTCAAGAAACAAAATTAAACGTCTCGGTTGCTATTTATTGCTTTTTTCTAAAATTGTGTAAAATGTGTAATCTTCGAACAAATAGACGCTGTTATGTTTATACTGAGTTATATCAACGGAATCCTACACCGATTAATACGTAAGTATTCAATATATAAGTAAGATTTAACAAGTACTGGAACATATGTTCTTTTAAAATTGACCTGTCGAATTTAAATATTGATTATGAAAAAAAAATTTATACGCTAAATAATGAAATATTATTACATAAAATATTTGTAAGTTTTAATTACATCTATCACTAAGCTGTAACTTGTCTAGAAGCGTGTGTATGATGCAAACAATGAAATCTTTTAAAAAGGCTTCTTGCAGCTACTGCTTTTCAGTTACTTACATTATTTACCGGTTATAAATTACACGGCGCTATTTGCTTGGAGATGCATTGTTTAAATTTGAATTGTATTAATTACAATAGTGATAGTCTACAAGGCTGCATTCGACACGAATCAACTACCTACAGCCACCCCTCGTGACAAGACAAAAACACAGTCTCTGTAGACTCATTTAAATGTCTTTGTCTCGTTATATAATTAAGCCATGAAAAGGAATACTTACTCCTGATTGATTAGAAAACATAAAATTTAAATTCGTATTTTAAAAGATTATTGTCTTAAACAATATGTAAGATTTAGTATTGCTAAATATTATTTAAGACGTAGTTTCTTATATAACATGAGTTAGTGAGTGTATCGTTTATTCATGTATCTACTTGATTATGGATTATACACATGTAACGACTATTTTTTGATCATCAACGCAACATTTTCCATTCACCAATTTCAAAATTTTTTCTCAAATGATGATAGGATTTTGTTATGTACACTTGATAAATAAATGTGTAAGATATGTTTGTCTTGACATACGCCTAAAAGGGCTTGTTACCTTCAGATATAACTTATACATATTTAATTTATTATTTTTTCTTATATTAACTTTAAAACGAGCAGTTACTTTTTTCAGCTTCACCTGTATTTATTTATATGAGTATATTAAAATGAAAAATCACGCCTATTTAAATCTAATGATAATACAATATTTTAGTACCATGATCCTACAGATTATTAATAAGGAAACTAATAATAAGCTTTTTGGAATTAGTTTTTTTCTAAACCTATGTTATTATACTATAAGAATATAATATGTTGACTTCATTGTTAACTTTAATTGTTATAATGGATAAACTAATACTGAAGTACAAATTTGATAATTTCACGGTCTCCATAACCTTGGTCTCGAATGTGAACAATTCCATAGCTCTTCTTAGGCGGCCTCGCGAATCAATCAACTGCTGACAGGTGACATCTCGACTACAGCGATAACAGAGAGAGTTCTTATCAGCCGCGTTATAAGTTCCTCAATATTTAGATTATGTATTGTTTATTCTTAAAATATATCTTAAAATGTTCTTACAACAATCAGTGCCTAGATACATGGATTTAAAAAACTGTGACGTTTTCATTTGTTCTGATATAATCTCCAAGTTCATTTTCTTCTTGTTCTGTTGAGTCACCCTTGTGATTATTTTATACAAGCCATTTATTAGTTTGTTTTATATTAACTCGTTCAGGGTGATATCATTTTAACTTGAAAATTTATCCCGCAAAATTATTGATGCACACATATGTCCCTACGCATATTCATCATAACAAACATTTGTTAAATAAAATTGTTAATTATGATAACATTTGGGCTTATATTCTCTTACTTGCAATTTATTTTAAGCTCTACAACTGATGAATATGTTATTTTATAATTACTTAAATAATAAGAAAATAATAAATACCCTCGAAAATTAAATGACACAACATTAATACCATAAATGTAATAAAGTACTATTAGTGCCTTTTACGTGTAGACAATATGCAAACACCGGATACCTTTAGATATATGTCACCTTTAATAAACATAATAGCTTCACAAACAGCTTCTTGATGCACTATCGCAACTTTGTGAAATTCAATAACATTCGCTATTTATAAGTGTATGAAAACATAGTTATAAAATCAGTAAATAAAGTTAGGAGACGACATCACAATATTAGTTCACTGGTAACATGATTGTTTTCAAAGAAACAAATTTGATTTGTTGGTGCTAAATCAACCAAACAAAACTTTATCCATTTAAGAACAATATGACATTATTTGATGTGAGATGTAACTGTTTATATGATTATACACTTCCTGTTTTGCATGGATTGTTATCAAAAAATGATTATTTTAGTGATTTGAATTGTTAGTTATTTTTTTTATATTATTTTTTATTTATACATAGATACTTAGAGGAAAATGACAGGGTTACATTTTAAATTTATTTTCTTATTACTGTTAATATATCTATATCTTATTTATTTATTTATGTGTTATTGATAGACGGCTTTAAAAGTAGCTAAGCGTGTGTTAATAGGATCGATAGGTCGCGGGGCTTCATCAGACTCGGCTAAACTACGATATGTACGTCATACACCTACTTCTCGTTTGCGTAATGAAAGATATATAAGTACAAGGCAGGGTACTTTAGCGGACGTCTTAAATATAATTATTCTACCGTCAACGGTTTTATTAACAAAAAATAAATGTAAAATAAAGGTACTGACTCTATTTGTATACTGAAAAAAGGTTTGAGATTTAATACGTAGTAACCTGATCAGGATGAGATATGAAAAATATATTAGTATTAATATTTAGATTTTAATTAATTTTAGTATATTTTTTAAAGCGAAATGTTAAGTGCTAAATTTGCCTTTACATAAGATGCCCTAATATATAAATAAATTCGCAGATAGTCATTAGAAACAAAAAAAATCACTCGGTCTGTTCTTATCTAAGAATCAATAATATCAAATTGAATTGAGGCGCAGTGGCAGCGTCTGACTGCAAACGCGGTTATGGGTTCAATCCCTGCTCGGGGGAATGATTATATTTAAAATATATTCACTTCCTCGCTCTACTAAAGACAGAGTGCGGCGTAGAATTCCAGAACTTTACATGCAATATCTCGAATTCAGTGGAAAGCGAAGTACGGAGAGTCTTGACATTAGTAAGTAAGTAGTAGTAGTAGTAGTAGTAAGTAAGTAGTCTTGACACTAGGTACTTTCTGTCTACCCGCTATGTGGGTTAAAAGCGTGAACCTAAAAAAATTATAGCAAAGTTCTTAAATTAATAATTTTAGTTAGTTCTAAAGGTATAATTTACTTTAAAATAATTATAAAGACAAGTTCAAATAAAAATCGATAATAAATTTCAGTTCGTATAAAATTTATTTAGTACTCGTTCTGTATAAAAGGTAAATACGATTATAAATAATGTAATCGTAACTACGTTTTATATATTTAATATATTTTACATTGTGAATACTTATAAATACTTTTCAATTTGTAGTTATTGACAGATAGTAGGAAGTGCTTAATAAATAAATATTAGCGTCTGCTATTTCATCTATTCTATTCTAGGCCAACGTAATGCATTGGCACAGCATCTGCCTGTAAACGCAACGGTTATGAGTTCGATCCCTATTCAGGGAATTATGATTTATTGTTTTCATTTCCTCGCTGTACTAAGACAAAGCGCTGCGTAAGATTCTGTCACTGAACACGCAATGTCTCAAATTCTCTCCTCAAGCATTTTCTTGAATAGCAAGGTAGGCAACTTTGCTACAAGCTACAAAATAGTGAAGCTGCTGTTTTATATTGTCTGTATAAGCCTCTTTAATATTGAATTTAGCGTTATAAATTGTACGAGTACGGGCAAGAAGGAAATCCATACAATAATAGGATAGAATATCTCAGTACACTTTCCTTGCAGGCATGAATATGTTAATTTACATTTACTTATGTGAAATGAATAAAACATGTTGATTTTATAGATTAGTTATGGGTTTAATTGCCATTCAAGAGAAAGGTTATTTTCAAACTATTTTTATTTCTGTATTTTAGTCCTTAAGGCCCTGTAGCATTAAATTCCAGCTCTTAATATATAACATCTCAAATTCTGACAGACAGGCGCAAACGAGGTGTCTTGACACTTTCCTATCTATCCTCCCAACCTGTTTCGGATAAAATGTGAAGGTACTTTTATATTAATTTAATATAAAATTCGGGTTTTGCACAAATCAAATAAATAAATACACTTATTTACTTTGAATCAACATTGAGATACTATATAAGTGATTATATACGTATATATATAAGAAGCATATTATAAAAAGAATACGGAAATACTTTCTTCCTAAAGGAAATATAACAAGCTACTTGGAAATATGTATTACAACCATTTACGTTCTACCAACTCATTATGTTGTTCTTGATATCCTTCCGTATACGATGCGAGTGTCACATTACCGACTGTATAGAAATTATTAAGTAATTGATATTAACACGCCAGCTGCTGTTAATCTGGATACGAATGTCTATACCACTTGTTTATATGTACAAATTCTCTACCGTGCAAAATTCTCTTCTTCTTTTAAAAGTTAGTATATATTCAATAAAATAATACATTATCTAAGTTAATAAATTATTCTAAGTTTTTTGTTATTGAAAAATACATTTTATTTTCTATTTAATTCTGAGAGATTTTATTATTCAGTTATATTTTATAAAAAAATATTTTAAGCCAAATATTTTCCGAGACGAGCAGAAACTATGTGTCATTCCCGGTCTCCATTATATTATATTACAGGAATCAAAAGCCTCTTTAATCAGATCCTTTCAATCTAAAAAAACACTACATTTTATATATAAATTAAAGTATTATACGTACTTGTATATTATTATATATAAAATGTATCTATGATAATATATTATAAGTAAAGCTATAGACAAATGGTAGTCAACTTATAACGTTGTGGAAGTTAATAGAGACAATAAGCAATTATTCTTTACAAGGCCAATTATGGTCTTGATGGGTTCGCACCAATCCTAAATTTAAAAGCATCGCAGTTTCGATATCATATTGAACATTATAAGGCCTTGGATATTATGTGGCATTCATTCCTTTTTTATATTTTATAACACTTAAGTACCTATATGAAGTCTTATGCATGAATAAGTAAAGGAAAACTTTCGACTTGGAGTATGAAATTTGACATTTGGAGAAGTGCAGTAAACTAACATAAAAAAACGGATTATATAGTTTTACACAGTAAAAACACATTAAACTAATAAAATAAGTTTGACATACACTCCTACTATGGTAAGACACATTTTACCCATTAAGAACTACTAATGTATATAGTATACTAGTGTATGCAATGTTATAATAAAGCATAATTGAAATATTTCCAATCATGATTAAAAGTTTTCGACATAATTAGAACCTCGGTAAGCCAATAATAATTAAAAGAAGGTTACATAGATGTGGTATAGATAAAAAAGGTTGTATAATAAATAGTAACCAAATTATATATATACATATATACATATATATATATATATATATATATATATATATATATATATATATATATATATATATATATATATAGGTAGGTGAACGCTGAATATACGGTTAAAAGCTATATATTAGATACTAGTTATATTTGAGGTAGCGCAAAATTTAATTCGCGTAAAAAAGAGTTTATTTCTTTTATAGCCATGGGTTGCAACCTATTAAAAGTTACGTTTTTGAACTTAAAGTTACCATTTTCCGTTGCATTCATAGATATCAGATTGTTATTATTTACGCTCGAAATTACTCGCACATATCATTTGTGCTGTGTAAAGAACTTAAAAATGTTACGATAAAATGTCGACTTTATTTCGTCATATTATTAGTTATATAAAATATTGATTGATGAATAATAATAATTAAAGAACAATCATAATCAATTAACTACTCCACAATATCTCGTACTCGATAGAAAGGAGTGTCTCTCCAGACTACGAAGTGTCTTGACACTAGCTCCTTTCTTTCAACCCTGCTGTGCGAGATAAAATCATAAAGCTAAAAAACTAATACAACCGTTAATGAATAAAACTACATGTTTTACCTTAAAATATCGTTATGAAACATTAATTGAATAAACCTAAATTAAATGACTTTAGCGTGTGTAGGAATTTTATGTTGTAATCTGCAAAGAGGTCGAGGTCTGTATGTACTGTTTGTTTCCTTTACGGTTTTATTATTCCAGTCGCCGCGACAGCGACCCTCCGATTACGTGGCATATTTATTACCAATTTCTTTACTCCTTCATATAAACAAACAGGTATTATCGATACCAACGATTCAATGATTTAAGTAACTCGTTGATTATATAATCGCTCTAAGAAAAAGTCTAAAAATACAAGACTTTTGTTACAAAAGAAATTATATAACGTTATTACTATATCTTATATGTCGATCATAAATTAACTTAGAAATTCCATTTAAATCTATTAATATTTTACGTAACAAAATGATTTGCCCCTTTAGTAAAAGCAGTAAAACAGCTTCATGATACAAGAAAATATAAAAGTATCTTACCAAACTTTTATAATTGTACATTATTAACTTGTTTGCAATTTTTAGTATATGAATCATCAATTAAACAAACAACTTGCTTGACCTCCTCTTTGTTCACAACAAGTTCCTCAGTCAAAATAAGATGGAATTAAGCGCATAATTTGCAACGCGTGTATCTGGAATGATTTATTTTCATTTTGCATGACTTGAGGACATTGATTGTTAAATTCAGGGTATGTCGAAACCAATCTTAAAGGACGCGATACTTAGTTAACGTTTTGCATACAAATGCAAATGTCTGTCTTCTAATAAGAGTCCAAATTTATTGCAGTGTCATAAGTTATAATGTTCAATACGGAGTGGATTTTTTTATTGTACGATTCTAAGGAAGTAATAGTATAGCTGTATTACAATTAATAAAGATATTAATCCTATTATTTATTTCTACAAATTTTGAATATGAGATGCTTCGTGCTTCGATAGATAATTTAAGATAATTTCAAATACGTGGACCATCACAGGAATTTCTTTAGTTAACTAAGTGTTTAGTTAACTAAAGGAAATTAGTATTTTAAAGGAAATTAGTATCTATGTTATTAGAAGTAATTTTACCAGATACATACGTATAAAATGGATGCCCAATATTTATATTTTATCTTGAAACAACATTCGTCTAGACTTCTTCTATGTTATCCAAAAACTGTCATGATAAAGTTCAAGGTTTATCATGATCTTAACTGTAAATTGTTTCTGATATAGATTTATTTACATTTACATATAATAACTGTATCAACTAAAAGTGTATGAGACGAGAGAAAAGTGTATCAGATTTTTTAATAATTTCTATAAATGGCCTACAAAACGTATCAAAGACTTCACTGAAGAAGCAAATCTAGTAAATGTATGTAATTAAAAGAAATTGTTTTTTAATTACTCACATTTACTAGATTTTTTACGTATTTTTCAGATATTTTATATTGGATTTCTTTATTAGGGGAGACCCCTAAGAATCTAACCTAACCTAAACGTAATTAAACGTAAAACGTATTGTTAAATATGCTTATAAAGGTTGTTTTAATAAAAAGATTTATTTTCGAAAGCCTATGAAGTTTTTTTTTGTTTTGATATGAAGCTGTTATGAAACCAATAGAATGTTAACTTAGTAATTATACAATATTATTTTTTATACAGTACTTAATTTAGTTTGGATTATATAAACATATTTCCTAATAATTATAATATTTAATTAAGTTTGGATTATATATTTCCTAATAATTATATGTTTCAAATTTGTTTACACACTTAAAGATTTTTTAAAAATTAAATAGATCTCACGAGGATTATTAAAGTGATTAAGAGAGCCCTACGCTTGTCAACAAACACTATACTTTTATGTATGCTTTTCGCTTTTTAAATTTCGTGTAGTTTTTAATATTGTATTTATGAGCTCGTTATTATATAAAAGTCAAGTTTTACAATTGAATATAAACAGTAATTGCTTCAAATGTTATAAATATAAATTATAAGGTGCAAATGGTTTAACTACTCATATTTAAAGCTTTTACACACAAGTAATATAACAAATCTTAAAGTATATCCAAAACAATTTTCCTTAAACTAAATTGCGATATAAAATTGATACCTTTACACTTGATAAGGCGCTAATGTTTTTCCTGTAGCCTAACTACCTATATCTCTAAACAAGGCAGGTAGACGCACTTGACCGACGAGAAGCCTTGCGCGGCCCTGAGCCGTGTCGTAGCTGTACTACGCATTTTCAATTATGCCGCCCCTCTGTTACCTAAACATTGCTTATATTATTATAATAACAACTTTTACTTTATCAGTGATTTTGTGAACTTATTGCCTAATTTTATTTGTTATTAAAAACTTATAAAAGGTATCCAAAACCCGGAAGTGATATAAGCCACTATTTTTTTGAGTATTGTATAGGAAGTTTTGTTAGTATACATTAAATATTATAAATATATATTTGTTAAAATTTTTATGTAAATATTGATAAATTATTATATTCTACTAATATTAGGAAACTACAGAAAAAGCAGATTATTCAATAATCTTACTAAATAATATATTGTTGTAAATTGTAAAAAAGAAACTATAATATATATACACTTTTACACTTTTGTGAAATTTTAGCATGAATGTACAAACTAGGAATAATTCATAAGCCCCTATAATTATGAACGCATCTAATACTACATAGTTATTTTTATTATTAAAAACGCCCATGACAAAAGGTCGGCTACGTTTATGTTGGTTAATTCCGAGGCTAGCAGTGATAGGGGTAAGTGTTACGAACTACACATAGTTTTTGTTCGTTTCTTAGAACTATCATGATATTGTATAGAATGATGGTTTCTTTTTTTTAATTCAAAGAACTTATTTCCTGTACTTTTTATCTAAGTCTACATTTTATTATGATTAAAACATTAATGGTATCTTTATCACCATAGACATATTTAATGTAATTGACTATTAGATTTAAAATTAGGCATATAATTAAACTAAACATACAAACCATATTTGTATTGCATTAGTCGAAAAAATGGTAAGTTTTTATCTCCTGTCTTTAAGATTTTTGATCCAAGGCCTCATTTTAATTTTTCTGTATTTAACTACTCTTACTTTTAAAAAGCTTTATTATAAACGTCATTGTTGACGCAAAAAACATTCTAATTTATTAAACAGTACACTCCTAGGGGGACAAATCGCCTTATCCCGATGTTCATTAGAGTTTGTTTGCGGCTTTTCAGCCCAGTCCTCGGGGTCGCCTTGGGACAAAATAACTTTGCTTGATTAAAACCGAGACATTTTAAATTGATTGTGAAGTAAGAGACTTATCAAGAAATATGGTTAATTGAAGAATATTTTTTGCTTCTTGTATAAAATCATTTTTTTCATATCACATATAAAACAGTTTAGTTCTTTTACAGTGTTTTTGGTGCAAAAAGTTTTTTTCTGATTTTACATGTTGTAAATGAACATGATTTTATATATTTTATACGCGTTTTAATATTTGAAACTATGCTTTGGATAATACAATGTTTTGAACACTTTGCTGCGCACTTTTACACGTATACGACATAAAGTCGTTGCTCATAGATACTCATTTTTTCTTACATATATTTCCAAATGTCAAAATGTACACAAATAATCTATTGTAAAAAATGTCATTTCAAAGACATAAGACTGCCAAGAGCCTACTACAAGGTACATAACTTCGAAACGATCAACATTTCTAAATTATATTCACCTTTATTCTTATAAACGTAAGAAATATTTTCTTATATTGAAAAGTAATATTTGCAATAATTATCTGTTTTATAACATAATATTTCCTGATTGATTTATCATTAAGGATGTACTTTTTTAACTTTGTGAAGCTTAAAATTTACCTATATATACCTATATATAGTAATGGCTAACGTTTCTAAGAGTTATATTCAAATTGATCCAATCCAATTTTATACGAAATTTCTATAGGTTTGTATAATTAATAAGCTGAGGAGTTATTATTTTAACACTTCATTTTAAAGAATACATAAGAAGTATACATATCATAGGTCAATAGTAAAAACCTATCGTGTAAATTTGGCAACTAATGAATACGAGCTGACCAAAACCGCCACAGTTAGTACTCTATGAGAGAAGTCCAAGTTCTGAAAATATAGTTCTGATAAACTGACAAATATATATTTTAATTAAAACCGTCATTCACAACTTACTTAGGAATAGGCAGAATAATGATTATTTACACCTGAAGTTCATACACCGGGAAAAAGTAACGACAAGTTGTTGATAGCATGTTCTAATGTATTAGCGTCATAGAAAATTATAACATATACAATGGTGGGATTTCTTTGAATAGGGCTGATTATTCTCATATCCTAATTATATGTCATGCACTGTCAGAAATTACTATTGTACTTTTGTATTGTATTTTATTTTTATATTATTTTTTGTAACAAGTAATAAATTATAATTAGATTTGTAAACTAATGTATTATATAACGGAAATGATTATTGGTTGAACTCAAATAATTAACTTTAATTTTTTTAATTGTCTGACCTTATTGATTTTTTTGTTTTAAATTGTCATTTTTCATATGACTCTATCTTATATATGAAATTAATTAAAGTGTGTTAAGAATCAAGCATGTGTGAACTGAGTCAAAAAATAAGTTAAATTACAGTTGCATTGACAAGTTTTAGTATTAGGAAGTAAGAAAGAGAAAAGAATTGATTTTCCTATATGTAAAACTAAGGCCACCCGTAGCTAAACTACGCATATTTAAGCAATTAGATACAAAGCCTGAACAAACTTACGTCGAACTTACATAACAACGGACGGGAACACGGCAAAAGAAGGCTAGAAGTCACGTAAGGAGATTGATCGTGGTCACCGTCTAGATAACGTGAGATGAGCGATCGGCCGACCTTATCGTTATCAGCATGCAAGGAATCCTCAGTAGGAGCCGGTAGTAAGTCGACATTCGCATAGAAGCCGTTGTGGGCGACACGCGACATCCTTCGCAGCGTACGAGCGCTCTTGCCCATGCGCATACGCTGCACTTTAAGGTGACGATGCAACACCGGTAGGCCATATAACGTGATTGATCTCAACCGGACATTATTTTGAATAGTGAAGTGAATTATACTGTTTAAACATGGGTAAGTTTATTTAATATATTTTGAATCATTTTAAGGGATTAGCTTCGGTATGATAATAAATTATTATCATATTAAAGTAAAATCTGTAAGTTTAATATACGAGGTTCTAAAATAAATTTATATATTCATAATGGTATAAAAATATTTTTGATGTAAAATTTATAAACCATAATCGTTAATTTGCCAGTTTCACATTTCAATGATATTTTACAATGTATAAAATGATATGCTTGGCTAATATACATACCTATTGTATTTAAGATGTGTGTACTAACTTAGCAACTTAGTGACGTAAACAATTATCCTGGAGTTACAAGATTCATTACCATTTTTATGCAATTTGAATGTTGAAAAGTCAAGTTCAGCAGGTTTGCCCGCGTACAAAGACAAACACACAATGACAGCGAACCATTTACTTGTTACAAAAATCGGAAGCCACACGCCTGTCACTCACATTTTATAACAATATCTGCTTAAATTATTTAAGACAAAACTTTATGTATTGTTCTCACGAAAATAGAGACAGCCGTCGCGATGACTAAGAATGATTTAAAGAATTGACAGACATGAAATGAACTAAATAACGCTAATGAATCTTAAATTTGCAAAAATTGTGTTCGCTAATCTTCATTTTTTATTGTTTTCTCACTAAATATTTTACACAATAGATTTACAAATCTACTACTTTGCTAACAATTATGATAAAAAGAAAAAAGTGTAAGTCCTAATACGAGGAATACAGGAAGAAATTAAGATTAAGTCATTTCTTCTGTTAAGAATTCCTAATATAAAATTCATAATTGATTTAAGACAATATAATAAACTAAAGTTAAGAAAAGTGACGGTCTAGTTATATATTTATAATTAACTATATGCGTACTATTGCAGTAGCATATTTATGTTACTATTACTTCCTTCAGTAAAAAAACAATACCACAAATGTAAGGAAAATTCCGATTAAAACATTTTTTTCGTACATTCGTTACCATTTTTTAATGGCAGAGATATTTGAAAAATTCTATTAACTAACATTAGTTTTCATTTTTCATATGAGCTTATTAACTACACAGTTCACAGTTAACTATACAGTTCGCGCATATTTTAGTTTAAAAAAATACTTTTTTTATCTTTTCACATGTCAAAATTGGCAACTACTTTTTATGCAGAAATAAATTAAAATAGCTTCTAAAATAATATTTCTTTTAGAATTTTTCTATTAGCTTGTCGATTGTCTGCAGTTTCTTGAGTTATTCAAAAAACTCGTAATCTGAATACTTTTATAATAGACTTTTTTATTATATTCCGGCATTAATCATTAATTAGATATGGACCTAATTACAAGTATAATAATCAAGCAAAGGAAGGGGATATAGGAAACAATTGCCCGTTTATGGACCTGTTGAAAAACTCCACTTGTTATAACAATGGCAGATAGCCTGTGTAATAAGGAGTCACTTAGGTTTACCTTTATAATAAAATGATTATAAAATAAAGATCTAAAGATGTTAAATTTCAGATGAATTCGCGGCCTGAAATATTTTTAATGTTTTTTGTAGTATTGTTTTGTAATTTTTTATAATATTTTTTTAATAAATAATGTAACCACTGCGAAAAATATATTCGTAATATGACGTTACGAAATAACGCCATATTTTTCCCTTACTTTGAATTAACTAACACTAACTGTGAGTTAAAACAATATTTTTTCTAAGGTTTCTTTAAATATAATGTATCTAATATTAAAAATTTCAATGGATAACTGGACTTTCAAATCGTAATTTTGTTGTTACTTCCATCTCTGTAATCTTTAGAACTAGATAAGCCTGATGATGGAGATGACAAAAACAATAAAATGTTGTTGTATACCTGTACATATTTAAACATGTTTCGAAAACACCTTGACGTACTTACAATGCCATAAAGTGACCGTGCCACTGTCGCTCATATTTGCCGCTCTAAAGCAAGCGTATGATAACACGAATGTTTTGATATGTCACAAATGATTTATTTACAACGGTAAAACCCTCATCTTGTTTTATAAAATTGATTTAGATGCTACTAGTGTAATTAGATAAGATAACGTCAAATGTAAGTTTATTCTGCTTGATTTTCATCAACATCAGACATCGTTCTAATATATACTCGTATAATTCACATATAAGAGAAATTTAAATGATTCCTTCACATTCTAATTTCTATAATATCAATTAAATATATGTGTGTGAAGTGTGGCTTAAAAACTTATTATAAGTTTTTTAAAACTGAACTAAAATTGTAATTCTGAGAAGTATTGCTTACAGCTGAATCACTAAAGATAACAGTCCAAGAAACAGGTCGGTCGGTTCCACGAACTTAGCACCCTCTGCCTATCAGTTCTTTTGGTCCTTAGAAATTTAAAGACTTAAATATTTCACAATTACGAAGATTAAAAAAAGTACTGGTATGAATAACGTAACAAACATGTTGAAATAATGATAATGTAATGTGAATTTTTGAAAGTTTATTCGCGATAACGTAAGTAAAAAAAATCTATTTTTTTAAATAAACGGTTCTACTCGACAAGTCTAATAAAACTAATATACATATTTATCTTTTAATTAAAAAACGTATAAAAATTTAAACGCAGTGAGATTCGAACCCGCGCCGCTTGGAAACCATCCAAGCGCGCTGACCGCTAAACCATGCGTTCTACTATCACCTGCGATTAAATTCTTATACGTTTGTTACTTATTTATGTTGTTAGCATCTCATGACGTTTACGTTTACGTTGGCATTACTTTTTCAAAAATGATTTCTCATCTCATTATTACCACTTTAAAAATAGTAAACTAAAGTCTTTTTTGTTTCCTAAAATCATCAATAGAGACACAGTACTATAGTAGTATTTCATGATCTTCAGAGCTAATACCCTAACGGCTTGTTCAATTAGATCGTGACTTTTGACATTTTTTTACAGTCAAACGTTGAATTTCGCCACTCAATACGCGAACACTAAAAGTGGTAACAAGAAAACATTTTTAAAAAGCGTATATGACCGGATATTTTTGACTACAATACAATTGCTTAATCGTAATCTTAAACGCAGATATCGATAAGATGAATATTCTAAGTGCTTTAGACAAACTTCGATATTATCAAATGTTAAGATATCTCCGTCGCTTCTAAACTTGTCAAGTTTGTCAACTACTAATAACTTACACTGAAAAGCAAATACTCCAACTATTAACAACATATAACTAACGTAATATATAATATTATTTGACTATAAATTGTAACCATGGGATGCGTTTATATGTAAACTAACTTTAACTAAGCATACCAAATATTTGTGATTGCAAGGTATAGATAATTTTGGCTTTTTAGCTTATTAAACGTTAAAAACAGACTAGCGACCTTGTTACATATTATGTACTTTTTGTTTTAATTAAAACATAACAGAAAATAATACTAACATAATAAAATTTCAAAACACTAAAAGGAACATAGGAACAAAATAACAGCACCATTTAACTGAATAATGTTGCAAGACTTTTTTTATATTGTCGCATTTATAATTCAAAGAAAATAAGTTTTATAACATAATATTCTCTATCTACTGCATTTTACAATACCTTAAAAACTAAACTCTTCACTGCTGCTGCTACCTTTCTTTGAAAGATAATATAAATTGTGGGTAGTTATAAAATTTAATTAAATCTTTATACCTACTAGTAATATTTTTGTCTCATATGGTTCGAACAATCAAAGACTATATTATATAAAATAAAATTAATATTATGATTTCAATATAGCTATCATATTGCTAGTTTTCTAATAATGACTGTCGAAGCCCATATTACAGTGACGAGGTGCATTAGACCTGTCTTATCAGTTAAGTTTAAGCAGATAATTCTATTTCTACATTAGGTAATTACTATTTATGTTAAATTCGTATGCTTGTGTTCATTTTTTTATTTTTTTATTACAGGTTTAGACTTTTTAGAACATGGAGCGGATTTCGAAGCCGCGATTTCAGCGACAGGTAAGTTGATTTAAAGTAATTTAAAGAGACATTAAAATATATTTTTTCATCTTAATTTTTTAACTTTGACGGTTTTATTTTGTTTTTAGTTTGACGAAGCATAATACCTACGAGATAGCTTAAATGGTCATGTATAAAGTAAAAGTTTCATATTATACTCGTTTTATACATATATATGTATATATAGATAATATCATACTATAAAAATTAAAGCGCAGTTTATTAAAAGAGGAGTTCAATAAATGAAACTAAAATAATACTTCTACTGATTATTATTATAGAGGGAACTATCTAGAGAAAATATTTTAAAATATGAAGGTTAAATATTATTTTTAAGCATTAGGTAATCTTATGGCTTATTTTAAAAAATATAAAATATTACCATTGCTTCTTTATATAATGATTATATATTGTAATAATATAACAAAACGTTCTTTACATTTCACGCATTCCCTTATTCCGAGTATGGTAAGTGAAACGTTTTCTAGAACTTGAACCGTAGTCTTAATTATTTTCTAATCAGTATACATCATGGAAAAATGTCTTAAATGAGAAATGGAAAACATTAGTAATTAATTCACGTGGTATTTAGATTGTATTTAAAAATGTATAGATTTCTTTTTCAGTATTAATTGGGGGTAATACCATGAATTATATTTTAGTTTAGTTATGATACAGCCAAAGTATTAACTTACATCAGGAGAAAACATTATTTCTCGTCTGCGGCATTCACAAGGCGAAGTTAAAGAAGAAATTAAGAATATAAATAATAAAATTTAACATTTAGAACATTATTTATAGGTTTCGGCCGCTTCCACTTCTGCCTACTGGCGATCACCGGGCTGATTTATGCCAATACAGCCATTGGCATCACAATTGTGTCGTTTGTGTTGCCCGCCGCGACATGCGACTTCCGTATGACGTCTTCCGATAAAGGCTGGCTGACCGCCGCCCCTATGTTAGGTATTTATTTTTATTTATTTATTTCTTTAATAAGGCTTACCAACAATCGTTAAATTATAAGCATGCAATTTTATGCATAATGCTAATAAACAGTGAATACATAATATTATAAAATTGTAATATACAAAACTCAATCACAATCTACAAAAAATAAGTAAAAAAGAAAACCACAGCAAAATAACAAATATAATATAAATAATATATTACGTTTTGATTTTATTTAATTGAAAATCCAATTAATTTTATTAAAAAAAATGAAGATAATATCCCAAATTATTTTTTGATTCATTTAATTTTATGCACTTTTACATTTTTTCTCAGGCATGGTTCTCGGTTCATACTTCTGGGGTTGTTTAGCTGATACTAAAGGACGTAAGGTAGTATTGGTGTCGACTCTGCTTCTTGATGGATTCGTTGGTATCATCTCCTCCTTCGTCCAAATTCTACCCGTATTCATGGCTTGTAGATTTATCAACGGTTTCGCGTGAGTATAGTATTTGAATAAAAATAATATTTTTATTAAGAACATAATATTTCTACTATCTGATAAGACTGAACGCAGAGTTGAGTTCCACCACTTAACAAGTAATATCACTAATTCGACGAACGAGGTGTCTTGGAACTATGTTGACAAAGCGAAAATCTGTAAAAAAGTCATATAGATTTTGTGAAAATATTGTCTTTCTAATTATATTGCAGTATAAAAAAAATAATATTTAAGATGTATATATGATAACGTTTACCTTCCAGTGTCGCAGGCGCTATGGGTATCTGTTTCCCATACTTGGGAGAATTCCAGCAGACTAAGTACAGAGAAAAGATTCTGTGCTGGATGGAAATGTTCTGGACCCTTGGTGTTATTTTACTGCCATGTAAGTTTGATTTCAGAGAAATTTAGAAAAAACTAAACTAAATTTAGATTTTATATTATTAAAAAATATTAGGAACTATATTGCAACAACTTGTACTTGTACTTGGATAATTTATCTCTAACTATAGTTCTTTCAAGAACCATTGAATATAACTGTCTCCAAAGCACAAATTATATATTTAAAGCTTCTGTTCGTTTCTTAATTAAAATATATGCAGAAGTCGGTGAAAATTTAAAGAAAAAAAATCCTTTATTTTCTAGATAAAACGAAAAATTATTTTTAATTCGTTTTTAATAATAATTAAAAATAAAATAATAATTAAAAAAAAATTCATTTTTAATTCCACAGTGATTGCATGGGGCATCATCCCCATCCAGGGCATTCGTATTGAAAATGGAAGCTTCTCCTATGACTCGTGGAATTGGTTCGTAGCGGCTTGCGGAGTCCCGTCCCTCTTGCTTGGTTTCTGGTTGTTCTCGTTCCCAGAGAGCCCCAAGTTCATGATGGAGTGCGGTGACTACGATGATGCCCTTGCCTGCCTCAAGAGTATCTACAGACAAAACACTGGCGATGATCCTGATAACTACCCGGTAATAACCCTTTTTCTTTTTTGTATTGCATAGATACAAAAAAGAAAAAGGGTTATATTTGCTAAATAATTATTTTTTCTATTTTAAAATGATTGCAAATATCATATAACTATGTTAATTCTTTATTAATGCTAATAAGTAACCTAAATTTTACTTTTTATTGTAGATCAAGAGTCTTAAAGAAAAGGTCCGCACAATTTCCGTGGCGTCACAGAGCTCTCAAAAATCAGTACGAAGTTTGAGCATGCGTAAGCCCAAAGATCTGAAAAGACTTTTCAGCGAAATCTGGACTCAAACCAAGGCACTTTGCAGAGCTCCCTACCTGAAATACACAATACTCACATGCGTTATCCAGTTTGGCTTAACTACTAGGTATAAACGTGCTAAAATAATTCGAAAATATTTTTTATAACTTATATCTAGTAATTAAATTAAGAACTGCAATTAATGTATATATGAAAATATATATGAAATTGTATTGAAATGTATATATATGAAATTATCATATTTCCTCAGCTATTACACCCTTATGATCTGGTTCCCTGAATTGTTCAACCGTTACGAAGAATTCGAGCACCGTTTCCCCAATACATCCGCATCGGTTTGCGACGTCTCCAGTATTGTCGTGAAGGACGATACCAACCTCGATCCCTACGACTGCGAGAAAATTATAGACCAGAGTGTATATACCCACACTTTGATCGTCGGTCTCGCTTGTATCCCTACCTCATTGTGGTTGCCACTCTGTGTACACAAGCTTGGCGCTAAGTTCTTCCTCAGTAAGTACTTGTTTTCTTATAAAAACTAGCCCTGTTAGCCATAATTCAATAATACATACTTAGTAGACGTCACTAAATAAAAACTTATATACAAAGTATAATTTATGTTATTTATTTATAAAAACATATTTTTAACATTAAGCTTAACAGTTATTTAAAATATATTTTCTTGTTAATCTAAACATCACAAGTTACTATATGATTTGTAATTCAACGCGCTTTACACTACGCCAACAATCTGTTACTTTATAGATTACTAAGGAAAAATTAAAATTAATACTGGACGTCTTTTACCGCTTCCAAACTCCTCTAATAAATTATATTATCCCTAAACAGTTTTCTCTCTCGGTTTCGCCGGAGTGGTCACCGTCGGCCTGTACTTTGTACAGAACTCCACTCAGAACTTAGTGCTCTCGTGTATCTTCGAAGCCCTCACCTCGCTCGCCATCAGTCTTGTGTTCTGCGTTTTGGTCGATTTATTCCCTACAAATCTTAGGTAAAAATTATTCATATGATTTATTTTATACACATATATACATAATTTACTATAGTAAAAGTGTTATTCCACAGTAAGTTGTTGGTAATTATTTTTTAAAAAATATATTCTAGTTCTTAGTCACTTTAATAGTAAAATATTATACAAATTGAAAGTTACAGTTTCAACAATAATTTCAATTATATATTTTTTGTTAATAATTTCGCAGGGTTATGGCTGCCGCGCTTTCACTGACTGCCGGTCGAGGTGGAGGTCTTATAGGCAACTTGTCTTTCGGCTACTTGATCGACATCAATTGTGTCATACCCATAGTTGTCTTCTCAGCATTCCTGTTTAGTAAGTATTTACTTATTTTATTAATTTATTTCTTTATTGAAATTATTCGTTTTATTTTAACATACAGACAGTTTTATGTTAGACATAGCGCAATCTTTTACATTGAGAATGGAAACCAGGTGAGTGTCTAGTTTTTAAAAAACTTGGATATTTCAGTAAGATTCCGTGCACGAAAATTATTGCTACAGTCTTGGATAATTTTAGGTACTCTAGATGATATTGATGCTTATAAACATAGAACGAAAAATAAATGTATTATAGCTATTAATAATTAAATCTTCTGTAGTCTACTAGTCTATATAACCATTCCAGCCATAAACCAATCAAGTTTGTAAAGATACAAGTTTTTACTTATTTTGTTTATGACATAGTATTTAAAGGCCTAAGGTTCTAAGGTTCCTAAGGTTCTTTTCGGTTTTAGGAATTACATAGAAGGTTCTAGTATATTTTATTTTGTAGCTTAGTCATTTGTGCTAATTTAATATTAATTTAAGCAAAACTATTTTTACTACATAGTGTTTTTTATTAAATTTATATATCTAAAATTTATTCATTTTAAAAGTCCTCTGTTTCCAATTACGGATGTATGTATATATGATACATACATCCGTAATTGGAAACAGAGGACTTTTAAAATGAATAAATTTTAGAGACATGCGTTGAGCTTTTCCTAAATACATATAGTCTACCAAATTAGTAAAAACTCAACTTTAAATATCAACTCATTCTTTACATTAAATTATTTAAACAAAAATATGAATTCTATCAAATGAAACATGAAGCTATTTGAATAATTACAATATTTCAATTTGTGCCGAGAATGTAACATATCTATTCACTGCTTTTTTTAAATACGTTAATAATAAGATTTTAATTGTTAAACGATAATAAATAAGTTCAACCACACCACTTTATTTTCGTTACTATTTTTATTATAATTATATACATTTTTTTAGCTTCATGCTTTTTATTCCGCATAGAAAGGGTAGACAGAAAGTCAAGACACTCAGTACTTCGCTTTACACCGAATTCAATACATTGCGTGTTGAGTGGTGATCATTTTAAATATAATCACACCCCCGAGTGGGGCTCAGATCCACAGCCGGTCGCGATTTCAGTCAGACGCTGTCGCATTGCGCTACGACCAGCCTCTATACTAATTTAATTTAAAAAATCTTATTTCAGTTGCTGCCATTCTCTGCTTCTTCTTGCCAAAGACAGGACAAGAAGCACTCGACTAATAACAAGTGTTTACTCAAATCTAACTAGTACAAGTAGACTGTCAATGTAGAACACGAGTGAGTGTACATAATAAGATGTAAATATGTGGACTAAGTATTATTTATTGTCCTTAGAATATTCGCGAGGTTGACACCGCGTGCGTTCCTTACCGTTACCATTTACTGTGATGCAGTATTCAAATGTTTTGAAAGTAAGATGAGCAGTATTTTAGAGTTGACTGTGTAATATAATGTTCTTAAATTATTATTATTGTTATTAAAGGTTAATTTGCCTTCCTTATTTAATTGTTTTATTTTTTTAATCCATTATCTATACTTCACGCTTTTTATCCCGCATAGCAGGCACATCGCACATCTATACAAACAAATAAAATTGAAGTGAATTTTTGTATTTATAGAAGCTATTAAAATTATCGCTTTTAACTAAATGCTTATGTATATATACACGGCATATATACTAAAATAAAATTTTCACAGATTTTACATGTTTGTTCCCGATAATATTTTCGACTAGCATTCAACATACCTGATGGTACTTAGGCTACTTTTCTTAAATTATGAAATAAAAGCGTTAAAAGTGGCCAAGCGTTTGACATACTTATAATTGTATGGTTACATACATATTAGGAACGCGTAACTTATGATTGAACTAATCTACTACGTTGTCAAAGTATCGCCTAAAACTATTTGTTATTAGACAACAATGTGGATCCACCATACTTCAATTTCACGTAACAATTTTAATAATTAATGGAAAAAATATGAAAACTATGTAAATTACAAGACTAATACTATAAAAATGACCATAAACATCCGTCAAAAAATACTGTCTCTTTAATAAGATTTCAATAAAACATACTCTTTTTTTAATATCATTTATTAGAAACATGAATAGATTACATTTACACGTGACAAATGGAAAAGCAACAACATTTTACAAATATATATTTCTATTTAATCATCATTTAAGACCACATATTCGACGAGTTCTAAATATCATTACATGACACGCAACAAGTATTTGTTTCTTTTTTTCAAAATGAGTTGTTATTATTTTATAAATTTCACTTAATTTTTAAATAATATAATATAAATTAATAATACATTAAATCTAGATGAAATAGTAAATGAATAATGTGAATAACTAAATTATTTTGTTGCGCTGTTATATAAGAACTAAGGTGCTGAATTGAGAAATAACAACAATGCATAATAATGTTAGTAGAAGCATTACATAGTAACACACATATTAAACATTACTTTATTCTATTGTTATGTGAAAATGTAAAAAGAAATCAAATATTGATAAATATCAATATGCAAGAAGCTGTAACTATAATTAATTTTGTATTCTATTATTCTAAATGATTTTAACAACGCGCAACATATTTTGAGATTTAAATATATTTTTTTAATTTTATAAATAAAAAAAAATTCAGAGAAATTAAAGAAATCAAAATGACACCTAAAATAACAATGGCGGCGTGTATAACTGCTGACACTGACATTAACGTGAGGTTTGCGCGGCATTTGGTACTTGGGGTAGACCAAATTCATCCACTGGCACTCCATCTTTGTTTCTTACACTATCTGCACCTGGTTCCTTGTCAGGTGCCGCAGGAGCTTTGACAACATCATCTAAGTATGAAGTGTCATCGTCTAGAGCTATTTCATCACCTGTAATAAAGAAAAGGACTGTGATTGTAATTTTAGGTTTTATTTTGCAAATTAGAAAAATGAATAAATAACTGCAGTCAAAATAGTTCTTATGTACATCTGTAGTAATTGTACTACATAATAATATTAACTATTGTTTTAACCCCATTGACATGTTAAGAACTTACAAAGCAAATGCAGCATCTAAACTCCTCCCACAACACAGGTTTCCATTATTCTCCGCAGGTACACATATGTGGGGGTCATAGTTAGCAATGTGTATATCAAGAAGTTACTGACAAAATAAATGTTGTAACATTTATTTCATTAATTTAATATAATATAATTTGTGTATTATTTTTTAAAAAAATATTATCATTTAGCACTATAAAAATAGTAATTGTGTAATTTCATGCACAGAGAACTGTTTGCAGAATATTTGTAAAATCTTTTTATTCAATACAGTTTTTGATTCACATATGAATGTATATACAAAGTATTTATACCATGTAAATGAAATTTACCTAAAGCGTCAAGTTCAGCAGCCAACTCGTCATCATCAATCTCTGGCATACCATATTGGCGACCAAGGGCTTCTTGTACTTCATCAGCTTGTTCAAGCATGTCAGCTAAATCATCATTGACATCCTGTAAAAATATAGAGCAATTTAACATTTTCATCTATTTTCTGTCCAAATATGGAACATGTGTTAAATAGAGTAACTTAACACCTAATCATATTAAAAATATTAATCATTCATTAAAAAATAAGAAAACAATTTTGTGATTTAATTAAAATAACATCTTAATACATACCATAATTAATACATATTACTTTTAATAAGATCTTTGATTTTCGCGATTTTTACACTTTTTAAATGAAACTATTTTAATCGGATTAATTGCATATATTTTTGTATTCGAAAATATCATTTTTGAACAAGAAAGCAGAGCCCAGAGCCATAATAGAGAATCTAAATGCCACATTAGGCCACACAGTATATAGGAAACCTACCCATACCAATAGGTATCTCAATGGTGAATCCTACCACCACCCTACACAGTTATCTTCCGTTGGCAAATCTTTGTTTCAGAGAGCTTACCACTTTTGCGACACTGACAACCTAGGTGACGAGCTTCGGCAGGTGAAGGGTGCCCTTCATCAGAACAAACTGCCAGCTACCCGCCAGCATTGAATGAAGACTAACAAGCCACACACAGCGTAGAGACAGCCAGCACCATTTGTGAAGGGAGTTACAGACAGGATTGGCAACATATTAAGAAGCTTATATCTAAACTAGACTGTGACTGTGGCTTATCAAACATTAGTCAAACAAAGAGGAGCGTCGGGGTTAGGGTGAAGGAACACATTTCCTCTGACAAGAATGGGTGTGTATTGCAATCATCTGTACCAGAAGATGGTTGGAAACTCTTTACTGTCTGGACCCACTTATAAATTTAGTCACAAAGCCACCACACCAGAGACAAAGATACAGCCAGCTCATTCTGCAAGAATTCAGGGAAGTATGCGAGGCAATTAAGAAACAGATGGTGGTAGATTGATATAATTAATTTTTGTATCAACTAACTGACGAATGCCACCTCAATCTACCTGTGACCATGGACTACTGTAAAGTGTTCAAAACACCAGGTGTCCAGAAGTGTATTTTCAAATACCAAAATATAAGCGATTAATCTGGTTAAAATAGTTTCATTTAAAATATTACTATTATTACATTAAAATTGCCTTTTTCAAAGCAATATAGTCATAAGTTGTTACAGAAATAATTCATACCTCTATTGCATCTATATTAATCTTCTTAAATTCTTTTTTCATTGAAGCTACACCATCTTTCATGGCAGATATTGTAGCATGAGTATCCTTTAGAGTCTGTGTTGCATAATTTGCCTGTTCCATATTAAATGATTGAGCTCGTAAGTTTTCAAGTTGTTGCTCATACCTGCAAAGCAAGTTAAATCAGATGGTCACTTAACCGATAAGCTGACTATGGCCTTTGTATATTAGCAAAGTTTTACATATACAGAAAATTGATTTTAAATTAATAAATGCTGATAATATAACTAACATATCTTTTAATACAGTTTGTGCGTAACGCATAAAATGTCTAAAGAGTCGAAAATTGAGAATAAAGCTATCCATCAATTATTTAAATTTAAAAAGGAATAGATGTCTCTAAGAAAGAGTTTACATAACAAAAATATTTAAAGTTAATGAAGCTGATAGAATAGCAATGAAATATCTAATAAATTTAGACATATATCAAATAAAAAATGAATACTTGGTGGAAAACATACATTTTTTTTTGTTTTAAGACTCTCATTGCCTTTTGTTTTACCGAATTTTTAGCAGGTCCCTCCCTCATTTTAGCCATTTGTTCTTTATATTTTCTTAATTCTGTATCCAATTTTTGAACTTTTTGTTCGATGTTATCTGCTCTACCGTCAACCTGAAATTATAATATTGCCTTAAAGATGATTCATTTCTTACACTGTACTTGTTTAGAAATTAGTGTTACGTACATTGCTGATGCAGTCTGTGATGCTTGGTCCTGGAGTTTTTGGTTTCCCTCTGCCAAATATTCTATTCATTTTAATATATTTCTAGTTATTTCTATGAAACAAGTATTTAATGATTTTTTTAAGATTAGTAATCATAAAGCTAAAATAACATATCACAACAAATTTGACGTATTCAATATAATGTTGCCATATCATGACATTAATTATTAAAATTTTATAAGATACTTAATAGATTATTAATAATAAAATAATTCTTCATGCTATTTATTAATAATTATGTACGTGCAAGACTGACAATACTTACGTTTTATTGATTGACTATTAGAAAGTTGTTGTAACAGTCTATTTAAATTGAGTGTTTTGATTTTAGTATATTTAATTCCATTTCATGATACTAGATGACGTTAAAAAAGGGAAAAAATATCTGATAGTTATAGTTTATTAGACTATAAAAATCAGATAACTTAACTAAAAATTAATATTACATTAAAACCAATATAATATTTTATATTGATAAATTAATAAACTAAAATCAGTAAAATATTTTAATTTTTTTGCTCATTATCTATTTTTTACAGGATAAGAGTAAAGTGACCTTTAGTATGTACTTCACTGCTTGAGATGTCGGTTTTGAATGTTTGTCAAACGAAATGACAATGTCACGAGGACAATTGTGTGAACTGTGAATAGATGTGGACTTCATAAATTATTTCTTAATTTTTATTTTGAGTTAAATAATTATAAATTAACTTGTGCGTAATTTATGTAATAAAACAAACAAAAATATAAAATTAAACCAAAAAATGTCTAGTAACGGAATGTTAAGTAAGGTTTGTAGTGAGTTCTTCAATATTTTAAGTACTTTAAATAAATTACGTGATATTACATATATTAAGGAATTGAAGATGCTGAAATTGTAAGATGTTGGAACGAAACATGTACATACTTTCGCAGATATCTTTATTATGAAATAATTTTTTTTCTTTGTATGTAGTTAATTAGTGTTTTTTTTATTTGTAGGTACATAAATTATTTAATATCTTCTATCTACAACAGAGTCCTTGCCACACAAATAATGTAGTTAAATGCTGGAAATGGGATGTCTACGAATTTATTCGAAACCAGGTTGATACAAAATATGCTGTTCTTGTTTTAAACAGAACAATTTCTCAGAATCAAGAGTTTATTAGAGGCTTCTGGAATAATGGTGAGCTTATATAGGTTAATAAATGTACTATACAATTGAATAATTTGTTGTGCAATATTTACCATACTCACCTAACATACTATATATTTCCTTAAAAAGTACTTGGTAAATACTACTTTAAAGAAATAATTAATAATGTACATGTATATACTTACAAACTAAAGCTTAAAGAGAACAGGTTAAAGAAGAACTTTTTAAAAATTGTTTTAATTATATTACGATTGTATACATGTTGTAGCTACCGTAAGAATGACAGTTGATGGTGGAACAGTGCACTGGGACAAATTTTTAAACAGTTTACCTGAAAATATACAAAACACAATGAAGCTACCAGACTACATCACAGGGGATTTTGATTCTATCACAGAAGAAGTCCTACAAAAGTATAAAAAGAAAGGTTGTAAGGTGATACTAACTTAAGATACTTAGCAAATAACTTATTTTAAAATTAGTAATACTAAATAGAATAGAAAATCTTATTTTTTTTAACTTTATTAACATTTAATGATTGTAAAAATGTTTGGCAACTATTGTCAATAACCTTCCCCCACACAACAGCACAAATAGGTGACATTGGTTTGACAGCATATTTTCTTTGCTTGTAGTAAACAAGAGAGAATTTTCATTGTGCACTTGGTTCTAATAATAAAAGAAGATAGTAATCATTGTAGATAAATGTACACAAATGATAATCATACTAGCGCTTTTTGTTTTCTTTCATACCTTGTAATGTAAATCTCAATAGGCCCTGTATAACATATTGCTATTATGAAGTAGTTCTCCTAGCTTAATTATAATTCTAGACCTTAATCACACTTATGTTATATTATTTAACAATATCTAAACATGTATATTTTTATAATGGAAACAGTCATGTAGGTTAATATTGAAATAGAATCTACAACCAATAAAGGCAGTTTCACATTTTAAATTGCAAATCAGGGTTGTATAAAGACACTCCAATGACTGCTTTCTGCCTGTAACTGAGACATTGCGTGTCGAGTGTCATTATTCTTTTTGGGAACATTCGTGAATCTGTGAGAATCTGTGATTGTCTGCCAAAGTATAATAAAAAAAATATACAAATATTAAACTTAAATACTAATGTTAATTGTTAAAGTGACCTTTTTTTTCTTTAGGTCAGGGTCAAGAACTTTTGATAATAGTATGTAGGTTTTTAGTTTACGGAAATTATCACTTACGTTTTCTTATTATCAATCGTAATCGCTTGCGACTGTAAAGAATATAAAAGGCTTATCATATCTTTATAAGCTTATATTACATGTAATTTTTGTTCTTCATAACATGACATTGGATTGTGAAAAAGATGAAATTATTTAAATTATAAATCGATTTTGTTTAAGATATCTATTCGACGTAGATCCCTACGTGTTAAAAAAACAACGATAAATTGCGATAGCTTACAGTTATCTCGCTAATTCGGTGCTATAACGTGTATAGTTTTCGCGATTACTTATTATTTATATCTATGTGTATAATTCCTGTAATACTTCACGTATTACAGGAATTATACATATGTAAGCAGTAACATAACGGTAAATTCTTCCTGATCTTATTGTAATAATGATAATAATAGACTATTTTAAAATTAACTTACTTATAATATGCGGTTTTTCGCTTCAACTCGCATAGTACGTTAGTCAGGGACAACCTAGTGTTATGACACTCCATTGACTGTTTTTCACCCCAATTTGCGCATAATTCACTTTTCTTAAAATTAATTAAATATTCGACGTCAGATTTTGTTCGTATAACTTTTGCCGTTCCTTTATCCGTTCTAGTAAGACAAAGTGCAACGTTGAGCTCGCCACTCAACACACAATGTGTCAATGTCCGGGGAAACAGTCAACATAGTCAATCTTCATACTGGATTATCTCTAACTACCTTGCCATGTGGGATACAAGTCAACAAATATATTCAGAACTCACAATGTAAAATAAATTGATATAAAATGTAAATACATCCATCTGTTACCCAATAAGTTGTTGCCGTTTATATCATGTAATTGAACACTATAGAGAACTATTTATAACCAATAAAGAGATCGTAAATCTCTTATATTAATGTGTTACGAATTTTAACTTTAAAATCAAACTATATATATATATATATATATATATATATATATATATATAAAAGTAAGTTTTATATACCTGTTAGATTTATTCATTGATGCCTCTTATGTTCATACATTCACAAGCCATTTGTTGAGTAGTTGACTACTTAAAGCTTTAATTTATTGCATACTTAAAGCAGCTATAATTTATTGCATTATAATTCAGAGACGGTCTAGTGTCAGGACACTCCCTCAACTGCTTTCCGTCCAAAATCGACATATTGCGTCTTAGTGGCGGACTCGCTTTTTCTTATTACAGCGGAGAAATTGATATACAATTTAATTATTTTCATAGCCAGAATTGGAATCGTACCCACAACCTATCACGTGTACTGCCAAATTGATGTCTCAATGCGCCACGATGCCTTTATGTTTATATTTACATATACATAAATAAAATAATAGTAACATACTACTAGTTATAATATAAAGTTACTCAAATATTAAACATTTTTTTTTACTTGTCAATATTAAATCAAATAATAGTATTCGTAACAAACGAAATTTTACCTGAAACTAAATAAAATATTATCTTTTCCGCACTCTGTCAGCTTGTAATACAAAATAACATTAAAAAAATATAAAAATTCATTAAGTTTTTCTAATCTTTGTGTTTGAATATTTTGATATAAACACACCCAGGAAACAATTGATAATTTTATCGATTAATCATTAGCTTAATGTCGTTGCCATTCATTATTCGCAGTCATCTAAATTTTTTAAATCTTTTACAAACTATTTAAGCTAATTTTGTTTGGAACGATACTTTTTTACGTCGAACGTGCGTTATGTTTAGCATTTTGCTGATTTATCAATATTATCAACATAGATAGCTTCTTGATTGATAATTAATTCCTATACTATAAGAATATATTCAGTGGTCCAATGAATTGTAATATTTTATTCAAGTTTTAAATTTCATAAACTTTTAAGCGTTCTTTTGAAAATTATAGTAATTGTGAACTTTTATGAAATTTACACAGAATTTAAATAATCTGTTAATCTTTGCAATCATATCTTATATGAGGGGTAATATAAAATGCTTAGTATTTTACAATCTTTATCGAAAAAACCTTGTAAATGTACGTTCTTTTACTAATTATTTCAATATTATAATTTAATTATTTTCGCAAATAGTTATATTTTTTTTGTTATAGACATTTTGATTTCGAAACAAGAGTTGATCTTATCTAAAGAAAGGGGCTTGATAGAAAATCAAAAAGATAGTAATAAGGTATTAAGGCTTTTTATTATATAAGGATGATGTCCTGGGTTACCTAAATGTTTATATTATATACTTATATATAATAAATAGAGTTATTTTTTTACCCGTGTAGGTAGTGTTTTACATCATACTTTGATCTAACTGCATGAATTGAAGTATACGTAACAAGCTCCTTTATTTTTATTAAAAGATATCAACTGTAATATATTGTGTGTTCGAAAAACGGTTACTCGTTACTCGTTAAACTTGTTAATTTCAACAGCATTTTTACTTCAGTGGTATTCCATTTCTACTACTAGCGTTTGTTACTAGCATAATAAAATATTTTATATTTGTAATTGTATATCTCATTAATATATTCACTAACATTTTTTTACTTTTAAATTTATATAGACTTGAGAATATGTAAAGTTTATTTTTTGTCCAACTATGTGTGTGCAACATTAAATCTTTTATTTTTTAATATTAAGGTGTATCTAAGGTGTATATAAGCATTTTTAAAATTTGTTAAGTTAACCAATATGCACTCCGAGATGTATATTAGGTACTAAGTTCGGTATTGCATGGTGTGTTAAATTCGTTTTTATATATTAAATATGTTATGTTATGAGTATTATTAAATTTCAGGCAATTCATACTCCTGATCAAAATCATACGGACTTCACGAAAGCGCTAATGCAGTTGAACAGTCACTGTAAAGAGACTAATATACAAGTAAGTTTATTTTTTGATGTTTCAGCTGTCATTTTTTGTCTTTAAACACTTTTCTTCAGTTTCAGTTCATACTAGATGCATTATTTGTTAGTAGCAACAATTGAAATTGAAAACGACCTAAGAGTGGGACTCAAACCCATAACCATTATATTCGGACACGGCCACACATTAAGTTTACTTATAAATTTGTTTCTAAACTCATTATTTCAACTCTGCTTTACACTGAAAATATAATTATTTAAATTATGTTCTAAAATGTATTTCGTAATAATAAATTTAAGATATTTTTTAATTAATTAGTTAAAATAACATAAAAATATACTAGTATTTGGGTGTATTAACGCACTTACTCTTCTGGCCTCTACTATTTAGTTGCATTATAGTGTATAGATAACAACATGTTACTATCATTATAATAGCAAGATTATCTTGTGGTTGTATAGTATTAAACAGAGGTTTAGATTTGCTATGAAAGATTATTACACAGTTTTATTAAAAGTTACATCGACACTAGTCGTAGCCTACACCTTGGTTTTGTTGAACTATATTACATAAAATCTCGTTTTTTTAGCCGTTCCCTCTTAAAGAGAGAAATAATCTCTCTTGGCCCGCATTTAAACTCTATTTATGCCCCTACAGCCATATTTCAATTGAAACTAGCTAGACTACCCTGTAGTTTAATTATTTAGTAACGGACGAGTTTTACTCGTATATGGATAGATTTTTCATTTCAGACATTTCTATATTTAATGATTGTACACACTTATAGATTTAATAATTGTATATTTTTTGAAGTTTTTTGTTACAAACGTACTTATGGCGTCCATTAATTTTTGCGATCCTGTTTTATAATTATAATGTTTTTTTACGATGACGGATGGAGCGCCCGCCACGTTGCAAATGTCTCCGCTTTCCGCCACAATTCGAGACATTGCCTGTTCAATGGTGGAACTCAACTGCGTGCTTTCTCTTACCAAAGCGAGGAAATAAACATAATTTAAATATAATCATCCCCTCAAATAGGAATCGAAGCCACAACCAATTGCGTTTACAGATAGACGCTGTCCCTTTTCGCTACGACTGACGTTTTGTCTCCTTAAATAAAATAAAATGTTTTTTATTTACAGCTTGACAATGTTATCGCGATAGTCCAAAGCTCAGGGAGGATTGACCAAATCTTAGGCAACATTCAAACATTGCACTTAGTTAAAGAAATGAACTTATTTCAACCCCATACAAAAATGTATATGCTTTCGGATGATTCCATATCGTGGCTGTTGGAACCTGGAGACCATATAATAAACGTTCCAGAGGAAAGTCGGAAAGTGAAGAAGGCTTGGTGCGCGTTAGTTCCTATCGGTGAAGCTTGCCAAAGCGTAACTACCAGTGGATTGAAGTGGAACTTAGGTAAATCTAAATTATGTTTATATATATGAAATCTACAATTTTGCTTTTAATTATTATTAAAGAAAGGGAAAACTTTTTTTTATATAATATACATCAAATAAAAAAAATTGAGTGCTATGTCAAAAATGTATGGAAAATGATTACAAAAATAAATATTTTATTTGTATTTTTTCCTCAATTTTTCTATTTTTTTCACATAATTTGAATATAATTGAATTCATTTTCAATAAACTATTGAATTGAAAGTCACAATTAGCTAAATTGGATATAATTTAAAAAGAGCAAACTTATTTTATTGTATTTAATTTTTTGTAATTATATTTATTTCTCATTACAGATAAGCAACAACTAAAATATGGTCGAATAGTAAGCACATCGAATGCGTTCGATGGTTCAGAACAAGTAAAGATCAAATGCAGTCACACATTATTATGGGCTATGAAAGTACCGGGCTTAGTGAGTGAGTAACATTGCTATTTTACAAGAAATATATTAAAATTAACGTTATTTGAATGAAATTAATCGATTGGAAAATAAAAATTAATATTAAGAATAATGAAAAATGCTTATTATGTCACCAGTGCCTTTAGATAAAAACGCGATAATTATTTATTTTTGTTTTTTCTTATGCTTTTTCAATAAAATATTATTTTTTATCTTGTTTTTTTTTCTTTTTTAAATGTGTATATTTAATAAAATGGCACATAGCTATTTATAAAATATTTGTAACGAGCTGTGGGCGGCTTTGTCCGCGTCAATTTTAAATATCTAGGGATTTTTACTTTTTAATTTTAAAATAAAATTATATCCTCATCAAAAATATATCCATAGCTATATACCAGTAAGTCTCGTCAAAATCGGCCCAGCCGTTCCAGAGATTAGCGGGTACGAATAGCAGACCGACAAAAATAGTTAAAAATATTATGTTATACATATGTGCTGTGTATACATTCATAAGCATTTAAAAAAACAATTATTATAATATTACAAAGAGACATTCTAATTTTATTTTTATGTATAGATATGTAGATATTTGTAGTTGTAGGATATAGGTAATATATGTTTAAATGTAGCTCATATTTTGAAACAATACGTAACTTAATTTAAAAAATATATATATAATTTTGTTTATTTTTGTTTTTCAGATAAATAAAGTCACGCTACTGCAATATCGTAGTGATTCCATTGTAACGTATGATTAATTGGGTATTAGGTTATATTTAGTTTTAATAGGAGAAGTTGTTCTAATGCTTTATTATAATTGATAAAAATATCGTCATAGATTTTCATTTGTAATTTATTTTTGCTATTAATATATTAGTTTTTAGTTACATTTAATAAATAAACTGATTAAAAATGATGAATTTTACATGCATACATATATACGTAATAATTAACTAGATTTGTATATGTACATATATTTGTAATAATTATTATACTTTTTAATGCAACTTATTTTTTTATTTATTTAAGTTTAAGATTTTATGTTGTTATGACTAGAAAAAAGATCGTGCATATAAAATAGCTTGAAAATGTATACATTTTATAAACTTTTATATATTTTGTGTTGTTACATTCTGTATTTATTTTAGTTTTGAGTTTTTTTTACTAATTGGACTATGTACTTATGGAACTGTGAAACTTAATTTTTTTGTGCTACCAGTGGAAAATATTTGTGAACATTTTTAAACCTGTCATTTCGACGTATGGATTTTGTAATTGTCAATATTATTTTATTTTGAAATTAAACATTATATTTTTTATTATTATTTACAATCCCTGTAATTTATTATTATTCCTTAAATAAACTTATTATACATCTTAAAGCTACTAAATTTCACGACATGTCAAAATAATTTAAGATGCATGTATTTTTTACGTTGTTTTTCGTTTTTTATGTTATATTAATACATTAAGCAAAAGCTGTGTACCCTTTTTTAAGAAAGCAGACAGAGAAGTATGAAATTTAATTCAGTTATAATTTATATAGAAGAGTGCAAAATCCTAATATTTAATAAAAAACAATGCATAAAAATTAATAACATGTTTGCGATGATGATAGTGGAATAACTTTGTACCTCCGTTTTTGAAAAATATACTGTCAGAGGTGTATAAAATTTGGCACGCAGAAAGTAAATATTTAAAAAAAAATATTAGAAATACATTAAATTAATGACATCAACACTTGACAATGTGTATTACCATTATCATAACATACCCATACTACCTAATAATTTCATAAATTTATAAAATATATGTGAAAAAAACTAATAGCAGATTATAATAAGATCTTTGATTTTCGCGATTTTTATACATTTTAAATGAAACTATTTAACCGGATTAATCGCGTATATTTTGGTATTCGAAAATACATTTTTGGACACCTGACGTTTCGAACACTTTACAGTAGTCCGTGGTCACAGGTAGACTGAGGTGGCATTCGTCTGTCAGTTGATACAAAAAATTAATTATATCAAACTACCGCCATCGATTTCTTAATTGCCTCGCGTACTGCCCTGGATTCTTGCAGAATGAGCTCACTGTATCTTTATCTCTGGTGTGGTGGATTTGGGACTTTAAATTTTTAATAAGTGGGTCCCAGGTGGTAGATAGTTTCCAACCATCTTCTCTATTGAAATTTGGATGTTTTTGAATTTCAATAGCCTCGCGGATCATTCTAGGAACATATCTACTTTCCCTAGCGAGAATATGTGGCTTATCAAACCTGATGTAGTGGTTGGACTTATTCATTGTATGTTCACACACAGCTGACTGCAATACACGCCCATTCTTGACATCGGATATGTGTTCTTTCACCCTAACCCCGATGCTCCTCTTTATTTGGCCAATGTATGACAAGCAACAGTCACAGTCTAGTTTATACACACCTGCACACTGCAAAGGAATATTACATTTCACGGGTCTCAAGCATTGGCTCACTTTTTTATTAGGCTTGAATATGGTTTTAATAGAAGCTCTTCTTAAGATGTTGCCAATCCTGTCTGTAACTCCTTTCACAAACGGTAGATGTGCTGGCTGTCTCTCCACTGTGGGTGCCTTGTTGGTCTTCATAGAACGCTGGCGGGGAACTGGCAGCTTGTTCTGATGAAGGGCACCCTTCACCTGTCGAAGCTCGTCCCCTAGGTGTTCAGCGTCGCAAAGATGGTAAGCTCTCTGAAACAAAGATCTGCCAATGGTAATGGCAGATTATAGTACCTACTGGAAATAGAAAAGTTACTTTTATGATATTGTACTACTACGCATGATTTTATATATTATTTAAAAAATAAATTGTTTTATAGAACTGTAATCTAAATCCTTAGTTTTAGTCACGCTTTTCTGTGATCTGAGTAGTCTTTTTTTACACCGTGGAAGAGTATAAATGATCTAAAAAAATATTAAACATCATGTGGAAATTAAAAAAAATACAGTTAATAATATTAAAAATAATAGAATTTCTTTCTGAACTGAAACTCTTTTATCCATCCAATTGGGACTTGGGCGTTGGGCGGGTAAGTTGGACTTCATACTGCTAGATGTAAGCCGGTCGAATACATAATCACAAAAACTTTACGATCTTTCTCGATCGTCTCTAGCCAAAGCCTCAGGACCCACCCAGGACCACAATCCCATTGTTTCGTAAGTCCCGGCTGGGATTGAACCTGCTAGCCACGTGGCGGAGGAAGTAGTAGCAGTAAGGGTAGTGGTATATGGTGGAAGATGGCAGTGGTCTGCCACTCTGTCGTTTGCGGCAGATTGGAAAAGCCTCCAGAAGAGAAAAACTGTCTGTGTCTCACAACCTTACACAGCCCACCATGGCCTTTACCACGGCCGACAGAGAAAGGTCGTCCAATGGCGTCACGCAGTTCAAGACTGTGAGACCTCAAGCGAAGCAAATAAATGACGATGATGAATGATAATGATCACACAAATAACATATCCTAAAGTTATTTATTTTTTTACAAAAAATTCTTTTTTTCTCTTTCCAGTCAAAGACAAGACATTAAAAATTGATACTATGTTGAAGCTTATAAGACTACCTACTCATTACAGGTGAGATATGTCATCCCGAGGCAACATTAGTATTAGGTATGTACATATATACAATAAGTAAAATAAAAATATTTCTTATATATTAATATAATTTTTTTAAACCCTTTATCTATTGTCGGCCCGTGGGCTGTCTATTTTCTATTTAAAAAGTAATTACCTTACTTGACTTGATTCACTTTATTTAATTTCACTTTGTTTATTTTTTTTAGTTTGCTAATGTTATCGTGCTTGAGACGTCACTTCTAAGTTCGAAAATAGGTCTCTGCTTTTTATATATAAATCTTAAAAATACTCTCATTTTTATGTTTTGATATATTTATATGTTATTTTAACAAATAAGTAATTTTGTAGGAACAAAATTTTGTTCTTTTTTAAATCCTTTGGATACAACACATTTGATTGAAATAGAAACATTTTAAACCAACTCTAAATAAAGTTTTGCAGCGTTTTGATCATTATAAATCTTTAATAAATTTACAATAAATTTTATTATTAATTAAGTGAATTAAAGAATATCTTTTAATAAGGATAAAATTAAAATTGTTACTTGTATTGCCATTTCGTTTTTTACTTAAATATTTAGTGCCAGTGAAAATCTGCTTTTGTTTAATAAAATTAATTGACTGATGAAACGAGATTGCGCACAAATACTAGTGTATTGCCCATATATATCTACCTACTTATTTAATGAATACAATTATTAATAACTATAAAATAGTTACGTAATCAATAAATTGTTAACGTCACTATTTTTATATCGGGTTATATCGTGAGTGGGATATTAGCACTAGCAGCAATGTATGCTATTGTTTACACACCGAGTCGAGGTCGCGGAGGCTGCGCGGGAGCAGTGCTACCAACGTTACGCTGCGATCACGAGATATCTCTCATCTTCCTTATCGTCAGCTGATATTAGTTAACTTGCGCACGAGTTCCCGTGTTGTTCAGGTTCATTGTAAGTGGTCATCTAAGGAAATATTAAGTAAGTACATTTAAAAGGTTAATTTTTGATGTATTAAAATAGTATTTACATGTGTGAAGATTACAACAGACTAAGGTCGATTGCGTGAAATTTAAATCGCTTTTTAGTTACTTCATCTTTTATCTTAGTATCGAGGAATGTATAAAGAATTATTTTAAACTATATACTACATGTATATATTCTTCTAAAATAAAAATCCAGAACTAACTCTTCAATGAGCAAATTAACGTAGTAATCATGAAGCTGCCTCAGTCACATGCTCGGGGGCACCAACATAAGCAAAACAGCCATTCAGTTTGTTCTTGCGCGTCCGTCGCGCTGTACGTGCATTGTGGTATATCTCAACTCTCGAAAGACGATAACTGGTGCGTTATTTAATACAATTTTCACGCTCATTACTTCGGTTAATAAGTCGTATTTAAATTTAGGCGTAATCAACGCTTGCATTTGAGCCTTATTTACATAGAAACCTATTACGGGAGCTGATGAGTTTAAAGACTGGTTTGCTATCAGTTGACTTTGCCGAGAGCATAGAATTAATTTACTTTACAAGTAGTAGTTTTTTTTAAATTTTTATATAAAAAAATATATAATTTAAATAACAAGTAACAGTGATATTTCACTCCCATATTGTATGTTAAAATATCAAGTTATTTATGCAAGTTTCTTTTTTCAAGTAATTTTATAATAATATTTTACTTTACTTATAGCAACTTGAAAAATTTCCATAAATTGCTGTATAATCACAAGTTATTTATTTTTTAACATAGTGTTAGAAGTTAATAGACTTTCGTCTTCACATATTTCAGTAGTGATGTAATAATAAGCATTAGTGAGTTGTTAGTGAATTGGTTAAAAATCATTCGTTCACAATTATATATATATATATATATATATATATATATATATATATATATATATATATATATATATATATATATATATTTATTATACCATAGTAACTTATTTTCTTTATTTAAAATGGCTTCGAAATGTTCTCCATATAGCTAATATTAATATTGAAATACTTAATATACTTGGTGTTTTAAATTATTTTTAGGCAGTTTCATTACCGTTTTAGTTAGTTTCATTATATGAAATATAAAAAAACTTATCAGAAAAATGAATTAAGTAAATACTTGTGTCGATATTTGAATTTTTAATTTAAATAATGAATTTCGTTGCGGAAGAGAGTGCACTTGAAGTTCAAAATATATATATATATATATATATATATATATATATATATATATATATATATATATATATATATATATATATATATATATATATATATATATATATATATATATATACTTTTTTTAATTTTAATGCTGCCCATAGGTATTTTAAATTTGAATTAAAAACGTATGCAAAAATTGGACTTAGTATGATTAATTTGCCTGTCTACAAAATTCAATTTAAATTTTCGAATTTTTACAGTTGTATTATGGATTAATGTCATTAAGTACAGAGGCAATCGCAGTGGGACAACGTCTGATTCGAACGATGAACGTATTGATATGGGTTCGGTTCCCATTCGTGGAAATGATTATATTTAAAACTTATTTTCATTTCTCAGCCCTGGTAAGACCAAACGCGGCGATGATTCGTCGGATTATTGATACAATCGACATCAATGTTATTACATATTATAAATGGCTTTTGGCCCAATCGGGAAAAGAATCGTTTTTTCAGTCTAGTGTAATAAAATTTTTCATTTAGTTATGGTACTTATTGGAATTTCTTAAATTAACTTATACACTAAATTAACTTATACACATACAAAAATGTGGGAATATGAAGAAAACGTTTAAGGAGATATCTGTACCGTCATGTTTGAATTGATTTTCTTTACATTATTTAAAACAATGCTGAGAACCATATTATCTAATTCTCCCTGGATAAGAAACTATAATTGTACTCCTCTGCCTGATACTAGTTATTGATGTGGTATACCTATTTTATAACAGCTTCAAGCTTTATCACTGATAATAATATAGTCAGAGATAACCTAGAGTCGAGACACTCCGTTGACTGCGAACACCTATTTAGACATTTTATTAAATCTTTAGAAATACCTATTTTTTAAATTATTATTTCTTTCAATCAGCTTCCTAAGAAATAGCTTACTGTTAATTTTGAAAATATGTATCAAACACTTCTTAAGAAATTTGGGCAATGTTAATTTTACAATAAAATTTTATAGTACAAGTACTGTCTTAAATTTAGATTAACATATAAATTTATCTCGTGACGAGATGTAATTCATCTTCGTGTCTTACAATCTGACATTGCTTTGAAATATCTTATAGATAGATAAGATTTATCGGTATAGAAGCAGCACGTTTACACTTAAGTTTGTTTAAGAAATTCTTATCGATAAACTAAGTTACGTAAGGGCTCTTTTATATGAAAAAAAATGAATACTTCAAGCGCTTATCGTAAATTTAATTTTAGGGACACAAATTATTATAACCTTTTAGCTTTAATTAACTAATGTTTAACTTTCAAAATAAAGCAATGCCTTAATCCTAATACTTCAAATAAAAAGCAAAGTCTAGTTTTTCAGTGCAAAATAAACAATAATTTATTTAAATTAAACATTTTCATAAATATCATATCGATTATGATAATCGTTTTTCGAAATTCTAATTTGATGATAAAAAAGGCGGAGTACTGGCGTAGTATAATAACTACATACCTAGCACATACTTATACGATTAAAGTGTGTCGGCGCAGCGCTGTGACTAATATTAACAAATATTTTTTTAAGGCTTGATATGATAAATATATATGTACAAATCACGTACTTTATACTATATACACAATACTTGTTTGAAATATCATTGGGAAAAATTCTCCATACTTAGATACTATAGACAGCTGTCTATACTAAAATATTATATAATAAGCTTTATTATTATACATACCTATAACAGGTATACTACTACATTAGTTCAAGTTTGACATTTTAAAATATCCTTTTACAAAATATATAGAAGATAGTCACTAATCAATTATTATTTTCATTTGTGGCTTAAACTAAAACAAACAAAAAATCTTTTTGGACTATAAAAAGCGTACTCTCTATTATAAGTAACCTGGATGCACGGCTTGCTTAAATAAATATTTTGAAATGTGTTTTACAATTATCAACATATTTTACGTAAAATACATACTATGTAAATTATGAAATAGTTCGTATGGTGCGTAATGCGATAGTTCTACACTATATAAATAAAATAATGACGGCGGCACAAACCGATTTCTTTTTTATTTACATTTTACAACTATAGACCTGAACAAACCATTGTTCGTGAACAAACATTGTGTAGACGATATAAGTTAAATGTAAAATTTACATATTCTGATTTAAAATCCTGCTACTGATAAAATATTTGTTTCTGAGGTTACAATAATAAAAATATATGACATAAAAACGATCGTAATGTAGTATAATTAAACAACGGATGCCCCAGAGGTTGAGATCATAAACCATATGTCAACATTAGAAATTGCGAATATTTATACTGGTTTAATACTACTACTGGTTATATATAAAACATTTTAAAGTGGCTTTATGGTAATAGCAATCTATAACTTGCACCCTATTACATAGAATTCGCTATGAATATATTCATGGCACAAATAGAGTACAACATTATTAACATGCCGTCATCGTCGGATACCTGTTGTATCGCCTAAATTTAGTAGGTTTACAATACCCACCAATTGTTTACCGCTTTCAACGCTTTATACAAAATCCAGATTTTGGCTTACTTAAATACTATAATTACTAGTTAAGATATAAAAACAAGCTCGCTTAATAAAGTGTAACTAATAAAAAAATCAAACAGTACATGAACAGTCAAAACTGCTATTGCCTAAATAGTCAAATCTACTCTCAATCACTTTAGGTTTACTTAGTCGAAGGAATTATTATCTAAAGACAAAGTATTTTTGACTTATTAACTCTACTACATGTTGATGTGTGTACTATATAAACGAAATTGAGCGTCTGTTTCAAAAAATATACTATAGCACACTTATCTTTGTGATACTGTAAATGTAATTAAATGCAATACCAATATTATAAGTTGACGCAGGTCCTAAAACAGCTGACTAGTGTCTTAAATTGCTTCATTCGCATTTAATGATTGTAATTTAAATAATGTTTATATAAATAGATTTGGTTAATAAGTCAAACGACTATCACCTTAATTTTAGGTGTTCTAAAATTTTAAAATGGTTAGTACTATGTACTATTTTGATTACTTCGTTGAATTTTTTTTTTAAATATATAGAAAGTTTAAAACATGCATAAGTTAAAAAAATCGACAAGACAAAGGTCACAATGTCGGAAGCCGGATAATATACCGGAAAAAAACTATTGCGGCTCGGCGGCCTTTAAACTACTGTATGAGCATGAATTTTAAATGTCACTCCAGGCTACAGATCACCAATCTATAAAATTATAAAGTAAAATATTAAACGAACAATTGATTTTTTGATGTAAGACATCGTTGTTTCAATATGATATTTTAAAAGTCTAAGTTTTAAAATAACAACATTACAAGTTTTACATTTTAATGTTTACTCATTATACTAATTATATTCATATTTGCACGTCTCATATCTATTATTAGTAAAATAATTAAACTTTAAAGTAGGAAAACAATGCTTAACTTTGAAGGTTACTTTTTAAACACTAACATGACTAACGCGACAAATAGTGATGTTAGATTATTTATTGTATGTTTGGACAAACGTTACTAATTCGCTAAATGCTGTCAATCAACTAATCTTCTAACAATACGTTAGTAATATACATTTTAAGAACAATAAAAAGCGCCGTGAGTCATGACTGTAGGTACAGTGTACGTACGTTATAGAGGTTGTCGATTCGAATTCCACGTTGCTTTCGAAAAACTCTTTCTCCAACAATGAAATACTGAAAGAAAGTAAACGATGGCTGATATTTCTATTGATTCTTGTACTGTTCTGTTCGATTATTTGACTAAGTGGAAGAATTGCGGGAAGAATAATTAACTATTGAAACTGGTTCAATACTAGCCCTGACCGGTTATTCTTCAGGACTAAGAATTAATTCCTATTTATATCCAAAACGCAACTTTGTTTGTAGAAGTACGGTCTGCGAACAGTATTAAAGCCATAACTTTTTATGTGCAAGGAAGTTTATCCTGTAATCCGTTTGTTTTAAGAATGTAATTTTATTTGCCTTCTTTATCGTTCGTTCTTATAAAGAATATATGGTAAACATTTGGTATGCAATTGTCACACGTACCATTCGTGCTTTGAATAAAGCGCAATTTAAAATTTCTAGTTAAATTCAAGAGGCAACCTAAGTTAGAAATATATTTTTTAAGCTTTACTTATAATATTTTTTTTAACTATCTGAATCTGAATTCCCGCAAAGTTTACAATGATGTATAATTCGAAGCCGTTATCATTAGACTTAAAAAAATATTAAAGATTCAGTTGATTTAACATTATACACAAAAAGTAGCATAGCTGCAGCAAAAACTAACCTTCTGTCGGGTCGCGGAATAAGCGCTGTCTCATTGAGTGAGTTTTAACAGACGTAGTAATGCTGTGATTTAAGCAAAAAATATGATGATGTTTTAGAAAAAAGAACATTTTACTTTTTTGCAGTATACCGGAAACTTAAGTGATAATACATAATTAACTTATATATTTTATCCTGAAACTAAATCCTGTGTAATGTATTGGTCTTAATGCTCCATATATAATTTCATCGTTTACGTCATCGTATATTTCCTTGCAAATGGATGGATGCGTATATTACAACGAGTAACAATGATTCTGTGTGTGAGATAATAATAAAAAAATATTTATAAATTACCATACATTTTGTTTTGTATCAACACACAGTATACCTAAGAGGATTTAAAATATTAGGCAAAAATATTTACGAATTATATGAAGTCACGGATCGTGTATATTTGCGTAGACTTTTATGAATTTATATTAAAGTAAAAAAAAACTGTATAAATACTGAATGCTAAAGTAACTTCGTCTGTCTGCTTGTTATTACGGCCGAATCACCGATTTATTTAATTAAATTTTCCAACGGTAGTTGATACGCTATATTATGTAGTTCTACGGTTGACTCTTACTGAATTTTTTTTGAAAGGGTGATTTTTTAAATGAATGTATTGATGTATTAAAAGATTAATTCCTATTATGAGTATTGTAAAAGAATTCATTCAGAACCCCATATCTATATCATTTAGCTATTTAAATTAACTAATACGAAGAGTCTTTACAAATAGGGTTAGATTTTAAGGAAAAAATGGGACTATGGGAAAAAAGGGATTAGTAACAAACACAAGGCAAAATTAAGCATTTGGCAAAAAAAGAAATAAAACACTTGACGGTAACAAAATTTTTTTAAATTTAATAACATTAGACAAAACTAAAATTACTCTAACCATTAATACGATAATCAAAACGAAATTAATTAAGAAACCAACTGAACATACTTTACGGCACTAATTGACACAGTTTGAGTATATATAGTTCGTCACACTCGTGTGATAATAAGTGTTTATATTTGAAATAGTCTTTTTCAAGATAAATATAATAAGAATATTGATAGTTTTTTATTTTCCTGTTTGATATAGAAACATTGTATCAATTTATTTTTGTTATGGTGAACTTGTTGCTTTATATATAATACCAGGACCCTAACTATCTTCAACTAAAGGATATTTAACATTTTTATAATACATCATTTGTTTAACTAATGAATACTAAAGTAATTTGTGGAAGATTGCTTGGTTTTTGTATAAAACCATATATTATAAAGATTTTTTTTCTAAAATACTATATGTTTCCCTAAAAAAAAACAATTAAAAATATTCTTTATCGAGAATTCAGTCACATATATTGTAAATGTTTAAAAATTAATAAATAACTACAAGATCTGCATATAATTAACGGTGTATATCTGAAAATATAGATAAATTGTAGGTCAAAATGAGACTAACTAAGTACTCAGCTAGAATACAATTTTACCTACTCGGCCTACATAATATTTTTGCCTTAATAAGGACGTGAGTTCTAATAACTCAATTTCCTTTTGAAGTCAATATTCAGTTGTGTTGAGAGTTCTTCGATACAGCTAAAAAGACATTTTTGAATCTAATTATAATATCTCAGTGTAAGCAATAACGCCGTGGTTGTGTATAAGAATTTGACTCCATATTCCAGATTACAGGTTATATATTTATTTGTTTTCCCAGTCTTTTGTATGAACAATGCACAATATTGTATCGAAGTTGTTCCCTTCAACACAAATGGGACCAACAAGTCCTTTTTAAATTAGATTCTCAATCAGTTTAACAGCTATTATCTTGTTATCACGTCCGTCGTCACAGTAACAATTGATCGTAACAACTTACAATAATAATAACTGAGGCAATCATTTCTAACCTTGCGACGTAGAAAGGTGATCCACTTGCTACTTGATACAATCGTGTCCCCATTTCAGAAATCTAGATCAGTACCATCCTTGAAATATCTGAGATGCAGGTCTAATTCTCTCTTATAGGTAAAATGTACAATTCACTTTTTTTAACTTTTTTATTCGAATGGTTTTCGCATATCTGCGTCCTAAGATGCATCTTACTTACTTTCAACTATTCACCTACGACGTTGTTTATACGGATACAAGGGATTTTGGTCATTTATCGTCAGTATTTATTACGTCTTCGTGATTTTCTCGTAAGTCATTGGCGATAGAAAGCTATGATTTATCATATAGATTCCAAGAAGCTAAGATTCCTAAAAGCTATAGATATAGATTCCTGTTTCGGCATTAAGAAAGGATATTACGTTTTACAATTGAAATTTAAAAAGATTAATATGGGACATGACAATTGGAAATAATATGGCTAGGGCTTAATAACCAAAAACTGAGCTACGAAATAAATATAGGAATACGCTAACAAATGTCAAAGTTACAGAACGACAGTGGATAAAACAATGTCTACAGTTACATGTCTACTAACGTATATAAACATAATTAACTATACAATGTAAATTTGTATTATTCCTATATATATATTAAAAATTAGCATAAATGACGTGTACGGTGTGAGTTATCTCGACTGACATCTTTATTAACATTGACGAGTTTCACTTTTTATTACCTTACTGTGATAATAAAATACATTTATTTTTCCGAGTATTGATTATATGTATTTATTATTGGTTTCAGATAGGAAAGGGACAAATAGACCACCAAAATGGGGGCGATGTTCCGGAGTGAAGAGATGGCGCTCTGCCAGCTCTTCATCCAGCCTGAAGCGGCGTATACTTCCGTTTCGGAACTTGGAGAAGCTGGTACCGTACAGTTTAGAGATGTAAGTGATCTATACCTAAATCAATTTTATTATTATATTTATTTAAATATAAAAAAACAACACTTAATAACATTTAAAAAGAATGTCATTGATTGAAAGTTTAAATAAATTTATATTGCCAAGAATTCACTAGTAAGCAATTTTTTTGAGTTTAAAACCAGCTCCAAATCTTGTTATTGATACTTCATGGGTAGGTTATTTAAGTTGCGTGAATATGGATTACAAAACTGTTAATATGCAAACATTTAATGTGCACTTGATCTACTTTATAAGCTTACTTATATGTACATAGAAGTATATATATATATATATATATATATATATATATATATATATATATATATATATATATATATATAATCAGCTCAGCTATGTAATATGGAGGCAATATTCTCGTAGCTTTTTAAATGAAACTATTTTAACCGGATTAATCGCGTATATTTTGGTATTCGAAAATACATTTTGGACACCTGACGTTTCGAACACTTTACAGTAGTCCGTGGTCACAGGTAAATAGCTTCATTTAAAATGTATAAAAATCGCGAAAATCAAAGATCTTATTATTCTCGTAGCTCTTTAGTCTTAAACTGAGCGGAATACTAAATTCAACTTAACATGAGATTCTATAAACTTTATTCATTGTAAATATTTTTTTCTTTCTGTGAGCATTTACAAACTTACACAGAAAGAAAAAATATTATTTTTATGAACTTTGTTTTCAACTATAACTATATCATAATCATAATCACTATCAATTAGACTAACAACCATTTGTTAAAATATTATTATAAAGAATACATTGTTTAATGATGTCAAATTATTTTAAGTACTGTAGTCTAGTAGGAATTTCGTTGAGTGTGTGCTTAGAACGAATCATATTATAAATAAGGCACTTAAGCCAAGTCTCGTTGTTACAAAAAGGCTATTATATGGGTAACAAAAACATTATTTTCTTTGAAAGCGTGTCAACTGTATAATTTATTTTTTGTGTTTTGCAAAACTTATTTTCGAATACTTAGTACGTGCATCCGTGCAGGTAGCTTATATTATATCTACTATATAGTTCATATAATAATAATAATAATATCAATAATTTATACGCTAATATTTGAAATGAAATTATCTGAACTTGGGCAATCAGTCACGCAAAACCAAAGGCTAGCAAGTTATTTCGAAGGTGGAGCTTGACAAGGTGAACGTCTTACCACTTTCGTAGAACGATTAATGTGGCACTTGTACAATTTTAGCGAGCACAACATATAAAACCATATATAAATAAATTGTTCCTTGTGATCATCTTACTTGTACATTCTACTTTTTGGTTTCTGAATAAATGTGTGAAAATTTTGGCGTTTGTGTGATATGTAAAAAGACCCTTGATCATAATACTGACCATTGTCCAACTTTCACTCATTGGCGAGTAGGTTATGTTCTCATCCGATCACTGTGCTATAGTGTAAAAAATTAAAATTAATACAAATAGATAATTACGTGGGTCTATCAGTCTTCTTTAAATAATATATGGCCAGCGATAAACATACTTACGAAGTATAAATATTTTAATAAATTAACATTCCTTGAGTTTTATGAATATTAAATATTACCTGGAATTAACAAATAAATTCAACTTGAACAATGGAAAAAATCCTTAGAGATACTATTGTGTTAAGCAATAACAATATCCAGTACCTTCTAATTTATAACACATCCCACTTTAAAAGCGTAATAAGTTGTTGACCCTGGACAAACGGGATCCACTGGATCAAACAAAAAGGTAATCTGAATCATTAAATGAATTCCTCCGCCTAAGTGGCGCGATAACTACTCGTATACATAGGACTAAGTTTAATACTTTTGCAGTAACAGTTTCAGGTCAACCTTATTTCCTTTTTTTTAGACATAAGTTATTAGTGATAACTATAAAATTTTAAATCTTCACTTAAAATTACGTAGTGAGGTCCAAACCATCTCATGGACAGTTTTCAAGAGGTGCGGGATTCTAATCCAAAATGAGGAATAACACTTAAAAAATTGTAAAAAAAACATATTATGTCTTCTAACTAAACGTCGATGCCAACAATAGTTTTTTTAAAACTTTATTAATTTTACAGTTAAATCCCGACGTAAACGCCTTTCAACGTAAGTTCGTGAACGAAGTGCGTCGTTGCGATGAGATGGAACGGAAATTACGATACATCGAAGCGGAGGTACATAAGGACAAGGTGCCCGTCCCACCGGTTAAAGATATGCCCCGCGCGCCTAACCCCAGGGAAATTATTGACCTTGAGGTAAGACATGATTAAATATACTTACTCATGTTATATATATATATATATATATATATATATATATATATATATATATTCATACTTTTGTTAACTATATTACGAGATAAACAAATGAAACGTATAAATCCGATAGATTATTGCTAAGTTTACAATTATTGATTATATTTAAATTATTTTCACTTCCTCGAGCTGGTAAAGACAAAGTGCGGCGTTGAGTTCCACTATTCAACACGCAATGTCTCGACTTTAGTGGAAAAGTACGAAGTGTCTTGACATTAGGTTTCTGTCTACCCTGTTATGCGTGATAAAAGCGTGAAGCTAAAAAATTGATAGGATATAATCAATTTGACGTGTGTACCATAAGGACAATGTCGGCCTTTATTTATGGCCAACCTTATGGGGCCCCTGATTGACCTGTAAATTGTAAACACCGACAAAATAATATCATATAATATACTTAGTGGCTGCTTCAATCCCTCATGGTATACAAGAAATTTTTAAAAGTATGTCTTAATATGGATACTAACTGCAATTAAATCTCATGAATTACTAACGAGAATGGCGCTGTGATACCTTTTCACTTTATCTCTAACTGCTTTAACGCTAATGAAAATGTATTTTTGGTGCAAACTGGTAATGTACGTATTATAAGTAGGTAGCTATTGCCGTAATTCGAAAGTGAAAGGCTTACTGAATTTAATATGCCTCGTTCGCAATTAAATTTATAATTTTAGTTTAATAATTATTCAATTAATTTGCTTTATGTAAGTTTAAAAAAGTTACCTTAAGAAGTAAAGGATAAGCGTGTATCATTTTGGGACGTTTTTTTATTAAACAGGCTCACTTGGAGAAGACCGAAAATGAAATATTGGAATTATCACACAACGCTATCAACTTAAAACAAAACTATCTAGAATTGACCGAACTAAGACACGTCTTAGAGAAAACTGAAGCTTTCTTCGTAGCTCAAGAAGAAATTGGAATAGATTCATTGACTAAGTAAGTGATTTTTCTACTTTTCATTAGATATATATTCAGTAGTTTCAGAATTTTGGCACAGTCTACTTGTGCCTTTGCCACCTGGGCGCATTATCCTTTTATATCAGGGTAGCTAGAGTGGACACGATGTCAAAATACTACCTTTGCTGCTTTTCGCCCGAATTCGAAGCATTGTGTGCTAAATGGCAGAACTCAACGCCACATTTTATCTATTATATCATAGTGTCGTATTCGATGTAATTGCACCTTTGTATTCGTTGTAATGTGATAGTCATTTCTTTATGAAAATTACGTTAACTTTGTCTGTCTCCAAACATTTTCATGCGACAAACTCACCGCCTATTGTCAATAGATATAGAGCTGTTTTAAAAAATGTTCCAATAAAAGGATATAATGTATTTGAAATTTATAAAAGGTCGCTAATATCCGATGAGACCGGTCAACAAGCGGCAGCGCGCGGCCGCCTGGGCTTCGTAGCAGGAGTGGTTCAACGCGAGCGCGTACCCGCCTTTGAGCGCATGTTGTGGCGTATTTCCAGAGGCAATGTCTTTCTACGCCGTGCTGAGCTCGAAAAGCCTCTTGAAGATCCCAACACAGTAATAATTTTATTATTGTTGAAATATTCCAATTAAGTTTTTTTCTGATAATTGATCTACAATCTAATCTAGCTTGAGCTTTTAAGCTTCCAAAAAAAGATTTTCCTTAATTTATTCCAGATTATTATAATAGGACTATTTTTTTCACTTTCATAGGGTAATGAAATCTTCAAAACTGTTTTCGTCGCATTCTTCCAAGGAGAACAACTAAAATCTCGTATCAAGAAAGTATGCACTGGGTTCCACGCCTCACTGTACCCGTGCCCACCATCAAACACCGAGCGACAGGACATGGTGAAGGGAGTCAGGACTCGTTTGGAAGATCTTAACATGGTATGATGTTGAAATACCTGTAATTTACATCAACAATTTGTTTGGATTATTAATAAATAATAATCCAAACAAATTGTTGATGCAGTGAAAATTAAAAATGACATGTCATTATGATAACTGATGTATATTTAAATTATTCTTATTTTCTCATTTGGTATAACAAATCGTGGCGCTAAGTTCCGCTACTCAAAATGCAAAAGTTAAGCGGAAAGCGGAGTACGTATATCTTAACGCTAGGTACAGCCTGTCTGCCCTGCTATGCAGGATCAAAAGTAAAAAAAAATAACTGACGTGAGTACTACCATATGGTAGTACTTATTATGTTAAAGCAGTTTCAGCTGTCTTCAGCTGTTCGTGATAAGTGGTAACATATCCGGAGTTCCGTTTACCACTTTCCACCTGAATACGAGACATATCTAACTAAAATGGGAACATGAAAATAATTCTAAATACATATGATTATATCGCTGAGTGGGAATTGAAGCCACAGCCAATTGCGTTTTACAATATGACGTTCTTTCACTGCGCCACGATGGCCTTTAATACATTTCAATTAGTACTTCTTTTAATCTTACGAAGTATGTTACATGTGTGTATAATTGTATATCATATATTAAATAACGCTATTTTCAAATAGGTCCTCAACCAAACCCGGGATCACAGACAGCGTGTTCTCATGAGCGTTGCCAAGGAGCTCGGTAGCTGGTCTATCATGGTCCGTAAGATGAAGGCTATTTACCATACACTCAATCTATTCAACATGGACGTCACTAAGAAGTGCCTTATTGGTGAATGCTGGGTGCCCACTGCTGACCTGCCCAATGTTCAAAAGGCTTTAGCTGACGGATCGGTATGTATATTATTAATATGGAAGGAAATATTTAATTTAACAAGACAAGCATTTCAAAGCAGTTTTAAGCTTGATCTTTTAAAATGATTACATTTTCAAAGTAATAAATATATAATTTAAAAGATTATTAAATAATATACATTGTTTTCTTGTAACAGAACGCATGTGGAAGCTCCATTCCCTCATTCCTTAACTGTATCGAAACCGATGAAGTGCCACCTACATTCAACCGCACAAACCGCTTCACCCGCGGCTTCCAGAACCTTATCGACGCATACGGTGTTGCTTCTTACAGGGAATGTAACCCAGGTAAAATATATTGTTTTAAAATGAATTCTTTAAAATAATCATTATTTCACATAAAATAAAAATAAATAGCAAGAAAATATCTGAATCGCATTTTGGAATTAAATTATACTTAAAAAAGTAGGTTGGAGCTTTACATATTTATTGTAAAATTAGAAAGATAAAGATACAGTCTTTTTACGAAGACTACAGAAAATAACAAGTTTTTTTTTTATTTTTTCCAGCACTTTACACAATCATTACCTTCCCTTTCCTTTTCGCTGTGATGTTCGGAGACTTAGGCCACGGTTTAATTATGGCCCTGTTCGGTGCTTGGATGGTCATCAAAGAAGTGTCCCTCGCCGCTAAGAAGTCAAACAATGAAATCTGGAACATTTTCTTCGCTGGCCGCTACATTATTCTTCTCATGGGTTGCTTCTCTATGTACACCGGCCTTGTTTATAATGATATCTTCTCCAAATCGATGAATATATTTGGTACATCGTGGGTTGTTCCCTATGATAATTCAACACTCGAAGGGAACGCCGCTTTGTCCATGGATCCGAAAACTTCATACATTGACACACCTTATTTCATCGGTATTGATCCTATTTGGCAAGTAAGTAGTTTAATTAAGTTGTTTATTTTATGAAGTAACTGTTAAAAGGTTTGCCTTATACACTAGAACCTCTGTAATTCAAACATGAAGGACGCCAAAAATTCCAGTTATAAACTTTTCGACTTATAGAGAATTTCAATTCAGATGGACTAAATTCTTACAAATGTTATATTAGAAGGAATTTTGAATTAAAGGGAGCTAAATTTTTTGAGGTATGTAGTTTTTTTAACTTATCGAGGTTCCACTGAACAAGATTCTTCTGTCTGAATATAACATGTATTAAAAATCTGTATCTGAGAATATAAGGCACACTGCGGAATAACATAAAATATTATATAATTAATTATTATAAAATACTCTTCTTATAGACTGCTGAAAACAAGATCATTTTCTTGAACTCTTATAAAATGAAACTGTCCATCATTTTTGGTGTTGTCCACATGATCTTCGGTGTTTGCATGAGCGTCGTTAATTACAAGTAAGTCAATAATGAATGTACTTATTTTTAAATAATATTGTAAGATTTTTTTTAAATTTTCAGTTTATTTACATATTTAAAATAAGAAAAACATTTTTTGACAAATCTATAAATGTTGAAAGCCCGACTCGAAGCTTCAGGGTAGCACAATTAAAAGGTCTCTCTGCATAGATTCTAACAACAAAATAACAATCGTAACAGGCATATTTGGATGAAGAATTTTGACGCAGCCGGATATATGTAGATCATAAGGCTTGATAGTCAACGTACTTCAAAGGTTTTCGAGAAGCGCGGGTTCGAGTTTCCATGTGTTCAAGTTTTTATTCGATTTCTAAAATGTAAAAAAAGATCATTATGCAAAATCTGACAACAAACGCTCTTTAAAATTTACCTTTTTTGGCATATAGCTTCTTCAAACGTCGTTATTCTATCTTCCTTGAGTTCATCCCACAAGTCGTGTTCTTGTGCCTCCTGTTCTTATACATGGTGTTCATGATGTTCTACAAATGGGTCGCCTACAGTTCTATAAGTGAAGGTAACTATTCATAATATTGATATCAATTTACTATACTTGTAAATACTAATGGTGAGTAAGCGAATTTTAATCAAACAAAAATAATTAAAGAATTTATATCGTATAGCGGGGTAGTCAAAGACAATCTTAGTATAATCGTGTTTTGTGCGGCGAACTCAACGCCGCACTTTGTCTTTCTAGAGGGGAGAAATAAAAAATATTTATTTTTGGTTAATGATCATATAGTAGTTTTAATTAATATAATCACTCCCCCAAGTATCAAACCTACAACCAATCGTGTTTTCAGTTAGACGCTGTCCCATTGTGCCGCGATGGCCTTATAATAGTTGTTTGTAATAATTTACAATTGCTTAATATTCATTAATAAAATAATTTATGTATACATTATGAAAATAATAAATATACCACAATTAAAAAATAACTTTACTATATTTAATATTAATATTTATTTTTCTTTCCAGACACAGCCTACAGTCAAGGATGTGCGCCATCGGTCCTAATCCTCTTTATCAACATGATGCTGTTCTCTCGGACGGAGCCGCAAGATGGTTGCAAGGAATTCATGTTCGAAGGCCAGGGTTTAATCCAACGCGTGTTCGTACTGGTAGCCCTTTGCTGTGTGCCAATCATGTTGTTAGGCAAACCTCTGTACTTGCTTAGTGCAAGTAAGAAGAAACAGCAAGCTAAGGTTTGTTTTGTTAATATTAAGTTTTATAAGAGAAACATAAAAATCGGGTTGAAAGCGGGTCTTGACACTAAGTTTTCTCCGACTACTCTGCTATGCAGGACAAAGGATTTTTTTATCAAACAGTCTTCAAAGCGATTTATTTGTTTTTTTTTAAGTTAATAAGATTAACAAAATAAAATATTGCACAAGTTTTATAATATTTAAAAATGTTGGAGTTGTTATATATACATACATTTAAATAAATTGGAGTATATTTATTACTCGTAAAGTTAACTTCAAATCGTCATATCAATAATAACTAAACTAAAAAGCAATTTCTAGCCAGAACAATCAAATGGTAACATCAACCAAGGCATTGAAATGCAAGAGCAAACTGACATTAGCGCTCCCAAGCCTGAAGCCAAGTCCGGTCACGACCACGACGACGAGCCGTTCAGCGAAATAATGATCCATCAAGCCATACACACAATTGAATATGTACTCAGTACTATATCTCACACTGCCTCGTATTTGCGATTGTGGGCTTTGTCTCTTGCTCACGCAGGTAATGTTCTGCTATGCTTATTAATAAGTCAATTACGTCTTTGACTACGAGACTATAGAGCGCCAAGTAAATTAATCAGATATTCAGCCACTAATTATGAAAATGGCATTGCAAGGTTTTACTTACAAGCTTGCCGAACTTTGGACAATCGTTTATAACATAATTAGCAGTTAAAATAAAATAAAATAATGTGAAATAATAAATATTTTGAAAACTTGAAACTAGGAATGCATAAAGCATGCAAATGCATAAATACGAATATTTGGAACAGATCAAGTATTGTATTTATATAGAACAATGAATAATCGATTAATCTTAAATTTTAACTATACAATACTGCCATAATTATATTCTTTACAAAATATTCTATTTATAAATTATACTTCCAGAATTATCTGAGGTGTTATGGAGTATGGTACTCAAATTCGGTCTTCAAGACCACAACTACATTGGAGCTATAAAACTGTACGTAGCGTTCACGTTCTGGGCGCTCTTCACTTTAGCCATCTTGGTCATGATGGAAGGATTATCCGCTTTCTTGCACACACTGCGTTTGCACTGGTTGGTATATTTAAATAAACGAATTGTTTTTTACATATTTACAAACTACGAACATTTTAGTATGAATTTTATTAAATTCATTCTTTTATTGATTTTCTGTCTATTAAGTGAAATCTGAGTAAAAAAAATTATAATATTCGAATTAAATTGACTCGAAGTCAAATTCTTTTATTTAATACAGAACCGATTCTTATTTTTACGGTTATAAAATATAAAATTATAGGATTTGTTTAATTTTTACAACATAAAAATAAATAGTTCAAGGTGAATTCGTTTTCGATTTTACAGGGTAGAGTTCATGAGCAAGTTCTACGCGGGTCTCGGTTACATTTTCCAGCCCTTCTGTTTCAAGACTATTCTCGAACAAGAGGATAATGATGATTAAATCAATTTAAGAAACATTTTCGTTAAAAACATTAGTTTAGTGTTGATCGCAACAGTATTCGCTTAGAAATTTTTAATGCAATAGGTGCAAGGTCACAGTTGTTAAATAAAATATTTGTGCATATATATTTCGTTGTTTCATTTGCCTTTATATTTTATAAGTGACGTTTGTTGCATTTCTTTTGATCTGCACCCTTTTCTACAATGGAGTGTAGTCAAAATAAACAAATTTTGACACCTTGTTTTCCATTTTCTGTACGAAATCAAGACTTATTAAATTATAGATTCCACTCGTGGCCTGTAGTTTTTTAAAAAAATTAATAAACATACAATACATACATACACCCTCACAAACTTTCGTATTTATAATATTATAAAACACTTTAAGAAATACAATTGTATCAGAATACAAGGAACTTTTATTTAAATTATACCTTAACATAATTCATTTATACCTTTTTATATTATAAGGTGAAGAAAAATAAAATACACATTTTGTTTTAAAGTTAACCTCCTCGGCGTTTCCTACACATAAAAAGATAATATACATAATTTAAGAAATCGCTTTAATAACATTATGTTCTTAAATTAGTTTTAGCTTTTTCCAGAATTTCTTTCTTAATCTTCGGATAGTCTGGATGTATTTTCAATATATTGCGACAAATAACTATACATTCTGGATATTTTTTCAACTTCAAATACACGTAGGCCAATTTGTATCCGACAGCCAAATCGTTCTTACCAGTGTGGATCCAAGCCTTATCATAATTGTATGCTGATATTTTATAGTTTTGCTCCTTTTCGGCTATATAACCTAAAAATTATAATTTATAAGTAAAGTCCTTTCTGTCATTTGATATATGTATATAGAATAAATTTACAGATTGTACACGAATATTTAATCTATTTTGATGGGGCGGCCATTTTAGGTTAACAGCAATACTATTAAAAAATCGAGACATTACGTGCTGAATGGCAAACTCAACTGCCGACTTTATTTTTGTTTGCCTGAACAGGAAAATGAAAACATTTTTTAAAGTATAATAAATTCCTCCGAATGGGAAACGAACTCATAATCAATCGCGCTTAAGTTAGACGCTGTCCCTCTGCGCCGCGATGATCTCAGAAATAAAGGCGGCAAAATTCTAGCAGACACAGTAGAGTAACTCAATTTTGGCTTTCAAGACTTGCCCCATACAAATTTACAATAGGACAATTTGCAAAGAGCTTCTATAAGTAGGCATTCATTTATTTTAAGATTCTTACTGCATACCTCTACGGCTTATTTGTTAAAAATTATATGTCATGTGAAATTAATATTCTTATTTTATAATATACAACATATGTAGAACAATATCAGCACTAATTTCAATGGAAAATATTAAATTGTATGGTGGAGACATTCCTTACTGAAATAATTTGCCAAATCTCACTTTGAATTATGAAAATAAGTTAATATTTTTATTTAAATATGTATAAAGTAATTAGCAAATAATTACGTTTTTCGTGTTTATGATTGAATTCATTACAAATAAAGTTTTGAAATTGCTTATAGTTAAATACTACCTAAATATTGGAATGCAGCTGCACAAGAGTTGTTATGTGTTATAATTTTAGTTAGGATCTCCTTAGCAGCGTCTGTTCTACTAGAACTTATTTGACTTTCTGCGACTTCCAGCCAGCATCTAAAATAGAACAAAACATATGTATATTGTATGCAAGTAAAATACTAGACTTCCTCACTTAAAAAATAGGACAATATTTTAATAATTTTTAAACAAAAACATTTTGGTATTTGGAATATTACATTTGGACATATAATAGAAATAGTACAAATTTCATTTTTTTTAGTTTCATGCTTTATCTCTTGCGGGGTAGTTAGAGAGCACGGAGCGCCAAGCGCTACGGTCTCTGCATACCTCTTTCACCTCGTCCACAGCTATCAGCCTATTCATACAAGCTCTTAAGGGGGTCCTCATGCTTTCTACGTGACCTTCCTCCAATATCATTGATACTGAGTTTTCGAAGGTCAACCGAGGCCTCCCCCAACCTCTCGTACCGCTCACTTTGTTTTATAAATCTCATTCATTAATCACTTATCCTCTCGACGTGCCCAAACTACCTGAGCACGTTCTTCTTCATTCTCACTATAACATTGACGCTTACGCCTGCCATTCTGCTTCACGCTTTTATCCCGAATAGTAAGGAAAACACGAAGTATCTAGTGTCAAGATACTCCCTACCCCACTTTCCACCGACTAATTATAAAGTTTGCACAAAATAATATAAATAAAATTAATTAAGTATATAAAAAAAAACAATAATAAAATATATTTAAAATTAACGTACAAGTCTTCTATTAACTAGTCCCTTATAAACATAGATATAGTTCAGTCGAATTACCTTTCTAAACCATCTGCTTTTTCAGGTGTCCAAGGAATAGAAGATATAGTCCGTTTAAGAATATTTTTCGCACGAGTCGGTTGTTTCACTATGTTGTATCTTTAGAAGAAAAAGAAATGAATTAATTTTATTCTTTTTTTAATATGAACATAAAACATGACTATTTTTAAAGCTTATTCCACACTAATTAGGATTAAAAAACATTTTTAAAAATACTTTTATATCTTTACATTTGAATTAAACATTTACAATTTATGAGGTCACATATTACTAGTACTTAATAATAAGTCACTTGGTTCTCATTTTTTTATAGAAATTAAACAAAACTATTTTAATTGGATTAATTACATATATTTTGATGTTCAAAAATAATTTCGAAATGCCGGTATTCAAAAATACATACAGACTGTTATCTATGACTGTGTGATACAAAAATAGTTTCATTTAAAATATCTTATACTTCAATGTCAACTAAAGTTTTTTTAAGTTCACGCTATATTCCTCATAGCAAGGTAATGAAAGACAACCTAGTGTCAAGATACTACTACTTATTTTCCAGAAATTTATACATTACGCGTTGAGTGGCCAGCACAACGCTACGTTTACGCCAGAGCAGATCTAAATATTATAATAAACAATATAAATATATAAAACGTACGCATTAGCAATAGCTAGTATAAGGTAAGGGTCGTCTTGATATCCCTCTTCAGTGGCCAATGGTAATATTTCATTAAGGACTCTTTCAGCGCTCGATTTCTGTTTAGTAGCCAATTGTAAAAGCGCATGAAGCGCTTTACGTTCCGTTGGTGACACTTCTGTTAGAAGCTTTTCTGCTGTTCTTAAGGCTAACATACGAGTGTCACTGGAAATATATTAAAGTTCATATTTTTACATTAAGCTACGTTTCATTAAAAATATAAGTCGGGGCTATGTTTCTGTGAATAGAATGCTATGCTTATGTGAATAGAATATAAATTTATGTTTTATATATATGTATTCATTTGTGGTAAATAGAAATTGCACTTGAATAGAACATATATATCATATAAAGTTTTAAATTTTGACTTAGTAATTAAAGTCAATATATTATTCATACAAAGTATAACACGCTGGTTGGTGAATATTTAGCAATGCGCACATGTATATACAAATATATAATAACATGTAAACTCAAAAACACAAGAAAATCAGTCTATACTCACGATTCATCGTTACCCATAAAACTTTCATTGACAGTATCAGTCTGTTGAGACAGGCAAAGGAGGACCATTCGCTTGGCGGCGAGCGCTCCCCATCGCGGCGATTTTCTCGCCTGATTGAGTTGCCGGAGAGCGGCATTTAATTTACCTTCGTACATTGAGTAAATACCTAGGCAGTAGGTGTAACCTGTTAGTAAGGTAAAAGTCAGTGTTTTAACACTATTCTTCCTTCATAGCAGAAAAGCTTTTTTTATTTTAATTGTTACTTAAAAAGCCACAACTAACTAATAAATGTGACTAAATATTGAACGACGTCGACGATGAGATAAAAAGTTAAGTATATAATATATATAATTTACTACATAACAGGCCGTCGAAATAGTCCGATTTAAAGAGTTCTATTATGTTTTTAAATCACAATGTTTAATTAACAGGAAGCATTGTTCAAAATATTATATCTCAACACATTCTACGTGTCATTATTTTTAACAAATAAGAAAAAATTATAGGCACACTAGCGGTCCGCTTGCGACTTCGTCTTCGTCAACTCACACCTATAGCTATTTCGTTTCTTCATTTGCCTGCATTCTTGTTAAATTCACAGACTTTGTCAACATTTATAATTTTATCGATTTACAAAACTAATAATAAGTCTTAGAAATAACCCACTAATCTACCCACTTTCAAGCTAAGACCTAGAATTGATATTAGAATAAAAGAGTAGAAAAGTCAATTAAGTGTCTTGACACTAGGTACTTTCTGTCTACCCTACTATGCGGGATAAAAGCGTAAAGTTAAAAAAAAAGAAAGAAAAGTCAATTATGTACATGAAATATTTAAGAAAAAAATATAACACTAAAAAAATAATTCACTCAGTAGAATTTTTGTATATTTGTCTGTTCGTTCGTTCGTCCACATGTGATTTCCCATCCACACTAGATATCACGGTCCACATGTGATTTTACTACTTCAGACATGAAACCACGATCTATATTTCATTTCATCTTATCTCATCCACACTTGAAATCATGGTAAACATGTGATTTAACCCATCCACACTAATATAATGGTCCACATGTGATATCACTCATCCACACATGATATCATGGTCCACATGTAATTTCATCCGTACACACATGTCATCATGATCCACATGTGATTTGACTCATTCATTTTGCTTTAACTCCTAAGGTATCAACTTATATGAAACGGCGTAGGAGGCGCACGCGAAAATCGTCATTTCAAACCGTATTTGACGAACCTCTTAAACAAAAATCGTCAAATTTCGATAAATATAGATACGATATGGATAAATTAAAGATATAAACCTTTCTTAGAAAACCCTCTTTCCAACATTTAAAACAGGAACAAAATTCGATTATAACTAGTTTTCGATTCGACGAATTCGATTATAACTAATTCAATTTACCAGTATCATCTTGGCTCTCCATCAAATTCTTCGCATTATCTATAAGTTGATCCACATCGGATAGCTTGCCGCGTCGCCATTGAACTTCTATGAGTTGCGCAAGCGCTTCCCAACTTGTCGCCTTTACTGACAAAATCTGTTCTAAATGACGCTGTGCTGTTTCTAAATCTACCTGAAATTTAAAAAATAATTTAATTTCTCCTCTCTGGTAAGAAAAAGCGCGGCGTTGAGTTCGCCCATTATTATACAAGGTCTTGATTTTGAGTGGAAAAGAGTCAACGGAATGTCAGCACTAGGTTGTCTCAGACTACCCTGGTCTCCGAGTACACTAATGTTAACATTTTATATAACGTTGATCTCCGTTATGAGATAAAGTAGAAAATGCCAGTTAACATTTTTTTTATTTAATGGCTTGATTTTGCGATAACAAACGCAGGCGTTTAGCATTCCATTACACACTTATAATAATACAAGAAAATAAAAAAGAATCCATTATGAATTTATACAAAACTAGCGATCGCCCCTAACTTTTTTTGGGTGTTCCTGTATTAGCTAATATATAACAATATTTCTATTTTAATTTTCCTTAGTTTTGAAGGCACAAAGAAAAATCAATGCTTTCTATTTAGATAGACCAGTATTTTCGATTCAGTGTTGTTTGTCAGTCATTTTGTGAATAACGAATCAAGCTTTGTATAATAAAATATAGTATTTAGTTTTTATTTAATTAATATAATACTAGGTAATTATACTTACTTTACGAAACGCCAAGTCTGCCATCATAACGGCAGCAGATTCGTTATTGGGATCTGCATTCAATAGCACAGTACAAGTTTGTTCACATCTTTCAGGATTGTTCATCTGAAAAAAAAAGAAGTAGTGGTGAGTTTTGTGTTTTCATACCTTTACTTTTAGCTTTATAATTACCTATTGTTATATTTGTAAAACATAATCGGACGTAGTAAAAAAATACAGAACTTTATTTCGATTTAATATTAAAAGCTCGCAATTATAATCAGTATCGCAAGCATATATTATGGGCGAAGCCTAATTAATTAATAAAATGATGTATTACTTAACTAGTTATCGCACATAATTTTGCTTGCATGTACTTTGTTATTGTATTATAGTCAGTATAATAGTCCCTTACATTACCTAATCGACCTTAATTACGTATAACTACTAATATATATATATGTGTATATATGTAATCTCACCTGTGCATATAGTTTAGCTAAATCCAATAAGGTATTAGGATCTCTTGGAACATGGATCAGTGCCTCTGAATACAAATTGGCAGCAACGGCCGGTTCTTTCATACATTTAATTTTCGCTAACGAACACAAAATCATGGACAATAACTTTTTCTCCTCTTCCAAATCACCTCTCGAATCTATCTCTATCCTTTTAATAACAGCCATTTGCAAATCTTTTGCTTCTTGCAAAATAACATTTGTATTTGTTTGTAAGTTTTTTAAATCATGACTTTTAGCTTGTGTTAGTAAGAGTCGTATGCGACGCTTTAAGGTGCTTATATCCTTTTCCTTGTTGTACAATTGGTTTAGTTCTGAAGTTATTATAGAATCCACTTTGCTGTATTGTTTAAGCTGCAAATATGTAATGTTAAGCTTTACATTTAAATATACTTTTGTATTAATATTAATATTGCAAAATATAATACTAATAATAAATAAAAATGTATTGAAATGTGTTAACATATAAACAGGATTATAAAGTTTACATATCCTTTTACTCTTAAGCAGTAAATTAAATATCAAATGCTTAAGTTATAAATTTATCAAAATAAACGTAAACTTTTACAGCTGGATTAAGCATAATTTCTCCGCTCTGGTAAGACGTAGCGCGGCGTTGAGCTCGCCATTGAATACTTAACGTCGCAGTCAACGAAGTGTCTTAACACTAGGTAGTCTCTGACAACTCTGTAAAACGGAAATCTTTAACGTTACAATTATTCAAACCTTTACGAGCAGCTCTAAATATTCAAATCTTAATTCATCATCATTCAGTAATTTTATAGCATTTTCATAATGCAATGTCGCCTTGTCATATTCGTGCATTTTGACCAACGCCAGTCCAAGTTTCTTAATCAGTTGTATATCTTTAGGACTACCTTTTAACGCTGTTTCATAGGACTCAGCTGCTTGTATAGGTTCTAAAAAGAAGCAAAGATCGGTTATCTAGTGACAATTGATTATTTTCGTTTCCACTTCTGGAAAAATCATATGTACTTTTTTTAGGTTTTTTGTTAGGTTTTCAAGAATTTATTTTCTGATACTAAAATAATTTAAATTAAAACATTTTAAGCTTTTTTTTATTTTGTTGCCCAAAAACACAAATGTACTTCATGTTATTATTTTTGACACAAGCAAAAAATGGAATTTACTTTTTTGTATCTATGTAAATGAAATTGATTTTTATCATAAACTCTTAACGACTTTTACTTACCATGAATTGACATAAAGGCGTCGCCCATCATTGCATGCGCGTCTGCTAATGGATGATTGTTCACTATATCTTTGAAACAAGACGTAAACATAGTTCTGTCATTTTTCTCTTTCAAATAAATGTGCGCCATTTTACTGTGAGCTTGGAAGTAATAAGGCTGACCAGGTTTGACTTCGTTAAGAATCTCTATGGCATTGTCGATATCGCCTTTCTGCAGGGCTAAGTCTGCTCGAGCTATAAGTAAACGGCTTTCTTCCGATGTATAGGATATTTCCTGAATGGCTTCCTAGAAGAAAAAAATAAAAAACAGTATAAGTAAAAGCTAATAAGTCACACTTATTTACTCGTCTTTTTTGGTTTTTAGGTATTAATAAGAAAAATGTATAAAAGTACATATATTTTCACTGCTTCATTTTAGAATCATAGTAACGGATATATGACATGGCTGCCTTTACATTGCAATGTTGTAGGTTGTAGGTTCAACTCTCAGTTTAAGGTAAATTTACCTTTACAATAAAGACATATAATTCGTCTTCTTAAATCAACATGAACTGTTCTCTCAGCAATTTCAGTTAAAGTTAAAGTTTCAGTTTCTTTTGTATCTGTTACGTACGGCAATAAATTATTGATAATAAAGCCTTACTTTGGTATTAATTAAATAATTTATTATTTACCTGCATAGTTTTGCCTGCTTCCCCAAATAATCCTAAAGCTGTTTGTAACTCAATTATTTGTAAAAATAAAGTAGTTTTATCAACTATATTCAGATCGGCTTCGTTTTGCCTGTTTATGTTACTCCTACTCATCAATATTTGTAGACTTGTGGAGAAACTAGACAAAGCGTCTTGTAATTGATTCAGATTTTTCAAAATAATCCCATTCAGAAAATGGTACATAGCACTATCGCGTATTTTAAAATTGTAACTAAGACACATTTCTAAGCACTGTGCTGCTTTTGTAAAAGCTCCTTGTTGGATGTGGATTTGCGCAATTAGCACTTGACAGCCTCCATGTGTGTTATCAATGTCAACAATTTGCTGAGCTAATTTTTGTGCGTCATTGGCATAGCCGAATAAAAACTTCAATTTTGCTAATTCAAACAAAGCTATGATTAATCCTGGACACGCTTTGCATATAGTATTCAAGACATTTATACATTTTGATACTAAAGCATTCCTTTCTTCTTGTAAATATAGCAAATGGCCAACAATTACAAACGGCTTCTTGGGTAAATGCTTTTTATATTCTTTATATACTTCCATTAAGAAATCTGGATCCAAATACTTAATGTACGTTAAACTGTAGGGATATATATCGGCCAGTGTTATTTGGGTATCTATCGCTTTGTTTAAAAATGTCACTGCATTTGAATTCTTACTATTTAATTGTCCTGATAAAAGATACAATATTGGAAACTTCTGGTTTCCTTGCATCTCGTACAAAAGTTCAATTTGTTGGGAAATTTGATCAACAGGACCATTTTCATACATTTGACATAGAGTCAAACCACAAAGAGCAGTTATAGAATTGCTATCAATTTTGCTAGCAGCTTTGAAGAAACTTAACGAGTCCTTATATTTGCCTTGCAAGATGCATTGGTATCCAACTTCACTTAGATAATCAACATTGTTAGAATACATTTCAGATGCATATTGTGCAAATCTATATACTTGAGAAAGGACTGCACTTGATCGTCCACAAACTCTCGAAAACACTTGGGCAGCATTATAAAAGAGATAACCATTACAAGGCTCTTCGTTTTCCAAAATCGTGAAGAATGTATTAAGTATATCAACTGCTTCAATATAATCAGCATTTTTACAGAGAGCTAAGAAAATTCTGGTTTTAAGGGCATCAATATTTCTTGAGTCCAATGAAAATATCCTTTCTATAGCATCATACACTCCATCCCATTTTTGATTAGCAAATTCATTTTTCATCTTTTCTATGATAGGTACAAGTTGGCTTGGATTTTTAACTATCAATTTGTCCAACAGTAGGTTGGAACCGTCAAAATCACGTGCAAGGAATTTAAATTTGGCCAATCCCAATAAAGCATTGGCATTTTCATCATTCTTTTGTAAACCTAATTCAAAACAATCTAAAATAGAAGTTTGTATTTCACCAATGCTCAAATACATATCATTCCATGCCTTAAGAATAATAGCATCTAAATTAGTGGGATCTTTCTTTAAACTTTTATTTATATAGTCAGATGCTTTTTCATAATTTTCACCGAATGATAAAAATAGACCAGTATAATAGAAGGATAAAGAAGTAGCTAGTTTACGTTCTTCTTTTAATCTAGATTCTAAATTATATAAATCATCTCTTTCATAATTGTTAAGTAATTTGTATCCATATATCAGAGCCATTACAACAGCAAATTTTAAATCTCTATTGGATTGAAGGGGTGTTAAATCATTAATTCCTTTTTGTATTTGTCCCTCCAAAATATTTGATATGCCATGATAGAATATGAATTCTGCACTGTCTGTATAATTTGATGAAGCTTCCTTAGCTATAGTTTTAGCTTTCCCATAATATTTTTCTCTTAAATAATAATGTATGTTACATTTGTACCAAGATACATCCATTTTATTCTAAGTCGAACTTAACTTGAATATTTTTAAAATTATTTATGTTATCTTCATAATATTTAGCAAGAAAGTGACATTTGCAAATCACATCTAGCATATTCTCATGAGCAAAACTGAATGCATGCTGTTAAAAAGAAAATTTCTTATAAGTCAGTTAAGACATAATGCACCTATATTTATTAACTAAAAAAATACTAGAGGCCCTTTGATGGAAACTTTTGACCAAAACCTTTTTGAAAGTCTAAATATATACTATTAGGTCAAAATTTACTAATGCTTGCAATAAAAGGTTTATTATTATTAAAAGATATATATAAGGATAGATATTTGTTTACATCAGGAATTTAATAAAAAAAATATAGGCCCTAAATATGTCTACAGAGTTTAAAGTAATTTATAATTTATAAATTATGCATAACAAAACTCTAGTTACTAAAATACTAAATAAATAAATTATAAATAGAAAGCAACAAAATGTAATGTAAGGTATTAATTATTTATTAACAACGAAAAGGTTGTGGCACAGTGGGACAGTGTCTGACTGTAAACATGATTGGTTGTGGGTTCGATCCCCACTCAGGGCTGTGATTATATTTAAATTATTTTCACTTCCTCGCTCTGGTAAAGTGCCACTTTGAGTTCCACCACTCAACATGCAGTGTCTCAAATTTGGTGGAAAACGAAGTACCGAGTGTCTTGACACTAGGTGTTTCCTGTCTACCCTGCTTAGGGGGATGAAAGTGTGAAGCTAAAAAAATACTGTTTAAGTAAGGGTCTATCATAATATTATATATTAAACTATACCTGAGCTAAGAGCTTTCCAACACCTTTCCCTTGAAACTCTTTTGGAACATTTGTGTGAATAAAGGTTATTTGTTTATCTTTCTTATCATAACTTATTGTTGCTTCTGCTGTAATACAATATATTGTTAAGATATAACAAATGTAAATAACTTATAGCGAGATTTATTATTTCTATATAAAATTACCAACAAGAACTAGAATAATAATTACATGGAATATGTATTATTGTGAAGGTTTTTAAGGTTAATATCTGTATAGAAATATAAATTTACTTGTTTTTGTCTTAAATTATTTAAGTATTTGAAGGAAATACCTAATTAAAGAAAGAGATTTTACTTACCACTATGCAGAGTCACAACAAATTGTTGCTTAGCAACATTATTGACAACCTTCAGCGCTTGTGTTGAGAAGGCTCTTGCGCGAGTTATCATTCCCGACATAGAATAATATTATTTTTCTTTTTTTAAATTAAAATTTTTAAATTGCGTCTTACTTGAATAATTTAAAAAAAACTGAAACGTTTAGACCACTGCCATTACCGGTTTAGCAACTGTCAACTTGACAAATAAATAAGATATTTACTAATTTGTATCTGTCAAGCCTACTCCGCTTAACGCAGGTGAAGTGAAAAACTCAATAAGGGCGCCCGGTGGTCTAGGGACCTAGAATTAAAACTATTTATTTTTGTTTTATGTGAAAGTACTAATAATACTAATACTTTCAAATTTATTTACACTTGTTTAATTACTTATTAACTATACAAAAATGAAAATTATTTTTTTTTAATTAATAAATTGGCTTTGAAGTTCTCCTTTCCATCGAAATGGATTTTACTGATGAAGCTTGTATTATTTCCCTCTGATCTAAAAAATAAAAAAATAAGGCAGAGTTTTAGTTAGTATAAGTATTGTTATAACGGGGAGTAGAATAAAAAAATGACAAAATAGTATGTAGTTTAAAGTAAGTTTTTTTTTCAATATTTCATACAAAGATTAGAATTATACAAAAAATAGAAATACTTTACAAAAACTTTTTTTTTTAGTTCTAGCCGAACTAGCAGAGTACTGTTCAGAATGACCTATTTACTTATCTATTATCTTCAAAATAGCCTTAAACCCTTCGTAAAACGTACAAGCAGTACAATATGCAGCGATGTTCACAATTTTTTCCAGAAAATTAATGCTTCGGTGCAAGTTACCAAGACACCAGAGTTTGAACTTTTATTGTTTATTGTTATTTAGAGTGTTATTGCCGAAACATCTTTTTAATAGACTTTCACCCGTTAAACCCTTGTAAACTAGCTTCAAAATAAGGTTAGTGCTCATAGGTGTCCAATGTATCCGCTTATTTTTTCGCCACCTGCACCAAGATTCAGGACCTACTGGGCAATATGAGTGTGGCAAGCAAATGTTGTGATAATACCCTGTCAAAATTAGTATCTAATCAGAGTACCTAGTGTCAAAACACTCCGTATTCCACTTCCTGCCAAAAAGAAGACATTGCATGTTGAGTGGTATTACTACTAGTATGTGTGAAATTTATTTACCTTTTACCTAATTATTTAATGTTAACATATTGTTTATTGAATAAGATATTATATGTTTAGATTTTTCATAATTATTCCATATAAACTTTATTTAAAAAATAACCATAAATTAATAAATAAAAGATATAATTAATATTACAGAACCATTTTTAATTTTTCTGTGAGCCGTGGTAGAATATTGTGGTCTGGTTTCGTTGAAATGGATGGTTGGTTATTACAGATGGTTAACTTGCTGGTTGATATAGTACTTATCGAACTATAATGGACTAGCCATGGACTGGTATTGGTAAGGAATACTGAAACAAATTCTGTAGGTAAATTATTTAAAGAACTGAATTCACTCAAAGTGATTAAGGATATGATATTATATTATTTTCTTATCTACCTTCATCAAAAAGTAAACACTGTATTAAGTTTTGTTTTGTCAATTTCATTTAGCAAATTCATTATATTTTTATATTAATCACAAAACTGTTTAAATATTATTTATGAATAGTATTATCTATATGATTTTTTCCATTATAAATTATCTAAAGACACTGTAAAAATTTTATACCGGAACAGAGGCCATAATATAACGAATTTAGCAACATACCTATATCGAATAAATAGCAGAATACTAATATTTATAACATTAAAAAAAACTCTATATATCATATATTTTAATATATTTATAAAAGTTTAACGTTATATGAAACTTAAAATACTGAAACAAGGAACAATTATAGTTAGTAGAGTACTTGATTTCGAGAGATATTAATAGAATAGCGTTAACAAAAGACGATACGATTATGTATTTAGTAGTAATATTACTTTATGTAGTCACGTGCTGCCGACTTATAAGCAGTTACATGAGAAGCTGGACAGTTTTAATAGATTTTTAATTTTGTCAGCCATATTAGAAGTGTACTATATAGTCTAATCATTATATACTATGCAAATGTATGTGAACGATGTGAGTGGGCTTCATTAAAAGTATCATATAGAGCAGCCTAAAAGAGATTAAATTCGAATTGTCTGTTTGTGAATTGAAAGTTAATAGTTTCTGCCACCTATACGCTAATGTAGGAGTTTTGTGTTGCAGGTCTGGATACGCTTTACAACATTGTTTATAGATATTTTTTGATATTTACTATTTTTAAAGTAAAAATCTCTCTACAGAGATCCTAACAACATAAATAAGTTGTAACAAAACGTATAAGAATTTCGACGCAGCTGGTAGTAGAACGCATGGCTTAGCGGTCAGAGCGCTTGGACGGTATCCAACAGGCGTGGGTTCGAATCCCGCTGCGTTTAAATTTTTATACGTTTTTTCAAAGATGTTTTCTAATCCTAAGTGTGGAATAACACTTTAAAAATAGTAAATATTAAAATAAAATAGCAATCTCTCTTGTTAAACGATTATTTCTTAATAATCTTTAAGTAGTAGAAATTTGTAAAAATCTGTCTACAGAGATGCTAACAACATAAATAAGTTGTAATAAAACGTATAAGAATTTCGACGCAGCTGGTAGTAGAACGCATGGCTTAGCGGTCATAGCGCTTGGACGGTATCCAAGAGGCGCGGGTTCGAATCCCGCTGCGTTCAAATTTTTATACGTTTTTGCAAAGAGATATTTTTTGTTTGAAACACTAAAATTTTAGTTTCATTGTCCTTGTTAGTTTCATTGTCATTGTACAAGCGATAAGAGAAAAATATAAAGGAACTGAATTATAGAACGTAAAAAGTGTTACATAAAATAACAGTGTCCACATTTTTGTATCTTAACGTTATTGTTAAAAAATATATTGTATATTTTTTCAGATACTGAACAAAATACAGTAAGGAAATCAGGTCGACAATTTAAAGTTAAGCTCTGCTAATTATTACTATTTCCGGTGCGCCATTTTAGCAGGTGCTAATTTGTTACGATTATATTTTACGTTACAATGTGATTATTTGCATTAAATATATATGTTAATATTACTTTAAAAACTTATATTTGGCTAATGATATTAATGAAAAAGCTAATTCGAAGAAAAAACAAATAGCATGAAAATTTAATGTTAAATGTATTTCCAGCAAATATTCGAAACAAAAGAAGCGTCTTGTAATATAATATTACAGGTTCCTTTCAAGTTAGGGGCACACGACGCGGACGTATGGTATGGTATGAGTCAATCAACAGCTGTGCAAGGTCCGTTGTCCGCGGCGTCGCGGGTGCGCCCGCGCAGGTCACAGTCGTACACTGAGCGCTGTGCGCGCTACGCGCTCCGTCACCCACCGATAGCAGGTGCGGCGTTGAGCTTTAGATCATCGATCACATGTTAACTGGGCTCTAACGAAATTGTTTGTATATTGATTTAAATATACCAATTTTGCATTGCATATATCAACACGCATCTTGATATATTATATTTGTTATTAGCCACATTCTGTTATGTTGTGTTATTACTATAATGTACAAAAAAAATGTACCTGCTTATCATAGCAAAGACAGTTAATTTTCGTCAGATATTATTTTTTTCTGTATTATAACTCAATAAAATCGTTTTGAAAATGTTCTATAAATATGAAATCTATTCTGAATTGTAATATTTTAACTAAATTATATATAAACTATTACAACGTCTAAAAATAATCTAGATCATAAGAATGTAAACAATGACTGTAATTTAAAAAAAAAAAATTAAGTGTAAAGTGACTTCAATAAACTCTTTCTAGTGATTGATCCTAGTGAATTGTTCATAATTTGTGTTTTGTGGGAGCGGGCTTATGGGGCAATGTGTATCCCGGGACCATCCGGGCCCATACGCCTTCGCGCGTCATTATGACGCGGATAGTCTCGCTAGCGGTGTTAGCGGTTGTATAAGAAAAGTAAGTATGACAATGATATGAATTAAGTTAATTGTAACTATAGTAAGAGTTGTATCATCTTATTTAGGTATTTACTGTGACTGCTAGTCTGCACTATAAACAGAGAAAAACAAGCAAAAGCATATATTATTATTCGTCGATAATACATTTGTATATTTTTAAGAAAAGACATTAATCATAACGACCGAAATCGTATAAATTTCCTTACTATCTCCAGTAAATGATGGAATTACCTTTATCTCTAATATATGATCATTAAATTAGCGTCAGAAGTACATTAAATCAAACTATAAATTACTAGTGATCAATTTATAATTAGTCTACTGAATATATAATTAATTATAGTGTAACAGACAATAAATGACAAAATTATAATATTTTAATATGATATACACAGAAGTCATAATTTAACAAAATCGTAAAAGGAAATAAAGAATAACTAGTTCGTTTCTAGGACTGTTAATTATAATGTATAAATTGTATTAAAATTTTTAATGAAAATGCATGATTCTTTGTATGACGAAAGGATCAAAATATTACATATAAAGTATATACAGTAAGTTAAATAAATAAATGAATTAATATTTATTTAAAATGAAAATTTAATATATATATATATATATATATATATATATATATATATATATATATATATATATATATATATATATAACAATTTCTCTTCTTAGCCTTTAATATATAGCTACTAAATTTATTTCTAAAATGTTAATGACTACAGACGTTCACCGGCTGCGAATACTAATAAGTATATATATATATATATATATATATATATATATATATATATATATATACATATATACATATATAATTAAAATAATAACTGTTTCGATTAGATCATCAAGGAAGAGATCAGAGTGTGAGTCACTTGATCAAATATTTAGTCCTTTAAAATTATCCATTAAGAGACTTCTTAGAGAAGACGCACACCGGTCGCTATTTTATTCATAAATATTAAAATTATAATATTTTTATTGAAATAGGCCATTTACTTTTAATAGTCAATTATTATAATTAAATAAAAATTGTTTGACAAAAATAATTGATCTTCTCTTAATCGTAATGAGGCCTAAATCTTGATATTCTAAAAAATATTGTATTGACATCATTTTTCGGGAACAGAAATCCGGTTCCAATACTTTATATAACATTTCCTGCAATTCCATACTAAGAGTCGCGTGTTCGATTCTAACTGCTATCAACTTATTTTTGTTTTCCAAAAATATTTTTCAATATCTACTATATCAAATAATTACCTGTCTCTTCTTGTACAATAATAAATTTTCTCTATATTTTTATTAGACTATTTTCTTATAGCATGGAAAATAATAAGGCATTCAAATCTTGATTGTTATTTGTCACTATCAACAAAATAATATTTCAATGACTTAACAGAAGACCTTTAACAAAGTGACCTTTTACAAGTTATCTAGAATCTGCACAATAAATGGATGTTTTCAGTCAACCTTGTACTAGTTTTAATGTATCAGATGGAGCTTTCGAATCGTGACGGGGGATGAATGGAGCCACTGTTTGTCGGCATGTAGATGACTGATACTCGTGCACATTAGAATTAACAATTAACTGGTACTCAATTGTTGATTTGCACAATGGGGAGCTATGACCTGATTACTACTATCTACTACTCATCGTAGCAAAATTACGTTTACACTGTATCGCCTTTATTCCATGATTCTTCGTATCTTTCTATCTTTATAAAATAAAAAAATAGTTGAAGTTACTTTCTTTCACTCTTTGTAAGTACTATAAGATAAGAAGTGTCATAACGAATGTCTTAAGAGCACGTGCTTTATCTAATTCAAAATTGTTTAAAAACTTACACCATGTAATATAGCAAACTAGGATAAGAATATATATTAATCTTTGCACATACTCTTGAGTCTTTAACCAATTTGGCAGATTTAATCAGCAAGAGCTTTGTATCATTCAACCTGCAATTGTATCAATTTAGTATAAGTAAGGCAAAAGTATTTTTTAGCTTCACGCTTTTACGCCGCATAGCAGCGTTGACAGAAAGTACCTAGTGTCGAGACACTCCGTACTTCGCTTTCCATCGAATTCAAGACATGATGTGTTGAGTGGTGGAACTCAACGCCGCACTTTGTATTACTAGTGTGAGGAAGTGAAAATAATTTATAATATAATGACTCCCTCGACTGGGGATCAAACTCACAACCCATCGCATTTACCGTCAGACGCTATCCCACGACCGGCCTCCTTTTTTAACATTTATAAAAAGAATCATACATTTATATTTTAGGTGTAATTCTCTTTTGATAGTGGGAAAGGCTAATGGTTTCGTTTATTTCAAATATGTCTTACTGGTTTTTTGATTTTAGTTCGAATGCACGTACCAATTTATTTTGTACGTAAGTATGTAGCTATATAAATAACAACATTTAAAATTAAATTGAAAAACAAATAAATGTTCTTTTAATTTAAATTTAAAGATATCTTGACAAAATTAATGAGAATGTAAGTAATTGTTGTGTGATATTACGTAGTAATTACATTTTCACCATCGCGATAGTCACGGGTACTAGCAGGTTTCCGACTGGATGCTCAGCTTAATCGCTAAGTTGTACACTGACATGTTTAAAACATCGGTAGTTCTGTAGCAATCAATCTTAACTTTAGTATGATTTTGATGATGAACTGGTAACAAATACATGTTATTTGTTACCAGTATGTCATCATAAACGACTTTATATTAATTAAGGTCTTAATGAGGTTTCGATGATGATAAGTCAAAGTTCCAATCAATTTTAAGTTTTATTTTAAAATGTACTTAGATTGTAAGGGACCCTAAACCAGGGAACTGATTAAATGTGTCTCTGATTACTTCAAAAAATGGTCAAGATGTATAATGTAATAGATATTCATATAGATATTTTTATAACGTATATATTTCATTTAACTATCCCTAATGGTATTATGTTTTTTTAGCTTCACTCTTTTATTCCGCATAGCAGGGCAGACAGAAAGTGTCAAGACATTCTGTACTTTGCTTTCCACCGAATTCGAGACATTGCGTGTTAAGTGGTGGAACTCAACGCCGCACTTTGTCTTACTAGAGCGAGCGGGTGAAAATAATATTAAATATAATCACTCCCTCCATTGGGGATCGAACTTACAACTGATCACGTTTACAGTCAGACGCTGTCCCACTGCGCCACGACCGGCCTCAACTAATAGTGTAATAATGTTGAGTTACCTAAAATACTTAAAAGTTAACATAAGTCTTTATAGAACAAATACTTTGATAAACAAAAAGTTGCTATTCATAAATAAAAGAATATTCAATCTTTTATAGTGTTCAGAGCAAAACGCCTTTAAATATCTTATGCATACGTAAGTACCTACATATATTATTGAAGTAGCTAATGCATAATAAATTATATCTAAAGATCTCACAAACATATCGAAAGTTGTCTTTAAGTAATTTAAAATGTTATGTTAGAAATATATTATATAATATAAAGCGAGATTATAAGCTTAATGTAAAAATCACAAAAAACTGCGTAAGAAACTGGTTACCAGATGAATAATATATCAGCCTCTCACATCTAGAGTATTACACCTTTTAATATGTAAAGTTATAATTGGATGGACGTATCTATAATTAGAATTGTTGCGTTGTTATTTCAGAAATTAGGAATTTTTTTAATATATATTTGCTTTAAAAAAGAATTTGGTTCAGTGGTTTACCTGCGTGCAATGTAAGGCGGATAGTTTACACGACAAAATATGACATGATTTCTAAAGTTTATCATATTATTTAATTAGAAAATGTATCAATGAGGAATAACAGAGTTAACAGAGTTAAGTAAGAGTTTTTCCTATTAATATTTTGATGTACATAATCAAAAAATCAATTATAAATTATCATCAATTTAATTCATTTTAATAAATATTGGGATTCTAATGCCAAAAGTTATTTTCAGATTACAAGTTATTACTATAAAATAATATGTGTGTTTATTTCTTTAGATCATTAACGAATTATATTGAACATATATTAGACGGCAGAAAAAAAGCTAATTTCAAAATATTACTCTGTTCTTTAAGTAGCACAAAAAAATTAAATGTATAAGCGTTTATAGCAACTCACAAAAAGAAAAATATAAGACTTGATTCCTTTTTTTAAAACACCAATTTGAGTTCGCTGTCCACTCAGAGCACGATTTTATTTACATTACATTTTCGTTTCTATAGTGTGGTAGGACAAAGCGTAACTGAGTTTCGCCACCAGATACGCGATATAAGTTAAAAAAATATATAATCATGTATTATACTACGCGGAGCCAACAATAAATAATACATTTATCTGTGAGTATCGAATAGAAAATATTATGTAAATATCAAATCTGTATAGAAACGAAATCCAATGATATATTATCTAGCATATTTGCATATACTTTATTTCAGATTGTAAAAAAATCTATACGATGTCAAGCACGCAAAACTTTCCCTCCTATGGCGGATTAATTTACCTTTGTGTATATGCGAATGCGGTTTCTTGGAGAAAAAACTTGTGTTATGTGGATAGTGGATATTGTTACCAAGTAAACTTTCTCATAGCTATTCGATATGTTTGGGAGTGGAATTGAAACGTTTTTATTTTATTACGTATCTCACATTTACTGCAATTATGTGATACAATTTGTGTTGTCTATCACGAAAGAACAAAATTGCCTTTTTCAAAGATTTAATATTATTAAATGAAATATTTTTGTTAAAACCTATTTATGAAACTTCACAAAAGGAGATTTCTAAGTAATTACTCAAAAATCTTATAAGTTAGAATAAATTTAATTTATTTATGTTTACTTAATGATTTCAAGGATAATAAATAATATACAGCTTTTATTAATAAATCAAGTTATTAAAAAATTCACATTTCGTATCTCGTTAATGACTCTCGCTATTTCTACACTTTTATTTATGAACGCGAAGGAATGGACAATATTTTATTGTTAGGTCCGTATAATTTATTGTATTTTCACGTCCGCACGAGTGTCCAGGGTCGTGACGATAGCCAAGATAATTTACCCGTTCTTTGATTTCACTACAATACGATAATACCAACGTGCTTATTTTGCAAAGACTGTCCACGGAAATGGATAAAAACAAGTTTAATGTAATACATAAATTGCAAAAGAAATTTCCAATTACAAAATAAGTTAGAATATGCTCAAATTCATTAATTCCTGAAACTAGACCTCTTCATGTTATTTCTCTGTATAAGCATAGCGTAGCATGGTAGACAGATAGTACCTAGTGCCAAGACACTCCGTACTTCGCGTTCCACCTAATTCGAGACATTGCGTGTTGAGTGGTGAAACTCAACGCCGCAACAACAACAACCAGAGCAAGGAAGTGAAAATAATTTTAAATATAATCACTCCCCCAAATGGGGATCAAACCCACAACCGATCGAATTCGATTGAAATACAGTCAGACGCTGTCCCAATGCACCACGACCTCTCCCATCATCATCATCATCATCGATCCCCACTTTTTTGTTTTGTTTTCCATAGTAAAATGATAGTAATAGGTATAAAACCATAAACCACATAGCCCATAAATAATGGTTTGTATAAAAGATTTTAGTGGTTGCGTATCGCGGTTTTTATTCAATCTCATAATGGTATGACCTACAGATCACTCCAACCGGTATTGAGTTTCTAGACTTAAAAGCTCTATGACTTATTCATTTAGACTTATGCTGATTTTTCCTTTTAACTATTAACCTGCAGTTTGCAGTTCAAGTTTTCTTGTAATTATAAAGCAATATTCTGTTCTACTTTTACAAATCCTGTTTACAAGTTAAGTATGTGTATGATTAGACGTAGGTATATAATACATACACTCAAATTAGATACATAAAACGAAAATGTAACGTATATTTTAAATAATTTCAAACTTTGAAATGTATTTAAAACTTGTGATATTTTTCTCTGTCATTATTCGTACAAAAGAGTGATTTAATTTATTTTAATTAATTATTTAATTAAATAACGTCATTGCTACAATTTCATTGTTTTTTTTAATACATAACGTAGATGGTTAACAATTTTATATCGATTAGAGAAATGGAAATTCATTTTTGTAATGGCCACAACACAAATTGCTTTAGACGTGGACTGTTAGGTGAACCGCTATACAATAACAATAAAATATGACTTATAAGATCGGACGTCTTTCGTTTGCACATGTAAGGCATTTTAAACACAAAATGTATAATAAATAAATAAAATGTATAATCAACATAGACGTAATGAGTCGAGAAATGTATATCTGAAATATTTTAATGCAGATAAATGTAAAATTTATAACTGTTAATACTTTATTTAAACGTATTTTGTTATCTGATTTTAATTCGCAAACTATTACTTGTTATTATAGTTTTTCAGTTGCATTCATGACCTTCTCATCAATTAATTGATCAAAACAAGAATTTATGTTACTTTGTTATTTTTAAAGTGTTATTTCATACTTACGATTAGAAAACATTGTTAAAAATTTAAAAGCAGCGGGATTCGAACCCACGCCTCTTGAAAACCGTCCAAGCGCTCTGACTGCTAAGCCATGCGTTCTACATCCGACTGCGTCGAAATCTTAATGGGTTTTTAAAAAAAAGAATTTACGGCATTCAAAGAATGATATGATTGAATGTTTTGAATGATTTGATATAAAGTGTCCAGATAAATAAAAATCACGTGAACGTCATCCAGGTGAATTAATTAAAAAAAATAAATTAAATGAAACTTGAAAAAGTAAAATTACATACATAAATTACAGAATAAATAATATTAATTGAAATTCAATTCAATTGTTTACCTTATTAGTAGTAATCGTATTAAAAAAATCGAACAACAACGATTTTTTAATACGATTACAATTAAATTAAAATTTTTATTCGATATAAAGTTGTTATTCATTTTTTTTACTACAATTGTCACGTTATAAATATATAACAATTCAGTTGACTCACACTTGGCGGCAGATTTGTTACATAAGATGATAAATTTGCTATTTGGACAAATGTTTATTTTAAAAAATATTTAGCTTAGTAATTGAATATTTATTCATTTATCTTGTGTGTCTTAATTCTGGTGATATTTCACTTCTTCATTTTCCATGTAAATCGCTCTAATAAATAGCACATACATTATAAAGAGTCCCCTATTTTATACCTACTCAATCCCATAATTATGATTATTCAGGCATAGGCGCGTATCGCCCCATCATAGTCAAGGCGAAAACGTTTTCTTACGTCAAAATTTTTAGTTATACCAATCTACTTTTTTGGTTTTTTAGATAAAATTACAAAGATGCTTTATTTGCTGTATACAATTTACAGCTATTTCGATTACACCTAATATATTTTAAGAACTATTTGTTATTATAATATAATTATGGCTAGGTAAACTATTACAAATAAAACATTAAAGTATAAGTAAACGAATCGGTCAATTCTAAATAACTGTCCTATTAAGTTGAACGACAGAATAAGGAATCCAATTAAATGTTATCTATGAAGACTCATTCATTGTTCTAGATAAATGATTGTCTGGAGACAAAACGATAAATTCTACTGGAAACTTCCGTTCTGTCTACTGCTGTCTTTACTTCCAACTAATTAATGAAGTAACAAGGAAACGAATATGTTTCAATAACATATACATACTGAGAAAATAACTATTTAAGCAGTTATTTTCTCAGTATGAATAATATTTTGTCAAAATATGAATAATATTTTGTTTATATAAGATATTTTTAAGATTTTAATAGTCAATATTTTAGAAATTTATTTTGAATTAAGTGTTTTTAAAGTAAAGTAACAATAACATAATTTTTTGAATGTAAATATTACAATTAAGAATCGATGAAATTAATATACTTTTTGACAATACCAAACAATCTTTCTACTCCATATTGTTGATCACACACGTTACATGTTAAATTGCTATAACATTATTTTTTTAATGCCGATGTAAAAACTTATTTGCTATGCAAACATCTATACGTACATGAGAGATGATCAACTAGATTAAGAGAAAGCTCTGTGCAGTTATGCATGCCCAGTAATATTGCAGATGTTCTCATAGTTCACCTTCTTGTTGTTACAGATGTATCACGAATAGGTATTGGAGAATATTTTATTGAGAGTGCTATGTTCGTTTAATTAAAATAAGCCGGAAGTTTTAATAGTAACTATAAAATATTTTTTATAAGGAATGTTTTTTCTTTCTCGTTTCTTATGTTTGAATCAATGAAATTAGTATAATTATTAATATTTTTCATGTTAATAGATTTTCAAAATCATCATTTAAAATTTTGTGATTGAACAAGTTACTTTAGTTTTCTTATACAAGTTTAATATAAGCTTTAATTTTACCTAAAATACAAATAACATTATTTTGACTAATAAATTATATATTAAGCATATAAAATATAGAAATAAGATCTCCTTTATACAGTATTTTATTGTAAAAGCTGTTGAATTTACGTGTTGGCCGGCTTACTGTACCCGTACACTCTAATGGACTTGTAATACTAATTACTATTCACCTCAGTTATAAGGTGAAATTTACCTCTCATGTGCCATAGCAAAATTTAATTTGTTACAGTCGGTTTAATTTAAAGTATATTTAAAATTTAGATAGTTATTTTACTACGAACTGCTTCGCAAAAGAACTTTTTTGTTGTTAATACGTGACTTCTGTACATTTTTGTGTAGTCTATCATTTCTTCAAACGGTTTCAATTTATTTACAATTACTTACTATTAGCGGTGTTGCTTCTGAGAAACTATGTAGCGAATATTATTGATATATTATGATACTTACTACTACATATTTAGTTTAGGTATCACTCGATTACATCCTTAATAAGCATCAATCACAATTAATCAAAACATGATGATGATTATTAATGATGGATATTTTCGATTGTTTAGAAAGATTTCAAATCTTTCCGCTTTGGCTTACATCAATAATTTATGTTTACAATAAAACCACTTTCGATTTAAGGTGCGAGTTAATGTCACCATGTGAATAACGTCCAGTACATTTATGGCAATAAAAGTAAACGCGTTTATCTCAAGCATCTGAATGAAACTCATGATTGTATTGGATATATTATATGATATGAAAGCTTTCGATGCCCTTTCACTTGCTATCCCTAAGATGTAAGCACAAGTTTTACTACCCGTACTGCAATTTGACCTAAAGTTAATTTCACTTCGTATAAATATAGTGATTACTATTAACATACAGGGCGTTTTCTTAAAAATGTTTATGCTTAACATCACACTTGAGCTAACACTTGTTGGAATATAAAATATGTATATCAATTTTATATGTATATGCCATAAAAAATACATTTAAGTATTTGAAATAAACATAATTATGATAAGAAGAATCCGATTTTGTTAGTTATGTTATGTAATGGCACTAGTACCCTTTTTTATACATTTAATTGCGTAGACAAGGGAAATTAGTCATAACGTACGTCGTATAACCCAATGCCGCATTTTTTTTGAGGATACGGAAATCTGAATAGAATAGATACCTACATAAACGTACAAATATCAATAAAACGACGATCGAACAAGTGACTATTGCGTACCGGCAGAAATATGCTATTCGTGGCGTCACGTATTATGTAGTTAAATAGGTATTGAATCACGTATAAAAGATCATAAATCTAATTAAAAAAATATTAATGTACAAACGGATTACATTTCTTCACACGAGCAGACATTGCGATGCGCCTGCGCACAAATTTAATTAATTAATTACTTATTATGTGTAGGAGGGTCGTAGCCGCCCGCACCGGCTTTATAACTACACTGGCTTTATAACCGGTTTGAGGTGTTTCAATAAAACAATTATAATTTTTTTTTCTTATGGGGCTAGATTTTTTAGTGATTCGTACTTTGCCATTTTACTTTGTACCTTTTTACTTCATAGCCATATGAATTTAAGTGTTTAGTTTTTACTATTTTAAGTATAGTAAAGCAAATGTGCAATCATAGATTTACTGGGCATAAAATTAATAAACCGTCACTAATAGAATCCACAAAATTTGGCAACATTTTTTTGGAAACTCTGCCATATTTACAGTCACAAAAAGATATTATTTCAAATATTACACATTCAAGTGTAATGTTTAAATAATATTTTTTTATCTTTATATAGATGCGAATTTTATAAGTGTCTTTTTGAATGTTATCGATGTATTATAATATAGTTTACTTAAAAACTTCCTCGTTAACGCAACTAGAATTACGGTGAAGGATAAGTAAAACCTTAATGAATGTATAAAAAATAACAGTTTATAATGTTTGTGTGTTTTGTTAAAATAAAAATTACAAATTAAATCAATAACAAAAAAATAATATTTTAATTTTATAGTAACTATTCATTGACGAGTAAAGCACAAGTTGCCTTATTAATACTTCATACAATGTTGGACAAATATACAGTATTAATAAATGTTTTTTTTGTTAGTATGGGTTTCTAAAGCATTGTTATAAAATTATTTATTTTTATTCTTTAATTTAATTTTAGGACAACGAAATACACTCTTGCGTCTGCATAATTTTCTTAAAAAGAGCTCGAAAGATTTTTCTTTGCATGTTAATATAAAGATGATAATAAAATAACAAAATGACGTCATATTTACATGTTATGCGATCCAGCTCCTATAGGAATGTGGTCTTGCGGGTAATATAAGACCGGGCTCTTGCAAATTACCAACACCTATATGCGAATGCGCTTTCTTGCAAACTGTAATTTGATTCTACAGTGTTTGCCAATAGTGATGATAGGATTTTGATAGCTCACAGCTGCCATCTTGGTTGTTTAACATTTGACATTTGTATTGTTTTGTGTTTAGTAATATTTGCCATTTAATCATGAACAAGTTCACGTTATCTTAACGTTTGGAAATTGTCCAAATTTTCTATCAAAATTCGAGAAGTATTGTCTCTACTCAAAGAGCATTTCGTGCTAAATATGGTCGTCATAGTGCACCGTCTGAGCTCGCTATACGTCGCATAATTAAAAAACTGGAAAGTGACTATTCTTTACACGATAGTAGACCACCAACACGACGACGGACAGGCCGTAATGAAGAAAATATTGACGCCGTATCAGCCAATGTCGAAGAAAATAAAAATGTTTCCGTTCCACGACGTGCACAAAAATTGGGCTTATCCAGAATGACAACCTGGCGAATTTTACGTATGGATCTTGGCCTACATCCATACAAGATTGTGTTGGCACAAGAACTCGTTCGTATTCACCAGTGCAAAAAAAGGCGTGGCGGTCAATTGAACGATATTTTGCTTAAATCATAAATAACATAAAATATCCTATCAAATAAAGCCATTGAGCACGAAATTCGAACATATATTACATGTTTTATTTCAATTTCAAAACATATTGTTCTTATTGGGAAACCCCATATATTAAAGATAATTTAAATATTTCCTGAATGGCGGAACTCAAAGTCCCGCTTTTTCTTACCAGAGCAAAGAAACGAAAATAATATAAATATAATCATTCATTCTAATGGGATTGAACCCACAACCGATCGTGTTTACTGAGAGACTCTGTCCAACTACGACATCACCGGTCTCATGGTTATAGTTTGGTGTAGAATATAATATGCAACATACAAAAATTTTAGGTGGCGATAAATTACTACACTAGGACACAATATCTGAAATATAAGTATTGCCAAATGCTTTATAGAAATATACAAAACAATTGAAGAATAGGTTTATTAATATCTTTGTGTGAATTTTATTATCTTTATTTTCAAAGTTTAGTCAAGGTTAAATTTTATTGCAACACATTACAGTTTTTTTTCTGAATATAAAAATACGGCATTTGCCTTACATGGAATTTCTATATCAAGTTTTGAAAAATTGTATAAAACATTGAAATATGAAAATTTACGTATGAAAATTTAATATGGCGTGTCGTATACACGCTATATTCGAAGTATTTGACGTCAACATCAACCCAGTCAGTGCTAGCTCCCAGTGGAATGTGGTCTCGCGAGAAGGGAATGACCGGACACGCTCATTACACAAACATGCACATACGCATTTCTAAGCAAACTTATTGCTTTCAATATTAATTAAATAAATTTTTATTGAGTGTTAAAACACTATTCTTGCTATGTAATGTAATAAAGTCATTTATTATAATCAATATGAATTATTAAAAATCTCTTGCTTTCTATCGTTGTAAATAATATTGATTTCAAATACCAATTATTTTTGCCTTGATCCAAAAATTAAAAACAAAGTGTGCTCTAATGCAATTTTGTGGACAACACTGGAGCAGTTTATTTTAATATGTATCTACTAATATATGCATTATTTCTTTACTAAGAACACATTATATTATCTTACATATATATTTGTTTTTATAGCAATAAATCACTTACACATATTAATGTGTAAGATTAAATTCAAAATTATATAACATTATATATATCCGTAAAATAGAAACTATAGAACATTTGTATCATAACTTATGATAAGAAAGAAGTATAAAAGGCAAGCTGTCACGGTCGTCTATATCTGCTGAAACCATACAAAAGTCTAAGAATGACATAACTCTTATGGAAGATATTATCCTATTGGTTTCACGCCAACCGTTACAATACAAGGTATTTGTAGATACTTGTTTTTAGTAAATACTTGTTTATGTTATAGCTATGTGACATTTTTTTAATATTTGTATAATATTTTTTTCTTGAAATAAAATTTCCATAAGTCTAACTAATAAATAGTGATAAGATCTCTGATTTTCACGATTTTTATACATTTCAAATGAACTATTCTAAACGGATTAATCGCGTATATTTTAATATTCGAAAATACATTTGGGACACCTGACGTTTCGATTACAGTAGTCCGTGGTCACAGGTACATACGTCAGGTGTCCAAAATGTATTTTTGAATACCAAAATATACGCGATTAATCCGGTTAAAATAGTTTCATTTAAAATAATAAATAGTGCATATCATCGAAAATATTCGTAAAAAATTAAATTTGGATTCTTAATACAGCTAGTTTTTTTCGCAAAGCATCGTTAAGCTAGTTTTTTTATATAAAATTATTTATAATACCTAAATCTAATGAATAGGGATATTTATTGTTTATCTTAATGTTTATTTACGTAATATAAGAGACAAATAGTTACGACGCGTAGCCGTCACTGACTACTCACATGTCTGCACTTTTCTACCTCACCTCCCATTTGATTGAATTCTATATGACCTGTAATTTCCCAGAGGAAAACCATTTCCACAGTAGAAAATACTTCTTTCGTAAAAAGAATAAAATCCATAGAGTTGCAAAAAAAGTAGCACTTTGTTAAATTAAAAAATAATACGATACAATAAGTTTTAGATGCCATTAAAATATATACAGTTAAAAAATTAAACAGCAATCGTATAAACTTTGTCACGATTTCACCTGCACAAAATAATAATTATGTACATTACTAAAAGATAGAAAATTGTTACACATGTTATGTTTAAATTGAATTCATATTTAATACTCATTGTTCTCCTCTCAAGTTAAAATTAAAGTAAATTTTTAATGCCTTCTTTTAATGCAGTGTAGGTTCTAAGCAAAACCAACTTTAAGATTTACTTATTTTTTTATTATAATTGAAACTCCTTGAAAAAAAATCTGCGTTTTTTAATATAATTACTTTTTACATAATCGTAATAATAATGTTATTTTCGAGTTTATACATAGGCCATATTGAATTTATAAAAATCGGAAATTTTGATAAATGAAATTATGCACTTAAAAATATATTCAACAGAATAAAATGTAAAGGTTATTGAGGATACATTAAAAATATAGATTGTGTATAGTAATCATTATCCTTGAAAACATCCGCGAGTCTGTATTTATATTTAGCTGCAATGTTTTAGTGACAATAACGGTTCATTGTTCAAATTATTCAATTTAAATAATTCAATGTAAAATATTCTAACAAAGTAATAACAATATTGTGATTCCCATGGTACGATTGTCTCAATTAATTACACTGAGTTTCATGAATAGAAGCATGAGTTCAAGCCCTTACTAAATTTGTGTTTAAGGAATTGCAATATCAATTGAAAGTAACATAAAATATCTATAAGAGGCCATCTATAAATTACGTCTTACCTTAAGAAGGGAGGGAGTTGACAAACTGTGACATTGCCTGACAACCTTGGTCTTACAAATATGTCCAGCGGTGACAAGGACGAGGGAGGGCCAAGAAGTCGAATGAACGACGTATGACGATGGCGACGATGTGACGTAATTTATGAATAGTCCCTAAGCTCTAAAAGCTTCTCTTGACCCCAACAGCATTCCGTAAATGATGTGTACAAACACAGTCAGGAGTACACTACAGTCATCAAGGAAGACGCTTAGTATAGTGAATGTCCGTAAGTCCCGAGTGCCTTGACACAGTTATTCATAGTTCAACTCTTTCATACTAACCACCTGCCCACATCATTTAATACATTTTAAACTGATTTAAACTATTTAAGCAGTTTTTCATATAAATGTAAGGTATTCTCTAAAAAGGTAATCGTAAAGTGCTTCATTTACGTAAACAAATAGAGGTCAAACACATCTTTATTTACCTCTCAGTAAATAATAACAAAAATAATATTACGTGTTTATTTGAATGATTACATATTTTTTGCTTTTAAATCTTGGGTATGTCTTGAAATAGTTTATAAACAAAAACATTGTGTTCAGGCTTTCTCAAGAATTCCAAGAAAAGAAACAAACGTAAAGCGTATTTTACTGGAAAAAGCGTGAGACTAATTGTAAACGTTGTTTCCTATGTAAGGAAATATTTTGCATCTATTATGCAGTGTTTCTATGGAATTGGTATCGTATGTACAATTTTGCTAATAGTAATATTGTTATGAAATAGTGTCAAGAGTCCCGCAATGTAAGGCGACATAGATGGCCTTTTAATGTAAAGTGACCCTAGACAGGCTGAGTAAATGTCAAAACAGTCGAGAAATTCTTTGGGGAGACATGCGCAGTAGAAGGGCGATCAATGCACCCCGGCGGAGTGCGCGCGCCACCCTCGCTCCACCGCGACACGGCTATCTACGCAGTTCCACACAAAAAACACATCTGTAAAACCGAGCTTGTTCATCGGATCGCCCTTGAGTGAATACTTCCGTCAATTGGTCATTTTTCAATTGTTTTTAATCCGTAGTCAGTGTCCAAAACATAACCACTGAGTTCAAACTCATCCAGTCGGATTAGATTTAGCTCATTAGGAATCCTACGCGCCCACAATTCATTCTCACTATTGCACCTCAGTTGGTTTATAGTTGCGTGACTCACCGGATTATCCCACTGTTTTCGTTCGTTCAATTTGCTCGGTTAATTGTCTCTACGATCGGCGTCGGGTAGTGTAATAGTGCTTTCGGATGCCGGTGTACCGGCCGTTCAGGGCCGTATTGATGAGCGGGTACAGGGACCCGGCTTAGTGAGGCCTGCGCAACCAGCAGCAGGGATGGATGACTGCAGCATCTTCTATGACGACGACGGTGACGCGCAGTGCGATATGGTAAGTATCTTTGCACTTTGTGCAAATATTTTAATAGAGAAATTAAAATGTTACTCAGAATATATTTACGTTTTTATAAGGTTAGTTAAATTATTGTAGAATTACGTAACCGTGAAAATAGCAGTTGCAAAATTTTCACAAAATGGACGTCCTATTTCGCCATAGAGTAATACCTAATATCTTAATGACGTCTTTACTTTGCCTAGACTTCTTGAACTTCGCATTTATATGAGAGTAATATACATGTACAATTACTTTTAGAATAATACGCAAAGTTATTAAAACAAGATATTTATTTATTTTCTTATAAGTATATCTATCTACAGGGAACATGATTGTAATCCGAAAATTGAAGAACGTCAGTTGTAATATTAGTTAGACCTTCATATTTGTATATTCGGTTTTATTAAATTATTGTTTTATTTTCAGATTATAAAAACCCCTTTATGTCTGACCAATTGGAAAATTTGCTCAATAATATTTTACAAAGTTTTGATTTCATAATTACAAAAATAATTATTTTATTCAAATAATTCGAAAGTGTTTGAATACTTTTGAATATTTAAATAGTTGAAATTTTCTCAATAAATATAAAAATATCAGTATTGTCAGTCTAATCAAAAACTACCATAATTCGAAAGGCATTTGTGCTGAAAAGACAACACTCTTTTTTACTTTAAAGCAAATATCCACGTTCTTCACTTTAATGGATGTTTATAAAATAATCGTAACTAAGTTATTTAAAAAGAAACTTTATGTAGTTTAAATTCTCTTGTTAACAATAGAGAATACTCTACAAAAAACCAAGTAGATCTTGTTACAATACGTTTCTTCACGAGTGAAAGCTGGGGAATCGGCGTGGCGTCGTAGACTCGTGGGTAATCAATCTCTATATTCACGCACCCACGCCATTGTAATTGTATAACAATTACATTTACCATAACTATAAGATTGCGTTATTATTTAACTTGAAATATAAAAGAAGCCGCTTAATAATTTATATAACACTTTTCGAGCAAACTTGGCTCTAATTTATTTTGTTAATTAACACTGCGACGGTGTTGACGAAACTGAACCTAAAAATAAGTCGTTTAAATTATTTGTTATGTTGTATTAATGCTTGTAATTTTACTTTCTTTTAATGTTGGAATTTTTACTTGAAAGTCTTTGAGGGCTATCCAGAGGGTTAGCGTTGGGTACTTGGGTTTCAAGTGTCAGTATTAATGTCTCCATGAATTTCTTCGTTAAGGGATTATGAGGACACACTTTTATTTAATTAATTAAAGAGTATATGAACGATATGACGATGATGGTTTATCAATATTATTTAATAATATAATTAATTTATAAGATTACATATATTTTATATTACATTGAAGAAATTAGGTAAACGTTTTGTAATATAACATACTTACTGTGCTAATAATACTACTTAACTGTCAGTAAAAAGCTGATAAAGCAGAAGCCAATCATGCGTCATGGATTGTAATATATTTGCAATTAAAATAAGAAGATAAACGTTAATATATAAGTACTATGACTCCTTTTACTGGCCACGAATTATTTTTTATTTAGTGTTAAAAAATAACTATAAATAATAATATGTATAATTAAATTAATTTTAATTTAATATAAATTACCAAATAAAATATTCGACTATATTTGATTTCTTAAATCTTGGTCTAATTACGATTTACAAGTTATAAAACACTTTACGATACACACACACACCACACTGTTCAAACTCGTTCAGCAATAAACTTAAAAATATGTAACACTTATTTTTAGGTTTTGTTAAAATAATATTTTTATAATATCTTTGGTATTTAATAATATCTTTAAAGATTTTTTTTTAACATTTGCTTTATATGTGAGGATTTCTTAGATAGTTCTTAATAAACAAAAGTGCATATAACAGGCAACCCTTTAAACTCCAGAGATACCATGAGGCTGCGTCAGACTAAACAATAGTTAACACTATCGATTTGTAACTTCATGTCAGCATAATGAGGTCGACACACATCCTGAACACGCGACGCGGATAGAAAAGCGCTGACCTATTATATTACAGGTTTACTTGAACTAGACCGTATTATCTAATTGCAGTGTCAATAGTATGTTCTCAACACACCTGGCCACATGAAAAATTGAAGATAATATTACATAACTCAGTATTGTAGTGTAATTTGTTATTTTTTAATATAATTTTATATATAATAATATTCATCTTAATTTTTGATTGTCGCGATAATTTTAAAAAGCGAGCGAAAGCGAAACGTCTTTAAAACCCTGGATTGGATTGGACGAGGCGCCAACGTCAATGGAGAGTATATCTCTCATCTGCGTTTTGCCGACGATATAGTCATCTTTGCAGAGACACTGGAAGAGCTAAATCAAATGCTGAACGACCTAAATGGGTCCTCCCGACGTGTTGGTCTTGGTATGAACTTGGACAAAACAAAAGTTATGTTCAACAGAAACGTCATGCCGAGACCAGTGCGGGTCGAACGCGTTCTTCTTGAAGTTGTACAGGACTACACCTACCTAGGCCAGACAATACAACTTGGCCGACACAACTTCGAGAAGGAAGCGGATAGGAGGATTCAGTTGGGTTGGGCGGCATTTGGCAAGCTCCGTCGAGTCCTTACGTCAACAATTCCGCAAAGCCTAAAGACGAAGGTTTTTGAGCAATGTGTCCTACCTGTAATGACATACGCTGCCGAGACGTGGACACTGACAGTAGGGCTGGTCCACAGATTTAAAGTCGCTCAGCGAGCTATGGAGTGAGCTATGCTCGGGGTCTCTCTCAAGGATAAAATCAGGAATGAGGTTATCCGTGAGAGAACTAAAGTAACCGACGTAGCTCGCAAAATCAGTAAGCTGAAGTGGCAATGGCCCGGTCACGTCTGTAGCAGGACCGATGGCCGTTGGAGCAGACGAGTCCTGGAGTGGAGACCGCATCTTGGTAAACGTAGTGTAGGACGCCCTCTGGCCCGCTGGACTGACGACATACGCAAGGTTGCCGGAGCAGGCTGGATGAGGGTTGCGGAGGACCGGGATGTTTGGCGCAAACTTGGGGAGGCCTATGTCCAGCAGTGGACTGCAATTGGCTGACGATACGATATACGATACGAGCGAAAGAATAATTTTATCGTATCGTATCATCGATTGTAATAGGTAATTTTTAAACTATTTACTTTTTAATTAAAAGTGTTTAATTAAAATCTAAAATAAAATGTCTACGCTTCTCAATATAAACTTTGAATATGCCAATTTTGATATTTAAAGTAATATAACAAGCGGAAAGATTTGTTTGTTTATTTAAACATGTTTATGTTCGAACTGTACGAAGGGATATGAAAAATTATTTTTGGCTATAGTATGCAGGTCCATGAAAAAACCTATCAGCTAGCTATAAGGTATTAATCTTCGAAAAATATATAACATGTATGACGCAAATTGCGCAGGTCAGGTATTAAAAAAATTATGATGATAGATGCAATACAAAAGCATAAAGATTGCAGCGCAGAGCTACTTAATGCACCTAACAACTTGATCAATTTTTAGGTAAAATATGCTTTATAGACTTATATTCTACATATTTTGAGCAAAGCATTCATAACAATATTTATTTTATATATTTTATTAACTACAATTAAACTGATTTTATTTATATAATTTCAACAAAACAGAACTATATTGTTTATCTTGTATTGATAAATGAAATTATAGAACTATGAAATGTACATAGAAGTGCGTTTATCGTCATATCGTTTGTTCTCACAAAAAATATTTTACTGTTATTGCTATAACTAGCGTACTGTATAAACAGGTTTTTTTTAAAATACACAGTTAAAATAATACAGGACTATTACTAAGATTATTAAATACCGTAACGTTTACACCAATTCCATAAAAATATATATGGCAAAGAATACACCATATAGGTATATATGTATACCTAAAACAGAACTAGGTTTATGTCATACTATTAGTCGTAAATCGTAAAGTTGTTCTACCATCTCTAAGAAAGGAAAGCAGATATTTCAACGTCTATATCAAATTACTTGAGTTGTGCGAACGCAGTGCCTAGTAGATAGATGAATTATGGTGAACGGTGCGGCCTTTGATTGCATCTAACAGAAACATGGAATAAATTACACCTTCCTATAGATAACCTTAAGGTTACTCATAACTACATTCCATACTTAAAGTAAAGTATATTATTTTTGATGAGTTGTAGCTCGAAACTTCGTTTGCTTGGGCCACAAGCGGACGTATACATATTTTTATCTTAATTATACCATAGCTAAATCCACAATCATTTTAAACTTTTTGATTGATTTGTAGAATTAAACATTTCAACTTAAAAATAATATTTTTAATATTAAACATTGTTTGAAATTTTGTTTGCACAATTATGTTATTGATATATGTCAACCAACATAAAATTTCATTGTCAAATTTATATTATAATGCAGTGTTAGTGCGTTATTTACAGGTAATATATGAATTGTATTCATTTATAAAACAAACTAACAAATTCACAACAATATTTTTCTATCGCCACATCAAAAACGCTTATATGTTCCATAAAAAACTTATTACAAATCTAAATAAAACAATGACAAGTAAACACATCTGAACAATTACTTGTATATCAAAACTATGACATTAATTGAGTATAACATCCTCCGTCGTCTTTATTATGATGAAGTATGTGATGACTCTTGTATGTTGTAACTGTAAATCATAATATTAATACAAATTTCAATGGGTATTGCAATAAGATGTATGTTCGTTTATATAAAAGGTTAACAACACAATTTAAATGTGTTTTTGGATCTTCTAATATTATTCTAAAGTTCCATATAAGAAGCCCGTTTTGTAAAAAAGTATATAAAATATTAGAATGAAATATAAAATATATTAGGGCCGCAGTGGTACAGCGTCTGACTATAAACGCGATTGGTTGTGGGTTTAATTCACCCTCGGAGGAAGTTAAAATACAATTATATTTTAACTATTATAATTTTTTCGCTCTGGTAAGACAAAGCGCGGCGTTGAGTTCTGCTACTCAACATGCAATTTCTCGAATTCAGTGAAAGGCAGAGTGAAGACGAAGTGTCTTGACACTAGGTACTTCCTTTTTATCCTGCTATGAGCAATAAGCGTGAAGGTAAAAAAAAATGAAATTTCACATAAAAATTTGCAGAACAAATGTATTATTGATGATGTCATTACAAATATCACGGTTGTTTGACTACCGTCATATAACAGTTTGGTAAAAGTTATACATTGTTACCTACTTTAGCAGCCCCCATTTTCACCTTGCACAGCAGGTGTTTTATAATGCAATTTGCAATCATCAGCCGTTACAGGGCAGCTTAAAGAGATTCCTAGTAACCGTAATGAAATATGTGTTTATATATAAATCAAGATAAAAATGTAGGTGTCGCATTTTAAATTTATTTATTTATACATTTATTGTATGTTATTGATTTAAAATTGAAACTTAATTTTCAAATACATACTTTTTATGTCCAAGTTCAAACTATTTTTAGTTCTTAAAAAGTAATCTTTTTTTTAAAATATGAATTTTCCCACTATCCCAAGACAGTTACAAAATATGAAACTTAAAAAGTAAAATATTTCTCACAGAACGGCGTGTGTGGTATGCGTTTACGGTTAACATCAATTTATTACAGCAACCAAGCCCCTTTATAAGACTTATGCAATTGAGACTGGTTCGTTGGTGATGAGCAAAAATTGTATTTACATTACAAGTACACATAAGAAATATAATACATAAATAAAATGATTATAATTTTGCTATATCAGTATATATCGGCAGATATATGCTAATATAGCAATGTAATCACAAACTTGTCTAAATTCTAGTTATTAAAATCATATTAATATTTAAATGTATATTGAACTATAGTACTTGTTAAAAATGACAAAAAACACGCTTTTTACTAATTTCCGTGGCTTTTTCATCTTGACATATTAGTTTTTTGCTATGAAAATATTGTCTCGATGGCTAGAAGCAGGTCGAGCTGGCGTTAATTACAGTTTCGATAGTTTGACACAGGCCAAGTTAATAATAACTGATCTATGAAAGATTTACCATGTTTGTACCAGGCCCATTGTAGAGAAACGAACTGGGATCAGTACTTGCGACCCAAGTTTAGACCTTTGACATTCGCATTTCACGTGCTAGTTGTCCTTTTTTTTACCGAAATTATTATAAACTCGAAAAATGTAATTCTATGTTTCAGAAAATAGAATCTGGTAATAAAAAATGGAAATTAAAAATTAATTTGTTTTCTGTAACATATTACTTGTTACTGTTGTTGTTACTCATTAATTGACTTCTGAATTTAGTCTACTGAAACTCGACTGTAATTGATATAAGATATAACTACACAGGCTTAAACGTATTACATATCACATTGTAGTAGATACTTGTACCTATTATTTTATATTACACAGATAGGAAAATAAATTAAACATAACAGTTCTAAAGCAATTAGATGTATCTGAATATATTTTTATATCCAAATTTTCCCTATCACTTTTTGTAAATGTTCTTTAAACAGAAGTCTTTGGAGAAGGCCAGATAGACAATATTTTTCAGAATAATGCATTAGATAAACATAAAATTAATAATATGCACATACGTATTAGGCGTAGGTATGCTTTTTATAAAATGGCATACACATTGCTACGTCTATTGGTACCTTTACACAAATAAAACGAAAGAAGTATTACAAACATCTACTGCTTGAAAATAGCGGTTTAACATTGAATAACAATACCACCATCAACGTTGGGACTGATATAGTATACATATAATAATTACTGTATAGTTCTATATAATCTGTAGCAAGAGACTGGTAGGAAATGAGCTATCATTACCGTCTCGAAGCTTTGAATGAGCTAGTTAACTTTAAGCACAGTTTCGTCATTTACAATGTGTTCTTTATTTTTAAAGCTCTAAGAGAGATATCACAATGCTCTGAGGTTTAAACCACAAATGACAACTATCAGGCGCGTCAGTCTTACTCCCGTTATGTTATAGGAAGAATTTTTATAATATTTCTCTCAGTAATGATGTCTCTTATTATTATACTCAAAACGTAGTAAAAATGTTAAAACAAAGATTAAACTGCCAAAACCAAAATAATTATATCGCTATTTTTCAAATTTACTTTTATTCTCATTTACTAATAAAAATATTCTAAAAATATTTATTGTTATTAGGAATATTCGTACAATTTTTATTACAAATATATATCTCTCACACAAATGTGGGGGTTAACTAAATCCCTTTCGTTTAGAAGACTTACCTGGGAACACGCCACACAGGTCCAACTAGATATCGAACTAGAACTAGAGAAGAAATATCTAGAGATAACTGTATATTTCAATCTGCCAAGATTATGCTAAATTATTAAGAAAACTATGTATTATTTTTAAAGTGTTATTCCACACTTAGGATTAGAAAACATTTTTGAAATTCTTATACGTTTTTGTTACAACTTATTTATGTTTTGACGGAGCTGGTAGTAGAACGCATGGCTTAGCGGTCAGAGCGCTTGGACGGTATATAAAAAGCGTGGGTTCGAATCTCGCTGCGTTTAAATTTTTATAGGTTTTTTTTAAATGTTTTCTTAAACTAATAATCATCAAAAACATAGGACACGTGCTTACAATATTTCAAAGCATATAGAGGTTCATTAACATATAAATTACTAAAAACATTTGTTTGAATTAGACAATTTGCAAAAGCAAAGTTTCGTCATTTGTATATTTCAATATTTAACAAGTCTATGTAAATATAAGTGTATATAGCCGATGTATAGAGCGAAACTTAGTTATTTATTTGATAATACACGTATTATGTTAATATAAGTAATATCTATAGTAATGTCGATAGTAATGTCAAGATTGTTTGTAAGGAAATCTGGTATTATCATGTATTCATGTTAGATGACAATAATTTGTTATGACTTTCGCTTACTCGGATCGTGATCATTATTCGTGTTCACGAAAGAGTCGGGCTATTTGAATGATCTCAAGCGTCACATTGAACTTTGATAGGCCGTGAAGGCTTTTGTGTAGCCGAATCAAATAACTATGCAGCGGTTATATGAAACTTTTCCCATGTATTGTATTTCCTTAATTGTATTTTTAACGAGCATATTCTTTACAGCATAGTGTTGGGCAAGCAGTTTCACATAGTAGTACTATACAGTGCATAAAATTTATAATAATATATTATAATAGGTACTTGCTCTACTTATACTGAAAAAACTTAACATTTTCATGCTTTCCTGTTTAATTTCTAGATACCAATTGTTATTCAGCCAGTAGAATTAACTTAACTGTAAGCCGCAAGAAATTTTATGTTCTAACAACGTCGTTTGTTTTACATCACAGGCGAAATGTCTGTTTTATGCATTGCAAGTCAATAAACCTTGAACGTGTATTTGTAGCCATTAGCAGTGATATGCTAAGCGGACAAACCAGGCGACTGGCTCTCGGTGACCCGGGGGTCATACGCTTCGTATTTCTTTACAAAAGGTATCATTGCCAACAATAAAAACTGGTTATCTTCGACGCGTGTAGCTCAATTTTAAAAGAATTCTTTTAAAATCGTTGTAATGTTGTAATATTACTCGTTATAATTCATTACGAAAAATTTACTTTTGTCATCATAATATTATGTTATTGTATTCCAGATTTTATATATCTCACAAATTTCCATGTGTCTACTTGGGTAGAGTAATTCTCACGGCCGTAAAAAACATGTTGATCTATGCTTTGATCTTTGCATCTAAATTAGGTAATCGTGAGTGTGTAATTAGGTGTTGTTAATGCACATGTTTTTGTTTCGTCATAACAATAAACGAAAAGTTAGAGTTGCATGGAAGAATACAGTCTTAATTTGCATCAGTTACATTAGTTTACCTTTTATTTACATAATATTTTTATAATCTAATCTATCCACTTCTTAAATAAAGGACTTAGGGCGTATCATGTGTCAATATGATCTAATCGATATTTTATAACTTTAGAACATAATTGTTTTCCACTAAACACTACACACATACAACAAACTGCTTTTACCATTTTAGATAAATTTCCAGAAGTATTCATTTAAATTGCAAAGAATATTCTTCATACAAAGTATAGAAACTCAATAGTTTTTGTTTAATATCTTGTTTTTAGTTTCTATCTATATCTATTACCGTTGCATCTTTGAATACCAAAGAATAATCTTATAAGGATTTTAGTCCAAAATCCATATAAAAACACATTTAATCGAGAAAACGCTGGTAGAGGATACTCATCTATTAAAACTAAGGCAATAACTATATCAATTTCAAAGATCTACTCGAGATTAATTTGGTTTTTAAAGCGGGGTTTCTAAAAATTTTAAGAAAATAACTACAAGGTATTCTATCAGATTACTAACTACATTTCATTAACTAAATTGACTTTTTTTAGGCCAAACGTACTATTTCTGTTTTTTTTTGTCATGAAATAACGAAAAAAACACTATTAGTTTATTAGGTTTGGTAGTTATTAAAAAATACGAATTTTGAATTAAGCAATTCTATAAGTGAAAATGATACTAGGATACAACCATTTAATTTGTTAAATCGTCAAAACATTTCTAATACTCTCGTTATATCGTTATGTAAGAATGAAACAATGGGCAGGAGAGTTTCATATGTTGTAGTTAGTTCATCGCTATCTGCATTATGTTTTATGTATTGTTGTTGTTGATCAGTATCTCTATGGTAGACAACTAGACAGATATGGCACAAGGCGGATGGCGATGTAACAATGGCCTCTCAGCAAGTGACGTATTTGGCACCTTGTATTTAAATTAACCTTTTAATTTCTGATTTCTGTGACGTAACTGCATATTGAGCGATTATTAACAATATCTTCGTGATTAGGGTATATTATTTATGAGTCAACGAAATGTATTGACACTACATTGTATTAGCCTGACTGACATAAAGCGTAAACCGGCTTTTACGAGTATTATAATTTGATATTATTATTTTAATTTGATATTAGATTATAATGACTGTGGACGAGGCCAAAGAGGTATGCAGGGACCGTGGCGTTGGCGCTCCGTACCCTCTGACTACCCCGCCAGGGATGAAGCGTGAAGCAAAAAAAAAAATCATATTCGTCTTATACTAAAGGTCCTATTTATGAACTTTACTTTTCGAATTAAACGAGGAAGAGAAGATCATTCTAAATTTCTATTAGAACAGGAAAAAACTGTATTTTACACTTTACGGTCAAAAGTATGGAAGATAGAAATAAAAGTACGGCAGATTATGGAAATCTTCGCAAATAAGTATATTATGAGTTTCGGAAGACAATTTGTATCCACTTAACATCATTTACTTCTGTTATGAAATATTGTTGTATGAAATATTCCTTGTTTATGTACGCAGATTCCTGTCATTTATTTGATTAATTTAGCTTACATTAATGATTGACTTTTGTGCTTAACTCTGCATCTGTTCTTTTCGAACTTTTGAAATATATAATTCCGATTACTTTAATCGACACTTTGTATTTATTCTTATATTAAGTATTGTAAATATTATGTAAATAAATATATATTCATTTAAAAAACAAAGTCACGAAGATTTTTACATGCTTCAAAATTATCATCTATTTGTTAGTGATATTAGGCGACGAAGTTCATCAATGTCAACTAAGGTAACCATTTTTGAAAAAACGTAAATAATGTTGACCGCAGCGGAATTCGAACCCAGGCCTCTTGAATACTATCCAAGCGTTCTGAACGCTAAGCCATGCGTTCTACTAACAGATGCATCCAAATTCTTATACGTTTATTACAACTTTATTATATATGTTGTTAGTATCTCTATAGAGAGATTTTTACAAATTTCTACTACTTAAAGATTATTAAGAAATAATCGTTTAATAAGAGAGATTACTAATTTATTTTAATCGTATGTTTGAAAATACACTTTAACAATAGTAAACATCAACTTAATGTACCTTACATTTAATATGACAATGATTTTTCATTTACATGTTTTTTACTAATAAGGAAATTGTATTTATTATAAATATAATTTAATATTATTATTTACAACCGTTAAGCTAGAGTAAGTCGAGTTATATAGACACTTCGTTTACGCTGCTTATGCACCTATACAACTTACCGCTTTCGCTTTCTTTTACCATTTTATGATAACTAAAAATGGTAAAAGAAATTACATATAACACTTCAATATATTCATTATTATTTTGGAGGAAGAGGCAGCGGTATATCAAACATTGTACGTTGAATATTTAAACAAATGCTATTCTCATTGTTTTCGTGCTCTGAATAACTCGGGCAGGTGAGAATTTAGTAAAAATATGCGTTTCACGCTTACACGAACGCAATTTTTATAATTCAATCTCAAAACAATAACATACGTAAAGAATTTCGACTATCTTGTAAATCATGTTATTGAAACATTTATTTATGAATAATTTATATTATTTTTATATATACGTCCAATCTATACCATTGAAGCGTTAACAGAAAAGAAGTATAGAGAAAATTTCTCTAATTGATACATATTTGTTACAAAATAGTACTATACAATTATGAAAAGATACCTCGAAATAGAACGCAACAGCAACAGAACAATCCATTATAATTAATAAAATAATAAACAAATTATAAATTTTTACCGAACTACGGGAAGCATAGCATGTTTTTTTGTTCTAAAATTAATTAAACTATATCATTTTTTTAATTTATAATTTCAAATATAAACGTTTGTCCTTTAGGAGTACTATTTAGTTTAATTGTATCCATACAAACAATAGATATTTTTAAATTAGAAATCTAAATATTTGTAGATAAAAATTAACTATCTATTTTGTTTCTTGCAATAGGTAATATCAAAGATACATATAAGGCCCACAGACTTACTTACAGACCCATAACACGTAGCCGGAAATACATATCTGAAACTCTATACTGGTTTATGAATTAAATATTATCTTCATGTTGAGTCATTCGTTTAGTAAATCACGGTAGGCTACAGGCTAGGCGAACCCAAATACAGTGTATTATATGCCTCACATTATTTACCTTATTTTGACTATAAGAACAATGGTACTGTGAATGTGTAACTTTATGATTTCACTCTTTTTTATTTTTGCATTTTTTAAAGTACGTAGAAACGACAAAATTATATTTGTATTCAATATCTATACTTTTCCATTTTTAAATTGCAATTTCAGTATAGGAAATGAATTTGGCCGTATTTTGTCTAATCATGTAATAACTTCCTTCTTATTTATTAATATAACGGATGAGCATACTAACTCCGTATTGTCTACCCAGAACGTAACTTGTATTCATCTTTACTGTTTACTTGTTCGTCTACCAGTGACTACGAGGTACCGAAAAGTGTTCGCAATAATCAGTTTTCAAAAATGTACTTTCGAATACTAAGCTATATATCTCTAGTTTCAAAGTTATATTAAAAATAATGTTTAATATAATTAACAGTATCAGTATCTTTGATTTATAATAATATAATTACATATATAGTGTCAATTAGTTCTTTAATTTGTTATCGTTTTGTACATTAACTAACTCGTTATTTAACTTTGTGCTATCTTTAGATTTAAATTAATAAAGGGCGTAATTAACATGTTAATGTAGGTATCGTGTTTTACAACATCTGACGTAACACTGAATACTTTCGCCTGCATTCATACGTCCATATGTTTATCACCCTATGGAAATGATTTTGGGTGTGTTAAGTTATATAAAAAATTGTTAATTATCACTTCAAAAATAAAATAATATTGAATAAATGTAAGATATAATAGACGTAATATATAATAGGTATCCCAGAGGCATCCCAACATAAGTATAGAAATACTTTTTAGAAGAAGATCCCAGAAAGTATTTTCTTTCTGGGATCTTCTCACACATATTACTATATGATCTGAAAATAAAATAATTTTTATTTTTTATTTATTTTTATATAATATAGTTTTTAGTTGTTTTACTTAAACGTTAGATTTTATCAATAATACTATGTAAGCCCGTGAGTTAGTTTGCTAAAGAATTTTCTACAACGTGTTAATAGCACTTTAATACAATAAACATAATTAAGTAAAGGTTTCCATCTCGCATAAATGATTATTCTTTACATAATAATGAACTCAAATATAGTTATTACTCTTAGTGAGTTTGGCGACCGCATAATTTGTACATATTCTGTAGTTTTGACTCTCCTATTGGGCAGATGCCCAAGCAAACTACATCAGCCAAATTTCACCAAATATGTAAACGTCGAGTTGTTTTAACTAAGTATTGTCTATCAACACTCAGTGAGTAAAGGATTTTATAAATATTCATTGATTAATTAATAGTATTATCATATTATATAGATATATATCTAGAGTAGACCTCGAGAGGTTTTTATTATTCAAAACTAAAAATGGCCATTTTACTAAGTGCCAAAAGAAATAAATGATAAAATAAACTACGAAAATGTCTGTACGCAGAGTATTGCCTATAAAAGTTGTATTTTTCTTTATTTAAAAATAAATTTGTAAAATTTGTAAATACTAAACAATTATAAATATTTGGTTTTTACTATAAATACCCGTAGGTACTTATATAAAAAGCGGAACAAGCTGTACGCCTCAGGCATAAAGTATTTGTTGAGCATCTGGTATAAATTATATAATTTACGTGAGAAATAAACATTTTCTACGACTTCATTAAAATGTATGACCTCTGTATTGGTTACAGAAGTTAAATCTTAATGCAATTTGATACGTGCTTTCTAGCGAGCGACAGTTAAACTAAATATGTATAAAGAAATTAGCTTCCGTGATCAGCTCTTGATATCCATTTGATATGCTTTCTACTAAAATATGCAAAGTTGTAACACGATTCATAATAAATATGTTTAATATAATTTATTGTATCATATATCGTTTCTTTATTCTTATTAGATATTTCCTTATTTTCATATTTTTAATTTGACTTGAATCTTGACTTTATCCATTTATGAATAGATTAAAAAAATATTTAGTACACAATAATATTTCTATGATTCACACTATATTTATATCACACACACTCGTAAACATTTTTTTTTCTATGTTTTCTTAGATCGTTAAAATGAAAACAAATATGGAAGATTACCTTGGCATTTACAGCACAACACTTAATTAATTCATTTTTTGTTTTAAAGCTTCCTCTAATAATAATTTAGCTAATTCTTACTATCCTGCTAAAATTTTTTTTTATATGCCGTATATATTGTGTGAATATACAAAAGAGTAAATTACAATAAAATAGGACATCAAATATTATAAAGATGTAGAGCCACTAGTGAATTAAGGTAATGTAAAACATCAAGACGTTTAGGGATTTTTTTTATTTAGCTCGTAACATAACTTGAACACAAAAATAAATATTTAATTTACATTAACAGCTACTATTAGATTTAAATCTCAAATAACTTAAAGATATAAAGTTGCTGGCGAGTATATAACTAGAATATATTAAAATGAATTTCTTTGTAAATAGAAAAAGAACCGGATTACATTGGGTCAGTGTACCCACAGCACTTGCTTTAAAATTCACTAAGGGATTGAACAATAACAATCTATTTAGTACAGTTAGTTGCAGATAAACATCGTGAAATCACTTATCATAATTCTATCAATAAAAAAAATTGGAACGTTGCCTTTTACAATAGAAGATTTTGCAAATAAAACTATTAATAGGAAGTTTATAAAACGTAAACTGACACGACTATAATTTTAAAGATACAAATACTAAGGAAAAAGTATTTAAGAAGTAGAAAAGTAAGTCAGACCTACTTAAAATAAGATAAATTCTTTTATAATTCAGAATATCATAAACCGTTGCACATTTTTTTATATTGTTTCACGTAGTATGATATTACATGGATCGTTCTAGAATATGTTTAATTTTCATATGTCCTCTCTGCCAAGATAAAGCGCAGCGTTAAGTTCTGTCATTCAAGAAGCAATGTCTGGAATTGAAAAAGCGGAAAATGGAATGTTTAGGTACTTTTTTCTGCTTATTGTATTTTGTGGCAAATATCATGTAACAGGATTTACACGTAATTATATTATATAATTCTAAATGAAATTAATTTTCAATGCCTTACTAAAATATATTTTAGTATACGAAAATACATTTTAGAAAACCCGACGTTTCGAACACTTTATATTAGCTCGTGGTCACAGGTAGACTGGAGGCGACTTTCGTTAATAAAAATATTTATTATATCAATTTACCGCTATCTGTTTCCTAATTGCCTCGCGTACAGCCCTGGATTTTTGCAGAATAACATTGTATTATGGTCACTGGTGTGGTAGATTTGACTCTTCAAAGTTTTATAGTGGGTCCTAGGTGGTACAAGTTTCCAATCATTGAAAGCAAAGTTTCCAACTATTGAAAGCCTCGCGAATCATTCAAGGAATGTATCCACTCTATCTGGAAGTGATGTTAATAGTTAGTTGGTGGTTCATCCACTGTATGCTCATACAAAGCAGACTGCACTTACTACACACACATTCTTGACATCGGAGATGTATTTTTTTACGATAACACCGATGTTTCTCTCTATTTGAGAGACTGTCACAATTTAGTTTGTGCACACCTGCACACTGCAAAAGGAATATTACTTTTCACTGGTCTCAAGCATTGGCATACTTTTTTATTAGGCTTAAATATGTTTTTAATGGAATCTTTTCTTAAGATATTGTCAATTCTGTCTGTCCTCATCCTTCGCATATCGCTTTTTCGTTTGTCGCTTGATGGTTTTGTCACTACGCTAGCGGGGACTTGGTAGCTTCTTCTGATGCAGGGTACTTTCCACGTGTAAAAGCGATGTGCTTTTGTGCGTGTCCTAGGTGTTCAATGTCGCCCGAGGTACAAAGCTCTCTGAAACATAGATTTTCAAACGATAGATAACCTAATATGCCTTTATAATTCTTTATTACCAAAACATCAAGAAAAGCCAATGAAATTGTAAGTCGGATTTCCAAAAATATATTTTTAATTATCAAAATATATATAATTCGTTTAAAATATCTAGTTTTATTTTAAAAACTTGTAAAGATATTATTAAACTACATAAACTGATAACAATAAACACCATTTACAAAGTGCAAAAAAGACCTAGATAAAATATGTTTCTAACAACAACAGTTAAACGTAACGTAATAATGCTATTTAATTTTGTCTTTTTATATTTGTAACTTTGCCTTGAACTCTTTTATTAACGGATTTAACATTGTGACAGTTAAGTAAGCGCTAAATTATAAACATATTGCGCAAAATTGCACTCAATAGAATTTATTATATTTATCGATTTATATTTGAGTAAACTATATATTTTATCAACGGCACCTGTCACGAAACTATTGCAAGAACCTTAAACCATTTATTATCGATTTCATTTACTTTAAGTAACGTGGTAAAATAAAATTAAAAAAGATACTTTTAAAAATTGTTAAAAGACGCGCTCAAAATGATTATATTCTATCCTGGTCGTAACTGAAAGGGATAAATGGTTATGCTATGAAAATATATTATCATCGGATCACATGGGATGGCAAGTAGGTCAAAATAGCGATACAATTTCATTACATTGTAGACAATGATAAACATGTTAAATATGAAAAGCAAAAATAATAGTAGAGGAATTTCATATCATGAATACTGAATACTAAAGATATATTTCTCATTTCTAGGGTCACTCAGAATCGAAGGGAGCTAAGAAAAGGGAGAAGAGCGCAAGTGGGAACGGCAACAAGCCGAGCCGGGGGGTTGCAACATCGTTTGGCTTCCGTCGCCGCCCTGCCAGCACATCGCGTGCAGACGACAATGCGCGCAGGAAACAAAAACCACACGATAAAAACGGCAATGGAGGTAAATTATGCAGATATACTCTAATGGAACTAATGTAGAATTTTTGTAATTATAAATGAATAAAATGGCTATTATTAATTTAGAAGGTTAAAAGAGAATAAAATAGCTTGAAAACTAGTTATTTATTATATAATAGGAATTCTAATATGATTTTAAATGAAAAAAGTTGACAGTCTTACTTATTGTGTTTTATGGTTATTAAGATAAAAGCTCGGAGGTTTGCATTGCGCTTTATTTAGCTTCCTAGTGAATAAAGTTCAAGGTTAACCTCAACGCCCCCATCCAATTCGTAAATTGAACAAGACAGGGCTGTCGTCTATTTATCTATTTTAGTATTTACAATTTTATATCAACTATATGAAAGTTAAATTATATTTTAATTTACAATAAGATGGCGTTTCTTTTTCTTTTTTTTGACTGTTTCATATTCTTAACAAATTTTATCAATATGTAGGGTCAACAGAAGATCTCCGACCTGAAGAAGTGCTGTCTGGACGATCTACACCCCTTGCACGTCCACGTAAGGAGATGGCAGGACAACCTCTGCGTACAAATAGGTAAAATAGAAAAGTAACATGAAATATTTCAGTATTTAGAAGAACATTTTGAGACGTTTACTGTATTAAAACTATGATTTTAAATTAGAAATTCATTACGTTTATTTTTGTAACACTTTTACTATCTATTATATTTAAAAGGCGTAAAAAAATGATAAAAACTTGATCATGGCTAAGCCTATGTTGGGCAACCGGAAAAAGAAAGTCAATCGACGAGATCTTCACTAAAGGAAGTCACTACATCCTTTCGCTGTATGCATGGCAAATGTAAAGCAAAACTCTTACAATAAAGAAACTACGTTACTGACTAGTAATCATCTGTGACACATACATCTCATCATAATGATTTTATAAAACAAAGTATCAAAGTTGTAGTAAAATGTTGTGTTACTTGAAACTAATGCTAAAACAAAATATTTTTTAGTTACTTATGTCTCTTTTGATACATTTGCTTACATTTATGTCTAGGCGCGAGACAGATTTTAGAGAAATGAATTGACTGTCAATATTAAATTACGATAATTAGGTGATAATCTTTAACTCTATTTAAAAAATTCAATAATTATATATACCAAATTCAATAATTCAATAATTATATATACCAAATAGCAGAAATAATGATTTACAAACATGCCACAATGTATAACTCATTAGTGTCATTTAGTTACCATTTATCAATGATGACACTAAACAGAAATGACAGTGGCTATTTAATTCCCTAGGTTCGGTTTCAGGCAGCCGCACAGCAAGACGGCCAAGGTGGGTGACGTGAGCGTAGCCGCGGAGCAGGCCTTCACGGCGCCAGCTAAAGATAAGGAGACCGCCATCAATAATAATTCTATAGGTTTGTATATATAATGTGTTCATTTCTAGATGGGGCACTGATTGAATAAAAATTCACAAAAAGTACACACCTACCTGAAAGTACGTGTCAATTCATTTTTCACTAATATAAAGTTACCATTACATATCAAAAACTATTCTTTATTATTTTTTGAAACAATATTTTAATTATCTTAAACAAACACAAAAAATCAATTTAATTTACCAATTTTTTATATTTGTTTATTACTATTGTATTAAGCAGGAGATACGCTGCGATGGTTTCAAGGATTTATTTTTTTCAAGTTAATTAGGCTTTAAGATTTAAGAATTTTTCAGTTAGTTATTAATATCGGTGTCAAACTATCATAAACTTGATACTGTGTTTTTGACGCAAAGTATTTCATAAAGTATTTCTATTATTAACCACATAGACAATTAATCTTAAACCTGTTTGGAAGGCAACACTTCGATATCTTTATTCGGACTGCACAATATGCAATGCCAAATAAACACGGCAAGGACATTTAAAAATACATGCATTAATTAAATTGAACATACGCAATTGTTTTAAGTAACTAATTCTAGTTATTTACTTAACATTATTAAGTAAACATAGCGAAGATACAAATCGCAATTGTCTGTCTACATACACATGAAAATACTTTGATTACGTACTTGACTACGTACATATGAAAATACTTTGATGCATTAAAATATCACCATTCGCTTAAGTAATTTGTTGAGTTTCATATAAGAGTAAGAAAATACGCAAAAATATGCACTAAATGGTATACCTATGTATATCATTTCGCAACTATCAAATTGAGGGTAAGTCTAGCCTATTTATTTAGACTACTTGTAATTTATATAATTGTTATTATTTCAGATAAGAAAAGTACAAATCAATATAACTTGCCACTCCTGACGACTCAAGTATCGTCTACGGGAGTCACCACAATAGTGGGCGCGGCTGGCGTGCCCAAACCCGTCACCAAGCAAACTGTCATACTGACGTACCAGCCGCAGCAATATCAGCCACAGCAAGTGAGATTTATTTTACTGGCATCGTGTATACAAATGCTTATAACTACACATAAAAACAAGATACGTTGATGCACTTACTTATTACTACTAGACGCACATGTACTCAACTTAGTTTAATGTCCTTTTATAATTTATTTGCAACATATTAGGATGAATGACATTTCTCTTTAAAATTAAAAATTAAGATCACTTACTATTAGGGCGCAGGGAAAAATGTTTCAGTTATTATTATTAAAATAAGCTATTAAGATAGGAAAACTATTTCAAACGGATTAATCGCGTATATATTGGTATTCGGAAATACATTTGGTACATATTGGTATTCGGACATACATTGAGGACATAATTTTTATTTTTTATTTTTTATTCGGCGATTTTAACATTAATATAAATCCTACTGAATTAAATTTCAATTATTATTGTATGCTGAAAAATTACTTAGAACATCATAATAAAATTATAAATATAATTGTTTTATCTCTTTATACAATAAAAATGGTTACAAATAAGTTCTTATTATATTTAGTTTGACTTTAATTGGTTTATTGTAATGATGTTAAGTGTCTTAAACTTGGCTTTGACTTTGTACTGGATAGCTGATATGTATATGTGTATGTGTACAAAACTACCTACCTACTTCAGTAACATTGAAGAAGATATACTATAAAATAAATAACTAAGACTAGAACTAGCATTTATTTATGAAAAAATATAAACACAAAATCATTATAACATTATTTTTAATATTTTCGAATTGTTTGACGCGTATTCTTAAGAATTTAGAGATATTCGCAAAAGAGAGCTAGAAAACAGAAATATTGTTATATTCCCTCAGTAGGAATAGAATCCAGTGCCAACTTTAGTAAGATGGCAGTTTTCAATTTTTTATATTAAAAAATATAATTATAGAGTTATAAATAACCATGAGGCTAACGTGGCGCATCGCGACAGCAGTCTGACAGTAAACGCGGTTTGTTGTAGGTTCGATCCCGCTCACGAGAATGATTATATAAAAAATTATGAATTATGAATTATAAAAATTATGGCTTTTTAATTTTGCACTCAACACGTGTCTATGTCTCGAATTCGGACGGAAAGCAGTCAAAGCGTATATCTGCATATAAATAATATTTTTTTATTTATTTAAATAATTTAGGATGGAAAAAAGCCTTCACGTGCAGAACAAAGTCGGGCTACCTCACTTCCTCGCACTCCAAGTATTGATCCTCAAAAACCTCCCGGAAAATATACTTTCCAAACGAATCAGTTACCGCGACCTCAGTACCCTTCTGTCAAGAATATTGATCCGAAAACTGCTAAGCAAGTGAGTATTGTTTGCTTTGTTTAATTTAAGCTTTTTAATTATTTTGTTCAATTATATGGTTTTAAATACTAGTTATTTATTCTAAGTATGTTTGTTTTTCATTAGTACACTATTATCTCTTTTATGCAAACACTGCGCTATTATTTTATGTAATTTTAAAATTGATGTGTTCATATTAAATAGGTCAAACGGTATTAAAATATAAAGCTTTTACACTCTAATAAATCCGTTAAAATTACACTCGAATAAAATAGTAAAGAGAATGCTATATTTTACAAAAATATATTTTATTTTAGAAAAGATTATATAATTACACTTTCTCACAGTCATTAAACTAACTTTCATTGATCATCACCAAGATGTCTAAGCATTATTTTTAAAATAATTTTTGATACGCGAAAATGATCCTTATTATAATATCAAAAGAAACATAATTGAAAGTTATGTGAAGTAGGTCATCCTTCAGCTATTTCAGGGCTGTTGGTTTTGAAACCCGTGCCGCTTGTTAAATATATCGCTGCACTATGCATTCATGTGTAACACAAGAGATAAAACTGCAGGGATAAATGTTAAAATAATAATTATAAGTTGATATATTTAAAATTAATTTTAAAAAATATAATTGTAGTTTAAACTAGTATGTACTTCGTACTCGAAGCGTGTACAATATATATGAAATAGCCTTATCTTCGAACAAGACTATTTTATATATACAAACTTTATTAATAAACAATTTCCGGTTCAGTTTTAAGCCAATATTGTAGTAGCAAGCAATGTTCTTTCTTTTTAAGAGAATCGAAAATTTCTGACGCTTCTAGCTAGATGTGAGGCTATATTTTTTGCATAACTTTAAAAAACTTAATGCTCTTAAGAAATCTAACAGTTTTTCTCAAAAACACTTTATGTAAAGCTATTAAACATAATAATCAATTAAAACTATTTAGATAATTAGAAAAAGAGATTGTAAGCGTAAATTACATATAATCCAAGTTATTTAGCAATTGAGTGACCTCTTTATTGTTGAAATTAATTGTCCGTATTCGTTCTTGCTTTAGTCTGTAGAGTAAGATAGAGTTCGCGGTAATGAACACGTGTTTTAATTTACTATACAAGAATGTTATTTTGAAACAATCTTGAGGAATGCGCTTTCATCAACTATCAAAATAATTTTATATTGTCGAAGTGAGTGCAGTTTAAGATATCTCGAGATCTGTTTTACTAGATTGCTTCTATTTATATTAATCTACGGCGTCTTCGTTAAGGGACATTCGCTGTCGTATATTGTAACGCTAAACTGCCCTCTCGTTTACCGAGTTATGATTTCTAAGTAGTTGAAAATGGTTAATAAATTGTAATTATTGTTTGAAAGTGCAGTGAAAGTGACGTGTGTAATGAATTTTATTCAATATTTCCAGGTGGTGAATAACACTAGGAAAGCTGGCGCGGTTGACGGATGGAGAGAAGGTATTTAATTTGTTCTATTAATTGATTTATGAGTGTGAGAATATTCGGTATATTAAATGTAAATGATAAATAATATCAGAGTAATTACTAAGATGTTCGTAAATGTATAATTCAAGAAACAATTTCTTATTGCCTCTGTTTGGTAGTTTACACGTAATCAATAAGATATATCTTTAAACTATACTACCATTAACTAGTTTTACATATATGATATAAGTAATCTAGTAAGTAATCTAAAGTATGATAAATATATTACATATGATCAGTTAATTAAGGCTAATTAAATTGTAGGCAGTACAAATGCTGGATAACCGCACTAGATATAATAATTATTTAAACGGTTGTCTCACTTGAACCTAGAAAACTTATATTATAGTTTATGAAAACTTGATTTATAATTATTTATCCTTATTTAGTGTACTTATTGAACTAAATACCTAATGTACAAATTTATTCTTATTACAAAAACAGTTGTAACACATTTCAATTTGATGAATGACTGTTTGTATTTTGACTTTAATCTTATTACAATACAGACTTCAGAAAGAAATTCAGCAAATTATAGTTACTGCTAGTTACTTTGCATGTGATGCACATCTTTGGTGTTAAAATGTGATGAAATACTTGTAAGTTGGTATGAAAAGTAAATAAATCAATTTCTTTTGATTATATATTGTTGATTAGCGGACACTGTCAAAACTGACAAAATTAAAATGATTACAATGTCAGATTATGAAAACATGAGATTCTTCGTAAACTATTTTAAAAAATGCATCAAACTTTGCCCAACGTGTTCTATTAATACGATCATTACGAAATGCGACAGATTTTCAGTTATTTATATTTAAGTTTGTTTCTATATAACAGTGTATGTATATGTGTTCTATGTTAGGAGCAGGTTCCGCGGTATCAACTGACTCAGGGGTGTGGACTGGCGGCGAGGGCGAGCTATCACCACGCTCACGAAGACGTCCGCGTAACTTGGAAATGGTTATGCGGGGATCCCACAATTTTCACCTGAGAGAACTACAAGTTGCCGATTTAGATATTATGGGTAAATAATATATTAATAAAATCATTCATAGGAAATATTAGTAGTTTAATAATAAAAATAATTAATACCAGAATCAACTCGTCGCTTTATAGAAAATTAAAAATATTAGTTCAATTTTTTTATTATTTTTAATGTTTATTTAACACCAACCATATCAATATTTTTGCGCATTATATATATTTCCCATATATTAATGTGTATACATACTATATGTATTTCTATCAAAAAATTTCAAGACCATTTCTTTATAAAGACAAAAGATATATATTTATTTAAATGAAAGAAAACCAGCGGAAATATAATAAAATATAGTTTTTATTATCAAAGTTTTACATTTAGTACAAATAATAAATACTTATCTTATTATTTTCAGATGAAGCAGTAGTGACAGGCCACGCAGTGATTCCACTGCCTAAGCTTCCCAGTTCCTTCAATGAAGAATCCTCACCTGAATGTGAACCAGAACCTGTTTATTCCCCACCTTCCCCTATCCTTCCAAAGCCCATAGATTATCCCATAGAACCTCCACAGCAAAGCTCCCCAATATCCACCTTAGACCGCTACAGGACTAGGACCAGGCCTAGTAGAATTCAAACAGAGTACAAAGATGAAGAGAAGTTTGTGTTAGATAGAGCACAACCTGAAGTTTTAGATAAGCAGGTGATTTATTTTTGTAGTTAGTTACTTAAATACACGTTTTCGTAGCGTATGTAAATTAAGTAGATTTACAACATATACCTACTTAATTTTATCACTATAAATATAATAGTGTACAATTGAGATAGCTATAAATATACAGAAAATGTTAGTATAATTTCATAAAATTACATATTTTATTTGATAATTCATATCAAAGGCTTCAAGCTTTTAATCTGTATTAAAAAAACTCGAAGCAACAAACGCCATGACATGACGTCCATGTAATTAAAATGTCAACAAGAAACCTAAATAAAAACTTAAATTTCAAACGTTCAAGTTTATTTTTATTTTTTGACAAAATAAACGATATTTTCATTAAAACAATACTGTGGAAGATGCTTTTGTAGGAAGAAAATAGCGCAAATTTATCAGTGACAAATATTTTTACACTCAATTTTTTTTCTGAAACTTACGATTTTTTTCTTTGAGTTATAGACCAAACCATCGATATAAGTATTGTATTTATATATAAAACAAAATAATAAAATATGTAGTTAAATTTAATAGCAATAACATATCCCTATAAAAAAACATCACGCCACCATTTTCTTAAAAATGGCGCGAAATTTTGAAGGGCCGCGAAAATGTATTTAAATTTTACATAATCTGATGATAAAACCGACATACATTTCAAAAGTGGAGTGGATGAATGACGAATGTGAAATGTGATAATTGTACATGTTTTATTACAGAAATCATTTATAAAATCGTCAAGTGGAGTAGCATCCCCAGCCGTGGATTCAAGCAAAGAATCCAGTCCGTCTTGCAAGAGCGAGGCAAGCCATTTCACCAGCGGTGCCTGGCAAAGCCATGCTGCTGGAGAGGCTATGGCTAATAGGTATTATAACATATCTTTTAATAAAATATAATATCCAGATATAAAGTATGCACCAAATTTTCCAGATATTATTCCACGTTTCGTATTATTATCTATACTATAGTAAATTAAAAATAAACCTTTTATATAGATCACAAGATGACGTATCCCTCGCTCTGAGTGTATCAAGCTGCGAAGATGACAAATCTAAGTTGGAAGCGAAGGAGAGTGAAGTCGTCAAGGAGCCAGAAATTCCGACAAAAACGATAGTGATAACCGACGAGCCTCCGGTCCCACATCCTTTACTCATGAAGTCTCTGACATTGAGCCAACATGATACTCTTCGTAGTACAATGATAGGTAGGGATCAAAAGAAATCTACACAACACAAACTCTATAGCTTAGCTACTTCAAGTCTTAATGAATAAATTATTTATAGTAAGTAAAATTATTATATGAAGTGAGAAAAATCTTACAAAAGTATATTTAAAATCTAAATCATACAACCATTATAACGTAAAAAGTATTGTATTATGTATAAAAAGTGTATAAAAATTGGAACGTAATGGGATTCGAACCCGCGCCTCTTGGATACCGTCCAAGAGGCGCGGGTTCGAATCCCGTCGTCGTCGTCGTCGTCGTCGTCGTCAGCCAATCGCAGTTCACTGCTGGACATAGGCCTCCCCAAGTTCAAATTTTTATACGTCTTTTCAAAAATGTTTTCTAATAATAAGTGTGGAATAACACTTTAAAAATAGTAAATATAGTATTGCATTCATAATATATGTTTTTCTTTTAATATTTATTTTCAACACCGGGTTAGCTGTCTAAAACTTCACCCTTTGTTACTAGTACTATATCTTATTTCTTATCTTAAAGAATTAAATTGATTACAGCTTTATTTTAAATTATACGATTAATTATTATTTAATGATTAGTCATATAAAACATTAACTAGCATTACAAACCGTATGCATAAAGAACAAGCCTCAATTTTTATATACAATTACTTCAATACTATATAGACATCAATTAACAAAATATATATATGTTAATTCAGGTTCAATGACAAGTTCAAACTACAGCACCACAAGCACATGCACAAACCAGAGCGTTGACCACAATCTAACTCTCACTCTAGAAGAATCTAAATTTGACATGTCCGCTCTAGAAACTTCAACGCAAAGTCTATTAGACGATGAGACGTCACCAGCAGACAGCCTGATATCTTCCACCAGTACCAGTGACTCTAATAACGATTTGCACATAGATAGGGATGCCCCTTCTATATCTAGTGCGTATCAAACTGCTAACACTAAGACTAAAACACCTGATCCTATTGCGGAGGAAGATGATAAAGTGGATGGAGAAATGCTGCAGCCTCTTAAGGAAGTTAGGTGCGAAGGTTTTTTTGTTTTTTTTATTTATATGTGAGGATACTACAGAGTTTTTATTTAGAGAAAACTTGTGTAAAGACACTCGGTTTTGCACTTCCCTCCGAATTAGAGACATTGCGCGTCAAGTGGTGTTTTTAGTAGAAATAAAACGTTTTACTCATAAAATACAAGCCTAGCCTTAAATTCATATAAAAAGACTTATAAAAAAGCTAAATAGAAAATATTAAAACTATTTTTTTAACAGCGATGGCACTGGTAGCAGTATCAGCAACAGCAATAGCAATAGTAAGAACATTACGCCGCCATCGCCAGGCACACCCACGCATGCCTCAGGCTCCCTGTCACTGTCTGATGGGAGAGATTTCTTTGACGACGAAATAGCAGATCAACCAGCATTACTGTTCAGAAGTAATATATATATAGATATTTTAATAGAAAATTTCTTTTAAGATTTTTAATAAATTTTGTTTGCTGCTCTTATTTATCGCTATGATAATGATGAGTGACCAATTACAAACTTGCATGTCATTATGTATCATCTAAAGACTAATATGCTAGTAAGCTTGAAATAATAAAATTAAAACTATGATAAGTTAAACGTTTTCAGCTATAAGAAAAACCATAGCTGGCAATATTATACAAGGTTGCAACTTTTATATGTTAGTAATCTGAAACTGAATAATATCTGCATAATAATTTGTTTAATTTTGTCATAAATCAATTTTAATTGATATATATCAATGTAAAAGGTTTTTGACAATACGATTCGGAACATTTAATTCTATAATAAAGTTATGTATGGAATTTATAAAAAGTATAAATACGATTACTTCAATGAGGCAACAATAAAAATTATAGTGTGATAGTATAAAATGTGTGTTTAATGTTGTGTTTAGTATAAAATATTGTGTTTAATCAGGAAACAAATTTATTCAAATAATGTTTTTCTGCCGAACTGTACTATATTCTTATTTGTTTTGATTTAAAAGAACAGTAACATTTATTTTATCTTGAATATTAAAATTAATTCTTTTTTTTTTGTTGGAAGAAAATAACCATGGAAGTCCATCGCTAAAAAGAAACGACTCGGAGTCAAGTAAACAACTAAGGAGGTCACGCGACCACATTCTGTCAAGTCCACAAGCACAAAGAAGTAGGAAATGTGAGTTTATTTTGGCTTCCCTTTAACATATTTAGGAATTCCTAGTTTTCTTTGACATATTTAGAAATTCCTACTTTACTATTAATCGATATGTACATAACTAATACAATTTTTCTCATAGAATTGTTTGACGACACGTTAAAAATATTCGAGTTTATGTTTTCACTTTAAATTAGTAAAAACATGTAAAAATCTGTGATGTAAATAAATAAAAAAATATATGACAGAACATTGTCGTCTAAAACGGCAATACAACCATTGTCTGATCAAACTTAAACATTTTTTTAATATAAACTGTTTTTTAAGAATAAAAATCGCAAAATAAATAAATACCTAAGCGCTCGAATCACATTGAAATATAATAATTCTGAGTTATTTCTTGTTCTTTTCTAGTCTAGTCAGGTAACGTAGGGCTTTGACTGTCTTAATCAAGCGATGGTTCGATTTCAGTGGATAGTGGAGAACAAGGTGTCTTGACACTGAGTTCTCTTTGACTATCCTGCTAAGCGGGAAAAGGCGTGAAACTACTATATATTTTACCTAAACAATAATGGCTTTGTGATCTTAAAGTGGTCATTAGTAAAATTTCAATACATTTTAAACAGGTGGAGGACGCAATCCTGCGGCTGAGAGAACGCCCTCTTTAGACACGCTCTCAAGCCTCGCTTCTGACGATCTCATGATGGACAATGATTTGGCACAATCTATTACCAGCTTGCAAAGTGTTGACGATTACATTGAAAGGTACGTAAGACTTTTTATGTTAGGTTTATTGTTCGTTCTAACCTCAATCGACCACTGTTTCAAGTATTGGGTAACAGCTAAATGTGGTCGGACCACATTCATAATGTACGGTGGAGAGACATGAACAAAAACATAACAATAATATTAGCAAAGATCAAAATTTCTTAAAAAAAGAAATTGCTAACAGATCACTCATTATATAAGAATTGATTAGGTATCAATCTAATCTAAATATATTGTCCAAACCAATATATACTTATAAATAGATTATTATTAATTTTTACTTAAAAATGCAATAATGCAATTTGTAAATTGAATATTTTTTATAAAATATTTAGCATGTATCAGTACGAGTATATAAAGTAAATTTGTATAGACTATTGCATTGAGTACCTTCTAGTGTATTACATAATACATAAAATATTTATAATACATAAAAAAATACTTTCACGAACCACCGAGAGAAAAGCTTAGCATGTGACATAATTGTTACATAAAACAATAATGGAACGGAAACGAGATAGCGTTCTGCTAACTAAATTACCTTGTTAGCTCTTCAAACTATCTTTTGATACTTGTGACGTTAAATAAGCTTTTAAATATTTAGCTAAATAGATGAGTCATGATTTTTAATTCTCAAGAGCCAAGTAAAAATGGGCTTATTCTTAGATAACTATAAAATGTTAATAACTCTATTATAATTTTTCGTATATTAAAATTTTATAATGTATATTTTTTCCTTTATACCTATTTAATAGTATAATTTAAATTAAATTTAAACATTTTAAAAAAATGAATATTTTTAATAAAATTGTTTTTACTAAAAAAAATAATGCCTTTTGTCATATAGCTTCTATTCTACATGACTGAATAAAGCAGTGGTCGAAATTAAAATCACAATCATAATTCTTTATTCAAATAGGTTAATAAACACTTTCGAATCGTCAATTAACATAAAAGTGTCAGTATTGTCCTATTAGAAGCTACCATTAGCTCTAAAGGATGTTCTGCTTAAAAGAACTGACAAAAAATATATGGACTTGTTCTTTAATTAATATATATATATATATATATATATATATATATATATATATATATATATATATATATTTAATGTATAAGAATAAGATAGGAGTGTTTTGACGCGAGAATTATTAAGAATTATGCCTATCTCACAAGTATAAAGAGAAAAATATATTTAATATTGCTTTGAAAATTGCACTCTATTCTTTATTATTATCCATTTTTTACTTTATATTATTTATGAAACACTAAAAAATGTGTAATATTTCTATTGTAATTTAGATTTCAGGAAATTTGATATTTCTTTAATTCATAAAAGCTTAGTGAAATATATAATAAAAATAAAATATAAATACGTATTTCTATTTAGGTTAGACAGTTCGCTGCGCAGTGGTCTTAACTCGTTAGACGAGAGGCAACTTCGACAGGAACTCTCAAGTTCCAAGACAGTAGTGCGTCAGTGGAGCCAACTGCTGGAGAAGAATAACTTATTGGATCGGCAGTTGGCAGCCATGGCACAAGGAAAAGTAGCACCCGATTCACTTACTGGAAGCACTTCTAGTCTGACGAATATTGGGTAAGTACCAACTCTTTATTACACCTTAATAACCGTATCCCTTATATAAACATTATTTCTTTAATAAATTATCAAAATTTATTATATATCATTAATTTATCTATTTATTAAAAACTTAACCATTAATATTATGAAAGGAGCATTTTTAAAGTACGCTAAGGAAAATTACGAATCGCAAATTCATAAAAGTAAAATACAATTCATTTAAGACTTACGACGTTCTTACAAGAATATATATTCTTTTTTAATTGGAACATTGTAGTTATTTTTATTCTATTCTCATAATTTTAATCCGTGCCTGACTATTCAAAGATTTCAAGCTTATCTCATGTAAATCATACTTACTATTATTATTACTTCGTACTTTCTTAGAAGGTCTCAAATCTGTCATCTACCTACACATTCGTTACTTTTACGTCTAAAATATATAATACAATAATATTCAACGTATATATATGTAAGAATATAATAAGAAAAAAGAAGAAGAAAAATGAATGGATAAAATATTGTATCGGCGTTTCTATCACAATATATTATATGCATAGTGAACTTAGCCTTCTTATACATATATGGTTTCTTTTAATCATTCTCCAATGCATGTTTCAATGCGTTTTCAAGATCACGATAAGCTTCATACGTATTTATCTATCAAAGTATATTTACATTTAAGCTATTAACATATGCGTAAAAGAGAAATAAAATTATATATATATATATATATATATATATATATATATATATATATATATATAAGTAAGATTTAATTTTACTTATTATTATATAAATAGAAATTGATTGTCTAGGACTGTCGTGACACTGCAGAACTTTAAACTGTAATCTGAAACAATGGTTTTAGGTTCGAACACTATTAGCGGGAAAATTAAAATAGTTTAAATATATTTTAGTCAATATTAAAAAATAAAATAAGGATTATATTAAAAATATTATTGTTTTCCTTGTCCTTGTTGTGTCTCGAATTTGGGCAGAACGCAGAGTACGGCTTGTGTTGACATTAGGTTCTGTCTTACCCTTTACGCGAAGAAACCATAAAGCTAAAAACAAACAAAACACTAATCAAGTGATCAATTAATAATTACTATATTAATAATTGTTAACCATTATTTCAAGAATGCCGTTAAAAAACTGCCCATGAAGACTACGTAGGATGACTTATCTTTAGAACTTATGGCAATAACTGGCATTGTAGGTAAGTCTCCGATGCCAAAACCAGTTTTGTGTGGGAACTTATTATACTGCGTACTATTCTCATTTAATTAAAAACTACTTTTTATAATATCAAAATATCAATTTTCCTTGATAAGAACTTATCTGTTATTAATTTTGTAATAAAAAATCAAATATTAATAAAATATACTTTTAATTTATATTTGTGATTAATTTTAAATATCAACTACATTTATACCAATAGTTTACAAAAGCTAAAGCTAAAGCTCTTTAATATTTTAATTATAACTAGCAGATTATAATTAATTAATTTCAGTGGAGTAGCGAAACGATTTCTCCTAAGTGTTACAGACAATTAGCAGCCAGTGTGAAACCCATTGTTGGCTATGTTATTGAAAATAATAAACAAGATAGCGTCACACAAAGATGCTTGTACGAACAAACTTAAACAAACGATATTATTGTTTGTATTTATCTAATTTGAAACTAACTTTTCTCACGATAATTAAAAGCATATTAATTATTTACTGGTACCCAATATAAATAAAGCTAAATGATTTTAAATGAAACTATTTAACCGGATTAATCGCGTATATTTTGGTATTCGAAAATACATTTTTGGACACCTGACGTTTCGAACACTTTACAGTAGTCCGTGGTCACAGGTAGACTCAATCAAAGATCTTATTAAAGCTAAATGAATTTTAAGATTTCGATACAACTGATAATTGTACCTTGGAGGTACAATCATCAATAACGTGATTAATATATTAGTTAGTGGTAATGGATTTATTCTTATATTTTCCTGATATCTTTAAAAGTGAATAAAAGCTCTTTTCAGCATTTTATAGCAATTGGAGTATTATTTCTCGTAGAATTGTTTTACTCAAAAAAAGTATTCTTTAACATTTTCTTGTAATATGTAAGGTACATATTACAAGAAAATGTTAAAGAATTTTTTTTTTATCTTGTGCGGTAAAATGCGACGTTGGCCTTGATTTTCCAATGTATTCCCTAATTCTATCTATCCGTCATACGCTGCATAAAGCAAAATAAGTTTTAAAGTTTAACAACCGTCTTCTTACTATTTTGTTTTATATCTATACAGAAACAACCAGTAAAGATGATTAGAATGTCAACATATTTAAGCTGTTACTTAAACTCCAGAGGTATTTCAATGACTTTTTAAAAACAATTATAAACTACTTAAGCAACCTAAGAATGCAATTGTCTTTTGCTCTAAACAAAAAATACTCCTTGTTTGCTACGCGTAAAATAATGTTTACAAAACAACATCACATTCTTGGACGTATAAAAGCAATTTCGCATGATTGATCACAATAGACACGTAAGTACAATATCGTAGACACTTACCTTTGTGTCTTAGCTGTAGGTCACAATTCTAAACTTCGACTGAGTATCTGTTTGACCTCCATTAAATCGGCAACAAATAACAATGGCAGTTGTGTAACAATGGGAATAATTCCCTAGCGTCTTGACTCTCGAGGACGAACTATGCGAATCTTGTATGCGCAAAGCGGAGCACAACGCTTTTAGATGCTACCTGCATACATCACTTGCATTTAGCTTTTGCTTTTATGTCTCGAAGCTTTTAACTCTTAGTACTTACTCACTTAATGTTTATAAAACATCGCTCCATTAAATATATTCAAGGACAGTTAAATTCCTAAATTGGTATATCAGTTTCTGACTACTAATGGGGGAACGTCAATTATTAATGGACCGTTTAACCGTGGAGTGTTCTAACCGTAAACGCGTAACAAGCGTATAAACATAACGTACCCAACTTATTAAATTTCTCAAAAACGAAACCCAACAAAAGAGTGAATTTGACAAAAAATCTACTGTTATTATTATCTCAATAACGGACATAACTACTACTTAATTAAGCACTGACTCAATTTAATTGAGAGTGACCGTTCAAAAATAAGTTTCGCGAGAGAAATTTTACGTTCCGGAGTCTGATTTTCAAGGTAAATTTTACGGTAAGCTTTGTGTAGAAAGGTCCTTGCTCTATGTGGTAATCGGATAGAGCGATGCAGCTGGCTCTGCCTGATTCGGTTCATCTCGCCTGCGCCCGCGTGCCTTGGATGAGTGTTAGTCTGTGATGCGTCGCGCGCGCGGACGTACGTTGTGAGTGCGGATGTAAAAAAACCACGTGCGTATATGTATCAAGGCAAACATACCGGTCGTTGAACGCCGAAAACTATTCAAGTAATTAGTGTAACTAGATTAAACTTATTTTCAACCAAATAACCATGTGTTCATAGCAAATGTGTCATAGTGACATCACTAATTCAATTATCCATTATTGGATTTGTGTGGAATTTGAGGCAACATTAGTGATTAGTTTTTACATGGATTTTTTAATATTTGCAGAGTTCGTTGACATGTAGTTGCTAATTACTGGACTGTTTTGCTAATTTCCCTATCGCCTAGATAACGTATCACTGTTATTTCCCTTGTTCTTTTTTATTGGTACTCATATCGACAAAGATTAAAGTGCTATATTAATATGAAATTTTAATGCTTTCGTGCGTTATTATATCTTTTATAATAATTTTCGCATCACTAATAACTACTACCTTATTTTAACTAAACTAAAGGAAACATTTAAAAGTTGAATATTTAAGTAATTATTTCCTGTAAGCATCAACCAGCTGTTTGAACAGATGTCTTATTTTTAAAGGGTCTTTGTGTATAGTGATTTATATATCCTTCTTTGTGATGCTATAATAGTCAGCCAGGCCAGTTATTATAAATAGGTGAGATACGTTTAAAGCAAAACCTACCTACCCACATTTTAAATCTTAAAAGTAACATTTCCGAAATCTAACAACCGGTACTTAGAATTAGGAAAATTATAATACTGCACGGATTAACATACAGATAACCTAAATTTACGTTTACGGCAAACTATTTTTTAATAATTATAAATATGTAATAATAGTTAATAACGGTAAAAGGTAAATATGTGTCAAGTTAATATTGTTAAAAATCTCCCATATATTTTAAAAGTTTCAAACACAATCAGTAAGTAGTAATACAAACAAACATAAATCATTTTTTTCATATTATTATTAGGTCCTATTTAAATGACAATTTAAATTTAAATTTGTCTGTCTACCCTCATTTCAATTTTAATGTAAAATTTTATTTTAAGAAATAACTTCTAATATATTCGAATATTTTAAATTAAATATATGTAATGTATTGTCATAGCCACAATAGACTGAATAGAACTGGCACTCTTATAAACTGTAATCATACAACTAGAAATATTGATAGATAGATTCAAAATTATTACATTTAAATCCATTGATTTTAAGAAAATGTTGTATTACTCTTATAATCAATCGAATCAACAATAGTCATAATTTTTATATGATTTTGGAATTGATTTTTTTATGATTCAAATTATTCCATAAGAAAAAGGAAGAGGATGTTGGTATATTCAATTTAATTAGTAAAATAATTCGTAAAAAATTTTTTATAAAGTAACATTAAAACGTGATCCCTTTTGTATTCGCACACCCAACAATATTTAGATTTTAGGTGGTACAAACATCGCGCAACTGCCCCCTTTGTTGGTAAAAAACTCATTGCCATGGAAATATTGAATAACTTAGCCAAGTTTTACTATAGCAGTGGAAGCTTATATTAGTTCTCTGAATGACTTTATTCTTAGTGTATGAAATTGTGACAATGATTGTTTCTAATGTACGGGTTATTTTATTCTTTTGTTTTAAGCTTTAAAACTATAGCAAGTCTTCTTCTTAATTAAATGTTGTATAGAAATTATATCGGTTTATAAGTTGATATAACTGATGAAAGTCATACGTTTTATTATCTTTTGTTTTCATATTTTTTTCACTTAGAGTTCAACTTTACTAACCATTTACGTTTTATTACCAATGTCACAAAATATTGTGGACGATTTTTATAATCTAAATTAACATTTTAAGTTGTATTTAATGTTTATATTCGCTTTTTACAAAGAAAAGCAACAATAACTTTATTGAATTTAATTTAATTTATTTTGTTATGACGACACATACACTGATGAAACAATTTTAAACAGTATTTATGTGTGTGAATAAATTAATGTAATCCAAATACTTGAAATGCTGAACTCACAATATTTTTTATTTTTATTTTTGCTTAAAATAGAAAGGACCTAAATACTTTAAATTCTAAATGAAATCATGATTTTTGCCTTTTAAAAAATATAAAAAAATGACCGATTTTGCGTTTAAACATTTACCGAATTTGTTTATCTAGGTATCTTTGATATCAACATTACCTTATCAATGTCTAAGATATGTGTCACTTCAAGAGCAAATCGTCAAACCAATTGAAATTGTCATAAAGTTATTGATGTTTATGAATTTTGTTAATTTTAGAATGTTTAACCACAGCTTATTGTCGTTGAGTTTCACTCTATGACCCTGACTTTCACGTTTCTTCATTTTACTTAGTATCTGCTTTTAGAATTGAATTTATCTCATTTAAGTCCAATAATTCATCTACTTAAAAAGTGTTTTTAGTATCGTTTATAAGTATAATCTATGTTAAATAATACAGCATTCTGAGATAAATAGCCTATAAATATACGATCAATATCCTGCATAGCCTTAGCCTAGCCTTTAACGTTTTAGAATAAATTTAATTCCAAATATGAACAACATATTATGCAAGTTTCTTAGTCACACTAAAATGTTTAAATTTAAAATAATGTCATGTTAAAATAAAATCGTTTTAAATGTTTTCAATTATAAATTAATATAAAATACATATGCATTTTCAATATTAATTGTTATCATAAATGTTTATTTCTTCATAGTTTCACGTACATAGGTTGTATAAACTTTCTAAAAAAGACAAAAACAGTGTTTAATAAATAGTGAAGTTAAATCAGTGCTGTGATGACGATGGAAAAATTAAGTGTCATGTTGGAGAAGGAGGCGCCCGTTAAAGGGATCGTGGCACAAGTAGTCACAATGCTGAATGGCCAAGCACAGAGGTAATTACTTTAAATGATTCTTTTTACGTTTTTGGTACACTTTTTTATGAATATTGTAATATATAGGTATATTTTTTAATGATATTTTACTATTTTTATATTGAGATAAAGTGCATTTGTGATATCTGATTAAATGGAAAATCCGAAATAATGTACGAGAAATTTGTAATAATAAAATGTATTATACAAATAAAAAATATAATAATAACTAGATTAAATTTCATTGCACACAAACGACTCGAGCAACATGTAAAAACATTTCTAAAAATGCATGCAAAGGCAATCTCATTTTTTAAAACTATGAATATATCTAGGTATCTTTATAATTTGTTGATGAAATATCCAATATGTAAGCTTACTTTTCTTGAATAATATTATATGGAACTTATTACTTATCATCCTTTTATTATTCTTAAGTTTCCGCATTCATTTTAAGCTTGTAATATATCTAATATGCATTACGAGATTCTCGACACTCGTATGTAGACAGCTTGTGGCTTCTAGATGTAACATAAGCTAATGTATAAGGCTCCCTTCTGATTTAGAACATGTTTAAACACCTATATAACAAAAAAATATAGTAAAATCATTAATTAAATCGTTAAAATAAGAAATTCGATATAAATAAAATATAAGGAGTACACACCTTTTTAATACGCTAATCAGTTCGAGTCTATATTCGCTTGTATCATTATAAATTCCTAATAAATAACTAATCACTTTTAGTGTATTAAACATGAAATATATATTTGTATTACGTCGAATTATAAAAAAAGAAAGTAAAATTTCAAGCTAATTATTACATGAATGTTAATTTCCAATACAAACATGTTGTGCAAGTACTACACATGGAAACATGCTTAGTATGCTAATAAAATTATTACAAAATAACGGACATATTTTTCTGTTTGACGTTAAAAACAGCAAAACCTCATAGTAACTAAATACATTGTAAATAAATAAAAAATACAGTCTGATTGGTACCTATCTTTGTCTGCGGTTTTACTATTATGGGTTAATTTATCGATTGAACTACACTCAAATGATATGTATCATTTGTTGAAATTAATAATAAAATATTGTCTTTGAGTAAAATTGAAAATATGACCTTCGTTTTCTTAATGCTTACAATATTTATATATTATCCTGTGAAGTAAAATCTTGGTACAGATTTTTAATGAAAATTAGGCGGACGGAGGATTATGAATTTGGTACAGTTAAAAGTTATATAGAGAAAGAGTGTAGAATATTTAGAAAATAATACATAAACATATATCAAAATTATAAAACAAATTTAACATATACTATGTGTTTGACATACACGCCTATATAAATTGGCATACACGTTACTAAGGCAACGCCTTGTTAACGCGAATACAGAGGCACTAATATTATTTAATATCTGAACAAATTTTTGAAAAAACGTATAAAAATTTGAACGCAGCGGGATTCGAACCCGCGCCTCTTAGACACCGTCCAAGCGCTCTGACCGCTAAGCCATACGTTCTACTACCAGCTGCGTCGAAATTCTTATACGTTTTGTTACAACTTATTTATGTTGTTAGCATCTCTGTAGAGAGATTTTTACAAATTTCTACTACTTAAAGATTATTAAGAAATAATCGTTTAACAAGAGAGATTGCTATTTTATTTTAATATTTACTATTTTTAAAGTGTTATTCCACACTTAGGATTAGAAAACATTTTTGAAAAAACGTATAAAAATTTGAACGCAACGTCAGAGCGCTTGGACGGTATCCAAGAGGCGCGGGTTCGAATCCCGCTGCGTGTATATAGCTTAAGTATATTATTATACTCTTAATATCGGACGTGTTATAAATATTATATTAATAATTTGCCAGTTATATGTTTACCAAAAAAAGCACTAAAAGAACAAAATGTTGATTATTCACTTAGTTCTCTCTTTAGATAGATGATATTTTAAATGTTCAGAAGATAAGTTACAGTAAAGTTTTTACAGTTTGCACGCTTTTCCTGCTTATTTATACAAAATAATTGAAATACATCCCAAAGTAAAATATCATAAGCATTATAATTTAATAAAAAGTCATTAATTTAAATCATTTAAAAGAGTTTTGCCTTGCCTTCAAAAAATATTTATCGTCAATCTAAGTCCCATCTTCTGTTTATAGCAGTCTGCAATACAATTTTTATTTCGCAAAAAAAAAACTTAGCCAACGCCATAATCGAATGTTTCAAAGACCGTTATGTAATCTGATGAGCTCGACATAATTCGCTGTGTTAATTTAAGTCTTCTTGCGACTCTTATACCGTTATATGACATGATGTATTCAATTGATGAAGCTAGAGGATGTTAAACTTTTAATAAGCTGTCATTCAACTGAATGTTACATGGAAAGCTTCTTTATAGTTCATCAAGACTACCGAAATAACTTTTTACTTTCAATAATTATGTAATTTATATTTATTTAACTATTATTATGTCAATAAATTTAAGAAATTATTTTTTTACTTTAAATATTTGCTTACATTTGTTGTTAGTTATAAACTACTACACTAGCTATACCTACTAAATGCACTAAAATAATACAAGTCTTTGAATGAAGAGATGATTATGCCTGTAATTATGATAAGACAAGACTTACTGTAAGAACATTTAAAATAGAATGTAACTTGTTCTATTCTTTAGAAGCAATTATGTCTTTAATTTTTTTTACGCTTTGGATAAAGCACTGCCTTTTTTAATAATTCGTAAAATACATTTTAAATGTGTTTATAATGTACACACTTATGTAGTGAAACTTTCGTCATATTTTTTTTTTTCGTCATAAATACTTTATACACCATATGATACATAAAGAAGAAAAACACAAGTAGTGCAAAACTATAGTGTAAGGGCAGCCTTAGCACTGCAGGTAATCTCTTCTAGGCAACCCTTGTATATTATTATTATAAACTACCCTAGTTATTTTTATTATATATTTAAGTAACATTTAATCGTCAAGTCGGAAGAATGAAATTTCATGTCAAATTACAGCTATTTCATTATTATACAAATGAATGCAAATAGTATTATTAATTATTTTTTCATTGTTTTTATAATAATTATTGTATTCTATATTACAGTTATTATTATTTAACAATTTTGTAACCTATAGCTTTTGATAGCTGATTATATATATATATTAATGCTTAATCTACAGTGATATATTTACTATTTTTAAAGTGTTATTCCACACTTAGGATTAGAAAACATTTTTGAAAAAACGTATAAAAATTTGTAAAAATCTCTCTACAGAGGTGCTAACAACATAAATAAGTTGTAACAAAACGTATAAGAATTTCGACGCAGCTGGTAGTAGAACGCATGGCTTAGCGGTCAGAGCGCTTGGACGGTATCCAAGAGGCGCGGGTTCGAATCCCGCTGTGTTCAAATTTTTACACGTTTTTTCAAAAATGTCTACAGTGATATACTTAATACCGTTAATTTAAATAAATTATTATAATAAAATATATGAAATAGTATACATTTTCTATTATTTTCAATAAAATAATACAAAAAGTCAATCACTTGATGATTATTTAAAACAGTATAAAAAGAATCTCTCGCTTTCACTTTTTATTTATAAGAAATTAAATAAGACAATTTATTATATCAATTGTCATCATTAAAAAAATCATTATAAGTCACTCCCTAATTGAAGTAAATACGGATAGTGTTGTGACGGTCGAAAATGATGTCAATTTTTTTGAAAATGGCGTCGGAAATTTCAACGATTTTCTTTGCTATAAGCTTTCTTCCACTCTGTCAGATACATTATATTTCACTTGGATAATACGATAATGCGACACTATTTTATCATTCCTTCTTCTGGAATCTTCGTTAGACAATACGCGACGACGAATGAATAAAACGTGAAGCCAGTACGTCATTATGGTGATATATTCTAATTTTTTTAAGCAGATAAATATTTTGATAAATTTTATAGCAAGCGCAAAATGTATTCCACTCTCAGTAAACCTAACGGGAACTTCATATGTACATACTCGTTTATAATAAGAACAAAAAAATGCGCAACTTTCTTCATCAAAAAAAAAATGTTCAATGCTCTCATCCTTTGCAATGAAATTACCAAATAATAGTAAACAGTATCAAAATCTTGCCTAGTTTAAGAGATTAAATAATTTTTTACTAGTACATAGTAATTGACGTTTGAAATACCTTCGCATTGCTTTGGCAACGTGTGTGTCATTTTATAGAAAAGGATATATGAAATATTTAGTTTATTATTTTTATGTATTTATAACAAGTTATTAAGTGTACAAGAATTGACTTTCTGCACGTGTGAATTTTTATACTTGTTCATCAGTATAATTTTCGTAAAAAAGAAGTTCAAAATTTTCCTTAACGTATTAATATCATGATAAGGATAACTAACATAACATTTTTAACTAGTAGCTATAAGTATAAATTTTTTCTATAAAGTGACAAACGTTTTGAGTAATGCATAAAATTTCTTAGAGAGGGAAATAATCTTCAAATTTCGCGAATATTAATTTTAAAATCTTGCAGTAATGTACTAAGAGACACAAAATAAGTATACAGTTATAAGGGAAAAAGTTACAATAAGAATGTGCAGAGGTGGTTTGGGTATGTCTAGAGAATAAGCGATGAAAGAATGGTAAGAAAGATAATATATGACACAAAGGTGAGTGTTACGAAGAGTAGAGGGGGAGCACTGTTGACTTTTGAAAACACTGTATTAATAATGCTGGAAGAAGGTCACGTAAAATGCATGAGAACAACCCGGAGAGCATGTACGAAAAGCGTAGCAATTTGCGATCTTTTCTCTGTAACCCGATAGTGATATAGCGTGAGGCAAAAAATATATATATATACTTTTATAAACAAAAACTTATTGTACATTTATGATAAAGCATATTATAATATATATCTAAAAATGTGCTTTTAATATTTAAAATATATGTTGAAACCTAACCGACAAAAAATACAAGAGGTAATAAAAATGTTTATTGTACGTCAGATCCATTTTTTTTCTTTACCAACATCATTCAAAATGTATATTTTTTTATATATCTTTCTGCAACGTAATTAATGACATTAAATTTAAGCGATCTAACAGATTTAAATTTTATGTAAGTGAAGAGTAGCCAGTTAATAATAATTGGTTATTCTTAAACAAATGTTTAAATTCCTTGAGGTGTATTTTTTTTTAAATAAAGCTTTTATAAATAAATGCAAATTTCAGCGTTGATTTTTTCGTAATTGAGGCCGGAAGTACTCTATAAACAAGAATAGTAATTTTAAGTTATTTGTGGTGCATAGTACATTCAACTGTATGACTTATAATGTTCCGTTCAGCAGAATCACAGATTCACATGGCTGATTTCGACACCTCCGCTAGGAGTGTATTAAGTCAAACTAAATAAAACAATTGTTTAAAATGGATTCTTATATATCTATTTGTACTTTATGCCAATAAAATACAGGTAAAACTCACAATGTGTGTTAAGCGAGTGTGTAATATAATTTTTCTTTTTATTAATTTACATTCCAAAGATTTTTTTAACTTGATTTACTTTAGAATGTAAAATTGAGTAGGTGTTCACCTTTTGTTACTCGTCAGCTGTAGCAGGCATAGAATTATTGAACCGTTCCACGCATGCGCCATCGTCGTCGTCGTATGAGATACCGGCACCGGTGACTCTAACGTTAACCAAAACAAACTATATGGTGACACTAGCTTGCAACTTCCTTTCTAATTCAGCCGTATTAATAATATAGCTTTTTATATAAAGAAAAAACAGTAAAGTGGGTTCAACTAAATAATAAAAGAAAAGTTCACTGCAATTTATACTATCCAGAGACGATGACATCTTACAATTTCAAGATTCGTGTGCAAAAGAAAGTGTTTGTGAGAGGCAATGAGCGTGACGCACAGTTGTAGTCTGACGCTTCTGCATAGGCGGTAGTTTTATTTGACGTTCTGTTTTCCGACACACTCGGCTGCGCCGTCAGTCGACATGCTAGAGTAATAATAATTATTATCAGTGGAGGTTGCGTTGACAAGCGGGCTTGGAATTTTTTAAACGCTAAAAACAATTATGTAGCAGTATATAATAATTTAAATCACTCATTTGAAATAGAGTGTAACAAAAGAAATCGGTGTTATTGTGATCCGTTCGGCGTGAATGGATAGGGTCGTCGCGAGATCTGATTTTTCCGGGCGAACTGGCGGTGGAACTAACGATAGCGCGGGCGCGCAAACTTCAGTCGGCCGTGTGCGTGCGCGCCGTGAAATTCTCCCGCTATGCGCTCTTGTGCCACGTCCGCCGGAGCCCAGCAGGCTTTGGGTGCCCGACGACAGAAAACAGACCTCCACGTTGCTGAACCCGCTGCAAGATCCTCGAGTCCTGCTCCAAGTCTGCGGAGTCAAAGAGCCAAGCAATACAGGTGCCAATATATCCATACGAGTATGTTAAGGTCGCGTGTCACTTTTTGTGAAAAAATTTTTGTAACAATCCAATTTGTCTCGACTAATTAACGTACATTTGATATTTTAAATTTTCTTAAATATTCGATTTCAAGTAAACCTCTTCCTGAGTGCTATCAGTAAACTTAATACTATATCGTTAAATTGATTAACTCTTATCAATGACAGACTAAAACGACAGCTCAATATTTTCAAACATGTAACATATACATGGCTGTTTGTCCGAGTAACCTAGTCGTAACAAAAGCAAGACATTTGTTTCTATTATTTTCCGTACGACTATAACGAGGTCGAATGAGAGGTCCATGTGTACCTATTATAACCATTTAGATAGAGACAATTAAAACGAATCAAGGACTTTCCTATATTTTAAATGTCAGTGCCCACACAATATGAGGTCATTTAATCCAATTTATATTATGTTTTTTATGGGTTAGGTTAATCAATTTTCGACGTAGTGAACTATTAAAAATGCTGAATTGCATTATTTCATATTTACACCTTTCCATCACGCTCTATTGCCTCATGCTGTAATCGTATATTATCGTTTTTACTTTCTATAACTAATATTCTTAGGTGTTATCTCGTTGGGAAATCATGATAAACATACACTTATATCCTGAGACCATCAATTAGTATTTTGTTTATCAACAATATCTCAATATTTAAAAATAAATACGTGTTAATAAAGTGAGTAACCGCTATTGATATATAATCTCAAAGTCAGCCAATTTGTTGTTTTTGAAATTCTAAATGTCTTAAAAGATTAATTTAATAAACGAACTGCAACTTAAATCAATACTAACCTTGCATTCGTCATTAAGATTGTCTAGCGTTTGGTTACACTTACAGTAATGCTTATCTGTTAACATATTATATTAATATACTATGTTTTATAACAAGAAGTTTGTCATGGCGCAGTGGTATCGCGTCTGACTGTAAACACGGTCAGTTGTGGGTTCGATCTCCACTCGAGGGGGTGATTATATAAATTTAAATGATTTTCACTTCCTCGCTCTGGTAAAGAACAAAGTGCGGCGTTGAGTTCCACCACTCCATACGCAATGTCTCGAATTCGTCGGAAAGCGAAGTACGGAGTGTCTTGACACTATATATATGTATATACATATATATATATATATATATATATATATATATATATATATATATATATATATATATATATATATATATATGCTGCTTTTACGTTTTATTACGTATAATTACAAATGTATATTTACGAGATTAGTAGAACGATGTATGGATAGTTTATAAAACGTATACATCTACAGTGCTAAGAAAGGCCTACTTTCTAAGGCTTTTTTACTTAGCGGATGTACCTCAGCTCTATATGTCCAAAGTAGTGTGTGGCCATGAAAGTCTTCAGGGTAATCAGAATAAACTTACTGTTTAAATACTCCACTCTGATTATTATGCTACTATAACTTTTTAAATAATTTGAAATGATTTCATGCATAGGTAATAGGAAAAACATTGTGAACCATAGTATAATGTTAGAAGGGTCTTCACTTCCCGAAATTATGAAGCCACGCAATATATAATTCGCAAGGCGATGTCACTAATCTAATTAAAAGAATAATGAAATTACACCTACACAAGCAGCATCGAAGCCTTGCCACTCCCAAAATTTTAACACTAATGAAACAATATTATTTTTGCAAAACATTTACAATGTATGTAATAGTTTCACTTTTTAAACTATACTTACTAAGTAATTTATGCTTTCACCTACAAGATTTATAAGATACATTGTACTCGTGCCTCACATTATTTGACCGCATTCTTTTAATCAAAAACATATCATGACCGTAAAGAAATCGGGTATTTAGTTCAAATCGGTGTATGTCTATATATGAGATAAAAAGAACATGGAGAAGTGGCATATAAAATTAAAATAATTAAACATTTTAAAAAAATTGCATACATTTATTAAATGGATTAATTTTATTTATTTATAAGTAATCTTATTCATATAGTAAATAAAATTTATTGAACTCTTTTTATGAAAATTAGATGGATGTCATTTTTCCGTATCAAATTTGGCACAGTTACAGTTTATATATGGAGAATAAACTAAATTAATAAAACAAATATTACACAGTAGTATGTATATTTATGATTAACATTTTAATAAAAAGACTAAATATGTTGCTAAAGCTACATATATTTTACGGTTTTATTAATTTGGACCAAAACATACACAATTAATCCGTTTAAAAAATTTCATTAGAATTTGACAGTGTAAAAATCACGAAAATCAAAGATTTTATTTTACTAATTTGCTTTAATGATTTTGGTTCTTTCAAAAGCAAACTTTAAAAATCGCCCTATGTAAATCCTAGTAAGAATATTATTATTAAATTTAATTTAATTTAATTTAAATAATCTGTTTCAGGGCCAGTCTGCCAGTACGCACAGCCCGCTTGCTGCAAAGATCACGCACTCAGACTCCGTCTGACGCCGGCATCAGCGACGGCAGTACATCACCTGCGCGTGCGCCGTCCTCAGTATTACAAGATGTCGTTGACATTAAAACATTGCTCTTGCAGCTTAAACGGGTATTACAGGAGGTCAGTTTGCATGGAATTGCCTCTTTTTAAATTTCTTATCTGCATTGCTTTTTCATGTCTTGTTGGCTTTGACTGTTAAATGTTTTATAATTAGCTTTGTTTTTAATTTCTTTAAATTATTGCTCGTCACCTTAAGACGTTCGAAGTTCTAAAACATCATAGACTAGTACACCAATAAACCAATTTTTTGTAATAAGTGTAAGATCATTTTAATGGGATTTAGAACGAGAAATGTGTTCTCATTGCACTCTTACAAGTGCAGACAGCGTAAAGCGTTTTTGTGATATTAGAAATCTTCACCTCGAATTCTATTTGTGTGTAATAAATATTACAATTTCAATATGCGCATGAAATAGGTCCCCACATGTAATAAAAATAATCTGATATCTTTAGGATATTTGTGCTGATTTCACGCGACATTGCAGTCGCGTGTTTTATTAGAATAATTTGTGTTGTAATAGAAGGAATTTTTTGTAATATATTCCTATAATTGAGAGTCTTAATTGAGAATGGAATTGGCCTGTTTGAAGTTATCTTAGTTCGCCATTGATGGTAACAGTGAGATGTAGAGCTGTAGTTAGCAACAATAGTGAGAAAAAAATACCTTGTGTAAATAGCGCATTATACATTATACAGTTTCATGTGTTACATATTACATTGACTTATAATTGGCATTTGTATAGTAACCAGTATTTATACGATATTAAAAAAAATGTACTCTGTCTACTAAATAAAAATTCATTTTCATTTTTACAGTTTTCTATCTTTTAAAATAAATATACACACTTACGTATATCTTACTAGCTTTATTGGATGCAATTTTATTTGTGAATCTAATTTTAATTTGCCTGTTTACCACACTGCGTTTACCTAATAGCGAATTACGGACGCTGTTTTGGCCTTATTGCACTATGATTTTGTTTTGTGTAACTTTTATGTTTTTCGTTGTTTGCATTGCCTTGTTTGCCGCAACGCAGCCCGGGGAGGAGCATCATTCGATGAGTGTAAGTATATACGTTGCACGGTGTTACTAATTAAAATAAGATATTAACAGTTATTTAATTACATACTTTTTCACATTCGACCTGTTTAGTAGATATATATTCAATAAAAATATAAAATGAATATAAAATAAAACAATCATATTAATAATACATTTTATAGAAAGCTAGTTAATATAAAAAAAATGTTAGCACTAAGGACTAAGCTCCTAGAATACTCATTCGTGAGTGAAGTAGCACTTCACAACTGTAACAAGTAATTCCTTTTTCCACAAATCCACTTAAACACGTCTTGTTATGCAAACAAAAATACTTATAACATACATCTATATGGAAGCTTTAGTTGCGGTAACATTTCAAAAATCTCTTTTCTTTTATATACAACGATTTACCGAACGAATTCTTAAGTATTATAACGTTTAGGAATACGTACAAACTCTCTAAAACAAACTAGTAATGTTAGTTATACACCCAACTACTTTACTAATAAGTCAATCTATTTGCGTGTAATCGACCTTAATAACTACGTTTAGAGATCCTAGTGATACAAGTTTCCACGCATGGCGAATGAAAACGCAAACATTATCATGTTTCTAAAAATAAAAATATCGATACTTTCTAGATTTATTTCAGCACTTATGTACGCCGCAATACTTATTTTGTTTAGTTACTTAGTTATACTTTTTTTTAGAATTATTCTTTCTTTCTTTTTAGATATAAATGATTAGACTTATATAATTCATTTTAACATTATATAGACCTATAGTTACAATTAAAAAATTAACGAATATACTATACTATTATTATTATTCTTGGTGACTTCCAAATAAGTACCTGTTATGTTCTATATTAGAGTTTAAATTTTTGGAATATATTTACAAAATTCAAAGAATTCTATTTAATTTACCTATAATAAATTCAATTTGTAAAAACTATAATCAAATTTAACACTTATACCTCAGTTAATTTTAAAATTTATAATGATTCAAGTGCTATTATATAACATTGATGGGCTATTTACAGAGCGAAACTCTCGACCCGTTGCTGGCGGCGTGCGCGGAGAGCCCCGCGCGCGGCAACGGGCGCCGCCCCCCCGCGTCGCCGCTGCACCCCGACGCCTGCGCCGAAATGCGTCGACAGATAGTCTACCTTCAGGTATATCTTATGTGAAACCATAAGCAATTGCAATAAAAGAAATTTCTTCAAAAATGACTTATTTGCCACAAACATCTAAATATATATGTGAGCTTAAAAATTTAATTCATTGGAACGTTTAGTTTAAATATAATATAAATATGTATATAATCATGCCGAAAAAATGAAATACGAGTCAATTTCCGGTTATTTCATTCAAGTTCTCGAGCCACGACGTATCTACTTTCTTAATAAAGCCAAAAAAATAAGATTCTTGAAGTAAATTAGAATTAAATTACGATATTGCAAGATTCAATTACAAGTTATTAAAATATAGACTAATAGTTAATGCATTTCGTTGTGAAACAGTTATAACTGTCTTGTGTTAAAATTTATATAATTCAAGTATAATAGCTTAAGGTGAGGCAACGTTTAATTAATTAACTACAATTGAACCACCCTTTCGTATATGTGTCAAGAACTTTGTCGACATATTTTGGTAATAAGTTATTCATTTTTAAGTTAATAAAACATTAGTATTTGTACGATAAATAGGACAAATTTATTTAATTATAATGAAAGGTCTTAATTTAATTATTATTTTATTTTTATGTCCTAGCCTATAAGCCATATAATACAATACTAGTCGTAACCCGCAACATCGTTCAGATTGATTATAACACATTAATTTCGATAGTCTCCGTTTCTGTAAAAATTTAAAACAAGGAGCATTACGCAGGATTTCTCAAAATACACTGTGTAACTCGCATTTCATTTCGATCGTTTACTGTTTTCTTTCGGTTCGTTAAAGTATTCCAGTAATGCAATAGTTTTATAAACAAATATGGATAAATATATCTCAGGGTCAGCTGGAGGAACGCGACCGGCTGGTGCGGGTGCTGCAGCAGCAGATGCTGCGCATGGCGGAGGGCCACGAGCCGCGCGCAGACGACACCTGCAACGTCGCCACGCAGACTGACCGGGTATATTAGTCGTCCTTAATTTGTAAATTGTATACATACTTATCAAATCTTAAATAGTTTTTATTTTTTTAATTTTGTTATACTTGTATATATTATATACGATATTATCAGTATTTTGTAAGTAATGTAATTTCAGTTGCGGCCACCGATTGGCACCACGCTAACGAGTTCTGAAAATTCCGGATTAGTGAGGTAACATATCCAACTATAATATAGCACTCATGGGCGATCTATCTTAATATAATACTGAAATTCTTATTTTGATCACAATTTTAGTTTCTTTTCTCCCACACATGTATTTATTTGTTTTAGGTTATACGCCGCTTCGATACATTCTCTCAAGTCCTTATTACACATTTTGCAATCATCATTTACCATTATATACATTCATATCCCTTTAAACAAATTATCACAATGTCGGGAGCAATACCATTCATTTGCTAAAGACACGACTGCTAAAGTTCAACGTTATACAAATAATATAAAAAGTTCTAAATGGATTATAGCTTTCAAAGATTATATGGATAAAAAAATTATATTTTCGCCTACATCCATGTGTAGGGTCACACTCACTCTCTCTCCCTACTTTACGGGCATATTTATATAATCCTATATATATACTTAATGTCTTACGAGAAAGTAGTCGTTCGTGTCATTTACACGATTGATGTTTAAAATTCAATTATTATTACTTTAAAGTTATGTACATATATCTTTTAGTTTTAGTACACGGGCTTTAAATTTGCGTTGGCTTATTCATAAAGCTCTAATCATAGACAGTCAATATTCTTGTGATAACAGTTACAGCTATATTTTAGCACTCTTGTAGTCTGTGTATTTTAGCTATAATAATTTCGATTTGGAAAGCCCCTATTCATTATGTAATCATGCTCTTATTCCTCACATGCTGCTTTTAATTCGATAATTTCGATTGGGACATTGTACCAGTTTCCACTTGGGTACGAGGGTTCGTCCGTCGGATCAGGTAGCGTGGATCGACTGCTTGTTCGCTATCTGCCTTTTGTGCTCTATCAATGTGCTATGCTTACTGCATCTTTTGTATCAAACCGGTGAACAGAACCGGCTTTAGGCAATCAAACTCAATACGTTCTCAAGTTTAACTTGTTTATGCACTTCTAAATAAAAGTGGAATATATATTGCCCACAATAAACTTTACGTTAACGTTCATTAAAAAATAATAATTGTAGCTAAAGCCGGTACTGGTTAAAATTGACATGAAAACATCTCCATTGAATTATTTCCATCACCATACGCATGCCATAAGTCTATTTCACTGTTGGCCTAGTCTTCTCGTTAGTAATAAATATTAAATAATGAGTAATATAAATAATTGTGCCTCCTACATACTCGAATAAAGTTATATACCTATCAGCTAATGTACTATGTTCCTAACTTATTAGGTTAAAAAATTACATTCAACGTCTAACGTATCCGGCCTAAAATTATTACGCTTATACTTTAGAAACTTATTTTTTTTTGTAAAAATGTAACTACAAATATAAAATAATATTATTTATATACATGTATGCATTTATATTTATATATGTATATACGATTTTTAATACTATCTAAGCTATGATTGGAATTTAATTCATAATGGTGCAAGTATTCGTGTAATGTTACTTTATCGCATTTACAACACACTCAATTAATTTAAGGTTTCATAAAACCTTACCACTTATAGTATTTTCTACATTTATACTTTATATATAAACTTTGATTTGATTTTGATTTATGAAATAATATTAAATTACGTAGTTGTGTGATTTTGGTCTTTATTGTTTTATTTTTGTATCTAATCCATAACCTACCTTGATTATGAGCATTGTCTCTGTGTTACACGCTGCCACTGTAGAACATAAAGGTGAGGTAGTAATTGTGTCAAGGTATATTATATTTTTTTTAAATTGAATGAGGAATAAAATTTGGCGATTTATTTAAATATAATATTTTTTTTATAATTTATTCTTTTTCATGTCAATACTAATTTCAAATATATTGTGCTTTTACTCTCGTATACTGGAGATACATCTTTCTCATAGTTGGTGGGTTTTCTTCTAATGACGATGAAAATATAAAAATATTCAAAACCTTTACTTCTATTACTTTATTAAAGTTAACTTAATGTTTTAACACAGTTGGAATGAACAAGCTAGCGGGAGGAAGCTGCCGTACAGTGATGCACAAAAGACAAAGAGGCCTGTCACCAACGGGACCGTGAAATGTCAGTGCGGTGCGAAAGTGAATGGACTTATTGACAAACAGACGGACAAACGAACGGACTCGGTTCAGCTTAAGTCAAATAGTCGAGTCGGATCTAAATACCTTCAAGCCTTAGCCAGTAATACAGAAAACAGGAGATACATTAAACGTGATTCCTCTATTGGTGAGAAATCGGAACGAAGAAACCTATACTCCGCCCGATCGCGGTCTATAGAGAATTTCCACAATCAACACTATTTGTCGACTGAACCACTTTTATCTAAGTCAGCGGTTATTGAAGAGAGCATAAAACATCACACATCATACGGCGACTTGTACAACGGGAGGATCAGCAGCAAGGAGAGCGTCAACGGAAATAGACATAGTCCAAGTTTAAACGGTCAGTCGACAGATACGGATTATAGTTCCGATGGCGGCTACAAATCCCTCCCCTCCTCCATTAATTACAATATATCCCCAAAGAAAGTGAGTGGAATACCTCGTAGATCTATTGAGCAAAGGTTTATACCTTCTAAACAGGTAAGAGCGAGCGCCATTTAAACTAAATTTATCATTTGACACTCCGATGTTCAACATCGTGAGGTAAATTGCAGGCCAATTAGATAAGTAAGGAAATGTGAACTTGTATTATATAAAGTTCCACTGTTCCTTAAATATTTAAATGTTTTATATCTTGTATAAGATTCTCGGGATTTTCCAAATATTTATGATTTACATTACGATACAAAACAATAAATATGGTATTTTAACTTTTGCTTAATTTTCTATAAATGTATACTAATGTAGAAAGGATTAATTGTTGCTCTCGTCTAATCTGAAGAATAAATGAATTGAAAATCCCGAGAATTGTTTCTCGTCGTAGTGCCATCGCTCGTCATAACAACAACTGGCAAGAAAACGCAAGGCTTGTTCGCATTTACTGGCTTAATTAAGATTTTAATTTCAGATGCCAAATTGTAATCTTTGTATGTAAAATAAATGTATTCATTATGAATATATCCTTTTTCGATATTTGACGTGAAATGCAATATTTCGTTTCGTAGGCCATTGCTTTGCGCAATTTATTTTATACAAACGCTATTTGACCCTTCTGTACATTACAGTTAGGAAACATGAACCGGGAGCTATTTTTTGTAGATGTTGATTTACAAATTTTGTATACAGGCGATAATATCTTAGATTTTCTATTGTAGTACTAGTAGGTTACGTTTTAATATGTGATAAGAGTGGCTGTAAGAACTTCACTATAATTTTAATGAATCCTCTTTTTTTGATTGTACGTACATTATTGTATTATGTATAGTGTCGTGTAATTTAAATTTCTTTCCTATTAAATGTTATTTAGTAAAAAAAATAGTCAGGTATCAAATAGGTACAAAACACGCTTATGATGCATTTTTATATCCCAAACGTAATTTTGAAAGCATTTGTGTAATAAATTTTAATGTTTAATGTATTTTAGTGTTTGAATATAGAAAATTGTAATCTTCCATTAAATATATTATGTGTAATCGACTGGCCGGAGCTCATTTAACTTTTAAATTGAGTAATAAGCAAAAAATATAAAGATTTATATAATAAGTATTGTTTGTCTGAATGCTTATCTAGTATTTAAATACTGAGTACAATAAATGTAATTCGAAAACCGTCTCATATATTCTAAAACCGAACACTATTAGAAATTGTAGTAGCAGTGTGAGCGTCTTATAATATATTCAAAGAATAAGTATACAAAGCTTATAAATATTTCGATGAGTCAATGTTATTTGAGGTCTAGTCGGTCGCAATCAAGTGAAATGTGAAAGCATAACATCCTATATTGATACCTAATGTTATCTTATATACCTACGTCATGCATACGCATACAATTATATATTATGTACTTATGGCTACTTATGTCTGTTTATTACGTTTCATCGCTCCTCTATTATTTAGTTATGTAAGTCAAGGCCCACTAGCTTTAGTAAAGAATATATTACTACTAATTTAAAAATCAAATTTGTTTCAATAAATAATTTTAATTTTTCCATGGTTTTCTTTGTAATCCAATGTCCGCTAATAGGTTATAAAAACGGGATAAGCAAGTAACTGAATATAATTTGAATCAATCAAAAAAAACGTAAAGAAATGTTTCGAGCCTGATTTCTTATGCCAACTTCTGAATTGACACATATTGAAAAATATAATATATTCATTCATTAGTTAACTATTACGTTTAAAAGTTACCAAGAAAATGATTTAAAAGTAAAAAAAATAAAAACCAAGTAGATATATAATATATAGATAAGTTTAGTATAGTTTGTGTACCATATAATCTTAATCTTACAATGTACATCATTTAGTAACTTTTAATTAATTTATTAAACTGTAGTTTAGTTGTTAGAACCCTAATATCATATTACATTATCATTTCATAGTATAAAACGAAGTCGCTTATGTTTCAAATTACGTAACAGATTTTAACACCATTTTCATATGAAGATAATACATATTGTGTCATATGAAGATATTTAAATTTAGAAGAGAAAAAATAATTTAAAAAGTCCCTGATCTAAGGGGGAACGAAGGACAAGAAATGAGAGGTGGGTACAAAAACAAAATAGATATAGATGGCAACGAAGCCGCTACTATATAATAAAAGAGTAGGAAAGTCAATTCTGTACATTAAGTATTTAGCAAGCATTTAAATTCGCTATAAAAAATTGAGAAATGTTTGTAATTTAAGTTAGAATGCCAAAAAAAGAAATAAGTATAATATAATCTTTTCCCTGAGTGTAATGGAATACACAACCAGTTGCGTTTGCAGTCCGGCGCTCTGTGCTCAGTTCCACTACATCACGATAGCGGGTGGCGTGTGGTGATAGCGTCATATATGGACAAGTAAAATCACATGTGGACCATGGTGTCGTATGTAGATGCGTAATATCCCATGTGGACCATGGTGTCATATACGGTTGGGTGAAATCACATGTGAACCATGATGCCATATATGGATGGATGAAATCACATGTGGACCATGGTGTCATATGTGTATGGGTGAAATCGTTTGTGGACAATGGTATCATATGTGGACGAGTAAAATCACATTTGGGCCAAGATGCCATATGTGGATGAGTAAAATCACATATGGACCGTGGCGGCATATGTAGATGAGTAAAATCACATATGGACTGTGGTGTGATACATGGACGAGAAAAATCACATATGGGCAAAGATGTCATATGTGGATGAGGAAAATCACATGTGGACCATGGTGGCATGTGTGGATGACTGAAATCAGATGTGGACCATGATGTCATGTGTGAATGAGTGAAATCACATGCGGACTGTGGTGCCGTATGTGGGTGAGGGTAATCACATGTGGATCATGATGTCGTAATTGGATGTATAAAATCACATGTCCATACAACTTTCCAAATATAATAAATATTGTTTATACATATAAAGTATTACAAATTTTGGTAGTGTGTGATTTAAGCAATAACGTGCAGGTAAAAGAAAACAATAACTATAAAGATCTATATTTCTTTTTTCAAAGTACAAAATCATAAAATCGACTTATGTACATACATACATATAACACAAAAACAAATAGAAATTATGCCACACGACAAGGTTGACTGGTAGACAATGGTTTATAGCGTTAAGCCCGCCTTTTGTGCATATTTATGAAATTGTGCAATAAAACACCATAATTTGTTAAACTAATGCACCTAATCATTAAAAAATCAATCTTTCGTGAAATCTATGCCATCGGCTTTTAGCATAGTGTTGCAAAAACTATTATTTTTCTTTTTTTAAGTATATTAGTGGACCAGATACAACCGTCAGAGGCACTGTTTACCATCTTTGAAAGAAGAGAGTGAGAAAATACGTTCCGTAACTTCTATTTTTAATTGAAGTAGATATCTGAACAATGAATGCATCTGTGCGATGCAATGCTATATGTTGTTACATTTGTGCAGATATGACGTATGATTTTACGTGTGCACATGCTATTCGACGTATTCAAATATGCTTTCATTTAGACATGTGTGCTATTTTTTTAAATTTATATGCCACAAACGGCCGTTTGCGGCTTAGCCTGTTTTAATTGCACGATTAAAACTATTTCGATTTCCGGCCCGCCCATGTTCCCACTGAAATTACAATTGTTACTCATATTTATAATTTTATTTTTACTGCTCTATAAAAATAAAAGTATAACAATTGATTGGGGAAGATGACGTATTGTTCTGATTCTTTCTACCAAAAATCCGACATAGAAATAATATTATAAAATTTTTTTTTCTTTATTTTTTAGAATGCCTATATTTATTTGTTATTTAATATTCACAACTGTAAGTTATTTTTTCTATAAGACGTGATAAAAGCCAAAGGAGATTTTTCTTTAAATAAATCGGGAAAACAGTTCTTTGTAAAATCACAATAAAAGCTGGCCACTATCTATCTGGCCACTTCGAAGCGCCATATATAAAAAACTGAACTGAACTGAACTATCTGGTTACTGTCTATGTGAATATCTGCAAACGTCAAAATAATCCGAGAACTACTTCATCGACATCCATGTGGCGTTCAGAAGAAAGACACCATTAACGATCACAAATTGATGCTCTGTTAATGTTTTTATTTCATCTGTTTGATACACATATATGTAAAAAAAACTTGTAATGTATTTTGACCCACTTGTTACTTTCTAATTTACTTGACAATTTGCATATGTATGAGTATCTGACCATAATACAATATTTTATGTTTATATTATAGTATAAGTGTAATTTTGTTTCAAGTATAGCAAAGAAATATTTCCTTTGCTTATTTGCAAAAAATTATAAAGCATTTATTTAGAAACTTATCATAAGTAATGGCACCATAAAATAATAATAACGATAATTAACGAAAAAATAATTTTTTAACTTATTTATAATTTTGATGTTATATCACTTAGTTTTTTTTTCATAAAACTTAGAAAAATCTGACCCACATTTACAATATATTACGTTTAGCTCAAAAGCTGTCACACGTCATAGGTCTTACTAATGTCCACTCGTTCTTGAACCTTGATAAAGCGCCAAGCGATAAGCGAGGGAAGCTCTTGACGCCGGTCTCGTCACCGGTCACTTGGCCGCACTCGTCCACAAGAGCGCGTATGACTTACACATGTTTTACTATAACTAGCCTGAATATTAGAAATCGTCCTTTGTTTTTGTGCGATGTGTTGTTTCAGTTAGAAACGATATTTGCTATTGGAAACAAGATATATACGATTTGAAACAACTGACCGGTGCTTAACATAGTTTGCTTATAATTTATTAAAAAAAGGTAGGTGGTAAAAAATAATTATATTCCTTGTATATAAATATGAATTATAAATTTTGTAAGATTAAGAACATATTGTCGTGTTAATTTTATATAACGGAAGCTATAATTTAACCTTTTTTATTCATATTTACTAAAAAAAGAAAATATTACATAAGGTACTAAATATGAGATTGAAGATGAAAAGATTTAAGATGAAATCCGTTACATAAATTTTAATCAATAAAACAAAGAAATGTATAAAATATGAAAAAAAAATACTTTCCTGAATAATAATATTCAACTACCTTCAAATTTATTTTTGAATTTTTCATCAATTTTTATATTGTAATAGTATTATAATTGATTATTAATCAAACATAATATAATAGAGACGAACTGGTGAGACGTTTTATTATATTTAACTTGTATTTAGTACAAACCTAACACTAAATTTGCAATGCTCAATAAAGCGAACAATATGTAGTTAAAAATCAGGTTTTGCAAGACTACCATTTAGTTCGTTTATGTAGAACGATATAATTTATGGCATTGAAGTCAAACGACTTCATATATGAAAAAATTTAAAAAGTAAGTAATATATAAAATAATTCTGTTTACGAATTTTTCATTTTAATTGTAACCTGTGATTATAAATACAGCAACATTATCATTTTTTATTTATAATGTTGTTATATCGAGTAGTGATATAATAGTTTTATCAGTTGTAAATATTGTAAAGAAAACTAATTATATATTTTAAAAGCAAATAGGAAAATTATAGATATAACATTATAGATATAACACGACTAGTTAAACATAAGTTTAGTTAAATAACAACAAAAGTCGGTAATAGTTTAGCCTCCTCTTATCTGGGCGTAATAGGCATAAACAAAAGTAGACGATATATAATTTGGTTTGATTGTTTAAAACTATCGGTAATAGTGAAACTACGGTACTGATAGAAATATCAAGGGTCAGAGATATGTGCAGTTGTCAACGTAAACAGTGACCTGACATAAGTTTTGCACATTGTATCTTTGACCCAAGCCAAAACGAATTTACAAATTAGATAATAATTAATTTTAAAACGCTTTTTACTTTTATTACAAAATACCTTCAACATTACAATACTTATTGTTATAATTTTTGAAGGTAGTTTGGTTGAGAGATATACCTACCTACTATATATTACAATAAAACAAATTACCTTTATATTGATACGAGTATATCCTAAAAAAATAATGAACATTAAATTTGCTGATAGCTTATCAAATATTTTTATATAGGTAGATGTTGCTACACCTATTAAATCATTATTGCATGTTTGCATTTAGTGTAGTAGATATTTAAATCTATTCATTCCGTTATTACCGTTGGATCATGAGTGCGGAACCTAATATGCTAAGCGCAATTTACTTCGGATTTTGCAACATCAGTGCATTTAACATATGCCATTATTTCTTGAGGAATTTTGCTCTAATACCCGCCTTGTTGACCCCAGACCGCCACATATCATCCATATACCCACTAAAACCTGATGGTGATCCTCATCTACCGCCATTAGTTGGGCCACTATATGACATGACATAACATATGCCTAACTGAACGCAAATTCGGATAACATTTTCATCTTACTATAAAGAATTTTATTTTCAAAGAATTTTACTTAAAGAATTAAAAATTATATTTGGCTCAAACCAGAATTCTCAGAAAGTCACAATTTTTTTTTATTTTTTTAAGAATATTTTTTTCTCTTAAGGAAGCCTTTCACCAATGATGATATAGTAGCTGAATAGAAAGTAATTTCCTTGACTTACAAATTACGCAGCTTGTTATAAAATGATTATAACAGGAGAACAAATTTTGTAGCCCCAATATTGTTACATGTATTTTGGTATCATGTTATATATACAGTCGAAAAAACAGAAAAAGTTTATGCTAGGGAAGATATATATTTAACTTTCGTAATAAATCATCAATGTTCAATGTTCGGGAAATATATATATATATATATATATATATATATATATATATATATATATATAGTTTATTATTATAATTATTCCTAATAACTGAACAAAAATACACTATGACCAATTACTTTTATTACTTAGCGAATAATATCTCGATACACATTAGCAATAGTATATAGTAATATATATTTTTGAATTGCAGTTTAAAATAGAAAGAAACATGCAAAGAGGAAAACCTACTGTATTCGCTCGCCTCAAACAAGAATTGTTTACATACTGTGCATTCTGTGTGGCACTTTCGGCGCTACCTGCACTCACCTTATCTTTTATTGGTATGCAAGTTTACTACGAGTAAACCTAAGTTTTGAAAAAGTCTTGTAAAAAAGCAGTTTCATCCATACAAAGGTAGTCTGAGACAACCTAGAGTCACAACTACATTGAAATGAAAATAAATTTTATATATAATCATTCTCCAGCGTGGGAATCGGACCCACAACAAATCGCGTTTACAGCAAGACCGTCCCAATGCGGCACGACGGCCCTGAAAAACATGTTTATAAAAATAAAAAAAATTATCATTAATATTACCGAAAATGCAATTTCATGATATTAGACAAAGGAGACATAGGTCAATGGCTTTAGTTTTACAGAAAAGATAAGATTTGGAAATTATGTCTAAACATTTATAATCTAAACATAAATCTGCCAAGAAGATAAAGGCCAACATATTATTAATGAATAAATATTATCAATACATTATTTAAAAAAATACATGAAAATGACTAAAATAGTTTCTTTCTATTAATATATGTATATATAGAATTCTCTCAGTCTCTTCCAGTCATATAATTTATTTTTTTGCAGTGGTGCGAATTAGTAAACATTTTTGGCTGAAGCTGTTGGCCAGCAAATATCCAACATTTGAATTTATTGGCACAGACACAATCCGAACTCTTCTAGATACACACAGAAATCAAGGAATAATCAACGTATTGTTATGTATAAAAGGTATATTCATCGACACTACATTATTGATAATACAAGATAATATATCTATTAGCTAGATTTTAAATATTTAAGATTAGTAGTAATGTAAAATATAAAAAACCCAAGTTCAAAATTCACATTTCTTTAATTTCAAAAGGCACACTCGACGCTGGTGAGATTATACGTGTTCTTAAGGAACATGTCATAGAGCGCAGAGATGAGAATGGTGAACTGATGTTTCCAAGATTACGGCATCACTTGGTCTCTAGTTGGGGAAACTATGCATGGGATGGCGCATACCCATTTGTATTAGAAAATCATGCTTTTGTGACTAAGGGAGTTTATCGTGGTCGTCATGTATCCGATATGAATATACAGGTAAAGTCAAAACTAAAAAGCCACTGCTAAATCTAAAAAGTTACTAAAAGTAGAAATCATAAAGTATAGACTATTTTCTTAAAATTACTCTTAATAATTATGAAATTGTCATTGTGGTATGTAAACACATACCGAAAATAATTTAAGATATAAAGATATAAAATGATTTAATATAATATGTTGTATCATACTCATCTTAATAATTTCAGGATTATGTTAGCGAAATTATATCGAGATATTTTCCGCCGGAACAACCACCGTGGCAATATCTTATAATTCCCTGTAAATCAGCCGAACCAAAGTATTACATTTTAATTAGAGTTCACCATTTGTTGCTTACTGGGAAGAAATCTCTCAATATCGGCGACTTTTTATTGGTTGAACAGTTGCCTCCCAATAGAGTCATTGAACAAAGAGAATATTATCAACAAAGTGCGCTGTCAAAATTATTCCCAGTGCCTTCATACATACCGCAGCTCTGGGGAAAGATAAATGAAAGTCTATCAAACGTTTGGAACGAGTTTATAAGTGAATACGACCCTGCCGCAAGTCCCGGGCCTGTTAATAGAATGCCTGGAGTTTTTCACGTTGCAGGAATGGTTATGGTGTCGGCAGCAAATGCTTTGAGAGAAGTTACTAGACAAAGATTTGTTGACAGAACGCAATATACTGGCCATAGTATTAATTTTTTAACAGCCATTAAAAACGAATGTATTAAAAGATATCTAACTGTTCCTAAGGTAAACACTATTATTATTTATTTCTTTATGAAATCCTACTATACTATTATATATATATATATATATATATATATATATATATATATATATATATATATATATACATATATATATATATATATATATATATATATATATATATATATATATATATAAATATATATATTAACAGTATTTTTCTTATTCAAGTTACTCGTTGTAGATATTAATTTCTCCACTAATTACTTTTGATCCCCGAAAATTACCAAGAAGGATTATTGGGGCAACGTACAGTACAACACTATTGATGTTCAAATTACCTACAATAGTAAAAGATGAAGTCGCAGCATTTAACGAGTTACGGAATACAGGTAGAGTAGGGCTAACCCATACATATGTCTGGAAATATAGTGACATAGGCCAGTTGTGTATGAAAGCGACAAATGAGGCTTTAAAAGTTATGACTGAAATGTACAAGGCACCTGCTTGTTTCTGGAATGACATTGTTCGAGCTGATGATGGACCACGTCATATGTTACAGACAGTTTCTTTATGTGGAAGAAAGGTGATTATAACTTATTATTATTGAAAACATGTGTATTCAATAAAAATATATGACTTCAATTTATCTCCAATATAAAAATAATAAAATATATCACCTTTTATATTTTATATGCTCAGTCCTTAATTCTGACTTTTAGGTAGCTGCATGGTCGCGTCCGGTGCCTCGCGCAGGCATGGAACGTGCAGCGCGGGCGCTCGGCGTGTCGTCATCTGATGTGGCCCTATACGCTGCTACAGAAGCTTTGCGTGCATTCTTTGAAGGTGCTGAGAGTGACACACCTGACTCGGTACTTATCACTGCTAGGGCGGCGTCTGAGGACTTTTTGTATACATTTGCTGAAGGAAATGGAAAGAATTACAAAAAGTCACAGACTGGCGGTAATTTACTATATTTTTAATATTTTATTACGTCTTATGATATAATATAGGTATACCTAGTTAATTATTATAATATAAAATATTTAATATTATTTCAGGTATGGTATGCTTAGCCTTGCCAGTGGGGGCTAGCCCTCGCCGTATATCAGCAGTGGTACATGAAGCATGCACACGACAAAACACTTTGGCAGCAGCTTGGGCCGCGCAGACACGCTGTGGCGCTCTCACCAGGTCCGTGCCTGCGCCCCTAGCAAAGTTGACTATGAACATTCTATCTAGAAAATATGCAGTCTCTTATGCAGAAATAAATTCTCCAGTGAATACCACCCAGCGATCGACATTATGGGGAAAAACCGTGGATCACATTATATATTGGCGACCACCACAAGCAAATATAAGTAAGTTTCGAAACAGCCTACTCACTTTTAACTTGTAGTGTTGACGGATGTTATAAGAATAAAAATTCAGCTCACATTTAGATGTAACTCACATTATAACTCAACACCACTTTTATGATTCAAATAGAAAAATGCAGAATTACACGAACGTAAGATAGTTAATACAACAATTCCACCACAAAATATATGAGGAAGTGGAACTTAAATTGATAACCAAGTAAATATATGAAAGTGCATCAAAAGATGTGAATCGACTGGCCAGTTCAATATGTCATTGACAAGATGGTAGGAGAGTATTAACCCGGTCTGGTCCTCGACTGCAGCTTTCGCTGTTTAGAATAATTACAAATACTCATAATATTTAATTATATGAATTGAATATGTTAGATATGGTGATTCGAACCTGCGCCTTTTGGAAACCATCCAAGACCTTTGAGCGCTTTTTTAGAATTTTAAAAATAAAATTGAAAAAGAAATTCGTTACTTTATTACTTTCTACTCTTATATTATGTATACACACTCGCCGGGTTTTGAACTTTAAGCAATCTCACTTCAACCGATTTGTAAGAAATACGCTACGCTCGCTACTTCATGCTTACATTAGCGTTTTTGTTTTCATTTTTATTATTAATGGGCACAGGTACATTTTGTTAAATGTAATAATAAAAAAGTACCAATGGGTTTTTTTTATTATTATTTTTCTAATACAATTTAAAGTGTTTAAGCTTGTAAGACTTATAAATACACTAGTGTAACGATTATTTTTGAGTATGTATTTGTTTAAATTATAAATATACAGAGTGTATAATTACAGGATGCAAAGTCCTGTGTCAAAGTGTTCGATTCCAGGATGCAAAGTCAAGAGGAGGCGATAGACTAACATCTTAGATGACATTTGAAAGCTGTTTTTAGTTTAAGATTTTTCAATTAAAACTTCAAAATATGACAATATATGAATGGTACAGGGGCAAAACAAGAAATATCATAAAAAGAATAAGTTGCGCAATTATTATTTTAATATTTCAAAGTTAACAAATTTCTTAGGTATCACTTAAACTCATATATTACTAATATAAACTTAAATTTACTGTTATGTAAAAAAAGTCTTTATTTTAGGAAAAAAAATACTTTTATGAAAGTAAAAAAAATTAACATTTAAAAAATGAAAGTAGTTTGCTCTCAGAACATACATAAACTGGAAGTGCACACAAGGAATGTCCAAATAAAATAAGCAATAAGCATTTTGTTTCTGTACATCGTTTTGAAATTCAAGTGTTATTTCTAATAGTACTTCAGTTACTGTAAATAACATTTTTTATGTTCAATTTTGGATTGTGTAATGTCTATCCTATACTATAAAAGTAATTTGAAATGTCTGTCGCAGGAAAATAAAAACAAAAGAATTGTGGAAATAGAATAATACTCTTTATTTAGGACGATTAAAAACACTAAAATAACCTTGGTTATTCAACTCTCTCCAATAACACAACTATTGCTTAGGCTTTGCATCCTGTTACCAAATTCGTTGCATAAGAAAATATAAGATGTAAATAAATCTAATAAATTTTGTTACAATTGATATACACACCAAAAAAAATGACTAAATAATTATAAATAATAGTTCCCTAAGGATAAGTTAAATTGCTTTATTCTTATCCTTAACACTTTTTCCTTTTCTTTCAGGTATGTCGTTAACTTTGATCCAATATGCGGATACTGTGCGTTTATCAGTAATGGCCGATGCTCGGCTGCGACCATCGCATATAGTCCCCGCAACACGGTGGCCGGCAGCTATTGAAACGCTTGTAGAGAAAGTAGACCAGGAAATTGCTAGGATTACCGCTCAGGCCCAGATGCCTTTCGAAAGCACACCAACAGGTTCTCCAGAAAGTAGTCAAAATCAGGAAAGTAACCGAGGAAGTCCAGAAATAAGTGATGATCAAGGTGAAGTAGAACAAAGTACTAACCAACAAAGCGAAGAAGGCCATGAAACTAACCAGGGTAATCAAGAAGATTGTCAAGAAAATCAAAGTGCTAGGGAAGACAATCAAGAAATTAGTGACGAAAATGAAAGTACTAGTCAAGAAAGTCAAAGTTCTGGTCACGAAATTGACAGTTATAATCAAGAAGTTGTACAACCTCTCCTAGAAAGACAAGATCAAAACAAACCAGAGCAGGCCACTACCAAAGAAAACCAAACCGAACCTACGTAATAACAAAACTATTCAAGACTACTAGATTCGCTTATACAAGTACCTGTTTATTTGCCGCTGATTTTTAAGATATTTACAAGACTGAAGCCTTCAAAATAAAAGAAATAAGCTAAACGTTGCAACTCCTCCGAGACTGATCGTTATATAAAAATATAAAAGGTCATTATGTAACTTGATCTCGATCAATCTTCTTTGTGTATGCATACAACATGACATTGGTGAAACGTTTTGTGCTTGACCAGCACACTCGAAATGCCATTACTAAAGAATTATAATACATTTTTCATTTTTCCACATAAGTAAAGTTGATGAAAATTTTGTATTGTTTCTACCACATACACTTATTAATGAATTATTATGTGTTAAATAAAATAGTGTATGGTGTCAGTTATAATTAATTAAATGATGATTATGATTTTTAATAAAAATATTTGCTTTTCGTTTTCTCCCAATCTTATCCATAAAATTTACATATAAATAAGTATATTAATTTTGTGTCTAGAATTAAAGTTGTAAGTTTACTTTAATTATTTTTTATAAATATGTTTTCTTCAGAGCTAAAAATATTTTGTATCAAATCCCGCTCCGCTACGGCAAACCACGGCGTTGTGTTCTCCACTCTAATTGGGAATGTTTTCCGTATGTCAGTGTTTTGTAATTAAAATAAAATAAAACTAACAGAAATATATATACAAATACAACACAAAAAATATAAAAAAAACAACAGCACGTATAAAAAAATATTTATTGTACATACAAATAACATATATAAAATGTACTAACAAAATTATGATTTCTTAGATTTCTTTTTGCTCTTAGCGTTACTAATGTCTTTTCTCTTTTTCTCGTTAACCATTTCTGGCTTTTCCTCTACTTCGACGTCCATGGCTTCCTTTACGTAACTAACACCGGGTATATATGGAGTAACCAGTTGGAAAACTAATTTCCTATGTTGTAAGTTAGAACTGTCGAGTGTCAGTCTAACTGTTAGTTCGTCGAATGTTTTCAAAGTAGTACCGTTACATACTTGTACGTGTTCCTGTAATTGTAGAGAGAGAATCATGTAATAATCTATTTATTATTTAAGGTAGTAGAAGTAGATGCATATGTAGGTAACATATATTCAGAAATTACCGTAAAAAACAACGATTATTGTTTACTATTTATTCACAATTTCCACATTTTTTCTTCCACACTAAGTTCTACTATATGTACTGTCTATGTGCATATATGTATATATTAATGTCTAATAACTAATCTAGGAAACTGTTTGTACTAAAAATATATTAAATAAAATTTAACACTACTATTAAGGTAAATAAGACAGATGGAAAGTACACCATATTATTATTTATGTCATGAGGAATTCTTTCTACGAGTACTTACTGCTTTTGTAAAATACTATATTTCATCGGAATGTTGCTGAAAACGAGTCTTGAGGGGGAGAACTAAAGCCGCGTTATATTATTTTTATTTATATTGTCAGATTATTTATACTTTTTGCTGATAAAAAAAATTGATGAATTGAAATAATATTTTAGTCTTTTTGTATTTCTTAATAACTTATTGTACATGTGTTAGGTATTAACTTTTTATTTTATTATTTTTATTTATCCCTGGCGGGGTAGTAAGGCAGAGAGCGAAGCGTCAAACGCTGTGATCCACGCATCTTTCACCTCGTCTACACTCACTCATTCGAATTTTATACATTTAAATTCATTTAAATTCAAAAATTCTACAGAGATGCTAACAACATAAATAAGTTGTAACAAAAACATATAAGAATTTCGACACAGCTGGTAGTAGAACGCATGGCTTAGCGGTCAGAGCGCTTGGACGGTATCCAAGAGACGCGGGTTCGAATCCCGCTGCGTTCAAATTTTTATACGTTTTTTTAAAAATGTTATCTTAAAAGCATTAACTACAAATTTGTATACGTTGAATATATTTGATTAAATCGTATTAAACGTTCTTAATAAAACAAATAATTAATTTCAAATTAGTCATTGTAACGCGTGTTACCTCTTCATTATATGTGAATTTGTCAGATGGTAAATACAACGGTCCTTCGAGCCCATACTTCGGAATCAGTACTTGCAACGCGTTCCGTTTCACAGCCAACACTACTGCTGATTCAATTTCCTCGCGATTTTTGAATAAAATCTGGAACAAAAGAAAATCGTATACCACTTTAATATGAAGTCATATATTAATTAAATAAAATTGCAGGTCAATTTTTTCGATATTGTGTTTTCTTATTTCTCAATTAAATATTTAAGCAATTGTTTTAAACAAAGTTTTAAAAAGAAGTTGTTTGAGAAAATAGTACAAAAATATTTTTTATAGGCAAATTAAATTTTAAGCAACTAAATTCAAAACTATAATTTTATTTTACTATGAAAAAAAAACATTAATTTTGTTTTTAATATAAAATGACTTTCTTATTTTCACATTGTGTGGATACATAATATTATAAAAAATGATTTACTATTTATTTATAATAGACAAAACGACATAACTCGAAGTTTAAAGTTCAAAGAGTCCAACAAAGTTTATTCGAATTCTCGAGAAAACGAGAGATATCGAGATTTTCCGTGGTATAATCGACGCCACGGCGCAGCGGGACTGCGATTCCCTCTAGGTTAGGAGGTCAATGGTTATATATCAAAACAACACGCAATGTGTCTCCTGACACTAAGTCGCGTGCGTCTAAACAAGTAAACAATAACGCAACTAACGTGCGTGTTGAGCGCGACGGAGGCGCGGCCCGCGTACTGCGCCTGGCGGTGCCGGTAGTTGAGGTTGTCGCAGAGCGCGTCCGCGTGCTTGGTGTCGAGCAGCGACGCGTGCGTCACGTCCGCGCGCAGGCACGCCGCCAGCAAGCGGTGCACGATTACGTCGGCGTATCTGTTGCGAAACAAACTTATTAATAGAGTTCATTAAAACAAAATTAACACTATTTTTATAAATTTCGTAACAGATGATCTCATTTAAAAAAGTTTCTTACGAGTAATTTACATATATGTTTGAAAGTACTGAACCGATTTCAATGAACTTGTACAGTTAAATTAAAAACAATCATCTCGATATGACTTTCAGTAGAAATTATATATAATATATAAACAAATATACAAACAAATTTACCATATTAGGCCACGACCTAAATGAATCATCATACTCAGATATTGTTCAATTCCAACAATATTACGTACACACATATTAAATTGAAAACCTTTTATCTTTGAAATCAGTTAAAAATATAGGTATTTAACGAAAAAATAAATTAACAAGTAAGCGAATACGCAATTAAACTCTACTTTTCAACCCTTTAAGTTAAACAAATAAAAACAAATTGATCTACTCTGTAGAAATTTATGCATGGTCTAACAGAATTTATATTCAGGATCTATTCCGTTTCCCCTCAGTTATAAATCAATGTATAGGAAAAGCAAAAAAAACTTAATGCCGGAACTCTTTATTTTCCGCTTTCTGTCCTGTCTGAAATTAACGTCAGCGCCCCGGTTAGCCAACATAAAACTAAATAATAATCTATGCAAATAAATGAAATCAGTGTCTTTTTGTAATATTAAAATAACCGCTTCTTACTTAATGCATATGTATGTATACACCAAAATAATATTTATTGCATTTTTTGTCTGTCGTATGTTCCGGGTAATATCTGGAACCGCTGGATCGATTTTGATAGAACTTTTATTTTGTGATAGATGATGTAATAAGGAGTAATTTAAGCGACTTTTATTTAAAAAATATCAAAAACACAGCTAGTACTACTAAAATGTGTAGAATCTACGTACTAAAATAGAATCTACGAATCTACATAGTTATGACGCCATCAAGTTAATAATAAACTTTCTCCAAATTTTCCCTACATTTCCTCACTCTCCCTCCCTTATTTCCCCGATCTATAACAAATATAAAAACGTCTTATAAAACAATTTAACATACCTCCGAATAGGCGATGTAAAGTGCGTGTAAATGGGACAAGCGAGTCCATAATGATAGAATTCATCCTGTGTTTTAGTCCCGCTTGAGAAATACACCGCTTGCTGCATACAGCGCGTCGCCATTATACGTAGCAGCGTGTTGAAGAACGGACGATCCGGTATGACTGCCTCGTTGAGTGACTTGGAGAACGATTTGTTTGTTGATACGTCTAATTCGAAACCCTGTAAATGTGAAAAAAAGATTATTATAATAAAAATATTCTAAAATTTTATAACAATATTTACACTAAATGATGACGTGAATGGATGAAGGTGATATGTCAAATGCCAAATATATATAATAAAACTCTAGATTTATGCAACTCAAAATAACCTTATTGAAGCTTTCCTAGTATTATTTAAATAAAAAAATCAAAGATTTTATTTTTTAAAAGATATTATATAATTATTTAAAAATATTCAATATTTAAGTAAAAATATATTACAATAATATAATTCACGTACTATACAAACGAGAGTTTTATATTTAACTAACTCATATTGTAGTTCATAACACATTGTGGTTTTCCTTGTCTCATTTTGTTCTAAAATGCATATATAATATAGCAGGAAAATTTTAACAAAATATATACTTTACTATACTTTACTATTTATAGAAGCCTAAAGCCTAAGTAGCACTTACTATGATACCAAGCAGTAGGAGATTTATAAATAGTGTTTAAATAATGCATACTGTGATAGAATATACAAAAGCAGTACCTAAATAATTAATAGCACGAGTAACAAGATTTAAAAACAGTATTTATAACACTGTGATAGCATGGGTTAGAAGATTTTGAAACATTAACTGCGAACAAGCTGCTCTTAGGAAGTTCGTAATTTGAAAACCTAAAATTTGTGGAAGTTAACTGGTGTTGGCTATAAGAAACGATTGAGTAATACATAATGTATAGTGCGTGTAGTAGGTGTTAGAACGTAGAGAAACAGTACCTTCACATTAGAAGATTTGTACATGAAATACTACGACACGCAATTAATCTAGTTAAAATAATTAACAATAATCATATAAATTATAGTTTTTTACAAAAACACATGTAAATATTGAATTATAATTGCAAATAGGATTACTAATTTCAAAACTAGTTTTATAACATTTTATTGACTAATATGTATCAAAAACCATCATGGCGTAGTAAGATAACGTCCGACTGTAAATGCGACAGTTGTGGGTTTAATACTCACTCAGAGATATGATTATATATTTAAAACTTATATTAATTTCTCCGCTGTGGTCAGAAAAAGCGCGCTACCGAGTTCGCCACTCAACAGCTAATGTTTCCATTTTGAAAGAGAAGCACTTAATGGAGTGTTTTGTCACTAGATTGTCTTTGATTACCCTGATGATTACGATTATTAACAGTTTCACGCTTTGTCTCGCATAAAGCGTGAAGCTGTTAATAATTATCAAGTTAATAATTATTTAGTTTTGTATAACTCCTCTTTCTAGTAATCAGTTCATCTAAATCAATTAAAACAAACATTACCTATGTAACACTTACAGCTTTAAGAGCTAGAGAAGTAATACCTGTTGCCTTGCTGCTTTGAGGAAGTTATGGAAGTTGGCCGGCGGGGGCGCGGGGTGTCGCCGCAGCAGCGCGCACTGTGGGAACTCCCTGGCCAGGTGTTCCGCGACGCTCACGTTGGCTAGCAACATGAACTCTTCAACCATTGAGTTTGTGTCTACTATTTTTTTTGCTTGCACTTCTATTGGATCGTGGGTTTCTGAATCTACCTGTAATTACCGTATGTGTTAAAATATTATTATTTATTTCAATATAAAATTTAATGCACTACAGACTAACTCGGACTGTACCTTTTTTCACTTATTGTTATTTATTTTTCATATTTTATTGTTTTTAATTGTTATTTATTTTTAAATTTAAATTTCATTATATAATTATAATAAGCTACTTAGAACCAAAGATCTATATTTAAATTTAAGCGATTTATATTAATTTATTGCACTGCATTTTAAATATTAAAATGGACAATGAAAACCAAATCGTCGAAGCTTATATTTATTGTGCGATTGTTGACTTGTTCTGTGCAATTTTATTTGCGAAACCTTCAATTATTATACAAACTTTTTTATATAAAAATATTTAAAGTAACTCGTTCACACAAAGGGATATAAATAGTGTGAGAATAAAATTAATTTAACTTTCAATCAACTTGACAAGTTTAAAGACCCTATGTCTTAGCATCGTGAATGTCATTTTATGCGTTCTGTATATCAATTATAACTAATTCTGTTGTTAAAAGCGGTACAAAGATCTTGCTTCTCATATTAACATATAGATAAAATTCTTCGAGTTCGGTCGTGGCACAGTGGGACAGTGTCTGACTGTTAACGTGATCGGCTGTAGGTTCGAATCTATTCGGGGGAGTGATTATATTTAAATGATTTTCAGTTGCTCACTCTGGTAAGACAAAGTGCGGCATTGAGTTCCGCCGTTCAACACGCTATGACTCGAATTAAGCGGAAAGCGAAGTACAGAGTATCTGGACACTGGGTACTTTCTGTCTATCCTGCAATGAGATAAAAGCGTGAAGCTAATAAAAGGAATCTTACTTGAAAACGTATTTCTGGCGAGGCGAGTAACAAAGCACCATTGTCAAGTCTTTTCTGCTTTAATTTCTTAGCTAGAGCATTTAACACGCGTAGTGACGCCGCTACTTCATCGTTCCTCGACGAATCGTCGATTGCTATTTGTGCTTCCTCATATGTCATGGCGGCTCGAGACTAGATGAAAACGTCAAAAGAATTATATAAATATTATAATAAAATAACGAAACAGACCGTCAAATTACCGATTTTAAATAGTTTCATTTGAAATGTATTTTTTTATTTACATAGATATTTTTTTATTATATAGCAGTGTAAAAATAAGAAATTTTATACAGTATGCTCAAAAGAAAAAAAAATAAAATAATGAAAATTAACTTTTGCATCCCTATCTATATTTCTGACATCATTTTTTATGATTCTGAGAAATAAATAAAAATATTTTCGTAAAAAAAATTAAAGATATATGTACATATTACCTTTATAACGCTTTTATGAAATTTGGTTGATAAAACGTTTGCATTCTCATCAATTTCCCACACACATGAAAATGCCAACCTCTCTTCACCACCTCTTAGTGAACATAGATTTGAACTCAACAAATCTGGAAGTAATATAAAAATACATATATTTACTGTCATAGGTATGGATTATATACCTGAAAGATATCCTCTTCAATATTATATAACGAAAGATTATAAGTTTAAAAATAATTTAGAAGATTACATTTTTAAATGATTTTTAAGCGATAATTGTAACATTGTTTATTTAACTAAATATTTACTTAAATCAAAATAAGTTCTTTTAAAAAATATAAAAAACAACATTTCAAAAGGCCATCACGGTACAGTGGGACAGCGTTTTGCGATAAATGTGGGTTCGATTTCCTTACTTAAAATTATTAAATGTCAAATTTAAATTAATGTCTTTGGTAAGATCAATCAAGGTTTTAAGTTCGTCATTTAACAGTCAATGAAAAGAAAAAAAAACTACGAATTCCGATGGAAAGCAGTTCACGCGGAGTGTCTAGTCTCTTACATTATCTATACCTCGCTATGCAGAATATATAAAATTTAAATTCAAACTAACAATACCTGGTACCATATCTATTCTTTTATCAACCAAATATACAGTAGTCGATCGAGATGCAGCCTCTTTGTCTAAAGCCGTGTTGGGTCTGACAAAGTGTGTGACGTCAGCAATATGGACGCCCACTTCGTACGTAGTGAGACCGTTGTTAGAGCCGTGAATGCGCGCGTGTAGTGCATCGTCTATATCCGTACAACCGGGCGGGTCGACGGAACACACGCATACTGAACGAAGATCTACACGTTTCTTTATTTCCTGGAATTAACAAAGTACTAATTTTTACAAATAGTATTATATAAAAAATATTCTTGGAAGTCATCCAAGAACTCTGCCCACTAAGACGGCTATTCTTTTGCAAAACAAGAAATAATCTTTGGGACGCAAAACTTCATAAAAACTGTCAATAAAAATGCTAACTTTTTTACATTTAATTTTTTTATTCACTGCTTATTTGTGTTTGTGTACAATTAAGAATTTCATATCAATATTAATTTCAGGAGCTAACTAACAATTTAAAGAATAAATGCATATGTATACAAAGTATATAGAATAAAATAACTTTTTTTTACTATTTTTATCTGTTTGTCTGTTTGTTCCGGCTAATCTTTGGATAAGTTTTGATTGACTTTGACTGATTTTGACGGGACTTTCACTAGGAAATAGAAAATACTGGGAGGTGTTATATTCCACGCGAACGAAGTCGCGATTAAAGCTCATAAGTTAATTGAATTCTATTTAAATATATTTGTTTTTTTACCTCTTCCGGTATAGTCCAGTCGCTGGGCGGTAAGCACGCGAGCACAGCTTCACTGAAACGCGCGTGCGGAACGTCATGTTCTAACAAAATCACTTCATTCTCTGCATCCTTATCGCCTACATTAAAATAAATATTTTAATGTAAATGTGTAAAATAAATAATTATTTAAATAATTTCATACCCTTTGAAGTGTAACGTTTTTGTAACCGCTAAATTGTTAGAAGATATTATTTAAAAAAATATATATTTTTCTAAATAATATTCTTTATTTTTTTATTTAATATGGTAGCTATGGTAGATTTATCTATTATGGTAGATTTTCATAACATATTAAAAAATAAAAATAACCAACATACCAATAGGTCCCAAAGACCTAACAAAATGGCCTAATGGGTATCTACTGTTCCGAGGCCAGGAGTCCAAAGCTACTAGAATACGTTGTGACGCAAGAATATCGCTTTGTCGCGTCTCTATACGAACACGCGGTATGCGCTTCTCAGCTGGTGTGAATAAATGACGTGTTGCTCCTGAAATTGTTATTGATATGAAATTCTTAATTGCGCACAAACACAAAAAAATATGATTAAATCCGATATTTTGTACTTCACTTTCTACCTCATTCAAGACGTTGCGTGTTGAATCGTGGAGCTCAACGCCGCACTTTGTCTTACCAGAGCGAGGAAGTGAAAATTATTTAAATATAATTCACTTTACTTCTCCGCACTCAACATGCAATGTCTCGATGGCGGTGGAAAGTGAAGTGGAGTATAGACTCACACATACAACGAAATTAATTATTTTACTTTAGTTAATTATATGAGATCAAATAAACTTCTTTATATTTTACTATCTTTAACTTATATTTAAATTCTTTAATTTATAGCAACATTGTATTATTAATCCAGAGGAAATTGATGTTATATTGAAAATAACGTGAGAGCTTTAATCATAATAAATTAATGCACATATCACATATCAAAGGGGAGGAAGGAGTTTGCCACAGTAAGACATTGCCTAACACTGATGGTTACACAAATATAACTAGCTATGACAAGGAAGTTCATGTGAAATAATTTATATTATTAATTACATATTCATAACTTTCAGAACTTACCAGGAAATTTGCTCGGCAACAAAATTCCACAGTATTGCCGCCATTTTCTCCTAATAATGCCAACCACTTTCCCTGTAGGAGAGATATCATCATCCACAGTAGTAGGATTAGTGTTTAGTAGCTGAGATTCTTCTTCCAGTAAGTCGCCAGGATCTTCCGCTTTGTCTTCTAAAACAATATCACTTGGCTTTCTCCATTCTTCTTGAGGCAATACTTCAATTGCTACTACATCACCATCTATTGCTCTATTTATGCCTATATGGCCTTGCAGTAATATCTTAAAAAATATTTTTTAAGTAACTTATAGTTTTTAAAATTATAAATTTATAATATTTTACTTATGGAAGGATACTAATTAATAATTTCTTCATTATGTAATGCTACAGCAACACTTAAACTATCATACAGTTTGTTTTAGTTGTACACAAGCAGCTATTTTATGTTAAAAAAATTAAAAATCTGTTTTTTCTCACACTTAATATTATTTATAGAAAATATAAATAAATGTTTTTTGTCTATTTTTCATTAAGTGACACTTGATTGTGTAAGTAGAATAGAAATGACCTAATTACTATTAGCAGTTTCAAAAGTTATAATAAAAAGTGCAATATATAATAAATGCAAAGTCTGTAAAAGTTACATCATACTTTGACTGATTTGACTAACATTTTTTTTTAAATTGAATGATTATAATAATTTTCAAAGAGCTTACAGGCTTTTCATATCCATTAACAGTTGCAGTTCCCTCTAAGAAATTATCTCTAGAAGCATGAAAAGTTCCTTGAAATAACTTGCCATTTCTAATTCCACTGTGGATTTGAATTGGTGTCAAATGAGCAGGATATAAAGCATCCTTTGAAAAACTCTCAGGTATTATATTCTTAGAAAGCTTGTCAGAGAGGCCTGGAAAGCCATTGACATTTTCTATATAATCTTTTACTGAAATAGAGAAAATTGATCATTAAAAGTCAATTTTTTTTTAATGATTTTATATCACATAGAGGCTGGTCATAGTGCAATGAGACAGCATCTAACTATAAATGCAATCGGTTGTGGGTTCGATCCCCACTCAGGGAAGTGATTATATTATAATTTTTTCACTTCCTCATTCTGGTAAGACAATTGTGGCATTGAGTTCCACAACTCAATACACAACGTCTCAAATTTGGTGGAAAGCGAAATATGGAGTGACATCTTGACACTAGGTACTTTCTGTCTACCCTGCTATGCGGGATAAAAAGAGTGAAAAGAAATTCATAAAAATTTTTTCTAAAAATGCTTGTAATAATTTTAAGTTTGTAATAACACTCTAAAAATGTTGAAATTTTAAAATATTTTTTTATTATTCAAATTTTATTTATTAAATACATACAACATATAATTATACAGACCTGAACAGCATACAATTCTCTCTTCTTGAGCAATTTTTCTATTTTCCTCATCATCAGTAAGAAGCACAATTTGTGGGAATTGTCCTATCAAATTCTTGATGGATATATGTGAAGCATACCATGCAGCTGCCTTACGAATTGCTCTATCATTACGGTCATTCTGCTTTTCCCCAGGCTTGCGCTCAATATATGTATCTCTATAAATAGTATATTATCAATATCAGAATGGTTGACCTAATTAAATAAGAAAAAGTTAAGCTTGCTATTACTTGTAATACATTACTTAAACAGAGAAATGTTTTTTTACTATAAAATGTAATTTAAATGGCAAAAGAATCAATAACTAGTTGATATACATGGAAACTACATCATTTTCAACTCAATTAACAAATTAACAGATTTTATATTATAAATACACAATGGGTGGAAGGAGCAAAATAAATATATAAAATAACACTTACTTATGATGTTCATTAACGAATGAGTAGAATTTTCGTTTTTTATTGCCAATTATTTCCAACAATCTTTGAAAAATAGCTGTATTCTGATGTTTAACCTCTTCAAGTACAGTTTGTAAAATAATAACATTTTTCAATGCATCCTCCTCAAGTACATCTATCTGATGTAGCACTACGTTCGTATCCAAAATTAAGTAATGGTCATAATCAAACAAAGCGCAAACTGATTCCGGGTTCTTGTCTAACGTTAACTCATCGTCCTTATGGGGACAAACATTGCATGCGGCAGAACCACATAATAAATCATCTCGTAGATAATGTTCTCTCACAATCTGTAAATTTAATAAAGTACTATATTAAAACTAATCTTACTCTTAAATTAACTATTTCAAACTCACATCATATCATAACCTTACCTTTAAAACATTACCGCGTTTTGTTTTGGTAAGAAATGTTTTAGTGGTCCACATAATTCAAGAATCAATAAATCAATAAGGGAATTCTCATTAATTCAAACTTAATATATATAATTTACAGTCTTTATATTGCTGAAATGAAATGTTTATGATACATGAACACAAAAGTCAAACTTTTATGTCAAATGACTACTCCTCTTGTGACAAGTAATGTATAACAATCAGCAAATTTAATATACATTTTTAAATCATGGCAAGTTAGTGAATAATGGAATAAAGTAAAAAGATTTTAAGTAAAGGAAATTTTCATATAAAATAAAATATTTGTAAATTAAGTTAATAAACATAATAAATTTAAACAATCCATCCACCATCATCATCTGTACTAGTTATAAATATAATAAAGCAAAATGTGCAGTGGATTATTCAATAAAGATTTAATAATACTCTTAAACTTTTTACACCGAGGTTAATACGCCTAAATTATTGGATATATCCAACAGAGGTGTGGATGCTAAAACTTTTGATTTAATTTTAACCTGTTTTACTTGTTTGCGTTTATTTACTTATTAACAGTAATCACATTAGTACAATACAGACGCACACGGCTTAAAGGGATTTCAATCGCTGTGAATGAGTGAGATATTTATTTAAAGATTCTCTAATTATTTTACTCTTCTTTTTTTTATATGAGCACATTTAAATAACCTTTATTTTGAATGTTAATAACGTTAAAATATTGTTAGCTAATCATGCAAAAGTTAAGTTTTGAAATTTAGTGCAATTTTGTCAACTTCTGTTTACAGCTGTACAAAAAATTTAAATCTTTAGTTACATATTGTTCTTATGAGTGCTGTGAATATTATTATAATACAAGTTCACATTGATTGACCACTTATGATTTAAAATAGTGAGAATCATTATATATTATTCATTTAGTGCCTTACAGATTTTGAATTATATTGTAAGACGGCGGCAAATGTACAATGTTTTATAATGACATCTTTTATTTTAATGTTGGACCAAGTGCTGAAATGTCAGAATGGACTGTACTATTGAATACTAATGAATATGTCAAAATATTAAAATGTTACTTATTTCTAAAATTCTAAACTATGTAAGAAATATTATTATTTATTTATGTGACAACTTAATATAAATGAGAATATTCTAACATGTAAAATATATGTACATTTTCTAATATTATTTAGTTAAATATTTATATTTTAATAATCTATTTACGTAACTTATATAATTATGATAAACATAGGTTTATTGACCAAGAAAACCATCAGGTATTCTGTAAGGTATTTCTCATCTAGACCTACTTCATCTGAAGTGTTAACAGCGTATTTAAAACAATGTAATGAACCTCCATGGACTTCATATTTTGTTAAGGTATATGTATTTTAAAAATGTTGTTTAAAATATAATATTTACTGTATCTTAATTTAAATTACTTTTTATAACATTAATAGACTAAAAATCTTAAACGCGGGAGTGTGTAAATATTAACAGATTTTTGTGCAAATATTGACAGATGTTTTTAACACTAGTGTTCGCTGACATGAATTCACAACATTTCAAAGTCTGTTCCTGGTTGCCGCTACCGTGTAGTGTTAGAGAAACTATTTGTAAATATATATAAGCAATCAGCTTCAGAATTTCATTTTATTAGCCAGTACTAAGACTTAAAATATAAAAAATTAGCCAGACTTGAATGTTTTAATATTAAAAATAGGTATAGGAATATGTAAACAAAAAAAATTAAAGATTTTTTTATTTTCAGTACATCAGTGTAAAAGATGACCAATTTGGAATGTCCAACTTTAATTGGAGAGTAGGCAGATCAAATTATCAAATATTGAGGACTGGTTGTTTTCCATATATCAAATATCATTGTTCTAGAAAAGAAGTAGAAGATTTAAGTATCTCAGACAAATTTATGAGAATTATTAAAATTGTTAATTTAGGTACAGACATGTTGTTTTATTTTATTTAATTTCTTTATACTTAACTGGCATAACTTTTTATTTGTTTCTTATTTCAGGAATTCCATGCTTGCTCTATGGTCTTGCGGCTACACAACTTATAAGACATACTGAAATAGTACACACTGCAAAAGGACCTGTAACTATATACTTTTTATTACCTGAGCATAAAGGATCATTACATTAAAATAACTCCAAAAATCTATATAATTTTTTATTACAAATTTATGCTAATACCTTGATAACAACTTACCAAGTCACAAGCTTAATTGTAAAACGTCACACAAAAAAAAAGAACAGTGAAACAAAATGAAATGTGGTGTGTAATTTTAACATTCTGGCAGTATGAGGTTTTTAATTTATTTCGCCTTTACTTTGTGCCTAACACATGAAACAAAAAACTAATCAAATATTATATAATAACATTTTTTTTTTCTAATCTGAAAACAGCCTTTGAACACTTAAGTTCAAAGTGAAAAAATGTCTAATTAAGATGTTATTTTAATATCTGGACTTTCAGTTCAGTTTCAATTTTATATTTGTTAGCTTTTTTCAATTATATGTTTTTTAATATTTTGTAGGGCAAATTGTTGTAAGTTGCTAACAAGTTTTTAAAATATTTAACATCCAAATTATACCACTCTATACAGTTTGGTTTTTTCAGCAGTTCCTACCATACCTTTTCAACATTGTACATCATTGTTTTGGTAAAATTTAAAAGTATTAAAAATACTTATTTGCATCTTACTTTTGCGTAAGTCTTCACGCTTTTATCCAGCATAACAGGTAGACAGAAAGTACCTAGCGTCAAGACACGTACTTTGGTTTCCACCGAATTCGAGACATTGCGTGTGAAGTGGTGGAATTTAACGCTGCACTTTGTTATGCCACATTCAGATTTTTCTGTCTTACGATTGCCAGAGTGAAAATAATTTAAATATAACCGAGTGGAGATCGAACCCACAATTGATCGCGTTTAGTTTACAGACGCTGTCCCCCTGCGCCACGACCAGCCTTTTTCAATATATATTATTTTTTCCAGGTACATATGTTATTATAATATTTGAATAGCTCTTTGTTTCATGTGTTAGACATAAAAGAAAGGCGAAATCATCAGAAGTCTAATACTGTCTGAATATTAAGTTATTTACTGTATGTCATTTTATAATTGTTATTTCAATATCTAATCGACTCGTAAAAATGCAAATTGACCTTTAAAATATGACTTAAAAATGCTATGTCATGTGTAGTTATTTATTATTCCGCAATGTATATTATGACGATGTACTCAGACATATATACAAGTTTAAGCACTTAATAATATTGCTATAACGTCATATTATCAAATAAAAAACAAAACCTACGACGCAGTAACCTTTACATGATTACAAATAAGCTGTTAAAGTTTCTGAAAGATACGTACGTCGTGCTTTGTCATTATAAGCGAAATTAATATATACCGATAAAAATGATCTACTTTCAATCATAATAGGAAATATAAAATTGTAATTCATGATGTAGCAAATTATTAGCTGCCGATATCTTAAGATTGACTGTACAGATTTCATTACCCTTTACTTTGATTAAAGCGAATCAATAAAAAGTAATGCCAATATTTCGGTTGATATAATTTATAAGTAAATTATATAACTAAATATGTATTGATAATTAAAAATGATTATTGGTGCAAATGAAGAACAGGACGTTAGCGTTCGACTGTAAAAGCGAAGGTCATAAATTTGATCCTTATTCGAGCGAAATATTATATTATAATTATTTTTATCTCCTCTCCGGTCCAATAAGACAAAATTGACGATACACGAAATACAGTGTTAAATTCTACCAAAAATACACAATTTAACGAAATTTAATAAAAAAATAAGTAGATATTTATTAAAATTAATAAAGTCACTTCTTTATTATTGAAAGTCTAGTTTAGATAAGTTGCGAGACGTAAGAGAAAATTTTGTAGATAAGTATTTTTCGTGCGTGAGTACTGTTAAATTATAAAATAATTTAAAAAAATAATTATTTTTTGTAGAAATTTGAACGTAATAGATTAATCGTGTCGTGTCTTGTATAATTGGTTTAAAACCCTAACACGAATGATTGTTTTCACAACAATGATTTTACTATATTTCTTAAAGTGTACATATCCTTATTTTCTGGTTATCTTTTTCGTTACGTAACTAAATTGATGACGCCTTATTTTTCTGTTTTACGATCGTTTTCCGATGTTATGACATGTTGTGTATTTTATTATTTATCATTAATGCTAATAGTCCGAGATGTATTTAAAATGCTTATATCTACATCTGGCCGGGAATTTCCTCAGCTGGGGATTTTACACTTTACAGGAGAAAGTAATTTATTCTTTGAAAATTAATGACAAAATCTCAAATTAATGACATAAGTATAAATTAAATCATTAACTCGATACGATGTAGTCTCGATATCTTTCCTAAATGTAAATCAATAGGTCATAAGTTGCTTTGATAAATTTACCATACCTATTATTTCCAATAACAAATAATAATAACTGTTGCAATTTGCCCTGTAGCATATTGTCTTTTGGAGGAAGGAGATCAAGAAGGAGAATGAGAAGGAAGGAGATCAAAAAGGAGAAGGAGACAAGTATTAGCAAAAAATTAACGAAATAAATTAAATTAATGTCGTCGTATATCGCTTCGTAAGTGAAAGTTAAAGCCAAGCCCAGCTTTTATAAACCTATATAATAAATCATATACCTGTATATAAATTTACAGATGTTACTAAAATATTTGACTTCCTAAGAAAATAAATTAATTTCAATATAAATATTTCATTATAAATATTTCATTTTTGATTTTTATAAAGCTATCTAAGCGAGGCTTACTTATGATGTACTGTATATCTGTTATAACTTAATTGATCGTCCATTAGTCTTTCTATAGGTTATCCGGAACAAAACAGCCGATAGACATACCAAAATAGTAAAATATCATTTTGGTATATGTACCGTGTATACATACATATTATAAAATTACAAACAGACATTCTATTTTTATTTATTTCAATAGATGTCAGGTTTTCAATTTCAAATTATTTTAGTGTTAAGATAAGTACTTAGATCAGTCCAGTTCAACTTTTTGATTACATATCAAGTCTTACTAAGAATTAGAACTTATATTAACCACATATCCTGGTTAGTGAGCGAAATGTGTTATCTACATTATATTTCTATTAATATTCAACTTATTATTCCTACATTTAACTATTACAGGTAAGAAAAAGATAACAAAAGCCTCCAATTTGCTGCTCCCTATCAAGTCAAAGTTAAATTTTATCATTTATTTTTTTAGCTTCACGCTTTTTATCCCGCTTAGCAGGGTAGACAGAAAGTACCTAGTGTCAAGACACTCCGTACTTCACTTTCCACCGAAGTCGAGACCGTGTTGAGTGGTGGAACTCAACGCCGAACTTTGTCTTTACCAGAGCAAGGCAGTGAAAATAATTTAAATATAATCACTCCCCCGAGTGGGGATCGAACCCACAACCGGTCGCGGTTACAGTCAGACGTTGTCACTTTTTCAAATTTCATCATATAAATAATAAAACAGAAAAGCTAATAAAAGGTACGGTTTACTTAGTAAAAAAAAACATTTTAAATCGCACAATCTTTAATATTAATCGCCTTCCAATATGTACAGTGTAAATACATGTACTTTGAGTTCGACATAAAACAATGAAAATATGATTGTTTTATGTCGTTAGGTACATAGTTTGCACTTTGTTAACTATTTTTCTTCTGCTTGTGTCACAAAGAGTAGAAAAAACATAGAGTATTAAATTTTGTTATGAATTATAACTTAAAACAGATGGATATGTTGTAACAAAATTTAAAACTACTTATCCACCACGCTAAGACAAATATTTACAGCGAGCCAAAAGCATGCAACGGCAAACTGTGTTGATGTTTAGTTAAATCTAACGTTCTTAAGCTGAACGGTCTGGTTGGACATCCGATTACTGTATTCTATCTGTGTTTTATGTTATTTAGTTAAATACAATTGAATTATGAAACATTGGAAAGTTTTTGTACATTTGATAACTTCCTTGAATATTAGGGCAACAATTCGCACGTGTACGTAATGACCTAAACTCGTTATATACTCGTTATATATCTACATAAATCAATCTTTGTGCATAAGCCCCTATCATATGGTGCAGGTATGGAGGTAAACGATAGTATAAAAATGCCTCCTTTGCAAGGCTAAGGTATGGTGTTATAATCGTTGGCGATGTCTAACGAAACCGCCAAAACCCGTTCACTCCAGGCCACTGCTTCCTAATTATAGGACATTATCTTGAGTTTGATATCCACCATGGACAATTCACTGCGGAAGCCATACTGAAAGTCTGAAAAATCAGGCCGTCTTCCACTGCTTTGGAATTATGATTTGAGCTAGATAGATAGAAAGTAGCCTTCGCATATTCGGCCCCAAAATATTATATATGGCCAGATAGCCGCTACGTTCGGAATGCCATCAAGTCCATCATCGTAATTGAGATGTCTCAATTCTCAATGAAAGCTTTATTTGTGCGTTACAAGTTTACAACACACTAGGATAAATATTAATACTTTTATTATAGCTAATTGTTTCATCGGTCTGCTTGTTACAAAAAGCTACTTGTGTTCTCTGACTTACGATTCCTTTTTTTGGGAAAAGATTTAAAAACTAGTAAGTGTAATGCTACCTACGTTTTACAAATAATCAATACTGCAAAACTCGTCAAAGGTAGTATTTGTCTTTTATTTCGGTAATAGGTAAATCGGAGAAAGCGGCAAAATATTTTTTGTGAACGAAAAACAATATTTGGTGTCTGTAAAATAAGATAAGTTTTAAGTATATTTTCTTATTTGCAAGTCGCATTGTTATATAAATATTTTATAGTTTATGTCGTCGGCCAAACGTCAACCAACTAATAATAAAAATCATCATCATTTAGATCATTTGGAACATGTATCTTGGATACTCCGGTCCATGATGATCCATTTAGTGGAGATTTAAATTAATAATGGAAAATATTATAAAATAACATTTATAAAATAGTCTATTAAACTGAATATAATTAAACACCTTCAAGCCCATAACAAGTTCAATATCATGTAAACTATGTGTAAATCTCATATACTTTTCTCTTAAGAAAATGTCTTTCTATGGTGTTAAGTGTTTCAAAAACAAGACCACTATTGATAATATATTAAAATAGTAGGTAAATTTCTACCTATTTTAATTATGCATTTATCGATATTCGACTATTTTATTGCTTTTGGGTTTTTTTCTATTTCGAAGGATTATTCATCTATTTCTTGAGCAATAAAATTGGCGTTACTTATCAAAAAAAAAGATATTCTACTAATTTATTTTACGTAGTGCATTTCGTTTAGTCTAAATATAAACTTTACTAAAGTCACCAAAAAAATATAAATTCTAACTTATAGTCTTAGGATCACTATTGTTTTGTCTTCTGTTATTTTTTGGATAAAACAAACATTTTTTTTCTTAATTCAAACACATTTAAGATATTATGATATTATATTGTTTGTATATAACACATTCCAAAACATGTGTTAAACTTAAATAGTAAGTAATCCATTCCAACCGCTAAATATAAATTTGAAGAAATAGAGCAGAATAACAAATATACTCCTTACCAAAGTAATCAACCAAGATAAATAATTTTAATATATCAACTAATCTTATATAATAATCTGACATTAATCTTAATTAAATCATTTCTGACTCTCAAAGTCAAAATAAGAATTAGTTTATTAATTTATTACAATTAATATTATTTTATTAATCAAGTAACGGGGCTCCTTTTCGTCTGAATGTTCCTACTCGCGGAAGCAGAAACTAAAAAAAGATTAAAAAATTAACCGATATTCATTTTTCACAAACACTAATGTAATTACATATGTAAGTAACTAAATGTTCAATAAGTTTCGATTTCATTAACACCAAAAGTTTTAATCAATAATTGAAAAACGAAACGTCATGCGGCGCATTCACATAACGCTAATGTTTCGTCATACTGACGCTTCCAATCGGTCAAACAAACTACCCGCCCCCGAAACCACAAAATTGAGATACAGTCAGTACGCCACTAAGCCGCTGCGTTCAATTTCCCTGAACGACCCGACCCTGCTGTGCTTATTATTAGACTAGCTCAGTTATTAAGTCGCAGGATTTGATAAGTTCAAACATGCTGCAAAAAGTGTAGGTTACAACTAACTGTCCAAGCCGCCAATAAATAGTATTAACATTTTTTTATTATTTATAATTCGCATTTAAATAGATAATACCCATAAACCACACAGCAAGTATAATCGACATTATATATTATTCGATAGTTCAATAAACTTATTGATATAATCGTTATTGTATTCAAAAACGTAGTGTAATTGTTGACATAATAATAACAAACTTTTGAACATGGTTCCGCATAAAGTGGTCAATCATCACATTCTTGTATTATGACATGCGTAAATAACACTTATCTTTTCGTAAGAAACACGCCCGTCAAATGACGTATCAGACACTATAATGTTGGTTATCGGAAAATTAGGTCTGCCACTGGCATTACATTCTAAAAATAAATCTTATATCTATCAAATTCATTCTATTCTATTAAAAATGAAACATTTACTTACAAAGCAATATTTACAGTGCTAAATTTAGAATGCCTATATATTTCGAGTTGAGGCGCTTGATAAAAGTGTCAATACAAAATGATTAATTATACGACCAGTCCAATTTTGTTGACAGTCACTATTTAACATTGCTTTCTTGAAAAAGGCTTTTAGTAAGTTAGTGGATTCTTAAAAAATCTATTTTTTTAAGTAAAATAGTTATTTTTTTAACTCTTACTTAATCGATAATAAAAAACGCTTTTAGTGTGACATTCAACTTTAATGTGCGTTTTTACAGTAAAGCACTTATGTGAAGAAATGATACCTTTGAAGATCTTCGTTCCTCTAGTAAAATTTGTTTAGGTGCTTATTAAATGAAAATATAAACAAATTGAAGGTCTGTGGATGTTTACTTATATTGGCGCAAAATGTTGAAATAAGAATAAGATGTGCTCATCGTCTGCAAAATAATAATATTGTATTATAAATTTATATACTTTTGATCATTATATCTACACTAACAATACACATACTTTTATTTCTTAAATAGGTAATGCTGCATATCAAATTACTTTTTATTTTCTAATTTACGACAGTAACAAGATTAATCATAAAATTTACATTTGTTGATCAACATATAAATGGATGATATGATATTTATATAATTTAGTTTATTATACAGACAAAAAATTTGAAACACTATGCTATTTATCACATTGATTGTTCGGTGTATCACAAAACTTTGTATAATTGTTGATAATATTGATATAATTTACGATTAACACTCATAAAAAATCAATAGTCAATCATGCATAACCATATATACATAAGTCATTATACCCAACACTCTTATCTATTTATGAGACAACTTTAAGCTCATTAATCAATTGCATTACACAGCAAAAATTTATCTTTCATATTTAAGAATGGCATCCACCGACATAGATTCTCGAAGAACGAGGAATGCATTCTTTTATGTGAACGTTGACGTACGGTAGAATATTTTTAGAAACTTTGTATGGCACTTTAACTTTTGCAATGACAACAGATCTAGTACCAACGAAAATATTAATCTTTAATATGTGTGATATTTATAATTGATATTTGAATAGATGATTTGTCTGATAAAAATTCAGGACAATACTAATTGATATATCAGTGTATGTATACAAAAGCTTTATATTATTGATGATATTAATGACAAAATTTCCATTTGAAATTTATTTATATGAAAATAGACAGTCATCATAAAATAACAAAATGACGTGCGCAATATTCTTATCTATTTACTCCCTTTGGGTGACATATTAGGCACGACATACTATTAACTTATAAGCTTGTAACGACTAGCATTATTGTGCAGAAAAATATCTGCCATTAAAAATATTTTATTCTTATTTATCTCATGACGAAATCTCATCCGCACAGCTTAGACGCATGGGTAGAACGCTCATTCAAGCGACTGGCCACGCTACCGTGTATGTAGAGAGCGCTGGCCACTTACGTTTGTAAGAGGATGCGTTTGCAACTGTAGTGTGTAATGTAAAGGTAGCCACGTGAAACGTCGTTGTTTACTACTATTTACGCTGTCTGATGAATGTTATTCAAATAAAAATATTTTTTTATAAATAACTTTCATGTTGAGATGGCAGATGCATATTAATTTAGAAGTTTAGTTAACTAACGTAAAAATAGTTAGTTTGGATAATATTACCGGTCGATCGTTTTGTACGTTTTAACGTGTATATTTTGTAAAACTATAATTTTAAGTCACGTAAGAAAATAAACACAATTTAAAAAATACATGTACAGTCCCAGCTTGTCGCTATCGCCGCACACGCACGCCTTTTGCTCCTACGGGGCGTCCCTCGCTCGTAATCTGCTGTTCTTACCGCTCTTTGCAGACCGAAGACGCGCCGCGCTAACGTGGCTAACGACTTACATAAAGGTCACTTTGACCACGTACTTGTAAATGATGGCATGATCATCCTTATGATATATTCCTATGATTTGGCCATGATGAGATCTATCGGATCCTTCACCTTCTTTCTTTAAACAAATATGAAAGATACACCTACCGAAGAAAATGTTTCCAGTTCCAAATTTGGCAAACCCGTAAATTTAATACTAACGGGTTTTTGACAACGCTTGATAAAAATTACTATGTCTATACATAACAAGCGGCCGAGGGAAGTTTCATGCCAGCCGCTGTTCCACATCGCTTCACCTACAGCGAAAGCCTGAGAATGAAATATAAGTAATAATATCTTTTTCAAACATATAGACAATTTTATAAGTATTAAAATATTTTTTTCATATGTACTGAACATATTTTTTTTAAATCTTTGCAATGCAATATAGAAGATATTTTACTCTCTAAAATATCTTCTATATTGCAATGATTTTCTAATTTCTATCTGGAAATAAGATACCTTATTTCTTATTAAAGTTCCCAAGTAGCACGGGATCCATAATTGTACACAAGTTCCGAAAAGTAACGTCACAAAAATAATGTGAAGTTTGCCTTGATCCAACGACTATAAGAAGTTAAGAAAAAACAATTAAAAAAATTAAAAGTTAATTAATTAATATATATATATATATATATATATATATATATATATATATATATAGATTTCTAGATTGCCTCGAGTAGGAATCGAACCCACAATTAAATGCGCTTACAGTAAAATGCAGTGATGGCTTGCTGCTGATGATGTTATAGACTAAGTAATAGGTAGGTTATATTAGTACTTATACAGTTGAATACTGTATATAACTTATATATATTTATATAACTTGTATATTATACCTGCTTATAAGCAAATGAAACTAGTTGTGTATTAAATGAAAAAAAGAACAAATGTAATGATCTAATTAACGTATTGCTAGTTCATACTTACTTCAGCCACTTGGTAAGCCTCCAAGCATGTAACAACAGACGTAAGGGATACTTGATAAACAAGTGGCGGCCCATACACTGACGAAATGGCAGTAATAGACCTGAATAATAGTTCTAATTAATTGTACTCATTAAACAAAAATTTTTTAACCATCTTATTCAAATATTTTTAAGAGATTTAAATTCCACCGCAAAAAGAAGAGTGTTTATCTGTGTGTCTGACGCTATGAACCTATTATATTATTTTTACATTATACTGCACAGTAACAAGTTAGTGATGGTTTCTACTTATTTCATTTATGAAGATCTGTTTAGGTGTTTGACGATGATTCCCAATTTGTTAGTAATTTTGAGCAGATAGAATATTCTTGAGCTTGTATATATGGACTCACGTTCTCCTGAGAGAACGAGAAGAGAATATAAAAATCCAACATAGTTCGCTTAATTTGAACTAACACAAATTAAGCAAACTGCGTCGATTTTTTTTAATTTTTAAAAATATTTCGCTTTCAAATTGTCAATTAACGTAAAAATGTAAAAAGGTCTGCCATATTTCCTACTAGAAGGTGGCGCTCCAACTCAATTCTGCTGGGAAGAGCCAGCAAGGAACTCAAGAGTTCAAACATAATTTTACAAAAAGTTAATTAGAGTAATGAGTGAACATCAACAGCATTTAATTCCATAAATTAATATCAGTATAGTATACTTTGATAGAATAATATAATTTTCTTTATTATTTGTTTTCAAAATTTATTTTAGATTACCACATGCCCTCACATATAAATTGACCGTGTCTACTGTTTAGTAGTCACGCTAAAGCTCAAGAATTGCTGGACTGATTTTAGTTTTGAAATATTTGTAGAAGTCTAATGAAGCGTTAAAAAGTGAGAAACTTTAAATAATTTGTTCGAAAAATAGTAAATGTAACAATTTTATTTCCCGATACACACTCTCGTAATTGCTTGGCAGTTACAATGCGTTCAGAAATTAAATATTAAGGATATGAAGGAACATAGTGCATATTATGAAATAATAGAACTATGAATTAATAACAAATTTGCACATTTCATTATTTAGTGTGTTATTTTCTCTTTTATTTCATATTTGTTTTAACTTATTTTCAAGACACGGTTGACCATGCATCTTAGGTGTTCCGCTATGTTGGATTATATGCGTGTCATCATATAATCCAACATAGCGGAACACCTAAGATGCCGAAAGAGGTATTTTCAGTGCACATTGTGGATATCAAATCAAAGGGTTTGCTAAGAAAACCATGAAAATAAAGTGATTTCATTTTAAATTTAATATTGTGGAACACTATTTAATATTGTAGTCAATTAATTATTTTTAACGCACTCCTACAATAAATGGAGATTTAAATAGTCGTATTTATTTTATAAAAACAACATTCAATTCATGCAGATGAAGCTCCCGATAATACTTTATATCTGTATAAATGGTGTATTGACGTTATAACTTTCTGGAGAAAATTTTAAACGAAAATATATGTTCTTTTAGCGTAATTCAGTAAAAGTTTGTTTTTGAAAAGGTTGTTTTATTTTTAATTTATTTTCTTATAAGGTAAGACAGTTAACATTAACTTGCGATAACTACAAAGATATAACAATCGCCCATTAAATATTAAATCTGTATAATCTAATATCTATATTTCCATGAAAATGATGTGTACCTACGTATATTTATTTTTTGCAGTGCATATTTTTGCATATATTTTTCTCTAATTTTTTATAGAATTTTTACACATTATTAAATTCTATGTCAATATAAAGTTAACGGTGTCTACTCGTATTAAATAATAATTAATATTTTCGCAGACAGGCAAAACATTATCACAGATATATTGTAATACAATATGTATAAAAAAAACCCTTGTATTAAAATATTCTATAAATCCGATTATCAGCACAGCTTTTAGAATAAGATGTTTTGAAATATAAAATAATAAACATTTCGAGGTGTATTAATGTTCGTAAGTTTTCACATTATCACAAGAGTTAATGAGTGCCTTACTGTAACTGAAGCTTAAAGTCTAAAGTTAAAGTTAAAAATACCGCGAATGCGGCAAAAATAATAATTTCACTATCGATATTAAAATTATGTTTCGAGTTAAAATGTTATATATTTTGTTTTTTTCGCGTTCAATACCAATTAGTTATAGATGTCTATTTATGCGTGACTATACCTTCACATATGCTTTTCTGAAAAATTAATTTGATATATAATTTAACCAATATTACCTAGAGTAGGACAAAATAAATTTCTTAAGATATTTTAAAAAAAGCAACATTAAATTTTATCCCGCATAACAGGTTAGTCAGAAACAAAAAAAACCTTATATAAAACTAATATTAATATAAAAAGTTCATTGTCAGAATGATTTGGCTGTTTTATATTATAAAATTTCCGATATTAAAATTAGTTATCTCTATCGTAAACCGTACTACTCATTATTGAAATTTTCCTTAATAATTTTTATTTTTATGCACAATACATGAGATATGAGTACTATATCTTGCAACCCTATCATGCCTAAGAACCATAAAATATTTTACTAAAGAGAATACAATAATATGCGTATATTTTGTTGTCATCTTCCAACCATCACGCAGCACGTGCTTACATTACGAATAGTTAACACAATGCAGACTATATACTATGTATAATGATAATACGATAATAATTTAATTGCCTCAAGTCTGTTTGGTTCTTTGTTTATGCAACCTTTTGACATTGCGTCATTTCATATCTGCCACTTTAAAAGTTTTATTTAATTAAACATTTAGATATAGCTAAAATCATATGTCCATGATTTTATTACAATGATTTGTTATTAGAATAAAATATATAAATTTTAAACGCAGCTGTAATTGAACCCGTGTCTCATGGAGAATCTCATACGTTTGTCACAACTTATTTATGTTTCATATTTTAATTTGTTAATTTATTTGAGTCTCTGTAGAGAAAGTTTTACAAACTACTGCTATCCTAAGGTTAATTAAATTCACTACATTAATATTTTACTATATTGTGAATACAAATCTCTTAATCAATCTATACACTATTTATTACTTATATATATATTTATATAATATATAAAAGTCGTCCATTACATAAGAGCGTTGACCGAACAATCATCTGTCCTCATATTGATAGTGCTTACTTATTAATAAACGCTTAGAACGTAAGTAACATACACGTGACTTTATATCTAAAGTTATACTTTAACTAATTCTACACCAATTTATGTATACGTTATTTTTTTAAGCAAATCATTTGAATTTATAATTTGAATGTATGTATCTTATGTTTTTTTGTGTATCGGTTTATCAACGTAACTATTTCATCACATAGAAAATATTTTTTATTATTATTGTAAGTCATTTTTATTTGTTAATAATTTTACGCGTATTTACGGTTTTTTATATATCTCATGAATTAGCATTTTATGCGTATGTAAGTATAACATAGAACTGTAACCAAAGACAGAAGCTTTAGGGGCAATTTTTTTTTTCAATACTAAGACTTTATACACATACAACACTTTAGAAAATTAAATCACTATCCCCAAATCGAGTATAGCCTTTACTTCTGCCTAACCTAACTGTCGTAGCTGTTTTAATCTTTAATTAAACTGTAACTTAACCGAGTTTTATGTTTTTTTAATCAATTTATAGATAAAAATCGAGAAAATACACAAATATTACATTAGGATGTGCCTGAAGTAACGCGACAGTTTTAGGCTCACATACAAATTTTGAAATATTTATTAGTAGCGGAACAAGACATTAACTATATTACTGGTTTTGATTTTTACAGTACTTTAAATCGTTATATTATTTATAAATCTACGATCGAAATTATCTGTACTCTGTAAGAAACGGGTACGAAAAAGTGAAAGGAATTTCGTTCCGATCCTTGGTCCATAAATCTCTAATTTGATGTATATACATAGATAAAATACTTTTACAGTTTTATTAGATAATTCGTGTAGTAAGTAAAGTGTTATGAAATGAAAAGATTAATTAAAAAATAATGACACATAATCAAAGATTATGATGTAATCTTAATAAATATTGAGAGAGTAAACTCACAATTTACGTATATATATATTTACTACTAAGGCAATTTACTTTTATCCTACACGTGGCACGTATTTTCTTCTACTTGGCATTTATCTCGACCTAGCAAGGGTCTGCCTTTCTTTGCATGTAATTATTAATTATAAAATATTAAAAAGTCTTGCAAACATTATGTATAAATACATACGTACGTGCAGTGATTTTTGTTTGTTATAATGTAATATGCTACTTGGTATATAGATATTAATACTTACTTGAAAACTAAATTATGCCACTCTACAATTCGTCGCATCCTGTTATTAAGAATTATTTGAACTTCTTTGCGACGGGAGTCGTAGCGAGATAAGCTCATGACACTCTCGTCAAGGCCGTGAAAAAGCACTTCCATATCAAATATGATCATGCTCATTAAGTAATAATGATGAAGCAAAACGTGAAATACCACGTAAATGTATACTGCAAATATAATATAGTGTTTAGAGGGTAAAACAATGTCAAAAAGATATTTGAAATTGTATAAGATACTACTGACCATTTAAGAAATGGTAGAGAAATGTACCTATTAGTATAAATTATAATGTTATCTAATATACAATGTTAAATCATTAAATATAATCTTTATTGGTTTAGTTTCGGATAATTGTCATTATTTTTTTAATGTGATAGGACGTACTAACCTTTTCATACTTAGTAAATTTCGGATTTATTTTTTCACTTTCTCTTGTTGATTTTTTTGTAAATTATATAATAATAATAATAATTTTTGTAAATTGTTTTCATTGTTATATCTTTAATATAATATTTTTCTATTATAAATGTTAGAAAGTCATGACTAATTGAATTTTTATATCATCATAGAGCTTACACAATTTTATATTTATGTTTACACACATTTCCATATATCTCACCCTTACAATAAAAGTGACTCGACTTGAAATTTATCGAATTTAACATGATTCTATATTTAAATATAATATTTGAATATCGAACTATGTCATAAGGGACGAACTTTGAATGACATTTTAATTTGACGGTTGCGATATGAACCTATAAGTATAAATGTAAACAAAATTCACAAATACAAAAAAAGATAATTTAAAAAAATATTACACACCGCTAAACGTCTGAGGAATCATTAGAGCTATTAAGCACTGAAAAAAGAAAAATATTTCATAGTTTGGAGTCCTATACGGATCATCAGCAGGTAGCCAAAAGGGAAACACCAGGGGTCGCACCATATTTTCATGTTGAGTTGCAAATAAACTTTGATATAAAAGAAGTGCTACAGAGGTGAATATGAACATAAGTACAACCGTTAAGCAAAAAACGATCCAACAGAAACATAGTCTCTTTACGAGCAGTTGTCCTTGTAAAAATGTGTTTCTGCAAAATTAAAAGTGATTATTTTGTGTAAAAAATACAAATATACTAGTATAATAAACAGAACGTTCTCACTGTTAAACATTATTCTGTGTCTGTAGATGGATCAATTCTGTACATTGAAAATATTAAAAAATAAGTAGCAGGGGGTATTACTACATTGATACTTTACCCATGGGGTATTACTACATTGATACATTACACAACATGTGATTAAAAAAGTTTTTGTCTGTCTGTTTATCTGTTTGTGTAAACATCACGCCTGTTCGATTACAATGAAATTTCACAATAAGCATCACACTGGGTACTTTTTTTCTGGAAAAGTGAATATATTAAAAAAAACTTAATGCTCGCTCACAGACATGACCTCGATACTGAGCGCAAATAAAAAGTTTATCATATGTCACGTTACCCGTATTGGAATTTACTGACATTATGCTTTGATTATAGCGCCAAACGTTGAATTTATTGTATGAATTAATTATTTAGAACGACTATTAAAGAAAATAATAATATTTTATTTATTTAATCATTTTCTTACTTTATCTGAAAAATAATTGAAATTGAATAAATTCGTATTTTAAAGAAGAAATACTATTTTTTTTTCAATTTAATATTATTTTCTAAAAATGAATATAATTTTAATTTATCAAAATTATATACATACAGGAGATGCTAATAAAACCGTCTTAATAAAAGACCATACGCCTGTTATACAACGTTCTTTAGGGATCAATGAAATATAAACATTTCAAATCGATTATATGATGATTCATTCATTCATGATTAGAGTCGAGACGCAGTGGGACAGCGTCTGTATATAACAGACTAAATAATTGTGATTCGATTCCCACTCGGGGGAATGATTATATTTAAATTATATTCATCTTTTTCACTCTGATAAGTCAAAACATGGCGTTGGAGGAAAATGGAGAGAGAATTGTAAAACTAGGTTCTGTCTACGTACTCTTTTATACGGAAAAAAGTTAAGCTAACAAAACTGCAAACATACATATACGAATAGCTTTCAATGTTATTTTTCTACTAACTACTTATTAAGATTGGAAAGAATTTTTCAGCGTTTGTTTCGAAAAGAACGATAAACACCAGGGTAAAAACTATGCCATATGCAGCTCCAGACTATAAGCTATTACTATCCTATGCTACTACTAGCGCGATTGGCACAAATACATATGTATATGTATGTATGTATATATATATATATATATATATATATATATATATATATCACAAGATTTATTTCATGTACAAAATTCATTTTTTTATTATATGTAGGTTGGTAGGTTGGTTATTTCTTAGGCTTATTATTAGTTTTATAAATCGATAGAATTATTACTTGTGGCAAAGTCTGTGATTTGTGAGACGCAGGCAGAAGAAAGAACGAAATATATAGCTATTAGCACACGCGGGCGACGCCGCGAGCAGGCTGCCAGTTTTAATTAAAGTGATGATTTACAATTAAATATATATACATAAATAAGTAAAAGAAAACAAACCTATACTTTGACTGTAAGCTAGAAATGTATAAAAAATCTCTATTCATCGTATCTAAAATCTGTATTATATTATTTCTATTGGATAAGACGCTGATGTAGACGACAGGTATAGTGAAAATGATCAAAAAATAGCAGAAGCTCTCGGTTGCAAAAGAGTAATCTTCTATATCAACTCCATGGTAGATGAACATTAACTCAAATGCACAAGCTATTAACGTTAATAAGACGCTTGTTGTAGGCCATAAAAATCTGCAAAAAATACATACCTATAAATATATATCTAATTTTACACTGAATAAAAAGAATACATTTGAGTTAGAAGAAATATCTAAATAAAATTATTATCAATTATATTAAAATAATGTAAAAATATATAAGACATGGAGATTTACACGTTATATGTGGTTGGAAAATTACTTGGCGTTGATTAAATACCACTTTGCTTTGCTATATTGGACTAATGTCCGGAAAGAAAAATTGCCACATTAGGTACTTCTTATCTTATATAATTTTAGAAATGCTATAAAATTACGAATCTTGAATAAATCAATACCTCCAATAAGAGTTCTGATTGTTGAAAAATATTCCATTAGTTACGAGAAAAATTTTTATCTGTGGATGGAAATCATAAAGGTCACCGTGAAATTCATCGTAGTCGAAATTGCTATCTAATATTTTGTTCTTTAGAATATCAAATAAAGACATAGTTGAGTCTGAAGTACTCAAAGTATGAAAACAATATGACAAGCGTAAAATTGTTAAGTATCAAATAATTAATATTTAATTTATTTATTACTAACGGCCTGCTTGCGGCTTTGCTCTTGTAAATTCATAATTATAGCTATTTCGTTGTACCATCTGCTCGCATTCTCGCATTCTTGCTCACAAACTTTGCCAAAAAGAACAATTTTATTGAATTATATCTAATAATAAGTTTTAAAAACAACCCACCTCCCAATCTACTATAAGATTAAAATCTGGAGAGAAAAAAGTGTAGAAAAGTCAATTCTGTACATGAAATATTTAAGAAAAATTTCAATCAGGTATGTGAATAGCCGAATATATCAGTAGAATTTTTGTCTGTTTGTCTATTTCTTCGTTTGTGCACCATTCACGGTAAAACTACTGAATAAAAAGAATGAATTTTGTCATAGCAACAGGACAGTTTTTATCGTGATTTTTGACGTAGTTTTTGAAAAATTCTTAATATACTGATCAATATATTCCTGGGGCAAAAATATAAAACTGATACCATCAAATCACGTAGATTACTCGCAATTTTCTTTCCAAACTTACTAATTAATGTAATTATTAAAAATAAGCAATAAATTAGAATAGGTATGTGTGTGTATATTTACATTTTTTTAGCTTCACGTTGTATTCCGCATAGCTAAGTAGGCAGACAGAACCTAGTGTTAGAACCCTTCGTTCTCCACTTTCCGCCCGAATTCAAAACATTGCGTGTTGAATAGTAGAGCTGAATTCCGTGTGTTTCTTACCAGAATGAAAAACTGAAAATGATGTAAAATAAACATACCCCTTATGGTAAAAGTAAAACAAACATACTCCAAGTGGAAAACGACTGAGTACCATTGCGATTACAGTCGGTTACATACAAACGCTGGCGATCTACCTATTATTTTTACTTATTGGAATCATATAACCGATTTTAATTTTTTATATTTCATCGATCTCTAAAGTACGGCGCATTATCTACTATCAAAAAAATTTCATTTATATACCAAAAGTATATTAAAAAGTATTATTAAAGTTAAATAAACATTTCAAATAATTTACAATAGGCTTATGGTCTTTTATAAATACAATTTTATTAGCATCTTCTGTATACTATAATAAATTTGACATTAATTTACAGCGTAACGTTAGTGAATTGCACTACGGGTTACTTACTACTTGCGCTTAGTACAGTTTTCGAAGAATGAAGTCACAAAATTAAGTTATTTTTTAATGTATAACTTTTTCCCAGCTAGCTGTGATGCCCAGGTTGTTCAACTATAATATATAAAGTTTCATTGCGATGAAACAGGTACAGGCAGACAGACAATTTTTAATTACATTTTTAGATATGTAGCAAAATAACCATTATTCCTAATTTTTAAATATTTTCAATATACAGAATGGACACTTCTACATTTTATTATAAGTATAGATATATGATTACCTCATGCAAGCCAATTCCTACACATGTCACATAATTGTAACTAAGGAGTAATTTATAAAAAAATTAGACGTCATATTATTTCAAGGGTCATAATTTGTAGCTACCTATATAGGTAGGTTAAATATTAAAATAATTATACGTAATAAGAAATGGAATTATTAAAATAAGGTATATGTTTTACAAGGTTATAGGTACAACCAGTCACTTATAATTTCATCTGTATTCGCTTTATACTAAACTTTTGATTCTGTATGGAAACATTTCAAAAATGTGTATGATTTTCAAGTGTTTTATATTTATTATTTCTTATACACATATAATGAATATTTCACTCTGTATCATTGATGAAAATCCATTATAAAAATTAAAGTTGTTTAATCCTTATCGCGTATATTCTAAAATATAATTTAAGTAACTCGATGTATTAGACTACTTTAAAGTTGTCACAGATAGATGGATGAAAATGATCTCAAAATGTATGCCAATAATAAACTTTTTTTTATTATTTCATCGTGGCCATCATAGTGCAGTGGAACAGCGTCTGACTGTAAACGCAATTGGTTGTGAGTTCGACTCCCACTCGGAAGATCAATTACATAATACGTAATAAGACAAAGTGCGACATTGAACTGGTCATTTCATAAGGAATCGACTATCCTTCTATGCGGGACAAAGCGTAATCCATTTTTTTACTGTATCTTTATTAATGTATTGTGCAAAAGCTTAAGCTACCTCTAGATTTGATTAAAGCGTAATGCGTATATATTATTTTAAATTAATCTTTAGTAGTTACAGTAGTCATAAAAAAATGTAAAGAATATTAAAAGTTGTATTATCAGGTTTATCAGTTTTATTATGCGAAAGTTTTGTAACATGCCCACAGCGAATGGTATATAAACTTCTCGGAAAAGATAACCCTCAACAAAATTATTTACCTAAATCTCTATACTTACTCTATTCAAAAGTATTTGATTGACACAATGTAATTGAAAAATATCATTTTCAATAATGATTGTTAATAATAGCTACATGCATAATATACTTATCTTGCCATCTTGATAACTATCAGTGTAATATGCATTTAATATATACATATAGATAACAGCACTAAGCGACTGGATGTGGACGAGATGACTTGCACTATCTTTTTTTGCCAATTCTCAACATATTTAACATTTTTATCTAACCTTTAACTTGTATATTATCATTGTAGTTGTAGTAATATAGATTTCAGACAAATACAAAAACAGACATTATTAATTTTTCTTAAAATCACTTTACATACTATATGTATGTATAAGTTGCAAAAACAGTAATAAAGCATAAGAAAATTATTGTTTTGTTATGACTGGAATACAATTTATTGCTGGATTGCATTGAATATATGCTATACATGTATAAAAACAAGTAGGTATGAGCCAATTGTAGAGTAAAAGATAATTAAAGTACGCGAAAGACGGCCCATGAGGATATTTATTTTCCTTTAGGTTAATGAGATTTCGAAATTTTTGTGTTTCTCTTATATTATATTTTTTATAAACTCTATCAAAATAAGCTTAAACCGTTCTAGAGATAAATAATACACTCTTATTTCTCACATTGTTTATATTAATTTATTCAAGAATCAATAATAACTGTCAATATGAAAAGTAGGTTTTGCAACCTTAAATAGACTTAACATTGCTTGAACACGTCGACAAAGGTATTGTTAAAAAGCAACTTACTTATGAATATAGAGACCTTCTTATGCTTTGAGAATATATTATTGTTTAAGTTTACATGGCTACGATCTGTGGTTCATACAAAATTTTAAATTTTTTATTATTTAAAAAAACATAATATTCATGTAATGACAGGAGAGACTTAGCTTAAAGTGGAAAAAATTAATTCATAATAATAATAAGTATAATAATTAGTGCTAAATAAAACTTAAGTACTGTAATAGTAAAAAAACAGTTTTACGCTTAATAACATAGTATATTAATAAAAAAATATGGTATGATTAAAACAAAATATATATGTAAAAAAATTCAAAAAACTTAACTCAACAAATTTTTCACACTGGATTTTTTAATAGACCACGTTCAGTCTCCTTGAGCGATATGACTAAACCTGAAACCAAACAAAGTGAAACAATACCAACAGATTTAGCGGAACTTACTGACGACTTATTATCCACTGAATAATCACCACCACCCTGACAGCGGGTGCCATACACCAAAAAGCGCAAAAGAACTAGTGATTCTTCACCTAACGACACTTCTGTGACTGTGTCAAACCGGTTTACATCTCATCCGCTAGATTCATAATAATCATAAGAATCCTGAAAATCCAAAGTTAAATAAGCCTCCTATCGTTCTTTATGGTAAAGAAGATGTCAATGAACTCTCAACTCTCACTCATAACGAAATAATCAATGGTATAGAAGCTACTGGAAATAACGTTTGAGGACAAATAATTAATGCTCGCAACGGCCCGGATAAAACTAACTTTCATATTCTTCTTTAATTTAGAACCTAACAAAAATAATTAAGCAGTTAAGGACATAGAATATATTTACCAACAAAGTGTTAAAATAGAAGACCCTCGTAAGTCGACAAATATTGTGCAATGCCATCAATATGGTCATTTAAAAAACAACTGCATGAGGCCTTATAGATATGTCAAGTGCGGTGAACGACACAAAACCGCAGATTGCCCAAAAAAAGATCGCAATACAATCGGATTGTTATGCCAAACACACGTAATGGAGTTCACATATGACAATATCAAAATGATTTGACCAACAGGGAATAACTATAACTATATAAGCCAATAACTAAGAGAGTCAGTCACCTTTATTCCTCTGTCGAGTTAAGTCTTGACGGATCATCTGATCACACTCCGGTAATCCTCACCTTATGCGCCTCTGTTGTATCAGTTGATCCAACTGACATGCTACGCAATCGAAAAACAGACTGACAGCACTGTTTCGTAACTACCTAGAGGAAAACATTCACTTAAAAGTTCCTTTAAAGAACCCTGCAAAGGTAGATAAAGCCTATGAATCGCTCACAGACTTGATTCAAGTGTCTGCATCGAAAAACTCACCTTGCTTACCATCTTCATCAATGATGAACTCTCAGCCTGCAGTTGTTCAGGCAAAGCTGGCTGAAAAGCGACAAATACAAATACAAACAGCCTTTAACAAGGCAGCAAAGGAACTAACGAACTCCGAAATAGCAAATATCTCAGCCCACAATACACTAGAAAAAATAACATCCCAAGGAAGGGTAAAACTTCAATATGAAAGGTGTTTCGTACACCTCAAGAAGCCGCAAGAACATATTCATCCTCCAACACTCGAACTCATGGGTTCGAACGGACGCTGTAAAAGCAGAAGATTTTGCAGATTACCTGGAAAATGTTTTTAAGTCGAATGATAGTAGCAATAATTTCGATGACGTCGTCGTCGATGACATACTCCATCAAGATTATCAGCTTTGCCTACCACTCATAACAACATCACCAAAAAAAATTGCAAACGAAATTAGACGATTAAATTCCAAAAATGGACCTGGATTTGATAGAATTACACTCAAAATACTAAAAAAAAAACCTGCCTAAAAATGCATTTAAACTCGATATTTAATGCTACCCTAAGATTATCATATTATTCAAAAATATGGAAAATATCAGAAATAATTATGATTCACAAACCTGAAAAGTCTCCCAACGATAGTTTAACTTATCGTCCTATTAGCCTCACACAAGTACTTTCAAAGTTATGGGAGAAAATATTTTTAATTCACTCGAAAGAACATATACTTCACAACGACAATATGCCCATGCATGCACATTAAGAGAAAACGTGATGAAATCTACAACAAATTCCAAAACATGTACTGGCTTATGGGTAGAATTTCCATCCTATCTATTGACAACAAACTGCTAATCTACAACTCCGTGCTAAAACCTATCTGGATCTATGAAATTCCTCTGTGGGGTACTACCAGCAAGAGTAACATCATGTGCATCCAACAAGTACAAAACAACATTCTGCGTACTATAACAAAAGCTCCCGGAGCTTTTGTTTTCCAAAAATGACGAAATCCATGAATATCTTAATGTCCCAACAGTTCAGACAGAACTTGATAAACAGAAAATAAATCATGCGCATCGACTCTCAAACCACCCAAACATCTTGGCAAATGACTTCCTGAAACCGTTGTTACCTGCTAGAAGGTTGAAAAGGATGGTTGTTCTAAGAAAAGGCAGATTAGGTCGCTGGACTGTTCGCCTAACTGCAATAAATAAATTACAACATATCTGCATGTAATTTTGTGACTGATTGCAGATCTATAAAAAAAATACTGCCAAATATCCAAAACATGGAAAATATCGATAACGTCCAATTTTGGATTGTATCAGTAGCATGAGAATACGTAATTGTTGAAAATTTCACAGCTCACAAACAAATCACATATATATTAACAATTGTTCACATCTAGCTTCACTTATCAGTCAACCAGCTCCAAGCAAAATGATTGGTCTCGTCGCCTCTATTGCTCTAATTACATACTTGGGTGTACGCTTGTACAAAAATGCCTTCAAGCGACCCTTAAAGAACTTTCCACCAGGTAAGTAATATTTTTTAAAAAAATTGTATAATATAATAATCAATTTATTTAATATGTTGACTTTAATTAAAATTAATGTAAGAACTGTGAGCCATATCGAAAGTTAAAAGAATTAGTGATAAAAGCGGTTTAAAATAAAGGCGGTTTTCAGAATTCAAATGCATTCTTAGCATTAAAATTTTCCGGAAAAACATAACACTAACTTTCCCCATTCATGTCATAAGTCTATGCCAGGCTTTGTTCTTTGTTGTAGATTTATTGAATTTTTAATTATAGTTGTTAAATAAATATGTTTTTCTCATATTGTTAAATCAGAGATGTTTATATAATAGCAAACAATATGTTTCAGGACCGCCAAGCCTACCCGTATATGGCGCTTATTGGATTGTATTATGGCGCGAGATAAACAACTTGGCAGGATCATTAAGAAAATTAGCCCTTGATTATAAAACCCCAGTTTTGGGGATGTATCTTGGAAACTTTCCTACTATTGTCATAGATGATCCGAAGTTATTCAAAGAAGTCCTTAACAATCCCGACTGTGACGGTCGCGTCGACGTCATTGTTGCAAGATTGCGTTCTTTTTGGAAGAAACTCGGTAAGTAACCATATTAATGAATGATTTTTAGTATAAATGTATTATCTAACTTAATCCATACTAATTACGAACTTATAATAATTAAAGAGGTCAGTCGTGGCACAATGGAACTTCGTATGACTGTAAATGCGATTGTGGGTTCGATTCCCACCCGGGTGAACTATCCTCTTTCCTCACTCTGGTAAGGCAAAGTGTGGCATGGAGTTCAGCTGCTCAACACGTAATTTCTCGAATTCGACGGAAAGCGGAGTACGAAGTGTTTCAACACTTATGTTAGTAAGGTAGATAAGGTAGTAAGGTAGACAAGGTAGTAAGGTACATAGGTACTTCATGTCTACGCTGCTATACGGTATAATAATTTTATTTTAGTATGGAGCTAAAATGAAAATATTGAAAAGATTAGTTTAAATAATGATTAAAGAGTTTAAACTATCTAAAAAATCTTTAATGCTCAATTTGATGTTGATATGATTGGAGGATCAGGTACTAAGATATTTTTTTAAGATTACATAATTAAATTTGTACTTTAGCTACAATAATAAATAAAATATTAGATTTAATATAACGGTCAATCAAACGAGATAACATACTTTTAATACACTAGATAGTTTTAACCTTGAATTATCTACTAAAAGTTTTCATCTTTATGTTTTATAATTTAATACAAAAACTTGATTTTTTACCCAAAGACAAAAAATTGGGGTTGTTTGGAATTTTTTTAATTTAGTTAACTTGTTTAGCAAATATAATTTGAAGTTAAGCCATTCAGCTTTTTCTTTTTCATAACCATACTTATAATAACCAGACTTATTCTGATCTATCGCAAATTTCTTATCGGATTAACATACACTGTTGCAATTTTTTTTTTTGTAGATGAGTCAAGATTGAAGACTTAACTTCAAATTTATTTTGTTTTATTTTATTGCGCTGACTATAGCTGAAATAAAATACTGTAAAAAAATAGCTAACTTATTATGTTATGTGTAGTTTCTATTAATAATTATAACATTTTGACATTAAAATTCACGCAATGATTTATTCCAATGAATGATTAAATATTCGACAACTATGCTTTATTTATATTACAAAATGTTTTATATCTTGGTCGGCAATATATAAACTAGAATTTATCTTTTGTCTACATATATCTATTTTAAATAACTGAAACAATTTAAAATAATGTTTGTTATATTTTATTAAACAATCATACACACAGCGCAATCTGCGACGCAAGTGTCTTATCGGGTCATAACAAATAACCTTATTAAGATAACCTTTTCAAAGATAAGAATATTTATTTTTTTGCAGTATTAATATTTTTTATTATGTAAACAGTTTTATATAAGAATTGAGTTAAGTTGTAGTTTAATTCTAGCGTTATATTATATCGATGTACGATGATTAACTGGCATGTTAGCTAAATATCTTTTCAATCTTAGTTAGTAAATAGAAAAAAACAAATAAACAAATAAGTCACACGTAAGGAAATTTATTTTAAGGTTTTATTTAGGCTTAATAAACTATACCGCAAAGTTAATAAAATATACTCGTAAAATATTTCTTTTGCTCAATTTCTGAGCTGAGCTGCTGCATTACAAATATAGTTTTAAGCTTTAGTCGTTTACAAATATATATATATACTAATGTTGTATTTTTACTTTTTTGCAGGCGTTTTCTTCACTGATGGATACTTTTGGCATATTCAAAGGCGCTTTAGTTTGCGCTATATGCGAGACTATGGTTTTGGAAGAAGAGAGGAAGGTTTAGAAGCTGTTATAGCTAATGACACAAAAGAAATGATCGATATGGTCATTAATGGAGCTAAAAGCGATGCTGAAAGAGTAAATATTTTTTTATCTGTAGAGTCAAATAAGTATAGCCCATTACGGAATTATTACATTGTAATAATTTTAATAAGCTATTCTTTAAAAATCTGTGAAATCTTCATGTTTTGGTTCTAATTAAAAACATATTACAACAAATTCACTGCTTTGTTTCAGGAAGTAGTCAATGGTGACCTTATCTACCTTCAAGACTACTTCGCAGTACCTTTCATCAATGGCATAATGAATGTGCTCACAAGAACTCCCCTACCTAGGTCACAGTACCCTATCATATGGGACCTAGCCAGACATACGTTGCTATTTCAGAGAGGAACTAATGACTTTGGAGGAGCTTTATCACTAACTCCATGGCTTAAAGATGTTATGCCTAACTACAGCGGTTACAGAAACATGCGTAAAGGAAACCAAGCTTTACTGGACTTCTTTACAGTAAGTTATTACACTTTTTAAGACTAACGACGAACTAGATGAAATATTTCAATGTTTATTAATCTTTTTTTATTTGATCCTTTCTGATTGATTATCCATATCATATCACTAATATTTTACATATTTATTGTAGAGGCAAATTAATGAAGTTAAAAAAACCCATGATGAATCTCACGATCGTCATTTCTTGGATGCTTATATAAGACAAATGAAAGAAGAAGCGAGAAAAGGAGGCCGCACCACATTCACAGGTAAACAAGATATTTATAATAAGAACGAAAAGATCAACATATAGTAACACTTTGTAAAATAAAAATGAAGAAATTTTATATATTACAATACTTGTAAATTGATAAATTACATTTTCCTTTCAGACGAACAACTGAAATTGATTTGCGTAGATTACATGGTTCCTTCAGCATCTGCTGTACAGTCAACTCTTACAATTCTAGTCGAGAGACTTCTAATCCAACCAGAGATTCAAGACAAAATTCATGAAGAAATTGACAGAGTTGTTGGTCGCGACCGCTTTCCCACTTTGGATGACAGGAAAAAGTATGCGCTGAATCATTAAACATCTTTTAGTAATGAATGATCCAGACACATTAAACTAAATTTTAACTATTTAGTGAAAATACTGAATAATATTAGAAAAAATTCTAAACAAAAGTACATATTGACGATTGGTTACAAAAATAACAAAAAGTACCTTGACATAGCTTATTATTTAAATATTATATTGCTTTATTTTGTATAAAGCAATATAATATATAAATAAGATGATATTCAATAGTTTTTTCTGTACTTTTCTCCAGAATCTAAGCTTTTTTATTTATTTAATATATACCTTTATTACAGTATGCCTTACGTAGAAGCGTGTATTCGCGAAGTTATGAGAATAGAAGCCTTAGTACCGCTTGGCGTTCCTCACCGCACCGTCAAACAAACTCAAGTCAACGGCTTTGATATCCCAGAGGTACAGTACAAAATATATTAGCACTTTCTTGTAAAAAAAAACAAGATTTTATTGTTAGTAGATACAAGCCTATCCAGAAATATATTGTTAACAGATACACGCTTATCCTGATATTATTTAAAAGTAATTTAGAACCATACTTTTTCAGAACACCATTGTCACCTTTAACTATTCAACTTTAAACAATGACAAAGAACTGTGGGGCGACCCAGAAAACTTTAGGCCAGAACGTTTCATTACAAATGGAGAATTAGACTTGTCTAAAGACAAATCTTTACCATTCGGAGCAGGTAAAATAATATTCACTAATAAAATTCTAAAAAGATTACTTATATTACTTATTTTAAGTATACTTAAACTATACTTAAAATAATGTAAAATATTTATTTATAAATGATTCTACGGGTTTAATATTAATAACTTATTACTTTTTGTAGGTAAAAGACTGTGTGCAGGAGAAACTTTCGCAAGACAAGGAATGTTCCAAGTGTTTGCTGGATTCATGCAAGCTTTCAAACTCTCTACAGCTGACGGAAAACCAAGAAAATTAGCACCAAGGATTCAAGGATTTATCACTACTCTTCCCGAATTCTGGGTTCGAGTAACTCCAAGAAATTAAAATAGATAGTTTTAAACACTTTAATTTTAAAACGTAAGGACTTATGCAATGTCAAACTCCATAATACAAAATATTTTAACGAATTTATTGCAAGATCTTAAAATATTTAACTTATGTTCAAAAATGTTTAACTTATGTTCAATAAAATAAATATTTTCATTTTTTAGCAATTAAGAGTTTTAAAATGTAACCCAAAAAGCGAAATAGTTCATTTTGTCTATTATTGTAAACTTTATTCTGTCGAACACACAATAATAATTAATATATTTGCAATGTCTTGGTGAAATAAATTTTATATTCTTTTCACTCTTAGATCATTTTTTTTTGGTTTTACTATATACAAATCTATATAGCAACTGACGTATTTTTTTGCAATTTTTCTATTCTGAAGTTTGACATCGTTGTAATATACAAATATCTTATAAGTATAATAGTCATAATTTTAGTTTTGTGATCAAATGTGGGTTGTGTAGCGCACTCTCTTTGACAGTGTAATCCTATTTATTTTATAAGCGTGGTAGATCCGTCATTCAAAACTACATTATATTGAAAAGCAATATCAATATACCGTTGAATTTTGAACTTTTCATGTTGTTTGTAACGAAACAGGCTATGAAAATTGTAAAATATATTATTTAATATAATCCTGTAAGTTACTGATAATAAATAATTTAATAAAATAATGTTTTTTTTTATATCTTCTATTTGCGTCATTACTCTTTATCTTAAATATTTATTTTTCTCGCTTACGTACACATTAACGAAATGCAAAACAATCTTAACATTCTGAATTTGTAATAAATACAATAACTTACATACATACGAGCATAGGTACATTATTTTTGCGATATCACTAGCGGGGTATAATAACTAACTTTTTTACTAAAACAAAGTAAATTTTATCTAACAATAAAAGTAAACATTTTATAACAAAAACAGTTTCACACTTTATCTCGCATAGCATAGGTTAGTCTGAGACAACCAGCATCAAGATTGCTCACTCACTCTTTTGACTCCTTTCAAATCGGAAATGGAGACGTAGTGTGCTCAATAACGGAGAAATGAAATTAATTCCCCTGAATGGGAATTGAACCTACAAACAATCACAATTACATTCAGACGGTGTCTTCTAGCATATTAAATATATATAAAAGTACTATAATTAATATAATATAAAAGTACTAGCGGCCTGCACGCGGCTTCGCCTACACACTATTGTAATAAATAATTATTTCGTTTTATTAAATGACTGACACTCACAGGGATACTTTCAAAAAATAATATATAAACGAATTATTATCACATTATTGTGCCGAAACTGGGAGTCAGTGACGTTTTTCTTAGGAAAATATGGCGACAGACAGTTTGTCTGACAGCATCATTAGAATTCAACATTAATTATCATTTGAATTAGAATTTTGTGGATATATGTTGTCGACTCTAAATTTTTGTTTTATCATTTAGGTAAATTTTCAATCATATCTATATATAACGTATCCCTTCACGAAATTATTAATATAGGTTTTTAACAGTGATGATACGTCGTGTGAGTTTGTACCATACGTCTAAATTACCGGCAAACGACCTCCAATTAAATAAGCTAAAGATATTTACTATTTTTTAAAGTGTTATTCCACACTAAGGATTAGAAAACATTTTTGAAAAAACGTATATAAATTTGAACGCAGCGGGATTTGAACCCACGCCTCTTGGATACTGTCCAAGCGCTCTGACCGCTAAGCCATGCATTCTACTACCAGCTGCGTCGAAATTCTTATACGTTTTTGTTACAACTTATTTATGTTGTTAGCACCTCTGAAGAAAGATTTTTACAAATTTCTATTACTTAAAGATTATTAAGAAATAATCGTTTAACAAGAGAGATTGCTATTTTATTTTAATATTTACTATTTTTTAAAGTATTATTACACACTAAGTACATAGTCATACCTATGCAAATACACATACCACTGAAAATTGGTATTTTCGAAATATTTGAAAAAAATGGAGGATGCTTTCTTAAACGTAAAACTAGTAAAGGCATAATTGTTTGCGGTGATTTTAAGATTTATGTATAGCAAAATACAACCAAGAGTTTTCGCTTTCTATATCTTTATAAATCATTTAATAAAACATTAACATATGGGGTTTCCCAATAAGAACAATATGTTTTGAAATTGAAATAAAAAATGTAATATATATTTGACTTTCGTATTGAATGGCTTTATTTGATAGAAAATTTTATGCTATTTATAATTTAATATAAAATATTGTTCAAATGACCGCCACGACTATTTTTGCACTGGTGAATACGATCGGTCCAATTTTCGATGACTCGGTGCAGCATTTCGGCTGGTATGGCGCTATAGTCGCTCGAATATTGCGTTCAAGGTCTTGAATCGTAGCTGGTTTATTGGCATACACTTGAGATTTAACATACCCCCACAAAAAATAGTCCAAGGGTGTTAAATCACATGATCTTGGTGGCCAATTATGAGGACCGTTGCGAGAAATAACCGACTCACCAAATTATCACGCATTAAATCCATTGTGACGATCGCAGTGTGGCATGTTGCACCATCTTAATGAAAATAAATGTCATCCGCATCGATTTCATACACTTCCGGAAAAAAAAATCGTTCAACTTGTCATGATAACGGTCGCCATTGACAGTAACAGTACGGGCTTCGTCGTTTTTGAAAAAGTACGGGCCAATGATTCCACCGTACCATAATCCGCACCAAACAGTCAATTTTTCAGGATGTAATGGTGTTTCATGAACCACTCTTGGATTTGACTCACTCCAGTAACGACAATTCTGTTTGTTCACATAACCATTGAGCCAAAAGTGAGCCTCATCTGAAAAGATCATTTTCCTATGAAATTCGGTGTCCGTTTCCATCATTTCAAGCGCCCAATCAGCAAATTCACGACGTAATCGATGGTCTGCTTGCTTGAATTCTTGTGCCAACACAATCTTGTATGGATGTACGCCAAGATCCATACGTAAAATTCGCCAGGTTGTCATTCTGGATAAGCCTAATTTTTGTGCACGTCGTGGAACGGAAACATTTTGATTTTCTTCGACACCGGCTGATACGGCGGCAATATTTTCTTCACTACGGCCTGTCCGTTGTCGTGTTGGTGGTCTACTATCGTGCAAAGAATATTCACTTTCCAGTTTTTGGATGATGCGACGTATAGTGAGCTCAGACGGTGCACCATGACGACCATATTTAGCACGAAATGCTCTTTGAGTAGAGACAATACTTTTCGAATTTTGATAGAAAATTTAGACAATTTTCAAACGTTGAGGTAACGTGAACTTGTTTATGATTAAATGGCAAACATTACTGAACACAAAACAACACAAATATCAAATGTTAAACAACCAAAATGGCGGCTGTGAGCTATCAAAATCCTATCATTCCTATTGGGAAACACTGTATAATAAGATCTTTGATTTTCGCTATTTTTATACATTTTAAATGAAACTATATTAACTATTTAAATCGCTTATATTTTGAAATTACATTTTGACATTATTTACTACTCGAAAATACATTTTGGATACCTGACGTTTCGTACACTTTACAGTAGTCCGTGGTCACAGGTAGACCGCTACCTGTAGCGCCTTAATCCGCGATTAATCCGGTTAAAATAGTTTCATTTAAAACATTAACATAACTTTATTTATAATATATTTTACTAAAGACAGAATTACAAGTGATGCAGGAGTTGCACTCCTTATATGCGTATGGGAGAAGTCCCGGAATACAATCGAAGTATTTAGTGATTTGCCTAATTCCGTTCACCATGATGCTGTATGATTAAACTTAGTCACTATGGAGTCGTAATTTTATTACTTCGTATTTCAGTAAACAAATTCAGTCGCCATAAACAATGGAAAGTTTTAACGTTTATATTTACAACTGCAGCCCACTGCAGCGTCGCCCTCGTGAACTCACGCTACCTATTTCTTTTACCTTCACCCGTTCTTATTTAAATCACCGACTTTGCCAAAATTTGTAATACTTCATATAAACAATATTTACAAGACTTCATATACACTTGTGGGAGTCCTTAAACCTTTACAAACTCACGCTGTCGTAAAAGCTTTTAACGAACATCTAAGGCCGGTCTAGGCGCAGTGGGAGAGCATCTGACTGTAAACGCGATCGGTTGTAGGTTCGATTCCCACTCAGGGGAGTTATTATATTTAAATTATCTTTACTTCCTCGCTCTGGTAAAGACTACGTGCGGCGTTGAGTTCCACTACCCAATACGCAATGTCTCAAATTCGATGGAACGCGAAGTACGGAGTGTTTTGACACTAGTTACTTTCTGTCCTCCCTGCTACGCGGAATAAAAGCGTGAAGTACATTAAAAAAAGGGACATCTTCTATCTCAAAATTTCATGTCATCTTAGACAGGTTGCATGGACATGTGAGTTCATACATCCATTTATGACATCATACTCCACATGTGACTTTCCATACCCACATACGGCACCACGGTCCACATGTGATTTCACTCATCTCCATAGTCATATGGAGACGAGTGATCATAGTCCGCATATGGACCATGACCAAGGCGATGACCATGGTGTCATATATGGATTTACTCATCCATATATGACACCATGGTCCACAAGTGATTTCACTCTTCCCCACATGCCGCCAAGGTCCACCATAACTTGACCCACACGCGATTTCACCCATCCACATATGACCCCATGGTCCACATATGAGTTTACCTGCTCACACGGCATCGTGGTGCAGTGGAACCGAGCACAGAGCACCAGACTGCAAGCACAATTGGTTGTGTGCTCTATTACCCTCGGAGAAAAGATTATATTACTTCTATTTCTTTTTTTGGCGATCTAACTTAAATTACAAGCATTTCTCAATTTTTTTTATTCAATTTGATAAATATTTTCGTTCGAGGTTTCGCTGCTGTGTACTTATATCTATTTTGTTTTTGCACCCGCCCCTAATCTCTAGTTCCTCGTTCTCCTTTAGATCGGAGACTTTCTGCAAAATTAATTGTTCTTTTCTAAATTTAATTTTCCTCATTTGTCACATTGTGTACTAATAAAAATGGTGTTTAAATTTTGAAATATCTAAGCGCACTTTACTCATAAAATCTAAAAGAGTTGATACGAATCAGCATCATGCTTTATCCCGCATAGCAGGGTAGTCATAGACAACCTAGAATCCTAGTTGATTATGTTTCGCCCGAAATCGAGACATGTGTGTTGAGTAGCAAACTCAACACTTCGCTTTATCGTACTAGAACAGAAAAATGAAAACAAATTTTAAACACTAACATTTCCCCGAGTGGAAATCTAACCCACGACCAATCGTGTTCACAGACAGGTGCTGTCCCACTGCGCCACGATGGCCTTAATAATTGGTAAAAAATATAAAAAAACGTTATTAAAACTTGTGATACACTACGCAAATAAATATATGTTTTCTTGGTTTTTTATTTTTTTATCGTGTTCCTCTAAATCATTTTCTTGGTAACATTTAAATGTAATACTTAACTTATGAATGGACATACAATATTTTCAATATGTCTATGTATATATGTCTTGTTTAAGAAGGTGGCATAAAAAGTCGTCCTCGAAACATTACCTTCTCGATTTTATCATTTATAATGCAGCAAAAATTGGGAAAAAATAAAATATAGTCGGCTCAATAAATTTTACAATGAAGTGTCGATGATGCTTACTCTGTGAATTGATGAAATATTATGTAGTATTTAAAGTCAATTATTTGATACTTATATCTTAATATTTATAGCTTTTTTTCTAATAACATTACTATGTGGGATAAGAAAAATTTTGCAACCTATCGACGTAGTTTAACGGAATTCAATTATTTATTTTTCCTACAGGAATTACATTGAATATCGGGATGAAATTGCCCAATTTGACGCTTTAAGCTATTTCCATAAAAAAAATCAATCCTCTTTATCTTTTGGTTATTAGTACAAAAGAAATTTGTGAATTTCAGTTTTTTTTTATTTTTTAAACGAAAACTATTACAAATGTTAAAATAAAAACTATTCTGTATATGCCTCTGGACTATAAACTATTACCATGCCAAAATTAAATTTTAGCTTCTAATAGCCATATATTAACGTATACAATACATTTTTTTTACGTACAGAATTGACTTTTCTATATCTCTCTTTTATTATATATATAGATAACCGATCTACCTTTTCACGATAATGATACAATATGCGATTTTGAATTGTTTGCAGATGATACTTCTTCTTTTAAAGTATATTGTAACAAGGATAATTATGAAGAAGTAAATATCGCAACTTCTTCGGTTCACTTTACTTATTACTTATATATTTATAAATGTTATTATACAGTTTAAATTTTTAAGTTTTACTATGTTAATTTTTATTTTAATTAGCGCAGCGCCCTCGTGTGGACACTAGTAAAATTATCTCAAAAGACCTTTGGTATCCAACTACTTATTATGTCATGTTATTCCTAGATGTCACTATTATAAAAAAAAATTAAGTAACTTGTTTGTTTGTACTATTAGTTAGTTCAATACACAGTAAAACAGCATTTTTCTATTAAATAGAGCCCTATTCAACGTTTTTTTTTACGGAAAATTAACTAGCAGCGACATCTTTAACTTGAATCCGAACTAAAACACTGACAGTGTTTTAGTTCGGATTCAAGTTAAAGATGTCGCTGCTAGTTAATTTTCCGTAAAAAAAAATATTTACTTTTATGTATGATTGGGTATTTAAAAACAAACAATATATATTATTTTTTTTTATTTTTACTTTTATTATACTATATTTGGGCTGTCACCTTGGAATCGTCACCTGAACGTTTATAAGACAAGTATAAAATGATTTTATAACATTTTTTAGATGCAAATAATAGATGGCGTTACAAAACCGACCAAAAACTGTTTGTATACAAGTGTCATTCCTCTAGTTTTATGATTATTACTATTACGCTGACATTCGTATAATTCATATTACTGCATTTGAGAAGAAGGGGCCTCCGAGGTCGTGGTTAACGGTAGTAACACAGTACCGTAGAGTTAGGTATTCGAATTCTGCACAACCAAAAACATTTTTAACAAAGCAATGCTTCATGAATCATGAATATTCAATGCTGCGATTTATTTACTACAAAATAAATAATCAATATTACTCTACGATAACATATAGCAAAATAATGTCCTACCAGACACTGTATTTATTATTAAAGCTTTCTTTAAGAGAGGGGTCTTCTCTCTCACTACTTCTTGGGGTAGAGGGGGGGCGGCATGAAGGCTAGGCCCTCTGGCCGTGTAGGTCTTCACCACCCACGAAGATTGGTGTGTCTCTGGATTTTGGACGATAAGGTTAAAGAGAGGGGTGAGATAAGCATAAGTCACGTGCAAGAGTCTATCTAGTATGACTCCCAGGTAAGTAGCGCGTAAAGCTTTATTGAAGAAAAAATAACCTTCATAAAAGAGCCATTTTTTTAGTTTAAATCAAATATTATAATTACTAAGGGTACATTTTAGAAAACATTTTAGAAATAATCCTAAGTGTGGAATAACACTTTAAAAATAGTAAATATTACTAAGGGTATTTGAAAAAACACATAATGATAATATTCTATATATCATAAATGTGTTTAAATTAAAAAGTAATTAGAAAGATTAAACAAAAAAGTTATTAACTGATATTATAAAAGTTGTATAAAAAACTAAGATATTTTTTATTTTGTTTTATGAGTCTTTCTTTATAATATTATAATAGGTATACCTTATATTTTTCGAATAACATATCTATGAAAGTTTTAATAACAAACGAAAGTCAATACTATATTGCTTCTGATTATATAAACCTGATTAAGATACGCGACCAACGACACCAAAACTGGTTTTACCATAACTACTTTTTCTATTTTACATATTCTAAACCGGACTAAAGAAACATACAATTTGTACGTTTCTTAATTAGATTTATACCTACAATGTTTGTACAGTTTGTACATATCTATCTGTTACATTGACGCACAATGTAACAGATAGATATGTACGCAAAACTTCTGTTGTTAGTTTTTTGACATGATTGACGCCGCCAACTAAAATTTTACATAAATCTGTCGTGTAACAGATTTTACATTTCAACTATTTCATAACACGTTGCTAAGACAACAATATTTTTCAAATCAAAGCTCATCACTAAAATGGGACGTGAAATTAGAATTAATTACGATTATCCGATAATGATTTGATAGATAATGAGTTTTAATCTATTTCATGCTAGATTTAAGAATATAAGTATACCTATCTGTCACATTAATTTGATAGTTTTTTATTAACATTATTGTAATAATCCGCACTTATGTATATATTAGTCAAAGGGTAGTACACACCTACGTTTTACTTCTAAAAACAACAAAAGAAAAACACTACCATTTAATTTATTTTCAATTCAATTGTTTTTCAGCTTTATGATTTTTTTCGCAAAGTTCACACATCGTTCTCTATTTTACGCTCAAATTCGTTCATTACGAGTTAAAATTGTTGAACTCAACAGCGAGCTTTATCTTACCAGAATGGCGAAATAAAAATCATTAAAATTAAGTAATATAAGGTATTTCTAAGTGGTAATAGAATCCACTACTAATTATGTTTATAGCCCCACACTGTATAGAGCTGTTACATAAGACAGAACTGCTAAAATTACTAACAGACTTTAAATTGAAATGGAAATAAAACAGAGATAAATTAATATAAAAAATCTCATCCTCACTTATTTACGCTGAACTAGATTGATAAGCGGTATACGACTATTTGTAAACATACATAAGTAGGTTCACCCTTTCAGGAAGAACAGTATCGTATTACTGTCAATAAACACGTTATTATAAATTTATTATCTAACTTTACCTTCAAGTACTTCCTGTATGTTCGAATTATTTTTCTCGTTTTATGATGATAAAAGATTAAAGTATTTTTTAAAGAAATGTTAAAATTAAAACAAACTGAGATTCTGGTATTTGAAAGAAATTGAGGAAGACACATACGCAGAATGCAAGATTAGAGTGGATAGAAATATTTTAGAACATGTGAACGGTGCGGTATATTTGGGAAGTATGTTTAGTAGAGGCGGAAGATACGAAATGAATGTGGATAGGTGTATTGCTGCCGGTAAAGGAGTTAACGGTGCTCTGCCTGTATGAATAACGCGGCAAAATATCAGCACAGCTGCGCGTATTGCCTTTCATAATGCAGTACTTATTCCCACGCTGTTATACGGCGAAACGTGGTTTTGTCAAAAGAAGAACAAGACAAAGACGAATGCTGTAGACATGCGGTGTCTTCGCCGGATATACGGAATCAGTTTAGATCGTATATGCGGCGAAGAGATTCGCAGAATAGAAGGCGTAAGCGTAAATGTTATAGTGAAAGTGAAGAAGAACGTGCTCAGGTGGTTTGGGCATAAGTGATGAGAGAATGAAAGAAAGATTTATAAAACCAAGGTGAACGGTGCGGAAGGTAGGGGAAGACCTCGTTTGACCTACGAAAACACAGTATCAACGATACTGGAGGAAGGTCACGTAAAAAGCACGTGGAACCTTGAAGGGTAAGGCTGATGACCGTGGACGAGGCGGAAAGGGTATGCAGGGACCGCCAGCGTTTGGCGCTCTATCCCCTCTGACTACCTTGCAAAAGATAATGTGAAGCTAAAAAAGAAAATAAATTTCTATGATTTGGTAATCCATATATATATATCAAAAAACGAAAGTTAAGAGTTACAACGCTAAGTACACCAGGTGTACGAAATCTTCTTAATGTTTTATAACATTGTCATTTAATGACATTAATTGTTCACAAAGTGTATTTTATTGCAATCATAAATAATACACAGGTACATTATATTATGGAACACGACGTTTATTACAACATGACAGTCTATTCAAAAAATATTAAAACAGCATAGAGAAGTAAGCTGAAAGTCAGTATTGGACATGAACAGACCTAGTCGTAATCAGTTTTGAATATTGGACACCAGATAAACATATTATATGAATCTGCCATAAGAGATCAGCTAAACTACAAGATATAATAAGATTTTTCATTTTCGCAATTTTTACACATTTGAAAGGAAATTATTTTAAACTGATTAATCGCTTATATTTTGGTACGTATTCGAAAACATTTTTTGAATGAATGTAAAGTATAAACCCAGCCACTACATCAGGCTTGATAAGCCTTCTTATACTCACTAAGGAAAATAGAATAATCCTACAATGATCCGCGAGGTTATTGAAATATAAAAACATTCTAATTTCAATAGAGAAGATTTTTAATAGGTTGAAAACTTTTAACCTCCTGTGTAAATTAACTTGTAAAAAATTTTAAGTCTTAAATCCACCACACTAGAGAAGAAAATGCAGTCAGCTCATTCTGCAACAATACAGGGTAATTGAGAAATAGGTTGCGGTAGATAGATATAAATTGTTTTTGTATCAACTAACAGACGTCATATGCATATAGTCTAGGTGTGACTACGGACTACTGCAAATTGTGTGCGATACGTTTACAAATGTATTTTAGAAAACCAAAATATACGCGGATAATTCAAAGTATGTGTAAATGTAGTTTCAATTAAAATGTACAATATATAATTGTATAATAATAATGAAATCTTAGCAGAAATAATTAACCCAGAGGAATGTTTTCTGTTGACATGTAATAGTAAAAATTATAGGCTTTAAACCTATGATATTACATCTTATGTGAAACTTTTTATAAGAAACTATTTAATAGTCAAAGTTTTATTAATATAGCTTTCATAGTAAATTAGCAACTGATTGTGTATATGGTGACTTATATTATATCTAATAAGATCTTTGATTTTCGCAATTTTTATACACTTTAAATGAAACTATTTAACCGGATTAATCGCGTATATTTTGGTATTCGAAAATACATTTTTGGACACCTGACGTTTCGAACACTTTACAGTAGTCACAGTGGTCACAGGTAGACTGAGGTGGCTTTTGTCTGTCAGTTGATACAAAAAATTAATTATATCAAACTACCGCCATCGATTTCTTAATTGCCTCGCGTCCTGCCCTGGATTCTTGCAGAATGAGCTCACTGTATCCTTGTCTCTGGTGTGGTGGATTTGGGACTTTAAATTTTTAATAAGTGGGTCCCAGGTGGTAGATAGTTTCCAACCATCTTCTCTATTGAAATTTGGATGTTTTTGAATTTCAATAGCCTCGCGGATCATTCTAGGAACATATCTACTTTCCCTAGCGAGGATATGTGGCTTATCAAACCTGATATAGTGGTTGGTATGAAGACCAACAAGCCACCCACAGTGGAGAGACAGCCAGCACTTCTACCGTTTGTGAAAGGAGTTACAGACAGGATTGGCAACATCTTAAGAAGAGCTTCTATTAAAACCATATTCAAGCCTAATAAAAAAGTGAGCCAATGCTTGAGACCCGTGAAATGTAATATTCCTTTGCAGTGTGCAGGTGTGTATAAACTAGACTGTGACTGTGGCTTGTCATACATTGGCCAAACAAAGAGGAGCATCGGGGTTAGGGTGAAAAAACACATATCCGATGTCAAGAATGGGCGTGTATTGCAGTCAGCTGTGTGTGAACATACAATGAATAAGTCCAACCACTACATCAGGTTTGATAAGCTACATATCCTCGCTAGGGAAAGTAGATATGTTCCTAGAATGATCGCGAGGCTATTGAAATTCAAAAACATCCAAATTTCAATAGAGAAGATGGTTGGAAGCTATCTACCACCTGGGATCCACTTATTAAAAATTTAAAGTCCCAAATCCACCACACCAGAGACAAGGAAACCGTGAGCTCATTCTGCAAGAATCCAGGGCAGGACGCGAGGCAATTAAGAAATCGATGGCGGTAGTTTGATATAATTAATTTTTTGTATCAACTGACAGAAAAATGCCACCTCAGTCTACCTGTGACCACGGCTACTGTAAAGTGTTCGAAACGTCAGGTGTCCAAAAATGTATTTTCGAATACCAAAATATACGCGTTTAATCCGGTTAAATAGTTTCATTTAAAATATATTATATCTAATCATTATATTTGCAAACTCTTATTCGAAGGTGACGTGAAGAGCAACGAACTCTTCTGACGATAACACGGTGTTACACGGGGCTGTGGCCGGCTGTGATCATTTAATATAAAGAGACATGCACGTACGTTTGCCTTGCCTATCCCACAAAAAATCCATATCCTTGTGGCTGTCTAAACTGGACATATAAGTATAACATCATACAAAAATACAAAATGTACTATTATTGGCAAAAACACAGACAGAAATACTCTGAAGAAATATTCTGTATTAAATGTCAAAAAATTTTAAACAATTTAATTATTAAATATTTACCAATATCGTAATCTTAAAAATTGCAACGTATCGCCTTAAAATTAAGATTAAAAAATTAAAATTATTTACTGGGTAAGAAAATTAAATCAATATATAAACAATAGATACGTTAAACACTGCAAAGTTACAAAACGGCAGCGCGGCATCAACTCCCACTTACATAATTTGGGTACAAGTTGTTACTCCAAGCTAACTAATAATCTAAGGATAAATAATAACCTATAAACAGTGGCAAAGTGAATTAATTCTCTTACATTGTAAGTTTAGTGTAATTAAGATTAAACTAACAATCAATATATTTTTAAGTAACTTAATAAACAAAATAAAACAGACAAAGAGAAAACTGTAATAATAAAAAAAATCTCATTAGCATTTTGATCGCATTAGAGGATGAATATATAGTTTTTTATTTACTTAAATATAGAGGGAGCTACGTAGTAGTTATGACGGTTAATTACCACCATGAAATTACGTGTTTCAATAGTCAGTTTCAATAGCCTCAACTAACTTCTTACACATATACACCTCATTACTTTAAAATTATAACTCTGCGCGTCCCTCTGTATATATATGAATTGATGTACTCGGCTTCTTAGATAACAGCAAAATATGTTTATAATGAAAAGAATGTAATAAATTACTTTAATCTGTTACTTGACATAATTATGATATGAAGAGATAAATATTTTGTATTTTATTTCATGTACAGTGTTTATATCTCAAATTTTTTTAATTCCTTAACTTTATATGGTACTTCCATCAATAAACTATCCACTGGACAATAGATCGCTTACAGTGGACACCAAAAATTCAACTGCCTTTAAATGAAAATAAGGCTTAAAATTGTAATAACAATTTTTCTTCCAAATATTTTAAAATCATGTTCATCAATCATCAGTCATGTTACGTTAATACATGGACAATTTTTTACACATTTTACTAAAAATAAAAAGTCATTTACACACTTAAAACAATTGTCTTAAAAAAAACTTAAATATATTGTCTCTAGCATAGCGTAAGCCGTAATTTAAAATATATCATATACACAAATATTTAAAATATATCATATAACATAAAGTAGAATTTTCGCATGGCTTGTAAATTTCTTAATCTCCTTTTTGGGCGATCATAGACTCTGCACAGATAAGTCAGTAGGGAATCAATAAAAATATACTTTAAATAGTTATGAAAAATACAATAAAAAAATTAAAACTACCACTCCATGCATTTCTTAGTCCAGAGTATGGACTCTAGACTAACCAGACAGACAACATTTGACGATTTGTTGGAAGTGTCGTGGCAAATATTGGTCAAACGATGAAATATATTGCATTTAATTGTTCAATAATTTGATTTAAAATGTTTTTAATTATATTAAACTGAACTAAAAAAGACACTGCTTTTGAAACTTTACTGTTTTAGTGGTTATTTACGCAGTTTTTTAAATGCACACATACATTTAAGCACGTCCACTCGTTGGCTATGGTGGGGCAATACTAAAATCAAATGAAAACGCAAAACATTTTGACCTCTTATGGCCACTTTGGCACGCCGGAGGTGTTAGATATTGTGATCCTTAAGAATGTTACCCTCTGCCTCTATCGAATCGCAGCCGGAACTAGATTCAATTCAATTCTCAGATTACATACACAATACGATCCTCAGCTGCTCTAAAGAGATTACAAACGTACCGGAAGGACGATTTGAAATCTCAGAAAAGCTCAGGAGATTAATAAGGCGTAAAAACGCCGCAGCCAGACGAAACGACTCATACCCGACAGACAACAACCGTAGGGAACTAAATAGGTTGAGGAGGAGTGTTCGACACGCGTTCGACATACTCCGCGGCGAGTCGTGGGACAAGAGATTAGAGGGACTCGCGCCTTCGCACTAGCCTTTCTGGGCGCTGTCGAGAGCCTTCCGGTCGGACGGTCTCGCGACTATGCCACCTCTCATTAGGCCCGACAATTCAATTGCCGCCGATGACATTGAAAAAGCGGAATGTTTAGCCGACAGTTTAGAGGTTCAATGTTCCCCCAGCGATCAGCCTTGCGACCCGGACAACCTAACAAAGGTCGACTCCGAGGTAGCAACCTGGGCTTCTCTACCTCCCTCAGGTGAACCGCTTCGCCCAACCTCTGCCGGTGAGGTTCAAAATATCATTAAAAACCTGAAAGACAGGAAGGCCCCGGGCCCAGTTCGTGTCCTTATTAGTACTCATTTTTAATTGCCTCCTCAAATCTTGTACCTTCCCAGACCAATGGAAGGAGGCAATAGTCATAGGTATTCCAAAGCCGAACAAACCGAGGAATCTTCCCAGCAGCTACAGGCCTATTAGCGTGCTGAGCTGCCTAGGCAAAATCTACGAGAGGATAATTCTTATAAGACTCTCCGAAGTGGTAGAGACAAAACGTCTGCTCTTAGACGAGCAATTCGGGTTCCGCAAGGGCCACTCCGCCATCCACCAAGTGCGTCGGCTAGTAGAGCACATAGCCAGACACAACATTAGAAACGGTACCCGCAGCTCTACTGCGGCCATTTTTCTCGATATCGCTAAAGTGTTCGACAAAGTTTGGCATAGCGGCTTGATTTACAAGCTGCGCAACGCCGGCCTCCCAGATCAGTTAATTCGCGTCCTTAGAGCGGGCTCCACGCTCTCTCCTATGCTGTATGCGCTGTACACCAGTGACATACCTAGAGTAAACTATGTCCACCTGGCTATGTACGCCAACGACACCGCCCTATACACCACTTCCCGCCACTCTTTCGTTATTGCCGAGAGACTCCAGGCGGCCGCCGACGCCCTAGGCGCTTGGTACCGCAAATGGAGGATCGAGGTCAATCCCGAAAAGAGTGCCGCGGTATTGTTCCCTCGACTCAACTATGAAACGGTCTCTACCGTATACCTATTAAATAAGCCAATTCCGTGGCAAAAACATTTTAAATACCTCGGAGTCACTCTAGACTCCAATCTCTCATTTAGAAAACACATTAGTCGAGTGTGTAATTCAGCCCGCATCTATCGTAATAGATTGCGTCCACTGATTTGTAAACGCAGTAAAATGTCACTTAGAAATAAGCTGACATTATATAAAACCTGCATTAGGCCCGTCCTCACTTACGCTAGTGTTGCGTTCGCGCACACTGAGCTTAAACCACTTCAAGTGGTTCAAAACCGATTTTTACGAATCGTATCGGGTTCCCCCTGGTACGTTCGTAACGTAGATCTTCATAAGGACTTCGAACTGGAATCGATTAAAGAGTTCTGCAATGGCTTATCCAAGCGCTACTACGAGCGCGCAGATACTCACGCGAATCCCCTCGTCGTATGGGCGTGCGATTACACCCCGTCCGCGCATCCTAAACCTAGACGCCCGCGTAGCGTCTTATTAGACTCCAATGACCCCATCACGGTAGCAAACGGCAGAGTGTTAGGTAGGAGAAAACACACAAACACCGCCGTCGACAGAAACGACGGCGAAGTCCAGTGTATGACACGGCGCGTCCGCGCGTTGGTGCGGCCGGGTCCAACGGTTAGGGACTGTATATAGGCTCCCTTAGGATAGACTAAATTTCCCCCAGTCGCGACTTCACGCCGTGGCTGGCTTGTTTTTAGAGTAGGGAAAATCCCCCGCCCGCTCGCCGACAGCAAGCCGAGGTTCGAGCCCCGCAGGGGGCGCCCTTGCGGTCGTCGGCTTCCTCTCAAGCAGCCACGTCAGTGCCTGCTAAATACTTCGCAGGGCTAGAGCACCCTCTTCCCTCCCCCTCCCGGTGTCGCTGTAAAGACCATTAAGGTCAACAGCATGTTACTCAATGACAGAAAAAAAAAATGACCTCTTATTTGCCGGGCCCTTTTTAGAGCATTACAAGTTCCTGTTCCTTTACTTAATATAATTTGGCTAATCTAAAAAATTATAAATAATGTTTTCAAAAGCAAAAAATAGACAATAGTTCTATACTTATACCACAGACTTAAGAAAAAAATTATAAAAACTGTAATTAGCTTTCATCATTTTTTTAAGCGTGATGTTGCTCAATAATCATAGCTTATGCTTATGCCATGTAAGTTAAAGTTAAGCCACTCTAGTCAGCTCATTACAATGTTAAGTAACTTATTGTTATAAGGGAAATTGGCTTCTGAAGAAGACAGTGCCTCATTAGAGGCATATTGGGTAAGACAAGGAACAAGTTTTACGTTGTTTGGACGTAATTGTCTTTTAATGAAAAGCATCCATTTTGCTACAAGTAGCAGTTTATATGAGATTAACAGGCAATTCGATTGCTATTAATATTTTTCTTTAACACAAATTCAAAAATCATTTATTTGAAAAAAGGTTAATAGAGTTGAATTGAATATATATATATTTTCTTATGCGTATTTGCAGCCTATATCCTATTTTAATGTTTAATCATATATGATTACAGCCAAATCAGTTCTATTTTAGGATAAAAAATCTCTAACTACCTTCGAAAAATATTTTCTTTTTTAAAATTTTCTTAGATATCAGTCAATTACTACGTTTTCTATAATTTTTCTTAGTAAATCAAAGATACTCTTCTAATACAGACATTTATTTTCTTCAAAATAACACCAAAGTAAAAAATATAAGAAAAAAACAAATGACGTGACGATTTTTACTTTCGAAAGCTTTACCTTTCATCAATTTTATAACGCAAGTGGAAAGAGTTATAACTTTCTTCTATATTTGGCTCTGCTTAATGTCCAAGATGCAGGAAATACTTGAACGCAAAATAAAATAAAGCTAAAAATATATGTTTAATTTAAAAAAAAACTTTCTAGATATTAAACGATGCATAAACATAAGCAAATATGAGAACTAGAAAACGAGATGACGACAGTCAAATATGATGGAATAAAATAAAGTGCGAAACCATACTGATACCTTGAGAATTAGTTCAATATATATTAGAGCTTAGTATTATGTTACTGTTTCATTAAATTATTTTCTAGCATATTGGATATTTTTTGAATTGGATTATTTTTTGAATTGGATTGGATATTATATAAAAATATGTCTATTGAATTAATAGATAATTTATAGAAAGTAAGCTTTTTTTAAGCAAATTTTGATTATCAAATCGAATGTTTTTTTTTCATTTCACAAGTTCACCAAGTATTCATTTGTGATAAAAAGTATACATTTGAAACTGACAGGCTTAATAAATGTCTACGAGGCGAGCGCAGGTTGCGTCCCGCTCCGTTTAGAATTTTATGTTTTTTTTAATATATTTTCATATCCTAAATGTGCGACTCTTTAAAATAAAACAAATAAAATCTTTTTTTAGTTACAACTACCCGCTTTATATTTAGTGTAGCAGGCAGAGACGTAGCTAAATGTAGACGAATAGACCCTCATCCACGGCCTCGCACCAAAAAAAAGCCTCGCGATGCCTTTTTAAATGCAATGCCACCAGACTAAAAAAACATTCACATATTTTTCAAAATTCTCCCACCGCACGTGTATACTTTTTCACTTTTATGTGAAGTATGTGGGTTCGAAGCATGTTTATTAATAAAGATATCGAATAGATCTTGGGTACGAAAGAAAAGTCGTGATGCTACTTCACTCATTATACAAATCAACGCTACGCAACTGATGGCACCTGTGATAGTCAAATAAAACCCTGTGCCAAGCCACTGTTCCTACTTTTTGAATTTGAGGCATTGAGTAATAAATAGTGGAACTCAACAACGCACTTTATTTTACTAGAGCGGATAATTTAAAATAGTTTAAAATTTTAAACATAATCATTCTCGAGCCCACAACCAATTGCTCTTACAGTCCGACGTTAGCCCACTTCGAGTTAATGGCCCATTGATGCTATCATATACACCTATAACTCAAAAACTTATTCGTACCATGACAAGAACTACTACAAAAAATAAATTGTACAGCATATTCGTCACTCTTTTCATAAATAAAACTTTTTAAAAATCAAATTTAAAAACGGAATTGGTGAATATGTAACAAATATATAATGTATCTACAATTTTTGACTTTCTTTACTTCACTGCGGCTGTTGATTCTGCAGTATCAACTATGTTGGATCTTGTGTTGACCATTAACCTTTGCTCTTTACATGACTTTTAGACTTAATTATAAATATTTAGTCCATTAAGAATATTATCATTAACAAACACTCAAGACATATAGACGCATTAATTAATACTTATCATTGTAGCTTAATTATAGCTTTTATTATTTCTTACAATATATTTATTTTTATAAATAGATAAAATTGGATATTAATGAGTAAAAAGTAATAAGGGAGCGTCATTCGATTTTATTAGTTATATTTGAAACGAAGTCATTTGGATAATAATATTATAACAACTACCCTCTTTCGATATAATATATAACTTTGATTTACCTTTCTTTGTTCGATGTGTATATAAGTTGGCAATTAAAGCCGCACTGGGCTCTTATACTCGTTGACGTTCGAATAGTATGTTGTGTTTGATGCTGCCTATATTTTACTAATCCTGACATTATTACTATTATTTCAATATATTTCACGTATATATTCTAACAAATACATATATAGTAAAACAATTCTTTTTTTAGCTTCACGTTTTATCACTTGCTGGGTAGTCATAGAGTAAGGAGCGCCAAACACTACGGTCCCTACATACCTCTTTCGCCTCATCCACAGTCATTATCCTCTTCATACATATTCTTCGTAGGGTCTTCCTTTTACGTGACTTCTCTGCAGTATCTACGATACTGTGTTTTCGAAGGTCAACCGAGCCCCGGCCTCTCGTACCACTCACCTTGGCTTCATAAATCTTTCTTACCATTCTTTTATCGGACATTCTCTCAACGTGCCCAAACCACCTGTGCACGTTCTTCTTCATTCTTGCTATGACATTCGCACTTACATTAACCATTCTGCGTATCTCCTCGCTGCATATACTGTCAGCTAAACTGACACCGCATATCCGACAAAGAGATCTCATCTCTACTGGATTACGCTAAAACAATTTTATGCACCTATAGTGAACTAAACTGTTTTTTATAATCATCCTTAATTGAATCAGTTACTCATCAGTTTTGCTTACTCTCGGGTTATTGCATTACAAACATTGTGTGTTAGGATGAGATGCCCAATGCGACGCTGAATTTTATCTAAATTGGATTGGGTGTTAGATCATACAACTATCTTTATCGTACATCGTAGACTCATATATAAAGTTAAAAATTGGCAGCCACTTAAAAAATAATTAAGTAAATGATACTAAAATTTATTTCAAAGAACATACGTGATTTTAAAATAAAGTTAAAGCACAATGTTTACAACTTTAAATTATAATTTCCTAAATTTCTATCACAAACAGCATAACTAAGATAAAGTGCTATTAATGGTGTTACTATTAGCACTATTCTGAAGGCACTAGCCACAAGCCTGTTAGTCCCATTTGACTTTAGCAAACGTAAATATTTAATTATTGTACAATATAGCCAAATCATTATCACTATCGGTCTCATCGAATGATTTTTGGGGGTAAAATTCAAAGTCAAGGTCAAATAGTTTTGTTCAAAATAAGTAACATGCTTCATTGTTTGAACGTAAACGTAAATGTTGTAGTTATATATACAATTTGTCCCACGAAAGAAGATACCCGAAAGAAACCTATTTACGGGTCTCTTTAGCCCTGCCAGAAGTGCTGTGACAACGATCGAGTGATATCAGAAAGTGCGCAAGAACAGGCGCATACGCGATAGCGATTTTCTACACTGTACTTAATAATATTTTGACGAAATTAATAATTTCGTTCAATTTTAATATACAAATTCTTAAATAGATAATGCAAATTATGCACCTATTTTTTTGTACACTATATATATCTTATTTCGTGACACGTACTATACATATTTCAGTAAATCATTTAAAGCAATCAAATAAAGCGCGTTTTTGTACATATAACAGGTTCATTAATCTTCGTGATTTTTAAAACAAGAAAGAATTTTTAAATATAGTGCTTAAAATTTTACGTATGTAAATAACTTAAAATTTAATTTATATTAAAAAATATGTTAATATGACTGAATAACATAGCATATTTACATAATAAGATCTTTAACTTTGATTTTTATACATTATAACTATTTTAAAGCAGCGGTAGACAGCAGGTGGTGCGGACACTAGCCAGTTTGCCAATTCTCAAGGAAAAAGACTTAACTCGCAGTTAGAATCGCACGCAATTATTGTCGGGTTAGCTCTGTGTATAGTCAAATACTTTACTACATTCTTTATTCAGTCTACTCTGTTCTTTCTCCACAAGCGCGCTAGGGTAATCGATTATCCTTACCTAAAAGGTAGAAGGATGTTGAACTTATAATCATCGTGTTCATTGTCAGACACTGTCACACTGATGACCTGTTTTATTACAAGTATTTAAATATTTCTAAAACAGACACACACATAAATAAATCAATATGTCGAGTGGCAGATTTACCTGCACCAACAGCAGCAGGTTTTATCCTATACCGCAAGTTTGCAGGCTGATTTCTTTTGTACTTTCATATTGTATAGTAAAACCGACAGAGTGTCTGTCCAACCAGTACCTGTATACCCATACTTTGCCTCTTAAATAAAAAACAGCTTAAGATGTCAGCTTATGCTCCTCACTTATTTTATTTTTAATGATTTACTTATGAGATCGGCTGAGCCAATTGAACGCTCTAGGTATTTTGCATAAATGTATACTTAAATAATCAATGATTAATAAATTTTAGAAAAATGTATACTATAGCAAATATTAATGAAACAACTTTAGTAAAACCTTACTTGATAAAATTGTAAAACTGGATACAAGTACTTACTGTTTATAATTAAATTTCTTTTCGTTTAGTATATACCTTCATATAATATACAAATAAATATTTTATGTATAAATTTTTAATGAATACGTATTTTTTATTAAATATTGAATGCAACATTGCTATGCATTATGGTCCTTTAAATGTTTTCTCTTGAGAACAAATATAATTTAAAAATTAAAATATACAGTTTTTTCAAAAATGTTTACAGTTTTTATGTTGAATTAGATAGAGTTAAAGGAACGAAAGAAACTTCATCTCTAACAGGAATTCCTCGATCACCATTTTTCTAAGTACTTTTTTGTCACTGATTTATTATTTACTAATGTTTACCGAATGCATGTTAATGAACACATATTAATTACCCCCTCTTCAGTCTTCAAAATACATGATTCTTGTATGAGGTCCGATAAGGTCACAAAACGACCATCTAATGTTTTTCTTCAAATTTCAACAAAAGTCTTGAATAATAAAATAATACACAAGCTGAATGTTGCAACAAGCAGGATGTAAGGGTAGCAAAAATTTACCAGTCTGTAACTTGAAGTCCTACCATTGTATATGCCTTATCTGTTCAACAAAACAGCATATCTGTGGTGTCGGCGTGTCGCAAAACGTCAAGGTTATAAACTATGAACAAATAGGTAGGTATATTTTTTATCTACTGTACTGTGCTACTTTATATATGTGATGATAGATAGAGTATAGAGTAGGCGTTTTAATTATAAGTATAATTATTATCAAAATATTATAACGATTATTGTATGTTCATAAAAACGTTCGGTTATTGAGCTATAATTATGATTTTTGTTATGCTTTATTCGTTGTACGGGTAGGCAGAAAGGATGTAGCGCTAAACACTACGGTTCCTGCATACCTCTTTTGCCTCGTTCACAGTGATGAATGATGCCCTTCAGGGAGTCGTCATGCTTTTTACGTGACCTTCCTCCAGTATCATTGTGTTTTCGAAAGGCAACCGACCTCTCGTACCACTCACCTTTGTTTCACTAATATTTCTTACCATTCTTAGTCACTCGACGTGTTCAAACCACCTGCACTTTTTCACGGCGAAGAGAACGCATTTCTGCAGCATTCATATTTTTTTCATTCTTTTTTTGACACACCCACGTTTCGCTACCGTATAACAACGTCGGTATCAATACTGCATTGTGAACGTCAAGACGTGCAGGTATGCTGACATTTAGCCGTGGCATCAATGCAGCTAGAGCACCGTTAACCCTGTTACCAGCAACGATACGCCTTTCCACATCCATTTCATATCTTCCATCTCTACTAAACATATTTCAGATATAATACCTTATTTACTTGTTCTAAAATCTTTCTATCTATCTTTATCTTGCATTCTGTTCTTTCTTTATCAGTTTCAAATACTAGAATTTTAGTTTTACTCGCACTCAGTTTTAGACCATCACTTTCACACCCTTCTTTCACAATGGTGACCAATGCCTGTAAGTCGCATTCTGATGATTCAATAAGCACTGTATAACCTGCGTACAATAGGCAATCAACTGTCAAATCACCTAATATCACCTCTATTTTCCATACCTTGGAGACAAACATCCAATTTTGAATTGAACAGCCAAGCTGATATGGTGCAACGCTGCTTAAGACACGATTGGATATCAAGGAGGCTATATGCCAACTCATGTACACAGGCTGAGTGGTATCGATAAAGAGATTTTATAGCTTGCAACAAGGATCCATTCACATTGTACCGGGGCAGTATCTCCCATAATTTCTTTCTTACAACGCTGTTAAATGCCTTTTCTAATTCCACAAAAGCACAGATTTTTTTCTAAATTGCATGGAATTAAGAACTAGTCCAAGATGCGTGGCCCATCATACTTTATCATCTTTGCCGTAACTCCATCTGCTACTACTATACTTATGTACATCCCAAAAAAGTAATCAGATACTATAAAATAGCAAGTATATAATCATTTAATTTGTTCTATATTATCTGAGTGAGACACATTATTACTTCTTACTAAGCGACTTTATAACCTAAAATTATTATAAATGGAAAATTTTAGTGGACGCTATATCAAGGTTAAAAGATGTAAAATAAATACCAAATTTTATTCTATTTTAGTATAACTTCTAAGACATCAGCCAATAATTTAAGCAATTTACAAAAGCGCAAGCGCAAGATTTCCATTATTAGGGTACATTCAGCTTGACTATTTGTGTGCCTACCCAGTTGTAAACATGACATGCGCTCCGCATAATACAAAACTATAGTAAATCGTTCAAAGTTCGTTATCTTTTTTCTCGTTTGCTTATTATGATTTTACAAATTGTTAAAAAGTTAATACAGAAAGAACATCAAATAACTGTTAAAATAATTTTCATATCTCAAACGCTTCTATATTACTTTTACAATAATGACATATCTCCATCTGTAATAAAATGGTTTCAGAATCACAAAGGTCGATGACAATGCATCCGAATAGGTTAAAATTGTCATCTTGGTATGACGTCACCGCAGGGGTACCTAAAGGTGGCGTGCTATCTCCCTTGCTGTTTTCAATTTTTATTAACTTAATTGCTTAAAATATAACTTCTCTCTATCATATGAATGCAGACGACATCCAAATTTACTTAATTTAATTTCTCAATGTTACCTGGATGACGTAATGCAATTCACCTACATGATCCATTTGTAACTGCATACAAACAGTTATTACTATGAGCGACAATAGTTTGCAAAGGTATTTGTCTAATGTAGGATAATTAAATAACTACTATTTTTGATATATTATCATTTAGTATGAACCCTACATCATTGCACCTTATATACGGCTAATAAAATCCATTTGTAACAAATACTTAACTGGATCATTGCCAGCAATAAGTAGGCTTATGTCATCTACAAACTGATAACATGAGCAATGTTCAATGTTAATACTCAGCTCGTTCATATATGATAAGAAGTGCAATGTGCCCAGAACTGACCCCTGGGCTGTACCTTTTGTCAACGATACTGGCTCGCTAAGTATGTTACATGAACTGAAGATGATACGTTTATCAGTAAAGGAGCAATTACTTAGGTAATTTTCCCACCACGATGTAAAGAACCACGTATCCCACAATCATAGAGATTTCTACTAAATAAATTTAGCTAATAGTTTTACTGGACTCTGAGGGATAAAACCCAAATAGATTTTTGTTTTAACGTGATATTTATGGTAAAACGCCTCCCCCGATAAGAATTTGTTTACTGCGAAACATACCAAAATGTCGCAATCAACATATGTGGATAAAGTGATGCGAGTTATTTAATACAAGTATTAATTAATGTTATATATATCTTATAATGTGTATAAAAATATTTATCATAAAACCACTCTGTCCATGACCACTCGTTCAGACTACCACATAACAGCCGACTTAGGGAATTTTGTCAGTGAAAGATAAGTTTTGGCACCTGCTCTATAAGATAAGTTGCAACATAACAATCTATCTTAAAAAAGTATTTGCAAATATTAGTCATGAGTAAGTAAATTGAGACGTACTCAAAACAAAAATGTACAAAAGTAAAATTAGACGAGAGTTAAAATAAGTAACGCAAAAATTAATACGTCTTAAAATATTTTATAGTTACAAGAAAAAGTTATCAAAGTACTTAAATTATAAAAAATATATTTGCACATAGGACCGACCTGGGTAGTCTGTATACCATAACAAGAGGCCTGGAAGGAAGTGTACACGAGATTGGGAAAAAATAATAAATACAGTGTCACAAATTAACTAATTATAGTGAGGCTCTTATTTATTACATGTATTTTATCACTTGTCACGTATTTTAAATAGTAAAATTAGATACTGCTGTTAGGGATGATGTCGTTAACTGGTCTATAAAAGCTCAAAGCTAAATGATCAGCATATCTTTTAAAGTACATATGCTTCTAAAACTTTGGTACGTTGATAGACAATGTCACTCGTCACAATAATTGTTAAAGTAATTGATTGACTTTTTGAATATTATTAATATTATTGTTTATTCATTTCGAGTTTTATTATATTCCTAACCATACTTTCGGGTCAAAATATTTATTTTTCATTTATTAGGTAATAAATCACACTTTATGTGTGTTCTATGTGCTCACTTTCATTAAAAAAAACAGTTGATAGTTTTTTTTTCTTTTTAATATTTTAATCCTTCCTTAAGCTGAACGACACTATCATTATCTGTAGATAGTAACATACATATCTTCATTAATTATAGTGACTATCAAGTGATTTGTTTCATATTTATAATAAGCAGATTAGGTTGCTTTAATAATATGATTTGTGTAAGTAATAAAATCGTATTTAACATAATATAATATATTCCTCTTTTTTCCCCTTCCCCTCAGATTAGGGACTCAGGACGGGTTTTGTGAGACTCGGAACTTCATCCTTATACCGAATCACTAGCCGAAATACGTATCTGAATCGTCCATGAACGCGGCGGAGCCTCCAAGGCACGTCGCGGATACAGGGTTGGGTCGCCCGCGACGGCCAACTCTGAAAAGTACGAAGGACCAAATTGCTCGCGCCTACCCAGGCCAGGAGAATAGGCGATTAGTTTCCTCACGCAGACCGCTAATCCGGGGAACAATTATTGATCGTTGGAAACTTTACTAATCTATTCTCCTAAGTAACTTCGAATGATGATTATTACAATTTCTTATATATTACTTAACTATCTTTAGCTTAACTTTTGCATTAGTCACATTCAAGTCTATATGTACGGTTTCTAAAATCATCTAAAGTCGGGAAATGATGTTTGCTTTTGCGAATATAGCTATTTCTAATATATACAAACAGGTGAATGTCAAATACCTGTTTTTTAAAAAACTGGTACACAAATAACTGTGGCCTTTAAATTAAATATTGATCTTAAATATCATTTTGACCTTAAACTAATAAGTTCAATTAAAATATGTCTAATTGTGAATGAATTATGTCTAATTGTAATAAAAATATAATTAAATTGTGCGAGTACAAACAATAATATGGAATGCGTTAAAATCGAGCTTGAATATTTTTATAGTAAATCCAAAAAAACAATAATAATAAATATTGCTGACTTGACAAATCACCCATGTTATTAAAAATAAGCATAGTAGGGATTCCGTACCCTCTATAATGCTTACATACTTAATTGGATGAACCCTAAGGAACAACTTTTCGAGAAACGATTAAGCACGTTTAAATAAACACATGCATATAACTAACCATTATCTATTTATTTAAATATTTTCAAAGTATTATTTTACACAATAGTTAAGAAAACGGTTTGTAGAAAACGAATAAACAATAAGTTACATCGAGAGTACATTATAAGAATTTTTGTATGTAGGGCAAATGGCTTGGTGGTCAGAGCGGTTGGCAGCGCGCATTCCTCTACGATCAAACTTTTATACGTTTCCTAAAAAGTACTAAATACCCACCAACTTGTTAACTTTTCCAGTAAAATATTCCATAAAATATTAATAAAAATAATAACTAATAAAAGTTTATTCTCAATTTAAAGCATTAGTACGCATAATTTGACTTCCTTACTGGCCAATTTGTGTCACAAAAGAATCGAATGGGTCAAAGTTCATATTTTTTAACTTCAATAGTTTACGATTCTGCTTAAGCATTGCCGTTCGTTACATGTCAATAATGAATCAGACAGTCAGTACCTACTTATTATTTTATTGCTAAAGTAATAAATAAAGGATTTATATAATAAGTAGATACCTATGAGTATGTCTCATTGCATTACTTCCGTATCAATTTTTTAAGCTTCACTTTTTTTACCGCATTGCAGGGTAGACAGAAAGCACCTAGTGTCAAGTCACTCTGTACATCGTTTTCGAGACATTTCGTGTTAAGTGGTGGAACTCAATGCCGCACTTTGTCTTACAAGAGAGTGAAAGTAATTTTAAGTATAATCACTTCCCCGGGTAGGGATCGAACCTACAACCGATCGCGTTTACAGCCAGACGCTGTCACATTGCGTCAGGACCGGCCTCTTAGATAATGTTATATTTTTCTGCGTCATGACCAAAACAAGCATCTAGCCCTCGTTATTTCAAGTTAGGTGTCATACACTTTAACATAAAAGTTTAAAATACATAGGTTATCTATTAAAAGCAAGCAGCTGTTCTTCTGTTTGATAGTTACGTAAATATTTGTAGCATTGTAAATATTATAAACATATGTAACGTGATGATTTATATTAAATAGATGTAATGATGACTCAACTTTTATATTATTAATACATCGTATAGCGTTTCCTAAACAAACTTTGTAATGTATTACACGAGTTGAATTAATATTTTGATAATATCTTATAACTAGATAAGATGTTGCTTAACATCGTTTTATTTATGTACATAGGTACAATAGTCATTTCCCTGGTCTGGTAAAACAGAGAACGACGTTATATTCCCTTTTTATAAACCTCCTCCTAATTTCATGACAGTATCACACAGTTACATATAAATTATCTGATATCATTAAATTAGGAAATCAATAGTAACTTAACAAATCACTGCTTTGTATTTTGTATGTACAACAAAAACTATGAATTGTTGAATTTTACTAGCTCGCAAATTAAATCTTGATATTAATATAATTAAATTATACATCTGATTAAAAAAAGAATATATACTGTAATAAAATACAAATAGTAAAGAAATGTTTTATTATTTTATTTTGTCATTTAACATGCCACACAAAAAATATAAAAATATTTAATGACAACACGTTATGGGATACTTTAAACAAGTTATCACAACGTAAGGTTATTTACTTGTAATTTAGTTATTTCACAATTTTTTACATAACATTTTTACAGTATAAACTGTTGTATTAAAATAAACTATAACTTAATAGTATATACATTTACGTACGTTTACTATTAAATAGGGAACTATTAAATAGCACCATGTAACAGTTATCGTTATGGCTAAATACTTTAAGGGTAAAATTTACTAATTACTTAAAAATTACATTTATTACTCTTAACTCACTAAAACAAATTTCTCTACAATTATGTCACAAATATCATTTTTTTTTATTTTCAAAGAATACAAAAGTACTAAAATAATATAACTTTAATGTCATATACATTAATGTAAATTAAATAGTACATATAGTCGATCCAATTAAGGTAATTTAAAATTAAACTTATTGAATTAATTGTTTATCCTTACATTATATAGAGAAAAGTTATTGGTTAACTTAATAAGTAATGCATTATAAAGTTCCATTTGCTTGTTTTTCTTTATCGTGAGACCTATCATTTAATTCTAAAGCTTCAGGTGACTTTTCTCTTTCGTCCTCAACTTTATATCCTGCTGGACCGACAAGTGATAAAACTACAGGCAAGAAACATAAACCATTGAATAAACCAAAAATAATCACAAGTAAAAATATTTTGAAGAACGATTGGAATGTGTAAGCCTTTGACATACTGAGTAATGATAAAGACAGCAATGTCGATCCACCTCCTAATAATACAGCAGAGCCAATTGACGTTACGGTTTGATAGGCCCTTTCATGCCGACTACCCTGTGTTATTGTCAAAAAGGTGTGCCCTACATGAGCAGCATAATCTACGCAAAGGCCGATGGCAAGTTCAAGTCCAATACAACAAACAATGTCAACAGTCATTCCCCACCTCTGCATCCACCCTAACACATTAACTATTGTTAATAGAACGCAAACAAATATCCACAAACACATTTGAAGATTTGTTATCAAAATAACAGTGCAAATCATGACACAGAATAAAGCCAACTCAATATTTCTTTCAACTTCAACTCCTATTATCTCATCGGTGACCCAATTGGCAAATGCTTTAGACCAAACACTTCGGTAGCCAGTTCCTGTAGTTATATTGGTTGATTTAACGACTTCCTTCACACGATTCATAGCAGGTATATATTGTTTTGGACCTTCAAATGGTGTAAATGTAAATGACATAGAAGATACAGTTATGTTACGGAAGGAACGTCCACAAGCAAGGGGATCAGTAAAACGAAAGTTAAATTGGAAACGCCCACCAATTTCACTAAATAAAAATCTATTTAAATATCTATTAAATTGTTTATCTGACACGGTTGATGAATTCAACAAATCTTGGTGAAAATTATTTAAAACATAGCCATAAAAATTGTCCACCCATGTGGTGACGTCAGCTATGTAGGTCTCATTTCTCAATACTTGAACCATATCATGCAACTTTGCGAATTCAGAATGATAATCCATATCACCCAAGAAAATAAATCCAGGTTGACCCTCATCGGGGTAATACTTATCATGCATGTTTATGTAGTCTTTATAGTAAGTACCATCTGGAATAAACCATCTTGGATCAAATCTTTGTTCTAATTTCAACACTGCTGCAATACTGAAAGAAGTCATTATGACAGTAAATATTAATATTATAGCTTTCCCAGATTTTGTAAGTATTACTTTTTTATACAAGACTGCTAACACTTTTTGAAACAAGGTTTTTCCACTTGATATTGCAATCTCATTCTTGTGTTTATAACAAAACAATACACCATTTCTCTTCTGATCAATTCTTCTTAAATCTAAGGTAAAAACAGCAACATAAAATGTGACAGAGTAACAAAAAATAAAAAAGACTCCAGCTGCAGCATATATGCAAAACGATTTTAATGATGGTAAAATTGTTATGGCACCAATTAACAGTGCAACTATGTCAGTAAAAGAAGTTATCACTATTGACACACCGGCATGCTTCAACATGTGACCAACTTTGACATGGACATTTTTATGCTTATCTGATGCTTCAATTATTTTCCAACAAGCATTCATTACAAACATATCATCAACACCAAGACCCATCAATAAAAATGGTAAAGATGAATGAACAGGACCAAAAGGCACACCAAATAAAGAACACCAACTTACTGCACTTATGTAAGCCATTCCAACATTCAACAAACCAATACTTCCTAATGTTAGTCGAATTTCTAACCAGCTGAAACGTGAAACTGCTACAAGAACATAACAAAACATCAATAGTATACCTATAAATAATTTATCTAATTCTTGAAACATGGATTCACCAGTTGTATCTGCAAAGCTTCTCCCTGCTTGGTAAAAAACCTTTACATTTGCATTATTATTAGACAGAGATTGAGCATATTTTAAAAATTCTTTCTCCCAAAGTGCCAAAGGAATTGATACCCACTCTTCAGTGCCAACCAAATTACCAACATCATTAAGATCAACTTGTGTCATGTTTACATACATATACCAGGTTAATAAAAGAGATTTTGCCTTAACTATATCACCATTTTCATCATACTCTACACCTCCTAACATCTTACTAAAGTCCACAGGATGACCAGTTCTAGGATTAACTTTTTCTTCATTTATTTTTTTTATAATTTCATTATTTGTAATATTTTGCAATAAAGTCATATTATTTTTCCAAATGTCTAACACATTTAACTGTAAACATGTTAATGGAAAAGTTTTTAGTAAATCACAATAAAATTCATCATCTAATAAAAGAGAAAAGTCATTAAAATCTACCTTATTTGTATTTGTACTATTAGCTTTACTGTCAGATCTGGATTTCGAATTTGTACTACCCAAATTATTAACAACAGGTACTCTAAAACACAAATCATTCATAGCAAAAGTTTTGTTTTGATAATTAGTTGTCAGTGAGTTAACATTATTAGTGGCATTGTAAACAAATTGAAAAACATTTAAATCCAAGACATTATCTGCTGTTACAAGCAAATTCTGAAGTCTAAAATTTGTTCCAAAGTTATTTATATACCAATTAGTATCATAGTAAAAATCTGATTCAGGTGGTACCCATAACTTCATAGGATTTTTTTCTATATGAAATGTGTATAATCCACAGCAACTCAGCAGTACAAACACCCATGTTGCCACAATTATTCTCCATGGATGTCTTGCAACAATTACTCCAAGAGAATAAAATATCCTTTCAACAAATGCAACAAAAACAGATGAAACTGCTTCCCATAGCTGTTGAGGTGAGTTAATATTTTTCTTGTTAGGCATAGGTAAAAAATATCACAGAATTATTAAATTTAAAAACACTTATCACTTTACACTTAATGATGCTATCCAAATTGGTTTTCACTACAACTTTCACTGGTTCCTGTATTCAAACTAACATTACCTTTATAAATATATGAATTTCGAAAAATACAACATACATAACTATTTTCAAAGTATGTACATTTCAAATATAGCATATTATCAGTAAATAAGCACTGATACTTTTACAAGTTTCTGAGACTAAAATGTATCGTCTAACATCCTTTGATAATAGTGTTATCTCTTCTGTATATTTGCCTTAATTTTATTTTATATTTCCCAATTTGCACAACTTATACTCAGTTTGCTCTTCTCTTCTATATTGTAACTTCTAATTTTATATAATTCGCTTATTTCAAAAAGTAGCGGGAAGACAACAACTTAATTTTGAGTTCACGATATCACTATTGAGTATTGATAAACTACGCGGTATACACAGCCCAGACCTCTTATACTACTAACATAGTGAGCATGTACTACTAGCGATAAGAATTAACAATATCTGGCGTAATTAGGGGCAGAACAAAAAATCTTTGAAATCTGAAGTATGCATTAAAACAACATTAAAAATGTCACTGTCAGAAATCACCCAAGACTATGCTGCCCACAGAGTATATTAATAATAAATATATCAAATGTTGTCAACTTTATATGTTAATGCGAATATAAACTCAATCCAAGCTTTCAAGAATAAAATGATTTATTTTTATTAAAAGACATCATATAAAGCTATAGTATATAATTATGCTTTTTTAAAATCATCAAAAAGCACACAATTAAGTCTTTATACATATATATTTATATATATTCACACTTTAACCGTTTTGTCCGTACGTTACAATGTCATACAAAATCCAATTACACATATACATTTTTATAATCCGTGATCACTACGATAAATGTCACAATAGTTATGGAATATAATTAAATGTCACTCTTAACGTCAAAGAATCTATTGTATAAACGTATGAAGCTCCATAAATAAAAAGTGTAAAAATTAATAATATTTCAATAAGCAAAAGCAAAATATTATTAAAGACAAGCTTTAATGTATTAAGCTATTCTATACCTAAAGAAAAACTAATAATATTTAGAAGATATGAAGTATATTTTAAAGTTATTAGATAGTATTAACCGTTGTCTAATACCGAAATTAGCTAAAAACATTGATGAAACTGCGAACCATGTAGAATTGTCTATTCGTAATAACAATTTAGATCAGAATTTTCAATTGCTGGAGCAATATCTTGGAGATTTAGATTTGGCAAATACTAAAGAAGCGTCAGCGATCATTTCAGCTTTACTGATTCTATACAAAGAGTTATCGTGCGATTGTCCAGGCAATGGAGAAAAATCACAAGAATATTCAAAAAAGTTAAATATTTACTTTGAGCTTTTGTGTGGCTTACGTCTTGACAATATACTTTATCAAAATACTCATTTTAATATACAAGAAATATATGATAAATGCCTAGAGGATCTTCATTACAAACTCACATATGATAATTTCAAAAAATACCCAGGCCAGATTGAAGTATACTGTTCAATTGTAAAAGATGTCAGAGTAAGTGTATTTCTTTTATTACTTTATATATATTTATTATTTTTATATCTTTTATTTCAATATAATGTTTTCTACAATTAAAGTACAGAAATAATTTTAATTACAAGATGTTGAGATGAATGGTAAGAGAGATATATGAAACAAAGGGGAGTGCTAAAAAAGGTTGAAGGAGACCCTGATTGAACTCCGAGAACACAAGTATAGATAATACTAGAGGAAGTCATGTAAAAACGAGGACTCCCTGAGGGATTGTATGAAGAAGTTTATCAAATTTATGGTACATTGTATTGTATGCTTGTCATTTTCAGAAATATAATGTTAAAGTTAAACCTCAAAGAATATTTCCTGTGTCGCTACTTCTCATTGATGATTATATTACATCAAACAAAAGCAAAGGGTTAATATGCTGTTTGTCTATACTAAGATGTCTGGTAAGTACTTGTAGTCATTTGAGATATATCAATTAGTCCATATATTATATATATATATATATATATATATATATATATATATATATATATATATATATATATATGTATATGTATATTATGTTGTACATTGCTTTATTATTGCTAAGATGTTACTGTATAATGTAATATAATAATTAGGAATATAAAGATTTTGAAGGAGGAAATTTCTATGAAGTTATATACAGAAGCTTAACTAAGGCTTTCATTGAAAAGGATGGTGACATAACAAAGTTAACACATGCATGTCTGTTAGAACTTTGTAAAATTTTTCCTCCTGAAATAAAGGTGAGTGTTTTTAATTAAAATAATTTATTTTATTGTTACTCAATGTGAAAAGGCTGTTCCATTTATTTTTTAAATTTAAATAGAATCTTAAAACAGATATTTTATGATAATAGACATAAATATAATATTATTTTTATAAATATAAAAAATCTAATTATTTGTAATTTGGTTTTAGAATACCAAATTAGAAGAAATGTATACTGGTATTTTGGATCAGTTGAGCACAGAGACAAACTTGTATAGGAAAATGGAATGTTTTAGATTTACGAAAAACATTATTCAACTGCACCAAGTAGACTGCATCAGTGAAAGTGACTTTAAAACAATCATTTGTGATAGCTTAGATGTATGCACCAATGAAGCTGTTGCAGATATTCTTCTTGATGTTACACTTCAGGTAATGATGTCTTGATTGATACATTTTAAGAACACTTTTTGATAAGAAAGCGTAAGGAATTTGTTTCTTATTATACACAAAACAGTTCTTTAAGTGTAATATATTTTTTCAGTGCTTGGAAGAATGGATCAGATACTGTTGGTGTGCATGGAAATTTTCTACTGACCACAAAATTATTTCAACCTTATTAAAAGTATTATATGAATGTGATAATGAAGAAACTGCTTCGCATATTCAAAAAATTGTTATAACTTTAATTAATATTAGTAAAGCTGAAGAACAGAAGCAAATTTTGAATAACTTGGAGAAAGCAAACCTAGTAAAAAAAGCAAATTTTAGAGAAAGAATAAACATAATAAAACAAGAAATACAACTTTAAAAATATGTTTTACTTAGAAAATATGTTAACATTACAAAATATGGTAGTTTACAAACTTAACTTCCATTTTAAATTATATCATTTTTAATATTACTAAGAACTTCACACACTTCAGTGATATTAGGTCTTCTATTCCAGCTGTTGTTGAAACAACTACTTGCTAAATTATAAATTTTATTGGCACTAGTCCAAGATTCCACACTTGGATCCAGTAGTGGTGTAATATCATTGTCAGTGCAATTCTCTTCAACATAATGTTTTATATTATAGTTGTAGCCATTGTGTTTAATTATAGGTGTTAAGCCTGTAAGTAGTTCTAGCAAAACAATACCATAGCTGAATATGTCTGTTTTTTGTGTAACAGTTCCTTGTAATGCTTCAGGTGCCATATATGCTGATGTTCCCATAAAACATGTTGTCATAAATGTTGAATCATACTGCTTAGCAATACCAAAATCACAAAGCTGAAAAATAATAAATCTTATTAAAAACTCTAAATATTATTAAAACCTATTATAATTATTTTTAAATACAAAACTATTACCTTTGGTATGCAGTCTTTTGTTAAAAGAATATTTGCTGTTTTAATATCACCATGAACAAATTTTTTGTATAAATTGGGTAATTCTGGATCATTTACAGAATCTATATTACCACTACTTTTTCTAGCTTGTTCACTTGTGTGTAAATATTTCAAGGCCTCGGCTATTTCTGTCATTATAAATATCCGTATGGATTCATTGCTTAATTCTTTTGATTCTATTTTATCTTGTAAGCAACCTCCATCTACATATTCAGAGACAATACATGGAGTAGGTCCATTTTGTGAAAAACCTATGATAGACACAATGTTTTTATGTCTATATAAAGATAAATATTTAACTTCTGCATTAAAAATCTTCATTGCAATATCAGGTTTTCGTTCAATCTTAAGATGACTATGTGCCTTCTTCACTGCAATCATTCCATACTTTTGATGTTTTCCAACAAAAACATCACCAAAGCCACCACTTCCTATTTTTCCCACAAGACCTTTTGGACCATTACCTAATACATTTGCAAAGTTGCCTGTAATCATTTCCAATTCATGATAATCAAAATTGATTAGCTTTTTATCTTGTAAAATGGCACTGTCTATTCCAGGTAATGAAATAGGAATATCTGGAAATGATTGCTGATAATTATTCATATCATATTTACTATACTGTTGTGCGATACTTTCATTGTAAGTCTGGTATGAGCTGTCACTACTGTCTGTAGGGTATGTCAAAGGCGTTGTTGACTTTTGGCTAATATTTTTAGATGCCATCAATACACTTAAGGCAGGTACATTCATAGATTTTTCTGTTGCAGTATGATTTGAGAATAATATCAGGTCTGACCCAGTCTTTGAGTCTATATATTCATTTGAACCAGAATTAGAAAATTTTATCATATCACTAATAGATTTCATTTGTCTTGTTGTACCGTCAAAATGTATATTTGAATCAGTCATATTATGTGTTGATCTCTCATTGAATTGTTGAAGTGAACTATCTTCATTTAACATTTTAGTAAGGTCTGTGGTAACAAATGCAGCTGGACCATGTGATGGGCGTTCAGGTAATGGTTCTGAAATAAGTTGTTCATAATTAAGTGATTCAACTTCAGGAAAATATTGTGACAATACTTTATTACTAAATAAAACTTGAATTACAAACTGTTTTGTTATATGGTTAGGTGATTTACAAATTAGTATTTATCAAATCTTAATTATAAGATGTTACATTATATAAAGCTAAACAATTAATTCACCTTGTAACATAACTGCTATTTCATCAGCTGCTCTAAATATTTGTGCCTTTATCAAAATATTTTTTAAATGTTGTAAAGTTGGCCGAACTCTTCCCGATGTTCCCCATTCATCCATAAGAACTTCTGCACATTTTTGATTATTTGCTTTTGCATGTTCTTCAATTAATCTAAACATAGAGAATAAGAGCAGGATATTAGAAAATCTGTAAAATGTATAGAATATTACTTTTCAATACATTTTTCAAAAAGATATTGCCTTCTTACCTTATGTGTTCATAATTATATTTGTGACCAGACTCTTCATCTAGTAAATTTTTTGGTATAATTGACATTACTCTCTTCCAATCATCGTTAATTTCTAATATATTAATAACTTTACAAAGAGTATCGGCACGAAGTTTACGAAGTTCGTCGTTTTTGTTCATGATGAAATACACTAAGGTTTTAATTTCTTAAACGCACAATCTTTAAAAGTCATTAATAAACAAAATTAACATATTGACCTCTTGATAGTAAAATAATCTTGCTTGTTAAGGAAAATTAAGAGTTATTCACTACAATTGTAGTTTGGGATTTCCCAGTATACAAAAAGGCAATGAACATAAATATGTATATTAACAGTGTCTGTCAGATGTGACAACTGTCAGTTGTCATAATAATTAAGAAAAAACAACACATTTTTCTACTGTCCTAATTTGTCCCATTAATGATTTCTTTCCCAGAAAAGTGACCTGTCCTGTGTTTGTTAATGTTTGTTTGGTCTTTTCGTATAGACATTCCTATGTAAATATATTTCGTGTCTCTTTCATTCTACGTGACATTGGTGATGTTATTAGTATTCTTCTGGCACGCCTAAAAGCCATAAACGTAGAAACCACAATAGTTAAAGCGTTCTAAAATTTGTTATATATATTATTATTAGCCTAATTTAGCTGTTTTTTTAGTATATTTTACCTTTATATCTATTTATATCTTTATATTTTATCTTTTAATTTAATGTTACAATAAAAATGCTACAGATATTTTTACGTGGCAAAAATAATATTGTATTTGCAAGTTTCTTATATAAATGTACTTGTAAATAGAAATGAAAAAAAAAATAATAATAATTTGAATTTGTTATGATACGATATCTAGAGACAATGTCTCGAGTTGAGACGCATAATAATAATTTAGTTAAGCCTCTCGCTATCCATGTTAGTTTCAGAGGGCTTATCTAAGCTATTTCTGTTATAATGGCGATAACGTGCATGGTGTACTATTGGAAACGTAAATTGTATTGTCTGTATGTCTTATTATTTATTTACTTAGTTTATTGCCAATATCAAAAGAGTACAGATTTTATGACCACTTACATTAATTTTCCTTCCGTCTTCAGGTTAAAAATTTATTAAATAGCAATGTTTTATTTTTCTTTTTAAAAAAAATCGAAGTTAATGTGTTTTTACTAATATAAAATAATATAAATTATAATAAATAATTTATGTTATGTAATAATTAAAAATAAAACAATTAATATTAAGATTTTTATGACTTAGTTAAGATATAAGAAAAACGCATTAAGTGTAAATATAAAATTTGATTAAGTTAATACATGATTTATTTATAAGTTATAAAAAGTAAATTTTATATAAGAGTCTCTTCCATATAAGCGGGTGGTAAGTTAGTTGCAATATCATGAGTTTGCTGCAACTTCTGTAGAGTGGACATCCGACGCCAAAGTACCGGGCATTCAGTGTTATCACATTTTAAATATTGTGAATGTCCACAGCATGATTTACATATCTGTAATAAATTTAGAACAAATGAAGAAAATGTTTTATGGAAATTACTGTCGTCATCGTGTCACCTTAACGACGTGCTCCGGGACTGTCTCGACGATCTGTTTGGCACTGCTAGTGCATTCATTCAATGCAAGATTTTTTTTCTTTAAACAATTATTTATGAGATTTTGGATTTCAAAAATGTTTAACAACCACAATTTGTTTAGTTAGTCAAGTGTCATTATATATTTTTCAGCAGTACCGCAAGTTCATTACACTTAGAAACTTAATATGTATATTTACCTGATAACAATATTCCATAAGGGTGTTGGCGCGAGCTAGTTTAGACGATATAACTGCCATAGATGTTTGTGTTTTCAAGCTGCATGTATGGCAGAGTGCCCTAGTACCTTTCGCACCGCAAACCGCGCAGCGACCTCTTTGCATGTAGCGCGCTATACCGCCAGTGGCAGTTCTCTCTATTTGCGCTTCACGGTTCCATCCGATTTCCTGCCACCTAATTAAAAAATATTTTAATATTTTATTAATTTTAATTTATTATTTTTAATATTAATTTATAAAATATGCATTTAATCTATAAAATTTTAGGGAACAAATAGAAACACATAGCATATAAAAATATATCATAATAAGTACCATAGAATAGTACCACTGTAGCGCAATGGGATATCTAGTAGTAAACGTTTGGTAGTAAATGTGATTGATAGTGGATTCGAAAATCACTCAGATGAGCCATTATATTGAATTCGACTTGGCGTTGAGTTTCGCAATTTATCATTCACTGTTTTGTACTATCTTGACACTCAAATGTTTCCGATTAACATGCTATGCGGTATGAAGCTGGTTTCCTAGAGAGAAATAAATGTATTGGCGCACACCATCGATCTATTAAATAACTCACCACTTAAACACGTCAACCCCGAGCAGTGACAGGCACCTGTGTAGAGGCGGCAACAGCACGCGCGTCGCGTAATACGCGACGTGGGGGGTGAGCCCGGCGGCGCGCACTTCGCGAGGGGCGGCCGCCAGGCGCACCAGCGGCGTGTTGGGGGGGCCCGCGCATATCAGCCACGGCACGCGCTCGCCGGCGCGGGGGGCGCCGCGACGGTCGCGGGCTAGGGCTCGTCTGGAATGTCCAATTTGATAACACTATTATTTTAAATGTAATATTTTTAATTTACATTTTAACATAACAATAACATACAAATATTTTTAGGTAAATACAAACAATTCATACAATAACATGTAAGGTAAGTTGATAGAGCACAGAGTTATAATTTATATTTATATTTAGATATATTATCTACATATATTATAAATTATTATATTATATTATATTTGGGCTTGAAGTTTTCTTCCTATGCAGTAGGATAGGAAAAGAAAACCTATTGTCAATATACTCATTTTCGCACTTTATGCTCAAATTGGAGACATTGTAGGTTGAGTGACAAACTCCATGATGCACTTAGTCTTAGAGCAGAGAAATACCATAAAACTACATTGGTAATAATAATAATAACTGAAAATGATTACTTGGCTATTTTAAATAAAAGAATTATTACGATTTTATTTCACAAATGTGGAATATTCATTTAAGAATATAAAAAAATAAAAAAAATAATAAAATATTTTAATACTATTCTATCTTGAGAACCATTGTTTCTTGGAAATAATCTTTCGTCAGTGTAAATTTGTAAAGATCTCACTTTTCAGAGGTCCTAGAAACAAAAAATAAGTTATAACAAGCATCTAAACATCTCATCGCAAGCAAGATACATGGCTTAGAGATCGCAGCGGTTAGACGGTTTCTAAGAAGCAAGGTTTGGAGTCCCGCTGATAATTTTATTTAATATTTTTTTATACATTTACTAAAAATATCATTACTTAGCTATTTCATTGGGCGGCGCTGCTGCCCCGGGCCTATACCCAGAAGCGCCATGGTATTCTCTTGTAAACAATAACTCTTGTGACGACAATGATCCATCAGCTAATTTAGTCAGTACTTTGCAAACATGTTGTTTGACACGCGACATGTCACCAGTTTCAAATAACTCGCACAAAGCCTTTTGTAACAACTGAAAAACAAATGATTTTTCATTTAAACGTACGAATATTGAAAATAAAAACTGAACTGGTGGTAGCAGTACCTGAATATTTTATCAAGTAAGAACTTTTTTATGCATGTAGCTGTACAATAAATTGATAAAAAATTTAGAATAAGAGGCCATCGTGGTGCAGTGGACTGTGTCCGAGTGAAAAGAAGGTAAGACAACGCGCGACGTTGAGTTCACCATTCAAGACGCGGGAGATTTCGGAATGAATGCCATTGATTATCTGGACCACTATACGGGATAAAGCTTGAAGCAAAAATAATCGTATTATTACTTTAGTACAATAATGTATATAAATATGACTTCCTTTATAATTTTATGTAGTATTTACAAATAAATTAATGTATGGTAAATATTTTTTGTTACCTTCACTCCAGCAGGACAACCATCTCGTCGAACAGTTTCTATACCTTTAGCTTCGTACACTGGTTTTTCTTGGTCTACAGTTTCATACATATAACCAACATAACGTTTTTTAGTTTGTAATATACACGGTTGGTAAACCTGTAACGGGTTTATTGTGCTGGTTATTACCATTGCCAAAAACCTTTTAATAAGTGTAACTTATTAAGTGCTAAATATTTTATGAGAAATATTTAGCAATTATAATAAAGCAAAAATTTCTAATTAAATAGCTTATTAAAGAAGGGACTCTAAAGTCAGACAGTCAAACGACCATTTTTATTTAAGTAACAGAATTGTTTATTAACAAATATTCTCCCTACCTTTTCCAATTTTAACAAAACCGGTGACGGATTATCAGCGGTGACCGCATCGGCTATTTGTTGTCCGATCTCGAAAGCCTCAGCTCTAGTGCCGCCTGGTACCAGCACGAACATCGAATCTGTGTCTCCATATACAACCTTAAGATGAAAAATGGATTATTTCCTGGTTTACTCTGCCATTTTAAACATATTTAAGCTTATTGTAGAACAGAATCCATAAAATAGGATTTGAACCTACAACTACGTTTATACAAGACCGAATTGCCAACTTTGCTTGATTTCATTATCGTTTCATCTATTTTTAATGCTATAGGAAACGAGAGCCAAATTTTGTTGGTCAAACCTGCGAATAATAATAGCTTTAATATTTTTTTATATAACAATATCTAAATTTATTACTATATTACAGTACTTACAGTTAATTAATCCAATTAATTTAAATTTTATGGCAACAATTTTATTTTATAATACATTTTTGAAAAAAGTATAAAATTTTCGTTTCAAACTCGCGCCTTTTGAATACCGTCCAAGTTTTATAATATTTTACTACAATTCAGAGTAATTTTGATTGTACCGTAAAGAGCTCATAACGTCAGTTTTTCAAAAATGTACAGTGTTTCCCAATAGAGATGATAGGATTTTGATAGCTCAAAGCCGCTACCTTGGTTGTTTAACATTTGACATTTGTGTTGTTTTGTGTTCAGTAATGTTTGCCATTTAATCATGAACAAGTTCACGTTACCTGAACGTTTGGAAATTGTCTAAATTTTCTATCAAAATTCGAGAAGTATTATCTCTACTCAAAGAGCATTTAGTGCTAAATATATTTAACACCCTTGGACTGTTTTTTGTGGGGGTATGTTAAATCTCAAGTGTATGCCAATAAACCAGCTACGATTCAAGACCTTGAACGCAACATTCGAGCGACTATAGCGGCCATACCAGCCGAAATGCTGCACCGAGTCCTCGAAAATTGGACCGATCGTATTCCCCAGTGCAAAAAAAGTCGTGGCGGTCATTTGAACGATATTTTGTTTAAATCATTAATAGCATTAAATATCCTATCAAATAAAGCATTGAGCCAAAGCCATTGAGCACGAAATTCGAACATATATTACATGTTTTATTTCAATTTCAAAACATATTGTTCTTATTGGGAAACCCCATATTTTCGAACACCAAAATATACGCGATTAATCCGTTTAAAATACTTTCATTTAAAAAATGAGTAATCTAATTTTTTCACATATTGACCTAATTATGTGTTTGTGTTACCTTAGCATTCCATTTTCCATTTTGAACCAGTTTAATAGCGCGTTGTAAGGTTTCCCTGCCTTTGGCCACGACGCTGTCTCCTACTTCTACACAAGGCATTCTTCCACTGAAGTTAGCTGCAGTATATCCATATGTCACATTCGCTATTAGTTTCAAACCTAAAATTTTGTTTAATTATATTTAATATAATTTTAAATATTTTAAGAATTGATCATATTGTATTTACAATTGTAATTTCAACTTGAGAAGTTTATTTAGCCGAGTAAACGAAGAACATCTATGATGTTTGTGATTTCTAAGCGTCTGGTCATTTCACAGCGATCTGGTTGAAATAGTTTAGTTTAATGTGAAGAAAAGTGCAAAAATCGGCCATTACATAATTCAGACATCTTCTAACTGTAAACACGACTGGTTGTGATTTCGATACCCTTTAGGAGTGATTAAATTTAAATTATTTTCGTTACTGACTTAATGCATAATGTCACGAATTTGGACTTGCCCCTAGATTAACCCTGTCCACCCACCCTGCTACAGAGAGTAATGTGGAAAGATGAAAAAAAATATTGAGGAAAAAACAACACACCTAACTGTCTAGAATGCATTGCTTTTTTAACAGCCTCATCAGTTTGCAATTTCATGCCTTTTTTAACAGCTTGCCTTGCTGCTAATATTCGCCTTAGCAGGGCGGGTAAAACTCCACGACGGACAGACGTCTTAATGAAACCAACACCCACTGGCGACCAATGTACTAAACCATTTTTCACAAGCATTTCCAACTTCGGTTGCGGTATACGAAGACGCCAAGCTCCAAACTCATAAGGTGCATCTCTGAAAATATAAATGTAATAAAGTATTTACACAATAATTCCTCCTAATCAATAGTGGCGCAGTGGAATTGTGGTGAACGTGCGGACTGTGCTCGATCTCCATTCAAAATGATTTTAATTTTAATAATTCACGCATAATCTTTTGAATTCAAGCAAAAAGTCTTAATATAACTCTTTTGTCCAGAAACTACCAACGGGTAGCAAAAAAATAATTATAAATATTTAATTATATATTATAAAAAGCTTAATTTCTCTTACCCGTTAATATTTTGTATCCTCCCAATACACGTGGAAAAACAATAGTTGTAAGCAATCATCATGGAAGGATAGAGACTTTGGAAATCTAACACTATCACTGGATCAGTGTAGAAACGAGATTCTGCAAAAAAATTAGAGCCATGCATTAGAAAGTTAAATAACCAACAATTACAAGTATTGCAAAACACCTTATATTAAAACTTTGTGTTAAATTCTAAAACAACATCATTATACTATTTTATTATTTCATTATTATATACCTATTAACTATTATAAATATAATTTCAAACAAAATGCAAATTATATTTCTATATAAAACTTTTATAATTACCCGGCTCAAATATCAATGGTAAACATTCCGGAGCTCGCATTGCTGCTCTCTGTCTCACGGTGGGTGATAACGCGACCAAATTAAGCGGTCTCGCAGCTCTGAGCATTAGCGACTCCACTCTGAATTGTGACCCTCGGGACAAAACCTCCCACCATTGTAAGCCGAAGAGACGAGCTAGTTCGGATGTTCGATCTTAAATATTAAACATTCGATTATACCAATACCACAATTCAAATGTTGATTACAATTGAAACCCATATTCAATACATTCTACTTTTTTATTTTTTTAGTTAAAAACTCCTTTGAACTATGTATGTACATTTTTAATAATGAATTTGTGCCTGAAGAGCTAGATTTATAATAAGAACTATTAGAAAAAAATAATAACACTCAATCTAATAAATTATTCATCTATATAAAAGGAAACTAGCTTAACTAGAATGACATTTTTACATGATAAAAAAAAAACAAATGAAACATTGTTTCCTTTATGATATGATTATCTATCTATAAAAATAAATAAAACTGTAGTATCTGTTTGTAATATTAAAATGACCTCTTTTTACTAAATGTATATATATGTATTAATACACAGCATATATACCAAAATAACAACTTTTATAAATTTTGTCTATCTCTCTGTCTGTTTATCCGGTTAAGCTCTGGAGGGGACTTTCACTGTAACTAATATAATAAGAAAACTAAGAAAGAACTTTAACTTAGGCAAAATTTTACTATACAATTATAAAAAGATTCAGAGATGTTAAATTCCACGCGGGCAAAATCGCGGGAACAGCTCGTTTACAATACGTACTTATTATGTCAAGTTTTTCCAACATCCTAACAGTCCCGTTCAATTTAGTCATATAATAGTCAACGGGAATCCATCTTAGTATTCTAGATTCTTCATTCCACCATTGAGACAACTGTGCATAAGTGTATTTTTGGACTCTTTCATTTAATATTACGTACATACAATTTTCAAAGCTATAACTTGATAACGCCAATTCGTATCTAAACAACCGCCACACATTAAAAGTAACTCTGCCTATAACACGACCTTCCATTTCATTTTCGTCATGTTTGTAGCGTTTCTGGCGATGTTTCTCTGTTATTCTTGACATTTCTCTTATCATTTCGAGTCCTAAAACTTGGGCTCTTTCTAGGACGTAACCCCAAGAACTAGCTTCTATCTCGTATCCACACATTATATCAGGATCATGTTTCCTAACACTTTCTATGACTTTCTCCAACACCTCATTTTCGCTGTTCACATAATTTATATGATAATTAAATATGCATCTGTCTAAAAATTTTGGATCTTTTATTTCATTTACAATGAAAATTTCGGTAATATGTTTCTGTAGGAAATGATTCGGTGGGCAGTCATTTGTGATTGCTATGAAGACAGCTTGTATTGGATCTACGGCTGGATCGGGATTTAAATCGCCTCTGACTGACGTATGGACTTCCAGTAGCATGAGAGTTAGAAAATCGGTCTGCAAAGTAATTACATTTTTAACACTGTTATAATATACTAAGTAATAATTTATGTCAACACATAAGAGAATAAAAAAATATTTTAATATTTGAAATATGAAAAATATTTGTAGAATGTACATATAAATTTTACAATACTTGGACGTTTACCAAGAGGTGCGAGTTTCTTCAATTAAGATTTTTTTCAATTAAGATTGGAACGCTTAATTATTTTTTTTAGTTGCACAATTCCTATACTACTATGTAATTATAGAATAATAAAAATGTCTACCTCAACTGTAGGATTACTCAAAGTGTTTTCTTTATTACAGTCACTGTTGCCAAAACAAAGAAATGATCCATCAGGTTGCATTGTAATTTGAAGTGTATTATTCAATTCAGAACTTTCCTGTAAAGTGTAAATAATAAATTAAACAATCACACCGTGTTTTTTTTAGTATCATAGAAATTTTATCTTTGTTGTGACTTAAAGATATGAGCTTATATATAAAGACATATATATAACTAAAATATGCGGCAAGACAATACTGGCCGTATATCAATCAAAATACATTGTTTCAAATTCGAGCGTAAAACAGAGATTAAACTATTTTTAAACCAGATTCTTCTTGCCTGATGTTACTAAAAAAGGGTGTTACTAAAAAAGTGAGAAGTTGACAGAGTAAGAAAATGTAATAAGTCATACATAAAACCAACAAACCTTTTCACTTTCTAGACTTAGGCTATTTTCAATTTCATTTAAACCAATCGCTTGGGAGCTATCTAGCTCATCTATATTTACTATTTTATCATCCTCACCAATTTTATAGTTATTTGTGTTATTTTTATTGTTTTCGAAAGATTTTATAATATCACTTCTCAACGGGGGTTTTCTCAACGGTTCTAATATACATGTTCTATTTCCCGCTAATAATAACTTTAGAGCTTCAGGTTTTGTTTCTTCCGACATTTCGTTAGTTTGTAAAAATAGTAACTGCCGCCATTCTTCTATGCTTGTAACGTTTTGTATTTTGTCAAAGGATTTTTGGTCTTTAGATAGTTTACTTGATAATTTCAATACAATTTGACCAATCTCAACTTTGTCACCAACGTCTTTGTAATTAGAGAAATACGGTTCGAGATTTTTTGTTTTTGGGATTTTTAAATCATCTAATGTGATTTTTATATGAAGCGATGTGGGTGGCCTGATTTTAGGAGTTAGTACTATATTATTTAATTTGACTGTATTTTCGAACACTGTTTTACAAACACTTTCATTTTTTACATTGCAATTTTGTTCTTTTTTAATTTCTGTACTTGAAAAATCTTCTTCGTAATTATTTTGTACTGCAAAATCTTCAGCTGATAAATCGAAAAACCTGGATTTATCATAGAAACTTTTAATACCCGTTTTACTGTCGTCGGGAGATGACTCATATGTGTCAGAAAAAGAAATTGTTAGATCTTGTTTTCCTATAACTTTAGACGGACCTGGCTGAGGTTCGAATTTCATATCCATGTCATATTTAGTAGCTGTTCCATTATTTATTTTATTATAAAAATCTATTTTCTGAACTAAATCTGTTATTGACTCTTTATCGTCATCTTTTTTAACCTGTTTTACTGGTGTTTGTGGTTCTTTCTTTATACTCTTTTTTAAATGTAAACTAGAAATATCATCTATTGTTTCTCTTGAAACATTAATTTCATCTATATCATCGTCAGTATTCATATCTTTTTTGTTATCATCAGTATCGCAGAAAATGACTTCATTTGTTTTCTTTTTACCCTTTGGCCGTGATAAACCTAATTTGAAAGATCTCATTTTTCTTTTTCTTACTTTTTTAACATCTAAAAGAAGTAAATAAATTATGGCTCATATATGAGTTTTTTATAAAATTATACACATTTTTATATTTTAACGGCCACGAGATCAATTCTCGAATCATTTAGTTAATCATTTTATTATATGCAAAATTTAAGGAAGTTACATTTTTGGACATGTTAGACAATAAATTCGACGAGTTTTTTTTTTCTATACAAAATATGGGACATGTTGCGGGTGATTGCCGAGATACAGTGTCTTTGTATAATGGTAAAATTATGTTCATGAAAATCAGGTAGCTTAAGATAAAGTGCCAGTAATGGCGCCAGTAGACTCACGCCAGTGGATTTACACCAGTATAAGTTCCAGTAAATACGACAAGAAAATTAAATTAACATCAAGTGTTAGTATTCGTGCTAATAATGGCGCTAGCACTGGTAATTAAGTTTTTCCCTTGTGTGGTAGTCAAAAGGGAAGGAACGCCATACGCTACGGTCTCTGCATACTTCTTTTGCCTTGTCTACAGTCATACATATTCATACATGCCCTTTAGGAAGTTATTAAATAAGTCCCCAAAATAAAACAACTTAAAAATATTCCATAGTGTAAATAAAAAAATATCTTACGATCGTCGTCACAAGTTCCATCCAACTGAGGTATGTTTACATCCTCCCAAAAGGAATCGTGCCATGAAAGCGATTCCTCGGTGTTCTCTTTCCTGCTGTAATTATTAACTGAAATATATTATTTAAATTACTTAGAATTTCTAAAAACTTAGCCAAATATAATCAATATCAATAGCCAAATTTCTAGGAGAATTAATTTTATAATAGTTATTTTTCGTTTCTCGTACTTTGTGGCATTATCCATGATAGTATCATCATTAAATATTTGAGAATATTCAGTATCTAATTCCTTTTCATCATCACAGTTGTCAGCTGGTGTTCCCATGACACTATCATCTTCAATAGGTTTTTCTTCTAAGTCTTGAAGCATATCCACAAGCTCTAAATCATCATTGTCCACTGAAAATTATGTTGAGATAAACATTTTTCATACTTAAAGCACATTTTCTATATTTTTTTATATCAATAAACTAATAATAATTATATACATACTTACAAAAAATTTGACTATATTGAAAGGAAAAGCTGCTGTTCAATGCAACATCTTCATCAACTAAAGTATTATCAAGATCATACAGGCCATGATTGCTAGACCTCACAGTAACATTTGCACTCATATTAATTGAATTATCTTGGATATGATGACTAACATCAGTTGCATTAAGCAATAGTGAATTTTCTATGCTTTCAGCTGGATAATTTACTACTTCGGGGTTTAGTTCACTTTTTGTGTTCACAGATCTATTATTGCCATCTACATTACTTATTTTCATATTAATTAATTTTTCATATTTATTATGTGTTTCTGTTTCATCAACACCTAATCTGCCTTGTGATAATGATTTGGAGTTTATTGACAGATTTAACTGTTTTCTTCTTTCTTTTTCCTGATTCCATACTTCTTCTAGGCCTGGGTTCTCTATACCATCATCCCTACCCACCCTTTGTCGATTTATTATGTGTGACGCTATACAATCAACTTCATAATAACAACTGCTTTCTGGTTTAAGTTTAAATTCATCACACGATTGAATAGGTTCCTCACTGCATTGTGATATGCCATTCTTTCTAAATTTCACATATTGCAAATCAATATTACTCATTCCAAAAAGATTGAAATCAATAAAAAATTGCAGTGTAAAATTAAGATGAGATTCGTGAGGTTGTAGTGCTTGACCCAAAATAGCACCATTGCTACAAAGCTCCACTGCTTGTCGTATTAAGCCAGGGCTATACAAAAATATCTTCAAAAAGATATGTTCTTTATCATGAAATCCATAGAAGGGCCTACAAAAAAATATTGTAGTAGGAGCAGGATGTAATAAGTACTTTTCAGAAACATAACAACATATAATGAATACTTTATGTTACTTTTGTTTTATCTTAGAAATGTCTTTTAATGCAATTCAATACAATGCTGTAATGACAGCATTGTATTGAATTGCATTAAAAACTTAACTACCATTAATTCAGAAGCAGCTTTCCCTTTTTTACTACAGATATGTTATGTTTTGTGAGTATAGTGAAACATAAAATGAAATGCCACTACCTACTCTCTGCCTGCCTTGCATAGAAGTTTTTATAGCTCTAACTTCTAACCAAAAGTTATTGTGTTTTAAGGCTTTAAATGTGTTGGGCTGTTTGGCCCTCACTATTATTTAACTTTCATTCCTATATTTAAAAGTTTTGGGTGGCATTTTTAATATTTGTTTTTTTTTTATATTCTCATATTTAGCATTTTATATTATTATATATATTAAATATTATATTATTATATATATATTAAATTTCATAAATTAGTAGGTTTTAAATATGTAATTTAATATAAAAAAATATACTTACAATCCTTTTACTAAAGTAATTTTGTATACATGTTGGTTTGAAGATGAAGCTTGTTTTAAAGCAATATTTAAAGCCTTATCAAGACTGGCAGCAATCTGAACATATATTAAACTATTAACCAACTTCAAAATAAGGAGGATAGTGGAGATTATCAGTTTGACATGTTTGTAATATTGTTAGTATTGAATAATATTAGAGTATATAGGCTTTCAAGCATGTGTGATAACTTGGTAAGTGTATGTTTGTATATTAATTTGTCTAAAAATAAAAGCCATGTAGAGATTTATTTTTAATTAAGTTATTTACACTTTAACATGGAGAACAGTACAAGTTCCATAAAAATCAGGCCAGTAATTACAGAGATATAAGTAAATTACAAGAAAATATATTTAGGTAGTTGCATAAATTTTAGGTTAATTTTTTATTAATTAGTTATAATGTTATAAATAATCAATATGAGAGAAATCAATGTTTGGCAACAACCAAACTATTTTTAAAAGTTTTATTAAATCCCAAAATTGTTTTGCTTATAGTTTTTTTTACAGAATCTCTTATTCTGAATGTTGTTTAAAGGTTATCCAAAAATATATTTAAACTATTTTAATCTGTAATAATATCTTTTTGCTGATATTTGTCATATATAATAACAAAAAATGTATAAGTTGCACTACAATAAAAACAATGCTGATAATTAATATTAAACTTACTTGGTATAAAAATTGAGGTTCTGGATTAGGTGTAGGGCATGGTATATAAAAGTACGGAAATACTCCATGTATATGTAAACATGCCTTATATCCCTCTAACGTTGGTCCAAATACCCGCAATATTGGTACCTAGCATAATTGTAAAATATATAAATGTCTGTTTGTTATGATCTACACAAAATTTATCTAATAGTTATAAAGATGTTGTTTTTAATATTCAAATCTTATTTCAATAACCTAGATACATGCTAACAATAACACTATTGACAAACAGGAACTTGAACTGGAACATTGGAATTGTCAAGGCTGCTTAAATAAAATTTTAAAAGCATGATTCTAAGAGCTAGTTTATATAAATTTTTTAAACAGAAATTGACTATTATTTGGAGTTTTACTTGTGTTAAACAACTTTTAATAACTCAAAAAAATAGAAATAAAGTCTCTTTATGTGAGTGTAAATAATTACTAAATTTCAGTTTCATAAGCCTTTATTCAAATGATAGTAAGATAATAAACAATTAAAATTAAAAATTAAAAATACTTGTTTAATGTCAGCTCCTCTGAACTCAGAATAATTCACATCTATTCCTGGTACAGGCTGAGACATATAGTGGTCACAGACCACTATCCTCACTGAAAATTCAGGTTTTGTACCAAGTTCGTCTGAAACAGATTATAATTATTAGCAAACTAAAACGAAGTCCAGTAGGGATTTAAATAGCTTTACATCAGAATTCAATACTAACTCATGTCACAATTAACTTTTTCTTGTAATTTTATTATGAAGAGTAGACAATTAATTCTCTTGGACCGACTAACATTTCAAATAAATTAATAAATTTTAGAACAACATCTAATCCACAAAAACAATTCTTGCCTTATTGTGCCTATAGTTAATTATTAATTTATTGCACCATAATGATGTATCAATAATGAAATAAAATATAAGTAAATTTAACTTTGTGCAGTTTAAATATTTTGTTTGTAAATGTTTATTATATTTACTTAAAAAACTATTTACTTAAGATAAAAATATCTTCAAAAATGTAGTATAGTTTAAAAATTGAAATTCAAAACATTGTGAAATCGTTTGACAGTTGAAAGTTACTGCAAAAAATCACAGACAGATATTCCTACAGTTACATGACATTATTTATCTTTAATTTTTCTGTCCCTACAATTTTAAAAAACAAATGAATGATTGAATTGAAATGATTTCTTATTATAGTATAGTTAGTATACATCGTATGTACTTCTATTTTTAATAGTCCATTAAATTATCAATTTAAAATTTGAGAAAAAATAACAATGTTGAATTATACGATCTTCTTTTTTACTAAAATAGATTTTTTTTCAGTATTTTAATTGTGTTTAATAATAAGCACTTTATCGCCAATTGTTAAAAAAATATTGTATTATATAATAGAGAAATTATCAAGTAGATAGTAAGAGAGACAGAGGAGGCTTTGGCAGTTATGAGATATAGGCGCCCACCTGTTCTACTGATGATAATGTACTATTTATTATTTACTCATTTTGGTAGGTTAAATTACGCATTAGTGACATTTATTTTAAAAGACTATCTTTTATTTCATTAAGTTGTAAAAGAGAGGCGTATGGTTAGATAGCACATCAGTCTATATAAAGATTTTTTTATATTAACGGGAATATTTAATTCTTCTGTAGAGGTAAAGTAACGTATAATAGTAAAAAGAAGAAGAAGAGCTATATTAAAGGAGCACTCAATAAACATAGGGGAGAATATCCACTCACCCAATATTTATAAACCATATATTATTAATATTTCTATAATTATAGAAATTTGTAATTTTAATTCAGAACGAAATATTTGTGGCGGCATATTTGAAAATAATCTATATTAACCTATACGTTTATTAATAGCAAACATACACCCTCACAAATATGTGGGGGTGTATGTTTGCTATTAATAGACATTTTTCATGTCAATATTATATTTTTGTCGGAAAAATTGAACAAATTCGTCGCTGGTTAATTCTATAATAATAAGTAATTCTATTTCATGAAATAGATGGCATAGACAGCGGTTCTCTTAATGACTACATAGTAAAAATACCTACGAGAACAAAAGTAAACACCATATATATATATATATATATATATATATATATATATATATATATATATATATATATATATATAAACTAATTTTCCGTGTAATATACTCGATAAACTTTTATAGGTCTAAAAGGAATTTAGGTAGGCAAACATGTTACACATGCTAATTTATATGTTTTATGTTGACTAACTTAGTCATTTAAATCCTAATTTATTACAAAACGTTTTATGATTGGGTTATTTTATGGAATATATTTATGATGTTCAAAATTTCACTCAGGGAGTGCCCGAGTCTCCCTACTAAGCTTGGGTACAATTGACATATTTTGCTCGTAATTCATAAAAAATTATTGACCCTATAGTTATTATGTAAAAATTCTGCCCAATAATGCAACTTATTTTGGCAAAAAATATTGATTATATTAATTAATAATTTTATTTTTTTACTAATTCATTCTTTGCGCATGTATAAGCTTTCTCTGCTCCGTACAACTTATAATCTAAGTAGTATTAAAAATTGAATTTTGTATAATCTGTATATGTGAAATTAGTTGTTTGTAATCTATATTTACTTCAGCTGATCCAAAAAATTAGTCGTGTTTTCAGTTTCGATATCGTTTGCTTGTGACTTGAACAATTAAAATTAGTAAAATTAGTAATAAATAGTATAAAACGTTTTGTAATTTCAATTCATTTGGTTATGTTAACAATACGTACATGTTTTCGTAAATATTATAATTTGAATTATCATAATTTGTTCACCAATCAAATGATGGTTTAAGTTGTGAAAATGAAGTGCGATTTCTACGTTAAATACAAAAAAGAAAAGTCTATTAAAAGATAAAAAAAAGTCTTAGAAAACGATGGATGATGAGGAGGCTGTCTTACGGGAACAAATTTTTCACAATAATGTTCGGGAGCAGATTGTAAGTTACAATATATCATAATTTGAATTTTAAAAACATTACGATGTATGTTTACAGAGTATAATGTAAACATATTATTCTAGATATTCCTGCTCTTATTCATTTTGCTGTACCTCTTCTCTTTCGTGTTGATCGAGAAATTTCGTCGCCGAGATAATGAGGATTATTCCACTGCGGATGAAGAAGAGGTGAAGGTGTACAGAATAAGCCTCTGGCTATGTACTTTTGCCCTTGCAGTGTCTTTGGGCTCGGCACTATTGCTGCCAGTATCAATAGTCAGCAATGAAGTGCTTATATTATACCCAAATAGCTATTATGTGAAGTGGTTAAATAGTTCATTAATACAAGGTAAAAACATTAATTTACTATATGTAAATTTAGAATAATTTAGAATACAAAATATTTTACTTAAATAATTGACTAAGTAATATTTTATTTTTAAAAATATAAATTAATATATAATAATATTTTTAAACATAAGCTGTCATTGTGTTTGTAAATATGTAATTTAATTTTATTGCTTTTTTAGGGCTGTGGAATCATGTTTTTTTATTCTCAAACTTATCCCTGTTTGTGTTCCTGCCATTTGCTTATTTATTTTCGGAATCTACTGGGTTCCCGGGCTGCCGGGGTCTGAAGGGACGTGTTTATGAGACATTTATAGTCTTGGCTCTTTTAGGAATAGTTATGTTGGGACTTGCTTATGTCATTTCAGCATGGTTGGAAGGTGATAGATCAAGCCTTGATGCTCTCTTGAGTAAGTGTTTTTTTTTATTAAAAAATAATTCATACATATAAAAGAAAAAATACACATTAACAAAATAAAATCTATAAGTCTAAGAGATATCTAATTTGAGATAATGAAAAAAGCACTTGGTATAGTGCTCTTAATTAGTAATTTCCAAAGTAAGCCTAAATATCAAAACTAAATGATCACAGTTTTTAATGTGATATTATGATATTTTTTGTAGCTTCACACTTTTTATCCTGCATAGTAGAGTAGACAGATAGTACCTAGTGTCAAGCCACTCCGTATTTTGCTTTCCACCTATTTCAGGACATTGCTTGTTGAGTAGTGGAACTTAACACCGCACTTTGTCTTACCAGATTAAGGAAGTGGAGATAATTTTTAAATATAAAAACTCCCCGTGTGAAGCTTGAGTTCTTCGATAATAAATAATGTCTTTCTAAATTAATGATTCCAATACATTAAATTACGTATTGTCACTTAGAAACAATTGGTTTACAATTTTAGAAACAATATTGAGTTGTATTTTCATTGCAATTTTTTTTTACAATTTGCTCAACAAAATATTTGTTTTTGTCAAGGTCTTGGTCTATTATGTAAATTACTATTTCACAATTGTAGATCCATTGATGCAAAATATGTTGCGTTGGTAACATATATGTCACTAAAAACTGTTTTTCACACTCATAGTAGTATTTTTAATTTTATTAACTTCTAATGCATTAAGATAAAATAAATAATTACTTTCTGCACTTCATCTCCTGTATAATTTTTAATATTTTATTTCATAATACTTAGTTCTTATTTTCTCCTTAAATATAGGTAGATTTTTCTTAAAATATTAACATAAAATTTTTTTAATGTAATTAATATTTTAATCTATACTATAATATCAACAACACGTTATAAAAATTTCTTGTAATATAGTAATAATAATAATACATATTTTAAAGGAAATTAGTTTTGAAGGTACAACAGGATATAATTTTGCTTGTACAGGATGTATGTAGGGTCAATAAAACAATACCGAGAACGCTCGCGCGACTGAATGCATAGTTAAATTGTGATTCTGCGTTATTCGTGCCTAATTGACTGTGGAAATGTGTGCGAACCACTAACAACTATTGTTTCGCTGCCATGTTTAGATAAGTGTGTCCGACCGACTAACCGTGAATTTGAAAGCATGATACAGTATGTAAATAAATGTATTAGACGGAATTGTGATGTAGAATGCGTATTATACGTACTTGTGAATGAAAATAAATAAAAGCAGTTTCACGCTTTATCCCGCATACCAGTGTAATTAGAGACTACCTGGTGTCAAGACACTCCGATGACCGCTTTCCGCCCGAAATCGAGACAAGCCCAGAAGCAGTCGAGTTTACAGTCAATTAAATCGTTTAATTGATATATTGTGGACATTGAATGTCGATGTCCGATATATATTCATAAATATTATTGATGAGTGATTGTTCTGGTTAGAAACCGTCGAAAACTTGACTCGAGTACTCTCCAAAGATAGATATTTGAAATACAGTTATTGGATTATCAAAATATATTGTAACTCACAATTCAGATTTTAAAAAAATGAAACTTACATATTCTAGTCCTATTAAGTTAATGGATAGATACAAAAACGTAATCGATTACGATAAAATTTAATGAGAAACATAGATTATTTATTTTTATCAGTAGTAATTGCTATTCATGACTGAAAAGACATCGTCTGTAGAATTTGTATGTGTACATTCATACCAGTAAGTACCCGCAACTTCGTTTGCGTAGACTTTACCACACCACTTTACGTACTACTTTCATTTCCCTTATTTATGATCCGATTGAAATAAAAAAAAACACAAAATGAATCAAAATACAATCCTATTTTATTAGTTAAATAGCATTTAAATGTGTTAAGCTCTTTTAAAAAAAAATTTGACAAGCGTGAGCAACGTTAATACTTTTTCTCTTACATGTTCCAATAAGATTTTTTTAATTTTCATAATAAAAAAATATATTGTTTATATGCGAATATGAATAGAACGAAAAAAAGTATGACTAAAACAAAAAAAAGGTTTTGTCTTAACTTTGCGCAAGACAACTTTAAATAAATATCTATGCATTTGAATACAAACACACGCGTATATAAGTAATATAAACCCGCAACCTACAAATCACCTTGTTCCAACTGCGCCTTGTCCTTTAATTCCTTTAGTATATAATAATATATAATTTTTTATCCCATATGGAACTTAGAATTAGGAATAATGCTTAATTTTGTACCATGCTTGCGTTTATTTACAACGCGTTGATGCTTATTTACGGTATGTTTATTTGATCTCAACGTTAAATATGTTCTTGTTCACAGATTTATGGACATATCTTCCGTTTTTATACTCCTGCGTTTCGTTCGTCGGAGTCCTGATGTTATTAGGTGAGTCTTATTAAATAATCACACGCAATGCGTAGTCTGAAGTCAAAAATACAGTTGCTTTAAAATCATCCTTGTTCGCATTGAGTAGATAATCGATGACCCTGATTTTATATATTGAGATGTAAGTACTGTTAAAAATAACCTATTTCCTTGTTTACATTTTGTATGCTCACCGTGCATATTTCTTAATAGCAAACAATATTTAAAATCATTACAACTAAAAATGTATCTACTGTTTGTATATACAACTTCGCGTTCTATCTGTCTGATACAACGTAGTGTCAAGACATAGCGTTGAATGCTTTCGTTGAGACATTAAGTGTTGGAGTGGCTAAATGGTATCTACGTTTTATCCTTACTTGTCAACTAATTTTGGACTACGTACGATTAATGTCCATGTGTATATTTCCTTATCTCTTACCAAAACATTATTATTTTAAATGATAAAGATAAAACCATTCCTAACAATGTCTACGATTAAATATATGATATTGAAATGATTAATTACTTGATTAACTGTAGTAAATATAAGTTCGGATTTATTAATTAAAAAACAAATACATTGAAATGAAAGTAATATTCTAGAATGTTTTTCCACAAATTCAATTTTCACATATTTATTTTATTAATTCAGTTTGTTTAATTTTCTTCATCACTCGGCTCTTCTTTCTTATCAAGAAAGTATGTAATCAACTCATCATGTTGTGGAAACATTTCATTAAGTTCTTTCTTACATTCATTTAATTTATCATTTTCTTCTAATTCTTGATAAGCTTTTGCTTTGTATAGACGAGCTTTGAAACTATTTTCATTCAAACGAAGCGCCAATTCGCAGTCTTTAAAAACCTTTAATTTAAAAAATATTTAATTCACACATAAAAAAAATATATAAATATTCCTGCTTTTTATACAATTACCAATTTATCGCTATTTGTTCCTTTAAGTACTACTGCGTTCATAATTGTTTTTATTTTGATGTAATTAATTGGTTTGCATTTTCACTTCTTATGCTAACTAGTGTCCGTGACTGCTACTTGCGATGCGAGTCAATCGATTTTTAGTAATTGATTTACTTCATTTTTGAGAATTTTGATAGGCATCATTGAAATTTTATTTAACCATAATAAAATTATTTATAACAATGATGTAAAGTTTGACTAGAACTTTATCTTACCTATAATCTTTTTAAGGGCAACGTTATAATAGTCACCCAAGAATCCAATATAAATATTGTACGTTTATCCAATAATTACTGAAGTCTATTTTTACACCATGAACTAAATTTCATAAAGAGATAACAGTAATGGAAACATTGCATTGCTTTTGGTTATTATCGAAGCAAAACCAGTCTTCGCTAAACTCTACATAAATATACCTATCATAATATAAATAACTACTCAAGTCAGCTTCCTTCGAGACATTGACCTCGGCTATGTTGCAATATTTAGCTTTAGAGTGGTATACAATTTTATCTAAAATAAATTTGTGTTTTATATTTCGTTTTTTTTTTTAAATTTTAGATACTGAATGTATTATATATTCATACAAATATAGATTTGATTATTACCTTTTCAAAGTTTCCTAGTCTTATGTTTGTCAATGCACGGTCACAGTATAACATAGAATTATCTTTAACTTGTTCTATAGCACGATTGTAGTAAGATAGAGCCCGGTCATATTCCCCTCGACGAAATGCTTTGATAGCTTGAGTTTTAAGTGTATCGGCTTTTTCATGTCGAATTTTGCGATCCAAAGCTCGTCGCTCAGCATCCTTACTGACTTCAGCCATCCATGCCTCCTTGTCTACTTCTCCCTACATGAAGTAACAGGTTTTGTAAATAATTAAAAAATATATTCAAATAATTTTATTGCAGAGGAATTTAGAATTTTGTTATTCAACAAAGGAAGTTTCATATCGTATATAACTAAAGTAGGTAAATCATAGGTATTCGTAAGGTATGCACCCGAACCGCTAAGTAGCTGTGCAACATTGAGCTTCGTAGCTTTGTCCTGTTTATATTATACTATTTAGGCGTTAGAATGCAGTTATCAATACAGCTGTAACATGACGTTACTTTATAGTAGCATTACCCGTGTACATAAATAGAATTAATTACGTATTTTACCTTTTATATTTTACATACTACATATTTAAACTAGTTAACAAATAACAAATATATTAAAAATTTGATTATGAGAATAAGATGCTATTTATAAATATGTTAACTAATCTCGTCAAGAATTATCAGTTATTCAAATCATAAATAGAACGCATTTCGAGCGATATTTATAGCAGTGCACGAGCCAAATGGCTTTCACTGTTAAGATCGCATTGTCTTAAGATTATTTTCGTTTTGAAGAATTATAATCTGCATAGTACTAATTGTCTAACACAATATTAAAATAATATTTATAACATATTTTATTATGGTATTTATAATTATAATTGCAATACTATTTGAAAGGCCAACAGATATTACACCTAAAACGTAAATCAAATCATCTCATTTTCACAATACTATTACTAATTCAATTATTAACAAATACGAGAACTAAGTTACTATACATTTCTTATCTTGACTGTATTCGATATGGACATTTATTGAATAAACTTTATAGAACGCGTGTATGCAATTAGGTAGGTACAGACCTTCGTTGCTAACTAGAGGCGCACTCTGGACTCTGATAACCCAATTTAAACTTGTCCTTCCTATATATTTATATGTAGGTGTATGATGCTTATCTATTAGACATGTATATATTACATTTACCAGATTGGCATTTCCACGAAACTTTATTAACTGTACTTACACTGTCATTTAATTCTAGGGACTGAATTGCTTTTTTGTTTATTACTGTACGATCATGTTTGATTATAAGCTTTACATCCTCATCTAAAAGTACTTTTCCTTCCAATATCTGATCAGCCATTATTGCCGCAGCGTTCGACTTTTCCTTGTCACCACTCGCCATATCCTTTACTAAGCCTGATACCTCGCCTATTTTTTTCATGAAGTTGTTCCATTCCTCGTTTAACTTTATCTCTTTAGAGTCCTTTAGAGCTAGGTTTAATAATATTTTGCTCATTGTGGCTCTTTTTGAAGTCTTGATTTCTTTAAAAATTATTAGTGATAACCAATAGAAGCAACGTAAATATTATCTTTTAAATTGACGTCGCTATGTACATAGTTACAGTTGCCACGGAAACGAAATATATTTGAATGGATTTTTTTATACAATCAAGTTTTATAGCGACTTTAAAGATGTGTAATTTTAACATGTATCCTACAATGAAAATACTATAAATTCCTAACACATCTTACATATAAAGATGAAAAAATTTTACAGTGTAATGGGAAAAGAAAGCTGCACATAGCAATTCTGGTTAAGTTTGTAATGTAGTCTTGTTTAGACTCGTATGATTACACAGACATGCCTACTTTCTTTATAAATACTAAGGAAACGAATGTCTCTTACATGACGCAACTCATTTATATATTTACGTAATTTCTTGTTATCATAAATTACGAAATTTAATTTTTAATAAACGAGTCGGTAATATTTCGAGAATTTTTGTATTAAAACAGCTGCGTTTTCTTAGGGAAAATTACATATTTAATACGAAACTACCTAAACATTATGAACTTGTAGTATTTTTTGTAGTATGCTTCATCAACCTTTACTACGTCATTAGGTAAAGGTGATACGTCAAAACGACTATTGTCAATTTTAAAAATCTATTAATTTTTAACCTCTGGTCCCGAACATTTAGGTATATTTTATATTATTTATATTCAAACTCAATAAAAACGGAAATAGATATGTATGGTTTATACATGTTTAATTTTTTTATTGAAAAATCAAATATATTTTTAATACAATGTATAATTTGAAATTGATTTATACCTATTTTTTATTTTAATAGCAATGTTAAAAAATCTTTATTTGAATGTAATAGTAGATAATTGAAAGCCGTATAAATTTTATAGGCAATTTTTTTTTGACTGTGGCGCTATTGCTATCGACTTTGAACTGTTTAAGTTATGTTAAAGAGTTATCAAATTTATTTTCATACATATCTGCTATACTTATATGTTAAATAGAATCAACGAATAGTGAAACAATACAACGTATTGTTGTTGTATTCTATCCTGGTCATCCATAGAGAGATTGTAGGAAGGCAGCCTGCATTGCATAGCTATTATATTTATAGATACCAATAATGATTTAAAGAAATCCAATTTCCAATTTCAAAGGGATTGCTTTCGACAATTGAATTATTTTGATAAAGCAAAAATATTTAATTCGACATTCTCTTTCAGTATTCACACCACTTGGATTCGTTAGATTGTTTGGCGTAGTCGGAGGCGTCCTTGTAAAGCCTCAGTTTCTAAGGGATCTTAATGAAGAATATTACGTCTATTCATTTGAGGAGAACACCATCCGGAGGCGTATAAATAATTCACTCGCAACGGGTAAGGAATTTTAATGAACTTTATTTTTATTCAGCCCGCTCGGTATTGAACTGCAAAGGCCATTGTTCTAATATGAAGACAAATATTGTATGAATTATATACTTTGAAGTAACTCTATTGAAGAAATCGCGGTCAACACTTTTGACAACACTCACACAATATTAGTGTGGGTTTGAATTCCCGCGTTGGAATCAGACCCACCATGATTAGAAACAATTGAATGTGTTTAACGAATGGACAAACTTTTATTTAATTCTATTAATATTACATATATTTCTGTCGTATACACACTACACTCGGACAACAAGAAGTCGATTATTATATATTGCTATATTATTAAAAAAAAATTTTCAAATTTACTTATTATGTTTTTATTACTTAAATCTATTATTCATTAATTAGAGTAATATTTTAAAAAAATAAACATTCACTAGTTTTTGCAAAAATAAAAGAAATGTTAATTAAACTATAATTTTTTTATAAGAACATCGTAACCATTAATTAGTAATATTTTGAGCATATATACTTATCCTTTGTTTGTTTTTCACTTTAATTTTTAAATCTGTTAAATCTTAGCTACTTCCATAATGTCAAGGATCATTGCTTTTTGTGTATATATTTCGTTATATGATGTTAAAGATTTGTGTGTATTTAGAAAAAATATTTAGAATTTGTATATATAATTATGTGTCTAATTGACGTATTTTAATAAAATTGTCTATGGATTCCGACCTCTCCTTACGTGTTTATGTTTAATTCCTTGAAAGAGATTAATTCCTATTTGGTTCTGAACTTAAGATCTCTTATTATCTTTAAAGAATTAGCAAGTTATTAACAAAGTGACTTCGCTGCTAAGTTTTTTCTCCTAGCTCTCAAAAATCGAAAGATGTTTCAAGTATTTACACCTAAGGTTAATGATTTTTTATGAGACACGTAAGGTTAAAAGAATAAGCATAGCGTCGCATTCTCGGACAGAGGTTTTAATTTACCACTGAGTTTTAGTAATATATTTTATTCATTCTTTTTGTTATTAGTAAACATAAAAACACTACATCGTTATTTATTTTTCAAATATTTAACATATAAACTAGAAAAATGTTGTAGGAAATGAAATTAATTTAAGAGAAGATTAAAAAAGGAAGAACATGAAATATATAGATTTGAGACCATTTTGTTCTGTGTTTCTTAACAATTATAAATATATAAATAAGAATAAAATAAAATACACCTGTATTTGTTTTTTATGAGCAAACTCTTCTAAAATTCATAGTCAACTGACAATGTTACTTAAACAATAGTTTATCTTTAGTGACATCACTGCGTTATGTTAATGAACACTTAATTATTTTTATGACATAGTTAAAATACTTTTGTATATCTAAGAACGTAGAAACAATGGCCACATTAGTTTTACTGGTTCATATAATTAAAGTGAAAATACATGATATCGAAAGTAATTTTCTATGGAAATTTTTTGACTAGTAAGGAATTATATACTGATAGCTAGTGTTCAGTTCCTGTTAATGTGAAAAATACGGGTTGCCTTAGCAACATGTATATCACCTTATACAAAAGTGTAAAATTATTTTAAGTTCTTTTCATGCATTTTATAAAAAATAATCATTTTTCTGCGCTATCTATCCAAATAATTTGCATAAACAATAATTGAAAGCTTCTTTTTATATAATTGTAGTGAAAAATATTTTTTATAGATTAGGAGGCCGGTCGTGGCGCATTTGGACAGCGTCTGACTGTAAACGTGATCGGTTGTGGGTTCGATCCCCACTCGGAGGTGTAATTATATATAAATTTTTTTCACTTCTTCGCTCTGGTAAAGAAAAGTTCCACCACTCAACACGCAATATATCGGATTCGGTGGAAAGTGAAGTGCGCAGTGTCTTGACACTAGGTCCTTTGTCTACCCTGCTATGATAAAAGCATGAAGCTAAAAAAATAGATTATTGTTAACTTAACCATTTAGGACTTATTGTCGAATTTATATGTTAAAATTTTTTTTTTAATCGTGAAAAAGCATTTCATTAACTATTGTCTTATATATAGTATAGGAGTTGGTTAAAATTCTTCTCCTTCATGCCTAAACTATTGTTCTGTAAGATAACTTTGTTCAAGTTTATTGGCCGATAATGATATGTATCAACCTTGGCTGATTCATTGCAAATTTGCGATCCTTTATGCATTATTTATAGGAAATCGTGTGCAATATTTTGTATATTTACTATGTGATTTTTTTGTTTTGATTTTAACAAAAAAATAATGTTGCTTAATATTTTTTAAAAACGTACAAAAATTTTAACGCAGCGGGAGTCGAACCCGCACCTCTTGGAAACCGTCCAAGGGCTTAGCTCGCTAAGCCATGCCTTCAGCTATCAGCTGCGTTGAAATTTTATACGTTTTATCGCAACTTATTTACGTTGTTAACAATTAATAAATTGTAATAAAACGAATAAGAATTTCGACACAGCTGGTAGTAGAACGCATGGCTTAGCGGTCAGAATGCTTGGACGGTTTCCAAGAGGCACTGGTTCGTATATTGCGGCGTTCAAATTTTTATACACTTTTAGAAAAATGTTTTCTATTCCTAAGTCTGGAATATCACTTTAAAAATAGTAAAGTTGTTTAATATTTTCCAGCGCCGTCTGTATTGCACTCGAGGCTCGTACTCAAGTCCCCCAAATTAATTTATTAAATATAAGTTTTGTTTAACTTTACAATAAAGCTCTTAATAAAAAAACATGAAAGAAGAACTTAATAAAAAAGTCTAAATTAAAATGATGAAAATATTTCTTTTGTTATCCAAATTATTTATCTTCTAGGTGTTGGATATATATCACCTGAACCAATGTATCCAGATCGAGGTGATATATCAGCTCCTGTAAACCCAGACGTATCTAGTCTAAAAGAGAGGAAATCGTCACCTGAAGGCAAGGAAACCCCTTTGCTAAGATTAAAAAATGGAGCCTTGCAGGCTGGATTACATGAGAGGCTCCAAAGGATCGTTGCTTTGAGAAAGGTAGGTATAGTTATTAGTTATTTTTTCAGTTACACGCTTTATCTTGCATAGCAGGATAGTCAGAGAGAATCTAGCGGCTTCCCGCGTAAGTTAGAAATATTGCGTGTAATGTGGCGGACTCAATTCCTCGCTTTGTCTTACCAGAGCGAAAATAAATAAATAATTGAAACATTCCCCCCGAGTAGATATCAATGGCCGTACTGTCAGACGCTATCTCACGGTGCCACAGTGGCCTCAATTATGAGTAGTAGTTAATGTAATTATAGCACTAATTCTATCCCAAAATAAACAGTTCTTTTTTTCATTATTAAAATATTAACGCTCATTTGATACCCGCGCTAATGAATATTGTATTACCTAATGTAATGATGTAGTTTAATATACACTTTATATATTAGAAATTTAGAAATTATCTAACATTTAATCGCAATAATAAAACTCATTTTTTTAAGTATTAAGGTGTTAAAGTAAAAGTATAATGATCTGAAAAATAAAGATAACAAGTAAATTACTGTATAATAAGTGTTCAATTAATTTCCAATTTAATTTAATTATACTTATTTATTTTTATTTTTAATCGATTAATCATATTATTTAATAAAAAAAACTAATCACATTATTAATTAGTATGATGGTGCTGGTTTATCTCTATAAATTATATTAAAAATCAAATATATATATATATATACACATTGAATCCGTACCGTGAACTGCTAATGCGTTAAAATCGATTTACGGATAACAATAATACTCGAGTGGTACTTGAATAACAATAATATTGTATTTTGAAAACTTTATTTAAATAAAAGAAAGTTGGTCTGCATGTTAACCGAGTTCTTGGATTGACAAGCCAACTTTCTTATGTTATAATTGTCAACATTTACGACGATACCGTCTACTTTGATAGGTACATTTCTGTTTTTGTAATATTTGTTAATTTTTACTTGGAATATTCACTAATAATGTAAAAACTATGTTCATTTCATGTTTTCGGCGCATGAGTACTCTTTATACATACAAAAAATATATCTTTTTCAGCAAGTGGAGAATCAACGGAAAACGTCATCACTACAACGCAATGTGGTATATCCACTGGCCATGTTACTTCTCCTCGCGCTCACCACTATAACTGTACTAATGGTGCTGCAGAATACGTTAGAATTACTTATAGGTATAAAGGCCCTACCATTAAGTACGAGGGTAAGCTACTTCGTAATTATTTGTAATATCTGTAAAACAAGTTTCTACTATTTTTTAAATTTTTATTGTCTTATTTAATGTGTGTTATATAGTTTATATTTTGATGACTCAAAGTCATTGCAATAGTTTAAAATTATGATCATTGTACAACAAATGATACAAAAAAACCGTTATTTTTTGCTTAAATATTTTGCTCAATAAAATTGATAAGGTACAATAATTAGCCAAATATTTTATTTCCAGCAATTTACGCTTGGCATTGCGTCACTATCGAAACTCGGTTGGGCTGGAGCTACACTGGAAGCGTTTCTTATACTATACCTGCATGCGGCATCCCTCACTGGCCTTAGTATTCCAATGCGTGCTTTACGCGTGCTACCACGAGCGAAAAGGACTCCTCTTACAAGAATTATAGCATTGTGCACTGTGCTACTCGCTCACTCTACAGCACAACCCTTGTTGGTGAAGATATTAGGTAAGAAAACATAGAAGCTATTTAAGTAATTAATTTTGTAAATGTCTGTTATTTGCTCTCGGTTTTCCTTAATCCAGTACAGAAGGTAGAGACTCAAACACTATTTTATATAAGTTATATTGCATATAAGTTTTAAGTTGATCACAAATCTAGCTGATTTACAAAGGATTTTTTTCCTTAACTAATTTCTAATTTCGGTCAGCTTTAAAACGATCGAAGCAGCTTCTTTCTTAAAACTTAGGGTTTTTTAAAATATATTTAAAAATGTATGGTAATGTTTTATACAATAAAAGTAGTTTTAGGTTCATATATTATTGCCATGTTTTGAAAAAAGCCTATTTACGCCTGACGGGGATATATCAATCCTGTGTAAGTAAATTATTAAAAAAAATACATTTATGTACGTATTGCATGTCAATTTCTCCGTTTTATATTTTGTTGTTCAGTTAAATTGTTTGTGGCATATATTTTGATTGTATTTGAGAAATATGGATAAGAAATGGCATCATATTCAACTTTAACAATGTATTCATAAGCGTAATCAATCTTTTTTTGGTGAAATTAATAATGATGTAAATAATTAAATATACATTTTAATATTTAGCGATTTCTTTAAAACTTTTTTGTTATGTTTCTTTAAAACTTTTTTGTTAAAACTGAAAAATGAATATTTTAATCAATATGCTTATTAATGCACTCTTTGTATTTATATATTGTGTGGATAATAAAAAGAATTCTTTTATTGTATAAGGCACATAGTTTACCAAAATATTTGTATTTTAATGTGTATTAAGTACGTATAAAACTATAAATTAGATTTCGTAGTATACCGCAACATGTTTACTATTTCTTATTCTAATTATGCCTTCTTTACATAATTTTTTTAACAATATTATTTTATTATTTACTTATTTTCAAATCACAAAAGACCCAAGTTAGGTTGCCACTCATGGTAGTGATTATATTAAAAAAATATTCTTGTTTCGCGTCTCTGGTAAGACAAAGCGCGGCGATGAATTTGCCACTCAGAATGCAATGGCTTGATTTGCGACGGAAAACTGTCGACGGAGTATCTTGACATTATGTTTTTCCTGACCAAAAAACTTAGAAATTACAATAATCCTGTGTATACTAAACATTAATTTTAAAATATTTTTCTTTGGAGAACTTTTGATTACTGCTTTAAATATTTATAAAAGCCAGTAACAAATAATATAAGTCCGTTTAAAAATAAAAAAAAATGTTTATTTCAATTACATAGAAAGACACACAGAAAACTTTTAAGAAGTGTGGAAGTTTTATTTCTCATTTCTCCGTGTTATCAATACGAAACTAAAATTACCCACATAATTTTTTTATCGATAATGCATACTTTTTCTAGGTATAACAAATTTCGATCTGTTGGGTGAGTTCGGTCGCATAGAGTGGCTGGGTAATTTCAAGCTGGTGCTGCTCTACAATGCCATATTTGCAGCTACAGTGACTCTGTGCCTCGTCAGCAAGTTCACAGCGAGTGTTCGTCGCGAACTGTACAACAGGTTGGTGGAAAACGTCAATACAATCGCGCATTGTGTGTCTTTCCTCAACAACTAGAGCTCTTGCGGTCCTATGTGCGCTTGGTACCTTGAACTGTAAGCTGTTAATAATTCAGTTGTTAAACCATTAAAAAACACCATAGGATATAAATTCAGAAAAATTATATTTTTCTTATTACTTATGATATTATATAACATTTTCATGTATTAACACAGATAAATTATATAATGCGAATAATTATTATATCAATATCGATATTACATCGATTTTTAATATAATTTAAATTATCAATCTGTTTGTAATATAAATTAATGTATATAGCCAAAAAATATACATACAAAGTATACTATTATATATATATACTATTATATATATATATATATATATATATATATATATATATATATATATATATATATATATATATATATATATATTACGGTTGAATTTTAAGCTTCTTCAAAATACTTCAATTTTAGTTAACTATGTATTTAATTTTAGTTAAATATATTAATTATTCGTATTACATACAAAATTAATTGTGAATACATCAGTAAAATAAATATCGAGATTAGAATAGGTTAATAGTCTTCTGTTTGTAACTTCAATTAGTCATAATAATACTTTATAAGATACGCCGCAAGTTCAAGTTACAAGGTGCTTAGTATAGTTTTCTTGTAATATATTATAAATGGTTCTATATTATTTAAATCTTGACATGTCATGAGATCTGTAATGTAATAGATTTTCTCAATGATTAAACAGCTGTAAAATTTATAAGTATAAGAAATGGTTTATGTAATATTGGTATATTTTAACATTAACTTGAGCTAATATAATATCTTACAATAATAAATATCCTAAATAAATATGGCCGCAAGAGCTACTTTTTAGATAATATTTAATATATATAAAATTGAATTGTTAAATAGAATGTTATTAAAATTGATTATTGTAATAATTATTAGCCATAATATCAATTGTGTAGATTTGCCATGTTCTATTTTAAGACTTACTGGTCTTAACGTGTGTAAGATATTTGCAATTTGTAATTATATTTAATGTAATAAAAAATACTATATTACTCTCTATTTAGTAGACTACGATAAATTTATACAGAGTCATGTTTGTACGACGTATATTAAATATTTTTCAAACATGTCTAGAATTTGTTTGTTTGTGTATCAGGTTTTATTATAGATAAAATTATTGAATATATTAAGAAATTTTAGTTTTTAATCTGCATTTTATATACTTTGCATTTATTTTTAATTATTTTCTTTCCACAATGTTTAATATATCTAATTTATTACAGCCTAGTAGTATAATATTATTAAAAATAAGTTTTTGAGGAAAGATTACAGATCTTTGTGTGAATTTGATATGTTTTTAACCAATGAGACTGAATTTGTTAACTATTATTTGAATTGGCGAGTTTATTTATTGTCAGTTTGTATGTAATGAAGGATTTGTGTCCATATGTGTCTTTTAGTAGGTAAATATGTATTTTAGTTTGGAATTTTTTATTTAATTTAATGTGATTTTTTTAAATTATTTAATTAATAGCAGATCACTTGTTTTTGCAAAGCTTGAAATTTCTTTTGCAAAATATGAATAAAAAAGACATTTAAAGACTGTTTAGTATATATTGTGGGTACATTTCAGCGAGTTTGTGCTTCTGTCTGTGTTTTATTAAGTTGACAGGCATAATCTCGGCCTAGAATCTAAACAAGCGTGATAATTAACTCCGTCATGCATTGCTCAATTGTTACTAACCAATTGCGAAAGATCTGTTGACAGTTTAATAAATTTATGTATATATATATTTTCCAATGAATATATTCCTTGGAAATAATGATTTTATTTGATACAGAGTGCTTCTGATAATTCTCTAACGTAGCATCAAGAGAGTTAAAAATTGTATGTTTAAATGGAAAAATAGCTAATGGAGATTGTAAAGTAAATACATATACATGTTTGTTAATACGATTATTTTAATTTCTTTTTTAATTTATGAGCAAGAATTTGACCACTATGATAGAACAATGAAATTACATTAAAATTTCTTTATTATAATGACAAAATTATTTATAATTAAATTGTCTAGTCGTAACAGATCTCTCAGTTGCAACAAAGCCTAAACCATAAGCCGCCATCATTACTAACGCACATACTAACATTTATTTCTTGAATATATTTTTATGCAAATTAATTATTTGTTTTAATATATAATTTTATGATCAATATCAAATGATAATAAATTAGATATTCTTTTTACAGTGTTAATAATCTATAAGTCAAAATTGTTAAATATGCAAATGTTTTGGTGCTGCCAACAGTAAATCATATTTCAAAACATTTGTAGATATTTGTTTATCATTCAAATATAGTTTAATGTAAGCCTTGTGTGTATGTTTATTTAGTTATTACATTATTCTAGTGTGAATTTTATACATTTTGTATTATCTGTACCAAAAGTTGAGATTGCATTTGAAAAATATATGAAAAAAATTGAATTGATTTTTATTTATTCCTATATTTTTTCGTACATTGTAATATTTCTTTATATTGTTAATAATTACAAATAAATATTTGCCATATATTATTCTAATCAAGCTAATTACTTAGCAACATTTTATTTTATAAGGACATAAAATTCCCAATTATTAATTATTATATATTAAGATATTAATATTATTATTATTATTATTGCACTTTATTTACATCAAAACATGATGTTTATTTGTTCCATAAGTCATTTCTGCATATTCATCACAAAGCTTAGTCATATCTGCTTGGTAAATTTCAGTCTCATTTGGATAGCTGCATGTACTAATTTTAATTAATCGATTTTTGTACAGGTTTAAATGGGTTGCTGACATATTCAAAAGTAATGAAAACCTACCAACAAATGTGTCGTCTTTATCACGGAGTTCTGTTGAAAGAACTATTATTACGGAGAAGACTGAACCAAAAATAGATAACTCTACACACTTGAAATCTGAATAAGCCATATTAAAAACAAAATTTATGATATAATCTCTAAAAACGACTCCGATTCAATAATTACAAAGTTCATGTTGTACAATGTGTGTTACTGTAAATATAGTTTTATAAATAATTACGAAATTAAAGTATATTATTTAAGATTTTAAATTAAATACTCATTGCTTATTAGTTTTTCGCTGATAGTATTGAATATCTCGACATATAGGTCTAACATTATATTACATTGTTATATAATTTTATCAATTTTTTTTTATTATACAGTTAATATTATTTTGTTATCTCTAAAAATATGTGTAACTAGTATTGGTTATAAATTGCGAAACACAAGTTTATTCTCTAAATATAACAATAAATAATGAAAATGTAATGTTTGCTTATTTTGTATGTTATAGATAATTTATCAATTTATTTCGGTTTTGTTTAAGCAATTTCCCTACTAAAGACGAATTCATAGAGGCTACTAGTATACTGAGAGTACATAAGCCGAGAAGTCTTAATGATATGTACATATGATATTTTACGTTTATTAATTATTCATAAATAAATATTATTGTCTTTCTAGACATTCTTCTTTCCACTGTTGTGTCAGTGACAGACAATGCATAGCTGAATTTCTGGATGCAGTCAGTTGCCATATAGGTAGGTGCCTTAAAAATTCTTTAAGAACAATTAATGTTACAGTTTGTACTATGGAAGTTAAAAATAGATATAAGTATGGGCCTATAAGGCACAGAAACTGTGTTGCTAGTGGCAACCATAGTATAAAGTTGATATTTCCCTCAAATAGATTAGACCCCACCTCCATTAGATCAAACATATTCAAACTCAACCACTTGGCTTACATTTGTTCATTTGTATACTAGTTTTTGTTATAAATATATATAGGTAAAAAATATGAATGTCGGAATCTTTAATACAAGGCTAAGGTTAGTTTATATTTCCTTTAAATAAAACGAAAATTAAGTGTCCAATTTCGAATTCTGTACCTACTTTTATATGCTATAATTAATATTTCAATAAATAAAAGTGCAAATTATTTTTCTACTGATTTATTTTCTACTGTTTCATCTTCAACTTTTACAGGAGATATTTCCATATAAAATTTACCACATTTTCGACCTTGGGCTTTTACTATGAGTTTTTGAGGATTGTCTCTTATTACTTCTAAACATTGATTACTGTTTAGTCCTAAAACAAAACCCAGATTGATGACATCATGAACGCTTCTACATTGCATGTCATTCTCAGCACCACTTGAAAGTAATATGTTCTTTGACTTCCCGAGAGCATGATAATTATGAGCAGTAGTTATTATATTTTTTCTTGATGATGAGTCTCTTATTGCGGGAGCATACATAAGTTCAAAAAATACGCCACGCTCAGTAGCTTGCCTATACAATTTACGGCCAACTTTAAATGGTATTTTTGTCTGTGCTTCAAATGTAATTATATCAATATCAAGTGTTCCCGAAGCAAATTGAAAAGCTTGTAAAGTTGTAGGTAAAACAGCTATAATATCGTATTTCTTAAGATTTTCAGATTGATTAAGCTTGTGAACAATGCTAGATTCAGAAAACTCTATAGTAATTCTTTGTAAAATATTTAATTTACAACTTGTTTTAATATCTTCGGGTATTTTTATGGGTGGTGGTATATAATCTTTTTTTTCTTTAGAATCATTTTTCTTCTTCTTTTTTTTTGGTTCGTCGCTTCCTTCTTCAACGTGAGTATTAAGAGCAACAGTGTTAAACCCGAGATTTTTTAACAGGTCTAGTTGTTTGATATCATAACTTTTGTCTATAAATAGATCACAAAATCCCCAAGTATGCTGAGTATTTTGCATCGTGCCGCTGTCCCCTTTAAGTTAGGTTAAAAAAACACTGATCAGCCAAAAATGCAAGTAAAACTTATTATTATTTATTCGGTAACATCGATCACATTAAAATATAAGGAAATTATATTAAAAGACAGACAGGATTTTATAAAATATTTACATTTACAAGTTTATATTTACATTAAGCTTAAACGTCAATTGTCAAATAACACTAGCGCTAACATATCGATTAATCGGTCATATGTTTGAATAAAAATATTGATATTTATAAATTAGTTCTTTTTATCCTTTGCTATAAACGATATTTTTAATTTTCTCACAGTTTTGTCCCTAAAATGTATTTTTTATTTTAATTAATTACGTGTGTCGTGAAATAGAAAAATCGTGTTTTATGAAATCGATTTCTGCGATTACTACTTAATGTAAAATGACGTGACTCGACTAATTATAATAAGCAAATATAATTACCACATACAAGAAAAAAATTAAATGATTTATAGAAAAGTAAAAATCGATTTAATTAATCTATATTATCTATATTACAATGATTAAATTGTATTTACACTATAATATTCTCTTCTATAATTTGTACCATTTTTCAAAAATAAAATCTAAGTTTCACAGATATTTTTAAAATATAAAAACTTATTTATAAAAAGAACGGTATTTCAAAAGAGTAATGTCAAAAATTCAAATATTTTCCTGATCATAGAAAATATGTAATGGTTACTTATAGTTTATTTTCATTATGGGATTTCGATATATTATTGCCGGAGAATCCCAATGTCTTGTATTTGCAGAAATGTGTTTAATAGCTGACCAACTTCAACAAAATTTGCCTAGTTTTTGTTATGATCGTATAGAAAAATCTGTTGCAGAATGGAAGGTAATATAATATATATTGAAATAAGGAATTAATTGATCTTTTATATTGTTATTTATTATATTATTACTTTCAGCCTTGGTTATCAAAAATAAATGAAAAAAATAAGTGGCATCATATTGGCTCACCAATTATTTGGAAAGAGTTATTAATGGCTGGTAGCAAGCCTTCGTATATTGGTAATGGCCCTGATTTTTTGGAATATTGCCAGTCTTATTATAAATTAGATATTTATCTTCCACCTAAAAAATTTGAAAATTTAGTTGATAATTATGGACAATTCGAACAAAAACTCAAACAAGAATGTAGAAATATAGCAAGGCTTGACAATGTAAGCAGTATTGAGCAATTTATTAAAACTAATTTTTCTATTTGTATATCTGGGGCAGCAAATCCCTTGACCATATTCATAATCTCAGGCTTATTAGAATTTTCGCAAATATCAAAAATCTATATCTACGATGAAAACTGTTCCCGAGATTTGATGAAATTCGTAGAACATGAATGTAATTATGTAAGAAATAATAATTCTGGAAAAGTGATAAAACACATTGAAAAACTAGGAGTTGCATTAAGCAACACCGATTTATTGATCATTCTTGATTATGTTCCGTTCAGGTAATTTTTTTAAAACTTTTTTTATAAATGTTTTGATTTTTATTTATTATCTATAATTTGGTATTCACAAAAAAATTAAATTGTTTAATATATAATTTTATAGGTCAACATATTCTATAGGAGAATGGCTTTATAAGAATAAAAAAATTATGAAGCATCTAGCATCTACTATAAATGCTACAGCATTTTCAAAATTGCGCATTGTTTTACCAAATCTAGGGCCAGCTTGCTATAACGCATCCATTTTAGCTGAGTCTGTTACTAAAATATCAAAAACGAATATTGTTGTCACAACTTCAGATTTGGGCTTAGATGTAATACCTATTATTGCGGAAATCGCTGAAGTACCTATGAGGAATATGTTTTGTCCTCCTGTATGGGGTTTTGTTGGTATTAACCATCTGGTTGATATATATACTACGATTCATAAATATTATTCATTTGATCCATATGAAAGATATTCAAAAGTCAGAAATTCTACCCTTTGTATTGGTGAACTTACACCAGAGATGAGGACAATGGAATATTTGATGTTTGAGGATGACAGATTATGGAAAATAGTAGCAGAACGAAAAGTAATGAGTATGCATTGTTTCTGTAAATATTATTAATAATAAAAACATATATAGATCATTTCAGGATTTCAGGTACAAAAGAAAATGGCCAACAATCCTCTATCAATTAATAAAGCTAGAGCAGTTGTAAATTTAGTAAAATATTGGTGTCTCCATCCCAATCCAAATTACGTTTTAAGTTTAGGTATTCACTGTAATGGTAAATATATATCTTCAAATTTTTTTTTGGAAAAAATTGTATCACTAAATGTCGAAATATATATTTTTTTTAATATCCAATATTCCAGGAACATTTGACTTAACATTTGAAGGAGTATTTTCTCAACCTGCACGTTTTGTAAAAGGTCAATGGCAACCTGCTTGTAAATATTTATTACCGAAGGATCCTAACATAAAACTTTCTTATTTGCAACAAATTGCTGAAGTTGTCATGAATTTAAAAAAAAGTGATTTACCTCAACTTATTCCATATACATTATGTATTTGTAAGGTTAAAAAACCTACTAAAAAAATTATTAAAAGATTATAAATTTAGCTCATAATATATTTAAATAATGAACATGTACTTTATTAAAAAAGTATAAGATTATCGATATTATTCGAATGAGTTCGTTTATAATCGAGACATGTGACAGAAGTATGAGTTCCATCTGACAACATGAGCAGACAGCACTAGTGTTTAGACGACAGCGAAACGTAAAGGGTCGTAGATAGTGAACGTATTTCGGAGTTCAACGGTGAAATGTTATGACGTGCAGCATCTGTCTTTGTTTCAAAAACATTCCGACTAGTTTTTCAAAGAAATCTTAGTTAACATAATGTAATTAAACCGATTTACTTTTAAACGTATCTGCATTGCGATGTTTTCCAAAGTATGATCGTGCCACAAGGAATTAGCATAGTTAGATGTTCACATCGGTTAAGTTCTGTGAATGTTGTGCCAATAATGAGATAGTGTAGTGTTGTGATGAGGTTGTGGGACATGTGGGGTGTGCTGTGGACCGTTGAGGCCCTGGCGCAGCTCGCGGGGGTCTTGGCTTCGCCGCTGGAGCCCGCGCCACTGACTTTGCGAGGTGAGAGAAGAACCTTGCCTCCTACGCGGTCGTTTATTCGCTTGTAATGCATGTGCTTTTGCAAAGTCCTGTTACTTTCTACTTAAACTTTGATAATTATATATAGTTTTAAAAAGTTACCGTCTATTTCATTTTTCAATTTATCTCAAGTTTCTTCAAAAAACTTTCCATTACATTTTTTTTTTCATAGGTACACTAACAAAATATCTATAAATTAATATTTTTGTGTTTTTTGTTAAAGACAAAGTTGTACTAAGACAAAAAATACTTTTCGCACGAACATAATAAAATACTGATAATTCTGCGTGTTTTACGAATTCTATTTAAATATTACTCTTTTATTCGAAACTTAATTACTAAACTTATATAATAATACTAATACATTAGTTCATAAAGCAGCTGCGCCATAAAGCAGTAAAATATATAAACGATATAAAAATTATAATAATACTTATCGTAAAATTATTGATTGTATAATGTTAATCGAGCAGGGGTACCAATTAGTTTTTAAACATACTTGTTCTTAATTTAAAATAGTAAAGATAACGTTTTTGTAACTTTTTTGATATAACTATTAGATTTAGGAAAGTATCTATTAGTTTCACGCGAGGCCCTACCTCAAATCCCTACAAATTGTTGAGCGGAATGATAATCTGGCAGCTACGAGGCCAAAGCCAGGGGGACTTCATTAAGTGGCCACATTAGTTCTCGCTACGGACTGGAATATACTAATTATCTTTTGAAAGTCAAATATATTTTATTCAAAATAAGTTACATGCTTCATTTTTGTAAGATAAGGTTTTCGATTCCAATTGTTTTTTTGTTCAATTTTAACTATTGCAACGTGTAGAAGGACGGACAGTTACTATACCATAAATATAACATTTAATATATTTGTGTGTTCAAATGGCATCCTCATGACTTTGGGCAAGATGTGCTGCCACCGCGAGACTACTAATGAATGTTATATAAGGACAGGTAGCACGTCCTGCGCTATATGTAAATAGCACTGGCTCTGTGTAATTAATCTCTTTGTACGTCACCCTGTTGGGATTAAGTCGAGCTAATTTAAACCATAAGGTGTTCCAAAATAATATGCGACAACTGTTTCTAATTGTCTTTGAACTTTACTAGTTTTAATAAAATATATAATGCCATTTGAATTTACCTTTTAAAGAATGTTACATGTAGCTTAGAATAAATTATCTTACTTACTTAGTGTACTTTACAGGGAATAAAATGAAAGCTTCGTTCGTTCTATCTCATATTGTAAGTGTTAAATCAGACAGATATGGGTTGAATAAAATTCAATAGAAGTAGCCTAATTGTAGAGTGGTTTGTATGTGGCCGGCATTGCGATGATCGCAGGACACATCAGTTGCATAACAAGCATGTTGCGTCCAAGTAACGGGACTGTGGCGCGAGTTGGGAGCCTGATACTACACCTATACTGGCTTTATCGACTCAACCTCGCCAATACAGCTACATTGACCGGTCATTTGCATCTGCCCAATTTTGCTCACGCGAGAACTAGATGACAAAATCACGAAACATTCCCGTTGCGTCATTTCTCGTCACGAAATATTGTTTAATAAGATCTGAGATACTTCGGCCGCTTCGTGCGGTCGTGAACGAGACCGTGACTGATAGTTTCAATGCCCCAATCGATATAGCTTTTTATAATAACTGGTCGCTATATACTAAACAGTGTATTACGTATAGGAACAGACGACTAGTGTTAAATTATTCCGTGTAGTTGAATCATAACAATTGAGGGGAAGAAACGAACCGCGATTCCTGTTTGCTGTAACTAGTTTGCAAGCACAGGGACGGGTGTTTATTTCTACTAAACGACTACATTATAGTACTGGATAATTTCTTCCTTATTATTTTTATTTGTGCCACTTAAACTAAATATTAATAGAATGATAAAATTTATTTCACCATAAGTAATATAAAAATGGGGTAAACCAAAAATTACCTTCGATGTTCGAAGATAATCGCACTGTAAAATATATATATCTGATCTACGAATACGTGTATCAATATTTATTATAGCCTAGTACATCATAATTCGTGTGGAAATGGCGTTACCCGTAGCGTCTAATTATAAAGGATTATATATTAGCCGGTCAAGCATCCATTAATTATCACGTAAATGATTAATATACTATTCGCAGTTAGATACTCGTGGACCCTCTAATTGTTATAGGCAACTAGATACCTAGGGGATATCACCTGGTATCCTATATTTTAAAATTGATTATTTAATGAAATATCATGAAGTAGCAATACGTTTAGTCGATCATACAATTGACATGTTATGTGTTTCTAAAACTAAAAAATAAAAAAATAAGAAACATTAAGAGTGTCCTAAAATTTAATTTAAAACGTGAAAACATTTATCATATTAATATTATAAAAATATAAAAGAAATAATAAAATGCCAGATTTAAATGCTTCATAAACATAAAACTCAATTTAAAAATTGAAAATACCCTTTTTTAACCTATTCCAGGTCATTTTACTAAGGCGCAGTTAAGCGCATAATCCAGGGCCATTATCCACAATTCCGCGATAGGACGCTAGATAGCTCGGCCTCATCCTGTATGCCTCACTGATTATCTATCTCGTCTATCTGGATCCTCGACTTTCTGCTTTTTCCACGGAAACTTACGTGTAATTCAAAATGTATTGTTATTAAAAATAGGAATACTTGCTCGTATTAAACAAACTTTCGCATGATAGGTTATTTTATTATTTTAATGTTTCCTAAAATTAAATTAATTGTATTTTTTTTTACTTATTTAGAGAATTATTTATTTACAGCTATACTTAATACGTTACGAATATAAAAATATTTTAAAACGGAATAAAAGTATAACAATATAAGAGCGTAGGTGTTCGCTTATTACTTGCAATATTAAAGTCAACCCGGTTAAGTGACAAACATTAATTAGACAGTTGGTTAATTAAGTAAAACAATAGAATACCGTAAATAATAAATAACTGAAAATGTTCGTTTGACATTCGAAATAAATCAACGTGAGTGGAAAGTTCAGAAGATCTCAAATCAAATAAAAGTTATCGCTGTAGAAGAAATAAGTACCCAACTTGTTTGATGTCGTTCGCCTTTGTTCCTTATAACGAGCTCCGCAGCCGGCTAAACCAAGTGTTAAAGGCCTTTACTGAAGCTATTTCGTGTACCTACATCTCAATGGGGATTTAGACTGTACGTTCAAATTATATTCTTCGTTGACAGATCTAGTTATATTTGTTATAAATAATAGTATTGTACTGTTATTAATTGTTGACTATTAATAACATTTCAGTGGTGCATACAAACCGAGAGCGTAACAATAATAGGTATATTGTGTTAACGGTAACTGTTAATTTTATACTCCAATATAATAATTAATATTTCTTACAACTGTTACTGATTAGGTTGAATTTATTGAAAACATTTTTAATATTAAACCCAGCATAAGGTGTAAGTGAGATGGTTGATATGTTTCTCACTTTCATTTTGTGTAAGAATAACGCAAATATTTAAACGTATAGTAAGAGTATTGTACAAAATTGTATTACGTTACGTAATTTAAAATCATGTCGTACGTCGTTGTAACATGTAACAGCACTTGTTTAACTTCTTTCTATATAGCTAATTTCAATGACGCAAATTGTTTACATAAAAGGATTGTCAATAAACAGATTAAGTACTGCATCAGTGTGGTGACATAATCCGTGCAGAATAATACATTCAGCGTTGTATAAGTTGAATTATATATTTAATTTTGCTTAAATTTATAACCTATATTCTAAAGTGACATAATAAACCTATGGTTGCCATAATAACTAACTAAATAAAAATATTTTGACAGCATAAATTTTAATAATTAACTAAGTATGTGCCTGTTACTGTAGTCTCATTTTAATGAAAGAAAGATTAAAACATGTACGTTATTGTAACTTAACTTTAACTCCATTTTATTTACATTAAAATTTGGTGGTTTTACTGTTTTTGTAAAAATAATAACCATTGTTTGAAGTTGGTGTAAAGAGTGTAGTGATAAGTTTCTAAATATTTCCCAAACTATAAGTTGAACCCATAACCCAATGGCTTAGTTAGGCACGCCACGATAATGACATAAGAAAAACCAAGGTTGTCAATATAACAGAATAACAAAAAGTTAATTTCATTGTTGCGTTTACTTAAAACCAATATATGTAAGTAAATCTTGATAAGCGTATGGGTAAAAAACATAATAAGATTACGACACCATCTCAATGATGGGAATGTTGCGACAGGTTAGTCCGCGATTGTGTTGGTCTCGGAAATGTTAATGGCAGTTCCACACTGTGTGGGTTTTTTGTATCGTTCAAGTACTTTTTATTATTATTGTAATAATGATATTTACCCTATGGCTGATATTAATTTTTTTATATATATTTTTGAAAAGCGTATAAAATTTTGAACGCAGCGGTATTTGAACCCGCGCCTCTTGGATACCGTACCGCGGGTTCGGATACCGCTGCGTTCAAATTTTTATACGTTTTTTCAAAAATGGTTTCTAATCTCAAGTGTGGAATAACACTTTAAAAATAGTAAATATATTTTGATATATATTGTTCTTGCGTTTGTTTGAGCCATTAGAAAGAGCATGAGGCAAAGACTAAAAAATATTATTAATTATTAAGACATAGGCATACCAAGCTTAAAAGCACTATTGCGTGTCACATTTAATATAGTTTAACAACATCATACATGCTTTACGATTTCTGAGTAAAATTTTTATAAGTAAGAAAGAAACGCCATTGAGTTGTGGACATAGCTTAATTTATATTATTCTGTGGCGGAGTTACGTGAAGATTTATTATTTAGGCTGTTTCACAATAGCGTGTGTTGTGTGGCCTGTCAGTAAGATTTGTATATTCCACTATTATACGAGAATGCGCGGTTGCTGCTGGGTCGCAGCGTGACCCTTCTATTATTAAGGCGTACATGAAAATAGATATTCGCAGGCCCTTTGTTGGAAGGTCAACAATGTTAGAGTTCTTTAACTTTTCGTACTTAAAAATAAATAAATAATAAAATATTTAAGCGACTATCTCATTACATTTTAGATTTACAGTTATCCAGTATACTATTAGTTGCATCGAATTTATACTCCGGCGATAACAGTTTTTGCATTTCGTTTTCTATAATAAAAAGAATTAAAAGGTTTGCGTCAAGTATTTCAGCGCTTCTGGCGAAGTTTGCGCTTTATACATTTTTAAATGGAAAGAATCTTTGCAAAGTAAACATGACTTGAAGATTTTTCTTAGGTGGTTCATCGAAAGATAAATAAGTGAATCTTTTTGCTTTTCTCTACCTCTCCTCCGCGATTATAGCATCGAGATTAATTTTAAAACTTAAGAATAAATTTATTTTTTCTGAAAGGGATGCCCATAATATGTATTGTGTTCGTCATAATACAGAAGATTTGCCTTTTTAGATGAGAACAAGTTTATTTTCGGAAAAGAATTTTTTTTGGCTTTTTAATACCAAACAGTTATATTTTATATTAATGTACACCTCAAAGTACTTTTCAAATGATATATTAAGTGAGAAAAAACAATTAGTTTTTACGAGATTATTACTTAATAATAAAGAATAACATTTGGAAATGATAACCCAAACTGATATTGGCATAATTATTGTCACAATTTCTATATTTAAATTATTAACATTATTTTGCTAAACCTCCCTGGAACCCTGGAAAGTAAATCATCATTTAAAATTTACATATTAAGAAAAATATTTATGATTTTTTATACTTATATGTACTTATAAAAAATAAAATTAAGGGATACTTTAACTGTTCCCAGAGTTTTAACAAACTTGAAACGATTAGGTCTAGGAAGCTTCAAATACATTTAAAGGTTTATTCAAATTCCTTTACATTATTCGTACTGTAGAAACGTCTCATCTCTACAGTTAAGTTAAGTTTGCTATTAATAGAAATGCAACCGGTTCTGAAGTAATGTTACTTCACTTATATATAATCGTAGGTAATGTCTGGAACTTGTTATATGCTTGACCTTTAACAATTATGCACGCAGTTTTAACCGTTGCGACGTCTGACATCTTGACATGTCTAGCCTAACGCAGACCTATTCGAAGCCACTAAATATAGAAAAAAAATGTTTTACACAAATATTACATCATCTCCGGAGTCTAAAAAATGTCCCTTAATGTTAAGTTAAATGTAGGGACGCAGTAATTATTTACAATCCTACAAATAACTCACCCACACACACATTTATTTTCATTGACCGTTACGTCTCATTTGGCTCTATATATTTATTTTTATTTCTCCGATTTGGTAAGACAAAGTGCGGCGTTGAGTTGATCACTGTAATTTCTCGATTTCGGTTGGATGACTACGGAGTGTGACACCAGGTTGACTCTGACTATCCTGCTATGCGGGATAAAAGGTGACGCTGCTTAATTATAAGCTTCTTGAGTTTATTTTACTTAATATGTTTTGTAAGTCTAAGGTAATTGATAACAATGCAGATGACGTATTTATCTCGGTCATCATGATACAACAAATACATCAATTCTTCTTTACGACACACCAATTTCTTAATTACCTATTATAAAATATAACTTTATACATATTAAAACTAAATTTTTAACAGGAAAATTATTATATTTAAAGTAATTTGTTTGCAGTTATCCAATAGTGCAATTATTATCGTGGTCCCGATAGCATCACTTTCATAAGAAGTGAATGTCATAATATCTGTGATCGATTGTCTGTTGGCGTGAGAGCGCAGTAACGGACTAAGATTTTTACACGCGTACAGGGAAATTGAAAAAGCCTACGTTAGTTAGTAATTTACTTCAAAGGTTTCTGTATGTGAACGTATTGGATAATTCTATCTGGTATTTTAAGTCTATGTTTAGATATTCGTTAAGCATTATTATATTTTATTTCGGTGTAACAAAAATTTGTACAGTTTTACTTGCTTTATCTGCTAAAAGTAATGATAGAAATGATAAATAAAAATATGGCGGAAATGCAAATACGTGTTGGGTAATATTTTCCAATTTCGTACTTTGTCTTACCAAGACAATTTTCTAAAAATAAATATATTTTTAGAACATTGTCTTGGTAAGACAAATATTCTATTAGTATAAATCGAATCCATAACCTCTAACTGCTATCTTAATAATTTATTGAGATTCTCCCTTAATTATAATTTCTTTATATACTATATCACTTAACAGAAATTATTGGAAAAGTTCCTCTACTATAAATTATTTTTGTATATTATAGATGTAAAACTATAATACAAAGAAAGAAATGAGAAATTAAAAATATGTATGATATTCACTTAGACAAAGCTTATATTTTTTGTAAAATGTTATTTTTCTTTAACACACTAGGAGTCGTGCATGTAATACGTGATTGTGGGCGACGTTTATGGGTTCCAGTTCTACCCACTGGAAAATTAATATACCAAATATTAGAAAAAGACTTAAACTTCTACAACTTTTTAAAATATTGATTATAATCTTGTATGATACATATTATGTACTGGATATTAATATGTATAACATTTTACTCAATCAAATCTATTATAAGTAATAGAATATAACTTACACGAATCAAACGATATTCATATGTATGACTATATTAAAAGTTTCAAATAGTAAGCAAATATATTTATATAAGTATTTCTTGTACTATATAATCCAGAACTCCCAAGGTCGCAACAATCACCAATGTGTAATGAAGCGTGCAACGACTTCAATTACATTAGACTCCGATGTCGGTGAAAGACTGTCTACGAGATTACCTATATTTGCATTTGCAATTGCTTTCCGTTGATTTACTCGTGTTATTTTTTTTTGATTTGCGTAACATTTTGTTTTGATAATTCTAAAGTTGACGTTTTTGATTATAAAAATAAAATATAACAGATATATAATAACTACTGCATTTTTTATTAGAATATGAAGCAGATAAAATGTAGAAGTAGAAAAGCCTAGTACTGCATAATTCAAAAAATATTGTTTTAAACACTTGAACGACTTAAAATAAAAATAAGTTTACTCAAATAACACAGCTATCCATCTTCAATCTTCTGTATCGCTCAAAAGGACGAAATTCCAGACAGTAAATACACTCAAGATTCAAGGCAGAGTCGCTGGTAAAATAAAGCTAACATTTTAAACAGTACACGTTAATAAGTGAAACGCATTATTTTTCGTCGGAAATTAACAATTGAAGTAGGAAGGTAAAACAAGGCCACCTCCCTGGCAGACTTGTATAATTAAAATTAAACAAGCTAATTAATATGTACTAAGATACGTTATAACGTTAATTTTTGAATATTATCTGTATATATTATGATTGTTATATACATGCATACGTAATATGTAATAATCTGAAGAAAAACAAATTAATATGAAAAATTGTATTAATATGTTGCAATATATTTCTCAAGTATCATAAGTATTTTAAAAAATTGCTGCGTGTTCTTTTCCTCATAGCGGTGTACTGAGAGGTAAGCTAGTGTTAATACACTGCGGTCTCCATTATTGTTATCAAAATTTATTCCCTTACATAGCACAGATAAAATATATTATTAATACACCTACTTAGTAGGTACTTATTTAGTGGCTGTAATTTTACCCTTCTTTACAAACAACACATAATTTTAAACAGAACCTTTTGTCAATCATTCTGCCTTTCGCCTTGATAATTTATTTTAAAAAGTATTTAAGGTCATGGTGCAGTGGGACAACTTCTGACTATAAATGTGGTTGGATGTGGATTCGATTCCCATTTAAAGGGATATACATATTTAAAAATCATTTTCATATCTCCGCTCTAGTATAAACGCAACATTGAGTTGGCAATGTCTCCATTTCGAATTGTTTTTACATTAAGTTGTCTGTGATTACCCTGCTATGCGGGATAAAGCGTATAGCTAAAAACAGAAGAATTTCTATGTTTATATATATAAAATGTTTTATTTTATCGCCTTAAATCTTAGTACATACTACAATGTGAAGTTTTAAGCGACTAACGACTTAATAGAGAATTCTTATAAAGCTGTCGACAGTGATGTGGGTATAATCATTTTAGATTACGTTAAAAATGTTATTACAATTGTTTTATTTTGTAACAGAACTGTATATTTAAGGAATCAATATTAAATTAAAATTATCACGTTCATTTTTAATATATTTATTAAAATAATATTTTCTTAGAAAACTAAGGCGTCAAAGTTATTATGGCTCTTAAGGAAAGGCCAAAGAATTTCGAAATCACATTGTAATAAAGTATGATGTAGTTCTTGGAAATAGACCTCATGAAATAAATACATTCGATTAAATGAGATATCTAGAATCATCGAATATCATGATTCATTACAAGTCAGTTGTATGTATATGCGCATCATCGCCTAACCTCATCAATAAAGGAAGTCACGTAGCGACATACGAAGCAAGTTCTAGCAGGAAATAAATTTACATAGAAGGTAAAGTATAGTAGATAGTTCTATCATAAAACGAAGCGGCAAAAGAAAACGTGACCATGTACGATTTATTATATTTCTTGGAACTTATGTACCTTGAATGTATATTTATATTAGTATTATCTCAGCTTTTGTGATTCGATGAAACGCATGTCTCTCCACTTTCTGCTTCTATAGAGACTATTAAATACCTATTGGAATGCGGAACTCTACACCATTGATTGTGTAATTAAAATATAAACATTATCTTGTGTGGGCTTGAGGCCTTTAGCAGCCGGGGCGGCGGACGTCAGAAAGTGTTAGACACTCAGTAGCATCATGTTAGTACTCAGTAGAATTTTTTATACTACTTAAATAATTGCCTTAAGATTATTATACATAATAACATTAAGAAATATACTTTATGTATAATAGAATTTGTGTCCACAATTCATGTAGTAACCGCTATAATTACGTTTCCTTGATGTCATATATTTTTTAACTTTATATGTAGACAGAAGCAATTTACTGTTAACAATGAAATCTAAAGCTGTTGTATGTCTAACCAGGTTGGGGAAAGAAAATAATTATAAATACGTAAAGTTTTTTCTTCATGGATCATTCGTCAGAATTTTTTATAATTATGAATATTTTTGCAACTAAGATAAAGTTAAAATATTCCAACTTCTTATAGGTATACAATGATGTCATGTTTGTGGCAAGCATGCTGCCAGTACAAATTAAAAGGTGGGGATTTTTTATCATTTCTTAATGTTATATAAATTTAATGTAGCCAACGTGTCAAGTGATGAATGCTTGGCAATCTGGTATAGTAATTCTTAAATAACATTATTTTTTCATTCCTATATTCGATGACTTGTAAAGTCTTAACAAATTTAAACTAACGAACGATATTGAGGCATGTTACACCCACTAGATAATCATGTACATTTATCATTACAATATGTAAAGTTGAAGGCTTTTTAAACCAAAATATACTTTAGTAGTAATTATTGGGTATAATCTGATGTAAGCAGTTAATTAACTTGTTGTATGACATTGTTCTTGACCATGTTTAGGTATCGATTTTATTTTATTATTGTAGTTTATTTGTAAAATAGCGCATTATATCGTCGTTATCGTTGCTCAGTTACCTTTTATTTAGTTGCTTGGACGTGTGTTCGAAACTTGAGATTATTTATTACTAGGTTCCTCTCCTATGACGTATAATGTGTCAAGACACTCCGTCCATTGGTTTCCCTCTGAAATCGCGATATTGCGTGTCTTAAAGTAGTTCTTTGTCATATTGGAACGGGGAATCTTTCAAATATAACTTTCTCTTTTTCTTCACTCCTCGAGAAACTGTCGAAACACAACCGTTGCGTTTGTGGCGATGGGTTCCATACACTTAATTTTTTATTTTGTGCTATATACAAAATATTTCTTAAGTAAACACTTGCATATTTTCTGAGAATTACTGAACAAATAATTTGACATCAATTATGCAGCGTTATATTTTCGATGTTATGATTACATCATTCAAATTTACTGCTTAATAAAAATTATAATTTATATAAGCATTTATTTTTATTTCGAACCGTCGAGTGACGTAAGTAGATGTTTTCATCATATTATAAAGCTTGTTTCTCTATATTGGATAAGGCACTTTTCTGGATTCTATGATTTGGTGAAACGTTATGTACGTATACGAGTATACTAGTGTGGTATTACGTAATTATATTTCTAATCATATACCTACCTGCTTTATGTTCCATGTTGTTAAGTGCGAATCTTAGAAAATTTAAGGATTGTCAAAAATAATCTATATTTTTTCTTATTGTTCTTATAAATAAACAAAAACCAATGTAGACAACATGTCAATTGTTGTTATAAAAATATCTTAAACTATTATGCGTGATGCTTGTTATATATAGAGATATAAATGGAAGAGCTCATTGTGGTCTGCTAATTTGTAAAGGTCAGTGCGTACAGGTTGGAAAGGTTACTTGTTTGACCTCAACGCACCAAATGATTGCCTGAATACGAAATACTTGTATACTTAGATATTTAGATAAATTATATTTTTTGATTTGAATGTAATACAGAAAGCTTCTTTAAGGATTACAGCCTATTTTTCTTTGACACTAAAATTCTTAAAATTTTCAAGATCCTTCAGTTTAAATGCTAATCCGGAAGATTAATGTTCTAGACTGTTTTCATCTCTAATTTTATTTTTTAAATTCTTTATTTTATGCCATTTTTCGCCATGGAATGCCTTTTAATTTTCTGGTAACTAAAGGTATTACCCAAACTAAAGTGAACTACAAAATATTTTTAGGGGATTACTTTTTAACTTTTTTTAGATAAATATTTTTTTATTTATCATATTTCGTAAGTAGAATAGATACCCGATGTCATAAAACTTAAAACATTGATGTTGATGATATCATATAAAATGCAGATTCAGGCAGTTTTTAGCGTTATAGAGAGCCTAATGTTGAGACACTCCGACGTCAATCTGAATCGATGGGGACATTGACTATTAAGGCGCAACATCATATCACGGTTTTCCTGGGGGTGCCGGACTGGCAAGATAAAAATAATTTTGTCATTTCCACGCGTGTATATTAACCCACAACCACTGTGTACAGAAACACATTGTGCCATTATGGCCCTAATATTTTGATTTAATGAAATTTTCTTAAAATCATATTATAGTAAAGAAATATATCTTTGATGATATATATTTCTTTATTGAATTAAAAAAATAAAAATACTGAGGCCATATTATTAAAATTTGGTAATAATTATTAAATTATATAATAGATCAGGAATTTTCTGATTGTTTAAGATTTGTTTTTTTTTAGTTTAGAAAAAAGTCCAAGATTGTTGAAGCTCAATTATAATATATTTGTACAATTGAGTTCAGTTTCTGCTTATATTTAGGCATGTACAAAACAAACACTACACAATTTTTTTTAGAATACAAATATTGTAGACTAATTTATTTTTTAATCACTCCTTATCAGGGTATATTTTACAACAGAAGCTAGACGTGCCCATGAATATATTTAAATCGATTTTATTACAATGTTTTCTTAAGATCATACAGTCAATATTTATCATGGTAATATTATATCGATGGTAATATTGATCCTTTACTGAATTTTTACGCATTCGTATTTGAAATAACTTAAACTTGTCAAATAATTTCTAAAAATAATCCTAAATATGATATTTACCGTAAAGTTGGTCATAACGTATTTTTTAAATAAAGTCTGCAATTATGACAGGTTGTATGTCACATATATATGGTTTGCGTGTGTATTCAACCACGCATTCCTGAGGTACACCGTAATTACTCAATCAACTGGTTTGCTACTCGAAGTTTTGTTTCAAGTTTGCATCTTGAGAAATTTACTAAACCTTCAATTAATGTAGGTAATAATGGATATGTTTTTTTGTTAAATATTATCTAGTTGAAATAATATTGAAAGATGTGAGACATAGTTTTGTCAGTTTTTAATCGCTTTATTAAAAACGAATCGTTGAAACAACTTGCATAGCAATTATAGGGAATCCTTTTTATTAATTCCTTACACTCGAAATTTTACTTAAGCCAAGAAATTGGGCTGTGCAATAATGGAAAAACGTATTATATGTTGATTGAATGTCACAATAACCTCATTTGAAGGGCTATTATTTTATTTTATAATAATAATTATAATCGAATACGTAAAATTTTAACCTGAAAACTTTTATAAATGTTCCATGTTTTAATTAATAAATGTTGTCTAAACATGTACGTCAACGTAAGATAAGTTCAAAGGAACATTTTCAGCAGTTATTTTATTTGAGCGACGTGTGTTGTTAATTTTGTAGGAAATGTTAAATAAAAGTAATTGTTTGCTTTGTAATTACGTAGCTCAAAGTAGCAATGCTGACAATCTAATTGTTCAGAAACAGTTTTCCCATATATATATTACTATCTATATATATATATATATATATATATATATATATATATATATATATATATATATATATATATATTACTATCTAATTAATTAGCGAAAATAATAGGGACTACGGGAAGTAACTTGTACATCATATACGATTATATTTACAAGATATATGCTCTAAAAATAAAGAACATTTTTTGAACACAAAGTTACTCTTATACTAAAAAAGGCAATTACGATATATTCTTATTGGGAAAGTAAATTCTAGATACAAAGCAGTCGATTTATCTATATTATTAACAATTTTGTTTGTCATAATATTATTGAAATCATGATTATTTATAATAATCTGTGTAGCGTATAAATTATTCACATAAATTTATGTTAGAGACGGCTAATAATAGGAGGGTAAACTCAAGGCCTGCTTCACAGAGACTGTAATAACTACTTACGGCTACTCTTTAAAAAATTTGGCGTCTTAATTGCAGCTTTACATTCGTGACTATTTGTCTTGATGTTTTTGTTTAATTATTACACGTTAAACGATAAACAAGTTCTGCAATAATTAAAGTGTAGAATTTTAAAAAGTTTTGTCTTTGTCTCATATATATTTCTTATTTAAGGTATTGTAAGTAATAATTTGCTTTTAAATGTGCCTGAAGTATTGACATTCAAATGTTTAGTGGGTACATATACATACATTATCGTTGTCGTCTTATTCGTAGACAGTGTTTTAAGAGGCTTGGATATATTTAAGTTTTGTTTAGTTAACTCTTTGAAAAGCTTTATCTATATGCTGGTTATTTGAAGCCAGTTAATAAACCAACTTTTGTTAAAATGTAAGAATTATAATAATAAAGCTACTCTAACAAAGACTACAGATTATTTTTCAAATGGAAATGACGAACATGTATTTTCCAATGGTACAATACTTTTAACGGTAGTTTGTTAAGGTTTGAATCACAGATCATTAACCTGTTTCCGCCCACGTGGATGATTATTTTGAATACTAAATAGTCTAACCTTTTATATTCACGTTAACAAGGCTTGGTAGGTATTAACTTTTACATCATAAAAAGTAACGTTAACAAAGTCGTTTGAAAGTAATAATTATATCATAGTTTGTTTATTAAACTAACAATTTTATTTTATATTTTTGATTGTTTAGTGCAGATTTTACCTTATGTAGTGTTTTCTAATTAACTTATGTTTTACAGACCAACATACTATTTCTTTATGTTATTTACAAGCGTATTTTTTTAAATTATGTTTAAACATCACTACTGTGGTATTATAAGTACTAGTTCTTTTTTTTGTAGGTAAACATTTGTCTCTATAATAGAATAGAAATGAATCGTTTGGTGAACAGAATATAAAAGCAATATTGTACACAATAGTAATTCTTAACAAGGATAAAAAATACTTTGATGAAAAGGATATATTTTTAACATTTTCCATGGACATGAATACGCCTTTAGTCCGCTTGGATGAAACGAGACGCGTCAGTGACCTCTGCTATTGATGTGTTGGTAAAGTCGTGACAAATACAATAGTCTATTTTTTATGCTTATGGAACAATCTCCTTTACGTTATTACCTGTATCGCTTTTGTATTCCAGCCTAAATAAAATGAATATAGAAAACGTAACCTGGTTGCCCTTATTTAATATTTTTTCCTGGATTTAGTGCATTTAATTGTTCCACATATACATACCTATGTATATATCAATTGTTAACTATAATAAAGTCAATCAGACGTTCTAAAGGCGTATATAATTTTCAGAGGTTAATTTATTTACATAAATTGAAATTTTCCGATATTTTCTTAAAAGCTCTAAATCTCTCTCTCTCTTTTATAGTTTAAAAGAAGAATCTAGAATCTAGAATCACTAGCACTCTTTGACTACCCCGCCAGGAATAAAACGTGAAGCTAAAAAAAAGAAGCACTAAAGGATTTTTTTGCTTTTAATTAATGTATTTTGTTAAGCCAAGTAATTAATTATTTTTCGTTATAATATTTTTTATTACAGTAAATAGCTTAATGCTTAGTATTTGAGTCTCATCTTTATTGCTAATCTGTTTTATTCATACAATGAGCATCTATAAATTGTATAATTTTTATAAAAAAAATATATATTTTTTAAATAAATAAAACGTAACAACTATTTCCCTATGCGCGTGATATGTCCGCTTTAAAATGCTAGGCATAAATATATACATAGTTAAAGAAATCTTTCAGATTAGCACCTAGACATTGTTTAACTACGTTTTACAGTTCTGCGAGCTAGACATGAACGGTCTCAATTCCCGATATGAACACCACACGTTATTACTGCGAGTGATATTCTGTTATTAGAAACAATTTTTCCATTTGTTCATTACAGGTCTGTCTCCATCGTCTATTATAACTAGTGTCTATTATTTCTTTATTGCTGATGCGTGTCCAGTGCAAAGTAATGAAAATAACCTGTTTCAAAGAAAAACAACTTTTTCTTACTGTCACGCAAAGCATCGATAGAAAGCGTTAATTACCTTTGTATGATAAGATTTACATTATTTTAAGTCAGTTAGAAGGTTCCTTTTGAGGTTACGTGAATGTGATTATTACTATTGTTATACCTGTTTTAAAAATGCTTAGAGTAGCTACTAAAATAATAAGCATACCTATGGCATAGGACTGTTAAAATTATTTCATATTTACCATTTTAAATCAAATTTTATGTAATTTAATAATTATTAAAATGTTTCCCGAGTAAACAATGACTTAAAGTAATTACTGAAATCTTTCATAATAATACGCGCGTCGCCCAATTTAGTCTCGACTATCCAATTTTCTCTCAACATTAAAATATTTATGGAGACATTTTCGTTACGTTAAGCAAAATATTTATTTATAAATTCTATTCTCTAAAAATGAACACATTATCTATATCCTTTATGTCTGATGAAGATTATTACATCCTTTAGTTTTGTGTAGGTATTGCGTTGTAAAGTTATTCATACCTACGACGAGAGAAACCTATCTCTCACTTCATTGTACAATGTCGGTCATCGCTTGGGCATTTAAGTATTGTTGCCGAATTGCTAGCTGTGAAATAGCAATCTAGGTCAAAAGATGGCTATCTACGTGACACTATTGCGGGTGTTGCGCGTCAATAAGGCCAATTTAGAACCGGTTTGATTAGATACGAGGCTTGATGGAACGGGCGAGGCTTTGAGCATCTGCTAACGTGTTTTCAATGTCGAGCCTCCATATCTCACACTCGTCGAATCACACATAGGCCTTGACATTAATGTATCTGTGCTACATCCGCAAAATGTCGTTACTTTAAAATAATTTTGATGAAAGCTTTATTGTTGTTTCATTAAAATCAATATCAAATATTCTATAAATGTCAATTAATTTTGTTGATTATTGTCTGATAAATATTTGTCAAATAAAGTGTCGAATATTATGTAAAGTTTTTATAATGAACATTGTAAAATACTTTACATAATATATTGATTATAAAATAAATCACAAACGAATAAATTATATTTTTAACGTGAATGAAAAAAAAAAGATAAAATAATGCATTCCATCCAAGTTCACGTTTTGATATTTTAAGTGATGAATAAAACATTAAATGTGCAAATAAAAAAAACAATGAATAAAATTAAAGTGCCTTTGTAAGTTAAAAGTTATAAGTATGAAAGAGTAAGGTTGGACTTTGCATTGCATGCTGAAACTTTGCGAGCCCAGCTAAAGTTATAAGTTTTAGATAATCTTACATGTTTTATTTTATTTCAAATGCCCTAAAAGAAGTTCTGGTTTTTTACGTCTAGAATAATATTTATTTGAAATATTATTTAGTTGCATAAATATCAATTTATTTATCATAGATATGTATATGAAGTGTTCATGTGTTATGGATACCAGTGCACTTACATATATGGACAAGGTGTTACCTTGAAGTAGTATCTACTTTCTTACTTATTTCTGTCTACTAGAACTAGTTTCATTACTTATATGTAATTCATAAATAAAATAAAATATACATTTCCGATAAAACTTCATCAATAATATATTATATTCTATTTTTAAAAAGTAGTCTTTTGATAAAATGCTGTATCAACGTAAAAGTAGCTTGTAGGAACAAACTCACTTTGCATAATTGTCGGTAAAAGGAAAATATTGCACGCTTTAATTATTTTATTACAGAGGTGACTAAAAATATAATTTCTTCGTGAATCTGTAAAATGGGCCATTAGACAAGCGATGAGACCAACTTACCAACGTTTTCTTATAATTTAATTACTTTCTGTACACAAATGGTTTAAGGACAAAAAGGTTCAATTCTGTCTATGACATCAAGATATAAAATCAAGCTAAGATAAATTCAAAATTTGTAATAATTAATGTTAATTCAGTATATCTTTGTTATATGTTATAGCAACCTGCTGCAATTTCAACAAGATGTATTCTAAACTATTGTATATAACTTGATATAAGAAATGAAATGAATTATGGACGTACAACAATATTATTATTGATACTTAAAACTTACATGTTTATGACATTTGTAATTTTGATCCGAAGGTTAAATAGAGTTGACCTTGTTAAGTGACTTTGGCTGTAAACTATATTATACGATACTTTTAGTTATCCATTTTTATTTCTATTTATTTGTTCGTTTAATATTCTTTGTCAATTAAATAACAATATGACAAAATTAGATAATATTTCTAATTTAACAAAGTGAAATAAGTACTAGACACTGAGGTTACATCATTGAACAAATAGTTTAAAACTATTATACAATAGATATCGGTATATGTATATTAACGCGATGGCGGTGCAACCAAAATAACGCAGTTATACAATTCTAGAGCGTCGATTTATTCGATGAAAGATCCTTTTTATAGTGTCTCTTGTTTGAATTCGTAATTACGTTATATGCTCTGACGAAATTACAATCATTTAATTCACACCAAAGTTATAGTTAGTAATAGTATTTATAGAAAATAGTCGACAAAAGACTTTTTAATGCCATAATGGATAAACTAACACACAATGGTGTCGATCGCGATGACCGTTATCTATTACCAGCAGGTGAACCGTATCGCACGCTCTACAAGCTGCAGCTCTGTTACATATATGTTGTAAAATTACTATAGCGTTCGTGTTATTACGTTATTATCTTTCGTACACAGTTCCCACGACGTCTTCGGTTCCGGAATGCTCGTGATTACTTTTAAATATATTATTTTTCAGTTCGAAATGACATAGAAGAAAACAAACTTTACAACCTTACCGGCGAAATTCATGATTCATTATCCAATAATTATTTTATAAAGCCTTTGATGGATAATTATTTTATTATTATAAAATATAATATCTTACTATTATATATAGCGTACGTAAATATGATGGAAGTAGAAAGCCGATTAATTGTTTTGCAGGGGTTATTCGGTGTATAAAGTTAGGAATGTTAAATGAAATTAATAAAGTATATAATACACTAAGAACAGAAAACACAATTTAAATAACAAACGAAAAACACCTAAAATTTTATTTTTTTTCCATCCAAATATCATATTGTAGATGTTAAAAGCTGTTTATATTTTACGCCCTTATTTTGTGCGCATTTCACCTGTATTACAATGGGGCGGATTTCATTTCCATTATGCGTCGTCTTCGAAGTAGAGCTTAATTCATAACCTCAGTTTGCTCTCGGTCTGTATTTAAGAGTTCCGCAAAGCTTTGTCGTGTTTAAGCGCACTTAATGAAACTCCACGCAGAATTGCTCCGTCGCTCGTCTCCCGTCACTACGAATGGCTCAGATTTAGAAGGATTTACTTTCTTCCCCTCGATTCACTTTTATTCTAGGTATTAGACGACAAATTGAAAATATAACATTATTATTTTGTTTTGGATGTCCTAAGAGTGTAATGGTAGTACATCATTAAATTTTAATACATATACTTAATAATATATGAATATACTTAATAATGTATGAAAATCGTATTCCTATAAACCCAGAAAAATTCAAAAATGATTTCAGGAAAAAATATTAAACAAAAAAGTCTAAATATTTATGCGTCTCACTTTGTTCTTTTAATTTACAAGAGCTGAGGAGCTATATGTCATATCGTCATGACCTCTTCTGTCGAATTTTTATATTTGTCAGATTCGCGATCTAACAAATGCATGAATATAAAAAAAGACATGAAAAAATAGTACCAATCTAGGTTTTAAACATCAATCTAACATAAAACAAGTAATAACAACATAATGACCTTTTTGTATAAATTTATATTTATAAATAAATATGTCGTAAACAAAATTAAAACTTTTAATATAACTAAAGAGAAAGCCAACCAGCTACTTTATTCACTGAACCAGAATGAGGTTAAAATCCTTTCAAATAGTTTTTAAACTACATTAATATGACTGGATTAATTTGCACGTGCGCTAAAAACTTTAAACTTAAATAATTTACGGTATAGCAGCTATGTCTACACAAAAACGACTTAAAGACATCAATTTGGAACAGATTATTACTCATCTTTGAAAGGTTAAAAATCCAAGAACAAATAAAGATGATTTCGCATTAGGCTAGAGTTGATAAGTCAACTTGCATATGGGTATAGTTTTTAACTTCATTGTTTTACCGTATAGCAGAGTTGATAAGAAGTATCTAGTGTCAAGACATACCACCGAGTGGGATCGAAGCCACAACTGATCGCGAATATACATTCAGAATGCACCTCTGTCTCACTGCGCCACGAACAGTATCAATAGTATGTATATTTTGCACTTCCTATTAATTTTCCTAAAAACTTATCCTTAGCATATTCATTTATAATGACAATAATTATTATATCAAAAGCTTTAAACTCGTATATAATGAGGAAAAACTTGAAAGTCAATTAGTTAGTTACATTTTCAATTTCATTTAATAATAATTCATTTAATAATAATTCAATAAACAGCGCGTCCATGATTTGATCACATGTTTCGATGAAAATCACATTTACAAATTTGATTTAATTTTTTTTGAGCTTCACGCTTTTATCCCACATAACAGGGTAGATAGTACGTACCTATTGTCAAGACACTCGTACTCCGAATTCGACATAGCATATTGAGTGGCAGAATTCAACGCCGCACTTTGTCTTATCAGAGCGAGAAAATGAAAATAATTTAAATAAAATCATTCCCCCGAGTGCGAATCGAATCACAACTGATCGCGCTTATAGCCAGACGCGATCTCCCATTGCGCCACGACCGACCTCATATATATTATTGTATTTACATTAAATAAGTGTGTATCTTACGTCAGCCTGAATTAGGACGAAAAAGTATAAAACCGAAATTTAGCTACTTATTTTTTTTCCGTGAAACGTTTTAACAAAAAAAATTACTGAATTACTTATAGAATTGTGGTAGAATTGCAACGACGTTTTTACACTATCATCATGAACCACGTAAATATAGCAGACGTCCTGATTAAAATATTTCGTTATTATACCACACTTAAGATTAGAAATCATTTCTTAAAAAACGTATTAAAATTTTGAACGATGCAGGATTTGAATTTGCGCCTCATGGAAACGTCAAAGCGGTCTGACCGTTAAGCGATGTGCTTTATCTTATCTTAAACTTTTTATGTTTAACATTTCTGTAAAGAGATTTTTGTGAATTTATGCTACCCAAAAATTATTTCTAAGAGATTCAAGAACTATTTCTACAATTTTTTAAGAAATGTATCGCTCATATTCTCTATAAATTAATAAAATAAAACCATCTTTGATTTGAAAATTCCTGTGTAATAGATTTATTACAAGTACTTGTGTCGTTGGAAAAACAAATGACTGCATTATTTGTGCTTAGAGCGACTTGAATACTTGTAGATAATTAAAAATATAAAAAAACCACTTTACATAACAAGAAGAGATTACATTTTATGACTATTATATATATATAAAATATATATATATAAAATATATATATATATATATAAAATATATTATAGACCATCGTGGCGCAGTGGGACAGTACATTTGATTTGGTTCGGTTGTTACTCTGGGGAATGATTATATTTAAGGTGTATTTTCATTTCTCCGCTCTCATAACAAAAATTGCGAGAGTTTGCCACTAAACAGACAATGTCTCAATATTTACCGGTAAGCAGTCAACAGTGTCCTGATAATTATAAAAAAAAATAACTTCCTCATGTTAAAAGTTTCAGGATCATTTTTGTATAGCTGATGTAGAAAACGCATACAGTATAAACCAATCATAAAACTTACCTAAATCTAGCTTACCCTTTCACGAATAGAAACAATTAAGTAACTACGAGTAATTTAAAGAGGAACGATAAAACTTTATCGTCGGAAATTCCCTGGCGTTTTAATGTTGGCTATTAATAAATTGCGTGGCTCGCGGCCCGTACAAATTCTCAAATCCTGAAATTTGAAGTACACTGTTTCCGTAAATCCCTCATCGTATCACGAAATAAAGGAATTTAACGAGTTCAGAAAAGGGCAACTAACTATTTTGCTAAATTCATTTTTAGTCAAATTACTAAATTATTACTATTTTAATCTGGGCACTGACTTTATAATGTATTTATAAATAGTGCTTGCATATTTAACTTTCTATATATTTAATACCATCACAGGTTTTAAAGGTTGAAAAAAGTAATTTTTTTGAAAATGATTTTTTCTATTATTATGAAATATACACAGCAATATAATAATAAATTCGATTTGGTTGTGACAAAGTTTGGTATTAAATAAAAAGATATAAGTTACTGGGTCTTGAAAAGCTATTGAAACCTTAAATTAAAGCGGTTATCTCTGAATCGAAGGAGATACATCTTTCAATCAGTATTCCTCGAGCGTACAGATTCAGCCGTTAATCAGTCTTGAATGCAAGGCGCTTTAATGAGATTTCTTTTGGGAATCGGCTTTAAGATTTCTCGCCAAGCTTTATGCTCCAATCAATTCTATTCTATCAAACCTAACAGTTTTCCCTCTGAACTTTGCGTCGTAACAATATAATAAAAATTAGATACTTTTCCAATTTTATTAGCTTTTATCGGAGTTAATCATATTTATTTATGATAACATATCATACACTTAAATATCATAGCTTTATAATAACAAATGCTACGGTAAAGTCACACATTTTATTCGAATCAAATAATAGGTGTAACACGTCTAATGTTCGATCTTTTGATAAGACAGTGGAACCCACTTCACACGATAGTACACTAATTTGCAATATTCTAAATATTTATGGTATTCGGAAACTGGTAGTGGAGTGTTTATCGATAAATTACTGCTTTGATATAATTGACATGCTCAGTAAATTTTGGTTAGTTACAAATTAATAAGCTTGTGAAATATCAGGAATGCTTCGGAAAAGCAATTTATTTATGGTAAATAGGCTGTATTAACTAACGCGTTAGTAGTAGTCTAACATGCAAAAGATACTGGTTTGTTTCTTTGATGCCTTTTTTACATAATATAATAAAAACATTGGTATAAAAAATGAATTAATTAATACTCTCGATAATTCACCGGCCGATAATGGCACAGTGGGACAGCGTCTGACTGTATACGGGAATGATTATGAATGTAAAGCTAAAAAAATAATTCACTATACTTTAATTGACTTACATCTTCACGAAAATTTAATTTTTTTTTAAATATACAAGAAAATCCGGAAGGTTAATAATTTTTATTGATATTTGAGGCCATTTTCATCGACGTTACAATTTAAATGTGGTAAAATATTGCATATTTTTAGCTGCGTCCTTAATTGATGACATGTTTTAGTATGTTACTAATTAATTACCATTTAAATAAAATGATTTTCTTTAAATTTTGTAGTTATTTAACTATAGATAGTTTATTCAATATATTTATTATTACTACAATGAAATATACTCCTAGTGAGTATATAACAGCTAGGCTGTTAGATAGTCTCAGAATATAGTATCAGAATGATAAATGTTATAATTCCGTAAAAATCTAATATAAAACATATTTCTCATGTCAAATATAATGAGCCAGTAATTTTGTAACATTAGGTACATGTTAGACTATAATTTGTATGTGTCCTTTCCTTGAATCATCGGAGGCTTGGTCACGGTCGCTTGAGACACGTCTTCCGAAACCATCAAAGAGTATTACCATTTTCATTGTTACTTTGAACAAAATAAACGTGACATTTGCTAAAATGTAAATTTAATATATAAAATGAAATTATATATGAAATGAATTAATGTTAAATTATAAACAATTTGTTGCAGTTCATGAAAATTTCATACTGGTAATTGGTAGTTAATTAGGTTAACGCATACACTGTATTATAAGTACACAGCTGCGAACATTGCGTAATTATAAAATAAAAATATATAATCACAACCAAAATATGTTGTGAGAAACGCAAAAGAATTTTGACGTAGCCTTACCAGTTCCATGTCGTACAAATGCACACCACAAGGCTTAGCAGTCAGAGCGCTTGGATGCTATCAAAGAGACGCGGGTTCGAATCTCGCTGCGTTCAAAATTTTATAGGATTTTTGAAAGAAATAATGAAAAAGAGAAAGAATGTGAAATAACAATTTAAAAGAGAAGCAATAAATAAAAGTGTACTTAAATTAGTGATTAAATTTTGTTTATTCTAACTGCCCTGCTATATAGGCTAAAGGGTCTTTAACGAGGTAATATTCTCTTGAAGTCAGATATAGTTGCGAATCAAGTAATGTAAGTATTATCATTGATATTATTTAAAAAGTACTCAGTATTTTTTTGTTTTGTTTTGCATGAATTTGCAGCCATTGTATTATTTGTACTACATATTTTATAAAGGAATAAAAAATAGTTTTTTTTAACAATTATTGTGATGATGTTTTGAGCCGATTACTAATTTGAAACATTTACGAACTTATTAATATATTGCAAGAAGTCTTTTTATTTTTCTCCCCTATTGTCTGTATAGCCGGATGTTTATTAGTTAATGCGTAGAATTAGGTATTATGTAGGTGATTTAGTTATCATTTAGTTACTTTTGATTTTACATAGTCAGAAGTTTCATACACTCTTAATAATTAGAAAATAATGATTATTTTTTAGCTAATTCCGCCTTAAAAATGTTTGTTCGCTTTGGCTCCACCCTTAGTTTAAATTGATTTTAGATATAAAATTATTATTTTATATTTTTTTTAGTTTATTTTATAAAATGTTATTGGTTTAATCTGTATATTATCAAGACGTAGACATGTATAAGATTAATTTCGTTACCAATCGTAATGAGTATTGTAATTTTAAAATGGCGGCGCTAATTGATTTACCAGCTTTGTTTTCATTACCCTACATAATGCATCTAAATTAAATATTTGTATTAAGTACTACATAACCATTAGAAATTAATCTTGGATTTTTTTAATGTTACTTGGATTATTATACTTGCAACTGATTAAACCCAATATTTCAAAAATATAAATAACTAAAAAAATGCAATAAAAGAAATAGAAAGAATAAAAAGAAATATGACATTTTTCTATTAACTTTAAACTTTTTTGCACAGTAGAATGGCTTTTGACAGACAACGCGATTAATTTTGGGTTCAAGAGAGTTTCAAGAGGCCGGTCGTGGCGAATTGGCATAGCTTCTGTAAACAAGATTTTCATTTCCTCGCCCTGGTAAGACTAAGCGCGGCGTTGAGTCCCGCCACTCAACTTGAATTTGACAATTATCTAAACTGAAAAAAAATTACATTCATTTATTCATCTATTTATTAACTTGAAAAATCAATTTCTTTATAACAATATGAATGTTTTCCCATCACTATAGTTTTACATTTTGTTACATAGCAAAAATTCTTGCTCCGAGAAAAATTGCTTTTCAGGGCTATACACGGAACGGCTACAGACCCGCCCCATTAATAAGGAGGGTCTTGACATTCGACGTCTGTGAAGGAAGCTAACTTTTATAAACCGAAGAGAATTACCGAACAATATGTACAATAATTTGGAATAGGTTTGCGAAATAAGATATGAACTGAATATAATGTCAGACAATACACAATATTTGTATTTATTGAATAATATATGTCATTTTAAATAAATAATTATTCAAAAATAATAAAATAGACAAAAAATAATAAAGGTAATTTAAAATATTGTTTAGTATTTTCTTTAATAAAGCCGGATTTGTACGTTGATTGCTACATATAAATGAGATTGTTTTTTTTAAATATCTTATAAATATTTATTTCCATTTAAAATATTATATAATTAATTCATAATAATAGAGATGGTTAAGAAACATGATTTAGAGCTGGATAGAATTTACTACAATTTAGGTATAAATCTTATCTTCACTCTCTGATCAATATCACATAATATTTGATTGAAGAATTTATATTGACAAACAATTGAGAGAGCGCATTTATAATAGATATATCTTGTTGTGAGTTAAGAACTTCTGGGCCAGTACGTTTCGACTTGCACAATGGTCGAAAGACGAGTGACGACAGCTAACAACTCGTTACCAAAGACTTCCATTCGTTGGCGAACGGTGTTTGCTTACTTCTTTGTATCGTAATTCAATAGTTATATTTTTCGTAGATTTCTTTACATATATTTTTATAAGTTAAGTAGTTTTGCTGAATTCACTAAGCAAACTCTTTTGTTCAGAGACCTGTCGTGGCGTAGTGGTAAACAGCGCGTCTGACTGTAAACGAAATCGGTTGTGAGGTCGTTCCCACTCAGGGAAATGATTATATTTAAAAGATTTTCGTTACCTAGCTCTACAAAGATAAACCACGTCGTTGAGTTCCACCACTCAGAATGAAATGTCTCGAATTCGGTGGAGAGTGGAGTGCGGAGTGTTTGACACTAGACTTTTTCTATCTAATCTCCTGTGCGAGAGTTTCTTAAGGCAATGCCGTTATTAACACGGGGAATGAAATATTAAAATAGACTCATTCAATAAATCCATATGAATTCGTAGTCTGATATAAGCGATTTCTACAAATTTTTATTTCAGACTGTAATATATTTTCCTGCATTTTGCTACATTGTTTCCAAACTTGTCACCGTTATTTCCTAAACAATGCACACGTGCGATTGTATGAAATTTATTGCATAGAGTGCCGCTTGCATAATTTTCATAAATAATAGAATATAATTGGTTAAATAAAAATATATATTAAGACAAATACACCTGCCTTTTTAAATATACTTACAAGTAGATAACTAAATTAAGTCAGCATCTGACTGTGAACAGGTCCGGTTGTGGGTTCGATTTCCACTCAGTGGAGTGATTATATAAAAATGAATTCCATTCCCTCTCTCTGGTAAGACAAAATGCGGCGTAGAGTTCTGTCACTTAACACGTAGTATCACGAATTCGGCAGAAAGCGGAATATTGACACTTGGTACTTCATGTCTATCAAAGCGTGAAGCTAAAAAAAAATTAGGTAACAAATCATAATTATTGTTTTACGTTTTGGATTCGTAAGCGTTTTTTCTATGCCTTTTATGAAAATTCGGTTTGCGTCATGTATATCAATATATATTTCATATAAAATTGGTTGACTTTCAAGTATAAACCCTGGTAGCGAAATCACTTCTCGCTTGTTGGCACTAAAGAACACTTCGCCGGAGTCGAGTCTAACCACATTAGTGTCATCTGTAGAAAGTCCAGACTGGAGAAGTTGCATATTATCTCTTATATATTATTTTGCTATATTAATATTTTTATAAAAACTAGATTTTTGTCTATTTATTGCAATACTTTTCGAGTTTTACAAATAATTTATCATGTTATTACTTTGGTATACAATTTTTCATCAAATGTGTACATAAGTATGGTTTAAAATGTATTTCATTATTATACGTAAACTAATAATAATTGTTTTATAACGTTTTGAAAGCAAAAATATTAATGAATTTCTTTTTCATTTCAGGTAACCATCGCTCGAGTAAAATAGTCACTGGAAACGATGAAAAATTGGCCTCATTATTATAAACGAAGTTGGAAACTCCGCGCATTTAGTGAGGCTTTAAATTTAACGGTTTATGTATTCGGTTGTTCGCTCGAGGGACGGCAGTTATATGAATTACGAGTATATACGTTATAACAAACGTAGAACAATTTGAGAGCGATATAATATGGCATACATTCAACTGTAAATAGCAGATTTATTAATCAAATACATTAACCGTGACATTTTATTAAGAGAAATATCATTTATTATAAGCTAAGATTATTACGCGTATAATTTTCTACAAAATTTTCTTTTCAAATAGTTGCACTTACAATTGTATGCATTTTTGTTACAATTTCAGTATATTGAGTTGGCTGTACTAGACTCCGTGTTTGCCAGGTGACAGTAATAAACTTGAATAAAAGGTAAATGTTTAGAAATGTAGTAAATTGTGTGTAGTGAACAAATCGGTTGCGTGCGGAAAATGAAATAGTTTCCCTTCTCAAATACGTATCATCAACGTTCTCATACTCGACCACTGATGTTTATTACATAACACAAATAAACGATGGGAGAGTTTTAACAATGTTGATCACCGATAGTGACGGACACGATTAGGCTGGTCTATTGTTTTGTAGAGACGTTACGAGAATTGACGCAATTTCTTAAGTAATATTGTTTAGTCTTATATTTATACCTATACATTAATTTTATAAATTTCAATGTAATTTATAAATTCTTAGTGATAAACTAAAGTCTTCTGCCTTTTGTGATAATTAATTAAATATAATTTCCCTTGGTAAGTTTTCTGATCAGACCAACAAAGTTAAAATAAATATAATGATGGATACGAATAACCATATTTATTCTACGTGAATATATTTTATATATAATTCAATAATATAATACCTTGTGATAAAGTAATTAAGCAATAAAACAAATAGGACATATTAGATTGATTAGTTAAAGTAAACATGAAAACAGGCAGTTATTCAAATTTTACCCTCCCATCATTGTGATTGTCAACCCACATACCAATAGAAAATGAAACCGCATTTTTCGTATGTACTTGACGTTATTATGTTTGAGTCGGACTTTCTCTCTTTACGGTACAATGGATATGAGATTTTCATGACTCAATAGTTCTTGTTTATGTATTTGATTCAAATTGGAACACAAATATGCTTATTCTGTTTATCTTATTGTTACAATAATTGAAACATTGAATAAAATCAATGTTGTTTATCTTTCATAAAAATATATCATTTATATTACATATAGAAATTAATTTTGCTAAATATTTTGGTCACAATACCGGTTATATTAAAGTTGCAATCAGAAACATTTTCTCATTAAAATGGGTGGTACCCTAGAGGATGTACCAAATTACTCAATTTTAGGATTCCCTATCTATGGTTGATTTTCTTATACTCATAACCCATTACTTTATTTAAATTATTATAATTAAATGACCTACTTAAAAAAATATTTGAGTGTAGCACGAAGTTACGTCTAATTTGACCTCAAAAGCAGTCCTTTGAGAAAAGTTATATCGGGGTTGGGGAACATTTTTGTGAATCATCAGGGTTTCAGATAAGTCGACTGTGATTTATTCGAATTAGACGGTTGGATCCCCAAAAATTGACTTACACGACTCATGCGTGTCTTGTGTGATGAATTCTTTTTTAGCTTCATACTTATTTCATAATCTTTAGCAGCATGTTAGGTGAGTCTGCAGTGACCGAGAGCTACTGTAGTGTTTGAAACGTAACGATTTTCTAATCTTATATCAATCAATATCTTTCATTAACATTTTTGAATATTATATATACAAGCATATATTGATATTTCCACTCTGCAAGTAGCTTAACATCGTTCAAATATGTGGCACCATTTAAATACGAGTTAGTTCGTACAAGATGCTTTTTATAACAGAATGTTTGATAGCCCTGTCACAAAAGCTTGTGAATATTATAGAAGCGCGTCGCACTTCACACGTCCTGGTGGCTGTAAAACCGCTTCATGTCACCTCGGGAGTTTTATTGCACGGCCATTTTAGAGGTTCAAGCTGGTATTAACCGACTTCAAAGAAAGTGGAGTCATGTTTTGATATACTATATATCAAACGTTTTTACTTGTTATAGATCAAACGATAAAGCTACGTCTTATGTATCGTTTTTTAACATATTGAATTCGTTCGTTCGTTCGATTGACTGCGTTTGTAGCTATATAGCTACAAACGCAGTCAATCGAACCTATATAGCTATATATAGCTAAATAATATTTAACTCTTATCAAGTACTCATGAATATAATCTTCTACGTATATCCATTTATGTATTTATAACAGTACATATTACAGTTTACACAGATATTTAACGTAAATTTTCCATTACAAATGCTATGGAAATGTTATGACTCATCTAATATGAACACAGCACTTTGAGTTAAGGCTCCTAAGCGCCCAAGAACAATGTAAGGTTAAAAAACGCGAAAATTTAGCATACAGTAATTTTAAATAAGTAAAATTACAACTTATTTATGTTTACAATTTATTTATGTCTAAGTAGCAGAAATTTATAAAAATCTCTACAGAGATGCTAACAACATAAATAAGTTTTAACAAACGTATAAAAATTTCGACGTACCCGGTAGTAGAACGCATGGCTTAGTGGTCAGATCGCTTGGACGGTTTTCTAGAGGCGCGGGTTCAGATTCAAAAAAATATTTTCTAATCCTAATCTATCCTAACTTTAAAAATAGTAAATTGTTAAAAAATTACAATTTTATAACAGTTTTATCATTAATTTCATTGATGTTTAATTCGATAAACTAAAAAAAAATATACAATTAAGAAAATTAAAGGTTATATTCAACTTAGTTGCAGGAATGGTATTTATACAGTAAAAAATATGTAACATACACGAAGCGTCAACTTCGGAGTTTCATCAATGAGAATAAAATTTAATATGTCAATTATCAAAACACGCCATTTGCTTGAGTTTATTCAGTAGTTGTCGGCGTGTTTCCCTTACTAGAGTCAAAGTTTTACTTTTAATTTGTGTGTTTATTTAGTTATTTCAAAAAAAATGTTTTGAGGCGTAACTTATATATGACAATTCATAGCATAATATGCTTTTCAAAAAACGAACATCGAGCATCTCTATTGAACTTGATTACTTTATAATATATATGTTAAGATTATCTAAATATACCAGTACATTTACATTATAAAAATATTCAGAATCGCTTGGCGTAGCATAATTATAATAATCTTGCGGCACAATATTTTTATGCTCCGATTAAATTCCAGTGAAGTTGAAAGTAAACGAAAACGAACGTTAAAGATACCCTAGTGTTATGGAGATTTTATGCAGCACTTAAGATGCGTGTTCTGTCGCCGCCATGCTGATAATATTTTTTTAATTAATTACGGGCTTATTTTTAGATAACTCTTATTATAATTGTCTGTCATGAAATTGCAAAGTAGTGTAAAATAATTGACATTAAATGTACTCTTCACAATGAAAATATACATTTATGCCACATGTCAGTCTGTACTTGAAAACTTACTGATAATCTGGTTGCCTAAGTAACTTGACTTAGGAACATAATTGATAATTTTTCAAATATATCTTCAAACAAATTTTGTTTTGTAATTTGAAATAAATAAACATAACGTTTTTTTATGACGTTACATTTATTGCCTACTGATGACATGTCTTATAATAAAAACGTCTACTCGCCCTGTTTGGACGTTTTTAATTAAACTGGTGACCTACCCTGTCGGTGGAAGTATAATCGAGCCCTATTTTCGTCCTTTAATCCGTTGTTTATGCTTTATACTTCACCTTTCGACTTTATCTTGACTTTCAAATTGATTTGCCAGTGTTCATTGACTTCTTACTTGTGAGCTTTAGTTATACTTACAATTGATAAGAAACAAGCTTTCGTTCAAATAAAGAAAATAAAATAATTTTGTTGCCGAGAGCACTTTAGTAGATTTTATTGTCTCTTAGAATCTTTTACCCGCTCTTCTTGTTTCATTCGTCTAAGATCTTGAATGGACAAGGGTCAGGCTATAATAAGGGTTTCGCTTGATTGGTTATATTGTATTATTGTAGACAGACGGAGGGGTTAGCAGTTTTATTAGTACAGTGATCTGGTATTATGAGACGTGTTGGCGTAATAATGACGTCCCTTTGAAATAAACCTGTATATTGAAAAGTGACCTAAATACGTCATTGTAACAATCCAAAATGTATACAATAGCTTGTTGACAGCCAGCTTTCTTTTATTCAGTTCTGCTATTCATAAATAATGTTTTCATAATTTACATTGAAGCTTAGGTTAACTTATGTCACACAAATTATATAAAAAATCATTTTTTTCAGTTAAATAGAAATACTAAATTTCGAGACAATAATATTCTAATTGTGATTTAACATAATTTGAACAAATAAAGGCCTTTTATAAACTAAATTAGTACAGTTTTTACTAAAAAATACAATATTAATTTTTATTTTTCTCTTTTAGAGTCTATTTTTGAATAAACTTATCTGCGAAGCGTATGATTTGTACAGTACGACCTCACAAAGCACACTAGAATAAAAGCTATTTTAGATACCAGCAAGGAGTAATCCTGGCTTTGTTTAGATTGGGGTTGACATTTATTTATATATATTTGTAGTTTGTTTATTATTTTGTTACATTTGAAGTACTCTCAAAATGCCTTGTAAAACTTGTATTAAAAATCTTACAGCGTAATATCATAAAGTTATGAAATAAATACGTAGTGTAAGAAGTGAGTAATGAAATACTTTCTTACTGAGCCCTTTTTATTACAAAAAATAAAATATAAATCAGGTCAGTAAAAATATATAGCTCAAGAATTTTCCTTCTATACACGAATAAAACTTTTTTAAATAATAACCTAAAAGCACACTAGTACAGGTGTACCTTAATTGCTGTTGAAAATATCATAAATTTTTTACTTTATTAGTACTATGTTTTAAGTAATTACATTATAGTGGTAAACGCTATATAGCAATAATATTTTCCTTTAACTCTTTAAGTTCTTTTGCGTGTATCCATTTGATTCCAGTAGCAGATGCCGCGCTGGGTGGCCTTGATATGCAACTATAAGAGTTTATTTCGTTTTACTTAAACTATTATTATACAAAATCTAGCTACTTTAGATCGTGTTATAGAAGCTTCACGCTTCATCCAGCATAGCAAGGTAGTCAACGACAACCTGGTGTACAGACACAAACACAAGATTCCAAAAATCGTCATATTGCGTGTTGAGTACCAGAGCAAAGAAATTAAAATAAATTTTAAATACAACTATTTCCCCCCATTGGGAATCGAACCCACATTCATGACACTATCCCACTGCACCACGATGGCCTCTATCTTATGTTTCATGCATTTGTAAAAATTTACTTACTGTATTTTTCTTCCGAACAGATTTTCAAGCCTGACTCTAACAAATGCCCAAGGTCCTTGATTTTTATGCTCTTCTTGACAAAATGTGATTTTCGCCTTTTGGTACCTGCAGAATTCCTCAAGCACCAAATCGTAAGGAAATGGATAAAGTTGCTCAATACGACACAAAGCAATCTTGTCTTCCAATTTCTTTTCTTTGCGCAGCTCGTCAATAGTGATAGCGACTTTTCCAGAACAGAATATTAATTTCTTAACTTCCTTAGGATTATCACAAGCTGGTCCACTTTCTCGTATTACCCTTTTGAAAAGTATTGACTCGTAAAATATTTAATTAGCACGGATTAAATTACAGTAGACTAAATTATATTAAATTAAAAATAGGGGTTTGGAGATATCTTTCGAAAACTTGTCATTAGTCTAATAATCTCTAAGTGATAATTACTCTACATTTATACGTAGTTAGGAGTAATATAAGATATATTAAAATTTAATTGATTTTTTGCAAAAAATAATAGAAAACATTTCCAAACTGTTGATTAGCTGGATATCTTTTAACCTATAAAAACATCTATCTATATATTTTTTTAATATTGAAATATAGGTAATTACTCACCTTTGAAAACACGTTCCGAACTGGAAATCTTTAAAAGGCGAGGTGTAATATGGGTGTTTAAGACCAACTTTAGGCGTCATCAGTATAAGTGGTTTTCGGAATGGCAGAGCGATTTGTCGCCGAATCAAATGAAAATAATTTGCGGGAGTTGTAACGTTGCAAACAATCCAATTTGCTGCTCGTAGTTGTTTCACTTTAAATACATATAATATTTTATTTAACTGAATATCAAAATGTATTTTTTATTGTAAAAAAATTTTCCTTATTTGTGGGAAAGTGTATTTGTTGATTTTTTTCCGTTCAGTATAAGAACATTTTATGTCAGTGACAAATTTTCTAACCCAGAAAATCAAACTATTAGGCTGATCCTTTTCAACTACGTCACAATGATGTTATTACTATTAATTTAAACACATTATATATTTAATGTTTTAAGAAATGAATAAATTACACGGCATATTTTTATCATCCAGGTCTGGGATAGCATCTTCATCATCATCAGCTTGTTGAAGATATCGTTCTACGCGTCCGGACGAATGTTCTGGACCCTGTTATTTTATAACGAAATTAAAAAAAAAATATATATTTTTTTTTAGACTTCGCGCTTTTATCCCGCAAAGCAGGGTAGATAGAAAGAACCTAGTGTCAAGACACTCCATACTTCGCTTTCCACCGAATTCGAGACATTGCGTTTTAAGTGGTGGAACTCAACGCCGCACTTTCTTTTTACTAGAAAGAGGAAGAGAAAATAATTTAAATATTAACACTCCCCGAGTGGGGATCGGACCCACAACCGATCGCGCTTACAATCATATGCTGTCCTAATGCGCCACGACCGGCCTCGAAATATAAGTATAGTAATTGTTATTATATATTAATTATAATAATATAGTAATTGTAATTCCATCCATGTATAAGATTAGTATAAATAAAAAATCTCATAGACTTACAGCCCCGTCTATTCCGTGAGGTAATTGCACCACTATTCCAGATTGGCACACCCACTTGCTTTCTCCATTAGCTACAAATGTATCGAAAACAGGCTGTGCTGTATCTGCAAAGTCTCCATATTGCGCCTCCCAAATTGTCAAGAGAAAAGGGCTTGAATATGAATAGCCAACTTCAAAACCGAGTATACCTATTGTTTAAAATTTCCTAATTAATAGTTTCATATACAATTTGACTTTTGACTACAATTTGAATTTGCAACATGTATAAAGCAATATAAAATGTATATGTCGTGTTAACGAGAAAATACATATCGGATTTATGCAATCTACAGGAGCTTATTTAACGTAGCATGTGATGCAAGAAGGGATGCAGTGTCTAAGTGCTCGTAATAGTCAGACGTTCCCCTGATAATTACTTTGTTAAGAGGCCCTAAATAACTAGGCAGCTCATATATTACGTCTGGCTAACTTGAGTGGGTGTATGTTGTTTTCTGGTTGAGTAAACATTGTTGACAAGCCACACGAGTAGTTAACAAGCACACAGTGCCGTAAAATCGACTTTGTATTAGCTTTTGGTAGAACTTCTACAAAAAAAACTTTTTATTTTAATACATAAATTTTTACATTGTAATAATATACAAAATATAATCTCATCACAATGGCTTCATTATAATTTAATAAAATTGTGTAAAAATGTTCTACTTTACTTACCAAATTCAGACAATGAACTGTTATGTAAACTGTATAAAGCTTGATCTGGGTACAATGTGTCTAGAACTCTATGTGTTGCGCCATCAACACCTTGGTGATGATATACATGATGCCTGTATTTCAACAATTAATATTTATACACGAAGAAGCCAATAGGACCATTTACAAAAATTGAAAAGGCTTTACAAATAAGCAAATTGATATCAATCTCAGAAGTTTTTGTCCAATTCTAAAAAATACTAATATTTCTTTAAACTACCTACATCACTAGTGAATTAGTTCTCTATACAGCACTAAATTAAAACTCAAAAGAAATAAAAAGAACAGTAAAGCTATTATCCTGCAACGGAAATTGAAGCCTTTTGGATAAAACCTAGAACAGTTCGGCTATTGTGGCTTTAATCGAGAATCGGGTTTAGTCGTCCAATACCCGGGAAGTCCCCGGTCGATTAGTTCGGATTGTGGTAAAATGATCAATTTAAGCAAGAAACATAAAAAACATACATTCTTGCAAACCTTTTGTTGTGTTTTTTACACTTTATATATATTTTTCTATTTGTACAATACATAATTAAATTAGTTAAAACATTTTTTGTATCGGCAAAAAATCTTTTCGACTAAAATGAATGGCTCAACCCAATTTTTTAACCTCTTTTCAATCATTGACTGGTCGACAAGTATTTTGTTGTATAAAATGAAACATATAAAATTGCATTTTGGATTGAGCTCTATACTCTCAAGTAAAAGGTATTTTTATATTTTGTTTTAAATAACTACATGACCAATTCAAGAAAATTTTGGTCTCCAGTCGATTAGTTGAGCTGCTGCGGTAAAATGAACAATTTAGCGAGGGTTATATAAGTGCACTTAGTTACAAACATCGGGGAGTTAATATAATATGAAAAGTATATGTGACCTTTTATTTATCGTTCTTGTTTAAAGCTAAGAAAACTAAGTACTGATGTTTTTAGTAAAAGGGAAGCCCCCATTTACTTAATATTAGACATTTCATTTTAAATACTTTTGTCTTTTAGATATTTTTGTTGTATTTAGATGAACATTCGTCTTTAGAAAAATATTTTTATTAAAAAAATAAGTTTTTATAAAAACATGATGCCGACCTGTGCGCCATAGTTCCTCTCTCAACATCCTCTCCAGTAAGTCTTATATGAATCTTATCTCTTAACAGGGAACCGTAAGCTAATGCTTCGCCCATTGCCCAATCTGCAAGACCATCCTTCACCTGTAACATAGAACTAGTGATTATGCTTCCAATACTATCCTATCCTATCCTATAATAAATAGAAAAATTAATATAGACCCTAAGGAATAGGTTTTCACGTTGTTATGTATGAAACATATGATTACTTTCATATAAAATATTTTCTACTACAACTACCTATTGAATTTCAATTCAATATTTCATTCACTTCACAATTTTTACTGGCTGCTTTCTTTAGACTTTTACTAAAATTTAGACGTTTTTAACAGTTTTCAATAATTATTTACATTTTACTTAAATAACCGCTTTATATTGGTTATTTGGTTTGGTTGGTACAATAATTAGAATGTTAAATCCAATACCCAGTCGAAATTCTGTAACTTTAACGTTATTATAAACAAGTCAATTATCCACATGAATAATCGTAATTATCGAAGGCTAATTTATATCGGCAGCCATTAGTTCCGCCAGGAGACTTGTCATTCTGATCCCGTTTGAGTATATGGTTTATGTATGTATATATCTTAATCCGTTTGTTAATTAACAATACTATCTATTACTTCAATTTTGTCATTCATTATATAGACTTGTGAAGTTGAGAATGATCCATACATTTATTATTTTAGTTACTATTGCCATCTACCATGCATGCTACTCTTACTCATTCTTTGCATTCTCCTACCATTTAAATCAAATTGGAAAAAAATCTTTTGACAATTTTAAGTTTACTATGATGAAAACGTTCTGTAAAATAATATATCCTCTTAATAATTTTGAATTTTAAAATATTATAATATTTATAATTCATACCATTTTTGCCCTTTTATCCAAAATCTTGTGAATGCCTTTATGTACTTCAAATGCCCAAGGTTCTGGCGCCTTGCAGAAGTGTTGTGATATTGTTGTTATTGATGTCTCTGAGATACCAGTTTCTTGTATCTAAATATAAACATAAATTAATATTCAAACAATGTTAGGTATAATTATTTAAAATTTACTAAATATTCAATATTCAAAGCGGGTAGAATATCAGTACTATATTTTTTGGTATAATGTCAAATAGTAACACTGCAAAATATTAAAAAAATATTTTCTGACAACGACTTATGAGGTCTGTAAAAACATGACCTTCTTGGGATCAGTAGCTTCAAAGAAACCTGTCCAGGGAGTGTCGATCCAGTCCATTATGCTGAGTTTTGTTATCTTTTTGGCCAGGTCAAAATGTTTATTTAATGTGTCCATATATTCTTTTTCCCAACGCTTAATATCTGCATCTGTTACTATGCCATCAGATTTTAGTTGCTCTCCATATATTTTGTCCACTAAAAATATTATTAGTTTAGCAATTTCTATCAAATTTTTCTATATTTATTTTTATAATGTAAATATATTCATATTCTAAGTAAGTGTGATACTTTTTATTATTGAATCGCGTCTTCAAAGTCAACATCAGTCGGAGATATACGAAAACCCACCCCTTGGTTGTATCATGGTACCTACGATTTTTGTCAAAATAATGTCGCTACGTTTAGTAGCCGCCGCTATAACAAATAAAAAGGTAATGTTTCGCCTAAAGAATATGTCGTATTCTTTAATTAAACATATTAGAAGTACAAAGACAAATATTAGCTAAATTTACTTGTAAAGTTTGTATGAATTTTACTTACCTGTTTGCATGCTTCTAATTTTTTTATACATAAAAGGTTGCGTGAACATTGGTTCGTCTTCTTCACTATGACCAAAACGTCGGTAACAAACTAAATCTATGACAACGTCTTTTTTAAATTTACATCTAAACTCAATAGCAACTTTAGCAACATGTGCTACAGCTTCAGCGTCATCTCCGTTAACATGAAGTACTGGTGCATCCACACACTTTGCCACATCTGATACAAATTATGAATATATGATTAACATTATGTTTAATTTAATTAAGAAACATTATTATTAATTTAAATATTTGAAAATATTCTTATTTTTTATGCGTATTGCTTTGTCAATATGTATAACGTTGATCAACAATCTATCTACCTACTAATAACTTATAATTTTATAAATATAGTATATTAAAAATATAAGTAAAAGCAGGAATATGACAAAATATTACAGAAGGTAAATGAACAGGTTGTTAATATTAATTTAGATATTAAATTAAAAATAAATACCAATGGATTGCAAATGTCTTTACTTTAATTCATTAATCATTAACTTTATATTTACATTAAATTAATATATTTATTACAATGGAACCCGCATTAAATTACGTTACCTGAACAATAAGGTGAGCTTCTAGCAAATCTTGGGTCAGTGGTGTAGCCAATTTGATTGTTACATACTATGTGAATAGATCCATGAGTGGTAAAGTTGGGCAAGTTGCCGAGATGCATCGTTTCGTACACAACGCCCTGTCCTGAAAATGCTGCGTCGCCATGCATGATGATTGCCATTACCTATAAAATGTATAAATACATTTGTATTTTTTAACAACTTTTCTTAATAATTTAAAAACGTAATTAATTTTATATATTTAAATTTAAAAAATTCATAAAGTCTTCGAAATTATTCCTTGAAAGTAATTTTATTTCAAACTAAGACAAATCTATTATGTAGTTTTAATAAACCTTGTCGCCATTACTATCTCCTTTCCAATGTTGCTCTGCGCGAGCTTTCCCAATTACGACGGGCGAAACAACTTCCAAATGAGAGGGATTGCAACTCATAGACACCTTGATGTATTTGTTCGTTCGTCGAATAAATCGATGGATGAACGTGCCGAGATGGTATTTGATGTCACCTGATCCCTAACGAAGAAAATTAATTAAAACTTCACGTAATCTCGAATAGTAATTTATTTTTCTTTTAAGTATATATCTGTGCTACAGATTTTTAATTACCGGTTCTTTCGGTTCCATTGGCTTAAATTGAGCAAATATGTCTGTTAATTGCTTGCGGCATACATTCACTAACATGTTGAGTCGACCTACAAATTTGAATATTGAAATCGTAATTAGAGTACTTGTTACGTTTTCTTTTTATATAATTGATTATTGGAATTGCTTTCGTTCATTGTTTATGCTTTTCGTTATGGGATGAATGAGAAGTAAAATGATGGCTCTTTTGAATCAATTTAAAATAATAAAAAGTTTAAAAAATAATACCTCTATGTTGCATGGCCATAACAATCGACTCAACGCCAAGCTTAGTGCTAGAGTCGACGATTTCCTCTAACATAACTATCATACTCTCACCTCCTTCTAGACCAAAACGTTTTTCTGCAGGCCACTTTGTTGCAAAATATTTCTCTAAACTAAATTAAAAAATAATTTATTCTAATTCGTTGAAAAAGTAACCAAAATGAGTACTTGGAAATTTGAATGGAAGGTAAATAAATATAACAATTATTATTCAATTTATGTCAATGATATTTGTTATATTTTAAATTCTTACAATACGGCTTTAGTTAGACGTCGCATGATGATCCTTTTCTCCTCAGAAGTTATATCGAATACTCCAGGTGTCTCCATTCGCTCGCGTATAAAATGTATGCAATCTACGTCATACATATGCATATATTCGACTCCAATTGAACTACAGTAAACTTTCTCCAAGCGACTTATAATCTCTCTATAAATAATAGTCATGTATTCAAGTTATAGAATGCTGTCAATAGTAACATATCATTGTTATAAGTAACTGTTAAACGTGTAAAGTACATCAAATTCTCCAAATCGAATTAGCAAAATCAAATCAAAAAAAAATTACGAACCTGAGCGGTAACGCTGTTTCTTTACCACCTATAGAAGTTCTTTCTGGTAATTCAAATACTGTGTCCATGTGTTTCTCACCTAAAACATTTTCGGAGTCTTTTTAAACTGATAATTATTGAGCTATAATTTTTAGCAAAACAAAATCAGGCTTAAAATCACATAGATCGTTTTACAACTACGGGTTTATTTTAAAGTAATTTACCAATAAACAAAGCTATCAATTCCATTCAGTCTGTAATTAAGAGAACCACCAATTTTAAAATAAATAACAGGGCTCGAATGGTTTGTTACGTTTGCCATAATAAAGGCTTTGAAAATGCTCAATTTGTTTGCAGATATTGTAACTTTTTAGTTTATTCAATTATTCTCTCTTTATTTTGTAACATATTTGGTATAAATTAATAGTCATCTATATAGATTTTTCGTATTATAATAAAATAGAGCCATTATAATAAAATAGAACAGATAAAACAAAAACTATTTTTTCATAATGGTGTGTCTGTTTTTAAATATTACATGGGTATTTAATTTTTTTATTGCTATGGAATAAATTAAAAAAATGGTACAAATGGTTAAAATGTAAGTGTAAATAACTTTAATAAGTTATTAAATTATGTAAATATAAGAATGTGAAATAGTTTGGAACGATGTACACAAAATACTCCCAAGCTCTCTCGACACCACCCGACACTCTAATCCTTTTATGGCTAAAGGTGCGTTTTGTGCCTTGAGGATCCATCGAGCACCTATTGTGAGCATCAGTGGATCAGTTTTTGCTAGAAGATGACCTCGTGCCTGTTATAAGTTGATAGATTCATTTTTATTTATAATTAAAATAAATAAGTTTAAAAAACGTCAATTAACAAAATGGTTCACTTAATATTTACTATTTTTAAAGTGTTATTCCATACTTAGGATTAGAAAACATTTTAAAAAAAACGTATAAAAATGGTTCACTTAAATTAAAAAAATAATAACAAGATATAGCAGTTTTTTAAATTGGACGTATTAAGACTTTAAAAAATATGCTGTACTTGTGTCATTATCTTGGAACATAGACTTGAATAGCGTTCTTATATTACTACAACCAACGCCTTTAAGACAGTCGTTAAAAAAATCAGGACATTAACCTTTATTATACCTACTTATTTAATATACAAAAAAGTACATTCTGGTAATTACATTTTATAAAACGTTATTTTAAAAAAGAAAACATGAAAGGTGTTAGAGCTTGCCTCATTCTAACTTACTAGAATCTTTTGAATCGATTTTACCTGATAGCTTCTAATTAGATTTTGTACTGCTAGGTGTAATTTAATTCGTTCTTTTCCCTCTTTATCGTCAGACTTCCCCGTCTTTAACTCTGAAATTATATAAATGTATGGGTAACATTAGACGTAATATAGCTCTTTGTACACATTTTATTCAATGAGATAATACCTAAACGCTAGATAATTTAAGTATTTATTATAAATAAAACATCGAAATGCACCTGGGTTTCATTGAGAGTTTCTATAAAAAGTTAAAAAGAATAAAAATTGTACATGAAAGGTATATTACAAAATTTATAAACTCAATTTATTTTCTTCGTAATAAAGGCTATATCGGTCGATTCGCTTTTATGAATCTTCAGACATGATAAGAGGTAATTGACTTTAACTATTATTATGCTTGAAACTTACGAACAGTTTTAGGACTAAATTCGTCTTCGAATTCTTCGATCTTTAACGTTGGGCCACTGACACTCTCATAAAACCCATCCCACGTCTGCAGTTAAAAGGCAAACATTTTAAATATAAAATAAAACCATTGACTGGGTGAGATTCTTTTAAGACATTTATTTCTCTTTATATTATTTTTAAGGAAGAATTATATTGAAAATTAAAACTATTTGAATAATAAGTTATATTAAAATTAGCTAAATGAAGCTTCTAAATATATAACATGAAACAAAACCTTTTTATTTTTACTTTTAACTTTTTCATTGGTATATGTTATAAAGTACGTTTTTCAGGCGGGAAAAAACTTCGAATACATATGGGTATTATATCGAAGTAAAAGAAGGAAGCAAATTAGCCTAGGGCAATAGCATGGTTTTTACAAATTGTTTATGAAAAAAAGGCCATTACGTTATTATTATAAACTAGTTACTAAAGTGCTTAGTGTTGATGAATCATTATAGAAGTCTATATAGTCATTGGATGTTATTTATAAAGCACTCACACCGTCAATGGATCCCTTAGATTTCATCCAATCTACGTATTGGGCTTCTAAAAAGTTTGTGTTGGTACCACTTAAGAAAGCTTCCGCCTTTGAAGATTTACACCTTATTGATGGATATACACGCTGAAAATAGATAACATACATGTCAATAATCTGGAAAAATATTTAATATTAACTATTTATTACGAAAGACTTGTCACCTGTGTTAGTTTAAGTGTACGTAAAACTTGAACTAAAGACATTTTCAAAAGATTAACATCAGTTGTGCTAGATAAACGATATATTAAATATTAAAATTTTATATAAGTAAATATGTTATAAAATTCTTTCAAGGATGACATGACAGATGTAATCTACAATTATTTTTTTTTAAAAGAGTAATATGCATATAGGTAAGGATTTAATAATATACCTAATATGTCAAAATTAAGCAAATAGGAACAAACACAATGTAATGTAATGTTTCAACCGTCAAATACTAGCATAGTAATGATACCTAAGTAAATTTAGTTGAAATTAAAGTAGTTTGAGTAAAAAATATTGTTTTGTTTATAGGTCTTGCACTACAAATTTCGTTACAAATTTTAATTACTTTCTATAAACTAAAAACGCTCTAAATAATTTTATATTATATGTAATAAAAACCTAGGTACGTAACTTTTTTGCCAATTCAATCAATGGATTCAGCACAAAGCAAAAGACATCAAAACAAATTTGTGTAGGGGCAGATTTGAGGCGCCGAGGGGAAGACACGAGGCGCCACTAAGAGGGGGCTCATGTGACAAGCTTGACGTATGTGCCGCATTCACTTTAATTTACTTACGGCGATAAGCTAGAGTTGTTCCCTGCTTACTCGTTACTTTTTATTTACTAAGAGGTTCTGGAACCTTATCGGAATAAGTGTAAGGATTTTCTAAATTGTAAAATAAAAATAGTTAGATACATTTATACCATACAATGTACATATGTATATAAAATACATTATTATGATATATTTTGCTATTGTCAAAATGTATCTTACATTTTGATAATAGCAAACTTGTACTCTGTTGCTTATACATATACATATGTGTATATCTTATGCGGGAGAATATTTGTTAAATATAGCGTACATATCTAAAATATCTTTATTTATGTAAATTGCATAAGAAACTCTTTGTTTGCGTGCTCTTTAACAAATGTTTTTTATTTAATACTACTGCTAGTATACTAAAACGATTAGACATTTGATGTCTTTACTAAGGAAGTTTATTCTATATACTTCAATGATTGTCCTTCTGCCATAAACTTAAGAAATATAACGTAAATAAATTTAATAAACTTAAGCTTGTGACAAAAGTCAAAAAAAATCACTTACTCAATCACTTGAAATTTTTGTCTTGCTGTTTGTGCATATGTTATGCTTGTTTTATTATCTTTAAAGCTTAAAATACTGGGTGGATTTTGATAAAACTTTTTTGTTATTCAAATGTTCCTCGATGATATATATTTTTTGGAGTTACATATTCATTTTTAAATTGAAACAAAAAGACAAGTGGGGAAATTTATTTTGAGACTACTACACTAAAGAATCTAAATACAAACCGCAGGCGGGAATAAAATTATAGACAAGTATAACTATATTTAAATAAACTTTATAAGTAGTTTCGTTATTACCACACATTAGGATTGTTGTATAATTATTTTTAATGAGTTCTTTTCTAATAGTGAATAGTCATTAGCGAGCCTCATTAAGTTTTACCCATCAATACAGTCCCTGTCAAGTTCTGGTGACCGCAACTGCGTGACTAAGCGCCGCGTCCAGCCTCGGCCGTTGCTAATGCGCTATTCGATTTATCACTAATTAATCTCTAGCCGGGCACATGTAATGTTAAATTAGTTAATGTGATACGGATTTATATAAAATTAAATTGAATTTTATAATTATGTGTAACTCATTTCTCACAATGGTTTAATAAAATAAGTGATTTATAAAAATAGACACGAAAGCAGAACGTAAGTTTTTTTATATTTTATGTTTTTTATGGTAATTTTTTACGCAAACTACGTATAAAGAACATTTTTTTGAGGAATTTGGCTTCATTATATTTTATTTTAAATAAATTTGAACAAAAATCAGAGAGTAAAAATGGCGTAGCCAGTAATGTCATTACTATTTGTATTTATTACATATATTTTCTTTACATAGTATAATGGCAGGCATGTAAGGCATTAAGTACAGACTGTCCTGCGGTTGTGCTCTACTCATGCTTCCAACCCCTCTGTCCGTTTAGTGGAAGCTGTGCAAACATTAACGCGGGGTCAGAGCGCAAAAGTCGAGCAGCGCCCGCAGGGCTTATTGTCTGTAGTACATAATGAGACCTCTTGACGACATATGACACTTGACTGCAGATTTTGTTGTGGTTTATGATTCGTATTTAACTTGAACGTAATTAATTAAACGGTATATATGAAGCAATGCAAATTTTTATTGATTTGTAAATTAATCGAAGACTAGATTTCTTTAGTTTCAATTTATGATAATAATTGCGGAAAGATAACGTGTGGATTGCTGTAGTCCTAACGATATTTATAAATATACAAGGTCACTTATCTGTTACTCTTTATATATTTTTAACATATATACTTTTATGTATCCTACAGCAAAAAAACTCATTCAGTTACTTACGAAACATGTTAATGTTTCAAAAAATTAACTATCGAAGCTATATAACAAGCTGTCACATAAAATTAAATGTTACAAAATGTAGGTCAGGAAAAAGCTACAATAGCATTATTCATTTTAAGCAATTTTAAAGTTATAATTTCACTTTTAACTGTCGTGTTTAGAAGGTGTAAAGTAAAGTTGTATCGTTAATTGCTTTTGTCGCACGCATTCAAGCATATATTTCGCAGCCAGACTGTTATTGTATGAGTGATTTTTATTGTGGTAGTTAGTTATTTTTAAATATCTTATCAAGCTTAGCTCTTAATTAGAATATTTAAATGTTATAGTTATATGTCTTGCAGGAATCTCAGGAAGGTATTACTTAGTACTTGTTTGTAGACTATTAATGACTGATTTTATTATTAAACCGTTTAAACTTCTTAAAACGGATTAATAGTGTAAATTTTGGTATTCAAAATATATTTTTGAAAACCCGACGTTTCGATCCGAGAGGCTATTGAAATACAAAAATCATCCTAATCTCAGAGAAGATGGTTAAAATCTTTCTACAACTGGGGTCCCACTTATAAAAACTTTGAATTTTCTAATTCACCATACCAGTCAAAAGGTACAGTTATATAATTTTGCAGGAATCTAGGGCAGTACGCGAAGCAATTAAGAAATAGATGACGGTAGTTTGATATAATAATTATTTGCATAACTTAAAGACGAATGACACCACATTCCACCTGTGGCCACGGATTTTTTTATAGTGTTCAAAACGTCGGGTTTTCGAAAATATATTTTCGAATACAAAAATGTATACGATTAATCCGTTAAATAGTTTCATATAAAATATAATGTGTAAAGTTCACGAAAATCAAATATCTTATTAATTATTAAATGACCAAAATGAAATAATTCTGTCTTATGAAAAATAAGTAACGTATAATATGTGGCAAAACTACTTTATTGGTAATCAATCTATCTTCATTAAATTTTATATCAGCTTTAGGACTTACCGTCAAGCTAACAATGCTACATTAGATGTATCATATAAAACGCTGATGTGTCAAACAAATTGTATATTAAAATATATCTTTTTAAACTAAGACCTAGATGCCTTCATTCGAATAATACTAATAATGTATAATAAATATGATTAGTTTATAATACCTAATTTAGAAGTATCTCGGTGCCCGGCGGATCTCATGCGTGTTTAAACTGACTAGATGTGAAATTTGTGCGGGCTGTGGTTTCCACTTCAGCCTATGCTCCTTATTGTATAAGTTATATAACAAGATGAAACGAGGATAATTATATTTGTTAGCGTAATTTATATATATATATATATATATATATATATATATCTTCAGCGATAAAATGATAATATTATTAGAAGACACCTTCCCTCTTTATTAATTATGATTTGTCTTCCTTTATTCGATACCTATATAAGTCGGCAATTCCAGTTCCAATGGGCTCTTTTTACTTGTCTTTCGAATAGCTTGTGTTCGATGCAACTAATTTTTCTAATCTTGATGCTATTATTATTATTATGTCAATATATTTCACTCACGTATTTTAACATATTATTTCTTTGTATTTCTGTGATATATACATATAGAATTATATAATAGCATCGTCGATCGTATTCCAGCTGAATCGTACCTTAATGTGCATTTGCAGGCTCAATACAAATTTTCAACATTAACATACTTCTTTTATTGTCTATAAAATGAGTGTAACAGTAGTACCTTATTAAGTTCTGTCCATTTGATATCCACATTTTGGAATATAGGTAACTTTTAAATAACTTACCTGCAGTATGGAATACTTAGATATATAATTTTGCTTGTGCTTCTGTAAGGTAATTTTCTTATAAATTATTCATTGTTTACAAGGGCCACACACAAGCTCTAGGAGTAATTGATATCTTGAAACATAAAAGAAAAATTGAAATAAATAGAAATGATACTTGATAAAATCATAATGGACTTTGCAATTAGCGTTATCGACGGTTAAGTTTACTTTTACATAACAATTGATTCTTTTGATAATTTATACATATTGAAAACATTTTCATACAACGTATAAATTTAATATCAACTATAAGTATATTTTATTATCCGTAATTTCTTTCTGCTATTTTATTATTCAATATTTCTTCTTTTACCTTGAGCTTTGATAGTTACTGGCATGAGAAAAATAAACGATTGTTTTAGTTCATTGTATGAAAAAAGGGAATAAACTGGAATATTATTTCAAATCATTCTTTGCCTCTTGAAATAAAAGACCTTTCGCAAAGAATATTTCGTGATATTTTTTATAGATATTAGTTTTTCATTTTCAATACGTATTGTTCGAAAAATATCGTTTAACAGCGAAGTGTGCTTATCATGCGACTGACATTGGCTTACCTTTTGATATCTTATTAAATAAATTATGTCTATAGCACCTTAATACAATTCTTTAATACACCACAGAAATTAAATAAAAGTTCGCGTGTGCGTGTAAAGTGGATTCGCTCCCAAATCCAGGGGATGATTATATTTCTTCTTTTTTAATTTTTCCGCTTTAGTTAGACAAATCTCGGCCAGTTGAGTTTGCCACTTAACATATCTCGATTGTGGCCGGAAAGCTATCGAGTGTCTTGACACTAGGGTATCGCTGAATACCTGGCTATGAGTGTTAAAGGGCAATGCGGCTTTTTTTCCAGTGCTGGCATAACATTATGAAAATTGTATTTGTCAGCTATGTTGTTAAGTATTTAATAACTTAAAAATTGGTTTTCAAATATTTTACCTTGTTTTGCCTAAGTTTTATATCGCTACATTTGGAAAAAATGGATAACAAAATACAGAGAAATGATTTTACGTAAATTTAATGACATGAACTATTAGTACATGTATATATACACACAAAAATATATTGGTAATTACTTAAACTAGGCTAGCGTGTATAAAAAAACAAACAGTTTCTACATAATATGCTTAAAATTTCTAAATACATATATTTAAGAAAGAATTATATTAGTAATATATTAAGTTAGACAACTATAACTTAAACTTCTTAAAAATCACGAAATCTTTACGATCAAAGTTTACAAGTAAAGCTTTTCACAACATATATTTTTGAAGTTCATACAGCCTTATTTATGGTTAGCTAATAAAAGATTCCGTTAAATATCTCATCACTGTCGGCTGTTAACATTAACTACGGCACTTTTATATGAGAACTGACTTTTTACTGCGCTTTAACTGGACTACATAGAACTTGGTTTAATGATGCGGGAACTACATCACACATGCGAGGGGTGAAGGTATGAGTCGGTAAATTTAATTATAACTATACATTAGGTAATACGTTACCATAAATAATTTAATAATAATTCTTATATTGACATATTTAAGCATTTTTAAAAGTCAATTATAATATAACCTAAATATGATGACGTCTCTTCAAGTATTTAAATATTTTTCCGCTAGAAAGTTAAATTTAAAAAATATATAAAGTACCAAAAAATTACATTACATAGACATGTTAAGGGCGTATTATTTTTTTACAATATCCATCCATTTTCCAAGTGGCCAAACAACTTAAAACGAATTTGCACTTCAATTATAAAGTTGTTAAAGTTTCAAAAACTTGCCTGCTCCTGTTTTATATAGAGCGGTACCATTATTCAAGTTATTCTTTTGTGTGGTGGCGCGGCGTTTGTACGGGTTGTGCAAACAAACAGCTACTTCCTACCATGGTGGCGCTTGCCTGTCGCGCACTTTTAACGTCGAGTGAAGTAAACATCTAATATAAATGAATATTAATTTTACTTAGTATATCTTTATGAACATACTGTTATATAAAACTAAATAAATAAATTTATATCATTATTTATTTAGAAGTTGACATTTACATTTATGATAAGTTTTATTATTATTGTAATATTGGTTATACACTTAAGTATATTTTATTTATAAAAAAATAAGTTTAAATGAAAAATTTATATTTTCGAAATCCTTACCTTATTGTTAAACATAGTGTAATGTCAAAGCTTTCTCGACTCGAAGATGTTACAAAAGCTTACTTTGCGACAAATTCCCTCTGTGTGCATGTTATATTTATATGAAATATTTTTACTTGTGTGTACATATTTATGCAACTAAAAATATTTCTTCAGAAACGTATATTATTATTGTATATTTGATCTTCTGTTATGGTTTCATGTCGCTCTTTAACTTACTTCAATTCATGGTTGTATTTCGAACAAGATTTATTTGAGCCATTCTTTGATGTCGTTGTGGGAAGCCAGTAAACGTTAACGTTTTACGTTTTATAAAGAAATTGTTATTCAAAGGAGTGTTGCTTATCTCACTCTTTTGCATTTGTTTAATGGTGCCTTTGAAGATAAGTAGTATGTTTAATTTTTAAAAAAAGATAAAAACTATTATAAGTATAGAATTACATGCCAATCTAAGTATAAATCTATTAAAGTAGCATTAATAATTTTATAAATCTGCAACTCGAAGAAAATACTACATATTATTACTGCAGCTGCATGCTGTCACTTGTTTAAAAGTTAATAATTCAACACAAGGGAATAATGCATTATGCCACAAGTTGTGTCACCTGACATATAGAGAAAATTGCATTCCCGTCGCCTTTGTTTCAGCTTTAAGATATTGCCTTGGTAATAAGATGTATTAGATCTCTTAGGACTTGTAAACTGTTCAGTTCAATATACGCTTGAATTTATTTAACAATACCCTTTGTATTTGTTCCGAGTAGAATGATTCAGTGGAAACGTTTTTTCTGTTTATTTGAAAATAAGTTGAGAAGCAAAAGGGCTTCTTGTTATATAAAAATATTTACATGTATAAACAATACGTATAATTTTGTTTTTAATGCTGTTAGTAACACAGTAATTATATACAGAATTTATTAAATCTCAAGAACGAAAAATAAAAAATATTTGTAAGAAATGACATAAATAATAAGTGAAAAATGAATACTTAATGTATATATTAATATTGCGATAGACAAAGAGGTAGGCAAAAGTTTACAATATAAACGTTCGAAACGTTTGTAATGCTATAATGAGAAATATTATGTCAAATTTCCCAACTAGCATCGAAATTATAATAGAAGCACTTTAGCCTACTAAACCTAAATATACGCCAATAATAAAATATTTTCCAAGAATCCACATTAATTATCATTTAATTTAAAGAAATTTATTATGTAAATATTTGATATTATTAGAATTGCCCAAGTCTTGCCTATTTCGCAGAAATCATGTTCATTTTACTGTGAAATTAACAAAAACGGTACATTAAAACAACTGTTAGCAAGTAAATAACCAATTATTTTAAATTGAACTATTCACATACTTTATTATTTGAGTTGTAAAAATTAAGTGTATTACAGCTTAAATGCTTTCAACATAGAGTCTGCAGTTCAGGCGGCATAAAATAATTGCCGAGCGAATTTTAAGCCTTATACCAGTGCATGCTGTGACGTAGTGAAAAGCTGCTAATGAATAGTGCTACAGCGTAATGGACATAGCTAGTTGGATTTCGACAAACATTTCCTAAATTCAAGTTCTATAGCTAAAAGTGGGTATTATTGAAAACTGTTATCTGGAGAAATTTGTAGTAAATAGAGCACTTAGCTGGGTGAATGTTCTCATGCTTTGTTAAATATATTTTATTAAAAGTACGTTTATTAACACCTGGTAAATTCCATGCAGACGAAATCACGGTCACAGCCTGTATGTTATATAAGATATAATCAGCCATACTTAGAGAAAAAGTCAATAATAAAAATAGCCTTAGACTAAATTTTTGTAACGCCTTTATAAATTCCACTAAACAAAGCCAAAGTTCTATATTTATCGTTAATTAAATCATCGTTTACATAAATTAAGTTTGAGTGAACCAATATTTAGCGTTGAACATCGGTAATAAATTGCTTATATTGTATATTATTAACTGTGTTTACTGTCCAAATAATTTATTCATGGAGTGAAAAGCGATTCACGTCAGATATGATATTATTTTACTGAATCAATAGTTCCTGTATATTGGATCGCGATAGCATTGTCATCGTTTTGATAAAATTTAATTAGATTTCTGTTCTGCATTGGAGTCGTGGTTTAGTAATGAATTGTTAAATATTAATACTAGAAATTTTAGTTAAATATTATTCTATTAGTAGAGACTTATCATTACTTTATAGACTCAATTTATGTGTACATATGGAATAAGTAAATTAAAAAAAATATATATGATATTTGCCTTAATGTGTCAAGTTTATAAACAATACAGCAAATATTATTAAAATCAACGTAAGTTCTTTTTTAGCTGCACGATTTTTTATCTCGCATAGCATAGCATAGCAGGGCAGGCTTTCCACCGAATTCGAGAGATTGTGTGATGAGTGGTGGAACTCAACGCCAAACTTTGTCTTACCAGAGCGGAGAAGTGAAAGTAATTTAAATTTAATTTCTCCCCCGAGTGGGAATTGAACCCACAACCGATCGCGTTTACAGTCAGATGCTGTCCCACTACACCACGACTGGTGAGTTCTTCATTAATTGAAACTAAATTAATATAGCCAAGGTAAAATATTTAGTAAATAAACCTTAATTAAAGGTATATATAAGCCTGCGCCTTATTGCTTCACCACTTTAATGTAACCTTGAAGAACCACACGGCATTTCAGCTTACTTATATATTTAATAAATTATGAAGTCAAGTTAATTTACATCTTGTTTTGTTGTAATCATATTTTAATATCAGCCATATTTTCATTAGTTATAATTTATAAATTTACGTGAACATTTTTAATTATTAAAAGTAGTATGGTAATTATTTACGTATTTCCCACAATTGAGAAATTCGTAGTTATTTAGTATGTATATGTTAGCGAAACAAGTAGTCAAACATTCCATTTAAATACTGCAAATTTTAAAAATACAGGCTAAATTAAATATAAAATCTTTAAAAATACCATACAACACATATAGGAATACAAAACATTTGTCTATTTGTATTGAACAGGACCTTAGATATAGAGGCCTTTCAACGATGTTTTCGGGATAACTTAAGCCGTCATATGCGATCGATGCTGGTCATTACTGTTGTATTAAAATTTAATCCAACAAATGTATATTAGTAAATTGAGTACTTATTAGACTTAATGTTTTATAAAAAACCATTATATAATTTTTTCTTACTAAATTATTGAAAATTATTATTAGCTATCGATGATATTATCATCGATCGAATCGAAAATTAATTTGAGGTTCCAAGGAACACAAGAAGGATTAAGGGTTTTCCGAAATTGCTACAATATCAGAACAATGCGAGTTTTACGTTTTGGAATCAAAACTACCGGATAAATGAAAATAGTACATCAAGGACTATAAAGTACACGCAAAGCTGCGGGCGAAAACATACGTACATATACAAGATGCTACGAGGCACATAGATATTAAATCAGTTTGTTTCCTTTTTCTTACTCAGAGGAATGCCTTAGTTTCCTCGAGCTGTTTACGAGTCTCGGCACCTCGAAGTCGCCACACGCGATCAATAACTGTCATTCCGTCATATTGTTTTTTAATGACGTGAAATTTACTTTTTTAATGTTTTCTCCTCTTTATTTATGTGGGCATTTTAATAAATACTAGTTGACTTTACTCGGTGATGGCTATAATATGCGTTTTCTATAGCAATAAATGTTTTTATATAGATTGACATATCCGTATACGTCAATTTATATAAAAGCGTTTATTCATCGAGCGTAATTTATAAAAGATATGGGATGTCTGTACTTCTTCATATCAATAATCCTTGCTAAATTGTATCATAACCCTCGGTCCGTAAAATTCTCATAAAAATTGTTCCAAAGCTTTTCTTTCATGACTTGTGTCAATTTTTGCCGATTTTTTTCTTCGAAAAATATTAACAAATCTTATAGATCACAGTTAGAGAAATGACCCCATAAAATACTTTTAAAATATAAAACAAACAATACTTTAGAAGTAAAGTTAAAATTTAAATGTTTTATTCACTTAAAAGTAACACTTCCTGAAAACAGTGTATAATTTCATGTAAACAAATTTAAGAAACGCTAGAAATTGCACCGTAATTATTTCGTAGAGCTGAAAAAGTTCAAGAATGCGCCTCTCACGGAAAGCGTGCGTCGTGCTTACTTTACTTTAAAAATTGTTAAGTAAAAATGTTGTCTTCCGTAAAAAAATTACGATATTAAAATTCCGTCATTTTTCAACAAAAAAACAAACATTACAAATATACGCATAACTGGAGTGTACAAAAATGGTAATAAATAAATAATAAAAAATCTAAAGTCAAAATATAGATACAATCCTACTTAATTAAAAGGCATAAGAATTTTTAACTGATAGATTCATCATGCCTGATAAATCGTAAGAATTTTCAGAAGCGAGTACAGCAATTTGTGTCCCGACGTCACAGGCAGCTCTAAAATGGCAATGTTTTGGTAAATTACGCGTACATGCTATTTATCTCGTATGAACATCCTAAGCAACGCTTCCATCCATATTATTAGATTTGAATTTTTATTAAGAAAGGAACCGTATATAATTATGTTTGCGTACTTAGGATGAAGTGATTGAACATATTCGGCAATGGAGAAAATAGACTTAGACCTTAAATTATAATTAAAATATCATAAAGGTAATTCATAATTATTCATATTAATAGTAATTCAAATAGGCCGAGGCCGGTCGTAGCGCAGTGGGACAGCGTCTGACTGTAAACGTGATCGGTCAACTCGCTCTGGTAAGACAAAGTGCGGCGTTGAGTTCCACCACGAAAGCGGCAACGTCTTAAATTCGGTGGAAAGCGAAGTATGGAGTGTCTTGACACTAGGTACTTTCTGTCTACTTTGCTATGCGGGATAAAAGCGTGAAGCTAAAAAATAACAAAATAATATTTTCAAATGGAAATCAGTTTCATTTTTCATTGTGTTAATATAGTTTTTAATTCCTAGTTCTCTATCTTTCACTTCTTGTTATACACTAGATAAGGTTTGAAGAGGTTCATTAACTAAAAACTTATCATCATTTTATACACTTTGTGACTGATTTAAACGCAAAAATCGTCGTATGTTAAAATTACTATACCAATATTGAATTTTGAAAAATGTTTTTAATTAAAGTTTTAATTTAAATAATCTCTATTGATAACAATCTCAATGTCAATATAAAGTACAATATAGTTTTTAAATAATTCAATTTCACTAAGTTATTATACATTAGTAGTGTGTATACCTACATGACGGGAACTTTAGTATAACAAAAGCCTCTCTCCCTAAATGCAACATTAGATCTCAAAGCCCCTAGCCAATTGATTCGTTGTCGGTGTAGTCATTTATCAACACAACAATCACTCCACAGGGCACGTATTTCCTTCGCCTCCTTCACCAAAAACGTAATATTACTAAGAGCAACGTAACCCTGTACAACCCTTTTTTTGTGTGAAGCCCACATTTTTCAGTGGACGAATGGAACGTAATTTGTATAACTCGAGCATTCGCCTCGTTTCTGCTTTTGCGTTGCCCGCTCGAAACTCACCCGTCCACTCACCGCACAAATATTTCTTCTATATTGACGCTCGTAAAGAGTTCCCTTGCGCAAAATTGCAAAGAAATGCAATAGGGAAGTTTTAATTTTCTATTTGCTTGAAATATCGGTTTGTTTGCGGAGTTTGTTTGTAGCGCTCTTGGAAATATATAGCTTTAATTGTTTTCTGTTACGTTAGATACTGTATATATAATATGTAAGGTGTATATTTTATATTTAGTTTTAGTTTTGTTTACACGTTAATACCCGCTAATTAGTAATTTTAAATAGAAGTCCAAAAAACACGAATACCTATACTGTTTTATTTTAGATATCACTTCGTGAATTAGTTAAAAATATTAATATGAATTAAAAAATATATATTTCTACGTAATATTTAGTAATTGTTTAATTGAAAGGATTCGTTGCTTCAAAATTAATAATGTTTTTATTTAATTTTCATGCGTAATACATAAAATATTAAAATGAAAACCGTGCATAATATTTTATTACAATAGATATAATTTATTCATATTTTACATTTGCAAAAATGAGCAGAAAAGCCTTAAATTATGGCACATTTACTAGATGTGGGAGGAAAGCATCAGACATTATTATAAAAATGTAGTTTTTTTCCTTTTGCCTTCGTTACCAAGTTCACTGCTCCATTCATAGCTTTGTTAGTGTGTTGGCGGTATGACATACTAAAAATCCTTTAATAATCGTAACAGATCCTGTTAAGTTAAAACTGCTGCATTAAAAATATTTAAAAGGTGTTCCAAGTCAAAATAAGTATCATATATATAACTGCACACGTTAATATACTAAGGCAGTGATGTGGAACGCTCCGAGATCGTGTTCGTGGTTGTTGGCGTCTGTCCGACGAATCGAATCTGTCGGGGGCAACTGTGGCAACCGCTTTGCCTTTTCCGAACCTTACCGGCGCTCACCGCAACACGATGTACATTGCAATACCTTTCTAACTTTAAAGATAGGTTGCTCATACTATCTTTATTTGACTACACCTGCATATTTTTCAAAATGAAGTAAAATGAAAAAAGTTGTGGCCTAAATTTTTGAAAGCAGATGTTTTCTTTATATTTATTATGGAATTTCTAAGACTTTTTAAGGATTTCTAGTTACAGTTACCTAAGCATAGCTTATAACATATATAATCCGATCCGCATCCTGATCCGCATCAAGAAATGAAATAATTTAATAGTTAATCGTAATATACAAGTTTGAACATATTGTTATTATATTTTGAATATTCTGCCTACTTCGAAGGTACAATTTATTCGATTGTACCTGGCGTTTGTGCTGATACATTCGACAAGTAAATAAGGATGGGGAACGCAAATTGCTGAATCTCGTTACTATTTGGCAACGTAGGTATCCGTAATGCCTGAAGCACCGAAAATACTGTATAATGCGTGAACACTTCCGATTTTATTCATTACGTCTAAGCCTACGGCTTTTCATTATAGAATAAATATTTTATTTTATTATTAGATAATTATCTTAAATATTAATATAATGTTGTCTACAACTAATATAATATTAGCATATATTTGTACTTTATGTTCACTTTTACTAACATGTGAAAGGTATTATATATATATATATATATATATATATATATATATATATATATATATATATATACATATATACATATATACATACACGTTATTGCAAAATGGGCAATTGTATTACACTATTTTTATCTACGTAGTACGTCTAAAGCAATAATAGACGTCTAGAACTTCAAACATGCCTACCGAAATTGGATGGCAGGAAGATTCAGTGCCCTGAAGGCTCTTACGTTTTTCATACTCTGAATATATTAGAGCTATGTATCAGCTGAAGGTTTATCTCCGAGACGATATTGGTTGAAGAGCTATTTGGCGCAAGTTATACTGCACGTTTCGAACAATGAGAAACCATAGATTATTCATATTATTGTTTAGAACTTCGAAGGTTTACATATATTGTAAAGATGACAGAGTATTATTCGAGGGCACAGTGAAGTAAATATCACCATTAAAAATACATATATTACCACCAGATAGATAAAATTTGTCGGAATTCATTGAAGTGAAATAAATATAAATCTGTTTTAAACGAAAAGTGGTCTGTCACACCCACTTGTCAAGCAAAAAATGAAAGAAATAGCCTTCGAATAATTCAAGTTAGCAATGCTGGCCTGAAAATTAAATTTTTGTTAATTACTTTTCTTTTTATATTCATATTTCATTGCCCTCACAGATATTAAAATATTTTATAGTTCATTTAACTTGTATTCAAGGAATTTTAATTAATTATTTAATATTTAAACGACTTCAAGAAAAGGGATTTTATCAATGAGCTGGACACTTGTGACTTTAAATAAAGGCAAATAATAATTTTGCTTAAAATATTTTTCTCATTAAATGTTTGACGTGGTCTTAATACGGATCTTGGATTTCAGATTGACAGTTCCACAAAGAAATTCATTAAGATGTTGGCTATGACATTTTATAGATGTAAGAAAACGAAGCCTATAACTAAATAATATTTTATCTAATTGTATTTCATAACCTTCATTTTTTACCTCTATTGTAAAATTTACATCGTCGTCGTCGTCGTCAGCCAATCGCAGTCCACTGCTGGCCATAGGCCTCCCCAAGTTTGCGCCAAACATCCCGGTCCTCCGCAACCCTCATCCAGCCTGCTCCGGCAACCTTGCGTATGTCGTCAGTCCAGCGGGCCAGAGGGCGTCCTACACTACGTTTGCCAAGACGCGGTCTCCACTCCATACATATTACTAAGTAATTAATGTTATAATATATAAGAAGCTTTTGTATAACAACAGTATAATGTCTATTGTATTAATTTGTGTCATCTCCTTAGAAATTATATGTATACCGAATTTCATTTTTTGGTTGCATAATTTTTATAGAAGGGCTCCAAAGTAACTAGTCCAATGTATTATGTATATTACTATATATAAGCTGGATTGGTTATATTACAAATCACTACCTGTGATAATATGAATATTGAGCAGGTAAATTTAAATGTATTCAATAAGGCTCACATGCATACTTTGCGCAAATTCTCTCTTCTAGTAAATGTGCGAACGTAAAATAGTGAATTGGTCCCGAGAGCCCAAAGGCGCTTTTCAGTCTTTGTGTAGCTGAAAGTTTACTCTTTTATAAACCTCGGGAAATATATTTGTTCGGAACAAGTTGGGGTAGGTAATTTCTTAAACCCTACGGTGATCAAGTTCTGACGATAGTCTTTTACAAACTAGTAACGAAAGCTCAATATTTAAATTTATTTTTAATGGCGAGTTTCCCCAAGTGGGAGTCGAATCCATAACCAAGTAATATTTATAATGAAATGAAGTTTTATCACTATAGCCTTAATATTATTTTACAATTATAATAAATATATTCTAAGCACATATCGCATCTTACATCTTGAATTTATTAACCTAACCTATTATATCATTTGATATAGTACACATCGGACGGTGGTAATTTAAATTAATAAATAATGTCGAGATCTCGACTTCAGGAGGAAAGCCGAGTGTCTTGACGCTAGGTTCTTTCTGCAAACATGGTTATTAAATATTTTAAAAAATACTATTAGTTATTTTTATATTTAAATATGTACTTCACTTTATTCATATGATAGATAAATCAGTCGTTAACTTAAAAAATAACTTTTTTGTTTCGGTAAACAACATTTTTAAAACAAACATCAGTGATCATCAGTATACAAGGCATAAATAGTTAATAAACGGTCATTTGCCTCAATATAAGCACATCGCTCTGAGAAATTTCTTGAGAATAACTTAAAAGGATCGAATGCGCGTGGGTCGCGAGTGAACGAACCCAATTGTGACCGAGCATGCATTGTCCTCCCACTACACTATATGGATATGAATGACAGCTACATATTTTTAAATTCATTTCGAATATATATAGGACATATTTTAAACGAAAGTTGAAATTTTTCTAGAATCTAATTATAAAAAATAAATAGAATTAAGTACATAAATATATGATTCAGAATGAATTGATATCAAATACGATACCTATAGAAATTATATTTTTAACTTATAATTTTGAAATACAATAAAATGTGTATCAAGACATTATACTAAGTACTTGTCATTATTAGCTAATCTTCAAGAAATTAGACACTGACGAGGTTAATAAAAGCGTTTGCACACTATTTCCCACATAGCATTGCAGGTAGATTAGAATTTGTGGTCAAGACAATCCCTTCTCCGCTTTTCGCCTGAATTCAAACATTATGCATTGAGTGACATTTCAACGTATTTAAATGAAGTCAAGTTTAATTTAAACAAGTAGTGCAGTTTGTCCGTCTAAATTTTACAATATAAATTATTAATAAAGAGTTTGGATCTTATGTAAGACAAAATGAAAACGTACAGTAAATTGATGTCAGTCGAATAAGTATCAATATATATACCTAATATAAAGTTTTGAGTCGATCGTTTAGGTAAAAATATCTTATGTCGAAAACAAAATACACATTAGTATACTATTTTTATTATATTAGACATGTGTCAGGTCTTGTCCGTCTAAATTTTACAATATAAATTATTAATAAAGAGTTTGGATCTTATTTAAGACAAAATGAAAACGTACAGTAAATTGATGTCAGTCGAATAAGTATCAATATATATACCTAATATAAAGTTTTGAGTCGATCGTTTAGGTAAAAATATCTTATGTCGAAAACAAAATACACATTAGTATACTATTTTTATTATATTAGACATGTGTCAGGTCTTGGCAGCGTTAAAATGTATTGTTTACTTTGTATCTAGACATGCTTCACGGGATATAATAAAGTGAAAATAAGTAAAAATGTTTTATTAGAAGAATTTATTGTAGTAATATCAGTTTTATTTCTATTTTAACAAAATCCAAAAATATTTGCGCCTTCTAATTTAGTTATAATTCCTTAACACAAAAAAGATACCGGATTAAGTAACTAAATATGTTCGGTAAACAAAATTGTATATATCTGATAAGAAATTTTAAAATCACACCATATTTGGCGGAAAAAATAGACAATAAATAACACACAATAAAAACATAGAAACGACAATACTGTGATCTCAGGCAAAATCTTTTAGTCAGAACGTAGCCGTGAACAGATTTAAATTTTATTCGCAGAATATTGCAAAACCAACTATCGACAACGCCACCCTCGAGAACGCGACGCTAAAGAGGCAAATGGGCTAATAAATGTTAAACGTTTTTGCTTCGCTGAGCAATATAGCCGTTTATAGTAGTATAAAATGAAAATTAAATAATATCATTAGAATTAATAAGATACCAATTAATAAAAATGCGGAATACCTGCGGAATAAATGAAAGTACAGCCAGGTATATATTCCTCAAGGTCTGAGCTTGTAAAAGAAAACACTGTAATTAGAAAAGCTGAGTTTTTGTCTGTTGGTAAACATCACGAATCTTTATGTATAACTTTAACTATGCATTACTTTAGTAGCACATATACCTAAGCTAATAATCTTTTATTGAAGAAACTTACGAAAATAATACTAAACGCATTGTTTTTATTTACAAATAATAGATTATTACATCAAATAAATTTTATAATGATTGAAAGGCACAATTTGTAAAGATCTTTTTATTTTTTGTGATACATTTTTTTAAATATATTTTATCTTAGTGCTCTATGTGGACTGTATGACATGAATATGACGTAAAGCATAATATGCATGTATAAGCTACGCTACACATATGCTAACTTTAAAGTCTTAGGAGTAAAAACACAGATAAAAAAATCAAGCTTCATAGCCTGATTTTTTATCTGTGTTTGTACTTATAACTTTGAAATAAATTGTATTTTTTGTTAACGATCACATTAAAAAAATTAAATACTCTAGAAAATTAAATAGATTTAATTTTTGTTAAGTACTATATTTGTTTTTTTTTAAACTTAGTCTATTAGGTTTCTAATAATATTTTCTGTTCTTCTGCTCTTACTTCGACAGGGCCATTATAAATATTAAATATATTAATAAGCTATGTTGTATGGAATAATGAAACGAGTACATTAAATTAAATAGCTTTTAAGGTAATGAATCTATGTTTTAGGAATAAACAAACATCTATAGCTTATAATTAAATGCTTAAATAAAAATAAAAACGGATTATTCATATTACGGTCTCTTTATAAAAATGTTTTTAAATAATAAGGGTTTGTAATAATCTTTTTTTATTATGATACACTGTCTGTAACCTAAGTAATTATATATTTCTAAAATTACTTTACTAAGGTACGCAAAGTTATTTTGTTTAGTTCAAATGTAAAATTATACACATTTTGACATAATCTAAGGCTTGAAAGGCAGTTGTACCGGTCGTGGCATTCCCGGGAGAGAGCTCAACTGAGTTTAACGAGTTACTATTACGCACGTGCGTACAGTTTGCCTAATTGAACTCTCACATTTTGTTCTCTAATTGTTATAAGGTGGTTTAGTAATACTATTCTATATTAATTGTAAATGAAGTTCAATACTATGTCAATGGCTGCTAATATTGACTGTAATGTGATAATTTGTATGTGCTTGCTTTAAAAATTTCCAATAAATGACTGAATGAATGAATGAATAAGTACTTGTTTATTTAGACGAGCTGTTTTAACTTTTCCCAGAAGTCAAAGACAACAAAAGCCTATCAATGTGAAATAATAATATTAAAAACAATAAATATTAAGAATAATATTGGAAAAATGAAAAAAAGCCAATTTTAATGTAAAAGACGCGACGTGCGACGCGACGTTTTACCCCCGCCTATGTCCTTTGATATGATACTTTTTGTCATAGTGCTTAAAAGGATTTTTTAATTAATATGTTAAATTATTGAAATGTTTTTGAAGCTTTAATGAGGACAATATATAAATGTGATAGTAGGCTCACATTTATATATTTTAGTTTTTGTTTTATACCTCGCATTCGAAAGAATGATTAATTTTATTTAAGTTACTTTTTCCATTAATTTAAAACAAAATGCGATGCAAAATGTTAAGTTCCATCACTCAATGCGATGTTTTGATTTTGGTTGAAAGTGGAAGAAAGTTATTAGGTATACTTGATTCTCTCTATGGTATCGATGATCCTTATGTGCTAAACCATGTTTTATTAAATAAATAAATAAATTAAAATAAATTTGCTTATATATACAAACTTTAGAATCTATCAGATCGATACAAAATATAAATCTGCTTCTACTTATTAAAATGATATAATGTCATTAATTTTAGGTAAACGAAGAGTTAACGTATTATTTTTTGTTGGTGTGAGTAGCATATACTTTTATAAAAATTGCTGTAAATGTAAGCTATAATTCACAGAACCAATGAATCGTGTAAATGTCCAAGTTGTCGGAGGGCTATATTTTTCCATTCCCGCTTGTCAATTGACACTTTCGAAGCTAAAGGAGGCTAAAGTCCTTTGAGAGTATCGTTTTGGTCATTTTGGAAGGTCGTTCACCAGCTTTTTAACGAGGTTTCTCTCTATTTACGCACTTTGAACAGATCAAATTGAATGTGAAATTAAAGTTTATGTTTAGTATACTATTCTATTCTGACTCTACATATTTAATATGTTTTTATTTTATTGCAGGTAAATTGCAGTGTTTTTTTTTAAATCAAACGCGGGACAGCTGTTGCTGTGGAATAAGGTACCTAAGTATAATTAGGTACACTAATTTACAAACCTTAATAAATAAGTTACCATTAGGTTATATGTAGCAAGTCAATTTTATTAAAGATTTTTTTTTCACACCATTTCGAAATAAGCAAAAGACGACATATGACCCCTATGTGATTCCACGTTAGGTTGAAAGTATATCGAAATTGCAGATGAAGCTTTGCTTGAATAGACGCTCGATTTGGATTTTTTTAAATGAAAATAATGTATTAATATATGTTTCAGCATGTTAAAAAATACAATTATTTACAATAACAAACAACTTTTCTAAGCTTAGAGCCATTTATAGATAAAATATTACTTAACCTTTGTTTACGAAACCGTATATTCTTTTAGGCTTTCAACTTTACATTTCTAGTCTCTTTGGCAAACAACACAAACGTGTAATCGTGTCCTAGGATACTTAGTTTATTATACCTTCTTTAGCATTTTTACTTTTGTATTTCTTTCTTACTTTTTAAAACAATTCCAGTACAAAGTAGTATTACAGTGTAAATTTTATAAAAATCGTAAGTTCTAATTCTAGTTTTATAAATAAAATTTTGATTCTGCGAATTTTAATTGTTTTTATGCTATATACTTTATAAACTGGATACTTTAAAGTGTTTTAGAATAAATAATGTACCGTAGCAAAATTAAATAATATGAATAAATTAATCACCATTTGCGTAAAGTAATCTAATGATTTTTACCATAATAAGATATAATTTAATATAACTGTCTTATAATCGACCATATCCGAAGTAAAAATTTTAATTCTTCGGTCAACTTCCTTATATTTATTAAAAAACCAAAAAAATCATATTACTGTTAATAATTACTGTTATTAAGTAATCAGTAGGCAAATTATTTGTTAAAAGATCATGGTATTCTAAATCAATATCTCAATTACATAGACGTTAATTAGCAATTTTATTTAATTGTGTTTTGTGGTAATATGTATGATATAACTGTCTTTATATGTTATCTCGATCAAAGTAGACAGAGTCGGCCGCAGATCTTTCACTTTGGCCTTTGTAAAACTTTTCATACATCGAGGCCGTTTCGTAATTTAACCTCTGAAAATACTACATAATCTTTCCTATATATATTTCAGAAAACAAATGCAAATTCATCACAAAACTGCAAAACCGCATTATTAGTAAAGTAATGGTTTTATATTTATGTTGAGTTTTGTAATTATGAAATATATTTGTAAATATTTAAAAAGGTGTCAGTAATTATGTGACATCTTGGAAAAGTCGATTGTTTTATATGGGATTGCTTGTCACAGCTGTGAAGTGTATATGTTAAATGTAAGAGATTAGCCAATATTATGACAAATTAACCAATATTATGACAAATTTAAAATCATTAGCCTCCGGTGTTTAATATCATAGTAACTACATTGTAAATACTTGGCAAACAATTCTTCGAAGCATAATTTTATAGATATTCTTTCGAACGATATCCAATTTAGACTGTAACCAATACTGCACATAATCTATTTGTATCAAGTCAGTATCACTTGAAATATTATATTTTAATATAAATTATATCGCAATTATTTGTTATTACATAATTCGTAGTTATGTTTACTATAATTTACTTGTTTGTCAATCAACATGTATGTATTAAACAACACGCATACATCCCAATAGCATCTTATTACATTTAAGTTAGTCTAGATAATTAATTAAGTCATTATCATTCCGTCAATACGTCTTATTAACATTTCTATAGATGTTGTTCTACATACAGCATTATAGTTAACATTTATTGTAATTGAATTCGAATTCTATATAATTTCTTTTTGTCCCGCTTAGTAAGATATGTAGGAAAAACCCAAAATCGAGACACTACCTACTCCGCTTTTGTCGAATTCAAGATATTGCGAGTTGAGTGGCGGTATTCAACGCCGCGCTTTGTCTTACCAGAGCTATGAAATGACAATGATTTAAATAATAATCATTCTCCTAAGTGGGAATCGAACCCACAACCGATCACGTTTACAGTCAGACGCTGTCCTGTCATTGCAACACGACCGACGGATTTATAAAGCAAATATTTTAAACCTAGACCGCAATTCGATATTAAAATAAACTTTATATATATTTTTATTATTTGACATATTAGAAACAATAAATTGTACATCTTATAGATATTTAAAAATAGTAAAAATAATCAAATTTGTATCTCGCTAAAGTTATCAGTTAACCAGCTATTTATGTCCAAACTACGATAGCAGCGCAGCTGTAATTTTTCTACTTACTTTTAATTTACTTGAAAGCAGCATTATTTACTAGTAAATAATTAAGGACAATAGGTTCCATTGTGAATCCACAAATTTACATATAATAAAAATAGTTTCAGCTAAGAATTATTAAAAAAAACTTATTTGTCATCCTTCAAATGATTGATGCTAGCTTCTATGTTGTTTTTGGAACTTTTTTTAAATTGACCAATTATTCAGCAATTGTTACAAAATAAAAAAATATTGTATTGTTTTATTACATACAAAGCAAAGTTAAATAAGTCGCTTGTTGCATACAACAACAAAAAGTCTATAAAAAAAGTCTATACAGATATACAGACATGTACACTAATACAGATCCATGTATTAGTTGAGAGGGAATGAAAATATCGCAACAAATCAGCTTGGTCGGGTGATTGATGTGACCGAGGGCTTAATTGCACGCCTCCATCATTTATATTGTTGTCATTTAATCTCCCCGGCGCCCAGGACCCTAGCCAGTTCACTTAAAAAATTGTTAGAAAAGAACATTAGAGAAACTTGTTTTGTTTGTACCTGTATTTTTTATTTTCACAACTGATCGTCAATGTAAGACAAAGAAAACGTAACTTTAGTTACATTTTCTTTGTCTTACTTTGACATCACTTTTCACCAATTTTTAAAGATTTGTCAAACTCAACTTAAAAATGCTAGAACTTTAAAAATATTTCTAAGTAAGATCTTCTCTCGATCTTGTATTTATGAATACTTTAATAAAATGTAAAACAATAGCGTCTATAGAGCTTCATAATAGATAATTGATATTGTAATGCTAGGTGGATAGGTATTATTAGGTATCGGATTTGTGTTGTAATCCATCTTTACGTTATTTAGGTCGTGGTCATCCTTACTCTATTACATAAGTGGAATTCTCCATTTTATTCGTGTTTGCATTTTAATGATATTCAACACACGATTTTAAGATTAATATTTTTTAGATAGAACTCTTTTAAAAGATTAAAAATTATTCTTAGTAGATAAATATTGCCATAAATAACTGAAGATTATCATATCAGTTCTTTGGATAGTAGAAGCGAACACTTATGGAAACTAGGGACTAAAATTTAATTAAATTTCTACGGAATTCATATGAAAACACGGCATTTGACGTTTTCTAGTCTACGTTACTTTCTAGTGTCGTCGCGGTTTACAATTCGTACGGATAAGAAACAATGATATTTTTACTATTACATAAATTAATAATGCTGCTTTACGTTTTTTTCCACATAGCAGGGTAGAGATAATCTAGTAGCAAGACTTTGTTAACGTTTTCCATCCGAAATCGAGACATTGTTATACTAGAACTGAAAATATATATAATTATAATAATTTCTCCGAGTGGAATAGAACCCACAACCAATCGCGTTTAAAGTCAAACGGTTTCCTACTGCACCACGATGATTTCTTTTATTATTATTATTGTAAATTATTATTCTAGCAACATATTAATTTTATGTAAAAAAAATGATAAGCATTACTGGTCTGTACACTGTGTTAAAAGAAATACACAAAGAAAGGATTAGTATAATTATGCTATTTTATAGCCATGACATAAAATGTAAAAGCGTAACAATTCTGTGACCCTTTTTATTTGTTTACATTGAAGGTATTCAGGTATTTGTTTAGGACGTTTGTTTGAGGATTAAAACAAGGAATAATTAACAAAAAGACCAAACAGCTTGTAACTTTGATAGAAATTTGTAAAGATTTCATTTTATTTTTCAAATTCTTTCGAATGAACAAATACTCCTATATGTAAACTTATACAAGCTTTTTTGGCAGGGCGACCAAGGTAGCGGCTTTTGAGTTGGGATTGCAAATTAATTATAATTTTTAGCTAATTTACGCTTTTATCCCGCATAGCAGGGTAGACATAAATTATCTAGTGTCAAGACACTCCGTACTTCGCTTGAAATTAAAATATTCTAGTCATACGTGTTGTGTTTGCACTTCGAAACTCCGTACACTATTATGTAAATATTAAGTTTATCTTACAAACATTTGGTACGTATCTTATAATTCCCACAATATAGGATTTTTTTTGACAATGTACATATTTCTTTTTATCTCAGTTAAATTAACAATGCGTATGTGAACCATGCCACAAGGCCATCTATGAATACCACAATATGATAACTATATACTAAGGTAATTAAAGAACGAGAACTGAGGCTCATAACAAAAGTATTTAATTATACTTTAAACTTTATTATTCCGCCTCCTACAAAGTCTCCGACTACACTGCCAACAAATTCAAAAACATCATAATAAAGGCTAAAAGAAATACATGGTAGATAAAAAAATTATGAGGGTATCCAGTAATCAATCTACGCGTTCCTGCTGATATAACATTTAATTTAAACAGGAACCATAAATAATAATTTTCTCGTTTAGGAATCGATTCGATTTAAGCTGCTTACCATCAGGAGAGCGCACTACTTTGCCACTGTGGTGATAATTTTATATCAAAACAGCATTATGTAGAAAATAGTGTTATTTAAGATGCAGGTAGCCTATACGGTAGATTGGTACACGCAGGTGGTCTGCGGTTGCTCGTGTTAAGTTACCGCGCAATGTGGCCTGCAACATTTGATATTTTAATGTTTCACCGAATTTTCGCAACAATTTCACAAAATAACGCGATATTTATGAGTTTATTCATGTATACACAATTAATGCATGCTCTACAAAGGCAAATGTCTGTTTCATTAAACTTATGTCAAGTACCTACTAGTATATTTCCAGATACGAAAACATAATTTAATTTTAATCAGATTTTATTAAAATAAAAAAGTGTACTACGTTTTCTTAATCGCAAATTTTATTCAATACCAACGCTACCAAACCAAATAAGGTGGAAACCGACCCTTTCCTATTTGAGAAATACTTGACCCGAATTTGAACATTTCCTTTGACAAACACACAAGCATTTGTAAAGGAATTCCATTTATGTAAATTTCTTTATTTATATGAATTTGTTATTTATTGGAAATTCCATATGATGAACATAAAAAATACAACGATTTACATTTTCTTATTGTTTAAATGATCAAAGCTTAACTGAAACTCGATAAAAAGTATGTTCCGTTGGAAGTTGTTAAATTCCAACGACAGGTAAAAATAGAATTTGTGTTTTTTTAGCTTCACGCTTTTATCCCGGGTTAGTACACACCCCTTGTCTACAACTATCAATAAATATTGTAGTAGTATAGTATATAAAATATAGCAGCTTCCCGCATCGTAGTCAGAGACACCGATGACAGATTTCCGTCCGAGATCGAAACACTGCGTTTTGAGTGGCGAACTCAACGCCGTTCTTTGTCTTTCTAGACTTGACAAATGTAAGTGATTTTTAAATATAATCATTCGTCTGAGTTGGAATGGAATGAATTGGAACCCACAATCAACCGTGTCTATACAGTCAGAAGTTAATTAAGCATATTAGTAATACATCATTTTATATTACTAATGTGCTCAATAATTTTATTAGTTGAAGCGCGTACTACTGACACGAAAAATCTCGTTATTTCCCCTTTTTCGTATCAATTTCGAGATCGTTTATTGATTCTCCCCAAAAAGTCAAGTATCAAAAAGTCTACATACAATTTTTTTTGACTAGTTCAGTTCTTTATTTATGGCGCTCTAGATTCGGCTGTGCGCTGTCACTCACAGAAGTTATTGGTAGTCGGAAGTAATAGGTAGAATTTATGTTTCTTAATAAAGTTATTTATAAATGTATACACCATATTATACCTACCTGTAACTATTACTATAAAAATAATAACAAAATAACTAAAATATTATTTCCGAATTTTACAAAAGTAAATTACATCTTTTATGTTTGCTATCAAGAAAGATGAGATCCACGTTTTAGTCACTCTATTTCTTTGACATCCCTCGGGACCTATGGACACTCGCGGGATAATGGAATACTGGGCCACTAAAATTACGTAACAACGATATAATTAAATCTTTCCTATTCGAAGATTAAAATATTTTATTTAAATATTTTGTCTTTTTTAGGACGAAGAAAACCTAAACGAAAACTATAGATTTTTATTATACTTTAATAATACACACTAAAATGAATTCAAACCGGCTTCAAAATAAACATATATATTCTATAAGATACCTTTAATGTATTCAATCCACCTTTTAAAGCTTTTCCCACATAACAATGTTACTTAACCATTTCAAACTCGTAGCGAAAATCGTAAACCAATAACTGCTATATCCCTAATATATTTGAATGGCCGCATTCACCCATACATTTTATCCCCATTCGGACTTTAGTGGCCCCATATAAGTTTATTTAGGATGGACGAAGCTTCCCGTCGTATTGGGAGCGTGATTGGGCACAGCCAACGCTGTTTATTGTGCAAATAAATCTATAAGAAGAAGATAAACAGCAACTTAGAACGTTATATTTCTACCGTGTCCAAAAAAGCGTATTTACAACGTTCGGTATAACTACCATTATTATTATTTTTTAAATAATCGGTTACCTTTCTGATATAGTATTTTACACATAATATGTGTTACCTGTATATTTTTTTTCACTCTGTTGACTCAATCAAGACTACTCAGGCTCTTACACTGATACTGTCACAATATGGCTATTTGAAACAGGTTCCTCTAACTCGTTTTACATAAAGCAATCACAAACCTTTAGGTTTATTTTCCTTATTTCAAACAAAATAAATGACACATCCTTTAAACTTCCTAAGACTTCGACTTTTCTCATGAGCTCTAATGTTTATGGCAAAATAATGAATTTAGGTTTATTATATATAAAAATATATAATATACAAATGTGTGTATGTACGCAAAAATTATACCTATTTTATAAAAACTGACCATTTTCTATTGAAAGTCTATTATGCCCTGTGCAGAATTGGTGAAGTAAATTGTGCTCAACTGCTACTACTAAAAGCCATAAACAAAGAAATGAATATAAACCTATCATGTTTGTAGCAGTACGGGCTAATTTATTCCAGCCTATAAATAATTTATATATTAGTTTTACCAGCATTTCTACAAAAAATATGTTTTTATTTTTTTCTCAATATGAAATGTATAAATGTATAAATTAATTAAATATATATAAAGCACAAATAATGATTTCAGAGTTTAAAGATTTTTGAGAAGCTTAAAATGAAAACTAACCTTGAACCAAGTTTAAGTTTATAAAATCAAGAATGAAGTAATCTTAACAAATATCTAAATTGTAAACTGAAACATAATGTACACTGAAAATTTGTTTCTCGAAGTTTCTTACGCGCGGGCGGCTTTTGCAGCCGTTATAAATTAATTAGCAATCACCTCAGCGCTGAGCTGCTGCCGAAACTCACTAGAATACATAAAGCGAACGAATTTGTTGACTAACTACCTTTGTTTGAAATAGTTAAACATAACAATGCGGCCATATACAAACAACTCTCTTATTTGGATTACGTTTTCTAAATTTCAGTCTATAATTTTCCTACAATTTACATGTTAAGCAAATAATTACTTATTAAGTTAAGCAAAAATATTAGCAGCAATAATGAAAGAAAACAATTTATTCAGTATGTTATAGTAATAAATTCATTTTAAAAGGTTCCTGGTAACGTAACCCTTGTCTCGGCTCTAGATGTAAAATTAAAATCTAGAGTTTTAGTTGTAATAGTTTCACTGCACATAAATGTTATATATTTTAAAGAGTTATTCCACAATTACGATTGGAATTTTTTTTTGATAAAACGTTAAATTTAAACGCAGTGGGATTCGAACTCTCATCTCTTGGACTTGGACGGGATCTAAGAGGAGCTGGTTCGAATCTCGATGCGTTTAAATTTGATACGTTTTTTAAAAATATCTCTATTAGCATTATTCGAAAAAGATGAGCTTAAAACATATTAATTGCCTTTCATTATTAATAATTAATTTAAATAGTTATATCGGTAATATATAACCCTCTAAATTAAAATACACTTTATGGGAGATATTAATAATTGTCAATTTTTTTAAGGATACTTTTATATTCTATGCATTACATACAAAGAGCTCTAGAAATGTAGAGGTTATAGTCCATAAATAAATTTAAAAAATCTTTTTATCGCTACGGTACTTTCATTTATAAAGGCAATTATGGAAAGCAGACTTATAATAAGGATGAGATAACCCTCAGGGAAATGTCCGAGAATGAGTATATTACTATTAGAATTCTTGATACTTTAAACTGCTAATTACTTAGGGCTTACGTTATCTGGGTCTTATTGCAGCGCTGAGATGTGTATGTGAAAGCTCAAGATATATAGTCTTAAGTTATATTAAAAGAAAATATTTAGTTCGGATTCGTATTTGGTAATATAAAAATATTAAAAAAGCTGACCTAAGAATTCTGAAATTAATCAGCATGCAAATATATTTTATATATTATTTCAATTAGAAATAACAGAGCCTACTATGTTGCCTACAATATTATTGGGCATAGATATTCTCCAAATACCAGTGTGTCCATTATTCATTTAATTTCTATGGTTTATATATCGATTTAATAAATTGAATATGTGTACATTATGTACGTGTTTATAAGGGTTTATAGCAATGATGTAATAAAATCTCGTAACATTGGAGTTTCGAAGCTGTAAAATTGAAATAAACGCTAAGTAGCTTCACACTTATTCCACAGACAAACTAAGAAAACCTAGTGACAAGACACTCCAGTCGCCGCTTTCTATCCAAATTTGAGACACTACGTTTTTAAATGTAATTTCTTCGAGTGTAAATCGAATTCAAAAGTAATCGCATTTACAGTCAGATGCTATATCACTGCGTTAACATGACCTAGATTAAGCGTTAACTAAAACTTAAAGTTATTGTCACTTTATGTAGAATTACTACTTTCACTACTGCTGATTATGCAAATAATATAAGAAAAAGCACAACATCATATCATCAATAATTAATAAAATATTTTACCATATAACAAGTTTATTGTTATTATGAGTTGTTAATTTAAGAGTTTTTATGTCTGGATAAATATGTTCAAAATTTCGAAAAACCATTATTTTCTTATATTTTCTTTAATTTTCGGATGGACCCCATTCTAAACGTCGCATCGTACAATCGGTAAACATATTTACCAAGACGGGTACCCAGGTACGTAATTTCACGGCTGCTCGATCAAAGCCAGGCTGACAGAGTTGCGTGAAATGCAAAAATACAACATTTACATTTTTGTCCAAGCTTTTTGATGGCTATATTTGTAAATGTATGTTTGAATATTTGTAATTCAAAGATAAAATACCTGATTGGCGAATGTATGAACATTTTGCCATTTAGTAGGTCTTCTTTCTTTCTGTGAAACTTTCACGAGGGAAACGGTAATAATTTATTTTTCATTGAATATTTATATACTTTTTATAGTAACAACTTAAGTTGCGTTCGCTGTGACATTAACAAAAATGTGGAGTGATTTGGCATATAGATTTTTCCTAATTTTTAAGAGAAGGATCTTTTATATATATATTGGCAACTGAACTGAATTCGAGACATTGCATGTCGAGTGGTGGAACTCAACGCCGCTCTTTCTCAGAGCGAGGAAATGAATTCATTTTAATACAATTATTCCACCGAGTGGAAATAGAACCTACAAGCGGTCCTGCTTACAGTCAGACGCTGTCCACCACGATCGGCCACAATTCTCAAATTTTGTGTTTTGACGATAATATCAATAAATATCTTAATGTCACTTTTATAATAAATGAGAAAAAAACATTTGATATTATTTCCTTTATTTTATAAAAAATATTTGGAAAGTTTTTCTAAGGCGGCCTTAAGCAACGTTTTAATGATTTCAGCTGCTTCCAAGTTATATTAACATAAGTCTGCTTTAGCTCACGTTGAGGTGCAGTCTCCATTTTAAGAAATCAACAAAATTGAAACCAGATCATGAATCCTAATCGTGGAATGAATTATATATCTATAGATTTCAAGTAAGATTTGTAAAGATATTGCAACAAAACTATATATTTATCAATATAAACAAAATTACTTGTACTTACATATATGTATAACTAAAATTACATAAAACTCTCACCATAATAAATAGATATAAATATCATTTTTCAATCAAAATATTGTTACTTTTGAGGAACTACTTACATATGTCTACATATGTGAGTAGTCTGATATTTGTTTCTATATTCTTTAAATCTGCATTATTTACGCTTAAATGTAATTTATTGTAAGTACATAAATAAATATCGAGTTACACGAGTTGATATTTCATCGAGTTACAAAAGCTGAATGTTATCCCTACATTAGGAAATCTTGTGACACGAGGATTAACTTCAACATTCTTGTTCACTGAAGAAATACAAGACATGACGAAATGTCTACAGAGTATTGTCGTTTCACGTTTATATAGGTATAATATAGTTTGACAAGTTCCCAACGGAGACTGATAGCTTTCTACGTCTCGCATAGCATTAACAAACGTGTATTCCGTACTTTAAAGTATACGTAAAATGTTAAAAAATATTAAAAAAATTGTTTTAAGAATAACTTGGTTTAAGAATATAAAAATGTAGAAATTTTGTTTTACCGAAATCTATTTAGATGTCATACTATACTAAGACTTTTCTATCTTATATACGATTTTCCTACCCTTAAAATATCGCAAAGTAAAACACAAGGATGAGCGGTAAATCAATAATGAAACCTCAACTATTTTATGCATGAGTTACGTGCATTCTCCATAACACCACAATGTTGGAAAGTCTTTTAGAATATTGAAATAAAACATTGTTAGCTTTTAAGTCGTAAACATTTTACATTTAACTTTTCATCCAAATTGTAATTTTTAAAGATTCTTTTAAATCCTTTTACTTGTAGGAAATGAGAAACCATGAAAACTTATGAAACTCCACTGATAAAACTTTTTCAGCTTGATATCCTTGAAATTTAAATTAAGGTCATTGTTATTTTTTACAAAAGACAATGAATAATGTTTAACGTGGCTTTAGAAATTCTGTAGAAATACCTTTTTAATCATAAAATAATTATTAAGTTAAAAAGAAAATATTTATGTCAAGAACTTTGCCTATATTTTTGTATGATCCTACCCATTTTTATCTATTATACGATACATTTAGTTAAGTCTTATGTACCCTAAGCTAGCTATATCTATATTATAAACATTTATAATGTAAATATAGGTAGCTAGCAAATTTATCTTTTTCTTTTTATAAATATATGCGTTATCATGGCTATAAATATTAGCACTGGCTGTAAAGATAGGCTGGTATAAGTGTTCCCTTGTAACAAAGAAAAATTCCGAATTTTAAGAGCGTATACCGTTTACGAGGTTTGGTATCTAGTTCTCAAGCGATCTGAGTATGACCATATGTGTTTACTGCGTGGCCCGTAAAGGTTTTATAGTCCCACAAACTGTATTCGCGAATGCTTTCAGAGCAGGCCATTCAAGAGTCCTCGTAAAAGCCAGTACAAGTGCCTCTATAGGGCTAATTAATCCTTTTGGAATGGTTAACTTCTTTATTAGGTCTTGTTCAAGCTTGCTATTTTACTGTTATCACCCCGGCAATATGTAGTACCCGTAGGATTTGAACCTTTCAACGTAAAGATTCATGTAGTATTTATTTTTCAATCGTTTTAATACAAAAAACAACTGCATTTCTGAGCTTTAAAATTCTTATAAATTATTCTTTATTCGTAATATTATAGATTTAACTTATAAGGCACACAATTGCTACATGAAAAATATGTTCTTGAATATATGTTTTCGTTTTGTTTTTAACGTATGATTAATGCCCGTCCTGGTGCAGTGGTACGTCTGATTGTAAACGTGATCGGTTGTGGACCCGATTCTCCCTCGGGGAGTAAATATAATCATATTTACATTATTTTTATATCCTCGATCTGGTAACACAAAGCGCGGCGCTGAGTTTCGCCACACAACACGGAATGTCTGGAATTCGGCGGAAAATGGAATACGAAGTGCCTTCCTACTAATTCTTGTCTGCCGTGCTATGCGGGTGAAAACGTGAAGCAAAAAATATTATGGCTACTTCGGTGTAAATAGTAAGATTAAATCATTATTAGGAAAATTGTGAATATTTATATTCATTAGAATAATGTAAAACTATACTAACAGTGTGAAAATGAAGATATGTGGAAATAAATACCATTACGTACGTATATATCTATATTGTTCTGTGTCGTATTACATGAAAATAAAAAAAATCTAAAACGATTTTTCCATATCTGCTTTCTGTGGCCGCATGTATGCTTTTAACTAGACCACATATGACATACTTCCATTAAGAATCCTACTTTGTACAAGACTGAAATTAAGTAAAGTGCAAAAGTTGAGTCGCCATGACATTGTGGGAAGGGCAAATACTGTCAAGGGATCTCTAAATGTGCATGAATTACTATGAGTAGTTTAAAAATGATAGCTAATTGTTAACAGAAATATCGTTCTAGAGTAAAGTTTGAAAAACAGTATCTCTAATTTTTTTTCATTGTTTTTTTACTTCTGTAAAATAATATATTTATACATTTAAACATCTCACATTAAGACCGGAATTACGAGACACTCTATTATATTGTATTATATAGTTTTAAAAATAGTAAAATAAACTAAAAGCAGATTTTGCTAAACACATTACAGAAAATCTGTCAACAACAGCGAACTAAAGCTTTTACTTTTACGGTAAACCGCTACAAAAGCAGCTTAAAGCAATATCCATTTGGAATTTAATTAAAGTTGAGGTGGTGTCAAGTTATTATTAGTGGAGCGTAGCCTCGAGTGGTATAATTCTGTCTAGGAAGAATGTTGCTGATGCGATCCGGTATTTTATTCCTAAAAACATTATAATTACATGATGTGCAGTAGTTTTATCGAAGAAGGAACAGATGAATATTTTTTATAATTTTTATTAGCTTTACATACATCTATCTATTGATATACGTTAACCTGGAAGGATATCGTGACTCATTTTTGTCATCTAATTTGTTATTATTAATAACAACCTTATATAACACGAACCTTATCAGCACAACCAAGCCGACAAATTGATACTTTTAGCTTTACATTTGTCTTATATACTTATGATTAATTAAATATTATGTAATTATGGTTAATATAGTATCTACATACAAACAATGTAACCTGCAATTTTATTGACCGCGGCACTAAAAAATATAAATCTTATCAACCCATTCAATACGAAAACCAAAAAACAATCAATAACATTTAAGTTTATGTATGTACATGTTTTCAATATCATAAACAACCAAGAAATTTCATAATAAGCAGTAGACAGCACCAGTATCGAATATCATTGAAACTCCACGAAACCATCCCATTTGATGAAATGAAAACGAAGTTACGTTTATGTAACGTTGCCTGACAGATAGAAACTTATCTAACTTGAATAATGAGGATATTGCTATTGAAATATTATAATTTGCATAAATAACGTTAAAGATGATAACGGTTGCCCCTTTTAAAGTATTGGAATTTGCTTTTGCGTTCTATTCAGCTAGAAATAGAATTATTTATTATAGAAAAATACTTTAAAAAGATATGCTGAAACAACGATATATACTTGTTATATTAAATAAGGTAAATGGGATACGAGTTAAGAATTACAAAATTGTTATATTTAAAAATTCTTTTAAGTTAGTTTAAAAGGTGAATATCTTTTATTGACCACATTACAGAAAATATGATAAAGAAATATTTAGCAATAAATGAAAAAATAATGACATAACATTACATCTAATTTTGAGATTGTAACATAATTATTAGCCTGGTGATTACACGAAAACGAACCACTCTTGTTTTTGTTACAAAGATCAACAATGATTATCATATCGACAAGTCCTGCAAAGTAATAGCGTCTTTTTTTGTACCGTGGGGAATCCCAGTTGGGGGTATATATCAATTGGACAAAATTTAATTCACTGTAAAAAAAACCTTCGTTTGTTTACTCTCAACTTGAATTGTACTTAATTTTTCTTTATTTTCGAGACACAAAAGGAAAATCTCGGTACATTGATTACTTTGTAGCAGTAATTACGTGAGGCAGCAGGTGCCAGTTCGTATTGGTGTTGTCATTTCAATTCCCTGTTGTCCCTGTTTCCCTCACATTATTCGATTTTTTCGATGTATACTGTAGATATACGAGATGTCATCACAGAGTCTAACGGCGTGAAAAGTGGTTGCATAACAAAGGAATTTTGTGTTAAAATAGCTCGAATATGTATTCCATAATATATTGATTTAATATATTATGGACGTAGGCTGTATACAAATAATAAATGAGAGTGGGTTACTCACAATGATTATTTTGATTGAAACGTTTATATGGTATTAAAACACAATTTTGAAAATCCGAACTTCCAAACACTTTACAGTAATTAGTAATAGAGCTGTCATTTGTCTGTCAGCTGACACAAAAATTATTTCACAAAACTACCAGTATTTTTTTAATAATTTTTCTTGCTCCTGTCTGGAGTACGATTAGAAAATTCGACAACGTTAAGTTTAATCACTGAACCACTACACTACGCCACTCTTTCATATATTTTTACAAAGTATATTTTCGCATTGTCAAATATAATTTATAAACCCATAGCTTTCCTTAGAAACGATCGTAACTGATTTATGATCAAATCAAAGTCTTAAAATAGCTTTTAACTCTATCTTCGAGGATTTCTAGTACTCAATAAAGTGGACTTAATCCCTTTTATTTGAGTGTCATGGAAATATAGTACCTCGTAACTCTTAATCAAAATTTAGGAAGGTAATACATCTGTTTATTTGTGTTTTATAACTTCGTAATGGTGTTTTATTTGCATCTTATATGATACTAGCATTAGGATGACTTTGATTTTAATGCTAGAGATTGATACGCAACGGTTGCCGCAATTTTTGATGTGAATGGTGACTGAGTCTGGTGAACTACTAAATAAAACCTTTCTTTTTTTATTCTTATTTACAAGAATAATCAGGCGTAGGTAATGACAAATTCTAGTATAGTTTAATTTTAAAAAGATTTGTAAGTAGGATAAGATTGTAATAGGATAAGATCATCTATAGATATATACATTAATGTATTTTAAATCGAAAAATGTTTCATTAGCGAGAATCGTCACTTGTCAATTTTCGCACCCTCGCACCCTCGTCCGTTGACATGTATTATCAACATCCATACAAATTGTTCTCAGTGAAAAATGAGTTTTTTATCATTCACCAATCGTAACTCCATTGTAATTTACGAAAGAGTTATATGAATTTCTACTTAAGCTATTGTTATTTTATTAAGGTTATATAACTTGTTATTATTTTTATAGTAATTAAAATTGTCAGTTGCAGAACAATAAAAATAAAATGGTGAACTTGGGATTTACATTTTTAACAGTAAAATGTAAATCCCAAGTTAACCATTTTATTTTTATTGTGTTTTAAATTAACTTTAATTAAATTTAATTTTTGTAAAAATAGAAATAAATTAAATAAATAAATAATATCAATTTATTATATATTTACATAAAATGCGTTAACGAAATAAAATAAAGAAAGCTGTAACGTGAACGATTTAAGTTGTAAATAAACAACATTGTCGGCTAGTGTAAATACTGTTTCGGTAGGCTTATGTAAATGTTCGACTTGAGTACGTGTCGCAAGGAGAGGAAGGAAATTAAATATTTTATGGGTGGAATTGAATGGAACCTCCTCCATTTGTGTATTTCGATCTAGTATTGTTCGAGCTTATAGGCTTATTTATATGTAAGTACATATACGTAATGAATATGACACGTGTCTGAAGGATGGGACCCGAATATACTGCGATCGTTTTGAATTCAGATCTCTGGTTTATAATATTTTTCTTTTTCATTTTTTACAGATATTGTTTACGTGGTACAGATATAGTTTAATTTCCGTAATAAAAACAAGCAATTTGAAAGGTGGAAAAATCTCGGCGTCTCAGTGTTGGTATTTTTAAAATTATTTATTATATTATTTACTATTTTTTAAAGTGTTATTCCACACTTAGGATTAGAAAACATCTTTGAAAAAACGTTTAAAAATTTGAATAATAAAATAAAATAGCGATCTCTCTTGTTAAACGATTATTTCTTAATAATCTTTAAGTAGTCGAAATTTGTAAAAATCTCTCTACAGAGATGCTAACAACATAAATAAGTTGTAACAAAAACGTATAAGAATTTCGACGCAGCTGGTAGTAGAACGCATGGCTTAGCGGTCAGAGCGCTTGAATGGTATCCAAGAGGCGTGGGTTCAAATCCCGCTGCATTCAAATTTTTAAACGTTTTTTCAAAGATGTTGTTTATTATATTTTAAATGGACATTTTTCTTTACCAATAGCAGTATTAACTTACCTTCTTTATTTGTACAATCAGATAGAGTATGTTAGTAATTAATATCTTAAGTTATATAACCATTGTTCTATTTCTGTAGAAACATATCAAATATTTGCATACGGAAGCTCTGAGATGCGAAGAGCGGCATTGAATGTATGCCTATAGACCGCTGTTAGTTTAAATGTAACCTTAAAATTACATGATCCAATTACTTAACATTACGAATTCTAGCTTCTAAAACTTTTACGAAATAAAATCTTTCTTATTTTGTGTTTTAAAGAAAAAATAAATATATATCTTATATTTTAGAAAATTTAGGGAAAATCTAGGTTTTTTTAGCAAATAGCTTTCGCATTAATTAGTTAGATAAATTCTGTCTGTATTACGGCGTCTATTGAACATAATTTAATAATAATTATATTGTCTTGATAGGCATTTGGTTTCGAACGAACAATAAGTAGATCGTTTACAAACATACTGTCAATTTTTATAATAAAATAACTTATATAAAAATAATCTCATATCACCATTCATATTCTGCATTCAGCGTGAAATGATAGGAAATAAATACTCTATTATGATTCGGTAATCGTTCATTTTTTAATGATTTTCCTTACTTAATATAAAAATAAAGAAAGCTATTATTAGCCGACAGGAAAATGAAATGTAAAAAATGTAAAGTCATAATGTGATTTGTACGAGAGGGACTCACGGAGTCAGTTGTATTCAAATTCGATTACCATCTGTGTCGCTTCCAATTTCCAATTTTCATTAATATAACGCATGCAAATATCAAAAACATCTTCTTTATACGATATCTCGTTTTTGTTTATGGATGTAGGACACATACATAAAAATGTAAATGAAAAATGAAATGTAAATTTATTTAAAAAAAAACAGCTTTATGCTTTATCCCACATAGCGGGGTACTCAGAGACAACCTAGTGTTAAGACATTCCGTTGACTGTGACAAAATCGTGACATTATTCGTTGAGTGGCGAACTTAATGCCGCGCTTTATCCTACCAAAGCGGGGAACTGAAAATAAATTTTTAACTTAATCATTCCTCCGATAAGAAATTAAACTAACAACCAATAGCGCTTACAGTTGGATACTGTCCCACAGAGCCTCGATATTTTAGAAATGTATGTACTTTAATAACTTCGTATCAGGTGCAACAAGTATTCTATACAAAAGTGATACACACGATAGTTTCACGCTTCATCCCTGGCGGGGTAGTCAGAGAGTACGAAGCGCCAAACGCTACGGTCTCTGCATACCTCTTTCGCCTCGTCCACAGTCATTATCCTCTTCATGCATGCCCTTCGGGGACCCCCCGATCATACTTTTTACGTGACCTTTCTCCAGTATCTTCGATACTGTGTTTTCGAAGGTCAACCGAGGTCTCCCCCGACCTCTCGTACCCCTCACATTGGCTTCATAAATCTTTTTTACCATTCTTTCATAGCTCATTCTTTCAACGTGCCCAAACCTCCTGAGCACTTTCTTCTTTATTCATACTGTGACATTCACGCTTACACTTGCCATTCTGCGTATCTCCTCGCTGCATATACGGTCAGCTAAGCTGACTCCTCATATCCGACGATGAGATCGGCAGCAATACGCCTTTCCACATCGATTTCGTATCTTCCATCTCTACTAAACATACTTCCCACATATATCACCTCATTCACTAGTTCTAATATCTTTCTATCTACCATGTTAGTGTTTGTGTATTTTTAAATTATTCAATGTATTGTATTTGCATGATTACTAAAAGAATGCCTTTCTGCACTTTCTTGATATAACTTAATAATATTTCAAAAGTATTATATTCGTTTGTGTATATATATATATATATATATATATATATATATATATATATATATATATATATTCTTTTTATTATTTAAATATATTTATTTTATTCCGCTTTTAAGTCACAATCTTATGTTTGGATAAAATCATTGCTCATATCATAAAAATCCGCCACAAGTTCAGCGGCAAATAGAACGCAATTTCATCGTGGTGTGAAAAAACGCAACCCTCCGTAATCCCATAAGTGCAATGGGCTTCAATCCGATTATGTACTGACGTGCATCGTGACGTCCATTAAGCTATACCGCAACAACTTCAACATTATATAAAATTAACACAAAACGTTTATTTGTCGTTTTGTTTACATAAAAAATCTTTTATACTACCATAATTTAATTATAAACTATTGATTGTCTTAGTTTTATGTTAATTGGCTTTTTATAATTAATAAAAAAATATATTTTTAACTTTTATAATACTCGGAAAAGATTGTGTGATAATAAAAAAGAACCAAAAGACCTAAAGTAATCTTTCGTTCAATTTCGGAAATTGATTAATTTTTAGTTATTTCCCTCTTTTCATGATACTTTAATATAATTTTATATATTACTTTATAAATCTTACAAAGTTTGTTCATAAATAGTATATAATAGCTCTACCGCTTTATGGTGCTTGATAGAAAACGGTAGGTATCATGGTAACAGGTGTAGCGACACAACTTCACCGTCTGCCATAAATACGCTACGCTTGAATATTAAACTAGGTACATATATGAGTAAATTTTTGCTATATAATATCGTATATAATGAAAAAAAAAGGAAAATCTAGATAAAATTTATACTGGAAAATATATAGACAAATGTTTCATAGATCATTCAGCAAATGTTGTCTCATTTAAAAGTTTGCTAAAAAAAGCATAACAGGTAACAATTTCGGGTCATTTTAACTAGTATACATATTTTCTTAAAAATTTACCCAAGCAAATATTTATTGCCTTAAATCAATACAACAGTATTTTGAGTAAACATTGCTATGGTCCTTATAAAAACACTTTACTAAAAAAAATTACACTTGTCTAAATATAATTAAGAATGATGTTAGTATTCTTAAAATTGAAAAATCTTTTATTCTTGCAGCGATCCATTTGACGACATAGATGATAGAATTTTTTTAAACGCAGGTGAGTCTATCTCCTGACCTGGCTGAAGGGTTTAGTGCGGCATTATATCTCCGATTCGCTCTTCGGATGCTGAAAAGGTTTCATAAATGGAAAATGCGATGTGAGAAGATCCTATTTCATATCGCGTTGCGTAGTTCACCTTAATGTACCAGACAGTGATTTATAATACTAATGTATATATAATCCACCTGATATAAAAAATGCTTTGTTACCAAGTAGGTTAATTAAAACAGTTTTTTTTATTAAAAACAACTTAACTTGTTCCATATAACTTTAAATAATTTAGTCGATGTCCTATTTTCTCCAAAGCTGAACGCATTCAAACTTGTTACCGTTCCATGAATCCTTAATGCCTTTGGATCGGGCGATACAATAACGAGTTCTATAATGCAACGATACTCAAGTGCTAACTATTTGCTTTGCTTTACAAATGTTGAATACCAGCTCTTTGTTCCTATTGTTGAGTTTACTTACAAAGTTGAATACCTAATGAAGTATACGAAAGTCCGCCCACACAGCTTCTACAAGAAAAATATATTAAGCAATATTGAGGAACACAAAATGATCGTTAAATGATTGTCAATTTGATAAAGTGTAATATAATTCTATTTATGTACCTCACTTACATAAACAATGAGAGAGATCTATTACTTAATTCATTATAATTAACATCTTTAATATTCACATATACGGAGTTAGTGTAGAATTTGAATTGATAAATATAATTATCACATGGTACACCCTGATTTATGTAAAAAAATCTTTCAAAATAATGACTGCAAATCTTTAAAATAAAACTCCGCTAGCCCGATATTTTAATTACGGAAGCCAGATTTTTATAAAGTCTACACAAAAGTCAGTAAAAGTGATTAAATAGGTGCCAAATGCTCATCTGTCATATATGCGGATATTTTTCTTTAGGAATAATAATAATAACGTAAAATATATACGTACATTTGTGCAGCATAAGTAAAGTTTAAACACAAGGTTTTGAAGATAAATTGGCTCTGTGATCCAGTAAGTAGGTTGTCATCCTGGCAGCATTCGCAATGAGTCCAAGGTCTGCGCCTTGACCAACAATCTCGTATATCCAACTCCGCCAACATAGACTTAAATTTATTACTTGGCAAATAATTTTGGCAAACATTTCCTGTTCTTGAAACCTCAAGGTCTCAAGCAAAATTTTTCTAAAGAATTGTAGCAATCGTGCTTAAAATAGTTGTTATAATTATAAGAAGTCGACTACAAGCAAGCTGATTATTTGCCAATTAAATGAAACTTACCAGTTGGTTGAAAACGTCTTTCCCCTCCCAAGACATGTTTTATTTTGAACATATTTACCAGAAAATAATTTACATTTAGACAATGTTTTGATTTTAAAGCTTACATAGCTTTAAAATGTTTGTTTCTATCACTTTCACATACTTTAGATTTTTTTTTAATTTTAGGTGTGAGAAATAAGCTAAAGCTCATATCATTGACCTCATTAATTAATTTATAAGAGAACTGAGGAATTATAATCAAGTTAATAATATTTTTGTGCAACGAACTGAACCAGCCCAATACGGTACCTGCACGGTAAATCTAGGGAATGCTAAGTGCTTACTTACCTTGAGTGACAGTAGAAAAATTGATATTAACAAAAATGTTTTTAATTAAAAATAGGTTAATAACTAGTCGTTGTTAAAATTTCCATCACTAATGAAGTAGATCCTGCAATTCGGTCCAAGGTCGATGTTTGGACATCTGCCAAATAGCTCGACACTAATTTTTTCCAGGGTATGTAAGTATACAGGGTACAATTGAGCTTACAAAGTTAAATGTTAAAATATATTTTTTATCACGTAAGAAAGTATTAACTTATCAAAGTAAAAATATGTTTATTATTATTATTTTAGTTTATTGGGGTAAACAAACAGTATTAAATTGCATATTAAATCATAAAAATAGCAGTAAAAAAACAATAAATGCAACACCCACACCGTTACACTCTAAATATACATATGTATGTATATTTAAAGTAAGCTGTGGGTACACAATTGTGTGTGTCTGTAATTTCAAACAATAATCGGTGGAGCATGGTTTTATGTTAGTATGACTTACATTATGTTAGTAAACGGAGAAGTCTTTTAAACGTACTAGGGCACGTAGCCGCAATATCGATGATATTAAAATTCTCATTATAGGAGTGCACCATTCTGGAGAGTGGAGAACGTTTGTCAGCATTCGTGCGGCAACGTTTGGTTGCAAATACCTGGCAAGGATTGGGGCAATGTGTTCTCGTAGGTATACGATAACAAATCTGATTAACAATGTTAGGGCCATCATATCTATTGTGGGACAGAGAATATATAAATAATGCTACTAGTTGCTTATGCCTAAATTCTTATGTGATGAAGTCATATTTCTTAATTCTTCACAAGGTAAATGATTGCAAAAACACCTATAAAGTATATTGCGTAGAAATCTTATCTGTATGCTTTCAAGGAATAACACATATATATTGTAAAAATGATTCGACATACGGTGTGCCTACCGTACTCGACCTGAGAGCGAATTAAGGCCTTATAAAGAGTGAGAAAAGCAGGTGGACGTTTAAAATTTTTAGTAGATCGCATAACGAAACCGTACATCTTAAAAGCATTACTTTTTATATTTTCAATGTGTAAATCAAGATGAAGCTTAAAGTGGTTTACTGTTTCAAGCTGTGTATCAAATATATTATAACTATGGTGACTGAAGTGTTGCTTTTTACTGAAAGTTATATGTTTACATTTATTTATACTTAAGTCAAGTATATTATTTTTACAATATATAGAGAACCTATGGAGATCCTTTTTAAAGTTGAGATGGTCATAGAGTAATCTATAGTATGATAGATTTTTAAATCTTCCACGTACAATAGAAAATTACAAAATTGATAATATGGCTTAATATCATTGATAAATATAAAAAATAATAAAGGGCCCAATATGGTCTCTTGTCGGACACCTGACGTTATAGAAACAAATTGACTCAACCACTTAAGAAAACTTTCTGGGTACGATTAGTAATATGTGAACCAACGCCATAAATTACCATGAATTCCATTAAAGGCAAGTTTTTCCAAAAGGATTGGTCGACCCTGTCAAAAATCCCTATCCCTATACCTATTAGGTTTGTCGAAATTTTACAAATCCATGTTGTTCAGGGATTATAACATTATGTAACGAGGGATACATCGCATTATGCACAAGTTTTTCAAAAAGGCTCGATAAAGCTGGTAATATTGATATTGGGTGATAGTTTTCTACATATGTCCTATATCCACTCTTAAATACTAGTGTAGTTCGAGCAGACTTCTATATTGTGGGAAAAACGCCTTCTCTCAAACATAAATTAAATAAGTGATGTAAAGGTTGACATAAAGCTGAAGCACAAAAGTTTGGAAGAATTGGTGGTACGTTATCCAAGTCTTGACTTTTAGAAACATGTGTTTAGGACCTCAGTATTAGAAAAATATAGACTTGATAAATTAATATCTGTGGATAAATTTTTATGGGAAATACTATCTATATCATAACCAGGTGGCATAAAATTCGGCTCAAAGATAGATTTTCCTAACATTTCAATGTTGGGAAAATAGGTGGCTAATACTGACGGGATCATTTGCAGTGATATCATTGTAAGTAATTGTACTCGGTATGATAAATTGTTAGTTAAATTATGAATATACTTCGAGAAAAAGTCACTGCGTTAATGTTGTTTTCAAATACTGTCATATAGTATTCCTAACTACTCTTAGATAACTAATTAAATCTGACTCTATACTAACATTTTTTGTTATATTCAGACAATTTTTTATAGGTTTTCCACCTCACCCAGGCTTTATTTTTTTTAAATATGAATCAATGCAGGACTAAACCAGAAAGGAAATTAAGACGATTTTAATAACTTAGTAGGAAAATTCTTTTTGATAATTCCACAAATTTTATGAAGTAAAATGCTGAGGTAGAGATTCAGCACTCTTATCGTAAAATATTAAATCCCAGTCAATATTTTGTATTGCTTCGGATAAAGATTTAAAATTACATTTGAAAAAATTGTATACGATTCTCGGTTCACTAATTATTGATTTAAAGATATTGCAAGTAGGGATAAGTACGTGACAAGGTTACTGTCAGGTGGCACCAATGAAGCTGGCAAACTGAGAGATTCACATCCATCAATATCTTCCGATATTCAAAATAAAAAATAAGTCAAGTATATATTGTTATTACAATTTTTCAACTTAAACAGTTGAAGTTGAAAACAACTAAACGAATTGATAAAGTTATATAAATGAATGCTGGATAAGTTATAATCATTCATTCTTTCATTGATTCAGTCAAGTAGCAAAAATCTTTCGACCGCAAATTAATAAAAAGATTATCTACGAAGGCGAAGAAAGGTGCAGTCGCAGATGAGCACGGCTCTTTGGATTGAACCACTGTGCACCCAGTCCTATGCAAACGGTTAAAAGAACACCAAAGCAACCCTCAAAGCCCCGATCGCACCGAAATAACGTAACTTTCATAACATGAATCTATAAAGTCATTGTCAAAAATATTTTTATTCAATCAAGTTTCGGCCAAGATAATGATATCATAATTGTGTGAAAGTATATTCATATAAATAGTACTGAGTTTAGTTTTCAAGTCATGGCAATTCTGGTAATATATAGACAACAATTGTTTATCCATCGCTCAACAGCTCACGTATACATATGCATAGACGAGATGTAATTGTTTACTTTTGCGTTCAAGTAAATACGTTGTTATTAAACAGGTTTTTACCGTATAAGAAATTTTATGTGTTAATAGCAAATTAAATAACTTGATCTAGATTAAACAGCCACATAGTCCAAATTGCTAATAATATAATCTGACTTTTGAGTTGACGATAGACACCCAAAATGTTTATGTACATTTTGCTTGCTCTAGTAGTAGTATAGACATACATAGAAAATATATAGCTGTGTAGTAAGTATGCATACATGAACCATAGAAAAACAAGCCAACATAATATCCGCAAATATATGTGTGCAAAGCAAAATATGCCAGAAATTGCTATCAAAACATATAATCATGTACAACCTAATAGAAAATTATATATAAATTAAAATTGTACATAAACTATATGTATATAATTTTTTATCACCTAAATATAATTTACTATTTAATTAGCGTGATATCCGATGGTGAATTAATGGTAATAACTGAACTGAAGTATCTGCTTTCCGTGTGAGAATTGTACCATGTTTAATCCAGACGTAATTATACCCATATTGCTTAGCGGTGTCACAACATTGACGAAATAACTGTTTATAGTATAATGTCAAGTGATCGTTGCGGTAAATACGTGTGGATGAGCCTGATATGGATAATTTACTTCAGTCTAAACCCTTTATTGCACGATATGCACTTAACACGTTACGCATCATTTTACTCACAAAATTCACTATAATATTTTTGGTCATCGATCTTGCTGACCACCATGGGGCACCCGGTGAACGGATACGTTGTCTGATGAACAAATGGGGTGTTTAATTTCTTTACCAAGGCACTCTAATATTGATAGTAAATTTTCATTACGTCTTTCTGGGAGGTTTGTGATTTCAACGTTACATTTTCTAGCTTGCTGCTCCATAGTTATAATTTTGGACTAAGTATTATTATCAATTTCTAAGACTATACGTGTGTCAAAATCATCTAATCGGTCCGTAGAAAAGCTCGGCGAATTTTCGATATCATTTGAAGATGTTATTTGTTGAGATTATAGATTATAGATAATATTTATTTTTCTCGTTTCATTCTTACCCTCAGAAACAGTATTTTGTAGGACGTCAAACTGTGCACTCATAAACTGTATGGACACCTCAAAAGATGTTAGTTCTTTTTTTTATTATTTAAAATTCCTCAGTTATAGCTTTGCGTATTGACAAGCGTATTCTATTTCGAATTCACTGAGCCATTGTTGGGTCAAGACTATCCAATGCAGTTGGTGGACTTTGTACTGATGATGTCGAAGGTTTAACACGTCTCTGAGTTACATTACTTCCATTCTTGATATTTTTTCCATTCATTTTAAAAAATTGTAGACACTGATATACTTTAGACAACAAAACTCTTTTTAACCAACTAGCAACTCGTATGGTACCCACATATCTCTCACGTAGTATTATAAAAAAATAAATGATAGCAATGTTTAAAATAGTTCTATATTTGCTCCATTATAATAATTATAAAAAAACACGGCTTATAGCTTATAATTTAAGCGCATTATTCACACACGTAAAATTATAAACAGAAGCAGCTGATTATAATTTATCTCACATTTTCAACAGTGATTGTTATAAAAAGCCTATTAAGTAACTTATAACCTACTGAACTACATGTTACGTAACATTTGGTGCGTGAAGTGTGAATGAAATGTGTATCAAATTATTTCATTCGATAAATGTGTGCCGTATTGCAACTACTTAAAGTTGATATTAGTAAATGGAAATTCTTTGAAATTTTTAACACGACGTCTCGTTCACGTTTCTTGAGGTAAAGTATATTACTATGGTAATACAAGACTGGGCATTATTAGATCACTGTGAAGAAAAATTAGTTAGTTAATCAATGAAGTAAATGGTATATTTTTCTTATTATGTAGACACAAATATAATGAAAGATTCATATATGTTAACATACAACCGTAAGTTTCCTATTGTATAAAATGTATCGAATTGGTCATGTTGATCATAGAATTGTCACTCGATAAAATAATATTTTTATGATATAAGCTATAATAAATTGCGAAAATTCACATCAATCTCAAAAAAACATATTCCATACAAACCTTACATAACACGGGCTGATTCCAACGCGAAAATAGTGTACTATTGCCGGAACCATTCAAACACAAAGCGCAGTGAAACGCAAAATGGAAATGTAAAATAAATTGAAAATATGCAAAAAAATGTCAATGATAGTTGTTGAAATGTTTTGTCTACGTTGAAATTCACAAAACCAATAAAACTAGCCCACACTGATACTTGCAGCTGACAAACAAATTTTATAGACTAACTCATAGAATATGTAACCGTAATGCTAAGCGCACTGCTAAATTCCTAGCAAGTGCAAGTTTAAGCGATGGCCTCGTTCGCATTCGAGCCTAATTTGCATACATTCCGATCCAGATATCAAGAGATTCTCAAGCTACAATCGCATCATCTGGTTATCGATCAGATGCAAATTCGATGGGCCTTACTTAATTCCAATTCCCGAAGCATTATTATTGATATTATCGAATATATTTTTTAAATTTAGTGCTAATTTATTTACAAGAATTAGAAATTTGATTTAACTATGTCAACAATAGAAATTATATTACTCCCGTTACACAATATTTATTACAATAATATTTGCTTTTTCTTAATTATTTCAACAATTGTCAAATATTATTGTACAAAGTTCATTTATATTTCAACAGTTATTTAAGAAAATCAAATTTAATAGGTTATCTTTAAAATTATCTCGTAATGTATTTTTACAGAATGTATGTATGTATTTTTACAGAAAACTATATAATCGTTCGACAACCCTCGTAACGCCACAGCTACGTTTTGCCAAAATATTTCAAATTTCGACAAAAATTTGCAGAAAATTAAAAGAAATATGCAAAACATTCTTTACGAAATAAATATACATTTTCATTGTGATCAGTTCGGACGTAACAGGGAAACTTGTTTCCACGAACTCCTTTTTGGTTTGGCCTTGCGATTTTATTGTCGTTGTCGCAAAGGCCAAACGTACGGCAAATTACACACGCTTACATCGTATACGCGGGATCAAGATATCCTCTACTATTAGTACTTTCCTTTGATTATCGTTGCCTCCTTGACATTATTTATTAACTTTTTGACAATCAGTTACTTTTCATTGCACTATAGAGGTTGATTAACGCTATGCAGCATAATGACTAACTATAGCATAATGAGTGAAAAAAAAATGCTGAAATAACTTTAAAAAAATAAAGATTGAAATGAATGTATTTTGCTTGTGAAATTTCTTTCAATTCTTGTTGGTTTTTATCCATTTAGTTTTAAGCAAAGTAATATTTAAATATATAATTATGGAGCTCAGCTCTGATTCTATCAGTGAACACAGCTAATTCCATGATAATGAAATTAAACTGCACCGAAATAAATTGTTCCCTAAAATCGAAATCGAAAAGCGTTACAATCATTTACTGCACCAATTGTGTATAAACGTTTTATAAGGATTATGTACTACAAATATATGTGTGTGTATTATATAAATAATTTCTATCTTTATATATCCTGTACATACATATACCGTATACAGCTGAGAGGCCACGAGGCACAGTTGGCCGTCTGACTGTAAATGCGATTGGTTTTTATTTCGATTTTCATCCTCTTTTGCTCCGCTCTGGCGAGACAAAGCGCGGCGTTGTGTTTGCCACTTAGCACGCAATGTTTCGATTTCGGGTGAAAATCAGTTAACGGAGTGTCTTGACACTAGGTTGTAGCTGACAAACCCGGGATAAAACGCGAACAAAATAAAATTTATGCATCCGTGAGCTTTAAATTTGTCCTCCGCTTTAAAATAACATGACGTTAAAATAGAATTCCATTTGAATACACATAAAATATCTTCTACCTGTATGTAGTAGAAGAAATAATTATTTTTTGGCCAAAATTATTATAATAGTAGACCTAAATGACAATAATAACCTTTCTAAAGAATTAAAATGTAAAGTTTTATAGTGCCCAAGATAAGAATACTACTAGGTATATTAATATTATTATAGAAGAAATAATTGGTATATAATATCACATAATATATTTATTAAGTCTTTCATTATACCACAAAATCATTAATATTTTGAGTGCATTTTAATCGCAACCGCCATTTCAAGTAGCTTTTTCGTATTTACACAAGTCTGACCGTTGCTTTGTGCCATGTTTACTCGTAAAACAAACTAGACTTCAAAGCAGCGACAAAGTCGTAAGTGAAAATGTTAAAGCAATTGAGCAAACAATGTTTCGTTTCGTGTGCCATTAGGATTTTCTTAATTAGGATATTTCCAGAATACCACTAGAAATACAATTTATTTTTAATACATTTAAAAACGTTTTTAAAAAACTTATAAATATTTGAACGCCGCGGGAACCCGTGCCTCTTGGAAGCTGTTCAAGCGCTCTGAACGCTAAGCCATGTGTTTTACTTCCAGCTTCGTCGAAATTCTTATATGTTTTGTTACAACTTATTTACCTATATTTCTATATTTTATGAACATGTGGGAAATATCTATTGATTTGTTCATTTGATTTTTATTACTTTATGAAATTGTTCATTCAATGTATTAACAGTAGCGGTTTCTAACGCGGCATTTTGTCTTACCGCAGGTTTGTACATACAACAAGTATTTGCGGTCGAAAACGGGCGCACCAATGGCATCGTTATATTTATTTAATTTTACATCATAAAACTTATCGCCAGCAACTTCTCTTATAATATTTCGACTGTAAAATTTATTTTTTTTGTTTAAATTTTCAGAGATTTGTTAGTGTTTCCTGATACTTCCCAAGAAATCTACATGCCATTTTTTCTGTATTCATTTCTGTCCTTATATTGATGAATGTCGGAAAATGGAAGAAATTTAGTTCCCCTTGTTATATTTTGATTCCCTTCGTTACAGACATAGGTCAGTACTTTTTGCTATTTCGTACTTTCTTAGTTAAACATTAGACTTAAATGAGTATATATTTTTTTTAGCTTCACGCTTTTATCCCGCATATCAGGGTAGACAGAACTTCTCCGTACTTAGCTTTCTACCTAATTGGAGACATTGCGTGTTGAGTGGTGGAACTCAACGCCGCACTTTGTCTTTACCAGAACGAGGAAGTAAAAATAATATAAATATAATAACTTCCCCGACTGAGGATTGAACTCACAACCGAGCGCGTTTACAGTCAGACGCTGTTCCAATGCGTGGTGCATTGGAACAGCGTCTGACCGGCTCAATTAATTTATAAAAAATAATTTTAAATGAAACTATTTAACCGGATTAATCGCGTATATTTTGGTATTCGAAAATACATTTTTGGACACCTGACGTTTCGAACACTTTACAGTAGTCCGTGGTCACAGGTCACGTGGTCAAAGATCTTATTAAAAAATAATTTATAAATAGTATTCAAGCATAGGTAAGCTCTTTCATGGCATATTCAGTTAAGCTCTTTAATGGCGTATTAATTATGCTTTTTCGGGATAAATAAATTTTAGAAAATATTTGTTATAATAAATGAATTGAAAAGACTAATATCAAGAAACTAATAGAACACCACGCACTCGCAGTTGTTTACACTGCGATATGCTGGAACTTGTTCCGTAATTAGCATTAAGCCTGAAGCCTCGTCCGGCCACTAATATGAACTGTGTAAGCACGGAGAAGGCCAAACTTTGTAGACAGGTACTTAGGACAAAGCAGGATGTAGTAGGTACTTCAGTATTTATATTTAACAAGACTTATTAGACTTGTGTGCTATAAAAATAGTTTTTCCTTTAAAAAAATATTCAATAAAAAAGTACCTATATTTAAAACGTCCTTTTTTATCTTTAAATATGTCTTGTCTATAGAAATTACTCCAAAAGGAGGTTTAAGGCCTAAGCAATGCAATTGCAAATATCGGTAATCCATCACAGTCTAAGTAGTTTATTAATGCACTACCTGTGACAAAGCAGATAGGGAATTCCCTTGATGACGACAATCCCTTAGTAACTTAGTGGAACGTTATGTACATCGCTACTAAACTGTCTTACTGAACTCAGTTACAATGTGTTACATCTCATAAAGCTACTAATTTCTCAGACTATATAGATCTTCAAACTGAAACGCGGTCATATTTCAATGAATTACCAACTCAGATGAGTCTCATAAAAATCGTGTGATTCGAGTTTTTGTTTTAATAACTTTCAGTATATTTGATTAAAAGTTTTCATTTCATAAAAACAGAGATTTATCCGAAAATAATTCTACATTGCAAAATATAGGAAACGGCGGGAGAATATAAATAACATTTAGTGTAAATATAACAAAAACATAACGAACGAACGAACGAACGATTTTCTTAAATTTGACTGTAAAACTTAATCAAGTTCCAGCTTGCTTAAATTACTAACGTTAATGAAATTAGCTGCAATCAGAGCTTAGCAACATCACTATATTCTCTTAATTCTCAAAAAGGGATGTTGTTACAAATTCTCTTAAAACATCGAAATCTTTTTGGTGAAAATGATAAAAGTACCCTAAGTGTGCACATATTATGACTATCCTCCATCGATATATTATCATTAAATATTTTTATAAATAAAATCAAATATCTATATGTTTTTAATATTTTTTTAAAATAAAATGAATTACATATATAGAAAATTATTTAAAAAGTAGGAAATTATAGCGCGTATTCTGCAAAGTAATATTTTTAAATTGCCGTTACTCTAAAATACTAATAATAGCTACCATCACCACAATCATTGAAAGTATTTGTAATATGTGATTTCGTTCTAAAACATTTGAAGGGATTTGGTACAGAAGTATTTGGTCCTCCGTTAAGGATAGATTCTTCACATTCACAAACATGAGCCTCGAGAAAAGGTTCCCAATATCTAGAGGACACGATGAATAAACAACAGATGTTGCCGTCACTCTAGGACAGCCCCGAACACGCCGGGCATACCTAAACATTCAATATTCACAGGTAGACAATATATTTGCATGTTATACCTATCTATATGCTCTTTGATGTGTCAGATCATATATTTTGTTTTCGTCTTTTTTAAGGAGTTCTATACACTTCGATTTTGCTTTCGATGATAAAGTACATAAAATTCGATGATTATAATAGATTTTTATTTTAATCTATAATAAAATATAAAATAAGCGTAACTACTTTAATTAAAACTAAAATAACTATATGAAAACGTTTAACATGTAAAATGAAAACTATACCGATTAAGACAACCCTTGCAATGTACGCTGCAGACGGGGACTGAAGATAACTATATTGAACAACTCAAACTCTGCTAATTGGATTAATTCATATGAAGGCAATGACAGGAGAACATAACAAAACTAAATAAATACTTGTAAAATAGTTCTTGTTGAATGTACACTGACATAAGATACTTATTACAATCTGATTATTATTTTACTTGACTTCAGATCATGTTGATAAAGAAATTAGTAGTTGAATTCAAAAGTAATAACATCAAAGAGCATATTATACTCCAAATCATTGGACGGACGTAGCTATTATATATATTTTTCAATCAAACATAGAAATGAGAGTAAAATTTTATAAATTCTCATGAGACATCGAATAGTGGTTCAGCACTATATGTAGAATAAGATTTGATAACGGAAAAATGTACAATAAGTAATATCAATTTTAAATAATATAACATTAAAAATCTATTTTTAAGTATATACCAAATGTTGACAAATAGTTTTGCATAAATAAATTACAGCTTTCGCTAATTTAAAAGAAAATTAAAAATATGCATACTCAAAACGTAAACTGATTAAACTTCAGTCTGTGAAGCACTCTGACAAAGCAAAACTTCACATAGTTCAGTCATCGTGCTCTTATAGCGCTTAACATTTAGAGCGAGTTAACTAAGGCCATGCAACTGGAGACTTCTTGTAGATGTATATTGTATTTTGTTTGTTTTTGGCACTTTTTTATATCGCGTAACAAGAAGATTTATTTGATTAGATCTATTAGATTTATTATTATTATTATTATTATTATCTACACTGGTTACGCCAAAAGTTCTAGAGCGACTTACGTGATTCTTTTATTGTTCGATGCAGTAAGGCTGCCGTTTGGCCTTACAAAAGTTTTTTACAGTTGGGCCCAATAGTTTGATTTTATTATCATATTTGTTAATTTGACAACATCATTTTCACGAATCTTTTTAAGTATCTACTATGATTTCACCGTCATTTGTGAACCGATACGCAAGATTTTTTTAAAAAGTATTTATATACTTTGGAGATGGTCCCAAAAAATTTTTTGAACATGTGATAAAGACCATAATGATGGAAATCTTCAATGAATATATGCAAATGATTTACGATTTTTGGAATCGTTTTTATATGTGTTTACCATACCATAATACTTACTGTTATATTTATACTTAGACCAGATCACTATGAAATCCTATATATCTATACGCTGCTATATTCAATTTCTTTTGGAGTGGGGATTGCATGCAAAACCATCACGAACACAGGCATTGATTTTCGGATAGAATAATATTGATTTTCTATTATATATTTAAGTTTTTCTGATTAGATGCGGGTAGAGTAAAATAAAAAGAAGATAAAGGCTCTGCCATATTATAGTAAAACTACTTACCAAAAAAAAATTAAACTACAGTATAACTTTAATTGCAATATGTCTATATTAATTTTATAATTATTACATATCTTTAACATTTCGCGTCAAAGATATTCGTTATTTTTGCAAAATGTAAATAAAATTTAACGTCATATAGAAATAAATATCAAATCATAATTAATATTCTGATAAGCGACGACAAGTTATATCAGAGAGTTGGTATTTCAATATTTAATTTCAGTTTTAATGGCCTTATAAATCTGACCTAGGAATGCAAATTGTAGTTCGTACCGATGCCTAAGAGCGAATTAGATTATGTTCACTGTGCCATATTTATGGCACAGTGAACATAATCGTCTCTGTTTCATATACTAAAATTTTAAAAAAATCAAACACTATAGTTTGATTATTTAAATATTAATATTTAAATTATCCATTTCATTTTATTTAACATATTTTCTATATCATATTTAGAATTGATTTTTAATTTATCATTTAACTAGGAGGCTTTTATAAAAGAGCCGAGAAAACATGCGCAATCACAAAAATACGACGAATATATTTGAACATAACAACCTACGAGATTTAAGCTTTATTATTTAGTAATAAAGGCCAACTGCGGTACTATGACATTGAAATCTAACAATACGAATATTTTAAGTATTGAAAACAAAGCTGGAAACAAAAACGTTCCGAAATTAAAATACTTTCAATTTTATTGCTTTTTAAACCGTAAAATAGAAGTTACGTACCGCTACTTAATAAATTGTTTTCAGGCTTAAAATTTTACGTTGACATTGAATATTAATTAATGAAAACGGGCAGCTTGCGGCCTTTTCTCTTTTGAAATAAATCACCGATATTATAAAAAAGTTTGAACTATATCTGAGGATTCTCTGTTAAGACTAATTTAGACACTGACAATGACTATAGGTTCGACACTTATGCTGATATTTATGTGTATAAAGTAGGTAGCTATAGTATGTTTTCGTGATCTTGTTTAGGTAAAAATAAAATTGGCAATGAAAAATATATATTTAATGTTTTTCTTTTGCTAAAATATTGACAAAAAATATATTTTTTTTTAAACGCCAACCTTGATATTGTCAAATTTCATTGCTAAGTTCTGACTCGCGGCGATTGCTAATGGGAAAGCCATTTAGGCCAAGTGAAACCAAAATTTGTACTCTCGATAGTAATAAGATCTTTCGGATCTTTTTTGTGAACAACGCGATGTGCTTTGAAATAGTAAAACTTGATATTTTCATTGTCTGAAAACAGAATTTGAATTATTTTCAAATTGTTTTTTATAAGAATTGTATTGATGATTGCTAATGATTTTCATAAGTAAATTAGTAACTTATGATGTACAACATTAAACAATTATTGCTTATCTGCTAAATGTTCCGTTAAGCTGACAAGACAGATTTCTTTTAGCTCGATTAAATTTCATTCTCCCGAAGTCAGCGCCGCGGCTAATAAGCATTCAAGCGTTATTAATTAAGCCGCAGACGGAAGAGAGTTATCGATTTTCAGTAGCAGTAATAAAGGTAAATTCATCACAAAATGCTCAGAATTCCGAAAGAAGCCCCACTAACGCAGTCTCTTTGTCTGCGCGCCCTCAATTAATACTGGGCAGCATCGGGATCTCTTACAACTCGCCTGTATAGCTCTGCACCGTCGATTTACATTTCATTTGCTTTTGAACCAACTTCACAAAATATGGCTCGTATCACGCAAACATTTCTACGTTCGTTATAGTATTTTCAAGAGCTGCCCATTTCTCTAGTTGCGCTTAAATTCAATTCACTCAGATTGTTGAAGAGGTATATTTATTTAGAAATGTACTATACCGGTCGCTAGAGTTACAGTGATTCACTATATTTCATTAGAACTCGCACTCAATATTGCCGTTCCAAGCTTCGGAAAGAACTTATAGTGCTTTAGAAAAATAAGTTTTCTTTAACCAATTTGCAATCTACCTTTTTTCGATTCATTTCCCCTTTCAAACTTGAAACTTGCCAGACTGTATTCTACTTCATTTCGCTCTTATGTTTTCATATTGTGTTTTTTCTAAATTAAAATTTTATAGAAACTTTTAGCTGAATAATGACATCGTTTTATTTGTATAATTAATACCTCCTTTTCAAAAACGATTAATTACACCCATGTAAAAAGAAGCATACATTTTATAAAATCCCGTTCAAGTAGATATAATTCTTAAAGCAAGACTGATTTTGTTAGTTTTTTGTGAAAATGAAATAAATATAAAACCGTATATAAGACGTTCATTTCCCAAAAGCACGTCCCTACACGCTGACGCCGCACACGTCCACTCTAACAAATGGTGCAAAAATTGTACACTTTGAATCACTTTAGGGTGTATTTCTTTTGGCTTTGGGGACTACAAGAACGTTTAGACTCACAATATTGAATACCTATTTCGTATAGCTTCCCAAGTTACAATAATCGAGTTTTATATTTTACTGACATAAGCATTTAAGCAACGAGCTTTTATGTATGAAAATTATGATTGTATATTGTGAAGTTTTCTATAATAGAAATATACGAGTATATACGCCACATTTTTTATGTAAAATTTGAAGTATATGATAGTAAAAGTAAATAAATTTCTCATAAAATTTTATAACGACGCTTTTATTCACATAAATATAGCAGCTTAGGATAAGAGAACCTGATTGGATGCGGAGTTCTCCTCTCCTGCACAGAGTAGTCCTAGTTAACCTAGTGTCAAGACAATCAATTGATTGCTTTTTGTTCACATCATGACATTGTGTATTGAGTAACGAATTCATCGACACGTTTTACTTTGTCACATCCTCTGATCTGGTTATTGAAACTGAATTTTAAATATAATAATCATTCCCTCGAGTCAGAATGGAACCTACAACTAATTGTTTACAGTTAAAATACGTCTCATGGTGCCACGCTGCGCCTCTTACGGCTTTCGTATTTTATAGTGTTCATCACTTCTGATTATCAATATTAACAAAAACATACAAAATCGTAATTTTTCTATAATGTTATTTAAATTTGGTCCTGACACAGCTATTATAATTGTTATCGCGCTTACCTCTTCTTTATAAAAATATTTAGTTATGGATGTTATAAAAATTTTACAAAAAGAAACAGCTTTAAAAGAAATATTTAATAGGAAATCTTGGTGAAGTAACGATTCAAGCTATTGAATCGCTTTACTTGCCAGTTACCAATTTATATTCCATAGTATTCCAATAAGTTCCCTATCGACTAATCTAGACTTCCCACTCCCGTATAAATCCTAGGACACCCAAGGGGCGGCTCACGGTAAATATATGGCTCTTGATTTTCCAATTAGGTAAAGTTGGCCTCATATTTCCGTGGATGGAATAAATTCTAACTTTACGGTTACATAAGAAATATCGTACGAGCTTCCAGTAGGTAAAGGTGGAATAATGAATCCGGTGCTTTACTAAATTAGCTTTATTGTCTTAATTTTCAAAGTCTTTAAAATTGTAACTGTAATTAACATTCGGGGATTGAGCCGACTTGTTTTCAGGAGAGTTCTAAATTGTATGTATGTTTGTATGATACAAATTAAGTTTTTTTACCTTTAACATTACATTTATAACTATATGCCAACGATATAAGGATTTAAATAACGATTTTAAAAAATCCTTGTAAAAATTTAAACGTTTTTTTTAATATTTTCTTATCCTTAGTATGGAAAAAAATATTCAAAATAGTAAAGTTTTTTATAAGTATATATTTGATATCTTTGCATAGAATTTGAACAGTGTCTAGTATACAACAAATTTATGTTATCAAGAGTAACTTGGAAGTTTCTTTTTCTTACAAAAACATCGTAAAACCAAAAAGCACTCCACTTTCTAGTTTTACGATGCTTTCATTCTAGTAAAAACCCTGCTAAGTTTTATACTAACTTCATATTTATTTAAGTAAAGAAAGTTGGATATATATTTTAAAATACTTTGAACTTAAGTTATTATAGCTGGTTAGATAATATATAGGTACATATAAGCGCAAATTTACAATAGTGTAATAAATGGATGTTCCACACAAGAAAAAAAAAACAAATTATTTTTATTGAAACTTTAATATTTCACATTCACATCCCTTTTTTGAAATATAATAGAAAACTTCTTGACCGTTATATAACGTGTTGTTTATTATGAAACATAATATTATACAGCTAAAATCAAATTACTATTATTATTGAAAATTTTCTATACAAAAGCTATTAAGACAACATCAATCACTGGATATATCAGAAACTGATCGTTTTGGAAATTTTAATTAAACCCACAGAAGGCTGCGCTTAACGGTCATTTCATGCAAATTTTAGCTACCTGCGAGCGCCATCAATAGAACCATTAATATACCGCTCTTCTCCTTTTACTGAAACATTATATGCTTCCTTACAGAAGAAATTATTTCTACTGTAATAATGATTTTATAACTAGTTCACTTATTGACTAGAAGTATAATTGTAATTGGTCTACGTAAATTATGTTCATCTACAGGACAACACTTTTAAAATTAAAATGAAATCAATTAATATAATAATTATTAAACAGAGGATTAAGGCACTTATGTTAGGCTATTGATTAACAAAAGTACACCATATATTTGCTTTTCCGCAAATCTGCATAATTACTACAATGATTCATTTAATTAATACCTTCCATTAAATAGAATTCAGCATTTCGATCACCTAAAGCCACGCGGCATTTCAGTATAAACCTTCGATTATATATTCAATTATATAAACAATTCGATTATATAAACAATTTCAATGGCACCCAATAATTTCTGTAGGCTTTGTTAAAATATATGTTATGTCTGATTTGTCAAATTAGCTAATCATTACCTTTATTACATAATTATATATAAACTTCAGTGCGATGTTTTCATTAAAATTAAAATGTTTGGTATTTTATTTAAAATTATAATAATTCTCTATACATAATCATAATACGTTATACGACTTTTACATCAAACTAACATAAATATGTATTTCTTTGTAGGGCTATCGCCATTTGTACGGCACTGGCAGCCGGCGAGCTACGAGCCGATAGCCCGGCCGAGGCGACGCAGGTCTACACAGACACCTCCGCCAGCCCCCCTGCGCCTCTCCTTCACAGCACACAACAGGTAAATCACCAAATTAACTACTACATATTTATACAATAACGTATCCTTAGACAAATAAAGTATCAAAGTTCATTTTTTTTATTTATAAAAGCTATATGTAACCTAAAAACGGCGGTTATGGCATTTGATAAGGTAAAAAAAAATTCAGAAGGTTACCTTATAATGTAATCGGAGCATCGAACTATAAAATGTTTTCTCTTAGTACTTCACTAGTGTTAATATAAAAGATTATTTTAACATATTCATAAACAAAAATCATACACATTACGAAATACAATAGTAAAAAATTTGAGCTAACTTTATTAACTGTAAAAATAAAAATGTTATCACACAAAAATATTTTTTACGGCCATGTTCCAAATCCGACTCCATCTCTAACGTCCTATTAGCTAATCCGTTTTATCTCCCATCCACAATAAAACTGTATGCAAAAAGGTTACCGCACGCTATGTTATTCAAGATTTTTAAAAACTTCTAAATTTCAAAATAATATAATAATTAAAATATTTTAATATATTTAAAATATGTAAAAGTTAATAATATATTTTTTAAAAAACGTGTAGAAATTTTAAATCGCAGCGGGATTCAAATCTGCGCCCGTTAGTATGGTCCGAATTAAGCCATTAGTATGGAAGAATTGCAGTTTTATATCAGTTTTTGTTTTCAATGTAGCAACCTTAAGCATTATTCATTTTCCGGAAATAAAAAATACATTGGTATACTAGTCCATCTTCCATAATTCATATGACAAATATCTTTTATAATAAATAATGTAGTATTGAATTCTTATGTTATGACGCCGATTTAAACCATCTAAACAAGATGGTCAAGTACATCATTTACAAATTATTGAAAATAACAATTATTGAGTTACGAGATACGTTGCGTGACCAGTTAGTTTAATGTTTATTTTATAGATTGGGGCTCTAATTATATAAAACAAGTTAACAAACAAGAAAGTATGAGTTCCTGGAAATTAATTAGTGAAGTTACCAAGCACTTGTCAAGTAAAATTAAAATTTCTTTACAAGTTGGAAAAAGACTTCTAAAAAAATATCAGAAATATTTCTACCAACAATCTATGCGACGATTTTCTTAGTTTGTAAATAGTCATTCTTGACAATTTAGATGTTAAGGAAAGATCATGATTTAAAAATTCCAAATTATATCATTTTTAAGGAAATTTATTAATGGTCTGAACAAAGAGAATATTTCCTAGATTAAATTGATAATTAAATTATTAAAAAAAATTAAACTATATAATTAATAATAATAAATTAATTTGAAAAGAAAGCCTAAAATAGGTTTCCACGCTATCCTTGTCATCAAAGCCTGTATTATTATCGAATGCGGACATATGAGCAAAGGTTCAAATATATCGTACAACGTAAACTATATTTGGAACTGCCAGACTTTCTAACATGAATAGATAGACTAATAAAAGCTTGTTAAATACATGAATATCTATTAAGAGTTAAAATTAATACAAATTAGTGAAGGCCCCAATTATTTAGATATCAGAAACGATACCGACAGACGGTTTGAAGAGAAATTAATAACAAGTACAGAATGTAGGCTACAAAGCACGGCATTACGATTTACGCATGAGTAATGAGGGGATCGGATCCAATTATATGAACGTTAACTAGCGTTGATCCTATGTATACGAAAACGTTCACGCATTTATGATTTCAACTTTATTACATATTTTACGTGGCACATACCTACTTACATATGTTAATTTATGTATTTAAATAGTTGTAACGTACTTAATTATTGTTACCCTAGCTTAAAACTTTTGTCACATTTTTATAAACTAAAAAAATGCAAAGCGTATATATAGTATAAAATATTCATATTTTATATAAATTACATACTAGGTATATTAAATATTTCTAACAGTTTAAAACTTGTCGTTTTTAAATGAAAGGTCACTCTGACAAACTTCGAAAGACACACAGATATCGTATTTGTTTTTGAAACTTTTACAGGTAAATGAAATACAAGTTAAAACATATAAAGGAAAAATGAAATTTCGTTTTAGTCCAATTTCAACAGACAATATTTACATACATGCTAAAATTTCAGCAACCGGTAAATTTTCAAAGTCGAAAACAATTGAAAAATATCTGTAGACAGGAGGACGCACAAAAACAATAATTACTTTTTTATTTGTCGTTGAACATGCTCACCATGTCTGAGTAAATCGAAGATATCCAGACTAATCCATTTGTAAAGGTAGCCACAGCGGCGACCCTCCATTCCCTTAATTAAAACGTTCCGAATCGAACCAACGGCGATGTTTCATGCCCTTTATACTGTGCATTGAAAATAGATCGTTTAAAGTACCTTTTTTATGTTTTTTCTACAGGTTATCAATTCGTCGCTTTTAGGGTCGACATTGGGTGGAAGTGAGCATATATTCCTATAGCGAATATTTGTTATTTGAAAGTTGTGACTATCGTGAACGCTAGTGTAATTATGTTTTTTATTTTAGATAAAAGTGTGGAAGTTTGATAACTATGAAAGTTGTGACTATATTATTATAATTGAATTTTAATTATAACTTACTACCGTTTGTAAATATTTACTGGTCTTTTTTTTGTTAGTATTTTTTATGTGCAATACAGAAAATATATACTTCATAGCTAATAACAAAGCAGCTTAATTACAATATACTTATATGTACTTAAAGAATCCATACTTAATTGTTCCCAAAGTTAAATTTTTATTACTCTCATCTCCGCTTACTGTAATAGTAAATATACAAACATTTCACTAGATACACCGTACAGTCATAGGATCAATCACAACCACATTGAAACACAGGAAGCAAGCAATTCTTTATGATCAGAACACTGTAACTAGGTCAATACAGTGGTTCTTTATATTTTTCTATATATATATATATATATATATATATATATATATATATATATATATATATATATATATATATATATATATATATATATATATATATATAGAACTTCTGCACTACTCAGTTAGTGACTTACGGACAATACACAGCCGAAAGCAAAATTCACATATATGATGAATGGGAGAAAGTAGGGAATAATAAAAAAAATCCTTAAATTATTATAAGGACGGAAAACAACGAGACTTTACAATTTTACGATTAACAGTAATGGAAATGAAAACTTTAATACAAAACTTTATTTTTCTCTTATAGGAGTAAATTAGAAAACATTAATAAATTAAAAACAAATAGAATTCACACCTGTTGGCTTACACCTTGATATTTCTTAGTAGGTCACTAAGTCATATATGAATAACAAATTCTAACATTGACAAATTTATATCTAAAATATAACAGAACTGGTCAAAGCAATTGAATCAACATTAGCTATTAGTTTAACCTATTATTCGCTCCACATTATCTGCCTCGACAAAAACTGTCGTCTTATCGTCGTTGACAAAAAGGTAGGGCGTTCACGTTTGTTCACGTATTTGACCACACCCCGTATATTGTTTATCGATGTCTTACGTGACAATAGCTGACTTATTAAGTAACTGAATCGCATATATACTACAGGCTTACATTAAATGCCTATTACGAATGTTATGAATTTTCTTTTACTCCCTGATGAAATCAGACAATTTAATATATTTAAATAAAATAATACATAAAATATATAAAAATAATAAATAAAGCAAGAAGCGATTTGTCGCAATAGCTCACAAATATAAGGCTTCACCTACCTTTTAGACAACCTAGTGAGACAGCACTCCATTGACCGCTTTCCGCCCGAAAACGAGATATTGCGTGCTGAGTGGCGAACTTAACGCCGCGTTTTGTACAACGCTCAAATGTGGGTATTAAAATGTGGTTAATATAACATAAAAAAATCCCATCATCAGGTGCATTGTTTTAAATGGAATAGTTATTCACATCAAAATAATTAAAATAGTACTTAATAGGTCCATGCTCATAAAACAATAACCTGTTTTACAAATAACAGACATTATGTTGTGTTTCATAGTATTTTCAGTTCATTAAATATAACATTGTGTTCACCTATCATTTGTAAATGCTAAAACAGTTCGTCCAAGTTACGCAATGACGTAAAAACATTGAAACCATTAATAGCAAAGCTATTAGGGCAGCAACAACTGCCTTGCATTAGGGACTTACTTCTATGGCCGTGGATTAGCCTTTCTTCCGACCAATTGGGCTGAGTGCAGCATTTTAAGCTTTCTGTTTGTGTTGTTTCCGCGGTAGATTATTGAAAATTACACTCATATATAAATATAATATTTAAATTATTCATATTGAAGCTCTATTTATTGAAAAACTGATTTCATTCCCATTAAAGAGATGTAATACTTTTATAATACATTTTAATTAGATGTAATAAAATAAATATTTCCGTAAATATTAGTTTTTCTTATATAATAAACATATAAACTTTACTAGTTTTAATTTTGTACTGAGATGTAAACATACGTATAATTTTTATTTGAAATATATTTGTACATAGCGTTTTGTCTAGATTAATTATTTCATAGTTATACATTAACTTATAATACATCCTAAACTTATTCAGCTTTCAATTTTGTTTCTGTTTGCGTCCACCATGAATTGCGGAAATTCAACGAAAATTCTTAACAATATCAGGTCCGGAATTTGTCCGCCAAAGGTTAATCCCAGAGATCTACGGAAGAACTTTTTGTGACAAATTGTAAAAATATTTATTTATAAGTAAGGATAACAGACTTTACGGGAAGCGAAAATGGCGAAAATTTCTCTAGAGTTTTGGTATCAGTTACATAATAAAAGTATCGTCCCTCGCCATATGTCGCACTGTAGTCACAAAATGTTTAATAATGACAGAATATTAGATATGTCAGCATTTGAACATGATTACGACACGAAGGATTTATAAATTCAACTTTTATATCTAAAATATTAAAAAAAATTCTTAATCAAGAGTCCCCGAGTTTCATTAAATACAACGGAAAATAGTATTCCATAACGTTAGATTGCTAAAAAGAAAAAAATATTTAAATTTCAAATTTTACTATGGCAGGTCTCTTATGAAGAGCCCTCAATATTGCCTCTTTAAAAAGTCAGGATAACGTGTCCAGGGACGGACTGAAAGCTCCGCTTGTTACTAGAAATGAATAATGGCTTCAGGAAATTGCGTTCCCTAATAACTTCTTTTCCGAGTTTTCAGTGAAGTCCAAATAAGGATGGACGGACGGTGAAAGCTGCCCGGCTCCTAATATAAAACTTAGTAATTTATGCTGTCATTTTGTTTTGATTTAAACACGCATATTAATCATTGTCGGGATGATAGACGCTAATGTTAAGATAGGACACGGCTCGTTTACGAACATCGTAACTTGTATAAAATTGCACTTACGTATCATAGGCCGTCCATTAATTTTCATTATATCCGTGTCACGAAATAAAGTAAAATTACTTATTTTACTTTTGTGACTAAAGCCCTGTGCTAATATATTAAGATATTTTTGGAGACAACAAAATGCTTTAATGACCGTACATAGGTACATTTTTAACCGTATTTTTTATATGGTATTATTTAGTATGTTTTATTTAGTATTAAAGTATTAAAAAAATAATAGTTTATTACAAAATTTTAACTTTTAAAATATTCAGTTGAAACACCTAACTTACAGGAAATCGGGCAAAAATATATTAATTAAGCGGAGTCATTCAATCATCTCAGTCTAATAAGAAGAGCAAGGGAAATTTGGGGTATTAATCTTGTTACTGGTCTCTGTGGCTAAACTTCCTAAATAAATTTAACTTATTAATATTTAACAAACCGAAGGTAAATATCTGGAATACGGAAGTAAAATCAGGTGATTAGTAGAGAAATTGAGTCAGGCGTTTCGTTAGTGCATAATTATACTGACAATGGGTTCTGATATTCTAATTAATCTTCATTAAACATATGAATAGATAAACTGAGAACGTTTATTAGCTTAAGTGCTACTCGCTTCTGCTATAAAACATGTGATATCTGTATAATTAAATGACTTTCGTTATAGTTTTTTTATTTTTATATATATATATATATATATATATATATATATATATATATATATATTTTTATATATATATATACAGAATCGGCTTTTGAACAAAAATCGACTATTTTTTTTAAACTATTGTTTAATTGACTATTGTTTATCTTAATTTATAATAATAAATTGAGATAAAAGAAATAAGAAATTGTTAAACGGATAAAAAAATTAAGCCTAATTACAGTGCACCTGAAGTAGACACTTTTTATTTATTTTGTTGTCTTTTGTATTGCCATTGTGTCGTTAATATACATATATTTTAGACGTTTTAATATTTTAATTATTTATATGTATTAAAAATGTAAGTATAAAAATTTGTGAAGATAAATGTACGCATATTGTATGTAATGTGCTATGAAAAAAGAATTATCAACAATACTATGTATATTTAAGTATACATTCTTTACCGTCATTAGTATAATAGCTTCATTTTCGGCCTGATACATAAGAAGCCTAATTCAATGTGTGTTACACTAAGACAGTGATTTCCCCCGGCCTTGGCAAGAAGAAATTGAAAGGAAAATCTGTTTACCCGCCGTATATTCCTACCGATATTCGGGAAATTAGTTTTATTGATATTTACCCTATTTCTTTCCCACATTTTTACGCAACGCAAAACTTTTATGGAATTTCACGAGTAATCTAACTTTGTCCCTGTACCAAAAATATTTTAAGGTTGTTTTTTGTTTATTTATTCAATCATGTTAAATTTTATTTAAGTAAAAAATATTATATTATCAAAATTATACTACAGTAAATATTAAATTTATCCTATTGTGTGTTAGTCTAGGGCCTAAGTTAATAATTGTTAAATTAGTTAGAAAAAACAATCATAAGACGAGAAAAATAATCGTATACTATTTCATGAATTATATATTTAATTTTCTTAATAATAAAAGAAATTTCATTCAATGATCATTCGACGAAAGTTGATTGGTGTTAATTCAGTGATGATGACTTAGGCCAGCTAATGTATACTGGTAATTGATGGATGATAGTGAGAAAATAATGAAAGATAAATATTGCTGAGTATGATTTACAATATAGTAATAATATCAAACTCCACCTTTATGCGCGTTGACCAGCCCTTCATATTGATTACAGTTTGGTATCCTAAATTAAATAACATTTTACCTGAACTTTTAACGTTTGTATGAATTTGTGTTTTAAGTTTGTGATTGTTAATCAAAATTTAAAACTAATCTATTACCGTAAATTAAGCTTCATACCACTTCACATTTACAATAATAATTATAAACTTGTTTAATCTTTCCAGCGATGGAATTTAAAACAGACTTTCATCGTAAAGTGACTAGAAGGAGAGGTTGTTAGCCAATAGTAATATATCCACATGTTGTTGTCCTATCATATGTCAAAAAAACTTCACATACGTCACTGTTTTTTCAGGCATATTTCAACGATGCCGCGACTCATCTGTGTTTACAAAAAGCACAAAAAATATACAAACAAGTCTAAATAGCTCTCCGTCCTTCTAGTATATATGGAGGTACTGATATCGATTCCCTGTGCCATTCGAAGCGAGTTCAATGCTTCACGAAAGTTTCTCGAGCTCACAACAATATTTGGTATCACAAAGAAGGCTTGTTTTTTATTTTCCAGTCCCAACACAATATATGAACTGCGAAGAGGGATGCAGTATTGAGTCACAAGTTTTCCTATAACGAAGTTAGAACGAACAAGTGGGGATCTAGTAACATCATTACATACCGCTCGTTATATTCGCTTCTGATGCCGACCAATCCGCATCATTCGCCTCAATTGTAAACATTTATTGTATTATGAGTTCCGTCTACTTACGGCCTCTTCATATGCAATGGTACGCTTCTAACTTTCTACACAATATATCACTAGGGTGGAATTTGAAGTTGCATGCAATGTAGGTACAGTCAAGTGGCAGGTACAACATTGATTGCAACAATTCCCCTTGTCCTCTTGATTTGATGAATTAATTACAATCATCTCAATATCATTTAAATTATCAATAAATAAAAACAAAAAGTTGAACGAAAAACAAGTTCATCCTTGTTATAACAAGGTTTTGTTATGTTATGTTGGAGTGGTACTAAGTTTTACCATCGAATGCCTAATGATTTTAATAGCAATTTAAAAAGCTAAGATAATTATTGAAATGATTTGGAAAAAACATTATCATTTTATTAAATAAACCTTTTATGTACTCATGATTTCCACGTAAAACTAGGACATTCAACATAGGACCACTGTGGTATCATCTAGCCTAACAGTTTATACCAATATGGCAAACCTAACATGATATATATTTCATAAATGTTTTGAATAAATTGTACAAGGAAAAAAATATTAAACATTAAATAATTGTATCTGACCGTGGTTGGCTGGAAACCGCTTGCATTCATTTGCATTACAACCGTTGCGGCCACAGTTTTATTTTTATATGTATATTTTTTATGAGTAAATGCTGGGAAATGAGGCAGCAACAAAGATTTATTTAAGTTTTATCTGGGCATATTGTCTGGTCATCACATATCACTGGTCTTTTACAAGAAGCTATTTTAAATCTATGTTTTTAGAAATAAAAGTAAACAAATATAATGAAGTCATTTTCATTTCTTTCTATGAAACTCGAAAACTTTTTAAGCGTGATACGTGCAATTGTTAAATTTATCGTACAATTGCTCAGAGTACGTCGTGTGTTGATTCATAATTTACTGTCTCATACGAAATAGATTGTTTTCATACATTTATAAAAACATTCTTCACGCAGTTTCATTTGTATTTGTTGCTGATTTTACGGTAGACTTTAATGAAATATTATTGTATTTAAATATTTTTTTAATTATATGCAACTTAAACATATTATAGCAAAATCATATAAACACGTTGTTCTTAAATTAAAACAAATATAGTTATGGGACTGTAAACGCAATTGGTTGTGGGTTCGATTCCCACTCGGGGGATTGAAAAAATATTTTTATTTAAAAAATATTGTCACATGCTTCGCTCAAGACGTGGTAATGTTCGCCACTCAATGCTTAATGTCTCGATTTTCGGGAGAAGTAGTCACCGGAGTGTCTTGACACTAGGTTGCCTCTGACTACATTTGAATAAAGCAACTGTTGAGTTTCTCGCCGGGTTTTCTCAGCAGAACTGCCTTCCTAGCCGGTGGTAACTTTATGCTATATATATTTGCGAATGGAATATATGCTATATATGTGGAATGGAATATATGTTATATACATTTGCGATTTATTTCTAACTATACTACTTCGTATATTTTTTAATAATTACATAATGTAAAATATTATACATTGAAATTCTTATAAATATGACTCACTATCTAATAGTTAGAATCAGTATCTATAAAAGCTACCTTTCTACTTATCAGCCAGCTCATTACAAAGTAGACAGGGTGTAGCGTCTATAAATCAGGTATAATAATGACATATAGCCTGCACGTTGGCCGCTTTTCTATAACAAGTAGCTTTAGTTTTATTAACACAGCCCAAGTTTCCTTATGAATAATTACCTCTACTTATCAGTGACCAAAAAACAAAGTAAGTTAAACGAAGATAATCAAGAACAATTTATTAATGAGATTTGTAAATTTCAATTTTCAAATTATATTCACTTCCCCGCTCTGATAGAAAAACGCGGCGTTAAGTTTCGTTACTTAATACAAAACGTCTCGATTTCTGGTCCAAAGCAATCGTTACAGTTTCTTGTCACTAGGACTACTAAAAAACTAAACTAGCTAGCTTTTTCTATAGAACAAGTAATTATTTATTAACTTTTGTGTTATAATATCGTGATACGTACGTAGAGGTATTAAAACGGGTAATCAATTATAAACGTACTGTTTTGCTTTCCATTTTCAAACGAGATATTAGCAAAACTTATTCAGTTTTAAAATTTAAGAAGTCACGTCGCTAATTATGGTACTGACAATTATAAAGTCATTAAAATACAACAATTCATGTAGTCATATGTATTTGTAGTTTTAACATAGAAATAAACATGAAGCAGCTTCAAACATTTCCGTAAGGTCAGAGACAACCGTAGTGTTAAGACACTCTCTTGAAATCGAGACACCGTCCAATAATATTCATTGTCTCCAACATCACATTTTCGCTAAAAATGCCATAAAAAATATATAAAGCATATCACAAAATAAACATATCACATAATATACAGGTGTAAAAGCAAAGCTTACAAAGCTGGTGCTATTGGGTAAATAATAAAATGACGCCCTCACACTTTAAGCCTCAAGCTTTAACTCACACGAAGGTGCTTTACGGTCCCAACTTACCTTACTTTTACACGGCTAAAGTTTCCTTATGAATAATTAGACGCTACTCACCTGTCACCAGCACTTGATACAGATTTTCTGAGGTTAATCTTTAATGAATTAGGTTAGTAGAGATGCTGATGGTATGTCAAATGAAAATAGATTTTTACTGCGAATTGATGGTCTTTTTTAAACAATAAAAGAAAACAACAACAAAGATGTCAGTATATTTTTACGTATTTATTGGCAACCAAAAAAAAATCATTCCGTTACATTGAATTCTTTTGTCCCAAACGCTAGCTGAGCACATTTATTAAATAAACCAGTCTAAAAATATGTGGAATCAAAGAGCATGAAGTTAACAAACGTCGTCACTATCAAAAATATTTTTTATAAATACAATAATAAAAAATATCAAGCTCATGTATTTTGTATGATATACTTTTTTATCAAGCTTATAACATAATACAAATTTAAAATATATTCTGGAGGAGACCGCAAGCCAGTTGAAGCCACATTACCCTATTGCTTTTTCCAGAGTGAAACGGAAATGAATAGCTTTAAAGCATTAACATTAATTAACTTAAAAATCTCCCAATGAAAAACATGTTTCATTAATTATTAGGACGATAGACATTAGGCATGACGTTACTTAATTACTCATACAATAATGATATATTATATTTTTTATATTATTTTAATGATAGAATTGTGTTTTAATATAAATTACATAAAATACGTACATAACGAAAACATTACGTATTATACATTTTTTATATAGTTGTTATAATAATTTCACTGTTAAAATTTCATAACATGTAGAAAAGCTCATCTTGGCTACATATTGAAAAATATAGTGAAGATCTACTTACTTAGAAGCTTCAAGGAGCCTAAGTGCTAAAATATAGGTCAGCGTTATAACATCAATAAATCAACGTATTCCTACGTATAACACTGATATACCGCTGAGACGTGAGCACTTTATGATGGCCCATCGACTTTCTAAGTTTTACACACACGAACTTTTCTTGTTAAATGACTGTGAGAATGCCTTCTGCACCTTGAAATATGTTTTAGAAGTTCCGCATCCATGTAAGATTTTGATTAAAGTTTGCTCAAGTTGTTTCAGAGGGATCAATGGTAGTTTATAGAACTTGTGCAATTTGTAGTAACTGAAAATGAAGAAAATAAATTAAGGAAGCAATAGTATGTTACTTACATCCTAAAGATGACGTTACTTAGCTATAGACACCTTAAGAAGAATATTACACTAGATCCCAAGATTATTATTATTTTTTCATCCACTACCACCAGCTAAGACTTAAGCTAATAGATGAAAAAACAAACTTGATGACAATAAATTTACCTTTTCCCTATTTTCTTCTTGGTTACAAAATACAATTGGCATTTGGAAAATAGCTTTAGCTACTGAAATACTAAATTTCTGTTTTTTGTTTCAGAGAATTTCGACTAATTCTGCAGCCGGACCCGAGCTCTGTCTTCGCGGACGGTGTGCAATTTCATTCTTCGGCAGGACCTATAGATTACAACACAGCACTTGTCTACTCCGGAAAATTAGAAGGTATATTACTTAAAAAAATATAAAATAAATTTAATTTAACGATTTTATAGTAGAAAAAAAATTGAAAGACATTGTACTCGGTGTAATATTTATCAGGTTCCACAGTGTGATTCTTCATAGCGCGACGTCGCGTTTCTTCATATTACATATTCTATATATTATTAGACAAAATTTAGACCCCTTTTATGAAATTTGACATTCTCAAGCTATATAAAGTGAATACATTAGAAACTTTGCGACTTACCTTAAATTTATATCAATATCATTGTGAGAATGTAAATTTAAATGTGACTATATATCTTATTTTAAGTACACGGCAATCTCCCGTCCTCCAAAAGCGAGGTGACTAAATTAATTTTCGAAACGCATGGAGTTAAACTAGTTAACATAATAATAGCAAAGAGTGGTAGTAGTGGCGCCCTTACGCGTTAATATAATCTAAACAGTAAATCAAAAGGCAGCGGAACCCTGGATTAAAAGCAGCGATTTATTTATGCTAACATAATTAACCGAGTTAAAAACTTCCCGGTCTTCATTAAATAAAGAAACTTGCCCGCGTAAAGCAAAGTTACCGTTTGGATTCCATAGCATTTCACTTTAATCGATAACTGAATATGTTTTATTTTTTAAATATGTTAAATTATCAAAAACATAGTTATTTTAAGGATCAGGTTGTAGTACAAAACATTATATAAAAGATAACTGACTTTCCATACATTAAATTAGGTACGTTTATCTGTCCATTTATTTCGACAATTTTTTGCACTAGTCAATGAAAAATACTTAACTATATATAAATTATTTATTTATTGATACAATATAACATTTCACATAGCGTAGGTTGTACGGTCATGTATTATTCAAGACACGACATATTACCCCAATTTACAGTTTGATTATAATGTATTCGTATGTGTTGATTACTTGATTAGATGCATGCGGCGTGTGTCTCGAGGCAATTAAGCATGATTTACGATAAATTTACCATCGCACCTAGTCAGTTGAATAACCTATCATTTGAGCGTGATATACCTACTGATACTACCCTTCGCTTGCATATTCATTTTTACATTTACGCATTTCTCACATTATATGCATTGAATAAAGTTATCGAGATAGAGAACACAATTGTAACCGAATAAATTAATTAGTAAATTCTTTAGTAATGGCGTCTCGAGCGCACCGGTTAAGCCTAAAACCGCGTAGGGTGGAAAAATTATGTAAAATATTGATCAGTAAAATAGATAACATAAACATATATAATACATAATATGTTAAAATTTTTCCACAAAGTATAGCTTTCACCTATAATTAATTGACAAACAAATAATTTCAAAATGTAAGTATGGTGGTTAAACATAAAAAAATACAAATATATAAAAATTGCCAATATCTTCGTACGGCTACGAACTACGAATACAGCCTTCGTGTATCATACACACTGAAATATAGAAGCACAAATAATAAAAAGGAACAATATTATATTACTATTAAAATTTTATGTATTCTCATTTCATAGGCTACGTTAATTAAAACACTCGAAGCTCCTGAATACAATTGTGGCGTAACCATTTCGCTTTATTTGGCAAGCGTAAAATAATTCTTTATAATTAACTTCAAATAACTGTTTAAATCTCACCCTTTCCATATTTCGAGGCTGTCACAATAATAAATTAAGTACGAGAAGAAACTTCAATATTCTGTTGCAAACTTAATAAAACGAAATTACGAGGTGCGACCCATCTGGTACATTCGAGACAAAGTGAATTTTGATGAAATTAGTTCACAAGTTTAATGGAGTATGCTTCTTGAGAGTTTGACTTCACTTATCTTCTGCGGCGCAACATACAGTTCATTTAAATATAAATACATAAACAATTAGGCACGTGTGTACGTATGAATGTTGCTGACGACGTGTCAAAATTCTTTTAATAAATTAAAAAGTTATATGACCATTTTTATAATTATCTGTGCTTGAATACATTAGTGCTAAATATTATAAATTTATATAAAAACCTTTTTTTATCTTATATTTTGAGTTAGAAAAATAAGAACATTTAAAGAGAACTTAAGTGTAGCTAACACTATATAACTCGAGAAAAAAATAGAAAATCTAATGAATACATGACTTAATACTACAACTACTACATAAAAAGCTAACATTATATAGTGAAAATATTGTTAACGTTCAATGTAAACAATAAACAATCTATAAATACAGGTCGGCTATATTTCCATGCTTATAAATTATTCAAAGTCCTTTATCCCTTATAATGACCGTCGTCTACTTTATATAAGCAGTTATTACTTGAGACTGTCATACGAGAACTATCTATGAATTATTATAGTTCAACAAATTTTAGGAATAGGCTTACATTTAATATGTTAAATATCTATTTTTATACGAGGTTTTATTTTATTAATATATTTTGAATTAAAAATTTATGCATGTGTTAATATACTGCAGCTATATAATCTTAAATTATTAATTGATTTTTATAAAAATTGCAAACAACTGCTTGGCCGTTTTTTTCCCAATATCTTAAATATATTTTTACCAAGTTTCATACATCCTACATTACACATTTATCAATAAAGTATATGGCAAAGGAAATCGAATAACAGTAATTGAGATTATTTATGATCTCCTTTCATCCCTCCCACTGCGAATGCAAGTCGTACTTTAATTCATTGGGTCCAGGGGCTCTTTGCATCTTGAATTACTTTACATAATATATAAACCAGTCCATTTATGTGTATACTACTGAATTACGTCGCAAAATTGTAATTAACTTTATAATTGTATATATCCATTTCAATGACATTCCATAGTAGCTATTAATTATTAAAGAAATATTGTTAAATGGCTGTTTATCATTATTAAATGTTTTTTTTTTCAGACGATGATGCTTCCCACGTTTACGGTGTAATCACCGCGGATGGTCTCTTCGATGGAACAATATGGACGCCTAGTGAGGAATACTACATAGAACCGCTCTCCCGCTACGACGTAGATCATCCCTCAATGCACAGTGTCATTTACAGAAGATCAGACGTTGACCATCCTCATGCTAATAGTGATTCTTCACACTGTGCATCACATTTGTTGCACGTTAAAGGCAAACTTGGTTATAAAGGCGAATTATTTAACTTTACAGACGATGTAACTGTGAAAGAGGTGCTGTTAGACAATAGCACAGATGATTTACATAGCGAAATAAATAGACGAAAGAAGCGATGGCTTCCGGAAGATGAAATGCAAGATGATGAGCCAAAGAAGAATCCAGATCTACCTTTAGACTTAGATGTTCCATACACGAGTAATAGTGATCCGTTTGATAAGTTAAGTACGAGAAAGCCAAAAACCAAAATCGATAAAAGTAACCTCATTACAAAAGTGCGGCTAGATTCTGAAGAATCGAGACCGAAGCCAAAGACGCATGTTGAAGTGATAAAAACCAAGGCTGGCGTTGTGACAGTTAGTAAAGACATAGTTAAGAAAGAGCCAGTGGGGTACACTATACTCTCTGCCAACGCGAGTGACGATGGGCGTCATGTCAATAAAAGGGCAACCGTGGATCCGAGGAAAACCACTTGTCTAGTTTACTTACAAGCCGATCACATGTTTTATCAAAGATACGGATCAGAGGAAGCCTGCATAGAAGTTATGACACGCCATGTCCAAAAAGTTAACGCTATATACAAAGTTACAGGTGAAAAATATTTATATTTTCTTAAACCTTGATAAAAAATAAAAAATGGGAGGTCAAATGTACTATAGTGGTAAGTAATATATTATGTGGCTTATTTCAGACTTTAATCAAGATGGAAAACCGGATAACATTACGTTTATGATTAAGAGGATTAAAGTTCACACGCTAGACGCACTTAAAGACCCTGCCTATAGATTTCCCAATAATTACGGTGTAGAAAAATATTTGGAACTTTTTTCAGGTAAAACCTATTATTATTACTTAAAGGACAAAATTCTATGTCATTAGTACTTTTATAATTTTTCTTTTATATTTAAGATATTTAAAATTTACGTACTTTATTCGGTAGTAAACAAAGCTTGATTTAAAAAATATGTATTATTTAAAAAAAAATTAAGGATTTAAACCACAAACCTAATTTTTATTTGATTTTAGAGGAAGACTATGACGCTTTTTGCCTCGCGTACATGTTCACGTACCGCGACTTTGAGATGGGCACACTAGGTCTCGCCTGGACTGGAGACTTGAAGAACGCTGGCGGTGTCTGCGAAAAAAATGGCGTACGTTTCAGTATACAGAAAATATAATGCGTATCGAGCTTCGCTATCTTTGAGTCTGAATCAGAATTCCACTCTGTTACATATGTATAATTTCACGTATATATATATATATATATATATATATATATATATATATATATATATATATATATATATATATATATATATACTAGCAAATACCATAATCTATAAGGTATTTGCTATAATAATCTATGTATAAGTAAATCATAATGTATATTATGAATTACTTTATCTACTTTTTACTTCAATAATTTAATGTAATACAAGCTCGCTCTATATAATTATCCTTCATGTATTTCCGGAAAAGCACTGCGGACGTAAATTGAAAAGTTTTAATGAACATTCATAACATTATTTTACAGAAACTAACTTCAACATTATTTTATTATATTATGAAGTAAAGTTCGAACTGTATTATAAACATGCCTTTATAAAAACATTATATACTTTTTTAGTTGTAGAGGACAAGAATTTAAATTATACTAATTATTTGATCATTCTTGTTCAAGTGAGTTCAAATTTCGCATTTAATATATAATATATTATATAGTTTAGTCTCAAATTTAGATTGCTAGGACAAATAGTACCTATGTACCCTTATGTGTAGTATTATTATTTATTTAAATAATTTATGCCATACACGCTCGCTTTAAATTTATTAATCAGCAGTGTTTATTCTGTTTTGATATTTATTTACCTACATACAAGTATATGTGTATTTATGTTTACTAGTTATTTGATAACATGGAATTATAGAGTGACGTATTTAAAGATATTTAATTGTACCACATTAACGTGACGCGGTATCTTCGTTTGCAAAAAAGCAGCTAGTCGATTTATTCTGTGTCGCAGGATAATCAGACAGAACCTAGTGTCAAGACACTCCGTTGACTGTTTCCTACCAGAAATTGTCACATGTCCATACTCAATATCGTATGTGAGAGTAAATAGAGAAAAAAAACGTGAATATAGAGAAGTACTAAATGTTAACTAAAATTAAGACTCATGATACATGAATAATATAAGGAGTTATATTAAAGAATAATCTGTTACAGCACTACCGAGGGAGTATGAAGTCTCTGAACACGGGTATCGTCACGTTGCTGAACTACGGCAAGCACGTGCCGCCCGCCGTGTCGCACGTCACGCTCGCGCATGAGATCGGACACAACTTTGGTTCTCCGGTAAATAAAAGTTTTTACATTTCTATTACCCATTTATTACAAACATGTTCATATTTTTAATGGCTTGGCCTGGCTATATATATATATATATATATATATATATCCCGCATAGCAGAGTAGACAGAAAGTACCTACACTCCGTACTTGCGTTTCCACTGAATTCGAGATATTTCGTGTTGAGTAGTGGAACTCAACGCCGTACTTTAACTTTACCAGAGCGAGAATGAAATTAGAACCAGAACGAAAAACATTTAAATATAATCACCGCCCCGAGTGGGATCGAATCGAACCCACATGCTGTCACACTGCATTATATAATAACAGTTTATATATATATATATATATATATATATATATATATATAAACTGTTATTATATAACGCTTACGCTTATAGTGAATATAACTATTTTTTTCTTTTCCCAGCATGACCCAGAAATGTGTACACCTTTTGGTGAAGATGGTAACTATATTATGTTTGCGCGAGCAACTAGTGGTGATCGTAAAAATAACAACAAATTTTCACCTTGCTCTCTCCGTGCTATCGACCCCGTTTTAAACAACAAGGCGAGATCACCAAAGGGATGTTTCACTGGTAAATTGTTATAAATCAAAAATTTATTCTTCAATATAATTAGTATAATTTACAATTATTATTCACCTTAAGGTCGGTAAGTAAATAAAAGTGTCGGTAAGTAAAAAAAAGTAAATTATTGATAAAATTTACAGCAAAGCATTTTGCCATTTTTGTTTTTTTTTATTTATCAATTTTTATATATAATAGATATATGAATCTCTTAGTGCTACTACTACATAGGATTTTTACTTCTACTAACTATTATTAAATGGAAATTATTAGCATCGTACCTACGTATTGTACGTAGTTTTGAAAACACCCCGACCTCAGTCTAAAGTATTATTTCCGTTTGGTAACTGTTATAAATTAATATTTCTTCCATAGAACCGCAACCAGCAATCTGCGGTAACGGTGTTGTGGAAGAAGGTGAAGAGTGCGATTGTGGCTGGGCCTCTGAGTGCACGGACGTGTGCTGCCGCCCGCAGGCCGTGCGACCGCACTACAAACCCTGCACGCTAACTGAACATAGCGTCTGTAGTCCCAGCCAGGTATGTTTTGTGTATACTTTTGTAGGTAGGATGAAAAAAATATAGAATATATGAAATCAAAATGAATGTAAGGTGTTCCTAATTTATTAGTTGTCTAACGTTGAATTATGCTACTATAATCACATATGAGTGAATAATTTTAACTTTTTCTTCAGTTTTCTTTGTCACATATATATATATATATATATATATATATATATATATATATATATATATATATATATATATATATATATATATTTTAAAATGTGTAATTCATCACTTATATTTCGAAATTATTCAAACATTGTGTTGATTATAAAGTACATGATACTACTGTGCTTTATACGGCATAACAAGGTAATCAAAAACAGGGACAACTTGACTGATATCGAGAAGAGACGAGAAGAAATGATTACAAATTTCAAATATAATTATCCCTCGAGTGGGAAGCCCCAAGCAGCAATGTACAGTCACACCTTTGTTTAGCTGTCAATAGCAACTATTAAACAATTATTTTATCATACCAGGGTCCTTGCTGTACAGCTTCTTGTACGCTCAAGTTTGGAGACAAGTGTAGGTCAGACAACGGATGCCGAGACGCCGCTCATTGTGACGGCAAGCGCGCCGCCTGCCCCGCCAGCCGACACAAGCCAAACCGCACGCGATGCGATAAAGAACTCGTCTGCTTTATGGGAGTAAGAGGATCTTATACATTAGACAATTATAACTAATATATATTTTAAACCCTTTCGCAATATGAGCTTTCATTAGTACGTATTATCAGCTCTCTAAATTTCATTCAATTCATATTTTATTACTAAATTTTACCCATTACTCTAGGAGTGCACCGGGTCCATCTGCCTTGCGTACGGTCTCGAGTCGTGTCAGTGCGCGCCGCGTAAGGACGACGCGCGGTCCGCGTGCGAGCTCTGTTGCCGCAAGCCCGGCGGCCCTTGCGTCTCCTCCTTCCACTGGAACACGGCGCCCTACGATGTCCCCGACATGTACTCTAAGCCGGGTACACCGTGTAATGATTATAATGGGTATGTCCATAGATAGTTATTAAAACTACCTAATTTAAAATGCTATATGTAAAATTAATCAAAAATGAGCTATTTGTGGATGAAACAAACAATTTTATTATTATATTTCCATTATTCTTAAATATGAGGACATTCCAAAGATATAGATATGATATATACGTCTACAAGATTTGGTAGGGTGAAAATAAATTAATTTCTTTTTATTTCAATATTTTTTGTGTATTTTTCTTTCACATCACTTCTACAAGCGACAATGGTTGAAACATTTTACTATAATAGTTAATCCTGCTGACACATAGAATTTCTTAAACAGTTTGTCGATATAATTTCAACTTTGAAAATGTGTCAAAAATATACAAAGGTGTACACATATTTTACTAAAATATGGAAATCTTATAGATACTGTGACGTATTTCAACGCTGTCGCGAGGTGGACCCCTCGGGGCCGCTAGCCACGCTCCGCAAGCTGCTTCTTTCGGACGAGAGCATCGCCGGCTTCAAGCGCTGGGTCCTCCGCCATTGGTACGCCGTACTACTCATCCTACTTGCAGTTATTGCGTTACTGGTAAGTTATATTTCATTTTTTTAATAACTTAATTGAATTACAAGTTAAATTTTGCCTACAACTTCTAATCTGCAAGTTTTGGATTTCCTTTCTTCAGCAATAATTACATGTTTTATCGTGTTAAAGTATATAATGTAGAATATAACTATTATTAAATTCAACCAATAGTCGCTTCTAGGTTTTTTACCGTTAATTTTCCTACTTTTTAAACCAATTTAATGTTTGCGATTTTATTTACTATATTAATATATGTAATTATTATTTTTATTTATTTTTTAATTATATATGAAAAGCAATACACGCTTCTTTATTTTTATATTATTTTTTTATATTATTTTTTCTCTAGCGTTCCTGCAGAATACTTAATGCTGCTATAGAAATGGATGATAAATAACGAATATAAAAACTATTTTAAGTTTTCCCTAATTAAGTTAAGAGGTATTTACGTAGTTCGAAGTAAGGTAGACTAACCTAACGCTAAAATTGTATAATAAAATCTTTCTCCTTTGAAATCACTTAAGAAGCGCTCGGTTACATTTATTGTTCATTAATACACGTACTTTTTATATTATTTTCAGTATATTTTCTATATCTCAATTTAGGACTCATATATTTCACCACATAATTCGCTATATGCTAATTATATTACACAAACCATACATATATGTTTTTTAAATATTATCTGTCCACTATCCATATGCATCCTATCATCCATATATCCATCCTATGTTCCATATTAATTGAAATAAAATCTTTAATAATCAAGATTTTAAATTATGACCATTGGCTACAAACCCTATCGTATTACTTATTAGTACCATATACGCTAATTTAATAACCATTTTGTATTTATATTGCAAATTATTTATTTATAATTGCAGGTAGCTAGTACTCGTTTCTTCGGACGTCATGCCAAAAAGATGAAATCAGTCACAATCATTCACTCATCTACCACTGAAACTGTACGCTTGCCAGATGCTGCCGATCAGGGTCTAATAGTACATACTGCTGTCAGGTAAATTTATTAGTAGATAAAAAATACTTTAAGTAATTGGCACTTTAACGATAAACCTCTCTGGCTTCTATAGTTACAGATGTGAAATTTGTTTCTTTAAGCTCAGTATAGCCAGTCAGCTTTTCGTGTGTATTGTCTGTCAGTTACTCAGTAAACCATGAATAGAATTGTAGAACAAAACTTTTACACAAAAATTATGTCAAAAATGAATTGTTATTCTTAAAAGAATCATAAAATGTTGATTTCTTTTTTCATTTTATATAATTATAGTGAAATATATTTTATATATTTTAAGTTAAAAATTTGATGTTTCTTTCAGATCTAAATTGCCTCTAAAGAAAAAAGTGGCTCTCAGAACACGAGCTTATCGCAATAAGAAAGATGCAAAACTCGACAAGGCGTCTCCATCGCATATATTGAAGAAAAGGGTAATTGTCATATGTATAGATTTTTAAAATTATTCTAATAAATTATTCGTTTTTAAATTAAAATCGTTGTTAATCCTTGTTTTGTAGAAACCAAGCAATCCACCTAAAGCTGAAGAACAACATAAGACGGCGAAAGAAAATACGGCAATTATAACAAATGCAGAAGGAAAATCTCCAAAGCACGTCATATTGTCAAAACATAAGAACAAAATAAAGAAACGTAAGATGAAAGTTAAAAAAGAAACGATTGACTATAGCTCCATGCAAAAACATTCCTCATCCTCGCCCCCTCAAGATACAGAAGCATTAACTAAAGTGCAGAAATGGTTGCTCAGCTCGCCACAGCCAACAGCCATACCGAAATCTAAATCTATTCCCTTAGGTCTAACTGAAAGAACTCACAGACAAGTGTCGAAAGGTACAAGAAAAACAAGGCCGTCCAAAAGTGCAACTAACCTGCTGTCCGGCGAAAAGGCCCGATTGCAGGTAGTTTTTAAACCTCCATTTAGATTCAGTGTTAAAATTTGTAAAAGTGATAAAACAAAAGTAGTCCTTGATAAATCATCTAAGCCCGACTTGGACAGGAAGCGCCATGATAGTCTACCTCAACAAACATGTCCCGCTGATCTCGTTAAATCTAATCCCAAACTTTTAAAACACGTACACTCAACGAGAACTGTTGACAATAGTATACCTAAGCCCGAAAATCAAGTTCAAGAGAGCGGCGCTCACGGTTACGAAAACTTACTGCCGCGGAGTGCTAGCGATTGCAAGTTGGGGAAGAAAATACCCGAACTAAAAATTCGAGCGAGTCACAAAAAAAGTAATTCAGTGGGACAAAAACGTGAAACCACAGAGAGTCGACAAAACCTTATATCTCACGAAGACTCTGACAACGCGCACGTGTACGAAAATCTCTCGATGACGCAGGACGCATTCGTGCCTAAGAGCTGCAGCATGCCGCGACGGCAAACCACTGGCGGCATCGCGCGCCAGAGCAGCTACGGGCAGTTGCCACGCGCGCACGCGCGCCCTCTGCGCCACAGCACCAACAACGTGAGCCCGCGCCACGGCGCCGCCGAGCCCGAGCACTTCTACGACATCATAGAGACGCTGCGGCGCGCCAACCACGACGCGCGCGCCGCCAGCACGCACACCGCCAGCTCCTCGGGGAGCAGCCGCGACGGCGTCAGGAGCCACTCCTCGCAGCGCGCGCTCTCGCGGCAGACGAGCGAGGAACTCGGCAAGGCACACGGCGACAGTAGTTTAAAGGGCTTCCAGCTAGTAGTAGGCAAGAATAAATTAAAGCGGCAGTTGAGCGACAACGAGCTGAGCCGGTCGCGTCTGCAGCTGGCGATGCCGATGTCGGCGGGCGCCGAGCCGCGTCAGCCGTTCTGCTGGAGCAAGCGGGCGTCGCTGGACTGCGAGGCGTCGCTGCCGGCGCCGCGCACCTCCAAGCAGCGTCCCAACAAGAAGAGAACGACGTACACTTTCGGCGAACTCAAAAACACCGTCCCGAACTCCAGCGACGCGTCCGCCGTCGAGGGTATTCACATCTCGCCGGAAGATTTCCTAAAAATAATCGACAACTAGTCGAGTGGAACTTTAGTTAGTCGTTTATACGATTTATCATAACCGATGTGTATATTATGAGATATTCGCAGATGTATCTATTGGCGGCTGATGTAAATAGTGTAATGTGCTTCTATTGTTAGGTATACGCCACTGAAACAGGCCATTGCTCAGTTTCATTGACTGCTGAGATATTTAGGGATATTAAACGTTTATGGACATTATTTCGCTATTAGTTATAACATTAAGCTAGTGGTGGTTCTTCCTCTTACATAATATATGGAAATGTTATCGTTGGTTTAAGTTACTAAGTATTATTCTAATCGTTTGTCTTCATTTGATTAGATACCGGCGTTGTAGTTACGTAATAAATACTGATGTCATATTAATTTAACGATTACGCTGGCAATGGTTTAGTTTCACTGAACGATCTCTATAAATGAATCTCTATTTTTTCTACATACTATGTACCTATTGTACAAATTTACTCATACTTATGTAAAGTGTTCATATATAATTATTTTAATACATGAAATATGTATTCTTTATGCAATAAAAGGTTTGTCGGTTTTATTTAATGGCAAGCTTACAGATTGTATTGCGTCATAATATTATATTAACAATCTTACTTGTAAGTGCTTAGTACAATATTGTTCCCTTTGTTTTCAAATAGCTGTCAATTAAAACGTCAATATGTTATAAATAATAAATGTCTATCAAATACTCTGCACTAATATTCCTCCAAATAAATAATACACTAAATAAAATTTGCCCCATATCTCATTTAAATCAGAACAAGAACCTGAATTTAGCGAAATAAACATTATATAATATGTAAATAAATAAAAATAATTATTATATTCTTTGTAATTTTTAGTTTAATATTGTTTCCAGTACTTATGTTTTACATTTAGTTGTGTATGAGAGAATTTAAAAATGAACAAATATTTATACAGATTTTAATATTTAAAATATTATAATTATTTAAAATTATGAAAGGTTGTGTGAAGTGTCCAATTTTAGACACAGAATTTAAATAGAAAGGAGGTTCTTGTTTTGATTAACAAAAAAACATGTCACTCGATAACTTTAAGAGATTAATAACTTTCTTGAAATGATAATATTTTTCTATAAATATTGGATTTAACTAACAAAACTATTTCTTCAACGCGTAACGAACTCAATGGCTGTTATTTTATGTTCTGCAATATCTGGGATGGAATTAATAAAAATTAGTCGATGTATTAGCGTGACAATATTATCTTACATATAGATACTGTAATTAATAATATACGTGTAAATTCATTGTTATTGTTAATACGCTGTTTAGGTACAAACATCAGGATTATGTTTTCCGCCTATTAAAAACGATAAGTCCTTATATAATCTCTTGAAATTCCAAACTAGGACCTATCTCTTTATTTGTGCCAATGTATTGTTGAAAAAAAAATAAACATAAATTAAAAACTGTTTTCAACGGAATATAATTTCTTTGGAAGTACAATATCTACGTAAAGTTACTAGTAAAAGTACAGCGGTATGTGAACAGCAGTAAGTTTAATTAAATGTTAGGAAATGGAATAGTATTCTATCTCAGATATCAGAATGTGTTCCATACATATATTTGAGTGGTAGGGTCGCGAAGGCTTGCTCGCCACAGCGTCTATGAGCTTCGTCGTAGGGAGGTAAGGGTAACATAAAGCTAGATATTGTATTGTATAAAAACCATTTCTAAGACGATACTAAAAGTATTGAAAATGTTACAAATTTGTATTTACCATTTAAGTCGCGGATAACGTGAACATAATTCGAAGACTATTATAAAGCATTTATAGTAGCTCCATGTCTTATTTAGGATGCAATAAGTTCTATTTGAAATTATTCTTACAACAACCATTCTACAAAATTACTTTACTGTATTTCTAAAAAAGTTGACGTTTATTAATAATAAAGTATTAATTACACATTTTATTTGCACACCTTGTGTCAAACGGGTAACCTATTTTTTATAAATCTACTATGAATTATTTTATTGTGGAACACTTTATAACCACTGTATATAAATCTATCTAAAATAAGTTTATTGTGAATTTGGTGAAAGCCTCAAATGTGATTAGACTCAAAAGAACTATGTAATGGTTTTGTAGTTCATGAAATATTAAATTTATTGCATATAGATTTCTTATAATTAAAATGTTTGTATTTATGGCAGTTTCTGCAATAATTCATTTTATAGAACAAAAAATATAAATAATCTGGTGGGACAATTCCCCGGCCATGATCTCAATATTTGTTCCAAGTGCCTTATGAACAAATAAATTCACTTCTACCTACATTCCAAACGGTAATACTGAAAATCTGCTGTTATTTATTTTATTATGTCGTCTTGTATTAATAGGGTCAAGATTATTAGCCATTGATCGTTTTAAATATATATTAAGAACAAGTATTAAAATACCTACGTATTCGTAAATGTTTCCAGTACTTAATTAGCCTGTGATAGAATAAGTTTGCATTTTTTGTTTTCATTTTTTTTATAATTATTAAATATAGTTCCAAACAAATACAAATTTGTAATACATTCATTTTCTAACATTTACTATTTTTTCTGTATTTTTTAAATAAAAGAATTCAACACATTATTTTTTTTATTATTTAAAAACAGATAAAAAAATAGTCAAACGTTTTAATGCTGGCCATTACATAAAAACTTTTACAAATGACATTCTAATTTCATTATTTTTGTATTTTCACTTGTTTAAATGTATGAAATACTCAGTAAGTAGATGTCATGTCATTAAATTTATTTACCTTGTCCAGCTCCAGTGCACCTTTACTAAATAGAAATGGCTCCAATACGTTACAGTTTGCATTACGAAGACTATTCTGAGCACTTGATGTCTAGATTTGGAAAATTATTACAAATGCAATCACTAGTGGACATGACACTTATGTGTAGTTCTCACACTTTGCGTGTGCACAAAGCAGTGCTTGCTGCAAGTAGCGCTTACTTTCAAGTAAGTTTACCTAAATTCATACTTAATAGCTAACTATATTCATACTTAATTCATTTTCAATTGACTGCAATTACTTGATAAGCCAATATTAGCTACTACTATAATTTTTCTTAGATTTTAAATATATTACAAAAAAAGGAATAATTAATTATATTTATTTTGTAGGAAGTTTTACAAAAACAAACTGGTGAGCCATTAATTATATTAAAAATGAAATTTAATGTACTGAAATGTCTAGTCGAGTTTATGTATTGCGGAAAAACTCAGTGCTTAGAGGAAAATTTGGATGAACTAGTGTCAGCAGCACAATTTCTCAAAATTAAAGGTTTATCTAAAGTAACAAAAGAAGGTCTCGGAATAAATAATCATAGTAAGTGCATAGAATCCAATGGTTTTTACTGATATTTATCTACTTTTTACATATAAACGAACGATATAAACCAATATAGCCATGTTATGCACTGTTATTTAATGGTCAAAGATACTTTATATCTCAAAAAGAAATTACATTTCACTTGAGAAAATTATGACTATATAAACATATTTTAAATTAAAACTTCGACAATCATAATAAATGTATCACTTGTTTAACATATTATTCTTACAATAAATTTTGCTTTAAACAAGGAACTTAAAACAATCCCTCAAAGCAACAATAATTGTGTACAAAACAGCGATAAGAAATGCAAACTCATAGACAGAGTAATTTAATAATTATATTTACTTTTTTAATTACTGGTTTTATATTTAAATAATCCAGTTAAGAAAATCTTTTTATGTTCATGTATATTGCTATACAACTAATCTTATATTTTTATCAAAGGTGAATTGCCTATATTTACTCCACCCGTGGTAGTCAACCGACCACCACAATCTCTCATCGATTTGCATACTCAGGTAAAATGCTTAATACAAAAATTAAAATTATTAATTGCAAATATAACTTTATTAATTGGCATATATCACTTAATTTCCTTATATTTGAAGGATAACTCTGAATCAAAACCATCACAGATAACAAATATCAACCAGATAGCAGAAAACCGGACGAATAAGGTGTGTTTTTAAAGTTTTACTTTCATGTTTATTATTTTTTATATTCACGCATCTGTCCCATCTTCATGTAAAGCAAAGTAATGTACATATTTTTATTGGGTAATAAAACCCATTGCATTCTGTCTTACTTCTGTCCGAAGGTATAAAAAACAGTTTTTTTGTTAATGATTTTCCAAATGTTGTGAAGTAATCAGAAAAAGCCTAGTTTTAAGACCTATCATTCACCACTTGCCTCTTCAGAGTAGTTCTAGCAACATTGTTTTTAGTTGGTCACTATCCAATTGCTTCATGATAAGGTAAAGATTATTAGTTTATATAAAAAATATCCAATCCAAACAGGACGCAGTAGTGAGGATACCTTTCGATATAGAAGGTGGGAACACTGGGGTAGATTACTCTGATCCGTCCCGTGGTATTCGACCTCGACGTGGAAGACCTAGCTTTAAGGTACATATGCTATTTATTAATTATCTTAAAGAACTTAATTTGACCCATTTAAATGAGTCAAATAAACGCTAAAATATAAGTAATAAATAATTTACTACATGTTAAAAGAAAAATAATTTTCTCTCTTAGTTGGAGACGATAATATTAATAAAATACATATGTTTATAATATAGCGATCAACCACTTGGGAAAGTGGCAATTCAATAGGACGAGCCGCCGAGCGTGCTCTGATGCGTAGAGAACAGGACTCTCGTAAAGCTATTCACCATTTAAAACATTTACAGACTAAACACATGCAGGTATTTTAATTCATTAATAGTATAATATAAGAAGCTGTTTTTTAAATCTTAAACGATTTAATAATATATTTTATATTAATGAACTTTAAATTGGTATTTAAGTAAAAGGGAAATGAGCTCAAATTTTTTATGTATAAAATAAAATATATAAATAATATTCTACATAAAGAACCTAATAATATTTCAGGATTATATGGATAGAGTAACTTTATCAGAAGCTGTTAACAGCATATGTAATAACGACGGCTCAAGTAGCTATCTCAATATGGACAACGATCTGATGTTCATGGACCAAACGATTTCGTCTAATCCCCTTGATCCAATCTCGTACTCAAAGGACTCATTAGAAAACGATACTATGGCTTCCAATTATGCAACTGCAACGAATAATACTTCCAATGAAGCTGCAAACAATGAAATAAACACAGCTATGTCGCAATACGTTAATGCCCTTAAAAGCGCTGGTCTTCCAACAGATCTACCAATTTTATTTGAATCTGGAGACGGTTCTTATATTAACGTTAACGAACAAGTTCTTCTAGATATGGTTCAAAGTAATGAGATACAGTACGAAGTTATAGAACAACCCAACATTATCGAAAAAGTGGCAGATCCCAGTGAAATTAAGAGTATAGATGAACTTTCCAGGTCTATAGAGAGGGGTGAAATGCTCGGTTCCAAAAGTTACCATTCAAACAGCAATTTCGATAAAAGTAACAATATTCATGAAGAAACTATTAACAGCCTTAATGAAATTTTACCTGATAATTTAGAACCATTTGACACACAACAAAACTACGTGGTTTTGAATCAATCCCTACAAAACAGTAACAACGCCATGGATCAAGATGTTACACATGACTTTTCAAGTATAGAGAGTGATATGCAATTTTTTACCAAATCTATGAGCGAGGACGTGAAAAAGTTCTATGAGGAACAACAACTAAATGAAACGAGAACACTAGACCAATTTTGTCCAAACACATCCCTAGATACGAGTTTCAATATGTCTCTTCTTGATACAAAATCTCACTATAATACGGATGTCTTGAAAAGAAATGAAAGTTGTTATGATTTTTCTCTACAGTTACCCAATGCAAACGACTTTAAAGAGGATACACTAGACTGCTTAATCTCAACCCCAAAACACACTCAAAATCAAGAGAACTACATAGAACCGAATATAGATAATGGACTACAGGAACAAGATGAGATTATGAAAGATTTAATGAATATAGAAAATAAAATAATGCAAAGTTGCGATGACGAAATCATCGGACAGAACAGCCCACAAAAGAGTACCGATAAATTGAAATTCAGCTCAGAAGTACCTTCTTCAGAAAAAGATTCAAATTCTAACGGAAATTTTCAATCAAATGTTTCTAACGAGTTCCATTGGGAGTTTGACAGCGTACAACACATCAATAAAAATGACAAGAGTCCTAAACCTCATACCGAAATAAATATTTCTAAGACAAAATCGTTATCATCTATAGATAATATAAATGATTCTACTAATCTAGATGCTGAAATGGACGTAATGAATGACGAAAATTCTACAAATAAAGAAAACGAAAGTCCTAATACACATAATGTCCGGTCGACTTTAGATGAAGATATACCGTTTGCTGTTGGACTTCTACCTTTGAAACATGTCCAAAACGACGACAGCTTGTTAAAAAGAAGAAATACATATAACGTTGACAACTTGAATGAAGTAGACACTAAACATTTAAAACGTAAAAATAAAAATAAAAAATAGTATTAACTAACCTTAAATATAGAGACGAATAAAAATTGTTTCTTTAATTTTATTATATTAATCTTCTTTCCCTTCACAAGTATTTTTTTTAAAGTGGTTTAAAAAAGACTTTCAACAGACCATCGTAATGAAGTGTAACAACGTCTGATTTTAAACTCGATTGGTTGTGGGTTCGATTCCCATTTGGAGGAATTATTATTATATATTTAAATTTTATTTTCATATTTGTATACAATCATTTGTGTAACTCAACGTCGCACTTTTCTTGTCAACACGCAATGTCTCAAATTCGGGCGGACAGCAGTCTACGGCTGTCTTAACACTTTTAGCAGTCTCCGACTACCCGTTTATATGGAATAAAGCATGGTTCACAGAAAGAAATATATTAAAAGCATATTTTTTGCCTCTTGACAAAAAAATAAAAAAATCCTCTACTATGTAATTGTATTAATGAAAATTGCTATAACTAAATAAAACAAATTAATTGAAAATAAATCTGTAGGTAATTTTATTGAACAGATTCTTTTATACAAAATTTTAACATGTTACGGTACTATTAAGGCATTATCATAATAAATTCTTAACTAACCAGCTATTTCACTCACAGTTGTGCTTCAGGCACACACATTACAATGTATAGATAGCATAAAAATAGACTTAAATATATTATATATAGACTTATTCGTTAACATATGCATTTTTTTTAAATATAGCAAAAAATATATTTATAAATTTATAGTCACAGAAATTATTTCGATAACACAAATATTTCAAAGTATATTTAAATTTTAATGTTTTTATTGAATATATCAAGCTAATAAATTGGTCATATATAATTTTGAATTTCGCCATTTCACTTATATCATATGTTTTAAACTAAAAATGTATATAATAACATTGAGATAAGAAGCTGCCTTTTACTATTTACCCCTTTTAAAAAACAAATACAGTTAGCGTCATGTAAGATGAACGCTGTTGATATTCCTGCTCGTTATGCGAATGAAATTGGTAGTGCGCGTACGCTGTTAGTTCATCAGTCGTCATCACTCTCTTTTATTCCATTTTTATATATTTTATTAATTTATTATTATTAAAACGTAATAAAGAATCATGAAAAGCGCCTTTTATCAAGAAAAGTTCTCTCATTTCTTTTATTTGTTTTATACTGCCTTCATATTTAACTATATAGTATTTTTGTGAAATGTTATAAATACGTAAGTAAATATACACATCCACTTATTTTTTCTCATCAATAATAAATTATTATATTTTCGAGTGCGACGATCTATATGCAAAAATTGAATTGAATTCGCGATATATGTTAATAAAAATTCATTTCATATGTGACTTATGACAATTATACATTTATTACAATTAACTTATAACAATCAAAATGATAGAAAATTCGTAAAAAACCTGCCTAGAAATCACAAAATTGTAATAAAATTTTAACATCTGCTTGTAATTGCAAAAGCTATCTTATTCTATAATGGCTCGGATTAAGAATTAGTTTTTAGATGGAGATACATTTGGAAAAGCAAAAAGTACAGAGATTCAGTTAATATGAAATTAATATCTTAGAAAGGGATAAATGTAGGTATTGAAATATATCTTGTCTTAAAAAATATTGAGATTCACTTAAATACTTATTGTCAAGAATGTCTAAAAATATATTCTACGGCTTAATTTTCATAGACTTACATGTATGTATATATACACATATAGAAATTAATAACAAAATCAATATTGTAAAAAGTAAAAAAAGAAATAAATATAAACATAATGGCCGGATGTTTATCACAACATATAGAATTAAACAAAATCTGTTAAAAAACATATATAACAAAAAAAATGGTGTAAAAACCTTCAAAATATACAATTAATTGGATCTTATGAAATCTTAAACCTATCTATTAAATATTCCTAAGGAATACAATGTTAAAGATAAAAGTGATGAGTAAAGATATGTCTGAGATTTGTGATGGAGCTGCACTTCTTACATAGTAACCATATGCATCACTATGGTAATCACCCATTTGGAAGGTGATAGGTGGTGAAGACATCCTGCCGTCACCTCCATTGGAATATGCCAGTACTCTGAGATTGTAAGACTTGCCCGGTGTCAAGTTAGCGACATATGCTTCTAACTTATGTTCCACTGGTACCAGAGTGTCATTTGCAGTACTCATGTCCTGGTCAATTTCCCATACTCTCACCTGAAAGTAAAACATAATATTTAATTGAAAAAAATCTATTAATATATTAGGGGTACCCATAAGTAATCAATTATTTTTACTAAGGGATATTTGCTTCAATATAGCACAGAGCGTGAATGCATGCAGACGTGTTGTATTGCGCAATATAAAATCTGTGACCTTGAATTTAGAGACTAAAGTTAATTTAAAAGTTTTTATTACCCTGGTGTAAAATGGCGGACGATCAACCAACTGAAGAACATTTACGTCATTGAATACTGTTTCATTTTCGATCAGGTGTTAGTGCAATGATTGCAACAAAAAAAATTGTGATGTATATGGAGAAGTATTGAAGGTTAATAAGTGTCAACGGTGGTATAGAAAATTTTCTACTGGTGATTTAGACTTGTCTGATGGCGATTGAAGTGGACGCCCAGTAAATTTTGATAATGACGCTTTAAAAACATTGGTAGAAACGAATCCCAAACTGAGTATCCAGGAATTAGCAAACACTCTTCAATGTACGTGGTCAACAGTTCAAAGACATCTTAAAGAAATCGGGAAGGTTTACAGAGAGGGTATATGGGTCCCACATCTATTGTCTGAGATGACTAAAGATCAACGGCGTACAATCTGCACATCTCTTTTGTGTAGACAAAAATGTGAGCCGTTTTTGCGCAAGGTTGTTACTGGAGACGAGAAATGGGTGTTGTACAATACCAACAAGCGCACCAAACAATGGCTTTCTCCCAATCAAACAGCAATACCCACTCCTACACCATCCCTCACTTTAAAGAAAGTGTTACTGTGCGTTTGGTGGGATTGTGGGGGTATAATCCATTATGAAATATTAAAACCTGGAGAAACTATTATGGCTGCATTGTACTGCCAACAATTGGATCTATTACATAACCAATTGTTGGTAAAACGACCAGGTCTGGTCAATCGAAAAGGAGTTATATTACAACATGATAATGCCCGGCCGCACGCAGCAAAATTAACTCAGGAAAAAATTAGGCAGTTGAACTGGGAAGTTTTACCACATCCTCCTTATTCACCAGACATAGCTCCATCAGATTTTTATTTATTTCGTTCCATGGAACATTCCGTGAAGAACAAAAATTTCAAAAATATCGATGAAGTTCGAAATCATTTATATATACTTTTCTTTAAAAGACACTAAATTTTACCAACGGGGAATTGAAACTTTACCAACAAAATGGCAAAAGGTCATAGATAACGATGGAGATTATGTAATTGATTAAAAATAACAATAAATGTAATTAAATTCTATTTTTTCGTTGTCATTTAAATAATTGATTACTTATGGGTACCCCTATTGTTTTTTACACTTTACTTTGGCTGTTTAATATGATTACCAAACACATCAGTTTATCTGGCTCTACTTGTATATAGTTGTGAATTTGATTTTCTCTCGAAGCAGTGTTTATATCTAAATTGATATTATATAAAAATTATTGATTGCTGTCATTGTATACATTGAAGGTATGTTATATCAGACATACTATTATTAGGGACATTTATTAAATAAATAGAATTTATCTCTTCTCTTAAATCAAATTAAAAAAAATATTTCAAAAATGGCATAACCAACTTAAATTAACTTTACTACTTTATTTTGGTGACCTTCCATTACTTTTTGTTATATTCCCATCGATTTATAAATAAAAATGCTATATCTGTTTGAATTACTGAGTTTGGGTAAATTTTCTATAAAACAAGTGTTTCCCTGAATTTTATAAGAATTTGGTTTTTAATATTGTAAAGTCTTAGCAAGGTCAGCGCCCAAGATCCGCGAGGTTGCTAAACATGGTAAGTATGATCTTTGATTTTCACATTGTATAAAAATACATTTTAAATGAAACTATTTTAACCGGATTAATCGCGTATTTTTTGTAATTCGAAAATACCACAGGTAGACTAACCTACAGTCTACCTGTGACCACGGACTACTATAAAGTGTTCGAAACGTCAGGTGTCCAAAATGTATTTTCGATTAATCCGGTTAAAATAGTTTCATTTAACACGATAAGTATCTTTATTAAATAAACCATTTTCACTCATCATAGCAAGGTAGTCAGAGGCAAACTAGAGAATGAATGAAATCGAGACATTGCGCACTGACGGGCGAACTGTGACCAGAGCGGAGAATGGAAATATATTTTAAATATAATCACCCAAGTGGGGATAGAACCCACCACCAGCCACAGTTACAATCAGATTCCGTCCCATTCGCCACGAGGGTTATATGTTGAATTCAAATTTGCTTAGGCATCCAATATTTTGATTAATATTAAACTTATAAAGGTTTTATTATTATTAACCTTCAATGCATTCAAAGCGATGTAAGTCAATAGAACGGATTAATTGCGTATATTTTTGTACACAGACTTAAAATAAGACTGAAATTCGCCACACCAGAGACAAAGATAATGTCAGCTCATTCTGCAAGAATCCAGGGCTGTACGCGAGGCAATTAAGAAAATTGATTGACTCATCATCTGGTGGTCAATCAATCAATATAATTAATTTTTGTATCAACCACCTCAATCTACCTGTGACTAGGTACTACTGTAAAGTGTTAGAAACGTCAGGTTTCCAAAACTGTATTTTCGAATACCTAAATATACGCGATTAATCCGTTTAAAATAGTTTCATTTAAAATGTGTAAAAATCACGAGCCAAAGATCTTATTAGATCAATCATATTTTTATTAGTGTAATGTAAATTATAGAATTTATGAATTCATAAGAATAAACGCTGACCTTATAACCAATAAGCGGTTCTTCCTCGTCAGTAGGCTGAACATATCTCCAGACAACGCGAATAGTGCTCGGATTGACGGCCCACACATTAACAGATGCCGGTGGCTTCTGTGGTGCTTTACGGAATGTACGCTCCAAGTAGCGTTCACTCTCTGGTCCCTCGCCCGCAGAGTTGAAAGCCATTACCTAAAACAATCAAGGAATGTTATTTGAAAAATTGAAATATGTATCTCATGTAATCTTTAGCTAAGTTTGAAAAAAAAATGAAATGAATGAATGAATTTTTCACGGAATATCCTACATAAATGTGGAAAGAAAATAAAAAAAAATACAATAAATACCTGTCAATACATGTATGGTTATCTTTTACTATCTAAGCTCACAGATTTATTAACATGATTTCAAGGTAAAACAAGTAAAAAATTGAATTACTTAATTATATGATTTTCAATACAAAGTATAAAGCCATTACCTTAACATAATAATAGGTATCAGGCTGCAATCCCACTATGAGGGCCCAATTACGTGTTGTTCTGGACAAGTAGTATATGCACTCCTCTTCTTTATTTGCCTGTTTCCAATATTTAAGACGATGCCCTATTAATTTTCCTCGCAATCTGTGTCGTGTCTGTTCGATGGGATTCCACGTTACGTTAAGAGCCGTAGAATTAAACGATCTTGCAAACACTTGCTGCGGCGCCACTTGTGGCATATCTTCAGCCGAATAAATTGTGACTATTTCACTTTCTGGACCTGCTCCAATATCGTTAAAAGCTTGCACTTTTACGTTGTAAGGCGTAAAAAAGTAATCCAATGGAATGTGAACAACGTGCATTCCAACGTTGCCGTATTCTTTTAACAAAAGTGATTGGAATTCAACTTCAGAATTATTTCTACGCCAAAATATCTTATAATGAATACCTGGACCATTTTGTAACGACTTCGGTAATGGGTTCCATTTAATAGTAAGGTCGCCAATTTTTCCACCGCCGCCGCCAATATTAGAAGGTGCTTGATATGGTTTGTCGGGTTGAGTAGAAAATTGAGGACTAGGCGAGGAGAACTTTCCTACACCTAAACTATTTACAGCTTGTACCCGAAATTCGTATACAGACCATGGCATTAGTTCTGTTGATATCATAGCACGTTTTCTTCTATTGTATCTATCAATTTCCATAACGTTTACAACGTTGTCAGTTATAACATACCATGTAGAATTCCATTGAGTACGGCCCGTTATAACGTAGTTCGTTATAGGACGACCATTTGGATTGCTGTCAGTCCATTCGAGAGTCACAGAAGATCTCTGTATGTTAATGACTTGTAGGCCTCCAGGTGGGCCAGGAGGTCCTTCAATACGTAGCTGCGTACGAGATGAAATTTTCCCTATTGCTGATTTAACAACACATTCGTACTCACCAACGTCGGATAAACTTACGTCGAAAATAGTCAATTCACCTCCATCAATTTTTATCCGTTTATCTGCGTAAAGATCAGCTTCGTCTTTTATTCTGATTCCATTATGATTCCAAATATAGGCTGTATCCAAAAGAGGATCTATTTCCGCAATGCAATGCAAGAAAATGACTTGCCCAACTTGTGATGTTATACGGGGTGGCATTTTTTCTAGGAAACGAGGAGCGCGCAACACAATGAGACGACCTCGACTTTCATCAGAACCATATTGATTCTTAGCGACACAAGTGTATACGCCCTCGTCATCTCGTGATATCTGGCGTATAATAAGGTTCCCATTTTCTGTTATAAATCTTTTACCACCAGCTCCAATAACTATGTTGTCTTTTTTCCACGTAAACGACGGCTTCGGTGCTGCTTCTGGATTACACCTAAGGGTTACATTACCACCTTCTGAACCATATGTCTCAGATTCTAATGGACGCTTTTTAAATGAAGGCTTGAAAGACAACACCCGTAACTGTCCCGTGGAGTACTTGGTTTTTAATTGATTCTTTGCTTCGCATTGATACATGCCAGGATCTCTGGAAGGATCTAAGTATTTTATAATCAGGACATTATCCTGTATCACATATCTATCTCTATCTTCGGTGTCTAAAGTATCCATGGTTAATTTGTTATCATTTTTCCACCAAGTATAATTCACATCAGGTATTCCAAACGCTTCACAATTCCAATGTAAATCCCCTTTGTTATCAACATGTTTATTAGACAATGGAATTGTAAAATTAGGTTCAGCCTGTACTTTTAAAAAAACGCTATTAAATATATGTGCTCTGTCATTACGTACATCACAAATATATTCACCTTCATCTTCCACACCTACATTCGGTATTGTTAAAACACGGTCAAAGTTACTTAAATACGACCTTTTTGGAATGCCTCCGTTTTTTCTAGTCCAGTTATAAGAAGGAACAGGATATCCAAATGAAATACATTCTAAGCGTACTTCCTGTCCAACAACTGGTGCCTCAGGAAACACTTTGGGAAAATTATTAGGAAATTTCAATTGTTGATAGTCAGAATTTGGATATACCAAGAGAGGGAAAAAAGGTCCATTACGACCAGCATCAGAAACTTTACTCATCACATTACAGCTATAATTACCTCTATCAATAGTTTCTAAGGCTGAGAAGTATAAACCACCATCATATGACACAAATACGCGTCTATCTTCCTCTACAAGATTTGGGAAATAATTTCTAGCCCATAAAAAGTTTACAGAGGGATAATAAGAAGGTGGATCACAGTGCATTACTTTACCCCAGTATTGTTTGCCACTCTCAACAGGCCTCTTCTGATTAAATTCTCTTATGAAACCAAACGAAAGACGCACAGATTCTGAGCGAATCACTCCAAATTTATTTGTTGCTGTGCAATGGTATTTTGCATTATCTTTATCAGCATCAGGATTATAAATCATTAATGTTCCTCCACTTAAAACAAATCTTGAATCTGATAAGGGGTCTATTTCAGTATACACAGGACTATCAAGTTTATAATCTTCCCGGTACCACTTATAAGTTGGTGCAGGGTAGCCCTTTGCTATGCATGTCAATTGTACATAATGATTTCTTAGTGGGTCATAAATTGTGTCAACTGGTTCTTTAATGAAAAATGGACCTCTTGGTATACGTTCAGGATCATATGTCTCAAGACCATATGTAAAAGACCTCTCTTCCTCAATAAGATAGTGAAGTCTCTGTGTCTGCCCTTCACATATAAAATGGAAGTATTGAGTCCCTTCAACAGGGGCTAAACCCCAACGACCATCTTCTTGAGAAAATCTGTAAACTAAATAATCTCGGGGCAGTATATTATAACTTGTATAAATTAACTTTCTGTCATCAAAAAAAGCATTTTCTAAGCCCGTGAGTTGTGATCCATCACCTTCGTTAGTCCAGTAACCTGGAGATTGCTGATGTGCTCCAACATACCAGGAACCTTTTTGTGGGTCTAATTGCATTAAAGTTGTGATGATAAAACCATGCTCTTCTGGACTATTTATAGATGCTAGGTCAGATTCGTATGCTTGACAAATTTTTCGGGCTTCATTGCGAGGACGATCAGGAGACTTAGTGAATCTATAACATGACTCTCTATAACGAACCCAATTAGGAGGGCACCGATATCGTTCCTCATAATCTAACCCTGCATAGTAATTGGCGGTACTTTGTGGATCAACATTATTCTCTCCATCACCATATACATCAGAATTTGGGCTGTCTTGATAAAATGAACTTAGAGGTACACGAGAATAATCGTTATTATTTATTGGAATGCTTCCGTACGGTATCTGCTGATTGGGACGGTATAATGATCCATTTTGGTTATTATCCGGCTGATACGATTGAGGATAATTAGGATTGTACGGAACAGATGTTTCTAATCCTTGACCATAAACACAGGACAAAAATGTAATAAAGACCCAAATCCCCATTGAACTTAGTTTCCACATAATGTTGGATTTAACGTTATAACTGCATCACAGACGTCACTTTCTTCAAACTTCGGAGTTACGTTATATAAGCTTCATACAGGCTTGGAAAATATTCAATGTTTTATTATATTTAATACAAGATAAAACATAAAAACATAAAAACGTTAAAACTCAACCACAAAGCCCCGCCCCGACAGTTGTTGTCAGAACCTGATCCGTCAAAAGTAGCGTCCAGTGTTGTCAGCAGTGTATGCTCTAAGATATAATACTAGACGTGTTTCTTAATACCTTTACTTGACAAAGTAACATTTATATTTTTTTATGAAATCAATTGTAATTCACTTTATTTAATATAAAAATACTGTAATAGCTTATAAATAAATAATTTTTAATTTCACATGATTTAATTTGTATATAAATCCATTTATTTCATAACTAGAATGAGAGTGTACCTTACATAAAAATGTCATAACGTATGGAATAGCGTCATAATTATAAATGAAATTTTGCCCAATTATTTACTTTGCTTATTTTTAATAAATTTTCTCGTTTAAAATATAAGTCATAAATTATTTTATAAACGTAACATGTAAGTGGCGCAATATAAGTGATATCATTCTACGTTATGGTGCAGTTTTCTTAGCTCTTTAAAATAATCGATAAATAATTCTTGGTTTTTGCATATACCTTAGTTGTAATACATTACTATAGTGTAATACATTAAGCAGCCGTTTACTTATTTAAAGATAATAAAAGAGAAACTCTAAAACAAAGATCAACAAATGAGCAAATTATAAATAAATTTCAAAGCTTGAATATTAATTTAATTTCAGAAGTTATCATAGAATTTAAAGTAAATTATATAAGAAATTGTAGTATAGGTCACTGAAATTATATAAGAAATTGTAACTTAGTCACATATCTATTCATTTTAATTTTGGTATTAAGAAAAAATGGTTTTTAGGTACCTTTGCTATAGTTATCTATATTGGACTTGTATTAGAAGAGCATTTCGGTACAATTTTCCAATAAATAAAAAATTAAGAAGGAGTATTCCTAGCTCCTGATATACTTTCTGTTTAAACAAAGATAAGTATAGGTTTCCTGACCAATACCTATCTTTGTTTAATCAGAAACTTCTTGACCTTCTTAAATTTAATTTATAATGGCAAATACGATGAAAATAATAAATCTTTCTTGACAAAGGAGAGAAAGATGAGGGAAAGCATTATATGAAAAAAATATTCTGGTTTTTATATATATATATTAGAATAAATTTTTGACGATTACGATGTGACGCCGAGTACTAACTTTTTATTAGGTTTGGCAATGAAAGTTGGCACTTACTTAACAGTAACACATTAGTAAGTACCTTGCACCAAACCATTTTATCTGTTGATAGTCGGCGTAGTCTCCATTTTCTTTGTTCAATTATTTTAAGACATCCTTTTATAATACACTGCATGAAAATTTATATTTCAATGACTTTAATGATTTAAAGATTATTTATATAACAGATCCACAAAGGCATTACTTAATAATTTTTTAGCCACGCAAGGATTTTTTTATTTAATATCTACATGTTAATAAAATATAGTTCTCATTGATCACTTTCTTTATTTTCCAAGTTATTAACAAGAAATAGTATCATAATCGATAATAATACTTATATTGTAGGTACTGCTTACAAGAAACAGATTAAATTACAGCGCATTTCTATTACAGTATACGATTTTTAGTATAAAGTACTCAGTTACATTCCATTTTAATTTACATTTTACATCAAAAATTTCACACCATTTTCCGCTTACACAATTTTTCCTAATATTATTTCATCACAGATCAATCATGTACATTCTTCATTTAATTCCATTTAGAAATAAAGTAGGGCGGAACATGGCTTAATTATAGGATAGAAAATATACTCATTGCTTCCAAAACACTACTATTAATTGACTGGAAGATACAAAATAATTAAAGTTACATTTGGACAATTTGTTTGATTCATAAGTTAAAAAATAATAATTTGTTTACTATTTGTCTTAAATATTTACAATGAATATTTTTATGATATGCATAATAATAATAATATTTTTATAAAATTTTCTAATATTTTTATTGGATTGTATAAATAAATAACAAATTTTAATTAAATAAATGTTGAGAGATAATTTTACAACAAAAATATGAGACAGGCAGATAATATTGGCAAACATAACAATAAACAAAATAAATGTCAAGTTCTATGATCAAAGATCAAATTATAATTAACTATTAACTTACGATAAGCATAATCTCAGGACAATCTATTGGATTTTTAAATAGTCACTTGCCTTATTATTTATTTACTACAGGTGATTTTTAAACACATGGCTGCAAATTGAATGTTTAAAAATAAGCTCCTATGGGTCTTATACATGAAATGCAACTCTACTTTAACTATCAAGTAAACATTCTTCTTCCCAACATAGCCGGATTTTAACTTTTTTTTCTATGCACTATATGCAATTTTGACTCTTCTGTTATATGCCACAGACACAAAAAAACTAAAGATTTTTAGAAGAATAGACTATAAATTACAATACAGCATCCAGTTGAAATTAATAATTAACTAGTGTTCATAGCGAACATATATCTATTGCACACTAAAGATTATGCTATATACTATTTTACATTAATTAATGGTAACTATATTTCTTATTATGTACTTATTATGCTATGCTAACATTGCCATTAACTATTTAAACATCTAACCCATAAAAACCATACACCATCATTAAATAGCACCCATGAGAATATAATACAATTAAAGCAACATTTATTATATACACTTGCAAAACTATTTACATTATATACAAAGGTTCTTCAAAAGAGCACACTTTCTAACAAAACACATTGGTGGCTCAGAAAAAAACATTATGTAATGGCTGCCTAAAATTACACAGTCTCACAGAGTCAACAAATATGTTATTTTGTTCCTAAATGAGATACATCCTTTTTACAATAAATCAGTCATAGTAGATTTAAAGCCCGCTTTATTCTAATAGGGTTGACCTTTACAGCTGTACTGTACTGTGGTAAAAGATTTATCACACATTATAGGCATACTTACACAAGTGTAAAAAATAATTAACAATTACATATGTGTTGAGTAAATGTTTAAGAAAAAAAAATCACCTGCAATAATATTAAGATGCGTTTCGAGGTCCTAGTATGATTGCAAGTGAGTATCAATTTTCAACTAATGTCAGCTGACAAGGACGGTCTCTATCTTTAGCAATTGCCTTAGTTTGTCGGTAACCCGTATAAGTGATACTTTGGACGCGCGCACGTTCACTTTTTCGCCAGCGCAAAGCAATTGGTGACACTGAGCTCTTTCTAGGAACTCTTGTGTTCGTATTTCACGGAGCAACTCCTTGGGTGATCCCGATCCACAGTGGATTTGCTTTAAAAGGCTGTCTTTGGATTTTATCTGAAAAAATAATAATTCTGTTATATGATGAGGTATACAATGTAGTATGTATAGGTTGCGACTGTGTAAGTAATATTTGACTTGTCATACAATTGTCTAAATGAATTTATACACTACCTGTAAAATATTAGTAACATCTTGTAGTAAGCACCAGAGACCGTCCGCTGGCTGCCCGGGCGCAGTCCGCAAACTGTAGAAAGGGGGTAATGGCGTCTCGGTACATTGTATTTCTATCATAGAGTCTGGTGGCGGAGGCGGCGACGCTGGCGGCGGGGACGATAGCGGATCACAGCCGAGCTCTTCGCGATCTATTCATATGAAAAAAAAAATATTGGTATTACAAATATAAAGAACATTAGATGAAGGATAATATGCTTGCCCTTTTTTAATAGCAATAGAATACTTATTAGATGAACGTGCTTACTGCTTTTTTAATAATTATGTTGGTTTTAAGTGCTTTGGCGATCTATAAGATATGTCAGTAGTCGATAACATTTTAAGATTTTAAAGGGTGACAGTTTTTTTATGTTATTGGTATAGAATAGAATATGAATTTTCAAAATTCAAACAAAAAGACTTTTAAAAAATAGGTTTATTATTTTAATTCATCGATGGGAGTGTCCGTAGCTACAGAGTAAACCGGTGATGGCTTGTCATCATCAGTTTACTCAGTAGCCGGTCTATTTCCCCGCCAACAGATATGTTGAAGCGTTACAAAGAAACTATATGTGGTGAAAAAATGTCAAATATATCAAGAAAACTCACCGATGATTTCCGCTAATGATGGGAATCTCCAAGGTTCTATAGCGCGTCCTTGTACATCACATATGTGAAGCCGCAGCAACTTCGCAGCAACACCTTCCGCCAATTCTTCTGGAGTTTGACCCGCATATGTTCCCAGCAGAGGATCAGCCCCATACGCTAATAATAGTCTAATAATTTCTACATGACAGTTCTCACAAGCTTCGTGAAGTGGCCTGTAAAAAAAATAAAATTCAACTTTTTCTTCTGCCATTTAAATGAAGTTTCAATTTATACAATGGGACTAAATGGTTAGTTATCTATTGCGCTTTTAATGTAAGTTCTATACGCATAATGTTATTATATTTATGGATGAATACTTCACACTTAAACAAATAATATTACCTTATTCCACCCTGAGCTGCAGCTGAGACGTTGGCGCCATATTGGAGAAGAAGTCTTGCAATTCTTACATGACCCTTAGCCGATGCCACATGTAAAGGTGTGAAACCCGCATTGTCTTTCGCTGAAGGGTCAGCTTCCATTTTCTCCAGACAGTAAGCTACGCAGTCCTACGATGATATTTATGAATTAGTGTTATGATATTTAGTACACGGTTATAATATTTTATACAACTACTAGTAGACTTATCAATGGCATTATGATACAATACTTACGGTAAAACCAAGCCTTGCAGCACGATGTAGATGCGTTTCGCCTATACTTTTGTTAATAAACCAACTCTTAATCTCTTTTTGTATGTCTTGGACAGACTCAGGGCTGGGTTTAGGGGCTGTACGGCGAACTTTAGGAACGTTGTTTTCCCGTCTTATAATTTTCTTTTTTTTCCTAATATAGTCAAATCCCGAGCTAAATTTTCTTCTTCCAAATAAACGTTTCATACGTTTTTTCGGATTCCCATCTGTTGTTCCTGGAGAGCTACTTTCTTCTTTACTCGTATTTTCTTTATCGTTAGGAGTCGACGTGTTAACATCTTTTTTAATTTTGTTGCTTGCCATCTCTTTTCTCCTTTTTTGGGCAAAAGATTTTATTAAACTGTTTCGCTTTTTTAACCGCATCAGTCTGCCTTTAGCATCATTTGTTTTTAACGATTTCGTACTTCTTAGGCCGTCTCTTATCGAACTAGATCGCCGTTTCAATTTTTCTTTATTAATTTTTTTAGGTTTGAATTTGGTCTGAATGTTCGGTTCTTTTTTTATAACAATAGCTTGTTCATCTTCATTGTTATCTGGACTGCTGTCGTCCATACATGATGTAGGTGGTGCCGATGCTGGCCTATCATCACCAAAAACTTCTTTAATCGTAGCTCTTTGTTTTAAAACCCTACTCTCTGTTCTTGTTCTAGACTTGAGTACCACTGGTGCAAATTCTTCTGTAGCACCTATTAAACCATCGGTGTCTTTTATAAAAGCAGTTCTAAACATGGTAACGGTTTCTTTTCTAAACGCTCCAAGAATATCTTCCATTAATTTTTCTTTTTTCGCACTGAGATTTCCTTTGTTACCGTTTTTGACAAGACCCAAACTAGGTGTAGGAAGAAGTTCTGTAGCATTAGAGCTTTTAGGAATCGTTTTTGGTGTCTTTTCTTCTTTGTCTTTTAGTTTTCTTTTAGAATCCTCTTTTTTGCCACATTTTTGAATTAATACATCAACGATGGAACTGCTTTTTTTCTTGGCTTTCACTGCAGAGAAAACTGTTGATGTAGATGCTTCGGAATCATAATGAAGCCTATTAAAAGCTGAACAACTTGAATTAGACTCGAGATCACTATCAAGATTTAATTTGTCAGGTCGCCGATATAAATCATCAGTTGCAGCAGAAGGTGCTGATGAGGGCGATGGTGAAAGAGGAACAGGGTCTAAGTCAGGAAGTGAAGTAGATCCTCTCGTGAGCTGAGAGGTAGAACTTTTAACAAATGGGCCTCCTGAACGTCCTCTTGGAATAGCAATAAGCCTAGTAGGCATCCGAAGAGACCTTTTGTATCTATAGAGCTCTTCCTCCCAGCCAGGATGAAAATCTGATCCATCACCAAAACCTGGTTTGCGCAATGGAGGTGAACTGCTATTACTATTATTTTCTATATCCATTTTCTTCAGCGGCGATGACTTTGTTTTTGTTAAGTTTTTACTATCTTCACCCTTAGTATTTTTTCTTACACGAAGTCTACTAGCTACACTTAAGGTATCATCACTGTCAGACGATGAATCCTCATTAGCTTTTTCTTTTTTAATGTGTTCTGTAGATATTGACTTTCTCTTTGACCTAGATAACTGCCGAGATTTTCCTTTATTAGCTTTTTCATCTTTTGCGCTTGAATCTGTAGATTTTCTCGCTGCAGAGTTCATTTGATCATCGCAACACTCTAATTTAACATACGCAGATTTTTCTGATAAATCTTTTAGCAATAGTTGTTTATCTTTTAATAATTTCAAAGGCTCATCCTCATCACTCGATTCTATCTCTTCTTTAATTACAGTCTTAGTAGGTTCTACTTCATCTGGTTCCTTCTTAACAGGTATAATCACATTATTACATAATTCTGATTTTGATGTTTTACTTTTTGATTTCGAATTATTTTTATGTTTAGTGGTTTTATCAGAATCCTTATCATTTCGTTTTTCGTTTTTTGGTTTTTCTTGTCTATTTTTAGACTTAGGTTTTACTACCGGATCTGCTTTAGTTGTTGTTATAGATGTAGTTAAAGTAGATACTTTTTCATTGTCAACTTTTTCTTCATCTTCATCAATTGGCTCTTTCTTTATGTCAACTAAAAATGGCTCTGTGACTATTGTTTCAGCTGAGGTTTCATCTTTAGAATGTCTATCTGCATTACTTTCATTATCTTGATCTACTGTACTAATCCGCTTCTTGCAACTTTTCTTTTTGTGACATCCTGTTTTTAGTTGCTCCATAAAATTGTCACAGGCATTAGCCCACTCCATATCCATTTCTTCGGCTTTATAATTTGTTTTTAAAGAATCAATTTTTTCTAATATGTTTTCTGTTTTAATTTGCCAAACAGCGTCTTTTTCAATTTCTTCTATATTCATTGGTTCAATTTTTACTTCTGGAATGTTAGAATCATTAGGCTTATCGTTTTTCAGTACTGATTCTAGACGCAAGTTATCCTCGCGGATTTGATTAAAGAGATGTTGTTTTTGCGACTTTGGGAGAGGCTTGTTTTCTGAATGAACTGAATTGGCCTTTAACTCCAGTTTAGCAGAACTATCATTAGATGGTGGCATTACCTTTAGTTCAGCTTTAGTTCGTATTCTGGAAGCAACATCTATTTCTGGAGATTTTCGCTTAGGATCAGGACTATCATATTTCTGATACTCAGAATCTTTAGGAATTGAATCTACAGCTTTTGGCATTTTTATATGATGCCCTAAAGGTAGCAGAGATTGATTAGATATGTTTGTATTTTGAATTGTTTCAATTTCATTGTCTGTAGGCACATCCGTAATGACTATGACAGGGTCATCTGTGTCATCTATAACTATGAGATCTGGAATCTTTTTAGGAGGTTTAACTGGCTCCAAGTATGCGGTATGTTTTGTTTCTAAGCTATTTCGTAATATACTTAAAACATTTTTATCCGCAGGTTGCGCACCGTTTTGTGCATCCAAGTGATGTGAGTGTATATCTCTGTGGCTCGGAATTTTCTGTATAATTTGACGATTGTTACTTGACGGTACTCTTTCATGATAGTGAGTATGGTAGTCATTAGTTTCCCTACTTATAGTTTCGGGATAATGGCTGGTGGGATAGCGGTGATGACTGTGGTTGTCCCGGTAGGTACTAGTGGCAGCTGGTCGCTTTTGGTCGTTTTGATAAGCATCTACTCGCTTGTGGCTAGCGTAGCTGTAGACCGGCTGACTTATCAACTCATGGTGTTCTCGTGTTGATTGATTTATTTGCTCTATCCGGCTATCTGAGGACCATGTCTCATAACGAACAATTTTTTCGGGAATATTGTTTACGATAGGCGCTGTCGGCCGTTTTCGTTCTTCAATAATTAATTGACGGTCATCCCGAATTCTACTTTCAGAATAACGATCTTCACCACTTGATCTAGTAAGATCAATACGTGGCACATAGTCAGATCGTGGATTAATAGATCCATTGTATTTATTTCGTTCATTATTTATAGGTCGAGATTCTACGGCATAAGGTTCAGCCACTGGCCTCGGAGAATTATAACTACCATTATAACGCATGCTAGGATGAGCATTTTGCATCACATTATACTGAACATGGTTAATATTTCTTTCTCTATATTGAGCAAAGTCGGGAGCGAAATCTACTTTATGTGAAGCTACGTAGCCAGGTACTATAACGTTGCGACTACTTGATGTTGGTCTGGCTTGCAATGGAATATTCTCATTTTTCATAGATGCAGAGTCAATAACATCATCTTGGGTGGTTGATGAATCCGCAGAGTTTTTAACCGTTTTAACAGATAAATCAAGTGGAGATTCACGTTTCTGTTTTGTTTGATTCAGTTCATTCACTATTGACGTAACTGAAACTGTCATCCGAGCCTGTTGACTAGGATATCCAGGTTTAGAGGTGGATCGAGAGGGTGATATTTGTACGTGAGATGATGCAGTGTAATCATAATTAGTCTTTGGGGCGACAGCCGTACGATATGAAGATCTAGACTGAAGTGCTTGTGGACGGGGTGGTGTACTATTTTGTGCCACTGGGACTGTTGCGCTTGAAGCGTATCTGACAGCAGAAGTTGATGGTGATTGATAATGATAGCTGTTCCTAGAATCAACGGTTCTGCTTTTACTTATGTACTCCCCACGTGGAGGTAATCTCGATATTTCATGACCTTGTATTTGAGGCTGACTCGGCACACGTTCAGATGGGCGAACCACATAATGTGGATTCACTGCTTCAATATTCCCATGTTTATACTGGGTTGAATGCTGCGACTCTATTCTCCTACTTGGAGCGGGCGCAGGTACAGGAATCGTTGTTACTGGTCGGTATCCGGAATAGGCTTGCTGTGGATCATACTTTCTTTGAGGTAAAGTTGGCTGTCTGTCATATTGAGGTGTGGACCTATTATAAGATGGAGACTCACGACGTTGCGGCATCGAATAACCTTGTGCAACACGGTTATCTATTGTAGCTAGTCGTTTTACTGGGGGTAAATGTTGTGGGTGATGTATTGGTGGAACCCTATCATTATGTGGAGGTGGCGCTTGAGCGGTTGGAATGGGGTAACGTTGATTAGACACATTGTGAGTCGACGTGTCATTATAACGACCAGTATTATGCTGGGGAATAGTACTGGAAATCCTCGCATACGTCTGTGGACTGTGGCGTGCTGGTAATGACGGTTGAGGTGAAGCAATTGGTTGCCCGTGAGTGTTTCTTCCACTTTCAACTAAATTTGTCTCATATTGGTATCGTGCAAATGCCTCAGGAGGGCGAGTTGTAGGATATTGGTCTATTGCACGTGTAGTAAAATGTTCATTTGGTCTCATTGTAGGAGTTTGCACTCGGTGTATTGTCCCACGGTATTGAATCGAAGGATCCATTTGTTCTGATGGAGTTGGCGCCGGAAGAGACACTTCAGAAGGAGGTCTTACCGGGGAAGGACTTGGAACAACAGGTGCTGGCGCCGGTGATGGTAACGTATGGCTTGTTGGCTTCCGTATTATATGAGAAGGTGGCGACAGCGCTCCCGGTTCTTCCTCGTCCTCAATTTCAGGTTGCTCACGACGTTTTTCTGCTGCTTCACGCATAACAGTAGCCTTATGAATGATATGTGGTTCAGGCTCAATAGGCTCAGAAGGTGGCCGGGGTGGTGCCAAGGGCGTCGACGCTGGAGTTAATGATGGAGCAGCAGCAGCTGATGGTGGTCTTGATGACGGTTTTGGAGCCCCAGACAATGCTGGAGTGCCCTCCTCTGTTGAAGAACCAGCAGGCCACATTTGTTGGCCGTTTCCTCCTTGTGCCTGCTTCGGTAATCCCATAAAGTACTGACGCGTCCCTTCCAACAACACATTGTTGAAACTGTCATCCATACTACGCTCTCCCGCTCCAATACCACCACCTGTAAAAATACACATTAAATTGTGAGAAATATAGTGAATTACAAGTTTTATTGCTATAAATTATAATTCATAAAACGAAATATACTTTTTTTAAAAGAAAATTATAAAATAACGATTTTATATATATATATATATATATATATATATATATATATAAAATATCATATTATAGGTTATAGAAACATTATATACACTGACAAATAATTCAATATTTTACATTGCACGTTAGTATTATTTTGATTATCATTTACTAAATAATTAGATACTTCATGAGTGTTAATGATGTCACGAAATAATCTTTCTATATATGTTTTATATTCAATGTATGCATGTATTAAAACATATTACAATTATTTATAAATGTAAGTGCATTATAAATAGCAATTTGGCTTTCGATCTTTCGTGTAAATTGTATCTGGCTACCGGTACGCAGCTTAATTCAATATACTGTAAAAGGATCAAAACAAATTTACGAGCAGAATAAAACGGTAACTATATCTATTACTGTGAATAGAAGAGAATTACAAGAATCTTTTTTAACTGTTTAACCCTATTTAACTTCACGCCATTCCGGTCCGTGTCTAACAAAGAAAATTTTAGTCCTTATACATACGTATGGTATATAACTATACAATTTGACATTTAGGTATATTACTCGCTTAAGAAATATGATATAAGGCCGGTCGTGCCGCAGTGGCGTCGGACTATAAACGCGATCGGTTGTTGGTTCGACCCCCACTCGGGGACAATCGATTATATTTAAATTATTTCCATTTCCTCGCTCTGGTAAGACAAAGTGCGAAGTTGAGTTTCACCGGAAGCGAAGTACGAATTGTCTTGACACTAGGTACTTTCTGTACCCTGCTACGCAGGATAAACCCGTGAAGCTAAAAAAATATTGGCCACAACGTTATCAAACGGTAAATAAATTATATTAAAATTTATATAATATTTAATGTATGATATTAGGTATTTTTTAACTGTACCTAACTCTGATATTAATCAATCAGCATAGCTTATGCTACGAAGAACTTAAGGTACGTGAAGGGGTCGTTACCCTTCGGTTGCCCTTGAGCGTTCCTCGCCCCCGCTCACAACAAAACCTACACGCACTACGCACACAAGGAAAAACTTCCGCGAGACATTACTAAAAAGTTTACCGACCTTATTAAGCATGTCAATGTCATCTATCCCTGTATAATTTATTTTATGACGTATGTTTGGCAAATTATTATTTAATTATTCACTTAAGCATATTGTTAAAAATAGTTAAAAATAATTATTAATTATTAGTAATTTATTTATATACGTGCAAAGATGTTATATTTCCATTTTTTATATCATTTTGTACAGTCATACCTGGACCCTATGAGGAAAGCTATTTCCGTGACAACCGTTTTCGATCGATTAAAGACCTAGACGGCTCGTATGCGTCACTCATATTTACCTACAGACAAAATCACTATATAAATAGTTAAATACTATAAAATCGAACCCCCGGTGAGCGACTATATGAACAAAAAGAGATTCTTTAAATAACTTCATTGAACCAATGAGTTAATAAAAATAAGAGTAACGACTGTAATTACGCAGATTAATAGTTATTCAAGTGTCTCTCTAATTATATAATTAATAATAAACGTAAAAATAATATGTATGATACAATAATATGATAACTTTACATTATATACGACATGACACTTTATCTATACATATAAATAAATTAAATTGTAGTGTAAATTTGTAATATTGCTTAAAATTTTAACAGATTTTACTTAATGCATATGCATGTATACGCGGTACATATACCAAAAAAATTTTTTTTTAATTTTGTCTGTCTTTCTCTCTCTATTTGTTCCGACTAATCTCTGGAACGGCTTGCGGATAGCTGCTGTAGGAAGACGTAACGAGGACTACTTGTAAAGTAAAAGGTAAAAATTAAGATATATCAAATTCCACGCGTATATAACGAGGGCACAGCTCGTAGACCGTTAACGCCATGTGGCATTCTAATCGATTTCACAAGATTACTTTTTTGTAATCAAAATAATGAAATATAGTTATAGATCATTGTTTAGATTATTTTGAATCTCAAATGTTCGTAGTATTTGCAGAACTGCGTAGAAAATGTCGTAAACACTACCTAGGATTTAAATAAGTGTTTCTTTTCGCACAAATTCCTAGACATATAGTTATTAATATACAATACACAGTTGCACACTATTGTGTAAATGTCATGCATTTGTGAGGATTCCTTTTCAATTCGGTATTGTTACATATATATATATATATATATATATATATATATATATATATATATATATATATATATATATATATATATATATATATACACATATACACACACACACACACACACACACAAAACTATTTATGTACTATCTTTCTAATTCATATTAAATACCTTGCGATGACAGCTACCCTGCTTGATGAGAGTGGCAACCCCCAATCGCGTTCATGTCTCCTCCTTTGAATGTGGCGTTATCTAAAAATAAAAAAAAAAACATTTATTTTATAAAAGTTTGAGACTTTATATAATAATTTAAGGTAGATAATAAGACTAAAATGATCGTTGCCAACCGCTTCTAGCACTATCCTACACGTGGCGAATACACTTATAAGTATAATCATAACAAATGCAATGCAATACATACTTCTGACGTCATTGTGTAAATACAAATATCAAATATCCATTTTAAAATACTCTGGTGAAATACTCTGGCGCGGCGTTTACTACTTAACACACTATCGAATTGGGATAGAAATTAAATGTCTTCACTTTAAATACTCTCTGCGTATGTCGCTATGCAAGAAAACAATGAAAGTAGCTTTTTGAAATGTAATAAAGCTAAAATTTAATATATATATATATATATATATATATATATATATATATATATATGAGTATGAGTGTGGCTTGGACATTGACCCACATTCAATTCAGCCTAATAGACTATTCAGCACATCACGTGAATTGACTTGTAAAATGATATTGTTGAATAACGTTTATACGTTGCTTATGCTTTACCATTACATAAACTGTAAGTGCTTAAATGACAAAAATATAGGCATATTTTGTCCGGATATCTCGTGATTAAGCCTAACCTTACAGCGGAGTACGGACTATCTTGACACTAGATACTTCCCGTCTACCCTGCTATATGGTAAGGTAAAAAAAATTAAACCCAATCATACACCAATAAGTTCACAATTATCTTGTTTATATTGCTGCTATTAAGTGATATTGTCTTATGAATATGACCTTGAAGTCATAAGTTTTCTTGAGACACAGACGAAAGAAATATTTTAACAGAAGTATTCCGCGAGTGGAATTTGAACCCGCAAACTTCCAACTGCACACATGAATATGTCAAACAAATTCACATATACTATAATATATCATACAATATATATATATATATATATATATATATATATATATATATATTATAAAATAGCGCGTAAGGCGTCATCCTCTACACACAAATACATGTTTCGTTTGTGTGCACTATTTATACGGCTCACAGCTGGGCCGGTCATTGCTCCCGACGCAAAACAAGGTGAATCGTAAGACTAGCGTTTTTGTCTTCGAACTGAAATGTAGCTCGCAGACTTGTCGATTTATAATAAAAAGGCGAAATAAAGTTAGGGTTATTAATACAATCATTTTGTAAATACACAAACACATTAAAAACACTCGATGGTTCTGCCTTGCTTAAAGTATCTATATCGCCTCGTAAATGAATATTGGTTATATTACGTCCATTGTATATATGCATTTTTTCTAAATATACCTTATATAATATTTTTATAGTAAACATGCTTATATTGAAAAACCGAATTAGTTACACAACAGTAACATTGAGTACGAAGCATTCAACTTATAAAGGAATTATAAGGTTCAGGCTAATTTTACAACAATTACTTGTATATTGTTAAGTAAATTTGAAAAAAAATCGTATTTTCGTTTACATAACAAATGAACGTATATAAACATTAACTACATTTCTAAACGTAAATAGTAAGGGCTGGATAACCAAACTGGTCGAATGTTCAGCAAAGTTAAATTTATAAGGGTTCTGAGGGGAATGAAAATTACACCCCAGTCTCAAAGGTTCGATAAACGTGACAGAATTATGCGTATGTGGGGTTGCAAATATTAATTACTTAAAATTAGCACATTTAAACTATAAATTCAGACTGATAAGTTTAATTATTAAATTTTATTACTAAAATTTTAAATGTATAGTAAAGGCCATCATAGTAAAGGGCATTGTTATCCGACTGTAAATGCGATGGTTATGAGTTTGCATCTTATTTCCTTGGTCTGGAAAGTCAGACAATGTTGAGGTTTACCGCTCAACAGACGTTGTCGCAAATTTGTGTCCAAAACGGAAAGTAAGAACAGTATTTAAAGAGCACGCTAATGTTGCGCTGTTTGAAATGGTCACTTTGCTTAAGTTAGTTAGTACTTAGTTTAAGTAAGAAAAAGAAAATATTTTATAATTCATGAACTCATTTTAATTTTAAAAAACTTTGTATACAAAAAGATTATGAATAAACAATTTGCGTATTTATGCTACGTAAGTTTCTATTTTCCAAGACGAAATAATAGATTCATGGAACAGTAAATGGAAATGGAAATAATCTAAATACCAATTTGGACAAATATTTATTAATATAAAATAAGTAGTAAGCGAGAAGAAAAACGTATATTTGTATAATTTTAATAAATATCCTTCAAAGAAAGCTGTTTAAAATAATACTCTACACCCAGAACATATGGTAGCACACCATTATAGTTATAGTACTTAATAAAATGTTTGATTTCTTTTATTTTTAAATATATTGTTGTAGACATCGAAAGTAAAATGTATAACTAACGTTGTTTATTTTTACTTGTGAAGTGTCTGTATTTGTCATTTCAATTTCTAAATACAAGTATATTTATGTATACCTTTTTGTGTATCTACTAATGGTAGTCTTTATTCCTCCGTATATATTTTTTTCTATTTATATGTATTCTTTATCCCGTATAGCATTGTAGTCAGAGAGACCCTAGTGCTACGACAGACTGCTACTTACCGCCAGGATTAGGGGCATCATTTGTTAAGTGGCGGAATTTAACGCCACCGTTTGTGTTACCAAAGCAACATTATCATTCCCCGAGGAGGTACTAAACCCACAACAAATCGCGTTTAAAACCATATATAATCGTGTCGTACAACATATGAACATTCAATTCAATAAATATAAATAATATTAAGAAGAAAAACTGCTCGGTCTGAGTATACGAGCATGTCCTTATAGGTGCCACATATTTTTTATTCATAACGAAATATTTATTGACACTACAATATTATACGATGATTAATAATACGAACATTTATAGTAATTCATTTTATTTCTTTAAAATCAATGTGGCCGTTTCTAGCTAAAGAACGCTCACTACCCGCCATACATATTTCGAAAGGTCATACTGACGAAGAAAATAACTTCAAGGTAATTTTAGTGACGGAAGAAGTAACTCTGGCAAGGGCGCTGTCTCTTGATAGCAATGCGAATTATTAAGCTTGTCCTGTTGTATTCTGTGACTCTGTCACTATTATTGGCCAAGGTGATATGAAGCAAACCAAAATATAATATAAATATATAAAACTTGTAAATAATTTCTGTCGTAAAACATTAGGTAACTTACTAGAGAACTAAGTTCAAATTATGTTTCTTAAAAATAATAGGTATTTCCTTTTGTTTTGCCATACTTACTATTAACCTTATATAACGTTATATTCTAAATAAAGTTTGCAAAACTCTAGAATATAAACACAAATCATCTAATTTAAGTATATGAGTATAAGAGGAGTTAAATAAATTATAATAAGACGAATGAGCATATTTTCTGACGAATTTAATAGCTCAATGATATCACTGAGATGCGCGGGCGCGCCTGTGGCCCACATATCGTGTTCTATTTTTCGCCACTCCGCTCCAAGCATTGTCTATAATTAGACGTGTATTGTTTATTACGTTCGAACAACTTTCACGAAATCGTGTTTTCCTTATATATATTCAACACCTTAAAAGCTAAATTACGATGTGCAATATTTGTCTTAATTTCTTCCATTAATTATAAATCAAGAATTTTAAGAGTGAAGCAGGAATGAAATACAAGTCGTATTAAATGTTTTTAACAATTAACAAAAACAAAACAAAAAATAAGTAACTAAGCGACCTAATCCTAATTATATCAGTCATTATACTTAGCTATTAGTGTCTCAGCTATTTCTTGTCGTTACGGAGAATAAGGAATATACAAAAGGGGTAATTACTATAATTATTTCGACGAAGTAATACGAACTGAAAAGACGAGTCATCGTAAAAAAGGGAAATCAAAATACATTGACGCCATCGTGGCGCAGTCGAAATTTGTCTGTGCGGTTGCTAGTTCAAAATAACTTTGAAAATTAATTATATTGAAAACATTTTCTTTATTATGAAAAAAATAATTATAATATATGTTCATTATGCCAACCTCGCAATATGCATAAAGATGCGTGAAGATCATCATTGTTTGTATTTAAAGGACTTTGAATCTGTTTGAAGTTCGAAGAAGTTACGAACGCAAATAGGTCGTGATAAAATACCTGCAGGCTATTTTAAGAACTGAAACTAGTAGAGCTAACCGTTTGGAATTTGTCCAATGCACACTTTACAAATTATGTTTATTAGTGTTTTGTTGTTTACTTTCTATCGTACTACTGTCAATTTCTTATCACGATTAGTGCATTAAATAATAATAAATAACATTCCTGATTGTTGGCTTCGATTACAATCATATTTATTAAACATACTTATATTATAAGTAGCTATACAAAAAATACATACAATATGGACGACAGCATGTTTATTTTTAGTCCAAACGATGTCTTCGACCGCTAACGTAATATATTAAAAGTCTTGGATAAATTTTAAATACATATTATTTTTTGTTGATCATATGTACTTGTAAAACTCGATTGCATCTAGTTTTATTTCTTCATGAGCGCATATTTTTATATTAAAAGCCCATTCCGTAGAAGATATTTTACATTTAATATTTTTTTAGCTTGACGATTTTTATCCCGCATAGCAGGGTAAACAGAAAGTATTTAGTGTCAAGACACTTCGTACTTCGCTTTCCATCGAATTCGAGACATTGTATCGTGTTGAGTGGTGGAACTCAACGCCGCACTTTGTGAAAATAATTTAAATATGATCATTCCTCCGAATGGGGATAGAACCCACAACCGAGCGCATTTACAGTTGTACGCTGTCCCACTGCGCCACGACCGACCTCAACATTTGAAATAATATTATTTATACAATTTTCTTGGACATATTTTCTCATAGGTTATCTAGTGTGGCATGAGGTTTTATCGACATGCAATATATTATTAATATAAAAAATATCACTTATATTTACTAGATGAATTTTATACGAGATAATAATAAATTTCTCTGTCATTGCAGTAGAGGAATCGAAGTTTCCTCTTCCCTCATCGTTGCAATAGTCGTGACTTTCAGACATCATTAGTTCGATCGCGACTTGTGACACGCAACCGAGTTGTTTTCCTTCTGTTTGTGGGTCAGTGGGTCAATAGCTGGTTACTGAATTTTGAAGCAATACTAAAACCGGTTTATAAATTACATTAGCTAAGCCTAACTCGAATGCAGAGATATCGTGAATGCGAACCGTCAAGGTTTTCACGAATCAGTGCGTTTGAATGAAAGAAATATTGTACGACCGTCACGACCAATTTAAAATCAATGTTAAAATGAAACAATATACCATATTTCACGATTTACTTTAAATATTTACTTGTTCATTTGCAATTGTAAGTGAATGCCACAATTCAACACATTACCGAATATAAACTTTGAATTTCAAAACACCTCTATATTTCAAAAGTCCAGTTTATACATAAAACATTAGTTCCGGAGTTCAAACAACCGCGGTGATTACGCAAATAGATATGAAAATCGTGGATAGCAGATAGCAACGACACGATAAAGATCATAGTTGTGCAAACGAGCCGGGCCGAGTGAGTGGGTCAGCAGGCCAATGTCACTGGCTTGCCCGCTCCCTGGCCGCTCGTTCTAAATGCAATATTATTTTATTAACTAAAGAATACCATTACAAAGGACTTTTTTGTAAAATTCACAGCTAGATATATAGTTTAGCTGGCGAAATTTATTACAATTTTACGAAACTTCACGCAAGTTCCAGTAAGAGAAATGTCTCTCGTTTCAATGTTAAAACACTTAATTTGAAATTCAATTTAATAAAAATACACCTTTCTATAAACACATATAAAAACATAAATTGTAATTAGACTGCAAATGTTCTAATAATATAAGTACTTTCAATGTCAAATATATAATGTTTCCGTTTGCAAAGTTGTAGGGGAGCAAATTTAAAAAGTTAAGACAACGTAGTTCCTTATGTTATCACCTGGATTACTTGTAAGTCTTTACAAAAATTATCAAATATATGCTGACGTGTCTATTCGCGAACTCGTTTTTTAAATAAATTACTTTAAAAAAACTTTAATTAAATGAGTATAGTGTTACATGAAGAATATGAACTTCTACAGGTTTTGAATTTATTAACTAAAGGTTGTTCAAAGATCTTAGACAATTTAATAAAAATACGTAAGTAGCTTATGTAAAATATTTATAACAGACACTTAGAAACCTACTTGTATTTTATGAATAAACCAACACACACCACAGGCTATATACAGAATAACGAAAACATAGCAGCATTGTACGATAACGGTAACAATCATTTTTAATTTAATAACATATACCTATATCTAATCAATACGTTATTTTATTTCTGATCGCCATATGATTTGGTGACTAACGCGACGGGTCTTGTTACGCGAAATACCAACGGGCGGCCACTTCTCAGAAACGGTGATTAATAATTTAATATTTCGTTGTTTACACATTTGGGTGACACGGTTTTACATTATAGCAACGATATGGAAATACATCGGCAGTTTTTAGAATTATAAAATGAATTTTTGATTTCATACATTTTTCCGAAAATATTTAAGCTGGTTATTTTTTTTACAACTTCGCCTACTGAATGAAGTTAATCTATGAATAAACTAAAGATTTTAAGTATAATTATGATAATTTATATACGTAGAACAACACGACTAACAGTATTTACTATTATTATACTAATTTAAATTATGCTATCAGTAATTACTACTATAATTTACGAACATTACTTTTACTCATCTTCTGTCCTTTAATATATATCTATTTAGGCAAAGTTTGTATGACATACTATTATATAGTATGTAGCGCAAATGTAAAGTATTCAACATGTAATAATCCGCAATCGAACGGCGAGCCGGGCGTGCGCCAGCAAAGCGACGCGGAAGTTGTGGTGAAAGTGCGCTGCGGTGAAAGCGTTTACCTAATCGCGGCCGCAGTTACATCAGACGTGAAAGTCAATGTTATAGGCACAAACCATACTAATACAGTTACCTATTATTTATTTTATTTTGTATATGGACTATATATGTTTAAGTTTTACTCGTGTATTTTAAAAAAAAAAGTACGAAAACCTTAACGTTCTAATAAGTAATTAGTAACCAAGATAACTCCTCAACGTCATTATTAATAGATTTTTATTACATCATCTAATGTTTGTAAATAGGAGTATAATACGGAAATAATATATCTGATGTCAATTTAACTTGAACTTAAGTAATAAGATTAAACTCAAATGTAGATAAGAATATTATCTTGATATATATAAGAAGTAAATATAACTCAAAGAGATTTCAATCATATTATGATGAAATGGATTAAGCTAATGGCTTGCGAATATTAGTTTTGCAGATAGATATTATTATTATACATAGATATAAAAGAACTACGTGATCACAGGTAGACTCTACCTGAATACCAAAACATATGCAATTAATCCGTTTAAAATAGTTTCATTTAAAATAAGTAATATTTTTTCGAATTTCATTACTTAGACTGATTAAATGTCGTATCTTATTACAGAAATCGACGCCCGCACGTGACAATACGATTACTGATAATTATTTGAATACTCAACATTTCAAATTGAATAATATCACGTTTCGTTATTTGTCTATTTCATAACACTGACTATACATTAATCTATTACAAAACGATTACTTGATGACTTTATTATATATTAAAAAAAAAGTTAGATGGGAATTAATTGTTATATGGGTATACATTATAATGCATTAACCGCTTCAAACATTAAAAATAGTTAAAAGGAACGCAGAGAAAGTAGAGGGGCGTTATCTCTTGAAACTTTTGCGACTAAATGATAGAGTATCTAAGTAGGTCATGAGAGACGTACATCAACTTGTAACTAGCGAATCTATTGGAGTACTTACTTGCATACTTTGACGTATTTTAGTCATATAATTTATAATTTATATGATATGTGGCGTTCACGAGATTATTAATACGACTGCATAGTGTACTGATGACAGACTAAAGAAGGCGTCTTAAATTTCATTCCTGCTTGCATAATATACATGAAAACAAAACACTTATCTTGAGAATCCTTGGCCTAAATTTAAAATAGATAATTGTTATCGCGTGACCCGCTATTGTTAATGTCTATATTAATTTAAATTGTATAAAGTATTTTCAATTTCCCGTATTCAAGAAGCCGAATAAGATAAATGTTTTAACATAAAAAAATATCCTCTAACATAAAATATTTAGCAAAGCTCATAAAATATTATAAGGCTTATTCGTTGAACATCCCACAGGCAAGTTATTTTCTTACTATGTAGTTATGAAGTACTTTCCACGTAAGTTAATGTAATGTTTATGATTATTTTTTATCTTCCCGCATCTTTCGCATTGTAATTCTCATCCTAATTATTTATTGCTGAATAAATATGCAAAAATATTGAACGAAACTACTACAATTGAAGTGTGAACCTAATATAGCGTGTACCGGGCCAGCATCTTCAAAAGCTGCCTAAAAAGACTGTTATCAATCTAGCTTTTGCCTGTTTGCGAACTATACTAATTCTATGCAACACAAAACAACTAATAATGACTAACATCTTTGAAAAAAACGTATAAAAATTTTGAACGCAGCGGGATTCGAACCCGCGCCTTTTGGATACCGTCTAAGCGCTCTGACCGCTAAGCCATGCGTTCTACTACCAGTTGCGTCGAAATTCTTATACGTTTTGTTACAACTTATTTATGTTGTTAGCATCTCTGTAGAGAGATTTTTACAAATTTCAACTACTTAAAGATTATTAAGAAATAATCGTTTAACAAGAGAGATTGCTATTTTATTTTAATATTTACTATTTTTAAAGTGTTATTCCACACTTAGGATTAGAAAACATCTTTGAAAAATGTTTTCTAATCCTAAGTGTGGAATAACACTTTAAAAATAGTATATATTAATAATGACTATTTTAATTTATCAAAACATTTTCAACGTGAATTATTAAAAGGCCACGTTACAACGCTTTGAAATAACGTTAAGTCGTGATATTATGATTGAAACTGTTGATTCTTAAGTAGATTTAACGAGTCGCTTCCTCGTCGGTAGCGATGGTAGGAAACGCAACCGCCCGCGAGTGCGCCTTGACCTACTTATACTCTTTGCCTCTCTACATCTAACTCGTAACCACAAGGCGAATTCGATCTTAGCATCGGCTAGCAGTGACCAATATATACTCACATATACATCTACATAACTTTATACACATATGTATACAAAAATACGTAATGTATTATTTAATATATAACACACAATAATATATAACACTTCGTAGTGTTCGTGTTTTCCTCTTTTTCGCATTAATTCGAACTCGAGAGAAGAATTTCCGAATCACTTTTTAGTTTTTGATATATTTTCTTCATTTCTAATCTTATTTTATTTATATAAATAATATTTAATATTTCTTGACATATTTCAATGTTCATATAAGTAAGTAATCATAAAATTTCGTATACGTAAAACGTCACTAAATGACTTTGACTCCAGCTAACACGATTTTCAAAAAATGGAGTAACGCTCAAATTATAAGACGGATATAATTTCGACCGTGACTTCCGATATGTAATTGACCTCTTAAAAATTAACAACTATTACGATCTTAATTAATAATAACGTAATGCGCAAATATTCTAATTCCAATGTTAAATCACATTACAAAGCAAGTTTAATATAAGTCTTGTTTTAATATTAAAAAAATATATACTTAGTAGTAAAAATAGTACTTAGCTAATTTTTTATCCTCTAGTGCCTTTATTATACAATTAAAAGTTAAGTCTTTTAAGAATTAGCTTTATGCCTAATGCCATTATCATATCATAATAATAAAATGATATCAATAACGTTATCCATTTTTTTAATTTTTCTTTAATTTAATAACCTCTAAAATGAATGAGGTTATCAAGGCGAAATTATGATATAAAAAAGTAAAATTCAGATTTTGTTTTTAATTAAACAACCTAACAACATCGATAAACAATATTATGCATAACAATAACGAAACCCCATAAAAGACTATTTTGTGTTTTTATTTTTAGAATTGAGTAATTAATCATAGATTTTTATATCAAGACACTTTAGCCTTATTTTCTATTGAAAAATATCAATTCGTTTTATTTATATCTAAGTACTTTACTTACTTTATATTAGTATGTATTTAAGAAACAATATAGTTTATACATTTCCTACAAAAGAACATATTTATATATGCTGTCTCAAAATTAGTAAATTTAAAACGAGGTCACCTTGTACGTCTTTTTCGATTTCCTGAGAATATAATTTTACGGTTGTTTCACGAGTAACATCACATTAATATTTTCAACTATTTATATAATTAGATTTATATTGGTGTTCTAAATAAAACTAACGACAGACTGTTCGCGAGAATAAATACAATGTAGGTGCCATACACCTGCGGGGACGCGACGATGGTAACTGATATATGGCCGTCCTACAGAAAAGTATTTGAATCGAACCTATATAGAATCTTTCTGTTATGTAAATATTTAAGAAATAAACTTATAAATACTATTTATTCACGTACAAAATACTAATAACCCACAAGACAAAAGTTTTCTTTGTTTTTACTTCTGTTGACGTATTTAAGATAAAATTTGACATTGGTCTTTTTATAATTTATTTATTTACTGTAATAGGACTTACCATGTCTTGGAACAAGGAAAATAAAGATTAATTTTCTAGTTAATTAAAGGTTAAAAATAGAAAACGATCACGATTACGATTTGCGGAAGAAGTTGTAACTGAATATTAAGATTAAAGTTAATGTGCCCTACTTTCCTTCTTTTATTTTTTTAATTTATTAAATTATAATACAAAGAAGCCACAACAAATGAATACATATTGGTTTTTAATGATCCGCTAATCACTATAAACTTGCTAGAAATTTATGATAAAAACTAAAAGCAATATACACTATTTTAATAATATTACTGTAATTACTTACAATTGCCATCGAGCTGCTTAAAATCCAAATTGTTAACAATCCATTAACTAATGACACAAATCACTTATTTGTGATGCACAATAACAGGATAGTAGTCGTCGTACCGACACTTCACTTATGTACAAACGGCACTCACTTCAATCCCGTGTAAAACACTAGCACCGTCAAGTTAATTTAAATAGACACTAACGTTTATTCAATAACAGTATAAATATGGTTACATAAAACTACACACACCGTATCTGGGCTCACACCCAGTTCCAAGTACCTGTAACAAAGCAAAGCCATAGTAAGTTTGATAATTCAAAACTGTCATCAAAACTTTACAATATTGAAATATACTAACGAAACTCACATGAATAGTAATAAAATAAAGTAAGCACTGTAATTAAGTGGGACGTATAGTATTTCTATACAAGAGAGCACAAACACGCACTATCATCAAGCTGGCTGAACGCTGACTGGCAGCGCGACGGGGGACACGGTGGGAGGGGAGAACAGACGGAGGACAGATTGAGGGAGGGAGACTGTCTGGTCGACTGGTTGGTCGACCTATTGGCACGGCACACACACAAACACTAATATACTGTCAGTAAAGTTTCTAGGCTGATTTATTTCACGCCTACAGACCCGTAACAGAAACAAATAAAGAAAAATACAAAAAATATTTTAAGTGTTTCCAAATTACATTTTTCAACTGTTTTTGTAAAGAGACAGAATCAACGGAGCCGCTGCAACGTTGCAGGCTGGTACCCGCAACCTTCAGGAGTTCTCATGGCCACGCTCTCAAGCGTAAAGGTCACAGTAACTAATAAAAATATTTGTTATATTGCGCTCTACAGCCGCCGCCACCTGAGAAAGCAACACTGCTATGCTACACGCGTAGACACTGAATAAGTATGTCGATGATAACAGCAGTTATCCGAAACATATTGAAGGAAACGCCAGTGAGATAAATAGAGTTGATAAGCTAAATACGTAAGCAAATACAAGACACTGAAGGGCGCGCAAAGTTTATCACATTAAAATATCAAACGTACGTATTAAAGAGACATCAGAGCAGGTTCACTTCCTACTTTACCGAATTCATCGTAGCAACCTTGTGAACATGTAAATTATATGTTATATAAAATAGACATTTATTGAAGCTAATCTCAAACTAGTAAATAAATATAAAAATGGGTATAAAACTACGCCATATTCACATAGTCTGCGTTGCGAAAATTTTAACTGCTATTGAATTGTGAAACCTTGTAAAAATTATGTAAATATTTATATACCATCAAAATGTGATATTTTCATGGAAATTAGGAGTAAATTTTAATAGACCATTGTTTCCATTTTCAATATAGTCGTTAAGTTTATTATTACAGTCATGTTGTGTTATGTACAGGATAAAGAATAAAAGATTTCTTTACGGTAATGCTTGTTTAAGCGACTACGCACCCAGAGATAAATAAAAATAAATGTGCGGATAATCTTCGTGGGGGTAACGCACTTGTTTGGTTCTGTGCGTCTTTCCCTCTCGCACTCGACTCGTTCAGGTTTTTTTGCTTGTACACCGAGTCATCGCCTTACCAATCTTTTTTTTATTTTTAATGGCAGCTACATAACTCGTGGCAAATTGTGAACCTTTCACTAAACGAATACCAGATTTCTTAATTTTTTATGTGTTTGAGAAGTACAAATTTCAAAGTGCAAACACTAAACTATTTAATGAAACATAATAAATAAATGCTAACTAACAAGGAAGCTTAACTTACGTATTGAGATCTCCTTGGCACATTGCAAAACTTTAATTCGCAAGGTTACGTGCCAATGCCAACGAAGATAGCGTTTTAGAGGCCGATCACGTTTTAAAGAATACTTTTTCTATTAATTTACGGTATTTATGAGTGTTGAAATACTGGTTTGTGGCTTGTGGGCACGTTCTATCGCGGTTCGAACAAGACTGATACCTGTTCAAGAGAAAGTGAGTTAGTGATTACTTTCCAGTGGTCGCGTCGTCCAGTTTACTCCATGGTCTTTGCACTGGCCGTTGTGGGCGTTCGCAGGCTACCGTTACCCTCTTTTTGCGCAATGGGGTCACACGGACAGTTCACCAATTGTGCAGAGTGACTGATATGGTTCGCTTTGTCGTTCGCTGAATTCTTATAAAATATAAACGCTAAAACAAAACGTCTATCTTACATAATATGAGGCAAGTAGCTCTAATAGCTGGCATTAAAATCCAGACAAGGTAATTAAAAGTTACATAAACAAGTTATGCAGAATAGTTTATAAAAAATTTATAATTGCATATTCATAATAATTATGCCTACATTTTGCACTATTTCCGCGATTTTTTTAGCAACGCAGAGTAGAAAGCTCCCTATCTAACATGAGTTTGTTGTGTTATATAAAATTTAGTTAATTAGAAATATTAAATAAGTAATTAATCGTTTTTGTCAATTTGTCGAGTAATATCGTTTGGGTAGACTTTTTATATAGATAGATATTTAATTTTAACTTCCAACGAGATTATCATTTTTTTTTTAATTATATGGACTTTAGCAAAGTTTAAAATTGTCTAATAACAATTTAAAATAAAATATTAAAATTAGACCTTAGGGTTAGTGATCGTTACTGAACTTGTATAAACATAACCTAATTGTTACATAGTTTTTATTTTAACATTTTTGAAAAAACGTATAAAAATATGAACGCAGCGGGAGTCGAACCTGCGCCGCTTGGATACCGTCCAAGCGCTCTGACCGCTAAGCCATGCGTTCTTCTACCAGCTGCATCGATATATTTTTATTTTATTTACGTATTCCAATATATAGATTTATTGTTGTAAAATATCGTTGTATCAACTTTCTTAGGTGAATTTCAATAAATACTTTTTACAGTTATCGCGCAGGACAATATAAATAAACCGAAATAAGTATTTACTATTCTCTCCTTTGAAAGACAAAGAAAATCTCTTCGTTAACTAATAGACTTGTTTATCGAATACATCGTATACGACAAGACTGTTGTGCTGTTAAAGCCGCATCACAAAAATGGTATGCCAGGTATGCCAGTTTCACTGTGTAGAAGTAGATTTGTCCCAAGAGCGTTCATGACTGTACCAAGTGATTCATAATCGTCTAATTCTATTATACAAATGTAAATTTGTAAACAATTTTTCAAATTTCTTTTGTACTACTGTCTCACTATAATAATTTTTTGGTCAAAAAACAGTATTTTTTTTTTCAAATTATTATCTTAATATGGCTGCTATTCATTACATTGTTTTTCGAAATGGATATGCCGAATAAGGTTTTTAAGAGTGCTTTGTGACCACTACTATGTGCTGAACGACACTGACCTAACCTTGCCTCTCATGGACGTAAAATTAGGTCAATTTGCCGGTAATTTACATATTCTATAAAAAAGTGTTTAAATAAATTATTACCCTCTTAATTTTAACGAAAGCAAAAGAAAGCTAATGTATATAATGTATTATAGGTACTTCAAGTTGGTCTGGCCTGACCTTGTCTCTCACGGATACGCAATTAGGTCACGCGGTCAGCAATTTCGCACTTTTTGCATCACGCGCATTCAACGTTGCTTTCGTTGTCTTGAAACACTTTACGATTGCTGGGTGGTTTAAATTTTATAAAGTTTGATTTGTTCCGTTTCGTTCCATTATAATACGTTGGAAGATTAGTATTACAATTTTAGCTTTCAACCTATAGAACAGAAAATATCACTTAAAAAGGGTAAATCTAATAGATATCTATATAAAATAGCTTGTTAAATATAAATTACTTTGTTGAAAGATATTTCTTATTTTAATACTATATGCTTAGACCAACAGAAAGTAAGTACAAAAAATTAATAAATTTCAGATTAGTATAACTATAAATTTCATTTACAAAAGAATTCAATATCACATATCAAGTCTGTTGAAAAAAAAATATCTTTCCAATACGATATTTTTTGTGACTCGCACATGTTCACGAGAGTCGTTAGTTTTACTAACATCATCCTCAATAAATAAAGATCGACCATAGACAAGGAGATAAAAAATCTTCATTCCCTTTCACTGGTCGTCGCAGGTAGAGAACAGTATAAGGTTGATTGTGCAAGCCGTATGTCACTTATAATAAGTCAAAAAGGAAAGAGACGCAAGGTGGAGATGACTATTGTTTAGTAAGTTTTTTTTTTATTTTAGTTTTAAAATTTGGTATTTGTATGGAAAAAACACAGGGGTGTCCTGCGTTGTTTGAAGTTCAACACAATTTCTTGTTTAGCAATCGTATAAAGGATATCTTCAAACAACACTGTCTCTATATGTATTTCGATAAAGTATATATTTTAATAAATACTATATCCAAAAAAGGATGTGTATAACCCTTCAATATACATGTCAACTCACACATATTTTATAACATCTATCAACAGGAACAATTGATTTAACGAAGCTACTCGTGGTTCATTGTTCAAGATTTTAGCTTTGGATTTTTATAGCCGTGGAAAAATTGAAACTCTTAATATATAATTTTTAAAGACTAAATTAAAAATTAATCATCTCTTTCTAAATGGTACTATTTTAAACGTGATCACAGATCAATTCATCGTCATCAAAATAATTTCATTTAAAATCAAACAATATTATTGAATAATTTCTTAATAAATATGCAATATATATACGATAATTCTTATCAAATATGATGTAGAAAACTTTTACATTTTACCTATTTATCAGTGCGGTCTAAAGAAGTCTTAGATTGCGCGTTATTATTGGGTTAAAATTATTTTATAAATCTTGTAAATTTTCTTGAGATTGTATTTATTGATGGTAACGGACACGAAAACATTTTTAGCCATTAACAATATTTTCTTTATTTCTTTTTATAGATATAAATGGAGGTTGTTTGATTAACAGCAATTAGGAAAAGCGATCTATCGATTATCGATAATTTCCCTCTGGAAAATGTTGTTTTGGAAAATATAATTTCATTATCATTTACAAGACTCTCTATGACATACTTAAGCCTATTACTTTTCAATTGATTTAATATTCTCTATCTAGTCTAAATGTGACAATACTTTGAAACAAAATTACTACAGATGTTGCGCAAGTCGGATGCCGCGGACAATGTCGCCGTAATGACGCGCTCCATTTATACCTATACGATTATATAATTACCGTGTGATCTGACTTTGTCAAAGATAAAAATTGAAATGGATTTAGATTTATAATTACAACACACAAACATAGCTGAAAATGGCCTAATAAAAATTCTAGATAGTTTGCAGAACGTTATGAAACCATCTAGTAATGTATTTTGGTAGAATTATAAATTTGACATTTATAATATTCCTAATAAAAATATAATAATAAAAATATAATAATAAAAATATAATAATAAATATAAAAATATAAAATTTTCCAAATATTAGATTGTGCCAACGACATTTATGGGAATTAGGTATCTTTATTAAATACGTCTCGGCACATTGACTAGGTCACTACCTAGTTATTGTACGTCTATACTTATTTAATTAAATATAAAATAATTATATAAAGCTTAAGCTCAGTTTGTGCGTTCACGTTTAATTTATCAATTACACGAAATAGATTTGTTAAAGTCGTGACGAAATAATTACTTGATAAAGAAAAAAATATGAGGTATCATGTAAAACAGAACAAAAGGAAATAGAATAGTGGTGCAATACTAAGCGAAGGAACGATTCGAACTCTATTAGTTGTGCGGACAGCGGAATGCTAACAAATAATAATACCTCGTAGCGATTACAAGCAAGTCATCGACCTTCGAAAAATCTGACCTGCGCCGAGCGTCGCAAGGTTGCGCGCACGACACCGCACCGCCAGAGCTCGATGATTTTTATTAATTCCAATCCTTATAATAAATAAATGAGAAGTACGTTTATTTATCCTATTGTCATAGGATAAATAAATAACATGTAATGAATTCACATCATAGTAAATCTATTAGAAACTTGTTCTATTTTAACCCTACATCTAAATTATTCCCATCTTGTACTTATTTCAGCTGAGTAATGAAAGACAAAGACACAAATCATATGTTATATTTGAGCATGCAGTATTTAACATTTATAGTCTGTGATGGCATGTGACGATATCAAATATACCAGTGTACGTTAGTAAAATGTTACCATATATTGACAGATATTTTCACTTTTTATTTATAGTACTAAAAGTTAAATTGTATATACTTAAATATATAATTAAAATATTCGCAACAAATATTTTTATAGAAATTTCGTAAATCTATTTTCCTGTTATTAGAAAAGTCTCAATGCAAAATAGCACCACTCAATATCTTTACCAACTATTGTGTTGCAAGTAAGTTACAATGCTCAGAGACTCATAAAGTAAATATCTTTATTACCGTATTTCAGTATTAATATACATTTGCTTCTCAATTTGTATTTATTTTATTGCAGTCTTATTCGTACCGTGACTATCTAAATGAAGATATTTTGAATCCGAATCTAATAATGAACTTAACAAATATATATAGGGGAAAAAGTTACTTTATATTTTTTTATTGTTTGTACTTTATATTATTTTATTGTAATGTGCTTGAGATATTAATTTATTCCTTATCTATTTATAACCAGGACCAGTGAATATGAAGTGTGATACCTGGTAACCCTTATTAATTAAATTTGTATGTACCGTATAATAAAGCTAGTACTAAAATTAATATTCAAGGTTTCATTTTTCTATTAAAACTTTAGAGTTAAGGACCAATGTAAGGGCAAGCGTTGATATGGAGAATGAACATTTTTTTTGTTTTAGCTGTGTGTCAACAATACAATGGATAGGCCCATATGCTACATCCGGTTCGATAAACCGCAAATCTTCACTAGGAAAAATCGATTTGGACGTAGGTTGATAGAAAAGTTATTGAAATATAAAATATAAGTTATATATAATTTATCAAATATTTAAACTTCAATATAGGTACGTCTAAAACTTTTATGACTGACTCTGTTTTGTATTTATTAGATGGTATTTCTTTATGTACTCTGCATAAATCTAGATGGAGTGCAATTTAATTATCGTTAAATATATATTTTATATTTGTTTGACAATTTTTATAAATTAAAGAGAGAAAATTTTGAAAAGTAATTTAATTGATAAACGTACAGCACAAACAAATATACAATACGAATATTATAAATACCTATTTACTACTTGAGATCAAATATAATTTTCATGATATTGCGAATGTCTTATCGTACATTCACCGATAACATATTATATGATTAAATATGCAGATTGCTTTAACGCAAAAATAACTCTTTTTTTATTGAATTTGTGTTCCTTGACCTTTTGAACACCTGAGCGACATTTCGTAAAACTTGACCAAGGTTTGCTACAAGTCTACAATACAAATTTATGAATAACGTTCATAAATCGAAGTAGTAAGCTAATCAATAATTTTTTTACAACTTACTAACTATAGATTAAAGCAAGTACTACAGAGTAATTCATATCATCGTAATCATAAGGCTTAAGAATTAGTATATAAAAAAAACGTTCTATTCATTCTTATGACATTTATAGAGAAAAGTTTAAAACTACGACCACGTAGTTAAGTTTTATATAGAGACGTTCGCTAATAATAATCTAAGAAAATAAATTGAATTCATAAAATAAACAATATACAAGTTACCCATGTTTGACTTGTGTATGTATAATTTTTGTATAAATTTTGTGAAGTTGCTATGGGAACGAGTATTTTACACGGCAACTGGCCCAGTAAGTAAGTATATTTCGAATATGAATTATACTACGGCAGATGAACACCATTATTCATATAAAACCAATATAAGTTCTTTTAAATGGTATAATATGAATTAAAATAGATTTTTCGACATTTATATTTGTTGAAAAATCAATAATTATATATTTATTCATAAGACTCCTAGTTTGTTTAAGAAGCGGTTGCTTTAGAATACCGCTAAACAATGTAAGTATGCGTAAACCGTCTTAAACTATTCTTATTCGCGACGTTACGAGAAAATATGTAGTTCATTATTGTAATTTAAAATTATACAATCCTTGAACTCAATTAAAATATTAATTGCCTGTTAGAGAATCTGGTCATGTACTTGCTCCGTACATCAATTGTGAACTCGTCAATTGCATAAAACAGTACCTTTAAAAGATCAAATCCAAAACAGCATAGCTTAGTGATAATAATGACTTGATTCATAGAATATACAAACACCATTCTAAGGCCTCCTCATAGGCTAATCCTCTACATTAGCTTGTGACAAATTAATGAACTCTCACTCGTGTCTTCTATCATAATAATAAATTTCATATTTCCATTGTCATATTTTTTTAATTCCAAGAAGACGTAATTTAATTTAATTAGTCAAAACAACGATGGCAAGCAAATAAACTACATACTATCAACAATAAGTTATTATCAGTTATTGTGAATGAATTATGGACGTATGTAGCTTAAGTACAAAAAAGACATACCAATAAAAATAAGTAAACAATATTTTTTAATAATTTATCATCAATTAATTTGACGTGTATTATTGAAGTTACAATAAAAAAAATATTGTATATCATTTCTTTTTTTCTTTTTATAAAACAATTATATTTACAAATATTATAAATATTATATATGTTTTTAAAAACAACACCATGTAAAAGTTCTTTAGGTTAAAGTAATAAAAAGAACAAATTATTGACCTCAACAGAATTATATAATCAATTATTTTTTAATCATTTCAATATAAGATAATAGGTGATAGATGTGGCATGAAGATATCATATGCACATAATTATGTATATGTAACGCTGTGTTTGGTATTAATATTCAAATTGTGGTATCGGAGCGATATCCGCAGTTTTATTTCAGTACGGCCGTGTCGTTTAAGGTCGACGAGGTGAACACCCCACCAAGGAGAACCATTGACCCCCGATCATATCCGTGTATGTATTGGCACATTTGCTTGAGGCTCTCAGGGTAAAAATTACGTATGTACTTACACTTGTTCAATGTAATTCTTAATATTGAATCGTTGTGTCATTTGCACGTTGAGATTGCTACGGCAAGTGTTTAATTTTATTAAACGTATATTAAAAGCTTTTGTCAAGTACAAAAAATTGAAAAATCATACTATAAGAGCCCACGATGATCACCTAATATTAAATGCCTAAATTTGTTTAATGATAATAAATTAAGATAAGTTAATTAGTTATCGAAGTTATTAAATTGTTTTAAATAAGTTCTCTTTATATTACTTTTTGTCACTTAGTTTTAAAATAACGTACCTACCTAACAAATAAGCAACTAAGCACAACATATAGAGTTGAAGCTTACAATTGTTCCGATATAATGTTATAAGTATACCTACTTTATCGGTATTGTTTCGAAAGCAAAGCTTACACAAAATATTGTTATAGAAAAAAAATATAAGTATAGAAAAAAAATTCAATGCTATTAGCGTCTAAATATGAAGACAAATTAGTTATAGTTATATTTAAAATATTATCGTCTATTTTATATGAGAAAATATTTAAAAAATATATATATAAAATTAAATGGAGACTTGCCAAAAAGATATTATTTTATTAATTATTCAAAGGTTGCGGCAAAATTGCGGCGTTTTTAAAGTCTATACTGCTTTGAAACATATAAGAGGTTTGTGGCACCGAACATATACGTCATTAGTGCAGTCAGCGATTGAGAATACACAAGTTACCGTTGTTACCCGTTAGAGGGACTGCCTTACAAACGAGTTATCCTTCCGGGTTTAATAAAATGTTGTATTTCTTAGCGTGACTGGTTCAGTTTTTGCTCACTTCTTACTTCCAAGCTAAAAATAAATGAAGCCATATCATTTCGTATCTTTCTTCATTTATAATTTACTACCTATCTTATTTCCACTTGTACGTTACTGTAATATATTACTAAGGACGTTTACAAGTTTATATCGTTCATTAATCTCGTAATAAAAGCTTATATAATTAAAATCTATATATATGTACATATAAAATAGTTAATATTAGATTTAAGTTTTTAAACTGTTTTAGCTAACTTGAAACAGTTACATAATGTGCGGCGATGGTTTTCCCTTATCATCTACTATTGATTTAAAATACGAAATGATAATATAACGTAGAAAATATTCTAAATAAAAAAATATCAGTTTATATGTTAAAATTGGAAATCCATTTAAACGTCCCTGTACCTCTCGAATTCAATCTCATAGCCCACGCAATTCTGTTATTATTATTTGTTACATTTATAAGATTTCGTGGCTTATTGATTTTGAAGTAAGTTAGGGTGAAAAGTAATTACATGTCATCAATAATAAAAGGAAACATTAACATTGTTAGCTAACGTATTATGCTCGTAATGATTATGTTTATTTAGGAACCAGATAGGCAATTCCATTCGTATATTCTATATTCTTTTGCTACCAATTATTATTTTTTATAAATGTTATCGAAATAAAGATTGTCGTGGCGCAGTGGGAATGTTTAACTCCCCGCTTTCTCCACACTCTCCATTCAGAGGAATTATTATTGAACTTAAATTATTAAGATATTCACTCTAATGGGAGAAATCGCGACGTTCATTTCCGGAAGTTGGGGAAACCAGTGTCTTAACACTATAGCTCTGTCTGACCTGCTATGATGGTAAAAGCGTGAAGCTTGAAAAATTGTTATCGAAAAAGGAATGAATCGTTACACAAGAGTATTATTGTATGAAATTTATTAAGATCACATTCATCGGCGATGCACATTAAAGTAGGATACACAAATGACAGTGTTACGAGGCCGAACCTTGAACTTAGCGATATCAGTATCCGCATTAATTAGCTTGGCAAGCTCCTAAGGGACAATAAATAGAAAAATTATCTTCATTCTCCTCTTCTTTCTTTTAAAACAAAAATGTAAGGAAAATATAGTGAAATGTAATGAAACTCTTTTTCTTGAGTGTTATTGGCAACTTTATATCAAGATTTATATATTAAGAATTCAAAGAACGAAATAATTTGGTCACGATAATTCTTAGTCGGTAAACGAGTTGGTCTACCTTGGAATTTGTTGCAAGGTTGCAGTATTTAATTTTGAGATATGATATAAAATAATTCTAAAAAATGTTTTATAAGTAAATTAACGTATATATTAATTCAAAGGTAAATAATTTACAGTAAAGAGGTCAAAACTTTTTTTCTGTGCAAATTATTACTGCTCTGGATAATAATACAATGCAAAGGGCACTTAAAGCACTGAGACATTTAAGATCATAAAACATTCATAGCTTTCGCCGCCGCTGCAGCTGAATCGGGTCTCGCCAAGGGTTGAATTATACTTGATGTTTCCGGTACTAGCCTTCATATTTTCGCTTTTGTACTTACATATGTTTAAAGTTTAAGTAGTGTAACACCTTCTTCACTTAAATCCACTCGTATTATTGCTCGTGTACGATCACGTGAGATATGTTTGGAATAAAAAAAACATCATGCAAGCGGCCTGGTATAAATATAAAAATTACGTGAAGAAACTTTCGACTATTCTGGGCTCAATACCATTACGAAACACTTTGCGAAAGCGGTTGTTGCGCCACGAACGCGTCGAGTTTTGACAACGCCTCAACCACCTCACGATATCATCTAAACCGGTATTTGAATAGTGATTAACGCGATATCAGTCGTCGTGGGAGTTCTTCTGTGGCCACAGTGCATGGAAATCAACATTGGAAGGGCATGAATGGCGCATGGGTGAACTGAGTGAATTTAATTTATTTTCAGAATGTTACCTAGCAAGAATGTTTGGCAGGTAAGCGGTAAGCATCTTGGTGTAAACTAGCTAGAGATGGCAGTAAGCACGGTTGGGAACTGGTTCAGGCGGGGAGAGAGGCGCGGGCCCCAGACGGAGGGACGTCATTGACCTGCGCCCTGCCCCCGCACTTCGCGCCCCTTACCGACACCCGCGCGAACCGTAACTTCATTGTATTGCTGCACTGCGAATCAAATTCGGTATAGCGGGGACGTTTTTGCCGACATCAGTCGCTTTGTGAACTCGATTAAACGGCTTTTAAGACACAGTTGCGATGGAAACAATAAAAAAATCACATTATATTTTTCACTTTGTTGGACATAAAGACTGATTAGAAATTAAGATAGCTATACTAAAAATTAAAAACAATATGTTTTAAAAGGAACAAACAATAACTTTTATTAACGTTAGAACAATCAAAACGAGATAAAGAACAGTTTACTCTTGCCGATCATCATGTAAACCACTGGGTCAAGTTCGCTAATCCACTTAAATATTAATCATTTTTTAGCTTCACGCTTGTTTTCCCCGCATGGCAGGGTAGACAGAAAGTACCTAGTGTCAAGACACTTCGTACTTCGCTTTCCATCAAATTCGAGACATTGCGTGTTGAGTGGTGGAACTCAACGCCGCACTTTATCTTACTAGAGCGAGGAAGTGAAAATAATTTTATATATAATCACTCCCCCGAGTGGGTTAGATACCCACAACCGGTCGCGGTTACAGTCAGACACTGTCACACTGCGCCACGAACTGTCGTATATTCAATATATTCATTCATATATTCATAAAAATCCTTTATTTAAACTTTCACAAAATTATCATAAATTATTTTCCCGGACGTATTTAACGCATGATTAAATTGTCTGGCTATTTACCAGGCACATGTCTAATAGCACTCAACACTTGAGGGTATGGGAATAGTGAGTGTACACCATTACGTCGAGAGGTCTCGACGATTTCGACACATATGTTCTCAAGCTGATAAAAATAATTAACAATATGCTTTCTTGTTAACAATTTGATTTCTAAAAAGGAGCTCCGAGACTAGAAATGAAGAGGCAGAGGAATGAGAGATTGTACGGACTATAAGTATTAAACTATGTAAACACACAAGTACTTCATCATTAAATAAGAAACCTTCATGTTTTTTTATTGAATGAACCTATATTAATAATTGCAGATTAAAATAATTTAATTTTAATATGTAGTATATGTTAATAAGCTTACCTTATATGGTTACCGAGAAGCATAACAGGCAACTGAAAAAAGAACACTATTATAATACGTTACATGGTGTGGACAAAATACAACATAAGTATAAAAAGATAACAAAATTATGGATTTTTAGGTTAAATAAACTGTGTCACGAGCACATTTGTATTGCGCCCGCGCACCTGTATCTCGATTGTTACGCACATGATACTGATACGTTTTATATGTACCTAATGTGAAATAGGACGTTTTAGCAATTAATGTCAACAACCTAAATAGTATAGATTTACATTTGTATTAATAACTTACAACCCATTATGTTTTCGACCAGACACAAAATTAATGTCAACCATCTTCTAAGTGAAAAATTATAAATTCAAATTAATGCATGATATTGATATGATATTTTTTACTGCAATAGAATATTAAATAATACAAAGATTTTGGAAATATAATTTCGATAATACATATTTGTATGTGAAATTTTTTCCAGGGAGAAGATTATATTCTATTATAATTCCAGTTTCAAACGATTGGTCGAAGCTTATAACACTATCTCAAAAAAAATATTGAAATTTAATTAAATGTGAAAATTTTAAATAAATTATATAATAATTAGTAATAATTAGTATATATCTATAGCAGCGGTGCATACTTAAATTGCTATACCAAAAGAATAATTGTAGATAGTTATAGCGTATAACTACATCCAAATTTAATTTATCATGGCTTATTTTTGAATTTAAAAATGTGTTGAAACAAAATCTTAGGTAATATCAAAATGATTTTACCTAAGATTTTACTTAAGACAGAATACAATAAACAAATGTTCAGCCGCAGTCTTCGTTTAATGTTATTTTGTATTTTATCAAACTTTGACAATGGACCGGCGGATATACGGTTTCATTGTGATTTAAGATTCTTTTAGTGACGTTTTATATGTACAAAACTTTCTAAATTATTGTATAAGCTGAAATATGTAATTATACAAATAATTTTGTTATTACGTAAGAAACGTTTGTCTAAAAGTTTATTCTGCTATTATATAATATGCTTCAAAATTATTCTAAAAAGAAATAGATTTAAGGTTTAATCGCACCTTAAAAATTTGGCATATTTTTTTAAGATATTCTGAAGATAGGAAAGAACTATTGCGAATAATTATTTAACATCATTTTTATTCAATATTTTTTGCTACAGGCTTTTCGTTAAGGTCGATAGCATGCTTTAAATTCGTAATATCATTTCGTAAAGAATATAGTATTGTATGAGTTTTTGAAAATTCAGGTTTATTATTACAAAGACATCACGTAAGCGTGATAACAATAAAATTGTGCTAAATGCCAAGTCTTCGATGAGTTGCGCGCGCGCTTAACATGGCTGCCGACAAGATGGCGGCTGGTGAAAGTGCCGGGCAATTTCCGATTGTAAGCGTATTTCTTAATATTTAAAATGAAAAGTGACGAAAGACATATAAATAAAGTTAACATAAACATATATTTTACGCTCTTAATACGAGTTTAGTACTTTGAGAAAGAATAGTGATCAATTTGAAATATATTTTGTTCGTGAATTAAAATTATGACTTTCTATCGTCACGCCATTGTGGTGCAACTGTATTTTATGGGATTTTTTAAGAATCAAAACCGAACGGGAATATCCACGATACCTAAGAACATATTTAAAGACAGATATTTTCCGGTTTGATTTAATAAGGTAAGCCATAAGGTTTACCTTAGTATAAGCTTCCGCCCTGTCTTATTAGTAGATTTTCTCAGTTAACATAGCAAAATGTAGGAAACGCTTAAATACAAATAAAAAATTTATTTTAAATATAAATACTGGACATGACTTTAAGATTGTGGATTTAATAAATATATTTGGATCGACGACCTCTTATGTTTGAGTAGTCTATAAACAGTGAAACAGTGAAAATGCACAAAGAATTTGCTTGAAAACTAAATTAATGCTATTATCATTAAAATGATTACTATATTTTTATGAAAAATTATACTCAAATAATTTAATTATTGACAGTAATAATATAATTAATGCAATAATCGTATACTATACGTAACATAAAAATAATTCGTGAGTATTATATAAAAACAGTGTACGCGGAATAAGGAAGAGTCAATAAGTTAAACAAATAAATTCTAAAGACCTAAAAACTATTAAATCGTATCCTAACACTAGTTTAATATCTTTAATAAACATGTTAGTGCTTTAAAGTCATTACTCATTGTATTGAGTACACATATTGGTAGTAGTTAATTCAAATTAGGTTGCATTATTCATTTTATAAAATTAATAATCTACTCGGAGGCATAACGATCTTATTAAAATCTAACTAGAATATTTGACGCCACTATATACTTATAATATCCTACCTATATGACTTATAGCTTTTTTATAGCAACTTAAAATTTCTATTTTATAGCAAATGTTACAACAGTTTATAATAATTTAAATAATATTAATTAAAAACAGATTAAAAACAGAGAGAAAACCTTCTACTATAATGGCCAATTCTCTAATAAGAAAAAAATATTAATTTAAAATATATATTCACTCAAAAAAACAGTAATAACTTAATCTTGTAACCACACTCAAGTGCGCTCATTACAAACCATTCAATGGTCGGAATTTCTAAATCTTTAGCACATAAGAAAGCATTTCGAGTCGATAATTTATTCTTTCAGCCTCCTTTGAAATACGTAATCTAATTTCCTTTTCAATTACAATGCACGTACACAAGCGGAAGAGAATAATGGCTAGGATCGTTGAGACTCTTTGCAAGCATAGTTCTTACTTTAACACGTCTATTTAAATAAAGCTAATGAAGACGAATGTAAACATCCTTATTTATTTTGTGAACTTATTAGGATAATTAGATATTATTTAGAATTTATACAAATGTGGGAAAGCCGGTTATGAGGCTTTGTAGTCAAAATTTGATCTAAAACAAGTTTCTTTATCTCTGATGTTGTTATCACGATATTATACATTATAAATAAAACTGCCTGTCACGTTCTTATATCTCTACAGTTGTTATCAAGTTAGGGTCGTTCTACTCACCTTAGTCCAAAAATATATAAATCGCTTAAAACATTTTGTATGTAAAATTGCGTTATTAAAATTAACGATCGTAAATCAGGCGAATGTTAGTTACAGTAGAATTATGATTCATGGCTCTTGGAAGAAGTAATCGTGGTCAATTACCTAGCGCCCAACCTTGTGGTGGAATTATGTTAAAGCCCCCTGCACTGCGCGGCGTCAATTTTACGATTGTATTTATAAGATGACCGAAAACATTATAACTCTGTTATTTTGACTATATATATTTAAAGATATATAAATACTTAAAATGAATTGTCATTTTTGTATAATATATTTTGAATGTAAAAGATTAATGATTAATTTAATTCGTTTCTCAGTACTAGACAGTAGGTAGTAATACGTTTAGTTTATATTTATATACTCTATCTATGTAATAATACACTAGTCTTACGTGAAGGTCGTTTAAACCGCAAACGTTTTTAATTTTAATAGACAAATTCACAATACACTAACGACTACTTCATCATCAAACAATCGATATGGTACAAGCATTTATGAGATGCTCTGATGTTGCTCATGAAATACATAATAATTAAAATTTGACATCAATAATTTAGAGCCAATGAAGGCATTTTTGATAATTTAGTTATAATGATCCTGTGAACAATAAGAAATTAAGAATACCAAATAAAAAGATTAAACTGAAATTGTCCTAGTTTAAAGCTTGATTGTGTTTAATTACAAACTCGACTTGGATTTGAAATGTCCCGATAACCCGCCGACCTCATATGTATTACGTACGAACATAGTACGATAAGTACGCGGGCATCGAGACAAAGTCGAGGCCATTAACCTCGGGCTATCAGCTGACGACATCGCTTAAATGCGGGGGAAATTATCTTTCATGCAATATTTCGGTCGTTCACTACCGCCCTTTCTTCAGCAGCCTGCCACTGCCCTTAATAGGCGTAGCGACAACCCCGCCAGCTCTATTCTGTTTCAGTATTGTTTAATACCATGAATGCTTTATAAGCAATAACATGACAGTACGACTTTAAACATTTACGTATTAGTTTATGAGATACATAACATTGTGAGATATATATTTCGTTAACTGATATATTTTGGTAACAACATTCAAAATATTAATTTTCCATAATAGTAATATATAGTTCTTATACGAGTATATACTCGTTGCAAGTATTGTAGTCACTTGACTACAATACCTGCAACGTTATACGTGTAACGGGTATATATTTGTATATTAGGTACTTAGGAAAAAATGAAAAAATCTAATTCACCATTAATATAAATGCTATTATAGAGATGAATCACCAAAGTTCCGACAATTTACAAATTTTGAAAATGTTTGACCCGTTTTATATTTAGCTTTCACATTTTTGATGCAAGTTCTGTATCATACAAATGTAGCGTATCTTAATTGTATGCGTATATTAGTAATTTTACATAAATGTATGTATGTAAATGACATAAGTATAAAATTTACTTATTGCATACATAAAAAGTTGCCTTTTTACAATATTTAATCCTTTAGTGGTAACATGCGAGTCAGGCGACGTCGCGAGCGCAGGTACGTCGCGTCGCGGCCGAGCAAACATCGCGACCTACTTGCGAGCCCCGCGCCCGCGCGCCTTCTCTACCTACTAAAAATAGACGAAATGTTGAGAAAGCAACACGACGCACAGACTTGGAGTCGATTGATCGATTGTTTTCTACTGCTTGTTTGTTTGTGTATCGACAATTATATTAGTATACGCGTTGGTAAATATAAAAAATTGAAACATATACGCCGCATTACAGAAGAACAAAAACAGATTCAGTTTCATACGAATCATGCTATATTTGAGCAAAATTGTTTCAGTATCGTCGGGTGGTACACTCGGCATTGAAATTTCCCAATTGGTTATTCGTGCTGGAGGATTTAAAAAACCCGTCCCCGTGGGCCTTGGAATTGGCCGTGGCACTTGGCCATTTGCCACGCCCATCCAGGCTTGCTGGAGAGCATTTTATGTTGCTTTATTAAATGGTTTTACTAATTAGCTTCCCCTTCATGTATTTATTATAATTTTTGACCATATCCAAGGTTAGACTATTTACCGTTTCCAATGATAAGCTTTACATGCAGGCCTCGGAACTAAGTCCAGATGTTCAATGACTGTTAATAGAAAGAACAATAGTTACTTCCTCATACGTAGCCTCGATATCAAGATAACGAATGACATTGAAATATGTTAAATATTTCCTATCGCATAAGAGAACCTCAACATTGCGAATATTTTAAACAAAAAAAATATTCGTATTAAACTAGAACACAACATAATTAAAAGTTATCGTGTATTGTCGGCAAGTAGATGACTTCAGATAACGGTACAATTATTCCGTGTAATGCTCGCTGCTAGGTAGGCGGAGAACGACTTCACGATAAATTCGATAACTTGGTAAATTATTGTACGTATAAAATACGGCACCGCACCGGTTTCTTCCACGTATGCAATCATTCTTACAAGCAGGAGTCGCGGTATTTACCTCGCGAGAGTCGAAGGATCCACGACGAACACGATGCGACGTCGCGGAGTAGCCACTAACACTCTCACAAATTTAACACAACACTTCTGCTGAAAATCCACTGTGATGTGTTGCCCCGTCACCCTAACACATGAGGTGATACTCAGAGTTCTTTTAGAAGACGTACGAATAAAAAGTGATCAATTCGTAGCAAACGAACGACACAAACAGTCACGCGTATGGTCGACTGAAAACTGGTATGGACGATAGATACCGACCGCGAAGCGGAGCGAGGAGCGGGTAGAGGGGTGTCGAGGTCTCGTTCGCTCTCGTGAGGCTCACGTAATCGCATCCGAGGTAGAGGCATGGGGGAAACCGAAATGTTCCGAGAGCGACCGAAGAAACGTAGAGCGCGCACTAATCCCGCTATCGTTGCCGCCGCGCGGCCGCGGAGTCACGTTGAGCCGAGAGTCAGACCTGAGCACTTAGAGCTTCGGAGCACTCAGGAAAGACATGATCCTGCGTGTATATATGCTTACTTCCTCCGTTGTATGACTGTCACTGTAATGTGATAGTGCTACTCTACAATATCATTCTAAAGTAAAAAAACTTAAAATAAAATCTTAATATATCCAACAATAGTGTTAATTTAATTCCTCAAAGTACAAGGGAAATAAAAAATATATTAATATGCTTATATACTCGTATTTATTGAAGAACACCAATCCTATAAATTCTATCGATTTTATTGATTTCTTTTATTTCATTGTTCTGTGTAGAGTTCAGCTGCCAAAAGCGTTAAAGGAAAATACTTAATGTTAATAATATGGCTTAGTCTTTCCTATTCAATCATTTTAGTTATACATTTCACGTCAAGAGAGTAAACCTAAATTAGGTTTAATTTTTTTAAAATAAAGTTTTAAATTTTAAAAAAGAATTCTCTTCTTTGTTGTAGGTTCACTGATGTTCATATTGAATGTCATCTAAATCGAATGTCACTGATGTAACGTTGTTAAATTTTGAGCAGTGTAATATGAAAATTTTGGAGGAATTTATTTCATATTGGTTACGGATACATCGATATATTTTAAAATGGTGTACATTTTTTTAAATTTTATATAATTAAATAGGAACTTCTTTTATATACGATTTATCGCTCTTCGCTGAAAATTTGATATTAAAAAATTATACACATATACCCATTTAAAGAAAACGTAAGTAAAACTATTGTTAATATACACAGAAAATCAGAGTAAAATCACCTTGATTCATTAAAAATACTATTCTATTATTTCTTAAACTTAACTTAAGTCCTTTAGTTTTAATTAAACATCCATGTTAAAAATGAAAACCCTTAGAGTGCCCAACTGGAAAGGAATATTTTGATTTCTAAAGCTCGACTTTTCTCAACAACGCTCACACAACTTTCCGAGGCATTGTTTGAAGTTCTTAACATATGAGAACTTAGTTTTTGTTCCGTTTTCAAGTGTTTTCCTACAAAGCACGTTTCCAAGTCGCTTCTTAGTAGTGTGTCGACGGTTAATAAGTATTTGACATTAAGAATATAACATGAGAATATTTTACATTCAGAAAATGTGCTCTATCTATTTGAATCGGTATGATGAAAGTAACTTAAGTTATCTGTTGATATATTTTTACAATTTATTTCTATGATATTTTAAGTCGATATTATATTTTTTATTTTTTTGAGACCATTGTCAGACTATAAATGAAATTGGTTGTGGGTTTAATCTGAAAAATGAATATAGTTAAATTGTTTTCGTTTCTCCGCTCTACTATGAGTTACGCCACCTAACACGAAATATCTCGAAGTCATTCTGTTGATATAGTTGGCGTGACCTGGAATGAGACCGTCCGGGAGATTAGGAAGAAGTGATAATGTTTGGAGAATGTTGTTATTTGCTATGCGGACGACACTCTCGTCTCCCCTCGGCCAAGCTTCCTAAGTCGATACCAATCGAATTAGAAAGCTTGGCCGAAGTTGGCGCCCGTCTTGTTGTCAATCGGTCAAAACCCCTGAGTTTGAGGGTCTCCATGCACGAGACTGAGTACTATCTTTATCACGGTCTGCACAAATATTTTCTCCTAGGAGGACTCTGTGCATCAAGGGACAGGTACAGAGAGAGGAGAGATAAAGTACCTGGGTTCATTCGCGTCACTCGCGTCAATTTGGGTCGAAACTTGAAAACGCCGCCAAGTCTCTTCATAGGTTAATGCCAAATATGGGAGGACTGGATCTGATTGAAGTTCATAGTGCAATACGGTGGACCCTGTGGGTGAATTCTCTCACCGATTGTAACAGGACTCAATTGGAAAAAGCGCTGAGGATCATAATGGTGAGGGTAATACGGGGATATCGCAGTGTCATGAGCACAGCGGCCACTCTTCGTGTAGCCAGTGAATTACGGGTTGAAGGGCTCACTAGAGTTCACGCATTCCATGCATTTATGTTATTTGAAGGTCTGTAAAACTATCTAATTTGATTTATTGTAAAGGTAACTTACAGGTAGTACGAATTAGAAAAAATCGTCACGTAACAATATGTGTTTCTATGTGAGCGTGTATCGAGCGTACCATACACATAGATACAACTTGTTCTATTACTTATTATTTGACAGTAAATGTCATCGGCGTCGTAGATGCTCAGATAGACATATCAACTGTTAATAGAAATTCTTAAGCCCACAGATTTGTAACACAATTTTAGAATAAAGAAAATAAAAAATATATGATTTTTGTATACCATATATTTCAGTATTCAAATTATTGTAATATCTTTGCGACGCTGAACACTTAGGGGACGAGCTTCGACAGGTGGAGGGTGCCCTTCATCAGAACAAGCTGCCAGTTCCCCGCCAGCGATGTATGAAGACCAACAAGCCACCCACAGTAGAGAGACAGTCAGCACTACTACCATTTGTAATGGGAGTTACAGACAGGTTTGGCAACATTCTACCATTTGTGAAGGGAGTTACAGACAAGATTAAGAAGAGAAGATGATGGAAACTCCCTACCACATGGGACCCACTTATATAAAATTTAAAGTCTCAAATCCACCACACCAGAGACAAAGATACAGTGAGCTCATTCTGCAAGAATCCAGGCCAGTACGTGAGATAATTAAGAAACAGATGACGGTAGTTTGATATAATTAATTTTTTGTATTTACTGACAGACGAATGCCACCTCAGTCTACCTGTGAGTAGTCCGTGATTACTCTAATGTATTCGAAACGTCAGGTGTCCAAAATATATTTTCGAATACCAAAATATACGCGATTAATCCGGTTAAGATAGTTTATTTTAAAATGTATAAAAATTGCGAAAATGAAAGATCTTATTCTTATGAAATATATATTTCATTTCGAATTACATTTAGAGTTGAAGAAAAAACATAGAAGACTTCGTTACCATCACTCTGACCGCATAAGCTTTTTTTATATATAATTTTAATTCTTCGTTTATATAATTATTTTATGCCATGAGTCCATATGTATTGTGTCCCCATGTAAGAAACAAATAATATGGCTTCAATAAGTCTCTTTACTACACACGCTGGAACAGGTTTCCCAAAAAGTGTCTATCAGATTTAAAGAAATCGTTGGAAGCTCTTTATGTGTTCTGTTATTTGCCCAATATTCTGAACTCTTATTAACTCTTATTAGCAAACATCCCTTGTCATTTACATCAATCTTTAATTTGAAGGGCTAGGAAGAAAAAAGGAGAAAATTATCTAACTATCTATTATCAAATTTATAACATATTACAAACAATACATTTTGTTAGACCTATTCTTGAGTCCTGATTTTTCTCAGAACTACACTCAACAATACTGATAATAATGTTATTCTTAAGAGAGTGCTAATACACTATAATTGTATGAGTGCTTCTGAAGGTCTTATTAATTAAGTAATTAATAAAACCTTATTTTTTAACTAAAAAAAGCCTTAAATGCTTTTTATATATTTCTATTATTTTATATGTACCTATTCGTAAAAATTTTAATGCCATAACTGTATACTACAAATTAATACATATAATAAAATACGAATAGTTGATTCCAGAGCATGTCCTACCAAATATCTGTCCGATATTTGATCTGGAGCATACGGGTATGCGATCCATGAAAGTGGTGTCTTGTGACCACCTACTCCAAACTTCCACTTTCCAAACAGCTCTCCCCTTTTGTTTCCCTTTTCCTTGCCTGGTTTTACCCACTATGTGGGGTTTGGAGGTCTGATGGCAATTGCTCCATTAAAACCACTCTACGCCACTCAAATGCACCGTAAAAAAGGAAAGCTGGGTATGGCTATTAGGGGGGATTTAAACGGTCACGTAGGTGAGGCTGCGGAAACGTATGAACGTGTTCACGGTGATTATGGTTATGGTCGTCACAATATAGAGGGAGAAAATATTCTAGTATTGTGTCTGAGTTGGCTGTCGTGAACACGTTCTTCCAAAAGAATCCTCAGCACCTTATCACATATAAGAGTGGATCCCACTCAAATAGATTATCTGCTGACCAGGCGGTGTCATATAGGCAGGGTGACGAACTGTAAAATCATTCCGAGTGAAAGCCTGACGGCTCAACAGCGTCTTCTTGTCATGGACTTTGTCTTTACCTCGAAAAAGAAAGTAACTGATAAACGTCAACCTGGAATCAAGTGGTGGTTGCTGAATGGACCTATGCAAACCGACTTCCTGACTGAGGTTGAGAGTCAAAATCTATCGACCAAAACCGAAAATGCCCAGGAAGCTTGGGATCGAGCTCAATCAGCAATTGTTACGGCGGGTTAACGAGTTCTTGATCTTGCTAGAGGAGGACGAGTCATGGATAGGGAGACATGGTGGTGGAATAACAAAGTACAGGAGGTGATTCGTGGAAAGAAGACTATAACCAGTGGCAGACCACCGGTTCTCCTGAAAACGGAGTAGGTTATATAGTAGCCAAACGTACCAGTAAAAGAGCTGTAGCTAGAGTGCGCAGTAAAAAGTTGTCACCATTATATGATAAACTTGAAACTGCGGAGGGGCAGAAGCTCATTTACTAATTGGCACATCAAAGATTCCCAGGGCACACTGCTGTGTAACCATGATTCTGTGAAGGAGAGATGGAGTTGCTCCTTGAAGGAGCTGCTGAATATTCAGCATCCGTGCAGTCTTCCGACTGAACCACCTCCTAATCTCGGATTTGTTACTTCTAATAGCACTTGACTAAACTCGGAATTGTCTCCGACGCATGAACAATCGGAAAACGGTGGGACCTGACGACATTCTGATCAAAGCGTGGAAATCATTGGGCTCTCTTGGTGTGCTCGTACTTCTGACTTTTTTAACCATATCTTGAATACTTGAACGATGCCACGTCGGTAGTGGTACAGCTTTATAACCCCTATTTAAAAAGGCAGGGGCAGTGTTCAAGATTGTGTTACTTATAGGGGCATTAAGATTATGAGTCACACCATGAAGCTCTTTGAGCGTGTAATTGACCTTAGGCTTCGCCGAGAGTGTACTGTCTCTGGGTGTCAATATGGATTTCAGCAAGGATCAGGTACAATGGATGCCATTTTTGCCTTCAGAATTTTGATGGAGACAGGGCAAAACGGAGAGCTCTGCACGTAGCATTTTTAGATCTACAGAAGGCCTTTGACTGTGTGCCTTATCAATGGATCTGGTGGGCATTGCGATCAAAAGGGATTCCTAAGGCCTATGTTGATATTATTAGAGATATGTACCGCGATTCCGCTTCAATGGTTAGGACTGCTGTTGGCGACACAAAACTCTTCCCGATTACGGTAGGGGTTCACCAAGACTCGTTCTCGTTCTTAGCCCGTTCTTGTTCAGTTTTATACTATATACTATCTCGGCTTATACCCAAGACTGGCCTGCCTGGCTGATGATGTACGCCGATGATATAGTACTCATTGACGAAAGCCAGGTTAAGCGCTAGCAGAGAGTGAACCTCTGGAAGGGTACGCTTGAGAACGGCGGTTTTAACCTAAATGTATCGAAGACCGAGTACATGGTTTGCGGGAGCCCGAACTCTAGCACTATCCATATAAGTCCAGAAGCAGCGGTTAAGTCAAAAAAGATCAGGTACCTTGGATCCATTGTGCATGAGTCTGGGAGCATTGATCACGACATCCATGCCCATATCAGCGCTGCTTGGGCTGCAGCATGATCCGATCGGTTCTCTTAAATGGCAGCAAATATTAGCCAGCACTATCTCGGCACACTCGGGAGCTTCACGGCACGGAAATGAAGATGCTAAGGTGGATGTGTGGCGTAACGCGGGCTCACCGCATACGTAACACATCCGAGATAGTCTTAGAGTCCATGACGTAGCGCATAAGCTTCAAGGGCGTCGCCTGAGATGGTATAGACACTATGTTGGACGAATATGCCTTAATATGTCTGTCCCTGGATTTAGACCCCCCGGACGCCCAAGGAAGCGATGGCTGGATGTCGTGAAACAGGATATGAGAACCAATGGACTTACCATCGAGGATGCCAAAGATCGTGCAAAGTGGAGTAGGTTAAGTGGGAAGGCAGACCCTGGCTAAGCTGGGAGAAATGCTAGGAAGAAGAAGAATAAAGTACGAAAAGTTGAAAGTAAGAACAGACGCAAATATAAACTATGATTATTTATAATTTACTAACACAAAATAAATATGTATAACTGCATGATCATAACAAAATACTTTCAAAATCCATTTAATATTTATTATCAAAACGTATAATATTCATGAAATAGTAATATCCTTAATAACAATAATACTAATACATCTTCATCTTTATCCATCTTATCAGCATAATGATTGATCGTGTGGTACTATATTTAGATCAATTTTTTTTCTAAAGTATTCATCACATTAAAAAAAACTTTATTTTTATATTATTTTCTTATATTAGACTAAATTCTTTGTTAGCTAAATAAAGGTTAAAAGGTCGAGTTACACTACAAGGGCTGTCGATACCTGAGGGATGAGACTATCTTCTTCATATAAAAACAATGAAAAAGATTTCTTCTAAATTTTTTCAACAGTTTTGCATCCGCAGCTGGGTAGAGGTCTCTCTCGATTTTTAGTCAATGCGGATGTCTGCTATTTCCATTCACTGCTCAACATTTTGACCACATCATCGGTCCATACTGCTGATTGGCGTCCTACGTTTTTTTACCCTGCCTAGGATTACAGTATTTTAAAACGATATAAATATAAAATTAAAAAGATATGAAATTAAACAATTGAGGCATTCATTGCGCAGCGGGACACCGTCTGATTAAAACGTAACGTAAAAGTAAACACGATTGGTTGTTGTGGCGGTTCTCACTATGCGTATGCTTAACATTTATTTTCATTCAGTCATTTGATAAAATAAAGCGGGCCGTTGAGTTCGCCACTCAACAGGCAATATCCCGATTGTCGGACGGAATTGAGATTGCCTCTGATATGCAGGGTATATGGGATAAAGCGTGAAGCTGCTAAAAATAACAAAAAAGGAAATATGTAAAAGAAAAAAAAAGAATATACAGCTGGTGGAGTATGAACTTACAAAAAAGAATTTATATTTTTCATAATAATGCAATAGAATACGCTTGTACTCAATTCAAAAAATGAATATTACACACAATACCATGTCCTTAACATAGGTACTCTTCTGCATAAAGTAATAAACGTGTTGCTATGGTACGTGTATGATAACCATTAAAGGATAACCATCATAGTTTAAAAGCTATTAAATCTTTGTTTTTCGATTTCGCTCCAATAAAGTTTATTTTTAAAGAAGGCTTAAAAATTTTTATTGTCTAATAGGAATGAGATGAAACTTGTGTCACATCGAAAGTAAAAACCGAAGTAAATATAATTCGACCAGGATTAATCAGCTGTCGCATTGCGTCGGAAAGCGACAGTATATTTGTGTAAACTTGCATTTAATATACTCTTACTAACTAAACATTTTTGCAGAGGCCTGTAGTTCTTATATTCTTGAACATATACATACATATTTTCTAGGTCAATTTGTATTATAAAATAGACGCTTATTAGACTTTGAAAAATGTTAAAAACACTTTGGAAAAATGAACAATTTTATGTGAAGATATTTTTAAGAAACACTAAACATCAACATAAATATACACAATTGCAAAAAAGTACTCAATTATTTTATAAGTCTTATCATGATCAACATATAAATGTGTCCTAACGCTGCACTGGTCATTAAATATACATACATATATACAAGACGACTTGAAGTCTCGAATAAAACTAATTTGTAATATGTTTAAAACTTTACAAAATATAAAAATACATATTTAAATTTCACTTACTTAATATATGACAAAGATGTGTGAAAAACTCTTCGCAATGCATAATTTAATAAATTTATTATAAAGTGGATAATAAGAATGTTACAATGTTTTTTAAAATGTATAAATAATATGAATGTGTGTTTCTTTGCAATTTAATTTATTGTGAATAATAGTTTTCTAATCTCAAGCGATAGTCATAACGGAACTGAGTGAACAGTTGCAACTGTTAATAGGTGGAAGCTGAAATTAATTACATAATATTATAGGCACCAGTTCGCATCTCCGGCTCGGTCGGAGTCTCGGCTTGCGTGACGCAACGCCGTGAAAGCCGATAGCGAAGGAATTGGGTTAGCGTGCGAGTCGCGACCGCGCAACTGCGCGCGCGCCGTTGTCTCTGTCCATTTATTTTTGTTCTTTCGGTTTTACTGTTACGTTACGGTTATCCATTTCATTGTTTCACTTTTTGAGAAAATAGCCAGTTTAATATAAAACGGTTATACAGTCCCATAGCAACAATTAAATTCGGAGCATATCATTGGACATAATCGTTATTTTCTCATTTAATTCTACTCTTTGGTGATTATTCTAATACATTTACCATTTTTTTTAAATCTATTTTGTATACGTACAATCGATTATAATGGATTATATTTAACGTCTTATTGATTAATTAACATTACTTGCCCTGTTGACACATAAAAATACCAGTTGCCTTATGTCAATTTATACATCAGTATAAAACTAATGTGTATAATATTAAAGTTTAAAGTATTCCATAAAAAAAACCCTATGATAAAAAATATTGGCACCATTTTCTAAAAATAGAAGACCATCCAGATAACTTTCGTAGAATTCTTTTCAATTAATTATGATGAAGACGTAAGCTTCTGACTTGGCACTTTTTATGTTCAAATATAGTCTCTCCAATAACTTAATGGATTTAACCTGTCTATGACTGTAGATATATATTTTACTGGACGAAACAAATTACCAGATGCTGCCTAAAATCAAAACTTGTTAGAGGATGCCAAGCAATATGACTTCCACTTCAAAAGGCGATTATGTCATTATACATAGTTTCGCTCTACTTACCATTTATATTTTTAATAGCTTTTTTGACTATTATAATCCAATGTGGAGTATATGTTAAATATACATACGTTGCTGTCTAATTCCCGCGGTCCACTCAAATCTGCAGATACTCGAAAGATGCGAATATAGTAATCTATTTTATATCAGGTAATAGTCAGCTTTAATGAATTTAGACGAAAAAAGAGTAAGAAAAAACACTTCACTTGAAATTAATGTATAAATCATATCTATATGCTCATTACATGTAATATTAAAGTTGTTTTAAATATTTAAAAATTTTATCACAAACATTAATCGATATCATATTTTTGTTAGTAGGCATATGCGCGCCAGAAAGCAAGGAGGAATCATCAACTCTATCTTCTTAATAACCTATTATATATTTATTTATGTTATAATAAACTTGATACTTCTTTTATTCTTAAACCATGTATAAACTGACATAATATCGTAACTTTATAGCCATGTATGTTGTACTTTTATACATTATTAGTATACTCGCGTGTTTACTCCTTGTTATTATATAAAACCGAACAAGTGCACCGCACACTGGCTCTAGCAAGGCTTCCGCGTTTGGCTTATCTGTAGTCTTCCTACAATAATGCAAGCGTATGCATAATGCCAATTCAATAAGTGGAAACGTAGATATGTATATCGGTGCCAATTTAGAATTTAAATTAGGTTAATCATGTGTTGCTCTTTATGTTGAATAAGTTTTATTAATGAGTATCTGACTACATCCTTTAGATACTGTATTTATTTAGGTTTTAATTGTCAACCTATAATATTACCTAACGTATGTCACTTAATAAGGCCGACAAGTAACAGGACTCAATATTGCTTGCTTATACGAGACCACTTTTGTTGATGTTGTGTCTAAAAATCACAATTGTTTGTTTTGACGCAATTCGAACACCGGCATTGTCATTCCAGCTGCGACATGGCTTTGACCCATCGGATTTAGGTCAAGAGGAATCGATTTACAGTCTCGCTGCTCAATTTGTTTTTATTCAATTTTAGATTTTCTGCTGTCCGCTACTTAGATGACCTAATTTCTATATTGTGTTTTATTAAAACGATAACTTAAAATACTATAAGGTAAGTTGTACTATTTTTGATAAAGATGAATTAATTCTAATATAATATTATACTTATAATTATGCAAAGAAATGAAGAAGGACAAGAAAAGCAGGATATTTTTCACGTAATCATGAATTTAATGTAGTAATAATAATTTCGTGATTAGAAGAGAACACTATTGCTTAAATAATTGTCGTTTAAAGATTATTTTACATACTACTTTATAATCAAATCATAAATATATTGTACGTTTATTATAGTAAGCTTTTTTATTTACTTTATAGAGTAAAGTTTTCAATCTATTCAAAATGCTATCTTACGTATTCCTTAGCTTTAAAATGTACATATACAAACATAATTTAAATATGTTAGTACCCATGCGGTGAGTAACACGAGTTTTAAATCGAAGGTTAAGGAGGCAGTCAATCCACCGATGTCGAAATATATTTATTAGTGTAAAATAATGAGATCGTGCATAGTGGGCGGCACGCTCATTATATTCGCTACCTTTGGCCTTTACAGAAAAGGCAAGCCAAGCGCGATGGAACAGACTTATTGATTAACATATAAAGAAAATTTACTATTCAATGTTATTTAGGTACTTAATATATAATAACTATTTGACATATTTTCGATTGATTTGTAGGTTAGGTTAGGTTAGGTTAGTATAATTAAGTATATGTTATATATTATTTTTTTTATTTTCCATGGTAAACCTATAAACTATTATACCGTGTAGCAGGGTCGTCCGAGACAACCTAGTGTAAAGACACTCCGTTGACTTCCCTTCTCTTGTTCAGAAAACTAGACTCTTACCAGAGCGTACAAATAAAAAAATCATAATTATGATCATTCCTTCGAGTAGGAATCGAACCCACAATGAATCGTGCTTACTGTCAGACGTTGTTCCATTGCGCTACGATGGTCTTATAACTTTAAATGGAATATAAAAATTAAAATGCATAAAATGCAATAACTATAATACGAAAAAAATAAGACTCAATATATTTACTACAGACGTACAGTACAGATTTATTAAAACATGATATATTAGATTATGCTAATTATTTAACAGTTATTTCGTTAATATTTCAGAATTTAATCCTTTTAAAAAATATATTAAAAAACTATACAGATATATGTTAATATAAGAATCGTACTTAGGTCAATTTGTAGCAAAATATTATAAAATAATTGTTTGACTGTACTGTACTCTGTTTTACAACGAGAATAGGTACAGTGTAGGCCCTTTAATTTTAAGAGACGTAAACGCACTTAAACTGTACGTAAGTAAAGACGCTTTAAAATGTATTTAACATTGCTTTATGTGTAAAAACTGAATTTTAGAGCCAAACCTTTGCATAAAAAAGCTACAATAGTTATTCGTTAGCGGCTCTACAGAGCGAATGTAATTGCAAAAATGGTAACCGGTTTCGTCCGTTATTTTGCAGACGACCCCGAGTATTCGATTTGTTGAGTGGCCAATAAATAATTAATAGATATTAATACGCTATAGCAGATAATTGAAAACGAAAACTAAGCGAACTAAAAATAATATAACTTTAGTACGGTTAACAGGTAACATCCGGCCCAGAAGAAAGCATTTTTGTTATATAATTTTTATGTGTAAACATAATATATTTCTAAAATAAATTTCATTAAATTAAGGTGGATTTTTTTTTATATATAGCTGAGTAATTTGGTACTTATAACTGTACGTGAACCAAAAATATATATTTATTCTAATAACATATTAAAAAAATATTTTTTCTGTATTTTTCCGCTCTGCAAGACAAAGCGTGGTGTTAGATCAAGATTTTTTACGTAACTTATTTAATAGATAAATAGACAGGTAGACATAGAAGTATTATAGAAGTATTTAATAAACCTAAAAAACACATTTAGTATGAGTTGTCTAAAAATTCAGATGAGGTAACGTAACGTGTGATACTGTACCAATATTTTTGTACATACTGTTATACAACCTTGTCCTTATTGATCGGTTTATATTTAAATCGTCGTCTGGACGGTCGAAAAATATGGTGTTTTAATGTAAAAATATAATTATTAAAAAAAAAGTTTAAAAAAGATTAATGGCGGAGTCAGACGAAAACTATCAATTTCTGCTTTTTTTGTAATTGAATTTATCATATGTAGAGTCGGTTCAAGAAAGAGAAAAAGCTATCATTGCCTTAATTTGTATTCGATAAACTCTTTTTAAGATAATGTTTTATATATAAGTTACAAAATCTGAATAACCTGAATAAATTTGTGTATTAATTTGAGCACTTTTGGCTTTGTTTTTACAACCATTACACTCCTATAAGTAAAAGCCTTAAGCCATTGGCTTAACGCGTTGTTAAGCCTTCAGTGTCCTCATTACGTCGTGTAGAGTGCTTTGTATCGTGCCGTGCGAGTACGTATATCGTATACACTATACAGTGCACGACGTCGCGTTGCGCAAGCGTACTTCGAGGTCGCGCGTTCTCAATCTCCTTTGATCTAAAGTCAGGATCAAGGCCGTCAATTTTGTTAGTTATTTCCGCACCTCACGTTTCTTATTGAATAAATTTGTCCATTTTTAAATGATAACATTTTTAGTTATTTATTGATTTTATATGTCTATTATATTATATGCATCTTTTACATTATCAGATGACAGCTGAATAATTACAAAATTTTCTTTGTTCCAAAAATAATGTGTACAGAATAAATATTTTATATCGGTATGGAATTTATTCTAGTGCAATATTTTTAATTTGTAAATGAGTAAACTAATGTATACACTAATATAATAAATTTATTAAAAAATATACTTAAAATATACTTTAATTCTTAGAAAAACATATTAAAATGGTATCTACCAAACAACAGCGTGTATACAGTTACGTTATTTTAAAAAGTCTGCACGTTTGACATCAAGGGACAGGGCCGTTAAAAAGGCCGTTAAGATTGTAATCAAATAAGAAACGCTACATTTAAACTTACAACATAAAAATTAAATAGTTACTGGTTCATTTGTAGGCTACTTTCTTTCAATTTCGCAATGTTAAGCAAACAGAATGTATTATAAAAACTATTATAGTTAATATAATTAAAGTGTTAAAGAAAAAACAATTTTATATAGTTTTCAATATTTTTTTTCATAACTTTATTATACTTAATTAGAATAAAATAAGACTAGAAAATACCAAATTTATTTAATGTTATTGACGAAGTATTTATTTCATTTTACACATAGTCAAATGACATTTAGTTCCGTTCCGTTCCTCACTTTATATTCGCAGTTGAAATATTGAGTGTTGAATGACAAAACCTAACGACACGCTTTGTCTCATCAAAACAGAGAAATGAAATTGTTTTAATTATAATTCTTTACCCCGAGTGGCGGTCAAACCACGATCGACTGCTTAATTTTAAAACATACTATAGTCGTAATTTTATAACATACTTAATTTTGTAAAATTAATCATAATTTTCTTCCTACTAATTAGCTAGCAAGATTGACTTAACGTAATGAGCAGATTTATTTCTCAAAACAAAACAATAACACCATCTTGCAGTATTATTAGAATATAAAATATATGTTACTAATTAAAATTTTATTGATTTTTCAAGAGTTCTAATATTTTTTATAGATTTTTTTGTTATTAACAAATTTAACCTTATTTGGCATGGACTTATAGCGTCTAGAGTCTAAATATGATTCTGATTCCCAAAAAAACACATATCTGATTTGAATAATTAACTTCAAAGTTCAAATCGATTGTATAAATCATAATTTCGTATTAGAAAGGGTCTAACACAGAAAATGATGTTCTCCTTTCATTCCTCTACAGCTCTCATAGCTCACTTTAAAGTTACAATTGATTGAATTATCGTCTTACAAACAATTTCGTATCGAAATAGATGCAGAGATTAAGAATTTTAAATTTTAAAATCGAAAAGAGGGAAGGAGGGATTTTCAAATTTTGTTTTATCATACTTTCATTCGAATTAAGCTTTTATGATGGGATTTGAAGCATATCTACTGAAATGTACCTAAAATCTATTTATCAGTCTTTAACGTAATAGGTAGGTACAAAAGGATATTATTATTATTCATATTATTTTTGTATGCAAATAGGTTGGATGTCGCACAGGTATTATTAAATATTGATATTATAGATAAAAAATTTGAAAAAGACAATATCAATTAAAAATAAAACATAACTAATAAAATTTTACACAAGCTTCTGGTTTTGACCCTCTTAATAATTTAAATCTAAACCAAAAAAAGGTTTACATATCATCAACTTTAAATTTTTCGAATTTGATCTGAGCAATACATAAATATCATAAATATTTATTAATATTAATAAATCCATAATGTAAAGCCAATATTTTACAATCTCTATCGTAACTTTCATTTCCATTATTAAATATAATATTTAGAATTGTATCCGATAGTGATGTGTTCGCTTGTTGCTGTCTTTAGCGGACTCTGCGGAACGACGACGAGCAGCTGCATATACAGCTAGCTTGGAAGGCGAGGGAAGGCTGGAATCACGTGGTCTAACTAAAGATTCCCTGGACTCGGCTGCGGGTAAAGAAGCTGACGTAGGGACAGAAGGTAATTTGCGCACAGTGTCGTAAGGCAATGGGGAACTACGCGACGCTGTAGAAGCTATAGATCCTGAACCATCCGAATCCTGCAAGAAAAGTGAGATATGCTTGGAAAAAACATAGTGTCATAGAGTACCGTATTTTCGAAAAATAAATGTAAACGTTTGTTGCTTTGTTAAGTAAAAAATGATTCCACTATTGTATTAATAATTGATAAACATCCATCCAACCGTTCATTCATTAAAAGAAACAATTAGACTAATTATTTCAGAATTATTGAGCAAATTAAAAAATAATAATAAGCAGTGTGCTTCAAAACAAGAAACTTAGTTGTTCCAATTTACAATTTATAATATAAATATACAAAACGATATTTTGTGTATTAAAAAACCACATAATGAAATATTAACCTTTCTCGCATCTCGATGTTCAAGTCTATCATATCTTGTGTTCCGCGCCGAAGGTTTCCGCGGTGGTCGTGGTAATGCTGACGGTGGTGGGGGCAGGCTTGATGATCGAGTTTGTTGAGAAGCTCTGCCTTGTCGTTCTAAAAGTAAAGCCTCCTCGCCACGACCACCGGCACGCCCTCCCACTGTAGTCAAGCCAGGGAAGCAGCAGAGGCCGCGCTAAAACGTTTAAAAATATACACATACAGCTTCTTAAATAAATTCTCCTCCTAAATACATGACATCGAAATGAAGTACTTAGGTTTTTTCAAGAGAAAAAATATTACTAGACTAAAATCTACATTATGATACATGGTTTTATTTCCCTTAGTCCAATAATTCTTAAACTTTTGATCTTGTGAACTGATCATAACTTTAATTGTTTATCTTCCTTCATTGTATTAAGTTAATTAAAACAACAAACTATAGATGTTTAGTTAAGCAATCGTGTTATTACTGAGTTAATGAGCTGACAATAGAGAGATAAAAAACATGAATATAAACAGGCACTCTTACCTCATTACGGAAGCAACGCTGAAGAAAGTTGGAACGGATCGACGCTTTAATACGATAAATAAATGCATTATATACTACAGTAAACGTTGTAATTGATTCTTCTTGTAAAACGAAACGAATGTTAAGAGAAAATCACTGTGGCTTAGTTGACACGTGTTTGACTGTACACGAAAAAAGAGGGATCACATTTGAGACACACGTATAACACGTAACGTACTTGCAGAATAGGTATTTCTCTGTCCCTCTGTATTCTCCATCAAATAAATAATGGAGTTAGTAGATATAAAAAACGGAGTAGGGGGCAATTGAAATGCAATATCTCTAATATCAGCTAAAATGTAATGTATTACTAGATTCTCTCTACCTATGTCATACCTACGATGCAATTAAAATCATATTTAATTTATAAATTAGTAAGACTGAAATAATAATTAAAATTTAGTTAAAAAATTATAAACGTAGTATTGTTTTAAATTTTAGACGTAAAGAATTCAAAAAGTTGATGTTTTTATGTTATCATCGCTTAACGTATTCAGAGAATATTAACAGTAAGAGCAACGTCAGTGGGCGTTCACAAACAATGCTGTTTCGTTATAAAGCATTTAAAACTCTTTAATTGGATTCCCGAAGTAGAAAAATCAATAAAAAGAAATGGTGTGTAAGCCTTACACTTTGCATATAACTAAACCATACATCATATATTAAATTAAAAAGTATACGGTTTATATTTTCTACGCTTAATTTCGGGATTCCAAACACATAAAAAGGTTAATTCTCGCAAATTCCAAAGCTTCTAATATTAGGAATGGTTATTAAAACTACAACAAACAAAACCATGTTTTTATTATTTAACATGCTTCGTCCAAAAATATATTGAGTACAAAAAATTATTTAATAAAATATCGTGTACATTATCTTAAAATAAGATCTTAAAATAAGCCTCACAATGACGGCTTTCCTAAACGACACTTCTATACAAATGTGCCTGAATGTTCCACAAGTAGTTCCACGGGGCAATGAATGACTGAATTGCATACATCATATGTTTATCTTTAATTTAAAAAGATAAAAAAGATTCAATACCAATTAGAAGACGTGAATGGATGAAGGTTCTATATGTCACATTATTTGAATTTCCTGCTAATCGAATTTAATTTATTTTCGTTGTATTTATTAAATGTTTTTATAACTATATATAAATAAATAAGTTGTTTGGCTTTTTAATTACCAATATTAACATAGTTTATATTTATAGAACTGAGAAAATCCAAAAATGCGACATCACTTTCATTTACGCATGTCTTCAGTTACAACATAACAACTCCTTAATCATATGTAATTTACTTATAAATACTAACAGAAAACATCCTCAAAAGGAACATTGACAAAGGTTTCTTAAAAATAAACCTATAGCTATAATAAATACGATTATACAAGCATTAATATAAAAAAAATACATAACAGTATTCATTTAAACGGTAAAAGAAGAAAAAAATATTACTTATATTACCTTTGGTGTACTCTTGTGACCAAACTTTTAATCTAAAATAGCTGCTAATTAGATACCAACGTTTTATGAACTTTTAAATAATTTAATTAATTAAATTATATAATATTCATTAATAATGACAACACGCATGTATATTGTATAATATCCAATATTATTATAATGAATTACAACGACTAGTGGAGTTAAATTCCATAATTATATATTTCTCAAGAGATTCTTAAAATCTATACATAAAATATTGGCACTGATTTATTTGTATATATACTTCAATTTTTGTAAGATTCCTAAATAAGGCACTCTGTTATTTAAATATCATTGGTAATATTATATAATATGTAGTAATCCATAGATAAATAAATTTATTTTATTATTACACAAAAAAATCTTAACAAAAAAGTATGAAAAATAAGCTTTTCACTGTTATAAAGCTAATTGTTAGATGAAATACAAAAACAATCTAAACACACACAAAACACAAAAGCTACACACAATTACATATATTAGAAATAGATTAAATATTTCTTGGAGGAATGTTAACAACACTGCAGTACTATTGGAATGTCCTTGTGTGAATATGGAAACGTGGAAACAGTATACAATGTTATTTGTATAAATTGTATAGTAAATGCATAAAATGGATAAGTATAGGAACTGCTTTATTTTATATACCTTGAATTTAATTTTATGGTTTTTAGTCATTTTATTTCATTATTACTAACATTGTAGATTAATTTAAAAAAAATATCGAATGTTGTAATGTCAAATGAGTACAACAGCTTTTGAAAACATTTGAAATATGTCGGCCGTAGATTTCTGTGGGTAAGAATTACTGGTTATATAGAATAGTAGCCAACGTTACAGCGAAAGTTCAAGTATCGATATCAACTACTGTATATTTTTTTGCACTTATTTTCCCACAATGTTTTACTAATAACTAAATATCCCTTATCCGAGCCCTTGGTGCATATGAAATCAGTAGTAATTAGCATGCGGGCGCGAGTGAGACGAATGAGAGGAGTGGGAGGAATGAGAGGAGTGGGGCGAATGTGGTGAGTGCATGTGGGAGTGGGAATGGGGGGAATGCGGGGAGTGGGAGTGGGCGGCGTCGGGGAGGTAACTCACGGCGGGTACGGGTGGTCTGTCGAGGCGAGATTCGTATGCCGCTAACTGTTCTTCTAGCCGCAAAGACGAGCTGTCGAAACCGCAGCCTGTTAGCAAAATAACATTTACATATAACTTTGTATTGGATATTGATCTAGTTATAATAATTTAGTTTATACTTTATGTATATATATATTTTTTAGATAATATGAAAATTTAAATAAAGAGTGTTGACAATGGCATGCACGGGAAGTACTGCATATAAACCTACCACCTTAATATCTAAGAAAGACATTTTCCAATTCTCTTAGCATTAAGATATGTATTAAGTTCTCTATAAGCATTATAAGCCTAGCTTAATAAATCAATAATAATGTAATAAATAAAAAAAGGAATAAAAAAATAGAGGTAAACAATAATAATAAATAATTACTTATGTACAATAACATAATAATTTCACATCAACAGTTAAAAATTAAAAGAATCATTTTTTGACCAAAACACATGGTATTTTAAGTAAATAGCATTTTTATATACATATTGCTGTACAAACATATCTTTACAATATAATGCATTACCGCTGGTATTATCATTGTGAGGAGAATAGTTCCTCCTGGCGAGATGCCTGTAGCGTGCGGCGACCGTCCCGCTGGAGCCCACTCCTTCCGCGCTCGAGAACGACGCGCCCGACGACAGGCCAACTGAAATTAAATTCTCATATTATACGAAACTGTTACTCATTCATTTCATATAAATGTATTGTCCGAGGTCAAAATAATGCAATATTAGAACAAAAAAAATAATTTTACGTTAAAAAAACTATAAATGTATTTCATTTTATAAGTAATATGCATGTAAATAATATTCAATAAAGTATGTAATTTTTAAATAATTATATGTAAATATATCTTACCAAGTTCTTCACGACTAGAATTATTCCTCAACGATGCGGCGCTAGTATGTTTCTGTAGTACTTTGATCATCGCGTCACGTTCTGCAACCTTCGACTCTAGCTCCTTAATTCTATACATTAAGAACATGAAAATTATTATTTTTTTCAATAGAATAAATTCCATTCAATAAAAGTTATATATAACTGTAAATTAGAACTTGTCTTTGTCTGTCATGGGACATGCAAATTATTAAAAATAAAAACATTTTACTATCGTAAGTGATCACCACGGCCCAGTTTAAAATAGGAATAAAAGTGGAAACACTGCCGCTGGTGAATAATTTCTCAGTTGAACATATAGAAGCCACATTATATAATACTATACTGTAAATTACTTAACTATTGAACTACCTTACTAAAAACAAGATATTTGTGATAATATAAATATAATATAATTTCTATTTGATCTAACAACATAATATAGTATTCATTATACTTAATAAAACAATACTCAACTAACAATAGATCTTCTTTCAATATTCTAAGTTTTACCTGCTTTCAAGGTCCGCAACTTTCTTCTGCGCCAAGTGCAATTCATCCATGTGCCTGATCTTCTCACTGCGAGCCTCCGCCATTAGTCGTTCAGATTCTGCGGAAGTTTTTTCTAAAGCTGCTATTTTGGCATCCCTGTTGAATAAAAACTAAAAATTAATGCGATGAACTATATAAATACTTTTCAATAGGTACAATTAAATTATTTTTTAAATTAAATATTATAAATCAATTTAAATATATATATTTTTTCATTCACAAAAAGATCTATAAACACAAAAGAAAACCGTAACTGGGCTCGCTCACTTCTAGAAATATTCAGTTAAACAGAGACATTATATTAAGGCATATTACTTTGTGTTTTAAAACTAGGGTTGCCTTTTTCTTCTTTTTATTACACGTTAGACATATTTAGGAGTATTTTTTTAATTATTTATTTTATTCACTACAAACACATTCTATTTTGTTATTTATTTCATTATGATTATTGCCCTTTTATAACTTTTTAATTTACGTTACTTAAAAATAAACTTTCATGATATTATTTATACTTAAAACCTGTATGTGTTTTTAGAGTGAGTAAAGATTCACAACTTTTATAAGCTTTATTATTTAAATAAATCAATACAACAATATTGGATTAATTAGCATTTAAATTATACTATGTAAAAACATTACAAACAGCTTTACACTGCTACGCGGGATAACCGCATGTAGAGAAATTATAGAGACCTTAGTATCTAAAGTAAGCTACGCACATTTTCTTACCAAAATGGAAAAATATATATCATTTAAATATAGTGATTCTGCTTAGTGAAAATCAAAGCCACCATTGATGAAGTTTACAGTCGGTGCACACTGAAAGCCAGTTACATACATAAAATGTAGACATATAATATAATAAAATTATTATTAAGTTAATCTATGAATAGCATTCAAAGTTTTATATGTTTATTTAAAATTAAAATATTCTCTAATCCTAAGTGTGGAATAACACTTTGTAAACATTGCACTCACTTAGGTATGGAGGCGGCGGACACGGCGGCCTGCCTCAGCGCGGCCTCCTCCAGGTAGCGCTGCTCCCACTTGGCACACTCGCCCTCTAGCGCGAGCAGGCGCTCGTCGCGCTCGCGCAGCGCGCGACGCAGCTCCGCCTCCGCGCCCTCGCCGCCCACGCCGCCAACCCCGCCCACGCCGCACGTGCACTCGCGCTTTCTAATAAACATTATATATTAAATTTTTTATATAGACACTGTACTACCACTATATGTTTTTTTACATACTTTAGACAGCAAAGAAGAATTTAATTGTCAAATCATTTTCATTAATCATTAATTAATCATTCAAAAAATAGTGTACACATATTAATATACTTATTTCAACACATAGAGATTTTTTTACATACAAGTGAGGATAGTTATTAAAACAATTAAAAAAAACAGAGAAACTAAAATAAATACAAACAAAAATAATAATTATCAAATTATGATTTGTAGAAAATTATTAAAAAATTAAATTAAATTAATTAAATTATAAATTCTACGTAACATATTATAATAACTTAGTAAAAAAATCAAGAAGTTTGTTTGAAAGAATGTTTAATGAAAAAGTTAAAAAAAAACACTGTTTGGCCTGAACGTATACCTAAGCGCCTGCAGTTCGGTCTCGAGCTGCGCGCGCAGCTTGCGCTCGGTGTGCTCGCGGCGGTCAGAGGCCTGCTGCAGCGAGGCCAGCGCGCGCTGCAGGCCCAGCACGCGCTCCACGTACCCGCTGGCGTGTCGACACTGCGCAAAACACGATCTAACTTACATTTGTGTGTTTATTTCCACTTTATGGCATATAGAAAATTGTAATGTGTGCGTTAAAACAAATACTGTCATATATAAATGTGTGTGTTTTCATTTTTCACCAAATTAAAACCGTTCTGTCTAATCAGATTGAAAAAGATTTTTTTTATATTTAATATAAACATCTTCTGTGTAGAAATCAATACAACCTATAATTCTAAAGCACTAGAAAAATAAAAAAAGCAATTTTTTCAGAAATAATTCTGAGTTATATATTTCACACACATAATATAATACAATATCATAATATAATCATTTTTTTTATAATGCTACCACATAATATCATATATTTTTGTGTGCAACTGAATTATTGTACTTTTGTTACAAGTTAATTATGCAGGTTAGGATTTAATCGCCACATTCAAAATTTTTGTACGTCTTCAAAAACTTTTCCTTATTTTTTAGTGTGAAACTTTCAAAAACATTAATAAACAGATTTTAAATGAAACACTTTTACAAGTTCCCAATGGTGACGTTGAGGTTAATAAAACATACGTACTGTATGTTAATATAGAAATTATGTGGTATTTACAAATACTATAAGAATATTTTACTAGTTTAAAGTGTTATTTCACACTTAGGATTTTTAAAAAATGTTTTCTAATCCTAAGTGTGAAATAACATTTTAAAATAGTAAAATATTAAAAGAAGTATCATTTTCTCTTGCCAAATGATTGATGAAATATCTCTCTACTGAGATGCTAGCAACATAAAGTAGTTGCAACAAACGCATATGAATTTAGACGTATAACGTATGTAGAACGTATGGCTTAGCGGTCAGAACGCTTGCACGGTTTCCAAGAGCCATGGGTTCTAATTCCGCTGCGTTCAAATTATTTTACGTTTTTTTTCAAAAATAATTAAAAATTAGAAAAGAGTATAGTGGCACCTCGTCCTCGAGGCGCACGACGTTGGCCTGCGCGTTGGTGAGCGCGGTGTCGAGGATGTCGATGTGCGTGCGCTGCTCCTGCAGCGTGGCGCGCTGCGCCGACATCTCGATCTCCTGGCGCTCCTTGGCGCACGCCAGCTCCTTGTCTGTGGACGTTTCTTACCAATTACTCTCATTATATGTACAACACAAACCCTTTGAGTCACAGCGGGGTAAGTATTTAATAAAATTTTATAAATCATCTTAGACCGCTTGAATTATAAAGTTATAATCAAAAATATATTATTGAGAAAATATTGGGAAGATATTGTACTGATATTAATGAGTAGAATTAAATGCTGTTGACGCTCATTTGAAAGTCTAGTCATAATTGAAAACTTATACAAAAATACACATTTAAAAAAAAATACTGTTGATTTTTCCATCCAATAAAACTGACATTACTCACATTTACCTATTTACTAACAAATCGAAAATTCTTGTAATAACTGAAAAATATTTTGATGAATTGAAAAAAATTAATAAATTTGTTATTAATTTTTTTATTATTATTACTTAGAACGAAGAAAGTTTATATATTTTCATGTAGTTCATAAATAAGCCACTTAAAGAATTTTGCAACGTATATATGGTGAAATATGAATGTATATATATGAAAAATACTGTTTCTTAATATTATATTATAAACGCATCTCTTAATATTGTACTTGTAGATGTCGCCGTAACCGCCTCTCTCTCTCGATTACACGATCTGTCAAATGTAAAACGCTCCGTCTTTTATTTAACTATATCCTTATTTTAGCTAGCCATCCACTAATTTCCATATCAGTTTTCAACAATATATATTACAATAAAATATCATAAATAAAACAGTTATACAACAAAATCCAACGCATCAATAATCAACATAAATAAAATAAAAACAAAGGACATAAACAATAACACCAATCAAATGACCAACTTTGAGTAATGAGCTGTGCGATGAGCATCTCCCTGTTCTGCAACTCCTTGCGTAACGCGTCAGCGCCGTCGCCGTCCGCGCGCACCCCCTGCGATAACAACTCCACCTGAAACGCAATACACGCTAACTATATTTGTGATTTTTTATTTTTTTAATTTATTATTTTAATATTACTATACTAAACTTTCAGCATAATACATTTTGATCTAATAGTTGAGAATAGAGTAAATATTAGTAAAGGTAAAGATTTGATAAAAATTGTATAAACGCAAATCTACAATTTTATAGCTATCAATTACAAATAGATCATGCCAAAGATCAGTATGACACAGTGAGACAGCATCTGATTGCAAGCGCGATTGATTGTGGATTAGATTTAAAAGAATACCTAATGATATTTTTGATTTTCACGAATTTTTACTAATTTTAAGCGGCAATTGTTGATGGTCGGAATCCTTGGGAGAGGCGTATGGCGTATGACGACAACAACGAATCGTGTATATTTTGTAAAATTACAAAATGATGATATTCAAACCTGTTGCTTTAAAGCGCGGTTAATTTCGTGCAGCCGCCTGCAGTCGGCCTGCAGGCGCACGCGGGCGGCGCGCTCGAGGCGCTCCCGGCGCTCGCACGAGCCTACCAGGTCCTCGTGCGCCGTGCGGACCTTCTCCACTTCCTCTTCTAGCTGTTACATGAAATTGAATAAATAGAATTTAGTTATTTATTTATATTTTCTATACGTACACTTTCCGCACCTTTAAAATGTTTTTAGTAATATATTGTAATCGGTCACAATTTTGAAAATTTGTAATGACACAATTTTGATATAATAATAAAATAATATACAACTAGAATAAGATATATATTACATACATATGTATATGTAATATACTGATAAACTTCTCTATATAATAATACTAAGCAGCTACGTAATTTCCACGTTATAGTAAATTGTTAAGTATCTGTAGAAATCATTTCCACGCAAAACATAAAAATCGACAATCAGATTCATTGAAATGAACACATTCTAATCTAAAATAAACAACTGACAAATAAGACAAAATAATCAAAATCAAGGTTACGATTTTATGAATCAGACTAAAAAATAGCTCAGATTCAGTGCAACGCACTTTGAGGTGATTTTCATTCAAATTACGTCAATGACGCCGCCGCCTAAAATAAACATTACTCACGTCGGTCGTATCAAATGTTCGAGTATTCCTCGTGCGACTGTTTGAATGTTAGTTTGAAGTGTTAATTGATCATGTGTTAACGTAATAAGAGTTTTTTAACCTGCGTAATTTGTTAGTCCCTTGATCAAAAGATCCCTTCTCAAGGGTTAAAGACCGCATCTCAGCGCAGTGATTTAAAGTTTATAATGATAGACAAGAAGAAAAGATTAACTAATAATTTAAAAAATATAATTCAAACAAACCACGTTACGCTAAAATATTTTTAACAATTGTAAATATGTTGTATTCATATATGTTTATTTACAAATGTCAGTAAAATATTTTTTTAGTATAAATAGCGTTCAAAACGTTGCACTGTTTATTTTGATAACCTAAATAGTCAACTGGGTATTACGTAACACGAACATACCACCAGTTTCAATTTAAATATTCATAACATAAACAAGCAAAATGACCTACGAACATTGATTGGAAAGTAAATATTTATTAAAAGCTGAACGTTAAATTTTAAAAGTGTACATATACTTACAACAGCAAATCTGTTATATAAAATTTTTTGGCGAAAAAGCAGTATATTTAATATTTCTATATATACTGATTACTTATTTAAATAATATTACTACTGACTACTTATTTAATTAATACTTATTTAATATTAATACGACCATGAAAAAGAATGACACAGTCGCCATTTTGAATATTCGCAATTCAATACATAGATTAACAATTTAAGTAATTGAAATTATTATAAATCTTTATTACTATAAAACAACAATATATTATTAAAAACATATGAAAATAGCCTTCACAAAATTCAATTCAAATTTTTATTACAAAAACAAATATGAATACAATTTTTATGTAATAAATCACTAAAATTAAATTTAATTCCTTCTATGTACTATAAATTTATTAAGTAACGTATGTTATCCGAATTTTATCACACATCACCTTGATACATGGATGTCGTATAAATTTCAACATATGTTGCCAAATTTCGAAAACTTTAACTTATGTATAAGATTATTAAAATTGATTATTGAATATATTATGAAAAAATACTAAAAGACCTACATACAAAAATGTATTTTTAATAATTGTTTTTATTGATCTCACATTGTTAAAACGGAATAATAACGGTAGGCGGTAAAAACGAACTTTCAATTATCAGGGGAATGCGCTTTACATCCTGTTCATTATGTAAACATTCAATTTCACTTCTACATTTCAATAATTGATCGTGTGTGATCGGTTAAAATATAGAAAATGTTCAAATATTTGCTTGGAGCTTATGGACATTTGCGGAATAATCTTCATCAAAACAATATATACTCTTGTAAATTAAAATAATGTATATAGGCCACAAAAAAATTAAACATAGGTGACTTATTATATGCATACATACTTATTTTTCTATTTCTATGTATTACATATAAACAGTATTTTATACAACATACTGTCACATATTAATCTATATACTACAGTGGATTGTGTGTATCAAATTGATCTAAAAAAAACTGTTTACTCAGCCATACCTTATTAGTTTTAGCTACACGTTCACAAGCATCAGCTAGCTGTCTCTTGAGCTGGTGATTTTCTGCAGCTAGAGCATCAAGTACTGCTGCGAAGGCATCATCTGGTTCTTCAAGTGAGCCTTCGCCGCCGCTGCACCAGCCACTTGATTCAGAGCCTCCGGGGACTGCTCTTACACCCACACTGTACCAATGATTAGCTTATATAAATGCTCAATTTTATTTTACACTAAATATAGCTCACAATATCGAATCGAATTGAATATGACACTTAAAATCAGATAGGAATTTCAGGCACATATGAGTCAAATTTCAGCTTTCTACGTCCAGTAGTTTTGGCTGTACGTGGTCTGTCAGTCACTTAGTAACGCTAGACTTTTATACATGTATAGATACCTATATAAATGCACAATTTATATTACTATGTCAGTATATGACATAGTGAAACAATTGTGAGCTTTAACTCTTTAAAGTAATGTTTAGGTTTAAGGCGATGGAGTGTAAAATCTATAATATACAATGTTCCAAAATGCGAGCAAACCGGATGTTTCCTCATACCTCCAAATTTGTGAAAAGGAAATATAAAAACAAATTAATTTACTTATTATTTTCCTTAATGATAAATATTATAAATACGAATATTTTGAAACATTAAAAATATAATAATCGCAAATTGAGAATAGAACACAATTTGCATTATTGCACACAATTATTATAAATTCAACACTATGTCATTTATAATATAACGTATATTATTCTCCCAAAACAAATACAGGCAAGAGAACGAAAAAGTAAAACTAATGAATATCAAAGGTGGACTTAACTCTAAAATAAAAGAAACTTTTTCTAGTATACTTACTTGAGTAACTAGTAAATATACCAGAGGCGAAATGTATATCTATAAATAGACTGCCAGTTACCAGTTAGTTTGTACATATGTATTAACAAGTAAATCAATATAATAATCTAGGATAATCTACGAAAACAACCACATAAGTCTATTCTAATCATAGAAAATACTTTAAACATATAAAGTACTTTATCTCTAAATATTACTTCTTAAATATTTTTGGCTTTTGCTTTTATACCTATTTTTATAAAAATAATAAAAATTCTAAGCTTTGCCAGTGAAACATAGCATACTCAAACACTCACCTAGTCAAATCGGGCTGAGATCTCGACAAATTAAGTTTCTCTTTACTTAATTTCGCTTTAGATCCTTTAGCTTTTCTCTCATCTCTTGGTTTGGTTGGAGCGCGAGCATGCGGGGATGCGGGGGGCGTAGGACCTCGCGGTGTAGGGGACTGCGCCACTTCCTTGGCCAAATGTTTTAACACCGACGATTGGTTTAGGAAATCGTCTGGTATTTCTGTTATTTCCTGTTTTTTGGAAATATATTTTAAATATGTAAAATTTATAATATTGCATTGAACTATTCAATTATAAAAAATACACCAACTTAAATGAGTACAATAGCGATTTACAAATAGATATGAATAGAAGAAGAATTGATTATAATGTAGTTGCCATACAATTACTATATTAAGTTTATTTAAAGTTTCATTATTGACAGTTATAACAATTAAAACAAAAAGAACTCAATAAGTTATTATACAAACCTGAACTCCATGATCAGGAGGACTTGTATAAATCCTTTGTCCACCAATATCAATGTAGTTGGCACTAGCTGTGATTGCTTGTTCTTTATGGATTTTAGGTAAAGGTATTCCACTTGGTTTCTTCCCTACTTCACTTTTCTTTAAAGTGTGATATGGAGATGACTGAGTGTTTGAATGCTTTACTTCACTATTTGTTCGTTCGTGTTCGCTATTATTGAAAAGTGTTTATAAAAAAACATCATCAATGCATAAATGTATTTACAATGTCAAATTTAAACCATAAATATTGTTAGTTTTTTTTTCTTTCATATATTCTCTATATACTACTCTATCATATATTTTTAAATAGTATTAAGGGTTATAACATTTTTAAAAAAGTAAAATGAAAATGAATGGAATATCATTTAATCTTTATTAGTTTTTCCTTTAAGTAATAATGAAAGTTATGATTTTGAAATAGCTCAAAAGACTCTACAAGCAAAGACCTATTGGCATTAAATATATTTTACTAAAACATAACAATCAATTTCTTGACTTACTTATGAGTTGGAAAGGCATAAACTTTTTAGACTTACCGAATAGGTGTGGGTCGTGATGACCAAGAATCATCTTGATTGTGAATAATAAGTGTATTGTATGATGAGGAAGATACATCAAGTGAGCTTCTATTACTGTTGCCACCACCCACTGAATCTTTAAGTGAGTTTCGATTGCTGTTTGATACATTATCCTGTTATTCATAAAAATAATAAGTATGTACATTACAACATAAAAGTAATGGCATACATAACATTGCATCTAATCTCTGTAAGAATTAGATACCAGTAATTTCAAAAAATTCATTAAAAATCATTTATTAATAGCTATATTTTCAGCTGCAACTTGTTGACATTAATATAACTAATATTTCCAATATAGAAACAGAAAACATAAATTAAAATAAGAAGTTTCATTAAAAATGTATAAAAATCACAAAAATCAATGATCTTATTAAGATTTTGTATCCAAACAGTCATAATCTATATAAGTCTTATTGAAACTGTTAATTTTATCCCAAAATATAAATACCTTTAAGGAATTTCTATTATTATTATTATTGGTCTGGCTTTGATTTTCTTGGCCCTGTGGCTCAACTCTAGCCGTATGTCGTACTACATATCTTTCTTCCCTTGACAAATTTTCATTAGAAGTGGAAACATCTGTTTCACTGCCAGACAAGCTTTGAGGAAATCCACTTGGAACTGATAAAAAGGCAATTTTTAAAATACTAGTTAATATTTAAAACTATGTTTGCATGGACTCTTTGTTACAAATTTGTAAAACTATATATTTTATTTGATATTACTTACATATTTATGAACTCAATGCAATAATAGCGTTTATGTAAAGGAAAGGTTACCAAGACACAATAGTAAACTGTATTTAAATCAGTTAAGCTGTTTCTGAGATAATTGTGCACAAATGCACAGACCAAATTTAAATTACATTATAAAATATGACCAAACACAGAACACACAACAACAAAAGTAGCCTTTCACTTGTTACAAAAATCATTTAATGTAGGTGAAATTTTATGAAAAATATTTCTTTGAGTAAAACAAGAGAAAAAATTAATATTAAAAAGTGTAATTCATACCAAACAATCTGAATGTGAATGCTTATATTATCACAATAACAGTAATGATTCATAGCTTAGGTATGTGAATGTCAATATTACAAATAGGAAAGATTTAATTCAAACCACTTACCAGATTGCTTCTGTGTTCTTTGGATATTATTTGCAAAAGACAAAAATCTTCCTGTAGGCCGCATAGACCCCATTTTTATAAAATATTCCTTTATTTTATGTGGAAATCATTTCACTCTCCTTTGTAATAATGTCATTCGAAAGTATATAGTTATTCTGTAAGAAAAATTAGCTTTAATGTATTTATTAATGTTATCCCCGTGTATAGAAATAGATTGTAATAAGAAAAACGAGAAAGACTTGTTACGCTGTCGTGAATAATACAGACATGTAACTTGACTGAAACTGTAATGTTTTCTCATTATAGGAAATATATTTTTTAAATAATTTGTTCATAACACTTACAACACTGATTAATCAACGAATATCAATACAGTAAACTCAGTAACATATCACATGAATGTGAAAATATATCTAATAAATGATTGATGAGAACAACTATCTGTCAAAAAGTAAATACCTATGTTTTTAATTTTAGTTTACACACAGACTATAATTTTGATGCAGTTGTCAATTTACAATTTACAAAGTTGTTACATTTTTTATACAATAACTAAATAAAAATGAAATTATATGCCTTATTGTAAAACATTATAAGTAAGACTTTTATACATTTTAAGATTTATACTTATATTTATACAAAAAAGTCTATTGCAGTCTATGGTTTTAGTCTTTTCCAGTACTTTCAATCGAAATAAAATAATATCTTAGTTTAAATGTATCATCTATGGTATTATCATGTTAGGTTGTTAATCTATAGCTTTACTATTTTTCAAATTTGATTTTGAACTTCAGACTTTTCTATGAAAATTGTTATATGTTTTTAAATAATCAATAGAAAAATTGTGTTTAGCTACCTTGTGTCATTATTTACGGGTTACAATAAAAATCAAAATTATAAAAAATATAATAAAGATTTAATTCTTTTAAAAATGCTCTGTAGAATTCTCAAGAGGTCCATAAAAATTTCTACGCAATTAATAAAAGTCACAGGGACAGAAATAAATAGACCTTCATTTAAAAAGCTCACTGAAATATGTACGTTTATCAAGATATCTTCAATCGTTTGCATTTTACATTTTCTGATGTTACAATTAGTGTTATAACTTAATTTCAGATCCAGTTATAAGTTATGCACCCTCATATGTTTCACAGAGATTTTATTCTGAACAACCTAATCTTGAAGAGTTAATTGTTGACTTTGATTACGTAAATAAAGCTACGTGTGATAAAAAATCCCTAATTATAGATGTTAGGGAACCTGATGAAATTAAGGAGCATGGTAAAATACCAAATAGTATAAACATTCCATGTAAGTAAATATAAATTTGTATTACATTAATTAACTTGCTTAAATAATAAATAAACATTTATATATAAAAAAAATGGTTTGCATAATAAACAAAAGGTATGCCATCTTGGAATATGGATATAACAGATTTTTATTATTACTAGCTAAGTTATAAGAATTTGCAGTTATAATTATAGCTATATGGTTAATAACATGGCAATTTTTTTTTAGTAGGTAGTGTGTCTTCTACTCTTGGTACTATGACTGATACAGAATTTGAAAATTTATTTAAAAGACCCAAGCCAACAGAAGATACTGAAATCATATTTTACTGTATGATTGGGAAGAGGTCAGGAATGGCACAGCAAAATGCTGTTAATTTAGGATATAAAAAGTGAGGATTAACTTTATTAATAAATAAAATAATAATGTGTAATATATTAAAAAATATACACAGTATAATTTTTAATTATTTTACAGTGTGAAAAATTATCTCGGCAGTTGGACAGACTGGGCAAGCAAAACTCTGTAATACACGAAAGCCAAAATTATTGTTATTAATTATGAATTAAATAGCCATTTGCGTTGTTGTGTTAACATTTATCCTAAATTATACATATGTAGATTTTTATTAAAATGAAAATATATAATATTATGCATACATTTATAATATAGAGATATTAAAAGGCATATAGTAAATTTCATCAAACAAAATGCTTATTTTTGTCTTTGAGACCAATCATTCCAGCTACCCAAGTAAGTTTTAGATCTGCAAAAAATATAAAATAATGTTAACAAAATTAAAAATATTTCCATAAATAGATTTAGAAAACAAAATATCTATTTGCAACTAACTTATATTTAATAAATACTATTTGCTATTCTAAATTGGCTAAAAAATATATAATATGTACTTGCTATAACCAAGTTCAATAGCTTTATCAAGGGCTTCAGTGGAACGTCTACCAGATTGACAATAAAATATTAATTCGTCAGAAGACGATGGCTTAGGCCTTTCAAATTGTTTCAAAAATTCCTCCTCTGACATAGTTTTCAACACATTGTGAACATTACTCACTGTAAGGTAAAACAAAACAAATTAAGTAACATATTTTTCAATTAAGATAAAACAATATTATAACTGTTCTAATTTTCCTGTTTGTACTACAAAATATTGCATATGTTAATATTCTTGTAGCATGTAGTCAAATATTGTGAAAGATATGAACAAAAATTAACATAGCAATATTCACTTGTATTGACTACATGTGAAGCTAATGTGCACATGAATAAAGTGTAAAATATAATTATAACAATATAGTTACATGGTATATTAATGCTTGATGGTATTTTCCCAGTTGACTTAACTTCATCTGGATTACGTACATCAATTATTACTTTTTCTGGTTGATGAATAATTTTAAGCATTTCTTCATAACTGAGAACTCTCTTAGGATCAACCATCTTAGAGAAGTTTCCTTAACAAAATAAAGAATTCTTATTAGTATTCAAGTTAAATTCTTGATTTATTCAAATATTGGCTATGTATAAAAACTATTTTTTTCTATTAATATTATATAATGAATGTATTTTATTATATTTCTATATTCGATTAAGGTTTAACATTTAATATAGTCTTTTCCGTTATTTGTACAGAGTTGCTGAAGCTTATATCAAGAATATAAAAAATAAAAAGCAGTTCTCGTTAGATATCGAATTTATAGTGCTACTACCTCATGCAGTAACAGTAAATTGTTATCCTAATATTATGAATCAAACATGCAATTTTGTAAAAATATATGTTTGTGTATAAATTATACTAAAGAAAATACACGTATGGCTCCTCTTAAAATTATTTATTCAATACTGTACGTGATGCTACTGCAATTGGTGACAAAAATCGCATTAGAGACATTAAAAAAGTTTTATAATTACTTAGTCGCTAAACTTTAGATAAAAGTTTAATTTTATTATAAATATTTAAAAGTATCACTTCAAAATTGTACAGAATATACATATATATTCGATTTTCAGATTATACAAACGTCTGAACTAGCGGGCCTTGGATATTTATTATCTGTTATACATTAATAAATTATATATATCATAGACAATATAGATTATAAAAAATAGAAAAAAGAATGGATTTAATATTAATATCTGCATTACTAATTAATAATTAAATGATATTTCTCCGATATAACTAGATTTATAAATAATCATTAGAAGAAAACTGTTTATATTGTAGAAACTTTGTTAAATATATATAGATAGATATAGTATCAATTTAACTGGAATCAAATAAAATGTCGTAATCTTTCAACAATTATCTAACATTAAATTATTTTTGTAATTTAGAATACTTATTTTTGTACGTTGAAATAATTCACTATCCAGCAAATTACTTATCGTATTTTATTAGACGTGCAAGTTGCAATAGGTAATCTAAACGAAGAAATTACTTAGACTTTATCACTGAACGTACCAGTCGGCATATTATTATCCGTATATATATATATATATATATATATATATATATATATATATATATATATATATATATATATATATATATATATATATATATATATACTAATCTCTATGGATAATAATATGCCATAATATGCAATAAGGCCGGTCGTGGCGTTGTGGGAAAGCGTCTGACTGTAAACGCGATTGGTTGTGGGTTCGTTCCCCACTCGGGGGAGTGATTATATTTAAATTATTTTCACTTCCTCGCTCTGGTAAAACAAAGTGCGGCGTTGAGTTCAACCACTCAACGTCTGGAATTAGGTAGAAAGCGAAGTACGGAGTGTCCTGACCTAGGTAATATCTGTCTACCCTGCTATACGCGATAAAAGCGTGTGCGAGAACAGCCTGTTTTCTATTGAAGTTAAAGGCACTGGATATCGGTCGCCGAAGCTATTTATATGTATCAGTGGCAGAAATTAAACCTAACATCTTGTTTTTCTTACAAAGCGTTGAGATAAAATTTGTTTAAATATAATCATTAGTATAATGATCAAATGAAGGCATTGGTCCAGTGTAAATTAATTAAGTATAAACTAACCATAGAATGTAAAATAAGACCAAGTGTTATACAACAACAAAAGTATGATTAATAATGTTTCAAAACTGGATATTATTTAGAAAGACGATAAATTTTTAATAAAGTAAAATTGAATACAGGAAGCTGGTAACATGAAAAGAATAATGTTATATAAATGTTAAATCTGTAATCTTTTAGTTTTATTGTGGAAGCTATATTTATGACTAGTCATCAAGTGTATTATTATTTATATTTTTTTATGTGGGATGCAGAAGGATAGACAAGCAATGGTTGAATATAAAATTTAATTGTGTAAAAATATATTTTATTTATCATTTAGTATAACCATTCCCATAAAATAGATAAAAATGCAATATTCATATCAGTCTTAACACTGGATAAGGGTTAAAATATATATGCAATTTGTGCTTCTATATGACTGAGTATTTTAAAATTCATTGATATATACAAATATTAAATATCAGTTAAAGTAATTGTTATAAAAATGTAAGTCTTAACAAGTTAATTGTAAATTTTTCAAAATAAGGCTAAAATGTCCTTATCTCCTGAGCATATCATATATTATCTCTTAATTAATGATTTATCTAATCTACCCTACTGTTGTAAATTATTTTTAAATATTAAGGAAAAAATAATTTTGATTAATCTGCAATTTTTTCAAAATATTTCCTTTTCTCTTCAGGTGTAGGAATAATCTGTAAGCAAATAAATTACACAATAAGTATGTTAAAAGTTCCAAGTATTAATGAATCCATATTTTTTTTATAAAATATATTACATGCAAAATACTAATAAATTAATTGATAAATAAATACTCACAGTATCTTGTCCAGGTTTCCAGCCAGCAGGACAAACTTCCCCATGGCTATCAGTATATTGGAATGCTTGGACCAACCTTAGGGTTTCATCTACTGATCTCCCTACTGGAAGATCATTCATAGTAATCTGTCTTAAGATTCCTTTATCATCAATAATAAATAATCCTCTTAATGTATGGCCTAAATCTTCCAAGTACACTCCATAGTCTTTAGCAATGGAATGTGTCAAGTCACTTAACAGTGGTATATTTATTTTTCCAAGGCCCCCTTCTTTACGAGGTGTGTTAATCCATGCCAAGTGTGTAAAATGTGAATCAACAGAACATGCTACAACTTCAGCATTAATCTTTCTAAATTCTTCAACTCTTTCAGAAAATGCCAATATTTCAGTGGGGCAAACAAAAGTGCTGTAAAACATTAAAATTTAAAAATATAGATAAAAATATCCATATATTTGAAAATTTATAAAATTAATATAATAATCATATACACTTACAAATCTAAGGGGTAAAAGAAAAATACTAAATATTTTCCCTTAAAACTAGATAAAGAGAGCTGTTTTATCTCTCCATTCACAACAGCAGTTGCCTCCCACTCAGGAGCCGGTTTTGAAACTGTAAGAAAAGTATTGTAAAAAGTAACTTCTATTGCAAAATACGTTTTTCATGTGTATATTAAATACATACTCATAGCTTTCGTAAATTGTAATTTGTGATCCACTTTTCTGGCGCCGCCTGGAAAAACATTGCCGCTTCCAAAAGAATAACATGAGTCGCTTTCAAATAACGATGAACTACACTCTGACAGTAAGCATATTGCAATCGTGAAGATAGCTACTATCCAATTCATTTTATGTCTAATTATTACTTTAAAACACTTGAGTACTAACTAACTTATAACGAACAAATTAAAAAATGTCAATAAGATCCGACTTTCAGGTTTCAAGTTCCCCCATATCTCGATAGTTGACAGTTTAACACGTATTAATTTTTTAATTTTTTAAAAATTATTATCTGTTTGAAATAAAATTAGTTTAACTTACATATATTATATTTATGCAACGATTTACATTTCTATAAATTAATTACATTTTTACTATTTTTATTTTTCTCTTAAATTTTTTATATATTCAAACTTCAAAAGAAAATAATAAAAGTCAGTTGAAAAATAAATGAGAAGTTAATTATTATAGTAATAATATTTAGTATATGAGTATTTGCATTAAGTTACAGTAAGAAAATACTTAATTATCACCCATGGGGAGGCAAAACTTTTTTTTGTAGATATTCACTCAAGTCTGTTTTATTTATAATCTGTTTTGCATCGTTCGCATTCGCAATAGCTGCGAATGTTGTACTTCTACTTTCGTAATATCATTTATTTATATTTGGATGAAATCGTTTAAAATGTGTTTGTCTTGGTATTTTAAATCATTTTCGTAAGTTTAGTTTCTTTCAAGTCCATCGCAACAAGTTGCGGTAAGTTATTAAAGCAAAGTTCGTTTGTATCCACTTGTCGTTCATTATGGCGGTCTGATTACATTAAGTTTTATGTTTAAGCTTCAAAGTGTTAATATTATTTTACTAGGGCTTAATTTATTTTAGCAATACTGAATTCTAGAATAATCCTTCAAGTTATATTTGTTATAGATGGACGTGCCAGACGAAGGGGTTTTAGATGTGGATTTATTAGCTGACGATGGATCAGACGAAGAATGCGAAGCCCCGCCGTCTTCAGGTATAATAATAAATTGAATATATTTTCCAAAATTATTAACTCAAAAATCATAATAATAAAAACAAAGTAATTATTATATTTGGCATATTATTTATATATTTGTTTTATATACTATATATAATTAGTTAAATGTATTAGATTTTTATGTTGGGCCTGCTTCTACTCCGACATCATGCGCATCGTCACCCCGCGGCGAAGAGCCTGCCTCTCCATTGGCTGTGGTTTCACAACCAGCATTCTTTCACCATCAAACATATGCGCGCCCATTTTTTACATCAGGTAGAAGAGGTCCTGGTAGACCACGAAAAGAAGGAGCTAAGTTAGCTCGTGAAGGAAAAATAGTGAGACGGTAATTATCATATAAGATTTATATAAGTTTTTGATATTCTTTTGTAATTTCAATTCAAAAGAATTACTATACCCATTTAAATTATGTTATTTTAGCTATAGGGGTACTCCAGGTACTGTAAGAGGAGCTAAAAGACATAGAAGCAGTCGGGATGAAGCTATTGATGATATGATGGATGAGGATGACTTTACTATGCCTGCTCCTGAGGAGCCCCCCTATACTCCGGAAAAATGGTGTTTATAAATAAACTAATGATGCATGATGAATATTATCTTATCTTTCCATACTTCTAACTCTACTTTCTATTTATTATTTATTAATTGCATACACTTTAGTATTTAATACATAATTCAACCTAAATAGTCCCCAAGTAGGATAAATACTCAAAAATGAAATTGATGACTGCATGACAATCACATTTTTTATATTATTTATTTCATATTTAACAATTTGTTTTTAGGCCAGGAAAAAATTGTGCCTTATGTAATCTAAGTGAGCGGAGTCAGTTAGGACAAGGAGAAATGCGGCAAATTGCTTGTAATATTGAAGGAGAAGGGAGTACAACTCCAAGTGTTACCAACTCTGGTGGTGCAACACCTACAAGCATCACAACTCCAAGCACACCAACTTTGCCTATGCCTGCTGGCTTAACCTCTCCACCTCCAGAGCTTCTAGATCTTCAGCAGCAACAAGTGTTGCCTTTAAGCAGAAGGCAAAAAGCATTTAATAAATGCAAGTGAGTATGATGCATTTTATACTAGTTTTCTTTAGTTACATGAAGTAGTACATTGTGAAATAATATGATTTTTATAGGACTCCACTTTACAACATGGAACATACAGATGAACTGTCAATAATTGGCTTTTCGGAAACTATGGAATTGCCAGCTGTAGTAACATCAGGAATGTTTTATTTACACCGTTGCTGCCTTGAGTTTAGTCCCCCTTTCCAAGAGCAAGTTGCTTCTGCTTGCAACTCTGAAGAAGATAAAGAACAATTGGAAGAAGCTAGAATAAGAGGAATTGTTATTGCTGCTCTGACTCGGAAATGTGCCTTTTGTCAAAGATATGGTGCAAGCATACCATGCAAGGTGATATTCGTAGTTTGTTTCTGATGCTTACAATTGGAGCCAGATTACATGACTTATGTTACTATATTCTCAAATATTCTAAACATTGCCAGCATGACTGCACTTGTTCTAATTGTCAGTTACTATATTTTTAATTGGGAAACTGTTTTAATATTTATATGTAATTCATAAACATATTAAGTCATCTATTAAACACAATTATATATAAATTAAATAATTCTATCAACATTTGTTGCAGATGAGTTGTAGTAAATATTTTCATCTACCTTGTGTTCTCGCATCTGGAGGTTTTATAGACTTTCAGACTAAATCATCATTTTGCAAGGACCATTTATATCAAGCACCACTTGTATGTGAGTATGTTATGAGTGACATTTTTTTTACAATTACTTATTATAATCCAAATATTTTTAATAAAAGTTTGTAAAATTAATCATCAATATTTTTAGAAAATATTTTGAAATATTTTGTTCTCTATTTAATTAATTCGTGTGTCAAACTCTTGTACTCTTTATAGGCACAGCTGATATAGACTGCAGGACATGTCGAACCATTGGTGACATGTCCAACCTCATGACATGCGTAACGTGCGGCGCCCACTACCATGGCACGTGTGTGGGGCTCAAGCAATTGCCTGGTAACTTTATTTACCTTATTTCATGTATTTTTATTCATGTTCGTGGACAGCAAATTTCGATTGATTACATTTATTTTAATTTTTATTGAAAGGCAAAGCGCGGCGTTGTTGCAGTTAAGTCAAAACCCTGAGATATATTTTAATATACGTTTACGATATGATAATATCAATAACAAAGTTTTATCTTATTCATTCAGGAGTGCGCGCGGGCTGGTCGTGTCGCACGTGTCGCGTGTGCCAGGTGTGCCGCGGCGAGAGCGGCGCGTGCGGAGCGGGGGCGACGGGCGCGGCGGCCGACACGCGCGCCGTCGCCTGCGAGCACTGCGACAAGCTGTACCACGCGACCTGCCTGCGTCCCGTCATGGCCACGGTCCCCAAGTACGGCTGGAAGTGCAAGTGTTGCCGCGTGTGCAGCGACTGCGGTGCGCGCTCGCCCGGCGCGGGCCCGTCGTCGCGCTGGCACGCGCACTACACCGTGTGTGACTCTTGCTACCAGCAGCGGAACAAGGGCTCGTGTTGCCCGCTGTGTCGCCGCGCATACCGCGCGGCGGCTTATCGCGATATGATTAGATGCTCGGCGTGTCGCAGGTAAAGTCGCTGTTTTCTCATCGCTACCGCTAACATAACATGGATATCAAACGATGTGTTACTTTAATATATGTACTCATCTTGTAGGTATGTGCATGGTATGTGCGATCCCGATGCGGAGCCTTTGCAATATAGACAAAAGAAAGAACAAAACCCAGGATATGAGTACACTTGTCCCATATGTAAAGCTAATATGCAAGTAACTGGATCAAAATCTGGCTGTGAGTTGTTATGTTTTTTATTGGGAAATAACATTTTTTTTTACATATCAATTATCAAAATCAATCAATCCACGTAAGATAGCTACTAACTAACACATTTGGTTATAAATTATAAATATGTTATTATAGCGTTTGACGATGATACAATGGCATCAACTTCACAAGATTCATCATTTGGCGATGAAACTACACAAGACCAAGATCCTCTTGCTATAGAGCCTAAGGTAGGTTTATATGCCTTAGATATAAAAATTTCATCACTGACTTATACTAAATTTGTAATAAAAGATAACTTTGCAGCCTGATGTCGGTCTCGGAAAGGGCAAACCGTTTACGGTGTCTTCAAAGGTGGCAAAAAAGAAAATTGGTGGTTACAAACTTAAAGGCGGGTTTCCCCCTGCTGGTAAACTGGGCTTCCAAAAGCGACAGAGATCGGTTTTAGAATTTGGTCGGAAGAGGGGGTCTAAACCAAAAATGAGAGGAGTTTTCGGTGTGCCTGGGCTAGGCTTACAAAGACCACAGGCTCCAGACAACAAGACTTCTGAGGATGATCCAGGTATAGTATATGTATATCTAACAGTTAAATAGTAGTTATTACTTAGTAATTATATTTCTTATTTATTACTTTATACAAAGATATATGCATGATATATCGAAGATTGTGGGTTTTTTAAGTTTACTTAGATTGAAATCATTTTTAGGAGTAGAAAACAAATTAGTATTATGTTCAAGCAAGGACAAATTTGTGCTAACCCAAGACCTATGCGTCATGTGTGGCGCCATCGGCACGGATTCAGAGGGATGCCTCATAGCGTGTTCGCAGTGTGGGCAAACATACCACCCCTATTGTGTTAGTATTAAAGTGAGTATCATTTCCTGTCCTATTGATTATTTTTTAAGTTATTATGTTAGTAAGTTTTGATGTAAGAAAAATATTACTTATCCATATTATATATTACTTACTAAAGAATAGATATATAAAAAAAAATTATAGGTGTCTCAAGTGATAGTGAGTCTTGGCTGGCGCTGTCTCGACTGCACCGTGTGTGAAGGCTGCGGCTCCCGCAGCGACGAGTCGCTACTAGTGTTGTGCGACGACTGCGACACCGCGTGGCACACGTACTGCGCACGCCCCACGCTGCCCGAAGTGCCGCGCGGCGCCTGGCGCTGCCAGCGCTGCCGCCGCTGCCTCGTGTGCGGCACCCGCGATACGCCGCTCTGGTGCGACAACTACACTGGTGCGTAGCACACACACCAGCACTGACGCAGATACACTTTATTCACACACATGCACACTGACACTGAGTTATCATATTTTTGTAACAGAGTGCGCGCCGTGTGCTTCCTTAGTGATGTGTTGCGTGTGTTCCGAGCCGTACTCGGACGGGGAGCTCATCATCCAGTGTACGACGTGCTCCCGCTGGCTACACGCTGTGTGTGACGCTATTCGCGGTGAGGCCGACGCCGAGGCCTGTTGCCGAGCTGGGTCAGTATGTTAAGCATGATTCAATTTAAATGATGTGCATATGTTCTCAACTACACTATCTTGGCACAGATGACTATAATAATAATGTTAAATCTAATAACAATTTAAGAAATGTTTTTAGAATAATTGATAACTCCCACGAATAGCTACAAGTGCGTGCTGTGTCGTGGGCGTGACATACCGCCGCCGCACTTATCGCGCGCCATCGAGAGCGCGTCGGGGGCTGGACCGGGGGTAGTGGCGGGCGCGTGCGGTGCGGGGGCCGGCGGAGCGGTGGTGCGGCCGCGCCTCACGCCCGTGGCGTTGGGGCTGGGCGGCGAGTACTACGTGGATGACGTGTGCCTGTCGCAGCGCGGCGCGCATCACATGAAGCAGCTGGAGGCGGAAATGGGCATCACGCACACTAGACGCAAGCGACGCTTCAAAAATGAAAACACAGAGAAGGATGCCGGTGAGACTTGATTTTGTTTATATTCCATGTAGTTCAATTATTTCATTTCAATGTTTAAGCAAATTTTATATTAGATAAATTATAAACTAAATTAATAAAGTCGTTTAGTTATTAATAAAATGTCTAGAAAACATTTTTGAAAAAACATATAAAAATTTGAACGCAGCGGGATTCGAATCCGCGCCTCTTGGATACCGTCCAAGCACTCTGACCGCTAAGCCATGCGTTCTACTACCAGCTGCGTCGAAATTCTTATACGTTTTGTTACTACTTATTTATGTTGTTAGCAACTCTGTAGAGAGATTTTTACAAATTTCTACTACTTAAAGATTATTAAGAAATAATCGTTTAACAAGAGAGATTGCTATTTTATTTTAATATTTACTATTTTTAAAGTGTTATTCCACACTTAGGATTAGAATCCCGAATCCCGCTGCGTTCAAATTTTTATACGTTTTTTTCAAAAATGTTTTCTAATCCTAAGTGTGGAATAACACTTTAAAAATAGTAAATAATAAAATGTCTATTAGTTAAAGTTCATTTTGTATAATTAATAAATGTAACTCATAGTTTAATAAAAACATATTAGTCAAGTATCTAACATGAATTTTTATTGTGTTGGACGCTGGCATATGGATTAGAAATAATGGCATCTATTGAAACAGTGGTTCAGAATGCAGAAGGGGAGCTGGCAGACGACTCCAAGCCCGACAGCACCGCAGACGTCAAAGACGAGCCGGGTATGTCATATTTTATATGGGGTATGGTATATTTTCTTTTGATGAACTGACAATACATTGGTTGTGGGTTGGCATCCCAAAAAGGGGATCTTTTATAATGAGCTGATTAGGCTTTTTCAGATAAATCTATAAATTAATGAAGAAAAAGTACATGAAAATAAAAGGAAACAAGATTTTTGTACTAATTCCAATTTTTAATACAAACTACAAAGTAATAATAAAAAACGAAATGTGTTAATTATTTAGCTTGAAGAAAGCACGTTATTTGTAGCTTTAATAAATTAATTCTTTCACAGGCTTAGCATCGAACACAAATCTCAAAGAAGGCATACTTTGGAATGTTGCTAACGATGGGCCGGTACCAGAGGGATTCACTATTTACACAACGGATTCTGGTCTTACAGTCTTAAGAAGAAAACGCCAGAGAAATTTAAACAAATTAGGTATTGGCGGTTTTGTTGTGCGACAGAGACATTCTACTGCGAAAGCCCAAGCTGATGAAGACAAGGATGGAGATGGATCACAAGGATTTGGAGGTAATTATTATTGTCATATTATATAACATTACGCATTATTTATTACATTAAATATTTTTATTGTATATTATAAGTGCACAATATTTAAAAAAATCGCATTGTAGAATCGCCAAGTAACAAAAGGAAGCCGCGTCGCAAGCCGCGGTCCAAGCTGATGGAGCAATTCCCTTCGTATATGCAAGAAGCCTTTTTCGGCAAGGAGCTTCTAGAACCGTCAAAACCAGCAGTTAGCTCTACCGGTAATCTATAAACAAATTATATTAAACTCAGTGATATTTTGTTTTGCATTACATATTTTCTGAATATTAATATTTAGAATAATTTTTATTTCGTGTTATATTATTAGAAATGCATCAATGCATAAATATGAAACAAACAGAAGGTAATGCTTATAGCTACTATAATTTGATATTATTATTATATAATCATTATTATATTATTTAATATATTGATCTTCATTCTAGGATTTGGTACGGGAATGGTAGAGGAATCGCGAATGACGACGCCCGAGGGCTACCGCGAGCTGCGTGATCTCGACAACTCCGACAGCGACGCGGAGGATATACTCTCCGCGCTCTCCGCATTCAACGACCATGATACTACTGTCTTTATTACTCTTAATATGGTACGGCATGTAAAACCTCTTTTTTAATACTTAATCTGAACTGTGGTTTTAATGTACTACCAATTCTGTTGCTTACAAATGAAATTAAGGGGACTAAAAAATGTAAAATAAAGTTTTGTACTTATTCACTAAGGAATTCAGAGAAGTCCTCTCCTAATGTTCCTCTACTTATTGCAAGGAATTAATGTAGAAATATATTATTTTATAATTTTCTATATCCAGTGGTGTTGATTGACAGTCCCGCATGTAGTAGTTGGTAGTATATATAAATATATATTTCTTTTTCTATATTTAGGAGGAAACTGAACTTCTTCACTCACTGAAACCGAAGGAGGAAAAAGATGATACTATAAGCGCTTTAACTGATAGCACCAAGATTAAAACAGAAGTGTTGGAAGAGGGACAACTGAAACACACTGAAGATTCTACTGCACTGAAAAATGCTATACTAGGCCCTCAACCAAGTGAGCCGGAAGCTCAACCCGAAACCCCAACGCATCCACCTAAAACAGAAAATATTAGTAACGGTAATTTTTTAAGTTTTTTATTGACTATTGTTACTTACTGCATACGCGATCGGTTGTGGATTTGATTCCCACTCGGGGGAGAGATTTAAATTATCTTCTTCGCTGTGGTAATACAAAGCGTAGCTTTGAGTTCCGCCACTCAACACGCAATGTCTCAAATTCGGCGGAAAGCGAATGGAGTGTCTTGACACTAGGTACTTTCTGCCTACGCTACTATGCGAGATAAAAGTGTGAAGCTAAAAAAATGATATGTGGTTGGCTGTATAAGTTATGCTTGTGAGTTGAAATGAGCTATCACTGCGCTCTTTTTAACCTGACAAAGAGTTTGTCAGGTTAAACAGAGCGCGGTCTTAGTTTAGCTGCTCAAAGTTAAAATATAGAATTTTAATACTAGATGTACATTGAGAAATACAGGATATATATGAAGTTATTTAGATATAATAGAATTTGTTACTAAACATTATAATTATGTTTATAACAGACACAGGAGGTTCGTCGCAATCGTCGACAATCTCTCCCAAAGACGAGCTGTCGTTACTTGGCGTGAACCTGGACGCGATGGTGCGCGACTCGCTGCCCGATATGGACAGTAACGATGTTGATGAAATATTTAAAGGCGTCCTCACTGATGATTCGCAGGTATGTAAACGTCCTATTTTGATTTTTGAATTTTTAAAATATAATGTAAAAAAGAACCTGTTTGGGTAGAATTTTTAGAAATCAACATTCCTGATGAGGTTTTTCTTGCTGTATTTAATTTTTTTACAACTACAATTTCTTTAGGAGTCGCAAGAGTCGTCAGTGTCCTATGTAAACTCTATAGGAGGTACGCCTTATTCGCAGCAGCGTCAGCAGTTGCAAAGTCCCATGGATTATGCTTCGCCATATCACAATGAATTTGGAAATAGGTGAGTAATTTATATATATTTATTACGGATTTATAATTTCAGCTAAAGTCACCTTATCCTTGCATTACTTATTAATTGTCAGTGTTTGACTGTAAACGCGATTTGTTATGGATCCGATTCTCATTCGGAAAATAGACTAATCAAATCAATTTATTTTTGTTCTCCGCTTTGGTAGATAAAACGTGGTGTTAAGTTCCGCAACCCAACATGCAATGCCTAAAATTCCAGTCGTAAACAGAAAACTAAATGTGCGGATACTAAGTTCTTTCTATCTACTATGTAAATTGAAGTAGTAATTGAATGAAGTTGGAAAATAATATAAATATTTAATATTTTTAAAGTATTATTCCACACTTAGGATTAGAAAACATTTTTAAAAAAACGTATAAAAATTTGTAACTCGCTGCGTTCAAATTTTTATGCATTTTATTCAAAAATAATATAAATGTGTAGTAGCTCGTTGAGTCCGCTGTACGGCGAGTGCACGAGTGGCAGCGGTGGCAGCGCCGGCGCCGCCTGGAGCGACCAGCCCGCGCCGCCGCCCTCCTACAACCAGCGCAGCGCCGACAAGATGCGCGCTGATGAAAGTCAGTCGAAGCTTTTTTTTAATATGTCCAATTTTTATGTTCAGAGATTCTTTAAGTAATTGTTGTTTTATTTAGGTTTACGATTTTTTTTTATAGAGATATACATATGAATGTTACATTTTTAAAGTCGGTTCATTTACCGCCGGTTCGTCGTTCGTCGGCCTTATAGATAAATAAATGTATAAATGCACAGGTCTCGGGTCGGCTGCGACGATATCCGCCGTGCTGTACGCCAACACAAACCACCCAGAGTGGAAAACAGAGTTCCCCAACTGGGTGGACCGCTGCAAGCAGATACTCAAGAAGTGGCGTGCGCTGCCCGCAGAGCAGAAGGCGCCGTACTTGCAGCGCGCGCGCGACAACCGCAGCGCCATACGCATGAAGAAGGCACAGCAGGTACGCGCTGACCACCTCCCGACCCTCCCCGTGTGTGCTAACCACTACTCACCGTGTTGTACTCACTGGCGATGTACGATCGAATCTTATCTCTCACTTGGTTTAACTTGCTTTAAATCGTGTATTTTGTTATTGGTTTTTAATTTGATTTATGTTAATATGTTAATATTTGTATTTTTGTAGTAAAATTTCGATCACACAATGCCCGCACTCGTGTGCCGTTTGTCTCCGCCCTCCCCTCTCCTCGCCCCACTTCCTATGTTACGACACTGAGCTTATAAATACTTGTCTGCATTACTAACTTTTGTTTCACATGGAAATTAAATTAGATAAACGTCATTGAAAGATTCATTCGTCATTTGATCGTAGCCGACAGATATTTATTAGCAGGTGACTTTCGGTGCTATTTTATATAGCTGCCTTTGGGAATATGATATATTACTATCAAACGTTTATAATAAATTATCTTCATTTTATTTTTCTAATTTATTATATGATTTTGCTGTATCTTCTTAAATCTTAATAGGTCAGGTGTGTTTATTTATATTTTAAACATTAAGTTTACAAAAGCTTTTTTTCACTGATTAATTTATTGTATAGTGGGCTGTAGATTCTTCCGCTTATATCGGAACTAGCGTGGCTGTAAATAGATGGCTCGATAGAAAATATTTAAATTGCTGTTAAATTAATTACCTATAAAAAAATTATAATAGATTCTCATAGTTACAAAAATATCTGTTCAGTACTTGCAATTAAAGTTATTTGTACAGTATTGCAAATTTTGTTTCTTAAACTTAAGTATAAAATTTTATTGTTTTTACATTCTTTAAAGGTCAATCTACAATAATTAAAACATCATTATTAAATTGTAAATTTTTCTTTAACATGTATTTTGTTATACTTTTTTCTCTTAATTTTTAAATTGAGTTTCATTGTTTTCTATGCACTAATCAATAGTGGATTATAATCCAATCAAGTTATGAAAAAACAGAATTTCTATAGTAAGTTTTATCTTCCGTTTCATGTTCCGTTTTGTTATGGAAACATCTTATTAAATAACGTGATGTCGAATGCCGTGCTGGTTCTGTGATAAAGAATATATCTTGGCTCAAACTTCAAACAAAAATTTTGGACTTTGACATTTGATACACCTTATTTGTTTTTACTAATCAGGTGTTAGTTTTTTAAACACTAGGGTCAGCTTACTATATGACAAATACTTCATATCTGTAATTATGCCATTGTAGCATAAATGGCGAAATATATATGGTGTAAAATTTAGTTTTACTAGTATCTTAAAGGTCACTTGTACGATCCTATTAATATTTATTCAATAATTGTGTCGTTAGTAAAAGTAAATTGTGAAAAATTACGTCAAGTTATTAAAAAAATGTAATAGAAACAAATAAATTAAGTGTCATGAAGTAATTTAAACTTAATAAGAATCTACAGCACACACATACACTAGGTGTTCATCATGAAAATTGTTATTTATAGTTATTTAAAGCTTATTTATTTAATTAATTAAATTTTTATTATATATTTTTGTTACATTTTGTTAGACGTTCGCAATAAAATACATATGTATGTATTATTATAGTCATACTTCACATTCTGTATTTATGTGATATGATAAGACAATGATTTAATACTGAAATATATTTTTTATATTACTTCTATGTAAAATGTATTTTAATGTAAACGATGTGTACCTCGTTTGTATGTCTTAGTATTTTACAATGACCGACTTGACTTGACTTAATGGAAGCAAAACTATGGAAATATGTAAAGTCGTCATAGTAAGAAACTAAGGTACACCTAATTCGGGTTCGCTCCCCGGCCACGAGACGGCGGCGGAGACATTATAAAGCGTTGGTTCGGGCGGCAGAGCTCCAGCAACCCGGCTGGCCCCGATGAGCAGGGCGGGCGCTCCCCCGCGGGGGCGCCGCCCGGCCCCAGCGCGTCGCCGGCCGCCGCGCCCAGCCCGGCCCCACCAACCGCGCCCGCACCCGCCGCGCCCCCTGCACAGCACGCGCCCGCCGCCGCGCCCGCGGTGCTGGCGCACACGCCGCCGAGCGGAACGGTTCGCGCGCCCAACGTGACGGTGACGGCGGGCGGGCTCCTGGAGGCGGACGCGCACATCCGCGTGCTCACCCCGTCCGAGATCATGCGCACGCTGCCGCGCCTCGCGCCTCCCCCCGCACACCCCGCACACGCCGCACTCACCCCGCACCCCGCCACGAACACGGTACTACGGTACACCACCGCCACTCGCATATACACGACACGCACCACCACCACCACCACCATTTGTATACTGATGTTTATTATTAGATTCATTTCAATTATTCATTATGAAGTCTATTTTAAGAAATTATTTTGTGTTTTTGCATTGTAATTTCTGCTACATTATATAACAATATATATAAGTATAAAATTCGATTCGTAATAATAATAATTTATGTATCTTTATTAATATTATCAAATATGTATATATACCCTATATTGAAAGACATTTCTTCAACAATGAGCACAACAAGTTGACAGTGAGGTGTATATGCGAGTCGCTTGCGGACGTTGTTGGGTGATAGCCGGCTCTTGCACTCGCGATCCTTCCTTAACTACGATTACGATTAACTTTGTCATTGTCGTCACCCAACAAACTGTTTGTTAAATGGCGTTGTAAGCTGTGTGATTATTTTTTTTATTTTCATTTAGCTTTTTAATATCGAGGACACTATTCTCAAACGCCTCCCGGACGCGTCCTCTGTATCCGTAACGTTGTTTATTTTAATTTTGGCTTTGTCTTGGTAGTGTTGGCTTTAATATTGGACGGTGGCTGGTATCGGTGTGCTAACAATTCTAACCTTAGACTGTATGTAGTCGAATATTTCGTTGCGTTATTATGCTCTTGACTTTGTTATTAGATATAAGTTCACAGGTAATAGCGTAACATAATTAAGATTAACGATGGTTATTAATTATATTTCAGTTTTATTTTCTGCACTGTAAATAAGCCTTTGTTTTTAGTATATAAGATACGTATTTTTACAAAATGGTATCAAAAAGACATCAAATCAACCATATACTATACTTTATTTGTTTAATACGATTCCATAAATTAACAGCAATGGAAAATATAATATACTAATATTTTGCATATATTTTAATTGTAACATTAAAACAATAAAAATAATCTGGTAACTTGCAGCATGACGATGCCATACTAAATTTGGTAATTGTTGCTCACATTAACCATTCCAATATGATAATAGTAAATATTTAACGTTGATCGTAATTCTTTAAAGAATATTTAGACGAGACAATTAAGTGGCTACGTATACATTAGATTGTACAGAATACATTGGCCAGTAATTTTTTGCATGTAACTGTTGGTAGCACATATTTATTTCGTTGTTTTGTTGTTTGTATTTGAAAGTTAAGCACGATGCAAATATCACTAAATAAAAAGGAGAAAAAATCGAAAGTCTTCAACTCGTTTGAAATATTAACATATTTTGTAATAGAAAATATTAATATAGATTTTAGTATAATATTATTGGAAATAAATGATTAGAAAGAATAGTTGAGTGAAAAAATATAAATGGATAAATTAGAAAAATAGACGCAAAGTATAGTGCATGGCAAAGATAGCGCTTCGTCAGTGCGAGTCGCTGACGGGCTCGTGCCTGCGCAGGAGCAGGAGCGTGCCTGCAGCCAGCAGCGCAGCGCGCGCGAGGCCGAGCAGGAGCGCCAGTGGAAGCAGCTGCAGCAGATGCGCCAGCAGCAGACGCAGCAGCAGCAGCAGATCATACACGACCAGCGCATACAAGGTGTCTTGCTCTTACGTACACTCGCGTCACTTCAGACTTGCATATTTTGAATTTGTTAAAAAAATAAGTGTCGAGTAACGCTAACGTTCATGTGTAATATAAATATAAAACAAATAATTTAATATGAGTTCCGTAATTATTGAAAGTTCAGTATTGTATTATGCTCCATCAGAGCGTGTGTGTGTTCAAGCAGCGATGCAGCGTCTGCGCGGCGCGGAGGGCAGTCCGCCCGCCGCCGCGCCGCCCTCGCCGGCGCCCGACGCGCCGCGCGCCCCTCATTCGCACGCGCACGCACCGCACGCCGCGCCCGCCGCTCCGCAGCGCTTCCCGCTGTACGCCACCAACGACGATATCAACCGGCAGCTACGCGACCTGCTGCAGCGACATCCCGATAAAATGTGGCCTTCGCGTGAGTATTGCCTGCCGTCTGGAGAGAAGTATTATATAATATTATATGTACTGTGACACGAATATCATAGTATTGCCATCTTTAGTTTCGTCGTCCAATATGCAATGTCTCAAAAATGGGTAAAACATATAAAATGGATTCCTTTAGTATTAAGTTCTCCTTGTATTTTGTGTCATATGAACACTGATGTACATCATTGAACCCCTAAATAGAATCGCCGTCAGAGGATGGCGGTCGCGCCGGTATGGGCGGGGAGGGTGCCTTCCGGTCGCCTCTGCCTGTGCCCATGAGGACGCGCGCCGCGCTGCCCTTCGCGCAGAGCCCACATTTGCATCGACCTGAACACAGTTAGTATAATATAAAAATATATGTTTATATCCTAAGGAAATGATCATATTCTGACGTGTCTTGTTCACGTAAAAATATTTTAATTATATCCATATTTTTCAGTGATAATCCAGCATCGTTTTGTCAGTGCAGATGGTTCTCAGATGCAGCAAAGTGTTAATAATCCAGGTAGTGCACAGATGATGGACAATAAAATTGCAGTGTCACAAGCAAATGGTGTGTGTTGTATATATTTACATAATTTATTAAATCGTATTTAAGGCATCTCCATATTCGTTCTGCAAGTTGATTTAAGACATTGTCAATCTTGCTTTTAACATGGAGGACAATATATGGTATTACTTACTTTTTTTATTTTAATGCAACACTTGTGTTATTATATAATTGGAATAATATAGTCTATACCAACAACATTAATTAATAAAAAAGTTTTTTAATTTATGTAATATACATATTCTTTATTCTTTATTCTTCTATTTTTGTTAATAGCCTCAAACGCTGACAAACAAGACAATAGTGGTGATGGAGCAGACGAAATGGATATTGGAGATATGGACAAGCTCGAACAAGATACAGGAAATATTGGAGAGGTATAATTGTGTTGCATATAATATATTTATAACATTTTATGATTTTGTAAAGATAGTACGATTCTTAGTTCGAGTTTTTGATTAGAAAACAAACCTAGTAAACATTATTAGCACCTTTGCCTTAGTTAAAAAAACGGAATATGCTGTGCAAGAGTACTACTTTTGCACAGAAGTGCGTAAAACCAAAAACAGAAATTTCGATCGACTCTTAAAGAGGTCACAGTATCACTCAGAGGGACAGCGTCTGACGGTAAACGCTATTGGTTTTGGGTTTGGTTTGTACTCGGAGCATTATGATTATATTTAAAATTCATTTTCATTGCTTCGCTCTAGTGTGACAAAGAACTTCGTCGGGTTCATCGTTTAAACACGTAATATCTAGATTTAGAGAAAAACGCAGTCAATGGAATGTCTTGAAACTATGCGGGATAAAGCTTGAAGCTGCTTTTTTATTGACTTAATGTGTATTATTTACCAGGTGGATATTTTAACGGGTCTCGGCGGAGAGGACGACGAGGAACTTCTAGAGTCACTCACCGCGGAAATCGGGGAACAGTTTAACATCCTAGAATACGCTGATCCCGAGCTGGCGGCGCTCGGCGACGAGCATCTGCTTGACGGACTCGACCTACCTGATGATGTGCCTGAGCGACACGCCAAACGTACGCTTGAGTATGTACCCTCTTTGTACTGTAGTGCTAATACGTATAGACTAATAATTAAAATGAAATATCAGTTTATAATAGTAAAATACACGCATTTTATTAAATGCATTTATATTTATATACAATATTGATAAGAAAATTACATTATTTCACTTGTCTTGTCCTGTCTGCCTTTTTACTGCTCCTTATAATAAAGATACAAAAACGTTATTTTTTACATGGACGAAGTCGCAGGCACATCTAGAATGTATATGTGTACATATACAAAATGTAACTGATTGTTGTCTGTGCTTGGATAATGTATGAGAAAAATATATTATTGCCATGAACACTTGAGGCCGGTCGTGGCACAGTCGGACAGTGTCTAACTGTAAACGTGATCGGTTGTGGGTTCGATCCCTACTCGGAGGAGTGATTATATTTAAATTATTTTCACTTCCTCGCTCTGTTAAAAGACAAAATGCGGCGATATATGTAGGGTCTTGACACTAGGTACTTTCTGTCTAGCCTGCTATGCGGGATAAAAGCGTGAAGCTAAAATAAACAACACTTGTCAAAGTATTAGAACCCAAAACAAAGATTTTTAAAATGTTTGTTTGTCAGTGCATTTCTGCAGGCCAATATGGAAAATGGCTTAACCTAATTATTTGCAATTTTAAATATTGTATATTAATAACCATCTCTTGTTCTTCATTTAGTGTTTGTTTTGTTTCAATAGGTTTATATAATAGAAAGTTGTATCAATTTTAAGTATCTTGTTTCATTACATAGACAAATCATAATTTTACGGAATTTTTAACTTTCTTAGGACGTAAAAATTATTTATATCCTGTTTGATAATCTGTGAGCAATAATGAACTCTATTTTTGTAAAATAGAAAAAGGAACTGATTTTTTTATTAATGATAATTGTTTTATACAGCTTAGAAAAATTACTTACTTTAGCAATTTTATTTTTTTATGTTTTAGAGGTATTTGAAAATAAGCGAACAAATCTCATAAGCCAATTGATGACGACTTAATTATTTTATTTAACAGGGATGATGCCGATACAAAAGGTGACAATAAAATGGATAGTGAATTACAAAAAGCTGTTAAAAATATAGAATCAAACAAATCTGACGTTAAAGTTGAAATGGTAGAAGTGAAATCTGAAAACCAAGAGACAAAGTCGGATGTGCCAACAACAGTAACACAGATGTTCCCGGAAAACATTCAGAGAGTCATTTCACAAAATCAACAAATAGCTTTGCAGGTTTGTTAATGACAATGGTTTTAAGATATTTAAAAATAAATGAAAATGATAATATCTAATGAAGAACGGTAAACGGTAAATAACGTTTACGTTATTACAATGACCTCCTAATTGTTATATGTTTACAATTTGTTACTTTTTTTAAGAAATTTAAATAAAAATAATATGTTGATTAAGTTTTATAAATATTTGTATTTCAATCTTTTTTATGAATCAGAATGCTATGCAGGCGGTAAAGGCAGAGGTGAAGGCTGAAACTGATGACAGCAAACAAGAGGGAGAATGGCAACGCCCCGTATTTTCAAATATGTTTGGACTTCAATTGCAACAAGTAAGTCATAATAATTGTTAAAAAAATATTTTTTACCACTTTTATATATTTTTTGTTTTTCCTTAATAATTGTTACTTTTGTTTGCTAACAGACTCAAAGTGGCGTACAAGCAGTACGTGCACAGCAGGCTGCATCTGGCGTGCAGCGCCCACAGGGGCAATTTATCAATCAACACGTACAGTTTGCGCAGGTATATTTATTTACCAATAATTTATATACAAAAATATACTGTGAAAACCTATGATGTAATATTTTTTGTAATGTAGGGAGGGTCGGGCGTGGGCGTGGGCGTGGGCGCGAGTCCGCAGAGCATCGTGAACGCGATGACGGCGCAGGTGACGGCGGCGCTGGCGGCGGGGCGCGCCATCGCGCCGGGTACGCGCCTGCTGGGCGCGGACGGCGCCGTCGGCGTCGTGCGCCACGACCGCTCCGTCGCGCTCGCCGCCATGCCGCACTCTGGTATTACTGCTTAATTATTTTGTTTAAACTATTGACTTCATTTGAAAAAAATATTTTGAAATTCTTGTACCTTTGTTACGACTTGTTTGTGTTGGTAGCTACTGTAAAGAAATAACTTTTTGCTACCTAAAGTACTTTATTTACAAGTGTCAATACTCTGATGTGAGAATGGTATTTGTTAAATATTTTGTATAGTCGTAAGTGTATTCCATATAACTCCTCAAAAGTATTTAATTTTTTTTATATTAAATATTTTGCTATGTAACCAGCTCGCAATATGGTGGCCGGTGCACGACAGCTGGCGCCTCCGCCCCTACGTCAAGACACACCCTTAGCGGTCACACCGCTTGCCGGTACGTGTCTAAAATAAAAGTTTACAAACCTTGAGTTCATTTTAAATGTAAAAAATTAATAATATTAAAACGACGGTAATTTGAATAGCAAACACAGGCGTGCCGCAGGCGGGATCTACGGGTGCAGTGCGCAGCGCTCCGCCGCCGCCATATCCGGGGCTGCGCGCGCCGCCGCCGCCGCCCTACCCACAACTGCAGGTGAGTGCACGTAACCGAGCCTAACCCGCATCCCCTTACCATCAAACCCTTACAAATGACAACTAACTCTTAAATTTGTCACCGTCTCACATCAATAAAATAAACCATTATAATAAAGCAATATATTAAATATGGTAACTGCATAAATTTATTTGAAAAAAAAACATTATTTGGTCGAAAATTAAGTACTAACATAAAGCTCCTTGTCATTTATATTATTCATAATCAGTATATTTATTGGTGGATTTACAACTTTTAGTAATATTACTTATATAATAATATTCAAAAATATTTAGAAAAATGATTGCAGTGAATCTACCATTTTAAAACATGAGATGAGGTAACTTCTTATTATGCAAGACATACATTTACTTCAGAAAAAATATCATTAAATGTACTCATTTCATTGTCTGTCTTTCTAAATGGCCAAATCACTCAAGTTTTTAAAATCAATGAATAATTGCATGTAGGAAGTTATCTCATTATTAAATTTAATTAAGTTAAAGCTATTGTAAATCCATACTGGATTTATTAAATATAAATTTGAATAATTTTGGAGGATTTTACTTAAATAATATTAACTTGTGCATGTTGTAATTTTTTTCTTTAAATGTTTAAATTGAATTTGTTCTCTCTCGAGATATCGAGAGAGGGCTTATTCATAGCTTTAAATGTATGCTGTTAAAGCTGATGCTCATATTTGTAATAATCACTTTTATTAAATAGTATTTTAAATATGATCCAGTACATAATTGTTTTACCGCTTCGATTTATGATCGCATCGCAGTATCATGTTTATTTGTATTTTATGTGAACATATCCAGAGCAATATTAATCGAGTCGCGCATAGGTGGAGGTTTAGTAAGACTGTACAGTTAAATTAATTATATCGCTCGTTCGATTCATAACATGCTTCCGAAACTAATATTGCATGGGTATACGAAATGAGCCTCACTTTCAAACGTTTGTCGCGTTTTCGTTGGCTTCGGGGGACGTTACTGTGACGTGTAGTGGTGAGGTGAAACGTATTGAAAGCGAGGCGGTTGGAGGATGTTAGGCGACGTGCTGCGTGTTGTTGCATGTGGGTGATTGGTGGGAGCAGCCCTTTGACGCGGACGCGTGGGGCGACTGGCTGCACCGCCGCCCGCTGCTGCTGCAGGTACCGCCGCCACCCCCACTCCACACCCCGACCGGGGTCTTGTATTTCTGACAATAAACATCACACATTTTACATAACATCAAAAAATAACTCCCTTAGCTTAAAGTAGACCGGTAGTTAAAACTACGATATCCAAATGTACACACATCACGTGATACGATAATCGATCTTCGTTGATGTAGCTTCCTCTTTAATTAGAAGTCTGCACTCCGCACTGAGTCCTTTAATCTTTGCCACTTACACGAACTTCAAATTAGTTTTCTTCCTCCTTTACATACTTGCCAGGATTTAATGCCCGCATGACAAAATATTAGAAGTCACGTGTTCTACAAACATATATAACCTTTTTCTACCTAACTCTGAGATAATTTCTTGATAAAGTTGAGACCTTTCCGGTAAAAGTTTTTTCTTGGAATATTGAAAAGGAAAGGCACAATTACCTCCGAAGATCTACATACAGGGCCTCGTCACTACTAATCACCTTGTAGTTAGAGCTTTTTCTTTGCTTGCTCGTGGCACGCATGCGTATTTACTAACCTTTATTCTTTTTCAGCATCTTCTAACATAACACTAAAATAAAAACAGTTTTATTAAATCTACAATCATACGTATACATGTAATACCATATAATAATCTTCCTTAATATGCATATAATTTCGCTTTTGAAATTAACGCGGGTGGTGGACGAATCATATGGTCTCGGTTAACGTGTATGTCCAAAGTACTTAAGAAATGAATATTTGAGACATTCAACATATTATATCTTTTGTACGGTACATTTAATACACATTTCCAATACAATTTTTTATTTCCTCTATAACGTGTGTACATGAAAAACAAATTATAAAATTAACGATTAAATATTTTATCTTTTTCTGAAAACTAAAGTATAAAATGACTTAAATGATATTTACACATACATTGACACAGCCTTCGTTTCTTTTCTATTATTTTGCTATAGTCCGTTAAGCAAATTTGGCACTGTGTGTAGTACTAGATCCATTAGCCTGAATTTAATAAATTGCACTTACCTTTTCCTTTAGTAATCGAGCAATTGATAAGCCGATTTTTATTGTTTAAAATGTAACCCCCTTTTTAAACCTTTAGTTACTCAACCTAAATTTGGAATATTTTTATAAACTGGTATTTGTGTTGATCGTAGACAATAACGTGTTTAAAAACCTGAGTATTAAATAGACCGATTAATACATCGCTCACTCAACGTTTCGGCTTCGAGACATATTCCGATAATGAGACATACTTACTTCGCGACCGGCGATCTTAGAGTCGACAGTCGGCGAATGTCGAGGAGCGATGTGAAAACAGACATTTAACCGTCAGAACGTAAACCAGGAGCAACCGTTGCTTCTGGAGGAGCTGTTGGAGCAAGAGAAGCGAGAGCAGGAGCGTGAGGGAGGCGAGTGGGGAGGGTCGTCGGGGGTGGGGGCGCTGGGGGTGGGCGGTCCGCCCGTGCCGCCCCCTGCGCCACCGCCCTCCGTGCCGCTGTTCTCGGCCGCGCCGCCGCCTGCGCCTGCCGCGCCCCCCGAGCGCTGCGTCACGGAGGCCGACCACCACGCGCGTCTCCTCTATGAACAGTGGCTTAAGCAGTACAACACGTTTGCCGCAGAACAATTGCGCTACTACGAGCAAGAAGTTCAGAAACTCCGAAAAATACGAAAGGTGAGTGTTAGTGCGCTTCTGTGTTCGTGCGCTTCGTAGTCGCGTGTTTGCGTCCTCCAGTCTGCGGTTTTATTTCAGGTATCGAGGGTGTGGGCACCTGTGTTAACCGAATGTCTATGTTTACTAACCGGGTGCTAGAAGTAGTGCGCATTGTCTTGTCATAGCTACACTGCTACCTTCTGTTTTCAGTCGCTGAATAGCAAGCAGCGTCAGTTGAGAAAATCTGGTAATGAATTGTTGCCGAACGACGCTGCCGAGCTACAGCGGGTGTCGACCGAACAACAAGCGCTCCAAAAGCACTTGGAAGCGGCGAGAAAACAAGCTAGGCAACACAGTATGCTGATTCAGGTACTAATTCGTCTAATGTGTATTTCTTAGTTCTTATAAATCGTTTATATATAATATGAAATTAACTATTTCTTATAGGAATATGAAACAAAACAACGTCAACAAAATCCACAGCTTGCCCAGCAATCGGTTATAAATCAACAACAAATAACCAACCAAACAGTTTTTGCACAAAATCAAAACATAAACCAATCATCACAACAGATGCAACAACAAGGTACTATAAATCGACCAATGCAAATAGGGCTACAAGGTTCCACAATACAGCAACAAACGCTAATAAGAACCCAGCAAACAGTGCTCGGTTCAGATGGTCAATCACTATCACAACAAAGAATAGGCTTGGTAACATCACCATTAAATACACAAGGCCGGATATTGCAAGGTGGTCGAACTTTAGTTATAGAACAAGCCGGTGCCCCACAACAGCAGTTGGTTCGACAATTATCATCAGTTCAAGAACGTCCTCAATCTGTGGGAGGAATAGTGCAATTTAGTCAACAACAATTGGCCGGAGTAAGAAATGCGATGCCCTCAGGAAATCAGACGCCTCGTCAGCCGGGATCGCGACCTGCAATGTCTCCGTTACACATTCAGTCTCCTCATTCTCAATCTCCATTACATTCCATTGCACCCCAATCTCCATTACATCCAATGGCGTCTCCGATGCAATCTCCGTTGCATTCACAGCAGTCTCCATTGCATCATACGTCTCAATCTCCACTACATCCTTCAACTCAATCACCTCTTCATACACAACAATCGCCTATGCACTCCCAACAATCGCCGATGCATGTGCAGCAAACCAATTTACCACAACAAAGCCCTATGCATCCCCAACAAAGTCCAATGCATCCACAACAGTCGCCAATTCATCAACAATCACCGATGCATCCACAAAATCAAATGTCTACCCAACATTCGCCAATGCATCCTCAACAAAGTCCATTGCATCCGCAGCAAAGTCCCATGCATCCCCAACAGAGTCCGATGCATCCTCAACAGAGTCCGATGCATCCTCAACAAAGCCCCATGCATCCTCAACAGAGTCCGATGCACCCACAGCAAAGTCCGATGCACTCTCAACCATCCCCGATGCATTTACAACAATCTCCGATGCATACGCAACAATCGCCAATGCAGTCTTCGATGTCACCGCAGCATTTTCTGCAACAGTTTCAAGGTCAAAGGACGAGTCCGCAACTACCTACACCGAGCCGTAGTCCTCAAGTATGTTTAATAGTAGTAAATATTGTGAAAATTAAAATAATTTGTTTTATTATATATTATTAATAATATTTATTTACAGATTTATCAACAGTCACAAATACAAAGCCCTGTTGCATCTCATTCACCTCAGTTGCAAAATGTAAGTCATTCTCAGTTTACAAGTAAAGCTAAATTAAGTATTTAAACAACGCTTGTTGCAAATTAAAAATTGCTACTTAAAGTTTTCTCAACACTTATTATTATTAATCTCTACATATTTGCACTTTGTTCTCAAATATTAACCGATAACTTCTCCCTCCACTTTTACAGTTCATTTTATTTTATAGCTATTCATACTCTGAATATTCCATTTTATATATTTTGTATTTACTAAATTTAATTGTATGTTACTTTGAGTGTCTGGTTATTTATATTAGTAGTTTTCACTTTTAAAAGTTTTCGGACGGTCGTACGGGTCCTTTAAAATAAATTTTCGTCGTTGTTAAAATAAATAAAGATAATTAATGATAATCACTTTCATATACAACTTTTATGTAATCATTTTTAAAACGTGTTTAGCTAAAATATGCATGTTCTTATTACTCTTCTATTCATCATTTTATAAGTGTCTACTTATATCTCCGGTATGATATCAGCAAGTTTTGCAAGCTTAATTTGATGATCTTCTCAGTTTCCGATTGAAAAGAAATTTGGAATACACATTTACTTTTAACAGCAGTGCATTTATGTATTATCCGTGCTGTTGTGTATTTAAAATGGCCGCTTTAAAAAATGTCTGATTACATTTTTTTGTTCAAACCATCCACTGAAGATATCATATGATATGGCTTCAAGAGTAGAATATACCAAACTATAGAAAAATAAATTAATGACGCCCCAAAACATTGTTCTTAAAAATATACTTTACATATAACTTATTTAATTTTTCTTTCCCATGTTCCCGAGATTCTAAATGTGATATTAACACTGTATTCAATTTCGCCATATGTGCAGCTTCTCGGACATTACACAGTTTCATCATATTTTCAACAAATATTACCATACTAGTTTACTACTAAATTAAATTAACATCTATATTATTCAGTATCAATATTTATTCAGTTCTTTTAAATGCCAGTCTTACTATCTTTAACAAAATAATAATGATTGTTGGTATTAATACTTAATATTATTTCAGAATGATTATTCCACGGGAAGATTTCCAAGACCGGCTCCTGGATGTTCACCGTTACCCTCTCGTTTTGCAAGACCACCACATCATCAACAAGGTAAATTAATATAATAAATTATATATATATATATATATATATATATATATACATACATACATACATACATACATACATATATATATATGTACATATATACAAATAAATATTATATACATTTATTTATAATTAAATACATATATAATATAAAAATATAGGAGAAGCTAATGTATAAGAAATATTCATTAAATAATGTGCATATCATTATCCTAGGTATGAGAGTGGGTGTACCTTTTGTGGGTCGTCAACAGACTTCTCCGCTTGGTAGTCCACAACCCCTTCCATCGCCAGGAAACTCTAATAATGAAATGGCTGTAAGTACATCAGAAATAAATTTATGTGTTTACATAATCTTTTAACTAGCTTTAAGTAATAAATAAGATCATATTATTTATACATAGAATTCTTTTAATAACTGTTTCGAATTGTTATTTTCTTAAAAAGTCTGAATAATTAATAAAGTAAATTATTTTAGAGACAACAGTTGCTTCAAAGGCAGCAGTACAGCCCGATGGGCGGCGCTCCGGCGTCTCCGTCGCTGTCGCGGTCGCCGCACGTGGCGCGCACGCCTACGCCCTCCGCCTCGCCCGCCGCGTCGCCCGCGCCGCATCACGACCACGGCGGCGGACACCACCACCACATGGCGCCTATACCACCCGGATACAGATATTTCAAGCCTGGCCTCTTCGGAGGCGCTCCCGTGTGGCCCAATAAAGATGACGATCGACGTCGAACGACACACATTAACAAAGTGTCCATACTAAAAAGACGTACCCCGCCTCGACCTCGATTCGCTGGCAAAACTGTTGCTACAGAACATAGACCAGAGGAAATCAATGAGAGCATAGATACGAGAAAATTCGTTCTGTACTCTACGGATAGCATTGAATATCCGAGTACTTCGGATGATTCTGCTAGAATGAGTTTCTCTAAAGATGACGATGATGATATACATGAATTTGATGAACATTTAGATGATGACGATATAGTCGTCGTCGAAGGCCCCGGAGCGATCTCACCGGAAGAACGAATCGCCACTGAAGAAGACTTTGAAGAATTGATAGATAGCGGCAAACCTGAAGATGAAGCAGAAGAAGAAACGCCCCAAGATAAAGGCACCCGTACGGAAACAACAACAAAAACAGTCGCAGTAATTAGCTTAGCGCCGGCAAAGCAACCGGCCACAAATTTGCAGCAATACAAAATAGTAAATCCGGCTCAAACTGCAACTCTTTCTCGGCTACCTGTGTTAAGCGCTGCAGTGCTTTCGCCACATGCTAACACGAAAATTCTGAATGAAGTGTCTCAAGCAACTGTAGCGTCAGTGTCTATTGCAAATCAAACAATTTCTGTTCCAGTTCTAAAAAGTTTGTCAGTTCCTATTGCGAATGTGACTGGCCATGCTAGCGGTATGGCAAAATCGCAAATAAAAAAAGTGCCACTTAATATGAGTAATCCGCCGTTAGCTGTAAATATGTCATCACAGTCACTTTCAAAGCCAATCAGCTCCGTTATAAGTGTCATTTCTTCCAATGTAGCCAAAAGCGCTAGCCTGAACCCTGTAATTACACTGGCAACTTCAAATACAGTAGCAGGCGGGTCGAGAGTGCCTGTTTCTATTTTAACACACCATCAAATAAAACAAAAAATTGTAAAGACTATAGAAAAACCGATGGCTTTGACTTTATCTAATACTAAGTCGTCTAGTTTAGCTGTTACTCATGACGCAACACTACCAGCTAACATTTTCCAAGATGAAGCTGCCTCGCCAGATAGCACTGTGACTTCGGAAAGTAATTCAGACTTACAAACTCCTTCTAGCTCGCAACATTTACTGACAATTACTACACAAGATTCAAAAGATCAAAAATCTCTTTTAAGAGATACTAAGGACATAGACATAGAAAGCGAGATTAGTCAACAAACAGAACTTCCGCATACGCTTTGTTTAACCGACAGGACGCCACTCTTGCTCGGCAAGGCTGATATAAAAAGTCCCGATCCTATTCCTGAAAAAATACCCGACAATATCATGGAAGGTGATGATGAAGACAAACCTGAAGATAATGTGCAAAGTCATTTATTACTATCATATAGCAAATCTTTGCAAGAGACACCTGTAACAAACACTCCTACTACTGATAATAGATCTGAAGAAAATGTGGTTAAAACGATAAAAGCGATAGCGAATCAAACTAAAGAGATGGTAATAGATTCCAACATGCAAATCACTTCCGATTTAACGCAGGAGTCTGTTCAGATATCTATTCCGTCACCTACTCCTTCACAAGAGAGATATCTTAATGACATCACAATGCGCGAACACTCTGAAACCGTAGAAGGTAATCAAAAACACGTAGAATCTTTCGAAGATATGCTATGTATGCTTGAAAATATTACAGATGATGCTAAACCATTTGGAATGAAGCAAGCAACGCCTAAAACAACAAATTCTAACCCAGTTTCTACTCAAAACATAAATACTAATAGTACTCCCAAACCAGAGAATAAAGAAACTCAGGAGCAACCAGCGTTTCCTACTAGAGAGGCTGATAGACTCGCTTTACAGTCGGCCACGGTACCACAACTATCTCCTCTTTCTCAGCCATCCGAACTAACTTCAAACATGGCCAATGTGTCACAACAGCTACGCACAATAATGTCATCGCTAAATACTAATTCATCAAAAGTAGAATCTCAGTCGATTATAAGGAAAAACAGCGATGCTACGACTCCCACGCAAGTTAACTTTGAAAGCTTATTACCATCGTCGAAAGTTGAGATCGCAACATCTCGGCCATCCCCTGTGCAAAGGCTGGATAAGCCCCAAGTACCGATATCTAGTACTGACACTGTTCCAATGAGTGCAGCTCAATTAATTGGTACTAGAGTAAATACCCTATCTTCATTGGGACAGTTAAGAAAGTCTCCAACAGTGTCACCCATCAGCTCACCTGTTGGAATGCAAGGCACTCTCATGAAATCTCCAGCACAGTCACCTTTAATTGGTCATCAAACGTTTAATCCAAATGATGAGCCACAATGCTCTACTCCTATACCATCACAAATATTGCAAATGCCAGCGCTCTCTAAAATTCACAGCAATTCGTCGGTTTCGACGTCAATGATGCATTCAAGTAATATTACCACAACGAGCGTGAGCGGTTTTCAGAAGACCCAAACTTTACCAACTAGTATTTTAGGGCATACGCTTCTTCAACCAACGAGGCAAATAAATGCAAGCAATTTACAATTTAATCCGCAAAATATTAGTTCAAGTCAACCGCCAGCATTAGTGATGACTTCAAGGACAATTATTGGCAACAAAGAGCCCGCTCCAAATGTAACAGTGCGTACGCATAGCATAGTAAGCCCAGGTATTGGTCAAATTCAAGCCAAACCGACTCAATCGATTAATTTTATAACTTCATCTAAGCTTTTGCATACACAATTAACTTCTCCGTTAAAAAGATCAAAATCCACGGATGAACCCAAAAGTGAGGTAATTGTTGGACATATTCAACCTACCAAGCGACATAGCGTGGAATCCGTTATTGTAAAATCTGAACCTATGGAGACTGATGAACACAGTAATGCAACAACAATCGATAGTGCGGGAAACAAAATTATACAACAAAACGCAGCAAACCAAAGGAATCACGACGAATCACAAAATGTCTTACTGAAACAACTTTTACAAACAACTACGACATCTTCAAACGTAGTACCACAAAGAACGATGAATATACAAAGAACTGCACCAGCCCTAGGAACCATACCATCTTTAGAAGCTCAGCTAGCTAGACCCTCTATACCACCTCCTACGTTAGGTCTTACCCAAGAAGTGGAGTTACCTAAAAATTCGCCACGACTTATAACTACAGTAAGCTCTCCCTTTACGTCCAGGCCAATACAGACTTCCATACCTACATCATCAATATCACCGTTAATTCACACTTCAACTCAATCTCTGATGGATGTACGAAAACCACCCATAAAATTACTTAATAAAGAAGAAACGACCCCAATGCCCGAATGTTCACCTAATATGAAAACGTTGCCAATGTATCCAATGAATATGGACACCCAGCAGCTACAACAAGCGATAAAGAAAGAAGTAATGCCTCCTCAACAGAGTCCAGTCCACCGGCCATTTACGCCATTAGATGTTAAAAAAGAGCTTCTCGATGAAAGTTCACAACAGTCGGCAACTTCAGGCGTATCCACCGCCTCTGACCAGGGTAAATTAGATCAGCCAATGAAAGAAGAATATCCTGAAAGTGTCAGTATGGATCATACTTCCGACATCAATCCCTCAGAAACACCTTCAGAGGCAAAGAAACGAAAACGGCGAGAATATCAGCAAAAGAAACGTAAACAGTTACAACTTCATATGAAAGCTGCGGCTGAGAACAACATGAATGCTGTAAATGCCAAAAAGCGGCTTCGAAAGGGTTCGAGATATGAAGAAGATTATGACACCTTTATTGATAATCTAATGACACAACTCCGGCTATTACCTCCTATGCAAATACAAGAACCCGCATTAACAACTAATTTTGCTGTGTGTCCTCTATTTGGTTCAGGCGACTTAACTAAGCTTAAAAATAAAGACTATGATATACTTAAAGGAGATTTAGTTGGAGACTTTGGTAATGCCAAAATTCCTAATGTGGCAGACTACTACAATACTAAACCGTTTGGCGATGAGGAACCATTACCTGAGAAGTCAACAACATCGACTCAAAGAGGATTTTACGACCAAGAATTCCAGCCTATTGTCTATGACGAGGATCCAGAAGATAAGAAGCTTGACTTTATTTGCAAAGAAAGAGACACTGATACTCCAGACACTATCGTTAGCTGCTCGAGCCCTGAAGGTTATGATATTGAGTCCGACGATAGATTCCCATACTTAAAACCAATTGATGATGAAGACGATGAAGAAGATGATGACTCTTCTTTGTCTGGTCGCGTGTCACCTGTAATACCCCTCATTGCGCCTATACCGATAAGAGTTAAACCACTATCGTTATACCAACTTAAAGATGAAGACGATAATCAGAAGACGCTCAAATGCATAGATTCAGACGCACCTCTTAAAACTAAGATTGAAGACTCGCCTAGCATTATTGAGAATAACGAAAACGTTACTGTTACTCTTACCTTAACTTCTGGCGCTGCTGAAGATATCCTTGGTGTATTAAAGGAACTTGCTGGTATACTCCACATACCACCGCCTACATCATATCAAATTATCGAGCGCACTGCAACACCACCATCACATAAACTTGGTTTGTACAGGTCTAAAGGCAAGGATGGAAAAGAAGGAACCCCTATTGATATACAGAGTATTCTCAATGGAGCAGCGAAATTCTGTCGACACTGTGACGTGGTTATATTAGATTCTGTGGTAAGAGCCAAGGCTTCAGAATTCCCTCTATTGTCAGCTAATAAGGGAAATGCTGAAGAAATCTTGTGTGATAGCGATTCTGAGCTATTTTTCTGTAGCACTCAATGCTACGAAAGATTCGCCTGGCGTCCGACGAACATCATTTTGGATGGTAAGTCAAAAAGCACACTTAAAGAAGATAGCAAATCAGATATTGAAACTAATTTATCAAAAGACAGAGATGATTTTGACACTGCGTCGACGGAAAGCATGGAAACTGACGATCTCGATATCAAGCCCGATATTAAAGATGAAAAAATGGACTTATCATTTATAGATTCGTTAGATAACGATGAACTAATGAAAGAAGTCGGAGATGACGTCAGCGTGCTCGACGAAGATCTAAAGAGTATAGAGCAAGACGATAAAAGTAATCAAAGTGTAGAAAAAGAAAAATATCGTGGCATCCGATATAAATCCTGGTCTCCGGGCTGCATCGGGCCTCCCATTAAATACAAACGTCCAACCGACAGAGAGTTGACCGAGCTCGTATTCCGCACTGGAGTCGCCATAATGCCCGTCACGAACGAAGACACGCGCAAGTGTGAGCTGTGCGGCATCCAAGGCGACGGGGTCGCCGACGGCGTGTCGCGCCTGCTCAACTGTGACGTGGACCGATGGGTGCACCTGAACTGCGCGCTGTGGTCGGAGGGCGTGTACGAGACCGTGAGCGGCGCGCTCATGAACGTGGACGCGGCGCTGGCGGCGGGCTCCAGCGCCATGTGCGCGGTGTGCCGCCGCCTCGGAGCCACCGTCAGGTGCTTCAAGGTGCGATGCGGAAGCGTCTACCATTTGGGCTGTGCGGTCAAAGACAATTGTGTATTTTACAAGAACAAAAGTTGTTTCTGCGCCTCCCATGCGCCGAAGGTGAGTCGATTCATACTTTACCACAAATTTTGTTATTTAGCGCGAAAATATTAGAAGCTACTAAACTATTGTTTCTTTGTTTTATATTATTAAAAGTGAAAGCTGTAATTGTTATAAAATTAAGGGCATTTATATTCAAAGAATACTCAGCAAATATATCTCAGAAAGCATAATAATTTTAATAAAATATATTTAATACGAATAGAACGAAAAGGACAACGAGCTGACCACGTTGAGCGTGGGGCGGCGTGTGTACGTGTGCCGCGACGAGCAGCGGCAGGTGGCGTCGGTCATGCTGCACAGCGACACTAACCACCTCATCCGCGTCGGCGGACTCATCTTCCTGAGCCCCGGACACCTGCTGCCGCACCAACTCGCCGCCTTCCACACACCCAATTATATATACCCCATTGGATATAAGATTGTAAGATATAAATTAACAAAGACATCCTCTCGTTATAAGAAGGGTAGTCAGAATAAAGATACTGTTGAGTGCTTTCAGCCCAAAATAGAGACGTAGCGTACAGAGTGACGAAGTCAACTTATTTCTTATCAGTACAAAGTGAATGATTTGAAATATAATTACAGTTCTAAATATGAAACGTAACGTAAATGTAAATACTTATAATATATTTTAAGTATATATAGAACGTACGATTGGGACCATTGGTTGTGGACTTGATCCCCATCAGAATAATACAATCATTTACATTTTTTTCATATACCCGTTATGATAAACAAAATGTGTCACGGCGTTCGGGTAAATAGTGGAGACTGGAAGAGTATCTTAGAAAAAATCTGTAAAGTTTTATAAAAATAAAAATCTGTAAAGTTTTATAAACTATTAACAAAAATAAGCGTATAAGAGTTTCTTACAAAAATTACAACGCATGGTTATTGCTTCGAAAAGACGCAAGTTCGAATCACGCTGTTCAGTTTTGTATCTGTATTTTAAAATAGTAATATGTATGAATTGACGTGTGTACGTACTGTGCAGGTGCGCTTCTACTGGTCCATGCGGCGCGCCAACAGCCGCTGCCGCTACGTGTGCTGGATCTCGGAGGACGAGGGGCGGCCGCGCTTCCACGTGCGCGTGCAGGACGACTCGCTGCACGAGATGAGCGCGCCCACGCCGCGCGCCGCCTGGGCAGCTGTCAGTACATTTCTATTTATTTATTGGGGCGCTAACGCTATGTACTAACAGGCTGACACGTCATGAATGAATAAGAAGATGGAGCTCACTTACCTGTCAAAAAACGTTGTAGCCATACCAGAAATATCTGTATTACAATATACGATGAACTGCTTATTTCTAAAGAATATCAATAATAAATCAGGCAAATATCCTTTGCTATATGGTTGTGTCACCATATATATAAAAAGCTGTTGATCTGCAAACACTTCTTACTATATTAAAATAGCCTCGTTTTATAGACTTCACAGTTACACTTTTTTTTTTAAACTTTGAATTATGGATATGTCTGTCGTTACAGATATTATATTTATTTATGTTTTAGGAAATTAATATCCATATTTTATTTTAAATGGTTTACTAATAAAAAGATTAATACATTGTCGGTAACTATAAATAAAATAAAAGTATTTCTACAATGAAGGTGTTAGATGCTGTAGCCGCATTAAGAGAAGGGAGAGGCGAGGAAGGTGTTTTAAAATTATGGCCCAATTACGTGACGGGCGAGGATCTCTTTGGCCTCACCGAGCCTGCTGTTGTTCGGGTACTGGAGAGCTTACCAGGTGAGTAGAGTATATTTTGCAAATATTTATTAAAACTAAATACTAAACAACGTAGCTTCCATCGTAACTCAGAAAGTGTCTAAATATGAACACAATAGTTGTAGGGGTTAATCCTCGTTCGAGGACATATAATATATATTTAAAATCGGGCCATCTAACGTCCAACATTTCTACAATGGACGCAAAATAATGAATGAAGTGTTCTAATATTTGATTTTTTCTGGGATTCATATTTAAGAGAAAAATGAAGTATATATTATTTTTTTTAATAAATTATTGTTTTGTAGTAGTAACAATAATAATTAATTATTTGATATGAATAAATATGCAATATTTTTTATTATAATAAATAATTAAATAGTGATAAGTAGATTAGAAACATTACATTAATTTAAAAATTATCATAAATTAAAAGTATTTATATATTTTCATTGATAATAATACCACTAATAACCATCACATAATAAATTCATTTTTATGTGTCACATTTTATTTAGTCACATGCTACAGGACAATTTCAAAAATATAAAAAATTAAAAGCGGCAGAATTCGAACTCGCGCCTTTTTGAAACTTTCCAAGCGCTCTGAGTGCACGGCTTGGGTTATTCGTAAGAGTGTCCGGCACACAGGTATCGAGACTCTCACGGACTACCGCTTCAAGTTCGGGCGGTCCGCGCTGCTGGAGGGCGGGCTGGCCGTGAACCCGTCGGGCTGCGCGCGCTGCGAGGCGCGGGGCGCGCGCGTGTGGCGGCGGCCGGCGCGCTCGCTGCTGCCCGCGCCGCCCGCACCGCCCGCGCTGGACTCGCCCGCGCACGCGCACCCCGCCTGCCCCTACTCCAAGCAGTTCGTGCACACTAAGAGCAGCCAGTACAAGAAGATGAAACTCGAGTGGCGGAATAACGTCTATCTGGCTAGGTACACAACTCATTTACGCTTCGTTTGTTACGTATTATTACACAAGCACTCTATTTTGGAGAGATGTATCAATGAAACGCAAGTTTAATTGCTTGCTTTTTATCTTTTTTGTATTTATTATTGTTTTTGTATATTTTAGGTCTAAAATTCAAGGACTTGGGTTGTACGCTGCACGGGATTTAGAAAAACACACCATGGTTATAGAGTATATCGGCGAGATTATTCGCTCTGAACTATCTGAAATACGTGAGAAGAAATATGAAGCTAAGGTATATTCATTTTCAATTATAAAAATGAAATACGAAGTTTTGATATTGTTCGTGCATCATTGTTTTTATGGATTATATGGGTTCGAAAGTGATATCGCAACGAAGAATCGTGCCGTAGTCGTTTGTTGCGGTGTTGTAAGTGACATTCCCCTGCTCAGAACCGCGGCATCTACATGTTCCGGTTGGACGAGCGGCGCGTGGTGGACGCCACGCTGAGCGGCGGCCTGGCGCGCTACATCAACCACTCGTGCCAGCCCAACTGCGTGGCCGAGACCGTCGAGGTCGACCGCCATCTGCGCATCATCATATTCGCCAGGCGGCGCATCGCGCGCGGCGAGGAGGTACGCGCACATCACTCTGTGAAATCGTTAAATTTGTGATATTTTTATTTCCACGCTTTGGTAAGACACAAGCCCCTGATGCTCGATGTCTAAATTAGTATGTTATTATTTCCGTTTCGAAAATAACCTCATTATTAAACTGCTAATTAAAATGAAATACTTGACTTAAACAATATGTTTATTGATGGTGTTGCGTGTGTTGCAGTTGGCATACGACTACAAGTTTGACATCGAGGACGACGCGCACAAAATCATGTGCATGTGCGGCGCGCCCAACTGCCGCAAGTGGATGAACTGAACTCGCCATTGTTGTTGTGATACCATACGAGTTTTACCACTAATGTTCTTGGATATGCTATATTAAACAAGTACCGGGCGCCCGCTTGTCGCTTGTGAACGCGGAGCACCGTTGACTATTCGCTATGTAAGGCTATGAATGTTAGTTATATGTACCAAAGTGATTTTACACTCTTATACCTAAGCAAATGCATATTTTTAACGTAACGGACTAGCCTCCTTTAAGCTGACGTGTGATTTATGATATAAATAAGACAATATCTACAGAATTTTAAAGAAAACGATAAATAATATGATAATTTTTAGTTTGACAATGGGACGTGAATAGAATACGAATTTTGTACATATTAAATCGGTGTAAGAATCATTGTTGTTATTAATAAAATTTTAACGTTTTAGATGTGAATGTTCCGAAAAATACGTAGGCTTAGTGTACCGTGTATCGTATCGATGTTTTTCACTGCTTTATATCTTTCGACATTTTATCATCGCCTAATTTGTTAATGACTATAGTTTATTTACTGTTGGATCGATTTATAAAATATTTTCACTATTACGTATATTGTATATGTTTCTCTAGTGCTATCATAATTTCATGTACTTCCCTAGCGGCAAAGATTATAATTTATAAATAATAATAATAATATTTTGTTATACGATAATCTCGGGGAGTTAGCGAGGTAGGTAGGTAAAGCTAAGTAGGTCGATAGGTTAAGCTACCAAATAGACGAGTTTGCATTTAGCGTCGCAACGCCACATCGTGCCTCCGTCTCGGTGTCGTGCACGACACACGAATTCAACGCACTTCACCGAATATCCACTGACGTTCATTAGTGTTTTATTATTGTTCATGCAATGTTCATAGTACGGTGGGTGATTGTGAATCAATATTTGTGTATTAACGCGGACGCAGACGCATTGTTTTTATATCCAAATAAAAATATATTTTGTATCGTTTATAGATGTAGTGTATGTTATATTGTTATAGTGGAATTTACATATACTTAAGAACCAATGACAAATTCTTAACATTTGAAAGCGGAATTACCTCACATTGAAAGGTCACAAATTTTAAATGACGTTCATAATCACCCGCCCCCCTTTTGAGGAGAATCTCATAGTAGTGTGTACTAGAGTCCTGTTGACGACACAGTATTATTCTTCGATGCTTCGTCTTGTAATGTTGAATTTGTGCGCGATTTTATAGCTAGTGTAATTTATAAATAGTATTTTTTACAAATCGTAACAAATATCATGACTTGAAATTAGTTTGTTAATTATAATTGAATCGGTCAGATAGGAATTATTTTATGTACTCGTGTTGAAGTAAAAATAACCTGGGCTTCGTTGGTAACGCTCTCCAAGATTGTTTATTCGTTTATAAATGAGAATATATTTATATTTCACACGAATAGTCGAATAACTTACGATTTACATTTATTTTAGTTGGTTTTCTTTTGGAATTCTATTTTATTTATTATAATTGTTTATACAAAGAGGACTTGTCGGACACGAAATATTATTAGGTTTAGATTTTTTTATATGATGTAATCCCAGGTTGCCATCTTCAAAAATTTTGTCGAGCAATTTAATTATAAGTTTTATTGTGCAATATACTCTCAGTACAGATTGTAAATATGGATAATATTGCTGATGATAGAAAAATCTTTTTTAATTAATAATCATGTATTAGTTTTTTTACAATTTAATGCATTATATGATGATCTTAGCGACGTGACGTTGCTTTTCCATCGACTTTATTTATTGAAAGCATTCCCATTTGTTTACACTAAATAATAGAACTGACCGAGCACTGGACAGGTTTTTCGAGTCCTAGTGAAATTATATATTTTAGACATATTCTATACTTAATATTTTTTATCACATTATTTTCCTTTCATTAAATTTTTAAGTAATATTTTGTGTTTTATTTCTGCAGTGATCCTTTAAATGTAATTACTACTTCATAGGGCACAATAGTATGAAAAAATAAATATCTGATTACAGGTAAACTAAAATTAAACATTTTTTCCATATAAATTTTATTACAAACTTTGTTTTTTTTTGGACTTACCGCAAATCATACATTAAGGAGCAATCAAAGTTATGCTAACAAAGCAAACCTTAACTGCAACAAATCATATAAAACGGCTAGTCTTTGTTTCATTTAATTTAACAATTATTTAACACTGAAGAACATGAAAATATTTTGTGCTTCGAATTCATAATGTCAATCAATAGCTTCACAAATTATTAAAATTTAATAGTTGTTAATGGAAATGTTATGTTGACACCAATAGACCAGCCGCTTTTTATTTATATTTCTTAATCATTGAAAAATAACATTATGATTATAATAGAAGTAATTTACAAAAATATAATTGTCGTTTTTACAGATATACAACACAATGAGCACACTATTGACACAATATCAAAATTATGATATGAATGTTGTTGGAATGAAAGAAATGAAGAAAATATTAAAAAATACTAATAATAATAATATTGGTTATATTTTCTTTAGAAAGCAATAAAACACATTGTTAATTATTTTGCATAAGTTGGTAATGAAGTACAGCAAAAATAACTTCACACTGTTACTTACCACAGAGACGATAGTTTTTACAAACCCATATACAAAAATCCAATTAAATTTAATAATCTTAATCGTAAATAAATATGAAATGTAACCAATAACCTATTAGACACCGTCTTTAATACATTACAGAAAAATACGTCGTAACATACATACGCGGCAATTTTATATATACATATATATATATATATATATATATATATATATATATATATATATATATATATATATATATATATATAAACGATAAAAATGATTACGTGCATGATAGATGATTAGTTGCAAGGCCGATATAATGCAAGCTATTTGAGGCGAAGTTATTTTGACCACAATCCATCCCGTTAACTAGTAACGTCTGGCTCGTCACCAACAAAAAAACAGTATCAGTATATTTTTGTACTCTTATATTATAAGCAAGTACAATTTTATTGAAGATTATGGTAATTGTAATTTATTTAATTAAAAAAAAACTGATGTAATCAAGCTGCTACGTAATCATAACAAAAAAATATTTTCAGTATTAGAAAATATTTTTAAATACATGAGTCTACTTGGTTGTTACAAGTAATTGATATTACTAGTGAGCGAGACAACACAACTCTATACACAAATGAAAACGTAGCCAGATGCTGTTGTTAGCGGTAGAACGCTAAGATATTCGATTGTTACTAAAGGTTACTATAAAAATGTAAACAATATTATAATGCTTCATATAACAACCGAGAGCATTTAAATGAAATCGGCTGCTTACAGTGAGGCCAATATCAGACAGCCCACAGCTTTAAAAGTTCTATAAAACATAAATAAGATTTGAAAGACAGTAAAGTGTATTTACTTTATTTATTCTATAAATATAAAGTACATTAAAATGAAGAGATATATGTATGGGCGAAACTGATCACATTTTTGGCCCCATCATGTAAGTATGCCTCTACTAGTGTTGCCAAACCTACGATTCCTCGGAATGTTTTGATATTCAGCACTGGGAATCCTAGCAAAGGGAGATGATGAAAATGATGGTATGTTATGAAATACTATTTGAAGACATATAAATATACAGGTTTACAGCACGACTATAAAGTAGTTTGTAAAATATATAGTATTAAAGTACATTTTGTCTGGCAACACTAGCGTTAACTAAACATAGGCTACGTCGGGTGAAGCGAGTCGAAGCGGCGAGCGCTCAGTCGATGTACTGCGCGAGCCAACGGAAGCCTTCACCGTAGCCCTGGCGCTTTAGCACCGAGCACATGAACAACTCAAGCGGCCGCCCGGGGAGCTCAGACCGAGATACCTTACCCTGTAATAAAAATATCATAATTAATATTTTCTCATGTCCAGTGTTAACTTAATGTTATATAAAATTTTATTGAATTTAGTATTGTATCTATTATATAGTGATAAACTTTTTACTAATAACATATTTGATACCTCAGACTTATACTTATTTTATAAATATGGCTCACCTTTCCAGTGGTTTGCTGGTAGAGATTGAAAAACTGTCTCAGTTCATCTTCACTGGCAGCTCCAGGTTTGTCTATTTTGTTTCCAAGAATTAAAACAGGGCAATTGCTGAGAGTTTCATCTGTTAGTAGTGAGTCTAATTCTTTCTTAGATTCCGAAAGTCGCGGGCGATCGCAAGCATCCACGAGGAAGACAATAGCGTCTACGGCAGGAAAATAATCGCGCCATACACGTCTTGCCTGCTGATGCCCACCCAAATCGAAGGTGGTAAATCTCATACTTCCTATTGAAAGTTCTTCAGATGCTATATAAATAGGCAAAAAATTACAAGATTGTAAAATATATGAAGCATCCATATCAAAATCTAAAGTATAATAAATGATAAATATGATATGACATGACTAATTTAAAGAGCTCTTAAGAACTCCAAAAATAGAAAGTACATAAGACTGAATTATACCTGTTTCTATTTATGTTTATATATATATATATATATATATATATATATATATATATATACATATATAAACATAACTCTCCTATTTTCTCATCTTACTTAAAAGGGAATTATGTGAAACTATACTATAAAATAAAGATGATTACAAAAATATCTGTAAAATGTTTGTACAAATAATTCTCATGATACAATATTACTTCATTTAAATGAAAAAAAAAAAATAGTCATCACTATTACCTTGAAGTTTAATATGTAATGAAACTACAAGGTAAACTAAATTCTAAGGTTATATCAAAATATTTTTATTTAAATATATGCAGATTTTTTTAACAAATGTAAAGTTTGTTTTAGCAATACAATTTTGTTAACTAATGTAATAATAATGAAATATAAGTATATTTATACAATATTCCTTTTAAAATATAAGTATATTTTAAAAAGAATATTATATAATAAAGTTGTTATTGGTGTTATCAAATTGGGAAAATTATTTAAAGTGCATTCTTCCTGAACATAATGTAGAGATATAAATAACATTCATTATAAATATAAATTACAATAGGAAAATATAATAGGTAAGAAATAAATTTATACGTATAACAAAAGTCTTTACTAACTGGGGTGCAATGTAGGTACATGTTGGGCTAGTCTGTCATCCTTCAGCATGTGCAGGAGTGTAGTCTTGCCAGCATTATCCAACCCCAGGAACAAAAGTTTGCCAGATTTCTTATACAACCCTAATATGAAACAATGTGAATCAGTAATTTGGAATCAAAACAAATTATTTTACATATGAAATTTAAAAATAAACAAATCTAGAAAATCTTTCTATAAACAACTTAGGCATTTATCAAATATATAACAATAATAACCTATTTATACAACTTTAGCAACTATTTAGTAATAGCCTAATTTTCATCAATATTATTTTTAAGTATAAAAACTACTAGTATGGTCAACATCTAATTTGGTTTTAAAGTGAAAGTAAATGTGGTTTTTGCTAATAACTCCAAATTATAAATGTAAAAAGAAAAACATTTTATAACAAATAGGAAAATGAGAAATAAAATAAATGAAATTATTTAATATTTTAATGTATTTTAACATAATACACTTACCCAAGAATCCCAAAACACCAGTAAACCAGTCCCAAATAAACATTTTGAATCTGAAATATATGCAGAACCTTTATTAACTTAGAATACCACAAGATTTCGCACAAAGAATACTTGATTATTTAGAATGACTTGCAAAACAAATTATTGTTAAACGCCTTATAATACAAATGTATAGATGAACACGGAAGGTCCAAGTCAAATGCTTATATATTCTTCAGAGACTCATCGCAAAGCGTAGTATTGCGATAATGAATTGGGTAATACGAGTGACAGGACGTCATTTGCGTAGTTGAAACTTCGATCACAAATTCCTAAAAATTAAAATGAAATACTCACTTATTAAAATTGTACTAGATTAACTAACACTAAAAAAGGTTTATCACACTATTTCGCCTTTATTTGCAATTTGTTTCGTCGTAAAAATCGACGATATTCTTGACGACGAAATATCAATCTGTTGGCAATGACGTACACTACTTCCGGAAGTTGTTAGTTGTCACACTGTCTGTTGTAAAGATGCATTCGTATTTTATACATTACTTGCATAATAATATGATACGAGATTTAACTGGTCCATTTAATATTGTTATACATAGTAATATTTGTGTATAAAAATATCTTTCTAAAATATAAACACACACTAATTACTGATATGTTGATATATTCATGTGAAAAGTTTAAATAGTATGATTTAAGTGTGAGTTTTCTCAACGTTTGATACGATCTAGTTCTTAATAATTTTACTATATAAATATTTATCTATATAAAATTAACAGCTCCACACTTTATAAAGGTTGTCAGACACAATCTATAGAAAACACTATATTGCAATGTTGCATTGTGTGGCGAACTCAACGCCCCATTTTGTCTTAGACCTGTGAAATGAAATTATATTTTAATTTGGAATGGGAATTACAACCAACACTAATAATGTTCACGATCAAACAAGTGACCCATTACGCTACGATGACGTGCAGTATTTAGAAAATATTCATTTTTTATTTTATCTTAACCTGGTCCTTGTCATGATCTACATTATCGCTATCCAACGTTATATGTTCAGATTTTTAAAAATATGAAAAATTATTCTTAAGAAATTCTATTTCACATTTTTATATTTTTTATTTATCTGTGTATATATCCAGATATATGCAATATTTGTGTACATATGTCTTTGCGTTAGTAAGTGTATATGTATGTACTTATGAATGTATTTGCATTAATTATATTATCTTAAAAAATCATTGCATCTCTACCCTCTAATTAGGGTCATTTATAAGGTTAGAAGAAATAAGGGTTGCCTGTAAGAGATTATTTTTAGGAACAAGGCCGCCTTTTACTATTTGTCATCATAAGTAAAATTACTAAAATCTTATTTTTATGTTATTTGCAATAAAGACATTACTATTATTATTAATAATAAATTGCAATTTTTTTTTCAAATTAATTTTTGTTACTGTTACTTGATCATCGAATAAATTCTTCCTAATTGTAAGTTTAAGACTCATTAATTTAAATAATAATTTTAATGATATGAAATGTATCTATCTAAAATGTAATAATTGCGTCGTTGTCAATTTTAATATGACATTCAATATGTCAATTCGACGTAATGTGATGGAAACACTTCTTGCCGGAAGTCTTTCTAGTGTTTGACAGCTTTCAAAGCTAAAGGTATAATAAGTATTTTATGTTTAAAGTTAAATAAATGTGTGATTATTTAAATAATATTATGCAAAAATATTAGATAATTACTTATTTTATACGTGTGTAAATTTATTGAACGAAAAGAGTGCGGATTGTTTAGATTTTTTAAGGTTAGAAAAGTGCTATACAAGTGTTGTTAATTTCAGGCTAAATCATGGCTCCGAGAAAAAACAAAGTTGCGAAAGAGGAGGTACAAGTGACCCTCGGACCGCAGCATTTGGCCGGAGAAACAGTTTTTGGAGTCGCCCATATTTTCGCTTCTTTCAATGACACATTTGTTCATGTTACCGACTTGTCTGGCCGGGAAACTATTGCTAGGGTTACTGGAGGCATGAAAGTCAAAGCTGATCGTGATGAGGCATCACCTTACGCGGCTATGTTAGCTGCTCAGGTTAGTTTCAGTTACTTAAAAAATAAGTTTTGATTTGAATGTTGTGTTTACCATAACCTCGCTCTGCTTACACCTTAGTCAATTCCATTGTTCTGTTATTAGTACTTGTTGTACATTAATTTCGACAATATGTAAATTTCTTTTGCTTTTGTTAAACCTGCGTCTTATTAACTATACAACTAATTCATTACTGTTTATTTAATTTATTATGTAAAATGTGACTATGTAAAATACATTTGATATACATTTAATTTCAAATGTAATTTATTCTATTAGATAAAGTAATAATAATAAATAAAATACTAAATATATATAAAAATTTAAGGATGTTGCTGAAAAATGTAAAACCCTTGGCATCACTGCTCTGCACATCAAACTACGTGCTACTGGTGGCAACAAGACTAAAACTCCAGGACCCGGAGCTCAGTCTGCCCTCCGTGCTTTGGCCCGTTCTAACATGAAAATTGGCCGTATTGAAGATGTAACTCCAGTACCATCAGACTCTACTCGCAGGAAGGGTGGTAGACGTGGACGCAGGCTGTAAATTTTTAGTATAAGCAACTGTGGGCTGAAATATAAAGGTTTACAGTTCATGTGTGTTTCATTTAAAAATAATATACCTATATAGTTATTTAAATTTAAAAAACTATTCTATAATATAAAGTGGAAGAGTTTGTTTGGACTCTAATCTCAGGATCTATTGGTTAGATTTGAAAAATTATTTGTGTTGAATAGTTAATTTATTGAGGTAGGCTATATCACTCAACAACTAATGAGAGTGAAGCAGTAATAAAGAATGTTATGAAAATGGGAAAATTTGTATATTTCTTAAAGCTTACTTTGCGTGCACCGAGTATACGGTAAGTTAGCAAAAATTGTGTATCACAATTTTTTTTCCTTCTAAAGGTTCTAAAAAAAAGTCCGTCATATGTATATATATTTTAGTTCAAAAATAAAACACTATTTGCGAAAGTGTTTTTATAAACTAAATATTAATCCTTATCCTAATAAATAAGTTGTCACAGGCACTTTTTTCGCAAGGAATTATTAATATTTTTAAATAATAACGTGAAATACTACGCGCGCATTAATGTGCGGGATGTATAATGCAGTGACGCGGGAGGACGCTGGCTAAAAATCTGCCCTCTGAGAGCTATCATAGCGTGGCCTGATAATACCGTTGAAGTAACACAAACATTGTTTGTCGTAGAGAGTTATGAATACACGTCCAGGATAGCATATACTTTTATTTGTGGAAACCACTATGAACAAAATAGTGAACTATAAATTTAATTAGGTTGGATATTTTTTACAATGCACATTTAGAATTTCTCACAAAATTAACGTATTTCACTCACTAACTTTAAGTATTTAATATAGATTAAGTCTTTTACACTAAGTATTTTGGCCGAACAGCTTAAAAATTATAACGATATGATCGATTTTGGCGCCATAAAGCGCCTAATAGATGAGACGCGCGCCGCGGGGGAGAAAAATTTCTTATCAATATAACGATAACTATCGAGTACAAGTATAGTCGTGAGCGAAATCTAGTATTAAATAAAAGGCAAAATCAACTTTACCAACCCCAGATGGCTACCATTATAGAGGATTCAATGACATGTTGTATTTAATGGTTATTTCTTTCTGTAGAAAAAACCGTATGATAAAGAACACATGTATTACATGTATTTTTTTACCATTAAAAAGAAATGTAAGAAAACAACAATTCGAGAACAATAGATGTTAATAATATATTAATATTTTAGATAAATAAATAGTTACTATTTAATGTACATACTATATTTTCTATGATTATTACATTTTATTTTACACACAACATTTAATTTAAAAGTACATATTTTATATGGAATAACAAGAGTGACAGCTATCCATTATACACAATATTGCACTGTTACAGTTTTCCGTAAGTATATTTGTGAACCTCAGATCACATGAAAACTTTACCTAACTTGAATATTCTTTACCATTATAATACATTTTGACATATTTTCAAAAATAATATTCATTTTGAAATTAACAATTTATTTTCACAATATATTTAATCTGTTACTAATGTCATCTTATTTAATTATATATTTATCTGTATCAAATTAAACCAAACATAGTGTTTTTATTCAATATAAATGATAGCATATTTAACTGTCTTAAAACATGAAAAATTCATAATGAGATCATCAGGTCCACTCTAAACTAGCTCCTGGAGCATTATACCTAAACTACAAATTTTATTATAATTTACAATTGTTTAAAAACATTTTTCTAAAGAAAGTTATAAAATGACATCTTAAATTTGTATATGCCAATTTTTTATATGTTTTGTGACCATTTATATTCTGTTAAAAAGTTGCAAAACAATATTGGGGTTTATACTACAAAAATAAGACAAAGTATATTGTTCATATTCTAGTGATCTATCAGTTTGTTTTTATAACTTTATGCTAAAATAACTATACATTTATTAAATTTTCATATTTAGAAATGTTAGTTCAAAATGCAAATTATAAAAAACAAAATATAAATCAAAAGTATTTTTAAAATACAAATATTTTAGTTATTATTTCTCCATCACAAAGAACAGACAATATGGCAAGTACAAATTCAAACAAAAATTGAAACAATCGCTAGTCGTAGCGACATAGTTACAACAAATCACAGCTCCCCAATACATATACAACATATTACAGCTATATCAACATAAGTATATATTACAAACATTTACTATCCAGCTATTCATCTGATGATGAATAAGTTCAAAATTGACCATAAAACGCGGGACAAATATTTAGCTTTACATACGTAGTACCTACAGCATGGGCGCAACATTTGGTCGTTCAACCTTTCCGTTACACTTAGGCCTTTTAAAATAGAAAAAATTTAAAATCGTTCAATTTAGAGATTGGTTTAAAGTATTTTTGCAAATTGTAGAGGGAAGTGCGACGCGGCGCGGCGCTACAAGGCCGTTTTGAGACGTATTTTTTTGAGGTGTGAGGGTGGCGGGTTGGTGAAGGGGCGACGCTTGGTGGCGAGCGAGTCGAGGCTGGCGGACGCGGTGGCGGAGGGCGCGTCCTCCGACGAGGAGGAGGCGGCGGCGCGCGGGCGGGCGCGCAGCGAGCGCGAGTAGCTGCGCTTGGGCAACTTGGCTCGAGCGGGGGCGGGCGTGGGCGCGGCGGTGGGCGCGGGCGCGGCCGCGTCGGACTCGTCGGCGGCGCGCCGGCTCTTGGCCTTGGCGAGGCCGGGCGGCTGCGGCTTGCCGGCGGGCTTGCGGATGGCGAGCACGTTGCGGCGCTTGGTGGCCAGCGTCTTGGGCTTGGGCTCGTTGTCGGCGAGGTAGCGCGCGCGTGCAACCTTGGCGGGCTCGTTCTTCTTGGCGAACTTCATGTTGAGCGCGATAATGTCGTGGCCGGAGCGCTGCGCGAGCAGCGGCGGGCTGCGCTTCCTCTCGGAGTCGGTCTTGGCGCCGACGTAGGCGTTCTCCTTGCGCTCGTCAGTCACCTTGGCCTTGGAGCGCGCGTACAGCGGCATCCTCGTCGGAGATGAGGTTTTCGGCCGCAGTCGTGACATCGTTAACTATAAAGATAGACGATCACTTGTACGCAATTATCATTTTAAAATGTTTACGTTAGCTCTCTAAAGATCTAGTGACGATAGTTGTTTCGCTGTCCATCAGCTTAAGTTTAGTAAATGACAAGCGTGACGTTACGTCTGAGGCGAAATAAAACATTTCACTTTAACTAATTCCTTACCCCTTATATTTAGCATTGGTGATATTATATAGAAGTTGGGGAGTAACTTAGCACTGAAAATTAAAGAGATTTTCTGTTAGGAAGACAATAAAAATAATGCAAGCAAAATAAAATGTTAAAATTATTTAAAAAATTAAATAGTTACGAAAGATTATAAAATATAATTTAAAGATAAAAAGGATATTGGGATTTTATAATATTAATTAAAGTGTAATAATATTATTTTTTACATTATTTTTTTGTATAGTTATTATGTTTCAACCGAGATGTTGTTGATAGTGTATGTAACGCGATTAGAGTTGGTAATGAGATGTAGCTAATAGTGGTGTGTATGAGAGCGCGTGCGTGAGTGTGCGTACCTGCGGGCGCAGCGTGCGCGTGTGTGCGCGCAGCCAGTCGCGCACTGCGGACAGGTTGCGGTGCTCGGAGCAGGGGATGCGCGAATTGGGGTGCTGCCCCGTCAGGTCCAGGATGGACGCGCCCAGAGAACGACCCACCTGCGAATACAGAACACATAATGACTGTGGTGTCGTCGTGACGTGTCATGTATCTAATTCGAGCCCGACTGAAATTACATTTGGAAAACGTTCATATTTAAAATATAAACGTTGGACCTCTGGATTGAGTCATAATGACTTGTAAGCGACGCCTTTTACATCTTCAAGAAATAAATGACCCACTCCAGCATTTCGTAAATATACATGAATGTTGTAAATATATTTACAGTGTATAATCTACTAGCAATTTCAATTCCACTATAGTGATAAAAGGTGGATATTAAAAAATACAAGTGCTAATATCGCAGTGAATGTTTACATTGGGAGAATTCAGAAGAGACGTCGTGAAGCAAACATAAAAGCGTATTATACACATCTAATTTTAATAAACAAAGTATATAATATCTACGATACTTTAATTTTCATTATATTATCAAAGACAAACCTTCATCGCATCTATCTCTTCGAAACCCTCCGTATTCTTAGCGCGATAGTGCCTTACCTGCAAGACGACACGTCTACTGAGGCACTTCATCGGTTACTAGACGTTACTTTAGTATACACAAATAAAAGTTACTACAAACGGGAAAGTTACATGTGCTGGTAATAAAATATGCTTATTTTAAAAAGACATACACAATAAATAAGGGTTAGTTAAATAGAAAACAAATATGAGACATAAGTCGACTTAGCAAAAACGTTTATGTTCAAGGTCCACTCGGTTTCACACTAAGCAAACAACAATAAACAACACGGCGTACCTCTTCAAATATGTGCGGCGTATACTTGGGCGGCGGCGCGAGGGCGGCGAGGGCGTTTGTCGCGCCAGAGACCGCGGGCGGCGCGAGGGCGGGCGGCGCGTCGCGCACTGCGGGCGGCAGTACGTTGACGAGGCGGCCCGTGTTGTAGTTGCACTCCAGCGTGTAGGAGCGCACGAGTCCCGTGGCCTTAAGCACGGCCACGCGGCCGGAGCCTTCGCGCGACATACCGTCGCGACGGTCCCTACGCATTACGGTTTTTGTTAGCTGTTGTTAACTGTATCTGATGATCTAGACGCTAATGCGTCCAACTACGACTTTTATACAATTTCTTGAATATTTTACCTATAGTTATATTTGACGCTCAGTTCATTTAGGGAATGTTAATTTTTGAAATATTTATTATAGGCTTATTTTTGGATATAAAAAATAAAGCAATGTCATATATACAATACCCACTTGAGATACATATTTCTCTCAGTAAAGTTACACGAGGAGAAATGGAAGTGCAGGTTGTTGAGCGACATGATGCGAGGTAACAACATACACTCCACGCAGCTCTCGAGATCCTCGAAGTGGTTGCCGTACATAAAAATACCTGACAATATAAATAATATAATATTAATTATATTACGTTTATATAATACATATACAAACATTTTTGTTATCATAGGGGCTTTGATTTTCGAGATTTTTACAAATATAAAATAAAACTGTTTTTAACTGGATTAATCGTATATATTTTAAAAAATAAAAAAAAATAACGTCATGAATTCGGACGAAATAGTTTTATTTAAAATAGGTATTATAATAACAAACTTTTTTACTTTTCTGTCCTTGAATATGTCTTATCATAATATCATATTTGTGGTTTTTCATAACTTCTTCAATTTTCTGTGTTGTGTTTTAATAAAATAATACCTTTTTTTGATGCATGCCCGTGTAAATCTATATATAAGTAGAGTCCGGAATCGTTTTCCTTGGGAAGGAGGCGCGGGGGAGGTGCGACCACTGGTTTCTTCTTCACTTTATTTGGTGTTGACTTAATATGTTTTTCGTCTTTTATGACAGGCTGTACCACAGGAAGCTGAGAAACATATGTAGAAATACAGTATTTTATATATTTTTGAATGAATTTTCGTTATTTTACCTAGAATCCGAAGGCCGGTCGTGGCGCAGTGTGACAGCGTCTAACTGTAAACGCGATCGGTTGTGGATTGGATCCCCACTCGGGGGAAGTGATTATGTTATTTTCACTTCCTCGCTCTGGGTAAAGACAAAGAGCCATGTTGAGTTCCACCACTTAAAACGCAATGTCTCGAATTTGGTGGAAAGCGAAGTACGGAGTGTCTTGACATTAGGTACTTTCTGTCTACCCTGCTATGCGGGATAAAAGCGTGAAGCTCAAAAAAACACTATTCTCTATCTATCTATATTTAAATGTAAGCGAAACATTTATAAATGTGTCAAAGATTCGCTTAGTAAAATAGATTCATAATTGTGTGATTTAATATATTATTTATGGATAAGGCAAGATCAACGAGTGTTGTACCACCTGATACTAAGTAATTACCGATGCCTATGGCCTCGCGTGACACAATATTAATAATAGGTTATAGGCATTAAAATTGTATAGGTTAGTAATCAAATTTTAAAACAAGCCAGTCGTGACTCAATTAGATAGCGTCTGACTGTTAACGCGATCAGTTGTGGATTCGATTCCCATTTAAATACAATATAAAATGTGTGTTTTTACTACTTGTTACTATTTATTTCTATTGACATTAAAAATCAAGCATTTCTTACGTCCTACATAGTCTTTTGTCAAATAATATATTTACAAAATCAACATACCGCCTGCAGAGTGTCGCCGGGCGCGATACAAGTGTCGCCGGTGTCGCCACTGTCGCCCGACACTCCGGACACTTGCGCTTCCTGTTACATGTTATATTTTAATATTTTTAATGTGTTATTCTAGACTTAGGATAGATAATGTTTATTTCTAAAAAAATGCATTTTTTTACATAAATTAAAAAAAAACATTTTCTCTTGCCAATCGTTTGTTTCTTAGAAATAATCTTTTTGTTAGCTGAAATTAGTAAAAGCCTTTCTACAGATATGCTAACCACAAAAATAAATTACAATACGCGTATAAAATTTTCTACGGTTCCAGAACGCATGGTTTAGTTATGGTCAGAGCGGTTGGATGGTAAACAAGTTGCGTGAGTTCTAATACCGGTGATAATAATTCTAATACGTTTAATTTTAAATAGGTTTTCTATAAATGTTACATTTTGTTACTTAAATGTATGTATGTAATTACAAATTTATATCCTATATACCTACACTTTTATATTTTATAGATAATTGACTTAATAAGTATATATTTTTTAATAAACATTATAACAGAGGCCGTCGTGGTGCAGTAGGACAGCGTCTGACTGTAAACATAATTATTTGTGGGTTCGATTCTCACTTGAGGGAATGCTTATATTTAAGATTTATTGTCATCTCTGCATTCTGGTAAGACAAATAGCGGCTTAAAGTTCGCCAATCATAACGTTCGCCGAAATTTTATGACACTAGGTTATCTCTGGTAGGTTATGCTATGCAGTATGAAGCTTAACGCTTTGTGAACAAACAAAAAACAGAATGAACTTACCGAGTCGTGTTTCTTATCGTGTACAATATATCTGTTGAAACAATTCGTACAGAAGTAGACATTATCTGCGCTACCAGGGAGCTCCGTATCTTGAAGCTGTAATATTTAAAATACAATAACTATTTATAAATGAAAGAAATATAAAAATAAATATGTCATATAGATTATTTCTTCATAATTACAAATTATTCACAATTTGGAATAAATAAAGTTTGTGATCACAGATCACTTTAAAAAATATACGGGATAATATTCTAAGTTAATGATTTAATTGATTTAATATAAATAAAGTTTCAAATGGAACTATTGAATTGAAATAGGTTAATCGCGTATATTCTGGTATTCGAAAACATATTTTAGAAAACCCGACGACTCGAACATAGCCCGTGTAAACACACACAATCTATGTAAATGTTTAAAACAGTTTCATTTAAAGTATGTAAAAATCTCGAATATCAAAGATTATATTATATATGTAGTTTAACAGATTATAATTACTTTTCTCTCTTGGTCGTCTATCTGTTGTTTTTGTTGCTCTCGGTACTCTTCTATACTGTGGCATGTGGTGGATTCTTGGTTTATCTGTTTTGTATTATTTATTTAGCATTCAAGTCACACAATCTTGTGTAAAGAAACAAAGATTTTTGTTACATGCATTCGATTGCTTCTTGTGATAATTATGCAGATGGTTAACACATACTATGGCACATCGTGAGCATTTGTCTGTAAATAACTACAGACTGAGGAATGATTTATTTTTAATTTCTCCACAGTTGTCAAGACAAAAATCGGTTTTGATATCCATCATTTCAGGTACGTAGACAATCTTATGGCACCAGGAGGAGTACTCGCTGTCTAAACACTAAGCTGTTTCTTTCTATCTTGCTATGCAGAGAAAGGATTTTGAAGCTGCTCTATGTGAATATACAGTACATAGTGGTAGCGGGGGATTAACTAGTATTATATACCTAGTATATAATATGTATTCATTTGGTCGTCTGACACATGGTGTTTAAGACATCGAGAAAGATTCGCCACCAATTTGCTTCCGTATCGCGGGGCACTGAGATGAGTGACGCGAGTGAATTAAGTGGGTGAGTGAGGTGAGTGTGAAGTAGGAGGGTGAGTCGCGTGTATACTGACGAGTGCGGCGCTGTAGCCGGCCACGCGGCGCGCGACGCCGGGCGCGCTGCGCTCGAGCGCGGCGGCGGCGCGCCGGCACTGCGCGCACCAGCCCTCGCCGCACGCCGCCTGCCTGTCGACACGCCACATGTACTGCTGTTCACGCGCATTTCGTTTTTTGAAAGATAACTCTCCAGTATATTAAGATGCATTAAAATTTATATTGTTCTACATAATGATTTTAATTAGTTTTTTCAATCCCATCACCAACAAACAGATCGTATGTGACGCCTTGGGAGTTCTAAAATTTCTGTACAATTTCATGTACAATTAATTATCACATTACATATTTCAAAACAAACAAGTTCTTTTCACAAACTTACTCGGACGTTGACGTAGAGTCCATTAGTAAACTAATGCTGTTTTTCAACGTGTCCCTTAGAGGTTTCAATGGGTTGGTTCCATAAATATTTAAGTCTTCGCTGGTCGTGAGATGCACGTTGGATCCTAGGCAGGACTTCAGCACTTTTTCGTTGAGAAGAGATGAACTAGCTTCTATATTGTACGATTGATTTGACGAAACATCGCTAGTTTGTGACGGCATCTCTTGTAACTTCATATCATATACCTGGAAATCAGGGTATTTTTGTTTATTTTTTTTAAATTAATTAATTTATTATTTTATTTAAGTATAGACAATCTAGCACTAAGACATTCGATTCCACAATTTCTACCCAAAATCAAGACATTGACTGAGATGCGGAATTCAATGACGCTTTGCCTATCCAGAGCAGGTAAATAAATAGTTTAAATATAAGCATTTTTCCGCGTGAGGATTGAACCCACAACCTCCAGTGTTTACATTCATAGATTGTACAGTGCGCCAAGATAGCCTAATTTTTGTTAATGGTAGTTTTAAATTCATTTCATCTGCATTCTAACACCAAATATAAACAATATACAAAATACATCGTATTAATGAGTAAAAGTGACAAAAATATATAGAAACAAATACTGTAGATCACTTATAACTCCTCTGATATAAAACCTCATATTACTCGTCAAATTAAAACGCTCCGATAAACAATGAACAATGCAAAAGTGCGTCACAAAAATTTTTTGTTTACCATCGGATTTTCCATAAAAAAATGCTAATATTTGTAGTAAGGTTAATATTATTATAGAAGAAACTAAATGCCAATGAGGCTGTAATAACAAAATATCCGTTTTATATACATAAATCTCAAAAAAATATATAAGTCAAATAAATCATATTGTGCAGCTTAGAGTTGACTGCTATTTTTGTATATATTTTAACGAATTCCATCATTTCACATTTAAGACTAATCTCTCCCATATGACATAAGCATGAGACACAATCACGGTAACTGAGTTGCATGCACATATCAAAGCGCAGCGTTGGGTTACGCTTTCCAGTAATAAATAACTTAAAACGACTGAAGATTAAAAAAAAAGATTAATTACCTAACATTTTTAAAAAAACCTTTAAAAATTTTGAACGCAGCGGGATTTTTATACGTTTTTTTTCAAAAATGTTTTCTAATCCTAAATGTGGAATAACACTTTAAAAAAATAGTAAAAGGTAAATTACCTGTTCGGCCAAATTCGACGCATCTCCACTTAATGGATTGAGCTGTGTTTGCTCTCTAGAACTTTCTACCGATACATGTTTGAAGACCGCGGAAGACTTGGTTACTTGTGCTTTATCACGATTTTTATGTATGGGCGAGCGGAGACCTTTCTTTTTTTTCGCGTCGATTAACTAAGAAATTAAATAATAATTTTCTATTAAGTATAATTTGTAAAATTAACTTTTCCTTCTTTTTACATGTTCATTAAAAAGTACGTATTACTCTTAAAGCGTTTTATTGCTTTATAAGATATTGATTATAATTACTTGATAAGATTAATTTAATATTAAACACATAGATATTTATTTAAGAAGAAAAAGTTTAATTGTATCAAATAAAGAAATTAACTAGTGTGTAATGTTAGTACATTTTTTAGCTTCACGCTTTTGTCCTGCATAGTAGGGTAGGCAGTCAGTACCTAGGGTCAAGACTCCTCGTACTTTGCTTTCCGCTGAATTTGAGATATTGCGTGTCAAATGGCAGAATTTAACGCCGCAGTTTGTCTTACCCGAGTGAAGGGGTGAAATAATTTAAATATAATCACTTCTCCGAGTGGGTGTCGAACCCACAATCGATTGCGTTTATATTCAGACGCTGTCCCACTGCGCCACGACCGGCCTCAGCACATTACATTACATTATTTAATTTACTTCCATTACTACACAGTAGACAACAGTAACTCATTAGTTACTATCCATTGCTTACATACATTTTTAGCATGAATTTATTAGTATCTGTATGTATCAATCGATTTATCGACGTAAAATAATCTTGCAAGGATAATGTAATTAAATACGGATTAACTCGCTTTATGTTGCCGTCGCCGTTTTGTAACAAAAGTTAGGTGACGACTATACAATACTTTCATAGCTAAAGCTGCCTTTGTAAAAACTAATCGTTTTTGTATATAAAAGCAGCTTCAAGCTTTATCTCGTCGAGTGCTGAACTCAACGATAATATATTTTACGATATGTCTCTCTCTTTTAGTTTCTTTATAAAACATACGTATTTTATATGAATATTTATTAAGTGTATTGTCAAAAATAACTCACCTCCGCACTTTCGCTAATATTGGGAATACTACAAGACGTAAGACTCTTGCTCTCTTCACAAATATCTTCTTCTTTTTCACATCCAAAATGGTAATACCTAAAAATACATTAATAAACTTATCTGACAGCATTTTCATAATTTGAATAGTAATGTCGCAAAATCTAGTAAAAGTTACAGAAAATAATGCTACATTTCCATTCCAATTTACAACTATTCAGTATCAATAACTGCCCTTTATATAGAAAAGATGTTTATATTTCATTTTAATCTTAAATATTTTATACTTATTTATTATTAGACAAGCAAAATCCACTGTTATAATCATTATAAACGACGATAAATCAAAGTAAGAAATTAATTTTAAAATTAGCACTCACCTAATAAGAGACCTAGAAGCAAACACAGTCGGATGATATATGAGGGATGGATTTAAATAAACTCTATTTAAATTAACACCCCTTGTGTCTGTCCTGTAATGACCGCGGGCAACTCCATCGGGATTTAGAAATGGTATCATCTTAAATACATACAACTTGCGTAGTTGTATAGCGATTGGATCGTTCCTCGTTAGGAGAAGATTGAGGAAGCCATTGAATACAAAACTGGATGGGGTTTCACCGGGATGAACTCGAGCTGATATAAATATAACCTAGTAACAAAGTGATTAAGTTAATTATGATTATTTTAATTTGTTTTGTTAAACATGTGGCATGATGATTATCACATTACATAAGTTTGTAACATTGTAACAAATTTATATAAGAATAAGGAAACAAGTATAAATATATATATTTATTTTTTCTAGATCTTTATGCAACTTTTATCTATTTAATAGTACACAGAGAGGACTATGGTATTTGTTTTTTTTAGCTTCACGCTTTATCCCTGGCGGGGTAGTCAGAGAGCACGGAGCGATAAACGCTATGGTTCCTGCATACCTCTTTCGCCTCATCCATAGTCGTTCTCTATACATTCCCTTCGGGGGGCCCTCATGTTTTTTACGTGACCTTCCTCCAGTATCTTCGATACTGTGTTTTCGGAGGTCAACCGAGGTCTCCCCCGACCTCTCGTACGACGCACCTTGGCTTCATAAATCTTTTTTACCATTCGTTCATCGCTCATTCTTCCCAGATATACCACTTCATTCACTAATACCACTAGTGTGGTATTAGTTTTAACTATATTATTTACATATATGTCAATTTCAATCTTTGGATAATGAAAGCTAATTCATTTTAATTTCTAATGTTAATAAATTTTATTCAAAAAATATACCTTTTTATTCTGGAACTTAAATGGTCTCTCTTGGTTTTCTGGGAACAGACTCTTCAACCTATCTTCTCTTTCAGTTGTGATACCATGGTGAGATGTTATTGTAAGTAAATCTACGCGCCTTCCTTTAATTTCATTAATAAAATAAAAGCTAAATAAATTGTATGAAAAAAATAATTTATAAATGACATTTGTGAAATGTTTAATATTATATGTAATTAATGTCACAGTAACAAATATGAGTGTTTATTGAATATGTTAATATATAGAAGAGATTACAATCAAGATAATGAATAAAATGTCATTACATACCTTCCAATGAGTAAATCAAACATTCCCTACAATAATAAATGTCATCAGGTGTCTGAGGCGCCGGCAATGGAAGCATTTTAAGATCAATAGTATTAAGGGCTATTTGTAGTTCAGCATATGAATATGGATATGTGAAGGCAAAAAAGGTTGTAGCCTTAAGATTTTCTGAAGTTTTATATCTAAAACTCAAAGTAAATGTGTTGTCATCCGTCTGTAATGATGTTATATTCTAGTTTATAACTGAGATACTATAAATATAGAGTGAGTATATATTTTATGTCAAATTTACATAAACCAGACAAAATAAATTACTTACAGAATGTACTGGCCTATCTCTTATTCTCTCCCAGTGAGGTTTACCTGGCAGTGTCCTAGTAACAGGTGCCATTCCTTGATTGTACATTTTTCCTTGTTTATTTAAATTAATTAAGTTAAGCCGCACCTTTTTAAAAAAATAATTGACACACTTAATAACTAATTATTTACAATTATAAAAATGTTTTATTACTAATTTGTGGTACCTGCATGTTAGGTTCACTAGCTTGAATGCCAAAATAAAACCAAGTTCGGTTTCCATTTTCAAACTCTGTACCTGCACAATCAGGCCTTGTCCATAGATTAAACTCATAGTCTGGAGTTTCTGCTACGTTTGTCTTGGTATTTACGGTTGGTGCTACAAATATTAACTTAATTAATAAATATATTACTTCTTTAATGGACATTAGACCACTTATTGTATCAATATAATGTTATTCAACAGACTGATACTTTCTTTCTTTAATCAATTTATAACCAAAGAAACGACGTAAACTTACTGATAAATTCAGTAGGCACACGTTCAACATGTCCTAAGTTTCCCGAGTCAAAATTGTGTATAAAATAAAAACCGCCGCATTCAATAATATTATTGCGATCCATAATCGTAACGTTTGGCTACATTCTAAGGAAAATCATAAAGATATACTAATATAATTGTCAAAACATTTTTAAAAACACCTAAAAATATTAAGTTTACTGTTTTCCAAACAAAATTATGTAATTTTGTTGACATCGATTGACGGATAACAGCTGATTTGCTTTATTGGTGATCTTTTTAATATATGAAAGTAATTAAATTTATTAAATTTAAAATAATTTTCACTTTAAAAATACGCACAATAATTTAAATTCGGTTATTGAGAATGTTGATTGTTTATAATAAGATTTAATTTTTATTTGGAATATCACTTTTTGCCATTGTGAAATTTTATTCAAGATGGCGGTTTGACATTTTTGAGCACAAAGGAATATTTAATATTACAGTAACTGCCAGTAACAAAAATGTAAAGCTAATTCCATACACGAAGCACAAACCTTTATCATATTGCTTTGTTTAAATATTGATTTATAATTATAATAATTTAAAGCAGATACTTTATTAGTACATTTACTATAAGCTTATATAATTTAAACAGAAATAAATAATATTATTGTTTTTTAAGATCATAGAAAGCACGCCTTAGAAGTGACATGAACCGACTACCTCGTGGCCAGGACTTATCACTTATCATCTTTTTCTTTAGAAACATCTTAAAACTACATTTACAATACTAAAAAAATCCTTGAGGGAATAAAATACAAAAGTTCCGATGAACACATCGGAATGTTTTGCATTTTATTCCCAGCAAACAAAAATTTATGAAAGTAATCAAAGATCATAATCATATGTATAATGTCACTTAAAATATAAGATCCCCGATTTTGTAACTACGGTCATAATAAACAAAACAATTTTCATGAGTATAACTACTTTCTTTTTATAATATTGTTTGAAATGTAAAAATACTTTTGGTTTAGTCTGTGATACATATTGTAGTAAATTAATTATAATTACAATTCTCAAATAAATTATAATTTTAACTGTGTAGCTTTTCTTTTTCTAGAAGTGCATCATTTTATAAGTAGACACAAATGAAGAGTTCGAATAAATGTACCTTTTTCTTCTGCTTTAATTTACACGTGTTAAGTTTTAGGGATCACCCGTAACCTAATGTAAGGTTTTTCTGTATAAATATAGATATTTTACTAACAAAGAATTTTTAGTCAGTTAATATCTTCATATTATATTATATCGAATTTTTATTTAGATATTTTTAATATATCAAACATAAATGATTCATATAGAAGTTACACAATATATATTTTAATAAAATTATTTATGACAAATTCTTTTAACTTGTTATTAATGATCTTAATATAATTTTTGAGAATAAATGGAGTTAGGAGCACGGCAGTGTCCTATTAAGTCGAGCAGAAACATTACTTTCGTACCATCCTTTTCTGGAATCATTTTGCCGCATTTTTAGGTCCTATTTAGGAGAACCACCGGAATCTCTAGTCCTACTAGAACGCTAAAATTTCCCCATATAGAAAGCTGTAATCGCGCATTTGAAATCCATAATTTCAAGTCGGTAGATCTTTTAGTTTCAAAATTCCACGTTTTCGACAGTTGATCATCAAAATAGAACTGGTACTTGCTATTGACTTAGAGCATTGAAATTGGATATAGTCGTTGCTGGACGCCCAAATAATTACTTATAACAATGCTTGTGTCCAAATTATGTGTTATTAGCACGCATCGCTAGATGGTGCTGTAAATATTTTTCTTCTAAATTTAATGCAAAACGAAGTGAAATCATACCAAATCATTGTGTAAAAAATAGGCTATTCCTGATGGAGCTGCTTGTTTATCTCTAAAAAGTGAGGAAATCTCTATACAATGTTGATCTATGTCTTAACTCATGACATTAAGGTAATGTTATTGGTGGAATTTCTTTTTACGAGGATAACATATTTCTTAAACTAATAGGTATTTATTAAATATCGAGTAATTTGGCCATAATAGTCGAAAAAATGCTTCTAACAGCAACTGAAGCGTGCGCTTGCCTTTAGTTAATAGTGTGCTGAATTTGTCTATAAACAGAGCCTTAAAGCTCCATTCCGTTAACCGTCTACGACAAATTGAAACCGTTATATTAAGTAATTATATTATATAAATTAAGGTAGTTTGTCCGTGGGTATGTTTATTCATATCATATATAAAGTTTCACTAAAAATTGCTTATCAGATTAGATAAGTAATTTTTGATGAAACGTGATAGGGATAGTCTAGATGTCTGGGAAAGGACATACAATAGATTTAATCAACACGCCACGCGAGTTGAGCCGCTGGTAGGAGCTAGTATATAATGTGTATAATAAAAAAAACATTCTTTTTAATATTTTATTTAAATTTTTACATTACATTTCACTTTCTCACTAATTAATATGAATAAATAAATAGAACGTAAAACCTAGAACTAGATTTAAAATTTTGAAAGTTAGTAACTGCTGATACACATGTATGCATACATCACTGGTTGTGTTGGACATGTTAATCTCGTAACACTTGTTCCTCTGTTCCTAGTTGTAGTTAATACTTGTTAGGAATATCCCTTTTGTTTCGAGTTTATTCAACTTGGCTGCAATAAGAAAATGTATTATTAAATTTTCATTTTCATTTCTTTGTTTCTTAATAACTTATCATATCTAAATTATTAAAATATATATATTATTATTATATCATAAAAATAAAATTAAAAGGTTATTTTAAAAACATAAAAGAGAGCTTTGACTGTTCCCAAGAAGCGGGCTTGAATCACGCTGTGTTCAAACTTTTATATTATATTAAGTAAGATATAACACTTTAAAATTTTTTAAATGTTATTCACACACTCATAAAATAACAATCCTCCTTAAGTTAATTTCAATACAACACCCTCATTGGGCAACCAACCTACTATCAATAAACTATTTATCATAAACTTACATAATACGAATAGTATTGGTATATCCGGAACCCTGTCTCCATCCGGTGACAACTACCACATTGTCTCCGGTGTTAAGGAAGCCACGTGCGCGTCCGAATTTCAAGCCGTATTGGACACGGTTGTCTACGTCCTTGAGCCAATCGCTAGCGGCGCTCTCTGTGAAGTAATGTATACTTTACTGACTAATGATGTACAAGCTACAACATTAATAAAAGAGAAATTTATATTTACAAGCTACATAATTAACAAAAGACATTTATTATTGAAGTAACAAATGACTTTTCTTGTAAACATAATTAATTGTTAGAAGGAGCTGAAACGATGAGTTATTTATGATATTTAAAAATGTTTGCTTTTTCTTTTGTTAATTTTAGTTTGTTTTTCTAAATTAATGGGTATTTAAAGGAACCGTCCCTTCTCCTCTCTCCGCTAGAAATCGAGACATTCTGTATCAGATAACGGAGCTTATTGCTGCCGTATCTTCTTACCAGAATAGGAAAATGAAAATAATCTTTCCTGTAAAATAAAATTGTGTATCGAACTAAAAAATCGTATTTATTGTTAGACGCCGTCTCACTGTGATACGATAAACAACATCTTCTTTTTTAACATTTAAAGTTGCAAATAATACTTATTAATTATTTTTATATAGATAGGTTGTAAGTTCGATTTTCCTCTTAAGCAAATGATTATATATGACAAAAACATTTCCCCTAGTTCGGTAAAACAAAGCACAACGTTTATTTCCGGCGTTGACCTATGCTATATATAAAAAAAAATTCATACCTTGATAAACAATAGGCAGCAGGCCACGGTAGAGATGCGCCTGGCGCGCCGTCTGGGGCTGGCGCGTGACAGCTATGATGGGGCACCTCGGCCGGTATTGGCTGAGTAAGTGCGCCGAGCGCCCCGATGTGGTTATCACTACTATGGCGGACGCCATGCACTTGGTGGACGCCTCCACCGCCGCTATGGCCACCGATTGGGCTGGTTCTACAGATTTCACCTGGAAAAGATAACAACAATGGATCATATTTATTTATGTTTTTAATAATATATTTGTAAACAATTGGGGGCCGCCCATAAATTACGTCACATCAATTTCTTGATTTTTTGTCCCCTCCCCCATCCTTGTCACAGCTGAACTCTTCTGTGAGACAACCGTTTTGAAGAAACATTGTGTGTTGAGTGGTAAAATACAATGCTGAGATTTGTTTTACTAGAGGAGAAATGGCGATAGTCTAAATAGGAAAAATTCTTTGTGTAGAAATTGAGCCCACAACCATTCTGTTTATAGTCTTTAAAGTCTCAATATAACATTTTTCAAACATATATAAGATGTATCTATATAATTTGTGAACATTTTAAGCCACAATTTGTATCATAATACCTGAGCGCTGAGATCAATAAATAGCTGCCTGTGCCAGATGGCGGCCTCGGCCTCCTTGCAGATGTTGGCCATGGTGAGCACGCACTCCAGCGGGTAGTCCCCTTTGGCGGTCTCGCCGGACAGCATGACGCAGTCGGCGCCGTCCAGTATGGCGTTGGCGACGTCGGACGTCTCGGCGCGCGTCGGCCGCGGCTTCTTCACCATGGATTCTAACATTTGCGTTGCGCATATTACTGGTTTACCCACCTGAGGATATCATAATAGGTTACAATAACTCGTATATATGTATATGAGACATAGGGCGTCTAGGTAAAGCTTTGATACTTTATCTAGTCGCCATCGAAACGCATGTGTATCTCGTGTCATCACGAAATACCGATCATACTAATAAATTAAATATATATAACTGAAGGCAATTATTTTTATATTTCATTCTAACAAAAATTAAACAATAAAAGAATAACATTTAAAATAATGAGATCGCAAATATATAATTTATCTATAAGCATAAAATCTTTTATGAATTTTATTAATATATGGGGTTTCCCAATAAGAACGACATGTTTTGAAATTGAAATAAAACATGTGATATATGTTCGAATTTCGTGCTCAATGGCTTTATTTGATAGGAAATTTTATGCTACTTATGATTTAAACAAAATATCGTTCAAATAACCGCCACTTTTTGCACTGGTGAATACGATCGGTCCAATTTTCGATGACTCGGTGCAGCATTTCGGCTGGTATGGCCGCTATAGTCGCTCGAATGTTGCGTTCAAGGTCTTAAATCGTAGCTAGTTTATTGGTATACACTTGAGATTTAACATACTCCCACAAAAAATTGTCCAAGGGTGTTAAATCGCATGATCTTGGTGGCCAATTGTGAGGACCGTTGCGAGAAATAACCGACTCACCAAACTTATCACGCAATAAATCCATTGTGACGGTCGCAGTGTGGCATGTTGCACCATCTTGTTGCAAATAAATGTCGTCCGCATCTATTTCATACACTTCAGGAAAAAAAATCGTTCAACATGTCGGTCATAACGATCGCCATTGACAGTAACAGTACGGCCTCCGTCGTTTTTGAAAAAGTACGGGCCAATGATTCCACCGTACCATAATCCGCACCAAACAGTCAATTTTTCAGGATGTAATGGTGTTTCATGAACCACTCTTGGATTTGACTCACTAACTCAGTAACAACAATTCTGTTTCTTCACATAACCATTGAGCCAAAAGTGAGCCTCATCTGAAGAAATGATTTTCCTATGAAACTCGGTGTCCGTTTCCATCATTTCAAGCGCCCGGAATCAGCAAATTCACGACATAATCGATGGTCGATTTTGATTTTCTTCGACACTGGCTGATACGGCGGCTATATTTTCTTCACTACGGCCTGTCCGTTGTCGTGTTGGTGGTCTACTATCGTGCAAAGAATATTCACTTTCCAGTTTTTGGATTATGCGACGTATAGCGAGTTCAGACGGTGCACCATGACGACCATATTTAGCACGAAATGCTCTTTGAGTAGAGACAATACTTCTCGAATTTTGATAGTAAATTTGGACAAATTCCAAACGTTGAGGTAACGTGAACTTGTTCACGATTAAATGGTAAACATGACTGAACACAAAACAACACAAATGTCAAATGTTAAACAACCAAGATAGCGGCTGTGAGCTATCAAAATCCTATCATCCCTATTGGGAACCACTATAGAAATGCATTTTTTTTAAATATTTTAAATTTAGTTACTAATTTATATTACAAAAAAAGTATTTCACATATCTATAATAATAAGACTTTCACGTTTTTTACACATTTGAAATGAAACTATTTTAAACGAAAGATTTTCAAAAATGTATTTTCGAATAACAAAATATACGCGATTAATCCGTTTAAAAGAATTTCATTTAAAATATCTTATAATATTAAAATATTTAGTTAACAAACCTTGTTGCAGCGAGCGATCATGGTCTTTTGTGCAAGGAACACTTTCTCTGGTGGGATTTCGATACCCAGATCTCCACGCGCCACCATAATACCGTCAGATGCCTATAAATAAAAATTATTACTAATAACAACAATATGAGTATTAAAAATAATTTATATTTACTGTAAACATTTCATTAATAAAATTATATAACATTTTGAAAAACAAAGATTGATGGCGCTCAAGATGCGTAGAAAGTGGAGTACCAAATATATTTTATGTAATACTTATTTTGAGTCTACTTATTTGTAATAAGTAAACAATACCTAATTCTATTCAACTTTTCGTCGTTTTGTTACGAACGAACATAAGGTTATTATAAACGAGAAAACTAGGAAAATTTGTTTTTTAATATTAGTAAAGAAACTTCTCAATAATATATCAGAAAATGTCAATTTCATAATTATTTTAATTCAATATAAACACACACTAACGCACAGAACTATGTAAATTAAAAAATGTGACATTACCCATCCTGCTTCTTCATTTATTAGCTCATATAAATTACAAGTACAAACATTAATAAAATATAGAAATAAAAAACCTACTCCAATTAAATAAATTAGTGTCTTTCAATGTCAAATATAAAAAGTCACTAAACTAATAAAAAGCTAAACTGCATATTGCAAAATAAATTAAGTAATCAGAACAATAAATTGAGTACAGAATTCAAGATCAAAAGAGTAATATGACCTATTTATTTAGCAAATTGTTGACATCCTTTCGAATAACAGTTTGAATTGCTTAGTTGTGATAGATATGCAAATCTAGATGCATCCAGATATAAGTAGACATGGCGGCCACTGTTAGATGTACCGTGCGTTTATTAGAGACAGAGGTCATTTGAATCAAAGTCAAATCTATAATGCAACCTGTTATCTACTAACAGCTTCATTGCCTATTGACACGTATGTCTATGTGTATATGTTTAGATATTAATATTATTTTTATTGTTGAAAATAAAATGAAAATATTTGTACAAAAAATTACTATAAAATTGCATTTTTTAAACCACAAACGATCATTATTTAATAGTTTTTTGATCTATTAAATATTTTAGATTAGACGTAGCTTGAATTCCATTTTGACTATAACGATACGTCCTTGACATATTTGCAGAGGTTGGGGAAAGGTCGTAGTGTGAAAACTATTGATTTTACCCCACTTTTATAACCGTACATGCCGATAAAATACGCCATTTTCATATCATGTTATATAGGTATATTTGTTTGATTAATTTGTAAAAAAAATGTTTATCAACGTACAAGTTAGTAGAAAACAATATTCACATACTGACTAACAGACAGCCAATGAGCAGCCAAAACTACTATATGTAGATAGCAAATATTTTTCATTTAGTTTCCTTAGTGTGTAGAGATACGCTAAGAGAAAGTTTTTAGAAGAACCTATAGGAACAGAAAAATAATGTATTTAAAACTCAAAACTACGAAAGATTAAAATAACAACTGATAATTTCAAAAAATAAAAAAACGACTACGGTACAGTACAGTAACCTATTCCCAGTAATTTTATATAATCAGTGCCACTTACGCCCTTGAGAGAAATCTAACGACGTATCGCAATTACAAGGGAACAAAGAAATGGACATACATACATAAACGGTAAAAACATAACCTTCCTTTTGGAAGTCGGGTAAAAATACTAGGGCTAGGAACATAAAATTTAATCAAAGTTGCGGGCGACAACTTGATAATCATATATGTATCAATTTAATCAAACATCCATATATCAATCAAGCGTACGTCATTACTTATCATAATAATTTACAAAACTGACATTTTTCACATAACTATTGATAAAATGAAGTTACTTAAGAATTATAAAGAAAGTAAATCTTAGTAAAAAATGCAAACAAAAATCTCAAGTACTTTTAACTAGCAATATGACTTGCAGTAAATGGGTTATGTTTCTAACTATACTTACAGCAATAATCTCGTCCAAATTGACCATGCCCTGGTGGTTCTCAATTTTAGATATAATTTTGATGTTCTTCCCCTTTTCTCCGAGGATGCCGCGAATTTCTTCCAGCGCGGCGCCATTGCGGATGAAGGAAGCAAAGATCATGTCCACCTAATTATATACAATTTAAAAAATATATTAAAAAAATCGATTGAAATACAATAAATGGGTGTATAAAAATGAAGGTATCGTAATTAACAATGGGTTTGTATATATAAAGAAATCAATTAGTGAAACCATTACTAGTGCTGTTTAAGTGGATGTTATTTAGGAATAATATGAAATTACATGCTTCATCTTTTGACGTGAAATAATTTACCACCGCTTTTGTCCGGTCTGAGAAGAATCGGCAGAAGCAAGCCAGCGAGATCTTTCCATTTTCTTTACAACACAATAATGAATAGATTTATAGTTTTTACCAGTGACCGTCACAGATGCCATTAAAACGGACTGGAGACGAAACAGAACAACAGAAGAAGCAAATAATTTAAAAAATATAATGTCTTATAAAAATAACTATAGAAAGTTTTAATTTCAATTAATATCGAGGTTTGCAAATAATGACTGCAAACAAAGTCTGGTAACATTTCCTCAGAAGTGTCCTATAGTGATAACTGGTAAATCATGATAAGCCCATATATAGCGTCATTAATGTAGAGACGTAGGTATAACGATTGCTTCAACACTAGTATATTTTGATAGAATTGTCTGTCAAGTCTCGTAATATCCAGTTTGTTTGTTACAATAAATCAAACGTAAATATATATTTATAATCAGCTATCTAATAAATGATTAAGTGTTATTAATTTTAATTTCATATTTTTACTAAAAAAAGTGAGACCTAGTGGCGCAATAGGATCGCTTCTACCTGAAGTAATAGCACGATAGGTAATAGGTACGATCGCCTCTCGCTGAACGATTATGCTAAAATTGTATTTTCTCCGTTCTGTTAAGACAAAACGAGGCGATAGACTCTTTTCAAGCAAAGCAGAGCACAGAGACACTGTATTTTATCTCGTGAAGCTTTTGTAAGTCGCTATTAAGAAAAACAACATGTTTTAATATGTCTTTTATAAAGTTTTATGATTTCAAATCCCTTATAGAAATTTATTATAAATATCTATAGAACAAGAAACGAAGATTAAAGACATATAACCTTATAAAAATATTAAAAAAAAGTATCCATTAACACTTGTTACTACGTCAGTTTGTGATTGTTTAAAAGACAATATGGTCGTATATCATATTACATTGTAAATTAGCAAACCTGTCTTAAGAATGAAATACGATACATATACAACTCGACTATCATATTCGTCTTGTTTAATGAAATACTAGCTATATATACACCATATATCGATACAAGAACACGTTAAAATCACGTGCTTACTTCCTTTGCGAGTACGAACTTGATTGACCTCACGCGATATGTTAATTATTATTTATATTTAGTAAAGATTTATTATCTAAGAGATAAGCTATCGATTCTTCTCTATATTCTATATATGTATTCAAAAATAACTTACTTTTTGTACTTAATTTACATTTTATACTTGTGAGGGACACAAGTTAACTAAAGTTGATCCTTTACTTTAAACTTCCAATATGTAGTTCGGGATGGAAATTTTATATATTTTAAATGAAAATACATTTTCAAACACCGTCTGCCTGTCTGTCTGTTTGTTGTTGTGCTTCACGCTTTTATCCCGCATAACAGGGTAGACAGAAAGTATCTAATGTCAAGACACTCCGTCCTTCCACCGAATTCGAGACATTGCGTGTTTAGTAGTAGAACTCAACGCCGCACTTTGACTTACCAGAGCGAGAATGTGAAAATGATTTAAATATATTCCCGTCCCCGAGTGGGGATCGAGCCCACAACCGATTGATTGTTGAGTTGCAACCCATATTTACAACTCATATTTTTAAATTATTGCGAGGAAATAGTTAATATTTTAAATATAAACTTTCTATAATAGATATATATGAAACGAGCACTTTAGGTTTAATGTTAAAAGCGCTATTGTTATATTATCGATATATTATCGAAAGAAGCCAAGCATCAGATGTTTCGTGGATTTTTTTATCGCCATAAGCGTTTTTTATCAACTTACCGATTATATTATTAACCGATAAGAAATAATCAGGTCAATTTACACTGTGCATAAAGGAAGTACATTTTGGATATCGACAAAATAAATTTTAATACAGCAAATGCTGTTTTATTTTTTTATCCCGCATAGCAAGGTAGGTAGAGAGAAGCAACCAGTATCAAGACATTTCGTTCTCCGCCTTCTGCACTAATTCGAGACATTACCTTTTGGAGTGGATTTAAACGCCGTGTATTGTCTTACTAGACTGGGGAATTAAAATTGTTTAATTATTATTAATATTATTAATACTATTAATAATTATCATTAATATAAATTCTCCCCCGAGTGGAAATCAGAACTGTTTTGGATTCGATTTCGTCGTTTCTACAGTCAGAATCATCCACAAATATTTTACTTATATGTATTTAGTTATTACTATGCAAATGTCATTCAAATTAATTTCGAAAGGTTATCATAACATATTTTTAATGTGAGGCCAATATGGTTAGCAACAGTATATTTACTTGTTTACATTACAGATTTTTCGTTTCAACAATTCAGTTTTATATTAAAAGTAATAATAAAGCAAGGTTCCTATAGTAAATTGATAAATAGTATAATTTATCAGACACATTATATTTACATATTAAAATATTTTTATAAATCAAATTAAATAAAACGGTCGTGACGCAGTGGGACAGCATCCGACTGTAAACGCGATTTTCTGTAGATTCGATTCCCACTCGGGGAAATGATTATATTTAAATTATTTTCATTATACGCTCTGGAAAGACGAAGCGCGACGTTGAATTCCGCCATTCAACACTCAATAGCTACAAACTAGATACTTCTTGTCTACCCTGCTTTGCGGAAAAAAAATCGTAAAGATAACAATAATAATACGAACATGTCCCTTTTTGTACGTAGTCTAATACTTACGCCTTGGTTTACACCAAATAGTAAATCTGATTTGTCCTTTTCGGAGACAGCTGGCAAATCTACCGGCAGACCGGGAAGATTCACACCCTTCCTTGATCCCAGCATACCTGGTGGAGAAATGTGTTGTCTTTTGTTATAAAATAATTTTAAAGTTATACTGATTTTGAAATTATACGCAGTTAAAATATATTAAAAACCCAATTATAATTGTGTTTTATCAGATTAAAAAAACACTTGAATATGATAAAAATATACCAACCCAAATTACGAAAAAGTATAAATTAAGCAAATTTTAAAGATATAAAAAGAATAATGTTTTTAGTTAACAAGAATGTAATGATAATGGTTCATATATTTTAACATTCAAACATTAAAAATAATCATTGTAGTATTATATACTATTTAATTTCAATGTAGCTAATAAACAAAAAACATGGTACTATTGTAACAATGATTTTTTATTAATATTACTTCAAGTCAGTTTTAGTTCCATACTAAGAAGCACGGTATTAATTTAATTTACAGTTATAAATAAATAAAAACATAAACCACATCTAACCTCCATTTTCAATAATACAAATTAAGCCATCGGCAGCGACAGATTGACAAATGACAGAAATAAGTCCATCATCAATGAAGATGCGGTTGCCGGGCTTTACCACGTTGGTGATGTTCTTGTAGTCTACAAACACAATCTCGGCGTTGCCGCTCTCCTGGTTCGCGGGGTCCGTGCTCAGTTTGATGGTAGCGCCTTTCTTAAGTTCTACTTCGGCGGAACCACCCTGTGTAAAAATATTATTTGAATATTTTTCCTAACATCTAGTATTTATATTCTATAAAAAGGTAAGAGAATCTAGTACTATGTTACTCTGTTTTCCATGTAATGTATTTTATATTAAATTTAATATGTATGACAAAATGCCTATATAATAAAGTAAGCACAGCCTTACTTCGACAGCAGTTAATTTTTACAAGTTAAAGAGTAATTATTAGTATTTAGTATTTAGTAGTTTATAATCAATCAATTGTCATCATTTCACAACTATGGAAAATAATCCAAAATAAAAGGTAAAAGTATTTAAGGGTGATTAAATTTATAAATTAATAAATATAATACATTTAGCAAATAATTTAGGTTATTTCAATATAAACACTTACACCTTGCAACAGCCCAGTCCTAATCTCAGGTCCCTTAGTGTCCAAAGCGATGGCCAAGGAGAAGGGCATGCCAAGACGCGCGCTATAGTTCTTCTCTGCCTCGCGACAGTTGCGAATGGTCTCAGCGTGGTAGTCATGTGATCCGTGCGAGAAGTTCATGCGCGCGACGTTCATGCCCGTCTCCATCATTTTTTCTAGCATTGGCACTTCACGCGAAGCAGGTCCTACGGGATAAATGACATTTAGACTAGTTAAAAAAATAGTAGGTTTCAAAAATAATTTTTAATAATAAAGTAATGATTATGAAAGACTACTTGGATCTGTTTGAAAAAGGAATTTCTGTCAAGTAATCAATTTTCAGGAATGAACAGGAAATGTTTGTATCTAAAAATTGCAAATTTTAAGATATTTGTGTAAAAAATATAGATATTTTGTAAAAAATTGTAATGTAGTCCCTCCAGGCTCCGGGATATTGTGACTAAAATATAAAATATTTTTACATATTCATAAATGTTTTAAAATGTATAATTTTGGTGATGATTTTTGTAATGATTAAAAAGAAATTTCTGTTAAGAAATGAATTTTCAGGAGTGAACTGGAAATGTTTATATCTGAAAAATTGGAATTCTACCAAATGTAATACACACCAAATGTAATCTGATTAATTTTTAAAACAATATTTACCAATGGTACAGATGATTCCAGAGAGACGGACATATGAAGCCTTAGAGTCAATATCTAAGGAGCACATGTGCTGGAGTTGAGAGCCCGCATCTGCTGCAGCCAACTGCATGCTGGGCTTGTCTGCAGATCCAGTCTGGGAGAAAATTGCCATTTACAATATATGTTGTTAATATCATTAACAATATATATATTTATATATGAGTAGTTATTTTATATGAATTAGTTAAGATCTATTTAATAACAAGTTATATACAGATTATTACATTCAACTGTAGAAATTAGCTGTCAATATCAATTATGTAATAATATTTAAAACATTTTAGAATAATACAGTACAAAACATGTAACAAGTGAACTATCTTCATGCTGAAATTGATTTACATACAATAATCAAGCATACAAAAGAGTATAGCATAATTGAATGCCAGGTGCTAACACATTTGGCATTGAATTGCAACCATAAATACCTTGCTTAAAATATGAATTTGTCCTGATCTTTCATTTATTAATAATTTATAAATAAATTAAATATATACCAATATATTTTGTTCACTTTATTATTTAATGTTTGCTACAAAATTTAGTAAAAACAGAAATACTTAGAAAATGCCGCCACTACAATACACATTACATATGGATCAGCAAATAAATGTATATCATGTTACTGTAATTATTGCATACTTTATCTTTATACACCAATATACATGAGTGTCTGATAGTTATTGTTTTTACAAATGTTTTGCAACTGTAGACTGTATAGAAAAGGAATAAATTATACTATGTTGTAACACTGACTACTAGCCATAATTTTATGACGTCATAAGGTTATAATGAAAATGATAATAAATAATTTAAATTCATATTATCATTCACAATAAAATAATTTTTTGATGATATCCCAACTTCCCATGTTTTATGGAAATAATTAAATCTACCTTAAATATTAAATATTGTACAAGCATTGATTAATATACAACAAACACAACTAATTACTATTGAAAATTGCTACTCGATTTGCTACGATTAGAATATATTAAGCGTAACTCTGTATTGTACGTAACGAATAACAAAAAGACAAGAACAAAAATAGAAAATTGTTACCTCAGTTTTACCATCGTAAATAGTGGTCCACACCATATTTATACTAGTATAACGAAAATATTTTTTAGAAATATATTGAAATGGTAAAGCCGGCGATACGAGTGATCTTGAACTGCCCTTTAGCGTGGAAAACTTCTCTCGGCTGCAATGAAATGCGGACTTGCGTATTGGACACTGAATCACGAGCGTCGGCGCGCGCATCGACGTCGGGCAGGGTGAGTATTTCAGCTCGCCTATGTATATACTCAATACAAAATTTTAGGGGAATACTAAAAACGTGTGTATTATTATTCACCCTTTTAGATACATTTTATAAGAAACGTTGACAAGCGAGACTCTTTCATAGTAAAATGGGTTATTTTTTCGACATAGTTAGCTGTCTATATTTAAATGTTTGTAAAAGTGCCAACGACGCTGCCAATACATGCGAATTATAATCTTTAAGCATAGATCTTTGTTTATATTTCGTGCTTTGTGACTTGTAAGCATTTTTCTATTAGTTTGCAGTTCCCGCCCTTTACAATGTAAAATTTGACATAAGTTGGAGTTTCCGGTAGAATATTTTCTACTTCCTATTTCCATTATCTATATTCGTAAGAGTAAGTAACATTTTGTTTATTTTAAATGAAATAAGTATCGCTTTAAATAAAAAGCTATTTCAACTCAATTTTATTTTATCTAATTTCAATGCATGTTTTGAAGAAATACGTTATGTTTTTTTTAAAAAGAAATTGAAGAACGGAAGTACGGAGTGTCTTGACAGTAGATACTTTCTGTCTACTCTCTTATGCAGAAAAAAAGCGTGAAGTTAAAAAAATCGTACTTGTCATTTTAATATATACTTATACCTAGACAGCCATATAAAACATATAAAGCAATATACATAGTCAGTTCCTTAAAGGAAATGGTTTACACTATTTTGTTGTTTTCAATATTCAACTTATTTGAATAACTTTCATGTATCACTCTCTCTTTTTGTAAGTTTCCTCTAAGTCTGTAAACAGGTGTATTCAATTATTTTAGGTAAGTTATATGACAATATTTAATTACATCTTTTCAATTTCACTCTTTCAAACAGCGTCTGATTGTAAAAGCGATGCTCGCCTTAACAACCAATGAGGATGAGAATTATGACAATCAGTCCCCTGTTTACCCTACCACGCAGGAAATAGACTGATACTGTGCTCTCTCGATATAAGGTTCTCGAGCACTGTTCGTCACAGATTGAATTTCCCTAATATATTTGCAATCAGCTAAACTATACTCCATTTTATCGGAAACTTGGACAGTTTTTTTATTATTTTAGAATATGTAGTATAAAGTGAGAGATTAATTGATTGGTCTTAAGTAACATTTGGTAGTAATAGCATTTGCAACATGCAATGGATTACTTTCTTTAGCTGACATTATATATATATATATATATATATATATATATATATATATATATAATGTGATATGATCTAACGATATACGATGTTTTTAGAGGTAAGTATTACGTAATACATACACTATTCTAAAAATGATTTATTTGTTGTAAAATGCAGTCGTGACGTGCGCTCTATAAAAATTCTAGTCACTTATAAGTAGGTGTTCATCTAATATCAAAACAACGGTTTCATAGTATCGAATGTGAAAGTTACACAAAGGTTTCTACAGAATTATAAAACTTGAAATTACCAGTAATATGCAATTTGTAAAATCTTATATTTTGTTATACAATGATATCCTGAAGTTTGTGCTTTTTAAAAGTTATATTTAACATGAAATTGACAGTAAATACAATAAAAAAAAACAATACCATATAAATAAACATTTTTTACATAATTGTTATTTAAAAACATATCGGCAATTTTGATTTTTTAGATAACCTAAATTATTAAAATAATTATACAATTTACATAGAATTTATATAATATTTAGTTACTTCAAATAAATTATAATTGTTTACTTACAAAAGCCATTGGAAAGTTAACGATATTAATTGGTTTAAAAGTTTGGTGAAGATGTATATAACTCGTATAGTCAGTTTGACAGTCGGCCACGAATCGTCAGCGAAGGATTTCAAAGGTCATTACAATGTCGCAGGTCATTTTTACACTAGCGACATTACTTAACAGATTAAATTAACACTCATTTACATTTTTCGTTACAATATTTATAATTTTTATGTTTTGATGAATTGATTAAATATATTTCATCCCGATTATCAAAAATGAATATGATTCACGTATGACATATTTTTAAATAGTAATTACAAAAGAAAAAAATAGTAAAAAGTTATAACATAAAAGAAAATGATTTTTTTATGTATAAAGTATAAATGCCATACGATACAATAGTCATACAACAGTAACATTATTCTACGTCATTATATTTACATACAAACTAAAACGCCAATATTAATAATATGAAAAAAATTAAAATATAAAATAAAATCACTTACTGCTAATATGCTTCTTTTCTCTATTGCCTTCATATTAAATACACAAATTTAACACGTCCTCAACAAAACACAGCGAAATGTCCTCTGGGCGAGTCGACTCATTTGACCGGTATTATTGATGATAAATACGGGTCTCCTTATCGGTTATCAATAAACTTTACCCTTAGCCGATATATTACTAAGCTGTTGATCGCTTATCTTTATTAGATACTGTTTAGGACCGAAAAATATTTGAGGAATTTATGTGACATAGAGGATATTGTATTTTCTTTTTTTCTATTGGTCTTGAGTAATATTCTTAGCGGTCAAATAAATCTTAATTTTATTACTTAATTTGTATAGTGATATCTATGATGCCAATTGTGATTTGTGCTTATGTGAAAAAGGTAATAAAAAAAAAACTTTATTGAAATTCAATTTATTCCAATCCAATTTACAATTAAAATTATTTATAACATATATTGTTTAATAAAAATAATTCATTATGATATAACTACTGACAAGAATTTTACCTTTTATAAAGGTTTTTGGAATGGCATCCGCAACAAATATACATACGAAAAAGCAATGACTCAAATACCAAAATAAAATTTCCACTTGTTATGTATAATACAATTTTACGATAACATTTTAAAATAAACTTATTTTCAATAAGATCTAGGCTATATAAGAAGTTAAAATTGGTATTTACTGAAGTACCCACAAGAACGAAAACATTTAAGATCTGCATAATAGTCATAATTATTGCTCATATTGGTTGGGATATTTTTTCTAGATTCAAAAGTTCACAATTAGTAAATATGAATCATAAAAGTAATGCAAAAACATAGTTATCGTAATGAAAATTTCAACATTTGAAAGAGATAACTTACATAAAAACTGACAATTCAATGAGATAGTTTAACATTTACACATATATCTGGTCTTAACTTTAATTATTATTTTCGAGACATATAATATTAAAATCAAAATATCTGTGACTAAGAGTCATCAAAAAGAGAATATTTACACTCCAAGTAGAAAAATAGTTGTAGTTATAGGAAAGGCAACATCTTAAACCATAGCTAATTCGTATATTGTTAAAATTGTATAAATAAAGCAGTCATATTTGAAGCATGCGAATATTATATCGTTGTTACAATCATTTATAACCAAAAGAGTATTTCCAAAAAATATTTATAGCATTAGAATAGTTCTACAATTTTGATGTGAAGAGTAACAATGTGAAAAATTGAACATTATTGGTGTTCGATAAACAGTGCTACCACGAAGACAAGTGACAAGAGGGACATCACTGTTACTCGGGCAGCTAACACTAATTTCATTAATAATTATTCTCTGGTTCATTTAAAATTTCTCTAAGGACAAAGTGCACTTTTAACATTCGTGGTAATACTGCATTTATATACAAATTTTCTTTATTCTTAAATATTGTTCTAGTTTTGAACTATTATTTCAAATTTATATTGTTTAAGGCCAAGTGATATTGGACAAACAAGCCATATGTGGAGGCTGTTGGTCAGTCTGTCACTAATAAACGAGATTACCATTTAATTTAACTATTAAACATTTAATCATCAAGTTATACATTCTGTTGTCTATAATTAGGCCCATATTGTCATTTGCATAGCACATAATAAATAGTAAATTTTGCTACATTCGATTTAAACAATAAGGAGTATAATAATGGCGCATTGAACAGTAAATACAATCAAAGTTATATTGTCATATTTCAACAGGGAAAACAGCGCGGAAATTATACATTATATTATACATATACTATATACTTAATGATAGTTTTGATAATATCCTAAGTTAAAATATATTAAAATACATATTAGCTAAATTGTTAATATCACTTCGGGTCACACATCATCCCTCAAATGTCTTTTTAAGCGTCGAAAATAATGTCATCTTCAATGTTGCTAATGAAAATATAACATAATGGACAAATACGCGTAACATTTATATTTTACTTGAGTGATGTAATAGAGTTTTTTAATAATACACAATATATCAACATGTTGATTAATTTAATGACAAATTCTATGAGCTGCCGATTGGTCTGAGTATTTACTGGGAGCGAAATCGTCATCACTGGTATAACATTATAAAAAAGAAAACTAATAAATCATCTGATCTACAAGAAAATATTTTTTTAAAAAAACAGTACGATTATTTAAAAATGCACAAATCAATAAATTATACCATAATTTCAATTAAATATGGCGTTTAGATTTTCACCAAAAAACAATCGGAAATTAATATGGACCAAAAAAGCAATGAACAGAAAACGAATAGGAGGTAGGATTTACATTGGACATACAATATTAGCCAGCTTCACTTTTAACATAGAACAGTAGATATGGGGTAGCAGCGGATCTCATCTTCGGTTCCGCCGATAGTAAATCTTCAAATTCTTCATTTGATATAGGTTTGACGAGATCGTCGTCGCAGGCCAGCCAGCACGCCTCGGGTCTCGGTCGCGGTACACAACACTCGTTGGCCGTACAGCCAGACGGGGCAGGTCGTGGTCTGTTGAATAATGTCCTCATGAAGCTGGAGCCGCTGTTGGTGGTGACGTCACCGCCGCCTTCTCTATCGCACTTGGTCTCCTGTGAACTGTCACGCGCGTACGCCACGTAGTGACCGCCTGTGAGCGTTTGCCCGAGGTGCATAATTACGGCCCATAGAATGTATCTGTAAATTTTTAAAGTTGGATATGAAGCTGGAAATGTAATAAATGCGTTAATAATAAGCTGTCTTATTTATAAAATTAAGCTTAATTTACATCCACGTATGTCTCGTATGCTGAGCAACAGAATAAGAAAATCTAAGATAGATAGAAGATAAGAGAATTTAAGAGATATTCATATTTCGTGTTGGATGGAGTACAACTTTACGGAGTGTTTTAATTATAAGACTTAAGTCCAAAAAAAATCAAATATTAGAATACACTCAATTTTATATTCATTGCAATTACTTATACGATTCCCAACTAGGCCTTTTAGATTAAAACGCGGCTTAACGCTTTATCCCGCATAGCAGGGTAGTAAGATATAATTTAATGTCAAGGCACTCCGTGAATTTTTTTCCGCTACAAATCGAGACATAGTGTGTATTGTATTTTCAGAGGTCTCGAATAAAAAAATCGTAATAGCTACGTACCTGTGTGTTGGAGGGTGCTCAGGTGGTCGTTTGGCACAGGGCTCGCAGAAGCAGGGCATGAGGAGTGGCGTGGGAGCGTGGCGGGTAATCTTCTCCATGCCGCCGCTGAACCTCTTCAGCTGCAGCACCAATAGACGCGGCAGACGCGAGTACGCCACGCTCCGCCGCGCTTCGTTGTAGCGTAGACATCGTTCACACCAATACTGGAAAATAAATATAATTATATCTTGATGAATAAATGCATATCAATATTTATGGGAATTTATTTATTTACTTTATAATATGTAGATTGTACAAATTTCAAAGTATGCAATAATGCAGAATTTTTAGGATATTGACAAAAATATTGGATATCTTCGAAGTGACACATCCGATACTTTCGTCAACATTAATTCTTGTATCATTTTAAAGCAGCAGAGGCAACACTGTTTATTTTTTTAAATTAACACAGTAATTTTAAAGAAAAATATACAGAAATAAGTAAAATGATTAAAGAAAGAAATAAAACAAATATAAAAAATACAACGAATTTATAATAATAATAATTTGTAATTTTAGAACGAAAAAAATATATAATAATGATTTACATTAATCAAAATATTCAATTGTAGATAGTGTCTAGCTTCTTTATGCTATACTATAACTATATTCTTTATGCTTACCGTGTCTTAGAAAGCAAGAAGCTGACCCACATTGCAGTGTTTGTATTACCTTGTTCTGATCGCGCAGGTACTCGCTGGACAGGCAGGCGGCGCGGAAGGGCTCGTCGGGCGCGTCGTCGTCGCCCACCGGCACGCACAGCTCGCACACCGCCTGCGCCTTCTCCGTCACCGCCTCGCACTCCAGGCACATCGTGCGGACTACCATTGTGCCTGCGAATTATTGCACATTAGCGGGGTTGGCAGAGAGAGCCTAGTGTCGAAACACTATATTCCTGCCAGTCCGTTTGTTGTCCGTGCGTTGACAGCAGAGCGAGGAAATATTTTAAATATATTCATTCCTTCTAGAAAAATTCAAACACACGACCTGTTTCGTTTATAATTAGTTGCGCATAGTAACGGTACCACATTATAATTAAATTATATTTTTAAATGCATGGTAAACAAAACAAAGTACAAATACATAACACACATATATACATAAGTTCATACGAGGTCCATAGGTATGCTCATGTTTCTCTTAATAAAGTTTAAGTTATAATTTAAAAAGGTAGGCCAACTATAATTATTTTTAATATTTTTTAGCTTCACGCTTTTATCTCTCATCTTTTTAAAATTTTATTGGAATGTATCAATTAATTGTGTCATCGCAATAGCCTTGGTGGTGGAACTCAACGCCGCACTTTGTCTTACCAGAGCGAGGAAGTGACAATAGTTTAAATATAATCACTTCCCCGAGTGGAGATCCAGTCCACAGCCGATCGTGTTTAGTCAGACGCTGTGCCACTGCGACACGACCGGCCTCAAAAAAAAATCTTGTTTTATAATTTAATATTGAAATTAAATGTTAAACAAAAATAACAAATAATAGATTACCTTCAAAATCATCAGCTACAAAGTCCCAACCAGGTCGTGATCGTTCATCCTTCTCGGGGTCGGGTGACGGTGCTCTCTCTTCAGATGGTGAATTTCTTTTGTCCGTCGCCTTCACTTCCTTACGTTTCTTCCACGACTTGCGCAAATGTCCAAGTGTTTTACCACCATCACTGTCTATACTTGGCCCATGGCGTCCTATACCATTGCTATGTGGAATAAAATTACAAATTATATATTTTATAATATATATCTTGCATATTTTATTATAGAGGTATATTCTATACAGAAAACATATAAAATTTGAACGCAGCAAAATTAGAATCCGCACCTTTCGGAAACCGTCTAAGCGTTCTGACCGCTGAGCCATGCATTTAACGTGTGAATTCTTATACGCTTATTACAACTTATTTATGAATTTAAAATTATTATACTATTTCCTATACCAAGTGTGGAATAACACTTATAAAATAGTAAAATATTTTATTTATCATATCCATTCATAGAAATGATAATCTTTTCTTAATCTTTAGTATCTATTTAAAATTTTATTTGAATGTATCAATCAATTGTGTCATCGCAATAGCATTGACATTTTCGTTTGTTTATTGACAACTGTATGTGACTCATACAAGGATCTAAATATACAAAACATATTCTTTATCATATTTTATAATATGATAAAGAATATATCTTTCTATGTCAAACAAATAATAAGAATAGAAAGATTACTTTTTTTAACTTCACGCATTTTTTCCCGCATAGCAGGATACTGACACTAGGTACTTTCTGTCTGTTCAGTCTGTACTTCGTTTTCCACCGAATTCTTGACATTGCGTGTTGAGTGGTGGGATTCGACGCCATATTTTGTCTTAAGATCGAACACACAACCGATCAATTTACAGTCGGACGATGTCCCACTGCGTCACGACCGGCCTCTTCTTACAATACAACAAAAAAATCTCAATAGGACTATTTTTTAATTTACATATAAATAATTAATCAGTATGTCTTTATATCTTAGGTAAAATATCGTAATCATATATATATATATATATATATATATATATATATATATATATATATATATATATATATATATATATATATATATATATATATACATAATATTATAATTTACCTAGGTGGTGGACAATATGTAAGAAATAATATGTTAATTATTGTTTATTTAAGAGACCACCGTGACTTAGTAGGACAGTATCGGACTGTAAACGCGACTGGTTTTTGATTCGATTCCCAGGATGGATACGTAGAAAATTATAGAGATATAAGATTATATTATATATATAAGATTATATTTAAAATTAATTTGATTTCTCCGCTCTGGTAACACAAAGCGCGGCGTTGACCATTTAACACGCTATGTCTCGATTTCTGGTACACAGCAGTCAGTGGAGTGTCTTAACACTAGGTTGTCCATGACTATCCTGCTATTCGGGACAAAGCATGAAGCTTCTTTTATTTTCAATTTTCGTTTACCTATCACCATTCTCTTGCAGTTGTAGACGCGCAGCGCGCGCGCTCAGCGCCCGACACGTCTCGCGAATACTGTCCAGTATACACACGAGCAATTCATGCGCATCCTGTTGTCTGTTACCTGAAGATTAATTACAACAAATTATAAATATGAACATTTTATTACTATATTAAAATATTTATTTTAATAAATAATATCTGAATAGTGAATGTCATTATTTATTTTATAGTTATCAACACTTTTCAAAATTATTCATATACTTATGTTAGTGTTTTATTTAATATATCAAATATCATATAATATGAAACGACATATTGAAAATTAGTAAGAAATTTACTAAAGTGAGATTATAATCAAAAGTAAACGAAAATGACCTTCAAACGTAGAGTTGACTTCACGCAAGGCCGCAAGGAAGGCATCAGCGGCGTAAGGCTCGGGTGTGGCGTCGGCCCCACTATTAATACATTTACTCTCCGCTGCTCGGAGGTTGAGGTACGTTTCGTGAAGCTTCTCCGTCGCTATCTGTGAGACAAATTATATTTTTTCAATTTCACGCATTTTCAGGGTAGTCAGAGGAAATTTCCACTTTCCACTCGAATTTAATATACTCGAATCTCTTTAAGTCGAACCTCCATGAGTCGAAATATAAATCTCGTAAAAATATTTTGTTCCCTTTCCTTAAACACGAAAACTCTATTACTTGAAATCGGAACTCTCTGTTAGTCGCAAGTAGTTAACAATTTAAAAAGTTCTTAAAGAATTTAAATACATTGTCACTATACAACAAGAAAAAAAGTTTTTATTTATTAACTAAAGGCCTAACGTGAGCATTAAGCGTTTTGTTTTCTTTAAAAAAAATAAAAAAATTGTGAACACAACTGTACAGTACAAAAACAGGAGAATTTAAAACTTTATAAAGATTTTATCTTAAAAATAAGTGAATCACAGCTTTACTAGACATGATTATTAATATATATATATATATATATATATATATATATATATATATATATATATATATATATATATATATATATATATATATATATGATAGATAATATATCTCATATTATCTATCTATCCATAAGGTACAATATCTACTAAAACTACTCTGAAACTATTTTGAAGACAAAAACTAAAAATGTTATTATAGTAGTTTTCACATATTACAAATAAAATAAATGAATTGCTACTACATTTTCTTATATTATTCTTAAATAAAATAAAAATTAAATTATTAATTTATTAAAATTTTGTGCCATATTAAAAATTATACATTACTTTTAGCTTCACTCTTTATTCCATATGACACGGCAGGCAGAGAAAACCTAGTGTCAGGAGACTTTATTTTCTGCTTTTATTACCAGAATAGAAAGGGGAAAATAAACATAAATTTTAATATAACCACTCCCTCGAATGAGAATGGAGCCTATAAACATGGTTATTAGTCATATGCTACCCCAATGCACTACAATGGCCTCCATATTATATTCTGACATAAAAAAAAACAGGAGACTTTAAGTAAATAGTATGTTTCAATTCATCATCTGTGAATAAATTACATCAGTGAAAATGGTACATTTTAACCTTGATTATTATGATAATTATATGTTAATGTGAACATTAATAATTCAACACTTAAAATGTCTTACATCTTCATTCAGAAACATAAATAAATATCTCACTCAGATAAATATAAAATAATTTTATATTAAATCAAATAGAGTTAAATCGTTAGTTATTACTGTTTAGTTTTAAATTTTGTGTGAATACAAATGCAGATTGCAGTTTTATCCCGCATAGCAAGGCAGACAGAAAATTCCTAGTGTCAAGACACTTCATATTTCACTTTTAGAATTGGGGAAATAGCATGTTGAGTGGTAGAACTCAATGCCGCACTTTATCTTACCAGAGCGAGGAAGTGAAAATAATTTGAACTCTCCTGCATGGGAATCAAACCCACAACCGGTCTTATACATAATACAAACTAATAAAACTTACTTGTATTTTACTTTTTGCTGAGCTATTGTCTGACTGGCCTAATGAGAGTAAATCTTTGCTACTCCACGACCTGGTGCCAGATGAAGCAAGACCTGCTGCACTTCTACCCAAGGAGGAACTTTTCAACCTGATGCTTCCTAATTTTTGTTCCACTCGACTGAGATCTGACACCAGGTGATGAAGATTGTGAACAAATTGGGGGGCATACCTGTAAAATGTAAAAGAATGTTATTTTTATTAAAAAATTAAGAAAGTGTACTATGAAATTACTTCAAATATTTCACATTATTTATACATGACTACAAATTCAATTTTAATTCTGTAATTCAAATAGTTAGAAATAATGTAATTATAATTTAAATACTAAAATAAATCATTGTTATCATATAAGGAAACTTTCAATTTGTTTTTATAACTAATTGCACTTGTAAAACATTTATTATGAAAAAAAAATTAAGGGATTACAATATCTACATAAGATAAGATGTTATGATAAGTACTACATAAGGAAATAGGTTAATCTCTTTGTGAGCAAATTAATCAAGTAAAGCTGTTCTTACCTCAAAGTATACAGAACACTATTTAAAAAACAAGTGTTTCCAAGATTGGAGAGAGTTGCAATGGGTGTTTTCCATTGAGTGCTCCCCCCATACTGGTTGTCAGGGTGATGGCCATTCAACATGGCAGTGTTACTTCGTAACAAAACTCCTCCTGAAGGTTCCAAAACTGTCAACTTTGCCTCTGACAAATCTTCTGCAAGCAAAAAATCAGTACATAAATCTATATGCCACGAAAAATAAGCATATATTCTGACACTAATTATTAATGTAAAAATATAATTACTATTTAAAACACAAATAATGTATTATATTTCCGCGTTCTAGACCTTTAACTATAATTCAATAATGAAGCACTAAAACTGACAGGTTAAAAATTTAATAAACAAATGTCAACAAATTACCTTTAGGTTTAGCTACTTCTGTCAAAGGTTTTAATTTCTTAGCTGCATTCAATGTGTTATAATATGTACTTTTCAAGGGTCTTTTTCCAAGTTTATTTTCTTTATCGTTGTAAGTTTCTTTCAAAGTATTTTTCTCTTTTATATTAGCAACTTTATTTTCTCTGTTTAAATTTATTGCATTATTTCTATTAAGTGAAAGTGAAAATTTAGTTTTCTCGACACCTTGTTTTATTTCCGACAGAGAGTTAACTGGCATCTTCAGTACACCTGTAAAGATATCCGATAATAATTATTAAACACGAAAGTAGTGTCTATTTCGCCTGCTTTGATCGGTCAAGGATACAGGTGAAAATAAATAACATATATAACGTACTTACAGTGAAATCTATATTATACACATTGACTTACATTATTTAAAATAAAGCAATGTATTTTCATTAAGTAAAACCCTTAGAATAAACAAAAATTGAGGATAAAAAGCCGCGAATAGTCCCATTCGTAGTAGACAGCCATGTTGGATTTTATTGTGTAATGTTGTCAATCTTTCTAAGTGTGAGTAAAACATAGACAAAGTGCTCTGTAAGGTATGTTCTACAATATATAAATAACGACTTGTTTTTTTTAGATATTTTTGTATTACTTAGTTATAAATTATAATTAATAAATATATTTAACAACTGTAAAATGTGATTATTTTTGAATTTTTTAATGAATTGCTTTTTAAATTATTACGCTCAGTATTTTTTTTGTAACAAAAAGTCAGAGTACTTTCATTGTGTATAAACTTAAGTTTTTCTGGACTGTGTCTAAAAAAATATTGAGTTTTTCTTCACTTTCCTTTTGCGAATAATTTTTATTTGTAATTATCTTCAAAATTTTGTATTATGATCATAATTCTAAAATCTATCTTTATTCGTAAGTATTAAATTTTTTATTTTAATATTTATTTTGTAGTATAATATTTGTAAAATAACAAAAATATTTTTACGTTATGTTACAATTTAAACAAACATTATTTTCAGAACATTAAAATTCCACTTGTATCGTCATAATTCAAAACTTACAACAACTTTAAACAAGCCTCGGCGTTACGCCGCATTTAAGTTGAGCTTTTGAATAACTAAAATTAAAATATTGTTAAGGCTCGTCTTGGTTTTACTTCATTTACATACTCCTCAACTTTCTTGGTCAAAAAAGTTTCTGTTCTTGCTTTTAATAAGTAGGAGAACTTACTATATAGATGTTTTATAAAAAATACTAAGGGTGAAATAAATTTTTACTAAGTATTTAAATATGATTGTCTCATCTGGTTTTATGATATTCACATCCCCTGTATTAGAAGTAACCTTTTTTTATTTATTTTTTATTACACAGAGATTATTGAAAACGTTGTTTTTATTATATATATTTTTTTATTGAATCGTGTTTCACAAGTTCTAAAATGAATCTAAAACGCCTGTCGTTCTATTTTTTACTTATATTTTACAAATTAAGGTAGGATATAGTTAATCCGGTTTGTGGCTGCCACTCAAAAACCTTACCGCCTCAACAACCATCAATTCTCTTCTTTATATTTCCCGGACACTGCCGCTTCAGCTGAGCAAATCCACGAGCAATGGCGGCTACTTATGTTCTCCTACGAATATCTTTGTTTATTTTTTAATCACGTAGAGAAATATCAAGTATTGTACCCGCGGGGTCGAGTATTGACCTTGAATTTTCTTATGACACTGAGTAAGTTTTAGCTAAGGCACATATTTTATATATATATATATATATATATATATATATATATATATATATATATATATATATATATATATATATATACATATTGGAAGAGTTACCACTTTGAAAAGTCATAAATATAAAGTAATTCAAAAATACTTATGTATATAAAAATATATTTTATATTAATTTAATTTTAATAAATACTTTCTTTAGTATTCTAACATACGTATGTACCATGGGAAATATGTACCTACTATTGCTATAATAATACATTATGCAAGTGTATTTTGTATTCATAAAAGACATTTTCAAAAGAATTTTAGCGTGCTCAAATGTAATAAACTGACTGAAAGCTAAAAATGGAACCGGTACAGCAAAATCTATAGGCCAAATCAGATTGCATTCTATTCGCAAGAAGATATGGAATATTCAGCTGTATTCGAGGCAATATTTTACTTTTAATTTACATATACTGATATACTCAAACTTTTTTTTCACTTGCCATTTTTGACGTACACTGAGTTTAAGAATGTTTATCATCTGTTATAATACTGTAATACGCTATCATAAATAATCTGCGTATTTAAAGCACTTTTTATGTATAAACTACATATATTATATATAATATATATTCAGGCTTAGCCCGCGTAGCACGGTAGTCGGAGAGAATTTATTGTCAAAATAAGTTCGCCGCTTTCTGTCTGAATTCGAGACATTTCGTATTAAATGAAATTCAATACGCTGTGTCTTACCAGAGTGGACAGAAGGGAACCTTTTATATGTATTCATTTTCCCACCACCAGCATTATCGTTTACAGTCAGACGCTGTCCCACTACGCAACAATGGCTGTAATACATACCTATTATACCAATACATACCTATGTATATTTAATACCATACCATACCAATACATACCTATGTATATTTAATAGATATTTTACTTTATTTAGTCTCTCTCTAATTTTTTTAAGATATTTATTAAGCTAAACACAATATTTACAAATTTAAAAGAACCGTGACCAAGGGGATATATGTCACAGATTTTTTTTTTCCAATATCTTTTTATATTTTTCTTTAAGATATTGTGATCAAGTAACGGTCAATTCGAAGTATGTACCATATAAATCTATAATAATCTAACTGCCCCTGAGGACGAGGAAGTAGCAATTAGTGTCGATATAAAAAAGAGTTATTCGACACAAATATTGGTGCAACCTATTAGAAGTTTCAACTTTGAATAATTTCCTTTTGGTGAGTATGGTTTGTTTTAATTGAATGTATTCTGTTTGCAGTATATTCTCTTTTTACATTAGATTTCTTGTCTTATCTTCAAAGCGTGTCATGTTTTACAATTATTTTTCTTTTAAGTACACGATATTCGAGCCGCGTCGCCTTATAAAACAGTTTAACGGAAGATAATATAAATATACTTACACCCTTGCTCTATCCTATTTATAAAGTAATCGAGAGTTCTTTTTTATCAGTGAGTATATAAAATATCGTCAATTTACAAAGATTGGAGTAAAAATTATAAAATTTTACTAGTAATTTTCGTGATACAAACAAAACCTAAATATGTATACATGCTGTTAAAATGAACAACTACTTCGAAAAATTAATAAACAATTAATTTAATGAATGGTATTTGTTTATTTATATTTCTGTGACACATACGAAACAAATGAAATGAAACCGAGCTTAAAGTTACTTTCGAGTTTAGTCTTAACTTTGGTAACAATTCGCCTCATTAATCCCGCCACGTTTCAGAATAAACCGTTGTGATCATTTTAATTTAACTTTTGGAAGTACTTATTCTTCACAATTATATTATCATAAAAAATGTATTGATGAAAAGCTATGTATAAATTATTAGGCGTTCTTTATAAATTATATTTCAGACGTTGTTGACTTCATTTAAAATGATTATGTTTAATTATATTTAATATGTTAAATGATTATAAAATGTAAAGTAATAAATAAAAAATATAGATTTGATTATAATAATAATAATAACTTAATTTTTTTCTCTCACATTGACAGTAGGCAGGTACATTTCAAATTATTGAGTATTTTAGCTAATATTAGATACATACATATATGTGAGACTGGTCTCTGTACTAGCAGTCCTGTATTACAAATTACCAGCCTCACCTAAACTGGACCAAGTGGATATCAGTAAAATATATTTAATTATTGTCATTATATTTAATTATTGTCATTGGTAAGACAAAGCCTACTATGCAGGATAAAACGTGAATCTAAAAATAACCTTTACAATTTTTGTGCCGAATCCAATACTCATAGGTATATATTCACGTATCTCTGTATATCTCATTACAGCTTAACGATATACGTATTTTAAAACTGCTACAATTACTGAATGAGTTCTTTCTGCCAGGAAACAATCAATAGAATAAACAATCAATTTAACTAATATTTTAATGTAAATGGAATTAATTTTAACGTAGAAATGGAGAAATGGGATGCAATCGTGGACATTTAGAATAGCTTTAGTTAACTTAACTATATGTAATTTCATACTAATAATACGAAGAGCTACGTAACGCTTGTGCTGCAGTCCGCAATCCCTCGAGAATTTAAGATATTTAAATAGTAAGCACCTGCAGACTAATATTAACATAAACATGAAATGAGATGAGAAAATTTGATGAAAATTAAAAAATGCATATACACTGCTTTTATTAAAAGTTATTTTTCGTATAATATGTATAGAGAAGTTATAAAGTTGAATAAATTTTTAATTTTTTTTATATTTGAACATATTCTTTTATCTACATATTTTTTTTTACATTATTCCATCCTTCCAGTGTCCTTCATATTAGAATGTGGATTATCTTTAAAAAAGTAACCGCAGACATGAAAGTATACTTAAATTTAGAATATCGAAATTAGAATATTATGAAATCCTTAATAAGAAATAATATGTAAATAAAAAAATGTTCGAGTGTTTACATTAGTGTACACATGTACAAAGTCAATAAAGAAGTTTCACTTCTTAAACCTTATTAAAATATATTGTGTTAGGTATTTATAAAAAAAAATTGTATTCAATTTTGCAAGCTCAAAATAAAAAAATAACTTCAAACAGGAATTTCTCTATTACTTTCGAAGTGTTATATTGAAAAACTTAGTGCTGTCTGTGGCTAACAACTAATTTTTGTACTCCAACCATCAGAGTCCCAGCTGTTTCGCGTAGGTTGAAAAAGTTTGTCTAGAATACTTTATTTATTTTTATAATAACTCGATACATCAATGTAGCATGGTTTACGTGGCAAATAAAAAACAAGTAAAATGCAAAAAAACAAACATAAATATTAAATTACAATTTATTAATTTTATACATAAATCATTTTTTTTAGTTTCACGCTATTATCCCGCGTAGCAGGATAGACAGGAGGTACCTAATATCATGACACTCCGTACTCTGCTTCTCGCCAAATTCAAGACATTGTATGTTGAATGGTGGAACTCAACGCCAGGCTTTGTCTTACCACTTATATCCCTCGAATCGAACCCACAACCGAACGCGTTTACAGTCAGACACCGTCCCACTGCGGCACCGGCCTCTCAATTGGCCGTATCAATTTTGTTTTATTTTTATATTTTTTATTTTTGCCGACATTTGGAAGATATATAGGCGCGTGTCCAAGTCCTGTTATATTATATCATTGATTCATTATTATGTACGTGTATGTATAAAGAAGTAAAATATTAAAATATATTACTTATTATATTTCGTTTAGTTCTTTTAAAATGTTAAAAAACCGACAAAGCTGTTTGTTATTAAACATATAAAGGTTTTATACTTATTAATTAAAGTAAAACTGTATCTAAAACTAAAGTAATACTGCACTTTTAAATTACAAATGTTAAGCACACGAATAAATTTTTATAGTCCAGTCATAAGAACAATTCATTTGAAGTGGGCAAACTAAAACGTTGTTTATTTTAAACCAGTGTATAAAAGTTAAATAAGATTAGTTTATATATTATTTAAAGTTAGCTATATACCTTTTTAAAATAAATCCAACGTAGTAAAATAAGTAAGCCAGAAAATTGTATTGTAAAAATAAATGGAATTGTGATTTTTTTTAGAGGTACCAAATATCTTATTTATTTTTGTATGTTTGTTATTATTTCAATTGTTTCTTAGTAAAATATATTAGATGTAAAGAATAATATTTTGGCACTCCCTGAGCTAAAAATGATTGATGTGTTTAATTAATCGTACGGCCGTTATAAAATTTCATACTATTTATATAATTTAGAAATCATAATCATATTTTATTACAGAAATTATAGACAATTGTTTGTAAGTGTCACGTCAGAACATGTGACGTTGTGGGATTTACTGCTTTGAACTTTGAGTTTGTTACATTGCCTTGCGTGATTATTAAATTTGTAAAGTTGATATAAAATATAATCGATGGGATCTTTTATATTTTTTATAGTGGAACCTTTCTTGAACTAGCTAGATTAACGAGTTAAGAACTCGTAACAAACTCGTAGCAAGTTAGTCTACTGTCCATAAGTCCGCCATCTGGTGGGAAAATTGAGGGTAGTATTGTAGGCCTATCTTGTGGAGTCGAAAGAAACACGACAGTATCTGCTACGTTTTTTAAGATGACTATAATACAATATGCTCAATGTTTACAATTTAAAAAGGTATCATTTATGGCTTTAAAATTCATTTGTATTTTAGTCATGTTTCATTGTATTTTGGTCATTTAATAAAATACTATATTAAGTTTATATACTTTTTATATCAACTTGATAACGTACAAAAAGGAGGTTTTTTCTCTTTTTATATTTAATTCACTTTCAATTCTTTTGTCTGTAAGACAAGTACAAAGATTTATGAGGATACCTTTTTTATGTCAGCTCTACGAAAATTGTTTAGGTATGGGGTCTGTGTGAATTAAAAAATTAGCTTCACGCTTTATACCGCAAAGCAGGGTAGCTAGAGGCAACCTAGTGTCAAAACACTACGTTATCCATTTTCTGCCCGAAGTCGAGACATGCGTGTTAAATAGGCAACTCACTTCACTGGTCGCCTTAGTGGAGAAATGTAAACAAATTTTAATTATTTATTTATTTATTTACCCCACTGTGTCCCACTGAGAGTTGCTGTTATCTATCATATTAATATGTTAATAATTTTACATAATAAATATAAACATTTATCTAAGATATAAATATTCTAGGCCGGTCGTGGCGTAGTACCACAGTGTTCGATTCCCACTGGGAGTAGTGATTATATTTAAAATATTTTCAATTCCTCGCTCTGGTAACACAAAGTGCGGCGTTGAGTTTCACCAATCAATACACAATGTCTCAAATTTGTTGGTATATAAAGCTGCTAGCTGCTAGCTGCTAGTAGCTGCTATGCGAGATAAAAGCGTCAAGTTAAGAACTAAATATGTACTCTAATTTTTATGAATAGTGATTGAGTTTAATAACATATATAGAAAGCAACACAAGCACTATTGTGTTTAATGCTCAGCATCTCAAAATTTCACAGATAAATACATACATAATTATCACAAGTAGAATATTGTATAGAAAATTGAAAATTGTTTTTAGTTTCTTATTGGGACTGTCTTTATAATACATTATTTTAATTTAATAAATAATATTTCCTTATAATATAATTAATATATGTATTATGTACATATATTTCATTCATGTTTATATATCCCGTATGGTCTAGTGGCTAGGATACCTGGCTTTCACCCAGGAGGCTCGGGTTCGATTCCCGGTACGGGAATGAGAGTTTTTTGTTATTTATTTTTTAATGTTAATTAAATACAGTTTAATGTCTATGTATTTTTTTGTTTCTTCCCAATTAAATTGTTTATTTATGTAATATGTTGAGCATGTATTTGTTTAATAATTTGGTAGTGGTGATAAGAATATTACATATGATGAATTTGTAATTGGTATTTATTTTATATTTTCTTTAATATAATATGTATTTAGACAACTGTTAGTATGTCTCGATTTTTATAAACGATATAAGTATATTAAACACTAGCGGTTTCGTTTGTCAGAATATATTACAAACTGATTTTAAAAATAATTTCTGTTACACCGTTGTGACGAATGTATTGGATATTTACGTTCAGTACGTTTGTATTCAATACGGGGTACTATTACTTATCGGAAAAATGTTAACATTTAGGACAGATATTTAATTGGTCGCACATAAAGAAGTGAATATTAGAGGATGAAGTTTTAAAGATTTTTTTTATTCTGTTACTTATTGTATTGTTGATCTTCCTCACAGTTCGCTTTTGTTAGAAGTGGGGGTGCGAGCAATTATGTAGGTAATTTATTTTTGGAAGTATGACGTCATTTACGTCGTTCGTGTGGCTCTCGTGATTATGTAAAAACACGCAAGGCAGTTGTGGAACGCCAATAGTAATTGTAGTAACATTAGTTGACATTACAGATAAGTAAACAAACACGAACTATCCCTTGTCTATTTAAATTATTTAAAAAGTTTTTATTTGCATAGTGAATTTGCCTAAATAATATTTAAAATTTTTGCAATGATGTGTAACCGACATATCATAGAGCTAAAATTTTTATAAAAATAATAATTGAATTATTAAACAATATGTATAACATTATAAAAAAATATACTAGCTACAATTATTATTGAATACAGTATATACTAAAAACCTTTCGAAGAGAGCCATTTAGTTAAAATTTTCACGAATCACCAATTGGAATTAATGTTCTATATAAAATTCGCTAAATATTATTTTATTATTTTATCACATATATTTTTATTCACAAAGTAAAAATATCATGTTTAAAAAATATGTAAAATAAAACGCGTAAAATTATTTAGTAATAATAATCGCTACAATTCAAGTAAATTTAAACATTTGAATAAATAAAACATACATATTCTAAAAAGGCATTTGGTTTATAGTGAATAAAAGATTAGATGTTTTTGAAGCTCAAAGGCTTCGACGAACGGTCACTCTAGTTTGTAGATCAAAATGATTGAACTTGTTGAGTCGAAAGGATAAGAAGACGTTTAAAGGAATTTAAATTGAACCGTTTCGTGCACAAAATGCACCTGTACTGAGCTCCGGCTCTCAACATTCAATATATGCATGAAGATAAAGTGAAATTGATTCTGAATAATAGAAGTGTAACAGGTCTTCTATTCTGTTTATGACAAATTTCGACAACTTTAGAAGTATTAACAATCACACACAATGTATTGTGTGTGTGTGTATTTGCGTGTACTAAGCTATCGAACCGCGCATTGTAAGAACATAAACTAAAATTGACATAAACAATATAACTAAGGAGTTTCGAAATTCAATATAAAAAAAGTTAAAGTCAAAATTAGTAAACGGTGTTGAAATATGAACTTTGGACTCATGATGGCATTCATCCAACTAGCCATCCAATCAGTAAAAAGCGATTCCTATAAATGGACGCTCTTAAAATGATCAAAATTGTAGTTAAAATATATGTATTTATATCTTCGTCTTGTAATCTACACTAGATAATCTGCTGACACGTTGAAAATGCGTTGCCTTAACAACGTGTATGTCACTTTATATAAATGTGTACGTCAAACAGTACGGTAGTGTGTGTTACATTTACATGCATTCTTTTTAAAAAAATGTTAGCATTCTGCACTCCTTCTCTACGTAAAATATAACTGGGCTAACTTTCATTCTAACTCAGTTCGCGTTATTTGCGTAAAAAAGAATACAAAGATTTTGTTTCGCGTATTTATATATAGATAAAGGTATTCATATATGTAATCAAGAAACTCCGGATGTCGTCTGTATACCCACTAAAAACTCACGGTTTTCTTCTTCGTCCGCTAATAATCAGGCTTTAGAAGCCACAATCTTCCCTGAGCCTAGCGGCGCAGACTGCAAGGTAACCTGCGCGCACCTACCAAGGCCAAGAGACTAGGCTATCAGCTTCCCCAAGCTGACTGCTCTCTGATCTCTTAGGGAGATACGCGGCGATTCCGTATTGCCCTCCAGCGAACCTTCTGCGATGGATGGCATGATTCTATGAGGCTTCTCTTGTCCACCCCGCTAGTTCCTTCTCGAACGGCACTGCCTCGCATAAGGATACGATCGCGTACCATGATCTTTCGTAAGCCACTATTGCCTTCACGACGGCCGGCAGTGAGAGGCCTATAATATTTATACACTCGGCGAGGAAGTTGTCACAGTGGTGGCAGCGAGCGGGTTCCCTTTCAGCAATCCGCCACATATATAAGTCCCTGACTAGGAGAACGGCCACTTCAATGCACTGGGGTGTTGGGTTGACCTCTGCGATATTTATGTGCCCAAGAAGACAAGACCGACCTACTTTTGTACCAGTATACCCGATAGTTGGAAAATTAAATTAAATATTTGAGAATTTTTCTCCGTTTTGTACTTTCATTTCGTTTTATTTTATTTTAACTAAGAAAATTGAATAAATTTTCAAATGAAACTATTTTAACCGGATTAATCGCGTATCGCGCGTTGGTATTCGAAATACATTTTGGACACCTGACGTTTCGAACACTTTACAGAAGTTCGTTGCCACAGGTAGACTGAGGTGGCATTCGTCTGTCAGCTGATACTAAAATTAATTATATCAAACTACCGCCATCTGTTTCTTAATTGCCTCGCGTACTGGATTTGAGACTAATTTTTTTTATTAGTGGGTCCTAGATGGTAGAGAGTTTCCAACTATCTTCTCTATTGAAATTTGGATGTTTTTGAATTTCAATAGCCTCGCGGATCATTCTAGGAATATATCTACTTTCCCTAGCGAGGATGTGTGGCTTATCAAACCTGATGTAGTGGTTGGATTTATTCATTGTATGTTTACACACAACTGATTACACAATACACGACCATTCTTTACATCGGATATGTGTTCTTTCACTCTAACCCCGATGCTCCTTTTTGTTTGGCCACTGTATGACAAGCCACAGTCACAGTCTAGTTTATATACACGTGCACAATGCAAAGGTAATAACATTTTACGGGTCTCAAGCATTGGCTCACTTTTTTATTAGGCTTAAATATGGTTTTGATAGAAACTCTTCTTAAGATGTTGCCAATCCTGTCTGTAACTCCCTTCACAATTGGTCTTCATACAACGCTGGCGGGGAACTGGCAGCTTGTTCTGATGAAGGGCAACCTTCACCTGCCGAAGCTCGTCCCCTAGGTGTTCAGCGTCGCAAAGGTGGTAAGCTCTCTGAAACAAAGATTTGCCAACGGTAGATAACTGTGAAGGGTGATGGTGGGATTCACCATTGAGATCTGTTGGTATGGGTAGATTTCCTATACACTGTGTGGCCTAATATGCCATTAGGATTCTTTATTACTAATACATCAAGAAAAGCTAAAGAGTGATTTACCTGTAATAACTCTGTAGTTTGATATTATTAAGTTTTGCATCAACTGACAGACGAATGCCACCTCAGTTTATCTGTGACCACGGACTACTGTAAAGTGTTTGAAACGTCACGTGTTCAAAATGTATTTTCGAATATCAAAATATACGCGATTAATCCGCTTAAAATAGTTTTAAATGTAAAATGTATAAAAATCGCGAAAAACAAAGATCTTATTAAAATTGAATAAAATTATTTATATTTTATTGAATCAGTCAAGTGTGTTATCTGTAACTAAAATGAATATTTTAATTTTTTTTCCATTTCTGTAATAAAAGGACATAAAAGCATTTTTGTAAACTTAGTTTATAATATATTATTATAAAAAAATAAGCAGCTTCACGCTTTATCGTACAAAGTAGAATAGACAGAGATAGCTTACTACTGTGGACTGCTTTCCGCCCGAAACCGAGACATTTGCGTGTTGAGTGACGATCTAAACTCCGTGGTTTATCGTACCAGAGCGGAGAAATGTAAATATTTTTTTTAATAAACGTATGTGGCAATTGTACACAATTTTTTTATCAAACATTTACACTTTTGTGTACAAATTAAGATTTTCGGAATTTGACCATCTTCTAAAAAAGAATAGGACAGTGGAAATATACAGCAATTAAAAAAAAACATTAATTTTGGAAGAATTATATCTATTTATATATACAAACATGCCTAATTAGCTTAAGAGTAAACAAAATTATATAATTTTGATGTTTTTGTAAAATAATTTATTTCTAATTATTATAGAGCTAATGGAATTATACGGTACAAATATATGTCTTTTATGTTTACTATTAGTAAAGTTAACAATTCAATAGAATGTTACACTTTTATTAATAAGACGATTTACTCATAGTATGTATTCTTGTCTCAATTATAAAATATATTTTTATTTAATAATAATATAAAATGTGTAAATATTTTTGCAACTACATGTTAAGATAAAAAATATCAAATATCACTTTATTATTAAATGCGTCACATGGTTGTGAAATAAGCCAAATAAAAGTAAATAATCTAGTTCATAAAGAATTTACTTATACAAGTCAAAATTGTCAGAAATGAAAAGGCCGGACGCGTCATATGTGTTAGTCTATTTTCCAGGGCCATGTCTTCCCGCGTTGTATTTGCTAGGTTCGTATTTTCCGTCGTGGTGAAAAACGCCTGAGATTTTTACATTAGCGGGATCGTATTTGCCAGTGTTATATTTGCCAAAGTTCCCTACATTAGCGAGCTCATATTTGTTAGCTTCGAATTTGCCAGGGTCATAGCGGCCGGAGTTTCCTACATTAGCGGGTTCGTATTTACCAGTTTCAAATTTGCCTGTGTTATGGCGGCTTGAGTTTTCTACATAAGAAAGTTTGTATTTGCCAGGTTCGTATTTTCCGTGATCATAGTGGCCTGAAATTTCTACATAAGCGGGCTTATTTTTAGCAGGTTCGTATTTTCTGTGTTCAAAGTGGCTAGAGATATTTACATTAGCGGGTTGATATTTTCCAGTGTTATAGCTGCCTGAGTTTCCTACTTTAGCGGGCTCATATGTGCCAGTTTCAATTTTGCTGAGGTTATAGCTGCCTGCCTTTTCTACATTAGCGGGCTCATTTTTAGTAGGCTCAAATTTTCTGTGGTCATAGTGGCCTGAGATTTTTACATTAGTGGGCTCATGTCTGCTAGGTTCATGTTTACCGTGATGAAAGTGACTAGAGATTCCTATACTAGCGGGCTCATTTTTGTTTGATTCATATTTTGCGTGATTATAGTGGCCTGAGATTTCTACATTGGCTTGCTCGAATTTATCCGCTTCTGTATTATTGCCAATATTGTAGCTGTGTAATTTTTCTATATTAGCAGGTTCATATTTGCTAGTATTAAATCTGCTTGAGATTTCTACTTTTGCGTGCTCATATTTGCCAGTTTCGATTTTGCCAGGGCTATAGCTGCTTGACCTGTCTATATTAGCAGCCTCGTTTTTAGTAGGTTCATATTTACCGTGGGCATAGTGCCCTGAAATTTCAACATTAGTGGGCTTATTATTGGCAGGTTCATATTTTCCGTGGTGATAGTGGCCTGAAATTTCTATATTAACGGGCTCGTATTTTCCAGTTTCATAATTGCCAATGTTAAAGCTACCTGAGTTTTCTACACTAGCCGGCTCATATTTGCCAGGGTTAGAGCTGTCTGACTTTTCTACGTTGGCGGGCTCCTTTTTGGCAGGTTTGTATTTTTGGTGGTCATAGTGGTCTGATATTTCTACATTAGCGGGTTCGTTTTTCACAGGTTCATATTTTTTTTGGTCATACTGGCCTGAGATTTCTATATTAGCGGGCTCGTATTTGCTAGGTTCGTATTTACCGTGATCAAAGTGACCAGAGATTGCTAGAGAGCCGGGCACGTTTTTGGTAGTTTCGTACTTTCCATGATCATAGTGCCCTGAGATATCTACATTAGCGGGCTCGTGTTTGCCAATGTTGTAGCTATTAGAGTTTTCTACATAGGCGGATTCATATTTGCTAGTGTTGTAATTGTTTGAAGTTTCTAAATTACCGGGCTCATATTTGCCAGTTTCAATTTTAACAGGGTTATAGCTGACTAACTTTTCAAAATTAGCGGTCTCGTTTTTAGTATGTTCGTATTTTCCGTGATCAGAGTGGCCTGAGATTTGTACAATAGCGGGCTCGTATTTGCCATTATTGTAGCTATCTGAGCTTTCTGCTTTAGCGGGCTCATATTTGCCAGTTTCGATTTTTTCAGGATTATAGTGGCCCAAGTTTTCTACGTAAGCGGGTTTGTATTTTCCAGCTTCGAATTTTCCATGGTCATAGTAGCCTGAGATGTCTACAATAGCGGGTTTGTTTTTGTTAGAATCGTATTTTCCGTGATCATAGTGGCCTGAAATTTCTACATTAGCGGGTTCGTTTTGGCTAGGTTCTTCATGGCTAATGCTGTAGCTACCTGTTTTTTCTACATTAGCGGACTTGTTTTTAGCAGTTTCGTATTTGCCAATGTTATAGCTACCTGACTTTTCTACGTTAACGCTTTCAGTTTTGGCAGATTCGTATTTTGGGGGGCCATAGTGGTCTGTAATTTCTACCTTAGCAGGCTCGTTTTTCGCAGGTTTGTTGTTAGCAAGTTCGTATTTCATGTGGTCATAATAACCTGAGATTTCTACATTAGCTGGCTCGTATTTGACAATTTCGATTTTGCCAGAATTATAATGGCCTAAGTTTTCTAAGTAAGCGGGCTTGTATTTGTCAGGTTCGTATTTTCCTTGGTCATAGTAGCCTGAGATGCCTACATCAGCAGGCTTGTTTTTGTTAGAATCATATTTTCCGTGATCATAGTGGCCTGAGAATTCTGCATTAGCGGGCTCGTTTTTGCCAGGTTTTTTATTGTCAATGTTATAGCTGCCTGACTTTTCTACGTTGGTAGGCTCTTTTTTGGCAAGTTCGTAGTTTTGGTGGTCATAGTGGTCTGAGGTTTCTACTTTAGTGGGCTGGTTTTTCGCAGGTTTGTTATTAGCAGGTTCGTATTTTTCATGGTCATAATAACCTGAGATTTCTATATTAGCGGGATCATATTTGCCTATGTTATAGCTGCCCGAGTTTTCCACTTTAGCGGGCTCATATTTGCCAGTATCGACATTGCCAGAGTTATAGTGGCCTGAATTTTCTACGTAAGCGGGTTTGTATTTGCCAGGTTCATATTTTTCATGGTCATAGTGGCCTGAGAAATCTACATTAGCAGGCTTGTTTTTGTTAGAATCGTATTTGCCGTGATCATAGTGGCCTGAAATTTCTACATTAGCGGGCTCGTTTTTGCCAGGTTTTTTATTACCAATGTTGTAGCTGCCTGATTCTTCTACGTTAGCGGGCTCGTTTTTAGTAAGTTCGTATCTGCCAATGTTATAACTGCCTGACTTATCTACGTTAGTAGGCTCATTTTTGGCAGATTCGTAGTTTTGATGGTCATGGTGGTCTGAGATATCTACATTAGTGGGCTGGTTTTTCGCAGGTTTGCTATTAGCAAGTTCGTATTTTCCGTGGTCATAATAACCTGAGATTTCTACATTAGCGGGATCATATTTGCCTATGTTATAGCTGCCCGAGCTTTCCACTTTAGCGGGCGCATATTTGCCAGTATCGACATTGCCAGAGTTATAGTGGCCCGAATTTTCTACGTAAGCGGGTTTGTATTTGCCAGGTTCATATTTTTCATGGTCATAGTGGCCTGAGAAATCTACATTAGCAGGCTTGTTTTTGTTAGAATCGTATTTGCCGTGATCATAGTGGCCTGAAATTTCTACATTAGCGGGCTCGTTTTTGCCAGGTTTTTTATTACCAATGTTGTAGCTGCCTGATTCTTCTACGTTAGCGGGCTCGTTTTTAGTAAGTTCGTATCTGCCAATGTTATAACTGCCTGACTTATCTACGTTAGCAGGCTCATTTTTGGCAGATTCGTAGTTTTGATGGTCATGGTGGTCTGAGATTTCTACATTAGTGGGCTGGTTTTTCGCAGGTTTGCTATTAGCAAGTTCGTATTTTCCGTGGTCATAATAACCTGAGATTTCTACATTAGCGGGATCATATTTGCCTATGTTATAGCTGCCCGAGCTTTCCACTTTAGCGGGCTCATATTTGCCAGTATCAACATTGCCAGAGTTATAGTGGCCCGAATTTTCTACGTAAGCGGGTTTGTATTTGCCAGGTTCATATTTTCCATGGTCATAGTGGCCTGAGATATCTACATTAGCGGGTTGATATTTACTAGTGTTATAGCTGCTCGTGATTTCTAATTTAGCAGGCTCATATTTGTCAGTGTCATAGTTACCTAAGTTTTCTAATTTTGAGGGGTCATACTTGCCCGTTTCCATTTTACCAGAGTTACAGTTGCCTGTCTTTCCTACATCAGCGGGCTCGTTTTTAGTAGGTTCGTATTTTCCGTGATCATAGTGGCCTGAGATTTCTATATTAGCGGGCTCGTATTTGCCAGGTTCTTTATTACCGATGTTGTAGCTGTCTAAGTTTTCTACATTAGCGGGTTCATATTTGCTATTGTTATAGCTGCCTGAGTTTTCCACTTTAGCGGGCTCATATTTGCTATTTTCGATTTTACCAGGATTATAGTTGCCTGACTTTTCAACATTAGCGGGCTCGTTTTCAGCAAGTTCACTTTTTCCGTGGTCATAGTGACCTAGGATTTCTATACTAACGGGCTCAGTTTTGCCAGTCTCGAATTTGTTAGAGTTATAGTGGCTTGAGTTTTCTAGATCAGAGAGCTCGTATTTGCCAGGATTATAACGGTGTGAGTTGTCATTACTAGCGTGGTGGTGGTTAGAGTTGGATGTGAAGGAGGCTCTAGAGGGTATCCTAAAACAAATCGTATATAAAACAATAATGTAATTGAATATATTAGAAAGCCTTTAAAAAATCTTTTGTTTATTCAGCTCACATATAATTTATTTATTACAAAATGTAAACAGTATGACTACTTACACTTCATTTGCAGCTGCCAAGGCAACGGCCGTCAAAGCAATGACCTGAGTAGCAAAATAAAACATATAATGTAAACTTTCATAATATACAATCAGTACAATAATATAAGTCAATATGTACATATAATATTTAAGAAAATTTGTTAATATGTCAGTAATAGCAGTTACAAACCACTCACTCGCAAAAGAGACCTGAATAGAATTAATAAATTTTAGCATAGAAATAGCTTATAGACCAGAAATACAAATAGGATAGCTTTTATCCTGATTTAGTTCAATGCAGTTTTTGTAGAAAAGATAAAAAACGGATTTCTTTATAAATCTGAAAATCTAAACTGTTATAATTATTACGTCGATAGCTTGCAAAAGCTTTACAATACGACCTGGTATTGTAGTTAATAGAAAAAAAAAACAATAAGAATATGATACATGTACACTTTTTTCATAAGAATCAAATCAATTATTTATGTACTATCTTATATATTATAATATTTATATACTTAAATTTAAGTATTATCCATACGTTGAGTACGCATACGCAGCGCCATCTGTTACAAATAGATAACATTAATTAAAGTATAATTTAAAGTGAAATAAATGTTTTATAAGAGGCGTATGGTCTTTTATTAATATAATTTTACTAGAATCTAATGTATGTATATTTATACAATTCAAACTTAAGATTGCTGTGCATATGTTAACTATATTATATATTTTTAGTATATTTACAGTATAAAAGTAGTACAGTACAAGTAGTAGTAGTACAGTAGTACAGTACAAACGTATAAAAATTTGAACGCAGCGGGATTCGAAACCGCGCCTCTTGGTTACCGTTTAAGCGCTCTGACCGCTATGCCATGCGTTCTACTACCAGCTGCGTCGAAATTCTTATACGTTTTGTTACAACTTATTTATGTTGTTTTTATATTTTCCAAAAATATTTTCTAATCCTAAGTGTGAACTAAAATTTTAAATTAGTAAATATTTGAATAAAATAGCAATCTTTTGTTAAACTATTATTTCTTAATAATCTTTAAGTAGTAGAAATTTGTAAAAATCTCTCTACAGAGATGCTAACAACATAAATAAGTTGTAACAAAACGTATAAAAATTTCGAGGCAGCTGGTAGTAGAACGCATGGCTTAGCGGTTAATTTTTATACGTTTTTTCAAAAATGTTTTTTAAATGGTAGCTTTTAGGGGTAGCAGGGATAAAATATGTTGATTGCACGAATTCAGAAAAAATATTACGAATCAATTTTTTTTCCTAATTATCAACATAATTATCTAAATAAAGTAAAAAATATATTTGTCCTACAATATATGTTTTGTTAGGGAGCCCCTCTCCAACTTGTATCATAAATAAGGTCATGAAAAATAATTACTAACCAGCGGTTTATTTTTATTGGCTGGCTAATATTTTGGGTAGTTTACCACCCACATTGTGCAAATGTCATGTCATCTTGGGTGTACGCTAAAAATAATTACTATCAAAGCTCAAAAATAATTACTATCAAAGCTGCAAAATAATTACTATCAAAGCTGAATGTTCGAAAATAGCTTCGATTCAATGAGACGCCCGACAAATTCTTGTACGCTAATTCAGGAATCAGAGGGAGGTCAAATATGTTGATTTGGTGAATTAAAATAAATTATTTCTGTTATCGTTATATTATTGATTTTTTTCCGCCGCGCTACGCGTTTCATCTATTAGGCGCTTCATGGCGCTCATGTCAGTCATGTCGTTGTAAATTTTAAAGCATTGGGCCAAATTACTTAGTGTAAAATACATACTTAATCTATATTAAATACTTAAAGTGACAAATGTAATGACTTTGATAAGGGTTTAATAAATATTTTAAAATGTGTATCGTAAAAAAGTATCCAAATAATTAAATGTATAGCTCATTATTTTGTTCATAGTGGATTCCACATAAAAGATAGATATAAGCTACCCAGACGCTTATTTAGAGCTATTTAAGGTAAACATACACTACATATGTCGGTGTAACTTCAATGGTTTTATCAGCGCGCGGTAAGAGGACTTCCACAGGGCTGATTTAATTAATATGGTCTTTAAATTTAGACCAAATAACAAAAAATGATAATAAATTGTAGCTTAATGTTATTCTGATTTACAATCTATAATGCTGTATAACTTCCAAATCAAATATACATCTTCAGAAAATTTTGTTTTTATGTTAAGACTATGAACACTGACAGCCAGCGTCCTCCCGCTTTCCAAAATCGGCACAATAATGCGCGCGTGGTATTTGACGTTATTATTTTAAAATATACTAAGTCCTTGCACATTGGTTGAAATCAAATGCTATCAAAGGCAATTTTTTTCAGAAATAAGTGCCTGTTATAGATAACTTATTTACTTGGATAAGGATTAATGTTTAGTTTACAAAAACCCCTTCGCATATAATATATTATTTTAGAAATAATAATATATGCATAAAAATTGTTATAGTGAGTCAACCTTAAAAGCTAGACATATGTTGTCGTGGACATTTTTAGAACTTTTAGAGGGGAACAACTTTGTAATAAATAATTTTTGCGTCATTTTCGCCGTTTACTCGGCGCACGTAAGCTTTAAAAATATACATTTTTTTCTGTTTTCATAATTTTTTTTATTACTGTTTTACTCTCATTAATCGTAAAATGGACCACAATAAATGGATTAATCAATACAGAAAGAATTTTTCCATTCCAATCAGTGGATCCTGAGAATAGAGCGTTTAAACAAACAAACAAATAAACAAAGTCCGGAAGACTTTATATTATTAGTATAGATTACATTAACATTACTTAGTATTAAACGAAGTCGCGTCAGATATCGGTGCGCTTAGATCTTTCAAACTACGTAACGAACTTTAACACGATTTTCATTAATACACATGGTGACATATAAGAAAATTTTTAAATTTAAACAAATTTTTATCTGAAGGAGAAATCTAGCGTGTGCAAAAACAAAATACATATAGTCACATAGTTTATTGATTATAAATGTATTATTAATAAGTTCTACTTACCAGCAGACACCTCATTGTCTTAGTTTCCTTAGGTTGCCTAAGCCAATGTAGATTCACCGAAGATGAATCCTTATATATAGTATTTTCAATCTATTTTTAATTCTAAATATCTCCTGCTCTCAATAACAAGCCTCTGACTTTGATGACATTATTCGATTTTATGAACTCAATTAAGAGTTTTTTTTATTGTATTAAGTTTTATATGAATTTATATCCAAATAAAAATAAAAGTAAGCTTTTGCTGATCGTCTTTTTATTAAATATAACAATTGCAACAGCAAAACTATTTTCTTATTTTCTCTCTTTTATTCTGACCTTAATATTTTATTGCATAAATATGTTAACATAACATTCATCTTAATTTATAGTTGTACAAGAGTTGTACCTGTGGAAAAAAACCGTTGTTCTTAAATTTCAAAAAGATCACACAATGTCAAGGATATTTGTTATCAGAAAATTGTATTATTATATAAATTAACAAAATATTTTTTTTGTGGTTTAAATAACTTTATAGATCTTTCTATGTCACTTAGTGGAATATCAAACTTTGAACAAACATAAATAAGTTTCTTGTGTACGGTAAAAAAAAATTGTAACGTAAGGGACAGTAAATAAAGTGATAAATATTTCACACAAATGTCTTATTTAATAATAAACTGTAATTTTTATAGTTTAAAAAACATTAACAACCTGTTTTAGCAACTAGCGTGCACCGCCCGTATACAAGCTATGACAGAATATTTTTTTAAAATTATTGGTTATTTTTTTGATTATCAAAATATGTATAAGGATTATTTTTATAAGCTAAAATAAGTTAAAAGAAATCAAGAGAGTAGATATTAATGAAAATATGATAAACTTTACGCTTTTTATCCCGCATAGCAGAAAGTACTTAGTGTCAAGAAACCCCGTACTTCGCTTTCCACCGAATTTTAGACATTGCTTGTTAAGTGATGGAACTCAATGCCGTACTTGGTTTTACCAGAGCGAGGAAGTGAAAATAATTTTAAGTGTAATCACTCCCCCGAGTGGGGATAGAACCCACAAACGGTAGCGTTTACAGCCAGACACTGTCCCACTGCGCTACAATCGGCAGATAAATATTAATAAAAATTATTATACATTGTTATGTGCGAAATAATGAATAAGTATAGATATCAATTCAATTCAGAGGTAAAAGATCGCCCCCGAAAAATTTACATGTCTTAATTCCCAAAATAAAGAAAAATAACATAACTCTTTTATAAGCAATATCGGAAAAATTCAGAAGTAATGAATTTTATTTAGTTTTTGCATTTATATATCTTAATTAAATGTCGAGATAATAAACATTTCCTTTAAGGGTTGTGACCGCAATTACTCCCTAGCTGTAAGTTGTAAGGGACAATAAATAAAGTGTATATCTATTATATCAGATAAAAAAATTTTGTAAAATCATTTCCTTAAAGCCAGTGTATTTTTCTTAGCCTATACTACTAGTCCCATTACCTTATATAATACAGATCAGATTTTGGGTAATCAATTCAATTTCTTAAATCAATTTCTTAAACTTAAATAGAATATTATCTAATAGCTAAATGAACGGTGATGTGATAAGCGAAGCGGTAGTCTTCTAAATATGTACAAAAATAAACATTATCTATCATTGTTTCTTAGCTAAAAAAATGATGTAAGCTTACCTGGAAAAATAATAATCGGTGGATTATACTTCGGCTGGTTGCTCACATAAGAAGTTGTATAGAAGGAGTTAGGTGGGAAGCATGTTTTGAGCCTTTTTCTATTATTTACATTATATATACAACTATTTTACATATTTTACATTTAGGAGGATATTATGTATATCAATAATTTTTCATTATTTTTTAAAGAATAAAGCAACGCACACTAGCACAACATAGTGTCTTTAAGAAGCTCAGAGGGGATAGGTAATTGTGGCGAGGGGTCAGCTTTTATGACAGGTAACTCATTCTAAAAGAATTCTTTTACTTACCGAGACCAAGTAAGGGATTAAAAGTTATAGGGTAAGCTTGCCTAATTCGTACCACTTAAGGAGAACCTCAAAAATTTTGGAAATGAACAATGATACACAGTTATTTATATTAAGTAATTATAATTTCACTAAAGTTCTATTAGTATATATTTTTGAAAAAACGTATAAAAATTTGAACGCAGCGGGATTCAAACCCGCGCCTCTTGGATACCGTCCAAGCGCTCTTACCGCTAAGTCATGTGTTCTACCACCAGCTGCGTCGAAATTCTTATACGTTTTGTTACAACTTATTTATGTTGTTAGCATCTCTTTAGATAGATTTTTACAAATTTCTACTACTTAAAAATTATTAAGAAATAATCGTTTAACAAGAGAGACTGCTATTTTATTTTAATATTTACTATTTTTAAAGTGTTATTCCACACAAAGTATTAGAAAACATTTTTGAAAAATCCCGCTGCGTTCAAATTTTTATACGTTTGTTCAAAAATGTTTTCTAATCCTTAGTGTGGAATAACACTTTAAAAATAGTAAATATTCTATTAGTATTTCAACAAAAAATAACATAAATCTTATAAACTTCTGAGAAATAAACAATTTTCAAAAACTTAAAAAAGTACGATTTAAGACCATTCGACTTAAATCGTACTAGTATATTCTTAAATCGTACTTTGAGATCCTATCATTGGTTTACAGTCTCAAAAATCAAAATATTAACAATCTTCTCCCCTTTTTCTTAATCTTAATGTACCTAGATTAATTCTCATTGATACAGCGGCTGGTCTTTGCCAAATCCTGACAGTCATCGCAGTAATAACATTTTGTTTTTTTAGTTGTCCATGTTATAAATTTTGCCACCTGTAAATTGGCCCATATCTAAGATTGATTCATACTTGTCAAAGAAAGCCATTTCAGTTTCTTTGTTGAATCCTTTGCAGCGAGCCATTGATGTTGCTTCTGGTGTTCGTAACGATATTTCAGGGTGATTTTTCATAAATGTGTAATACCACTTCTAGCCGGCTAGTTCTAATTCACTGTTGAAGCTATGTTTCAATCCGTATTTCCCTGCTAACTGATATGCTAAGCGTCGTAAGTCGGTTATTGTAAGACCAAAAAATCGCGATTCTAACAATAAAATATGTCTCACAAGTTCTGCTTTCATTTCCATGGTTAAATCTTATGGACGACCTATTCTTTGGTGTTTATTCAGTCCTTTTAAATGTCGTCTAAATGTTGGTTTCGATAAGTTATATATACGACAAACTTCTTTAAATTTTAAGTCACCATCTTTAAATTTCTTAATTGCTTTTTCCATGACGTCTTTGCTCCAAGAGTTATATGTTGTTTTTGACAAATTGCCTTAAAATAGTAACAAAAATAATTAGAAACAATAAAATTAAAAAAAAAACTAAAAAAATAATCAATATTTACTGTGAAATTAAAAATTGTTTTCTTAAATCGTACCGGTACGTTTTAAGAAGTTGCTGCGAGTACGAAATAGGCACAAGTATGAAATGAATTTCAAATTTGCCGCAAAAAAAAACTGTCAACAAACAAGCCGGTTTTACTATGTGAAATATATTCACAAATATACGCATAAATATATAATAAAAAGTTAAACAACTTATGAACGGTATATTTGTAAGACAGTTCTTGTGAAGTATGCGAAAAAAATACTCAAAAAGTAAGAAAAAAACTTACCTGTTCAATATTTTAGCCGGGAGCCACGTAACAGGTGTTTATTTGTTACATAGCAAATATGGCCGACTATTATTGACATTTTATGCCACCAGAGGCGCTGGTAACTATTACCCAAGCCGAGATACAGACGAGGTACGATTTAGGCGCAGGTACGAATTAAGCAAGTTTACCCTATTTGTTTCCAATTGGTAAAATTCGTTTGGTTTTGAACTACAGATGGGCATTACATACATTTTTGTTCCTACATTTTGTCTGTAGACTGCAGACGTCATTGAATTTATAGTTTTACCTAATTTATTTTGAATTCATATTTTTCTATTTATTGTTTGTTTTGGGTGGAATATTTTAATATTATTGTTTACGTTAAATTTGTAAAAGTAGCCCGATGGTAATCATGTTTTAAGAAATTTTCACCATTCTAAATTAGTTATAGTGTGTGGCTGCAAGCGTCATACGTTTAGTATATTGATAGTTTACTTATTTATAAAGTCGTTGAGATGTACCTAATAAATGATAACTTAATTAACTTATTTTTTTCTTTAACTACCATTTGCTGTAATTTTTTAATACACGTCTGAATTTAACATTAATTATTTATAATACAGAGTATCTTAAAATTAGGTTCCCTCTGACAATCCTATTACGTGAGGAAAGGCATAACAATGATATAATTGCGATTAACAGAAACTAGGAGAAATAATAAATTTAATAATAGCCAGTAAGTCAAGAAATTCACTGTCAGCTGGTGCATAAAATAGGATATCCTCCCGCCTATCTCTTTCGTTAAAACTTTTTATGCGTCAGCGGATGGTTTCGCCACTGAGATAAAGCCCATGGAGTTTTTTTATGTATATACACACAAAATCTATCATCAAGTAAACCTTTAACGGAGAACAAATCTTTAAGTTTTTTTTATTCATGTTTGAACGATCAGCCGACCTATGATTAATCGTATACGATGTGTGTATAAGCTACATATAAAAATATAGATAATATTTTTTTACGTGCTTGGAAGCTCATCTCATCATTGTTCATCACATCCACCGGCCCGCAGCTTACGAAGCTGCATGGTATTATTTTCTGAATCGTCTCTCTCATTACCGCTTGAGAAAGCTTTATAAATATAAATAAATAAATCTGTCATTGGCTCGTTTTAATCGTTTTTTGTTATTTATCTTAGTAAAGTTTTTACCTTTATTCTCACTAATTAAATTAGTACCTAACTATTTGCTAACCTTTAGGTTTGTTTACGATACCTGATGTCGTGTGTGATGTCTGTATAAAAATAAGTCTCCATAAAAATTTTGACAAAAATAAACAAAACTTGACACCACGCGAAAAGAAACGAACACGTTCCAAATATATATTTACTATTTATGTATATTTTAGAACTATAGATGTTTGCAAATTTTCAAACATGTTTGACAACAGGATATCGTTGCAAGAATTTATATTGATTATTTCATACATGCTAATATAATCGTATTAATGAAAGTTTAAAAGATTATACTATATACAAATCATATGAAATGTTTATTTCATTTAAATAGTATTATTATGCTTTTGTGGGAACATCAATGTCATCTATTTCTTAAAAGATGGCAAATATTTGAAATGTTAAATCGATTATATAGTTCTTATGAAATAAGTGTACATATATCTTCTTTTTTTAATTTTTTTCTTTTATAATATAATAATAATAATAACATTAATCAGTGAGACTGTAAAAAGATTTCGAGTCATGGGAGTTATTTGACGGTATCATTTTTTTATTTATACATATAAGATAGTTTTTTTGAGGATGCTCAAAATAAAACACAAATTGTTTCTCTGAAAATACAAAGAAACGACATTTAAAGTTCACTAATATCACCTCCTCTATTATATGTCTTTATTTTCTTACAAAATCAAAGTTCAAAATAATCTAAACAATCTTTGTCATTCAACTGACTTTCAGCTACAGATTATAAACGCGCGGAGCGCAGCAAATTTGGAATAATGAAATGTCATTTCATTACATCCTAAGAGTGAAAATTCTAAATAATATAATCTACAAGTTATTTTCGTATTCGGTTTCTTCTACCTCATCTGCTGTGATAGGTTGTAATTTTGTTATGTGAAATAAAGTTGATTCTGTTTTGATGTTGCCAGTGTCAATCCTATAAATGGAATTCGATATTTTCTCTATTATCTTGAAAGGACCTATTTTTAATTCGTTTAATTTTTTTCTATTCAGTCTATTTCCATTTTCTACATATACACTGTCTCCTATCTCGAACTCTTGCATTTTCCTATTTCTATCAAATATTTTCTTATTGTACTTATGGGATTTTATTGTATTCTCTAATGCTAATCTTCTATCAGAAATCCACTTGTCTTCGGTTTCTTTTGTTTTAATTTCATATGGTAGAATACTAACATTTGTTCCGTCCAGTAAATATTTTCATGCAAAACCTGTAACAGAGTGGTCTGTTTCATTATATTTCTCTATACATTCTCTTGCTATTGTTGTCCATGTTTTCTTATTATTTTTCTCATTTATTTTACATCTGATTTTATTTAATATCGTTTGTTTTATTCGTTCGTTCAAGCCTTTCGAGAATGGTGTATCCACAGCTATAATTAGTTTAATGTTATTCTCCTGCAAATGTTGTTTAAATTCTATTGAATTGATGCCTGGATATTGATCTGTCAGAATTATTCCAATCTCATCTGTCTTTAGTACTTTCTTTGTTAATTTTATAAAGTCACTCGCGTTCTGTGTTTTTGAAGTTGTAATAAAAGCATATCTTGTGTAGTGGTCTACTAAAAGGTGTAAGTATTTTTTTGTGGACCTGGATCCTCCAAAGCCACCTATAGTATCTATTGACATTATCTCATATGGTTTTGTCGCTGGTCCCAGTTGTGACATTAACCCGAATTTTCCTTGACATCTTGATTTATTTTTTATGCATATTTCACATGCTTTACAAATATTTATTATATTTTTTGTTAGATTTTTAGCTGTATATATTGGACTTATTTTTTTCTGTAATTGTCTGATTCCAATATGACAAAAGTCTTCATGCATCTTTTTTATTAATTCTTTACTAAATTTTTCTGAGAGTATAATCTTTTCATGTTTCTTTATTTTTTTGTAATAGATTTTATTTTTTTGTAGTAAGTTTTGTTTCTTTTCCTTTAATGTTTCATTTTTCTTGATCTTCAACTATATCTTTCATTTGTATTAAATTAACTATTTTCAATATTTCCTCCTTGTTATCTTCTGATTCTAATACAGGATTTCGGCTCAAACAATCTGATTCTATAATTTCTTTACCAGGTATATATTGAGATAAATAATATATGAGGTCACCCAATTCTTCATCTGTCCTGCATCTAATATTCATGCTTTTTAGAGATTTGTGGTCAGAGTAAATAGTGAAATGTTTGCCAATTAGCCAGTGTTGCCAGTATTTAACCGCTTCCTTCATAGCAAAGCATTCCAAATAAATAGCCTTTTTCCGTTTTTGAGATTCATTTGGTTTTTGTGAAAAATATGCAACTGGTTTGTCTTTACCATCTAGTTGTGTCTGTTTTAATATTGCCCCAATACCCTCTAAAGAGGCATCTGTAAAGATTTTTAAGACTTTGTCGAATATTTCCAACACAGATTGAGAACATAAATATCTTTTTATTTGATTAAATGATTCTTCACACTTCTCTGACCATACAAACTTTTCATTTTTCTTAATAAATTGTATAACGGGTCTAAAATAATTGCGCTTCTTGGTATGTATTCATGGTAGAAGTTGATTTTTCCCAAAAATTGTCTGATGTTCTTTTGTGTCTTAGGAGTTGGAAAATTTTTAATTGAGATCAAATTGTCTTTTAGTGGTCTTACTGAGTTGTTCTGAATTACATGCCCGAGGTACTTTACTGAGTCTGAAGCAAACATACATTTTTTAAACTTCTATCTAAAGCCTACTTTTATTATTGCCTCTAATACATTTTTTATGTGTTTTATATGGTCTTCAAAGGTGGTTGAGTATATAAGAATATCATCAATATAATTTACGGAGTATCCTGTGATATTGTGCTTTCTTAGAATATTACTTAATATTCTCTGAAAAATAGCTCGTGATGTTTTTAAGCCAAAAGGAAGGCTGGTCCACTGAAAGTGGCCATCTTGTGTGACAAATCCTGTTTTACTTCTATCTTCTACCCATAGTGGTATAACCCAAAAAGCTGAGCTTATATCCAGTGCAGTAAAATACTTACAATTTCTAGTTTTAATAATCAGGTCATCTATTAATGGGAAAGGTTGAGCTTGTGGAACAACAATTTTATTCAGTTCCCTGAAGTCTACACATAAGCAGGATTTTCTATTTTCACCTTTTTTAAATGCCAATGTTACTGGAGCAGCAAAAGGACTGTAGGATTCTTCTATTAAATTATTCTTTAATAATATGGATATTTGCTCTTCGATTTCTAATTTATCTTTTATAGTACATCTGTATGGTCTTTTACTGCAGTATCTATTTGTTAGTAAATCTATGTAAGCGTCATAATCTCTGATTGATCCTATATAATATTTGTCCTTAGCGAAAATTGTTTTATATTCCTTTAATATTTTCTCTATCTCAATTTTCTTTTCATTATCTAAATGGTCTGTCATACTTGCAAATTCTTCCGTTTCTATGTGTTCGTTAAAATTTATTGCAAATGTTTTTATATTCTTTTCTTCATTTCTGTTATCTTTTGACATTTAATCTGTTTTATTTGTTATTTTCTTTTGTTCTATTTGCAAGTCCTCGTTTTGGGTTAATTTGAATTTTTTAATCATATCCAATCCGATTATAAAATCATCAAAATCATCATTTTCTACTATATATACATCCACCTCTTCTTCTATATCAAATATTTTTATTTTTATTTTTATTGTTATCAAGCCATCTGTTTTTTTCACACCATTAACCGTTTTCATGTATGCTATATTCACATTTTCCGTTTTTTCTTTTAATTTAACCAGTGTCGAATTTATTAAAAAGATCTGTGAGCCTGAATCATAAATGCCGCTCACTTCTAATTTTTTTTCTAATAAAAGCTTGATCTTGATTAATGGTGTACTTACTCGTTTTTTTCTCAGTATTTATATGTACTTCAATAATGGAGTTGCTATTTACATTTCTGGGTTTAAAAACCTTTTCAGATTCATTTTTATTTTTCTTGAACCAACATGACTCCTCCGGATGATATCTAATTCCTTTGTCTAGAGATTCACATGTCTTACATGGCTTCTTATTTATATTATTATCTCATTAGTTTTATTTTTATAAATTAATGTACCGCTTTTTATTGTAAGTTTTATGGTCATCTAGCTATACCAATCCAAACAAGATTTTTCTAAAAACAACCTCAATATGTCAATTTTTGTTTCATATTTTGATATGTTAAAGCGCTCACATTCTTTTTCAAAATTATCGATCCATTGCATTATATTAGGATTCTTACTTGTGAATTTTTCAATAATAAATTTCTCTGAAATATGTTTTAGGTTATGTTGATTTTCTTTCTTCGTAGTAGTTTCTATTAATTTTTCCAAGATATATCGCAAATTATCACTTTTATCTACTGGTTGTTTTAAGCTCATTTTTTCTAAATATTGATCTAAAAATTGCATATTACCTTCTTCATCTAGATATGTTTTCTTAAGATCTTCATCCAATTTTATCCATATTTTTCTACTTTGATGCCTTTTCTTTATGCTATTTTTTATTTTTGAGAAAGTGCTAATCTTGATAATATATGTATGATGAGTCACCGACTTCAGCTCTTCATGTAAAACATAAAATTTTCCTTCTTCTGTAGATATCGAGGTTATGGTTAATATATTAGATTTGCCATCATTTGAGGCTGTCATCGTAAATTCAAATTGCAGCCGATCCATTTTAGTTAACGAAAATGTCGTTTTATAAGATAGTTTTTTTGAGGATGCTCAAAATAAAACACAAATTGTTTCTTTGATAATACAAAGAAACGACATTTAAAGTTCGCCTCCTCTATTATATCTCTTTATTTTCTTACAAAATCAAAGTTCAAAATAATCTAAAAATTCTCTGTCATTCAACTGACTTTCAGCTACAGATTATAAACGCGCGGAGCGTAGCAAATTTGGAATAATGAAATGTCATTCCATTACATACGTTTAATATCAGGATAAAGTTATTCAATATGATGCTACAGGCTCTCCGCTAGCGTTATGGCTAAAATCATTATTTAATTTTTAGGTTGTTAATTTTCTACAAAAAACCGCACCAAATATCAGTATTAAATCTACTAGAACTAGACAGACAATAAGTTGTCTGGAAGAAATCGCTATTTAGCGTTAAGACTACCCTTTTTGCCCTCCATATGTGTGATTATTTTGCTGTTTTGTTTTTAATATTAAGTGTAGTGCAGATAAAGTGTAAATAAATAAATAAAAATAAGATTTAATAAAAATAAGATACTCAAAATAAGGTAAATGAGTCTGCCGGTCACTTGATGGTGTGTGATCACCGCCTTCCACGACCCCATGTAACACTAGAGGTGCTACGTTGCCTTTAAAGTAAGAATAAGCGAGCTTTTAGTATTTGTATCATATCGACCTGAAAACACTAACGTAAATAGGCTGTTCCACAGTTGTGAGGCACGTGAAAGGAAATACCTACTAAGCCGCACAGTAGTGGAACGCCATGTATCTAGATGGTAGGGATTTGAGTCTTTTACACACTGTTAAGTTTAAAAATTTAGCTGCCGAAACCAGGTCAAATTGTTCTAACAGGAGTCAAGAACACTCCCCTAGATATATGCGGTAGAAAACGCATAACGGTGAAACGTCTCTACGCAACGCCAAAGTATTAAGCCTTTCTCAGATTATTGGGTCCCCAACGATCGGAACTGCTCTCCGTTGGATGCGAACAAATGATTATGATACTCAGGTGCACCACCCTAGAGATGAGAACAGTACTCCATAAGAGGCTGAACCTATAAATGGACAAACGGGGTTTGGGCGTGAAGTACCGTCTCGCTCTGCCCATGACACGCAAGTTTTTTCGAGGCCAAAAGTGTTTGCGATTACTGGCAGTCACTGGAAACGCAAAGGCCGAATATATTAATATCGAGCGGCTTTAAGAGGGGAATACAATATAAAAAAAAGGAAACATCAATGTTATCGTCAGAATTACCCGCCATGCGGGATAAAGCGTGAAGCTGCTTTTTATTAATTTAATTAAATTTTAATATCATTACCAACTATTTGACACAGTGATTAGCATATGTTTGCTAAATATATTTTAAATGCAAAAGTAACTTTATTTAATAGTTGATATAAGTTTAGCTTTACGCTTTTATTTGGCATAGCAGAGTATACAAAAATTATCTAGTCTCAAGACACTTCGTACTTCGCTTTCCGCCGAATTCGAGACATTGCGTTTTGAGTGGTAGAACTAAACGCCGCATTTTATCATATCAGAGCGAGGGAGTAAGTTTATTATGCTTTTTAGGTCCAAAAAGTATGTCTGTTGTTTTATAAAGAAATCTAAATAATAAGGCTAAATTCCTAGATTTCTTATCGATACCTGTTGATGAAATATGTGAACTGAAAGCGATTCACAGTATAAAAAATATGTAACTCATGACTGTAAACGTGATTTTTTTCAATCACGCTCGAGGAATGATTAATATATTTAAATTATCATTTTGCCGCTTTAGTAATAATGTTATATAATAAGATACGATGCGAGTTTATCTTAAGTTTGAGGCTATGTATTCAAACCTCACAAATAATAGTGTCAGCATATAGGGAGGTTAGTAACAAAAGGTGACATTTACGCAATCAACTCAAATGTATTTTTAACGGGCTCACCACCATGATTCTTATCAATTTCTGAACACCTTTTATTCAAATGATAACTTCTTTTAAGAGAAAATAGCATAATAAAAGTAGAATTCTATTATAAAACTAATATAATATTAGTTTAAAGTAGTAGTTGAGTGCTTGGAATCAAAAAGTACTATTTTTGTAGATAAAAAATACAATGACAACTGAATTAAATCAAATTTAATACAGAAATTACGAAATTTTCTATAATCCTGTTTTGACATCAAAAGGTAACATTTTACTTATAGTCACTTTCATAAAGTGACATTTTATTATATTACATTAATCAGTTTGAATTAAATGATGACATTTACAATGTATAAGAGCAAAATGTGACATTTAAGGAATATTTTCTTAGATATTTGGTGTATTTATCAATATATAGTAGTATAAATTAATACATTATTTAGTTAATTTAAACTGCTACTGGCAAAATTAATCTATATTCCATGTGAACAGCCATTTTAAGTTTTTCTCATCTCCTGAAAAAAATGAAAAAGTTTAAACCTTTTTTCCTAATCCGATGAGGACATGATATACTACTATAACTATCTCGGAAGACGTATGAAAAAAAAATATAATTAAAAAATGTGAAACAAAAGATAGTAGACATATGCACTTTAAACCTTAACGCCTTTTAAATTAAAAACAATTAGCATTTCAAATTTTCCTGCTGATTTATATTTTTCTAAATGTCATAGAAGATTGCAATATATGTGATTATACGTTTTACTTACTAGATAATATTTATATAATAGTGGAAATTTATATGTTGATGTGAATATAAAGTAATTTATGCAATTTTTTTTTAGCTTTACGCTTTTATCCCGAATACCAGGGTAGACAGAAAGTACCTAGTATCAAGACACTTCGTACTTCGCTTTCCACCGAGTCGAGACATTGCGTCTTGAGTGGTGGAATTCATCGTCGTACTTTGCTTTTTACCAGAGCAAGGGGAACTCAACGCCGTACTTTGTCTTTTACCAGAGCAAGGAAGTGAAAAAAAATTAAATATAATCACTCCCCCGAATGGGGATCGAATCCACAAGCAGGTCGCGTTTACAGTCAGACGCTGTCCCACTGCGTCACGACCGGCCGGTATATTTGTTAATTATTTAAAATAATGCATGTTTAATGCAATACTAGTTGTCACCCGCGAATTAAATTGCTTGAACTTTATTAACTTTAGCTTATTATTTTCGTTTTTATTTTCCATGACTTGGAATGTAAACCTGAATGTCCAAATTATAAACATTTCCGCAGGCATTGCGAAAAACTTTATACTAGTGCTGTTCTAAGCTCCCTAAGGAACTATCATGTTAAATTCCAGTGTCCTAGAACTAGTTATTTAGATGTGCTTTGTATGGTAATCACTTAGAAATGAAAGAGTTTTATTTATATGTGGATTAAACTCGCATGCATTACTTGCAAATAACATTATTGTATATTAAATTTTTATACGTAGATATTATTTAAAAAAAATTGTTTGATATTTAAATTTAAAACCTAAAATAAGATGACTTTATGCCTTAAGGGGTATTCTCTATATGGAGGCCATCGTGGCATTGTGGTATGGCGTCTAACTGTAACGCAATTGGTTGTGGGTTCGATCTGATTCGGGGGAATTATTTTATTTAAAAATGTATTTTCATAATACGTAATCTTTCGATTTCCGGCGGAAAGCTGTCAAGAAATTTAAAACTAGATTGTGTTTTAGATGAAGCGTAAAGGTGCTTTTCAACTAAATGGTTATAAGTATATAAAAGTAGTTTGTAGCTTGCATAAGCTATAGGCAATAAAGTAAATGATGTATACATATATATATATATATATATATATATATATATATATATATATATATATATATATATATATATATATATATATATATATATTTATTAAATGATAAACAATCTGATGTTTTTATTATGTTGCTTCAATATTTATATCGAACAATATATTTAAAATAATGCTCTCTACATTTGAATAGATTATCATACTGATAGAATCTACTTGGCTTTCGTGATCCAAAAGTATTCTTTTTCCATTTAGTATTAGTAGTATAATAGTTAGGTATAATTTAGGTTAGGTATAATAGTTTTAAATAAAAACTCCTTTGGTCTGACAGGCATTGATGTAAGCAATAACTGTAAAAAGTTAATTTGATCAGTGACTGAGTTTCTCTATTAAGTAAAAGTAGCAATGAGAATTTTGAACGAATATCATGAATAATGTAAGAGCTCTCTGTATAGTCTCAGCTATAAATCGTCGAAAGGTCATCCAAGCGCGTACACTGTACACATCGTACCATTTGTACGATGATAGCCTTTGTGCATGCTTATGAATTCTGCTTGGCTTTTCATTTTCATTACTTCCTTGATATTTTTCGTTTTCAAGAATGGTAAGTCAAAATTGCAGCAATGAGTGTTCCCACTTCATATGTAAGGAACAATATATGTCATTTTCTGATTACGCTGAAATCTGGGATAGTTTTGTATTTCTATTATATTATGAAGTAACTAAATAATGACTTTGTGTTAATCCTGACAGGACTGTTACTTATAACCACATAGCACCTTCAACGTAAGGTAAACTTGATATTGCGGAAAATATATAATAAATACTAATAATAACTTTATATATATGTATAAATAAATTAAAAATACATGTATACTAATTTCATAAGAATCACATAACTGATTGATACAATTAGCCTTAAGATATCATCGAACCGTAGTATATCGCTCGCCATCTGTCTACATGGTGTTATTCCACTTACAGGCAGACTCAGCATTAGGCATTACTTAATGGGAAATTTATCGAGAAGAACTACTTATAACATAAAATAAAATTCAATAGTCTGAAACCTAATTACAAAATAAAAAAGAACGAATACGAAGACGAACATATTATATATATATATATATATATATATATATATATATATATATATATATATATAAAAGACTTGAAAAATAGTAAAATTTTTAAAATATTCTTACGAGCGTCTTAATTGCAAATTCGGCTATTAAATGAATCCAAAGCAAACACTTTTTTAATATGAATATCGTATTAGGCGAGATTCAAATATTTTGAAACCTAGCTAGATATACTTGTCAATATAACAAGAGTATTCGGTGTTGCTCAGAATATTGCATGGAACTTCGAATATAATAAGTGTACATTTGAAAACTCCTGGCTTATACTAAAAACTGGTAAACAGTCACCACGTAACAATAATTATATTAAAAAAATATTGTTACTTTACTTATTAGTTGATTACCTTAAAAGGTACCTCCTAAATAACAGTGAGGACATTAACTAAATTCTAAAAAGAATATGTAAGCGAGTGAAAATTTTAGAAATACTTTTTATAATAAAATCACTTTGCTATCTTCTTATTTATTTTCCTTTACCACATTTCAAAAAAATACGAAATACATTCAACATAAAATAAAAAAATTGAGAGAATAATAATGATTTACATTCACCTTGCGACCCAAAGAGGTCCCAAAAACTCGAGAGGATGCTTAGTACTATCGCTATTGTACTCATCCCTACCTATTGTTCGCGTTTTGAGAAAGTCTGAGTTTACGTTTGACTAGCAACGAAAAATAATAAAATTAAGCTCAAAATATTTGAGATACATTTATAATCAATTTATGAAATTGATAAAACTTGTTGATATTGAAGATGACCCTTGGTTCGTAAAAAATCATTTAGTATACTTTCTTAAATCATCAACTAATAAGATAATAAATTAGTTTTAAAAATTTTCAAAGTATTTCCTCCATATTCTGTTCGCTGTCACAAGGACATGAGGTTCATAACATATTTTTTTTATTAATACTACATTCCGGACACGTGAGCATTTTTCAAACTGAATTGCAGTAGGTAGTTCAAATATAACCTTGTAAGTTTTAGAAAGCATATTTTAAAAAAGAATAAAGATTTGAACTGATAGAAACTGTCTGAGCACTGTGATCGCTAAGTCATGCGCTCTACATTTGGCTGCGTCGTTTTTTTTTTACGTTAATATTAAATTATTTATTGTTAGCATCTCTGTGAAGAGGTTTTTCGTTATTTTTCAACCCAATTATTGTTTCTAGAAAAAAATCGTAACGCATTGAAAATGGTATATGGTGTTATACCACAATTTAAGTTAATTAGAAAACATTTTTAAAAACGTGCGTGCGAATAAAACATGCTAACTATAAAACGTTTTACATAGATACAAACGAAAAGACGCATCAATTAAGTAAAGCATGAGTCAGGCACTGCGCATAGAAACAAAAGTCGTTATATATTCATAATGATATTATAAATGTATCGAATGAAAATGAATGTGGTAATAAATTATTATTAATATTATTATAATTTCCAATTAATTATGCATGCTTCGACAAAGCGTATTGGTCAGACACATCACTCACGATAATGACGCCCGACAGCTTGATTCATATTCACATCTGTAATTAAAGGTATGTTTTTGTAAGAAATAGTTTTTTTTTATATAAAATAATAATCTTATAAATAAAAAAATCTGATTAATTAATTTAATTATGGAAACAAAGATTATAAACCAGTGTCATTGCACAAATTTTACTAAGCAATCAGATCGCGCAATGTAAGAACAAACTGAAAATGAAACTAACACAATCTTACTAGGAAGTTTAAAAATTCAATATGATAAATGTATGTGTAAGGCGTGGGATGATCTTCCTAGCGAGGTTTCCCCTCCGGCTATAACATTCAAATTCAAAGGCGGCTACGCATCGACAAATATTCTCTCTATTATTCTCTATTATTGTAGATGTCCCTAGGCGAAGGTAACCACTTACTATCAGGTGGTACTTCCACTCATTTGCCTCCTTTTTCGATATAAAAAAGAAAATTTTAAATCGACAATAACGTATATTGAGATATGAACTTAGGACACATGATTCACATTCACCCAATCCAATATATAAGAAGTGATTCCTGTAAATGTGGCGTCTATTTATCTTAAAATTATCAAAGTTATAGTCAAAAGATATATTTTCGCCTTGTAATCTGTATCAAGATATGCATATATGTATTCAAGAGAAGTCGTAATAGGAATTTCAGTCTGTTAGCTCATCGTAATTATAGGTTAATAAATATGGAGGCTCGACGACCTTTCATTCATGGAATTAATCAAGCTACGGCACGCCCCGCACATACCTCCACCACTTATCACTATATAGGTATGTTGTATATCAAGAGATACATAATATAGTAAAGCACAGAATATATTTGTATGTAGGACAAGTTGAGAACAACCCGACTTACTCAAGGACAAGTTAATACCCAATAGTTTGAAAGATTAAATAAAATATATGAGAGTTTTCCTTTTTAACTAAGAAAATTGAATAAAATCACTCATATTTTATATAACCAGTCAAGTGTGTTATCTACAACTAGCTTAAAGAACTTTTATAATATTTTCTAATCTTGTAATAAAAGAATGTAATAGTCCTTCAAAAACTATTTTTGTAAACTAAGTAACTTCACTCTTTATCCCGCAAAGCAGGATAGACAGAGATAACCTGCTATCAAGAAGTACTTAAAGGTTGGTGGAAAGCAGTACACGGGGTGCCGTAGACGTATAGAGATATTGCGTGTTGAGTAGCGAACTCGTCACCTTTATCGTACCAAAGCGAAGAAATAATAATAGTATATATATATATATATATATATATATATATATATGTATATATATATAATATATGTATATATATATATATATATATATATATATATATATATATATGTAAATATATATAAAAAATATTTTTATGATGTGATATTTACGAATTTCAAATTAGTTCATTGTATACATAGTATACTATGTTTACATCTAAAATACGAAAAATCAAATATATATAGTCAATAGTGCAAGGTGGCGAAAACGAGAACGGGCCACTATTTTACTTTACATAGAGATTTACATGTATTCGTTCCCTCAGCAGGAAATGAAGCCTCAAAGAAACCAAAAGCAAAGCATTAACGGGCAGACGCTGTCCCACTGCGCCTAATTGTGGAATAGCATTTAAAAAATAGTAAAATGAGTAAATAAACATTTTAAATGTAATCGTGCCATTTATTTTACTTTTCAAAGAGAATTTTCGAAATCCGACCAACTTCTGAAAAAAGAATAAGGAAGAGGAAATACACAGCAATGTATAAAAAAAGTTTCCACCAGTGTTGGAAGAATTATATTTATTTGTTAGAAACAAATTAATATATGAGTACATACTTGTCTATAAATCTCTATGCAGCGAGCGTATGGATTATGAAAAGATTAGTATCCGCAATTGCCTGGACAGCATTCAAAGTGAATTCGCCCAAAAGATTATTAAGTTTCACATGACGGGCTAATCCCGTTCAACATGAGAGTGAGTATGAGGCTAAAAGAGGAAAGCTGCAAGATTTCTCCAACAAATGATCAGTAAAAAAAGATATCTTTCGACCAGACCCCTCTTCCGTCGGAGGAACTTGAGGTGCGGTGCGACTACCCCGAGGGGCTGGTCTCTTGACCTGACGGGCATGATCATTTACGGTTGATAGCAAAATTGGTGGCGGAGTAGGCACTCTCGTGCTGGAAAGTACGCATGTTCGCGTCTTTCCGTACACATTTTCAGGGTGAGCTCTTCATTCTCTACCAAGCCACCGAGATTGTAATAGGATTCTCGGCTTACAAATATCTTACACTTTCTGAAGTTTATAACGACATATTATATAACAAAAAATATTAAATATAGATGATATTCCCCAGTGTTTGAAGGTTTAAAAGCTGTAGCAAGTTTATTGCTTTCACAAGATGAAGTAATACAAAAAAAGAATACTAAGTGCACTCATAATCACGGATAATAGTAATAACCATTGTTAAACAGCGGTAGATATAAAAATATAAAAAAGATGTTGCTATTCAATTTTGAACAGGCACTAGTCAATCATTATAAAAGTGCTATCAATTATAAGCAGGCACTAACTAAGTTACTCTAAAAATACTATAAACAGTAAAATTTATTTAAACGGTAAAATAATCATATATTTCCTATAGGAGCCCTTTACTATGTGTTTTAATTTAATTACTTATTAAACTAAATATATAACTAATATTCTGTAACTATTTCAAGGGTACCTGTTGCCATTACTAATATCGAGCCAATACTAGCAAAAAATATATTAAACTCAGCTTTATATATCCAGAAATTTAAAAACAAACAATGCGCTATTTTATTTCTGCCTACAACATAAAATAACAATTAAATAACTACATTGAACAAATTTTTTTTTCAAACTATTTTTTTTTGTAGCATACAAGTATAATATACTTTGTAAATTCAGAAATAACAATAAGTAAATTCTAAGGTGGACAAGTCTTCATAGACTGTTTCTCGTTAACGTTGCCGTGGTGTTAGCACAATGCTAATGCAAATACTTTAACAAGAATAAAACAATTTATAGGCACTTTTAAGACTAACATAACTATTATGTTCAAAGGACTTTTACTTAAGTTAATCTTCCAATACTGCATTGCTATTCTTATGCAAATATAAATATGGCTTAGTTGTAAACAAAATGGATGGCAGTGGCCGTATTTAATAGTAATTGATAGGAAAATAATTTTTAAACTGAATTGAAACCTAGGTAGATACCAAAACTTGTATTATAAATTTACAACTTAAGTCTAAACAATATATACCGAATTCCACGCAGTCGACGTCGGGAGCACAGCTAGTCATAAGTAAGTACTTAAAGTTAAAGCAATGTGACTCACTCTGGGGGTTGAAACGTCGTCTTCGGAGATAGAGGTAAGTACCAAAATGTGTATCTTGAAAATTGCATGAAATAAATTGATTTACTGAAAAGCTTGTAACTACAAAAGTTTTAGCATCGAAATTTGTTATTTAGTCTTTTCTGTGTCCTTTATATAATATTTTATGTTTGTTTGTATTTTATGTGTTTCTACTTCTTTATACAATTTAATAATTCATGTTTATTAAAGAAAATACTCTATCAACAATTTAAGAGTACCAAATTTCTGAAAAATTTTTTTGTAATATCGTAAAAACCTTAAACATAACATTTTTTTCCGTAATAAATAGAAAATAGGGCAGTGTAATTATAGGGTATTTGATTATTAGTATTAAATATCAATTTATTAAGGGATTTTATTTATTTATATATATATATATATATACTATATATTTATATATATATAGAATATATCCTATCAAAGGAAGAAAGCAGTCACGGCGTACGTAATATATAATATAATATATAGGTTTTCGATGTATTTAAATTGATTTCAGACGAGCTTAATAAAAGTGGATTGTAATTTACAAAATTTCGTTTTCCTAGTACTGCGATGTTAAATTTTGAAAATGTAAACAAAATTGAGAGGGTCGTAGAATTGCAAATGTTAAGGAAAAATATAGATGCTTTTGTTCACCAAAAAGCTCTTTCAAGTGAAAAATTTTGTCAAATCAGTCGAGGGCCGTTGAAGATAAGTTAATAAACAAATGTGATGATTTTCTTTTGCTTATTTACATTCTCCGATATAAAATATATATAGTAAAATAAAAAAATAAGATATGTAAAAGACCTTAGTAAGTTCCTGCTACCAGCTGCGTATCATTTGACTTAAAATTGAGTGCTAAAATTGCACATCCCTATTCTCCATTAATTAATGAAGAAACCTTTATGTTCCAGTTCCAAAAATATTTTATTAACACTCTTAAATGTTTGATCAATTATTTTATTTAATAAACATGAATTATTAAATGATATAAATAATGTAACACATAAAATACGAACGCAAACAATATAAAGGAAACAGAAAAAGAATAAAATATCCAAACTACCAAATTCGGCCGGATCAACTTCGATAAGGAATACGTTTTCATTGGGCAGCATTCTGGAGTTAACGTCGTATTTTTGACTCGTCAGTGTCACAGTGTCCAAAAACTAAAGATTTTAATCAGTGCCTCCTACCTATAATGACCTATGGAGCTGAACGGAGAGGAAACGTGGATAGTGCACAAATTAAAGGTCCGTCAAAAAGCTATAAAACGCAAAATGCTTGGAGTTCTTTGGCCGAAAGAATTTGAAATGATATCATTCACCAGAGAACCAAACCATACCGACATTGCGCATAGGATCAGCACAATGAAATGGAATTGGGCCGGTCATATCCCCTGACACGTGTTAGGATAGATGTAGTGTAGTACGACCTGCAGCACGATGAACAAACGATATCAAGAAGGTGGCAGGCAGCGGATGGATGCGCGTTGCCCAGGACCGGGATCGATCGCTCTATGAGAGAGGCCTATGTTCAGCAATGGACGGCGATACGCTAAAAAAAAATCTGTCCTGTGTTTTTTTCTCGTCTCGTTGTATTTTCTTACATAAGTACCTAATATGTACCATTTATTAAGGTCCATGCTTTTATCCCGCATAACACGAAAGACAGAAAGTACTTAGTGTCAAGATACTCCATACAACGCTTACCGAATTGGAGACAATGCGAGTTGAGTGGTATAACTCAATGCTGCACTTTGTCTTACCAGAGCGTTAAAATAAGAATAATTTTTAAATATATACATTCCTCGAGTGGGAATCGATTACACAGCTGATCGCGTTTACAGTCAGACGCTTTTCCATTGCGCCATAGTATTACTTTAACCATTTATATTTTACTTTGTTCATTTAATTTCACATCACCCTTTTTACGGTGAAGATTAAGTGTGGGAAAATTACAACGTTCATCTTATTTCCGCAAGAATGAATGTTTTTAACAGTTTACAGACTATCCTTAAATCATCGAGATTTGATTTAAGAAGATTTTGAATTAGGTGGTTCTTTTTATACGCTTATACAAGTACTAGAAAAGATTATACTAAAATAGTTTACAAACACGTTCGCTTGTCAAAAAATATATAATACATTAAACGGTAAGGAGCATATTATTATAAATGTATAGGATAAATACCGATAATAAACTGAAAATATTTTTGCAATATATTGCTGAAATCTTTATAAATACGAGAAACAACACAAGATAAAATTACCCCATTTCAGCGTTAGGACCCTATGCGCAATGTCGGTATGGTTTGCTTCTCTGGCGAATGATATCATTATAAATTCTTTCAGCCAAAGAAACTTCATTTTGCGTCCTTATAGGTAGGAGGGTCTGATTAAAATCTATAATTTTTGGGCACTGTGGGACAGACGACTCAAAGATATAACGTTGACTTCCGAATACCGCCCAATGAAGTCTTCATTGGGCGGCATTCGGAAGTATTCTTATGTGTGCACAACAACATAAGTGGCGCCACTAACGACTACTGGTCTCGGGGTTACATGACTATTGAACATAATTTTTGTTTTGTCAAAATTCATTCCGAGACCCACTCGTCTTAAAGAAATGTTTAGGCTGTTCAGCATTTTTTTTCATATCTTGCAGAGATTCGGCCATGACTACTACATCGTCGGCAAATCTCAGGTCTAACAAGTATTGATCGTCGGCTACCGCGTCCGTTCCAGCCTCTTGAGGACATCCTCCAGAGCAGCGGTAAACAGTTTCAGAGAAATTACATCTCACTGTCTAACCCCACGATGCAAGTAGATTGGTCTTGTGATCCGGTTCCGTACTTGGACGGTCATGCTAGCAGCTTCGTACAAATATTTTATCACATGTCCACGGTACTAAAGCCTTTTCAAAACTCGGCCTGCTCCACTGATTGGAAGTCATCGTATTTGGGCAAGGCGGTTAGTGATAACCCTTGAGAACAACTTATATACATACATCTCAGGCTTAGCGGTGATATGTGGGGTAGTTTTTTATAACGATTATTTATAACGGTAGAAATACGATTTAAAAATAGCACAAACTGAATGTTCTTCCTTATTTTTTTCGCACAAATATATATTTCTTATATAAGTATATATTTTATATTTTTTATATATTACTTATAAAGTATTACACTGTTTTGCTCTTTTAAGCTCTTTAAAAAATAATTTCAGTAAAAGTTTGTGTTTAGCCTTTTGTCAGTTTATATTCACGCAAGACCTTCCTTTCTCTGCTTTCCGTTGGTATTTGAGACAATACGCATGAAGAAATATAAATCATTTAAATATATTATTCTCCCGACTAAGATTGGAATGCACAACTGTCCGTCTCTATCCTACCACACCACAATGTGTCATATACGATAAAATACATTAAAGTATATAATAAGTATATTATAATAAAATAGATCAAACAGTCTCTCCGCTTACTTAAAATAATCTTTTTATGTTTCCAAGTGAATGCGATTTTCATGTTCTAAATTTGTTAGAGTGGTATACTGACCGCAGTACGGATCAAATGTACCCAAGTACAAGTTAACATTATTGTCTTTAGTGTATCGTTTTTTATAAATAAAAAAAATGTTTGTTGTATTCTTTGACAGTTAAGGTTTCTTTATGGTAACTCATTTTTCGTTTATCTTAGCTTCATCTATTTATCTCGCATTCATAGGGTAGGCTATCAGGTTTAAAGTGCACATCGAACTTTTCATTTCATATTTCACAGCTGGGTGTCATAAATGTAAAAATATTTTTTAAATATTCTTAAGTTTACACATCAACCCACATCATCACTTTTGTTTGCATTATTTTGCACTAATAGTTGTTAAGGAAACATTACAAGCTCGTTAGTAGAAACAGATGCCTGTGATTTCTCAGATTAGGTAACTTCACGCTTAAATTCCGGACATCAGGGTAGACAGCAAGTATATACAGTTAAGACACTCTGTACTTCGCTTACCGCCTAGTTTGAGATATTGCGTGTGTGGCCTTTTCAGAGTGAGGAAATGAAGATAATTTAAATATAATCATCCCCAGATTGCGCTTACAGACAATATAACAAAGTTAAAAGTTTTATATTACGTTTACCAAGACTTGGGTTTTGTAAATTTTTTTGACTAATATTTATTGCCGTCTTGTGTACCTCGGATGAATTTTCATGTTACATAACTAAATTCTACTGTTCTAGTGTTAAAATCGTTATTTCTTAACTTTTACAATTAAATACCATAGGGTGTTGTGCAGTTTGAGCGGAACCGAACTTGAATGGGCAACGTATTAAAAAAAAATACATAAGTCTGATTTGACTTTCCGTCGTCTTCTTCAATGAGACACTTCTACAGTGAGTTTTAAAAGGATCATTGGTGACTATTATAAGAAAGTAAAGATTCATAATAATTTATCTCCTTTTTAAAATTGAAATAAATAATGAACCTTGCGGCAACGTCCAGCGAGTTTATCAGTTTTATTTTAAGCTAGAACTCAGCCTGAAAAAAATAGGGTTGTAAGTAATTGTGTTAAAAGTAGTAGATTTCACCGAACACAACCACATCTATTCGAGTCAACGAGTAAAGAAAAACATCTGAGCAGTTTTAACTGCCGACTTATGTACCTATATATATAGTAACTGAACTAAAAAGGCAAATAATAATTAAAAAGGAGACGTATTATTGTTCAAAGGACTTTTCTTAAAATATAACTGTTAAGATCAAATGACGTCTCTTTAAACATTCACATTTACGACAAACATCTAATATTATTTATTTAAAAATAAATAATGCTAACATGAGGGTTATTTTAAAAATTTACCAATGAATGTAAAGAATGCAAACTCAGAAAAAAACTATTGTACCAATACTAAACTACCTATTCTATAGAAAAAAAATATAAAATAAACAAAATGCATTGAATGAGCTAGAATCATGAAATGTAAGATCGATCTTAATATATAGTTTTTAGTACTAACATCTTTGTTTTCGCGATTTTTAAATGAAGCTATTTTAAACGGTTTAATCGCGTGTATTTTGGTATTTAAAAATGCATTTTTGGAAACCTGACGTTTCGAATATTTTATTTTAGTCCGTGGTCACAGCTAGACTGAGGTGGCATTTGTCTGTTGGTTGATACAAAAATTAATTATATGAATATATCTGTTTTTTAATTGCTTCACGTACTGCCTAGGACTCTTACAGAATGAGGTGACTGTGCTTTGAGGCCAAAATATACACAATGAATCTGTTTAATAAAAATGTTTAAAATAGTTTCATTTAAATGTTTTTAGAATATTATTAGACATATGATTTCCATGTAAGAGGGTTACTAGTTTAAAGAAAAAAAATGTCTTTAACGGCAACTGTAACGCATTAAACGGAATCAAGCTAATAACCAAAGTCAACCAGTTACTTAAATACATGATAAATTTCAAAAGCTTACTAAATATTCAGAAGTACTTAACTACTTAATAAAATTAAATACTTGACGATTACTCGTCATATATTCATATTTGAACAACATTACCATGTTATAATTTGCTCAACCTTTCGCCGTCGCCGTAAAATATATTTCATTCAACAAACGAAAATGCTTATAAATATATCTGTTCATTTTATGTTTCAATTTTAAATTATTACAATCATAAATAGCGTCTTCGGAAAATATTTGTTTATGTAATGAAATTCGCCAATTGGTAATGATTCACGACTATTTTTTGTAAATGTACCCAACATTTGGGGTATATCTAACACCACCTTTTGCAAGCAAATGAAAGTAGAGTGTTGAGTTTAACTACGCAACAAACGATAATCAAAATTATCTCTAAAAGTTACTTAGTTATTAAGATGTTTACTGATTTCATAATTTCAATTTACGCTAGTGATACTTGACAGCGCAGCGGTCCTCCGTACAACTTTATATGTACTAACCCGAGTTCAACTCCAACTTTGAGTCTAGGTTATATAAAGCATTCTTATACTTTTGTTTTAAAATTTTTTATAATTTATTCTTTAAAATCATAGAACATGTGTGACATGTGGGTAATAGAGAAATGAAGTTTAACGATGATGTAAAAATGTGATATCGCGGGATACAGGATTTATTTGATCGATATAAAAAGTTGTGACCGCTTGTTGGACCGTTAGAAATATTAAGTTGAAATGGTGAATTTCGGTTAGCTGCGTTCAACAGATCAGTTAAATATTTATTTAAAGACATCTTTTAATAAGGGTAAGTTTTATATTTAAATTAAAAGAACTTAATTACTATCTTGTATCTTCTGTTTAGTTCATTGTCATAATTTATATTTTTGTATTGCCGTAGCTTATCGAAATGCCCTTTATGCAGTGGCTTGCTACTAATGCAGCCTATAACGGAAATCCTGAACATATATGTGAATAGGTTTGGTTTTGGCAGAGTTCCCTTTTCTTATGATAAAATAACATCTATCATCTACTACAATTATAAAAATTCCTGGCGTCCAAAAAATTAGATATAAGTACTTAGTTTAGTTCATTAGTAGTTATTTAGTATTTAGTATAGTAATTTTAGTATGTAATGTTAGGTTGTATTCATTCAGTTTTGTTGTGTAAAATAATTATTGACTTGTGTAAAATAAATATATCTTTTATTTCTATTAAGGTTTGTTTTATATATGTCATAATTATTTTCAATAACCTATCTTATAGTTACATAAGAACCCGTAACAGTCTTATTAAATACATCTTATGTTCATTGAATTACTTTTGTTGCAAAAAAATACTGTGAATAATGCGTTTACTTAGAATCGGCAGATTTATGTGTTCATAGGACATGACTCCATTTTATCACCACCTTATTTTACAAGCGAAATTGTATTAATTTATCACATTTCACTCAACACGTCACAAATTCACCCATAGCTCATTTATCAAGGGCGCCTAAGCCGCTGAAACTTTCAAAGCAACATGAACTCCATGAACACACATACTTTGCGTGAAAATATGTTTTTTTGTAATAGGCAAAAAGAATAAAATTAAAGTTATACATTTAAGTAAACTAGAACTGGGCAACGGTCCAACTTAACATGCATCTAACATCTTTAATTCATATAGACACAGGTTTAACCTTTGTTCTATGAAATATCTCTATAGCGACTAAAACTGTTACAATAACTGCTGCAGTATACATTGTACAAAGTAAACTACTTCAAAACTACGGCTAAATGCTCTATTATTATTAATACTTATGTTATAAATATTTATATATATATACTACTATTAGTATTATTATTTCATTTTAAGTATTTTTTATTTTAAATTAATTAAAAAATTAAAAAAATATATCTTACGTGGGTTTAAAGAACTCTATATAACATCTAATTAGTTTTGTTTATATAAATGCTTATATATTTTGATCTATTGTTATTGTGTTGACAGTACCAATGCACCGCATACACCCTCGAACGCTTTACCTTAATGGATATATAATCGAAACACATTAATTCCCTTCAGGGAACTTCACTTCAGTTGGGTAATAAAGATATACGTTATGTCGCGCGTCGTAACTTTTTCACAGGTCGCTGCCACATTACACCGAAAAGATTCACATACATAAAATTTGAATCTTAAAACACCTTTGTGTAGATCAAGTGAACACATTCTATACGAGGTACAGAATTTGATAACACATACATACATATTACATAAATATTAATAGATAATTTTAATACATTACATATAGCTATTTTATTAATATGTTTAAACAAGTGCCTATTTTTTAATTTAATATATAGTTAGCAATTATTTTTACTTATTTATTACCATAATTACTCTAAAGAGTTTATAACATTATACTTACAAGCATTAAGCGAAATAATAATTAATTAATACAGTAATTCTGTGAAAATTAATTATTAATTGGGACATCAATAGATTTGAAATCATAAAACTGGAAGCTAAATTTCAGTTCATACATTACCAAGTACTATTAATGTTATATATTAAACTAATCATTATTTTTAGCTTGTAAAATAAATGGAAATGTAATACATTAAAAAATATATTATAAAAAATTCTACAATTATGCTAATCGAAGTTAGACTTCTTCAGTATATGAACTTAATATATGTATAAGTTTTAAGTTCCAATCTTACAGTTTACCAATAAATGTGCTTTAAAAGCGTTTTTTACACCACCTTGTCTTCTCATTAGGAAAATTGAGATCACTCGAAAACTCGAAACCACCACAGATATGTTTGCATACTTTAAATTAGACAGTCTAGAAATTTGTTTTAAGGTGCCTAGAAGGTTACTGTAACGATACGTACTATATATAAATGTACAAATAATTTAATAATAACATTAAATATTATTTTATACAATATTTTTAGGTAGTAATAACATAATTAATAATTTTATTTTTATTAAATATAATTTTGGTTAAATAAATTACTGGCAGTCTAGAATGATGCAATGGAATTTTGGAAGGGGCAAAAGAAGGGGATTGGCGGGAAGTTATGTGTGGAAAAGGATGCTTGAGAATATTATTAATATTTAATTTGGAATAATAGAAATATAATACATTGGGAAGTGAATGTAATAACAATATTTAATATCGGAAATACATAGGAATATGATTATTATTGTTTTTATGGTATTCGTGGTCGGTAAGATTTACATTTGAATAATATGAAGAATAAAATAAAATAATTATATTATAAATATTAGACATTTAGAATGTACAGTCTAAGAGATATAAGAAATTTGTAATATAAATATATCAAAGCGTCTGCCGCCACCTTTGAATAGTGTTGTATGAACATATTATTATATGCATTTACTGAGTATTATAAAATATTTTAATATTATACTAAGCTCTGCAAACAATAACTAATAAATCACAATTAATATAATATCATGTATTGAACGAATAAAGCATTTTATAGTTATATTTATATAATATTCTTAAACATATAGGAGATTCGTCATGTACTCGCGCTACACGACTGTCGCGGTTCGGTAAGCGTTACAGCTTACTGATAACTGATGTCGGTGGCGCAACCCAACGCTGCTAGGCGTCACTGAGGCTGCTATAGTTGACTTTGGTGAGCTGCTATGGCGATGTTGGTTGGTGGTATCGAGTCTGCTGCTGTCTCGCGTTGCGTAAGTGATGCTTGTACGGCGTCAGACGTTGATATAGCTTGCGACACGCGACCGTCGTGGTTCGGTGAGTGTTACAGCTTATTGATAACTGATGACGGTAGAGCAGTCCAATGTTGCTTGATGTCACTGAGGCTGCTATAGTCGGCTTAGGTGAACCGCTATGGCAATGTTGGTTGGTTGTATCGAGTCTGTTGCTGTCTCGCGTTGCGTAAGCGATGCTTGTATGGCGTTGGATGTTGATATTACTTGTGACATGCGACTGTCGGGGTTTGGTAAGCTTTATAGCTTATTGATAACTGATGTCGGTGGCGCGACTTGTATCTTCTCTGATGCTGACTTGCGTTGTACCTGTACAGCGACGGACATAGATTCAACTGTTTCTGTGTTGTTTTACACCCCTGGAGTGGGATGAATAGTTATGTGACGATATTGTGTCTCGTGCGTTCCGAAGTATGTTTTAGTTGCTTCCTTACGAGGAGAGCTATACAATTATGTTACGAAATGCTGTAGTACGTAATGGTGTTCGACTGTTTGTCTACCGCCTTGTTTGGTGATAGAACACATAACCGAGTTAAATTGTTGGTTATGATAAACGACTGCTACGTATGTGCTAATATAAAACAAACGGCCGTCTAGCGGTTGTGCGTCTGAACTGATATGCAAACCGGAAAGTAATATTGGTCTGGCAGGCCAATTGACGTATCATCATCATGTGTTGGTCTCACAAACCAATCCACGACTTATATTGGTCTCACAAACCAATCTGCGACTTATATTGGTCTCACAAACCAATTTACGACATATAATGGTCTAAAGAACCAATTTACGACATATAATGGTCTAAAGAACCAATCTACGATATATAATGGTTTAAAGAACCAATTTTCGACATATAATGGTCTAAAGAACCAATCTACGACATGTAATGGTCTAAAGAACCAATCTACGGCATATAATGGCTTAAAGAACCAACCTACGGCATATAATGGTCTAAAGAACCAATCTACGACATATAATAGTTTAAAGAACCAATCTACGGCATATAATGGCCTAAATAACCAACCTACGACATATAATGGTCTAAAGAACCAATCTACGGCATATAATGGTCTCACAAACCAATCAACGACATACAATGGTCTAAAGAACCAATCTATGATATACTATGGTCTAAAGAAACAATCTACGATATATAATGGTCTCACAAACCACTTCAAATATATAAGTATAATATATTCTTAATATATTTTTAACGTAAAAAGTACGTAAAGAAATATCGTAAGTAATTTTAAGTATCGAGATATGTATTTAAAAGTGTATTAAGCGTATTAACCTCATTGTAAGGATCCCTTCCTTACATGGACGGAACAAATAACTAATAGTTGTTCGTTTGCAAAGGCGTTGTAAGTAACATATACATTCGATGTTCCGTTGCGTCTCGGAGGGTTCACTCTGAGGTCGGTGGAGGGGCCATTAAGATATTTTCCCTTCTGTTATGACTACCAGCAAAAGATATTTATAACAGAGGGTTAAATAAGACGCATCTCCAGGCTTTCCTTGGAAAAGCTGGAGGCGGTTACAACGGAATATCTAACTTACTAAAATCTCTTACTATAATCTCCTCTGAAAGTTATATATCATTTTTAAGATAATAGGTAGGTATTAATATTTCTTAACACTGTTGCCTCTAAATCTCTAAAAGTTCTTAAGTTATTGCGAACATGACGATGTTGGGTCCTAACCGCGAGACGTATCATTAGCCAAGGCATGATTTTATAATTATAGTGTTCATATATTCTATATGGGAGGGAGATAAACGTTACATTACATAAGCTTTCAATAGCCCAGAAGATTTATTTTATATAATAATTCCCCCCGGTGTGGTGGTCGAGGAGGAGCACCGTGAGGTTTTAGTGGGTAAATGGGGCGGCCAATCCGGAGTCCCACATAACCTGTCCCGACTCCCTTATTGGGCAGGTAGCCGTAACGCGATTTCCTCACGTTTTATAAAATACTGATTATTATGAAGAGCGACTTGTAAACAAAGACCCTATGTTATAAAGACGCACACGTAATAATTTTATATTTCATAGTATTGTATGAAATATTTCCCAAATTGTATTAATAGTAACGGATGATGCAGTCAATTTAAACTAAGCTTTGGCAAAATATCATGCGGGTATTTCGGTTGTATTGACACGTAGAAGTAGAAGAAATGCTTACTATAACTAAGTTAGTTGTTTATATTGTTTTATCACAAGTTTCAAGATCTTTAAATTTTATATTCTACTGAACTATTTATGTAAAGGAGGCGTTTGTCTATTTCATATACTTTGGATATTATTTGAATATTATGGATTTTCATCAGATATTATTCTCTATTTTTTAGCTTCACTGCTGTATTCCTGACCTGATCTCTTTCGCGTTGTCCACAGTCATTATCCTCTTCATACAAGCTCTTCGGGGGGTCCTCATGCTTTTTTCGTGACCTTCTTCCAGTATCTTCGATACTGTATTTTCGAAAGTCAACCAAGGCCTCCCTCAAACTTTTGTACCACTCACCTTTGCTTCATAATTCTTTCTTACTATTCTTCATCACTCAACATTCTCAACGGGTCCATACCATCAGAGCTTCATTCTTACTATGACATTCTCCAGCCAGGCTAGCCATTCTGCATCTTTCGCTGCATATATAGTAGCTAAACTGATTCCGCATATCTGACGATAAAATCGCATTTCTACTGAATTCATCTTTCTTACATTCTTCTTTTGATACATCCATATTTCAATGTCATATAGTAACATTGCTATCAGTATAGCATTATGAACGGCAAGACGTGCAGGTACGGTGGCTTGACTTCTAAGTTATACCACCTCATTCACTTATTCTGACATCTTTCTATCTACTCTAATATTGCATTCCGCTTCTACTCCTATCAGATCTTCCAAATTTTTAAATTTTATATGATAGAAAATCCACCTATAGCACATAACAATTATCGCTAATGTAGCCTTAATTCTTATAGTATAGATAGTATATTATGGTCCTCTGTCAGGTATTGAAATTAATTATAGCCTTGTCCTGATCAGTTCTGACAGCTACCTAATGTCATATCTATATGAAGAAAAGTTTATACATATTTAGTTCAGTAATATACACTTAATAGTTATCCTGTCTGTACATTGAAATGAATTGATTTTTGTGAAAAAAATATAAAATTAATTAATTCTATACAGTACGTAATAAACTAGAATACCATCCATACCATGTAGATAAGTGACGCTCTACTAATATGTAGTTTAGCAGGAACGCGCTCCACGTGTTACTCAATGATGGAATAATTTAACTGCTGAAGTGTTTCTAAAAAGCGCGTTTATACCCACCTTAAAGGCCAACAACACATTTGTAGATCATCACGATTACATACCATCGGGTAACCCACACTTTCGTTTGTTTGCCTGTTTTATAAGAAAGGGAATCTATGATTTTTTAATTTTTTGTTTGTTCGGTGGTACGCGTACATCTTCTTAGTTACTGGGCAGAATTGAGTCAAACTTTGATTGTTGGATAGCTTTTTACATTGAGTATAATTGATTTTGAGGAATTGACAATCTATAGCAGAATCACATAGGGCAGCTAAACTACAAGAAATAAATAAAAGCTAACAAAAGTTTTTCAGCATGATGAGTATTTTTCGTTGGTATATACAAATCAAATATCTATATAATCTGATATTTCAAGAGTCTTAACTATAACAAATATAGAAATGCTCTTTGTAGCAGTTATTAAATACGGCACTTTTTATTATTATAGAAATTAAAGATCTGAACCATCTGATGATAGTGTATATTACGTAGTAGATAGTGGTACAATTAGATAGATAAAAATAATTTACTATACACATAGCCAATACAAAGGACATATTTTTTTGAGAAATTAAGTAATTGGCTATTTCTTTGTATACTGAAATAAATATCAGGTAAATCAATGAAATACTAGTTTAGATTTAGATGATGTTAAAATTGCAATAGAATCTAAGATTTTGAAAATTTAAATCCGTCTGTTATAACAGTTGTTAAGTATGATGAATTGTATTCTTTGAGAAGTATGGTCAATTTAAGACAGTATCTGTCTATAAATGCACTGATAAAGAATTCAATTTCCATTGTGAGAAATTATTCAACTTCTTCGTTTTGCCAGTGCTTAGCTACATCATTCGTTGCTTTTACTACGTCATCTCAGCAGATGGATACTTTAGGGAATGCTTATATTACATGTTTAATATGTTAAATTTAGACGGAAAATACAATACGACGTGCCCAAGTTATGTTCTATTTGTTAAGTTTAATGAAATATTGAAGAGTATTTTTGTTGACGTATAAATAACATTACAAAGAGATAATACTTTTTACGTTTCTACATTAGATATTTCAGAATTTTAAGGCATTTTCTTGTATAAACAAGAGTACTTAATACATAATCATAAAAGCTAATATTATAATAATAATATATTATTATATCATAATATTCTAATATTAATATTTTAGCTATACGAAGTCTGAAATGTGGTAAGGCAGCGGGAGCAGATGGAGTTACTGCAGAGATGATTAAATATGGTGGGGGGCGCGTCTTAGACCTGTTCTTTTTTCTATGCAATTTATGCTGGAAAAAGTGAGAGGTCCCGGATAATTGGCAAGGCGCAGTCATCGTGCCTTTGTATAAAGGCAAAGGTTCACAGAAAGACTGTGCAAGCTGATAGCCCTATCTATCAGTTTGATTACCTTGAGCAGTAAAATTTATGCTAAAATTCTATCGAGAAGAATGCAAGAGAAATCCGAAAGGCTTTTATGGGAGGCCCAAGGAGGATTTAGACCTGGAAGCGGGTGCATGGATCAGGTCTTTTCTCTCCACATGATCACGGAAAAGTTTTTGGCTGTAAACCAGAAAATTTTCTGTGCTTTTGTGGATTTAGAAAAACCATTTGACAGGGTTGTAAGAAAGAAGTTATAGGAGATACTGCCCCGGTACAATATGAGTGGACTCTTGTTTCAGGCTGTAAAATCTCTTTATCAAGATAACTCAGCCTGTGTACGAGTAGGAGCTGGCATGTCGCCTCAGTTTGATATTCAATCGGGTGTCAAACAGGGCTGCGCCATGTCAGCTTGGCTGTTCAATTTGTATTTGGATAGTTGTCTCCAAGGAGTGAAAAATAGTAGCATAGGAGTGAAAGTTGGTGAAACTGTCAAATGATAGTAAGCTGTCTGTTGTACGCAGATGATGCAGTGCTAATTGCATCATCAGAATGCGAGTTACAGGCATTGGTCACCACTCTGAAGGGTGTGAAAGTAATGGTCTAAACCTGAATGCGAGTAAAACTAAGATTCTTGTATTTGAAAGAGACGAAGAAAGAACGGAATGCAAGATTATGGTTGATAGAAAGATATTAGAACAAGTGAATGAGGTCATATATCTGGGAAGTATGTTTAGAAGAGATGGAAGATACGAAATGGATGTGGAAAGGCGTAGTGCTGCCGGTAACAAGGTTAACGGTGGGGTTTTCTTATTCCTTAATATTTATCTTTTATGATTCTGTATTAGGTACTTTTTAAAATTAATTATAACCTATGTCCTGGTCAGGGTTAATAGCTATACAAAACATCTTTGATAAAACGTATAAAAATTTGAACGCAGCGGGATTCGAACCCGCGCCTCTTGGATACCGTCCAAGCGCTCTGACCGCTAAGCCATGCGTTCTACTACCAGCTGCGTCGAAATTCTTATACGTTTTGTTACAACTTATTTATGTTGTTAGCGTCTCTGTAGAGAGATTTTTACAAATTTCTACTACTTAAAGATTATTAAGAAATAATCGTTTAACAAGAGAGATTGCTATTTTATTTTAATATTTACTATTTTTAAAGTGTTATTCCACACTTAGGATTAGAAAACATCTTTGAAAAAACGTATAAAAATTTGAACGCAGCGAGATTCGAACCCGCGCCTCTTGGATACCGTCCAAGCGCTCTGACCGCTAAGCCATGCGTTCTACTACCAGCTGCGTCGAAATTCTTATACGTTTTGTTACAACTTAGTTATGTTGTTAGCGTCTCTGTAGAGAGATTTTTACAAATTTCTACTACTTAAAGATTATTAAGAAATAATCGTTTAACAAGAGAGATTGCTATTTTATTTTAATATTTACTATTTTTAAAGTGTTATTCCACACTTAGGATTAGAAAACATCTTTGAAAAAACGTATAAAAATTTGAACGCAGCGGGATTCGAACCCGCGCCTCTTGGATACCGTCCAAGCGCTCTGACCGCTAAGCCATGCGTTCTACTACCAGCTGCGTCGAAATTCTTATACGTTTTGTTACAACTTATTTATGTTGTTAGCGTCAAAGATGTTTTCTAATCCTAAGTGTGGAATAACACTTTAAAAATAGTAAATATTAAAATAAAATAGCAATCACACTTGTTAAACGATTATTTCTTAATAATCTTTAAGTAGTAGAAATTTGTAAAAATCTCTCTACAGAGACGCTAACAACATAAATAAGTTGTAACAAAACGTATAAGAATTTCGACGCAGCTGGTAGTAGAACGCATGGCTTAGCGGTCAGAGCGCTTGGACGGTATCCAAGAGGCGCAGGTTCGAATCCCGCTGCGTTCAAATTTTTATACGTTTTTTCAAAGATGTTTTCTAATCCTAAGTGTGGAATAACACTTTAAAAATAGTAAATATTAAAATAAAATAGCAATCTCTCTTGTTAAACGATTATTTCTTAATAATCTTTAAGTAGTAGAAATTTGTAAAAATCTCTCTACAGAGACGCTAACAACATAAATAAGTTGTAACAAAACGTATAAGAATTTCGACGCAGCTGGTAGTAGAACGCATGGCTTAGCGGTCAGAGCGCTTGGACGGTATCCAAGAGGCGCGGGTTCGAATCCCGCTGCGTTCAAATTTTTATACGTTTTTTCAAAGATGTTTTCTAATCCTAAGTGTGGAATAACACTTTAAAAATAGTAAATATTAAAATAAAATAGCAATCTCTCTTGTTAAACGATTATTTCTTAATAATCTTTAAGTAGTAGAAATTTGTAAAAATCTCTCTACAGAGACGCTAACAACATAAATAAGTTGTAACAAAACGTATAAGAATTTCGACGCAGCTGGTAGTAGAACGCGCATAGCTTAGCGGTCAGAGCGCTTGGACGGTATCCAAGAGGCGCGGGTTCGAATCCCGCTGCGTTCAAATTTTTATACGTTTTTTCAAAGATGTTTTCTAATCCTAAGTGTGGAATAACACTTTAAAAATAGTAAATAGCTATACAAAAGTTTCATTCCAAATTTGTGCGCGTAGAAACGGACATACAGACAAAAATTTAAAATTTCATAGATACATATTCAATACTTGTTTTTACATTCTGCTAGTATTAGGTATCATAGTATAGATGATTGATATACTGAGTGTTTATTCTGGATCAAAAGTCAAAAGAAATGGTCTACTAAGTGTTTTTTCTGGATCAAAAGTTATTTTCAGCGTCGTTTTCATTATCAGGGTCGACAAATTTTATCAATATAGTAAATTGATTATACATGTATCTCAAATATTTTGTTTTTAATTTTATTATATTTCGTTGTAGGTAAATATAAAATCGGACTTTCTGAAACCCTGAACAATAGGTAGATATGAGTACAATGGCGATAGTACTAAGCATCCTCTCGAGTTTTTGGGACCTCTTTGGGTCGCAAGGTGAATGTAAATTATTATTATTCTCACTTTTTAGTTGAATATTGTCTGTATTTTTTGAAATGTGGTAGAGAAAAATATTTATAAATAAGAATATGTACGTAACTCGCATTTTTAAAGTTGAGTGAAGTTTTTGAAACATTTGGTTAATGCCTTCACTGTTATTTAAATACAGTTATAATAATTACACTATTTATTATTACATGGGGATTGTAGTAAAATTGTAATTTGATAGAAGTTCTCGTGTGAAATAAATTGTTGACCTGTGAATTGTTTGTTTTTAGTACTTTGTGCTTTTTTGTAGAGTGAAGCGTAGACTATGGAAATAGGTGATAACGCGCGTTATAAATCTTAAGTTTTTAAATCTGTACTCGATTCGAAGTCTCAAACAGTAAAAAACTAAACACGATGGATTACATGGAGTGAGCGGGTAGTGATTACTATTGTATTATTCTTGGAATAATAAAAAGTATACCTAGGTGTTCGTACTGTTTCAAGTCAATCAAGTTCGTAATAGATGAAATTCAAATTATCTGAATCTCACCTATTACGAACATTATATAAAAAAAACCGTTTGCTTCGCTTCCATTTATACACTAAATTTTACAATAATACAATTTTACAAATTAAAAAAAAAATACGCGCGTTTACAATAATATTTCTATTTCTATTTAATATTCAATGAAATAAATAATACAAATAACTAAATAAATGATATATGTTGACACATTAATAGACAATATATAACGAATTAATTTTAAACAACATTAATAGCAATACCAGCTTATTGTAATCTTGAATTTCAATATCGTATTTTAATAACCTCTGTCAAATTTTAAATAAGTCATTCCATTTAAAATGACTCATGAAGTTTTAATTCTAATTTATTTGGCTCAAGTGTGTATTTTGTGTATTTCCTTAACAATTGATACACCTAATAAATAAAACGTATATGATAAAATTGTGTTCGATAAAATTGAAAAAAAAAAATTTTTTTAATGTCCATTCAACCTTAAGTTGATGGCATAATGTGGTATGTTATAAGTAACAGTTCTGATAAGATTAACATAAAATCATTATATTAGTTACTTGATAATATAACAGAAATACTAAGTTACCCAACTTTATCCAGTTTTATATTTATTTGTATACTAATGGAATTCGTGGCTTCGCTCGCGTGGTGTGTTTATAAAAAGAATCTTAGTACTTGATACTTATCGTTATATTATCACGAGATTAAAATTATTACAAAATATAGCCGTTATTTTATTGTGATGACCTATATAGCTGTAGTTTCATATAAATAAATGTCAAATGAATTTCATATAAATAAATGTGTGTGCGTGTGCCCTCGTGTAGGCCGCGCATTCGACGATAGTTCTACGGCGCTCAAGTCAATCATATCATTATAACTTTTTAACTATTCGACCAAATAGCTAAATATTACGGCCAAATTACGCAAAATCATTATAAATTGTAGCCTATATGTCATTCTGATATCTGATATACATATGATACTGAAAAATTTCATCGAAATCCATTCAGTAATTTTTTCGTGAAAAAGCACTTAAGAGTAGTTTCAAAGAAAGTTTGTGAGGATGTATGTACTTACATCCTCACAAACTTTCGCATTTATAATATTAACAGAATATCAAAATAATTTTTGCAGCTTCACACTATCTCGCATAACAGCATAAAGAAAACGACACGTATTGTTCTTTGCATATAAAGTGTTAATACTCATTGCTGCAATTTTGACTTACCATACTGGAAAACGAAAGATATCAAGGAAGTAATAAAAATGAAAAGCCAAGCAGAATTCATAAGCATGCACAAAGGCTATCATCGTACAAACGGCACGATGTGTACAGTGTACGCGCTTGGATGACCTTTCGACGATTTATAGCTGAGACTATACAGAGAGCTCTTACATTATTCATGATATTCTTTCAAAATTGTCATTGCTACGTTTAATAAATAAAGGTCATTGATCATTGATCAAGAATTGCAAGCCCAGAAGACTTATTATTTAAATGTATTTTAAATTATTTTTAAATTGTATGTTTAAATATGAAAATATGATACTAAAGCAATAGGTGCTATAGAATAATTTAACAATGAAATCACTGACTATTAAACGAAAAAAAATACTTTCAGATCGTGAAAGCCGAGTAGATTCCGTCATTAATAAATTTATTTATAATAATTGATAATCTATTGAAATTAATAACATAATTAATAATTCAAATTAAATAATACAATTGATAATCTATTCAAATTTAATTAAAAAAGAATATATTTTAAAAATATATATTTTTTAAATATATTCTTCGATATAAATAAATTATATAAACTTAACACTACAAAGATTTAAGTAAGTCCTCAGTAAGTTGGCTTATATAGCTAAACTTGCAAAGTTATTGTTACACAACAAGCTATCTATGATAAAATCGCCAGGTACTCGTACACCGAATGAATTTAGGATAAGAAATAAATCTTTAATTAAAAGTTATTACTAGTGGTAATTGTTTTTTTTACATAACCACGTGGTGTCATGTCTGTACCTTTTTTTCCTTATTGTTATTTATTTTTCATTTACATATAATTATAATTAGCTACTTAGCTAAAGTGGTTAGTATGATATATTTGTGGTTAGTATGTTAGTTTGATTATGTGGCAGAGACTATAATTTTTATGTATTTATGGAGGGGCAGCGGGGCAGCGTCTGACTGTAACAGCGATCGGTTGTGGGTTCGTTCCCCACTCAGGGAAATAATGATTATATTTAAATTATATTCAAAGTGAATATATAATATGTCCTCTGATAAGACAAAAATTTTTTTTTATTGATTACAACTTGTTTAAATGAACTACTTTATATACGTATAACATATAAATGAATATTCATAGGAAAGAATAGTATTTAGAAATAAAAAATCTTGTTTGTATAAAAGATTAGAACATTGAATTCTCTACATGAAATATTTATCAAAAATTTAATTCAATATGTCAATATATATGTAATAAGAGCTTAAAAACCAATCAATACAATTTTTGTCTATGTGTTTGATCGTTTGTGTGTCAATCACGCCCATACTACTATATTAAACGAATTTTGGCTTGGTAATAATGCTCCGGAGTTACATATAGTTTTTATTTTAATATTTGAAAAGTATCTATACGTATTATAAAGTAAAGTCCCCCTATATTCTGTCTATCCCTATTGTCTGTATGTATGCGCCAATCTCGGAAAGTTGTGAATAGATTTTATTTTGAAATGTTGGAAAGAGGGCTTTTTAAGGAAGATTCATATCTATAATTTATCAATATCTTACCTATATTTATAAAGATATGACGGTTTTTGACTAAGAAGTCTGTCACATACAATTGGTAATAACGTTATATTACGACCAAATTACAAAAAATAATTATAAATTGTAGCCTATATATTATTTTCATTAACAACTTATAAAATTTTGTCATACATGATTTTTGTGCAACTTTTACCGTTTAGTCGGCGGGTAAAGAAAAACTTTAAGAATATATACAAATTTTCTCGTTTTCACAACATTGCTTATTACTGTTTCGCTCTCATTAGTGGTAGATGGAAAGTTAATAAATGGACTTCAATTCAACACAGAAAGAATTTTTCTATTTTAATCAGTAGATCCTGAGATTAGCGCGTTCAAACAAAAGAACAAACAAACTTATCCGATTTATATTATTATTAGTATATTAGTGTAGATAACGACCATTGACATATATGTATGCATGTAAACATTTTTGAAAAAACGTATAAAAATTTGAATTGAAAAATTTAAATTTGATTGCAGCGGGATTCGAACCCGCGCCTCTTGGATACCGTCCGTCTTGGACGGTATCCAAGAGGCGCGGGCTCGAATCCCGCTGCGTTCAAATTTTTATACGTTTTTTCAAAAATGTTTTCTAATCCTAAGTGTGGAATAACACTTTAAAAATAGTAAATATGTATGCATGTATTTATGTAACTTCTTCTATTCTATACTAATATTAAATCTGTATAAGTATAAATTCTGTATACAGAATTTAGTTTAGAAGTTTTAATATTTGCAGTATATTGCAAATCGATACGGAACCCAAAAATGTGAATAAAAAAGGTCTGTCTGTCTGTCTATCTTTTTGTTCAAGTATCGCGTGAAAACTACCAGTTCTATAACTATGAAACTTGGTAAAGTCAGCGTTAAGTTCCGCCACCCAATATGTAATGCTTTCAATTTGGATGAAAAACGGAGAACGAGGTCTCAACGCAGAGTTCTGTCTGCCTTTTTTGCATGATGGTTCTTTTTAAGCGATAGGTAATCACTAAGACGGGCTATTGCAAAATTTGAAGCATTGTTTCTGGGGATCGAAAGTTAAAATGTTTTTTTTATAACAAATAAGACTGTAAAACTTTCGTAGTACTTTTTTTAAATGAGAGGTGATCACTAAGACGGAACATTGCGGACGCTAATTCACCATTTGATTTTAAACTTTAGGAGTAGTAGTGATACTATTGTTTGGTAGTAGGATAATTTTTTTTTATTTTATTATAATTATTAAAATAATTGTGGATGGGTGAAATTACATGTGGAACATAGTGTGACGTGTGGAGGAGTGAAATCACATGTGGACCATGGTATCATGTGTAGATGAGTCACATTACATGCGAAACATGATGTCATGTGGGGATGGATGATATCATATGTGGACCATGATGTCACAAGTGGAATATTGAAATCACATGTGACCATAGTGTCATGTGTGAAGGAGTTAAATCATATGTGGACCATGATATCATGTGTGGATGGGTGAAATCATATATGGACCATGATGTCATGTGTCGATCAGTGAAATCACATAAGGACAGTGATGTTACGTGTGAAGAAGTGAAATCACGGGTGGATCATTTTATCACGTGTGGATGGGTGAAATCACATATGAACCATGATGTCATAAGTGGATGGGTTAAATCACATGTGGACCATAGTGTCATGTGTGAAGAAGTTAAATCACATGTGGACCATGATATCATGTGTGAATGGGTGAAATCATATGTGAACCATGATGTCATGTGTGAATCAGTGAAATCTCATGTGGACCGTGGTGTCATGTGTGAAGAAGTGAAATCACATGTGGACCACAGTGTCATATGTGGATCAGTGAAATCACATGTAGACCATGATGTCATTTGTAGATGGGTGAAATCACATGTGGATCTTAATATCATATGTGAATGACCGAAATCACATGTGGACCATGATGTCATGTGTGGATCAGTGAAATCACATGTGGACCATAGTGCCACGTGTGAAGGAGTGAAATCACATGTGGACCATGATAACATGTGTGGATTGGTGAAATTACATGAGTGGATGGGTGAAACGACGAGCCAACGAATACACAGACAACAATACAAAAAATCTACTGAGCGTTATTGACTGAATATATTAACATACTCATATATTTTTTTCTTAAATATTTCATGTACATAATTGACTTTTCTACTTTTTTATTCTAAAATCAGTAAGTCTGTTTATATTTTGACTTTAAAGTACGTTGATTGGTGAATTATTTCTAAGACTTATTATTAGTTTTGTAAAATTATAAATTTTGGCAGTCTAAAAATTTAGCGAGAACGTCGGCAGAGGAAGAAACGATTTATGAAGTTTATAATCCTTAACGTAAAAATTGATTTAATCTTTGCCTATTAAAGATGTTTTTATAAAGAACAGAACTAGAAGTTACTGTGCGTAACCTGACCACAATATATTTTTATCTAAATCTTTGTAATATTTGAAAAAAATTCAACATGGGAAGCTAATGTTTCGACAATAATTATTTTGTGTCAACCTCTAAATTAACACGTATAAAAAATATTATATTTATTCATTTTTTAACTATTACATGTAAAATTTAGGTAAAATATTTTGAAGGAAAACAGTTCAAAAAATAATAACCCAGTAGGTATATTGGCGAAGTGTGTCATAAGTTTAATAACGTTTTTCATACTTTTCATTAATATCTACTCTACTTAACTTTATCAGCTAATTACGACTTATTTAGAATTAATTTTAATTTATTATAGTTCAGTTCTTACAATATTTTAATAATCACTAATGTATTTTTTTAGCTTCCCGCATAGCAGGTTAAATAGAAAGTACCTAATGTCACGACAGACGCAGTGTCTTTGCTTCCCACCGAATTCGAGACATTGCATGTTGAGTAGTGAAACTCAACATCGCATTTTGTCTTCATTTCGCCTTTGTCGCGCCTCAGAGAATTAAAAATAATTTAAATATAATCACTTCTCCGAGTGGAGATTGAACCCACAACCGATCGCGTTTAGAGTCAGATGCTGTCTGCGCCACGACCGTAGTAACAATTTAGTTTAACTTATCCTGTTGGTCGTCGGTGCGCTTACATTTTTCAAACAACGAAGCGGATTTTAACACGTTTTTCATTGATACTCGACAATAATTGAAAATTATAAATTTTAACAAAGTTCCTGATCTAGGGAAGAACGTAGGCGGGCGCATAAACAAAACGGAGATTAGTATGTAGTTAGCGGCGGCGAAGCCGCAAGCGAGCCGCTAGTATATAAAAAACTCTTCTTTCATTATAAGTGATTGATATACAAAGCATATCCTTGGGGAGCTCAAAAGAACAAAGATACAGAAGGTGTTCCGAAATTCCTGCGGGAATGGTGATAACGGGGACATAACCTTATGTATTTAAAGTTATAAAAGGTAAAAGAAGTAACATTCATGCAGCGAAGTATGCGAAGTTGCTAGTGACTACTAGTATCGCATAAAATATACATTATTTTAAATGATAAACAAATATTGCATAAAGAACTTTATATTCAAATCAATATATAAATTTCCACTATAATAAAATATTATCTAGTAAGTATAACGTGTATTGTGTTTGTGACCCTGATTAGTATGAGAATTTTAAAATATCGTATATTTAGATCTTCTATGACATTTAGAAAAATATATATCACCATGAGAATTTGAAATGTTAATTGTTATTAATTTAAGAGGTTGTCAGGTTTAAAGTGCACATTGAGCTACCATCTTTTATTTCACAGCTGGACATCATAAATATTATTTTGCTACTTATATTATATATATATATATATATATATATATATATATATATATATATATATATATATATATATATATATATATATATATATATATATATATATATATATGTTTTCACGTCATCCGGGATAGTTGGCTTTGGATACTTTACATTGCTCTGTACTAGTCATGGTTTTAGAAACATTACAAACTCGCTTTGTCTTTCTTTGTAACTTTGTCTAGCTTTTAAGGTTGACTTACTATAGCTATTTTTATTTATATATTTGTAGTTCTTAAAATAATACATTACTTTTGAACGTGTTTTTATAAATATAATATTGATCTTTATCCATGTGAATAAGTTTTTATAACTGATTCATTTGGACTGGCACTTATTTTTGAATAAAATTGCCTGTATTTGATTTCAACCTACAGGAATAAGGAGTTATTATAGTTTTAAAATAATAATGGTCGATACCACGCGCGCATTATTGTTTGATATATGTAAAGTGATGAGGCGCGAGAGCGGTGGCTCACACTGTCGATAGCTGTGAAGTACTATCACCATCATTCCATGCCACGCGGCTCAAACGAGTGGTCGGCCTCTTATGGAAAGGTGTGGTCAGAGGATTTTGATTTTTTCTATAGTCATTGTAAATTATAAGTTCATTCGTTAATGTTTTTAATTAAATGTTTGAAATATTTTTATATAGTAACGTATTTTTCTGTATTGTATTTAGTATAGCACAAGTATATTGTAGTACATATTAAAACATATAGTTTAATTGCATAGTATTTTTTATTTGGGTTTTGGGAATTGTTTTATTATTCTTTTAAAGTTTGTTATTTCCTTTTGTAAGTAATAGGAAATAGGATTCAAGTTTGTCTAACGTTTATAGTATAAGTCTAATAGTTTAAGATAGTAAGGATAAATCGATTAGTCGAGTTTTGCAACTGGGATTTTTCTTTTTACATTTTTTATATTATAATATAACGTAGGTACTTATTTAAACATATAATTAATAAAAATTCTTAACGTTTGATTTTTTTATATAGTAGGTATATAGGGTTTTTTGGTGTAATCTTCATAAATGTTCGCCTTTTGAGTATTGTTTTCTATATTATATGATTAGTTAAATTAATATAAAATAAGTAATCTAATTATTAAGACAATTGTTGTTGTTACCGACACTCTTATTTATTATATTAATGAAAAACTATTACCTATACATATAATAAAACTGTTGAAGTGAATATTCTGTACATTGAAAATATTAAAAATAAATAGCAAAGAGTGTTATCATACCGGTAACGAACTCAAAAATATCAACAAAAATGCCTGTCTGTTTGTTCAAATGTCATGAAAAAAAAGTACCGGTTGGATTAAGATAAAATTTTATACATCAACGTCCTAAGCTCTATACTGGATACATCAGGGTATCTTATCCCGGAAAAGTATATACACTAAAAACAAACCTAATTTTGCAGCTCGATTCCTAGACACGACTACTATACTAAACGCAAACAATGTTTGTCGTGTGATACGTCACCCACAGAGGAGTTAACTAACGTAATTATACATTGTAATTATAGGGGTGAAGGTCGAATTTGGCAAACGATTCAAAAATCGTTTGCGGCACATGAGTGGCGCGTGACATTTAAAGCGGACGGATGTTCTTATTGACATTTTATAAATCTTGTGTCTTCAATCTGCTTTTCAGCGCACCTTTTTTACTACAGATACTATATATTTATCATAAGAAAAAAACCTTGTCTGCCTAATTATTTTTATAGCTTTTATTTATTTCATAAGGTTGCACCAGCGCACGCCATGTTCGTGTACAGAGGCATAAAAATAAATAAAAAACAAAATAGTGGGTGTTATAATATAGCCTATATTCAGCTCAAAACGTACAAGTATCTATATAAAAAAATATTACACTTGGTTCAGTGCTTTGGTATAATATTTATAATATGAATAAGTTGTAGTTTTTTGCTATATTCGTCGTGGATTCGATGCCGTGCGAGAGAGCGATTAAATTTAAATTATTTTTTGTAATTAGCTGATAAAATAAAAGAGATGTTAATGAAAATTATGAAAAACTTGAAATAAAGAAATGATACACTAGACAAATACCTATATATGTTTAGTTTTTTTTATTTTAACTGTGTTCCACTAAATCATTTTCTGTATCACTTTAATGTGTAATGGCTAACTAATGCATAAATACAATATATTTTATATACGTTTCAATTCAGAGGTTGGCATAAAAATTACTCTTCAAACAGCTGCCTGTTTTGTAATATTTATAATATTGTAAAATTTCTGTAAAAAATATTAGAGTCACCATATGCACAGAAATCTTTAATTTAAATTTTTAATAAGTATCGAGAAAATAAACTTTTTCGTTAAGGATTGAAAATCTCACTTATTGTTAAGAGACAAAATATGGTGAAATTAATTTATTTATTAATAGCTCAAATAATACAGATTTTGTATTATAACTGCATGTTTTCAATAGTTAATGAATAACAACATGATTATTTTTATTGTTGCTTATTAAATAGTAATATGATATCGTTCTGAGTCCGACTTTATGAATATACTTTCCCTTAAATATTAAGAACAAATATGATTTATATATTGTATTATTTTCAGAATTGGGTAATTAATTTATATACACACATAGTGGGTGATGAATTCATATAGTGTTTCCCAATAGGGATGATAGGATTTTGATAGCTCACAGCCGCCATTTTGGTTGTTTAACATTTGACATTTGTGTTGTTTTGTATTTAGTAATGTTTGCCATTTAATCATAAACAAGTTCACGTTACCTCAACGTTTGGAAATTGTCCAAATTTTCTATCAAAATTCGAGAAGTATTGTCTCTACTCAAAGAGCATTTCGTGCTAAATGTGGTCGTCATGGTGCACCGTCTGAGCTCGCTATACGTCGCATAATCCTAAAACTGAAAAGTGAATATTCTTTGCCACCTTTTTATAGTAGACCACCAACACGACAGCGGACAGGTCGTAGTGAAGAAGATATTGCCGCCGTATCAGACAGTGTCGAAGAAAATCGAAATGTTTCCGTTCCACGACGTGCACAAGAATTGGGCTTATCCATAATGACAACCTGGCGAATTTTACGTATGGATCTTGGCCAACATCCATACAAGATTGTGTTGGCACAAGAACTCAAGCTAGTAGACCATCGATTACGTCGTGAATTTGCTGATTGAGCGCTTGAAATGATAGAAACGAACACCGAATTTCATAGGAAAATCATCTTTTCAGATGAGGCTCACTTTTGGCTCAATGGTTATGTGAACAAACAGAATTGTCGTTACTGGAGTGACTCAAATCCAAGAGTAGTTCATGAAACACCATTACATCCTGAAAAATTGACTGTTTGGTGCGGATAATGGTACGGTGGAATCATTGGCCCGTACTTTTTCAAAAACGACGAAGGCCGTACTGTTACTGTCAATGGCGACCGTTATCGTGACATGTTGAACGATTTTTTTGTCCTGAAGTGTATGAAATCGATGCGGACGACATTTATTTTCAACAAGATGGTGTAACATGCCACACTGCGACCATCACAATGGATTTATAACGTGATAAGTTTGGTGAGTCGGTTATTTCTCGCAACGGTCCTCACAATTGGCCACCAAGATCATGCGATTTAACACCCTTGGACTATTTTTGTGGGGGTATGTTAAATCTTAAGTGTATGTGATATTTTGTTTAAATCATAAATAGCATAAAATTTCCTATCAAATTAAGCCATTGAACGCGAAATTTGAACATATATTACATGTTTTATTTCAATTTCAAACATATTGTTCTTATTGGAAAACCCCATACATACATTACGATGTTAATGCTGTTGTGGAGTGGTGCAAGCGAAATCGTATGCAACTTAACGCAAATAAATGTTTTTTTTTTTTATATGAAATTTACCAGAAAGATATTGGTAGACAACATTTCAGAGCTTACCTTAAAAGAGATCAGTAAAATTTGCGATCTTAACGTTACAATTGATATTAGGTTAATTGTCTCCGATCATATAAGTAATATCGTGAAGATTGCAACATCAGCGTTGGGATTTGTATTACGTTGTTCTAAGGAGCTTAAAAATCTATATGTCGCTATAAAATTGTTCTACATTTACTTGGCGCGCTCTAAGTTGGAATACTGCTGTCCACCTGTGTGTTGTGTGGTCACCTCATCAAAACAGTCTAATTTAATTGTTCTAGAAAGCGTCGAAAAAAAATTAAACAGAGTACGGTGTGTCTTGATACTAGATTTTCTGTCTACCTTGCGAAGCGGGATAAAAGTGTAGAGCTAAAAAAATTCTGAAACATCTTAAATATAGTATAATTCAGAGTTAAATAAATTTAGGTTGATTTCGTTGAAAGAACGTGGAAGATTAATAAATCTTCTACTTTTGTACCAAAAAGCACAAGATGGTGTCAGTATATATAGTCAGCCGGCTTACTAATGTTGAGGTTTTGGATGTGGCTCATGATGCCATAGGTTGTTTTAAACATGAAATTTATAAATGCTTGTCAGGCTCTTGATGTACTCTCATAAGTATATATATATATATATATATATATATATATATATATATATATATATAAATGATTAATTTCACAAATATATGCTGATCGATATTTATCTATATATAATAGAAGAGTCGAAAACTCATTTCTGCACATGAAATATTTTTAAAATTTTTAGTAGGATATGCTAAAAGATTTAGGGGCGCGTGTCACCGTTGGCTATCCCTACGCAAGTGGTTGAACTCGCGGTCTTCAGCCACACGTTGTGTCCAACTTTCTCCTGCGCCCGCTTCCGTTGTTAGCCGCCGATGATATATGTATGTGTATATGTGTATATATATATATATATACATATATATATATATATATATGTATATATATATATATATATATATATATATATATATATAAATGATTAATTTCACAAATATATGCTGATCGATATTTATCTATATATAATAGAAGAGTCGAAAACTCATTTCTGCACATGAAATATTTTTAAAATTTTTAGTAGGATATGCTAAAAGATTTAGGGGCGCGTGTCACCGTTGGCTATCCTACGCAAGTGGTTGAACTCGCGGTCTTCAGCCACACGTTGTGTCCAACTTTCTCCTGCGCCCGCTTCCGTTGTTAGCCGCGATGATATATGTATGTGTATATGTGTATATATATATATACATATATATATATATATATATATATATATATATATGTATATATATATATATATATATAGATATATGTATTGTATATGTGTATATATATATATATATATATACTATATATATATATATATATATATATGTATATATATATATATATAATATATATATATATTATATATATTATATATATATATATATATATAATATTTTAACGCGAATTGTTTCAATCAGTTATGTGATTCTTATGAAACAAGTGTACATTTATTTTAAATTTTTTGTAACTAAATAATTAAATGACATTGGCAGAGAAATTAAAGATCTTGCGATTAATTGATGTAATTAGACGGTGTCAGTTCTTTGTTTTTTTTCTACGGAAACTACATTGAATATCAGTATAAAATTACCCAATATGTTGCTTCGGATTTAAAGCTTTTTCCCTGCAAAATATCATTTTTATTTATCCCGTACTTATTAGTATACAAAGTAATTTGTCCTTTTTATTTTTTTTATTTTTTCTACGAAAATTACATTAAATAACGGCATAAAAACTATCTTAGCTATATTCCTGAATTCTACAACAGATACACACAAAAGTTCTACCGAATTATTTTTTAGTTTTCATTATCAATATTTTAGCATATCCTACTAAAAATTTTAAAAATATTTCATGTGCAGAAATGAGTTTTCGACTCTTCTATTATATATAGATAAATATCGATCAGCATATATTTGTGAAATTAATCATTTGGAGTGGTTTTTTAATGTCATTAGGAACTGGAATAGTGGTAGATATCGAACCTATAATGAATAATTATGTTAAATTACGAATCTCAACATATATGACTTTTTTATTATTATTAAAATATTGTAACTGCCTGCATCTATGTATGACGATCACCTGTCCACATGTGATGTCATTAATCAACATATGAAACCATCTGTCATCATGCGATTACATGTATCCACATATGACGTCACGTGTCAACATGATTTTATATATTGACATATGTCGTACGGTGGGACGCAGTCCTATTCTTCTGCAAAGCAGTGGTGCTTAAGAAGGCGGAAAGGAAGAGCCAACATCACCAACCACTGTAGGATATCGAGTCACGGGAAATTGACACACGACCTTTGCCTATTAGGGCAGAGGGCGAGAGCTATTGTAGTATTTCTTAGTTTATACTATTAAGCTTTAATTCATATAAATAAAATAACTGTGTCGTTTAAATTATAAATTGTTATTTATAATATATCATAGTAAGATTATTATTTTTATTGTAACTAATTAAACATTAGTTTATGATGACTGATGTAGTCTTGTGTACCATTTTCAGAATCTAATCTCTCATAAAAATGTAGTAAGCAAATTAGTTTTAAAAATATATTAAAAGGCGACAGGAAGCAACCAAACACACTTAAAACATATATGACTTTCAGAACTGGGATCTGTATAAAAATTCTAGGGTCTGTATAAAAATTTCACAATAAAGTATCGGTGCAAGATTTTTGTATTGATTAATTCATACATAAATATATACGTACAGAAGATGCTAATAACATCGTATTAAGAAAAGACCATACGCTTCTTATAAAACCTTTATTTTTAAATGTTTACTTAAACTTAAATATTATTGTTATATCTATATGAATTTAAAATGCCAAATCAATTGTGTGATTCTTTTGAAAAGAGTATAAGTGAGATTAGGTAACATTTTACGATTAATTGGCGTAATTTGGCCGGCCGTATAAAATTATTATATAAGATGCTTCAAGCATTACTATGCAAAAAAGTCATACCTCCACATTTAGTCCGTAGGTATAAAGTATGCTGTAGATTGCCGTTTTTATTTTTTTTTATACGAAAATTGCATGAGAGTAGTAACTGTTCTATACGTGCTGTCAAGACTATAAGCTATTACCATAAATTACTTAAAATGATAAATGTAATGATTTGATTACTTGATTTTGATTAGAAGAAATTAGTAAATATTGCACAATTATCATTGTGAAAAGTATCAAAATTCATTATATTAATGGTTTACTATTTTGTTCATAGTGGCTTCCACATAAATAATACATTTATGTTGTCGCTGACTTTAATTTAGAAATGTTTAAGACAAACAATCCCTCCTCACATCATCTTTGTGTAATTTCGACGATTTAGTCAGCGCACGCCAAGACGCCAAGCAGATTTTTCAATGTCGACTTAATTGTATGTATCGTTATATTACGACCAAATTAAGTATAATCGTTATTAATTGTATGTGTTATTCTGATACATATATCCTATAATAACGTAAAGTTATATCGAAATCCGTTCGTTAGTTTTTTTATGTAAGAGTCACAAACATACGTACACACAAACATTCTCACACTCTTTTACATATTAGTAGGATTGGTAGGATTACCTTATCGTTTCATATTATAAAACTAAGTCGTCTCTGCTGTCTGTGTGTTTAGATCTTTTAAACAACGTAACAGCTTCTTATGCGGTTTTCATTAATACAATGGGTGAGGAAAATTGTAATTTTTAACCAAGTTTATAATTTAAAGGAGAATTCAGGTGGGTGAAATACCAAAATAGATACAATGGTGTAGTTCCCAATGGCGAAGCGAGTATCACGAGTGTAACAATAAGATTAATATAATAATAAGAAAAAGCATATAGCGTTTTTACTACATACAGAAAACCCAGAAGAAACTGAATTTTAATGAAAAGAGTCCATATACTAGATATCTATTTACTCTGTACGCCCCTTCCCATTTCATTCGTTCTTTTCCCTACCCATTGGTTACCTGGAAGGAATCACTCGCTTTGCGATAGGATCACCTATTGTATTTTTTTTTAGTAGTGCCTTACAAATTGTATGTACGTACAAATATAAATATAGTAGTTAGTATTCAGTAACTAAAGAAAATCTTTAAAAAAATATCTTTGCTGTTGTACATTTACTCATCAATAGTTATATAACATAGTAAAATGACCATCCGTCACAACTTACTTTATTAAATATTTTAATATAATTCATATAAGCCTCAATACAATAAATTTATTGAATTCGTAAAATCGAAGTGTCATCAATAAAGTCAGAGGCGTATTAATTAGAGCAGGAGATGATTTATATTAAAATTAGATTGAAAATGGTATATATAAGGATTCATCTTTGGTGAATCCACATTGACTTAGACAGCCTAAGGAAACTAAGACAATGAGGACTTTGCTGGTAAGTTGAACAGATTATTAATAAAAATTTAATTGTATATTACTACTTATAAATAAGACAAAAATAATATTGATTTCAAAAATGTTTTAAAATTAAACATTTCTTGTAATTTGGCTTATCTAAGAGATTATTTACTTAATTTCACGAAAGTTTTAACTATACCTAAGTTTTATTTTCCTCTCAGGTCATTGCTTTGGCGGCGGTTGCCCTGGCAGCTGAAAATGAAGTGTAAGTCATTCTGTCTATATTTTGATGTAAACGAATTATATATAAGCTGAATATTAACAGAAAAATATTTCTTATAATTCTCGCTTATTAAATTATTTATAATGAAATTTTTTATAGGGTCCCAATCAAGCCGCTTTTGCAGTTCTTTTCGTCTACACCTGCCCCTTCTACCTTTAACCCGTACCGATACTATACTGCTAAGTACCAAACCGCTAATGTAGACAACTCTGGCCGCTATGATCCTGGCAAATACGACCCCGGCAAATACAACGCAGGAAGGTACGACGCTGGTAAATACGATGCTGGACGTTACGACCCTGGCAAATACGACCCTAGCAAGTACGACGCTTCCGGTCATTACATTCCTGATGATTCGGGCCTGTATAAGTGAGTTCTTTTGTATTTATTTTTTGCTTAATTGATATACTCCACAGTCGTGACGTGTGCGACGAGGCGTAATAATTTTGAGATCATATTTAATATTCATTTTTTTGAGAAAATATGATTTGATTCATTCATAAGCACATGTTTATGAATGAATATAATATTTAATAGTTAATTATTATTTGTATACTATATTGCTAAGTACTAGTAGTTGTGTGCAAATATAACTAGTACATTATATATTGTTATAAGATAAAGATCTTATCCATTTTATTATTTTGATTATAAAACAAAATAAGATGAAAAGAATCATAGACATAATTACTAACTTTGGATAATTGTAGCGGAGACCGTGGAGACCGCGGCAGTGCAGGAGGTTTCTACAGTGGCTCTTTTGACAAGGGTGGTCCCGGTGGTTTCTACGATGGCTCCTCTGATAAGGGTGGTGCAGGTGGACCCGGAGGCCCTGGTGGTCCCGGAGGATTCTACAACGGAGAAAAAGACAATAACCAAAACGGACAACAACTATCTGCTGTTGCGGAGTAAGCTTTTATTATTTTTTAGTCCGTATTGATTAAAATTAAGAAAGAGCAATATATTGCATATGATTCTTCCTTTTTAATTCACTTTACATATATTAAAACTAATATTGTTTTCATATTTTTTAGAGTAAGCAGTGCTTCACCCGCAATTGTTGCTGAGCCAGTTATAGTTTCCGAACCAGCAGGACTTGCACCAGAAGTAAGCATCCCTGAACCAGTAGAAGTCGTCCCTGAACCGGTAGAAGTGATTCCTGAACCAGTAAAACTGAATTCTGAACCGGTAGAAGTGATTCCTGAACCAGTAAAACTGAATTCTGAACCGGTAGAAGTGATTCCTGAACCAGTAGAAGTGATTCCTGAACCAGTAGAAGTGATTCCTGAACCAGTAGAAGTGATTCCTGAACCAGTCGAAGTGATTCCTGAACCAGTGAAAGTGATTCCTGAACAAGTAGTCGTTTCCGAACCAGCAGTTTCTGAACCAGAATTAAGTGTCCCTGAGCCAGTAAGCTCAGTTGCACCAGTCAGCGAAAGCGTGATCGTAGAAGAGCCCGCTTCTTCTCCAGCCCCTGTTGTTATCGCTCCAGTCCCAAGCTCTGCTGTACCTGTGTTCATCGCTCCTATTCCGAGCTCTGCTGCTCCCATCAAAATCTATACTCCATCAGCATACGTTAAGCCATACGCGCCTGCGGTAGTTAATGCTGACCCTGGAAATTACAACTACAGATATGGTCTGATCCGTTATGAAAATGACTACATCCCTGAAGGCTACCACTATCTTTATGAAACAGAGAACAAAATCTTCGCTGAGGAAGCTGGACATATTGAGAAAATCGATAACGAGAGCAGTGGAATGAGGTCTAGAGGATTCTTCCAATTTGTTGCACCCGACGGTGTTACCTACAGAGTGGACTACACAGCCGATGAACGTGGTTTCCTTCCCGTAGGAGCTCATTTACCTTAGTTAAATTTATTTGTTGTTTCGCAAAATATGCATTGTTATGAATTTTGAAAGAATATATTGTAAGAAAGTAGTGTAAGAATAAATATGTTTGAACTATATGAAATTTCAATGACGGAATCCAAACCAAGAATTTGTTCATATTTATGTACTGTTAAGTAATATTATTTTAACACATCTATAAATGTTAATTGGGTAAGAAATACCGCACCTACTTTAATTCACTTGAAAAAGGGAATTTTTAATCTTTTTATTATTTATTTATGCAGAACAAAGCGTAATATATAAAATTACAATAAAAACAAAAACGTATACGAAGGGCAACTTATCTCTATAAGAGATGCATTTCAATGAAATATTTGTTCGGGTGCATGATCTTGAGTCATTCCTCCTCGTTAGAATCAAGTTAGTAAACATCAGCGTAATCGATAGAGGTAGAAAATACCATTGCGAAAAGGTGGTTTTTGAATTTAATTAAGAATATGCAGAAAATAATACACTAAAATTATAATTTCAATAGACTTAAATCTGAAAACGAAGTAATACTTCGTTGCCAAAATATTCATTTTAAGTTACATGTTAGTGCCAACTCAGTTCTTAGAGCACTTCTTGTTTAGTCCTATTTATACTTTATGAGGAAGGCTCTCATACAAGGGACGAATTAATTTAGGACAGGTAAAAAGGATATCGGCAGAGGAAGTTTCATTTAGGCATTTAGATTTATACAGTAGACAGTGCTTCGAACATACGAATAGAGCACAAATTACTTCGGTAATGTCACTTTGCACGGGGAAAATTTTAGAATTATTCAAACAATTTAAAATTTCATTCAATTCATTTTATTCCTTGCCAATTTATTGATCTTCTATTGGTATTTATTTTCGCACTATTTCAATTGTAAAATAAAAATTGTAATACAAGGTGATTATAATTGTTTGATATGACTAAAATGTAAAAAATAATTAAAAGAAGAATTGTATGTAATGTAAAATAAAGATTAAAAAAAGGATTGTTTGATAGGTGAAGATATTTAGCGTGATTAATGTAGAACTTAGAAAATGATTTAAGAAAGGTTCCTTAAACAATTGTACAATGCTATATAAGTGTTACTTATATAAAATAAATAATCATTTTTGTTTCGGGTGTAATGATATATATAAATATGTATAGTGAAACTTTTCAATTTATAAGCACTCAATGTTTACAAGGTGGGCTTAACTGACAACGTTGTTTACAGAAATGTCCTTTTTAATAAAATTTTAGGTCCATTTAGCAATTTCGCTGTCCAATATTGTTTTTACAAATTGCAAATTTTATTAAGAGAAAATTCAATGTCTATTATGTCAGCATCGATTTAGTATTTCAGTATTTTATATGTTAATACAATTAAGCCGTAACGTAAATACAATGTTAGTATCGATTTCTTATTTTCGTATTTAATATGCAAACAGATTATTTGGTCAACTAATACTATTAAATAAATAGGATTAGTATGTTTTAAAGCAAATATGTATATTAATATTATGTTATATGTATATTTTAAAGCTGCTTGCTTATAGAAAATATATAATACTTTTTAAAACTTAACGCTTCTATCGATCAAAGCAAAGAGGAAGCAAGGAAGTATATATCTATCACTTAAAACTTATAGAAATTTGAACGTGACGAGATACTTGAGTCAAAAATTGACAGACGAATGCCACTTCAGTTTACCTGTGACCACGGACTACTGGAAAGTGTTCGAAACGTCACGTGAACAAAAATGTATTTTCGAATACCAAAATACACGCCATTAATCCGTTTTCAATAGTTTTATTTATAAAGGCCTCTATAATACTTTTATATTATTTAAATGCAGAGTACATTTTTGAAAGTAAAAATAAATATCAAAAAATATTGCGATATGATAATTTAACTGACTGTGTTTTGTTAATAAGTAATACTAAATATGAAATAGTAACATTTTCATATCCATACATGAAATATGAAATAATATTTTTCTAGTAGGCAATATTTGTTTCAGCGGGATGTATTAAATATGTTTACGTAACGTCGCTCGTAACCTTCGCCTCTAATTCTGACCATCTGGCAGATTTGAAGTAATTTTTCTACAAAATTCATCTAAACAACATTAGCGAATTTAAACATGTAATTTATATTTTATATATACGTGAGATGATTGAAAACTTACTGAGAATATGGATGGATTTTATTAAAAGATAAAATGTAAACATTTTTCTCAATATAAAAACAACTTCGTCTAAATTGATGGTTTAAATTCTTCATAAGTTCTTTATGATTAGATAATAATAATTAAAAAAATCCATATATGCATGCATGGATTTTGGCTTGCATTTGTTAGTAGCATATGTGTAAAATATTTTGTTTCTTTATAAAATGTACAGTTGGCCTTAAGCAGTGGTAAGTTTGACCATATTCTCGAGCTGTAGGTTTAACTCTGTTGACGAGTAAAATATGTGTTACTTTAGCAACTCTCTTTATATCAAAATGAGGTCGGTGGTGGCCAGTGGCTAGTGGCCAGGTGGTGATAGCATCTAACTGTAAACGCGATCGGTTGTGGGTTCGATTCCCTTCTTGCTTAATATATCTTTTGTCTTAGGTATATCTTTCTTGCTTAATTTTATCTACTATGTTGAGTGGTACATGTATCTATCTTTTTAAGGCAACACAATTATTTAATAATGTAATTCCATATACTATTCCGTATACATATATTGAATTACATATGTAAGTATTCGTAACCCAACGTGGCGCAGGGTACAGCGTTTGACTGTTTATATTGATCAGTTTTGGATTCGATTCCGTATGAGGGAGTGATTATGTTTAAATTACTTTTAGTTCTCCTGGTAAGTTAAAGCGCGACGTTCATTTCCAGCAACTCAACACGTTATGAACCGATTTAGGGCTAAGAAAGGATAACTGATTGTCTTGACTAGGCCGTCTCTAATTTCTCTGCTATGAGATAAAAAGTATGCAAAGCAAGGAAAAAAATATTTTTAGATATTTCTAAGATATTCTTTACACGTAATATGTTCTTTATATGATACTCCAATAAGCGATGTATAATAAATATGCTATGAAGGGCTGGATATAATAGTCCTGAAATTGATCTCGATATTCTTTTTGTAGTTTCAACGATGAAAACGAGTCTACGATGTTAGTGAGCTTTGAGTATAACATAATGGGTATTTATGAATGAACCATTTTTGAAAGTATTTTCCCTTTAATTCTTTACAATTTAATAATAAATAATACCGTATGAACTAATTTTAGCTTTAATTGTGTTCTAGCAAGATAACTTATCTTAAATGTTTGTGGGAGCAAAATTTATCTTTACAAATAAATAGCATTGGAATGTCTGTTTATAATATTAATACAATCGTGTAATACTAATTCTACACATATTAGATACACGAAATGAATAGGTATATTTATATTTATTTATAGCATCTACACATTTAATTTCCACATGACAATAGAGGCTGGTGGAGAATGATGATGCCCGACCTTTGTGCCCATTTTTTAAAAATTTTGTCCAATAGTGTTTATAAATAAATTAATGAATATAACAAAATAACATTTTCTATAATTTATGCTTGTTTCTGGTAATCTATGCTACAACTCGATCGATTTTGAGATTTTTATAAGGAGTATTGTTTGCTATTTTCATTTTGGCATTATAAAATTAAAGATCCAGGGATGTGAAATTCATAGAATGAAGTGGCAATCACAGCTAGTATGAAATATAAAATAAAATTTAAAATGAACGAATAATTAAATTCAATAATGTATTCTGATTACCTCTGTCTGGAAGCACGAAACGCAGGTTATACTATTCAACACACATTGTCATGAAAACTGAGGCAATAAGTAGATTAACACTAGGTTTTTTGAGTGTGTGAAATTCAAGTAAACTATAATATGAAGAAAATGTTGCTTTTTCACAAGTCATATACAGTCTGCATTGACGAAATCACTGGAAATTGGTGCCACTGTAACGCAATAGATAGTTGTAGAGTCAAGGGTGGTGTATCACCCTTGACGACATGCTCAGAGGAGCGCGCGGGAGCTACCTGCGCGTGCCTTCTTGGGCCAGAAGAATACGCCATCAGCTTCTCTAAGTTGACCGTCCTCTGCCGTCTGCCAATGGCGGAGAAGACGGTCTTTGTGCCATCACTCTCCGGTGACCGCTGCGGATTATGACAAGGTTCAAAGAAATCTACTTTGCGTGCTTCACCACCGCCTCTGCTCGAGCACCACTTACTTACAGAAGGAAGTAGCAACCGCGTCTAAGGACCTGTTATCATAACCCACCATGGTCTTCACCACGGTGGTGGGAATAGTTCTTTCACTTCCAGCGTATGCTGGACTAGTTGAATTTGTGCGACGACTTAGGTTATCCTCGCAGCAGAGGACTGCATCCGAGCGGTGAATCCGTGGTTTGCTAAGGAGCTTCTTCCCTTTGCTAAATCTTGTAGTGCATATGTGTGAGTGTGTAATCGGTGACGTCACCATATTCTCCTCACTCACCATTATCTATGTCCAAGTCATTACTGGCACGTAACGATTACATACCCGTAACTATGGCCTGTGACGTGTGATTTCTTACATACAATTATTTCTTGGTCAAATTAATATTTTGGAATAGTTTTTTAATGCAATTTTGCAGTAAATAGTTGTTGAACATCAAAAGGAACGATTATGTTAAATTATGTATCTAAATCAATAAACATATATCGAATGTATTTTGGCTTATTTACATGTCATCGTCATTTAAAAGATATATTGTCCTTGTTTGAAAATTATGTTCTGTCATGGTTTATATCCGGGCGATGCATGCTCTCTGCTGAAACAAGTTTTTAGTGATAAAACAAGTATTACATTTTTCAAACTATAACACATATAAAGTTTATTAAAGTAAAAATTTGTAAATATTAGGGTTTTAGCTTAAAACTTTCTTATGCACCAAACAGGTTTAACCAGTGTTTGTATATGTCGAAGATTTAAAATTCGACGTAGTGATGTATAAAGGTGTATTATATTATTTTAATTTGTAAGTGTTTTTTATAATATTCTTTAACAAATAAACTACAAAGTTCATATTATAAAAGTAAAATTATTCCTTCACAGTATTTAAAATAATTGAGACATTGTTGAATATTAATTTAAATTCTAAAATACTTTGAATGTCATCTGAAATTTCGTTAATGGATCCACCATAAACAGTATATTTTAAAAATCAAATGTGTTTTACCAATAGTATAATAATATAATTCTATGCTGACAAATATCCTCAAAATTGTACGATCCTTTGGAAGTTTTGGGAATAACCTTTATAGCCACAGCTGCGATTCTTTTACAACTATAATTATTAGAAAATATTCTGTCTTCATTATCACAGAATATAGTATATAAATATATATTTTCCATTTGTTTTTATTAATATTAAGAATAACACTTTATTTTTCATTCAAGACACTCCGTACTCCACTTTCCGTCGAATTTGATACATTGCGTGTAGAATGGCGGAACTCAACGCCGCACTTTGTCTTACCAAAGTAAGGATTTGTAAATAATTTAAATATGTATAATCATTTCTGCGAGTAGCAATAGAATCCAGAACCGATTGTGTTTACAGTCAGATGCTAACCCACTGCTCCACGACTAGCCTTATTTTTTTTGTTATTAAAAAATATACACCTATACGGATGTATGGATATTTAAGAATTAAAAAATATATGTAATATAAATGAATCGTCATAGTTTTACTACATTCAGAAAGCTTGGAAGAAATAAATCGCTTATCCTTCTAAGATTTGTCACACGGCTTACCTTGGTATCAAGGCGACAGTGACCCGCACATTGTTTTCGCCTAAACTAAGGTTTTATGTTATCCCAGGACGTTTTATTTCACGACAAGGACTTTTGCTGAATGTTAATGAAAAGTATCAAAGTACTCATAGCGAGTTAGTAATTTGCAACTTAAATTGCAAAATGTATGTACGTACAAAGCTAAACATAGTAATTAGTATTCATCAACTAAAGAAGTCTTTAAAAAATATCTTTGCAGTTGTACATTCACTCAATAATGCCTTAAATAATATTTTATAAAATGACGATCTTTAACAATTTACTTTATTATATGTTTTAATATCATTCGTATAAAGCTCAATATAATAAATTTATTGAATTCGTAAAATCGAAGTGTCATCAATAAAGTCACAGGCGTATTAATTAGAGCAGGAGATGTTTCGTATTAAAATTAGATTGAAAATGGTATATATAAGGATTTATCTTCGGTGAATCTACATTGACTTAGACAACCTAAGGAAACTAAGACAATGAGGTCTCTGTTGGTAAGTGGAGCAGATTATTAGTAAATACAAATTTAATATTTGACTATTTTTAATTATAACGAGAAAATTAATATTGGTTTCGAAAATGTTTTAAAATTAACCATTTCTTTGAAATTGGACGATCTATCAGATTATTTAAATAATGTAATTTCACGGAAGTTTTAACTATAAGTATATTTTTCGTTCAGGTCATTGCTTTGGCGGCGGTTGCCTTGGCAGCTGAAAATGAAGTGTAAGTAGTCATACTTTGTAATAAACAAATTATATATTAGCTAAACATTAACAGAATAATGGTTATCCTAACAGCTTTCTAAAATATTCATTTTTTATACGGTTTATAATAAGTTTTTTTTCTAGGGCACCAATCAAGCCGCTGTTGCAGTTCTTTTCATCCACCCCTGCTCCTTCCACCTTCAATCCTTACCGTTACTACACCACTCAAAGACAGCTTGCTAATGTAGACAATTCTGGACGCTATGACCCTGGCAAATACGACCCTGGCAAATACGACCCTGGCAAATACAATGCGGGAAAGTACGACGCTGGTAAATACGATGCTGGACGTTACGACCCTGGCAAATACAACCCTACCAAGTACGACGCTTCCGGTCATTACATTCCTGATGATTCTGGCCTTTACAAGTAAGTCCCTCATGTAGGTTTCATTAATTTTTATAGCTTGCTTGATATTCGAGTGGGGCTGGCTGGATGTTTGCTACAGTCCGCGATAATTATGGATTCATATTTAATATTCATTAAATTGATAAGATGTGAAGCTTAAAAATCCCATAATAGTAGAAATATGGCGTTCGTGATCATTTATAGTTGTGTGCAAACATGACTATTATATTGTTTATTGCTATAAGATAAAGATCTTATCCATTTTAGTTTCTAATAGAAAAAAAAACAACATTAAGAATCACATGGTTGCATTATTGATAATTTGACTTTATAACCTTAATAATTTGACTTTGTAATTGAATTTATGACAGTATTACACAATTCTAAGTCATAATTAAAAGTAATGCATAATTGTAGCGGAGACCGTGGAGACCGCGGCAGTGCAGGAGGTTTCTACAGCGGCTCTTTTGACAAGGGTGGTCCCGGTGGTTTCTACGATGGCTCCTCTGACAAGGGTGGTGCAGGTGGACCCGGAGGCCCTGGTGGTCCCGGAGGATTCTACAACGGAGAAAAAGACAGTAACCAAAGTGGACAACAACTATCTGCTGTTGCAGAGTAAGCTTCAGTTATTTTGCCTACGAAGAATAAAACTGATGTCGGTCGTTGCACTGTGGAACAGCGTATGATTGTAAACGCGATCGATTGTGGATTTGATTCCCGCTAGAGTGAATAATTGTAATGTAACTATTTCGATTTACATGCTTTGTTAATCAAGTTAAGGCGTTATGTTCCGCCACTCAACACGTAATGTCTCAAGTTCTAGGGAAAGCGTAGTACAGAGCGCCTTGACACTATTTATTTCCTGTCTACCCTTTATATAAAAGCGGGAAGGATAAAAGCGTGAAGCTAGAAAAAATATTTAATTTAATATTCTTAAGTATTCTTTTTTATTTACTTTATATATATGAGTATTAATATTGTTTTTATATCATTTAGAGTAAGCAGTGCTTCACCCGTAAGTGTAGCTGAGCCAGTAATCGTTTCCGAACCAGCAGTTTCTGAACCAGAAGTAAGTGTCCCTGAACCAGTAAGCTCAGTTGAACCAGTCAGCGAAAGCGTGATTTTAGAAGAGCCCGCTTCTTCTCCAGCCCCTGTTGTTATCGCTCCAGTACCAAGTTCTGCTGCACCTGTGTTTATCGCTCCTATTCCAAGCTCTGCTGCACCCATCAAAATTTATACTCCATCAGCATACGTTAAGCCATATGTGCCTGCGGTAGTTAATGCTGACCCTGGAAATTACAACTACAGATATGGTCTGATCCGCTATGAAAATGACTACATCCCTGAAGGCTACCACTATCTTTATGAAACAGAGAACAAAATCTTCGCTGAGGAAGCTGGACATATTGAGAAAATCGATAATGAGAGCAGTGGAATGAGGGCTAGAGGATTCTTCCAATTTGTTGCACCCGACGGTGTTACCTACAGAGTGGACTACACAGCCGATGAACGTGGTTTCCTTCCCGAGGGAGCTCATTTGCCTTAATTAAATTTATTTGTTGTTTCGCAAAATGTTGTTATAACTTTTGAATAAAATAAGTATTTACACTATATTTTGGTTATTATTTTTCTTAGAAATAATAGATTCTAATTAATTAATATATTTGAAAAAATACAAAGCTTTTAAAAGGTTGTATATATTAAAGCATATTATAGATTATTTTTTATTATAATATATTAATATATTATAGAATATTTTTTATATAAACCAAAAATATATCTCAGCTACTTAAATGTCAATCAGCTATAAATTTCAATATGTCTTCCGGATCATGATTTATGCGATCAAATATCATAATATTAAAAAAAAAACAATAAAAATATTAATTAGCGGTTATACTTTTGACGTCTCAGTTCGTGATATATATAAATTAATTAACATATTTTTATACTGATAATAAAGAATTTTATAAATAATTTAAATACGTTATTGTTTATTAATTACACTTTAAATAAATATATTATTTAATTTTCTTTATTTCACAAATAAGTGTGTTGCTTGAATCAAATGATATGAAAATATCCTAGTCAAATATTGTATTATCTGTAACCACATTTTATTTTAAGTAATAATTAAAAAAAGAATATTAAATATTTATTTAGTAGAAAAACTTTTTTTAGACACCTTTAATAGTATTTAAAAGATATATGATAAATATATTCGCTGATGCGTACTGTGACAATATTTATACTGATAATTAGAAATTTAATATATTTAATGTATTTTAGTTTTTTTGAAATGTATGTATGTACATGTGTATATTAACCAAATTTACACTTTTAGAGTCTAGAAATGCCCCACATAACAGTCTTTTCTTGGTATTCGTATAATTATATTTTATCTTGACGCTTTTATCCCAAGGATATAGCAGAGTTAAATTGAAACTACTTAGTGTCAAGGCATTTCTTACTTGGATTACCGCCGTGTCAAGACCATAGTCTCGAAAGTTCTACCGCTCTACACGCATACGTGTAGAGTGGTAGAACTCATCGCCGCACTTTGTCTTACCAGAGCGAGGAAGTCAAAATAATTTAAATATAATCACTCCTTCGACTGGAACTGAACCCATAACTGGTTACCTTTAGAGTCAGACGCTGTCCCAATGCGCAACGTCCAGCCACTATAGTAAATTTTGTTGTAAAGAATATATAAATAATTAATACTTTCAAACTTTAATAATTCATTTCATACTCAAATTTAGTATGTATTTTTTTTCACTTCATAAAAGATAAGTTACGTCAATTCCCTCTTTGCCACTAGAGTAACTTTATCTTGATAGTGGACATTTAAAATGCATAGCTCAGGCTAGACTTTACTCCAAGTCTTAATGCATTAAGATTCAAAGCACTTGACCTTGTTTACACATTAGCGTTCAATAGTAAATAATGGATTAAATGCTGCGTCTAACTTACCGGCAAGTTCTATTATTGGCTACCTGGCGTACGTCATAGTAATGCAAAGTTTTTTTATTTACAATCCATAATAAAGAAAGAAAATTTATTATATTTAAATAAGGTATTTTATCAAAATAAAAGTTGCATCTATTTTCTTATACTTAGGCATCTTTTAAAAAAACATTAACACTCAATAAAGAGCATTAACACTCAATAGTGCTGCATTGTGGCGTGTATAACTTTATTTTTGACAAGTCACAGTCATATCTCTTTCACATTCGACTTAGTGACTAATGTAAAGCTCCGTGTCGACGTCTCACTTATCTGGCGGCGACTGCTAGATTGATTGATGAACTGTCAACGCGTATAATAATTTTTCCTTGCCAGTATCACGCGTAACCCCGTTTTGCCTAAAAACTTTTTATTCTTAAATAACTTAAGCAAATTCTATAAATCGTAAATATACTTCATCCTTATTTAAGGATATTAGTTGTGTTATTTTTTTATTATATCCAAGAGTATATCAGTGTAATAGTATGTAATGTCTACTCGTGTTTATTAAATATTATTTGATATTAGGATGCATTTAAAGTAAAAAATATATGTATGAGATATGGAACAGTCTACATAAACTAAAACTATATTTTATTAGTATGAAAATAAATAAGCCTCAAGCTCTAAACTTGAAAAAGATCTAATAAAAAATAATAATGTAAAACTTCCTATCCATTTAAGTTATCAATATTGTCATACGACAGACACTTCGTATAAGCTTTACTACTTGAAACTATGTACGTACGTTGTTAATATTATATCTTAACGAGATTAACACTATCAAAATGTTGGGGTACGGAAGCGTTAAGTATAAACTTGTCGTAGGTTTTTATCTACACCAATTCAATGAAGCCGCAAGCCGTTTGATGGTTTCATAAAATCGTCAGATAGTAAAAGGTTTTTGGGAAACAACAGCTGTGCCAACTGCGGATGTCGATGGAACGTTGAATAGAATAGAAAAGAAATTGATTCCTCTCGCGCCACGTGTATGAAATCTGTTTAGGGTATGATACTCGTACTTAATCTTAGAACCGGAACGATTTATGAGGGCATTAAAGCTCATGTGCAGATATAATTATGTACGCCTGCCGTAAGACGTTGGTATATTGCTTGAATGAATTGCAAACGCGCCCAATTTTGTTGTCGAATGAGATACGTATTCAAATTTACGTAATAGTATAATGATGTTTTAGATCTTATATTAATTTACTTTATATGATTTTTTTAGCTTCACGCTTTTATTCCGTAGAGCAGACAAAGTTATTAGTGCCAAGACACTGCGTACTTCGCTTTCCGCCGAATTCGAGACATTGCGTGTTAAGTGGCGGAATTCAACTCCACACTTACAAGAGTGAAGAAGAAGAATTGTTCTCAACAATATAATCTCCAGAGTAGGGATCGAATCCTCAGCAGGTCGTGTTTACATTCAGACGCCGTCACACTGCGCCAGGATCGGCCTCAATGATTATTTTTGTACAAATCTATATATGATTTGATTTACCTAGAATGTACCTGTTCTTATTAAGAAACAGAGTAATCAGCTGATTATGAGCTGTTTTGGGCACTGTCACTATATTAAGGTCAAAACATTCAACTATGGATGCTTCCGTTCCAGATTTGCATTTGAACATGACTGCGATCTTCACTTATGAAGGACTAATCAAAAAGAAAGAGTATTAATTATCAATTTCTCTTTAAATAAGTATCCCCTTTTCAAACAATATATTGTACGTTTTATGTAGAAAATTTAAAAGCCTTTAAAACTTTCTTGTTATGTTTGAATTAGTATGGTTAACATAATAAAATTCATTGGTTTTTTATAACAAGACATCCACGTGTTTGATATATATTTGATATATTTACATTATACGCACGTTGTTTACGGATCGTCCAAAATGAGCGATTTCAAGCTGAAATACTTTAATAGGATATTTTATTAATTTACTTTTAATCTAATTTTAAAATATTTTATTATTGTTCAGTTCTATGAGTGCATCTATCCGTATTTAGGGAAGGCGGCATGGCTCACTTTGTTGTAATTCAAATTATAAGGTGTCATAAACAATTTAAATTTTAATTACGATGTCTCTAGGTTTATGAGAATAGGACTAAGCTCGAGGAAAAGCTCCTCTAGCACTCGAGTTTATTAAAATATTTTAATTAGTTTATTCTCAGTGTTCAAGAATAAAATGTCAAGCATTTTCTTAGTCTATATTTGTTTCATTATTCTATTACAATCCCTGATGTATATAGAACACCGGAGGCATTTAGGCAATGTATGAAAAATGATTGTTCGTTATTTGCTCTACCTAGGTAATGTATACGATTCCTAGATATTTTATAGAATAACTTTAGACATTATTTATGTACCACCAGGTACATGAATAATGTCTAAAATAAATCAATATAAGCTTTTATGTACCATTTTTTGTAAATAACTCACCAATAAAGTTATCGACAAACAAGACACGTTACATTTCCACAATTTTATTAAAATTGAAAACTAAGTTAGTCATTGAAAATAAACTGTATAAGAATATTACAGAATTTCTGAATATGATAAAATATACCTCAGTGAAACTTAGTCTTTAATTTTAAAAGATTCGGTGAATGTTTAACAGGTAAGGTCAAGTTAGAAACAGTTACTATAAAACTACTGGTGACATATATACGAGTACATATCTGTAAAATCACGTACGGGACAATTTATTAGTTTTTCAAATAAAACTTAAAATTTAGAAACTTTAATGGTAAAAGTTCAAATCTTGTTTTTTTTTTGGTACTGAGAAATACTATTCTCAATGTTATTTATCTGCCTTACAGTCGGATAGTTACTTATATGCCACTACGACACCCCAGTAGAAGGCCCACCTACTGAGGGTGACCGTCAGGGAGTTTCTTTCATTCTTTCGTTGCAATATCTCCAAATTGCTCTCACCGCTATGAGCCTTTCGCAGTTGGATCCAGAAGCAGACGGTGAGAGAATTTGTTCAAACAGGGGTACTTTTTTTTTAGTTGGATTAGATAGAACGTGGGGCCTGCAGGGTCCCCATAATTGTTGGGCCGTATCGTAATCGCAGGCGCTTACCATCAGCGGGTTCGGATGAGTCGTAGCTCTTTCGAAGTAGCTACTAGAGCTTTCAACAGTGCTCTTTGATGGAGTCTAGCTTAATGTCTATGCAGAGATCTATATCAAAAATGGTGCGCCCGTGGCTATGCGTAAGAATATGTTTTGAAGGACTTTGAAACGTCTCATATCCGAGTATGCGAACACAACACTGGCATATGTCAAAAAGGAGGGGTATAGCCATAGATCTCAACACGCGATATTCAATAGCAATCTGCCGAGGGTCCTGGCTTTGCTCACAAGCTGAGCGAAGTGAGATACGAACGACCATCCACCGTCCAGGCTTAGGACCAGATGCTTTATCTGGTACCGTACCTCCATCTTCTGTCCCCTGATGCGCAGAATAGCCTTCCGGGGAGAACTCTAAGCGGGTCATGAGGGCCTCTTATCCATAAACTCTTAGAATGATAAGGCGGTTTCCGAACTCAGCCAAACGTGCCGCCTCCTGATAAGTAGTAATCTATAACTCTGGGGTAAGACTATAATGCAAGTGCCAATAGTGGGTATTATTGGCTCTTGCATTGTAGTCTTGATGTCAAGTTTAGAACTTTCCCTCGAGTACCATTCGGTCCTGAACTTGGCTTTGGAGGTATTTTAAGTATTTTCTGTGGCCAACACAAAAAACTTAAAATGCCTTCCAAAACCAAGAAATTATCTAAACATTCATTTAAAAATATTAAGTTTACGTTTAAAATAAATAAGACTAGATTTTTTTATTTTTATGTGTCTCCATAGATACAATACCAAGAAGCGGGTTAATAACATACACTTAACATACAACATATTAAGTGCAAAATTGAGAGCTAAAAAGATAGGTGTTATTAGCTTTCAATTTTGCACGTAATATGTTGTAAATATATTTGCTATACAATATAGGTATAAAAACTAGCTATATTTATGCAATTTTTACTAGATACTATAGATACTATAGATAGACTACTACGTACTGATAGTTTAATTAACCCGCTTCTTGGTATTGTATGTATAGAGATACATAAAAATAAAAAATTTAGTGTCATTAATGTTTTAACGTTCTTTAATTGTCCGGTTAATGCTTCATTTGATTTTTTAATACAAGTATCTCACTGTGCATTGCCAAGTAACTAGTTCTGATATTGAAAATAAGTTTACCATGCCCCGAATCACTTCTTCCTTCCCTCCAGTATCCATCAAACCAGCTACTGAAAATCTTTCCTTGGATTGTTCAGGTCAAGATTCTTTTCACTTGCTTCTACGGCTTGGAATGGAGGCATTACCCGCCATCTTATGACGTTGTTCATAATAAGCCGAATAGTGCTTGAAAAACCTGAGTCATCCCAAGCAATTATAACAGCTTAACCATCGTCATCAAATATGAAGAATATACGCTTATAACAGCCAAGGCTAGCTACGACTGCGCCTGACTGGTCTGGCTCTGGCCATAGCCTCCTTTGTTTGTATAGACAAAGAAAGCAATTGAATTTCCATTCGATAAATAGAAGTTTGAACATAATGCTGAACTACATGATGAACAGTTACCTATAGGTGATATCAAATCACCACGAAAATATTTTCCTTATTTCTTTGACGATGACATCGTCAATATGATTACAAAGCAAAGTAATTTATACTTAATTCAAACAATCAGTCTCTCTTAATCTTTCAAAACAAGATATCACAGACTTTGTCGCAATTAATTTGACCATCGAATTGGGAATCGCAAATATACCAGTCTATACTGACTATCGATCTGAAGAATTCGGATTAGCACAAATAGCTGATGTAATGACACTCAAAAATTTTCAACAGACACAACGGTACATCCACTTCAAGGGCGATTTGCTCTAAAATGAGGCCCCCTCCTTGAAAAGGTACGTGCATATAAATAAGCAAATCAAGCAGATATGTGAGTCGCCTTTTACTAAACTGAGATAAAAAGCCACCGATGGTACTTACCCATATTTTTCTAAATTTTATGCACATGTGCATGAATTATAAATCCATCGATTTTAGATGGAAAATACATTGCAGTAAATAATGTAAAACGAATGAGCTTTTTAAAGTTCCAACATCATAATATACAAGAGATCATAATATACATTCTGGGAGAGAACAACAATTTGAAAGCTCTAATGCCGTAACATCAATACCAAAAAATATGTCCCTGTAGTTGTCCTTTCCACAATGTAAATTAATGTAATTTTTTTTCTTTTTACCGGAAGTTGAATTTTTGTGAAAAATAATAAATGCTAAACACTGCTGTTTACTATAGGAGTTTAATTATAATTATTTTCATAGAAATGAATATTAAAATCTCAGATTCGGCAATGTATCTGTAGAGATACAACATTAGCAAAATATATTTATTATTGTCCTTGGCAATGTGGGATACATTAAGATAACATATATAGTACATAATGATTATGATTTTTTTTACTTATCTTTCTAGACATCCTATTACGAATATTATAACGATTTTTTAAAAAAAGATCTGCTAAGTTAAAGGTTAAAAGGGTGTAGAATCTTATTTATAGTTTCTGATTCAGAGCAATAATTGTGATTTGTTATTGTGAAATATTTATTAATAAAACGACCAAAGTGGATAAAATTCGGTAGGATATCCTTGCAAACGAGTAACCCTTACAAACAAATATAGCTCTTCAAAGTCAGTTACAAAATATTCCCTTAAGTATTTCATTCAAGATTGTGATTGAAAAATATAAATTAGATTTGAATATATTTGCTCATCGAAGTGAAGTTAAAGGAAAGGCGGCAGATTATATAAATTGAATTGGCTAATGTGTGCTGATCTGCTATCAAATGGTCTATCGAATTGGGATCCAATTAAATTCCGTATTGTGATTCGTTTGAATGGAAAATTTCATAAAGTCATCCTCTCAATCAATCCCATATAGACAATACGAGCTGATGTAAAGGGAGGACGACACGAAAATTTACTTTACTTTATCTAATACGGTACTACAAAATGTGAGATTACAACACATTCATTGGAATCGTCAATTTTTTAGTGTACTTCGATAAGTTTATAAAATATCTATATATATATATAAATGTTTATAAAATCGAGTCAGTAGTGTAAGCATTTTTTTAAATATATACATATATTTATAATATATAAAAATATATATTTATTACTTTTGCACGTCCTTAATGCCAAAAGTTACTGCTATTAGCATTAAGTTTTACTTCACACTTAATTCCTTTGTTCAATTACTAGTTTCCTTATCTAAGCACTAGACACCTTTCTACCTCAAAATTGCTCTTTACAGTTTTGGAAGGGCTTAGAAAAGTTAATTTTAATAACAATTACTTCACGAACACTAAATAAAATAATAAAATGTTTTTAGACGAAGACGACGTTACCTGAACATTAATTATAGTAAAAGGCATATCAGAAGATTTGACTCAGTCACGCAAATGACTAATAGCCTTCAAAATTTTATATAAATAAATAGATATTCGTTTACTATATGTGTATATTATTCAATAGAATAATGCCGCCTACACCGATTCCACGCTTAAGATTTTGTTATCGCCTGGATGAAATATTTTCTTTCAATTTGCCTAAAAGGTCAGCTTAAAGTTTGTTTGAGACATTGCTTAAGAGGCCAAAATTTAAGTTTATAATCGTTTATTATAAGAAAAAACTTCTGTAGATGTCGAGATAGCTCTCTGATACCAACTAAAATATCGAATCCACGGCCGATCGAGGTTACAGTTAGATTCTTTCCCGCTGCGCCACGACCCCTAACATTTTTAAACGTAATCTAATCAATATTTCAAATATTATTATATGTGTATACCATACTCAGTTTACGATCGGCACATTAAACATTAATCATGTTGATAACCCCAAAATAAGTGCGGCAGATGTTATCCTACATCGAGTACATGTTAGTTATAACAACGTGAATTGATGAAAAATTAGATATTCCTTACAACTCGACTTTGCAGTAAAATTTCATACGCATTAATAAGATATTTTTCTAGTTTCACATTTTATTCCGTATAGCAAGGTAGGTAAGAAGTACCTAATGTCAAGACTCTCCGTACTGCGCTTTCCACCGAATTGGAGACATTGCGTGTTGCGTTAAGAGTTAAGTTACTTATGAAAATATGATTTATTAATGTAGGAATGTAAAGAACAACACGTATTCAGTACAAGTACAATAAGTATTCAGTTTTAATATAATTTTAAATTAACGTGACCGTTTAAAATAAGTAAGCTTTTTGAGAAAAAAATATACGAGACATTAATAGTCAGTAAAATTTTGTTTTGGTAAATATTTATTTATACATTTGTACAGAGTATAAGAAAACTAACTTCTTCATTTTTAATATCACATAATTATAAAATGTTATATCACAAAAACCTATAAAAATATATTTTGGGAAATATCGTCTTTCAATCCCTAGCAGAGTAAATATAGAGAACGCAGAGCCCAATTCTACGGTCCCTGCATACTTCTTTCGCCTTGTCCATAGCTATTCACCTCATGCTTTTCCGTGACTTTTCAGCAGTATCTTCTAGTTTTCTTAACATTCTTTCCTTCAAGTATACACTTATATTTTAAAGTTGAAATTGATTTGGGCAATATTAATAATAAGTTTATTATATTTTTACTATACATAATTTTTAAATAACAGCGATGCCCTTGTATAATTTTGGTTTGATGATCATAACTTAATAGAAGTTAAAGAACATTTATATCTACATTCATTATTTAGTATAAATTCTTATATATATCACGAACTCTGTAGTGGACATTAATGTATCAAGTATTTATTTAAAATAAGAAACATTCATTGGAGAGCTCTCTTATGAAAATCAATGTAATTAAAAAATAATTATCAAAAATAATGATATTAAAAAATAAATATCAAACACAATGATATTAGAAGTAAATATCAAAAATAATAAAATAAAAAAATCATATGTAATATATTTAAGAAAAAAAATATTAAAAAACCTGCGACGGCACGGCCTTGAATACCGGCCACTGTCAAGGTGACGCTGGAAATGATTTCGACAACGTAGCGCGTTTTTATTGAGAACGTCGGAGAGCTTCACATAAAATAAGCTTTACGGTAAAAGGTTTCATACGTTGTTTTCTTTTATTATACTCTAAATTTACGGATAAAGGTTTAAAAGCTTTAAAATTTGATTTAATAATTAAATAAAGACACGATACCTTTTTGTTTTGTGTGAAAATAAATATTTTGTATAGTAGCCTTCATAATATTGTATGATCTTTAAACTTTAGTAGCTAAATGAAAAGAAAAAATAAACTGTTATAAACCAATAATATTTGTAAAGCTTATTCAATTGTAAACGTTTTACGTTTACAAATCTTTTAATACTGGTATGAAAGGATTTTCAAACATGAAGCTTGTGACTTGTGAGGCAGAAATCGTTTCTTTTGATGTCCACAGATATTATTATAGCGAATGAATGAAAAAATCAACAAAAAGAGCGTGTATATATTATTAGAAATATCGTAATCTAGGGTGCACAAGTTTTTTACACAATAAGTATTAGAATTTTTCATTATTACGTCATTTTTAGAGTCCTCGTGGTATAACTAATTTTATTAAATCATTTTATCATCATAAGTACATTAAAGTGTATTGGCCCTAATTACTTTTTTATTCAATATACAGACAAATCAGTCTTAAATTTTAATTATACGTATAGATTTAAGTGGTTATATGGATATGTCACAGGCCAGTCACTGAAGCACGGTATTGAGAGCCTTTCAGTGAATAACAGAGCGTAAAGTACGATGTACAATGAATGAGTCAAAGGGAATACAAAATGATGTGGGATATTATTTACTGATGATAGACGTATATCAAAATGTAGGGCTTCAGATTTATAGCAAGTATTGTGAAGTTATTATGTTGAATAAATATTTGAATATTATATATTTTTTATATAGTATCATGATAATATGAGCACAGAATATGACTACAAGCGCAATTGGTCTCGGGTTAGATTCAGACTTGGTGGAATTACCATATTTAAAATTTAATTTCACTCTTCTGGTTTCCTTAGACAAAGCGCGGAGTTGAGTTGTCATTCACATATAAGGGTCTCGATTTATGGCTGAAACAGACAGCGGAGTGGCTCGACAATGGGTTTTCTCAGAATACCTTGGTATGTAGTATATTTCAAACAAAAGTTTTGTACGAAAGATTTGTGTGTGTCTTCTAACTTTATTGTAGTCCTAAGGCGTTGAGTTTCAGCACTCAACACGCAATGTTTCGTGGAAAGCGAAGTATGGAGTGTATTAACACTAGGTACTTTCTGTCTACCCTACTCCTTGTGGGATAAAATCGTGAAGCTAATATATATATATATATATATATATATATATATATATATATATATATATATATATATATATATTATATATATATATATATATATATATATATATATATGTTAACTTCACTCATTTACGCTTTTTATCATGGCAGGGTAGGTCGATTTCCAGACCTTGTGTTGAGTAGCGGACCTCATGCGCTTTGTTCAGTAAGCAAGGAAATGAATATAATTTAAATATAATCATTCCCCCGAGTGGGAATCAAACCCACAGCCGATGGCGTTTACAGTTAGACACTGTCCCTCTGCGCCACAAATTATTAAAAACAATCATATTCTAATTGTAAATAGTTGAAACAAAGTCGCGGTCATTTTTATTAGTTAAATAAATTAATATTGAGTATCATCAATTATTAATTTTGGACAGATTGTTCATCGCGTTAATAATTCAAAGATGAACATTAAGATAAAGGTGTTTCGCGACATTTCTCTTGTCTTTTTAACCTTGACTCAATTAAGTATTTAAATATATATCTGTTATAAATAGCATATTTACAACAATATAGCATAGATTGAATAATACTTATTATTTATAAAGCTGCATCTGTAATATTTTAACTGGTAGCTTAAGTGTTAATATTAAAACGAAACAATAAACGTACGTAAATTTATTAATAAAAATATTTGACAACGAAATTGATATTTACATATATTTATTAAAATAAATTCTAGAATATTTAGGCGTCATGGCGCTGTTAGACATTGCATGACCGTAAGCACAACTGTTGTGGGTTCGATTCACTCGGGGGAGTGATTATATGTAAATTATTTTCACTTCCTCCGCTCTTGCAAGATAAAGTGTGGCGTTGAGTTCCACCACACAACACGTAATGTCTCGAATTCCGTGAAAAGCGGAGTACGGAGTGTCTTGAAGCTAGGTACTTTCTGTCTACTCTGCTATGCGGAATAAAAGCGTAAAGCTAAAAAAAAAATTGGAATATCATCTATAAATATCGCACAGACCATTATTGTATGTCATAAAAATATGTTGTATAGCAACAACTTTATATAAAGATAGCGAATACTAGAAATTATTTCAGCATATTAGAACTTCTTTTTACCATACTACTACAAGCATATACATCCTCGCGTTGGCGCGGCCCGATTCAACGGTTAGGGACTGTTAGGCTCCTTTAGAATAGTCTAAGTTTTTCTAGTCGCGACATCATGCCGCGGCTGGTTTGTGTAGCATAGGGAAAATCCCCAGCTCACTCGACCATCACATGCCGAAGTCCGAGCCCCGCAGGGGCGCCCTTGCAGTCGTCGACTACCTCTCAAGCAGCCACGTCAGTGCTATGTTTCGCAGGAATAGAGCACCCTCTTCCCTCCCCCTCCCGGTGTCGCTATAAAGACCAACAGGGTCAACAACATGTACTCAATAACAGAAAAAAAATACAAGCATATATGCTTTACATTCCTGAGAGATCATGTATATGGGCTATATTTATCACTTCTAATATTTATAACTTATAATTGTTGTACATTATGCATGTGAAATTCTAACGATTCACGTGAAAATTTCCCTTGCTAGCTCGTTATATAAGCACATAAATTAGTTATAATTTATTATATTTACACATACTTAATAGTACACGCTGTAGCTTTTTGGTAACATATAGCATTAAAAGAAAATGAAAAATTATTTCACAAAAAGAAAAACAAAACATCTATTTTTGTTCTTTCGTTTGTTACTTTGGTGTTACATGTGAGCGAGGGCGTCTATCATCACTAGACATACTGGATACTCAATTGCTCGTTTGCCATGTCTGTCTTAAAAAAAGACCGTCACCCACTTTTTCAATAGAGGAAAAGTACATATAGCCAGATGTGTTTTAATATTTTTAAAGTGTTATTCACACATTTGTAACTAAAAAAAAATATTTTAGAAAATATTTTAACGTTGTAGAATTCAAACCAGAATCCTTGAAAACATGCAGTGTGAATCTTTTTAATACGCGCTTCGCGCGTTTATACCGCATAACAGGAGAGACAAAAAGTACTTAATGTTAAAACACTCCGTACTCCGCTTTCCGCCGAATTCGAGATATTGCGTGTTGAATGGCGGAAATCAACACCGCACATTGTCTTACCAGAGCGAAGAAATCAAAATAATTTAAATATAATTATTTCCCCTAGTGGGAATAGAACCCATAACAGATTGCCTTTATAGTCAGGCACTGTCCCACTGCTCCACGACCAGCCGCAAATGTGTGTAAAATATAAAATTAATTTATAATTCAATATGTATAACGGACCATATAAATTGGTTGTATGCATCAGAGCGAATAATAATTTGTTTTATATATAAAGGCAAATATAAAGTTATTATAATTAAAATACATATTAAGTGCAGGATCATAATTGTAAGGAGCGAATTTTTGATACATTTTTGATGGTATCTTGTTATTTCAAAGGTAGCTTGTATCCATTATGTATGAGAAAGTAAATTGGACTATTTTAACGATTTTGCAATACCTATTGTAGAACCAACTAGTATTAATACTAGAATCTTCTAGGAATTCTAAAAATTAAAAATATTTTTTTTGGCATTTTGTTTTAGATTATTAACATTAATTTGTTTGTTTTTTAAAATAAAAGTTATTTTTTTTTAAATAACACGGAACCTAGTTATTAAGAACATATATTACATATATTTTTTTACACTTTTCCAATATCGCTTGGACATTAGTCTAAGATATCAACAGAAAAGATCGCAAAGTGAGCGATACGGAACTATTCGCATTTTTTAAGCTCTTACTTATGCCAGATAATTGTGATAAATGGTATATTTATTACACAAATTATTTCTTTGAAGCCTATAGATATGTAAATATTCGTAGACTTTTATTTAATCTCTACTGCATCTGGGTTGATTTGATAACATTTTTTTTATTATATAAACTTTTAGTTTGTAGTAAGCGACGGTACTAATTTAAAAAATCACTTTACGCTCTATGCCCTACAAGTTTTCCGTGCAAATTCCAGACATGACATATTGAGTCATGAACTCAACGCCGTGTTGTTTTACTAGAGCGTTCAAATTAAAATAAGTTTTAATTGAATCATTCCGAGTAGGAATCGAATCTAAAACCAATCGCTAAAACAATCAGACGCTATGCAACTGCACCAGCATGGTCTCACTACAACTAATACCAAAGCTTAGTAAAAGTTGTTACACCAACTTACTAATGTGTTTTCTTTGCATGTAAATAAAGAAATGATTTCGTACAATATTTTTGCGATAAGTTACTGGGATATGACACATTGTAGTTAAAACAGAATGTAGCTGTAATCGTATTGATAGAGCAAACAGCAGTTCAACTAGCTTCAACAAACTATTGGCAGCCCGCCAACTTCAGAAACAGGAATCACTTATGAGAAAGACAAAACAGTCTTCGTTATTCATACAAAAATATCAATAAACATTTTACATTACATTGATTATGTTTATGATTATGTTAATGATGACGTTAATCGTGATATTAATATCATATAATGGGGAAATGTTAAGGAAAAAAAACTTATTTTTTATGATATAAATAATATAATTTTATTTATTGTGCCATGTCCATCATACCGACACAATTTGAGCGTAGTGGATTATCCTCCGATTGATAATGCGATTGCGTATGTTTTGAACACACACCTAATCGCATTAATTCTATCTTGGAGAAATTATTTCATTTAAACTATATTCAAGTGCTCGCTGTTGTAAAATAGAGAGTGAAAGTGAGTTGCAATGTACAGAATTTAGATGGAGAGAAATCGTAGGGTCTTGACCTTAAGTTCTCTTTAACTACCGTTTAATATAACCATGACTCAAAGAAAATTTCATGTACGAAAATCTTTCCGAAATCAAACTGAAATCGCTGACTAAATACATTCTCTTTCGTATTGTGAGAAGAGAGCAGCAATAAGGTATATCATCATATTTTTTGTTCTAGTATTGTTGTAAAACTAACACTGATTTAAGTTGAGTCGATCTAAGGGATGAGCTTAAAATATTTTTTTATGAATTAACGTATAATCTACTTAACAGCAAGTTTTATATTCTACATTAGTCACGAAGCGAATGTAATAAGACATTTGTAAGTACGAAGTGCTGCATAAAATAAACGTTTTAATATTTATCATTGCATTGACTACAATAAAAATATTTAAGGCGCCATAAAATATATAATTAAATAAGAGTTGTCATAGTGATGCGCAGTTTACGTTACAAACATTTATATCAATCAAATTAATATTTGTAAATACCTTTAAAATGTGACCTATAATAGATAAGCAAAGCTGTCAAATATAGATATCTACAATCAAATAAATAGAAACTCTTATCCAAAATCATTTATTTTCTATTTTGATGATCATTTTTTACTGAAAAAAATACAGAGGGGAAAATTTTGTGGAGTTTTTTCAATCTTCGTTATGTGCGTATTTTAAAGATATTGCCAGAAGAATGACGGGAACTAAAAAGTGAAACAATTTACTCCATGTCAATTTATTAGTAATTTTCAAAATATACCTATGGAGTGAACCAATGATGATGACATTTTCTAGTCACGCAATAGTACTCTTGGGTACGTTAAATTAAATCTTAAATGGAAATTAATAGAGCTGTATAATTCAAGCTATTAGCGCTTGTAGTGGCTATTATGGTTGAAATATAATTACAAAATTGCTTTTGTCTTAGCGCAAGACTTCACAGTAAATTGTATTTGGATCGAGTTTTGATGCTATTGTCAGTGTACCCTCCTAGTGTTCTAGAAATTCTAAAATGATTATAATGATCTCTTTTAGATGTTTAATTTAGTTTAGTTCAAGAACGCCTTTGGTTATTCAGTTGACCTTAACGCTCGTTTGTCTGTCTTTTGAAATCGGCTATAAAAGTCGTTTGTCAAACTTTAGCTAAACAGCGAAAATTAATTTCAGTTACGTTAAGTGTTAAAAGCTTAAAAATACATCTCATAAAAGCGTCAAGGCAATAAAGTGAAAATGCAGAATTTTAAGATATATGTAGGCGCTTCTTTTGATTTGTAAAGTAGTTCTGTTGAAATTTTGTATCGAAAACTGTTTTTTTTAGGACAGGCAAGGCAAATGAGAGTGCAGGTTACGTGATGATAAGTGATCACCGCCGCCCACCGGCCCTGTGTAACATCAGGGGAGCTACAAAAGCGTTGTCGGACTTTAAGGCCCTTTTTGAAGAGCCCTTTAAATAAGGAAATAAGGAAAATAAGCGCCCTTTTTGAAGGTGCTTATGTCGTAACGACCTGGAAACATTGCCGCAGGTAGGCTGTTCCACAGTTGTGTGGCACGTGGAAGAAAATTCCTATAAAACCGTACAGTAGAAGAACGACACGTATCCAGATGGTAGGGAAGTATTTTAGTCTGTAGGTACTGTACGATTGGAAAATTCAGCGGCTGGAACCAGGTCAAATAGTTCTCCAGAACACTCCCCGTTATATTATTATTCTACATACTATCATGTAGATGATTGATGGATTAAATTTATATTAGTTTTTTATACTTAAATAATCGGTTATACTTATGATACATTAAGTTAACAAATAATGTTTTTTAATACATACATTTTTTATGCCTTATATAATTTGTTTACAAGGTTGTTGAAATTGTACGCTTGACTATAAATTTGTTTGGTTGTGAGTTCAATTCCGACAACGACAACAACAATGATTATATTTAAAATTCCATTTCAGTTCCTCGCTCTGGTAAGGCAGAGCGTGGCACACGCAATGTCTTAATTCCAGGCGGAAAGCAGTTGACACTAGGTTGTCTTTGATTACTTTGCTGTACGTGATAAAGAGTGAAGATGCTAATAAAATATTAAAATTTACAGAAAATTATTTTCACCAATTTTGTACAATTTCTTTAATTTTGTTAAATTTTATTTCATAGTAAGTTCATATAATTATTTATACGATTCGTTAACAAATAAGTCACTTAATGTGTATTGTAAAAATAAAATTATTTCTTCTTTGTATTTCAAACAAAAGAACATTACATTAAATGACATATATTTAAAATCTTCAAACCTTTACTTGCTAAAAAAATTCCTTCAAAGATAAAATAAATTTGTAAATCTATAACTAATCTCAAATATAAAAATTTACTCATATAAAAATTATATTATTAGTACTGCTTAAAATATATTTCGCAATGCAAACGAAAAGCAGAGGAGAAATTAAATTAGCTCATTTAAAATTGAAATAATAGAAATTCATCTGGTATCGTTTAATTTACGATCCTTTATGCTACTTATAAGGGCGCCACAGTATATGTATGTAATATATATGTCAATCAATTGTTAAAATCGAATAAGGTAACTGAATAATTATTATAACTAATGATATTACGAATGTAATAAAATAGATTCTGATCCTTTATTCGGGAGTGAAACTTCTTTAAAAACATAGTGTGACATATAATATCTTTAATGGCGGAAATCAACGCTTTGTTTCACCGCGCGCAGCGCTTTGTTTCACCAGAGCGACAAAATATAAATAATTTAAATATAATCATTGATATTTCTTTTGTTTTTGGCGGGAATCGAACCCACAATCGATCGCGTTTACAGTCAGACGCTCTCCTAGTGCGCCACGGCTGGCCTCGAACTACATATATTACCGTTGTAAATAAGAAAAAATATTTCAAGTTTATTTAATAATTTCAGTTTGAACATAGTCTTAAGTAAATAGGGTTATATTTATATTAAAAAAGAAATAAAAAATTCCAGATAGCTATGTAAGCTAATTGGAATTTGCCAACCATCCTCCATTCAGCCATGTTCTAATAAAAAAGCTATTTTATAACACCGGTTTGTTAAAATTATGTGTAATATACTCGTACATATTTTCTCAAAATTGCTACATGAAAAATTTAATAATATAGTCCACAATCTCATCATCTAGATTGTATCTTATAGTTTAAAGCAAAAGCTGCTAGTAGACTAACAATGACTATTTGATGTACTAGAATATCTGAAATATACATTAAGTTATAATGCAAAATTTTTCATCTTTAAGCCAGTAATATGGGTTCGTATTTATTAAATTATTTAAAGTAGATTTATCAAAATATATTTGTGAATAATTGGATGAAGTATGAATCAAGAATTGAGAACTTGAAGGTTATATTTAGAAATCTCAGCCAGAAAATTTTATTTGAAGTCTATATGCCTTTACTTATTCCTTATTCATTACTATCCCGCTAAATTCCCTTATGAATTGCTTTATATTTTCAATATTGATCAAAATAGGAGCTTTTATATTTACAATTGCTGTTAAAACATGTATAGTATACAAAAATGTTCAGATGTATATTTTTTTAATACCTCTTACGCCGTCTTGATAGCAATGGCATTCATAAAATATGAAAAAAACACCATGGAATATATAAAGGTTGGAATTCTTTTATTTCTTTGTTTCTTCTTTCAACGCTTATAAATAAGGTTATTATTAGCATATCAATATTATTTTAGATTCACGATTTTTCCACCAATCAGAGTAATCAGAGACAACCTAGTGTCAAGATATTCTGTTAACTTATTTCGATAATTTTAGATTTTTAGTAGTAAATTATATTTGCAATTTTCGAAACTGTCATTTTGAGTCAAATATTAACACCTACAAATCCTAGACTAAGTTACCAAAATTTATTGATGTGAAAATTTCATTTATAAATACACAAAAGGGATCGGTCTAAACATGAACATCACTTAACTAAGTACTCAAATGCTTATCCCCTGACACTCTATTGTTAAGTTGAGAACAAAAGTTTCATATAAATTTTTTTGAAAGAAATTTCAAAGACTAAGAAATAAGATATTATTATGCAAGAATTTTACGTAAAAAATAATGAAGCACTATATTTGATAGCAAAGTGTGTAGATACGCCGTAATCCGCTTTCCGCTGAATTTGTAACATTACATGGCGAGTCCCGGAACTTAATGTCGCGATTGTCTTATGAGAGCGAGGAATCAAATCTACAACCCATCAGATTCACAGTCAGACGCTGTTATACTTCACCACGACCGGGCTAATAATTACGTTTATTTTTTAAAGCATTAAATATAAAAGGTTAAGTACCTAATGAGTTTGAAGCACTCTCGAGGGAGAACGAACTATATTTATAAAATGACTCATTCAATAAATTTCTAAATTCACTAATTAATAATATCACTTGTCGTAAAATTTATTTAAACTATTCTTCTTTGTTCCTTTACTTTTCAGACGGCAGCTTATTACAAACCGAATTCACTTACATCGAGATATTATAAAAATAAATCAAACTTACTAATAAATGTTTGCTGACTTTTCTTCTACAGATTTTAACATATTGATTGACTTAAGATTATTACAATTATTTTATACTGAAAACACATTTATTGAATAAAAAGCGAAGTAGTAAGAAAAAGATGTTTTACATATGTTTTTAAATTTTTGTGAAGGTATTTTGAACTAGTTATCAGTGACAGAAACGAATTTCTAAGGTATTGCTTAATTTGTGTGCACAAAGAGAAGACAGCACATCTTCTCATTGTGTCTAATTGTTAATACAATGGTCGCAGGTTTAGTCCCCACTTGGAAGAATCATTTTTTTATCTTTCTGCTTTTATTCCGCATAGCAGAGTAGGCAGGAAGTACTCAGTGTCAAGACATTCATACTTCGCATTCATACTTTCCACAGAAATTCGAGACATTACGTGTCGAGTGGCTGAACTCAATGCCGCATCCCTCCAGTGTGAATCGTACCTATAACTTTTTGGACATTATAGAATTTTTAATATTTGTATACCAAAATTTGTATACAAAAAAATAATAAAAAACGACCATTTAAAATATACGCTTTTATATTTTTTTTTGTTATTTTGTTTCTTAATGAAAAAGTTGCCAAGCAATTATAGAAGTCCATGAAAATTTACTCAGCAGAATATCTCAAGAATTAATTAGGCATAGTGTTTTGATTCAATGCCCTTAAATTATTGTTATTGTCATCCTAAGTGTGAAATAACACTTTAAAATAGCAATCTCTCTTGTCATATTTTGTAGCAGGAATTTGTAAAAACTCTCGACAGAGACGCTAACAACATAAATAAGTTGTAACTAACGTAAAAGGGTTTCGACACAGGCGGTAGTAGAACGCATAACTTAGCGGTCAGAGCGCTTGAACGGTTTCCAAGACGCGCAATGAAGAATCCCGCTGCGTTCAAATTACCACACGTTTTTTCAAAAATGGTTATAATCCTAAGTGTGGAATAACACTTTAAAAATAGTAAAATATTAAAATAAAATAGCAATCTCTCTTGTTAAACGATTATTTCTTAATAATGTTTAAGTAGCAGAAATTTGTAAAAATCTCTATACGGAGATGCTAACAACATAAATAAGTAACAAACGTATAAGAATTTCGACGCAGCCGGTAGTAGAACGCGCATGGCTTATAATTTGGTGTAAAATAATTTTAATTAAAATATGTAAAAATCGCGAAAATCCCTTATCTTCTTTTTATTATGAAATCAGTGGAGAGTATTACGATATTTACAGCGTTAAGTAAAATACTGAATATGGTATATTGAACGAAGCTCTTAAGCGTGATATCATCAACGCGGGGCGTGTTTAGTTATACTCGGAGATTCAATCTGATATAAAATATTGTTAGATATTTTGTATGTAGGTATTTATATGAAAAAAAAAACAAAAATGATTTAAAATAACACAACAGATATTTAATATTTTTTTTTTAAATACTATTCTAAATGAAAAATGTACGACATTTCTCGTACACAATTGATAATTCCGGTCAAGTACAAGTTTGACTCGCGCGCAAAGGGTTCTGTGCCACTATTTATAAAAAATCACGGTTATTGTATAGTTATTTATTTTTAAAGTTACTATATAAATACATATTCTTTAAATCTCTCATGCGTTTACTCTTGCTATTATCAATTTCGATCAAAAAGAAAAATAACACGTTTATTTTATGAGAGCCTCCTTAAATATTTATACAATTCTAGTTTTTAATATTTGATGTTTTGACTTACCAGCTTTATAGCCTGACAAGCACATGGATAGACGTAATGTCCCGTTTTTTATTGATGACGAATCAATAGGACTGGATAAGCGAAGTGCAGAGTATCTTGACAATAAATATTTTCTGTCTACTCTGCTATGCGGGATAGAAGCGTGAAGCTAAAAAAATAAAATATGTATACGTATAAATCTATGATTACCTTAAAAAGTATTCGTTGATTGCAAATTTGAATGTAAATCTTTGTTTCATCATAAAGTATTTCACGATCACTGAATGTATATTGGTATACCTAGAAGTAGAAAAAATATCAACCCAACTCGAAACTACTGTAAGAAACAAATGTTATTACTTATTTGAATTTTCTAAGCAATATTGTCTTGTACTGTATTATATTGTTATACTTACAGATTCAATTTAACAACGAAGTAGTCTGAAGCTACTGGATATTATTCCCATGTTATCATCATGAACATATTGGGTTTATTTTGACATAAAATCGTGTGATACAAATATATTAAAGTATAAAACACGTAAATGAATTTTAGTGAAAATTGACTAATGCCGTAAGGTATAGTCAGTGTAGTATGTGCTGGTATATACACATTACAAATTCCGTTTTCACCGATTAACATCAGTTTAACAAGTTAACGTATAGTTTGCTTAAATAGCTAGAGATAAAGTTCTCACATTATAAATTAGGATCGATCGTGGGGTTCGCTTCTCCCTTAGGGGAATTCTTAGAAATAATTTAAAATCAGTATTTAAATTATTTCCATTTACTCGTTCTAGTAAGTACGGCGTTGAAATTCGCCACTCGACACGCGATATAACAAATTCGGAGTTTGAAGTGTCTTGACATTAGGTTCCTGTCTACCCTGTCATGCGGGATAAATACATGCTAAAAAAATGCAAATAAATTAATAAGATGTGTTCCAAATAAATATTTTAATATACACTGATATATGGTGTTAAACACCATTCTATAATTATACTGAGAATATTGTTGACGTCAGCAGTTGTTGTAAACACACCAGCATGGTCCGATTTTCCCATGAGATAATTACCTAATGTAACAAAATATTCTAAAATAATGCATCGTTAACCCACACATGTGTTACATACACGTGTTGTTTACGAAGAAAGTTATTAAGTTATTTATTTGCTATCAAAAATTTGTAAGGTTTATACCGAAAAAATTAAATAATAAAAATTAGGTATTTGTGAGAATTTAAATTTATTTATATATTTTTTTATTTTTTTAATTAACAAAGAAAACAAAAATCTAATATAAATTTGAAAATGAAATATTATAATACATTAATTTAATGTCATGTCATTTCTGTCATTTCTACACGTTTATTAAAAAAATCCTTTGGTGATAATACAATAAACGCAGTTTAAATATGAGTTTAAAATGAATCATTCAACAAACATATCCAGTACTAAACGAACCGTAAATGTGTTATTAGGTAATTTTATTCATATTGTTAAATTCTCATTACATTATAGGGCTGTATACATATTTGACGTTTGCGCGATTCCTTGTTCAGAACTCAAATCGCGATAGGAGAGCGTCGGGTCAACAGTGTCACTCCGACCGCACGCTTACGAACATCGAGCGCGGCAAAGCTGGACCTTTCGAAAAGTACTTTAAAATATTTATTGTCTGTGTAATAATTTTGGCGGTAATTATCTGAATTGTTTATTCGAATGAAATGTAATTAATAAGCGATAAAATATGTGAAATTTAATTATTATAAAACTTTCTTAATGTGTTATTTATAACTGGAGTGTTGTAGTGAATTAAAATAAAATAATTGGTGGTATTTATACGAAGTTAAAAATAATAAGTATTTATAAATGACGTAAACTTTTTTAAAAAATTATCGACTCGATCTGCTGCCGCTAGGTAAGTGGTTGATGACGTTTAATTTAATTTCATAATTTCAGTATGTATTAAGTGGTTAATTTTAATAAAAGTATGTGGACGCCAATTTTAATAAAAGTATTATGTATTTAAAAAAAATCAATAGGTATGTATTCAATACTTATGAGAAAGTATTTATTATCAAAATAAATGTACGGTTGTGATATTCGTTTTTTTATTTTAATGATGTAAAAAATGATTATAGATTAAATAATTATAATTGGATACAGTGCGTCAGAAATATATATATATACAAACGTACGCATTGGCTCGCATAATTAATTTATTTTAATAATTATAATTTACCTAGTACTATTTGTTGACTGCAACTTCGTTTTCGTAGACTTTACGACTTGTAGTTTACTCATTACGTAAAAACATAATGAAACGGTTTTTTCGTTTAAGTAGTAATTTCAAGTAATCTTTTCTTGGTGCGGGATTACACTCCCCAAGGAATCTATATGCTATTTTCACCTTTCGACGTCTAACAGATTCAGCTGTAAGTTGTCTGTTAGGCACTCAGTGAGTAATGGAGCAATTTTATATACACATACATACATGTATTAATGACGTTAACGCGATGAACATAGTTGGATAGTTGTAAAACAGTTAGACAATCAACTTATTGAAACTTTTTTATTTAATCACAATATTATTCAGGAGTTTTGCTTATTATTGAGTTATAAGGAACTTTTTCACATGCAGTACAAGTTTTTTTTGTAACATTCATTTAATTTATTACGTTTTATCATACAATACAAATACATAATTATTTAATTAGAAATATATTTTATACCGTTATAAATAGTAAAGGGTTAAGTCATTAATATGTTTTACTGCAAAATACTAACAAAATGAACTTCCTTAGTGTGCACGTTTCAGTTTTTTGCTAAGAGCTCAGGCGGGAATGTGCTATTAAGGGATGCCGACGGAAGTTCAGAGAGCATATCTGTAAAGTAGAAATTTCTTTAGAAAGAGAATATTTGAAATTTACTTATATTTTACATTATATAAACATAAATAGAAAGAACTGCGATAGATCATATGTTTTCTTATAATTGTGTATTAAACATAAGTTACAAAACGGCATAAAAATTAATATATAATAAATTGAAACAAATAACCTTTTTAGCAACAAGCCTTTATTGAATTTCAATGAAAGTAATAAAAAACTTTGCACTTAAGACTTTTAAATCAAGTTATGACGACCATACACAATTTAAATGAAACTATTTTAAACGGATTAATTGCATATATTTTGATATTTGAAGATGCATTTTTAAGAACCCGACTGTCAGTTGATATAAAAATTAATTATATTAATCTACCTGCTGCGGTGTTCCAAAAGTCTCGTTTGCAAAAATGTATTTGCGAATACCAAAATATACGTGATTACATAAAATACACAATTTATATAGATATAAGGTTGTCGCAGAATTTACCTGTAATCAAATAAATTAAATGCCTTGATCTGCTTGTTTTCAGTTTTGTGTATGTAATGTCAATACGACTACTTAAATCTCGCAGTACTCGATAATATAAGCTTGAAATGAAATAAATATTTTATTATATTCAGTTCGGCTTACAATAAAAGCTTGTTCTTAAAAGATTTTTTTACTTGAATTTATTTTTTATTTATTAGTGATAACTATAAAATAAAAAATAAAATAGAAAATAAAAATAAATAGTTCCCTAATCTATTCATCTCATTCAACGTTTTTAAATTCATTTTGAACAGTCTATCAAACCAATAAGTTGATATTTTAATGATTTGTCGACCAACTGATGATATAAATCGTTTCTTCTTTGAAAATTGAACAAGTATTCATACGGAGCCAAGGGGCTAAACGTGCATTCATATTCTCAACAAGATTTATCACTTTATACCTATTTTGTAGAAACGTATAAAAAAATAATCAACCATATTTAGAGTAACATCAATCAGTTTTTCAAATTATTTCCAGCAAGTCCTTTCAATTGACATCCATATTATAAAAGTGCATTAAAAAAAAACTTCACCGTCATTTTAGATGTTCCGCATTGGATTTTGAATGAAGTTACGTATATACATCCAAACTAAACAAGTATACAACATTACAGTTTAAATCACTTAAATATATCAAAAATTTATTTTGCATAATTTGAACCGAACAAGTATACATACATTTAGAGTTAAAAAAAACCCTTTTAATGATGATTTTTTGGGATTAATACTTACATTCATACAAACTACTACTTTTCAATTAAACTGTTCATATATAATTTGCTCAAATTAAAATCATATCTCACATATTTAAATTGCGTATGTTTGTGATTCTAAATAATATTATTACTGTCCAATTCCCATAAATAATGAAGTAAAGTTTCAAATTAAATAGCTAATATATCATTTCATTAAGGTAAGACTGACATCCTGTTGCTATATTTGCGGAAAGTAGGAAAACACACTCGTAAATCGTCGAAAGTGCTCATGATCACGATGTTAAATGAGCGTATGAAGCACTTCACTAGCTAGGTTTTGGAGTAAGTATGGGTTACGTTGTATTTGTAGAGTGAAGTAAAATGAATTTACTATTGTTAATTGATTTTTGTATAAAAGTAAAAAGAGATAGTTATGTTTAAGTTTAAAAGGAACCCAGCTACAGCAGATATATACCTGCTGTAGCTGGGTTCCTTTTAAACTACAATGTAACAATGTGGCAATTCTTGTTTATGACTTACACTGGTTAAGTGACGTGCAATTTAATACATTAGGTAAACCTTATTGATTTTGTTGGCTTTATCACAAAATGGAATAGGCTAATTTTCCTAATGTATGTCTGTAAACTTTTCAAAGGAGGTTTAGTTGGTATTGCAAGTAAAATTTACTAATGTAAATGCATGTTTTGTGTTTCTATATATAGTGGTAAAATTTGATCTAATCAATGAATTAGTGTTGTATCTGTTGTGAATAATTTAATACATAACTATCGATTGTGGGCTGGATTCCCAATCGGGGGAATAATTATATATAAATTATTTTCATTTCCTCGCTCAAGTAAGACGAGGTGCAGCGTTGAGTTCGGCCACTAAGCACACTATAGAAAACGGAAAACAAAGTGTCTTGCGGAATACAAATGCTAGACTTCCTGTCTGCACTGCTACGCGGGTTTAAAAGCGAGAAGCTAAAAAAATATTTTTATTTTATTTTACAAATTAATTATTCAGAATAATATCAAGCTTTTATACCGCAAAGCAGGCTAGATAGAAAGTACCTCGTGTCAAAACACTCCGTACTTCGCTTTCCACCGAATTCGAGACATTGCTTGTTGAGTGGTGGAACTTAACGCCGCCTTTTGTTTTACCAGAGTGAGGAAGTGAAAATAATTTAAACTCCCCCGAGTGGGAACCCACAACCAATCACGTTTACAGTCAGACGTTGTCTCACTGCGCCACGAGCGGCCTCCGTTAGTAATCGATATGTTATTGCTCTTTAGAAAATTTTTATTATTGTCTTATATTGAAAAATGTCTACGAATATTTATTAATTTTCAATATCGCAAAAACAATATTATACTATAATATTAACTGCAACCGTACCGACTTAAAATATGTACCGACTTAAAATATGGACTCGACATGGTATATACATATGTACATAAATAAATTCATTTTAAGTTATATAAAACATAATTTATGAGAACAATCGTTTTAGTCATGTTAAGTTTTAGTTGATGTTGCAGATAATAACTACCTTAAACTCTACTTTTTTCCTAACCATGAATTGATATTTTTATTAAATATCAACTATTGGTATACTTAAAAAAAAATAACACTTAAAAATATTTTGTAAAGTAACTAATCACATTTACTTATTATGGTTTGAAAATATTAATATCATACTGAAATCTATATTAGTAGAGATTTCAGTATGATATTAGATTTTGAAGTAATTAAGACACCCAGGTATTGACAGAACAACAAATTGGATAAATTTTCAACGTCGGTTGTTATACACTTGAATAAATGACTACATAACTGTTTATATAAGTATAAAAAATACAATAAGGGCAGCTATAGGAGACATAAATACATCATAGTAAAGGTGAACAAAATGACACCTGAATCTATCAAAAATATATTAAAACTAGTTAATTGATATGTACACGTAAAAATAAAAAATAGGTGCGTGTGTGTACTAATTTACACACGTAAGAATCGAACTTTGGAGGAATTAAAAAAAAGCTAACTTAAATAAGTAAGTTTAAGCAAAAATAATTATTTCGAATTAAATTAAAGCTATTTCATTAGCAATGATATGAAATACAAATAAATATGGCGCGTAACTTAAATGTGACTCAGAAAAAAAACGTTACAATATTGTACAATGCACATTTGTAAATTTGTAAATTTCTCTCATTCTCACTTCTAAAATTCTTAAAAACAAAAATATATAATTAAGTACATTTTTTATACCATGCTCGTTTTTTATACTCGTTACGGATAAAAATGGAGCTAGAAACACCCCCAAAAGATTGCAGATTTCCTATAATAGTTATATTAAATTTACTACTAATAGCTTGGAGGTACGCGACCTGAATATAACCAACTACTAATATAAATTTCTTCTTCCGGTAACGCTAGCTTTCTTTAGTTATTCCAGAATAAGCTATATATATATATATATATATATATATATATATATATATATATATATATATATATATATATATATATATATATATATATATATATATACATACATATATATAAATCAAGAAATTCATAGCTAGACACAAATATCTAAAATAAATTAACTTAACTATAATGTATTACAATGACTATTTAAAGAATTTAGTAAAATTATATTTAAGTAATAATTTTAGGATTTACAGAGCTCAGGTCATGTCAGGTAACTTCTATATAAGAAACATCAAATCTGGATCAGGTAGTGAGGAGAGCACAGTCACTTCAATTTGTCAACCCCAAGCAAACAATGAATGAAAGTCGATACGTAACTGTTGTCAATTTATTGGGCTCAATTTGGCTAGCTTATGGAATCCTAATTTTATGGCTAGCATATGTGATTCTAATTTTATAAATAAAATTGAATCTGTAACAAATATGATCAACCATACATACAAAGTATGTTTTATTTTATGGTATTAAGCTATTGTCAATGAAATTCTAGTCTTAATAATGATCTTGGGCAAAGCCGCAAACATTTCCCTCACTTACTTTTAAGATTATGGCTCTAAGCGTAGTATAGTTATAGTCCTAATATAAAATAAGTTGTTTACATCATAGTAATTAAAAAAATAATATTCTTTAGAATGATAATATATACGAAAAAAAGTTTTAGTAAATATAGACCACTAGATACTCTTTTGGTTTAAACGTTAAACGACCTTTAAATATAACTTACCTTATTATATTTCAAGAATATATTTGTGGTTTTGAAGGAAGCTAAAAGATTATATCTGGCGGTAAGTGCTTTGCCTCCAAAATAGATTACTAAAAGGGACACTATCGAAAGAGATTATTGTTAACCTAAGAGGACATGACGTTGGGTCGGACCTTATGTAGACGCACTCTTTACCCTTTTCAGAAGTAGCCACATGTTTGAATAGTTTTGGCATCATAGTAACGGTATCTGGCAGTTGGAAATTTAGTAAACGTCAAATGGAATTCGAATCGGTGTACATAAAAAATTCTCTACAAAGCTTCTATTCTAACAATCAAAGTTGTATCAATTAAGGTATAAAAATGTCAATATTCTTTGATAACTAAATATTTATATACATGATTATTTTTGCTCTGATTACAAGCGAAGGAGATTTAAATATACGTAAAGTTACGTTCATTTTTTAGAACAGAATTAAGTTAATAAAATAAATCCCAACTCGATGTAAAATATTTACAAACGTACATACATATATATTTTATAAGAAAGATCTCTTTTTTACTATGAGACAACAAAAGGACCCTTTCGAGGTAGGAATCGAGTTTTATATTAAATATGTAGTGCGTGAAACCGCTGTTAAATAAGATGAAATTTAATGAAGAATAAAATATAATTTATAAGTAGTATTATTATTATTTTAGTATTGCTATTTAAATTATATATTCTAGAAATACTAAAATTATTAATATAAACCATGAAATGTATTTTAATTACTCTACAACACTGTATAATAAGCAAATATGTATGATTATGACTAATTGATAGTTTGTACCAATCAAATAATCGTATAAAGAAGAACACATGAATTCCACACTGACACATGAAACCGTTCCTTTTATGTCATTTCATGAATAAAATTGTTCCTTTAAGATCACAAAAATATGCGGTGTTTTGCCCTAACATTGAAGCAGTATTTCAATAAAATTCTCACTATCTTTGAGAATTTCCGTGATATTCAACAAGCACATACCTCGCATTTTAGTGATTTTCAGTTTTACTCGAGAGACATATATATATATATATATATATATATATATATATATATATATATATTATATATATATTAGTCAACGCGTACGTTACACGTGAAATGTGCTCCTAGGCCTAATAAACATAAGCATCGCGTGAAGTATTGTTACCACAACAATATTATGCGCGATAACGAATATAAATAATGAAAAATTAAAAAGAATTTTATTTTGAAATTAATATGGCGCAGTGGGCCAGCTTCCAGCGTGTAAATGTATTCGGTTGTAGGTTTGATTCCCACTTGGGGAAAGGATTATATTTTATACTTATTTTCATTTCATCACTCTGGTAAGACAAAGCGCGGTGTTGAATTCGCCTCTCAAAAAGCAGTATATCGATTTCGGACGGAAAGTAGTCAACGGAGTGTCTTACCGCAAGGTTGTATCTGACTTAACGTGCTTTGCGGGATAGAGCGTGGAACTGGTTCTTTTTATTTTTATTTGCACAAATTAAATTATAGTATTAGTTACTAAATCAAACTAAGTAAAATTAATATATTATAAACTAATAAAAAATTAAAAATGAAGAATCAAAAATCCATTATGCAATCAAGTTCACGAAAAAGATTATGAAAAAGTAGGTCAGATATCCAAAGAGAGTCAAGTGACTGAAGGTTTCTTGCAATTACTGTGAAATGTACACTTGTGGAATCGATTTAATTTATTTTCGTACAACTGAGCACACACTTTTGCGATATTAAAGCATCACTTGGTTTTATTTCTTGTTGAATTTCTCATTTAAAGAATAAGAAATATGAAAATAGTACAAAGGATTGCATTCGAATTCTAGGTCAGTATTTTATATTGTTTATGTTTATTTATATATGTCAGGTACAAATTAAACCAGTTTTTTTGATTGATTGCCTTTTCTTGTTAGAACTAATTTTTACTGAATACTTTTATTAAAACGAGAATTGGTCGAGTCGGTTAAGTTCATCACCCTTTATTCTGATTGCTTAGATTATGTATTTAGGTTAGGTATTGGAAAATCAAATATATAAATATATTTGAGTAGGTATTTGTAATTTAACAAAGACATTTAGAATTAAGGTTTAACTATGGAAAACGCATTTTATTAAGCGTGAAGCCAAAAAAATAGTATACTCGTAAATAAATAATATATTTTTTATACTTTATATACTTATTAAATAAGTAATATATTCCTAGAAGTATAAACTATAACTTAACATATGCAGTTTATATTAAAACTATAACTTAATTATACAACTTGGGTGTCCACGTTTAAATCTGACAGGAGGCTTTTTAAAAGATTTTTTATAATCAATATGTATAACATTTATAGATGTTTTATATCTACTTAATGGAATGTAATGTATGGAATTCAATTTTTTGCATAACACATTTTCGATGTTGAAATGGAACTTCATTATTGAGAAAATTGCTTTTTGTTATATTAATAGCTTTTTGATTTCCCTTCATAAATGTTCTAATATACTCTTTATTATATTTATAACTCAATTATTTGTCAATATAAATATAAAATATGTACTCTCTAAGGTATATACAAACGTGTATATAAATTACTTTTATATACAATTGTAGGCATAGAAGAACACAATTAAACTTGTAAGGAGGCAAGAATCTTCATATGAAAGCTCTTATCTCCAGAGATTTGGAGTTGCTGAAGCTTTAATCTTTAATCCTCCGGGTTAAACTATAGGCTTGAGCTACACCGCGGAGCCTAATGTACTCGGCCTGTTGCTCTTTTAGTAATGTCCAAAGTTCATGTTGATGAACTATCTATATTCTATAAAACAATTATAATATAATTGATTTGATTGATACTATTTTTTTTCTTACATTAATATATCTTTTGCATACCAAGGTATGCAGAGAGGCTATAGTGTTCTTACATTCTTCATTTTAAAATTAAAACAAAAAAATTAAAATTTAAAAAAGTTCCGTCTTCCGGCTAAGTCAAAAGCTTAGTCTAAGTAGATAGGGTAAACAAAGTCATATTTAGAATATAAACATTCCTTCCACTATGGAACGAGTTGTGAATACGTGTACTTTAAGTAACATGGATTCACATACTTTTTGAATTCTTTTAAAATTGACATTGACAGCTTTATTAATCCTAACGAATTAATATTTATGGGGATATATTTGAATTCAAGTCTGTCAAGCAATAAACAAACTTAAATTATGCAATTGAAACGGTTCAATACTGTTTTCTATAAGAATTCAAAGTTTTAAATGAGAATAACTCCTGGAATGTATATTTTAATTAGATATCGATATGTATTTAACAGATATCTATAATAATATATTTTTTTGGAATCATAAAAAATCCTCGAAGAATAGCTTCAGTTTCAACACATATAGATATATTTTCAGTATAAAGACACAAATATCACTAAGCTTTCAATATCCTTTGCTCTAGCTTTAACAGTGCCGCTAATTGTAACTAGGTCGTATCTCTTGATAACTGAGAAGAAATATGTTGAGCTTTGCGAGAATCAAAGATAGTTAATTAGTTGCAATCTCAATAGAAACGAGCGAATTGCAATTGAAAATCTCTATGAAGTGTAAAAGCAATGCTTGAATCATATTAATCTTAGTGAAAATTATTCAAAATTGTAAATTGACCCAATTGAGTGTCCGATAAGATGTGTCCTGTCATCTTATACTGAGATTACCGATCAATCTTGAATGCACACATTACAAATCCTTATGTCATTAAATCGACAAACTACTTTGAATTCCTTACGAATCCTAAACAAGATTAATTGTTAATAATGAATGGCCGCAACTTCCGTTTCCGAGATTAGCGTCCACAGACACACAGACAAACAGAAGAATTACTAATAATTGTTTTGGGTTCTATTATATTTACAGATACCCCCTGGTGATAGATTTTCTCATATATCTATGTATATATCTTTCATGTACAGACAGCGAAGGTACATGTTTATGATCCGTATAGCTGTAAAGATAAGCTTATAATTTTGTATCGTACTATAAAGTTGTAGATAAATAAGATTATACTGAGATCTTTTAATTTCACACTATTTTAAACGAATTAATCACCTGACGTTTCGAACATTTTATAGTAGTCCGTGCTCACAGGTAGACTTGGACTCCACTCGGATCAAAAATTTATTTTCGAATTTTACCAAAATATACGTGATTAATCCGTTTTAAACGTATAGTTTCATTTAAAAAGATTGTACTGATATAAATTAATATTTGTTTAAATTTAAAATGTATTTGTTTAAAAATTGTAAAATGTGAAATTAAACAGTTTTATAAATAATAATAATATGTGTTCTGTCGTCGAAACCAAAAAAAAGATACTTAAACAGTTATTGAGAACTGGTATTAAAAAAACAGATTAAATAATATGTAAATAACCTCAAAATAAATAATTAAAGACAATATTGATCTTCAGCGTACATTTTTGAACATGTACGAGTATCAAGAGCATGTACAGTTCATGCAAACAAGATGAAACGGGTTATAGATTCCGTTTTCAACTCAAAATGGCGCGGCTTTGTGCTTTAGAAATTCGCTTCCTCTTTTTTTAACGTTCCCGAATCAATTTATGACATTTGATTTTTTAAATTATCTAAATCTATTATCCGTATGTAACTGTAAAAGAAAACTATATAATAAATGAACATATATTTTCTTGGTTATTATTGTATAACTGTCAATGCCATCATCAATTTCGTGCTATATATTATGAGGGTGAAAAGTGGCACTCAAAAAGCTTTAGTGTTTCAATGACCCTTAATTTCTTAAGGGCGTGCTTGCTTTGATAAATATTTCTTAATAGGTGGGTTTTACCAGTGTATTCTTGCACGCTTACATTTGAAGAAGTATTTTAAGTTGATGGTAGATAAATAGGCTAATTCGTACTCATAGAAAATTGTATTTCCGTAAAGGCTTTCATGCATTCTAAATTTTATGAAAGCACTACTAAGCTACTTTAACTAGGAAGCTACTTTAAGAAAGCACTGTTAGATTTTTTTTAACTACATATTAAATAATACTTGACACTGATTACTAATGAGTAATTTCTTTTCCCTGTGAGGGGATGAGTGGGTAGAATAAAATTCTTCTCCGCTGGTGGGTAGTCTGTGTGTGGAACTCAACATGTAGGTATAATATAAAAGTAAAGATTATTATAAAAAACAGATATTTATCACATTGATTCGAAATAATAGTCGTGGTATTTGGTCATACGCAGGTATGGCATGTAGTATTGTTCACTTTAATAACATCATAATTTTTTAAATATATAAAATTTACTCTTAAAATATTAAATGTCTGCATAACTTTCGTCAGTACTTGCCTTTGATGTTCACTTCTATTAAACAATAGAATTTCGAATAAATATAATACAGTATATTATTTTGATATATCAATCACATGGGACTCAATATAAAAAGTATTAAACAAACGAAATGTCTATGTACAAAGGTCTTTGAGTTGTATCAAATTAAACGTTTTGAGGTTGTTATGCTTACTTGTGTGGTAACTATTGAACTGTAATTAATTTTTAACAGTTTTATTACTTTAAGTGTGTAATATTTACAGTTTTATAAACAGGTTAAAATCATACAATAATACAATCCACAAGACTAAGCTATAATAAAGCGTCCCCTCAATTATTTCTTATTAACCCAAATATCAGAGGGCGCGTCTGTTATTGTTACTGACAGTGTCACTCTCGTATATGTGACTTATATCCGATTCTATCCCGTTGATACTGGTTAATTTGTTTTTAAGAAGACGTATACGATATTTTATGTGCACAGATAAGTAAATATGTATACATCCATAAAAAAATGTTAAAATTGATTGTGTTCATAGCAGGGTAGTCAGAGAATATCTAGAGTCAAGACACTGTTAAATGTATTCTGCCCGAGATCAAGGCGTTGCTTGTTAAGCGATTACCTGAACGCCACTCTTTGACTTAGCAGAGCAGAGAAATGAGAATAAAATTTAAATATTGTCATTCTTACGAGTGGAACCCACAACCGTATATTTAGATTCTGATATTTTTACGTATGTTTAGTATTCATATATTAGTATACATACGTAAAAATATCAGAATATATATATATATATATATATTTATATATATATATATATATATCTATATATATATATATCTATATATATATGTATTACGACAAGTGTGCAATTATTCTCTGTTTATCTAGCAATTTATTGCCAATGCGTAATATAAAAAAAATTAAATATAAAAAAATATATATGTCATAAAATTTTCTTACGTTTTTTATAAATCAAGCATTTATAAAAAATGTTAGAAGATTTGTAGTGAGTCCTAAAGTACTCGTGAGTATTGTCCGTGAGCAATTTCATCTTGTTAGTGCTAATAGCTGTTTCTATCTGCGTGGAAGTGTTGGAATAAAAGGTTTGAATTATATAGATATTGAAGTTCTTAACAAAGACTATTTTAGCTTCCCGCTTTTTATCCCGCAGCAGGGTAGACAGAAACTAACTAGTGCCAAGACAATCCGTACTTCGCTTTCCGCCAAATTGGAGACATTGCTTGTTGAGTCGCAGAACTCAAGGCTGCACTTTGTCTTATCAAAGCGAAGAAGTGATAATAATTTAAATATCCCCACAACCGATTGCGTTTACAGTCACACTGCGCCACGACCGGCCTCAAAGACTTAGCTTAGCTAAGTCTTTTAGGCCGGTCCTAGCCTGTTATCTTATGTTTATTTATAAATTGATATATATTTCGTTATTACAATTGTAATTTAATAATATTCAGATATTCGACACTACTTATATGTAAAAAATCATAAACTCTTATCTTCTTATCCTGAAATAATAAATTATTGCGGACCACAAAAGGTATGAGGTAAGAGAAAATTCAAAACAATTCGAATTTTCTTAACCGTTAAAGTTTTTATGTATTTTTCCTAAGGAAAAAATGTACTTGTTTTTTTATATTACAGAACATATTCGTAAGTTTTTATAAACTTAAACTGTTTAATAAAAACCTTTACAAGAATGCCAAAAAAAGCCGTTATCGATAATTTGTGATGTTTACAAAAGGATCAACAAGTTTGCTGCAAGTGGTTTAAATCCCATCCCGTTACATTCAGCAGTTTTGATGTAATGGACGAGTAAGTAAATAATTTTTATGCAGTGTTTGTGAATTTAAATCATTAATATAATTAATGTTATAATTATAAAATTTGCCCGTTGGATTATAAGAGCCAAGTAGATATACTAGCCAACAATCTACATTTTATTGGATAGAATACAGAGCTATCTACTCATAATCTTTAAGGGAGTGCCCTTGAAAGCCTTGGCCTGGTCCAGAATATTCTTCCAGTATACTCTTTTTTTTAGCTTCACGCTTTTATCCCGCATAGTAGGGTAGACAGACAAGTACCTAGTGTCAAGACACTCCATACTTTACTTTTTACCGAATTCGAGATATTGCGTGGTGGACTCAACGCCGCACTTTGTCTTTTACCAGAGCGAAGAAGTGAAAATAATTTAAATATAATCACTCCCCCAATGGGGATTGATCCCACAACCGATCACAATCACAATCAGTCCCATTACGCCACGACCGGCCTCGACTGCTCTTTTCTTAGCATTCTACTCTATTCATGGCTTTTATTTTCAAATTGTGAACTCCCAGGATCCACAGGTCTTGTTTAAGTCCGTGCAGCCACTTGGATTTTGATCTTCCTCGGTTCCTCCGTCTATCCGGTCAACTTTCATAAAGGATTTGGGTGTTCTGTAAATATTTTTTCACACGTCCAATTCATTGTAGGCATCCAACCTTCAATAATATAACCGAAATAATGTTCTTGTTTAAGTAATAATTCGAATGGGTATAAATACATGTCACATAATATATTGAACGTAGCAACCAAGTGTTAATACTGTATTGTCTTATTATTCAGTTCATTGATCGTATAGGGATTGAAAATAGGGAGGACTCCCAACGTTTTGGCAGTTAATATAAATCGTTTCTTATCAATACAAGTACGTACGTGTAGTATAGTTTAACGATGCTTGACTCTATTTATTATTTAATTATGATTAAAGCCAAAGAAATCATTTGTTGCTATGTTTTCTGCCTATTTAAAGATATTGTGAGTTGATTAGTATAAAATTTTGTTATGTTATAATTGTAAGCAAACAGTATGAAAATCATAAAATCATAAACAAATACCAAATGCTTTATTAATGGAGTTTATGCTTTATAGCTTAGTATAGCTTTATCTAGGTTAGTCCGAGACAATCTTGTGTCACGACCTGCCTGCCTGCTTGACCATTGACTGCCTATAACCCGAAATTGAAACGTTGCGTGTTGAGTGGTAAACTCATTGCCACGCTATGTATTACCACAACGTCTAAATTAAAAGAATTTTTAAATCATTACCCCGCGTTGGAATCGAACCCCGTCCCACTGCTTCGCATGACTTTTATTTATTATATAATATCTTATTGTTATTTGATAATATTTATTATTATTGTTTATCTTATTGTTATTGGCTAATATTTATTATTATTTGATATTATTTGCTAATTAATTATTCGATATTCTTAATTATTATTCAATATAAAGCGATTAGGTAGCATTATCAGTTTATTAACGTTGGAATAAACAAAAATGTCACCATTTACGTATTAGATTTAATTAAAATAAGGTTAGCGATAAAAGATAAGCAGAAAAATATCAATATTTATGAGCCCTTTATGAGATAGTAATAAATATGAATTTTTACACTCCACTAGATCAGGTGATTGATGACGTAACATATGTCAGCAACACTCGTGCGCATTAACGAATACTCCAGTATGATCTCCTTTGTCATATAGAGTGCTATAGTCAAGATAAGCTAATATGAAACAACGTGTTATGTAGACGTCAGAACTGTAGATGGTTTAGCATAATTTATTTACAATAATAATATTTTAAGTAGATTATAATTATTAATCGTAATATAATCTTTAAGAGACGATGATTTCAATCGTTTCGTTGAAATATAAATTAGAACACTCTACCCTTTTAATTATAATGATGGCTTGTTTGCGAACTATATAAGATAAAATCACTGTTATTTTTTGACTCGTGACTTTTCAATATGTTTGCGTAGAAAATTGATTATAAATAAATAACTATGAATTTTAAATTGAATGCGATGCGGAGTATGCAGAGACGTAATACTAAATATTAAGCCTTTATTTTTTCTTTAATTTAAATGTAAAAATTTTTATTATATATATACTATATTCATATATATTCAAAAAAAAACATTTTTCAATATAAAGCTTGAGTCGTTTTTTAAATCGTGAAGCAACTGTCGAGGTCCATAGGATTTTTTATGTTTGTCTGTCTGTATATTTTGAGCGTTTATATCATTACTTATATCAGTAATCTTCACGTTTCATCTCGCTTAGTAGGGTAGTCAGAGACAACTTATAAGAGGAGATTTCTATTATATATATTTCTACAATATAATTAGTAAATATATTATTTTTTTAATTTTTTCTCGCAACCATTAAGATTTTAAACCGCATTCTTAGTATGATTCCGAATTATTGTTTATCTTTTACTACACCACTTATAACCGTAGAGAAGGTAATTTGCCACTTTATCGAGAAGTACTTATACTAATTATTAAATTGTATTGCTAGTTTCATTTAAATTTTGGCTTTAACCTTATATGTCTCGTCCAAATTCAAGTTTCTAACTAGAATTGTTCTAAACTGCAACCAAGTGCTATATGGCTTCTTTAGGTTTAAACTAGTTTCAGAAATCAAGTATGTGACCGTTTAATTAACTTTCGTATTACTTTTATTTTATGCCTGTTAAGTGGAAGACCAGTTTGTCTAATATATCTTGGTAATTTTCACTAATAGTAAACTTTTTTGAGAAATCGTATAAAAAATTTACAATTTTCTTTTGAAAAAGCTTATAAATTTTTTTCAAAATGTTTTCTAATCCTAAATGCAGATAACACTTTAAAAATAGTAAATATAATAGTAAGCTTATTATCCTTTCATCCTACCTTGTTCTAAGATATATAAGGGTCATGACTTCAAATGCAATTGCAAATGTAAAATATTTAGCTGATTTTTTCCACGTTTGGATGACCTGTAGTCGTGCTTATATATATATTTTTTCTTATATGTAAAGGGTAAGCTATAATGTAATAATTTTTTAGTTGACAGGAAATGAGTGAACATTTTTTTAAGTAGGCTATCGTTGCTCAATCCAGCCACTAAATCGCAGCGGACGATCACGAAGGACGTCGGGACGTGGGGACGGTGGTTCTATAAATCAATCATTTCATTGGTTCTTGTATATTATAGGTTTCTTCCAAAATCAATCAATAAATTAATGCAATACTCCAGACGGAAAATATATAATTAGCAAGTTTATTCTTAATAAATTTTGAAAACACCATAAATTAAAAACTATTAGTGATCGATTGAAGAACAATGGATATTTTTTACAAAAATTGTGTGGACACAAAGGAGTACAAATTTAATATAACTGAAGTGCCCTAGTGTATGTCACTAAGTGTATTTCACTAAGTGTATTTCACTAAGTGTATTTCATTTTTGCGCGTTTATGATTTTTCGATAATGGCTTACACTAGTAATCACTAGATTTTCAAAAGTTTATGTGTTTATTTATTTTAAATAGCTATATCAAATTTAAAAAAATATTATTTTTATTGTATTTTCAACATTATAGAAGTGTTTCTCATTTTTTTATAACATTAAACGCCGCTAGGGTTACGCTCCACCATCTGCGCCCCCTTCTCGAATCCAAGCTGCTATAAAATATATAAGCTCGATATAAGCGAGGTTGAACTTGTATAACAAGTACATCCACCCTCATCTTATCTACACCTGGTACGCGCTTGCCAGTGGCGCCAGCGTAATATTCTGCGATTAATGCAGAATATTGCCATTCACCGAACAGCTCAAGCCCCCTCGATGCGTGAAGAATGTGACTTTCACTGTCTCACCTGGCTGGACGGCTCGGCTGGGTAACCACAGCTCATCCTCCCCGTTCACGACCTCCATCGTCCCCAATCCCTCTCGGGATGCTTCCATACCAGAGCCACCATAAGGCTCCACCTAAGGACCCTCTCATATTTACCCGCTCATGGGCGGCGATTGAGACCACCATTAGAGGGTCCAGCCCTGAAACCGTTTCCACTCTCCCTCCACTGATGACTGATGTGTTGAGTTCTCCCTCTCAACACGCAATGTCTCGAATTTGATGGGAAGCGGAGTACAGAGTTTCTTAGCACTGAGTACTGCTCCAGTTGAGGTAACATTACAAAACGGGGTTTTTTCTGAATATTTCTACCTACATCAAAATAGTCTTGAATATTGAATAAAATAGATGTGTTCATGTTACATAGTAAGTACAAAATATAGATACATGATAATAAATTCATACAGTGACGTGATGATACGTTCACTCGAAATCCTTATACCCGTCTAGTCCAAAGACATCGTGTCAATCACACCCGCTTCTACATTACATTAGATTACATTCCTCGTAAAGTGCGCCATTATGTAGGCCGTAAATAAAAGTGACTTGTTGATTCTTATACAAGTATTTAATATCTTTCGAGATGTTTTATTTATAAAATTGTTGTTTAATTATTATAAAGGAAAAAATGTGTCATTTTAATAAATCTTAGCGCAGTATGTTCTTCTGTCTGCCTCCATGCTATATCTCATGGACAGTAATAGCTAGATAGTAAATTTTTATGGATGGTGTATTTCTGTTGTCGCTGTAATAATAAATACTAAAAATTAGAATTATATACATATTTAAGGGCGCTCCCATACAACAAAGGTGTTTTTATTGCTTCTTTTTGCTCGAAACTGTTAATGGCAACAGGTACACGTTTGAAATATTCACGAAATATGATTTATATAGTATTTACAAAAATAAATAATTAAAATAAAATTAAATAAATATTTAAAGAGAACTCCCATACAACAAAGGTGTTTTTTTATAATATAATAATGATATGATAAAGATTTATAAATCAAAAGTGAGTGGTACGAGAGATCGGGGGAGACCTCGGTTGACCTTCGAATACACAGTATCAAAGATACTGGAGGAAGGTCACGTAAATAGCTTGAGGACCCGCCGAAGGGCTTGTATGCAGAGGCGAATGACTGTGAACGAGGCGAAAGAGGTATGTAGGGACCATAGCGTTTGGCGGTCCGTCCTTTTTGACTACCCCGCGACGAATAAAGCGTGAAGCTAAAAAAATAATAATACTGATACGGAATCTTACATGCACAAGTTTAATTCGCTCTTGTTTACAGTTATTTAAATACATTAGACACATTACATACAGATGGTCAGTAACTTATTCTATTTGTAACTCACTAATTCGAAGAAAAATTGACATAGATAATGTAAAAGTTTTTATCTGTCTGTTTGTGTGCTTTTTTTACGGGTAATTGAACTGGAATTATAATTATAAATATATAAATAAAATATGGCTAACGCATTGCCAAATGATTCCGCCAAAATAAAGACAATTTATTTTTTAGTAAACTATATATTATTATTCATAAGTTAATTAAATGTTTATAATCATAAATCGTAAAGTAAACCGTTAAATCGTAAAGTACATATATGGAGAACGTGTACATGTACGTTTATGTATATATTGTATATATTATTTTCACATATTTATTTTTATTTTATCCAGTATTTGCAACTTTTACGTATATTATAAAGTCCGCGCTATTTGGCCACTCGATTCTATCTTACTATTACTCTAATTCTGCGGCAATACTTTGATTTAACTCGATTTAAATAGGTTTGGTATTATGTTACCAACCTGGCAATATTTACTTTTGTTGCTATTTACTTTTTAATTAGACACACATTTGACTACATGATTTTAAATCAAAAAGTGTAAGCGTTAAAAAATATCAGTCACTAGTCATTTGAGAGATTCAAAAATACGCGGCGTCTAGTAAAATGTCTGTTAGAAACAAGATCCGCCTTTATACGCCGTGTATCAGGCCAATTTTCACATATGCCAGTGATGTGCTCACACACACAGATCTCGGACGTTTCACAGTCCTTCAGAACAAAGTCTTAATGCATGGCTACGGGCGCGCCGTGGTACATGCGTAGTATTAATCTACATAGAGACATTAAGTTACAATTATGGGGATTCCGCAGGTCCTGACACATTCTATCAGAAAAAGTTATCGTCATTACGCTCGCTAGCGAATACACGTAGGTAAAGTCACACACACTCGCAAGCGCATATCCTACTCACACCGAATACCGTAGCACTCCCTTCTGATCCGGATAGGCAAGTCCCTCACTATTTACGGTTCGTGCCTCACAGTAGGCGCCCTTGTGATACTATGTTTTAAGTTGATAGTTTTCTCTCAAGGTCTCGTGAACACGTGCTGTGTCAATCAAACTATTAGGTCCTAGGTAAATAGTTTCAAAAATAGTTAATTAATAAATGATGTCATTACATATTGTAAATATGAGTTTGGGCTGCCTTGTGATTTTGGTCACCTGCAAGTTTTGATGTTTATTTAAAATAATAAGTTAGGGACTGACGACTGTCATGACTATACTGTGTGATTTATAGCTTTAATTTTAAAATCTGTGTATTTATTATAGAATATGGTGATTAGAGAGAAAATTTTACAGTCCAAAGAAGAGCTCGCAAATAAAGTCTGAACAGGCAAAGAAACGGTTGGAAATAATAAGACCTTGTTTTGCTGGCAGAGTATAAATAAAAAGAACAACATAAATATCTGCAGAGGTAAGAAAATGTGTTAAGAACATGACTCCACGTGAGCACAGAAGAGCTCGAAAAAATGAGCAGACCTCTTTTCAGATTATGAAAAGAAACAAAAGATTCCTGTAAATGTTAATACGTAGACCAAAATATGCTGCCGTTATCGAACGAGGATAATATTCCTGAAAAAATAACTTGCCAGCGAACATCAAGGAAACAGAAGACTGATACGTGGCATATTGAAATATGAGAAAGAACTCACACCAAAAGATAAAATGGAAACTATGACTAACAATACCCTAATCAAAAAGCAGAATTGGTAAAAAAAGCATTATTTAGCGAGATTACGCAGGCTCATCTGTTAGTTAAAAAGATTAGCACACACCAGAACAATCACTGGTGAAAAATAGTGACATGAAAGTTTTTTTCTTTATATTTATGTGATAGCCTGTATGATTAATTAAAAAAGACAATATTACATTCAAATTATAATTTTAATACTTAGAAAGATAATTTTTTAAATCAACTTTCACAGGTTCACATGTTTTGCAATATATATATATATATATATATATATATATATATATATATATATATATATATATATATATATATAATCGTCTATAACAAAATAAACAGAAGCTTGACACTATCGTACTGGGGAAGTATGGAATATATAGGACGTGTTAACAATATAAGTGCGTGTGTTACTTACATTAGACCGGGAAACGAAAAATTATGGTATAGGTCTCATGTTAATAGACTCTTGGTCTGGTTCATTTGCTATTTATATTTAAATGTAAATGAAGAGCCATTATTATAAGATTAACTACTTACTGACAAACAAAAACACGCAATCGAATGTTTCAACTTCAACGATTTTCTCGATAGATATGCATCTAGATTCGTCTAATAAATATTTGACTTTAGTTATCGATGGATTTACTGTAATGGTAATCAAAAAGTACAACTTGGTTACTCGTAACGTACTGTGAGAAAATAATATTTTTAAATAAACATCACACTATTTATATTTATGTAATATAAAAAACTATTTTAAATGAGCTTTAATAAAATTAAATATCATAAAATATATGACATTCTTCTGTATTATGCTTCAAATGTGAAAGTTAATTCTATACTTCAAAAAATCCATTTAACTGAACAAAGGAGTCAGAGTGTATATAGTAAATATTGATTGTTCTTTATTTATTTCTTTATTTTTGTATACTTTATTGTACATCATAAAATATTAAACGTAATACTAAAAAATGATAACAGACAAACAAGAAGTATAGTACAAAAGGCGGTGCTATTGCTAATAAGCTCATAATCTGTATTCCTATAAATTTATTTAAAGTTTGTGTATATGAATCTAAGAATAGTAAGATAATTGACTTATAATTAGATTACAATTTAATTTACCGATACTAATAACATATTTTATAGAAAAAAAATATTTATTTCATTTTTTTTACTCCATATAAATGAAAGTCAGTTACAAAAGCTAGTATGCTAACAAATGCCAAAATTGGCAACAACTCGAGCTAATGGGACAATGGTGACATCATATCTATCACGCAAATAATATCATATAAACGTTATGTTTGGCCATTGGTGCTATTTCGCAGAATTTTATTACAGATAGTGGGAGTGTAAAAGCAAAAAAATATATGAAAGCAAAAAATTATTCATATTATGTTTCAACGTCATCAATTATAAAAACAGTTATAAAATTCTATTTTGGGAAACTTCGTCGATTACTCGAAAGTCTTTAAATTGTTTAAGGCAGTTAAGTATCTTGTATCAGAAATCGACGAAATAGCCCAGCTTTAATAAGATTAAGGGCAAAATTTCGTTGTTTAACAAGCTATAAAGAGGTAAGGAGTCCTTCAATTTTGATTAAATATAGCAATAAACTGTCTGGGTGATCTGATCAAAGTAATAACCGATAGATAAGTTTTATTATACCGTGGCATGAGAGGGTACTTTAACTAGCTGTATTAATTTATAAAACGTCTGACGTATCTAACGACGGTCGTATAAATCAAATTGGATATGTCCAAAAGTATGCTTTTTTAGCTAAATGTTCATGTTTTTTAGCTGCACGCTTTTATCCCGCACAGCACGGTAGACAGGATGCACCTCGTGTCAAGACATTTCTTACTCCAATTTCTGCTGAATTCGAGACATTGCGCGTTGAATAGCCCGTCAGACAGAAGTCAATGCTGCGATTTGTTGTACCAGAGTGAGGAAATGAAAATGATTTAAATATGATAAATGATTGTGAAAGCTTAATATAATAAAAATTGTGCTTACACTTGTCAATTTTATATAATTCAAGAATATATTTGTACAAAAACAACGTTGGTTTAATTGTTAACTTTGTCGCAACAGGGTTACCTAGACTTAAAATCGTGGCAGCTTTATTGCACACAAGAAGTACTCAAAGACTGCAACTGCTCTTCGACGCAACGGTTCGTTCAAATTTGAACATCTGAGCTTTATAGCGTTCAATTTAGTTTTAAAGTACCTATATATTGCTTCCATTTTACGTTTACTTAGATAAAATTTATTTAAGAAAATTTGACGTATCCTTAATGATCATAAAGCTTTTATTTCAGAGAAATTACATATATTTGCGCATTTTTAAGAGACATCGACTTTCTCTGTTTGCCATATTTTGGCAAAGGCCACTTACCAATTTTTCCTTTCTAATTTAATTTTTGCTTTCCTTGTCCTTAAATTTCCTGTTTTATTTTGGATTTCACCTTCCCAATGTCTGTATTGCCTTCCTCTACTTCTGATGGTTCTGTTCTACTCTCGGTACCACTTATAATGTAACCAGCCCTTTTCCATTTGAGCTTTTTAACAGTAAAGGCAAGACCACTTATTTTTGTAATTTTACTTATTGTTTTATTTTAATTTTCATAAGTTTGAAGTTTGTTTGAATTACTTTTTGTAAGAGACCACGTTTGGCAGAGCGTATATTAGAATTGGTTGTTCACAGCTATTATATATTCTTAATAAATAATTAATTCATATTATATTTTGTTTCACTATTTTCAAGCATACATATGTTAAAGAGAATAAAGTGTAAAATAAGCTTGTATTCCACTCGTCAGCTTATCAGAGATGAGGTGGTCATAGAAAAATAAATAAACTTTTCGGATTTTCTCTAGCCTAAATAGCTACATAAACATATATTTTATACGTATATATTCCAATTTTTAAATTAACTTTCATGACTAATGCTAGGTTAAAGGTTACACGAAATATTCGTAATCAACAAAGGCTTAAACTTATTACTTAGTAAATTTAAATAAAACAACATAATAGTTTCCTCTAGTCACTCACAAAACATCAATCAATTTATAAAATAAATGAAGTAACTCTGTTCAAGTTACATAATAGTGGGACAAATACGCATACCGTATATAAGGGCAAATTTATTTGCGCATATTTGTTTAAAATTATTAATAAAGTTTTAAATATATATTTGTAATTTCTTACATAGGATAGCGTCTGACTATAAATGTTATTGGTTGTGAGTTCGATTTCCATTTGCAGGAGTGATTATATTTAATATATTGTCATTTTTTTTTCACTAATATTATAAAACGCGGCACTGAGTTTCGCTACTCATCACGCATTGTCACAATGTTTCGACTTTCGACAGAAATTTTAGTATGGGATGTACTGACACTAAGGACTTTCTTTCTACACTGCTCTTTCACTTTTTACTCATAAAATTACTCAATTATATGGCATTAGTACGAGTATATATCTGAATAGTAGATATTACGGTACTATAATGGGTAGTATGGTTATAATTTTATTTTTTTTTAGCTTCACGCTTCGCCATTTGCGGGGTAGTCGGAGACAACGGAGCGCCACCTGTTATCGAAAGTCTTAGTTTTAATACTGTGCATTATATTTAAACTTACTCAATCAGGCATATCTAATTGATACTTCTTTACATTGTATAAAACGAGGCTGAAATGTCGTAACAAACACTTGGCTACCGCTACCCTTCACATAATCCTATTATTCAGTCCACCGCCTCTGGATGTCTTTATGTTAGGGATCGCGCACAATTAATATGAGAAATAATATATATTATGCAATAATATTATTACATATTCCAATTTGAATAGGAACTTATTGTACCTCCTTATTATCTTATTAACAAAAGCGTTTGGGTTTAATATACTTGAAAGGCGTGGGTTCTCACCTCATACATTACGTTAATAATTCTGGAAATTATTACAATGCAAGTCTTTTCAAAATAAGACGTTATACACATTAGTTTCATATTACAGCTTAATACAAAATTATTTAAAAAGTATATAATTTCTGTTTTTTAGATAGTATTTTTTTATGTATATTATTTTTAAAACTAAACTAAAATACTTGATTAAAATACTGCTTGATACAAAAAATAATGAATACTGTAATAGTACTGTATTGCGTGTACTGCAGTCAGCTATTTGTAAGCATACAATGAATAAGCCTAACCACCACATCGGGTTTGATAAATTATATCCTCGCTAGGGAAAATAATAAATAACTAAAATTATCCGAGAGCCTATTGAAATTCAAAAACATTCTAATTTCATTATTATAAATAATCATAATTATAAATTGACAATTACTTCCTTTAATTTAAAATGTATGAAAATCGCAAAAATTAAAGAACTTATTATCATAGATTAATATTTGCATGTTGTTTTAAAATACAAGTTATTTCGTACCCATCTATGCAGAATTACATTTTGAATATAGGAATTTTAACAATTATAACCGTGTATTGAAACGTTTTTCATCAAAAATGATAAATGTCAAAACAAATAACTATCATATTTTTTCCTGCAGTTATAAATCAATTAAATTAATTAATTTAATTAATTTATAATAATAATAATTTAATGAATAATAATATATAATTTAATTAATAATAATATATAATTTTACTAATAATAATATATAATTTAATTAAGTATTAGTTAATTAATTATTTAATAGTTTAAAAATATTTATTTTAATTTTTTTAAAGTGCTATTCTATACTTACATATGCAGGATAAGAAAACGTTTAAAAATTGGTAATTTTTCATTAATATTTTTAAAATTTTTAATCAGCAAAATTATATTGTGCAGGCACATATGAAAATACAAATACTATCAATAAAAAAATAATTTAAGTTATTTTTTGCTGAATAGACGTGTCATCGACAATAATAAACTTATATGTACGTAAAATAGATTCAGCAGAATTATTATTTAGGAGGAATAGGACGTCATATTTCTATAGAGGTGAGAGCAATGCGTTGGGCACCATCTAAAATATTGAACGACACTGCATATATTATAACGAAAAGTGACGATTATTTTCAGGCGTCGGCTTGGCTTATCATATATTTGTGTTGAAAAAGTTTCTTATATATTTCCAGGAATCCTCTTTTTATATTAGTGTCGTTTATAATAAATCTAAAAAAAGTTTTACAAATATTTACATGCATTTTTTTAGCTTCAAGCTTTAACCCGCAATGTGAAAAAGAAAAAAAAACATTTCCTGTTGACAAATTAGTGTAAAGACGCTGCGTTGAGGGGTGAAATTTAACGCCGCGTTATGTTTTACGATAGCGGAGAAATTAAATCAATTTAAATATCAAGATACCTCCGAGTGGAAATCGAAACTTTAACCATTGGACATACTAAAGTTTACGTAAACAATAATAAATAGAGGTAGTAAATTGTAAGTTCACGGTGATTACAGAGTGGTTAGAACTACTGGGAAATCATTAATAGCTGACCAAGCGCTTGTAATAATGGAATGCATTTTACAGTTGATTGATGCACCGTAATGACCGCTTTGAGTTCTGTTGACATAAGAATATTAATCTTATCAGTATTAATGTAGTGAATACTTTTTGTATTGATGACAAGATGATGGTAAAATTTTTAAAAAAATTAAACGAACAACGTTTTGAACAACGTTTTGAAAAATGTAAACGAGGCGAAACTCAATGCCACGCTTTTATCAGGCCGAGGAAATGAAAATAAATTTAAATTTAATCATTCAGCTCTGCGGGAATCGAACCTACAGCCGATCTCGTTTATTAGCTAGATGCGGTCCTACTGCGTCACGGCCGGCCATATTAAAATTTAAAAATTTGTAATAATAGTAGAAAATTTTAGCTCGTCTCTTGTGGGACAAATGTTACGATCGGTTTTGCCACCTTACATACAACACCTAATATTATCCTTTGCACAAACTCACCGCGCCTGTAAATCGATTGTATTGAATCCACAATTCTTTCATAAAACAGTATGCTTTTATGATAGGATCCCATAACGTTCGAGATTGTTCTATATCACAATATTAAAAAAGTTGTGAAAAGATGTTTGGGTGTTAAAGGTCAATACCATATTAATGATTTCATAAATGATACCACGCTTTGAGGATGATATGCTTGCTCCAATCTCTTTCAAAGGTATCATTGTAACTAATAGAAATTATTATTATTTTTTTAAATTTTTAGCGTTTATAAATAGTAGAAACTTTTTGCGCCATTTCAACTCAAGTCGTCAATTCTGTGGCATAAACTTAAGTGGTGGTTAATTATATGATGTTCATAAAATGAAGTGTGTTATTTTCTTATTTTGAACAAAAATATTTGACTTTGTCTGGCTTAGATCTACTACTTATGATCAAAAAAAATAAATATAAAAAATATCTATATGTGATATATGGAATACTTCAAAATAATTAAATTGATAATTAGTTCAATATAATAATTACTGTTAGTAAACATTAAAAATAAAGCAAAGTAAGGCAAACTTCTTTGCTTGTACACGCGAAGCCTGCGGTACAAAAGTGCGACCTTTTATAATTGATCCTTCTTAGAACGTGATAATTGAAAGTTAATACTTAAGACAGAGATAGAGTGTGTTAAATGAATATACAAAAGATTTTTGGAACAATTTTTGTTATAAATAAAAAGGAACGTATAGATAATATGGCACTAAATCATAAACTGGTAGCATAACATTTTATGTTGAACGTTGCATATTAATTGGACGATTCTTTGCCATATTAATAGAAGTGTGGTAAAAACTCAGCTAAAACTTAGTTAAGATTACATTTTTTTTAAAAAGACTTCAAGTATCATGATTCTTGTAGAAATTTAACTAGCCTTTTTGTAAATAATATTGTCTATATTAATAGTTCCAAAATAATTTGTCTCGTCTTGTGAATATATATCGTTTTCAGTTTTATCGTTTTCATGAATAAGTACGGAGATCAGATGTTATTGGCTGATTGCTAGTATTTTCTGTATGTATAATAAAATATTATGATTTGTAATGTAATATTAAATTGAAAAAAAAAAGAAACATACGAGCAGAACGTAAAATATATTTGGAAAATTTATTCATATTTGCTTTACGACATTTCTAAAGCTCACATGCTTTTGAATTATAATTTTATGGTAGCGGCGTAATTACTAATATATTTATTATTAAAATATTTTTTAATTTCTTGTCCGTTACACATTTTTTTTCTATCTGTATGTTGAAATGTTCAGAAATAGAAAATCGGTATTTTAGACATAATTTAAATCCGTATTTTATTTCGAATGTTTATTTTCAACTTTAAAACAATTATAAAATTTATTTACGCTACTGTAGATATTACCCCCTGTTGATCTTGTTTTAAAGAGATTTTACTTATAACGAAATTTTACATGTCATATAAATTTGGTCCTCAACATTTTTGTTCCAGTCATGTTACTTCACACGCCTATAAGTCATCGTTTAGACGAAATCTATTTAATAAACCTTGTGTTGGATTAAATATTAGCAAATACTTAAAAGCTGAATATGTATATATATATATATATATATATATATATATATATATATATGTTTTTTTTTAACTTCACGCTTCATCCCTGGCTCCATATTATAAACATTAACAAACCACCCCATATCTGTGACTACCCCAGTCACAGATATGGGGTTTGTTAATGTTTATAATATGGAATATAAAATTTATATAAGTATTTCTGTTGTAGAAAATTTTGCAAATCTTTACGCAGAAATGCACTTTAAAAATTTTGATTTAGTGTGGTATGAACTTCACTCAAATCCACCAGGGACAAACACCAGATACTCATTCTGAAAGAATCCAGGGCAGTACACTCAGCTCATTCTGAAAGAATCCAGGGTAGTACGCGAGATAATAAAGAAAGAGATGGCGGTAGATTGATGTATTTAATTTTTGTATCAACCAACACACCCACTTCAGCTCAGTCTAGCCGTGACCACGGACTACTGTAAAGTGTTCGAAACGTCAGGTTTCCAATTCCAATGTATTTTCGAATATCAAAATATACGTGATTAATCGGTTTAAAATAGTTTCATTTAAAATAATTTTTTAGAAAACATTTTTGAAAAAACGTATAAAAATTTGAAAGCAGCGGGATTCGAACCCGCGCCTCTTGGATACCGTCCAAGCGCTCTGACCGCTAAGCCATGCGTTCTACTACCAGCTGCGTCGAAATAAAATAGCAATCTCTCTTGTTAAACGATTATTTCTTAATAATCTTTAAATAGTAGAAATTTGTAAAAATCTCTCTACAGAGATGCTAACAACATAAATGAGTTGTAACAAAACGTATAAGAATTTTGACGCAGCTGGTAGTAGAACGCATGGACGGTATCCAAGAGACGCGGGTTCGAATCCCGCTGCGTTCAAATTTTTATACATTTTTTCAAAAATGTTTTCTAATCCTTAGTGTGGAATAACACTTTAAAAATAGTAAATATTAAAATAAAATAGTAGAAATTTGTAAAAATCTCTCTACAGAGATGCTAACAACATAAATAAGTTGTAACAAAACGTATAAGAATTTCGACGCAGCTGGTAGTAGAACGCATGGCTTAGCGGTCAGAGCGTTTGGATGGTATCCAAGAGGCGCGGATTCGAATCCCGCTGCGTTCAAATTTTTATACGTTTTTTCAAAAATGTTTTCTAATCCTTAGTGTGGATTAACACTTTAAAAATAGTAAATATTAAAATAAAATAGCAATCTCTCTTGTCAAACGATTATTTCTTAATAATCTTTAAGTAGTAGAAATTTGTAAAAATCTCTCTACAGAGATGCTAACAACATAAATAAATTGTAACAAAACGTATAAGAATTTCGACGTAGCTGGTAGTAGAACGCATGGCTTAGCGGTCAGAGCGCTTGGACGGTATCCAAGAGGCGCGGGTTCGAATCCCGCTGCGTTCAAATTTTTATACGTTTTTTCAAAAATGTTTTCTAATCCTTAGTGTGGAATAACACTTTAAAAATAGTAAATATTAAAATAAGTTTTTATTAAAAATTGCTGCGGTTTTCAGTATTTGTATGAACAACAAATACTGGCACTATACTTTCTTTGGTTAGCCAAGTACGTGAGATGCAGAGCCCGTTTGTCTGCCAAAGTTTCTATCTCATCAATCTTTTTTAAACATGAGAACTTTGAAATCATATATTTTTATTTAAAATTATAATAAATTAACTCAAATTTATAATCAAATACATTTAGTATTGTTAATTGAAAAACATAATAAAATAAATTCTATTCCATTGATAATAGCCTAATTCTGAGTATAGACTAATTCTGAGTAAACATTGTTGCAAACGTATAAAGATAAAAAGTAAGCGATTGGAATTAGTTTTAAAAAGTATTTTTAGTTTGTTCTGTATCTTATGAGGCACTCCTCACACAAGATCCATTATATAAAATTAACTTTACTATTAGATTTAAAGACGTACGAAAATTTTCAAGCAAATTTTGCGAAAAGAAGTACGAGGAACACAGTAAGCATAACTTTTAATCGTTACAACGTTCCACTATTTTATTTTCAAGGAATCCTTATATATTCTGTAATAATTATCTTTTATTATTATAGTAGAAAAGCATAAAAATAGATGCATGTATATAAATAAACGAGAACCCAAAGATAAACTGCAAGATGTAACGAGTAAACGATTTGTAAGCACAGGCGATATATTACCGTTTACGTATCGTTAAATAAATATTATGATACCGATTGCAATAGCAAATATAGTATATAAGAACATATATTTATGCATAAGACTGCAAATGCATAAAGCGTCTTTGATCTTTAATCTGTGTATACTTACGATTAAATTTAATTATAAATAAATGAATTTTATACATATATTTTATATAATGAATAGTAATTTTGAGCTTTTACTTAACTATTTTTTTAATTTATTATTTATTTTGGAAATAATAATAGAGCAAATTATAAGTGTATATAAATATTAAATAGCATATAATAATGATAGTAAAAGCTGATATATTCAGATTAAAAAATGATATATTCAGACGTTATAAAATTTTTATATAAAACAAAATAAAGACCAGATCGAAAAACTTTTTTTTATATAAATTGTCTCTTTCTACACTCTTTTCTTTTCAGAACAGAAAATGTATAACTGTGAAGTCTTCATACAAATAAAAATTCCAATTTTTTATTGGTATGTTGAAAGTTTATGTAAAACTTCGAACGTGGCAAAAATTGGAATTCGTGCCTCAATATATCCATATGGTGAAGTTCATACCACACTAAATCAAAATTTTTAAAGTGCATTTCGGCGTAAAGATTTGCAAAATTTTCTACAACAGAAATACTTATATAAATTTTATACTCCATATTATAAACATTAACAAACCCCATATCTGTGACTGGGGTAGTCAGTGGAATATGTCAGCTTTTACTATCATTATTATATGCTATTTAATATTTATATACACTTATAATTTGCTCTATTATTATTTCCAAAATAAATAATAAATTAAAAAAATAGTTAAGTAAAAGCTCAAAATTACTATTCATTATATAAAATATATGTATAAAATTCATTTATTTATAATTAAATTTAATCGTAAGTGTACACAGATTAAAGATCAAAGACGCTTTATGCATTTGCAGTCTCATGCATAAATATATGTTCTTATATACTATATTTGCTATTGCAATGGGTATCATAATATTTATTTAACGATACGTAAACGGTAATATATCGCCTGTGCTTACAAATCGTTTACTCGTTACATCTTGCAGTTTATCTTTGGGTTCTCGTTTATTTATATACATGCATCTATTTTTATGCTTTTCTACTATAATAATAAAAGATAATTATTACAGAATATATAAGGATTCCTTGAAAATAAAATAGTGGAACGTTGTAACGATTAAAAGTTATGCTTACTGTGTTCCTCGTTCTTCTTTTCGCAAAATTTGCTTGAAAATTTTCGTACGTCTTTAAATCTAATAGTAAAGTTAATTTTATATAATGGATCTTGTCACTCCTCATAAGATACAGAACAAACTAAAAATACTTTTTGAAACTAATTCCAATCGCTTACTTTTTATCTTTATACGTTTGCAACAATGTTTACTCAGAATTAATCTATAAATATATTAAAAATATAACTAATCACTGTCTGTAAGTGAAAAATATATAAACTGTTGTCGGGCTATTATCAATGGAATAGAATTTATTTTATTATGTTTTTCAATTAACAATACTAAATGTATTTGATTATAAATTTGAGTTAATTTATTATAATTTTAAATAAAAATATATGATTTCAAAGTTCTCATGTTTAAAAAAGATTGATGAGATAGAAACTTTGGCAGACAAACGGGCTCTGCATCTCACGTACTTGGCTAACCAAAGAAAGTATAGTGCCAGTATTTGTTGTTCATACAAATACTGAAAACCGCAGCAATTTTTAATAAAAACTTATTTTAAATGAAACTATTTTAAACAGATTAATCACGTATATTTTGATATTCGAAAATACATTGGAATTGGAAACCTGACGTTTCGAACACTTTACAGTAGTCCGTGGTCACGGCTAGACTGAGCTGGAGTGGCTGTGTTGGTTGATACAAAAATTAAATATATCAATCTACTGCCATTTCTTTCTTTATTATCTCGCGTACTGCCCTGAATTCTTTCAGAATGAGTATCTGGTGTTTGTCCCTGGTGGATTTGAGACTTAATCTTTTTTTATATTTATATGTGGGTCCCAGGTTGTAGAAAGTTTTCAACCATCCTCTGTATTAAAATTAAGATGTTTTTCAGTTTAATAGCCTCATGGATCATTCTAGGAATAAATCTATTTTTCCTAGCGAGAATATCAAACATGATGTTATGGTTGGGCTTATAGTATGCTCACAAACTGCTGACTGCAATAGACGCCCGTTCTCGACATCGGAAATGTGTTTTTATTTATACTCATTTCCCCTCTTTGGTAAGAAGAAGTGCTGCGTTGAATTCCGTTACGTTACACAATACGTATTGTCTCAAATTCGGATAGAAAGTAGAGAACGAAGTGTCTTGAAAGAAGGTTCTCTCTATAGACTTTGTTCACTCATATTGTTCACATAGCTTTAATTTTAACGCGTTATATCTCTGAACACTGTCAAGTTTCAAAGCTTAGAAAATAAAAAACTAAAAGTTAAATATATTCAGTCACAAACTCCAATTTACTATGAAACAAAATTAATCCTATTACAATAAGAAGGTTCGAGTTCTTTCATTTTTCATTATTTTTAATAATGTTCTTAAGAGTACAGTAAAATTATACTTTTCTTTTATAATAAGTTAAATATACTTTTTAAGTATTATTAAAAAAATACTAAGAAACAATTTGCTCTTTTGACTAAAATATTGCTAAAAACCAAAATTGGGTACCTTGCAACTCGTAACAATGACAAGTAAAGAAGATCACGAGTAACTGTCTCATAAGGCGACATGTATACGTGACTTTTTCTCGTTTGCAAAGTTCAGAGAGTTATTGTATATATACTTCTATCATTAATACTTTTAGCTCAATATTAAGTCAATACGTATAACCTACATTTGTGTAATAATTGTTTGATCAGCTAGCTTGCAATTTCATATTAACCATTGCGTGGTGAATGAAGTTAAAAATAAGCATTCATACTTACATAGTACAAGACAGTAGTGGCGGGGTAGTCAGAGAGATGAGAGCGCATGCATATTCGATTATATAATAATTTTAACCTAATCTAAAAAGAGTATGTGTTTATAAATTTATAGCTTCGCGCATTTTATCCCGCATAGCAGGGTAGACAAAAAGTACCTAGTGTCAAGACACTCTGTACTCCGCTTTCCACCGAATTCGAGACATTGTGTGTTGGGACTCAACACCGCACTTTGTCTTACCAGAGCGAGAGAGTGAAAAAAAAATAATCACTCCCCCGAGTCCCCACTCGGGGAATCGAACCCACAACTTTTCGGGTTTACAGTCAGACGTTGTCCCACAGCGCCACGACCGGATTCAAATCATATTAATTATAAAATATAAAAAAACGAAGGCGAGAATCTCTCGCTCCCGTTTTTTTTCCTACACAGTTTTACGGTTTTACAGAATAGCGAGACACTACATATAAATACCAAATTTTGTCTTACCAGAATCATAAATTTCATCACCGAACCCATAGTCAATTGCGTTTTCGGTCAGACATTGTACCACGGCTCCACTGAGGCCTGATTATTACTACTCTAGTAAAAATATTAACTTTCATCATATCTACTATGAATATGAATGTCTTAGAAAAAATTAACAAAACCAGCGATAGTAAACTAAGACTACTTCATGCTAGATAGTAAACTAAATTTTAACATATACTAGGTTTGGATAATATAATTATTGAATCATTAAAATTATTAGATTTTATTTTGAGTGCTACAAAGACTTTTAAGAAGTCGTCGAAGTTCCAGGGCATCCTGGAAGGCTGTGTAGCGGCATATCTCCAACTCCCTCTACCATTGATACAAGCTACTGTGGGAAGCTCAATATGATCTTCCTGCAAGTCATCAAGGCTGCGGGTGCTCTGGAAATAATCCTGAAGAGGACAATGGTCCGTAACAGGCGGGCCGCCCACCTAGACGTCGTAGTAGCGTGCGTAAGCCATCCTGCGATGTCTCATATTCGTGGAGAGGTTTACTGCTGGGTTTTAGTGGGTAGTATCGGTCTCACCGGTGGGTTCCACAGTCTCACCCATACATTTATCTTCCTTGCGCAAGCGTGGTTGTCGTAAATGTCATTTCTCAGCGATACAGTAAGTGAGGTACACATACTGTACACCGTTTGCTTATTTTTAAACAATAAAATAAATTACTTCTATACACATAATTAGTGATGTAACTAGTTTTTTTAGCTTCACGCTTTTTATCCTATATAGAGCAGGGTAGACAGAATGTACCTAGGTACCTATTAAGACACTCCATACCGTAACTAGTTTTGTACATATTAATTATTTATAACGTCGTTTAAGCAAATAAAAAATACTAAAAGTAGAAATAAAGCTGTCTTGTTAAAAGCAATATTGACAACTTTACAAATAGCTTAGTTTTGTGATACTTTGTTCTCATTGCTGTTTAATTTCAAAAAGTGTTAAAAACGGCACTGAACTGACGTTTTGCAAGGCTTCATGGCTTTGTGGTATATAATTCTTTGTTAGTGTTGATATTTAGTTACTAATATAATAAAAAGGCCGGTCGTGGCGCAGTAGGACAGCATCTAACTGTAAACGCGATCGTTTATGTTTTCGATTCCCGCCCGGGGCGAATGATTATATATCAACAAGCAATGTCTCGATTTCGGGCGAAAAGTAGTCAACGGACGGTTTGCTCTCTGACTATGCTGTTATGCGGAATAAAACATATAGTAGAAAAATGGATATTAATACTCATAGTATACAATACAATGATTAGCTGAAACATAGATTTTCCGAACCATCTTCGGAGTCTTGTAATAAATATTGTTTGAAAGCTCTTTTAAAATCTATACATCCTCTTAAACATGTAAAGCACTCCTATTTTGTACGCATAAGATAAGATAAAAAGTCTTTATTGCATACTTTAGAAGACATATTGGACAAATTATTTAAAATAATGTAATAAATGCACAAAGGCGGCCTTATCTCCAAAAGTAATCACTTCCAGGCTACCTAATTGTAAGGATCTACCGAAAAGATAGTACTGCCAGCCCATAGCGCGGCGTAAAGCAATTTTAAATAAATACTGAATCTACATACATTTTATTAAATATTGATTTTCATATGTTGTTTGATCTTTGAAGAATACCAGGGTTAATCAAAATTGATATTAATTTTATATATTTTCAATATGTAAAAAAAGGAATGAGTCTATCACTGTAAAGCATTTTATGGAGGCACGCGTATTTGATATTGTCATTTAGTTGCTGATGTCTTATTCCGCTTCTGTTGAGGCAGGGAGCAGTGTATGGTTCTGTTATCCATGTAACAAAAATCACACCTTATTTAATCAGTATATTTGTACAATAGCTAAGTTTTTTTATAAATATTTAGAAAACCAAAATAATAATGGTATATTCCCAAATTTAATAATTCTAAAAAACACGTGTATTAAATAAAAAAAAACCATTTCACTCTTCAAGAAGTGGGAATGACTGCTTTCGGCCAGAAATCGACAGATTATAACTTAATTCATTAAATAAATAAGCAAAAACTTAAACTCAAACTCTAAGTTCAACGTACATCGGTAAATAATATTAAAAAAATAGTGACAGAGCTCTTGCATAGTACAAGCAGATCTTGTGTTCGCTCGCTAACAAATTGTCAAACAAGTTTCAGATTATTAAAACCGTTTGTTCCTGTTACTTCTTTTCTCATTTCATATTTACTTGTAAGTGAAATACTAATCTTAAAGCTTTGTTATTTTAAATCTTTTGTTACATAAAATATATTATTAAAATACATAAAACATATCCGACTTTCCAATTTGCAAATCAATATAAAAAAGAGAGAATATTTGTTTTTATATTAGAATATATTTTTTAATATTTTTCAATTATGAGCCAAATCTGCTCTTTTGACATAAAGTTTCCAGATTTCATATATATTACTCTCACATACTACAATTACAAATATTATTTGATATTTAATATTATTGGAACCCATATACAAATATTTGTATCAACTACGCTGTCATGGCGGTAAAATAAGACGTAAAACATACGATGATTACCTGAAACATCGATTTACCGCACCATCTTTAGACTATAATCTTACAATAATATTTATAATCTCTTTTAAAATATTCACATTATCTTAAACAAGTAATTTACTCCAAATTTCTACGCAATGTTTTAATGCAATCAGTATAATTGTGTAGATGTATTTTTATGCTAAATATTCGTGAGTACAATAATTTAAGTCTATAAATATTATTATGAACTTGTAGTGTCTGATGAATGTTTTGCACCTACTTTAAATCAAACTATCTCACAAAGCATTTGTGAATCAAATTCTTATATTACTCAACAGCACGACTAAACACATGTGATAGCGGAAACACTCGTTCAATAGACGCAAAGATAAGGGCCCTTATTGAAATATCCGCTCAATTTGCGCAACTGCCGCCATCAGCTCAGTGATTTAGATTTATGCCCCCATCGACGCTACTTTCATAGGTTTTCTTATACTTCGTGGAGATAAATGACCTGTGACATATGATGCGGCGTATGTAGTAATACGCTTCATTGGTTACAGCTTTCCTGACGTGTGGTGAAAATATTCCATTTCAATAATACTTTGAGGCCGGTCGTGGCGCAGTGAGATAACGTCTGACTGTAAACGTGATTGGTTGTGGTTTCTATTCCCACTTGGGTGAATGATTATATTTAAATTATTTCTATTTCTCGCTCGCTCTGGTACGACAAAGTGCGGCGTTAAGTGGAGTACGAAGTGTTTTAACACTAGGTATTTCTTATATAGTTTACTATGTGGATTAAACGAGAGATAAAACAATACTACTCCACAGCTTTCATTATATAAATTGTAAATTAAAATTAAACATTAAAATATTTAAAATTGCTTATATTTTAAGTGTACTCACTATGGTATCAAGTGAATGATAATAAATTAAAATGTTGAAGATATACGTTTTAATATTATTTAGGTTAACTAAAATAATATATGTTCTTATATATTTCATTTTATTTATAACGAAGAAGTTCATATGAGATTCACATTCATTGCTCGAATTTCTCAATATCAGAAACAAAATTGCTTACGGCTGAGCTGGCATCTATTTTTATCACATATATTATTGGGGAAATCCTTTATTAATGTCGAATACTTATGAATAAAAACTTAGTATTTAGGTTAGGTTAGTCTTTTTTTAGTGCATTAGTAGATCTCAAACCGCTGTGTGAAAAATGTTATTTTACTAAACAAGACGTTAAAGGTTCATACGGTTCCAAGTTCTAAAAGGAACTTTTCGCGTTTTTAAGTATTCTGTGGTCACAGAAAGATTGATGTGTGGCAGGTAGACTGATTTGTAGCAGGTAGACTACCTGTAACTATGGACTATGGTCGGAACGTCGTGTTTTTCATATATATATTTTCGAATACCTAAATATACGCGATAAATCCGTTTTAAAATCGTTTTATTTCCGTAAAATTTGCTTTTTATAGCACAAAACGTGAAATAAATTTAAAATCTTTATTGATCTCTTGACCTTCACATAAATCCACGGTTGGGTCAAGTAAGGAATTTAGGAATTAGTGTAGAAATAACCTTTGCCAAGAGAATTGTTGCCCGCATTTGATTATACAAAAAAAAAACAGTTTTTTCCACTTTTTGCGATTGTGTTTTAACTTGTATGTTTCACTAACACTTTAACCTAATGCTAGATTACTAGATGTTTATCTTTTATTGTTAAACATTCAATTTAATTTAACTTAATTTAATTTTTCCTACACATTGTTTAGTCCGCCACATACGTAAGAAAATTAAAAGTTTTAGTAATAATTCTTAAAATATATTTACTTGTGGATTTAATTATGTTTAAATGGTAAAATTTCGTATAATTTTGGCACTTATTCAGCGCATGTCAGTGTCGAAACGTCAGTAATGAGGTTATCGTCAGCGGCAAATGCTCCCCGTGCACATTTTAACTGATGCCGACAAGACGGTAACTTCATTTGCGTGATAGATTACCGAACCTTATGGCGCATTTTTTTAATACGTTTTCATATGATTTATTGATTCAATAGTTCGGTAAAATATGAATCCTAAATCCATATATCAATATAGGTGCATATAAATTAAAAGTAGACATATCGTAGTCGCCATATTTTCTTTAAAAAAATGTCACTGACATCTAATGCCGTCTTGAGTTCTTAAGTTCGCCTATTGGCACTTTCGGTAAAGTCACAGTTGCGGTATAGTACTGTGATAGTTATTCTTTCATATATTATCTATTGAACGTATTCCTGTCAGTGTCAGAAATGATACAATGCTCTCTGTGAATTAAGTAATTTAAGCAAAACGATATATTTATGTATTGGAATATAACTTTATAGTGTAGGCGAAGCATCGAGCAGAATGCTAGTATGTTTCTATTAACAATATGTATGTAACAACTTATTTTATATATTTTTGCCAAGTAATTAAAGTAAAAATTGCGATTGAAACCCCCAATGACACGAGAAATTATTTTAATGAACATATATAACAAACAGATATGACATAAAAAGATTTTGTACTGCATATTTGACGAAATTTTTACGAGATCTCAATATTATTTATGAATAGTAAAAATTTTATTATAAAACAAACTGTATGGAAGTCGTAAAACTCAACTTCTGCTTGGCTGTTCTCCAATAACGTGCATATTTGTATGTCTTCATGCAAGAAAATATAATAATTCATAACAGGCAGAAGGCTAACACCTCTTTTTACCACAAATCTTACTCGTTACTATATTTCTGTTAAACACAGTAAATATTTGGCTTATTTCATTTTTATTATGGCTGTTCATCATTCATTCATCAAAATTGATAAACATTTACGTTATGATTTTAATTACAATTAATTAATTTTAATTATTATGAAAATGGCAAAAAACTTATTATACGTGTGACAGGGCTTTTCATCTACCAGAACTCATATCAAAGTCTGTATAAACATCTTTATAGTTATATAAATAAATATTAAAGCTTTTATTTTACTTGCCGTGTTAGTTATTTCGTTAATGTGTGTAAAACCTTGCAAGCTAAATTTGACCTACGTCCCAGTGTCCAATTGAGCTGAAATTTGGAATACGATTTCAGTTCTGATGACAATGAAATTACATATTATCAATTGCATTGTTAATCTTAATAAAATGGTAGATTACAAATTTTAGCACAATCCACCTAATACAGATATCAAAGGAAAGTGCTCGATTCGTAGAATACACAATAAAAATATTTTTAATATGTGTTTAATTAATATTTATTTTTCTATTACTTGTATTCTAATAAATTGACATGAAGTATGCTTACTATATACCATAATTTGAATTTCGAAATTATTTTACGTAAAAATAATTTGTCTGTTTGACACAGACAAACGATAAACAAATGTCAAACGCATCTACATCTAAATATTTATAAACCAAGTTTAGCCTACTACTTATTTATTTCTTCACAGTTTTGGCTTCTAATAATAATAGTAGTTCTCGCGGTAGTAATATTTACACTAACTACACATGTTTATTAGTTTGACTTAACCTTGGAATTGAGCATCGAAATGTTGTGTGGATTATTTTTTAAGCTTTCAATGAGTACATCTTACCACGATAATTATATATAACAACTTATATATTTAAAAAAGAACTCAAAATAAAAACGTTTAAAATAATTTTCTAGGCCATCCTGTATTGGAGGACATCGTGGCGTAGTGGGACAGTGTCTTACTGAGAACACGATTGGCGGGTCTTGATTCTCACACGGGGAAACGATTATATCTAAAAATTAATTTCCTCTCTTTGCTGTGGTAAAGCAAAGCGCGGCTTTCAGTTCGCCACTCAGCACGCAATATCTTGATTTTGGTGGAAAGCAGTCAACGGAGTGTCGTGTTAAAGCGATATTTTAAATCCTATTATATAACATACTTTTCGGACGAAAAGTTTATATTAACAGAATTTTTAAGTAAATACATTGTAAGAACCTAGTTCTCACTCTGGATGTACTTGAAAATTTCTATCTCAATCAAATGTTATAATATTCTCTTGCTAATGATAGTTTTAAAATATAAAATGTAGATGTCGGTACCAAATGCTTTCACTTGATACATTATAGCCTTCTTTTCGTCGTTCTATTGCTTACGATTGTTTTCTATCCGCTATTTTTTAACATTTTAATTGAATATTTCCCAAAAGTTAGTATGAGTGTGTGGACAACATACTTAACATATTTATTTTTTTATTTACAAACTCACTCATTTAAGCTTCTTCTATAACAGTGCCAACATACGATTTTACGACGAATTTATTATCAGTTAGAAACTAAGGACATTCATAAATTTAAAACATTTTTAATGAAGACAGGTTCCGAAATCTTATTTTTTTAAACGTAATAAAACTTTAAAAATAATATTTTGTACGTAAACGAAACCTTGACCAAGATATCTATCTGTACGTGTGTCATTCGTTTTCGATATTTAAATTATTTTTAATTTTCCAGTCTTATGACTGAAGTATGACTTAGTACTTCCCCACTCTATATATATTATTCGCCTTCCCCACCCTATATATATTAGACATAATAAGAGGAACATGGAAAATGGAGTCTTAACAATAGGTTCTCAATGCTCGCTCTAAGATTCACTGCCTTATTATCTAACTAAATAATGAATTTGTACAAATAATAATATATAGGAAATTTGTCAAAATTTACAAGCATAGTCGGGGTTATTTGCTTAAGAAAATAAATTCTACGTTTGCCAGCGAAACTAGAAAAATGTTAAGTATCTACTTGCATTCGAACCATAGCATATTTTACAATTAACGTCAATCTAAAGTACTATAATTTCAGTCCAAAATCCAGATGGCTACTGAAGTTAGTACGCACAGAAGCGCGAATTTTTCATATTTATTTAAATAGACGATATAGTTGTTGAAAATTTTTGGGTCACTTCACTCACGTTTTGCATAACTTTAACGCACTACTGTTAAATCATGACTAGAAAGTTTAATGCAGGTTAGTTTTAGGCGTTTATTTAATATAATATTTAAATTTATATTGGCTTTTCGCTCCTAATCGGGTAACGATAGCTTAGTATAAAATTTATATGTATGTACCTATGTATCATACATTTTTTCCTTTTTTTAGCATCATGTTTTAATACCGCATAGCAGGGTAGACAGAAAATACCTAGTGTTAAGACACTGCGTACTTCCACTGAATTCGAGACACTGCGTGTTGAGTGCCGCACTTTGTGTTACTAGGCGAGGAAGTGAACATAATTTGAGTATAATCACCCCGAATTGGAATCGAACCCATAACCTATCGAGATTCAGATCGCTGTCCCCTGCGCCACAACCGGCCTCAAGTATCATACTTATATTACATTTTTTGACATATTTTCACAGTAATTGTAATAAAATATAGCATATATAGCTCTGAGGTATATATGGGGTTTCCCAATAAAAACGTGTAATATATGTTCGAATTTCGTGCTCAATGGCTTTATTTGATAGGAAATTTTATGCTATTTATGATTTAAGCAAAATATCGTTCAAATGACCGCCACGACATTTTTTGCACTGGTGAATACGATCGGTCCAATTTTCGATGACTCGGTGCAGCATTTCGGCTGGTATGGCCCCTATAGTCGCTCGAATGTTGCGTTCAAGGTCTTAAATCGTAGGTGGTTTATTGGCATACACTTGAGATTTAACGTACCCCCACAAAAATAGTCCAAGGGTATTAAATCGCATGATCTTGGTGGCCAATTGTGGGGACCGTTGCAAGAAATAACCGACTCACCAAACTTATCACGCAATAAATCCATTGTGACGGTCGCAGTGTGGCATGTTGCACCATCTTGTTGAAAATAAATGTCGTCCGCATCGATTTCATACACTTCAGGAAAAAAATATCGTTTAACATGTCACGATAATGGTCGCCACTGACAGTAACAGTCCGGCCTTCGTCGTTTTTGAAAAAGTACGAGCCAATGATTCCACCGTACCATAATCCGCACCAAACAGTCGATTTTTCAGGATGTAATGGTGTTCCATGAACCACTCTTGATTTTGGCTCACTCCAGTAATGACAATTCTGTTTGTTCACATAACCATTGAGCCAAAAGTGAGCCTCATCTGAAAAGATGATTTTCCTATGAAATTCGGTGTCCGTTTCCATCATTTCAAGCGCACAAACAGCAAATTCACGACGTAATCGATGGTCTGCTGGCTTGAGTTCTTGTGCCAACATAATCTGGTATGGATGTAGGCCAAGATCCATACGTAAAATTCGCCAGGTTCTCATTCTGGATAAGCCCAATTCTTGTGCACGTCGTGGAACGGAAACATTTCAATTTTCTTCGACACTGGCTGATACGGCGGCAATATTTTGTTCACTACGGCCTATCCGTTGTCGTGTTGGTGGTCTAATATCGTGCAAAGAATATTCACTTTCCAATTTTTGGATTATGTGACTTCTCGAATTTTGATAGAAAATTTGGACAATTTCCAAACGTTGAGATAACGTGAACTTATTCATGATTAAATGGCAAACATTACTGAATACAAAACAATACAAATGTAAAATGTTAAACAACCAAGATGGCGGTTGTGAGCTATCAAAATCCTATCACCCCTATTGGGACACACTATATAACGGAGTGTTATGAGACGGGGCAAATCGGTATAATAACAACTTCATGAAGCTTTTGTCTATATGCGCCTTTCTTATTTTTTAGAATAACACAAAGAACCCTTTAAAATCTGAAGGTTGATTAATTTAAAAAACCCGCGCTACGCTAAGGACGCCCGGATAACGCAAAAATTAATATTTCTTAACATAAAATATTTGCTCATTTTGAAACATAACTATATATTTACACACAAATATATGTATTCTGATTGTATAATTTACCAACAAAACCAACGAAGCAGCCATATATCAACAAGCAAATATTAATCAAAGCCACCGCTTTACACTAACACTTTACTTTTCGCGACATTAATTTATTTCATCGTTTGTAGTAGACAAACGAGACACGAACAAATTCACGAGTTTCTCTACCCCTTTTAACCGCAACTAGTCTAAATCAGTTTTTCTCAGCCTTCCTTTGTAATTGTGTCATACATTTGACTCATTTAATATAGGTATGCCGTATACATATTTAATTTGTTTCTTCATAATTTCAATTTAATCAAAATTTATAGTATTTTTTAAGTCTCGATATATAATACATATTTTACTACTTTACTTAAACGTTTGTATAATATGGATTTACCCGACTATAAAAATAAGGTTATGTTTTTACTGCGTACTCGTACTTTGTTACTTTGTAACTAAGCTGAACTAATTTTAAAAAATGTTAGATAAGGGAGTGTCGTTGAATATATAAAATTACTGAATAGAAAAGTGCGGAATTTAACCGCAGTCAAGTCCTCGCTTGAATTGATGGACACGTTTTTAATTTTTTAATTATTATTTGTTAAGCGAACTTAAATGGGTATTTAAAAGAATCTAAGTTGCATTAATATAATGGGGTATTAATTATATACATAGTGTGAGTAGTTATTATTAAAATAATTTTTAGTTTCATACTTTATCACTTGTGAAGTAGTCAAAGGGAACGGAGCGCCAAACGCTACAATCCCTGCATTCTTATATCGCCTCGATCACTGTCATTACTATCTTTATACACATATGTTCTCCGGAGGTCCTCGTGCTTTTTACGCGACCTTTGCTTCATACATCTATCTTATCATATTTGATCACTCATCTTCTTGAATTTTTCATTCTTAATTATTTATAGCTATACTTAAAATTATTTTATTAAATGATAAAAGAGTAAAAATTATTGCGGAAATCAAGTAATACAAACAAGGCTAATTATATTTCATTGTAACGAATACACTATACAACGTATATATATACGTATATATACATTTCCGGTTGTTTATAAGAGTACGTTAGAAAGGTATGCTGTTAACGAGTAGAACTGGACAAAGTTGTGTTCACTTCTAAACAGTTAACGAGCTTAGGGGCGAAATTAAAAGGATGAAGGCAAATCGCGAACATTTTTCTTTCCCTCTGTGTATTAGTCGCGCTTTGCCAGAGATCAGATGTTGGGAGTGTTAGATCTTGGGACGGAGGAAAATCATATTTTAATTGAGTGTAATTCTCGTATATAATAATAATAATAATAAATATAGATTATTATTTAAAACCAGACTATTTCAGTTCAAGTTAAATAACATAAAGGTACGAAATTCGTTTTATTAAATATATAATATATTAAATATATAAAATCTTTTATTATTATACTTTTACTGTTTGTCCCTTGTAAATCAAAATCACTGAAAACAGTTATTTATTTAACTCTGAATTTTAAGTATTCGGTTAACAAATTTTAAATGTAAACACCATTTAAGCGCTTTATTTGCAAGAATGGACGATGGACATTCATTTACCTCACAATATCGTTGGTTTGTTGCCAGAGACATTTCCATTTTGTACTAAATAATTACACAAAGTAAAATTTATAACCAAAGTTTCTTTAACCTGATTGTTAAATTTATTACTATTTTTTGCACTCTTCGCGTGTTACAGGATACTTTGCTTAAATAAGTTATTTAAACACAAATATTTTTATATAAGTATTACTTCCATCTATTTCTTTAGTTATATAAGTATTACTTACTTAATTACTACTTATAATTGTAATGTAAACCATACAAATTAGTAAGTGTACATATTTTCCAGTTATTTTTATTATGCTCCTTTGTATAATTTTAAAAGAAGAATGTGCTATTATTACAGTGAAGATAACATTAGTTGAAACAAATTGTTTCAAAATAAAAACAAGTTACATAGTGTATTACATACTTGCTACTTACTTACGTACTTGTTAAAATGTTCTAGATACTTGAGACAACTTCGGTTCGAGCCTTTTAAATATATTTACTAAACTAGATATGCACGCGAGTTTGTTAGACTTTGGCTTTGATTTCTAAAATTCTGTATAATAATAGTAAAAGTTTAAAATAAAAATATTAACCCAATTAACTTCTTAAAATGAGGTAAATCAAATTTACAAACAGAATAATTTAATTTTTTTGTGTAATTTTTTTTTGTTTTTCGTAGTTACTCCGTTCGTTTATTGACACTTAGTTGATTGTAGATGTCTGATGGGTCCCTTTTAAACTATCGTGATAGGTTAAGCTGTTCTATAGGACTTAACAATCAGATGGTCGCACTCATCAGTATTTCCATTTAATTCATCTGCTATCAATCAATTCCGTTTTAGTTATAATAATTGTATCGAAATTTTTCATTTAATAAGTCCAAGTCGTTTTACCGTACGAAAAGGAACATGGCCTACTAATATATCTGTCTTGACTCATTATATATGTGTTTTGCTTAGGAAATTTTCAATTATAATAAATTCTATAAAAAACCTATTATGGTTGTAATGTCTGAAAGCAATAAATTTATCTTTAGGTAGGTAGTTACTACTTATGAAGCTATAATATGTTATGTGTCATAAATAACAAAAATACGGTGTGTTGCTTTAGTTCACTTTATTGTAGCCGCAGACGAAGCCTTTGCCCTTGGAATAAAATAAGCCAAGTTTACTACTCCAAAATATTGCGTCTGGGCTTGGGATTACAGATAATTCGCTCTGAATACATTTCACTCGATAAACTTGAATGGATAACCTAAGATAACTCTAGAATTGATAGTGTTTAACTCATGCTAGGTTCCCATCTGTATTTTAATCTCGAGCTGTATGTCTGGTCGTTCGTCGGAGTTTCATTGCGGGTGTCATAAACGTAGGTGCTCGATTCTATTGGACAATTTTAAAGTCCGATGAGATGGCGCATAAATTGTATACGATTTGCCGTTACTTGTTTCTTATGTGTTAAATAAAATAGAGTAAAAATATTTAATTACTTTAGTTTAATACAGAGAATATATGATTTTATTAAATTCACGCTTGTATCCCGCGTAGTCAGGTAGACCGGAAGTACTTAGTGTCACTCTGTCTGCTGTTTTGTGTTTATGTTACCAGAGCGGGGAACGAAAAATAATTTAAATATAATCATTCCTCCGAGTGTAAATCGAACCCACATCCGATCGCATTTACAGACAGTCCCACTGCGCCACGACTGACCTCGGAAATATTTTGACATTATTATATTTTCATTGTTAAATTATTTAGTAATACTACTAAATAAATATATACTGGAAGATTTATTTTAATTTTACGTATTTCTTCCTTCTTTCAGGGGCAACAAAAAACCTCATATGTTCAAACGCGATATCTTAATAACTTTCTAGACCTACACCTACTCTATTTATGCGTATACATAAATAATACACATAAAATACTAAAAGGAGTTTTAAAGTAATGCCATTTAAACAAATTATTTCTTCTGAAAAGAATCGTGAAGCTAACCTGTAGTTTATATTTTAATTAAATGCAGATAAAAACATACCAAAGGTTTGCTAGAAATAAAAAAAAAAAAAGAAATTAGTGCCAAAATATACAATTCTTATACCGATACAAAGTATTTTTTTTAAGTTTATTTTAATATATATATCCTTGTCTTAGGTTGTTTTTCCTTCAATAAGTATGTTATTTAGTGGTACAAAATATACATTTTAAATTGTGGAACGATGCAGAAGCCAATCCAATATTGTTCGAATTTTGTAGAAATTGATACCAAGGGACACGAGGAATTGATTTCAATTTTACTACCACTCTAGATGCATCACGGGAATAACATGATTTTCAATTTAGTTCTATGATGTACTTGTCGGTCGTATGGTATTGTTAGGGTTGTATCGTAGGGGTTCACAGTTAATTGAAAGTAATGTTTTTAAATTTTCTCGTTATAAGTACAAGTAAAATTAAAAAAATTTGGTCTCTTAAAATTTAGCTAACAAAAGATCTATCTATGTAGGTTAAACATGCATAGATCTCGCAAATATATGTATAAGTATAATTTTAATAGCTCAATGCAAACTAGAAAGAGAATAACTTTGCAATTTTAGTTTTTATTATTGTTATTGTTAGCCTAACGCTGTATCCCTGACGAGGTAGTCAGAGACAACGGAGCGCCAAACGCTAGGGTCCCTACCAGCATACCTCTTTCGCTTTGTCCATAGTCATTAACCTCTTCGTACACGCCTTTCGGGGATTCCTCATGCTTTTAACGTGACTCCTCCAGTATCTTCGGTTTTTTAATTATTGACTTAACTACAATAAATATATCCAAAAAAGAAAATCTACAACAGAGAGAAAAAAAGAAAGTATTTTAAAATTATGTATCATAAAATTTAAATGTATGTAAAATTTATGATTACCTTCAAGTAAGTAAATTTTGTGTGAATTACTTAAATCCATATGCATCTCATGATGACGTTTGTGTAGTCATTGGTATGCAGCGTATCAAGCATTTCCATATGAGTAGATATCATACTTAGTTGGCATGTCAAGGAAACCATATATTTCACCTAATGCATATTGCATTATTATCATATGCATATTTTAGAATAAATTGTTTGCTGTCACATCTACTGTTTGCATTTAAAGCAATTTCGTAAACTTATCACTTGTCTAGAACTTTAATCAACATAATAGTGAAGAAAGTATTAAAGCAAATATAAAGTAATTTAATATGTAGTTTGTTTTCCTTTTTCTGATTGCATAAGTCGAGATCATATCAAGTTGATTGAAAATGACTATTCAATATTATTCAATATGTATAGAAATACAAATATTTACGTTACGCAATGGATGTACTTGCGAACAATTACAATGGATTAATTTGAAGAAGTCTAACTGATAACTTTAAAAATCTTATGGCTTTTTTTTAAATAATATCATTATATTTTAACACTGACCATAACAATAGTATAGCTATTTATGCATTTTATAAATTTTATATAATTCACTTCACTTTACTTTTCTCAATTATTGAAAAATCAATATGTAAGAAAATTTTGCAAAGTTTTTTGAAGCCACGTCTTACTGTCAAATTTGTTCGAATCCTCTAGAATAACGAGAAGCGTATTCTTGTCAAGTTTTTTCTCTTTTATTCTTGAATTCAAGTTAAATTAATTTGTTATTGAAACGAAATACGTTTCTGCAATCAACAGTGTAAAGCAACACAAAAATATTTTCGTAAAACTTCCATTGTTAGTAAACAGACGTCAAAGGGATATAATACGTCACATATGTTATCGAGTACTTCTATAACTGCGATCTAACTTACACAATGTTTCATGTAATATAGTAGAAATGCTAGAAGGAAAACATTTGCAATGTTTGCTTTTCTCAATTGTTCTAATTTTTCTCCTATTAATTTCGATTTCAAACTTTTTGCTTAACGCCTAGTTTTATGCAGTTTGCTAAAAGTACAATTTCTTTGTACAAACGGTAATAGTAGTTGTAACAAAGGAATAATGAGAATAGTTTTGTTATAGATTGCGATATTTACTTACCTGTATGTATAATGAAAGTAAATCAAGCATATTGTGTATACTAAAGTTGGCTTTGTAGCTTTATATGCGAGCTGAGAAGATGAAGATTTTTATCTTTTCTTCCTTATTAATCAGTTAACATCTTTCACAATGTGAACACTTTATCTGTATTCATATGCTAAGAAAATCTTTGAGCAGCCGATAAAACAATAAAAACCTTTATTTTTTACCAGGTTTCTTAGTGTTTTAATAAGGTTGTATCTATAATTATAAATTAATATAAATAGCATATTAGTATCTTTTTGATAGAAATGATAGTAACATATAAAATAATGAATGAATAAATTTTTTTTGGCCGTTTCAATAAAAAATAAAGCGTTCTCAGAAGATTCTGTAATAAGTGTTTTCGTAAGTTTTCTATGATTTATGTTATATATATCTTCTAGCATCATGCATGCAGATGACATAAAGATACCAGTAACGGATTCTATGCAGTTACTCTTATATACGACTGGAAAAATGGAAGGTATTTAGTTTGAGGCTTTCACCATTTATCAGATAGATAACCTATTCCTGATTCCGACTTTCTGTTCAAAATCAAAAATTGACATATGTGCTTAAACAAAATATAATTTAATAATTAGTAACTAAGTATGTAATAAACTATGCCAGCACTCAGTATAAAAACTCATGACTAAAGAAAAGTTTTCTCTTAAATACTGCACCTAAAATTCATTCGGTATACTCCAACCTCCACAAGTTTTCTGGTTCAATATTGGAATTTGTACGTTTTGTAACATGGCATGAAAATTTAATATACAGAAAAGCCTTCATATAATATATGTTCATCCTTACTCGTGGGAATGAATATATTCAAATTAGTTTCATTTCTCCGCTCTGGTAACAATTATTATTATTGCAAAGAATTACCACAACCATATTAACGATACAACAACAGATATTATGAGTGCATTTATTTCAAATACCGTCGCTGTATGACTGCAGGAGATTGTTGATTTGTATATCGCTTTTTTTAAATGAATAATAATTAAATATGAAATATATAATTGTTACTATTATTGTTTTCATATATTGTTGGCTTACATAATTAATTATCAACAATTTATGTTTAAATGAAACTATTTTAAGCGGATTAAGCACGTATATTTTTGTATTCGAAAATACATTTTTGGAAAAGTGACGATTTTAACCATTTAATTTATAAAAAATTAAAACTACAACAATTAAAAACAAACAATTACAAAAACACATACCAAATTAAGCACACGTGCCTGGAAGCCTAAACCGATCATCATACTCAAACATTCCAACAGTATTGCATACATACATACACACATCGACACACCCACACACACACTTACACACATACACATGTTTATATCATATTGGTTATGGTTTTAAATATCTAGTGTTAGTAAAAACTAGCTAAGTAGCGCTTAGTTGTTTATGGTGTAAAGTAATTATTTATTGTCTCTTTTATTATAAAGGCACTATGCCTTCCTTTTAACTCTTTTAAAAAATGTTTTTAGAAGAGTATATTAGTAGAGAATAAAAAAAAATTGTAAAATACAGCTGTTAATGAAACTTTAACTTAATTTATTTATTAAACAACGTTATTTCATTTTGTATATCAAAAGTACTACAAACAATAGATTATTAAAAAAGAATCATTCTAATCCAACCTTGAAATAAAATTAAAAGGTTTTTCATTTACACTTAAACCAAAACAAACATTTGTTTCGTTTCGAGATGACTTTTATAGATACATATTTTAACGTAAAACGATATCTGTATAATGTTTACTTTGTTATGGAAAACTTATATTTTTTAAATGAAACTATTTTAATTGGAATAATCGCGTATATTTAGGTATTCGAAAATACATTTTTGGACACCTGACGTTTCGAACATTTTACAGTAGTCCGTGGTCACAGGTAGACTGAGGTGGCATTCGTCTGTCAGTTGACAGAAACAGAATCCGGTCGAATATTTAATCCGGTTATAATAGCTTCATTTAATTAATTTAATTTAATGTGTAAAAATGCGAAAATCAAAAGATCTTATTAAAACTTATATATATATATATATATATATATATATATATATATATATATATATATATTATATATATTAGAATTCTCTTATAAGAACCAAATAACGCATCTTCAAAGAGCATTTCGTTACTTGTATTTGATATGTATGGCTTATGGCTGGCATAACTTCTGACGTCTATTGGAGAGAAAAGTGACTTTTAATAAAACATATGACAAGTGATAGCACATTCGAATTCAGGTAATTATTAAAGTAAAGTGTTTTCATAATAAAAGGTAAAATCCTTGGTCGGTGTCTTACCGTACGTGATTGTAAAATTAGAGGACACTAAGTTCTCTTTGCCTACCCTGGCTTGCGGGAAAAGCATATTTTTTATAATAATAAAATTTACTATTTACCTTCAAGGGAAGAAATTACGTTCTTTTAATAAGTCTTCAAAGTTTTACTTTAGTACAAATAAACGTGCCCTTATTAAAAGCTCTTGCTCTGAAGTACTCTATTACTAGAATAATTAAAAATTGTCTAGACTCTATCATAGGACACTTACTACGATAACGCATGTTATTTAAGAACTTGTATTTACATTAAAATAGCTTTAAGTAATTCCAATGCGCGTTTTTTAGTTTTATGAAAACAAGAAGAGGTCGTGGTGCAATGGGACAAACTAGAACGCGTCTGACTACAAATGCGTTTGGTTTTGGGTTCGATTATAACTAGGGGAATGATTATAAGGGGAATGATTATATTAACTTCTACTAGAGCGCTAGTAGTATTCGAATTAAGTGGAAAGTGTGGATTACAGTGTGTCTTGATACTAAATGTTTCCTGCCTACCCTGCTACATGAGATGATCTCAGTGAAAAGATGAAAAGAGCGAAATAGAAATATTTTTAAGTTATTCTGCACAAAGGTTTAGAAAACATTTTTTAAAAATAATTCTTTATGAGAATAAACGTAGTGATAGGTTTCTGGGAAATAATATTTATATATAAAAATAACCGTTGTTTATTATATTCACGTATGTTATAAATTTTTCTGTTGGACAATTTTAGAGAATTTAGTGAAACTATAACTTCTTTCTCAACGTTCCTTGCAAGTAGCAGAATCGTGCACATGACGGAACTCGGTATCGTATTTTATTTTATAATTCGGAAAAACTAGTAGGAATGAGATTTAAACCCACCTTTGCAGGTGTTTCAAGTGTATGAAGGATAATAATACCTTATAAAATTAAATAAAATATTATTTTTCTTTAGAAGCTCGTTTTAAGTTATCTTAAAACGAATCTCACTGGTTTATCCATAGCAACTCCCGAAATCGCTGTTGGTCACTTTTATTTCTACCGAAACGATTCTTTAAGAGTTTTTTATCGGAATCAGATATCTTTTTAAGTTCCATCGACACTTTTATAAGATCGAAAACTGTTTTGTTTTGTCGAGCTTGGTTTTATTTTGCTTTCATCAAGTTGTTTTATTTAGTTTTTATTTATAAATTGAAACATGCTTTAAAGCTTAATTAAATAAAGCCAATATTAATGAAATTACAAAAAAAGTAATTGGATCTTTAAAAAACATATTTGATTATGTTAAAATACACGGCCGGTCGTGGCGCAGTGTGACAGCGTCTGACTGTAAACGCGATCGGTTGTGGTTTCGATTCCCACTCGGGTGTGTGATTATATTAAAATTATTGTTATTTCCTCGCTCTGGTAAAGACAAAGATAGGCGTTAAGTTCCACCAATCAACACGCAATGTCTCGAATTCGGTGGAAAGCGAAGTACGGAATGTGTTGACACTAGGTAAAAAAAAATCATTATGTATGCTAAAAATGTCAATATAATATAATGTGAAAAATAAAAAACGTACTCAACGACATCACTATCTACTATTCAATATTCAATTACAAAAATAAAAATGAGTTTATAAATTCACAAAATTAATTTATCAAAACTCTATTTACATAATTTTAAAAACGTGTTATAATTAGGTCATACGATCAAAAGACAAGATATTGAAAATTATAATATTCCTAGCAATTTTTCTTGTGGGATGTTAATAATTCTTTGATGTTAAATTTCAAGGAACTAGATTGTCAAAATGTCTTCACTGTGCCAAGATTTTACAGTTAAATCGAAAAACAGATGTCATCGGTAGTACAAATTATATCTTGGTTGTTTGGGCGATTCAAAAAAGGTTCAGTACGTAGCGAAGCGTTATTATGTAGCTGTGGCCGAATTTTTGTGAATACTAAAACCATAATACAGGTTTTCAAGATATGTTATTATGTACTTATTTAGCCGTCTTTGCGGGACTGATATAATCATGAAAACTGAATAGTTGAAATAATTTATCTGAATGTCATTCCAGAATAGTTGTTAGGGCGCCTTTTGCTACTATAATTATTTTTATAACTTAAGATTATTCTAAGAAGATTTTAATTATAATTAAAAATATAATTTTTTAGAAGAAGCTGACAAAAATACTGTATTGGAAAATTTATAAAATATTAATATCATATAAGTATATAAGTATTTTATTCAAAAAGGTTTTAAGTACTTATTATTAAACTATGCTATATTATGTTATGGTAATTAGGACCTTTGACGTTAGATACATTGAATATTAAAGCTTACTTTTCAAATAATGTAATCTGTTTTTAATATTCTTGAGCAATTTACGTAAAAAAACATAAAATGAAACATATTAAGACTTAACAATTTCCATTTTTAGAGGCGAAATTTTTCTTTCAGTTACCACAAAATAATATGAAACGAGGCTAAATTTATAGGGACTCATATTAGTATAGTATTAGTATAGTAATATTTTTAAATCGGAGTACGGAGTGTCTTGATACTAGATACTTCCTGTCTACCTTGTTATGCGGAATAAAAAAGGGACGCTAAAAAAAGGGAATCCAGAGGTACACTACAAACGTATATTACGCAGCATAAAATATTTTTAAGAATTAGATAGCCTTTATAATTTCCCTGTATTTCAGGATGCAGTAAATAGCATCATCGACTATAAATACAAAGATTATTCGAATTCAAATATGAGGTAAAGTTTATGTTATTAATTATAAATTTTGTTACTAGCAATTTTGAATGTCAAAATAATCTTTATTAAACTTTCAAAGTTGTTTGGAAGCTTGTAAATTCTTAAGAGCCGTTCCTATCATCAATTTGTCTGTATAACAGTACAATTAAGCTTTCCTAATTTTGATATGCAACGCAGTCGACAAGCCTCTGTATGAAAATGTGAAAATGAAATCCATTCTGTTGTTTGGAATGTGGCAAACTTGACATGAAACATGTAAATGTTGACATATTCACCAATAAAAGGACTCGGCCATCATTAATTGCGCTCAGACACGAGGGCGAAACGGAAACCACTAATGATTCACGCTTGCTCTCATTCGTGTACATTTGCTAATATTAATACATACGTACAATGATCTCTTGTAGATTTCACTGTGGGTAGTTTTCCTTGTGAGCACCTATCGTAATGGATATGAGTTTAAAGGATGCTAAATTTGGAAATCTGATAACATACTATGCCACTGCGATAACTTTATGTACCATAGCAAAATATATTGATGTATTATTCTTATATTCGTATATACATTGTAATTGATAGGTTGACTTTGCCTGGTACTATTAAAGAAACGCTAAGCCTACTTCTGAAAACTATGGGATTTTGGCACTAGACATATAAATTAGTTAATTTCTAATTGTACATGGTCCAATCCCTTATAATTATAATTAATTTTATATACACTTTGTGGTAAAGCATTAGACTGTGATTTTTATTTTCGTCTCCACCTAACCGACAAACATCCGTATGAACTCTCTTATATTCTCTTTTATTTTAATCACTTCATTCCAAATTTCACTTATCTATGTATAGTAGTTTTGCGTTTTTGTCTGTCATCTACTTAGTAACTGAATAGTTTTATATACATGCTTATACGGAAGCTTATTTATATATATTTATATTGTATACTAGTTGAATTAGCAAACTTCGTAGACCTTCAAAATTAATTAAAAATATCAAAATGATCTTTTAAGTATACGTCTTTGAATATTCCATAGTTTAAATTAAACTCTTTGCTTGATACTTAATCATTAAGTGCATCGTGTTTGACAAGTGGAATGAACATGCACACTATTTATGACAGATTATATGGATATGTCAATTTGTATGGAAAAATAAAATTGTTATTTTTATTGTTTTGCTTATAGCTTTTTGTATATTTTCCCTTTAAAATCTTACTTGAACATATACTAATATTTCAAAACCAAATTTTGCCGAATCAGTCAATCTATTTAAGAATTTTAAATAAGAAACGCCCTTTTATTATTATACTTAAAGGTTGATTTCAGATAAAAATCAAAAAACTAGAATACTTAAATAATATAAGTCATTTATTATACGTAACTTTATACTTTGAAATATATGAATTCAATACAGTAGTTAACAGAGGAAACATAACTAAATGTGGAACAAACTTTGACTTGTACGGCTTACTATTCAAAGGGAATTTTATTAGGCTTAGTTTGGATTTCCTCGCCGCTACGCTACCTACAATAACGTCGTAGTTTCGCTTTAACCGAATCGTTTCTATTCACTTTTGACTACTGGGACATGGCCTTTTGTGAAAAATCCACAAAACAAAAATAAAAATTGAATTTCATTCTGTGTCTGCTTTATGCGAATCAATCACGGGAGCGTTTCTATTTTATTTGACATTTATGTATTTAGTGATGTAAGTACGAATGTATATTTGTAGACCCATCGGAGCGTAAAATACGTGACGTCATGTCATGTCTTATATACACAAAAATGTATGTCAAACACATGGTGGTGTATCTGTTAAATACGATTTTTTATCTATTGCTGCGATTTTTTTTACACATTTTAAATGAAACTATGTTGAACGGATTAATCGCATATATTTTGATATTGTTTTTGAAATAATCTTGATACTTGAAAATATATTTTTGAAACCCGATATTTCGAGCACTTTACCCACCTGATTCTACTTGTGATCATGGACTATACAGACCGGCAATTAATCGGCTTAAAACAGTTGCATTTGAAATGTCTAATATTTATTTTTGGAAGTTTCAAGTTTTTCCTAATATACTAATATATTTACTTTGACATAACAATAAACGATTTTCTTTTTTAAATGGTGTAGCTACTCGATCAATTTGTTATAAGAGCACAATTAAAAAAGGAATCAACATATATATGTTATAAACTTCCTTAATAAAAATGTAGAAATATTATAATAATATAATAGAAATATATATTTTTATTTCAAGATTAATTTAAGTCCTAAGTTAACAAGGTGTAGGTGAATGAGTACAATTATACGTAATTATAATATATTTACGTCACATTATATAAATTATTAACCTTATAGCACCTTTTAGTAAATTTACAAAAAAAAAAAGTTAGTGAAATCAATTATTATTTTAGGTTGACTATAAGCCAAACTAACGAAATTACGGTAACATTCAAAAGTGATAGTCGTAAAGGGACCCTCGTACTTACAATTAATCTCCAAAGCAGCTGGAACCGCTGGCTCCTGGCTTTAAATATTTCGACAAAATCGTTGTTAATATGCATGCAAAGTCTTTGTTATACAATTTCAACGATTTCCTTATTATGTTATTAGTTAGTATTTCAAAATAAGTAAGATTTGTATTTCTAAATAAGTGATAACTGATATAGTACAGCTTTTATTTTCAGTCAAATTCCGTGCCTCGCTCTCTTTCTCTTTATTTCTCCCTCTCTCTCTCATATTCATAATATTAATTATTATATGATTTTTTTTAGCTTCACGCTTTTATCCTGCATAGCAGGGTAGACAGACAGTACCTAGTGTCAAGACACTCCGTACTTCACTTTCCACCAAATTTGAGACATTGCGTGTTGAGTGGTGGAACTCAACGCCGCACTTTGTCTTTAGCAAAGCGAGGAAATGAAAATAATTCACATATAAACATTCCCCCGACTGGGAGGAGTGAGCAAAACTAAAATTGTTATTCATAGGAAAATGAAACTCCATCGAAAATGTTTGAGTGTACATATCGATATATATTCTATGTTTATACTCAAAAGATACTTAAATATTTCTCGAAAGACCGTATAATTTAATAAGATTTTTAATATTCACGATATTTACACATTTTAAATAAAACTATTTAAATGGTATGGTGGATTAGAGACGTTAATTTTTTTATTAGTGAACGATAGTTTCCAACCATCTTTTCTATTGAAATTAGGATGTTAGAAAGAATCAAGTCTACTACAACAGAGACCAAGATACACCACTTCAGTCTACCTGTGACCACGGACTACTGTAAAGTGCTCGAAACGTCAGGTTACCAAAAATATATTTTCGAATACCAAACTAAACGCGATTAATCCGTTTAAAATAGTTTCATTTAAGATTGTATATTCATTATATTTAAACTTTACATTGATTTCGTACTATACCATTGTAATTTACATAGCTTAGTTAGTTGTAGTAAACATTGACAGACAGTTGAAAAGGCGGAACTGAAAGTTGGACATTAAAGCAGATAAGGGAAATATAATATTTTTATGTTACACTACAATAGTAATTAAAAAGCACTGCGAAACAAAATGTACAAACGTTGTGATTTCTATAGTCTAAATGAATATGTAAACATTTATATATATTAAATCAAGTTTAATAAATACCAATAACGATAACCGAACGTGAAAATATTTATTTATAAAAAATAAACTAACAAATATAAATATAATAGTATATTACTAGTATAAGATAGTCAATACCAATTATTAAATCGAGATGAAATTTGACATAAAAAATATCAGTTACCCCAAAAGTAGTCGCAAATTGTGCTGATTATAATTCAGTTTCCTGGCAGTCTTAGGAATAATAATATATTCAAAGATCCGGTCCGAAAACAGATGGGGATCCCCATTTATTTTCTCTTGCGGGTAGATTTAGGTTCGCTGCTTATAGAGTTAGAAAACTGAGATAGTTTGTGGACATTGAATCTGGCCGATTGGCTAAGCTATTTTCATGAGTCCTTATTTTAAGGAGTAATGTATAGAAACAGTTGTTAGAAGGTTTTAAGAAAAATACATTTTAGGTAGGTAGACTGCTAGTATAGACTATTTTAAAGTGTACAAAACGATGGTTTCACAAAAAGTATATACACCAACTGACTCGAGACCACTATCAAGACAAAAACGATCCGCCAAATACTACACTATCTCATACACAGCCATCCTAAGGCCGGCAAAGCATCCACAACTCGAAAGTTGTGGATTTCCATGGGCGAAGGTTACCGTCGGGTGGGGTTACTCTTCTGCCCTCTTGCCTCCTTTTTCTATAAAAAAACATGCAAGTGTTCCTTATACTTATTTTATTAATTTTATATATTTAATGCATTATTTTTAAAAAATATTAACATTCTCTATATAAGCTATACTCTGTCTTACTTCTTATTCCTAATTTTACGTTACGTTCATGGAAGTGCAAGGACTTTACCTTACGTGTTGATATACAGATATAATAAGTCTAAAATATAATCGAAAAATATATCAATTCATTTAATAACATACATTTTTATTCGCACTTATTTCTATTTATTTCAAAAATGTAACTAAGAAAAATATCACGGAATCATAGTAATTTGTTTATGATTGTCTACGATCCAAAAAGGTTACAGCCATTTTACAGCTCGCGTAAAAGATAGGTAATAATGTAAGAACCTCAATATATTGTTGAAAAGAGGTCGAAGGCTTTCAGAGGACCATTGTGTGTAAGTTAATAAGCAGTTTATGTTCATATCTCTGCTTAACGATAAGTTTAAGAAATATCTTTTAAGCAAAGATATCAAATCTTTAGTATGTATGTTATACGTAGTAAAGTAAATTAGATAAAACTGTTTATTATCTAATTAAAACTTATTAATATATTGTTTAGCAAATACTTTTATACCTTCATGTAATGACAGACATTTTGTTTTTGTTATCTAAAAAGGAAAAAAAATAATCCGCTATACAAAATACATATATATTTTAAATGAAATTTTAAATTTTAAATGGTCTACCTGTGACTACGGACTATAAAGTGTTCGATACGTCGGGATTTCAAGAAAATATTGTATAACTACCAAAATACACGCGATTAATTCATTTAAAATAGCTTTATGTGAAAATTGTCATTTCAATTAAAAGTAATGAAAATCAAAGATTTTATTATATATGTATAATATTTTTTATAATAGACATAAAATGAACTATTTGAAAAATGTGAACTCGTAACGGCTCACTCAAAGAATGTTATATAGGATATTATTGAACAAAGGATGTATATTGGACAATAAGGCAATCATTTCCTCTTTTATTTCTCTTAAATGAGAGATCCCATTGGATCACAATGTCCAGGAACAACGGTATTTGTAATGGCGGACGTAATAAATCCCGCAAATAGACGTGGAAGTTTGTTTGGGTGTTTGGATATTTGTCACTCATTTCCGGGGAAATTACTGAACCGATTACGATCAAATTTCTTTTACAAGTATAGATTGATTAAATTATAATTTATATAACGATTTTATATACAATTGTAGTAATTTGTTAGTTTAGTTGTAATTTGTTGTCCCTTGGTCCAAAGGATGGAGAGACAAACAGCAGTCAGAAACAATTGCACAGTGTTTCCCAATAGGGATGATAAGATTTTGATAGCTTACAGCTGCCATCTTGGTTGTTTAACATTTGACATTTGCATTATTTTGTGTTCAATAATATTTGCCATTTAATCATAAGCAAGTTTACGTTACCTCAACGTTTGGAAATTATCCAAATTTTCTTTCCAAATTCGAGAAGTATTGCCTCTACTCAAAGAGCATTTCGTGCTAAATATGGTCGGCATGGTGCACCGTCTGAGTTCGCTATACGTCGCATAATCCAAAAACTGGAAAGTAAATATTCTTTGCACGATAGAAAACCACCAACACGACAGCGGACAAGAAAATATTGCCGCCGTATCAGCCAGCGTAGAAGAAAATCAAAATGTTTCCGTTCCACGACGTGCACAAGAATTGGGCTTATTCATAATGATAACCTGGCGAATTTTACGTATGGATCTTGGCCTACATCCATAAAAGATTGTGTTGGCATAAGAACTCAAGCCAGCAGACCATCGATTACGTCGTTAATTTGCTGATTGGGCGCTTGAAATGATGGAAACGGATACCGAATTTCATAGGAAAATCATCTTTTGAGATGAAGCTCACTTTTGGCTCAATGGTTATGTGAACAAACAGAATTGCCGTTACTGGAGTGAGTCAAATCCAAAAGTGGTTCATGAAACACCATTACATCCTGAAAAATTGACTGTTTGGTGCGGATTATGGTACGGTGGAATCATTGGCCCGTACTTTTTCAAAAACGACGAAGGCCGTACTGTTACTGTCAATGGCGACCGTTATTGTGACATGTTGAACGATTTTTTTTCCTGAAGTGTATGAAATCGATGCGGACGACATTTATTTTCAACAAGATGGTGCAACATGCCACCCTGCGACCGTCACAATGGATTTATTGCGTGATAAGTTTGGTGAGTCGGTTATTTCTCGCAATTGGCCACCAAGATCATGCGATTTAATACCCTTGGACTATTTTTTGTGGGGGTATGTTAAATCTCAAGTGTATGCCAATAAACCAGCTACGATTTAAGACCTTGAACGCAACATACCAGCCGAAATGCTGGACCGAGTCATCGAAAATTGGACCGATCGTACTCACCAGTGCAAAAAAAATCGTGACAGACATTTAAACGATATTTTGTTTAAATCATAAATAGCATAAAATTTTCTATCAAATAAAGCCATTGAACAAGAAATTCAAACATATATTATATGTTTTATTTCAATTTCAAAACATATTGTTCTAATTGGGAAACCCCATACTATTTCAAGTATAATTTTATACTTGTAATATGTTGAATTTTGAATAGTTATCTATCTACCATATTTCTATTATTTTTGGATCTTTAGTGCAATAGGAAACTCTTCAAACTACACATGAACCGTTTTTTGTTTATTATTATTAACACTATGGACACAGGTACATACGTTGTTACATTGATTCTCTTTTTGTATTTTTTTCTTGCTTTCTGCTTTTATCTTGCATAGTAGGGTATACATACCTGTACCTAGTGTCACTCCACTCCGGTTTCGGTTCTACCAAAATAGGGAAATAAAAATTTAAGCTTACAAGGCTCATAAATACATTAGTTTCTCTATATGATGTCTAAAACAGTCAAGGATTTATAAAACTTGTCTTACTTATCTCCTAACCTAAAATTTCAACTTACTATTATTATTTTAAATAACACGCGCCGTTTATAGATCGATTCCATTTTCGGACTAATGTTATTTAAAATATATTTATTTGTATAATAGTGAAAAAGCTGAAGATCCTCAAACCCATAGGTCTCACCACATATGGCCTAATTACCACCTAATTACCTAGGTCCTAAAATGTATTGTAAAATGTAGCAATGTGCGTAAACCATCAAATAAGAATATCATAACAAAAGTCTATCCTACTGATCCCGTTAAGTAATTATATAAATGTTAGCCATACCAAATTCATAAAACATAAATTAAGGTATAATGCCGTCCATGTTTCCTGCATTTTCGTACACTTAGTAATCAAAATTTTAACAGTAAAATAAAGTCTTCAAGAGCTGGAAGGTGGCCAAACCTTGGGGACGTAGGCTATTAACCCTTTTCATTTAGTACAGGCCTCGTACAAAGCGGCTTAAGTTTACTAATATGAGCAGTATGAGACTACTTAGGAACAGTTAATAGTGAAAATGCAGTAATATTTATCATACTGTAAGGCATGAGTTAATGAAAATGGTTTGTTATGGTAGTGGGTTCAAATTCAATTTGGGGAATCGTTTACTAAAAAATATACGTTCCTCTACTTCTACTACTATTTATAAGAAAAGAGTAAAATAATACTTTTTTGGACATGTTCGAATTAGAAAGTAATCATCTGTATTCTATTTGTTACAATTTTCTTATCACAATATTCTATTGGTTTGTTTATCTTTTGCAGATATATTTATTTATATATTTAGTTGCATTATGTATTTGTTTATTATTTTCATCATTTTAAGACTTGATTTTTTTAAAACTATAGATTGAATGGGAGATATCTTTTTTAGACATGCTCGTAAGATCGCTTTAGTCAATAATATTGAATATTCTGCATTCATTTTTCTGTGATAAAAAGTGCAATAAAAAATATGTCATGATTTTGAGGTATACAAAAATATTGAAATTCTATTCAATATATGAAATAGATTTAATATTTGATAATAGAGCAAACTAATAAACTTTTCCAATGTTTAACTTAAAAGAGTTAAGTTACATACTTAATGTAAAAAATGTAATACTTAAAAATATTTAAATTAATTTATTAGTTATTGTCAATAATGCGGGCCGAATCTATAACATTATTTTACACTATTTATTAAGCAAAACTGAACTACTTGATATCATTATCTATACTGTTAGCCTTCCGGTGTCTTCTGTGTTTAGGTGAACAAACCCTACAATCTGTTATGTGAAACAATTTATATTCTGGCCATAGCTTTGTTCTACGACGTATGGTCGCTGTTTGACATGCTGCAACGTAGTTGTGGTCGCACATTGGTACTAGCAATCGAACAAACTTAACTCATTAGCATGTAGTTTTCCAACAATTGCGATATTAATACTTACCCCAGTTAATACATGCCCTAGACGCTTGTAATAATGTTTGTTTGAATAATAAATATTACTTATAGCACCTTTATGTTTTTTTTTAAATAAACAAAGAGAACTTAGTGTTAAGTCTCTTCTTTGTCTAATTTCCAATATCGAGATATTATACGTTGAATAACAGAACTCAACGCCGTAATTTTTATTTTACTAGAGCAGAGAAATGAGAATAATTAAATATAATTATTTTGCCAAGTGGGAATCAAACTTACTGCCAATCGCGTTAATAGTATTACGCAGTGCCACTACGCTATGATTCATCTATTTATTAATTTATTAAGATTTGTAAAACAAAACCTAGGTGATTAAAAAAATTCTCATCCAACCCATAACCTTTATACTTATTTATTTCCTTTTTACAGGCATTGGCAAGTCATCATAATGTTCGACGAGCCTAGTCCGACAACTCCTACGAATTGGACTACAGGGTATAGTGATGTTCCCAACTTTTACATCACTTACTTTGACGAGAACAGCAAACAATATTATAATGGAACTCCTAACGCTACAGAGGTATAGGTTTTTAATAAATATTTTTTTATAATACTTAAAATAGAGAGAGCGGAGTGATATTTTTAATTATCTTAACACAAATTTACAAAAAATATGTTCCAAACTTTAAATGAATCGATAGTTATTTATATGTCGAGTGAGTCGCGGCAATGTTTATGTTTGGTAAGACAAAACGCAACGTTGATTTCACCACTCAACTTATAGTCGTAATTCGAGACACTATGTATATATATATATATATATATATAAATATATATATATATATATATATATATATATATATATATATATATATATATATATATATATATATACCTGAATCAGTACGTGTGTGTGCACATATATAATATTTAATAATATATAAAATTTCTTTGTGCCTTTAATAAGGAGTACCAGTCCTTCATCCTTCCATGGTGGCGTCAGATTCTATGGACAGTATTATTTGCGGGCATGGTGGTGGTGGCGACAGTTGGTAATGTCGTCGTCATATGGATAGTATTAGCGAACAAACGAATGAGGAGTGTAACAAATTATTTTTTAGGTAAGAAAATGTTAAAAAGAACACTGCTTTACTGAAGTATGAAAATCGTGTAATATAAACAATAAATGACAAAATTTTTTCGTGTGAACTATGTTTCCAGTCCTTTAATAATTGCTGTACCATTTATAATTATACTTAGCATAAACAAAATTGAAACTTTAGAAACAAACTTAAACTAAATTTCATGTAAAATTATGTATTCCGACAGTTGTTTCAGCAATTGTTTCTCAAAGACTAATTAATTATAATTATTAATAAATAGAAGGTTATAAACAAAGGGCATATTGTTTGAGCTTGCTAAATCGACAGTACTAGTGTTTAAGCCCAGTAATATAAAATATTATCTATACATTGGGATCCTTATAATAAAATATTTAATATTGAAAATAGTATTATTTTAATACATTCCGACCATATACTAGTTCTATACTAAAAAAATTACAATCACGGGATAGGGACTTTTATATATTACAAATTAAATTTTGTTTTTATTTCTCTATTCTGGTAAGAAAAGCTCAGCGTTGAGTTCGCATTTCAGCATGCAATATAACGATTTCGAGTGGAAATCAGTGAATGGCGAATCTTTGCTTTCGTCTGTCTTTGGCTATACTGCTATGTAGGTGAAAGCTGCTTTTACTTTAAATACTAAATTTTTAATTTATTCTCTAGATTTTTTCTCGGATACAATTATTTCGATCAGATATAACTTTTTATCAAAGTATGGGCTCCCAAATATCTGGAATAAAGTATATGTTACGAAACTATATGTTACGTGGAAAAGGTAACTCATACAAAATTTAACAACTCCCTTAGGACTTCTCATATCTTAAGGATAAAAATACGCAAAAATCGTACATGTTGTTTATGCGGTAATTTTTAAATTCTTTTTATGGGAAATATCATAGTTTTAATTTTAATTTTAAACGTATAGAACATAAGATTCTAAAAATATAAAAGTTTCTGAAAGTTTTTATATATATATTATAAACACATTTATACACCAAGTAACTCTATATTAAAACTCAATTTTAAACTTTTGATTTATAAAACGAATATTTGAAAAACTATACAGTGGCAATATTCCACCAAAGCTTTGAAATTGAACTAGTTTGCACGAAGCTTTTTTGCAGAAATGTTTCGAGATAGACCCATGCGATAAAAAAGTTATTTTACCACTACATTTTTTGTTAGGTGTTGTACTTATCACACATAAAAATAGGTAAAAATAAAAAATTGACTAAGCAAATCCTGAAAATAAATACGTCAAAATTTAAAAATATTATTTTAAGAGAGATTGTGAAGTTGTTAGGGTTTTTTTATTATTATTAATTTATTAATTTATTTTATTTCATTCTGGCTCGCTAAAGCGCAACCTTGAGCTCACCGCTTAACACGCTGTATCTAGCTTTTAGGCGGAAAGCAGCCAACAAAGTGAATTGAGACTAGATTGTCTCTGATCACTCTGATATACGGAATAAAGCTTGAATTATTATTATGACCAACTATAAGATCGTTCAACATGCTGATAGAAATTGCAAAACAATATTCGTTTAGACAAATGAATATAAATTAAAGGCTTTCTGAAAATTAACGACCACTTTTCTCAAGCCTTCACTAATTACTGGGGCGTTTTCATTAAAGGTTAAAAACTCACCGTTCATCAATTATAATTTGATGGGCGTAACATTTAAATCTATTGTTCGTGACGGTCGATTCTCAATGTACCCAATGGTTTGATGTTTTCCCATTCCCCCTAAACTATATTCAATAGAAAGTTTGCAACATTCCCAAACAACTATCTAAGTATTTCGCAAAGTGTATTAGACGGTATAAACTCAATTTTGAATTGTGAAGGAACTAAACTCTATAGTGAACCTAATGGTGTAAAATGTGGTCTTGAAAACAGATAGGTACTTTAATAGCACTTATTTAGTGTAACTTTTTACTTTTCTAACATCTTAAAGTGCTTTGTTGTTTTTGTTTTATTTTAAATGCATTTATGGTTATTGTTATTTGAATACATGTAAATAATTTAGGTTCAAATAACATAATAATATAATTTATCAACATACAAAATTAAATAAAATGTGATTAACATCTCTTCAAATAAATACAACATCTCTTAAAATTTGTGTGACTGACATAAAATATAGTTATATTATTGATATATTATCTTAATATATCTAAATATTTTTATTAGGTTTTTTTTAAACCATAGCTATGCCAATTTATTTCGTCTACTAATTCTTTTGATCCTTTGATATTGTATCCTTAGATATTGTGATTCTTTACGAAACATTCAAGAAATTGCAAAAACATTGAGAAAAGAAAATAAAAACCCCTACTACTAGAGAATTCCTCTCTAGGAGAAGGTCTTTGCTTCAGTGTGTTACATCTCTCGTTATTATATATTTACAGTGTGTTACGTCATTATTGATTATTATAAATAACTTGTATGGTATACTAAAGTTTATATTCTTTGACATCTAAATCGATGTGACACTAACTAAAAATGTATTTCAATTTTACACAATAAAACCATTCAAAAATTTGTAATTTTCGAATTATTTGAACGTAATATTCAATATCTTATTCTATTCTATAATTTCTTACAAGACTTAATAAAAAACTGTGTTTGTATCTTTTTTTATTTCAACAGTTAACCTCTCGGTTGCTGATGCGATGGTATCAACCCTCAATGTAACGTTCAATTTCACATACATGCTGTACTCGGACTGGCCTTTCGGTCACTTTTATTGCAAATTCTGTCAATTCATCGCCGTTCTCAGCATATCTGCATCTGTCTTCACGTTAATGGCCATAAGTATAGACCGGTAAGTTATTTATAAAATATATGTATATAATACATATTTAAAAAATAACACTTAACAGCTTTTTTTAAATAATATGCTTACTATCGTTTAATATAAAATTCTACTGACATTTCATCTGTACACTTCTTTCTTTGTTCATTCTGTTTAATTTCATAATAAGAAATGAACTGGTAACAATGCACATACTCGTACTTTGCAACATACATACATCTACATAAATCTAAAAGTGATTTAGTACATTACTATTTTTTTCTTTAATTTGTATTATCAAATGTAAGATTCTAGAAGCCAGTTGTGGCGCAATGGGACAGCGTCTGACGTAAATGCAATCGGTTGTGGGTTCGATCTCTACTCGGAGGAGTGATTACATTTTAATTATTTTCACTTCCTCGTTCTGGTAACGACTTTGTGCGGCATGGCTTGCCTTTTTTCATATATAAAACTGTTATATATGCACTAAAGATTATAATTTACTAATTCATAATTTTATTAAATATTATAGTTTTAAATATACTAGAAAAAACCTTATTAAGATGGTTTATGTAAGCGAATTTATTTAACGAAAATAAAACAATATTTATTTATTTGTTATAAATTTATAACGTATCAATTCATATAGTTACACTTATACCTATAAAATATTTTGTACCATAGTACAATAAAATAAGCAGAAAATTTTACCACCAAAACCACTTTGAATAGACAGCCAGGAACAGCTGATGACGACATCAAAGGAACCGCAATTATCTCACTCTTTATACAGTCAACCGCGTAATCGACCTATTTATTGCTTTTATTTATTAAAAATTAACACATAAAAGAGCATTTCTCTAATACTGTACAATAATAATTTGCGGTATTCGGGCGTCGAATCTTGGCACAGTTGGTACGAATTTGATTACAAACATGTAAATATAAAAATAAATCTGATTGCATATGTTTTTATGAATAAAATCCGCTCTTCGATTTTTTTTGTGTTTAGAATTATTACATTTACGTTAGACAAAGAGGCTTTAGGTTCCGCTTTTCACCATTCGCTATTTGTGCGTGCATCATAAAAGGCCGGGAGTGGATAGCAGTGATATGTATCTATTTTTACTTTTTGTCCCATAATAAATAGAAAGTTGTCGACTAGATCGTTCGTAAATGACGTTTTATCTTTATAAAGCATAAAACTCGATTTCTAGGTCACCTTAACAAATGCGATTCACCATTCACTTCTTTCTTCACAAAAAATTGTTACAGTTTTTGTATTTACTTGAAAAATATAATATTTCAAGTCGTTTAAAGTTTTGTAATGTGATTGGAAATGTTTTTTTATAATAAAGCTTCATATTTTCTTCCATATCGCACTCCGTTCGCCATTTTTTTCACGTGGATACGAGATAAAAATAATATAAAAAAATATTCATTCTCTTGAGTCAGAGTCAGAGTTGACTCTTCAACCATCGCTCCTACAGTCTGATACTGTCCCACTCAAGAAAGTGTCAGTAAAGAAAAATAATCTAGAATAAGTCACTCATAGTTTACTTTTGATTATATTCATATTTGTCTAATTTTTTGTAAACAAAGATATTTTTGCCGTATTATTTTTTTTATTTTATACAAGTAATAAAAAGTACAGTTCAAAAGTAAATATGTTTTGAAACACTTAAAACAGAGCACAAAAACGTCTGAATTATTAAATAATTACAACAAAAGCTGAAGCGTTCTGCTCCATTAAATATAATTATTTATGAAGTCGAATGTAAAGCTTAATGTGCTTGAAAATCATGATAAACACTTTGGTTCATTTAATTATAATCATCATCAGCCCGTTCCGTAATGAGTGTATTTAGATGTGACAAAGTTTATATGGTGAGTGGCACATCATATTAAAGAGCAACGGATGGTAATGATGATGTACTCGTAGGTACTAGTGTAAACACATATTTGGATTTCTATTTCATAATTCTAATAAAAACCTGAATTACTCTTTATTATATTAGGTCTATGGTAGTGAAAGTTTCGTCAAAATCAGTCCAGCCGTTTCAGATTATAGCCGGAACAAATAGACAGACAAACAAAAATCGGTTCTTTAAATATTACAATCAGGTATTTCAATTTAATTTATTAGTATAGATATAGATTATAAAACGAATTAATGTAATAAATAGAAAATCACACAATCGCATTAGGTAATATTAATTTGGAATTGAGCAAGGAACTTGCTCAGTAATTATCTTTCTCTATATATTATTACTTAGTGCTTAATCTCAATGTTCACAACATTTATAATTAAAGAACTAAAACACTATCCTTTCTCACGTAAGAATATCATTTTCTATAGTTGAATCCTGGTTATAAAATATACGAGTATGTACATACAATATATATATATATTACTGCACCATGAAAACCTACGAAAAGTTTTACGTTTGAAGGTAAAATGTAGTTAAGTATGTTTCAATTCAATTTCATTAGATTCGCACGTTCAATATTAAATTCTCAAAATAAATCCACTGTTCAAAGAATTTTAACGATGAACGCTTTGGAACTCAATGCGCTTAATATCATTAGACATGTACTATGTAAAGAACTTCGAAGTGCTTGAAAAGCTTTCCATTGTTTTGAATCCAAATTTTGACTAGTTTCTTCGTTGTAAAATAGTTAAGTATTGAACTTTATTAAATTATTTGCAATAATAATTGATGTTAATATACAGCGGCTCTTTCTTTGCTAATAAAAAATATTACATTGTAAACTTTTGGCATAAAAAAAATAAAGTACCGCTACTCTCTTGTGCCGGTTCCTTTCGGGTCTGAGGTATTAACTTTAGTGAAGTGGTGGTAAATTATTTGACGTTCAAAAAATTAAGCGTGTTACTTCTTATTATGAATTAAATGACTTGACTTTGACATTGTGTTCTAATTTTGACGTTTAATATGGGAATTATTTTCTTTCTATTTAATAGCTGACTGATTAAAATTAGAAACGTGACTGGATTGCTTGTGGATTCAATTGTCTTTTGGTGGAAAGATTTTGATCAAATTATTATAATTTCACCGCTATATAAAGCGCAGCGTTAAATTCCGTTGCTCAACGCAATGTCTCGCATTCTATGCAGAAAAATGTGAGGTTGGAAAAAACTATGTACGGGTTTTAGACTTCCTATAATTATTATTTGTTTTTTATAGGTAAATTAAATTGATTTGTATTGAATTGATAGATTATATTAAATTGAAAGATATTAGAGATAGATTTGTAATGAATTGTATTAAAGTGATATATTTTTGTTTGAAATAAAAAAGAAGTAAAAAAAATTATATAGAACAATTTTGATAAACTTATATTTTAAAGACTTTATAAGACTGCAAAATAAGATCTTTGATTTTCGCGATTTTTATACATTTTAAATGAAACTATTTAACCGGATTAATCGCGTATATTTTGGTATTCGAAAATACATTTTTGGACACTTGACGTTTCGAACACTTTACAGTAGTCCGTGGTCACAGGTGACAGGCCACGGACTACTGTAAAGTGTTCGAAACGTCAGGTGTCCAAAAATGTATTTTCGAATACCAAAATATACGCGATTAATCCGGTTCAATAGTTTCATTTAAAAAGACTGCAAAATTATGTAAACGCTGAGTGAAGTTTATAAAACATAAATCATCTTAGTGTATTTCTATTTAAAAGTCATGAATATGATATTTAGAAAATAAGCTTTAAACATCATTACATACATATATTTATTTAAAGCATTTTTTTACATTCGTTTTTTAAGGTGATTCTAGTGGATGTTTTTTTTTGGTTTTTGAATAAAATCTTGTTAAGCCATCAATTTGTATTTAAATATTTACTTTTTTTTTTGTAAAAATTAATATTTTTAAAAATGATTAAATGGCAAGAATTATCAATATTCATTTTATTATAGAGATTTTTTTACAATTTTATCTTAAAGATGTTATTTTTATGAAAAATATTTAGAGAATCTTATTTTTTTAGATATGTAGCAATAATGAGCCCTCTCAGGCCGCGACTCGGTAAAAGGGCAACCCTGGGTATTGCCGCGGCTATTTGGGCGGGCAGCTCCATTATTAGCAGCCCTAACATCATTTACTTTACTACGGACACGGATTTCTTACCTGATGGATCGACGAGGTAAGCTTATGATTACTTTTAAAAAGCTTTATCTATACTATTCTTTTTGTAATAATTAATAGAGTGTTTTATTCCTAAAAGTATTCCTCGAGGGGAATTCAAACCCCTATACCTCAACAAATGGTTCTTTCTTTTGAAGCTCGGGTGAAAGAATTTTATTTTGATACAGCTATTTCCCGGTAAGACAAAATTTTGAATCGACAAATTTAAAAAATGAGCTAGGTGGATAGCACTGGCAATAGTGTCGGCTTGCAATTTATTATTTATATCGAAAATTTCCTTATTGAGAAATTAAATGTAAACAAACGCCATGCCTTAATCATACATTAAATTGAATATTTTTTAAAAATATTTTCTAATTCTAAGTGCGGAGTAACACTTTGAAATAACCGTAAATCGATAAATTGTAAAAAAAAGATTCAAGAATCAACGAAGTGTATACAAATTCTATGAAGCCATAAACATTAATAGTCATCTAGGACAAAATAGTAAGCATTATTCTCTTACTGCTATTAAATATTATATTTTGTTTCGTGAAGTAATAAAGACTGCTATTTTTTTATTTATTTCACAAACGTATGAGACGCCTTACAAACTCGCAAATCGCTCGAGGAAACTTTCCTTTCAGAACTGTTGAAGTAGAAACTGTAGCATAACATTTTTGTATTTTTAGCGAGATATTTTTAATAATCTGCTTTGAAAATGCGTAAATTAGTGTAATTTATAAATAAATCACAATATTTATATATTCAATTATGTTCTTGAGGAATTAAAATTAATATCTTTGCATTTTATATATATATATATATATATATATATATATATATATATATATATTTATATATATATATATATATATATATATATATATATATATATATATATATATATATATAAAATTTTTACATCATATGTTTTTTTAATAGGCGGGTATGCTTTGCTGAATGGCCCGATGGCATCACTACAAAATCCCAAGTGGAATACGTGTAAGTAATCTATTATGAAAAATATTATGTTTACTTATGTAGAATATACAATACATACATATGAAATATTATTTAAAAAACTTACATTAAAAAAATGATTTATTTTAACTGTCATAAGAAAACATCATATAGAATTTCGATATATGAGCTCTTAATTTCCATTTTATCAGAAATTCCGGACTCTCATGGGACTTAACTTTCATTTTATTTTGAACTGGGTTACATTATTTATACTGGGCCAGTCTATTGTATATAATAAACGTATGTATACTTCCGTTTATAAAGAACCATTGTTCACAGATACAACGTTGCATTTATGGTATTAACATATTTCCTACCTATAATATCTATGACGTATACCTACGCTAAAGTCGGCGTAGAGTTGTGGGGCTCAAAATCTATTGGCGAATGTACTCAGCGACAACTTGACAACGTGAAGAGCAAACGACGAGTAAGTATCTTTTTTTTTTAGTTTCAATCTTTTTATCCCGCATAGCAGCGTAGTCAGAAAGTACCTAGAGCAAGACACTCCGTACTTCGCTTTCCACCAAATTCAAGACATTGCGTCTTGAGTGGTGGAACTCAACGCTGCACTTAGTCTTACCAGGCGAGGAAGTGAAAATAGTTTGAATATAATCACTAAGGGGTAGTAGGGATCGAACCCACAACCGAATACGTTATAGACCGACGCAGCCCCACTGCGCCATGACCGGCCTCAAGTATCATTCTTATGAACATATTTGTTTTATTAATGATTATATAGAATAAAATATAAATTAAAATAGAATAAAGGCCATTATGTCGCAGTAGGACAGTGTCTGACTGTAAAAACGATTGTTGTGAGTGCGATTTGCACTCGGCGGGATATTTATGTTAAAAAGTATTTTTCATTTCCCCGTTCTGGTAACACAAAACGTGGCGTCGAGCTCCGTCACTCATCGCCCGACATCATCAAGGCGGCGAACGAAGTGTCCAGACACTAATTCTCGTTACTTAGCTTGCTTGCTACTAGCAGGATAAAGCGTGAAGCATAAAAAATGGAATATGACGCTTTTACGGATTAATTTTGAGAAATATGAGATTATATACGAGTGTTAAGTACAATTTATTTAGAAGACTCAGAAATAGGAATTGGTGCGGTTTGTCCCATATTGATCAATAAACATTCCTTTATTACATTAATAGATAACCATTTGCCTTAGTTTGCTAAAGTTTCTATATCGATAAATTAGTTAGATTAAATGACTTAAAAAACCATGTCGATAGTAAGAAAGTTTCTGTTTACATGACTTAAAAAAGCACATGTGTTATTGTCATTTTGTTCCTTTTGTGTTTTATCTTTTTTTTGTTTGTATGTAATAAAATTATTTTAAGGTAATTTCTGTCTTAATTATCATTATATTGTACTTCAGTTATGTTGTTAGTATATATAAGACATTAAAATAATAAAATAAAATATATAAAATAAAATAAAAAAATAATCTGATTGCTAGAGTACCTATCTGCGCCTATATTGATAGATAGCAATATTATATCTATAATACAAATAAACTGTTATATCAATTTAACTTGATTATTTTGTACCAACTTTGATTTGCAAAATTATTTATTAATATTCAAAGTGCATAAGCTTTACTACTTGATTCTTTTGTTCTGTTTTTATAGATATTTTGTAAAAGTATTAAATAGTTCAAAACCAGTGTTTTTACATGAAACTATGACAACTACGTATATATTATTCAAATTAATATTATTGAAACGTATATATTATTGAAATTCATTAATAAACAATATCTGCTTAGTTTCGTGGTCACCTACTTTTCTTGGAGGACATAATGTTCGAAGTTAGATTGAGTTGATCAGAAAATAGCTTCGTTTTGCTCTGGTCAACAACAATGGCTTGTCTGAATACAATAATTGCGAGTTGTCAATTCCACTGGGATTAATGCTCTCAGTCTGATTAGTAAAAGGCGCTGGCGACAAACACATAAGATCATCGTCGACCACAAAATTCTCTCGCCAACCATACAAAGATGTATATATATATATATTTTATAGCTTATATTCACTCAACAAATTATCTAAGATTTTTATACTTTAAATTTAAATTAAGTTTAAGACGAATCGTCTAGATCTTACGCTTTACTATGCAGATATCTGGAACAACTCCCAAAAGGTCGGTAAATTAGTGATGAACAACATTTACAAAATAAAACATCTTCAAATGCGTTACTCATCTTTTTGCTTACGCGTAATGAAAACTTCTTGGGCAATAATTAATTATCTCAAAAATAAATAATTTTTTTTACTCATCTCCTGTGTACAAGATTTTTTTTATTATAATTATAAAAGGAGACAGAAAATATCTAATGATAAATCCCGCAGAGACAAATGATATAATCATTATATATTACATATTTTGACCGCTTTATTGTATTTACAAAAGATAATAAATATATATTTTTTTATATATTTTGTGTTACTAACTTTTAATTAGCTTGCCGTAATTGTTAATTAATTAGTAAGCGTAAATGAAATCTTATTAATTAGTAAGTATCCGTTTGACTTGAAATTTAAATTTTCATCCAATATGGGTGTCAAATGGAAGGGCTCGAAAAATAGATGTACATCTATTTTTCGAGCCCTTCCATTTGACCTTTAAAATGCTAGTCTTTTAAAGCTTGTTTTTTTTTTTAAATATTTAAAATATTTTTTCACTTATATTATACACAATATTTATAATTATAATTAAATACAAGAACGTAATTTTCTAAGCAATTTTATTTTACTGTATTCTCTATTAAAGTTAGTAGGAGAAACTATAAATAATCTAAAAGAAAATCTAAAGTTCTTTATCCCCTGGTGAGTGAATAGCGTTGGAAAGATCACAAAATATAATATGCGGTACGGCAAAGATGTAATAGCATAAATAACAATAGCAAAGATTTAAATAGAATTAAATAGCTTTTAAAATTACAAAAGATATATTGAGATAATCTTTAACATTTAAAAAAAAATCACTATTTTAGCTTCATATATACTGTTAGATTAAACTCAACAGCCGGGACTTCAAATCCTACAAGAATGTAAATTATATTTGTATTGATAAAGTAACTTTGTTTTTTAAAAGTAGCGTCTATGCGTGCTGACTGTAGGTTATTAGGCTCTTATTCTATAGGAAATGCGAATGTTATATGAAGATATATTAATAGAACAAAGAAAATTGTCGATATAAATTATACCTAAGCCACTTAATAATCCGTATTGGCCCGAGTTAGACGTAATAAGTTTATGAAATATTATAGGTAAGGGATTTTAACCCACATCACGTAAACTGACAATGAATATTTAATAGCTAATCTTCCCTATAAAGTGTTTAAGTTGTATAAGCTATAGGAATCCTTTGAGGTAATTGCTTAAACTGGTCAGCGAAGGTGTTATATTTTAATCCACTTTTTAACAGCTAAATATTTTAAAAAGTTATTTATCTCAATTTATGAATCTTTACTTTGTGCGATATTGGTGTTTATATTTTTCCTTAATAAGTTAGAAGTTTCAATTCCCTGACCTTTTCTTGACTATTTAAAGACATTGAGTGCAGGAATCTAAGACAATTTTTTTAATGTCTTATTAAACAAATTGTTTTAGAAGGAAATATTTTATATATAAACATTTCCAAATGGAATTCTAATATCTTAGTCATATAGTTATACTTATAATTGAAATATTAATTTGAATAGGTGGTGAAAATGATGATAGTAGTGGTGGTAATATTCGCGGTGTGCTGGCTACCCTTCCACGTGTATTTCGTCATAACGTCGTATTACCCGGATGTGGTGAACTACCCTTATATACAGGAGATATATTTGGCAATCTACTGGCTGGCTATGAGCAATTCTATGTACAACCCTATTATTTATTGCTGGATGAATTCTAAGTAAGTTTTTTTAATAGCTAAATATATTTTCATCATCTTTGAAAACATCTTTGAAAAAACGTATAAAAATTTGAACGCAGCGGGATTCGAACCCGCGCCTCTTGGATACCGTCCAAGCGCTCTGACCGCTAAGCCATGCGTAAGTGTGGAATAACACTTTAAAAATAGTAAATATTTTCGTCACGTTTTTATTATGTACAATAATGTACACGTAAAAAGCGTGAGGTTTCCAATTTGAGAACATTGAGGTGCGCGCTAGTAGAAAAACCTTTTGAAATAAGATTGGTTATGAGTTTGATTTCTCGGGAAATGATTATATTTAATTCATTTTTTCTTCCGCTCTTTAAAATAAAACGTGACGTGCGAGGTTAAGCGTGAAGCGTTCTTTATTTATGAAGTATTATAAATATTTGTCATATTTACATTGTTTTAACTTAATAGCTAAAGGTTTAATATTACGTAAACTAATAGCCCGTGATACACATTGTTAATAATGCTATAGAATTTGATACATAGACTTATTGTTCTATTATGTTAAGCTTTTACGCCATTTGAACATTACTAAGGAAGTTCACTCGTTTCTAGTTTATACATATATATTTTTAGATTTAGGCGAGGATTTAAGCAATTCTTTTGGTGTTGTGGCGCCATTGGAGGCGGTCTCAGTAGACATCGAGGCTTTGGACCTGACAGATTGGACAGATCAATGCGATCATTCTCCCCTAGCAGAAAAAATGGCACTAGTAAGTCTTTTATTTAGTTTTTTAATAGTTGTGTTGTGATCTTGTGTTTAGCGTTTGTATTAATATTTAGTTTTAGTTTAATAGGAAATAGCATTCTTTTTGGTTGAGCTTTACACTGCATTACATAATTTAGTAACCTCAAAGATTGTTTTTTATATGTTGTATTCACTATTTATTTATTAAACTCAATAAAATTAAATCAATATAAATATAATATAAATACATCGCAATATTTCCATTTGAATGTGTTTATGATTTTTTTATTGTTTATAATCGAAGACAATTTGAACTATGGTTTATCGTGTCACACGTATATACGCAAACTGTTTTTTCCGTCACATTATTTCACGGCTTTTAGTAGTTAAGCTCCATTCAGTACTTTTTATATTTCAATATCACACACGAACGCATTTTCTGCATAGGTTTATTCAAGACCACGATCAAAACAACAAAATTCAACAAAAACCCAGCCTGTTCTCCTCATTTACTTCATAAAATAGACAAATAGGAGACGCGAGGCCAATCCTGACTTGGTAATTTCTGGCATTAATTATGAAAGCAAAAATCCTGTTACAGATAGAGTTCAACATTTACGTTTCTGTAGTTAGGCCCTTAACTTGCTCGTTGGATAAAAATGGTTTGCTTCACGACGGTCGTTCTTCCGTTTACGTAGCGCTTCGCTTAGCTTGTCCTTGAGTAAAGTAGTTTCGGAAAGCTAATATTTTGTTGTTTGTAAGCAAGCATTGTAAGTTTTCTTTTTATGAATTTGTTTATTATGAATATTTGTCTATATTAAAATATCCAGTAAAGAGGTTTCAATTTTAATGAACATTTAAAACTATATATATATATATATATATATATATATATATATATATATATATATATATATATATATATATATATATATATAATAAAAATTGTAATAGCTTATAACCTAACTTATCAAATGTTAGTGCTTATATTTATTAATATAAGCTAATATTTAAACAAATTCAATAAAAAACTTACAACTTTGCTTAAGTAAACAGTAGAGACATGTGTGTGCATATAAACATGGCAGATATCACAATTGCATATAGCGACTTCCCCCGCAGGTACCATTAGGATATCATTACACAGCACGTACAACAACCCGCTGATGGGCGGCAGCGCCTGACGGCGGGGCGGCGCGGCGGGCGGGGGAGGCGCGGGCGGCGCGGGGGGCGCGGGCGGCGCGGGGGACGCCGACGAGCGCACGTGGATATGACGCGCCCGCGCACGCCCCGCCGCGCTCACGCCACACGATCTGTACGGGTGAAGACTTTTTGTGAATGTGCTATTTATATGTTATAATATTATGTTATATATTACTGTATTTAAAATATTATTTTATTGTATCAAATTTCTCTTGTTATAGATTTTTTTTGAATATGCGATGCACAGACATGTAGACCGGAAAATAATTTGAAAAATTGCACAGAATGATTAAGAAACTGATGTAAGAACATCATTATCTGTCTTCTTTTATCTATTATCTGTCCTTTTGTACTTATTATACAAAAATTAAAGGTATTTAATCCTATCTATACCAAAATAAAATAATAAAATAACTATGTTAAAATTTTATCTTACTCGATTGTACATACCGGTTGACTAAAGAATGGTGTCTACTTAAAAGACGCGGGTTCCTATTCTATAAGATCTAAAACCTTTGTACGGAAATTGTGTTATGTATAATATAATTGTTGTGATAAAATTAAATAATATTTAAGATCGATGTCAAGAAAAATAAAATATGAAATTAATATAATTACTATATAACTATGTACACGATCGGTTGTGGATTCGATTTCCACTTGAAAAATTAATTATATTTCAAATTTATTTTCCTTTTCTCCGTTTTGATAAAACAAAGCACGGCTTTGAATTCGCTATTCAATACGCAAAGTCTCGAGTATGGGCAGAAAGCAGTGCACGGGGTGTCTTAACATTTTTTGGTTATTTCGGACTACACTACTATGTGGATTTTAAAAAGCTTTTAAAAAAGCTATCGTAACATATTTTTTATTTTTAACATTCATTTTTTTGCAGGTTGGTTTTTTATCGTCACAATTTATTAAATAAATAAATTTATTACATTACTTATTAGCTAGATGCAACGCAAAACAAGCAGTAGATAGAAATATTTTCTCTGAGTAAAAAATCTTTCATAAAATTCGTTATTTGAATACACATATACAAATATTGACATTTTCTTATTACTTCAAATAAAATTAATAAGCAATTATTGTATAACTTATTCTGTTAGAGAGAGTCTAGACAAACCTCCAACTCGTATCTCTTATTTTAGGAAAACGTACTATAAATGGAATCTTTAAGTGAGTTATCGCTTAGGTTCGCTTCAGATGCCTACAAAATGAGAAAATTCCTAAGGGACCTAGTCCACAATATTGTTTATTACAGGATATTAAACCATTTGGTGATGAACAGAATGACCGTTTTATTATATTTTAGTATATAGATCAATTATTTATTAATTAAGTTAGTTATTAAGTTTATAGAGATCTTTAAAATTGTGAATATGAATGTTTTTAGATATATAGTTTCTCTGTTAAAATATAGTAGATAATTGAAAAAAACTATAAAAAAATGATTTGATGCGAATTTTAGGTATAGTTTAAATATTTAGTATCCCGGCGGAAAATGGAGTACTAAGTGTCTTGATATATTAGGTACTTTCTGTCTACGCTACAATATATAAAATATCCTTATAGCTAACAAGCCTTAAGCTCAATTTTAATTCTGACCCAAAAAATGTATTTAATTTAGAAATAATTGACTTTTGTGTGTCCATTAAAACTTGCCATGTTAATATTAACTTATTAACGTGTGGGTCAAAGGTCTTACCTGCTTAATTTGTGCCTATTCTACTGAAAATATTTATATCATTAATCGAATATTGGTCCGTCATTTGATTCATTTCAGTTTCAGATTTCAGAAAAACAATATTAAATTTCATATATATATAAAAGTATAAAACCAAAAAGCTATAAAAAAACCTAAAAATTTTATTTGAAAACGTTTTTTTACTAATATTAATTTTGTCTGTGTGTATATAGTATAAATATATGTGTATATAAGCTGTCTCGGCGCAATGATACACAATCTATATAGTTAACAATCGATAACGTCAAAATGTTAAAGTAAGTATAGTTTTAAGTATATTTATATGAAAAAGGGGAAGGCATAAAATCAAATCTCAGATATACATTTGTATGTTCTTTAGACTTTAGTATAAATGTAATAGAGAGTATGATAAAAATTTATTTACATATATATATATATATATATATATATATATATATATATATATATATATATATATAAGAAATGTTTAAGTGATTAAGTACTAATATGTTGTATATAAACTTATTGTACAAATATAATTACATTTCTGTAATGAAATATTTATTATAGTCCAGGAGACGATCGGTTACTTAATAATATACGTTATATAATTTCACTTTTTGAAACAATTTTGTATATTTTGGTTATTTTAAAGGTAATTATATTTCAAAGTCACATTTATTATAAACATATATTATTTATTTTAATAATATTTGCTAGAATAATTCTATAAAAATATTTCATGAGATTTATTTATTCATTTTATTCTAAAATTGAACATAAAATACAAAGTAAAAAACCTCCATTGGAGTTTGGAAAAATAAGACCAAAAAATACCAATTAAATAGCATTTGCTTTAAAAATAATAAACCTGACAATAGCTTGAAAATATTCTTAAAGTTAAGAAAAGCCTAAGAATGGAGTCTTACTATTAAGTTTCGATAAAAGTTCAAGTATAAGCATATAAGCTTCAAATAGTATTATTTTGTCTAGGTTTCCATAGGATTTGCAAAAATAACCTTGTATAGAATGGTGTAAATATGATATGTGTAAGTGTACACGGGGGGAGCGGGCTTTTTTATCATTGTGTATATCCCTATGTAATATGTTTATTATTAAGATATTTTATGTCATTGTAAATTCCATTATAATATGAAATAAATGAAAAAGTAAAATATTTTTTTATTTGCATTCCAAAGAAAATATCAATTATTTATTTATTACTAACAATTACGGCATAGATAAGTGTTCTTTAAATGCCATTAGCTTAGAGCCTCAGAGCTCAAAAGCGAAAAGTATCAATAATCTGCTTTCCGCTCCAGTTCAAGCCATCGCGTGTTGGCTGCTGGAACCCAATACTGCGTTTTGACTTACCAGTGTGGAAAAATGAAGGTAATTTAAGTTTGATCACTCCCTTGAGTGAGAATCGAACTTACAATCATTAACAGTCCGTTACTACAGTGGCTAGCCCACTGCGTCTCCCTAAAGTATGCACATACCACCATCATACCATCACCACATTTCAAATGAACGCTTTATAATAGCCGTATGGTCTTTTATTAAGCCGGCTTTATTAGCACCTCCTGTGTGTATATAATTTTGATAAATTAAAATTATATTCATTATTAGAGAAAAATATTTGAAATAATATGAGAAAATAATGAAATAAGTAAAATTTAAACATATTATTATTTTATTAACCATTTTAAATAATTTGTTCATATAATAAATTCGATATTTGGCTCTATATTCAAAGCGTAATGTTAGTAAATTTCAATACGGGTGATGTAACATACGACAAACTTATTATTAGCGGTTTGTACAGTAGCCATATGTATGGATCGAGCTGCAAAATTAAGTTTGTTTTTTAATGTATACGTTTTTCCGAGATAAAAAGTACTCAGAGTGATGCCTAGTAAGTTGAAGAATAATTATACCAAATTTCATTGTAATCTAACTGGGAGTTTTTGTGTGATGCTTAAACAAACATACAGACAGAAAAAAAATTAAGCACATTTTTGTGTTCAGTATCAATGTAGCAACACCCCCTGTTACTTATTTTTTTAATATTTTCAATGTACAGAAATGACCCTTCTACAGTTTTATTATAAGTATAGATTAACTATATGACCACCATTTTTATTATTATATAATATGGAAGATTTCTTCCTTTTTGTGGGCTGGGCGTCATTTTTCGGTTCCGATAATATAAAGAAAAACATAAAATTCTGCACTGAAGTAAACAACTGTAATTGTAAAAAATTAAAATCTTAGTTAAGTTTCTTCTGTCACTCAAGATGTAGTGTTTGTAAAAATTGGTGTGTAAAAATAGAACGGAGTGTCATTTCACCAGAGTTTATTATAAAAGTTTAAAAAAATAAATGAAGCTCAAGGTATTTTCCAGACGGTGTGCAACTATCTAGTCTATAAAAAGTATAATTATAGAAGTTGAAAATTTATTTAGAATATAATATTTATATTCATGTTCAAATATTCATGATCTAATTAGATACCTGTAATATTAATAAAATATGTTTTTTAGAAGCCATTGCGTCGCAGTGGGACGCGGTCTGTAAACACAATTCTTCAAAGGTCGTAAGGTCGCAAGTTCACACTTAGAGGTATGATTATAATTAACAAAATTTGATTTTCATTCAATACGCAAGGTCTTCATTTCACGCAGAAAGTATTCAATGGAGTGTCTTGATACTAAATTTTATTTGACTATCCTATAGTCGTAAATACATAAAACTTTGTACATATAAACTCTTTTTGTGAAATGTTGGTTATTTCTGAAAGTATGTTATTAATAGAGCTATTAGATACTATCGTTAACGGCATCAATTCAATAGAAAAATCTCTTAACATTTGCTCTTTGAACCCATCTGCGTTTGTTAAGATATTGAGCTTATATAATGCAATAATCAATAATCTATGTATTCATATAATTATATTATATTTAGTACTTTTTGTCGCCGTCGAGACGCGCTAGTATACTCAGTATTTGTCGATGGATTATAACATATTTATGTATAATATTGGGAGAAACATTTTTCCCTTCATAATTTGTGTTGAAATCATATCATGTCTCATATGCGCGATGTAGTTTATTTTTCCTTAAGCTGTACGGTTAGTCAACTTTCAAAACCTAGTACTGATGATATTGCACATTGCATTTAGAAAGAATAAATTATTAATAGAGCTAAAACGTCATTTTGAACTCCTAGGCAAGGTGTCCTCCCTCCTTTATCATGTAGGTCTATTTTATTTCCTATTAAATTTCTATTTTAATCAAAAAAGGAATATGTTTTACTAAGTTTCTATACAACTGTTTCATGAAATTAGTATAAGTTTAGTTTTCAATGTTATAACAAGTCCACACAATCGAGTTTGCGGGCATTCACTAGTGTTATAGTATAGCCGTTTAGGTGCTAGTTCATTCACTTGTTTTAACTTCACGCTTTTATCCCACTTAGCAGCGTAGACAGGAAGTACATAGTGCCAAGACATTCCTTACACCTGTGTGGCGGAACTCAAAGTCATGCTTTATCTTACCAGAGCGAGCGAGTGGGAATTGAACCAAACCGAACGTGTTTAAATTTAGACGCTGTCCCACTATGCGACGATCAGTCTTATTAATTATATTTGCAAAAATATAGTCAAGTGTTCTAAATAAATAATTTGTATAGTTTTACTAAGCAAGTTAAAAATAATAATAAGCAAGATCTTTAAAAAATATTATCTATCTACACCAAATAAATATCTAGTTTCAAAGTGCCTGGATCTTTGTATAATTGTGCTATATTCCGAAGTGCTAGTTTTACAAGCCTTTATTTAATTTGTTAGTTAGTTCCCAGTTGTAAGTACTTCCCAGTCTCCTAGCTGACATTCAGAATACATCTTTTGTCCTGATGACAATGAAATTACATATAAACACTATTGTCTTCAATCTAAAATGGCCACCGCAACAAAATTTAGATACCAAATAATAGGGCTTAATTTGTAGAATATAAAACAAAAGGTTTTTTCTTAAAAGCTCGTTTTTAAAAAGATACTTTTAAGTATTTTTTACTATTGTAAAGTAAGCCAAAAAAAATCGAGATAAGACAGTCACATAACTTAACTTCTTCATAAGGCAATGAAGAAAAAATAATAATGCATACAACAAAAAAAAAACAGTTTTTGCGTGAAAGAGTAACAACCTTTACATACATCACAAACAACTTATATTCATACATACGTCACAAATTTTCCAATTTATAATATTAATTGGATTATTAGGTTTAAAAAAAAATAACCAAGTTATTTTAAGTTAAGTTTTAATCAAATTAATTTGAAACATTAATTATTTTAAGCAAGTACAGCTTATCATGACGGCGAAACTCCAGGACCGTAGATAATTAAAATATTATAAATGAAACTATTTTAAACAAATTAATCGCGTATAATTTGGTATTCGAAAATACATTTTTGGAAACTTGACGTTTTGAACACTTTACAATAGTCCGTGGTCACAGGCAGACTGCTCTCAGTCTACCTGTCATATTTCATTTAAAATGTGTAATAATCGCGGGAAAAAAGGTCTTATTAAGTAAAATATTAGTAAAATATAAATAAATAAATCCATATATCAGCATAGTTTAGTGCTGACATAAAATAAAGTCAGCATCGTTTGAGTACGTAACCGAATTGTAATTTACATAATTCACCCTCGTCGAGTGTGACTCACAGCTCGGAGCAATTATTCTATTTTTAAACATAATCCTGATATTCTACACACCTTAAGCCTCATATTTTACTATATACGATTTTTTAATGTATACGTCATAACATGTTTATGTTTTATAATTTTTATAATTATTTGAATATTCTGTATTAAGTAACAAATTCAACGCCTCGTTTTGTCTTAAAGATGAAAGTATATTTTTAAATATAATTCATTCGAGTACGATTTGGACCTTATAGCTTGCTACGGTAGCCTCTATTGGATTGGCTTTCGTCATAATTATTTTCCTTTTATTGTACATTACATATATGAATGACTGTAAAAATAATGGTTGTGAATTCGATTCCCACTATCCCGCTTTGGTAACACAAAACGTATCGTTGAGTTTCGTTTCGAAACTGGGCGGAAAACGGAGGACGAACACTAGACTCTCTCAGTGCCTACTCTGCTACGTGGGGTAAAGCGTGAATTAAAAAGAAAACCCTAAAAAAACGTCAGTTTAAACCGACTTGTTATTATATATATATATATATATATATATATATATATATATATATATACGTTGATATCGTGCCGATTAAAATTATTACAGTCCCAAGAGTCGTATGAACTTTTCCCTAATATAAAAAAAAAACTTTAAAAGATATTTGTTAACTTAAACTTAATTGTTTGCCAACATAGTATGAAGACACTCCATTCTGTAGTTTTTACCCAAAATAGAGACATTGCGATTTGATTAGTAGAACTCAACGCCACGCCTCATTTTATCAGAAACGCAAAAGAAAAAAAATTGAAATATTCTTATTACACTGAGTGGAAATCGTTATGGTCCATTTTATTTAGAATACAAGTGGAGTTAAAAGGATAAATGCATTTTAGCACATCTGTTACGTAGCAGCGTGGTACACTGTTCCATCCATGCATAAAACGCGCATAGCGTTTTAATTCGTATAATTATATTAGTCAAACTCGTTAAGTGAAAGCGAGACTTTTGTACAAACTTTTGGAAACTTTGAGCTTCGTTTCAACTGCTTTTTAGGTTAAATTTGATATTTCCTAATGAAACATGAAATATCAAAATATTCCATCTTCAAAAATGTTCTTTGTTAATTAAATTTAAAATTTTATGGTAATTAGATATTAAAATTTCTCAAATACCACTAAGCCTCCATTAGTTAAAAATTTTAACACTGTTGTACACATTTATATGAAATAATGAAAAGGACTTTGTAACATATCACATTTGCTTAGATTTCAAACTGTATTAGTGTCCATTTAAAGACGGATGTGAGTTTCTATTTTGACTCTGAGTATGAAACTAAAAGCTTTTAAAAGCTCTCTCTATATTCACTTAGGTAAATAGCAAAACGGAGCAACTGCACATAAAAATATCTGCATCATTGAATTTTATCTTTTACTACTTTTTTGTTACATGGAACGTGGGATTTGAAAGTGAGAACTTTGGTTTAAAATATTGTTTTTATTTTTTTCCCCCTCTTGTTGCGTGGATCCTGATGTCACGCTTCGTCTAACTCGAGTGGCGGAAATGAATATTTTTTTAGTAAAAAGCGACTGATTGCGATAAATGTGGAAGGTATATTCATATTTGAATGAAAATACAATAGGCAGAAAGTTGATAATTCAATAATAATAAACTCGTATAGTAAACGTTGCGTCTACTCAAAAAAAATCTGGCGTAATATTAGACAGAACCAAATTTTTATACACGTTTTTCCGCTTTATGCTTAAAGTAGAGATGTTTCTTATAGAATAACGCAACTTCAGGTTTTGGTCTGCTTAAGATTTAAATGAAAACAATTAAAATTACCATTCTATTCATTCAATCATTTAATAAAATTGAAGCGTGAAACCTATTTTCCCTTTTTACTCAATTTAAAAATATTTATTATATACCAGTAAACATGATGTTAATAGAGAAAAAAATAGAAAAGAACAAAGCGTTGTCCGGGTCTTACGATATCAATTTATCATGACCTGTTAAATCCCTGATCAATGTATCAAGATGAAATTTCATACCAATATAGGTTCCGAATTTAAACATTTGATGTTTTTTATCTCATAAATCATACGTCACCCGAGGGATAGCTAAATATGTCGGCGCGAGGGGGCATCAGCTTGTGCTGTATAAATTACGAACGGGTCGTGTTCTATTCGAAATGATTTCGCTGAGGTATTCCACTAATACAGTTTTCATATGAAGTTCCAAGAAATACGTGATAGTACGTTTTTTTTATAAAATAAATGTATACGAAATCTTTTACTTATTATTTTTCCTCCTTGTCGGCGTTGCGGTCTTATTTACTTCACGTAACAGATAGACAGCTCGAAATTGTTATTTAGTTTTTCACTTTGAAGCAGACTGAGAGGATTGTTGGATCTGACATTTGGAAAACTTGTGACGTACAGTATTTGTGTGTTTCTGCTGTAAGAGATTGCTTGGTAAATTATAAAGAGAAAATATACAAAACAATATCACAGTATTATATTCACAAATACTAACGCTCGGTACTTCCTGTCTACTGGCTATGTGCAATAAAAGCGTGAGGCTAAAAAATGATATATGTTTCTTACTTTTCATAATCGTCTTTGTCTAACAAAAGTACAGTTAAAAAAGATTTAACAATGCCTTATAAAATATTAAATAATACTAAAGTAAGATCGTTTTATTAAAATTTTTAACAAAATAGTGTACTCACCGGTACACCGTTTAGTAAAAATTTAATTTTCTAGAAGACATCAGCGCGTGAGATTGGAAAAGTTTTCGAACTTCGAAGTCGAGCTAATAGAAAAATGTAGGATTTACCACCTTCTAGGGTTGTCAAGTTTATTAAGCCACAGAAAAAATATTCAAAACTGATTTAACTCGCAAGTTTCTACACAGAAATTATATTTAAGAAATCATTATCCATACTTTTAAATATGCCTAAATGGTCAGGTTTTCAGTTCCAGCTTTGTTTAAATACGAATATATGTAACTAATATTTTTTGTACTAACTAAGTCTAAGGAAGAGACTTCTAAAATAGTTATTATCCATAGTTTAAAATTGTCAAAACCATTTTAACTTTTCCAATTCATTTCCAACCTTCACGTAAGTACATACCACTCCAACATTTGGTTCCGCTAAGTGTATCTTAGTGAAATTCAATCGGATTGGGCGTCGCCTGACTCAATATTGACCTGTCGAGCGGACTGTTAATACGTTTAGTAATTAGAACCATTTTGGTATTAGTGAATAGCATTTAAATAGCATTACCGCATTATGGAGTATTCAACCGTATATAGAAATAATTGTTAATTATGTATTGCTAATAATATTCCTCTAATTAAAAATTTGTAAAATTTATACGAAGCCGCTCTCGGCATAATGGTACAGCGTCTAACTGTCAACATGATCGGTTATGAGTTCGATTCCCATTTTGGGAATTAATTATATTTAAACTATTTTCATTTTTTCGCTCTGGTAAGACAAAACGCGGCGTTAAGTTTCGTTACTAAACACGCCACGTTTCGAATTTGGTGAACAGCGGAGTAGGGACAACAGTGGGTTTTGATACTAGGTACTTCTTGTTTATCCTGCTATGCAGGATGAAAGCGTGAAACTAAATAAAAAAATAACATAGGTATATATTCGAAGAAATTATTAATTATTTAAGAATTATACAATAAAATTAGTTATAATTATTGGTGAAGTTGTATAAGTATGAATTCCTGATTTTGACCAGACGGTCAAAAATTAGAACATGATTTATCCGGACAAGTGTACAAACTTTAAACTAAAATAAAACTTAAACTTTTTAGATATATAAATTTATAAAATAAATAGAAGCTAATAAAAACGCTTTTATAATTGTCTTTTGCTTATAAATAAAAAAAACAACTGGAACGCTTTAATCAAAACCAGAATTCTAATATAAAATTGGCATTAGATTGATTTGATAGGCGTTATCGGTTCCATGCGTAAGCGGTTGCAGGGGCGGGGTCTATTTCCAGCCAATATTGACTTTGCGACAATTAGCGCTACCATTTGCATTTCTGTGTCACACCCGAATCCACCACCACTCGATTATTAATTGGGATCTATTAATGATTAAAAATTAAATGGATCTTTTAGAATTATTTATTGCAATAAATTAATTACATCGTTAAAGCTTTCTTTACGCAATTTGAATAATATATATATTATATGACATAGGAGAATGTCACTATGTCAGGAGTATGTTATGCTGTCAGCACAATTTAAAAAAATCACCCGTTAAATGTGTGGATATTAGATAAGGAATTCATTTATGTGATTCGTATATAGTTATTTCTTTTTACATACATACAATATATATAGAGGCCGGTTGTTGCACAGTGGAACAACGTCTGTCTATAAATACGATCAATTGTGAGTTCGATTCCCACTTCGGGGAATGATTACATTAAGAATATTTTTATTTTTCCCGCTCTGGTAAAACAAAGCTCGGCATTGAAATTTGTCATTCAACACACAATATCTCGAATTCGTCAACAAGCGGAGTACGGAGTGTCTAGACACTTGGTATTTCTCGTCTACCCTGCTATGCGGACTAAAAACGTGAACCATCATCTAATACAGGTTTACATAAAACAAAGTTCGTTTTACGTTTAACATAAGCATCTTATTGGGACTCATATATTTTAGTGTTAAATCAACAAATCAAGAGAATAGGTACTAAGGATTTTACTACACCTGTCGAGGGACTGAAGGAATGCGATGGCCTCTTTCGTAAAGGTCATTTATTTTATTAGATCCATTGATATTGCTTTTCTCTAAAACAAATAATAAGATATTAATTGAGTTTTTTTAGAATACCCCGAATATTCAGCTAAAATTAAAATAATTTTGATCTATACTGAATGAAAAAAAAAATAACATTTATATGATTTTATTGAAATGAAAATGTAAAATAGTCAATAGGTACATTATTGTACGTCCGTTGTAGTTAGGCAGGTACATTATTGTATGTCCCCATGTTCCCTATATCTATTTTATTTGTCTCTCTTTCTGTCACCGCTCTGGTAAGACAAAGGGCGGTGTTGGTGAGATCCATCAGAAAGCAATGAACGAAGTATTTTGATATTATGTTCTCTCTGACTAGCTTGCTATCATATTAATATAATAATAGGAACTGAGTGAATATGAACGCAATTGTTACTAAAGGCGGTAGCTTAATAACCATCTGGCTATCACTACCGTTATCATTACTGTTTTACGTCACCTTCTTATCTTCTTTGTATCAAATCCTTATGTTTCTAACGAGAACTGCACTTGGCCTAATAATTTATTGATGAAAACATCTTTCATAAACTTATGTACATTTTCGCACTAATGAGTGTATTTGGTTATGAACATTTTAATTGCGTATTGATGGCGTCAACTACGATGACTGAATGATGTCAAATATGATGACTTTTGTTGTATTTTTAGCTTCACGCTTTGTACCTTGCAGGGTAATCAGAGACAACGGAGCGTCAAACGCTACGGTCCCTGCATACCTCTTTCGCCTTGTCCACAGACATTATCCTCTTCATACATGACCTTCTGGGGGTCCTCATATTTTTCACGTGTCCTTCCGTATTCAGTATCTTCGATACTGTGTTTTCGAAGGTCAACCAAGGTCTCCCCCGACCTCTCGTACCACTCTCCGCTTCATAAATTTTCATATCTCTTATATATTATATCTTCATAAATCTTCTTTCTATAATGTACTTTACATATTTTTAATTAAATATTTTAAAATGATATAGCAAATTAATCACATTTGCACTTTCCTCGGTCTAATAGATACAAATTATCTTGTCCAAAACATACCTCGTGTTAATAATAACTTAATATCATCGTTGCCACGCTTAACTCCACAGAAACGTACTCCAATTACGTGATGTCCGGCTAATTGAAGTGCACAATTTGTGTAAACACAGTATGAAGCGTATGGGATGAATAAATAACATCGTATAGCTTGCTGTTTTATTACTTTTACGAGTTAGTCTAGACTCTTGATCTGACACCCGTGTTTGGTATTTATGTTATATTAACGTGACTATCCATTGCTATATATAAAATTAGTGGTGCGGTGTGACAGTGTCCGACTGTAAGCCCGATTGGTTGTGGGTTCAATTTCCATTAGGGGCATGATTATATTTTCAAAATTTATTCGTTAATATCTGGGAAGTATGTTTAGTAGAGATCAAAGATATGAAATTAATGTGAATGAGACGGCAAAAAGTCATTGTACCTACACGTCTTGCCGTTCACAATCCAGTACAGACACGTAATTGGAGTATGTTTCTAAGGAGTTAAGCGTGGCAACGATGATATTATGTTATTATTAACACTAAGTATGTTTTGGACAAGATAATTTGTATCTTTTACATAGAGGAAAGTGCAAATGTAATTAATTTGCTATACCATTTTAAAAGTTTTAATTCAAAATACGTAAAGGACATTATAGAAAAAAGATTTATGAAGGTATATGAAAAATATAAAAGAGGTATGAAAAATTTATGAAGCCAAGGAAAGTGGTACGAGAGGTCGGGGGAGACCTTGGTTGACCTTCGAAAACACAGTATCGAAAGTACGGGAGGAAGGTCATGTAAAATGCATGAGGACCCCCGAAGGACATAAAATGAAAAGGATAATGACTGTGGACGAAGCAAAAGAGGTATTGGTCCCTCCGACCGTAGCACTCCGTTGTCTCTGACTACCCCTTTAGGGAAACAGCGTGAAGCTAAAAAAAATGGTTGAGTTTGCAACTTAGCACGTAATTTCAACGAGTCAGTGACAACCACAGACGAGAAGCTGCTTTTTTTAATTATTGTGTACTTAGATTAGTACTTATTTTTGACAGTGTAGGCTTTTTGTTTTTTTTTTTAATGTTTGACTGAAAACGAGATTACTTTAAATACGTTTTTCTTGTCCTAAGTGTTAAATTTTACTTTAAAAATATTAAAAAATGAAGGTATTTAAAATCTAAGTTAACTAAATTATCTACATTTTTTCACACTGCTACATTGCCAGAGTGAAAAAATGAAAATATAAAAGTAAACATTTCCCTTAATAACATTTCGTGTTCATACTACATGTACAACGCAAAACGGTAACGCATCAAAATAGATTAGCATTTGCTGAAATTTATTTATTTTGAAAAATGCTATATATATATATATATATATATATATATATATATATATATATATATATATATGTATATATATATATATATATATATATATATATATATATATATATATATATATATGGTAACAAGTTTAATTAATTTTCAAAAATAATAATAATAGTAATATTATGATATTTATTCTTTTGTTCACCTGTACAGTATAATCTTGTTTGCTTGAAGATAAAAAATACAGAATAAAATATTTATATATCGTCTGCTATTAATATGCTCGTAGACACGTCGAGGGGAGCACAAATGGGTTTTTAAAAAAATAATAGAAAGTTATAGTTAAATTCATTTTTAATTAATATTAGAACAGAATTTCATGTTCTTAAAATTAAACTTAAACGACAAAAACGACCAAGCAGAAGCGCATGCTATTATCGTTTTATATTTTATTACATATAAATTAATTTTAAAATACTTAAAGGATGTTTCCCATGGCATTTTTATATATTATTTTTAAATGTGAATGTAAACAAATTACTTTAAAACTAGATATATAAGAAAAAAATAATAAAATTATTTTCATGTTATCGCGGTAGTAACAACGAGGTCCTCAGTTTCGTGCTATGAATTTATAGTCATCGGATCTGGTTTGCACATTAGGAAGTGATAAGTGGGTCAAAACAGTGTTGTATTTTTGTCATTACAAGTGAGTTTTTAAGAATTGATGGATGTAAAGATCTGTGGCACGTTGTTGTTGTCCTTCATTAAAAAATTACTAAATCTATTTATTTAGATTAGACTTTTTTATATAAATTCTTATAAACTAATACAATTTCACGTATAAGTTATAATATTTAAGAATTTATGAAATTTGGCTATACTCTAACAATAAATTGGTATAATTATATATTATGATTTTATTTTTATAGGCGCAACAACATATGCAAGAAGAACAACGAAATTTGGTGAGTTTGTCTATTTTTTGTTTTCAATAATCTTTAACTCAATGTAAATATTTGTTAACTTATAGAAATTCCTTTCGCGTCCTCTAATTTTAAGCTTGGCATAATATTTTTCATGAAGGTTGGAAACACGTGTACGACGCGAACAATAGCACTTTAAATTTTCCATTTCTATTAAAAAAGATCAACTCTTTTATCAGCAAAGTTGTTACTCTCCAATGGACTTTGTGGACTGAAAATTCCTTTTATAATTTTGATTATATTTTGGTGAAGTAAAATTTTAATGCTGAATAAGGACTTTTATAATAAAACATTCATATTTAAGTGAGGTGGCAGGCATCGCATGGATGTGCAATGCCCAGGACTAGGACATGGTTGGCGGTCTATGAGGGAAGCCGAATGGCTGAAAATAATAAATTAAAACAGGTGTTTTTTCAGTTTACACATTCAGGTGTTTCATATTTACTCTGTAGATAGCTGGATCTAGTGTTAGATGCATTTTCTAAGACAGTGTTAAGCTTACCAAGTTACTATTTTTTATTATTATTATTTTGTTTCACGCTCTTATAGCAGGGTAGACAGAAAGTACCTTGTTTCAACACATTCCTTACTTTGCTTTCCACCGAATTTGAGACATTGCGCGTTAAGTGGCGGAACTTAACGCCGCACTTTGTCTTACCAGAGCGAGGAAGAGTAAATAATTCAGATATAATCACTCCCCCGAGTAGGAATCGAATCCACAATCTGATCGCGTTTACAGTCGGACGCTGTCCCACTGTGCCACGACCGGCCTCAGATATTTTGAATTCGTTTATATATTCGCTCATCGTGGAGAAAATTTCTGACAAATATTGTAAAGGAAATAACCCGTAAAAATAAGGTACTTCCATAAATCAATATCAAATCTATGACTAAGTGTATAGCCTGTAGCTTAGTTTCATGTTATTGTTTACATCTATATGAATATTATATACTAATAGCTGTCTGTTTGTGACGTCATCACAGCCAAACTGCTGAATTGATTGTGATTCATTTTCATATAAACATATTTGAGGGCCTCTAGTACCTAATAATCCACAATATTTGACTTTTTTTCAAATAAAATACAACAAAACCACATAAATTCATTTGGTAAGTCAAAATAAAAGCAAGATATTCGTTTAAAATTTGCGTCTTTCATTCGGTAGAGAGCTAGATGCGATTTTCATGTTTGCAATTTTGCAGTGGAGTACGATTCTGTATAACATCGTGGTTTACTCAGCGTGGTAATAAGCACTTGCTTGTTGGCGCTTTTCCTCATCTATTACTGCTGTTTTCGGAATAATGGTAACTTATATTATTATTAAATTACACAAAGTAGGGTTGTATGAAAAAAATACTAATATATACGATCCGACATGCGAACCCTTATCACGGGAATAATAAATAGAATTTTTCAAAATAAATTTACTAAGGGAAATTCGAACCCATTCCTGTTGAAACCTTCCGTACAAATTTCATTTTCAGCAAATGCTAATCTATTTTGATGCGCTACCGTTTTGCGTTGTTCATGTAGTATGAACACGAAATGTTATTAAGGGAAATGTTTACGTTTATATTCACAGTTTTTATCATGCTACAAGCATTATATATATATATATATATATATATATATATATATATATATATATATATATATATATATATATATATATATATATATAGTATTCAAATTATAGATTTTACTATTATTTAATGTCTGTTTGTTTAGGTTTATCTATAGAACGGCTATCTTTTAGGACAAGCTTTTGAATACTTATCTTTAAATATATATACTTTAGATAATAATCTATTATATATTTAAGGATTATTTTACAAAAGTAAGAGTGCAACATCGTATTCATATTTATAAAAAAACGGAATAAGAAAAATTTCTTTTAGAGCTTACGTTATGTCAGCTGTAGCTTACTTATTAAAATCTTCTAACTGTACGATGGACAAGATAATTTTTTTAAAACTTCAAAATAAATATTTCTATGTCTTGCAAACATTTCACTATAATTATAAAATATATACGTATATGTGGCAATTTTTATACTAACGCTAGTTTTAGCTCGCAATATCGTTTGCGTCTATAATAACACGTAAAATCCCAATATTTTCCGTGCGAATTTCAAAAATCCTCCTTCTCTCTCCTATAAATTCTAAGGAACATAATTACCTAGATATTGTAAACTTTAGCTTTTAACGTTCAGCAATTTTGTGGTTTGTTTGTCATTTAAAAACGCAAGTTTCATATATATATATATATATATATATATATATATATATATATATATAATTATATATATATATATATATATATATATATATATATATATATATATATATATATATATATTGTAATTACGCAAAATCAGTTATTATATTTTAATATAAATTAGTTGATTATTTCTATTACTTTAAAGTTATAATTTTACAGGAATTATATAAAGGTCGTAAAAAAGTTCCTATTGAAATGGTATTTCACGCTTAATTTTCAGTAATAATGTCCTATATTGAGAAACGAATGCTTTACTACATTGTCAAACCAAAAATAATTTTGAATATATTAATTTCCTAATAATAATATTCAATCGAATATTATTTTTTATTGTTTGATTATTTACAATCAGCCCATGGCTATGGGCGAAATAGGCGAAGGTAATGTTTTGCTAAGGTGCTGCCAATGCTTGGAGTCTAGTTCTTCAATCTCATAACGTTATAAGCGCTTATGGTATCTGATATACAGTAGATCGGCTGCAATTTTGGGGTGGTTCCCCAGCCGGTTTTGACATGGATCATTCAGAACTTCCTTTAAGGCTTAAACTGCTTTATTAAGTCTGTTTCGTCACAACGCGAGTTTGGTTCTAATAAAACTTTAATGATCGTGGTTTTGGTCAGATTCCTATTTCCGCTTTTCTGCTATCTGAATATAATAAAAATAAATGCATAACATAAATCAAAGGTGCAAAAATACCCAGCAAAGGCTTGAGGGTATTATATTCAGCTATGAACAACCGACTTCGCCTTTGTTCTATGAAATAATGCTTTTATAAGAAACTTCTTTGTACAATTTTAGCTTATTGTTACTTAACTATAAAGCATAGCATATCTTAACGTGTAATTTTAAAAAAAACTACAGTTTTTTTTTCCAAAGGCAACTTCGTTTGTGAAACTTTGTATTGGGAACAAGTTTTAAACCAAACTGTCTAAGTAATAAAATATTAAATTATATAAAATTGTTACCTTTATATGTTTGTTCCGGCAATTATTTAACGTAAACTGTTGTATCAGCGGATATATCCGTTGCTAGTAAAAAAATTAAAGAAAGAAAGTAAGTTGAAGAACAGAGTACTTCATCTCATGGTTCAAATGATGGGTGACAACAATAATATCAAAAAGATCATCAAAAAGAGTTACAATTCACAAATATTTCTTGCAACTAAAGTATCCCTGTTTCTTACATTATCTTAATTTTATGATTCACTTGATATTAAGAAAGTTTGTGCAACCCTATTTCACTGTGAAGCTGAAAACAAATAACTGTTTCTACATCAATCATATACAAGTAGAATAACTTTTACTTTGAACTTGAAAGCTACTATAAAAAATATTGAGAATACCAAAAATGTTTATTTTGTATTAAAATTTTGTAATATTACATAGATGCAACGAAATATGCAGACATTAGTAGAAGAAAGATGAACCTTTGCATGGTTAAAGTTTGTACGCGTATGAGGAAGATTTACAGATTCCAAAAGCTCAATTGTTTATAACAAGACATTAAAATCACTGCAAATTATGGAACCTACCAGATGTGGTTGTAAACGTTATCAATGGGCTTTTCAAGGGCCCGCCTCTTAAAATTTCTTAAAAGCGTTAAAAACGCATTGATGGTTGCTCTTATGTTGTAAATATTGTGAGCAATCACGTAATATTAGAAGACGCGCTATCTCGTTTACAAAAAAGCTTCACATTATTTTAATTATAAAAAAACACATAAAATGTATAGGGAGAGGTGCAGTGAGACAGCGTCTGACTGTAAATTCGGAACTTTCTCTTGTGGGTTAGATCCTCACTTGGGGTAGTGGGTTAGTTTATCTTTAAAATATTACCACTTCCACGCTCTGGTAAGACAAAGTGCGGTGTTGAGCTCCGCCAGTCAACACGCAATTTCTCGAATTTATCGGAAAGCGAAGTAGGCTGAAAGTATCTAGTGTCACTATATACTTTCAGTCTACCTATGCAGGATAAAAAGCGTGAAGCTAAAAAAACAAAAAAAAATCTATAAGCTTAGTATTTATTACCGAAAACATCAGGTATTTTAATATTCGAAAAAAATATTTATCATCACCCGACGATTCCAGCAATTTACAGTAGTCCGTGGTCACAGATAAACTTATAGTCTACCATATACATGTACAACAATAAACGCGATTATGACATTTATAATATTTCTATTTAGGACGTATAAAAATAACAAAAATATTATTTTTAAAAATGTATAAACGTATATACATTGGAATGTAGCGGCATTAAAACCCTCGCCTCTTGGATAAAAGATCTTATTACTCGTACAGTTTCTTAAGTCGAAGTATATTTGACACGTTAAAGTATTTGCTAATCTGTATAAATCTTTATTTTGTACTTAGATAGGCATACAGTTTTGAAAAGTATATAAATTTTAAAAGTCACCATCATTTGTCATAAAAATTTTATGCAAGTTTTTTGAAATCAAGAAGGCAATTACTTATGTAGCTTCGTAGCATTGTCGTAGCAGTTAGGTCGTAGCTATATTAACTGCGCGTTCGTACCCCGTATGTGCTTGCCCGGTGTATATTGGTCAAAATCGTCTTACTGGGTTCCATGGACACAATGATAAACATCGAATATTCGATATCTATATATAGCTATATAAAAAACGCAAGTACTGTTAAAAACTAATAAAGTTCAGAATTACGTAATATGTGATATATGTGTATATGTATATATATATATATATATATATATATACATATATACATATATTTTTAATTTTTCACGCATAGCAGGTTAGACAGGCACTTAGTGTCAAGATATTGCAGTCAGCTTTCCGCCAAATTCGAGACACTGCGAGTTGAATGGTAAAATTCAGCGCCACAGTTTATCTTACCAGAGCCAGAAAATGAACATAATTTAAATTTTGATGAGTGGAAATTGAACCGAACCAAAACCTATGACGTATACATAGAGACGTTGTCCCTCTGCATCATAACCGGACTCTTGTAGTTTGTTTATTTACCTGTTAACTTAATTTATACAAAACAAATATAATGATAAAGTTATTTGCATAATCTGTTGTCACTTTAGAGTACAGAAATGGACAATATAGTTTTAATTCATCCATTTGTTACCTAATTTCTAAGATAGAAAGTTGTGAAACTCGATAAGTTATTCAGTGTGGGATTGTAAAGCGGTTGCGGAGTTATATCAGAACTTGCTTTATCTTGCTTGCTTTACCCATTTAAGCCTTCAACTTTATACTTTTTTACGTCAATTATTTTCTCCTTATGGAGAAGATTAAATATTTTAATATGTATTTTTCTATAAATAATTTATTATGCTTAATTTATCATAGCTTCAATAATTATATAGCTTCAATTTATTAAGCATTTATTAAGCTTCACACAAGCAAAACACATAAGATATATTAAATTTAATATAACTATTCTAAATCGCGTATATTTTGGTATTTGAAAATACATAATTGGACTTCATTTTCCAGTAGCCCGTGGTCATAGGTATACTCGGTGAACACGAACTACTAAAAAATTAATCCCTTTAAAACAGTTTCATTTAAAATGTAAAAATCACGAATTGCAAAGGTCCTCTTAAGATATAATAAATACTTTACAGTGCTTGCATTGTATACGACGTTACATTTTACGCTTTTTGTCGCTAAAAAAAATAACAATACTAACAATACTAACGCCATTTTCTAGACCAGCTTAGCTTAATTAATATTAAATAATCCTAAAAACATCACGGTTATGTTGTTTTCTATATATCTAATATCTATATAGTAATATCGGTTTTCCGAGTTTCTATATAGTAATATCGATCTATATTGATTCCTACAGCATAAATACCAAGGTTGGTAATGGATGTAATCTAACAGACGTGGTAGACCATCAAATGTAAATACTTCACTAGGTAGTTTCTGAGACAATGCTATTCGTCTCAATTTGGTAAATTGGCATCCAACTCGCAGCTCGACATAACATTGATAAAACAGTACAATGAACGCCCACGGTGACACCTACAATCTAATTTGGCTTTATTTACAAAGATACAGCTTAAGAACTATACAATATTTACCTCAATATGTATATTTTTAGTATTAAAAACATCAGAAATGAAGAGATTTTATAGATAATTATATTATTGTGATAATATAAATGTTAGGTCAGTCGTAGCGCTGTGGTATAGCGTCTGACTCTCAACGTGATCGGTTGTATGTTCGATTTTCACTTGGGCGAAAGATTATATTTAAATTATTTTTGTTTCTTTTCTTAGGTAATCAAACGAAATGTCTCGAATACAGCGGAAAGCGGAATACAGAATGTCTTGACACTAGATACTTTTTGGCTAACCTGCAATGCGGAACAAAAGCGTGAAGCTATAAAATAAAATATATATATATTTATATAATAGGAACAGTATCCCAAATTTCCATCGTTTGAAGAAAAATACGCTTCTCTTTTCAAAATAAGAAAGGTCAGATTACAGATGGTAATATATCATTGAACTTAGCCTTAGTCTGGTGGATCTTGATAACACATAAAGCTCGTCCAGTTGTAACTAAACAAAGTGAGGTCTACTATCAGTAACTAAAGTAAACTTGTAAAATATATTATAATATAACTAAGGAAACCTAAATTATGTTTTCACTATTTTATCTTTTTACTGAAGTCGATAACATTTAAAAAACTTTAAAAAAAGGTTGTAAAAACGCCTGAAACGAAATTCTTAATTTCATTAAGAAATTAAGAATGTATGAAAAGGTTTGCATAAAAATGTTCTAGAGATTTTCTTAAAACGTAAGAATATGTGCTGTTTTAATTTCATGTTACTTTTAGTTTTTTAAACCAAGTGTTGGTAGTAGGTTCAATGCCGTATGAAGAAATATGTATTTTGCGTCCAAACTTATACATATGTTTCTTCGGGCCGTTAAACCGTATTTCATGGATTGGATAGGATAGACTCTTTATGTCTTTTTTTACTCCACATATATGATAGCGCTACTTCAGGCAATTCTAAAATATTTAAAAAAAAATTGTCATGACAATTGGCAAATAAATTATATAAATCAAGTGCTTAGGCAAATACACCTTTTAAGTATCTTCAAAGTATTTTATAGTAACTTCCAAGTTTGAAACTGGAAGTAGTTCAACTTGTATGTGATTGACGTAGAAACAGTTATTTGTTTCCACCCTTGAGAGTGAAATTGGGTTGCATAAACTTTCTTCATATCATGTGAAACGCAAAATCAGGACAATGTAAGAGACATGGTTTATTTCTGTATTTTAGTTGCAAAAGTAGGGTTAGGTTTGTAGCCCTTTTGATCCTGTTTTTCATATTAATATGTTTAATTTATAAGATCCCTCCCATATACATACATTACTCTGTTCTCTCCCTCGATGTCTTCTTAGTAAAGGCCCTTTATCTTAGCAACATGTTTCTTCATACAAGAGTGTATGCCAAACGCATGGTAATGGGCATAATTTTGATTTTATTAACTTAATATATTTCTAAACTAATTGAAAACTATAAATTCCTCTGCTCGCAAAATTTTCGTCAAAAAAAGTTTAATGGTAACTCACTATATTAATAGCATAAACTAATATCACATAATTTTTAATAAATATCAAAACATATCAAAAAGCTAGCTTAGATACAGTGACACAGTGTCTAATTGTAAACGTGAGTGGTTGCGGGTTCGATTCTCACTAGGGGGAGTTATAATATTTAAATTATTTTTTATTTCATAGCTAGGTAAGACCAAACGCAAAGATAAAAACGTGAAGCTAAAAAAATATTAATAAGTATTATAAACAAAAAATATATTATTATAAATAATTAGTAGCTAATTTAAAAAATAAAATCTTAGGACATCTTAAAATTTAGTAATAACGGTTTTATATTTCAAGGCCCTCTCACTTTATTAATTATATTCAAGTTCAATGAAAAACTTGCCAGCGTCTGTGACTTTTTATTGCAACCATTATTAAAAAAAGCGCTTGCTTCGATAGAAACCTTTTTCATTGGGCAATATAGCCATATTAGTATTCAAATACAAAATTAATTAAATTATTAGCATTTTGATTTTCATGTTGCTTTTTTTTGTCATTTTTATTGTTTCTTCTATTTTCCCGCATACCAGAGTACACAGAGAGAAACTGATGTTCAGACATGCCAGGGTCAACTTTTCAACCAAATTTGAGACTTAGCGACTTAGATGTAGAATACAACGCCGTGACTTTTTTAAGAAAACAAGGTTATATAATCATTTAAATATAATTAAATACCTTCAAGTGAAGATCGAACCCACAACCGTCCTATAAAGTCAAACGCCTTCCGCGCTAACCTTCGTTGTTGGAAACAACAATGCACATTTCTAATACAATTACTATTTCATACGGCTAGTGCAATATCTTTTGCAAATGGCAGTCGTATTTATCGCTCGTATATAAAATAAAAAAATATATTAAAACCAATGATATATAAGTATAATAAATAATGCGTAATACGGCAACATCTTTAAAATAGATGGTAAAGGAAGAGAGCCAAGTGTTTTTGTTTTAAGTAGTGAGTTGTTACCTTGTAAGAAGTAAGAGATGCATAAAAAAATAATTTACCGTAATTGTGTTTCACTAGGGCTGTATAATTCAAGCAATAGTTTTCAGTTAATTTGGTTTAGCGGGGAAATTTTCAAGATTTTTAAACTATGCAATTTCACACTTCACTGTGGACGATACACGGCGTTAAATTCCGTCAATTAATACGTTTCTTGCCACACCACAATAGAGATTCGAATATGGAAAACGATTTCGGAAGTCTATAGATTATCTCTGTCTACTATGATATGTGAAAAAAATTGTGGAGCTAAAAACATAAAATGGCCGCATGGAAAAATATAACACAGTAAAATGATCTATACAAAAATAAAATTTATATCAACGTTTTAAATTAACTCGTAATTACCTTTGAAATAATGAGTATATTTTTCATAATGAATGAAAACATACAAAGCAGTGATTCCAAATGACTTCCTTCTGCTCCATAAACCGAATTAGAATTTGGAAAAAAAATTTGTAAGGCAAATTTTCGTAAGCCTCATTTAGCCGAGGGGCCGGAAACATTCAATCATTCCTTTTCGTGGTCATCTGTCTATATGTAATTATGTATATTTGTTTACAATTCAATAGTGGCTTAAGATATCTTCTTGTTACAGGATTTACATACGAGTGTATTTAATATATTGCTGTACACTAGATGTACCGTTGAGCTGTTGACAACGCGTTGCCTTAGCAACGTGTATGTCAAACATATGTGGTATGTGTTACATTTATAATATATGATATATTTTTATGCATTTTTTTTAAATGTTAGTATCCTGTACGACTTCTCTATTAAACTACTATATAATACCTGTATACAATAACTGTGCCAAATTTCATACTCCTCGGTTCGTGTTATTTTCGTAAAAATGAGTACTCAATATTTGCTATTTTTAATGCGTTGTTCCAAACTTAGGATTACAAAACATTTTTGAAAAAACGTATAAAAATTTGAACGCAGCAGGATTCGAACCCACGCCTTTTGGACGGTATCCAAAAATCGCGGGTTTGAATCCCTCTGAGTGAGAGAAGATGAGTACTGAATTTTTTTTCTTATTATCATTTTTATCTCTTATTTATATAGTTACTAAGAATTAACGATAGTGATGCCTAAGTGAGTATAAATGTTAAATATTTTATTACCAATTGACGGGCCTTGTGGTTTGGACTGTCTGTTATAACTTATCGCTAAGCCAGTGGTCATATTCTAAGAATACATATTTGTGTAATAATCGTTAGAAACGTTATTGTTTTGATATTTTTCTTGACACTAGATACTTCCTGTCTACCCTTCTATGCGGGATAAAATCATGAAGCTAAAAGAACATAATATCTATAAATAATATTTTTTCTTTTTAATAAATTTTGATATTATTGTCAGAAATTTCATATAAAAAAGACAAGTCTTGAAGATATAAATGAAAAGCCAAACAAAATGAAGTCATATCAAATGAAGCTTGAAACAAACAAACAATATATTTAGTATTTAAATTTTATTCTTACTCAAAGAGTTTTTTAGGAGTTTATAACAAAGGGAGGAAGGAAGAAAGCATGTCTAAAAGTGTACAAACAAATCAAATCTCACTTTAATATTAATCGAGTAATGATAGGTTTAAATATAGCAAACACTTTTCTTTATTTATTATGCGTTTATTAGCCAGACAGAAAACCAATATTTTAAATATTAACATACAAATGTAATACACTACTGGTCGTGGCGCAGTGGGAAAATGTCTGACTTTAAACGCGAGCGGTTGTGGAGATATTTATATGATTTTCACTCACTCGCTCTAAAAAGATAAAGTGCGGCGTTGAGTTCCACCACTTAAAACACAATGTCTCAGATTTTGTGGAAAGCGAAATACGGAGTGTCTTGATTCTAAGTAATATCTGTCTACCCTGCTATGCAGCTATGAAGCGTCTGCTAAAAAGCGTAAAGCTAGAAAAAACATACAAATCCAATCCCAGAACTAAATCTCTGACCATCTCGTATATAATTATGTATGTATATGTTTGTATACAGTTTTACACTATTGTCAGCAAGCAAGTCAAGCAGTATCTTAGTGTCAAGAGACTCTGATCTCCAGTTTTTTCCCCTGAATCGATATATTTTGAGTTGAGATAAGTACCAAAACTCAACTATCCACTCTGTCTTACCAGGACGGGAAATTAAAAGTTAGTATATATAAACCTTTAAAAGCGTAATGATTTTAAAAAACTAAAATATTGAGTTTCAATTGTAAAGTAGTATTAGAGATAAATATGACAAATTTTCACTAAATTGTATATTGTTATGTTTTAAGTGGAAAAAAGAGTAAATATTTATACATATATGCATGCAATGCATATGTCAAATCAATAACGATTTCATTTCAATCAATTAACGAGTAAAGTAACATTTGTTGATTTCTTTTTATGAAAATTATATGGCCGATAGTATATGAAATTTGTGTAGGATTTCAATATTTATCATGCATTAGAAATTATAATCATCAATTAACATTACAAAACATATGAATAGTATAGGTTCGGTATGCAATTAATTATTTTTATAGGAAATCATAGTGGCAAGGAATGAAACTAATATTGATTAAATGAAAAGATTAAAAGTATAGTTGAAAATCTATATATTAGATAAAAAATATTTTCAAATAGGATGTTTTAGGACATACAGGTGAAACTTTAAAAAGGGAAACATAACCTTGAAGTCTTCAAATGCTAGGTAGCTTTCTTTCTTTCGGTAGGTTATAGGAATTCATATAAGTCACTTACAAAATAACGCAAACAAAAAGCTAAGAAATAAACAATTCTTTTCTTTTGCTCATTTGTTACAATCCTGACAGGTTTTGTGGCAATGTTTCTATTTCACAGACTGTTTGACTTTATTTGATTTATATTGTTGTGTACATACATATTATTAAAGTTATTTAAAACCTTGACTTATTAATAATGATGAATAATTCCAATGTGTACGAATTAATATAATGTATATTACATTAATATCAATTACTATAACCAAAAAATTAAGATAAATAGAAAACTGACTTGTAATAATTTTAAATAATTAATTGTTCCTCCCCGTAAAAAGTATTGCGGTAGCATACATAAAAAAATGAGTGAAATCGATAATTTACTTTTGAAGTCGGCTGAAAATATTTAAGGGAAATCTTACTTAATAAAATTAGTGAACGTTACAGTTAGATCTAAAAAAACATGACAACGAGCCCAGCTAATTAACCAACCAACGAAAAGTCGAGGTAGAAACAATTCAACTGATGGCAACTTACTAAGCTGGGAATATCTTACATGATATAAAATTTATTTTATAGTTTTATTAGCTTAATAATATTATACTTTCATAAACATAATTTATTTTGTAAAACTAGGCACAAAAGATAAGTCGACGGCAGTTTTATATGGACACTACGCGAGTGCTTCAATTACACAGGCATAGCGCATAAAGCTATCAATGAATAAGTACGAACACCTCCAGTATGTTACTCCGTTTAAAAAGACAGGCACAAATAGACCGGTGAATGCATTGAGTGCAAGTAGTTTTTTCTTTTTACTGAAATTTGAATATCATTCCTGACGTGTGCCGACTTACAGATGCTTTTTTTATATATGCATATTCATTTTGCACATTTAAAGAGAGCATGTTAAAATAATTTTATAAATAAATCCATAAAGAAGTACATTACATTACAATGGTATAATAAGAAAACCTCTGAAAATGACAATATAAATGGCTTACGTAGTTCAGCAAACACTAAATTTGACTTCAAATACCTTCCCTTGCTTCGCTGATAGCCTGCGATTATCGTCGAGCTACTTTCGTAGGCCATTCCGATGTTATGGGCAACCCGAAAAGGTCTCGTTTCTTATAAAAATTACAGTCAATGATAAGGAACTCCTTACATTTATTTCTTTAATAAACAGTATACAAAACGACCGTCGTTGAAGCGCAGGATTTGGTATGACGAGAATTAACATGGGAAAAATTACTGTTTTCTTTTCAACTACGTAAGTATTAGACATTGTCTTATTTTAGTAAATTGTAATTTGTTACTTTAATTGTAATAGTTATTGAATTAAGGTTTTTAATAAAATTAGAATAATAATATATAATAAAATTAGAATAATTTTAATAAAAAATAGAAGAAAAATTAATAATAGAGCTCAAATTTGTCACATACTTTTTGTTCAAATGTATAAGATGAAGGCACAGCATCGTTAGATAAGGGACATAATTAATAATAGAATATAATATTTTTAGAGCTTCACCAGCGTTGTACGGAACCAATAACAATATGATAATTAATTACATGGCACAGTTCTTATTATACTTTTGCGTATGGTTTTGAAATCCAATTCCGTACACGATCTAATCGGATAGTAGAATTGAAAATAAAAAACTCAGCCTCACGTTTATTCTCGCAGAACGTGTAGGTAAAAAAATCCTTCAGATTCTGCTCGCTTTTTAAACACCGTTGGTGAACCCTGTGATATTTTACCTTTGTCTTACCAAATTGAAAGTATGTAAGTGACTTTTTTTACAGTTTCATTTTCTATCTTGCATAAAAGTGTTGTCATAGTGAATCGAGTGTTGAGACAATCCGTTTGCCACTTCCTGTCCGAATTTGAGACATTGTGTGTATTATGGTCAAATCCAACTTTTTTTCGAATGTGTAGGATGCTGTTCGCCCTATCGGCCTTGACAGCGTCACCGAGTTTTGGGGGAGACCGAGCTAGAACCTTGTCGTATCAAAATGGAAATCTTAATCATTATTATTTATAATCTTAATATTTATAATCTTAATTTATTACTTATAATCTTAATAATTAAATAATCTTTGTCTTCCCAGAGGTGAAATTAACCTAGATAGATAGATAATGTAGGAATCAAACTTACAACTATCTTACCAAAAACTAGAAGTTGTTCAAATGTGCCATAAACATTCCCACAAAGAGAATCACAGCAGAGAGCCACGATTGAGTCCAATATCCATATTAGTACTTATATTTGAGTCACTCTAATACTATATTCGTGAAGTAGTTGGCATTTTTCCAAAAGAAGATTTTTGTAAATTGTCCTTAAGCTGCTAATGGGATTTTGATGGACTTCTTTCACAAAATTGTAGTGTAGCTTTGTTAAGAAGCATTTGAGAGTACAGAGCTAATGATGTTCACTTTAAGTAGCTTAAAATGAATATAGTTGTGTTGGTTTTTTTCTTCTTGCGCTGTTTAAAGAACTGTTACCATTTTTTTTTGTTATGTTCAGTCTGATACATTATGTAGTAAGTCTGTAGTTACCAATTTGTTTGTACAAACTGGTGTAAACTGTTACAACAATAAAAAAATAAAAAATAAATAATACTTATGATATATTTTTATACAAAATAATCAGATCAGACAACAGTAAATTTCCGCGTTTGGCGTTACAAAAAAAGGTAAATCAGTAAAAACTTCATAACCACTATTGCAAAAAAAAATATTTTAAAATATGCATTATATTGTTTTAAAAATGTTTACTGCTAGGATTCTTGAAATTGTAAATTTATTACATGTCTCCAGGCTGTACTTTAGAAAGAACTCTCCATAATTCAATGTCTACTGAATGTATGAAAAATAAAATATCTCTCAAGATAAGCATCACACTAAGTATCACCTCGGCTCACATACTTGGACCATATTTGTCAAAAGTGTCAGCTTAATACTATATATGTCACCGTGTAAGTAACTCTATGTTGGATTTTACAGCTGCCTCGTGTATAACACAGAACTCGATGTCAACATTAATATGTTTTAGTGATATTTTGACTGTTATTTATGTTATTAATGCGGAAAAATATGTTATTTTTTGATACAAAATAATTTATAAAAATGTCAGAATTGGTACTGAACAGGTATATTTTAGGCAAATCCGCGTTTTCGTTTTACTCACTGTGCAGCAATGAGTTTGCCACTCAACGCGCAATATCTCAATTGCGGATAGAAGTCAAAGGAGTGTCTTGACACAACGTTGTCTCTGACCACCCTGCTAGATAAATCAAGATAAGACATGAAGCTGTAAAGCTCTTTAAACGATTACAAAGAGAGATAATAAGATAAAATGGATGCTTATTATCTTATTAAAATATTCCAGTGCCTCGTCAGCTGAAGTCCAGGAGAAATGACGGAAAATGTGCTCCAAAGAAGAAGAAGAAGCTTTTGACACAATGTTTGTAAATTGAGTTTCCTCTCGAAGTCTCCACGCCAAGGTCAGAGCTCTTCTAGCTCGGCCTTCTCCAAAATCCAATGACGCTATCACGGCCAGTGGTTCCAACAGTATACACAGTCGAAAAAAAAATCTCCAACGTAACAACCATTGATATTACGATTTTTAACGTAAATACGTACGTAATATATGAACTAAAATTTCTACATAACTTTTCTGTTGAAAGATTTTAAAGATAACTTGGCGAGAGGAGATGCAATTTGGTTAATAATTTCCCTATGCGGTTTAGGCTCTATTCCAAATCGTACTACACTATGAGTTACCCTACTTAAGGAGGACTGCTGTAATTGTATTGCGTTGGAAGCTTTTATTAATTCATAATTTATTTAATATTAGTAAAGAATTATTAATTTTAATACAAAATCGAGGAGACAAATTGTAATATATATTTTGTTTGGCTTTTTTGTTGCTCAATGTGTAATAATGTGGTGGTGGTGAAATTTAACACCGCACTTTGTTTTTGCCAGAGCGAGGAAGGTGAATATAGACAATAATTTAAATATAATCACACCCCCGAGTGGGAATCGAATCCACAACGGATCGCGTTTACAGTCAGACGCTGTCCCACTGCGCCATGAATAAATTAATTGAAAAAGAAATTGACTATAAATATTACTCAAGCACTATCCGCATACTATCTTAGTACAGATAATATAAATTTACTGTTATGTCATAGAAGGTAAAATATACCGACCTTAGCCACGCGGGGACAGTCGCGTGTTCCGACCCAGTTTACCTTGTCACGTACTTCGTTTTACCCATAAATAACTACAATGTGTTAATATCAGATTATGACAAATTTGCATTAAATTAGCCGTCATTTATAAGGATGAGTCACGTTTGCTTTTATGAGTGTTTTTTTTCTAATATATTGTAATTTTTGCATAAAAGACTGTATGTGGGTAACATACAGTCTTTCATGCAAAAAATAATATGAGACATACTGAATATTTATAATTAGTTTTCATCATCATTCTAAAGTAAAGTGTTCAAACGGTCATGTTTTTAAAAAAGTACTAATATATATATACACGATTAATCTATTTAAAACTGTTTCATTTAAAATATAAATGTGCTATCCCTAAGTTGAGTAGTATAGACACTGGCAGTGTATTCAAATCTTGGATGACATATTAAGATCTTATTGTCTACGGGTAAAAAAAATTGTTTATAAGTAATTTTCAGCAAAAAAAAAAAACAATTTTCTTACAATATTAAAATTGAATTGCTTGAAGATTTAATTTCAATTCGGCATTTATGTTAGTATTTCGTGATTTTTTTTAAAATAATTTCTCATTTCAAATCAAATTTTATACATAGACTACTTAAAATTCAGTGGATATATGAAATTGTGGAAGACTGACGACTTATATGCCTGAGGCAGATTAAAAACTTCTACACTGGAGTCATACGAGCTTTGCTACTTTCGTCAACTCTCTCGACTTTCTCAATGAAGAATTAATTCAAAACATTGATGTAATATGAAAATGTAAAGGAAATTGGTTTCTTCAAAAGTACTAGCTCTAATAACAGTATTATTTTGAAAGTCGTTTGATCGTTGCCTTTATTTTATATTTTACTTTTTTTTAGTATAGTCACAAAAAGCTTATTATCTGCATACTTAGGGTATTAAAAGCTAACTTTGTGTCGACACAATATGTAGTTCAATTTCTACCCGAAATCGTGAAGAGACTGAACTTAACGCCACGCTTTCCCTTAAACAAGCCGATAAATGAAAATAATTCTAATATTATTACCCCAAGCAGGGAACGAACTCCCACTTAACCAGTCATATCACTTCACCATGATAGCCTCAAACAATTAAGAATTGTTATTGCCCGAGGACCCTTTTTGTTTGTTTGTATTCTACCAAGTTTATAGCAATGTATTGACCTCGTATTGACCTCTTAGTAACGTAATCAAGTGAAAAAGGCTGATAAATATTTAACAAGCATTACGCACCCTTACATTACTAATTCACATTAGTGCTCTCTTAATACTTATAAGACATTCTCGTCATTTACATGTAAATATCAACGTAAACATTTTTGAAAAAAATTTTGAACGCAGCGGGATTCGAATCCGCGTCTCTTGGACCATCCAAGCGCTTCGACCCCTAAGCCATGCGTTCTACTACCAGCTGCGTCGAAATTCTTATACGTTTGTTACAACTTATTTATGTTGTTAACATCTCTGTAGAGAGATTTTTACAAATTTCTACTATCATCGCGCTGCGTTTAAATTTTTATATGTTTTTTCAAAAATATTTTCCAATCCTAAGTGAGTGATAATACTTTAAAAATAGTAAATACTATCAATCTAATTGCGGCCTCGCCTAAAACTTCACAATATTTCAATAAATAAATTGTTTTTTATTTAATTTACTTAAATCGCATCGTCGCATTACTGAAATTAATAGGGATATGTTCAATAGATAATGTATGATAGAATAATTGATGTCGATACTTTGACTTTACTGATGTTGTGAATCGGCTTTAACGAACTCAAGATGACCTTTTGCTAAAGATTATATAGCGACTGTAATATTTATGTCAGAATTATAAGAATTATAAGAACCAATATTCTCAACAATTCGAATTTTGCGAATATATGTTATCGTCTTGAAATATTTTTTTTTATGTTTTATGAATCATGATGAATATGATAAGTTTTCAATCAAGTCTACTATACCTCTTTGACAAATTTATTAATACAGATTCTATTTATATAATAAAGTCCTATTTTCGTCTAAGCTGACAGATTTTGTACAACAATAGGGTAATAATAGAAATATTAGAGCACTAATAGAAATATTAGTGCTCCATTTACAATTTATTTTTAGATTTACAAGTGTTATTTTATATTTGTTAATTTTATTTGATTTATACGAATACAAATAGCTTAATACTGATTTATTAATTAATACTGATTTATACAAATTTTCGTTTGACATGATAGATATTGTGAGTCATCTCACATATATAATTCTCTAAAACTTATCTAAAATTGTCAAAGAAGAAAATATATACTAGATGTTTTGATTTTCGATATCTTTTCAACTATACGCTTCATCTCGTTATGAGTAACAAAGGTGACTGTGAAAAACTCAACGCCACGCTTTGTCTTACCAGAGCTTACGTGAACATAATTTTAAATTTAATCACTCCCCCGAGAGAGAATCGAAACCACAACCGATCGCGATTATAATCAGACGCTATCCCACTGGGCCACGACTGTACAATAATTTAAAAAAATAAACGCAAATTTATACAGTAGAATAAATATTTAAGGGAATTGTTGCACGTTAATTTAACTAAGAATAATTTATATCGTCTAGTATGTTTAGAAGGTGACAAACACAAACGAAGACACAGATTGGCGGACTTTGATAAAGCAGTTTACTTAGCTTAGGCATGCTACCAAAGAGAGCGCAAATTCAAATGCAGCCGTATACTTATTTACTCAATGAATTTTAGCTTAGTAAACTATGGTAAAGATGAAATATAATTTTAAATTTTAAATGGAGAATGGATAAATATATCAAAAAATGCTTTATGCAAAAAATGCTAGATATCTCTTGAAATAAAAAAAGGTCGCAGAAAAGTTTTATTTGTATTTTTAAACAGGAACAGGTATTTTTCTAGAAAACATAAAAATTTTGAGCTCGCCAGAATTTGAACCCAAGCTTTTTTAAAAACCGTCCAATTGTTCTGACTACTAAACCATGCGTTCTTGTTAACACAGAACTTCGCTTCTTTTTATTTTTTTAAATATTTTCATTTAATAAGTGTTTGTGACTTGATGTTATAAAAATCTAAATAAATGACCAATATTGATCAAGCTATGAATACTAATTGAATAATACCACTTTTATAGAAACAAACATTGAATAACTAATCTTTACTCTTGATATTTTCCTTCTAATTTCTTCCGAGTAACAAGTCCCAAGTATTATATTTTAGCAAAGTTTTATCAGTTCCTCAATGAATTATCTTATGAGCAAAAGTCTTTTTATCTTTAAGTATCTACCGTCTTTTGCGTTCTAGGTAGTTTCTACTTGAATGTTTGAGGTTTAGTAATTAGCCTTTGAATTTATAATAAAAGATTTAAAAATTTATTTATAATAATAGTAAATATATATATATATATATATATATATATATATATATATATATATATATATATATATATATATATATATATATATATATATATATATATAGATATGATTAAATACCAAACACTAAATATTAAAGGAATTTTACCAAAATATAATGCAGTTTGTGAGATTCGCGTGCACAAACGCAGAGACAAATTTACAAACAGATAAAAAAAATTAAAAAAAAAACAAAAGCTGGTCGTGGCGCACGTAGCTGGTCTGACTGTTAACGTGATTGGTTGTGGGCTCCATTCCAACTCGGGAGAGTGATTATATTTAAATTATTTTCACTTCCTCGCTCTGTTAAGACAAAGTGCGGCGTTGAGTTTCACCATTCAACACGCAATATCTCGAATTCTGTGGAAAGCGTAGTACGGAGTGTCTTAACACTAAGTACTTTCTGCCTACGCTGCTATGTAAGATAAAAGCGTGGAGCTAAAAAATTTTTTTAATTCATTGTTTTGGATTCTTTTATCTCGATACATACCTTGAATTAAAATTTTTCTAATATACCTTTCATGTAGAGGCGGCGATCATTTACATTTTTATTATACTTTACATTATTCCATCAAATGACACTACGCTACAATCTTTGGTTGAATTCAGGTACATATTAACTTTTCTATGAAAAGGATATAAAAAAAATATTGCAATTAAACTAAAACAAACCGTTTAAATAGGATTTTGAGATAAAAATAAAAAAAATATCTCAAAATTTGCACATATATACGCAAAATATCATAAATTTGATCTGTATCAATTAAGAAAAGTTGAGTATGCAAAAGGTTTCAAAGAAAATTTAAAACAATCGGAATATTTTTACTTTTTCTCTCCGATTTTATGGATGAAATAATATTCTGTAAATCAAAAAAATGTACACTAAAGACCTTATAAATGCTTCGAACCAATAGCTAAGAGAATAATAAGGTAATTTTGAGCTTATAATAGTCTTTAAACTTCCTTTGAACCGTGACCTTTGTTTCTGTTTATCTATGTTAGTTGTTTAGTTTCTAAATCACAAATGTCTTCTACATGAATGTTTGCCGTTGACACAGATAAATAGCTTTTATACGAATCACGTGACTGCTAATGTACGACTATAAGAGAACTTTGTGTCTTATAAACAATATTATATGGATGTTTTTATTTACTATATTATCATTTCTCGGCTCTGGCAAGACAAAGCACGGTGTTGAGTTCGCCACTCAACACGCAATGTCTCGATTTTGTGCGGAAAGAAGTAAACGGGTTGATTTGGTATCAACTAGTCCATTCGGGAGAAGGTTCTTGTAACTAAATCTGTATTCCGCTATTTTTTATCATTTCGAGGTTAATTTATAAGCAAGAATTATCTTTAAAAGATTCTGGTACCGGCTGGAGATATAAATATATAATAATTTGTGATTGGTATCGTAACTAATATTAATTTATTCATTTTTTTAGCTTTTCGCTTTTATTCTGCACTGCAAGAAAATAAAGCACAAAAATAAAGTGAGTGGCGGAAGTCAACGCCGCACTTTGTCTTAAATTATTTTCACTTCCTCGCTCTAGGAAGTGAAAATAATTTAAATCACTTTCCGATTGGGATATTTAAAATGTATAAAAATAGATTTTCATACTAAATAATAATATAATCTACATACAGGAAGGGAAAATTTGACTTGAAGATAAAAATATAAAAAGTTTAAGTGAAACTGAATAGTACGATTAACGCTTAAATTCTGCATTATTTCACCCCGTCAAAAATATCTACATAAGAAAATACTCACATTGTGCGAGTTTTTTAGTAGTATTCGTATTTACTGTAATTGCTCTTACGCCGCAACCATTTCGTAAGCAAACAGACGAGAAATGCATGAATAATTTATATACAAACGAGTGTGCATTACATTTGTACCGATCCAGGACTAGTTTTGCAAGTGACATTTTTATACATAACACTTAAATATTTTATTTGACACTAGGTGACCCAGCAAATTTCATGTTTCTATTCCTTGTTCAAAACAGAAAACCAAAGAGGAAAGTTCTCGGAAATTTCTGATAGAACTTTTATAATGAATTACTTAAATTAGACCCCTTAAGCTATACTAATGTAAGCAATGGAGGCTTTATTGAGTAAGCACCCTTGTATATATCCGACAACTTAAATCGTGAATGAGTTATTGCTTATAATGTACAGGAGGATGTGGTAAAGTAGACGTGAGATTAACACATGTCGTCGGCAGATCTATTATGAATTAATTAGTTAAATCATACATATTACGTACATAAATTAATACTTAGACCATAATGGCGCAGTAGGATAGCGTCTGTCTGTGGTTATGAGTTCAATTCTCACTTGCCCCACTTGAATTCTTGTGGAAAGCAGAAAACCGAGTTATAATATACGAGATAAAATTTAAAAAAATATGGAAAACCAAGTTTACTTGATTTTTATTGTTATAGATTTAAAAATAAATACTCAAGCTGTAAATTAATTATATTAACACTTATATCGTGTTGTTCGTCTAAAAATTTTGACCACTTTTTAAGAAAATTATGCAAATGGAGCAGTGTAAAATTTTGTACAGGTACAATTCAAGTACTAGAGAAAAATGACTGAAAGTCAGTATTTTGTATATGACGTATAAGTACTACATACACTACTATACTACTATATAATTCAGAGCTCTACCATCACTCATACTCCTCAGCCGTCAGATACCTTAGATTGGCGCCTGTACATGACTCACCACGTAAGGAAAAGGGCCAACGCTTCAAGAATAGCCCTTCATCATCTGCATCCTCTACTCAGCTCGCCGAGCAGTCCAAGTCTCTCGATGGGTGAGGAATGCGACTCCCCATAGAGATCTTCGCATCCAGTCTCTGGAAGCCCACGTGACCAGACGGACATCGTCCATCTTCTAAGCATCGCACCGTATCCCAAGGAATATCTTCCCCGCTCCCGATCATTAAGTTATTGCCATGGTCACTAAATTGCCTCAGCTGTGCTTTCCACGAGTAATCGAGGGTCTCACCTGGCTGGGCGAACTTTTCTAATTTCCTGTATCCCCTGTCCTTCTCAGGATAATGAGCCATTTTTGAACCGTCATAAGGCTCCAAGACCCAGCTATATTCACAGATGGTGAAGAACACAGTAATAACACCCCCACAAGGTGTGATGAGTGTTAAAATCTCCCAAGACTAGCACAGGACTAGGGACAGAAGAAATAATAGAATTTAACTCAAGAAAGATGGAAGAAGATGGACCGGGGATGTAAACAGAAAGACAGGAAATATTAAGAACTCTCACAGCAACAGCATTAAAATGAGGACTGTGATTAGAAAGAGGGATCAATAAATATGGAGTGGAGTGCTGGACGAGTATAGCACTAACTCCATACCCGTCACTCTTGTCCTCCCTCAAAGATGAGAAACCCGGCACCCTAAAACGAGATTCTGGCATTAACTATGTCTCCGAGAGGGCAACAATGACAGGTTTATATAGAGAAATAATAGAAAGCAATTCGTGTTTTTAATACGAATACTCTTACTATTCCACTGGAGGATGAATGTCCATATTTAAGGATATTAAAGATTTTTGCAAGATTTTGGGCAACGTTGGATGGTTGGCCATATAAGCTTTAGGTTTGGAAGGAATTGGAGTGTAAAACATTTCCTTAGTTACATCAGCATAAGAACGATGGGCAAGGGGTAGTCGGAAGGATGCTTCTATGTAAGAGATATTCTCTAGAGTCATTAAAATTTTAATAGCCTGTTGTCTTGCAAACTCAGGACAGCCCTTGTCTGTGGAAAAGTGTTTAGAAGTACAATAGAATCGGGTTCACTAAGAATATCACATACGATTGAAATAGAATTTTAATAGTATGAATAAGAAGTATAGTTGAAGATATATTTATTAATATAATGTTTAGAAATTTATAAACAACTTTTATATTATTTTTCATTATATGAAACAATAAGTAGAAACTCTCTTATTTCTGCACTCTATCTATTTAACAATTTGAACAGTATACAAGTGTTCATCTCTCCTTTGTTTCATTCTTTCATTCTTCTTCTCATTAATTTTCATGATAGTAGAGAAGATTGAAAATTTATCTGAACTGGATGAAAATTTATCTACATATATTATTAAGCACAAGTCAAGCCGAGCGATACACACGACATGGCCGTACTATCGTTTTCTGGAAGCAATTCAGTCCATTTTCGACCACCCTACTGAACTGAACAAATTAATCGATTTGTTACATAGATCCTACAAACTGCTCCGGCCGAAGAACTCAGATTCAAGTTTTGATGTTTTTTCAAGATATTTGTTTATTTTACTGGCTCTAAAATAACAAATTTAGTATTGTTAAATTTACTAAGAGGAGACTATTGATAACACTTATCTACTTCAAAAGGACCACCCCAATCTCGAAATCTTCAAAGTGAAGTACGGAGTGTCTTGACACTAGGTAATTTCTGTCTACCCTGCTATGCGATGCGGCATAAAACCGTGAACTGAAAAAAAAACTATTATACCTGTTACTCTAAAACTTCCCAGTGGCGTTGCAAATGTTTTTATTGAAGTGCATAAAGTAATATCGGAAATCCATTTTTAATAGAAATACGAAAATATTATTTTACTATTTTTAAAGTGTTATTCCACTGTTGAAAATGTAGACGAAAATATTGTATAGTTAGCAATTACAAAACAAATTTATTAATATTCACGTCACGAACAATGTATTTTAGGTATACTAGTTATAAATATAACTTCGATTTAAGGTTAATTAAAATGTATGAAATATAAAAAAACATTGGAAATCGTGAAAATAAAAGTAAAAGAAAAATTCTAACGAACACAGTGTTTTTGAGATATTTTTTGCGTTTACAGTCAGACACTTCGGCCTAACATTTACCATCATATCATTTTTGTATTATATATATATATATATATATATATTATAAAAGGTATATGAAGTAGTAATATTTGTCTTTAGTTCATTGCGAAAATTTTAAAGGAGTAAAAAATATCAGCACATTGCAATATCGAGGAGACGGAAAAAAGTGTATAATCTTTATAATACAATATTGTAAATAATTTAAATTATTAAAATATGGACATATATACATGCTGTTTTATATTTTTATGTGTTATTCCACACTAAGGCTTAGAAAAGCTTTTGAAACACGAATAAAAATCATCCAAACATCTCTAGCCTTATACTTTGCGTTTGTTTAAAGTGACACTAATTGTTTTATATATTTTATGGTTCAATAAGGCATTTAATATATAGAATACAATATAAGAATCTACTTTAATTAAAGTGAATAAAAAATTATAGTCGGAGATTAACGTTAAATTAAAACCTAACTTGTTTAATCTCAACACATCTTGTATTGGAAAGTAACACACGCTATTTCTGTTTATCGAATAAAGATCATTTCACACTATACAACAAATTCATATTTAACTTTTTGTATAGTTTAATTTTTAATATTATGATTAAAATTGTGATTGGAAATAATACTTTAAATTACATTAATTAATAAAAGTAAACTAATTTTATAAAATAAAATATAATTATTTTTGTTAGCTTTACGCTTCATCCCTAATGCAAAAGTCAAAGGAAGAGATTAAGCTTATTTTTTTATATAAATTAATTACACATGACTTAATTCTAGCATTGAACCTAAGATCTATTGACTACAAATCTAACTCATACAACCACACCAACAAGCTAGTTATAATAAAACTGCAGTAAAACCTCAATGTAAACATCGCTTTACAAAACAATACTGAATACATCGAACTAAATTCATTTAACTTGGCCCGAGCAAACGACCACAAGCCACAAATACTCATTAATCGCATGCCGACTAATTTCATTTGTTACTTTAGTGAATTTTCGATGATTTTGTCAACAGTACAATGTTATTAAGCAAAATATTTAAAAATATTTTCGTAGTATAACACTCACACTCTCTCTCCGTACTCCGATTTTCTCGGAATTCGACATATTTCCGTTTCGAGTAGCGGGACTCAACGCCGCGCTTTGTTTAAAATAAAAAATTTAATATAATAATTCGAATCAAGCGGGAATCGAACCCACAATCGATCATGTTTACAGTCAGATGCTGTCCCATTATAAAACTATACTAACAAATGAAAATAATTTAAATATAATTATTATATTTAAATGGTTTTTATATCTTTAGTTTTGTAAGGACAAACTTAGTATTGAATTTCGCTACTGAACACGCATAGCTAAATTAAACGTAGCTTCTCTGGTGTTATACAAGGCCATGAGCGGTGGTGATCACTCACCATTAGGTCCGCACGCTTATTGTCTTGCCTGTCCTATAAAGAAAAGAGCAAACAAACATAAAAAGGTTAAACCCTTTGGCCTTGTAAGAAAACAAAATATTAAAATACAACCTTTATATTTACACAAATTTGTAACTTAATACTTTAAGTCTATATTTTGTATATTTTCAAAATCAGTAACAATCTGCTTCAATAGCTATCATACGTCGCCACCATACGTGCCACCCCTAACAGGCTATTTTTGGGTTTGAAATTTCTTTATAACCAGTGTGTAAAATTCTTCATGATGGTTCTTTTTAAAAAAGCTATGATAAAATAGGCGACAGTCGGAGAACAATAGCTTTATTTGTTTGAAAATTAATTATCCTTGATATATATGTATGAGATGTAACTGAAACTTTGCAGTATATATTATTTTTCGGTATAATCTACAATTGTTGCTAATGGTTAACTTTCTACGTTCCGTTTACAAAAAAAAAACCATTTACCATTAAATTCCATTTACCATTAAATTATATTATTTATATTTATTATTATTAAATTAATAATAAATAGGAAACAGTTTGGTTAGAAATTTGGGTTAGATATATAGGCGGAGTGATTAGTAAATATAATAGCTAACTTAGGTAATGTATGTATTTTAATAGGATAGACATCCCTTATTGTTTGAATTGCGGATCGATTTGTTTGTTTGTTGTTAATTATCTGGATCAATTCAGACGTAAAATTTCAATTACTATAAGATAAGCGGGCGCTGAAAGGGTGATTACTTATATCCATATGGTTATTGATTACAAACCTAGGCAATTATTAATTAAAACATTTACATAATGGATCAGAACACAATATTTCATATTAATAATATTATAAGAAACCGAAGCGCAGTAAAACAGCGTTTGACTGTAATTTTTGTTTGTGGGTTTGATTTCTATTTGGGGGAAAATCTTCTCTCTGATATCAGAGCACGGCGTTGACTTCTGCCTAAGTGAAACAGCATCGGCGTGACTCAAAAATTCTCAAATTTGTGTGGAACGCGGCGAACAGTGTCCTGACACTCGTTTATTTCCGTCTACTTTGTGGGTTAATTTGTGAAGTTAACAAAAGTAACTAACGCTCTAATTTTTTGATAAAAGTACTTAGCTAAAATATTTCGTAATCTATCGGAAAATGGCCGAAATTACTGTAATGTTATTTAATTTGAAAAATAATCTTTTATTGGTTTGATTTTTTCCGTTAAAATAGTTCCTATAATAAATATATATAAAATTTCATTTAAAATGTGTAAAAATCGCGTAAATCAAAAACAATATTATTGAATGATTACATACATTTAGGTATCCTATCTGACGTAGTACTCAAAAGTATTTTTCATAAAGAATTTAAGCATTATACTTAAACTACTATACTACTATACTATACTACTATAATAAGCACATTTTAGAAACATATGGAAGCTATAAGGCGTGAAAAGTTTTCGTGAGAAACAACTATTGAACTTTGTTAGGTGTGAAAATAAACAATGAAATTTTATTTGATTTACAGTATTTCAAGTTTTAGTATCAAGTTTATATATCTTGTCGAAAAAAAATTAATTGCAGACATATTGCTTGCTATTTATTGGCATAGGTTTACACAGTTTAAGTTATAGTATAGAAATGATTAAGTTTTTTTATATCGTTGTACGATTAAAGTTTTTATAAGATAATTTTATCTAACAATAGAAAGCCAGACATATTACCAACGGTATAAATATATCGTATTTGATTTGATAGCCTATATTATTATATTACTCGATTAATGTCCTTTTGAACCTACAAATACAATACTAGCGTTTGCTGGTATTGTATTTGTAGTTTGAAGGTTAGTGCATAAAGCATGTCTATGCTATATGCACTTCACTATTTTCACTAACGCTTCTCTATTCTGTGGGTGATCAATCACGTAATGCTCTGTAATTGTGTAATCATTGACCGAAACTATCAATTGCATTATAACGGAAACAATTCTCAATCTATACAAATAAACAAAATTGGATTTTCTGTTTGTAATTGTAAAATAAGCACTTTATATATACATCCTGTCTACCTTGCCATGCGGGACAGAATTAAGGTATACAATGTTACAATTTTGTCTGTCTGTCTGTTTGTTTCCATAAATATATAGAACAGCTGGACTGATTTTGGCGGAACTTTCACTGACACGTAGCTTTTTATTTATAGAAAAAGGAAGCAAATGAGCAGAAGGGCCACCTGGTATGTGATCTTCCTACCACCTTCGTCCATGGACATCCACAATAGTTGTTGGAGTTTAGTTTAGTTTAGTTTAGCTGGAGATTGTAACGATACGTACGATACATAAATATGTATGTAGATATATAATATATTTTGTACAAATAAGTTAATAATAACGTTAAATATTATTGTATATAACATTTTTATGTAGTAATAACATAATTAATAATTTATTTTGGTTAAATATAATTTTGGCTGAATGAATTACTGCCAGTCTAGAATGATGCAATAGATTTTTAAAAAAAAAGAATAAGGATTGGCGTCAGCGTGATGTGCGGAATAGGACGCTTTAGAAGATTTTTAATTAAATTTGGAATAATAGAAATATAACATATTAAAAGTTAAAACAATATTTAATATCGGAAATACACAGAAATATATTATTTTTTTTGTATTCGTGGTCGGTAAGAATCTTTTTTGTATAATATGAAAAAATTGTTAGTAAGTTCTTTTTCTATTATTAATATAAAAGTAACATTAAATGAATATTAAATTATTATTAATAAATTTAAATAATTATATCAAAGATTTTAAAGGTTTAAAATGTGCATTCTAAGAGATATATGAAATTTATAATACAAATATACTAAAGCGACTGCCGCCATCTTTGAATAGTGTTGTATGAACATTTTGTTATATGCATTTACTGAGTATTATAAAATATTTGAAAATTCTACTCAGCACTTCGAAGCAATAACTAATAAATCATATTTAATAAAATATGATGTATTGAATGAATAAAGTTTTTTATGGTTATCATTAATATAATATTCTTAAACATATAGGAGATCTCACAAACGAATTCAAATACATAATTATAATATATTCTTAATTTATTTTTAACGTAAAAGTACGTAAAGAAATATCGTAAGTAATTTTAAGTATCAAGGATATCTATTTAAAAGCGAATTAACTATAAACCTCATTGAGGGATCCTTACACGGACGGAACAAATAACTAATAATTGTTCGTTTACAAAGGCATTGTAAGTAACATATACGTTTGATGTTCCTGTTGCGTCTTAACAACTTAACGATATATATGGTCTCACAAACCAATTGTTTCTCTTGTTAAACGATTATTTCTTAATAATCTTTAAGTAGTAGAAATTAGTAAAAATCTCTCTACAGAGATGCTAACAACATAAATAAGTTGTAACAAACGTATAAGAATTTCAACGCAGCTGGTAGTAGAATGCACTGGCTTAGCGGTCAGAGTGCTTGTACAGTATCCAAGAGGCGCGGGTTTGAATCCCACTGCCTTCAAATTTATTTAAAAATGTTTTCTTATAGTACAATCTCTTCTGAAATTTTTTATCAATTTAAAGATAATAGGTAAATTTTAACATTTCTTGACACTATAACCTCTGAATTTCTAAAATATCATGAGTTATTGCGAACATGACGATAGTGGGTCCTACCGCGAGACGTACCATGCCATAGTAGTATTGAATAGTATTTAAATAGTTTTATTTACACTCTGCAGGCTACAATGCGCCTAAATTCGAAACATTGCGCGATTAATGACGGAACCCAACGCCGCGCTTTGTCTTACCAGAGCGAAAAAATAATTATTATTTAAATATAATCGAACTCACAATGAATCGCGTTGCAATCAGATGCTGTCCCACGGCAGGCTTCTTTTTTAAATACATTCGTTTCCTTCATTTTATATTAAAATTAAAAAACTTCTATTATCATCACAAGTATATATTTCAACTATAAATGTGACAATAATTTTATATGTCTCGAAAAACCATTCGTTATAAGTGTATTTTTACTAAGCTAATTAGACAAGTATTCAGATTATTTACTTAGTAGAAGTTTACATATTCCAATATTTAACTTCCAGAATGGCCGCAAATATAGGATATTTGTTATATCATGGGACCAACTAAATCGTCCATGAGTCCCGAAAGTTAGTAATGCTCACATCAATCAGAGTTCGGCAAATCACTGTGACACGATCCCCGGATATTTTATTTGGAATAAACGTTATGATCCACTGGTTTCACGTAGATATATTCTTTCTGGTATATATATATATGTATATATATATAACCACAAAATTGTATTTTGAGTTCACCAACCCTCTAGTATCTCGATTTCGGGCGGAAAGAAGGCAACTGAGTGTCTTGACACTAGGTTGTCTCTGACTACCCTTCTATACGGAAGTGAAGTACACTACTAACAATAAACTTTTACGGGCTTCGTATAGTTCAGGTGATTTATAAACTATTCTCGTAATGGAAAATGTATGACCTTGTAAAAAGATTCATCATATTAATCCAAATAACGTTTATTTTTTAGAAGAAGAATTTTATTATAAAATAAATCAAAAAGATCGAATTAGATTAAAAATTCTTGTTTAAAATAGATAATAAACAATATTTTTTAATCGTTTTATAAACTAAGAAGAATTTAATTATCAGGGTATCACTGTTCACGGAACTACAATGTAATATAAACTAAGTGGATTAGAGCTTTGTCGGAAAAATTTCAGAATGCCAAAAATTTATTTACTATTGAAGTAAGCATTTAGTACTAATTAAACAAGTTTTGTATAGGTATTGTTTATAACATTTTGTATGCTTATTATTATTACTATATTGTTTTAATTAATTTTAGCTTACTAACCTCAGTTTGTCTTGTGTAGTCCCTAGCCTACATTAGACATATATATTACTCGTTGATTACGCGATGCTAACTATCGAATTAGATTACATCTTAGGATTTATAGTAACATAAAATTAATATATAAATTTTATGTTCTTCAATTGCGAAATTGTCACAAACCTACAGATATATTGATTTATAATAAATATGTCATATGATTTGAGGTCAAGAGAAAAATGGCTGTGACTAAAAATAAAAAATGTTTCAGAAAAACTGCTACATATCAACACAGAGGGGATATTATTCAGTAGCTAACAAATACGTGTAATATTTCAAATGACAGCTTTATTTAACACTGAGTTCTTTCGAAATATACCATAAAATGACAAAAAAATATTATTTTCAATATTTAAACGGATATGTCAGAGATATACCTATGAACAGATTACTTATCAAAAAAAGAGACCTCATTTCTAATTAAATATTAATAATATTGACATCAAAATCATAGTAGCGCAGTAGGATATCGTGTGCTACAATGCGATTAGTTGTGGCTGTGTGATTTTAAACTATTCTTACCCCTTACCGCCCATGTGAAACAAAATTTCAAGCTAAACACGCAATATCCCGAATTTCAGCAGAAAGATGGGGACGTACTATTTTGTTACTAACTCTGTAATGAGGGTAAAAACATGAAGCTGAAAAACAAAGTACACATGTCAAAAGTTAAACTTCTTTGACAAACTAATTTTTGAATCTCGTTTATATTTAGTCTTTTCTAAAGCTTTATTTTTCGAGACTTTATGTTAAAAATTTAATGAATTTATTATAGAATAGTACTTAAAATATCAAATCTGTCAAAAATTAATTATCATTAAAAAACAGGTTATCTATTTTTTAACTAGGTCTTCGATATTTATATTACTTAATGTGATTTCTATTCGAATTGCTGTGATATAAATATCTACAACCTACATACCCATCTAAATATCTGATAAAAATAACATCTATTATCGTACCTGAATTTTGAGTGGGTGAGTTTGGATTATTGTTAAACGTATGACGTTCATTCAATCTCTCTCTTATTCTTTCTCACTTGTTTACTCTCTGGTCATTCTATTGTGCTGAATGCAACGTTCCCCTCTTTCTCACTTTTTCTCAAACGATCTTAATCACTCTCTCCTTCTTGGACACCCATGATTGAGCCCTCCGGATACTAGAACTCTTCCACGTGATTTCCTTTCCCTCTCTCCAATTCCAGAGTCGCAGCCTAAGGTCGCTGATCTAAGCTGAGCCTCCTCTTACGAGATCTCACCAGGCTGAGTTGTCGCCCAGGTTGCTCCCAACTCTCCTTCTATTTATTTCCCTTCATCTATTTCTCCTCTACTTCCAGATCCACTACAACTAGCAGGTCATCAACTCATCCACAGATCAACATTATTAGTCTAATTCAAGGACCCACCTGTATCGACGGGTGGAGAATAAGGAGGGGACTGAGGATCTAACCCTGGATCCCTCACCCCTCTCCCCTTCGTATGATGAGAGAAGATAGCAAGCAGACGGAAGCTTAGACAAAAATGTTGTCAATATCACTAGCTACGTTTTATTCGTAAAAATTTTGCCCTCATGGACGGTTGCCAATCTTGCCCTCATGCACGTTTCAAATCAAAAAATAATTTTCACTAAAATACACACAAACCCTATCTTGTTATTAACAACAAATATTAGATTAAGCTTTATCGTAAATCACGACCGCGTGAATAGTGTGTGGAAAGTGATAATTTATAGCGTTATTAATAATAAAAGCGCTGGCGTCGTTCCCCGTGGTATCTATTGGTTTAGTTGCTCTTATGAATAAATTAATATCGATACAAGTCTGATAATCTTAAAATGATATTTCAGGTAACAGTTAATTCCTAAATGTGTTAAATTAAAAATATGTATGTATACATTTTTGTAGATTATGGTACAAGTAATATGAAACATGTAACGGATGTAAACAACTAAAGAGTTGTATGAAAAAACATAAAACCTTTTAATTGTTATGCGGACGGAGGAGTACCTACACTTTGGCACTTACCGTACTGTTTATGTATAAAGGAAATGTAAACGTCAATATTTTTCACAATTAGAAATTCGATTAATTTAATGATATTTCTTAATAAAAAACATATTACAATAATAAACCTAACTTAACTTTAATACACTTGTGCTTCTCTATAGTTATAAAATTACACACGTTGCTAAGGTAACACATACATTACTAATAACGAGCCACTAATATGAATATAGCAAAGACAATTTAATAGTAAAATTAATTTAAAAAATAGAAAGAAATAAGTTTGCAGAGAATTAAAATAAAACAAGCTTTGACACTTAGCTTTTCCTTTCCCGCCAATTTAAGTGTCATTATGTTGTAAATAATACTCTATGGACATTTTCACAGATAAAAATATAATATATTTCTAACGTAACATTGAATATTACATAGATTATATACAATAAAATATTTAGGTCGTAATATTTCAGAACGTATGGCACGTGACTGTATTCGTATCGACTAAAATGATACATCTCGATTAATCTCACGCTCTACAAACAAACCTATTATGATTCCAGAATATTGATATGAAACATTTATCAGGGGATCGTTTCGTAATCGTTCAATTATATAATATGCTGCCACAGGAGCCTCAGGTGTTGCGGAGGATAGAAATTTGTTACATACGTAACTTTACTTAAAATTCAGAAGCAGTCACTTTTTGTGCTTCTTTATGAAACAGATAATAAAAGATTTGACAGGCAACTTCATATAAAATATATCAATCACCTTTAACGAAAATCTTTTTGAGAAAATCCAAAGTGTTTTTGTTGATAATCTTTTTTATTATACCTTTTCTTTATTATTTAATAACATCTTATATATAGAAAGAAATTTGATCGAGTTGATCCGCAAATTATATTTTTATACAGCTCCATGCTAGAATAGCAGGGTAGTCAAAGACTAGACTCACTCGACTATTTTCCGCTCAATATCGAGACGGGGCACTAAATGGTGATTTAACGCCGCGCTTTGTTTTATCAGGGCGATGCAATTAAAATAAATTTTAAATACAATTGTTACCACGGGTAAGGGATTGAATCCATAACGTTGAAATCATTATTATTTTACCCAAATTTTGAAATATTATGATGGATTGTTATACATTATACTTTCCAAAACTAAAAACAAATATATATTTAAAATATTTAGCGTTTAGTTTTAATTTTTTTTAAATAATTGCATTTTGAACAACGTCTGCTTACAGTTTAAAAATTAAAATAAAACGAACATTACAATGAACATAATCTCGTGAATTTTCATACTGAATGAAATCAGTATAAGTTGATAAATTTACATATTCATTAAGTACACGTAGTGACATCCTAATTTATTGAATCTTCGCCAAACTAGGTTTGTCGTTGCACAGCATGCAGTGGGAAATAAACTTCCCGCCACGACAACTAAATCACGTCGTCTAGAAAATATATTTTGTCGTCAAATTATATAATGCCAGGAGCAAATTTTGTGTAGTATCCAATATGGCTTTATGTAAATGTCTATTTTACAATAATAATATTTATGATGTTGATATTAGCTAATTGGCGCGTGTTTGTAAAACCTTGTTATTTATAAATTAATTTCCAATGATGACTATACTGGAAGAATTTTGTCAGAAATATAAATATACTAGTGGCTAGCTCACTACTTCGTCTCCGAGAACTACACTATTGAATTTCAATATAAAGTCAAAACTTTGACTTTATTAATAGTGTGCATAGGCTCTTATGAACTTAAGGTACCATTAGGTGTTAGTGATGTTTTGCTAAAGAAAATAGCCTCATTATTGTCGCTTTGAAATCTTTTTTTTCTAATTTATGATTCAATTAATGATGTTTCAATCAATTCTATCATACCCCTTGACAAAATTATTTAAAAAAAAATACCTACACCTCGTTATCGGGATGTATTATTAAATATATTAATTGGTAAAATGTAAATGTTGTAAAATCGTAGATCTATAATATTAAATAAGTATTTTATATATTCAAGATACAATAGAAAGCACCCAAGGAACAAAATTTGATATAGGCAACAAAACTAAACATCTTTGTAGCCTAAGTATCTGAAATCCGAATAAGCCGTGTTTTGTCAGCCTTATAAATCTACATGTAAATCTTTAATGCTTCGTTCAAAGGTACAAACACTTAAAAGGCAATAGTAAACTAAATATCTGTAAGAATTTTCGCACATCTTAGATGTTTTACGTATAACGCAAGAATGCTTTTGTTTTCTAGTATTAAATAGTTAATTTCATTCAATGTGTATTCAATAGTTCTTTCTAGATAGAGCACAAAGTGTAAAGCATGGTGTTCTAATATTCCCTAGAAATTCTCACTGCGTTCTCCAGTATATGCAAAGAATGTGTAATTATATTTATATAAGTTTAATTCCATCCTCACTATCCCGAAGGAACTGAGAAGACTTAACGAAGTATTCCACTTTTTGTTCGTGCAAGGAATACTCAAATAAGAGAAACATAAACTATGTATGTGTAATGTGATTTGAAATTTTACTTTGCGCTTTGCTTTTAGTTGACCTTCATGGACGACCTTTACTTTAATACAAATCTTATTACTTTAATACATTTGTTTACTGAAATAAATAAAATTAACTCGTATGTTGCGTTCATTTATTCAAATACTTTGAGAATCAAGTTTGTTCTTTAACAGTTTTTTGTGTTTTAATATTTTGTTTTCATACACAAATAATATGTGGCCGGTCGTGGCGCAGAGAGATAGAGTCCGACTATAAATGCCAACGGTTGTGGGTACGATTCCCACTCGGGGGAAAGATTATATCAAAATTATTTTCACTTCCTCGTTCTGGTAAGACAAAGTGCGCCTATGAGTTCACAAGTTCAGAATTCGATGGAAAGGAAATTATAGTGCCTTGACACTAGGTACTTTCTGTCTACCCTGCAATGCGGGATAAAAGCGTGAAGCTAAAACAACATGTTAAGTAAATTTCAAAACGTTGTCTATCGAAATCAGTCTTAACCTCTATTATATTTAAACAAAAAAGTTGTGCGTGACTTTAAATGTATTATAGTAGTCTCTAATGTGCGTCTACATAGAAAAAAATACACAGATTATTATATATTTGAGGCTTTCCACTAAATATAGGAATAAAACGGGCGATTGTGAAGAAAGAGCTTACGTGATTTTGGTTTAGTGGTACTTTTCTTTTTATTAGCTTTACGCTCTTATCCCGCATAGCAGGGTAGACAGAAAGTACCTAGCGTCAAGACACTCCGTTCTTCGCTTTCAACCGAATTCGACATTTTCAATGGTGAAATTCAACGCCGCATTTTGTCTTACTAGTGTGAGGAAGCAAAAATTATTTTAAATATGATCACTCCTCCGAGTGAGAATCATATCCACAACCGATCGCTTTTACAGTCAGACGCTGTCCCACTGCTCCATGACCGGTATCTGGGTACGGTATAGACGCTACTCATAAATAAAACATTTAGTACATTTATATACTATTACCGATTTACCTATTTTTTCTTATATTTTTGATGTCCGTAAGATTTCCTTGGGTACTTTTTTTCTTCATAATTATAAGTCAACGAAATAAATTTGTCCTGTATTCTATCTGCATATACCGTAAAATATATGAATAAGAATCAACATTTATATCAAAGTATTATTTATTCAAATAGGCTGTTACAAGCCTTTTGAAAAGTAATCTTAAAAAATGTCAGTATTGTCAGTCATATAGAAATTTACCACGGACTCCGAAGGCAGTTGCGTTGAGAAGATAATAATTGTATGTACTCGTAAGTAACATAAGAAATTAACATGTTTCTTCTTGTATAAAATCTGGACACTTTATTCTAAGCTTGCCACTCACAATATAATCGATCCGAAGATAGCACCACATACTTTCACAAAAATTATAAAGAATAAATTTAAAAATGAATTTCATAATTCAATTAACAAAAGTTCTTTTGAATTCGCAAAAAGTCAGTTTATGAATTTAATTTTCGTTTTATTCAATCAAGTATCAGTGTAATATATAAAATACCCGAAGGCTTTTTAACTTAAACTTGAAAGTTCACAGACGTACATATTTTCTGATATCGATACTCATATGAATATTGAGAACATGTATATTAATAGATATGTTTATCAAAAAAGTTTATTTCTTGATTTGAATTACTTATAGTAGTATTTGTTTATTTTATATATTATACATATAAAACTTTCCTTTCCTTATTGTTTGAAATATTAATTCCATAAAGATTGATGAAAATTCCAAAAGTAAATTTAAATTAATATTCGTTAAACAAGGAATGTAATTTTGTATAGATAAATAGTTCAAATGACAGAAGGGAGAAAAGGGGATTCACTGAAAACTAGGCCATGCCATTATAAAATTGTGTTTTAAAATTTCGAGATCTTATTTTATCGGACATTTCTGTAAATTTATTCATCTAACCATTAATATTATTTTTTTGTATTTATTTAATTATTATATTAACAATTTATTTGAGCGGTCAATTTATATTAAAGAAAAGTTAAGTTAGAAAACATTTAAAGAAACGTATAAAAATATGAACGCAGCGGGACTCGAACCGGCACCTCTTGGAAACGCTCCAAGCGCTCCGACCTTGACCATGGCTTAGCATTCGTTCTAGTACTGGCTGCATCGAAAATGTTATACATTGCTAACAACGAAAAGAAAAAGTTGTAACAAAACGTATAAAAATTTCGTAGCAGCCGCTACTAGAACGCATGGCTTAGCGGTCAGAGTGCTTGGACAGAGACACTGTCGAGTTACTTTAGTAGTTGAGTTTACCAGTAAACATTGACTAACTAACGTACGTTTTGATCTTATTTTTCTCACTAACCTTATATTTAACCGTTTATTTTGCTTTTATATAGTAACTCCGCTAACTAGCTTTGGGCTTAAATAATCTTGCTCCAGAGATCACACATAGATCTCCAAAAGCTTACACACTATTTTCACGGCGTTTGGTAATACATCGTAAGAAAGGAATGTTTTATCAATCGTATCGTATCGTATCGTCAGCCAATCGCAGTCCACTGCTGGACATAGGCCTCCCCAAGTTTGCGCCAAACATCCCGGTCCTCCGCAACCCTCATCCAGCCTTTTTTTTTCAATAACAATATTAAATCAGTTTTGTTTTATCAATAACAATATTAAATCAGTATTATAAGATTTATTGTAAATATTAATGATAAAAAAATAGTATTCGGTAAATTTTTATACTTATTTTACGGACGACTAAAAGACAGAAAGCAAACGAGTATATTATATAAGTTTTACATCTCAAAGTGACACACAGTGAGATACACGATCGCAAAGTTACGAACATATTTGTATTGTAGCCAAGTTACACATGTAGTTGCAGTGTGTATTATTGTTTTCGTGTTATGACCAAGTTCTGACATATACTGTACATATAAATGAAAGAAATATAAGATCATTGTTTAATTTAGTAATATAATAAATTTAGGATTTTTTTTTGAGAAGTTAATTTGAGAAAAAAACACTTAATTGTTGTATTTTCTTGTATAAATTAATACTTAAAGAGAAAATTTTAAGCGCCACACATCTTCAAACACATTATGGAGACGTTGGAGGATGAAATTTGTCTTTTTAAAAATACAGAGAGCCAATATTTATTAATAAATTAATTAGATAACATTTTTGAAAAAACGTATAAAACTTTGAACGCAGCGGGATTCGAACCCGCGCCTCTTGGATACCGTCCAAGTCGTCTTGGACGGTATCCAAGAGGCGCGGGTTCAAGTCCCGCTGCGTTCAAATTTTTATTCGTTTTTTCAAAAATGTTTTCTAATCCTAAGTGTGGAATGACACTTTAAAAATAGAAAATATTAAAATTATTTAGATATGTATTATTTATTGAAATACATATATATGAGGTTATCGTAGCGCAATAACCTTGCAATTGCATCCTACTGAAAATAAGATTAGTTGTGGGTTCGATTCCCAGTCGGAGGAATATTGTCATTTTACCACGCTAGTTAGGCAAAGGGTGGCGTTGAGGCACTATTAACGAAACTATCTCAATTTCAGGTGGAAAACAGTTAACGGAGTGTCTTAACACTAAATTGCCTCTGACAATACTATACAATTATTTAACGTTTATCTTCAACTACAGATAAATTGAAAATAATTTCTTTGAAAATACATTTACAAATTATTAACAATAATTGAGTAAATTAAATTGTAAGTACAGTACGTCTTTCAATTATTTGAAAGTGATTTAAGAGCTCAACGTGAGTAACTTCTACAGCAGTTTTAATTCTTTCTTCCCCGGCGTCTTGACAGTAATAAATGAAAGTGAGGCACAGCTTTATATATTGTTACCTACTTTTATGTTATGTACCCCAATCAGCTAATTAATAAGCTAATTTTAATTTAAGAAAATTAAGATATTTTTTTGCATTTTTCTGTTTTATCTTTTAGCTAAAACCGAGCCAAATTCGAGACACTGCATGTTGAGCGGCAAAACTCAACGCCAAACTTTGTCTTACTAGAGCAAGGAAAAAAATATTTTAAATCACACCTTCGAGTAGGAATCGAACTTGCAACCAGTTGCATTTACAAATTAATTTCAAACTTAACTAATGAAATAATATCCAAAAAGTAGAATATATTAAAACAGACAACATTTTAATATTATAAAATCAGTACAAATATATAGATTAAAATGTTAGTACTTTCAGAGCTTATCGGAGAAGAAAATTGAATTTTACAATTTATTGCATAGTCATTGTACAATGCGCTCTACGTTGCTCCAGCTTTCGCAGTCTCTATGAATATAGATTCTTAGTACGCTTCAGCCTTTAATATAACAAATGTAGGGATACTCTATTTTAAATCTTGTTAGTTTATGTATTACAAATATAAATGTTTCTATCATTTGGTAATAAAAACTACGATTTTGTTTATTAAAATTGTATATTTAGACACTAAGTAAAATAAAAATGTAAGAGATATCTATTCCTTTAATAATATAGCGATCTAATTTTCCTTATTTATGTTTCTATTTTATAATTTTAAAGGTTCAACACCCAACACAACTTTCAATTTGTCTAAAATTGATAAAAGATATTCTTTTTGAAAAAAAAAATCGTGTAAAAATTTGAAAGAAGCGTAATTCGAATCAATTTCGATCTAGCAATCTAGCCCTACGTTTTTTCGTTTAATGTTTTCTAATCAATGTAAAGTAACACTTTAAAAATAGTTAAATATTAAAACACAATGCCTCAACATTTTTTCTATATACATGACAATTATAATTCCAAGATCATCTACTTTCTTACAATTAATTCACTATGTTATGGTATATGTCTTAACGAATACAAGCAGGTATAAATTTTATTAGAAAACAAAATATTTATCTATCGAGTTTCCTTTGTATATTCCTTTAATAATATTTAAGCTAAATAATAGATTTTAAAATATATTTCATAGTTTTATAATTAGACCTCATTTTTCATGCGATTTTAACACATTTTAAATCAATTACTTGCGCCAGGTAGTGAATCTGTAACCACGAATAGTTTCTTTTTTAAATAGTTAAACGGTTAAAAATAATTTTATTTAAAAGGCATCATGCAATAACGAAACATTACCTTTGAAATGCTAAACATAAGCTAATTGACTAAAATACCAATTGCCTTTCCCATTCAGATCAATGAATAGATTTCGGTAGCCCGTCGAGGAGTACGCATATAAAGTTACATACTACTTATATACGAGGCTAGAAACCTATGTTGCGGTTACGAAATACATGTTGAATTTAGTTTAGAATGGAATTGATTTCATCGGGTCTATAAATGGTCTAGGGTTAATTTGATACTTGTTGTTTAGAGTAAATTAATTCTTATTTGATTTTTTAACGTTTTATTTAATTCAATTGACTTATATAATAAATAATCGTTACATTCCTATACTATATGTTAGTATGCTACGTTAACTTCGCCAGACAGCACCCAATATCTCGATTTTGGGCGTAAAGAAGGTAACGGAGTGTCTTGACACTAGGTTGAGTCCGATTCCAGTGCGGGATAAACCGTAAAGCTGCTTTAATTAAACTATAAATAGATTTGTATATAAAATTAATTCAATAGTAACTTTTTGATATCTTTATTTGAAAATTTATAACATCTCAGCGGACTCCCAGTGAGCCGCAACTATTTCATAAATTATGTTTTCATTCGCGGCCCTCTTGGCGAAGTGGGACAACGTAAGACTGTAAACGCGATTAAATGTGGGTTCGATTCGGGGAATAATTATATTTAAAAATAATATTCATTTCATCCGCTCTGTTAAAACAAACGTCGGCGTTAAGTTGCAATGTCTTGAATTGAGGCGAAAAACAATCCACGGATTTTGGAACGACGGAATGATGTTTTCACTACAACCAGTATCTGGTTACCCTTCTGCTCTTTTAGCTGGTCTTTTCATAATGTTTGATGTAATGAGTCAATTTGGTTAGACCGTTAACTCCAAAAAACGATTTTCATATAATTATTTTGAGACATTTATCAGTACTATTCCCAATAATGAGTTCAGTTGTCAAGTATATTATAATCATCAACTAATTTAATGTTATTCTTGTTAGTCTCAAATTATTTACTTGCTTCACATGTTCTTAAGAGATGCACAGTTTCATACTGGTCTCCCTTTACAATATCTAAAAAAAGACATCAAAAATTTCCCTTCAAAAATACAAATATGAAAAAGAATCGAGTTCCACATTAAGGAAATGCGACTTTGCTGATAAAATAATTGAGTATCTTGTTATACCAAATTTAAAGTAAATACAACAAATAAATTAACTGATTATGCAGGAAACAAACGATCATAAATATAAAGTAAAAATTATAAAAATATGGATAATGTGTTTTCTGATTTATTTATCCTTATTTTAAATTTTATCGTTGAAGTACCTACCACTGACTATAGAGACCTGACTATTCGTAAGGCCTCGAACAAGATCGCAAAGATTTTCGCCTTATTCTTCTACTAGAAAACTAAATGCCTTGAAAAGTTAAAATTAACCATGCAGAAAATCTTTAATATTTTCACGAGTGACATCTACGCAATAAATAAGCGTTTTTATTAAAGAATTTATTAAATTCGCCCTTCGTCCTTATATTGCTTGTCGTTGGACCGGAGATTGTGGCGTCCTCGCTGCACTTAATAAGCCTTTATTCAGAACTAGTGACTTGATAATTGCGCCATCAGAAAGCAGGGAAACGTCCGAGGCGGTTGATAAACGATGCGACTTAATGGTGGTTTGTGATGGGAAATTGTGAATAATCGTTGGTTTTCGTATGATTGTTATTTACTTGGGTAATCAGACTATAATCTAGTATAGGTTTTTTGATATTTTTTTTATTTACAATATTATAAAATAATCATATCTGTATAATTAAGTTATAATTTACTATAGTTATTCGCACTGTTTCGACTCTTGGAAATTGTCCAAGTGCTTTACTAATTATTTAGTTAAACGCCTTATCCTGCCAGGCAGAAATTTATAATTTATGTACCTCTATACATAATTTAATTGTATTTATTTCATGGCGATATAACAAAACACATTGTGAATGAATAAATTTGGAAATAACAGAGTTTTGTAGAATTCAATATCACGGACATAGTAAATAAAAGGAAGATGAGTCTATAGATCACTTTGAACTGAATTTATCTTTTTTTTGCATCTTTACGCTTTTTCTCGCGTAGATAAAAACGACCTTGTATCCGGACATATGGGACTTCACCTTCCAGCCTACATTAATATATGGAGTGTAATTATCGTATTAAGAGTCGAAACTTAACGCCGAGCTTTGTCTTGAGCAAAAAAATGAAAATACGTGAATTTATGGCTTCGATTGAATTCCCACAACCAATCGCGTTGGCGCGTCGTAATGTGCCATAAAGGCTTTAACATAAAAATTTAAGCGTAACCCGATTCCAAACCGCGCTTCTTAGAAACTGTCCAAGCGCTGAAATTAGGCATATATTTTTATACGTTTCCTCATTTTGAATAACATTTTGAAAATTAAAAATAATTTATAAAAAAAAATTTAATATTTTTCTATTCTTGTAACTTAATCAAAAAAGTACTAACAAAAAAATCGAGATAACGAAATAGCATTATAAAATGTGATAATGAAGCCTGTAATTGGTTTCGCAAACAACTGACAGTAACCTAATTGAATCAGCTTGAATGTAGGCAAACTCTTACATTTTACGTTTTGAAAAGTTTATATTATAATTAAATTAAATTAAGCTTTAATACATGGCAGAACTAATATGTGCTGAGTGTTTAGGAAAGTCAGTTGAAATCTGTTCGCGTTGGCAAAGAGCTTCTATCAATTACCTTCACGATTTTATCACGCATAGCAGGGTAGATAAAAAGAGCCTAGTGCCAAGACACTCTGTACTCCTCTTTTCGCCGAATTTCGTGTCATTGCATATGATAGCGAGAAAACAAAAAAGAATTCAAATATAATTATCATTCATTATTTGAATAAGAAATAATTTGAATATAATAATCCCTGAGAGGGTAATCGAACCAACAACCCATCTCCCGCTGCGACACGACCTGCGCCTGGCCTATCTATAATTCGGTTTAAGCGAAAACAGAATTATAAATTATTAGATTCTCTAAGCATGACTTAAAATGCACAAGACTTATCTTATAATACGTGTTATTTTTATATTCAATTTATAAATATGAAAGCCATAATATTCAAATTCAATATTCAATAATATTTTATATAATTTCAATATTACGTAATTTCCTATCTTTCCATATATACAGATATTTTTAGACCATCGCTTATATTTGGTAATAAATTGAAAAGCAGCACTGAAAATTTATGCTTCACGTCCATCACCCGAATATATAAGAAAATACTGTACATATTTCCAAGAAACGGCTTGAAATTCCCCTACGCTTGTGCGGTTTCCGTAGGTTTCCCTTTACTTTTGCGGTAAAAAATGCAGAGAAAGGCCTTTTTTCAAGTGTCGTTGTTGTATTCACGTGCCATGTTTGTATTACTTTATATGAGGTTTTGAATAACATGAAAATACTCGCAGTGTAGAAGTAACTCTAAATTATTAAAATAATAAGAACAATATGTGTCAGTTAGTGGTCGTAGTTTTATTTCAGTAAGTATATTTTTTTTTTGCATACATACTAATTAAAAACAACTAAGTTGTTTTTATTTACTTTTTAGTTCTACTAGCTTTTATCCCGTACAGCAGGGTAAACAGGAAGTGTTTATCCACTTTGTACTCCGCTTTTCTACGAATTCGACACATGTTGTGTGGCGGAACCCAACGCCGCGTCTTGTTTTACCAGATCGAGAAAATGAAAATATATTTAAATATAATCATTCCCCTGAGTGAGAATCGAACCCACAACTTATCGCATTTAAATTCAGACGCTGTCACTGCGCCATAATCGACTTCTTGAATTTTATCGTTTTTCTGATATATATAAAGATGTAAATTAATTAAAATGATGACTTAATCTGTTTCTAGTCTGTCTAGAGTCAAAAAAGTAAAAGGTATAAAATTTAACAAGTAGTTCGCTTGCTTAGTGTACAGTGTACATTTTCTTCATATTCATACTAAGGCGACATAACGGGTAGTATAGGTTATAACTTTTAAAATTGCTATCAAGCGCATATTAAATATAGACATGACATTAAATACAAAATTTAGCTCCGGAACAAACAAAACAACTACAAAAGCATTATCTATCGAATGACTTTCGCCCCATTAATTTAATTGTAAAGTTATTAGTACAGTGTACAGGTAATAATATTTGCCGTTAGTCGGTCAATTAAACTGTTAATTTATTACCGAAAGCAATTAGATTTTAAGTGTAATTGTCTAATCTCGCTTCCGTGACCCAAAAACATTTTCTTTCTTTTAATATCTATTATAGATTTAAGTATCACATAATTGTATATATGAACCTATTTCGTCTGACGTTATTTTATCATATATATACGTATATTTACATCGATATGTGAAAAAGTGTATGCAAATAAAGTACAGAAAACATATACTTTTTATTGTAATAGATTTGAAATATCGTCGTCGCAGCTCTATAACGCCCACCGCTGGGCTTAGGACTATCCTCAGGCATTTCCACGACCTTGATCAGATTGTCGGTCTACCTGGTCACTGAGCTGTCGTCCGATACGTGGTCACCTTTTGAGAATTTTACCGCTCCAGAGCCATCGGTTCTCTTCGCAATGTGTCCCACCCACTGCCACTTCAGCTTCGAAATTTTAGGAATATTTCCCTATAGAATCAGAAAAGAAGATGTTTGGTATTAGCAAACTTATTAAAAATATATGAAATTAATAAAATAAACACTACGCTCACTGCTATATATACGCTTAACACAAGTTTTTTTTATAAAGGAACAATAATCTTGCTAAAGTAAAGCATATTTTCGCTTCAACGGAAATACAAGTCTATGTAAATATGAGAAAGTTGAAATCTGTTTGAATATTGTAGCTCAAATGTAATATATGTGTATTCCTTTATTAATAACTGGTAATTTTCACACATTCATCTTTTAAAGTAATTTTTTTGATCAATTCATTCTTAAAAAACATGCCAATTATTTTTATTTATTAAAACATCGCGAACACCTTTCATATACATACAAAATCAGGTAATTTAATATATTTAATTTATTTGAAAGGTATATTTACTAATACGATTCGATACCAACTTGCCGGAGTAGTACACTGTCCGATAATACGCGCGATTGGTAATGAGTTTTATATTCATCAATAATTGTATTTTAATTATTTATATTTAATTAATTTTTGTTAATATAATGCAGAGTTATGTTCCGCCACTTAACACGCAATATTTAGAATTCTGTTAAACAATCGTCAACGACATATCTTACAACTATGTAGAATGTCTCTCTAACTACCATATTAGTCCGGAATAAAGAGTGAAGCTGAACTATATTTACATGAATGGTCTATTTTATCTATTTTATAAGTTTAAGGTCAGTACTTTCTGGGTTTGTACTGGCAGTTTCATGGTTTTGCTTAATTTAGTTATTTAGAACTTACTTAACTTATTTTACATACAGTTAACAGAACCAAAGTAAAAAAATGTCAAAAGTTTTACAGTAAGAAATCATAAGCTTTTTAACAAATAACGTATTTTGTAATATAAAAGAATAAAAATGGATCTTATAAGTATTCTTATCACGCTCTATTCGGAAGATTCTGTTTGGGACAAATGAGTTCCTATTATGTTAAACCATGTTTTATAAATATTGTGTTCATTTGTATTAATAAAAATGATATGGTAAAGTCTAAAAATATTTTAATTTAACTTATTGTGACAGTGCTTTAATCGATATTTTCAGAGTTTCTTTATATAAACACATATATGTTAATTAGTTTAATTTAATTAAATTAATTTATTTGAATCAGTTTGTTTAAAGTTTTGTTTTTTTGTAATATTATTTTTATATAAAATATACTTAGACACGAATAACTAACTAGAATTTAAGATTGATTGAATCGTTGATAAACGGCCTCCAAACATAATATTTTCTCACAAAAGAAGAAACTTGAAACGAAAGGAAAATAAAGTAATTAGTATGGTAACATCTGAACTAGAACCAGGGACCTGGTTTGGAGGCTCTGAGCTATTAACACCTGAGGCCTTGTAGATAGTGGTGAAATTTATTATATACGTATTATAATAATTGTAGCAGGTTCCCATTATCTTTAAAAAATAAAAGACGACGTTATCTAAAAATGAAACTTAGCTCAATTGATTTATCGCCCCTAAAACGCCCTGCAAACTAAAAGATTGTCAGCTTAAAATAGAAGTCCTTCAGGAATAAAAAATGTTTTATTACAGTTAATAACCAGTAGTTTTAATTTTAAACTCTATAAATTCTTACATAATTTCGGAAAAACACATTTTTTCACATTTTTTCGCGCATAGCAGATTAGTTAAGTGAGCCTAATATTTTTTTTATTAAAAGCGGAAGAAACTAATGTATTAAATGTGGCTTACTAAAAACTATTTTTTGTATTTTGTTGTTATCAAACTGTGTGTTATCATCGGTTATTCATTTCCTATACTATAAATGTATGTACGTTAAATTAGATAAATAACTTTTAATTATAAGGCTACAAATTAAATTAAAAAAAACTGAAAGGAAGAAGTTTAACATTTTTTCTTCATTTTCCTGACTGTCAAGGACATAAGGTCATACTGTGAAAATATTAGTCTTGTCATCGGATCCGGTCACATACACACAATTTTAAGCAAATATTACAACGGTAATTAAGTCAAAATAGGTTTGCAAACAGAAATACAAATGTGGAAATAATAAAAATATACACAAGACTTAAAACTCTAGCTCTAAAATATGTGTACATTAAACAAGATGTTCGTTATACTAATACGTTCGTTATAAAGGTAAACAAGGGAAAAAACATTTAAGCTATCTTCTTTTTTCCACTCTGGTAAGACGAAACATCACATTGAACTCTATCACTACTACTTGCAATGTTTTTAAATCGAGCGAAAAGTAACACTATGAATTGACATTTTTCCTCTCTCCTCAGAAAAAGTGTGAAAATGTTCATTTTTATAATTTTTTATTGGGAAATCTCAATTAAATTAAAATTACTTTAAAATTTGATTTTTAACCTATACTCACAGCACTTTTCTTTTTTCTCCGGTGTATTTTCTCAGTGGAGCTTGGAGTCATTTTTAACGTCTATTAAGACGTTCCAATCAGTAAAAAAAATACTTAACTCAGAATTCTTCTCAATTTTAATTAAACGTCAATGGCGAGCGAGTGTTCAAGTTTCCAGCCTTTATTTTTGTTCTCAAATAAATCAAGTTAAAATATCATTCTGTTCATTAAGTTTTTCTTAATTTGTTAAGACAAACCTACTTAATATATATATATATATATATATATATATATATATATATATATATATATATATATATATATATATATATATATATATATATATATATATATATATATATATATATATACATTAACTATCAAATTGCTGGTTCGAAAGATTGACATTTTCTCATTTACCAGGCACCTTAATCTGCCTGTGACCATGGACTCCTTTAAAAGAACTATTCAATTATTAAATTCCTGAAGAAAAGAAATGAATTGAAATTCATGAGTGTTCATGTTAATATTTTTAAAGAAAAACTTTATTCTTTACTTTATTATTAACGATACACATAAGTCTCAAATTATGTGGTCTTGAGCTAAGACGCATGTGTGTTACGAAAATGGTCTGTATATTATCTATTTATTTGTTTTTAAATAAATGATGATAAATGCTGTTAATTATTACGAAGAAAATTTATTTGATTTATAATAACATTAACGAATTTTTTTGCGGCTTAAGTATAACGAACATCTTGTTTAATGTACACATATTTTAGAGCTGGAGTTTTAAGTCTTGTGTATATTTTTATTATTTCCACATTTGTTTTATTTGTTTGCAAACCTATTTTGACTTAATTACCGTTGTAATATTTGCTTAAAATTGTGTGTATGTGACCGGATCCGATGACAAGAGTAATATTTTCACAGTATGACCTTATGTCCTTGACAGTCAGGAAAATGAAGAAAAAATGTTAAACTTCTTCCATTCAGTTTTCTTTAATTTAATTTGTAGCCTTATAATTAAAAGTTATATATCTATTTTCACGTCTAACTGTTTGCAGAGTGGTTGTCGACTTGGATTCGACACCGTTGAAACTTCTGTATTGTAAGTAGATAATATGCGGTGCCATGTTAGTAATTCTGTAATTTAACACACAATATCTCAGAAAAGTTCTTAACACCTGCATGCTTCTATGTCTTACCTTCTGCTGTCAGACTTGGCCGTAATAACAGATAATTGAAGACAAACTAGGAGTATGCTGTGGAAAGGAGTATGATGTGCCTGAGATTGAAATATAAATGTATAATCAGGAGTACTACTGAGGTAGCCGATGTTAAAGTTAAAACACGAACTCTGAAATGAAAATGAACCGGCCACATGATGAGATCACAAGCACGCAAGTGGACAAAAAAATAGCAGAATGGTACCTGAGAAACAGAAAACGGCGTAGGAGGAGCCATTAAAAAGATGGCAAAATGACCAGATCAACCTTCTATCAAAACTATATTTAAGCCTAATAAAAAAGTGAGCTTGAGACCCGTGAAATATAATATTCGTTTGCATTGTGCACGTGTATATAAACTAGACTGCGACTGTGGCTTGTCATACATTGGCCAAACAAAGAAGAGCATCGGGGTTAGGGTGAAAGAACACATATCCGATGTCAAGAATGGGCGTGTATTGCAGTCAGCTGTGTGTGAACATAGAATGAATAAGTCCAACCACTACATCAGGTTTGATAAACCACATATCCTCGCTAGGGAAAGTAGATACGTTCCTAGAATGATCCGCGAGGCTATTTAAATTCTCAAATATCCAAATTTCAATAGAGAAGATGGTTGGAAACTCTCTACCACCTGGGACCCTCTTGTTAAAAAAGGTCTCAAATCCACCACACTAGAGACAAAGATACAGTGAGCTCATTCTGCAAGAATCCAGGGCAGTGCGCGAGGCAATTAAGAAACAGATGGCGGTAGTTTGATATAATTAATTTTTTGTATCAACTGACAGACGAATGCCACCTCAGTCTACCTGTGACCACGGACTACTGTAAAGTGTTCGAAACGTCAGGTGTCCAAAATGTATTTTCGAATACCAAAATGTACGCGATTAATCCGGTTAAATAGTTTCATTTAAAATTAGTTATCTCTACCTGTTATACGATGCGAAATATGCGACACTCCGTGGTTCACTTTCCACCGAATTCGAGACATTGCGTGTTGAGTGGTGGAACTAAACGCCGCACCTCGTCATACCAGAGCGAGGAAGTGAACATAATTTTAAATATAATCTCTCTCCCGAATGGGGATCGAACCCACAACCGGTCGCGTTTACAGTCAGACGCTGTCACACTGCGCCACGACCGGCCTCAATGTGAAGATGTTCTTTTTAAAAAAAGAATGTTTTTATTTTAGACATTTAAATTAGCTCCTATTTATATTTTATATAAAAAAACTCTTTCTTTAAATATCCGCTTCATGTGGACCACCCCTAATACCATATTCAACATCATACCAAAAATATAAAACATATAACTTGTAAGTAAATGTGAATTGCATTTCTTGAAAGAACATTTAAAGTTTTCTATAAAATTGTCCATAATGTTCGAGCGCTGTTATACGATTTAAAATCATATGCGCCATTGAACTTCGAGCAGAGATAAAACGTTCGAGATAGATGTACGGGTATTGAAAGCAGACAGCTGCAGCGTGGATCGTTTATTATTGTCAAGAAATCACCCTCAACCCGCGGCCGTGGTGCGAATACATAGTCTTTATACTTCGTACTCAATAACAAATTGCTTATGGCGAGTTTTATTTTTTATCTAATGATAAATTGTAGAATGTCTCGACAGGTTTTTCATTTTATTCTCTCAAACTTCGTACTAAAATTTTCTTGTCCTTCAAGATATTATCATTATTGTTTTTTAGCTTCACATTGTTTCCCTGACGGGGTAGTCAGATACAAGGGAGCGCCTACCGCTACGGTCACTGCATGCACCTCTTTCGCCTCGTCCACAGTCATTATCCTCTTTATACACGCCCTTGGGGGGGGGGGGGGGTCCTCTTGCTTCTTACTTGACCCTCTCTCAGTATCTTCGATACTGTATAATATATTATTACAATATTCGTATTTATTCATTTTTTACTGAAAACTAAAAATAGTTAACAAAAAATAAACAAATTGACCGCGAAATTGATTTTTGGGTAAGAATGAGGTATTACTTTTGTAGATTAATGTGTCAGATCCAGAACATGCTACTTTGATGTCACAACGACTGAAAATGAAAAGTCAGTAAAAATATTTTAAAATTTAATATTATTGCTAGTTTTACAGGTTTCTCATATTTTTTAGCTTACCTTTTATCCCCGAAAGCAGGGTAGACAGGAAGTACCTAGTGTCAAGAAAACACTCTATGCTCCGCTCTCCGCCAATTTCGAAACATTGCGTGTTGAGTGGCGGGCTTAATGCCCCACTTTATCTTACCAGAGCGAGGAAACGAAAATAATTTGTACATAATCATATACCCAATGATTGATGATGCAGCAATTAAACTCAAAACCTCCGTTACAATCAATCTCTGCATGCCATAATGGCCTCACACTCCGTACTCTGCTATCCGCTTTTTATTCCAATATATAATATAGTTTTTTTTTCAAGTATTTTGTATTATAAATAAATCAAAAGCTTCCATTACGGACCAAAGCTTAATACATTGTGAGTCAATTTTAATTACCAAACCACAATGTGACCGTAATTGTCAATTCTGTAATAATTTTCAGAATTTGAAATCAAAGAGTACTTATTAAAAGATGCAATTATTTATCATATTTAACTCTAAATGATTTCGTTTATATAATACTAACTGTATCCGCAACATCGTTCGTTTTGACTTTAACGTCTTAATAATTCTTAAATAAATCTAGCTTTTTTTTTCTGTCTTTGAGTTAAATGCTGTTGACCTTAATGGTCTTTACAGCGACACCGGGAAGGGGAGGGAAGAGGGTACTCTAGCCCTGCGAAGTATTAGCAAGCAATGACGTGTCTGCTTGAGAGGAAGCCGACGACCGCAAGGGCGCCCCCTGCGGGGCTCGAACCTCGGCTTGCGGTCGGCGAGCGGGCGGGGGATTTTTCCCTACTCTAAAAAACACAAGCCAGCCGCGGCGTGAAGTCGCGACTGGGGGAATTTTTAACTATTCTAAGGGAGCCTATTACAGTCCCTAACCGTTGGGCCCGGCCGCGCCAACGCGCGGACGGGCCGTGATATAAGCTGGACTTCGCCGTCGTTTCCGACGACGGCGGTGTTTATGTGTAGTGTTGGTGGAGTGTTTCCTACCTAACATTTTTCCGTTTGCTGCCGTGACGGGGTCGTCGGGGTCTAATAAGACGCTACGCGGGCGTCTAAGTTTAGGATGCGCGGACGGGGTGTAATCGCACGCCCGTACAACGAGGGGATTTATGTGAGTGTCTGCGCGCTCGTAATAGCGCTATAAATCTAGCCCAAGCTACTCCTTATTATATCAGCTATCTACCTGTGAGTTTTATCAAAATCTGTTCAGCCATTATATAGATTAGCCGGAACAAACAGACAGTTAAACATATAAAAAATAACTAATTTTATTTATTTGTGTATAGATAGAATTTAAATTATAACAGTATTATAAAAAAGGAAATGATAACAAAATGATATTAATAATTATATTGAACTATCAAGAAAGAAACATATAATATAGTAATTTACTAGGCAGTAAATTACTATATTATATGTTTAGTGTTCTTTTAAAGATATACCTATATAGGTATATCTTTAAAAGAACACTATATAAGAGTATAATGTTTAGCCAGCTAACTTTTATCATTAGATATCATCTTTAATTTTTTTAAAAGACAAGCAACGCAAATGAACGTGCGGATCACCTGGTAATAACTGATTTTTGTTCTTTATATTAAATTCACTCTGAAACCATTTTTCAAGTGAACATTTATTGTGGTTTCCAAAACTAGGCGACGCTAACGTAGCAACTAGTTAATAGTTTCGAATGAATGAATATAAAATAGCTTTAAAGGCAACGTTGTCGCTCTATTTAAACTTTTCAAAGCAACACGCTTTTTAAAAACAAATTTTTAAAAGAAACTTTTGAAATGGATGGACTTCGTCCAGTTATAAAATATTTTAATTTTTTTTTAGCTTTACACTTACCTCGCATAGCACCCTGCTATGCGAGGTAAGTGTCAGTATGACACTCTATTGACTGTTTTCTTCTAAATGTGAGAAATTACGTGTTCTCTTCATAAGCGGTACTCAACGCCGTATCTTGCTATTACTCTAGAGCGAAAATATGATAATAATGTAAATATAATAATTTCTTCGAGAGGGAAACAAATTCACAACCAATAATTTTAGTTTAGTCTGATGCTCCCGTTGTACCACTATAATGATATTTAAATGATTTTTTTAAAAAAAAAATTCATCTATTGATGATACTGCTTTATGACAATTAGCCTTTAGTTACTAATCCAAACTATTACTGATTGAGATGCAATTTGAAACACACCTTGTATTTGAAATTGTGCAGGTCAAACGAAAATTGGGAAGCAAATCTAATGCAATTTGCATTATAAACAGACAGATAGCCAGTGAGACTGGTGAAACTAAATACACAGTTTGTGGAGATAAGTTAACAGAATGATTGAAAGTTAAAGTTATAATAAATTAGCTATATTTTATTTTATTTCTACTCTTAGTGAGTTTTTTTTTATTTTTAAGTGCTTTTTTTATAGTGTAGTAAGAAAAAATAATTTAAGCATATGTATTGTATTATTGTATCGTGTGCTATATGTATATACAAAATCTGTTTATATATGTATCTAAATTTTGATAATTCATTTAAATTTTTATTTCGCAGATGACACAATTTTCTTCACGATTTTGTGAAGAAAACGATTTTGTGAAGAAATTTTCTTTTTACACATAATAAAGACTATTTTTGTGTTTTTTTTTTGTTTTTGGGGAAATCCAGTTACAGGTAATAATCCACAATACATGATATGCGAGTTATGTGAGACTCAGTAATCCTACTCAATAAACCCCCCACGGTAGCCCATCGATCTGCACAATTCGAAGCCACAGGTTCACTGTTACATTCCACCGCAACCTCGAGGCAGTTGCTTAAGTGGCTCATCTTCCTAATAGGAATTTTCATTTCTGCGCCAGACTAGCAAAAACGTCATCTCCTTACAGAGATCCTTAGCTGTAGAATGACAGTTTCTCCATATTTGCCATCCACAGATCCTTTTTATGGGGGTTTAAAATTATCATTATCGCGCCGTCTGCGCCTTGATTTTATAGAGCGAGTTCTATTTTAGAATGCCTCTCTAACCCTTATGCCACCTCGTCAGCGTCCTTTTATGAAATCATAAGTTCACAAAAACCAACCATTTCATTCCATGGCTCTTCGTCTTCAACCAGGTCTTTTAAAATTGACGGTTGAGAGATGTCTCCTGCAAATACCTGCATCACACGTTGCTAAGGTTGGTTCCACATGGGACGTGCCTGTAGTATTTGCAAAGCTGTATCTTCAGATGCACCACAATCATGACATTGCGTGGTTTGTCACTACTACGCGAAGCCTCCATGGCCCGAGAGGATTTGATTAGGTGAAATGTCAATGATTTTTTCCTTCCATGGCCCGAGAGGATTTGATTAGGTGAAATGTCAATGATTTTTTGCAACATTCCATCTAATACCTCAAAATTGACCTTATTACCTCAATTGTTTTGATTCTAGCAATTAAGAGTCTGTACTGTGTGCTGTGCCGTTCATTAAGCAGATTTATTAAGATGTCATTTTGTTGATTATAAATATAACATTAGCAATCTCAAATACTTTTATAATTATTGAGATTTTATCTCAGTAAGTTATGTAAAGTATATTATGTTGTATTTAATAAATGACCGATCTGTAAAAGTGAACATACATATACATTTAATAATTAGCAGTTATTTTAATATTACAAATTTTTGAAATTATAAAAAAAATTAAATATCTGACGACTAGCATGGTGTAAAATGATATACAGAGTGGTTTTTATCTTGAATATACAGGCCGTTCGGACTTGTTAAATAAAGAGCACCGTGATCAAAAACGAACAAGAACAAGTACGGTGCAGAAATAAATTTGTAGTAAGCTAAAACCAGAAACACAATATGTCTAAAAGTAAATAACAATAATAACTTATTGATATAATTCAACATTAATTAAAGTCTAAAGGTAATATAATAAAAAGCAATTTTAAAGTCAAACCAAGATAGAACGAACTTAAATATTAAGACTGGAACGAAACTTAATTAACATGAAAGAAATTACTTCTTAATAAGGAGATGCTTGTGTTATTTAAAAGTTAATTCATATTATTATCTACGAGGATGTTTTTACTTCATTTTCATAATATTAATTGGTTTTTTTTTCACAAAAATTTAGCGCCTAAAAATAGTTTAGGCGGTTGCAAATTCTAATATGTGCGTTGTATTCGGGAAAGGTAATGTAAAAGCGCCACTGCGTATCTGTCTATTTGAAGTATGTTTCTCAAAATTTATCGAAATGAAACTCAATGCCTATTTTGTTCGCGGCAGAAAACTGCATCATTTCTTCAGAACATATTTTTATTACTGTACTACGCCTGTGTATAACTTGTACTATATGGGAAGAAAAGCCACTCCTTTGAATGTATTTGAATTGAAAATGACTGACGATATAATTATGAAAGAAATATTCCTAATTACGTCTTTAAATAGTAATATTAAAAACATAGATTTTTAAAGCTATATTTTCAATTTGGATCGTTACAGAAAATAAATTAAATTTAATAAATACATAAATCAATATAATAATAATAATATAAAAATAATTATAATGTGGAATATAAAAAAAATATATAAGCGTTGGTAGCGGTTTCGATTGCCTCTCTGGGGAATGATTATATTTAAAATTTATTTTTATTTATTCTCTGGTAAGCCAAAGTGCGGCGTTGTTTTCGCCAATCTGCAATTATTTTCGATTTCGGCGCACTAACTAAAAAAATACGGCAATTAATAATTGCCGATCTTAGATTTAGAGAATATCTTTGAGAATCATATTGATATGAAAACGTATGGCTTAAGTGTTCAAACTTACTATTATTTGTTACTTTTAAGTTAACACAACAAGTAATGTACCTAATACAAAAAAAAAAGAAAATCTATAAAATATATAAAACAACTCTTTTACTGAAATAAAATATTCCAGCTAGGTACGCGGAGCGGACCCATGTTAGGGCGATTTTCAGATCTCGGATCGGATGGTCTTTTGTTTGGATGCCCCCTTATCTCTTAATCATCGATTAGTCGTAGACTTACTGCCCCCACACTATGGTTCAACTAATGTTCATAGTGATGTATATATGTAAGCATGGCTATATAATTAGAGTGAGTGAGTAATTTATTTTGATTTACGTTTTTATTTCTTATCTAATAACTATTATCATGACAACGGAAAGTCTGCAGTTTTTTGCCTCATATTTATTAGACCTCATATGATAAATATGTTTTTTACACATTTCCTGTTTATATAATAAATTTAGATATAAATATATATTGTAAACTATTTTTTTATTTTTTAACTTAAAAACAATTGAGTATCCCTATTAATATGGCAAATAACCCGAACAAATGCAAATCCCAATGCTACGCGTTACACAAAGAACTACCATATAACTTGAAGACATGTTTACTACAAGCTATCAAGAAAGTTAACAGTTACTTCTAACTAACAATTAACGCAAACGTATGTTTAAACAAAATCTTCACATAAGCAAGAATATATTTAATTCAACATTTTACATGGATATAATATCCTTAAATGTAACAAAAAATACATAATTAAAATAATAATATGAAATTTCTTCAAAGCCAGATAACAAAAACAAAGCCGACGTCTTCAAAACCAGCCGACTGAACAAAGATTAAAGATGTTGTAACAATCTTATAATAAATAACAAGCTGTAACGTATGCGGCGACTCATCCCAAGATAAAGCGTTGAAGAAAAATATCACGTTCGTAACAAGTGAAAACTTTGCTCACGCCTTATACACTAAAATGATAATATGATACTTATATAATAGTTTATTCCACATTACTACAAAATAATTTAATTTTAGGAAATATAATATATTCAAATTTATTTACGTTTCTCCAATAGAAAAGAAAGCAGGCTTCAGATTTCGGGCGGAAAGCCAGACAACGGAATGTCTTGACACTAAGTTGTCTCTGGCTACCCTGCTATACTGGTAAAAGCGTGAAGCTGCAGTACTCAATGCTATGAAAAAGAACATCCCTAAACATTATTATCATTACTATCTCAAAAAAAATAATTATTCAAATATGCCTGTACTTAAGCTTTATTTAATTTCGTGTTACGAAATGTGGCATATATGATAAAACATATTGATTGACAGAAAAACAAGAAAGCCATTTTCTCAATAGACTCTATTAAGAAGAATAAGTAACATTGGTTCTAAGAACAAACTTTGGTGCTTGTGTAGCACACTTCTTTATAACAATAAACTATTTTTGTCCAAAATTTTAATCCTTTCGAAACAACAAACAATAGAAACATAAACGTTTACTCGAGAAATTCGCCAGAAACAACTGTTATACTAACAACAATAATAAATTTTATGTAAAATCAGTTAAAAAGCAGAACATCCGATTTTCTATTCAATCCATCCTCAATTCATCTTCGCGACGCGACGTCGAGTGATTCATTGTGTACTTTAAAACTTTGCACCTCGGATAAGGTCTTTGGATTTATTAGAAAATTTTACCGATACTTGTAAGATAAAGGCTTCATTAAAATATTGAAAATTAAATGATTAGGGAGACTTTTTAGATTAATATTTGATTTTCAAGTTGCGTTTGTAATTCTCATTAATGTAGTATTTTTGTAATATATGAACATAAATAAATGAAACAAAAAAGAAGTATATATATATAGTATATAAGTAAGAACCTCTCGAAGAAAATATGAAAAGTTAATTTAAAAACTTCCTTTTTTTCTATTACAAAGAAATACCAAAAATGTCATCAGATAAAAGTATTTTTGAAGCCACACTAAGGAAGAATAGAAATTGGTAAATTATTATTAAGGCTTTGAAAGAAAAGATGTCAATAAGGAAAATTCTCGTCATTTTCTACTCGAATATACGAATAAGCGATTTTATATGATTGTAATATTGGGGAATTTTCCTGCATTGTAAGTTGGGCAGTGGGTGCTTACTGTTAAGACATTCCACTAGTCGCTTTCCGACCCAATATTTAAATAATTTTAATTTAAATTATAAAATATTTCAATTGTAAACTTCAAGAGTTCACGTATAAAGTGGTTTAATAGTTTTTATTATTTTTTAACCTCATAAATAAGCTCAGTATAAGAATTGAGGAACTTACTAAGCCGTGATCGCACTGGGAAAAATGATATTTATTTTTTTTTTAATTTTTTCGCTCTGGTAATATAAAAGGTGGTATAAAGTTCTTGCACCCAACACGCAATGTCTCGAATTTCAGCTGAAAGGGGAGTACGGAGTGTCTTAACCCTAACAACTTCATGTCTAGCGTACTCAGCGGAATAAAGGCCCAAACGGAAGAATTTTCAATTTTTGTAAAAATTATAACAAACTTATTTTCCTAATACCTACGCTTGGCAAATATTTTGCTCTAAGGGCTTAGTACATAAATCAGTTTACATAAGAACTTGTTAGATGTTAGGTGCGGTAACTTGAATTAATTCCAACTGAAAATAAAAAAAGCAATTTGTATATTTTTTGTACTAGCAAGAGATTTTAATCCAAATTTTAATTTATCTATTTATGTTTTCTAATCAGTTTTTTTAATATATTTTAATAGTGATCACTCCCCCAAGTTTCTAAGCCCCCATATAACTGCGTTATAGTAAGTATTTAATATTGTACACATTTTTGTCGCTTATTACAACTTCCTGAAAAATACATACGCAATAAACAAAATATTACAAAAAATTGAATGATAATCGTACACCACAATAATAATATAACACGTATAATTTTTTATGTTATATATTCAGCTTCAGGGTTAGTTAGAGATAACCTGTGTCAAGACAATCCCATAACTGCTTTCCGCTCGAAATCAAGACACTGCGTGCTGAATGGCGAATTTAACGTCACGCTTAATAAATATTAAGAAATATAAAACCAACATTTCTACTCAACCAAATTTCCTATTAAGCTTCTGCTTGTCAATTTAAATAACCCCTTTCGTAAGGAAATCTTCTCTAAATCAGTATTTAAGATTTTAACGAAAAAAGTTTTCTTTCCAACAGATGGAATCTTTGTGTCTTACTTGTATAATGATAATTAATTACTGGATTTATACAAATAAATCAAGGGCCGAGGAAAATACATCGTTAGGCTGTACTTCTTCCTCACATTTTTTTTCAATTCGTGCCATTAAGCCCGCCGCGCATAATCCTTTACGATCATTATGATCTTTTAGATTACTTTTTAACTTTAAGCGTTGATCTTAATTTTGTTTTCGTTCTTTTATGATAAGTAAGTTATATTTACTAACTACCGATTTAAACGTAGAGAAATGCCACTATGATACATGTAGAGTTATATATTACATAGGCCATCATGACGCAATGGGATACTGTCTGACTGTAAATGAAGTTAATTGTGAATTCGATTCCCACTCTGAGGAGGTATTTAAAAAATATATTGTTATTCCGCCGCACCTATAAGACAATTATGAAAGTGAAACACTTCAAATATTTCGATTTTATACGGAAAGCAGTCCACGGAGTGTCTAGACACTAGGTTGTCACGGACACCTTGCTAAGCGCGTGTGTCGTTTTCCCTAAATAAATGAAGTATGCAGTGCTGAGTAACACCAACTAATAAGTAAACATTATATCTAAAAAAGACAGAAAGTAACTACCAAAGGAATATACCTATAAGTTATTTATGCCTTTGTATTTGAACCAATAATTGTAGCGTTTATTTAGATACATAGTACTGCGCCTTGGCGATATTGTTTTATCTATTGCGAAGACTAATAAGCATTTTTGTAAAAGATATTTCCCAGAAAACATCTTAATTACTCCCTTGTATCCACTGAATGAGCTTGACCATTTTCTGAAGTAGGTACATCAATAAATCCATTTGAAAAGTTGCGAAGTAACGCGAGTAGAATTATAAGGAGACTGTTATTTTATGCTATTGATCTTGGATTTTGTAGAAAGTAGGCGTAAAAAAAAATTGTTTAAGTAGTCTCAAGTCAGTCTGTAATTTTGTTGGAAGCAACTTTTTAGTAGGATTTATAAATTTTGTATGTGTACAATGTATGTGTATGTATGTGTAGAATGTATGTGTATGTATGTGTACAATACAAATATGTACGTTTTTAACTAAATGAATCTTTTTTCTTATGTTAATGACATATTAAAAGACTGTTTTGGTGTATAATATAGGTAATCATCAAGATCCTTCACCCCAGGTCATGATCAGATTCACATAATTTACTCAGAAAGGGGCCGGCCGCGGCGCAACGGGACAGCATTTGACTGTAAACGTGATCGGTTTCCACTCGGGGGAATGATTGCATTTAATATACTTCCTCGCTCTGGTACAACAGAGCGCGGCGTTCAGTTATGCCACTCAACACGCAATGTCTCGAATTCGGCGGAAAGCGGAGTATGGAGTGTCTTGACACTAGGTATTTTCTGTCATCCCTGTTATGCGGGATAAAAGCGTGAAGCTAAAAATCACTGTAAACAGATTTTGATTAACTTGCAAAGTTGAGGAACTGAGTAAAGAAGTCAGAGTTACTATCAATTGTAGCAAACGTCTTGTAACTAACTAAGGTGTTTTTTATATCATAACATTAGATCAATAAAAGTAAGGAGGAACTTTCAAAGTTATGATTGGGCCCACAACAAATATTTAAATATTTGCACCGTACAAAGTTGGAATACCCAAATTGAATTTCCAATTTTCGTAAAAATGACAACAAACTCGTTATATTACTACCTACGTTTGGCAAATATTTTGCTCGGAAGGATTCAGTAAATAAATCAAGTTATATATTTATTAAATGCTAGGTGCGGATTAACTCAGTACAACCGTATAATTAATAAATATGCTTTTGAACTATTAAATCTTATATGGAAATTATGCAAAATGAAAAGAGTAAACAGAATTTATTGCATTATTGCACAGAAAACTTGCTAAGTAAATTAAAATAGGTATATTTCGTTTTTGTTAGGTTATATAGCCATATTAATTTATACGTATTTACATATATGTATTATTACGTATGTGTTTTTTATTTTAAAATAATAATATAAAATATTTATGGAATGAGGCCAGTCGTGGCGCAGTAGGACAGCGTCGAACTGTAAACGCGATCAGTTGTGGGCTCCATTCCCACGTGAGAGAATGATTATATTTACTTTCATTTCCTTGCTCTGGTAAGACAATGCACGGCGTATGTACGCCACTTCCTTTCTACCCTGCTGTGCAGGATAAAAAGCGTGAAGCTAAAATAAAATATATGGAAAATTTTATTTCCTACCTTTTATAAGCATGGCAGAAGCTAATTCTATTTGATATTAAGGAACTTATATTTCTCGCCTAATTTGTTATGATTTTAAAAATTTTATGATATTTGGTATTCCAAAATAATTATTTGGTATTTTAATACCGTAAAAGTTATTTTCGAATATCAAAATATACACGACTAAACTGTTTAAAATACTTTCATTTAAAATGTGTAAAAGCCGCAAAATCAAAGATCTTATTAAAACTACTATTCTTTAAATAGTCACTATCAACTGTAGCACAAAGCTAGAATATATAGTAGGTACCATCTATATATATAAGTAAATCTATATAAATGTACATGAAATGACAGAATATTCTATAAATAAATATATTACGCCCAAAATACTATAAGTGTTTTGTCATGGATTTGGGACTCCCATTTTAGGAATTAATATAATTTGTCAAAACGGATGTGCCCGTCACTGCCAACGTTTCAAGCGTATTATTATTTAAAACTGCATCAATTACGGTTCATGCGTTATAATAAAACATTATCTAGTTAATTCGTGTATGAAATTTAAATTAGGATGTAAATTATTAACGTTAATTATAAATGTAGAGGTCACTAAAAGTTTTTTCCTAGTTTTAATGAGCGATTCTTTTCTTCACGCCTTCATCCCACATAGTAGGGTAAATAGAAAGTACCTAGTCAGTCGGTCGAGTTGCAGATATTACGTGTAACGCAACGCCGCGCTTTGTCTTAACAGAACGATTAAATGAAAATATATTGTTTAAATATCAAGTTATCGAAGTATACTTCTACCAAGTCTTATGTTTTAATTCTTTGTCGGGTCTACAACATGCAAAAAAAATACCACTGACCTTCTTATAGCAGTAACTGCCAAAATCATAAAATTATAAATGTATCGAAGAGAATAATTACTGGTACCTTATAATAAGAGTTATTGATAGTTATTAAAAACTATTAATATTTATAAAACCACTGTGTTTTTATGCAAGAGAGAAATATATATTCCATTTCTTTTCATTATTCATATTTTATAATAATTTGTAAATTAATAAAAAATAATACAAATAAATATGAATATACTTACACAAAATCTTACAGTACTGATGTTTATAAATTGCTTAAAGATAATTTAGTTTATTTAAAATGGCACAGATTATAGCCTGAAGTATATTTTTTATATTTTTTTTAATTATGTTAATAAAAAAATATTTTATAATCTATAAACATTAAAAAAATAGTAGACTTAAAATTCTTACATTTCAAGTTTCCAGACGTTCGTTGTCAAAAGATTATATACGTGGATTAATAGTACAATCGGCTTATGAGCCTGGTTGAAACAAGAATTAACGCTTGACGTTGAGATTGTATCAGTTTGAACGCTTAATTCCACGCTGTTCAAAATTTTGCTGTTAAATTGGAATTTGATTGAGTTGAAAATTTATAATAAGGTTTGCTCTTCTCTTCTGTTTGGTGTTAAAAAAATATAAAATTATTTGTTGTTTTAAGACATTTTCTATTAAAATTTAATAATAAATTGTCAGATATCCATTACGAAATTATGGCATATTTTTAACTGAAATTTTCAACGAAAAGCTAAACTAGTGATTGAACAGCTATCTAAACATACCTAGATCTCTTCTAATAAATATGCAAATAACCATCGTCGGTGCCCAGAACACACATATAATGAAACATACGAGCCTGACAGAAAATAAAAGCAATGAATTGATTACCTTTCGTTGCTAGGTAACGTATATCTTTTATAAATTTTCTAAACACAATGTCAAGTAACTTAAACTAATTACTTTAAAAGATAGCTGTTTTACGGCTTCTCGCTTTTTTCCTCATAGCGGAGTGGACATAGACAGCCTAAATTCATCGCGTTCCATCCAGATTCGAAACACTGTGTGTTAGGTTGCGGAACTCAACGCCGCGCTTTTAATTATTAGAGCAAAGAAATTAAAATAATTTAAATTTAATTATGTCTCTAAATACGAATTAAGCCCACAAACATTCGCGTTTAAAATCAAACGCTTGTCACTGCGTCATGATGACTTCAGACCTCAATATTTTATTTATTTAATAGGAAGCCAACATAATGTACAATGATCTAACATTTTTCTTAACATTAAAAGTTTTACAATATAAGATATGTAGCTGCAAGGTACATACACAATTATAGGCTAACTCAGCATGCACTGTAATAAAACATTAAAAAAAACTTTTTTCACATTCACTCCATGTTTACAAATATATAGATTCAAATTATTCTCCATGCATTATATAGAAACATGTTAAAAATAAAAGTAAAAGCAAATATAAAAAAAAAACTTTACACTAAACAACTTGTTAAAAAAAATATTACAAAGCAACTTAACCTCAAAAATTGTTTAAAAAAAAAAGAAAATATAGTAAAAACTATTATATGTATAAATTATAGTTACTAAAATATGTAAATAAAAAAAATACTCAAAAATAAAAATAAAAATAAAACGATCACTTAAGCTAAATAAAAACAATAAAAAAAATAAAACAACTAAATTGGTAGTTTAAAAAACAAAATAAAAAAAAGATCAGATAACAAAAACAATAAAAAATATAGAATAAAATAGAACTCTTTAGTAAAAGGGATATGGACTATTCCGTAAATATTTTTACAAAAATTTAAAATTATTTTTTATTTTCGTTTTATAAGATTTTAAATTATCGTTATATATATATCTATACCATTTTTTTTAAATATTATTATAAGTTCTAAAAGCCCTATTTAAAGGCGCCGTTATTCCTAAATTTGTACTTGCGAAACGACATTTGTAAGTTGGTGTATTTGTATGCCTCGCTTTAGGTCTCGGTACTACTATTTTAAATTATTGAAGTAATTGAGGACAATCAATGTTACCTGATATTATTTTATGTAAAAAGCATAAGTCCAGCATATCTCTATGGGTTTTAAGCGTTATCATAATGTAATGTTTTAACAAAGCACCATAATTATTAAGCATAATCGTGTTCATATCTTTGAATCTTACTAATTTTAGCAACCTCTTTTGAATTCTCTCTATCCTCTCTGTATGAACTTGATAAAAGGGACTCCATCCTACGGAGCAATATTCTAATTTACTTCTTATAAATGAATTAAATAATGTTATTATAGAATCTGATTTTTTAAAGGCTTTTGGACTTCTTTTTATAAATCCCAATATTTTTAATGATTTACTGACCAGTTCGTCTATATGCGGAATAAAGCTCATATTAGAGTCAACAGTTATACCTAAATCTTTTATTTGGTTAACTCTATTTAAAATAAATTCATTTATCTTGTAGTCATAAATAATATTGGATGTTTTTCTGCTGAAGGTTAAGATGTAACATTTGCTTTGATTTAAATTTATATGATTTTCCCTACACCACTGCAAATCTGTCTATGTCTAACTGTAGTAATTCCGAATCCTGTAAACTATTTATATTCCTACACATTTTCAGGTCATCTGCATAAAGTTGAATTTTGCTGTGATGAACAATTCCCAAGCATTATAAAAAATCGTATTTAACAACACACATCATGGAACAAGGAAACCGGAGATGTTTTTGTAGCCCCATAACACGAAAACGATGTACAGAAGTAACTTGACGATAATCGCTTACTATCAAATAAAGGAGGTCATTCGTAGACAAAGCCACTGCCAGCTTTATTATATTATTTAAAGTATAGTGTTCCAGTAATTATTTTTGTGTGAAAATATATTTTATAATAATATAACGCATAAGTGTTATAATAATATAACACACTTTATACACATAAGTGTATAAAGATTTGTTTTTTATAAAAATACCAAACATATATCATTTATTAGTATGAATACCGCAAAATATAGAGGGGAAATCTGAAAAAAAGTATAATAAAAAATACTGTATCATCACTGCACTTTCAACTTTACGTTCAAAGACGCGGATTTGAAGTTACCAAAATCCAATTGTGTATGGTAAAGATCAGAAAAATAATAATTCATGACTTTTGAGGTCACAATCAACAGGTGTTATCAAACAGGACTTTTTTATTCGATGTTAACGGAAGTTTCATGCTTTTTTCAGCATAGCAGGTATGCAGAGAAAAATAGTGTCAAGACGCTCCGTTCCCCACTTCCTAGTTTCCTAGTGTTGAGTGACAAAACTCAACGCTCCGCTGTCTTACCAGAACAAAAAAGGGAAATAATTTGTATATAGACATTTTTCCAATTAGGAATCGAACCCACAACCAATCATCATATTCACAGTGAGAAGCTTTCCTTTTTCACCACGATACGAATGGTCTCAAGGCGTTTTATTTTTTACAAATTTTGTATATATAATATAATTTTGTTGTGTAAATATAGATTAACGACAATTTTTAGCTGTAAATAAGTCAATCTAAAATGTATCAAAACGAAATCGAAATAACTTTTTTAATAAGTTTCAAATTTCAATCAGTGTTAAATTCAATTTACTTATTTCTGAATTCACCAATTACTTGTTTGACAAGTTTTTAGTTACACAATTTGTGACAAACATTTATAAATCATTTCACAATTTAACCAACTCCATCGTGAGAGCGGCAGATTTCCAATTAAATTATAATTTTACGGTTAGTGGTCACGTTTCTAGATCTGTACCATACTAGAACGCGATTATAGCGCAGTGGATCATCGTTTGACTGTACACGCGATCGGTTACGAATTCGAATTCCACTCAGTGAAATGATTATATTTTAATGCTATTATAATAATTTCACTCTAAAAAAATCAACCGCAGCAATGAGTTCGCCACTGAATACGTAATGTTTCGAATTTTTTGCGAAAAGAAGTCAACAGAGTGCTGTGACACTAGGTCGTCTCTAACTAACTTGCTATGCAAGACAATGCGTGAAGCTGTATTGTTTTATTATATACCTAGATATCTACATCGTATGTATCTATTCTTTAATTATATCTGACAGTTAAATTTTTTTTATAGAGTTAAGCTAAGAAGGATGGGGATAAAGAAAGTGAAACTATATGTTAGGTATTCTCTACCAACATAACAAAACTTAGTAGGTATTGTAAAATATCAGAAAGAGGGAAAGAGCGTTGTTATGATGATATACAGGGGTATGATAAAACTTCTTTACTAATGGGATGGCCGATGGACTTACGTAAAGCTTTAATTACTGGACGTAGAAAGTTTTTTGGAAAGAGTATATTTTTACGGGAGTGTAAAAGTTTTTTTACGTTTCACGGGTTTTTTAAACTTCTGTACTTTTAACAGAAAGGCAAAATATGGCAAGGTAAAGTCCATTCAGACTGTTGCGGAGAACAAATTATTTTTAATAACAACTGACATATCTAAATATTTACGAGTATGTAAATTACAGCTACAAACATACGCTTATGTTTTACGAACTCTTAAGTATCAGAAAATTTATTGAGAAAAGCAGACTATACATATATTTTTTGTTTTTATTCTTGTTTTAGTATGTACTCGATTATAATATGTATAGATTGTGTTCAGAGATAGTGTCAAGATACTCCATTGACAGTTTTCCACCAAGTTAAGCTTAGTTAAGTGCCGCAAACGCTTGAAAAATATATATAAATAAATCTAATTATAAGTTAATTACGTACCTCATATGTGTGTCAGGTAATAACATAGATAAAATGAAAGTAATAACTTTGTAATTTCTTGTTATTTTGGAGTCTTTGATGATATATCGTTTCCGTGCGTTAAGATAATAATAAAAAGGGAGTTTGTACATTTATAAGTATGTAGGTCAGACCTATGTGTATTTCCTTTGGGCATACAGGGTTGTTACAATCCAATTTCTTTTATCTTATTAAATTCTTTTGACGCCATTGTATTGCAGTAATTAATGTCTTACTGTGCTTCGTTGTTGTGAGTTTGATTCCCACTCGCAGGGAGTCAAAGTATTGCGATTAGTTCCACAATCATACTAATATTATAAATGTGAATGTCTTTAAGGATGTTTGTATGTATATTTTTTTTCCTTTCACGTAAAACTACATTCATCAACACGCCACGCGGGCGCAGCCGCGAGCGGAATCTAGTATCGATATTATTGTTCCATTATCGTGAAAATTTGTGACATTACATGTTGAATGTCAAAACTTGGAATTCAACGCCGGGCTTTGTATTACCAAAGCGCTAGATTGAAAATAATCTACATAAATATATTTGATATAATATTAAAAAAAACCTTTTATAATAGCATGATAATTGATACGAAACTAAGTTTCTATTAAAATCAAAGATATTTAGACATATTACGACAAGGAAGAATATATGTTTCTCTTATCTTCCTCAGGCTCAACTTTTTCGACTTCTCGGTATTTGTTACCTGCGATTTAGATCTGTCTTGCACCTATAATTTGTAGTTAAATCGCGAAAAAATAAACTGAATATTTTTTGTGTTTTTTTCTAAGTATAGTATAATACTTGTAAATAATAAATATTTATGAGTGAAGTGCAATGTGACGTAAAATTTTATAAAAATTAGAATTTTATAAAAATTAGAGAGGAATATTTAAAAGGGAAGGAATTTACGACTTAAATGGTTAATTCTGCATAATACTATTTTTAAATTATTATCCCACTTTCATTTTAAGATTAGAAAATCATTTTTAAATAATATATCACATAGCACACAAAGGGATTCTAAATTTAAAGGTTTATAATGATTTATATATGTGCAAACATATTTTATAAATAACAAAATATTTCTAGAAAGAAAGATAAAACTAACATGAGAACTAAACAGATGAAATTATTGATCTAAGTAACGCCATCTAGGATAGTATAATAAAGTTGATTGTAATTGAAATAAAAACTTTTGTCTATCTCTACTTTCAATAATGAATATATTATTGTAATTGTTATGTTTTTAACATGTAGTAATATTTGATGACGGTAGTACACGGTAAAACACTAAAGAGTTTATGATAGCTCATTGAATTTATAAAAAACACATTTTAACAATATGTTTCATAAATTTATTAATAAAAAAGGCGTTTTAACATATTTTTGGATTTTTTAATTTATTATTGAAATATTACAAAATTAGGTACATCCATTTATCGTACTCTCTTTCTCTTTTGAAATCATAGTTCTTCGTTACTATATATATGAAAATTATTTTAGTCTTGATAGTTATCAGCTAATTATTTATGAGTTTATGCTGATGGAGTTTCACAGAATATCCAATTAAATAAAGGTTTTGCTGATTATAGAGTTTTTAGATAACGAATTTTTGAAATTTATACACAAATCTTATCCATAACAGTCTTTTTATTATAAATTTATGTAAATATTTGAATAACACGTTATATTATTAAAAAACTAAAATTATGAAACATGCGTACACTTTAATATAAAAAATATTCGTTCCTCACCCATCGAATAATACTATCTCTGCTCGCTATAGTGGTGCCTCTCTAACTGTCAACCAGTGACAGCTGTCTAACTTGGTATGACAGCTGAGATATCCTCTATCTGTTGATTAAACACTTAATTTTTGAAAATCATTATAATACATAAAATTTATAAATAGTGGGAAAAATGTCGGCGGAGAGCTCGCCGATTAAATCTTCAAGATCTCTAAATAAAGTTGATAGTGTTGACGACTTCGAAAACCAAGTATTTAATATTTTTTGCTTTTACTCCGCCTACTTTTGTTTTAACATTATCAAAATATTGTTTTCTTTTATTTTAGGATACATTATTAAAGCATGTTGATATATCAATTGTGGAGTCTGAAAAGCGCGCTAACGGTACTTTGCATGTACGCGATCACTACACCGTGTATCTAATTGATCTCAAGTAAGACCTCTTTCCATAATAATTATACCCTCAATTTAAGATATTAACGCTTTCTCCATTTTTAAGTATAACGCATGAATTGTTAAATTATCATATGTGTTGTAATGAACAAATATAGAACTTAAGGTGATACACAACTTTGACCTACATACTTGTAATTTTAAATAATTTCATATCAGATTGTACATTAAATGTATTAAAACATATATAATTAAATGTATAACATATGACTAAGCATGTCTCGTAAGACAGCAGTTATTGTCTTAAGAAAAAATATGTTTTTACACCTTTTTAATTATTATTTTGGAGTTATTTGTTTTTATTTAACTAGCATTACTCTTAAATCTATATTCCAGAGTAACAGATCCTGAATATAAAATTGTTCAATCTAAAATAAGTACTATATGGAGAAGGTATACAGAATTTGAACAAATACATGATTACATGCAAGTTACATATCCACATGTTGTTATTCCACCACTACCTGAGAAAAGGGTAAGTCAAAATAAAAGCTTTTGATTCAAAAATTTTTATGTATGCATTATTAACAATTCAACAAACAAAGAGATAGTAGTTTTAAAGCAGTCAAATTTGGTTCTTTTACCCATTTTTAAGACAAAAACAATGGTACCAACCATTGTTTCATTTTAAGTTAATGACCTGATTATAATAAAAATGGAAATATTTGATAGAGATTTAATAAGATTGTGATTACAAAAAAATCTATTTACAAATTAAATTACCTAAAGGCAATAACTTTTAAAATAGATAACTCAGAATATATAAACATTAGAAATAATGTTCTTTAGATGTTGACCATCTTTTGTGACAATCATGAACAGATTTGTGTCCAACTGATTCTCTCAAAGTGCCATAACTTAAGAACTGAACTAGTTGAGCTTAGTTGTAAATAAAACCTAAACTGGATATATAATATGAAACAAATTATAACATTTTTATGGTTTCTTTCATATTAGAATATATATAAGTCAATCTGTTAATTTACTTATCTATTAATACTATTTATGAGACAGTATTAGTAGTGTACAATCTATGAATATATATTATTTTTGGGTAAATAAATTAAAGTGTAAGCGTTTAGTTGTAAAATATAATATAGTCATAGATAGTCTTTTATATTACAAACTTGCACAAAGGAAACTAAAAAATCTTATAACTAAATATAAATTTAATTAAATAGTTACATAAGTAATTTAATTTAGTCTTCACATTTTATTTCACATAGCAGCAAGCCAATGTGATATTAGTGTCAAGATAATTTTTTTGCCACTACCCACGAGTATTTGAGACATTGCACACTAAGTGGTGGAACTCAAAACTGCAGCTTGTCTTATCGGAGTAGAAATAATATATACATGTAACTTGAAAGTTAAAATCAAACCCACAAGCAATTACATTAACAGTCAGATACTGCCCCACAATGAATTCTATTTCATATTAATTTGAATATCAACTAATATTTTATATAATGGATATCTTTATTAGGTTTTGTATGCTTGGCGTAAATCTGACACGACAGACCCTGAGTTCATAGAGAGAAGACGAGCTGGCCTTGAGAATTTCTTACTACGTGTTGCGTCACATCCCCGATTGTGCTTTGACGATCAATTTATTAATTTTCTTCAACAAGAACATGGATGGAGGGAAACCATCACAGATAGTGGTGAGTTTTATTTTTTTTAACATATATTTGTCAACGAGACAAAGAGCTGTAAATAAATGAGATATTGATATAATGTTTTTTAAACTAAGAAACATTTTTTTTAAAAGACAACTTGTAGTTTACAGAATTTGCTTACAAAGGCATTATGTGTTTATTTATATTGTTATATAACTATATAAGTAAACACATATCATATATACATAACTATATAGTAAATTTGAGAAAATATTAAAAATTTAATTGTACAATAAATCTCGGTACATATGTATATACTACTTATTGATCCCACAAAAATAATAATTATTAAATCAACAGTATTTGGTAAAAATATTATGTAAATATCGATAGTCGTAGAGATGTAAAAAGTATTATATTAAATTTATATATAATTGAAATAACAAGTTATATAAGTTTACAAAATATACTATTATATTATAAAAAACGGTATAATATAATTTTATCTGACTCAGATTTCCCTCAAATTTCATTCGTATAGATATAAAAATAAACAATATTGGCCGGTTGTGGGTTCAATCCCCACTCGGAGGAGTGATTTTCAAAGTGCGGCGTTGAGTTTCACCACTCAACACGCATTGTCTCGAAATCAATGGAAAGCGAAGTACGGAGTGTCTTGACACTAGGTACTTTCTGTTTACCCTGCTATGCGGGATAAAAAGCGTTAACCTAATAAAAAACATTAAAACAACCGATGTTTCCTAAATGTATATTTATGAATACAGTATTGATGAATGAATAATGTTATACATACTTTAACATTTTTTGTTTGTTTATTTTTCTCTGGTAGACAGGTAATGTAATAAGGCGTAACTTATTTTCATTTTATAAAATAAAGATCCAGAGATCATCTAATTCTATTTCTTGAAAAATAGTTTTTTTTTTCTTACTGTATTATATTTTACAAGCCTTTTTATTCTACACACATTTGGTGAATTGTACTAAGATATATTAGTTTATTCATATTGCGGCTATTCAGATTCAGATATACGTCAAAAAGTGGATTTAATTTATAATATACTCCTTTCAGGTTATCTTTTACATGCGGAAAATAAACTGAAATCATTCTCAGTTTCAATTAGACTGAAGAAGCCTGACCCTGAAATAGATGGAGTGAAAAACTATGGAAGACTTCTTGAAACTAATATAGGCAATTTTCTATATACCAGGTAATATTGAAGATGTCGTGTTCTGGCGTGGTATTAAATATCAGTGTGTCAAAGAATATCCCTACATTTTGTATAAAGTGAAGGAAGAGTAAAAATTCTGCATATTTAAATAAATATTTGAAAATAAGTGCAGAACGCCACAATTATAAAACAAACGCTATTTATATTTGATATTATTTTATAGAGTGACATACGCATTGCTAAAGTAACTCTTATTTTACGGGTCACTTATTCTGCTAGTTACCTTCATTTGCATAAATCACAGCGTTGAGCATGTAAAAAAACTGTAATAATTTCGAGATAACAAACATATTTTTACGCGTTTTGTTAAAAAACAATTTTAAAGAAATGCATACGATATTATCGTAGCGCGAGTTGGCGTCTGTCTGTAAAACCGATTGGTTGTAGGTTCGATTCCCATTCGGGGTATTGATTATATTTTAAGTTTATTTTCTCTCTTCCGCAAGACTTCATCATTTCCAAAGGAACTGCGCATCTTGACAACCGATTGTCTCTGACTACCCTGCTTTGCTAAAACGTGAAGCTGTAAAAAAATGAATATTTTTAGGCAATGTATATCCTACTTGACTTCATACTAGAAATAAAAAAATAATTCGTATAAAGAAATTACGTTTAGTCCCGACACATACCAAGGTGTGGCAATGAACCATTGTTTGACTGTAAATGCAATGACTGTAGGTTCGATCCTATTGGGGAGAAAGATTATATTTAAATTATCTTCATTTTTCCGGTCTATCGAAACAAGACGCAGCGTTATGATCCGCTAATCAAATCATAATAGTAGAAAGTATAAATCATTTGTTTTTTTTTAAATTATTTCAGGTCAAAAATAATAGAAAAGAATTACGCACTTTGCAAGTTACACGCTAATTATGGGAAATTGTTTAGTGAGTGGAGTGTTATTGAGAAGGAGATGGGAGATGGTTTGCAGAAGGCAGGCCATTATTTTGGTATGATATATTTAAAAAAATATATAAATAAATGTTTAGGTTTCACTTGTGTCATACATGATTAGTGACGTATTGCCGTTCTTAGTGTGCTGGTATGACTAAAAGAGGTCAAGGCTTAAAGAGGTTATACCTAACAAGTTTTTAATCAGGAGGTATAAAACACGTTTCTTCAAGTAAAAAAGGAAGAATATTTTTAAAAAGAGTTATTAATATTATAAAATATTGCGTTGTAGTGGTCTACAGATCACCAAGGGGGTGCGTGAGATTCGAGACTCTGTTCTAAGTAGCCAATAGGAAGCACATATTTTCAATCATTTATTATATGTCTTCATGATATTGCACGTCAGGGTAGGAGGAGAACAACGTAAGCATATCCTTCCTTAGGACTTCTGTATATCTACCTCGTTACCTATATTCTATATATCAACAACATTTGTCTGTGATTGAAGTTAATCATTAGATATATTGATTTTAAAACATTAAATGAAACTTTTTTAAAATGGAAAAACGCGTATATTTTAACACCAAGATACAGTAAGATCATTCTGTAAGACTATAGCAGTACGAGAGTCAATGAAGAAACAGATGGCGGTAGATTGATTTAATTAATTTTTGTATCATCCTACATCCACTGAGTCTACATGTGACCACGGACTACTCTGAATTGTTCAAACCGTCGGATTTTCAAAAGTGTATTTTCGAATACCAAAATATACACATTTAATGTGAAATGTGTAAAAATCGCAAAATCTAAAGATCTTAATATGATTTTAAAATTGTTTGTTTATGTTTGTTTTAAATATAACTTTCTCATTATTTTATTACATATTAATGTCGCATTTATAGATTCAATAGCGGATTCCATAGAATCTGTAGCGGAAGACGAAGAACAGTTGGCTGACCAACTAAAGGAGTACCTATTTTACGCTGAAGCGCTGCAACAATTGTGCGCCAACCATGAAGCGTTACAGTGGGCGCTTGAGACAGCGCATGAAGCGCTTAATAACCGGTATATTTTTGTATGAATTTTTAACAGCTAATGGCCATTGTAGCACAGTGGGAAAGTGTTTGACTTGATACGCGATGGTTGTGGATTCACGTCACAATGACTAATGCACGCACACATATGAAGGGTAAATAACTACTGTAATTACTGTAAGTACGGCATAAATATATGAAGAATCTTTTCTTCACCCTTCACGCTTTATCTTGCACAGCAGAGTAGTCACAGATAACCTAGATTCAAGACTAGAAAAACCGTCTTACCTAACCTTAGAAATTTAAATAAATTTTAAATATAATTATTCCCCCAAATAGAATCACAACTAATCACGTTTACAGCCAGACTGTACCACTGCCTCACGATGGCCAATATTAAATGATTGTAAATATATGTATATTATATTTTTTCCACAGGATAGCTGAAAGAAACCGTGCAGCAGCAGGAAAATCTGGAATTATGTCTAGAATATTCGGTACCACAGACCCGGATATAGTGCGAGATCAGAGCACGCGTCTGCTGGACTCCAAGATACAAGCTGATAAGGAAGCTATTGAGAAGGCCAGGAGAGATTTGGAGTAAGTTATTTAACGTAATAGTTAAAGGAAAAAAGAAATAAAAAAAATATAAACAATACTAATATATATATTTATATATATATATATTTATATATATATATATTTATATATATATATTTATATATATATATATTTATATATATATATATATGTGTGTGTGTGTGTGTGTGTGTGTGTGTGTGCGTGCGTGCGTGCGTGCGTGCGTGTGTGTGTGTGTGAAACATTTTTCTTTTGATTTTACTTTAAAATAAGTGTTGTAGTATTTTATTAAGTCGCGGGCAAGAGATTAATATTTTAATACTTATATATAAAACGAATACGACAAACATTGATATGGTAAAATAGTAAATGAAAGGTCATTTAGTCCACGTAAATAAAATCGTAGACGATAATCGATCTGTAGAATTAGCTGTTGAAGTTACAAGCGTGATAGATTTACAATTATATTTGGATAGAATATATCATATTTTTTTTTTATTTTAAGCTTTATTTAGTTGCTGCCTGTGAAAGGAATTTAATATACGTGCCCATAATTTTCTAAATTTTCATCAGCTTATATATAACTATATAAAAGTTATTTCTATTTCTGTTTTCTTCCAGAGACTTCACAAAGAAAGCCACTGTTGAAATAGAGCACTTTCAGAAACAAAAAGACAAAGATCTGCACGAGTCGCTCGTCGCGTTCATCACTTTGCAAGTCAAAGCTGCGAAAAAGGTTCTTTTTAATATTATTTGAGGCCGGTCGTGGTGCAGTGTGACAGCGTCCGACTGTCAACGCGATCGGTTGTGGATTCGATCGCCACTCGGGGAAGTGATTATATTTAAATTAATTTCACTTTATCGCTCTGGTAAAGCCAAAGTGCGGCGTTGAGTTCCACCACTCAACACGCAATTTCTGGAAAGCGAAGTTCGGGGTGTCTTGACACTAGATACTTTCTGTCGATCACATGCGGGAAACTATAAAAAAAATGTTTTAAATGAAATTATTTTAAATTTAATATTATTTTGTTAAATTTAAATTATTTCTAATATTATTATGTTTTAACTGTAACTATTAAAAACAGGTAGTACCACGTCTACCCGTGACCACGGAACACTTACTGTAAAGTGTTCCAAATTTTATTTTAGAATACCAAAATATAGGCGATTAATCGGTTTAAAATAATCTCAGCTTAAATGTGCAAAAATCGCGTAAATCAAAGATTTTTAATTATTTTGTTTCTTTTCTTGAGAAATTTTATTTTCTAATACACTATGTACATATATATGTATAAGGTTATATTATTTTAATACCATCGAAGCTCAGCTGTAGCTTGTAGCTGTTTACGTAGTAGTTGTAGATTTGATGGACAGTCGAGGGAATGTTTATTTTTAAAGAAACTTCAAAAATAGGAGGTTTTCCGTTTGGTTCTCCGTGTATGTGTGTATGTATGTGTGTATGTATTTGTGTATGTATGTGTATGTATGTATGTATGTATGTTATTCTGTGATTTTGTAGCGGTTCAGAATTTGTTACACTTATAAGATAGTTTTAGTATATTAATTGACTTCAAAAAAAGGGTTCTGACTTTTTCATATGTTTTTACTTTTTACTCTCCTTTTGGAATCTGTTTTTTTTTTTGGGAAAAATATAACATTATTTTTTTTTATTTTGCCTGGTAACTTACCTGTCCTTTTTTTAAATTCACGTTTTTATCCCGCGTAGCAGGGTCGACAGAAAGTACCTAGTGTTAGTAGTAAGACACTCCGTACTTCGCTTTTCACAGAATTCGAGATATTGCATGTTGAGTTCAAGTGAAAATAATTGAAATATAATCACTCCCCCCAGTAGGGATCGATCCCACAACCGATCGCGTTTATAGTCAGACGCTGTCCGACTGCGCCACGACTAGCCTCCTTTTTTATAGAAGATATATGAAGCTGAATAAAGAATATTATAGAAATACAGCTTCGTGTTTTAACCTCATTAGGAATTAAGAAGGGGAATGTAAATCTTATTAGGTTCACTTTCCCCTTCCTAATTCGAGACAATGTGTTGAGTGGCGGAGGTCAACACCGTTTATATTTATAAATATATATATATATATATATATATATATATATATATATATATATATATATATATATATATATATATATATATATATATATATATATATACCAGAGTCGTCAAATGAAAATAATAATTGAAACATAATCAGTACTGCCACCGAACGGATTTCGATTACACTTAAACTAACCACTGCGCCACAATGGGTCCAATATTAGTTTATCTATTTTTTTTAAATTTCTCTATATTTTTTTTTCTTTTTCAGAATCTTCAAGCGTGGACACAAATAAAAGAGTGCATTCAAAATATGCCGTAGACAAAGACCAAGCGTATTATAATACCTATTATATAAAGTTTTATATCACTTAATAGTTACGTGAGTGTTTACACTTTTGTTATAATTATAACGTCTCCATCTTTATTAGTATTGATAACTTCTATTTTGTTAATATTTTAATGTGTAGATTTTCAGTTCGATTTTTCTGTACTAAATAGATATTTTTATTTAATAAATTTATCTGCAAAAGTATCAATATATGTGAATTTTATGTGTAAAACAATCGCGGCGTTGAATTTCGCGACTCAACACGGAATGTCACGATGGCTGGAAACAAAGTATGGAGTATTTCGACACTAGGCACTTACAGTCTACCCTGCTATGCGGGATAAAAGCGAGAAGATAAAAAATATTGAATGTTGATTTTAAAATTTTCGAATTTTTTTGGGAAAATTTTGACAGTTAATTCATTATTCGTAATATTAATGGTATAAATTTCGAGGAGTCGAAAGTTGGCGTTGTGTTCCGCAATTTTCTGCTTTTTTTATTTTAAACCAAAAAATACTAATATTTTACTAAATTGTTTTTGGAGTATAAATGACACCTAGAATAAAATGAAATATACATACTATTTTAAAGGAAACTATTTTAAGAGGATTAATCGCTTATATTTTGATATTCGAAAATATATTTTTGCAAACCTGACGTTTCGAACACTGTACAGTAGGTCCATGGTTACAGGTAGATCCTTTTAAAATAGTTTCATTTAAAATTTGTAATAATCGCGAAAATCAAAGATCTTATTATACATATTATATATTATGTTAATTTTCATATTTATAATATAAAAAGAAATTGTACCTATTACTTATTGAACGCGTTGTGTCCATTTTTAATTAGATTTTATGTTTTCATTATAAATAATTATCACTAAAATATTTGTATATAATTATGGAACGTTTTTTACCTTTTAACCAAAGTATATTTTTTAAAATAAATATGTTTTACATATATTAGTTATCAATATTAATATTTAAGACCAAATTCCTTTTCGCTTGTGTAGTTTCAAAGAAATAATAACTGCTTTACGGCACAGATGGCGCTAGTACTACAGTTTATATATTATTAAGCAAACCAATATATATATAAATATATATATATATATATATATATATATATATATATATATATATATATATATATTGTTGTTTTTTACACCATGTTTTTATCTGCTCAATGTTACTTTTAAAATATGTCAATGATTTTATCTACCTATATATCTTTCTATTTTAAGTATATTCTTTAATTATTTTCAAATGTATTCAGTAACTATATTTTTTATTCTATGAAGAGGCAAATACATATATATAGTGGGCTAAAAAATATAATTTTGCTAAAATAAAATTAATACAATTGATTAATTAATATTTAAATGTATGTAATATATAATAATTTATATATAAATTTCAACAGATTTTTTTTCAGTTATATTAAAAGTTCTCTTGTAATGCTGTATGCAGCAGCGTTAAGGTTATGTTTAATTTTATTGTACATTCACATCTGACTACTGTTTACTTTTTATTTGGAATGATTCTAAGAAAATAAATATATTTTTTTAACAAGCTTTCTTTGATTCAAAATCGATTTCATGAGATTATTTATTTGTGATATGAGAAATCGATTAAACAGTCTATTATATATTTTGTATCGACCTGTTTTCAATATAGTATTAGCGCCATTTATCGATTATTAATTATAATTATTATTCGCCAGTCACACTAATTAGTACACTGTACAGTTTCAAAATGTAAATTTTTATATTATAAAATTATTTAAATATATATATTTGGTTGTTTTATTTGTTGACTCTATATTATATATTTAAGACCAAATTTCTTTTCGCTTGTGTATTTTCAAAGAAATAATGATTCCTACTCAGAAAAATAGCTATACTTTTTTTCTATTTTGTGTCAAAACAAAATAGAAATAAAGTATAGCTGTTCTTCTGAGTAGGAATCGAACCTACAATCAATCACGTTTACTGTCATACACTTTTCCACTGCAACATGATCACTAAGGAGCTGCAGCTGCTTTTCTCTTTATTTCAAATGTTAGTTTCATTACGTCAGTTCAGGTCTCTTTAAATGTCGCCTCAAGCGTGCCAGTAGTGCACAAATCACTTTGTAAGCAGATCATACAAAGCCAATGTCACGTTGTAAGCAGATCATACAAAGCAGATTGTACGGTAAAAAAAGAGGAAGGTTACGCTTGGGTTGAGTGCTCGATAAAAAGAGATCCAATAACTATACAGCGACCTTCACCTATAATAATAATTCCATCACGTCTTCAACTAATCTAGTCAAATTTTCTCCATTAAATCGTGTGATTACAATACTTATTATTATATCCAGGAACGTCTATTTCGATATTTACTTTGACAAAGAGCACAAATTCCGCGACTTGAAGTCCCTGACGTCAAAGTGACCACACGTCCTTACCATTTAGGTCTTTTTATTATAATTTTAATGATTTTCTGTCTAATTTCTTTTCAATCATTTTTTGTAATTTCATTTGTTTTTAATAAACTTGTATTGTAGGTGTATTTTATGCGTGTCGTCGTAAACATGTTTTACGCAAGGATAATCTTCTAAAGACACCCAGTTTAGATGCCGGGTTATGCGGAAATTTTATTCAGGATAGCGTCTGACTATGAATGCGTTCAGTTGTAGGTTCGATTCCCGCTCAGAGGAGAGATTAATTTTGGGTAGTGATTTTCGAATACCAAAATATATGCGATTATTTCGCTTAAAATAGCATTTTCATTTAGAATACTTTCATTAAAAAGGATTGATTATATTTAAATTATTTTTATTTACTCGCTCCGCTAAGTAAAGTAAGTTCCACCACTTAACACAATCTCACACTCTATCTCAAGAATTCTCAGTCTCGAATTCGGTCGAAAGCGAAGTACGAAGTGTCATGACACTAGGTACTTTCTGTCTACCCTGCTATGCGGGATCAAAGCGTTCACTAAAAAAAAACGCCCGAGGAATCGGTAGAACCGTTGCCCTACTAGGGTGGTTTGCTCACATATCCGGTTCGAGATAGAAGTACAAGTACGCTAATATGCTTAAAAATACTTTTTGGTCCTGAAACGCTCTAGAATATTTTACTGTCATCTGAAAGAAACATGTGTATAATATTTTAAGCTAATTGGACAGTACAGGTTGGTCGAAGTGAGATAAACTGTTTGAGAGGTAAATAGACCATGATAATACAAACAGATAACAAGGCCGTGTATGTTCAAAATGGTTCAAAGGAAGGTTCAAAATAAAAAAATCTATTCAAATTTTTACTTATAATTTTCCCAATATTATGTGATATTATTTCAACAAAGGCGGTCATAAGATAGAAAGTAAAAAAAATACTAATAGGAACTACAGTTGACCGCAAATTTATTTTAAATAGTAAATATTCTTTTACTTTTAAATTTGATTACTGTCTGATTCTGTCCCAACTGATATCTTGATTTAATTGGATATAAAATTAAACCTAATAAGTGAAATACAAGCTAATTTTCAGTTTGTTCCGGCTAATCTCTACAACGACTGATTTTGACACAACTTTCACTGGCAGATAAGGAGTACTGATGTAATAAACTTAGGTTACTTTTATATTAGAATCATAAAATAATGATCCTGGATTATCAAATTTTACGCAAACGAATTCGTGAGCACAATTTGTTTCGTTTTACATAAAAATATATGTCAAACACTCGGTAATGTATGTTATTAAATTAATAAATATCTAGGCAAAATATTGTTGTTTATCTTTTCTTTATACAATCTTTAACTATGCCAAATTGAATACTATCCCGTCTACAATAGATAATTTAAATATGCGGGTGTTTTTTTACTATAATTAAAAAAAATGTTTAATTGCGTCATATGATTAAAAAAAAGGTTATTAAGTCCAAGTTCATATCAAATATTTATTTATTTTAATTACAAAAATATGGATCTGTAGAGTTTACGTGTCATAAGCTTTTCATTTATGTACCGATTGCCATTGTCACACGCTATAATTTTCATGCTTTATATTGATTTCTTAATGTCATATATCGAAAACTAATGGTACTTTATTTAATGCCATAGAAATTAATAGTTTTTAATTTCAAGTGTACCTCATTCTGACAAATACAGTATAAGGATATTTTATGATATATAATTTTTGTTATTTCCAAAAATATTTTACGATAGGTTAACCTTGCAGGTGAGCTGTGTTTTGTAGCGATAGTGACTGTTTGCATTTTGAAGTGATTAAACATCAAGTTTTTAAGTTTGAAATAGTTATCTTAATAAATATATCGTACGGCTTTAGATTTCTTCGATATGTGTTTACTGATATATAAATAAAGTCTAAGTTTTTCAAACGTTAAGACTGGCGTCATTTCGCCAAACACTAGATTTTCCACCAGAATTTTGTGCCCTGCCCGCCCTCTTTCTCATGTTCCATAAAACACATTTTTTTGATCTAAGAGTATACCTTAATATCAAGATATGTGTTTTTTCCTATCAGTTGAATTCCTTAATTAATTACAAAGTTCAAAAAGAATAATCGAAAACTTCCAACCCTTCATGGAAATTGAAACTGACTAACCTTCTCTTCTCCTTGTATTCCTCAAAATTTTAAATGAAAAAATACTAAGAAAGCACTATTTAGTTCAAAGCAGAAAAATAACGCGGCCAATTCAACCGCATTTTATCTAAATTCTTAAAATTATTGTTCATATTTTTAATTTACTTCACCTGAAACTGAAAATATAAACGTTCTTTTTGTGTATTTAATATTTTTATTCTATACGCATCAAATAAGTATCCTACTAATATTGTATGTATGTATGTGTGTTTGTAGCTCTTTAGCGAAAAAACTACTAAACAGATTTCCATGAAACTTTACAATACAATAGGATATACATCAGAAAAACACATAAGCTACAAATTACAATGATTTTGCGTAATTTAGTAGTAATGTAACAACACATATCAATTAAGTCGGCAAAAATGTGCTTTCTATCTTGGGGTGCGTTGACTAAATCGTTGAAATTACACAAAGAAGATATTAGGTAGGAATGTTTGTCTTAAATAGTTCTAAAGAAAACTCCGGGACTGCATATATTTCGTGTGGAACTATGAACAAAATAGTGAACTATAAATATATTTAAATTGGATACTTTTTTACAATGTACATTTTAGAATATTTATCAAACCCTTATCGGAATTAATATAATTATCACTTTAAGTATACAGTATTTTACACTTAGTAATTTGGCCGAATAGTTTAAAAATTATAACGATATTATTGACTCTTTTACGAAAAAACTACTAACTAGATGGGGATGAAACTGCACTTATAGAAGTCATCAGAATAGCATAAAGGCCCTAATTTATAATTATTTTAATTTCTTTTTTTTTAGCTTCACGTTTTATCCCTGGCGGGGTAGTCAGAGAGTACGGAGCGCCAAACGCTACGGTCCCTGCATATCTCTTACGCCTCGTCCACAGTCATTATCCTCTTCATGCATGCCCTTCCCTCATACTTTTTACGTGACCTTCCTCCAGTATCTTCGATACTGTGTTTTCGAAGGTCAACCGAGGTCTCCCCCGACCTCTCGTACCACTCACCTTGGCTTCATAAATCTTTCTTACCATTCTTTCATCGCTCATTCTTTCTACTTGCCCAAACCACCTGAGCACATTCTTCTTCATTCTTACTGTGATATTCACGCTTACACCTGCCATTCTGCGTATCTCCTCGTTACACATACGGTCAGCTAAACTGACTCCGCATATCCGACGAAGAGATCGCATCTCTACTGCATTCATCTTTCTTCTTTTGACACACCCAGGCTTCGCTGCCGTATAACAACGTCGGTATCAGTGCTGCATTGTGAACGGCAAGACGTGCAGGTACGCTGACGTTTTGCCGTCGCATCAATGCAGCAAGAGCACCGTTAACCCTGTTACCGGCAGCAATACGTCTTTTCACATCCATTTCGTATCTTCCATCTCTACTAAACATACTTCCAAGATATATCACCTCATTCACTTGTTCTAATATCTTTCTATCTATCATAATCTTGCATTCCGTTTTTTCTTCGTCTCTTTCAAATACAAGAATCTTAGTTTTACTCGCATTCAGGTTTAGATCATTACTTTCATACCTCTCCCTTTTTCTAGCATAAATTGCAAAGAAAAAAGAACAAGTCTAAGATGCGCGGCCCATCATATTTGATCATCTCTGCAATAACTCCATCTGCTCCCGCTGCCATTCCACATTTCAGACTTCGTATAGCATTCTCTCCTTCTTTTATACTGATTTCGCCATCTGCTACATCAAGACTCAGCATATTGCTGTCGCTCGAGACAGAGGCACATTCATGCATTTTCTTATAGCATTCCGCCCTTTATATAAATCCGCATCTTCTTATAGAATTATTTTAATTTAGTCATAATATTACGATAAATATCAATTACTAACATACTTTTTATTAACACACCACGGGGGTAAATATATATACATATGCCGAACCAATGACGTTTATAAAGAGCATCCACCTGGCATTGCACCTTACATCGTTTTTATCTCCGCTATCCCCTTTAATTCGGCTTACCGCAACATCTGATTGCTACCGTAGAAACCACTAATTCTACCGTACAAACCACAAGGGCCAATACCCTACGATACAATTGAAGAAAATATATCACCTAGTAGTGAAAAATGATAGTATACAAAGGTTCTGTAAATTAATAAATTCTATCGTCAAAAAATTACAACATAATTATTTTTCGTTTCACCCCTCTGGTAAAATAAAGCGCGGCGTTAAGTTACGTCATTTAAGTGGCAATTTCGAATTCGAGCGAATATCTTGCCACTAGATTTGCAGAGCCTACCCTGTTATGTAGAATTAAGTGTGCAACAATTTTCAATTTAATTCTTTATACAAAAAGGGTTCACAACCCCTGACAAACATGAATAATTTGTACACTATGTCGTCTATGAATCGATAGAATGTAGGTCATTTCTAATAGGACCCAGTCATAATAATACACGTACCTATCTATACCTTTTAATATTATCTATATAAAAATCAAGTACATTAAAAATATTGATAATAAACTTATAATTTCATATTATAAGCGTTTTTATATATACAAATAAGGAATTTACAAGCAAAATGAAGCACCAGCAAGTGAACGTAGACTACTGGGCGATGGCCAAATCGATGTTTACATACGGTGCACTGACAGCGCTGTGTTGGATTATGTTACGACTGTTTCACGCTATGTTCACATTACCACGAAAATTGCGGTCGCAGCAAGAGAACATCCAAAACACTTTGCAGGAGCTTCAGGTAACTACTTGTTTTTAACTATAAAGTATACGTATATATGTGCGAGTTCAAATATCGTTTGTAGGTATATATTTAAAATATAACTTTGATATCAAAGGGAGTACAAAATTAAGTTTGACTTCAAATAAATTTTTGATTAACATACTCTAGTCAATATTATATGTATGTATGAGTATTGTAGGTTATATAAGCTACGACTTAACATCCCTAAAGGTGTAGTGGCAGCGTCTGAATAGACACTATGTGCAGGTTCCATCGTCATGCTAATATATTTAACTTATTTCAACATTATAATATTAGTTCTAATGAGAAATCTCACCCAATAGGGTCAGTAGTCGTAAGTGGTGCTACTCTTGAACTTTAAACGGCACAACTTCGATAAGGAAGCGCACAAAATAATATGTCTTAGTTGAGTGGTATTTGGGAGGCTTCGTCGTATCTTTGAGTCGTCTATCCCACTGTGTCTAAAAACTGGAGTTTTTAATCATCCTACCTGTAAATGACCTACGGAGCCGAAACATGGACACTGAATTGGGTAGGGTTGGTCCATAAATTAAAGGTCGCTCAGGGAGCTATGGAAGGCTAAATACTTTCTCTGGCCGACAGAATTCAGAACCAAAGTTACCGGTATTATGCGTAAGATCAGCACGATAAAGTGAAATTGGCGCGGCCATATCTCCAGAAGTAACAACGGTCAATGGAGCTGACACGTGTTAGAGTGGAGACTGCGCTTAGGCAAGCATACTGTAGGACGCCCTGCAGCGGATGAATGCAAGTAGCGGATGACGTTGCCTAAGACCGGGATGGTTGGCGCTTTATGAAGGAGACTTAAGTAGAGTAGTGAACGGGGATAGATTGAAAAAATATATATCTCCTCGCTCTGCTAAAAAAGAAGCTCTCCGGCGAAAAGAGGAGGAAGGAAGGACGCGCGAAGTTTTTTTACTTATAACTTTCAACATATACCTACTGAGATTTTCTACTAAACATAATTTTCAATATTAGCATAAGCTAAATAATGTGGTTTTTCAAGGGTTTACCTATTTCTTTATTTTCACAACATCATAAAATGATGCACGACACAAAAGTAGAAACAAAACAAACAAACCTGCTCCATCTCCTTATCTGTGTATTGTTGGTAGTTCCAAGTAATTGTAATGTTTACTTTATATGTAGATAAGACTACAGGAGCACTAACTGGCAGTTATAACTATTTATTTATATTCTACTACGTCTCGTATGCAGTCACCGCGGTGTCTTGTCACTAGGTTTTCTCTGACTACCCTGCTTTGTGGGTTAAAGCTTGAAGCTGACAAAAAAAATGTTAAATTAAAAAAATATATATTACATAGTTTTGGTTGTAACATTCGTTTTTTAAACACAATATTTTTATTTTTATTATGCAATACTTTTATATAAAATAAATCTATATAGTTTACTAATAACGGACGTACGTGCGTTAGCCGGATGTATCACGAGACTTGAACAAGCAACTGTCGCTCTAAGGTAGATTAACACTAATTACACCGACTAACTACTAAGATGGCGTTTCAGATATTTAAGCTTCAATTAGTGATATTTTACATACAAGGTCAAATATCGATTGAAACGACCCCCATTCTACGAATTTAACATGTTTAACTTCAGGACACTCTTTCTTTCTCTTTCACTTATTTTCGATTACGCTCTTACCGCTGTTACACGTCAACGAACCATGGCTGTGTCAATAGTAGAATGAAAGAGAGATTAATGCTGTAGAGATGCGATCTATTTATAGGATATGCGTGGTTAGTTTAGTTGTTCCAATCTACAACCAAAAGATATATATAATGACGTAAGGGAGAATGTTGTAGTAAGAATGTGAACGTCACCAACTTCAGGTGGTTTGGGGACGTCAAGAAAAAATATACATGAAACAAAGGTGGGTGGTACGAGAGAGAAGAAGAGACCTTGGTTGACCTTCGGACACAGTATCAATGATACTATGTTCGAAGGTCACGTAAAGACGTATGTTTGACTGTTTTGGCGTTGCGTTGTTTCTGATTATCCCGTTAGGGGTAAAGCGTGAATCTCTCTGAGGGAAATATATTTTCATTAATTAATAGTTATTATGTTTGTGATAAGTAGTGTTTGCATAATTATAAGCTTACATACTAGATACCATGCGTTATCAAATTGTAAAATAATTGTAATAATGGTTATTATTTACAAACTTCTGTTTAATATGTAACTGTTTTTCGAAGACCTTGTGGTGCAGAGGTATAGCATCTAATAGTAAATGTGATTTGTTGTGGGTTCGATTTTCACTCGGGAGAATGATTGACATATAAAGTATATTTTGATTTCTCAACTCAAGACAAACCATTCAAAACGAAATATTTCGATTTCGGGCGGAAAACAGTCAATGGAATGCCTTGGTACTAGATTGCCTCAGATTCCTTTGCTATGCGGAATAAAGCGTGAAACTGCTTTATTATGTTTGATAATACTTGATATTGTTTTAAAATTATTAATTAATAAATACAGTATTTAGACATTAGTTAGCAAGTTACTTAGTTAATATAAAATGATAATTCACAGAAGCGGTTTCCTGATTTGAATATAACTGAAGAAGATTTAAAGAACGCTGAAAAAGAATTAGAGGAATTCATCAAAGAAGAAGACGAGAAAAAAGAACAGCAAGAGAAAGAAGACAAGATTGGAAATAGAAAGGAGGAAGATGTTAGCGATGAAAATGTCACTGCGGAGGAGAAGAAAACTAAATAATGAATTTTATGACTTTTTTTATAGGTAAATTTAAAATATTATACATATGAAAATAATATAATAATGTTACAATTTATCGAATATTGGCACGTAGAGATGAGAATTAGCATTTAACTGACATTCAAGCAGTACATATATTTGTTTAATAAAGATAAAACATTAATTTACGTTTTATAATGCAACAAACAGATTTAAACCAGATCATACGTAGTGTAACAGTGTCTGTTACGTTATTACTAAGATCTTTTTTACTTTACAGGCAAATCTTTGGGGCCGCAAAGCCGCGGAGTTGCATTTGTGTTGTACACACACATATATAATAAATAAAAACAATTATAATAATAAAAAGCTATAATGAGATTGTGGGTTCGATCTCCTCTCGGAAGAGTGATTATATTTAAATTATTTTCACTTCCTCGCTCTTGTAAAGACAATGTGCGGCTTTGTGTTCCATCACTACACACGCAATGTCTCGAATTCGATGGAAAGCGAAATACGGAGTGTCTTAACGCTAGGTACTTTTAGTCTAAAGCGTGAGACTAAAAAAATAAATAAATAATAATAATGACTATCTTGGCGCGGTGAGTGTACCTTTGACTGTTTACGCGATTGGTTGTGGATTCGATTCCCACTCGAGGAATGATTGTATTAAAAAAAATATTACAATTTCTCCGCTGTGGTAAGACAAAACACGGGGTTGATTTCGCAACTCAGTACGCAGTCTTTCTTTTATCTTTGATAATAATAGAATACTTGTCTTATTCAAAATATCTGAATACACAAGTCTGATACCAAGAAAACACTAAAATATTAATTTAATGATGGAGTAAATACAAAGTAAAACGTTAAACGTTTGGCATCGCTGTGTAAATAATTACAAAAAATATATTAGAAAGAATCGAATAAAATATATAAATGCTATTGTACTTTAGAGGGCCAGTTTTGTAAAACCCATTTCGGTTCTGTACAATTCCCACTTAGGGAAATAATTATACTTAAATTATGTTCATATTCTCGCCTTGCCTTGCTAATTGCGGCTTTATTTTGTGCAACTTAACTAGCAATATCTCGAATTTTGGCAGAAATTGAAAAACTGGGTATATTGACATTAGATTTTTTCTGTCAATGCTAGAATAGAAAACCTTTTTTATATTAAGTTGTTAACTTTAATCTTTATATTTTTATTAGAATAAAATATATGTTAAGATACTTTGATTTTCACGATTTTTATACATTTCACATGAAGCTATTTTAAACGGATTAATCGCGTATATTTTGTTATTCGTAAATACATTCTGGACACTAGAGTTGGTTTTCAGGTATATCGTACGTCAAAAGGTGTATCAATATAAAATTATTACAAGTATATACAATATAAGCTAATGATCAAATGTTTAACATTGCAGCGTTGAGTTACGCTATCCAGTACAAAATTTCAACGAATTTCTCTGTGCAGTTTATTAAGTAAAAGACTGCAAAAATAGCTGTAAAATATTTTAAACCTTAATAATATATATGTATTTATTTATAATAAATATGGAAAATGAACCTGTGTGCTCCCACTACTGGTTACAGTATCACTTACATTGTAATGACGCTAACTACATAATGTAACTTAATAAAGCTTCGTATTAATACCATAACGTTCTAACAGATGGCGTTAAAAAAGTTATAATAAAAGCTCGCGTGGACCAGAGGCGTGGTACCGAGCTTTCACCCCGGCTTAATATTATTGATCGTTCCATTCACATACCGTAAATACATTTACAAGCCGTTTTCGGCGTATCTTTATCAACCGGTCGATGTTCTTTGTACTACAAATAGATAGCTGTTATCTAGTATGAATAAAAAGTCAACAATACAGTTGTCAGTACGTTTTGTCACATGTTAGACGTGCGTTAATTAGTGATAAGTGCATGGATTGTGCGAAATGACTAGATCGAGTTATCGGCCTCTAGTACCGAGATCGTCTAATAATTCTCTTGAGAACCGCGAAATTGGGTAAGTTATGTCAGTTTGTATGTTTATTTTACTTACAATTTAAACATTAACGCTTTGTGTAAGTAATACTGTGTACTATATAATTATAGCGATGGATTGAAGTGTAATGAACTCTTTATTACTCTGATTTCTTGTTTTAAACTGGCTTTGCCACCTGTATTTGACCACTTTTTACTGTTAAAGTAGTTGCCAAAATATAATCAAGGGTCCAGTTATTAGTTAAAAGCTTTTGAAGTTATTTTTTCATACAGCTATAAGTGTTAATTAAATCTTTTTTGTCATAGTGCAACAAAGGGAAAACATATCTATAATAGTCTTTTACTACAATATTGTAATTAAATTATGAAAGTCGTAACATACTTTATTAAGGAAAATTCGTTATTTTTTTTTATTTTTATATATATTATATATGAATACATTTATAAAATATATAGTGGAGAAGGAGAAGAATCTTTCCTTTTCATATATACCATAGTTTTTCATAATTCTTAGTATTAGTTTTCAAGAATTTAATTTTATTTTTAGGGCGGAAAGTAGAGAATGGAGTTCATTTTAATGACTTTTTCTATTAATAATATGCAAAATTGGTATGCAAAATTTACTATAAGAAATAATAATTTTTTTTCTTTATTTTTGATTTGATATCAAATATCCTGTTGTAAATATTTAAATATACAATGCTAATAGATAAAAAAATCAACACTTTCGCTATTTATTGTATTATCGCGTGGTTTATCTAATTAACATTTTAATTTATTCCTAATGAATATAATAAAAAGATAATAAAAGTACCTAATATACCATAGTGGCCGGTCGTGGCGCAGTGTGACAGCGCCTAACTGTAAATGCAATCGGTTGCGGGTACGGTTCCCACTCGGGGGAGTGATTATATTTAAAATACTTTTACTTCCTCGCGCTTGTAAGACAAAGTGCGTTGAGTTCCACCACTCAACACGCAATGTCTCGAATTCGGTGGAAAGCGAAGTACGGAGTGTCTTGACACGAGATACTTTCTTTCTACCATGCTATGCGGGATAAAAGCGTAAGGCTCCAAAAAATTACAAAAGACTAGCAAGAAAAAAGTACATAAAAACAATATATTTTTTATGAAACTGCATTAAAAAGGTACATAAAAAATATATATCGTTTAGTTATGAAATAAGTATCTCATACCCTACCATGTGTTTAACATATATAAAATTTTTGAAGGGGCCCGGGTTTGAATCCCGCTGCGTTCAAAATTTTATATGTTTTTACAAAAATATTTTCTAATCCTAAGTGTGGGATAACATTTTAAAAATAGCATACTATTTGACACACACTGTTATGATACTACGTACATACATATAATTAATTTATTAGTCCTTTTGATCTAGTTGTTTATGACTCTACCAGATCATAAGTTAATAATTAAATATAATGTTATTTAAAAAATGTTTAATACAGAAATCGAATCTTGGACCTTCGGACTATTAGAGTCGTTAACCACTATACCAAAAGGAAGTTAATGTATAAAAAATGAATTAATCGCACTAACTACACATCTTCAATTTCCTGTACGTCTACGCGCCCCACTCGAGAGCGGCTAGACAGATTTAATGACTTTTGACTTTTTTTGTATCATATACAAGTAGATAGATGACAGACAGCTTGTTTTTTATCAAATATTTTTTAAAATGAGGTTTCATATGAATTGATATTATTTCAATATTATAATTTTTTTTTAATGGATGTATATTCTTTTTAATTAAGCTTTGTGTTTCCTATATTCAACTGCTAATTTAGCATTTAGTGTTATTACTGTAACGTTCATGTATAATAAAAAGTTAATGTGTATGTGTTTGTTATATTGAATCTTAATTTTGAAATGAAATGTGTCTACTTGCAAAGTAAGTAAACATTGTCTAATATTCTTGAATCGAACATGAAAATTTATTTCTTTAATAGATTATTCTTGACAAATTAATATATACGTTTCATTGATAAATACAAAAAAAAACATCTTTTAATATTCTCCGTTTGGTTTGTTCATGCCAAATTTCAACTCCGTAAGCTGAAGCTTTTCGGCAGTTTGTTGTCTGTCAACCGTTACTTATAACAGAAGACTGGGTGACCTAAATTCTAGATGCAATCACTTTACATTTATCATAAAGTTTAAAAACTCACGAATATCTTGTAAGTTGAATTGTTAAGTTAAAAATAAAAAGTAAACCTTATAATACCAATTTTAGTTCCAATTAACGATCTTATAAAAGCTTTTGGAGTTGTATTCGTAAAAAAATCTAGGCTAAACGATATAAATTCACGAATGTTTAATTAAAGTTATGTCAATTGTGTTCTAGTCCGGTATTTTCGCTCCCCATATATTGAACGGTATCAAAAAAAACAGCTTCACATTTTATCTCACATAGGTAGCTAGTCAGAGACAGCCTAGTGTTATGACACTCCGCTTACTGCGATAGCCGACCCTTGTCTTATGAAAACGTAGAAATGAAAATATCTGATAGGGATCCGAACCCACAACCAATCGAATTTTCAGTCAGACTCTGTCCCACTGCACTATGAACTATATCAGTATATACCAATGTGATATTATATAGCAATGAAATAAAAAATAAACCATTCTTGTACTTGTATATATATATAGCGGTAGCAAGCTGTGCTGAACATTAAAATAATGTAACTAAATTTTCTCTCAATTTCTACCAGAATCTTTTTTATATATACATTCAATATCGTTAATATACTTCTGATAATTTAAAAGTAGAAACATAAAATGATTTTGGATTAAGTGTCAAGACAATCGACACATGTTTCGTTTAAATCCGAGACATTACGCTTTTAAATTTTTCTTTACCCTAATTTAGATTACATACTAAAGAGAGCTCATTTTCATATTTAGTGCATAACCACGGATTTTTTAACATCTTGAAACTGTTGAAAATGACGGCTGCCTTAGAGCCCTTCTTTCCAATCCTGAAAAGGCGCAGAAGGACGTGACCGTGGAAGCGAGGGAATCGCGGCTGGGTAGCCATTGCCACCCACCATATGAGATCAGGTCGCCGGAAGGCATAACGCGATTGCCACTTTCAGCCGTAATAGGGTTGTTAGTTTTGGGAAGTTGACTTATATTGATTTCGCCAATATCTTTGAAAGCAGTTGCCGCGGCCAGTTAGTGCTGGTCGAGGCTATGAGGACTATGAGGTACACTCGTTATAGGAACTAGAGACGGTCCGGTCCAAAGTCCCACATAACCCGTTCCGTGTCCCCATAAGGTGAGTATCCGTAACGGATTTCCTTGCGACAAAAAAGTTGAAACTGTGAACATTACATGCTTAAAATATTAAAAAGAAATATCTTTCATATTTTCTACTTTTTTTGTAAGAAATCATTGAAGTTGAATTGACTACAAAGGCTTCTTAGTGTCCCCTTTGAAGCAAGGACGTAATCTTCATATCTTTTATGTGACCCTTTAGACGTAGCTTAACCCAAATAATCTATATTGAGGACGGACGCAATTGAGAAGAGATTTCCTTATATACTTATTCCTCTAATATATATCCATATTTTGGTAATTATGTACATATATCTAGATACTTACTATGGTTGTTTATATATATTTTAGCGATACAATGATAATAAGACGTAAATGTCTTTTTCATTACCATCAGAAAGAAATAAATACAACTATAATTTAGTCATAGAATATTTATTTAATCACATTTTTGTTAGCGAAAAATGAATTCAAATCAGAAATTATACATTTATATATATTTTTTAATATATTTTCTTTTCTTATAAGTGTTATTAATTTCCTTAACGAAAATTAGTTAAGCAAACAAATTTGTTTCATACACTATATGTAAGCAGTTTTTCCCCTAGCATGTCTTTTAAATCTACGCATTAGTGGTGGGTTTGATATTCTCTAGATAATCCTTATATTTCTCCATTCTGGCGTTGTCCATTTTTCATTTATCACTCAAATTCAGTGCAACTCATCTCAAGCTTACAAAAATGGTTACCGAAGTGTCTTATCACTAAGCTTTTTTTACCCACTGCTTGCACATGGCGGATATTATAAAAACATCTCTTTAATTAAAGATTAAATATCTATCTAAAACAATAGTATTCGCTTCTAAAGTTGGAAAGTAGCCAAGAAAATAGCAAACCCATGTATTTACTACGATTGCTTAGGTCAGGGTTACCTGCTCGCTATTTGACCTTTGTAGATATTTTTCAGATAAAACACTTGATGGATTAACAACGGATATCGATGTAAAACATTGCTGTTTATAGAATGAACATTAATATTCATTTCTATACATTTGTTCAATAATTGCGACGATTCGATTTGTAAAGCGAAACTCAATACATTTTCTTATAAAGGATCAAAATCATGTGCCATAGATCAAAAATAAATTTTATTATTAGGATATAAGTGATACATGACTACAAGCCATTATATACATAGTATATGACTATTAATTTTAACCGACTTCAAAAAAGGAGGTTATCAGTTTGATTTATATATAAGTAACATTGTTAGAATTGAATAATATTTGTGTATGATGATCCATTTAGGCTTTCAAGCTCGTATGTTTAATTTGTTACGTATATATTTGTTTGTTGGTCCACTAATTTCTCTCAAACTAAAAGTCATATTCAGATGAATCTTTTTAATTTAAGTTAAGTATACTTTAACTTAGGGAACAGTATAAGTTTCATTAAAATTAGTCCAGTAATTTCAAAGATATAGGTAAATAACTAGAAAAGACAGGTAGGTAGTTGTATAGGTATTACGAAGTCTGTTTATTTTTTTTATAAATTGGATTATTTAACTCTTGTGAATATACAACAAAAATGTTTTTATATATTAAATTCAGTCCAAATTTCCATTAAATAAAAGCTTGTATCATATACAGCGTTATTGAAACTCGAATAGAAATAAATATATATGAAATGTAAAAATATAAAACTGTCATTTGAAAAGTCCGCCTTTGTTGTTAAAGTCTGAAGCGAAATGGAAAACGTGAGACTAAAAATAGACCTTTATCTAAGTACAACGAGCCGTAGTATATTTTTTCTCACCTAGAAACATTTTTTTGAACTCAAAATTAAGCTAACATTGCAATGAGCTTCTTACACAAATACTTTGTTGTATTGGTCATACAATTTTCCACATTTGATAACGTTATAATGGTATCACGAGTCTTCCAGAGCGGCTATCGCTAAATATAGATAAATTGAGATTTGCAAATATCATTCAACGCGCAATGACTCGATTTCGGGCGGAAAGCAGTCAACGGAGTGTTTTGACACTAGGCAGTAACGACTACTCTGTAATGAAGCGTGAAGTTTTTCTAATCATGTTAAAATTTATATGATAACTACTAACTTACATTTATCAAAGTAAGCATGATGTCAAATTTTTGTAGCATTTGTCCCAGATCATCATTACTTAGCATATTTATTCGTTAATATACATATTTAATATTACACAAAAAATACAAACAATAAAAGATTCGATCGTTCATTTATATATTAATTTTTTAACTATGTTAAAATATTAATAACAAATTGGTTGAGATTTTACACTTGGGATATATGGTATTCAGCCTCAGTACAAAACGAAATCGATTTTAAAAAATGTTTATAATTTAAATATACTAAGAGATTAAAATTATAAATTAAACACCGATAATTACAAAGGGTACGTCTGACTGTAGATCGGTTGTGGGTTCGACTTCCATTTGGGGAATGATTGTATTTAAATTACTTTCATTTACTCTCTATAGTAAGACAAATTTGCCGCGTTGAGTTCTGGCACACAATAAGCAATGTCTCGAATGTCTCGGCGGACAGCGGAGTACGGAGTGTCTTAACACTAGGTACCTACTTCGTGTCTCTCCAGCTTTGCGGGATAAAAGCATAAAGCTAAAAAAATTAAATAAAATATACTTAAATTAACAATGATCTGATGTGTGTAACGTAGGTATGTATGTATATACGTACGAGTGCGTGTATCTAAAAGCGACATATCATACACGCTATTGATTCAATAGGAGGCTGTTCACTGAGTTTTCCATTTCCCGATACACGATATGAGAGTGCTCCGATGGAAATGATATTACTGGGGAGCATTTGCCTCTGCTGAATAAAATGAATGTTATTTCAAGTTATTTTTAGATTTTCTCCGTTTATTATTGCTTTGTACAAGTATTTTTATTGAATATATATGTGATATGTTAAGATCTATCGTTAGAACAATAAGACTTACGGCGCTGTGGGACAGCGTCCGACTGTAATCGCGATCGGTTGTGGGTTCGATTCGAACGTGTCGATTTCGTTGATGGAGTGATTATAGTTAAATTACTTTCATTTCCTCTCTCTGTTGAGACAAAGCTCAGTTTTGAATTTCGGCATTAAATACTCAATGTCTCGAATTAAGCTGAAACCGGAGTACGAAATGTCTTAACATCAGTTAGTTTCTGTCAACCCCGCTATGCAGTATAAAAGTGTTAAGCTAAAAAAATAAACGTTTTAATTTTGTCTGGTAATAATCACATGGACTGGTCTGAATTGTTAAAATATTTATTGTTGTATGGTGTGTACTAACGAATGCTCGCATTTCCATTTACGTGTATTTGACTATTGCTATAAGTATTACACCCATTTACCACCCGTTGATATAGAAACTTGGACACAAAAGCCTTTACCTCAAAATGGTGCTCCTAACATATAACATTATTTATATAGAAACATATATTATTAGAGTAACTGTGCCCGCTACTTCAACGGAGTGTGAAAATTGCGTTAAAAATTCAGTGAAGCTATAATTTAATTTGTCTTCGTTGAAACGAAACTTTCAACGAATTTTGTCGAACAAAACAGTTTAAATTGATAACTAAATGCTAAGAGACGGTTGTCAAAAGGAGGTTGTCATTTTAAATAGAGTTAAGCAGAGTTTTCGAGATTAGTGTGCACAAACGCATAGACAAACAGACAAAAAATATAAATTCCCCCAAAAGAGATTTTTTCGTATAAATTACATGTATATAATTATTTCGGGTGGAGTCCAGAGAACCGAGTGTGTTGATATTATATTCCTTGCTTACACTGCTCGAGGAGAAAAAAATGTGAAGCTATACAAACTTGTAAAACATATACATATTGTAAGACATATATACACATAATGAACATATATCAATAAATAAATCTGATTAAAGTCTGGGAGATTACATATCAAATTTGCAGTCTCCTGTGTGTTGATATCAAGATAATATAATTTTACACTTTCCCTTATCATTTATACAAATTATACCATTAACATTTTAGATAAGAAATTATAGATTATAAATTGTGTGCAACACGTGTGAATAGATCGTTACATCAACAGGTCCTTCGTCAAGTTCTTCACTTAACCCTCTTTTGTACTTAGTCGTCTCGCACTTTGCGTTGTAAATAAATATTAGTTAGTGGCCATTTTAATATAATTTAATGAAAATTTTATTTAAGAAAAATGTTTTTAAAGGTATACATTTTTAAGGCAAAAGCTTAAACCTTAACTTGAAACTTTTTAATTTAACTTTTCATAAGTTGTTACAGGTATTTTAACATCATCCATAATGTATAGTATAAAAAATCATAACGTAAAATATAAACTTTGTACCCTTATTTACGGAAATTACGCGTACGAAGAAGTATGAAATTTGGCGCATTTATATTTTATATAGAAAAGAAGAATTGAACGCTGTAATAAAATATATGTAACACTCAGTAACAAGTGTTATAAAAGTTTATTTACGGTGGGCATGTACGTTGTTAAGGAAACGCGTTGCTTACTCGTCAACTCGTCAACATCTAGTAAATAAAAATAATAATCATTCTTCTGATTAGAATATGAATTCATCATTCCGTCGTGTTCAGTCAATCGCGCTCCAATAACTTTGATAAATAAATTACCATGAATTGCAATAATATGTATACGAGCTATATAAATATTATAGCAAAGTGCGTTTAATTTAATAATAAATAGTCATAAAAATTAAAAAAAAAATTTTAACATATATAAAAAAAACTTTATTGATTTGTACTGTGTATTTTGCATATGAGATAATATTTAATATCTTTGTGTCTTTTTTTGTATATTTGCTTCAAATTTTTTACATAACGTTTTAAAAAGGATTATTTCATATTTCTATTATTTAAAATTCCCCTCTATAGAGAGACAAAACACAGTGGCTAGCTCCGCCATTTAAAACGCAATGTTTATGTATGTTTGGATGGATGGATTAAAATATTTATATGTTACAATCTTATTAATAAAACCATTTCTAATACAAACTTCTCTAAGTAATAATAATGTACTTTCTGTGTTATGTTACGCTCCTATAAATAAAATTGAAGGCAGAAATCTGAAACGAAAAACTGGTAACTGATCCAACTTAAAAATACGAAAAATGTAGCGATAGAAAAAAGCAAATATTTGCTTTATTTATAGTGTATATAACATACTTGTATGTAACACAGTACAATTGAAATGATGCCTTGTATATGACCGCCTAATATGCTGTAATAAATAATTGAGGTAATTACGAGATCTCCAAATCGTATAAGCAATATTTTTCTTTACACTTCTTATCTTATCGTGTTCTTGTTGTAAGTATACGTTTTACGCGATAAATGTTTTTCATCAAGGGCATAGAAAAATCAAATTGTGACATTTTTATCAACATAACTATATATATTTATAGTATGAATATACTAAATATATTTTTATTTAACACATTTAAACTATTGAAAATGGTGTCCCAAAAATTGAGCCAATCCATTTCAAATTATTTTTTGAGGCCAGTCGTAACGCAGTGGGACTGTGTATGACTGTTAAAGCGATTGGTTGTGGGTTTGAATCCCTCTCATGGGAATTATTTTCATTTTCGTAAGCTCTGATAAGACAAAGGGTGGCGTTGTCAACTCTCAACACGCAATATCTTGAATTCGGCGGAAAACGGAGTACTGTAACCCCCCCCCCCCACCAGTTTTTCTCACTAGAGACGTCGAACGCCGTGAACAGAGTATCTTAACACTATGGCTTTTGTGCCGAATAAAGTATAAAACGGTTTTTCTATATAAATTGAAAATAACATAGCCGAACCAATGAACCTGAAAATAGTATACGTATATACAAAACAATTATTTATCCACAATTCATATTAACTTCGAAATAAACAACTATATAAAAGAAAATTCTTAAAATTATTACACCAGCTTTAGATAACAAGCTCATTTGTCTTATCGTGCACACGAGCTGAGATGACCATTAGGAACCAGATAACTGCAATTAGCATTTTACTGCCATAGTAGTTAACGAAGATAAATAGTTAATTACAAAAGCCTAGAAAAATATCAATTTATGTCTTTTTTAAACATAGGTAATAAGTTTTCGGCGTTCAGCTCCGCCACTCAACACGTAACGTCTTGAATTAACGTCACGTCTTGAATTAACTTAGATTTTAACTTAGATTTCTAGTGAGTAAAGATTTCTATAGAGATTTTTCTTTAGTCAATTATATTTTATAACATTTTTATCAAATTCATTTATTTCTATTAATGTACCTAACGATTTTTAGACCCAATTCTTATCTTAAAATTTGCAAAAAAATATTTTAGTTTCTTCAACTTTATTATAAATATAAAAATAAATATTTTCACAATATGAACGTGTTCTAAACATTAGAACGCCCAGGATAAGGAAAACGTCCTCCTAGTGGTGTTTTTTATTCTCTAGTTTGAAAAGCTATCATATTTCATATACCTATGAAAAATTTGTCTTTATTAAACATAGGTAATAAGTTTTCGGTGTTCAGCTCCGCCACTCAACACGCAACGTCTTGAATTCGGCGGAAAACGGAACTCACAACCGATCGTGTTCACAGTCTGACGTTTTCCCACTGCGCCACGATCGGCCTCAAGCTGCTATGTAACTAAATGTTAATTTTAAAAATTTCAAATAGCCTCAAGCTGCATTATTAAGGAAGCTGACCGCATGCTTATGCCGCACCATGCGCAAGTGGCCGAGAGTGTTACATAAATTACTTTTGCTTGTTTACACAAAGCTCGTATATGCATCGTATATTTTATAGTTTAAGTACCGGCTCATAAAAATATGTGGCCATTACATTTTATATTAGATCTAACATTTCTTTAAATTTACTCTTCCAAAAATAAACGAAAAATTGTAATATTTACAATAATATTAATAATAAACCTATTTTTACCCCTCTGCCAAAAGGAGAGCTATACTTATACCATGTATATGTGTGTGTATGTTCGTTTCCTTATTCTCTTATAACTACTAAAACCAGAAACCGATTTTAACAAATGATACGTCTTTAGATTCATGTTAAGAGCGCTGATGTCACTGAAAATATAATGTTAATGAAAGAGATGAAAATAGCAGATTTTAAAACTTAGTTTTTAACTGCATTCGGGTTTTTAATTTTTTTAAATTATTAATTGTTATTACTTTTATGCACAATGTGAGGAGGAGAAGAGGTTATCGTAACGCAACGCAACAGTACTTAACGCAATCACAATGTTTAAAAGTTCAATTCCCAGTGGGCAAAGGTCATTGATTATATTTTAATTATTTTTTAAGGCCGGTCATGACAGGGTGGCGTTGAGATTCGCTACTCAACACACAATATATCAAATTCGGCGGAAAGCGGATTATACAGTCTCCTGACACTAAGTACTTCTTCTACCCTGCTATGCGGGATAAAAAAAAAACCGGGGAACCGGAAATATTTATTTACTCGTTTGATATCGATTTTTTATTAGGACATTTTTTATGAGATATTTATATAATATATAATAGAATTTGAAAACTATATTATATAATATGTTATTTGGTTTACTGTAACGATTTCATTTCAAAACCAAGTAAGGATTCATTCAAGTATTGACTGTTATTAATATAAATATATAAATTAATCACAGTAACAATTATAGTATAAAACTAACATTATTATTTGTTTAGCGCATTTATCAGCTTATCTTATCGGACATGCTTGAATATAGGAACAAAGTCCTTCTATGTCCGACTTTTAGTTTCATATTTTAAAGGAAAGTGATTTAAATATGCACCCTTAGGCCGGTCGTGGCGCAGTGGGACAGCGTCTGACTGTAAACGCGATCGGTTGTGGGTTCGATCCCATTTTTGGGAGTGCTTATATTTAAATTATTTTCAAAGACAAAGTGCGGCGTTGAGTTTCACCACTCAACATATAATGTCTCGAATTCGGTGGAAAATAAATTTCGGAGTGTCTTAACACTAAAAATAAAAAAGAGAGTTTTAAATCTTTATGTACAACCGCTATTTCTGGTAAGTAGAGGGCTTGATGGTGGAATCTTACCTAACACTTTATCATGTCAAGTACATAATACCAAAAAAAAAATGTTTTTTACAATACCATGCTTTTTTCTTCATAGCAGGCACGGTGATTATAGTTAGTTAGTTAGTAGTCATGGCGCAGTGTGACAGCGTCTGAATGTACACACGATCGGTTGTGGGTTCGATCCCCACTCGGGGGATTGATTATATTTAAGTTATTTTCACTTCCTCGCTCTGGTAAAGACAAAGAGCGGCGTTGAGTTCCACCACTCAACACGCAATGTCTTGATTTCGGTGGAAAGCGAAGTACGGAGTGTGTTGATACTAGGTACTTTCTGTCTACCCTGATATGCAGGATAAAAGCGTGAAGCTAAAAAAAAATTTGTTTTTTTTAACTTTTCAACTCCTGTTTCTTTGAGAAATTTGTCATGGTCTGAACCACCTATTTAAATTTGGCAGTAGCTCCAATAATCTAACAATATCAAATAAGTACTTATTATGAATATTAGCATACCATCGCTTATCTACCATTCACATATAGTATACCGACACCATCTCGATATTTCCCACATTCTGTTTCCCATCACTACCCCCTTTGTCAAAAAGAACAAGTCAACTTTTACGGGGTATGGAATATAATTTATTTCCATGACCCATATTTAAAGATCTATTTAAAATTAAAATTCCAAAAAGAAAACAAACAGATAGCGGTATTTTTAAACTGTCAACATGTTAAAGCGATTAGTTATCTTGTTTACGACACGTCTAAAATTAATCGAATCTTTGTTTAGTCTTCACAGTGTGTTAGCTATTTACTATTAAACTTTTGTTTTATTAAAGTAAGGAAAAGAGTTTAGTGTATAAATTTTTAGACTGACAGACGTTATGAAATATATAGTGCGACAGTGTCTGACTTTAACTACAATCGAGTGTGGGTTCAATTCCCAGCCAGGAAATGATTGTATATAAATTATTTTCATTTCATTGCTCCGTTAAGACAAAGAGCGGCGTTAAGCTCTGTCATTCAACACGTCTGGAAGTCAGGTTGAAAATTGGTATTGAAGTGTCTTGTCACTAGGTTCTCCCTAACTACCCGTCCGTAAGGTATAAAGCATAGGGTACCAAAAAAATATATAACTTGTGAGGAATAAATTAGAATAATAAAATTACTATTACACACGACCACGCATTTGATTAAAATGCTAATGTATCGATAACATACAATATGTACTTACAAAATTCCTTGTTTCTTACAAAAATAAAGCAAGCAATTATATAATATTTTCAGTATGTTAGAATAAGTAGCAAGTTAAGGCGATTAGCTTGACGTCTACAAACGTTTTCGTATTGTATTCAGATTACTCGTAGAGCTTCGCGTTTGGTGTCACTTTACGAAACCTTATACAGGGGCTAAAGTTCAAAGTCACTAAATTAATTAATGTATTAAATAGTGTTCAAGCATAACATTCCTTATTTTTTTCATTTATTTATTTATTTTTAGTTTCATGTTTTTATCCTGTATAGACGGGTAGACAGGAAGTACCTAGTGTCAAAACACTACGTACTCCGCTTTTCGCTGAATTCCAGAGATTGTGTGTTCAGTGGTGGAACTCAACACCTCGCTTTGTATTACCAGAGTGGGGAATTGATGCCGGTCGTGGCGCAGTTGGACAGCGTCTAGCCGATCGATTGTGGGTTGAATTCTCACTCGGAGAATTGTTATATGATTATTTCTTTCATTAAAATGATCGTTATCTTTTGTTTTTACATATTAATTTTGTTTAGTTAATTCGTAAACCAATTTCAATGTACTCCTTATGCTTACTAAATTTGATTCTAAGGATCAAGTATAGAAGAATATTAATCTTTAATAAACGTTTAAACATTTTCATAACTATTCCAAATATAGAATTGGGGTGCGCTAACCTTATCATCGCATTTTGTTAAAGTAGGCGAGAAATTGAAAACTGAGTGGTTTATCACATGACGTGTGAGGTGGGTGGGAAAAGATAATGAAATCAACCACATTTTATAATATTTAAAATATTATTAGTACATTAATAAATATATATATATATATATATATATATATATATATATATATATATATATATATATATATATATATTTAAGGCCGGTCGTGGCGTAGCGGGGCAGCGTCTGTCTCTTAAAGCGATCGGTTGTAAGTTCGATCCCCATTCGGGGAATTATATTTAATTTTTTTTCACTTCCTCCCACTGGTAAGACAAAGTGCGGCGTTGAGTTCCACCACTCACTAGGCAATGTCTCAAATGCAGTGGAAAGCGAAGTACGGAGTGTCTTGATACTAGGTACTTTCTGTCTACCCTGCTATGCCGGATAAAAAGAGTGAAGCTAACAATAAAATATTCCTACCGAAATGTATAACAGAAACGATATGATATAAGGGTGCGAACTCAGTTTAAAGTTATAGAATTCTAATTCTTTTGTTATTAGTCCCGGCGTTTACCTATGGTTTGCTTCTAACTTAAACTCCTCCACTTTGCACGATCACTTACATTCTCTATTGTTAGTTGATTCTCTTCTCCAGTCATCGCTTATTTGTATGACCGGGGGATATATTAAAACATTTTCTTACAACTTAGTTCCCAAGTCAGCGCACAGCGTGACCATCCCACCTCAAGACAAGACGCTCTCGGAGCTTATTCGCTGCGTCTCGGATTCCAAGGCTACTTGGAATGAATGCGTTGCGTATGTGATCAGCTTTTTATTATATGTATATATGATGATTGTTTATATACAAATATATATTTAAATATATTTTAGCAAACTAGTAGCTCCATTGATGCGTACAATATGCGTTACCTAACAACTATATGACTATTGTTGTACTAAGTCATATTATTCTGAAAAAAATTTTCTTTCATCATTACTCCATGTTATCTTTAACTATAAAAAAATCATGTTCTTCTGCCCATACCTAATTTCTCCTTAATTTCTCCGTAAGGTGTATATATTTTTTTTTATTATCAAATGCTTGTTTAATACATGAAGTTAAATTTAAAAGAAATGTACGAGAAAAGGTTATTCAATATCTAAGACTCACTCTGGTAGAAGCATACACGTGCTACTCGTCACTTCAAGTCTAACACGTGCGATGTGTTTTGTTTATAAAACATAAGTCTATTTATTGACCTACTTTTAAAGAATTGGCGTTGAGACTTGTTACCCAATAACCAAAACTTATTTTTTTTAATTTATATTATCACTCGTGATTCGGCAATTACGGCCCTATCGTGGGACAGCGCCTGACTTTAAAATGAATTTATAAAGAATTTTATAGTAGAACAAAGTTCGAAGTTGCGTTCTACCACTCGACACACATTATCTTGGTGAACATAGAAATAGTGCCTTGATATTAGATTCTCTCTGACTGCCAGTCTCGATGCCTTAATAATATTGGATATATATGTAACATAGTATCAAATTCTCTTTAGTTTCAAGATATAAAACATCGAAGTTATTTAGTAAAAATAATATTCATGAAGTGTACGACCGCTAATGTGATAGAAAAACGAAATGCAATTTTTTTCTAGAAAAACATAACTATTTATTTATTAAAAAAAACTTCATACATAGGTACATTAAAACACGTACAAGAAATTATATTTTTTATGTGATTTTCAATTTATTCTCGAAATTATTTGAAATAATTGGTACTACGACTAATGCGGGTCAGAAAGCAGCAGATATAAAAATCTGCTCAAAGAATTAACTTAAAATTAAATTAAATGTTTCAGAACGAGTCTGGGGAGAAAAGTTTCAAAAGTTTTTTTAATAGCTTAAAAAGAAATAGCTTTAAACACTAAAAGATATTTCTAAAGCAAGTATATATATTTTCATTATTAAGTTTTTATCCCGCATAGCTGTTTACCCTAAACAGAAAGTACCTAGTGTCAAAACACTCCATACACCGTTTTCTGCCGAATTTGTGACATTGCGTGTTGTGTGACGGAGTGGCTCAATGCCGCGTTTTTGTGTTACCAGAGCGAGAAAATGAATATGATTTAAATATAATTATTCCCCCTAATGGGAATCGAATCTACAGCCGATTGTGTTAACAGTCAGACGCTATCACACTGCGCCACAACCGGTCACATTAAATTTGTTCACTCTATTCCAATTTTCACATTGTTTATCAACTTGTATAAATTATATAGTTATAATTGTTTACTTAGATCTAATACTGATATCTAAGGGAGTTTTGGAAACAAACTATTTAAGCTTCATAAGATACATATTATTGATAATAACGTTAAAACTAAAGTATATTCCTATACAGAAACTTTTTTATAATTATTAACAAATATTAATTTCAAACTAAACATTCAATTTGTCTAGATGTGGACTGAAATCTCATTTGTAGCGATACACTCTAATTTACTCCTGAATTTACTCTAATACTTTAAACGCAATAATATGTCGTTATAATTTTTGCTTAATAATCGAATTATTTACGAAGAAAAATTAAATTTTAAGATATTCTTCTTAAAAATAAGCTAAAATATAAAGCTTACGTTTAATTTCGTTAACAATTCTCTTTATTCAAGCGTTATGGAAAATTTTACAGAGTATTACAGTGCTTCAGTTCGTGGAGACGTATACAAGAATATGATAGCGGAAAAGATTTAAAAGTTTTCTGAGAGAAACGGTTATTCATACATTCAGCATCGTCGGTCCCATTTTGGAGAACAGCCAAGTTCCAAAGTTGTGAGCAAGTGTGATTCATATTACGATTTCAAAGTGTTAAGAAATGTTATTAGTGTTTTATAATAATAAATTAATAGTTAATACTTAAATACAAGTACTTTCTGAGTTTGAGGTAAAAAAAGGTAAATCTTAAGAATAAGTAACCTACTAAACGTATTTAAAAAAAAATATTGTCTTCATAGACTTTAAACTTTGAACTTTGACTTTTATGTGGAACAATGTACTAAAGTCTGTAATACTTTACATGAGTATGGATAAAACAAAAATTAAGGCAAGTGTGTAAATTAGGCTTTTTTAGTAACCCTACCTTATGTTATGAATTCAGACACTCGATTGACACGAGACTGTTAAATTGTTATTTTATTCTCATACTAATATAAAAGCATAATTAGATAAAGTAAATAGAAGCCGATCGTGGTGTACTGGGACAGTGTTTGACTGTAAACGCGATCGTTTGTGTGTTCGACTCTTACTCGGAGGAATTATTATATTTAAGTTATATTTATTTCTGCGATATGGTAAGACAAAGCGCGGCGTTGAGCTACGCCACTCCACCGAGTACAGAGTGTCTTGGCACTAGGTACTTTCTGTTTACCCTACTATGCAGAATAAAAGCGCGAAGCTAAAAAACAAAGAAGATAAAGTAAATTTATAGAGAGGAAAATTTCAAAAGATCCGGGTCATGTAAAAATATATGGTGAGATTGAACGTTTCGCGTTCAAAGGTGTTTTTGAAATCGTTCTTTGCTGTCGGAACTGAATATAAAATCGTGAATTCATGGTTATTTTTAACGTTATAATAAGATTTCTTTGTATGTTTCTTGTATACAAAAACAGTTCTTTTAGTTTATTTCGATTATTTGACGTAAGGGCGCAGTTGGAATATATCAAACCAAGGGTAATGGTTATCAATCCTTATTTAAGGAATATTTATATTTATAAAGAAACCTGGAGTATTAAAATTCATTATATAGAATCATGAGGACTGAATGAAGGTGAATATTTCGCGCTTTAGCAGAACAAAGTGTTATATCGAATCCTATGATCACTAGTAGTAGTAGATGACTTTGACTTTTTTTGAAAACCTGACGTTTCGAACACTTTACAGTGGTCAAGTAGCCGTGGTTAAAATTTAAACAGTGTTCGAAACGTCATATTTCCAAAAATGGATTCTTAAATACCAAAATATACGCGATTTATTCGTTTTTAAATAGCTTCATTTAATATATTTTCTAAACTAAAAGTATTATTTCACATTCATAATAGTTCTTAGGTGTCAACTATCAAGCCATAAGTTATTAATTCATTAGTTAATAAATACGTTGAACAATATTTTACATTCAATAAGGAAAAGAAGGAAAAGGAAAATGTCCTCTATATACATAAATGTTATATAAATTATTTTTAAGTAGTAATTAGTATCGATAGTAACAGTAGGATTGTAAATAAGGGCCGCTACACAAGTAGCTGTAGATAATAGGCTAGAAATTATACGCGAGTGGCATAAGGCGATTATTTTATTAGGAGACGTTAGTTGCCAAATAAGGCTATCCATTCTATATGATTCTTCTTTGAGATATTTTTATCTATACACCTATAATCGATATCTGTGAGTAGACAGAAAGTACCTATTGACAAATCACACTGTTCAAGTTAATAAAATTAAAGAAAATGGATGCTGAATGAAGTAGCTTTATGAAAAATATTACAAATGTTTCATTCGGTCATTATCACCCATTTTTTTCGATTTCATAGCTTGGTGTATCAACGATATATTCTTGTTGGTTGTATGTTGACAGATGAGATAATTTATACGCCTTATTGTTCGCTTTTTTTTATTGACTAATTCTTGTTTGATATGTATGTTTAATACGTTCGGGTATAGATTGAAGTTGTATCCGCATCTATCGTGTTTTTAAATAATTTTCGAATTGTCTTATTTTGAGATATATTTATTAAACAAAAATTTACAAAAGAGTGTAGAACACCCGTAAGATAATGATATTCAGTGAAGGAAGGAAAAACGTAAAAGCTAAATATGGTGTTTATTATATACATATATGTATATATATTTTTAAAAAAAAATAATATAGATTGATTTGCATCATAAAATACTATAGTAGAGAATATTGCAAGTAACTCATTACATTAAAATGTTTATTCAGTTGTGCCCTTATTAAAAAGAATGCTCAATATGTTGTATGATTTTATTTTATAGTTGACAGGTGATTGATCTATGGTTTGGTGTTTATGATTGGTGGTCAGACACATGTGAGTTATTCAAATATTTATATACCTATCTTAAGTCAAAGGTCTAATGTCTGCCTTTTAACCTATTTAGGTCACAAACGCAATATGTTAATCTTTGTTATATAAAGATAACAGTTACGTCATACTAATATAATACTGGTATAAATAGTGCACATCTCCCGTCCACGTGGCACCGAGGTTGTTGACTCGTATCGACATAAGAGGTGTTTATTTTAAGTTCAGTCACAGAGTGGATTATTGTCTTATTGTAAGGATATAAAATATTTTTTGTAAACCCTACTAACTTTGTTTTAATTATCAAAATAATTAATGCTACTTTTACATCAAAAGATACTAGGCTATCGACAAGCAATGGGATTGCCCCTGACTGTAAACACAATAGGTTATGGATTCGAGGGATGATTATACTTTAATTATTATTTCTTTGCGCTGACAACACTTTGGGCGGGAAATGAACAACGAAGCAGTTAATCTATTTTTTTATTTGAATTCAGCATTCAACACAAATATATTTGTTTATTTATTTATTGAGCTGCACGCTTTTATCCCGCATAGCAGGGTAGACTGAAAGTACCTAGTGTTGAGACACTCGTTACTCCGTTTCTCACCGAATTCGAGACATTGCGTGTTGAGAGATGGAACTCAACACCGCACTGTGTCTAGCCAGCGCGAGAAAGCACATATATATTTACTATTTTTAAAGTGTTATTCCACACTTAGGATAAAAAAACAGTTTTGAAAAAACGAGGCGCAGGTTCGAAAAAAAATATATATATACATATATATATATATATATATTTATATATATTTCTGCCCACTTGACTAATGAAATTGGTGTCAAACCTTTATATCTGATGATTCCCACAATCATAATCTGAATTATAATAAATTTGGACACGGTGATTCAGTTATCCGTTCCACAAAACGCACATCACTGAACGTGTCATGCGACAGATTTAAATGTGAATCGAAATACAAAACTGCTTCCGACGTGTTATTTTAATGAACCTGATGAAGGATGTTTTAGGGATTTATTTTATATTCACTGAGCCAATACGCTTGTATGAAACATTTTGCTGTAATTTCTGCCTTGTAATTCAACGAAGTCTTACATATAATATGGCATAAATAAAAAAAGATAGAAAGTACCTAGCTACCTGTTAAGACACACAGTAGCTTCACTTTCCACCGAATGAGACATCGCGAGTCGAGTGGTGGCACTCAACGCCGCACTTTATCTTAGAGCGAGGAAGTGAATATAATTTAAATACAATCACTATTCCGAACGGGAATCGAACCCAGAACCGTTTGTGTTTATAATCAGACGCTATTCTGCTGCACCATGATCGGCTTCAATTTTCTGTCTACCATTGCAGGATAAAAGTGGGAAGCTAAGTAAAAAAAATATTAAGTAAAAAATATAAGTTTAGTATAATAATGTCTAAAATGTTTGACCAGAAAGTAAATAATAACGTCAAACAAAAGCATCTGAGGCCAATTTAGGATGATAGTATTAATGATCTCTATAATGTCAAATTATGAACGATATGTTTTTCTTATTGGCAGGTGTGTCATCTCTTTCCACCTGGCTTGTAAAAAGGACGTCAATGTGTACTTTCAAGGGCAGTATCAAAAACACGATAAGACCAGTTGTGCCACTTTCATAAATGATTACAATTTATCAGGCCTTTTTAATAACATCCCATATCAATATATATTATATAAAAGATAGCCTACATTGATAAAATGAATTTTTCACATAAAATGTAAAGTATTTTTATCGATAGAAAATATGTTTAGTAAAAAATTTTAAAGTAAATTTAAATAAAATATTTATTTATTCCACAATGAATTACTTGATACATCTGTACGTTAATTTAGTATAGCGTATTACTCCTGGCCGTCCGTTGGTATATGGCATCTGTGACGTGGTGGCCAGTAAGTTCATATTTATAACGTATGCTTATAACGAAAATATATCAATCGAAGCATATTTCACGTTCACTTCATTCACGTAAGGGCACATTGTGCCTTTTTGCGTTTTATATATGCTATTTTATAATTTAAAATATTTAAATCTTATAAAGATTTTGTACTTCATTTCCTAACGTACCTGATTAGTGTCTATATACTAGGTTATTTTGTTTTGAAATAGCTTATTTTTCTTGTAAATGAAAATTTGTTTAATAATCAATATAATGTAGTAAATAGTAAAAATGTATATATTTTCAAATCTTTTTACACAGAAATATTTTAAAGAAAATAAAATTTAAAAAATTTCAATTTATACCCATTGAACTGCAAAATGACTTCGATTGCAACTATCATACGCACTCATCAATCACAACGCAACGTCACGTCTTTTATTTACCTTCTGTTGCATGAAGCCGTACAAAACAGCTACCCCTTCAGAGCAATATCACAGACAGACACATTATAAGAATGCCCTACAACGTTTTCATTTTTTTAACTCAAAACAAACAATACAATGTAATCTCGTATATACATTCACAAAAGGTTGTTCAACTCTTCTCTTACTAAGTATATCATAATTTTAAATCTATTCATTAAGGCCGTCGACGCTTAAACCGCATTAAATGTATATCTTTTGCCTCCCACATGTTCTCACAAATAATAGACTGTTAGATACTAATTTAAACAAATTCAACAGCATTACATGCTCCTACTGTGAACTAAAAATACTTTTTTTAATAAAACTGTTGAACGTAAAAGAATATTCAATATTGCTTTATGAAATATTGAACCGATATCAAAATACATTTTAAAATGGTTTTAAACTAAATACGATGCTTTGAAGTTTAAATTGATTTTCAAATATAGCTATTTCTACTGGCCAATCATAATTCATATTTTTATTTCAACGAGAATATACAATGTTGTATACTATAATTATTTGTATTGTATTTATCAATACAACTGTAATCTGATAGTATTTTTTATAATAGCATGAATTTAATTTGAATTGTATATATCCATAGAAAAAGTTAATTATAAGTATACATATAAATAAATACTTTTATTCTTAATTACTATATCCCACTATATATACCAAGGATCGCCAGTTCAAATCGTAATATTTTTTTGTAGCTTCACGCCTTTATTCCGCATAGCAGGGTAGACAGGAAGTACCTAATTTGGGACAATGTGTATCGAGTGACGGAATTCAATGCCGCCCTTTGTTTTACTAGAGCAAGGAAAAGAAAATTATTTAAATACTATATTTCCCCCGAGTGGGAATCGAACCCACAACCGATCCCGTTTACAGCCAGACACTTTCGACTGATCAAATACTGGGTGTCATAATATTTTGTGGGTTGAGTCAAAGTGATTTTTCAATATATTATTACTACAAAATGTAATAATATATTGAAAAATCACTTTGACTCTGTTTTATATGTAATAAAAGCCTACATTTTAAAAATAATCCTAACTTCCACACGATATACACAAACGGTGATATTATAACTGATAATAAAGTAGCCGTAAGTAAAATAATATATTAAACAAAATAAGTACGAATTAAATTTATTTTTTCCAGGTAAGTCTTTGGGTCCTGCCTCTAGAAGAATTACTGACGCCCATCTCTAATTATATAGTTAAAACAACTAAAATGAGAAAACTTTTAGTATTCAAAAAAAATATTGACTGTAGCTCTATGCCAATTGTAAAGAGTAGAAATTTCAAAACGATAAGCTGACGCGGAAATAATTCTAATAAATATATTTAAATTATTATAAATAAATTTTTAAAAGAGTTTCCTTACGTCATTATTTTGTTTTCCGACGGCCCGCACGCTTTTATCTCGAATTCGAGACATTGCGTGTTGTATGATGGAATTCAACGCCGCATTTTGTCCTACCAGAGCAAGGAAATGAAAATAATTGAAATTAACCATTTTTCTAGTGGGGATTGAACCCATAACCGATCGCGCTTACAGTCAGACACTGCCTCACTGCGCCACAATTGCACAATTTACTATATATACAAATTGTTACTAAGATTTAAGAAAGGTAAGCTGTTGGAAGTCTTCTTATATGACCATTTTCGTTTATGTAGGTACTAATGTAAATTACATAATTGTTGGATGAAAACAATGAATTGGACACCAATACGACAACCAAAAATAAATTAAAAAATAAACAGTCGGTATTCTCTAAGAATAAACCGTTGAAAAACGTGATAAAATCACACTTTCCAGTGTTGTGGCAGCTATCTAAATATACATACAAAATGGTAATATCTGTCTTTCGTCACAGGTTTATAGGGGCATGTTTACTTGGGATAATATTGGGTTCATTTTTATAGTATATGTAAACATACACAGCTCCTTTTTTATTTACATGAGCTCATTATTTTTCCTCAGAATTCCAAGATATTCTTAATTCTATATATTTTTACAGCATAAATCGTGTTACTAAGAAAAAATTGAATAAAACGTGTAAATATTTTGTTTTCATACAAAATAGCATAGAGTTCATAGTTATATTAATAAGTGCAGGACAATTAAACGGGCATAAAATCATTTTTATACAAATAATGTAGACGGAGAAAATAAAAAAAAAATTAAAGTATATTCAATTATAGTTCTAAATACTAATAAAAAGAATATTGCGTTGCTAAGGCAACGTGTGTTTTACTCGTCGTCCAGGTCACTATTATAATTGCACGTATTATAATGGTACATTGTTTATTCGCATCGGTTGTAAAACATTACCTTTATTATATAAAACCATATCAAAATAAATACATATTTGAATTCTTCCATTCTTAAGCATTGTTTTCTGACGTACCGTACCTACAGTCTCGAGATCTCATTGTGCTAATGTAAATCTACCCAATATACTGGTATGCATCTGTTTCCATTATGTTACAAGAAAAAGTCATATAATAAGAAAATATTCAACTACGTTATACTAGCGGTTTTGCTCACTATTTAAGGAATTACAAAAGATTTAATGAAACTTTTCTTTTACAATTTCAAATTATTCTTACATTGTAAACGAAAATAATTCAAAACCTTTAAAATTATTATACAAAGTTTGAACTTTGAGATGTTTTTAAAAGTGCAATTTTGAAAAGTCGAAAAATGACCTTTAAGATTGTAGCTTTTATACTGACATTTTTGAGTATAAAATATGCATTGGTATCGACCGCTCGTTGATAGATCAGCCAGTCAGTCAGTCAGACGATCACCTTACTGACTGACTCTTTGAAGAGGCTTATAAAGAACAAGCACCAAAAACCGTCCAATGCTTTTATACGATTCTTATTGATAGTCAAAATAAATATTTGTAGTGTAACACATATTCTTTTTTTATTTCTCTTTTTTTCTTTTGCTTCGTTTTTATCCTGTATAGCAGGGTAGACAGAAAGTACCTAGTATCAAGACACTCTGTACTTTGCCTTCCACCGAATTCGAGACATTGCGTGTTGAGTGGTGGAACTCAACGCCGCATTTTGTCTTACCAAAGCGAGAAAGTGTAAATAATTTAAATATAAATACTCCCCAGAGTGAAGATCGAACCCACAACCGATTGCGTTTACAGTCATACGACGGGCCTCTTCTTTTAATCCAATTAAAATTATAATTATAATTGAAACTTTAATATTTATACTTTTATTACATTCAAAGTTTAATATTATATTAGCTAAAGAATTATAACATTATAAAATAAACAACGTAATAAATCAAAGCTGCCAAACTGATGTTGCGTAATGGGAACGCGCAGCATGATGTAACTTTACGTACAGGCAGAGTAAACAACTTTGTTTTATCTCTTGGATGCGGATTGAAAGCTTGCTTTCGTTCAGTTCATCGCTTGGCTTGTGATTTTTCCAAATGAATTTTCATTAACATATTTTTAATGAAATATTGGTTGATAAATATTTAGTAGTTATAGTATATATATAATAGATAATATCTATAAGATTATAAGAATTTCAAATTTTTACTTACATTATATTTTATTTACTGCAAAAATATTATTTATGACATTTATTTATGCTTATTAAATATACATTAAAAATATTATTAGTCTTATTATAAATCCTTTAAATTAATAATCATATAATATCTCTCACTATAAAACATTTGACATATAAAATGAAAATACACGTTGCTAAGGCAACGCGTATCTTACGCTTCTATGGACCTACTAGTAAATATCACTTAAATATGACTTCAAGTATAATTTCTCCAAATGTCATTTGCTGTAGACTTATTTAATCGATATTGATAACCGGTATTTTACGTTTTGAGACTCACCAAACAACTTTCCATCGCGTGGCGATGACTTGTGTTAGATTTCGTGTTTGTATTGATGTTTAGTTGATTTACTATTATTTGCTTCCTAAATAAATATATTTGCGTACATGATTTTAGAGTAAAATGACATTTTAATACCATTTTAGGTTATAAAATAAAGTAAATCTTGTAAAAGACACGGACGGAGTTTTTAAGGATATATAGGTATAGTTAAAGTTTATATAAAGAACGAGTAATAAAAATATCATCATCATCATGTTGTCGATTCGTGGTCACAACTCGAGAACTTTTGTTTCTCATCGATTATCGGATCCACGAGCAATGTGGCTTGTCCTATGCCACTTCTACTTTCCAATTTTGAGAGCTATGTTAGTGACTTTAGTTGTCCTGCAGTGTTCCGAGGAAAACCTCGAGCATAAGGCCTTTCCATAACTCTTTGAACGTTTTCAAGCTTCCTGATGAGGTTAATAGTAAGAGACCACGCCTCAGGTACAAACGTCATGGTTGGTAACACAAACTGGTTGAAAACCTTAGTTTTCCGGCTATGAGGTGTGCAGTGCCTAAAGCGGTGGATCAGCGGTTAATTGTGGTAGTGATAATAATAATACTGCCTTAGAATATTATTTTAAACTTTGGGAGATGTTGTTGGTATAATGCAAACCTAAATAATAAAGAGAGATTGAAATATATGGTGAAAAATGCAGAAATTATGCAACGAACGAAATCCCCCAAAGTTCTTAAGTAACATTATTATGCTCCTGGCTTTTTCCTGTAGTACGCTGAATATAATTTCTTTGACATTGTTTAGAGATAAAAAAAATATTAAACTTTTGCTAATGGTTATTGAATAGCGTAACTTTGGACATATAATGTGAAAAATTACTCGCATTTCCTTATAACTTATAACTGGAGCCTTATTAATACCGAATAAACTTATTAAACATATTAGGAAGTTATTCAGAGAGAAAAACGTATTATTTTATCTATATAAATGTAATAACTAGTGAATGCCCACACCTTCCTTTGCCCGGACTTGACTCGTTTTGTCTTTATAAGTACTTTTTCTCGTAACCACCCGTAGATAAGATAAAAAAAGATAAAAAATATAAAAAAATTGTAAATAAAAAATAAAATAAAAATTGTAAAATAGATAAAATAAAATAAAAAAATTATCTACGTTAGACACTAAAGTTCAAACAGATCCAAGAAAACAGGTATTTTTAGTGATTGTGTCGAACAAAATGCTGTAAATTGATATAACTTACATTTTGGGGAACAGATTGGAATAAGAAAAACTACCAATGGTTAAAGCAAGGTTGATTTTCTAGATTATCTCGCACAGACACGCAAACGAACAAACAAACAAAAAAATAAATAAAAATCAATGTTTAAGCTTCTGTTGCATTGATAAATGCCCCCAATAGTTATTTTCATATATATTCGGTATACAGACAGCGATCAGTTTAGTTTTTATTTTATGTAAAGTATATAGACTTTACATTACATATTATTAACTTCATTTAAAATAATAATAATTCCACGTTTCAAGTGTTGCTTTGAAGATATCGCTTGTTAAAAGTTTAAATCACTTCTTACACAATGTGATACTCTACAACGTCTGCTTAGTGTTTCATAAAGTTGAAAACAGATACTTGAATTTCAATATTGTTGTAATACAGTTTTAATGACATTTAGTAATATCGTTTATATATATATATACAAAGTGTGTGAATTACACTTTCACAAATAAATAAATCAGTAACTAAATTTCTGCTGTAACATTTCTATCATTTCCGTAATTAATATTAATTAGTAAAGAAGCCTTACTCTTTTTAATTAAGTTAAGCTAATAATTAGCACGAATTAATAAAATATTACTAATTACGAGGAAACCCTATGAAATAACTAAAAGACCAAACGAAGTATAACATTTTAAATAAGTGTTCAAACTTCGAATGAGATTTGATCCTTATTTGTTAAATATACGTGTTTTATATTAATAAGAAACATATATAAGCATTACCAGTACGAGAGGTCGGCATAGACCTTACCTACCAAAACAGGCCTTAATTTCTAAAACATAATATTGATAACACTGGAGGAAGTTCACGTTAATATCATGATAAACACCGGAGGGCTTGTACAAGAATTATTACTATGGTCAATTCTGACTCTGATTACCCCTCTAGGGATAAAGCGTAGAGCTAAAAAAGAAAATCATATATACTTAAATTGCAATTGTTTAATACGTGAATTAAAAAAAATTACCCTTTAGAAAAGCAGTGCAGAAAATATAGATATATAATTTTATTTCATAATAATGCACTGGATATATATTAAATTAATCAACTAAATATTACACCCATATTTATGTGTTTGACATACCCCTTTGTACATAAATTGTTAAGGCGCCTTGTATTTACTAGTAAATATCTATTGATGACAGAACAGAACATGAATATGGCACTGTATATTCAATAGAATAGAGTGACAAACGATGATTGCGGGTTCGATTCGATTCAGGTGTTCGTATTTTTAAAATACTAGCTGTTACTTCATCTTCATCCGCGTATTATTTATCATTTCTGGATCTTTATCTTGTAATTCTAAAATAAAAGTGGCCTAATTTACTTCTTATTACAGAAGCTGTCGACCATATTCATCAATATCGGTCTAGCCGTTCCAGAGATTAGTCGGAATAAACAGACATATACACTTAAATTATAAAAATAGTATTTTGATGTATGTACAGTGTATATGTATACATAGGCATTTAGGAAAAAATATTTAATATTAGAAACAGACACTCCAATTTTATTTATACAGAAGTCGTGTTGCCTTTACCGTTACCGAGTGCTTAACGGAGGTGGATAACCAATTTGCCTGCTTATCCCATAAGGAAGATACATGAATAAATCTGAATCAGAATTAAATTCTCCTAATTTTACAAGCAAAATATATGAGTACTAACATTTTTATTAAGAATATATACAGCAATATTCTGGAGAAGCACTCGTTACATAAACAAACAATTAATGTGAAGAGAAGGTATGCTTTTCTAAGAACCAGTTGATTTGTTGAATATTTCAAAAGTTTTTCCTTTTCCTCAATGATATCATTTTAAGAATCAAAGTATCTATTTTTACGTGTAATGTAAGAGGGGCCCCCCCCTTGTACGATAAATGATTAAAAAAAAGTCTTACTATTATTAAAAAATACTGAAAATATACTAGATCAAGGGTATTTGTTTATCAGGTGAAGGCACACAGACGTTTAAAAAATGTTACCATTGTATAAATTTATTTACGATTTCAATATCTGATTTTCCTGAAGGAAAATGCTTTCGCAAGAAATGCGAATTTCGTTAATCACCAAGCATGAATGTTATCATCAGTATAATATCATTTATATTTATGGGACTGTTATACAAGACCATTGTCTGATCAGTTTATACAACAACAAATGCACACTCAGAACACTAGGTAGGTTCATGTCAAAGAAAATGAAAATGTTGAGGTGCACGTGTGGCGTTACGTAGGCTGATCGCATACGTAACACGTTCAACGGATGTAGTCTTGGAGTTGGAGTCCGTGACGTACTGGATAAGGTCCAAGAGCGCCTCCAAAGAATATGTGGTATGACCACGTTACAAGCCGGCCTAGGAAGTACGCCGGAAGAAAATGCCTTGCTTTATGTGTCCCTCGAGTTAGACCCCCCGTATGCTCAAGGAACCGATAGCTGAATGTCGTGTTGCAGTAAATGAGGACCAATGGATGAATTTCAAAGGACGTTACAGACAGCGTAAAGTGTAAGAAGTTGATTGTGAAGGCAAGTCCTGACTAGGCCAGAATAAATGCATATACATGGAATAAGAATTATAAGTACGTATCTTAAACGAATTCAGTAATTAGTAGCTATACATATATATAAAAATATCCAGGTAATAATTTTAAAACTAATACAAATTTTAAATCATATTATTTGGAAAAGAGTCCTTAAGTCATGTCGTTGGAATGGTAGATCTGGCATAATTTGACATTTAGCATAATTCCTCTAGCATAGTTAGAAGAACTCCATTATCTAATAATAAGCTCTTCTATTCTTCTCTTCTCATTTAGCATAATTCCTCTAGCATAGTGAGAAGAACTCCATTATCGAACAATAAGCTCTTCTAACATTCTATTTTTTATTAACTAAAAATACGTATACAATATCTTTAGAATAATGGAAATGGGTGAGCGTTTGACTGTAAATTCGATTAGTTGCGGGTTTAGTTCCCACTCGGAGTAATCGTTATATTTAAACTTTATTATCATTTATATGATCTGGCAAGACCGAGCACGGCGTTGAGTTTGCCACTTACCATGAATTATTCCGATTTCTCTCATTCTGCTCCCACTCTCTCACCCTACATTGAGTTAAAACATGAATCGTTAATAAAAACTAACCGGAAGGGACATCAAATATGTTCTCTCCAATATACGTAGAGTTTACCATATTAAATTATACACAAACATTATTTAATTTAATTGTATATGTTATTAAAGCCAGCTGACCGTGTCCTCTTATTCATAATATGAAATCAAAACACCATATGCGACACTGACCGCAACGTGGTACCCGCAGCATCCTAGGAAATGCGCCTACTTACTTTCCTCCGCATCTCGTTTTACATATCGATTCTAACAGATGTAAACACCGACTTCAACCAACGTAAATACAACTTTATTCTTTAAACAGTAAAGTCAAATTTCCAACAAAATAGACCGATGTAGATCACTCTCAGTCGTAGTACGGCGCTACTTCGGCCCGTCAGCTAGTCGTACGTTGACTGTAAAGCGGTGAAGACGTGTTATAGTGTTTCTTTCACATTATTCGTGTTCAGTGATAAAGATGAACGGTGTTGGTGAATACTTAAGTGTTTAAGGTGATGCACTGGTGCTTGGATCCCGTGATGAAAGGTCAACCGGTCTGGTAAGCATAACCTACCCTTTTTATCAATTTCTTAGTAAAAAACGGTCGTATTAGACTCGTTTGTCTTATATATCTTTCTTCTTTTTGTGTTACCTGGATACTTTTCGTATACAAAAACTTGTGTTAAAATTAACTGGTATCTCTGCACACTAACTATCTTATTTAATTTATTGTTATTATTAATAAATAATAAAGTTTATTAATAGCTCCAAAGCTTCTTAGTATTATTTTTGACGAGACGTATAACATTAGAAATGCAGACATTGAAAATAGCATCTTATTCGCTTTCACTTGTATGTTTTTATCAAACGCTACCACGAACGTTTTCATCAATTCCTTATTAGTGACATAAAATATCTTTATTTTTATATGATTTATAAAAATTATATGACTTTATAAGGAAACAACAATTTGTATAATTGCAAATTATAATAAATTTCGTTAAAATGATGAAAAATATATATGAGATAAGGCGGAAGTTACGCGTTCTTAATCTAAAGGTTAATCTACGTATAATCTGTATTGCTTTTCTCAATTCTTAATCTAAAGGTTAATCTACGTATAATCTGTATTGCTTTTCTCAATTCTTAATCTAAAGGTTAATCTACGTTTAATCTGTATTGCTTTTCTCAAATGCTTTCGTATATTCTTACATAATTTGTGAAAATTTGATTGGTTAACATTTTTGAAATTTATAATGTTTTCTAATCCTAAGTGTGGAATAACACTTTAAAAACAGTAAATAATTTGACTGGTATTTGGATAACACGATCTGTTAAAAATATGTTATATATTAAAATATTATATGTTTCCATTAAAACTAAATAAATCAAGTTAATAAATAAACAAAGCACCAGTATTATCAATAATTAAAACCTTTGATTAGATTTATTCATACAACATAAGTAATTAAAACAAATCACCATTATGAAATTCATTAATTATTTTGAACTGTTTTTGATATTTTAAAACGGTATCGCCAAATATTAAGACATAGCTTGTAGAGTGGCGGAACCTAACACCGCAATTTGTCTCTGCCTGCTATAAAACAGTGAAATAAAAATAATTCAAATTTAATTATTCCCCAGAGTGTGTAATTTTACTTAAAATCATTTTTTTACGCTAATTTTATCCGGCCATTCTTTCTCGTTCTTTCTTACGTTTATTTTCAATTAGCCTGAGTTAATTGAAATATAAAAAAATTGGTTTTAATCATTAAATTAACTGATTATAACGTTTTACTGATAATGATCCGCCCATCCCATGTGGGTTATATTCGCTAATTAAATTGACTATATTTTATCGTCTATTTTATTAATTAATTTATAAAAAATTTATGGCCGCCATGAGATTATATTCTAATTATTATAATAAAAAAATATACAGTGGAAAAAATAACGTAAAACCGGTAGACTTTCTATAGATATAAAATAAATATTATAGTTTGCGGATGCTATTATATTTACATATTATACAGTTTTTCTCTTCACGACGATATTTGAATTAAAAAAAAAACAATTTGTTGAGCTAAATGGATTTGGGTTATAATCTTACGATAACAATAAGCATGACGTCTTAATTCTGCTACCTTTTCGTTTTATTAACGATTCAAAAACATACAAAATTACAAAAAAAATGAGTTCGCCACTCACTTTGAAGGGAAAGCAGTCAACACAGTGTCTTGACACTCCGTTGATTTGAATTGGTTGTTTGTGACTACCCTGGTAGGCGGGATAAGATCTGAAAAACATATCAAGATATAATTAGATCTTCTTCGTTTCAAAATAAGATAAATGCTCCTTACAGATTCTTAATTAGTGCAGTTCGTTTAATTAATTGAAGTCGTTCTCGGTCAAAAGTTTTTAAAAGGACATTTACGAAAGGACTTTTCTAAAGAAATGTATACAGCCTTTGCAAATTAATTTAAATTTCGTTGACCTCATTTGCTATTTTTATGAATTTGACGCGTTGATAATGAAAATGTGCTATCAAGATACTTAACATATTTTTATTATTTAACTGACTTCTTGGGGATAATATCACTATTTTTGTTTCTTGATTTGTTTCCCTTCACGCTTTTATCCTCCATAGGAGAAAAGACAGGAAGTACCTACAATCAAGACACTCCGTATTCCGTTTTCCGCTAAATTCGAGACTTTACATTATTTAGTGCTAAGTAACGGAACTCAACGCCGCATTTTGTCTTACGAGAGGAAATAATTTAAATAGATCACTCCCTCGAATGGGAATCGAACCCACAACCGATCGCACTAACAATAAGACGCTATACAATATATATATATATATATATATATATATATATATATATATATATATATATATATATATATATATATATATATATATAGAGTTCAGGACAGTTATTTGTTTATGGCGTGCCAGTAGAGCACAATCACTTCGCCTATTTCAACCTCTCATTTAACGGTCGTGATTAAGTTATGTCAATTTAAGCATTTTTTATAGCTGATAATATATAACAAAAACTTTTTTTTAGCTTCTGCTTTTATCCATAGCAGGGTAGACAGAAAGTACCTAGTGTCAGCACACTCCGTACTTCGCTTTCCACCAAAATCGAGACATTGCGTGTTGAGTGGTGGAACTCAACGCCGCACTTTGTCTTACCAGAGCGAGGAAGTGACATTAATTAAATATAATCAGGGCAGTCAGACGTTGCCCCACTGCGCCACGACCGGCCTTATAACAAAAAGTTACTAAGTACATACTAAATAGGTTTAAAGTGACACAAGACACTTAAGTGGAGTTTAACACTATTCCTTTATTACTTGGTCATCATATAAAACGTATTACGGAAGAACTTATTGACCTATTATTAGCGTCTGAATCAGATGGTTAAGCAAGTTATTTTTAGTTCCACACATTGATGGGTGACCGTTTCACGTGACCTTTTCACTGCTTGACTAATACTGACCTTACCTTACGTTATAATATTATTATATTTATATAATCTAATAATAAAATTTATATAATTGTGCGGATATATTTAATTTCTTGTACGTGGCGAACACACGAGGTACATTTGATCTTTGAACATGTCTTTGAAATTGTACACGAAGTGGAATAATACGTTTATGTAACCTAATTAAAATTGGCCGTGTGCCTTTTCTCTCCAGAAACAGAAGTATAATTTTGAAGTAATTATTATATAAATATATTTTGAACCGATCATCTACCGAATAATTTGTGATAAACATTTTTTTTATATTCACACCTTTATCCCGCATAGCAGGGTAGACAGAAAGTTCCTAGTGTCAACTCTGTCAGTAACGCTCCGTACTTCGCTTTCCAGCGAATTCAAGATTGCGATAAACATATTTATACATATTTCGATTAATCGAATTAATAAAAAAGATGGATATAAAATATAATGTACATACATTGTTACACGTGCTCGATTTCGATATATTTTATATCGTGTTAATTATATTAATAAATAAGGCGATTTTTAGTCTACTTACAACAATTAATATTCTATTCTTACTAATATTTTTAAAATGTATGAAAAAATAGTATATAATGTTAAATATGACAAAAACGGTAATTCCAAACAGTTACATCGATTTTGTGAACTGAATTGTACAAAGAGAGTTCAAAGAAGTCTACTTTGTAATTAGCACATTGAAACAACATGGTTCTATCAGTGTTGTTCTATTTCCCTAGTTTTATAATTATCATATTCTGACTCAATACGAAATGCTCAAATAAACTTTATAACCTGAATTTCGGAGGCAATTGAACTGACGTCTAATTAGAAACGGTTTGTTTAACGGTACGTTCTTAGTATACACCTAGCTACAGTGTACTGCTATAATATGACGTGACAGGTAATAATCATTCAACTCTATTTTCAGGGAGGTTTATTTTGCCAAAATTGAAATAAAAATCTAAAATTTAAATGTTTTATATTATTTATTTAAGCCTTTTCTTCGTTTTTATATTTTATTTAAGTAAGTTAACTATTACTCGCTCTGGTAAGACACAGCGCGGCGATGTTCCGACATTCACTCAATTTATCGAATTCGGTAAAAAGCGAGCTACGGGTTGTCTTGACACTAGGTACTTCTTGTTTACCTTGCTATACGGGATAAAACAGTAAAGCTAAAAGAACTAATACTTTATCGAATTAGAAGCAAACTATTTAATTAAGCAATCGAAATAGTGTTTCTCCTTCGAAATATTGTTAATAAATTTGTTTATATAATATTTTTTAAATAACTATTTTACAAGTTAAGGATTAAAATAAATAAATTGCCTAGCAACCACTTTAATAACAGAATAACAAACTAACGTATGACGAATGTAGCGTAAAAAAATAACTTATGTAGTTGTAGATAGCATTAATCCGTCTTCAGCCGCAGTTAAATATAAGAGAATATGACTTCACCACTCAACACGTAATGTCTCGAATTCGGCAGAAGGCGGAGTACGGAGTGTCTTGACATTAGGTAGTTACTGTTTACGATATTTTTGATTTTAGCATCTTTGTGAATAGATTTTTACAAATTTCCTCAAACTAATGACCTTTGATTAAATTGTTACTCTAAGAATGTTTATTTGCTAGAAGTAAGTAAGCAAAAAAATTTAAAATTTATATAATTTTTTATTGATTTTTATATACTTAGTATTGCGTTAACTCGTATAAAATAATATTAAGTAAGTTAATATGTAATGCTATTTTTATATTTACGTGTTGTGGCGTGTCTTCTTCATTTTACTCTTATTTATACTTTATAGGCTTTGCGCGTTAAGATGGAACTTAACGCCGTACTTTACCTAGTTAGTCCCTAAAAAAAATAAATGTAAATCTAGATCTGCACCAGGATTTGTAATTACTATTGTCTTGAGCACAAATATGGACTTTGACGCTAATATTTTTTCATGATTTACTTAATAAAAACGAATCACATTTATTTAACGTTGATATCGTAATTTGCTTAATAAACAAAAAGTAGAATATAAACGAACGAACGAACAACATAATCTGTCGCTTTGCAATTTTCTTCACCAGTTACAATAGTGTAAACATGTGGTGGCCGAGATACGGCCATAGACTCATGAGTCGACAAATTTCTCGACTTTTCTGGGTCACGACGAGAATGCCTACAGATCAATCGATTTGAACTCGACATTTCACTGCCTTTGCTACTTTCTTTTTCCTATGTTGTACAATAGTACTGTAGGAAGTAATAGAAATATAACTTAAGTTAGAAAGTAAACCTGTAATTGACGTAACAAGCTCTGTGGACTAATGATAGTTATATCTTGTTTTAATATCATTGTTGCGTAGTTTGTATGGACTAAATCTGAATCTGGCATATTTTTAGCCTGCCTTTATTTAGCGCGGTGTTGAGTTCAATAATTACCACGCAATGTCTTGATTACGGTCGAAAGGCAGACAACGGAGTGTCTTGACACTAGGTAGTTTCTGACTACCTTGTTATGCACGATAAAGTATGAAGATGCTTAATTAAAACCATTACAATATTGAAATGTCCTAACCAGAACAACCAGTAAGTAATACTAGTAATACACTACTATAGTAACCAGTAATAGGAAAATACAATTCCTTTTTGTTTCTTTATTGAACTAATTTCTTTATATGTATTTAAAGTAAACTATAAATAATTAATATATGATATACATATAATAATGTTCATCTATCACTAGATTCTTTCGTCTATTATTAAAATAAGAATAAACCTTTGTTATATCCATACTTTACCACTCACTTTTTCACTACGTTTTGCCAAAAACGAGACATTGCAAGCTCAATGGCGGATTACAACGCCGCGCTTTGTCTAATATGTTAATTTCAAAATTAAATAAATAAATTAACATAATACACTTCTTGAATTCAATTATTTTTGGTAATATTATATTTACTTATTTCGAATTCCTTTATGCCTGTCTACTAAGTACCGAGATATCATCTAATTTTGAGTTTCGGAATTTCTTTAGATTTTCTCACTTTGACGCTCGTTAAAAGTTTTTTGGGTGTATTGATAGGCTGGTTTTGTTTGAATGTGAAATATTACAATCTGATTTATATTTCATGAGAACGTTGACAACAGGCCACTATTTTATAACGTAACTAGGCAGTGTCAAACTCGTTTTTACGGGTTCAAATAGCAAATAAAAGGGTTTATCTTCTAATAGATAATATTGCTTCACGCTTTTTATCCCGCATAGCATGATAGACAGGAAATACCTAATATCAAGACACAATGCCAATGAAATTTCATCGTATTGTTAAGAAAATAAGTACCTACATTACTTATTGGAGATTGTATATATATGTATTGACTGATATCAATTTATAAGAAACATTGCATTTTATAAAGGAATCAAGTTGCAAAATGCATTTTGTGCAAAATAAAAAATGAAATAAAAATCTTTAAATATAATTTTTTGAAGGAACTGGTTATAAACTGGGCGTATGACTAATACAACCCAAAAGAGTCCGGTATTCTGGTTGTAATGTTACAATACTAAAGTGAAGCATATATATATATATATATATATATATATATATATATATATATATATGCGGCGTTGTAATCCGCCACTGATTTTATGAAGGAATCATTTTGTGCAGAATAAAAAATATAATTTTTTGAAGGAACTGGTTATAAACCAAATAGTTCGGTATTCTGGTTGTAATGTTACTAAAGTGAAGTTTATATATATATAAGGTCATTGCACTGTAAAATAAGAAATTAAATTTTAAAGTTCATTGAACTTCATTTTTAGGCATCATCAATTCTTGTTATGTTTTTGCGAGCAGGTACGATTTTACTTTAAACGATAATCTAGATAGCATCGTCCATCGATCTAGGTATCCTATCGCCTTGACTCGAATACTAGAATGTATTACCTATCCTAGCTTAAACTTAGAAAAATAACTAATTTCTTATATTTTTTATATAAGACAGCATCAGTCAGCGTCGTGGCGCAGTGGAACTGCGTCTGACTGTAAACGCGATCGGTTATGGGAGAAAGCGCGGCTTTGAGATTCACCATTCAACTCGCAATGTCTTGAATTCGGCGGAATGTGAAGTATGGCATGTGTTGACACAAGGCACTTCTTGTCTACCCTACTGTGTGGGATAGAAACGTGAAGCTAAAAAAAACTGGTCAATAGTCACTCTGATTTTTTCACTTATACTCCTTTAAATTTTACTTTATTTTATCTTGTTCTTGCTGTTTCACTAGATCGAGGCTTTCTTGCAAAAGAAATCAATCATACCATCCGTCAATTATCTAAAGTATTATTTATGCTATTACGTTATATTATATTAATATTATTAATATTACAAGTTATATATACTTGCAATAATTTAAAGCAATTCAAAAGCGTAAGAGTGGTTATTTGCGGTACTATATATCTGCATGTAGCAGTAATGCCTATTATATAACTGTATATGACGAAACTACACTTTTTGTTCTATAAGTATTGTTTTTTAACACGCCATTGAGAACGAGAACGAAATTGTGATAGGAAATGTCTATGCATATATATATATATATATATATATATATATATATATATATATATATATATATATATATATATATATATTAGCTAACGATTTATGATATAAGAAATTAATTTTATGGGAAGTTTTTACTTTGTATCAGTGTTTAATTTAATATTCTGACTTTCTTCAGTTTTTTGAGATTTTTGTTTTCCAGTTTCAACTCAAATTTAAAAAATCGCGTTGCGTCGTTCCTCGTTTTATTACAGCAGAAAAATTAAAATAATTGAAATGCAGAAAAATATACAATCTCCCGAAATGGAGATCGAAGCTACAACTATAGCATACAATCAAGTACCTATTCCAGACTACCACGGTGACCTCGATATAATAAATGATATGAAATGTAAATATTCTTTATTGTATCAAGCGAATGTTTTTTTTATTGAATTACATATGAACTTCCTTTTCTGATATCCATTTTATGCGCTAAGTATGCAAAAACACGACCACTTTATATGATAAGTAACGAATATAATTTAAATACATTTGCATGTATTACGATGTCATGATTTATGTCTCTATTATATTTTTATGGATTTATAAGAAATGTTTAAAGGAAGCTACTTGAGTTAAATATGTGGATAAATATGGCTATAAGTTAAATATGACGCAGTTTTTCACAATAGGATAGTTTTAGTAAAGTATATTTTTTAGAATTTTACGCCATTTTTCACAGGCTAGGTCTCATTAATAAAAGATATAGTTTATGGATATTAGTAAGAGAAATAAAATTAAAATAATAAACGACAATTCTTTTAAGTGTGTAGTAAATCAAAATATTCGATTTAATTTTAAAAACAAACAATGTTAGTTTCTTTAACAAAACATTTTATACACACAATAAAGTAACGAATGAAGCGAACACAGACAAAGTATATTTCAAATGTGCTATACGTTTTATTTAGTTAAGTTTTTATTTATTCTGTAATAATAATCATGACGCGATCTTTATTTGGATAAAAGCCAGCTCGTTTCATATGTGGCCTAAATTATATACTACATTGAAATATGTATGTACTCGTAGCTTTATACTATCTTTTAGTCCCTTCTGTACTACAGATAATAAAATATATTAAAATTATTACAACTTCACAAATATGACATAAGTGAATTAAGTAACAGTAACTAATTGAATTATTTTTAATAAAAAATTAGTATTTTATTTGTTTGAATCAAAACTAAAATTATACGTAGCGGTATAGCGGTTAGCATTATCAAAACTAAAATTATACCTAGCGGTTTCTCGTAAGAAATATCCGAAAAAATAACGCATATAAAACAAAAAAATTGAAATGTATCCAGTACTTTTTGCGTCAACTACGAACAGCAGCGATTGTCCATCATTTTATTTATATCTATTGCAGACTGTCTGTATGGCTATTCATATATTTATGTTGCATTAAAATTTGCGTAGTTGCGTATAAATTTAACTGGCTAATGTAAATTTTCTCCATATTATATTTAAATAGAGAAATTTTATTTAATTTTATTAAAGTCAAGAAATAATAATTAACCATTATTACGTACTGTAAATACTGTTTGTTTCCCAAATAAAAAAAATATTAAAAATATAGAGTATTGATTTGAAAAATGCAACTATAGAGTTTCTCGCCGGCTCTTCTCATTAGAACTGTCTGTTTTCTGTCCGAGCCAATGGTAGCTTCCTGTAGGACTTGTAAACGGAAAACGTTTGTAAACGGCCTATTTGAATAAAGAATAAATTTTGATTTTGATTATAGCAAACTTGTTCTCGCTCGCTTTTGAGGTATTAACGTGTCTTTAATCATAAATTAGGTTTAATTGTACCTATTATAATATGTTTAATATTTTACCCACGTCGATAAACTGTTAGGCGCGCTCCGCTCAGTATTATGCGAGCGTAAACGTAAAATATGAATTTTACACATAACAATATTTAAACGCGAGCAATTTTAATACCAATCCAGCGCTAGCTATGCATAAATCAGTTCAACCTTTATATTTATTTAAGAATGAAAAGGACTATTTTAGCACTTAAGCTATGAAATAAAAATATTTACTTTAGAGTAATTATAGAAATTTATTATGCCTAATTTATACGTGGGGAAACAAGGCTTCTGGTTTATTGTACCAACATTTTGAAGATTTTATTAAATAAATAAAGGAACACACTATTACGTGTTTCATATAAACTTTAATATAAAGAAACACGTTGTTAAGGCAACCTGTATTTTACGCATTAACGGTTTCCACGTCTTTCTATACGTTACTTTGTAGCACATTCGACTTTGTTACTCATGACTAACATTAAAGTATTATATTATATAAATTGTTTCTCCCCATACTCAAAGATATTAATTAGTGTTTAACCGACATTAAGTTAATACTAACAGAATAACGCAATTAAGATTTTTTTTAATTACATGATATCGTTAGTAACAAAGTTATCGTAAATATATTTTTATATACATATATAAAATAGGTCAGCCATAAAAAAGGTAAATTGAAACGCACAGTGACTGAATATATAATGTATCTGAGTTGTTCTACTGGGTACACTCATAAAATTTAATTTAACACACACATAGGTTTTGTTAATTTACCTTGCATTATTGTTCATTTTCCATTTAAATATATATTGTATTCTTTGATTCAATTATACGTAGAGATAAAAATATATCATCTATATCCTAAGCCAAAGTAAGACAAAGACCGAGATTATTCAGCTAATCGTATTTGTCAACGGAGTGTCTTAACACTAGGTTTTCTCTAACTACCTTGTCGTACGGGATAAAGCGTGAAGCTGTTTTTTTATCTATGTCATATTCCACTGGATCCATTTCACTGGATCCATTCGATTTGTTCCAAAATAGGCACACGTGTCCGAATTAATTCTTTACCACAACATGTATTTATTATTTTTAAAAATAAATATATAAATTATTTTACTATTGTGTGTTAGTTATATATATGCGGAAAAGCGTTTATGTACAAAGGCTTCAAGCCTTGCTCTAATACGCATTGTAACATTGCAATCTAATACGCATTGTAACGTAAAATACGTAGTTTGATTATTTAATTCCGCTACTTAATTTACTATGATTCTATATTCATAGATTTTTCATTTTATTTTGGGTTCAGAACGTATAAGTAATTATGAATATATATGACCAATATATTCAAAGAAAATAACAGTAAGTTACCAATAAGTAAATCTTCTTGAACGTGCTCTAGATGTAGGTTACATTACGAACAGAATGGCTAACTCAACGCCGCGCTTTGTCTTACCAGAGCGACATAGTGATATGGAGTATAAAAAATTGACGGTAAATTTCATTTGAAATCAAATAACAAAATCAATCTTTGTCTTTTGTTGTCTTTGTGTGTTTTCCCTATAAAATGATTTGTGCTCTACTAACACGCACAGAGTGCCATATATAAAGGACTCATTTCAAATAAAAAATATAGTTAAAATAGCAATAAAAACCATTTTTCACCATCTAATGTCCCAAATTAAGATTTCATACAAAAGACTTATACAGACTATTCTGTTTAAGTTAAATAAATATTTATTTAAGAACAACCTTTGCTCATTGTTTAAAATTAAACTAACTTATCGCATGATAACTGCTAATGTATACAAGTTTATCTTCGCTAGCTCGTTTTAGTATACGAGAAAATGCCGACGTTCACTTAAATTTGTTTACTGGAGAAATATAAACAAAGAGAAGCCGTGATTGATTATTATAATAACTATTTTTGCTGTTATTAACATTTTAAACACTAAACAGATTAAGAAACGTGAAAGATACTTTATATAAATGCTTACTTTTAAGCAAATATGTAATGATATTTCCGCATATGTTGTTTGAAATATTCGATAGTTTTTTTCATAACTTCACGCGTTTATGAGTAGGGAAGATAAGAAGCACATAGTGTTAAGACACTCTGTAGCTCGAAGTCGCATTTGGTCGTACCAAAGCGAGAAAATGAAATTGAATTAAATATAATCATTCCCCGAGTGGGAATCAAACCGACAACCGGTGCTGTTTACAGTCAGACTGGTCTCTTAAAAGGTCAGTTGTTTCTTATGTAATAATAAAAATAATCTGTTTAAAAATTATCAATATATAATGCTTAAGTGTTAATAAAGTTTAAGTAAAAATATAATAATTGGAAAATTTAATAATTACAAGAATCTGAATTGCAAGAATTATTTCATTAAAGATTATAAATTGTTTTGTTTACTACGATTTACGGTCACATCGCAGGCTGCCACGGCTTCGACCTTCGCCTAGAGTTAATAGGTAAATGGCTAATTTGAGTCACACGATTCTAACTGCTCCTTTCGCACGCCATGTCTCCACAAATCGTCACTATATTACTGATAAACATGAAAACATCTTAGAAAGCTTGACGAAAATTAACATTATTTTGTTAATATTGTGTTATTTTGTTTCTGTAAAGATTAATGTTCAGTTAAATTTGTTATGTATACCTATAGATAACCTTATTAAATCAAAGATAAAAATAATGTACTACTAATATTGAATATTTTAAAAGTACAATACTATTTAAAAAAAACGTATATAAATTTGAAGGTAGCAGGATTCGAACCCACGCTTCTGGATACTGTTCAAGCGCTCCGACCGCTAAGCCATGCGTTCTATTACCAGCTGCGTCAAAGCTCTGTAGTTAGATTTTAATAAATTTGAAATTATATTTTAAAATTTTATGGTATTGATAATGAGTTCGAATTCGGGAATGAGTATGTTTAAAATTATTTTTATTTCCTCACTCTGGTAAGAAAAAGCGCGGCATTGAGTTCCACCGCTCAACGTACAGTCTCGAATTCGGCCGTAAGTGGAGTATGGAGTATGTTGACACTAGGGACTTCCTCTCTATCCTGCTATGAGGGATAAAAGCGTGAAGCTAAAAAACAAAACAAGAAATATATAAATAACAATGAAAGAGTTTACTAAATTTCAGCTTCATATGTTCAAATAATTTTATTAATTATTGAATAAAACTATTACATTTAGCCCGACAGCCTTATTCTGTAACAAATAAATATAATTTCAGTTGCTGACCTTTATTTATAAATATAATTCCTATTTCGAATGATAAGTAGAACAGTAACGATAGAACAGGTGTCTACCAAATATAGTTACTCGGATAGCGTGTCCAAAATGGTCCTATTTTAGTATAATTCACACGCATTATTAATTTTTATTCACGTGAAAATGTAACGTGTGTTAATTATGATAGCATTAATATAAATTTTGTACTATATTTATATGTAGGTACCATATAGTCACTATATATCACGCCACCATATAGTAATATTTAGATAATTTAATACACTCGAGGGAATATCAATATATATATATATATATATATATATATATATATATATATATATATATATATATATATATATATATATATATAGGTAGGTATATGAAATTATTTTTTTTCTGAAGACTGACAGATGAGAAAGTCGATGCTAGTGGGCGTTGAAAAGATGACACTTTACATATTAATTAACTCTTTACGAAGGATAGAAGAGCACTAAGAAAATTTTAATATTAAAATAAAGCTCGACGGGTATTCAGTACCCTTGACTAACATGATTTTAAGTTTTACAGTCGAAACTAAATAACATAGAAATTAACACTATTTTAAGCGGCTTAAAGTACACTTATATATGCTCTAATTTGTATTATTTATTAATTTTGTATGCCATAAAGATTATTTAATTTTATTCTCTCTATCTTTTCTGTAAAGTACTAGGTGTTATGACTGGGTCTTGTATCATATATATTACTTTGGGTAACATTAATTAGAGATCCCTTGTAAAAGTAAGGAGGTTGTTATTAAATCAGTACGCTTTACTATAGATCCTATCAGTGAATTTGCATGAATAATGCATTCGGCTATACAAAGGAATTAAAAACAAGAATATTCAACGAAACAATGAAAGAAAATCCTCATGACTATATTGATTGAGACTCATCCACACTCGTATATATATATAGGCTTTTATTAAATTTCATATGCACTCAGAGACCAATCCAATTAAGATTTAAATGTTAGTATATATATATATATATATATATATATATATATATATATATATATATATATATATATACTAATTTATAAAGTGATCTATATTGATCAATTATAAATTTAGAAAATACTAAAATAAATGTTGCATTTAAGTATACTGGAATGTCAAAGTGAAGTGGCTAGCCAATGTCAGACATCAAAGACGTTATACTCAATACATAACGTTAAATAAGAAACTTTTGGATCATTTCCAATACCTAAATTGTATGTAATAAAATAAACAATTTATACAGTAAATCCTTAGGAGGTACAATAAACAAGAGAAATATTTCAATACCGATAATTGTATAGCACTTCTATATTAATTGACGTTTCGAAAGTGCTTGTGATAAAGAATATTATGATTAACACAGCTTAAATATATAACGATTCAAATATTCAAATCATGTAAAAATATAAAAATACACAAATATAATTAATGTTACTCAGAAATTGTAATTAAAAATTAAATACATTAGCATAATTTTAAAGCAAGATTTATTAATTATAATTTTTAAGTTTGCTTTTATGCCTAAATAACTCGCAAATATGTAATCACGCACACGACTATTTAATATATATGTTTTTACACACTCTCCTGCTTTACTTGTTCATTTTTTGCACATTACAATATAAACAATAATTTATACAAGAATTTAATAAGTGAATATAGTTGATAAAAAAAGGATTTCCATCACGTGTTTGCAAAAAATATCAAATATTATAAAGTGGCGAAACTTAACGCCACGCTTTGCTATATCAAAGCGGAGCACTGAAATTATTTAATTTTATTATTCGATTTTGTAGAAGTGATATCGCATCTATATGATGTGTTTATAATGAGACTTCATTCTGCATTAGGATTTTTAAATTATTAATATTATATATAGAGGACATAGGGAGATAGTGACAAACCACTCACTTTTCTCTTTGCTCACCAGAACAGATCACGTTGTCCAATAAAACCCAATAAAAACGTATTATGTACGTTTGTATATTGTTGTAATTTTATGTAACATTCATTTGTAATTTAAATCTCTATACTGAAATTCCCTTGAACATCGAAAATCTTCGTAAATTAGAATACTGAGGTTGTAATAAGATCTTATCACGACAGGACCCGGCCCTGAATTAAATTACCAAATCGAATGGCCACTTGTTATTAATGATGTTAAATCTATAGCTTTTATGTCACTTTCCGTTTTAGTTAATTGGCAATATATTTTACTATTCTTACATACTTTTTATTTTGTTTTGTTTCTAAAACTATTTTTTATATTTCCATAAAATAGGATAGGCAGTACAGACGTAGGTATGTGTATATGTAAGTCAAAATCAGTTGTATGTACGAAAAAACTGCACTATAAAATAAAATATATATAATGTGGTGTTTATAAAACTGCACACGTAAAAGTTTAAAAGGTTTCTAACTAAAAGTACTTTAGTCATTGAATCGGAAACGGAATTTAAAGTTATGAGAAGCCAATTTTATCGTATATAGGGAAATAGTAGTTCAAATATGTCAAGAATTATTACTCTATCCACTACAGCGAATAAGCAATTATAAATGACTGGTTGAGTTATTGATTACTTTATATTTTTAGTTATCCTTTGTGTTTTATATTAAATTTAATTTTTAGACATTTACTATTTATGTGAAAATATTTCAGTGCTTATTGCTTATTGGGTTTTAGTATTAATATTGAGACCATCGTGGCCTCAATATTTCCTACTAAATATGGTTCATGGGGTCTAATTGGAAGCGCGATTGATTGTGAGTTCAATTCACACTCAAGAAAAAATATTTAAAAATATATATTAATGTTTCTAAGATCTTGTAAGACAAAGCGAGGCGTTCAGTTCAACACTCAACATGAAATGTCTAGATTTTATGCAGACAACAGTCAACGTAGAGCCTAAACAGTAGTTTATCTTAGATTACTCTTCTAAGCGGGATAAAACGTAAAGGTGCTTTTATATATCAATATATAAACAATTCTAAATTTGAACTTGCAACCTTCATACAATTACTATCAAGCAATATCCCACCACGCAACAACAATATCGCAAACGTTCCAAGCAATCCTCATTCCGTAATACTTGTTATTTGTTTTCTTCCAAATCCTCCAAATAAGATACCAAGGTTGTACACGTTATATAACAATCGTAGATGTGACAGGGGTTGTGAAGTAAATCTTATCAACGTTTGGCCCAGTAGATATTGTACAAATTGCTTTTTGTCAATATGTACAGTATGGGCGTCGTATTTTTGTTAAAACATACCTTTTGGAGTAAAATGTTAATAAATTAAACTTCTTGATTTGATTGATTGAGCATATTAACGCTTTTTATAAAAAAATTTTCAAATTCAGTAAATAGACTGAAGACATATTAAATGATATGGCTAGTAACGTATATGAAGTTAAAATTTAAACGAATTTACATTGTTATTGAATATAACCATTAGGCCAAGCTAAGTTAAGCTCACAATTACTTTGTTTAAATCAATACTAAATTTTGAGACACTGTGGGATGGGTAGCAATATACAATGACACGCCTATTTTAACCATACCAGAGAAACATATAGTATTGAAAACCCAGTTCACAATGTCATTATTAACGACAGCCTTTAGCAACTATCTCAAGGACAAATTGTACGGCTTCAGAAGTCTGACAATATATCAGTGTTGAACACGGTCAAGTGGTTATATACTAATAGGATTCCCAGTGTTTCGAGGCCTCCTATCTCTTACTAATTAGTTCGCGTATAATATAATAAAACAAGAAAAGTAATCCGTTTATATACATTGTGTTTCCTCTAAGACGATATGTGTATATGTCTAATTAACTTAAGTAAACTTTCCTTGCATTATATTTTTTTGCATTTCTAATTTAAATATAATTATTAGAAGGAAAAAAATCTTAAAAGAATTTTTAGTAATACATAATTATTACTAAAAATTCTTTTATTCTCTCTATAATTTAAGAACAAATAATGTATTAAACGCATTAATTAAACAGCCGAAAGAAGAATGTTTTTCGTCTGCGTAGAAAGAGCATAACGAGAAATATCTCAAAAAATTATATTATTCAAAAAATATATTCTGAACGTTAAAAAGAAAACGTAAATACGAGTATATTTAAAATGTGCCAACTTAAAGTACTTTTCACAATTCTAAAAGCGTTAAGCTGAATACAGTACATAGGCGTATAACGCTCACTTTAATGTCTGCCATTACCGACCATTATATTAATGGAGGTTTTACAGCGAAAAATCCAAGATACCAAAAGCTATCTCCCGAAACATTTACTAAGTAAATGCGCTTTCAGAACATACGAAAACTTTGATATCCACAGTGAATTTGTGAGAAGTTACTCAATAACCTAGTTCGTGTAATAAGATCTTTGATTTTTGTGATTCTTACAAATTTTAAATGAAATTATTTTATTTGGATTAATCGTGTATATTTTGATATTTGAAGATATAGACACTTGTGACCACGGACGGCCTATAAAGTGTTCGAAATGTCAAATTTTCAAAAATGAATTTTAGAACACTAAAATATTTGTTTAAATTAGTTTCCTTTTCACCAAGTTTCAGTTCCCAAATTCAGTTAGTAGATCATTAATATTGTTTTGATATTTGATTTCATCAATTTACTATCTTAATCCCATACAAGAACTATATAGTAGTAGGTTCGATTACTACTTTAGAAAATGATTAAATTCTTTTTAATTTCACTCTGTTCAAATCGCGGCATTGAGTTCCGCTACAATACACACAATGTCTCGAATTCGAGAGTTGAGTTGGGTACGGAATATCTTGAATTAATACCATAATTAATACTTCCTAGATTTAATATTCCTTATAAATAAACTATCTATCTAAATACATAGAACTTAGATAAAGGATATTGCTACATGTGAAAGCACTGCAGTGTAATCCCAAGATTGCAAAACATTCCACTAAATAAAGTTCATTTCTACGTCGACGCTCCGGTTATACGCGTTAGACGTTAGTGATAACAATGTCTAAAACAATATATTGCTAGTACTAAGCGTAGAAAACTAACTTTTAATATATAAAATCCACCATGCTATTCGAGATGAAGCTAAGAAAAAATGCTAATACACTAGGTTCTCTGTGACTACCTTGCTATGCGGGATAAAAAGCTGTTCATATAGATTTTTTTATTATAATATTAATAAAGCTAACATACACGGGAAAAATTAGAATGTTATACATGTTACTTATGTTAGATCTTAATTAAAACGGTCTTACTATGTAATCTAAATACCGAGCGCATCCTCACTAAATGAATAACTTCATTAAACCCCTTTCACGTTGACATACAGCAAATATTTCTTTTTGTACTGCTGGAATTCTGGTAACGATTTTGTTAGAAAATATTATTAAACTACATTTATGAAAAACATTTATGAAAAAACGTATAAAAATTTGAACGTAGCGGGATTTGTACCCGCGCCTCTTGAATACCGCCCAAGCGCTCTGACCGCTAAGCCATGCGTTCTACTACCAGCTGCGTCGAAATTCTTATACGTTTTGTTACAACTTATTTATGTTGTAAGCATCTCTGTAGAGAGATTTTTACAAATTTCTACTACTTAAAGATTATTAAGAAATAATCGTTGAACAAGAGCGATTGCTATTTTATTTATATATTTACTATACTATATATACTTCCTAAGTGTGGAATAACACTTTAAAAATAGTAAATATTATTAAACTAATTTTTAAACAGTTATTTGGTTAAAGTATGTATAATATATTTGAATGCTTATTAACGAATAAAGTTTAGTTTCTTATTACCTGTCAATTTAAGATCGATATTTTTGTCTATTTAAATTGATATGTATATTTAAAATATATTATTCTCACATATGAAAATTGAACCCATGACCGTTCCGCTTTGCGGGAAAAGTCTCATTTTAGCCTTCATGACGTCAAATATAAAAAAAATATATCACTTATGTAGTAAGCGTCTTAAAGCCTTAAATAACATGTTTAAATTTAACTTTTCAGTATGAAATGGTTCGGAGGCCGTTTAAATGTCAACAACCTTATAGAAATTAGAACGTTTATGTGGATTTCAAAGTACGTCGTTAGGAAACATAAAGTTTGCCGTTTCTCGCCGCATACAGTGGCCTCATTGAATACATTAATTAAGGAAGAAATTACGTGCTTCAGAAGAGAATTATGCAAATAGATATTGTAATAAGGTTTATATTTAATGAAAATAAAGAGATTGAGGCCATTCTGGTACAATAGGGCAATTTCTGATTGGAAACCCAATTGGCTGTGGGTACGATATGCATTATGTGAAATTATTGTATTTATTTTCATTTAGTCGCTCTGATAAAACAAAACGCGGCGTTTAGTTCCGTCATTTAGCAAGTAATATCTTGATTTGAGGCGGAAATAGTAGTGTTTTGACTCTAGATTCCCTTTGATTATCCCATAGTAAAAAGTGTGAAGCTAAATAAAAAATAATTTTAAATATTAAACTAACCTTATAATATACATCAGGAGACATAATATAATACTATATTAAATCCTGTATTATTCCTGTCCTATTGTAGATTTCCTTTAGATTTCTTGCAAAACAAGAGTAATATATAATATAATTTATATGCCTTATGGCTTTCTTAGGAAGTGAAACATTAGCAAACTATAAGTTATGTCACGTAGGATAGAGTATCTAATAGTTATATTGCGGTGTATTAAAAATAATTGTTTCCTAGATTTTATTATTTAGACAATACTACATGCATTTCCTTTATCCACAGCACAATATACACCTTATATACGATATTCTATCAAAAAATATATGAGATATACCTATATACGAGTATGTACATGGTAAATAAAATTCTTATGAAAATGTATTATTTCTCATAAATCAGTTTAATTTATAAATTTAAATAGTGTTAAGTCAAGTAACTTAAAAGTTAGTGATACGAAAAAGTCTATAAACTTACATTGACTGAAATATATATTTTTTCTATATGAATATTATAACTAAAAAAATAAACTCTTTTTATATCCTTTGTCTCTAATATCTTCCTTTCAACGTTTCAATTCGATCGAATATACATATAAAATATAATATATAGTAAATATATTATACTGTATATGTGTATAGTGCACACATTTTTTAATAAAAGGCATATAGTCAGGCAAAGATTACGTAAAAAGAAAATCTGGCTAGCAACGTTGGTTGCTACGTAGCGATCTTGACCCTAGAGCTATTTATGCAGCCACTTAAGCTTTACTTTGTCATATACAGTTTCAAAACACAAGAAGTGTGACTAAAATATCTTTCCTTTATATTCGCATTCATAGTGCATGGCGCATTGACGAAAGAGAGCAAGCACAAAGACCCTGATTACTCTACTTTTCGACCATTTAAGGATTAGCTAGCTGGTTCACTAATGTGTTGCGGAACCTAACGCCGTATTTAGTTTATTCTTAGTAAAAAAAACAAAAATATAGAAATAAATACCTATTGAAGTGCACTATCGTCGCCTGAGTTATAATATATGTATTAGATACTTTTTAAATTCGACAAAAATATTATTTTGACAAAAAATATTATTTTTATAAAAATAAACATATATAATACAGGTACGGATAATGATAATGCTCAATGTACAGTAAACGGCTCCCGCTTGCTGCAATCATTTTAATGAACGGGAAGTCCCCATTAGCGGAGATGAGCGGATATTTTGCGTGCGCGTCGCCATTTTATTTATCACATTTACGCGGGATATGAGCGATTAAAATGACATTTAGATGTCATTGTTCATTTTTTCTAGTTCCTTAGAAAACCTTACCTGTACCTTACCAAAAAGGTTTAATATTAAAGTTAATAAGCATGCACACCAAATCATCATGGCGCAGTTAGTAAGTACCTCATAGGATGCCATAGCTGTGATTTCATTTTTATTAAAAGTATTGTCATTTCTCTTTTAAACAGTAACTTGAACATACGTTGACTCTCTTAAAAAAGAAGGGAAATTCATAATATGTTTAATATAATGAAACAGTGATACGGAATATTTCTACGCATGCGGTTTTTTTGTAGTTTTTTTTAACATAAATAGGATATAGGATATAATTGTCTTTAAAGACAAAAGCTCATATAGAACCATAGTGAACCAGCTAAACTATAATAAATACGAGAAAGCTTTCTTAACCAATATCTTCTGTGTAAAGTGATCCATTACTGTTGATATACAAAAATTAAAAAATTACAGCATCACGAGAAAGTTGCGGGCAGTAACCAGTATTGAAATAAAGTAAAAAGAAATTACTTTAACAGGCTCCTTTATTAATTTAGATTATTAGCAATAAGGTGCGATTACAATACGCGTGTTCTTGTATTTTCATCACGTTGATTTAAACAGATTCTTAGAGGCAAACTGTCTGAACTTTAGTGTTAGTGATTTATAATCCTCTTATAAGACACGTGGACACGTGTTCGTCTTGGCATCGCCTACTTATTTTACGTCATCTATACATTACTCACTATTATTTAATTATATAACAATATCAAAGGTCACAGATAAGATATATCTAAAATTGGTAGTTAGAGGTTTATATTAAAACCAGGTAACTAGCGTAGTGCGCAGTGTAACAGCAGTCTGACAGTAAACGCGATCGGCTGTGGGTTCGCTCAACCAGTAACATAAATAAACCGATCAGAATATTTCAAATGATATATGAGGCTAAACTAAAAATATATTCGTTAAATTGATCCTATTGAGTGACGCACGAATCAGATATTAGGCTGCGGGGTTAAAAATATCCAAGATATCAATAGTTTATATATACGGTATATACGGTACTAAATTTAAGTTAAGAAAGAAATCATTGTGGTGCAGTTAAGTTATACTAATATAACAAATGAAATAGGGTTTTAATCCCATATTGCTGTCTTTAACACCGTAAGTATTTACATATATCGAGCGTATACCATGTTTTGTCTAACTATATCAAAAAGACATTAATTGAAAATCTAATTTTCTCACCATAAAAACGTCGTAACTGTCTTGTACCAACTTTAACTTTAACTCTAGCATATTTAGTACTCCATTCGCATGATTTTCGTCGAAGTGTATGTGTCGAATTTTTTTCCTTCACGTATTAATATACGTAGTAATCGTTAGACTTAGGCAGTATCCTTAGACACTTAGGACTTGATAATAAGTTCAGATTCAGGAAGCATCTGCATTAAGACAAAGTGCGGCGTTGAGTTCCACTACCTGACACGCAATGTACTGATGACTTCGAGGACTTCGATATACTTTAAGTACTTTCTGTCTACTCTGTTATGCGGGATAAAAGCGAGACGCTTAATAAAAACATCTCTACTTATAACAATAAATAGAAAATTAAACAAAAAATACACACTCTACTATGTATTTGACTCACACTCGCACGTTGTTATGGCAACGTATATTATACACGACATCAAGACCACTTACTTTATTATTATTATTATTATTATCAAATTATGCTTTCAAATATCGTTATTTGCTTGTCTTTGAAAACATATCAAAAATCAATAAACATGATATCGTGTTAGCATTAATTAATTAAGAACACCATTTTTAAGGCCCTATTACTTAAAATAATTATATAGTACTAACAACACTAAGTAATAAGTGGATGACCTTCTCCTTGCCTTAGTGAATCAATATGATTAATAGCTATTTCATTATAATGCAGTTCTCTTAAATTTGACAAAGACACTTCAAATATTTTTAAAATTATAAAATTGTAGCTATAACTGAGTCTTTTTTTGCATCTTCCTGATTTTGTTTCGCATAGCAGGGATATAGACAGTATAGGGAGCTTGTTAAAATTATTTTTTTTTACTATATTTCAATACTGGTTACTGCCCGCAACTTTCTATAGCCAGTGTGAAAAGACTCCGTTCTCCGGTTTCCGCCGAATTGAAGACATGGCGTGTTGAGTATTGGAACTTAACGCTGCGTTTTATCTCACCAAAACAAGGAAATTATAACATTTTAATATAATCATATATATACATACTTGTCTTATACTTTATGGCCAACTAGATCAGAAAGTAGATACATTTACAAAAATATTCCTTGTCACTTTGCAAATGCAATCTGACGCGTCTCCACTGCTACACGAATCACTACGAGTATATAGTGATAAAAAAATATCATTGTACAAACAAAAGTCAGTTTTTAATATCACGTGCAAAAACGTCATATTACAACAATTTGCGAATAAAATTTACATGTTATTGATAAACTATTTTAGATATTATGAAGATGACGTGAGCATCAATTAATAAGATTGTGACTTTTTTAAAACCATTGCCGGCGGTCGTGGCACAGGGAGCGCGTACGACTGGTAACGCGATTGGTTATAGGTTCCATTCCCAATTGAAGAATGACAATCGTTCCCTCAATTGGGAATACTTTTGGTATTTTAAATTATTAATTACTTTTGGTATTTTAAATTATTTTTCTTCCCTGGAAAGAAAGAGCGCGGCCTTGAGTTTCGCCACTCAATTCGCAATATCTCGAATTTAAAGATTTATACTTCCTGTCTTACCCTGCTATGCTATGTTAACTTTTTATAGAGAAAAGTAATTAAAATTAATATATTTTACAATATACATTGATAATATATCAAAGTAATAAAAGAAATATAGTGTAACGTCAATTTTTGTGTAAAATCACATGCTCGTTGCCAAGACAACGTCAACGGAGCTATTATATGCATATAAACAAATGTTATTTTTTATAACATTATAATTTGATTTATCATCTATTCTTAATATTATTGGGTATTTTTAAGACGGAACTAGCTTTAAATGTTACTGAGTTTTCATTTTTAATAATATTTGTTATAGTACTACAGTGTTTCACATACATAGGATTTAGCGTGGAAAAACGTTATATTCATAATTTAGTATTTGTAGAATTAAATATTTAGTAGTATATTCATTTCGAACGGCACGATTTTTTCTTGTTAAATGCAAACGCAAAGGTATATTCTACAGTGGCATACATAAAAAATAAATCTGTCGCAAAGGTATATTTTACAATGCCATACATAAGAAATATGAAATTTCAGAAACATATAAATTAATGCAGTGTTTACATATATAAATCACATTTCCTTGATAAATTGGGTTTTACATTATTGACTTACATAGATTTTGATACAGATAACTTATAGAACAAAATGCGGTGTTCAGTTCCGCCACATAACACACAATGTCTCGAATACAAGCACAAAATTAAAAACAAAATGTCTGGTGGCACTAGACTTAATAAATAATATTTGAGACTTCACACACGGCAAACTGATCACAAACAAAAAGATTTGTCTAATTTACACCGATGAATTAAAATATATATGTACATCATATATGAAATAGTTATCTTAGGCTTTGGATGACAGAGTTAGATTACCTAACCTAACCAAAATAACCGCATATGATCCGTGTAACTAACTATTAATAGATAAATCTATTAATATATTCTGAAGCCCAGTACGTATGTACATATAGAAATGTAGTATATTTTACTATATATAACAGAAATGAAATCCACTTTGTATTTCAAATCATTATTTGAGTTATAGCTATAAGTTCTGATGAAAGTTTCCAAGTTTCAAAGTTTTCGACAATAGCTCCGAGTACAGCTATAGAACAAAGCAATTTAAACAGTACAATAAACAAACTACCCCATTACATAACATCAAGTAGGTAAATCATTTCTTTTTATAATTACATTTTTAATCTTACGTATTTTGTAGAGTACAGAGAGGAGTCACTTCGTCCTCTACTTCCTAGGTATGTCGTATTACCATAGAAATACTAGCAAACATACGTAGTGATACTTATAATAGACTAGAATTTCTTCTTATTCTTCTCTTTCTTCTTTTTTACTGAAAAAAACAGCTTCACGCTTTATCCTACCTGCAGGGTAGTCAGAGACAACCCAGTGTCTAGACACTTCGTTTATTAAATAAAACACTACATATATATTACTACTACTTATTGAAAAAATTGATTTTATTTATACGCTTATGACTAAATATAATGTAAATATTATTAAAATAAGGAATCAGAACACCGTTACAAATAAATAATTAAAAGAAAATTGCGGACCGGAATCATAAAATTGATGCTAGCGGCTCACATAAAAAAAGCGGCAAATTTATACCTCGGCGAATCCAACGCAGTCTACCAGTTAATTAAATGAAATCAAAACCTCGTGAAAAATGTCCACACCTTTTAAAAACGCTATTCAGCGACCCTGTTCCAATTTGCTCAACGTCAGATCTAAAAGTGCCCTATTTCTTTTCATAGCACATAGTATGACAATATGAGAGTGACATGCGACCTAGCTTTTGTCACGTGTGTTAGTTATTTCTTCAAGTTCTATTTTTAAAAAAATCCACTTGAGGAAGTGATTATATTTAAATTTCACTTCTTCGTTTTTGGTAAGACAAAGCGCAGCGTTGAGTTCCACAACTCAACACGCAATATCTCGAATTCAGTGGCAAGCGAAGTACTCTGTGTCTAGATATTTTCTGTCTACCTTGCTATGCAGGGTAAAATAAAATAAAAAAGTATTAATTATTTCATTCTAATAGAATTTAGTACCTGTTTTTATTAGTATTAATATTTATTAATTTATCATATTGTTAAATCATTTACAATAATTAATTCAGGTACTTTATAAACGTTACTCGAGGAACTATACTTCGTGACTCTTTGTTTTATTACGATATAAGTTATCTCCTTTTGTATTTTATGGAGTGCCTAACAAGAAACGAGTTTGAGACACCGTCATAGCGCGATAGGATTGTACCGAATTGTGAGTTTAAGCCTGAAGGACAAAAATTTTTAAATAAGTGTCAGCAGTACAGTAAGGCAAAATGGTGTAAATGCAATATATATTGCCCTTCATATATCTATGTTAACGATTATAAGATATCTTTTTTAGTTTTGAATTTACTGAAACTTTAACTTTACTTTCAATTTTCAAATTTATTTTTAGAAAAAATGAAAAAGTAATGGAGTTTAGATTATAAAAAATTAGCTCTAAAATTATTACTTACTTTTACTACAGTATTTCTATAAATTTATGTATACTTGCTATTTTTTTGTATCAAATAACAAAATGCAGAAAATCATTTAATAAAACGTAACGAATAACCTATTTAAAAGCTCAGCAGGTTTTATTTTTGTATAGTCAGATAGCCATCTGACCTCTGCATTGCGACAAGAGCGGCCTTAGACTTAAATATATTATTTACTTTAAACTAAAGCCCCAACTAGCTCAGTTTAAATCAATTAGTTAAATATTCATAGAAAGAAGCCACATTGCAAGTCGTAAGACTTTAAATCACAATAGGTACAATACGATACGATGGAGTTTTAGAAATCAAAAACTACTTGTTTTTCATTTACAAAAAAAAAGTTTTTGAATAAAAATAATATGAGCTTAAACCACTCAAATTAATTGAGATGATTTTAATTTTAATATCCGTTACTTTGTCCAAGTTAAGAAAATAATTATGTAGTAGGGTACCCAGACAGAAAAAACCTCGTGTCAAGACACTCCGTTCTTCGACTTCTACTGAATTCGAGACATTGCAGTGTTGCGTGGTGGAACCCAACGCCGCATTTTGTGTTACCAGAGTGAGGAAGTGAAAATAATTTCAAATGTAATCACTCCCCCGAGTGCGGATGAAACCCACAACCGGTCCTGTTTACAGTCAGACGTGTGATACTGCGCCACGATCAGTCGGCGATGAATTTATTATATAAAACATAAACTACAATTATTAAGGAGTGGAAAACAAACTATTTTTAAGAAAAAATTATAAATATATCAAGTAAAATATTCAATTTTCTCCTTTTAGGCCAACACTAATCAACCCTTTATTTAAAATGCAAAAAGGTAATCCTAGCGTTAATGGTTTAAAAGAAAATTAATTTAAATAGGGCATTCTGGTTAGCTTAAATTATGATAATCACTCGGCTCGCTTCCTTTGCTTTCATACTTAGAAAATACAATGCATAATTAATAGTGGGTTCTGTTACCGGCATCGGCAAAAATGACATCGAGTTCTTTTATATTTGTATGTGAAGTAAAGACGTACTAACTTAATAAAAATTTGAGGCTCTCATGGTACTCGATTGTTTTGAGTTTGATGCCCACCAGAAAATGTATCATTAAGCTGTTTTTTGAGTTTTTTTAATTATATATATTAATGTTAACTTTCTCTCCAGTGTGTATATAACAATCAATATGCTTTTAGCTCTCAATATTCAACGTTTTATTCGACAAGCTATTATATATTTCTATTATATAAGCTATTATATATTTTATTATTTCAAATTATGTCGATTTTTATAACATTCTAAAATAATATAGAGATGACGAAGCGTACCCATTAAGTAAATAAGGTTTAATTCAAGGAAGATTGATCTAAATCAACGTTGCAATCCGTGGGCAGTACTGTATTTACGCAATAGAACTATTGCGTTTGCGATGTATTAATCCACTATATGCCCTACTTTCCTGCATAGATGAGGGAATATGGGACACACTTACATGAAAAAAGTTTCACTCAGATTTAAAAATATCTCGATCCATATAATAAATACACGTTCAGATAGAATTTTAACTAGATATCATGCTATGTTTCTATTTATTAGAAGTAAATAAGTATTAATATATAAAATAAGTTATTAATGAGAGAAATAAGTTTGATAATTCTAATTCTGATTATTTTTTAATTATATGTTTTTTTTCTACAAGATGTCTGCTACTAACATGCTTATCTTTAATTGTTTTAGTAGTTATTTCAGTTCAGAAACATTTCAGTCGTTTTGCTGATTGCTGCTGGATTGCTGACTTAAAATAGTTTTATTAATAAAGCTTCATTTATAAAAGCTCCACTAAATGTAGGCCAAAATTATTTGTAGAATAAAATTAAACTGCTGAGTGCTCGATTATATTTAGACTTCACAACCTAATTATAACGTTTTAATCATTCAGGCCAACGATAATAAACTTTATTTTTCTTTCCTCTTTGAATCAATATAAATATATATATATATATATATAAATATATATATATATATATATATAAATATATATATATATATATATATATATATATATATATATTATATATAATATGTACTACAAAACAACAGTACAGTCAATATCAATAAAACATTCGGTCAGTTGCTTTAGTTAGTCAAATCGATCTCTAAGAAAAAAGACATAGGAATCAATACCTTGGACTACTCAGATTGAAATAAGCGTGTACATATCGATTAATGGAGTATCTTAACACTAGGATGAATTGAATCCATCTTAGGATATCTAAATCAGATATCCTAAGATGGATTCAAATAGCCTTATGATTATTACTAACAAAAAGCTACTGCTTTAAGAAAGAGTAACATCAAATATAAATGCTTTTAAAATTAATTAATTATATTTAGTAGTAATAACCTCACAATGACATGATAATTTGTTATTTACATTTAGAAAACAAATTATCCCTAATGACATTCGTATCTCACATCTTTGAGGGTAAATGAGTCTCTAATGACGTCATTATATTAACAGAACGAACGCTTTATTTAAGCGTTTTCTTTTTTACTTATTATTGTGATTCAAAGTCATTTGAATTACCAAAAAAAATGGACTGCTGTTGTATTTTTCAGAGAGTAAATTTCTTTTTTTTTAATAAGGTCTTTAATTTTTTTCGATTCTTACATATTTTAAATGAAACTATTTGAAACGGATTAAAATACGTATATGGAAACCTGACGTTTCGAACACTTTACAGTAGTCCCTGGTCAGGTAGACTGACAGACGAATACCACTTCAGTCTACCTACGTCTAGTATTTTCGAATACCAAAATACACGTGATTAATCCGTTTAAAAGTTTCGTTTTTATGTTTATATCCTAAATTCTCGAGTGAAACATTGAAATTATTATGATGAATTTTATTTTAGACGCCTCACCCAGAATAACGTGAGTAAACTGTCAAGTATTTCGAATAATAACAATTTAAAATATGATTTGCCAAAAAATTACTTTTTTCATTATTTAATTATACTTTTAAGTTAATTTAATTCGTATATTTATATTATAATTAGATTGGTGCGTAATAACGCCTAACAAAGGAATTGCAAATATTTAAAATTGAGCGACATTTACTATAGACAGTGTTATTTAAACTCACAGGAAGTGCCTGTGTCGACTCACAGTGTAGATCAAACGACTTTGAACTTATAAATGTTCTAGCTTGCATATTATTTATTTATAGTTATAGATGATTTTTCCTATAATGACAAATAAAAAATAAAAATAAATATTTATTAAATATAAAATTTTACTAAAACATACAGTTAAAAGAAGAAATAACTTTGTATAATATAAACCTACTTTCTTGTGAGAATAAACCCATTCACACAATATAAATTAAATAAAAAAACATCGTATAAATAGTCCACAATAATAATAATTGACCAAATCTCTTTGTCTGCATCTAGACGTATCTAACAAGCTTTTATTCCAACCCGAGCTTTCCAAACATTGTATGATTTTTTATCCCACTCTAACTTCATAGGAATGGATTATGCATTTCACTCGCACGTGGCCGTACAATGAACCTGTCGCTCCGCTCCGGCGCAGCTATTCGTTACGGGTTTTGTTCACCATAGCCTCATTAACGTGGCGTGCACTCAGTTAAATATAAAATTTTACTTTTAATTAACCTATATTTTGAATAGAAGCCCTTTAAATGGGAATTTTTGCTGTTGAGTTTTTATTATTTTAATAATTATTTATATTGAAAGTCATAACAAGCGTATGTTGCGAGGTATGAAATAATCTCCATAATTTATTTACATTTTAGTCTTTCTTGAGAAATAATTTAATAGTATTTTGTGAGGTGTACATAAAGAATGTAGTAATAGGGTACTTTTTTTTAATTTTGGTCTTTATTTGGTCTTTATTTCTACCAATCAAGTCAAGTCTAGAGAGTCTACCTGTGTAAAGTGTTCGAAACGTCAAGTGTCCAAAATGTATTTTCGAATACCAAAATATACGCGATCAATCCGGTTAAAATAGTTTCATTTAAAATGTATAAAATTATCTCGAAAATCAAAGATCTTATTAAGTCTGGAGAAATTGCGTGTTGAGTGGCGGTAATCGACGCCGCGTTTTGTCCTACAAAAGCAGAGAAATATAAATAATTTCAATATAATCGTATCTCCTGAGTGGAGGCCGAACTCAAATCCATTGCTTTTATGGTCAAACTAAACCCACTGCAGATCGATGTCCATAAGTAAACTCATAGAAATTCTATACTAATTACTTTTACTTCACTCGTTAGATATTGCGTTATTCTGTAGAAAAAAGACAATAGGATGCGTTTTCCCGGAACTCAATTACTTACGAGATATCTTCATTGTATTATTTATATACAAACATCCAACCGAGGGTTATTATAAAAATATCAAAATTATATTATTTCATTCTCTTCAAATTAGCATTACGTGGGAGTATTGTTTACTTTATTATTGTTATCTAACTGAAGACTATGTTGACGCAACTGGCTCTGCTGGATTAACAAAGGACATTCCACTGTATTTATGTAATATGTTACAACATTTTATTATTAGTAGAATAAACGGAAACTCAGTTTAGTGTATGCATGTTGAGGCATTGACTTGATTTATTAAGATCTAGATTGAAACTATACTTTGGATAGGCTCTCTATTAACAAAATCATTCTCTTTGAATTTAAAGTAAAGCCTTATAAATTAAAAAGTAGGCGAAAAGCAGTCACTAGAGTGTCTTGACACTAGGTTTTCTCTGACTAGCCTACTGTAACGAGTTAAAGCTTGAAGCTATTTCAAACCTGATATTATTATTGAATATTTATTTTATAAATGAGTAGTTAAAAAAAGATGACCTAGTGTGAAATATTTTTAGTTTACCTATACCTGTTTCCGTGCTAAACTTTTAAAAAGTAGTTCTTTTTTTTAATTCAAGATATTTTTTGCAGTATTTTGGATTTTTTAGCGTAATCAAAGTCCGACGACAAGACGGAACTCAACGCTGCGCTATGTCATAAATAGAGCGCAACAATACAACGGACTAAAAACTGCTTATAAAAGCGATTGGTAGTGTGGTCCCACAACGATCACTTTTATAGACAAATTATGCACCATGATGGCATCAATAAAAATTATATTTATTCAATTGATATATAATATATTAAATACAAAAAAATATCATGTCCCTTAAAAAATATTATCAATGATCAGATCCATTGGTTGCTTCTGATGCTTTTGATGACACCTTTTTTTCATCTGCACAATTTCTATATTTAGACGAGTTATGCTTGTTGGCAGTCATGAGTTTAACAAGGAGATTAGCCCATAACTCTTCGTTAAATATGTGAACAGCCCGCAATAAGGCTCCCCGCAAACATTTTAAGTGTAGTAGCTACTCAAATATTGACTGGATTTTATTTGCAATTTGTTTAAAATAATAGTATAGTAATATTTTTGTTCATGTGAGATACCATTGTGTGTACTGGATTTAGCCACTGCGTATGTACTTGGTTTATTTAGAGATGGATATACATGTGACCGAGGTCATTATGGGGGTTAAAATTCATTAAAAACTAATTAAATTAAATATTTTGGTAAATTTAGACAGCTTAGTACGCACTATATTTAAAAATAATATCTATATATAAAAATAATATAGAATTCAAAATTTTATGCTTGTGACATAAAAGTAGCCTAAGTAACTTGTAATTATCTGCTATCTGCCACTGAAAGTTCTACTAAAATCGATGCAGCCGTTATAAAGACTAGCCAGAATAAACAGGTAGACCGAGACAATTTAATTAAACTTAAATTAAATTTATTTATTTCTCCAACTTTTTTAATATATATGTATAGATTTATAATACATGGTAAAAATAGATTGCTATAAACAAACTTGTTATGGTGCTATAATCATAAAATTTTATGTTATATGCCATATACGTATAGAAATAAATAATAAACATAACTTAGTTCACATTTTTAAGCCAACAAATATAAGTAACATATCTTTTTATGAATTATGTTAGCTAACGGGTAGTGTAATTAAGAGGTATATTAAATTTTTTGTAGATATGACATTCTTAATTAGAAATAATTAGATTATTAAGTAATACTTTGCACAAGTTATATATAGATATATATGATTTGTACAAAGTTGACATTGAAATTGAAATTCATACAAATTATATATCCCATGGTGTCAGTAGAGTGTTAAAAATCATTACGTGTTCTAGTAAAAATCTTTTTCGCTTAATACAATATATTTATACTTAACGCTTACATATAAAGCTATGAAAAAAGTTCTTGTCACTAATATATTAACTACTTATTAAATAAATTTTCATAGATATTTTTATTACAAATATCAGTTAAAATATTTGCGTCACAGCTGCATTAATGACCAAGTATAATCGATGAAAATAGATTTTTGTTTCATATCAACGTCAAACAACGTTTGAAAAGTTTTTAAAAGTGCAGGACGGGAGCCAAAAACATCTTTCGTCACACTGCTACAGCGTATTGGCTTCTAATTGAAAGATGTATTGATTTGCGTATAGCTAAACTAAATTATATATAAATATATATATATATATATATATATATATATATATATATATATATATATATATATATATATAGAGAGAGAGAATTAATTTTCAAGAAAAAAGGGAGAATTCGTCGATTTTTCACTCAATTTAAACACTGAGTTTTTTTAACTTTAAAACATTATAACAATCCATTATTACAGTACATTCAATAAACATTATAAAATCAACTAGATAATGTATATTAAAAAAATACATCGCCTTAACACAACAGGATACATTCGTTGATCGCGTCCTCTGTCACTCAGTACGTGGGGGACGGTCTATTTCGGGACAGTACCCTCTTTTACTAATGATAGCAAATTGCCACCTGCTAGCGAATACTTTTTATATGTCACGATTTATTTTTATATATTATAATATTATGTAACTCTTTTACGGCGGCGTTAAGTTACGCCACTCAACACGCAATGGCTGGAATTCGGCGGAAAGTGGAATACGGAGTACGATCTTAACACTGTTCTCTCTTGATATTCTACTATGCGATAAAACATGTGAGTTTAAAAGATTTTATATGTTAATAAAATATGAGGTACCAATAACAAGCCGTTAGTGACTATGACGCTGGGGACGCTGTATATGTTATTTAAATATGACAAATCTGAAAATGGTACCAAGTTTTATCTTCGATATCAAAAGTAATACTTTGAATGTATATTCAAATTGAACTGATTGGATTTAGCAGTAGTAGCTTTTGGGAATCACAGAGATACTGGAGTCTCTATGAGTCTTATAAGAAATGGTTATCAAAATCAAAATATTCTTTATTCAAATAGGCTGTTTACAAGCACTTACGAATCGTCAATCAACACAAGTGTTGTCAGTCAGTATTGTCTGTCCTAAAGCAAGCTACAACAGGTTCGGAAAACAGTTCTACTGAGAAGAGCCCGCGAGAAACTCTTGCTCTTTTCATATATAGTTATATAAAGCTTAATCACTTTAAATTTTTTAAGAAAAATAATAATAAAAAAATCATATGTAGAAAAAGATACCTTTTGGTCCATATGGACCTGCGTCCATAGAGTACTAATAAAATAAATAAATCGTGTTTTCTGATATAAAGGTGTTTTCTGATATAGTTAACTTTATATTTTTGAAGCCAACAGTAACTAATATTACCTATCAAATTTGTTAGACACTGTACCTATTATGATAGTACATATTTATATTGATTGATATATCTTATTCTTCGATCTGCTTAGTTATAATCTTATTATAAACAAAACACACATAATTATGTTGATAAGTAAAATAAATTCAATCGAAATAAGTTACATAAATTTTAAATGAAACTATTTTTAACTATTTGGTATTCGAAAATACATTTTTGGACACCTGACGTTTCGTACATCTCAGTCTACCTGCGACCGCGGACTGCTGTAAAGTGTTCGAATCGTTAGGTGTCCAAAATGTATTTTCGAGTACCAAAATTATACGCAATAAATCCGTTTAAAATAATTTCATTTAAAATGAGTAAAAATCGTGAATATCAAAGATTTTATTAAACTATATAAATGCTTTATTCTATGAACGAGGCCCTTTCATTCCTAAAATTATATAAATAACTAAAAGTTACTAAAATCAATTAAATACTAGGATTAAATTAACGTTAAAGCGATGGTAATGAATATAAAATGGGCTTTGTCTATACTCTATTGCTATCTATTATTCATGATATAATTTATTTGTCTAACGCTTTCAATTCACGTCATCTACGATGTAACGCATAAGATATTATTATTTAACATATTAGGGCTTGACGTTCGGACAAATGTGATAAATAATTTTGTAAAGAATTACATTTTGATTTCCTCGTCAAGTCGACTCTATATTATCTCTAAATGAACGGACAGACGTAGTGAACTTACTGATGTACTTACTTAGATAGAAAAGTAAAAAAATAATGTGAAGCTTAAAGTTATTGTTTTCCCTTTTTATTACGCAAGATATATGATTAAAAACTAAAATATTTTTATTTTACTGTATCGTCATTTCGAAAGCCTTGACAAGTAGTCAACTCAAATAACACGGTACAATAGAGCGGATCTCTGGACATTTGTCAGTAATCACTGGATCGGAAACAGTACGGTAAATCGGCGCCATTGGCTCGTACGGTTATGTTGGCAAACCCGTTTACATTATGACATGAAGATTTATTATAAGTATGAAATTTATGAAGGTTATGAAACATACAATAATATAGCTAATTTGTTAATATAATCTCTTTATATTTTATATATATTTGGTGGGTGGATTCAGATTGTAGTGGCACTGTTCTTTTATTTCTATATTCTGCCTAATTGGAGGCTGGATGTGCTGCAGTTGGACTGACTGTTAACGCCACCGGTTGTAGGTTCGATTACTTCTTGAGGAATTGATAAAATTTAATTTATTTTTATTTCATTCCTCTGGTAGTCAAAACGCAGCGTTGAGTTCCGCCACTCGACATGCGATGTCCCGAGTTCAGCAGAAACCGGAGTATGAAGTGTTTTGACACTAGCTGTATCCTATTTCCCTGCTAAGGGGATAAAAACGTAAAGCTAAAATGAAAACTAATTGATATACAAGATTGTGTTATTTTAATATGTACTTCAGATTGCTATATCAATAATAGAAATAGTATTATATTTATAAAGCCGAATAATAACCGTTTTCAATGAAACTTAAACAAAACTATATCTAACTAAATATTTGCGATGTATTATAAGAGTATTGAATAAAAATATACATTTTTACCTAAATTTGATGACAACCAATATAAAAAAAAGCAGTTTCAGCTCGTGTCATTGACATGCAAGCGAATGTATTGCGAAATAAACGTAATGAGGATAATTTAAATTCTGTTCACTACATACATAAATACGCGGAGCTTTCTGTCGGATTGGAACAATGTAAACGCGTTAACACTCAGCCCTAATGGACGATAAAATATAAGAGCGTCATAACACTGGAATTGGCCAAAATAAATATAGATCATAAATTCTTATTATCACGTACCAATTCTGATAGAAGCTTCATATGTATTATGGATTAGTATTTTTAGCGCTGTATTATCGTTCGAGTATCTCTTACATTATTGTATTCGGTCAAATATCCAGTATACATACAACACTCATCACACATCAATTAAAAAAAACAAATAATTCCCTTTACTTCTCTAAAACAAAACTATTGATTTTATTATTTTTAATTCTGCAAATCTGTGCCCATATTATATCAATAGATTATCAAAAAGGTAACCTATTATATAAAAATTATGATATTTTAAATAAAAAAATTTCACTTCTTAATGAAATATAATATATACTCTAGCATTTACTACTTTTAAAGTGTTATTCTATAATTAGGATTAGAAAACATTCTTGAAAAAACGTATAAAAATTTTGAACGCAGCGGGATTCGAACCCGCGCTTCTTGGATATCTTCTTGGTAAAATGTTTTCTATATACTCTAGTATTTACTGAAGTGATTGGTTGTAGCTATCATATTCGGCCCTAGTGAAGCTTGTCCGCTACGTAATTGTTACAGCGTCAACGTTTCCAATTGTTTCGATTAGATTAAAGCTCGAGATACGGATCGATCTTAACTACTCTCTATCCTGTCTGGGATTGATAACAGAATAGGAGTCAATCCGCTAGTATGTCTGTTTGTATAACATTTAGCAAGTAGTATCTAATCATGGCGCAGAGGGACAGCGTCTGTAAACGCGATCGGATGTGGGTTCAATTCCCACTCGGGGGAATAATAATATTTAAATTATTTTATTTATTTAGTAAGACAAAACGCGACGTCTAGTTTCGCCATTCAACATCGAATTCGACGAAAAACGAAGTACGGAGTGTCTTGACATTAGATCTTCCTATCTAACCTGCTATGTGTAATAAAATCGTGAACCTAAGAACCTTAGTTAAAGAAGTATGTTAAGTAATTTACAGTATACGTTAAATTTGTATCAAGAGCATCATGAAATTTTATATATTAATTTTACAGTTACATGTACTGATTTGTCTAGAAAGAGTGCAAGTCAAGTTATTTAAAAGGCACTAATTCATTTCTAAATGTAAACTGATTAATAACGTATTTTTTGGGATTCGTAAATGCAATTTGAAAACCCGACGTTGGAACACTAAGTTAGTTCGTGGTAGTCTAGTAACAGGTCTACCTGTCCTCAAAATATACGCGATTAATCAGTTTAAAATAATTTCATTTAGAAAATGTAAAATTTGCGAAAATCATTGATATACATAGTATGTTTTTTTTAATTTGCACAGCACGATTGATTTTTATAAAAACTGCACGCAAAATACAAGAGTAAATTGGAAAAATAAAGAATTTTTAATATGCAGATAACGTATTTCCACTAGTATTCCACATTATAATGTCATTGTCGTAAATGATTAGACCGGAAGAGTCATTGTATGAAGAACTTCCTCTAAAAATTACACATCGTTGTGAAGTAGTCATGAATTTAAATTTATAAACGTGGTATAGATCACAAATAGCTTCTATTAGTGTTCAAATAGCTTCTATTGATAAAGAACAAATAAATTGAGTATGTTTTTTTATTTACATATGTTGATATAAATATTGTTTTTTTCCATATATTTTTAAATTAAAGTACCCAGTATCAAAACATTCCGTACCGTATTCCGTATTTCCACCCAATTCAAGACATTGCGTGTTGAGTGATGGAATTCAACGCTGCACTTTGTCTAACCAGAGCCAGGAAATGAAAATAATTTAAACATAACCACTCCCCCGAGTGGGGATCGAACCGACAACCGATCCCACTTACAGTCAGACGCTGTCCCACTGTGCCACAACCGGCCTTGCATATTCTATAAAAAATATACCAGTCACTATCCAAATAGCTTAACTTTGTCAAGCAAATATATATATGTTGAGTAACTTTGAGCACAGACACGTGTCAAATGTCGTTAGCCAACGACGAGACGTATAAACCTTTACTAAATTTAACAGAAGTATCAAGTTTATTTCAAATTCTATTAGTGTGAAGAAAATTGTATTTATAATATTAAGTAAAAAAAAATAAAATTTCATAATATTTATATTGTCACATTCAACGTTATTAAAATAAGATAAATATAATTTTAATCTATCTCAAGGAATAAATATTTAAGGTGTAACGTTTCTAAACGAATTCGTTTCCTAAATCGTTGACAAAGACGTTGGGCTTAGTGACTCAACGTGTCATGTCTCAGCAGTATAAAAAGGCACAAAAAAATAGAACTGGATGATTTATTTAAAAAATACACTTGTATAGGTATATGCGGAAACACGTGTAGTTAATAAAAAAATATATATGACAATCAATTTATAGCCCTATGCTCTTTATTGGAGTATTTGGCACCTATTGTATTATAATTTTATTCCTTAATCGTACAAGCAGATGCTTGCTGATTACTAATAATCGATTCTCATAGCGAAGCCTGACCACAACTGTACTGAATATTGTCGAATTATTTATAAAATCGATTTTTTTTAATATTAATTGTGACTGGACTAACCTGTTGGTTAGCAGCTGTTATTGCTAAGTCAAATGTCGTAGATTCAATTCTGAACGAGAATTATTAGTACAAAAACTGGGTCGGTATACAGATCTTTACATCATTTATTTATTCACTAAATTTAGGGCCTGGCAAATGTCGATACTTGATATAGCAACAGCGCAATATAATTAATTATCATTTTGTTTGAATATCTCGTGTCCAAAAGCATTAGTAATAATACATTTGAATTTACTTGCGTCCATATATATATATATATATATATATATATATATATATATATATATATATATATATATATATAATCTTATATTAATTATAATATTAATCCTTCATCTAACTTTCTTCACGTTATTATTACTTTATATAAATAATGTTTTGACCAAGAGGTTTTATTTTAGCACATCGATGACCATTCAATAACTCAACCTTGACGTTGCAGCCAGCCACAAAAATGTGAGGCGGAAAGGAATAGAAGTTTTTATCAAAATGTTCACGCTCCTATACATTTATCCTTCTGCAGATGCTGTAGTTATTATATCTTTGTAATTGTAATTAATGTTTAGTACAAAAAAAATCTAAATTTGAAGTTTTTAAATATGTATACAAGATTTCCAATCGAATGAGATAAATTGTGGGTGGAGGAAGAGAAACAAATCGAGAAGCAAATCGAGAGGTTAAAGAAAGAGGGACTCGAAAAAATGCTTTATTTTGTGATCCAAGTGTAGGTTGAAGAGTCTCTTTAAAACGTGCTGTATTGCTCCTCGTATACACTTACTTTTTAAGCTTATCTATCTTATTTGAAAGATTCGAATCCGAAAGAATTAGAAGTAGCTTAGTTTCTATTAATCTGCTTTTTAGCGACCTTAAAGTTCGTAAGTTAAGGAACTCAACTCAATTCAACTTTCAATTGAACTCCTTCAAATACGATATCTAATATCAGGTGCCCATAGCGGTCTATATTTAACACTAACTTTGTCGTGTTTTATTTTCCAGTTGCAACAATATTGCGTTTAAATTATTTTAATTTTATTTTAAAATACATCAAATATATAGCTTATAACAAAACAGGTAAATAAGAATTATAAATAACCTTATTAGTTAGTTATGGAAACCTAGTTATTTTTATTATCCTTCAGACGTGGATGTTGAAATTGAAACCTTTCATACGAATCAAAGTTTATTAGTAATTTATTTATTTTATTTACGTAATATATTCTTATAATGTTTTAGTAATTAAATGTGCAATCATAAACTCAATAGAGTTTAACTTACAAAAAAATACTTACGAAAACGTCAGTTCATATCGTCAAAATATTTATCACAAGTCTTGCAGTTACGTATTTCTAGCTATTTCGTTAGTTTTCTATTTTGGTTACAGTTAGTTTGACATTAATGAGACTTCAACATTTCACGTTTTTTATAACATCCGCTACACACAATTTTATGTGAATTTACACACTTTTTTTTATTTAGCCTGTTTTTTGTACCGATATTACTTTCGTTTGATGTTGCATTATTGTGTTTCTTCAATACGGCCCTACACAAATTGAAATCGATAAATTTATTAATTTTATATGAATCTACTGTACCCACTTAAATTACATTATGTTTCTTCTTAGGGTCCTATACCCAGAGGGCAAAACTGGTCTCTATTACTAATATGAATATTTCCCTGTCCATCCGTCCAGTGTCACTACAAACAGTGTACACAAGCCGAGATTCATGCCTCACAATTGGCGCCCTTGTGACATTGTGTTTAAAATTGACGGTTTCTTCACGCCAAGGTCAGAGCTCTTCTAGCTCGGCCTCCCCCAAAACACGGTGCGCTGTCTAGGCCGGTAGGGCGAACAGCATACTACACAGTTGAAAAAAAATCCGTCCGTCCGTCTGTCATTAGGCTGTATCTCATAAACTGTTATAGTTAGATAGTTGAAATTTTTACAGATGATAATTTTGTGATGCCGCTATAACTACGAGAAAAAATAAATAATACAACATGATTTTTGCCATATTTATAAATAGTGGTACAGAACCTTTCGTTCACGTGTCCAACTCGCACATGGTCGGTTTTTTATTTAGTTCAGTAAAATAATCTCAAAGTACTTTAAAGCGTTTTATAAATACATTTAGGATTAAGAATCTTAACAATTTACATATAACTTTCGAACTCATCGAGTTTTAAATAAACTTCTAATTTATTTAAATACATATTTAAATTTCTGTTTATTTGCATTTTTGTACGAAGCTAATTTCGCTTGATTACGATTTAATGCCTCGACAACGCATTATAGCTGTGATGTCCAAGTCACAATATATTTAGCAGGCTTGTTGCTAGCCACGAAAATTTAACACTATCAGTCACTATAAATGTGACATGGTTCATACGAAAGATTTTTAGATAAAAAAAATGAAATTCAAATAACATTATATATTAAAGGATTTATAGGAGGCCGATCGTGCCGCAGTTGTAGGTTTGATTCTTACTGGGGATATTATAATATTTAAATTATTTTCAATTCCTCGCTCTGGTAACATAAATCGCAGTGTTAATTTCCGCCGCTGAGGGTGAAATGTCTCGGATTCAGTGCAAAGCGGAGTACTGAGTGTCTTGACAGTAGGTACTTCCTGTATACCCTGCAATGCGGAATAAAAAAAAACATATATTATAACAAATGTATTATTAATAAACAATATTATATTATTAATATGATTAATATTGAATTCATACAAGTACAATTTTTAAGCCTTCTTATGCATTCGAATATCTTGAGCATTATTTTAAAAATATATAGAATTAGAGCTTGATTTAACAAAAAACCTGAAGGATATGATAAAATATATTTTAAGTCAAACCCTTTCATCTAGGCCAATAACATTAGTGTCAAAAGCTGCTCTCATAAGCACATATTTCAAATAAACTAAAAGTAAACGAATGCTATCTGATGTTAAGTATATGAAAAACTTTGTTGATTTTTATTATTTATTCATTCCAACCATTTTTCCCACTAATAGCTATAATATCGATTATAATAAAGTAAATCGATTAAATAACAGTTGATATTGATTTGAAAGGATTTTTATAATATCTAAAATTTGTCCACTACTGTTAAAGACGTCAGGTACATATCATTTATGAAATAAATTTTAAAATATCTTAAAATAGAATCGATTTTATTTCGAATATCACTTTATTTTTAATGTTAACATAATCTAGAGGTACCTATATCCATAAGTATATTTCTTTTGTTTAAATTAAATTTCGCAATGATAAAAGAAAACAGAACAAAAGAATCGTATGCTATGTTTCGCAGAAAGCACATGACGTATAAATTATTGTTGCATGGGTAAAAGTTGTCGATATAGCAGACGTCTTATTTTTATAATAGCGTGGTATTAAAATTTAATAAGTTTCCATGTCAGAGTTCTCATGACTTCATTAATTGTATGTCAGTTGTTCTTAAAAAGATATTTTTATTTGTAATCATTTTAATATATATACTTTTTAGGCACAGACATCATCAATCAACATCTTTATGTCTTCTAAATCAATATATGTTATACCTATTCAAAACTTTACTCCAATACAACATAGAATTATGTTACAAGCGAGGAGCTTGTATGTATTATACGTGAAATTCCATTTTCCGAAAATTGACCGAATGAAGAAATATGGAATTTGGAGCACATAAAAAATTTCTATGCGGGAAAAATAGCACAATTTTTTAAAATAAAATACATTAAAATACATTAAACAAAAAATATATATGAAACTCGTGCTGTTTTATATACATGTTCATGTAAAATGAGGCGTTATAAACACGTCTACGGGAGATCTTGTATTCATAAATAAAATAGATATATTATATAAATATTTATTATTAAAATATTCAACGCAAATGCTTTATATATATTCGATTACTAATTAAAAATATTTAATAATCAATTTCCTAATATATGATCAAATAATTCTTTAGAAATCTGTTACAAACATTTTTTATTGCTCTATCCTAAGAAACGAATCGTATAATATAACTGTACTGCAATGTACTGGTGGGTACTATATTTTTATCACTGACACGGTCTGTTACGTCATTTGTGACGTAGACCGTAACGCTAGTTTTGTTGATAGAATTATAAACGCTTTAAATGCACACCGAGATTATCAGATCTTTACACATTAGTTTTTATAAGGGACGCTTGAATATATGTATAATAAAACAGAAGACATTAAAATAATTCTTTTAAGGTGACTGACTGAGCGGCATACTCAAGGCTCAAAATATTGTAAGAATGGAGCTAATTTGGCATATAGACTACAGGCTAGCTGAGCTTCAGCCAAGAAACGATATTTTTGAAGTTCAAGCTGAGATGTGTGTGTGTGTGTGTGTGTGTGTGTGTGTGTATATATATACCACTGCACTGCAGGAAGAAAATAAAGCCTTAAATTGGATTTCTTTATAAATTTTACTCAAATAATTCCTCACCAGACCACTTTTAGCAGATCATATAATTTATGATTATTACAATATTTTTACGGCTCTACCATTACATATCAGCATATGAAATAAATCATATAAATATCCATCACTTCCACCATAAATCAATCATCGTATAACAACAAAGAAATCGTAAAAGTGCCAATTTTATTTTATGAAACAATGTGAGGATGGCACAAAAATATCTTACACTATGGACCAAGGCTGACAAACTACTCACTCTACTGACTCAACCTAAGTGAAATATTTTTAAATTGACCTTTAGTACTGTCTTATAGTTTAAATTCAAGCTAATTCTGGCTGATTTTAGTTACTTTACGTAAATTTTTAGTTTAAAGCTCTATTTCCTTACTAAGTATTTATAGTTTATAATATTTTTTTAATCATCTATATGATATAAAAATATTGTGAATTTCATTTTTTTTATACTGCGGACATCATATTGTTGGCTTATCTTTAATTCAAGTTATAACAGATTAAATAATATTCTTAAAATATTAATATTCCGTGCCACTCTTTTTAAAATTATTTTCATAGCCTGACTAAAACATTATTTATATTCAGCCCATCTAATCTTTCATTAATAATCTTTAAATAAATAAGTATATCTTTGTAATTAATTTTAACCGTAAACATAAACTGATAAATAAATCTAAAATATTAAAAATTAAAAAATAAATAAATAAATAAATAGTTCGAAACAAAAGGCAAAGCACTCAAAATGTAAATAATTTAGATAAATATATTTATAGTGAAAATCGAACAAAACGAACGCTGTCAAAATTGAATTTCCGCATTTCACTAAAATTAAATTTCACATGCCAGGCCTTCGTCACGCCATTGTCCATCCGAGCTTTATGCAATTTCCTGTGAACGCGTTTATTATTAATATATCGAAACTCACAAATAAGATGTATAACTTTTATTACGTTTTTTAATGCAAAAGATTTATTTACATTATTTTTTTATGTTGGCAGTACACAGGTTCTGAATTTCAAATTCATTTGCTTATGAAATTCATGTTTATGAGTTTCAAATTTCTTATTGAAACTTAAACTTTACCCTTTTAAAAGGAACAATTCAAGTATTTCAAAAAAAATAAACGGATTTATTTAAAGACAAAAATACTATATTTGATGTGTAAAATAATGATTCTGTAGATCAAATGTATAAGATTGATGGCATAGATGAATATCTCGATAAATTGAGTGCCTACTATTTATCTAAAAGTTAATATAAAATACGAAGCCTTGTCGTGCCACAGTGGGACAATGTTTGAGTCACTGATTTAGATTATACTCGCTCTAGTTTTTTTTATGGAAAAACGAGCAGAAGGGCCACCTGATGGGACGTAGTCACCTTCGCCCATTTCGTCTTCCGGAATACAACACGCAATATTCGCAATATTCAAATTCGGCGGTTTTGACACTAGGAATTTTCTGAAGCTAAAAAAAGTTAATATTTAAACGATTTCAATCAACTTTACTTTCGAAGCTCAACTGTTGTTGTTGACCTGTCTTGATAGTATATTCCTTCTTTTAAATAATAATAATTTTCTTTGTTCCAGGACAACGTCTCCCCCTGGAGAGCCGCTGGTCCGTGCCCCGGCGGGCAAGCCACGATGTCCGCCAGCCATATCGCGGCTGCGAGTGGAGAAAGTGGAGGGTGGGTTGGCAGTCGCTGGGGTGGTGGTAGCTGCAAACTGCCAAATTATCCTGCCTATATTCGGGTTCCTGTTCATGCTAGTCGGATGCGTGCTTACTGGTAAATTTATTTTTATTGTCAAGTCCTTTTTTAGATATTATATAGTTTATTTTTCTTATTTTTCCGATAATAGACTTTAGTTTAAACTTTTTAACTGTTGATAGTCTGTTGTCAATATAAAAAAAATAGATCATCCCTTTACATCTTATTGCATAATTTATAATGATTTATGTAATGTAGCCTTTTTTTTCTTAAAAAGCCATGTGTTATAATAATCCTATAACTAAAAAAATCGATCCACCTATATTTATTAAATTATTCGAGCTGCTAATATAATCTTAAGCCATGCCCAAAATAGAAACGGCCAATAACTCTACAATGAGTCAATGTACTCTGTTTTAAGGGAACTTTCTATAATACTATGTGGGTGTTGTGTGCATTAATTATAATTCATTATTTTTAATTTCTAATAGCTATATTATGATCATCATAAATTTTAATAGAGAGTACATCATTAATGACTGCACTATCCCTGTCCCATTATTCATAAAGCTCTCATTAAGTCCAACGAACATACGATAATCGAATGAACAATACTCGATTATTTAATCGAGCTTTTGAGTTGCGTTTTCAACGCTTATTTACTCAGCATTGAATAATCAATTCAGATTTTAACCAATTTGAATTGTTAAATGAATTTTGATCGAATAAAACCTCTGTTGTAATATGTACAACATCGATAAATATAGTTATCAATTTTGAACAAATTTAATTGTAATTTAAAATCGATTTACGGGGAGTACAGAAAAAAATAGTTTAAGTTTAAAGATATATACTGTCATTAGGATATCACTTATATGAGTACCATACATATAAAAATGAAACATATTTATTATATTATCATCCTTACATGAAAATAAATAAAAAAAACACTTAGAAGACCAAATAAATTAACAAGAATCGACGAAACTAAAACATTTCACAAAACATCGCATTCCCAAATCTGAAATTATTTTATTACACATTTCCTATATATATATAAAAATAAGTCCAATATATACAGCTAAAAATCTAACAAAAAATATAAAATAAGTAATTTTAAAACATCTATTTAGTCAATTTTAACTTTGAAACATTAGACATTTTTAGTGACAAGACACTTTGTTCTTTACTTTTTATAATTTATATTCGATTTTTAAAAAGTAGAAATAATACTTTAAAATTTTCTATTAATAAATGAAATTGATAGGTTCATCGTGAACAGCGAAGATTTATGAATATAATATCCCATCTTCACATCTCAAATTTGAATTGAGGCATGACGGATTATCGAAGCCTCATTAATCTTATATATAATACTAGCAAATAGGAATCGTACATTTGCTGCATACAGACTTTTCAAGTATCATTTAGATAATGATAACTTGAGGCAGGGTCGCGGCACAGTGTCTGACTGTGAACGTGATCGGCTGTGGGTTCAATACCTACTTCACACAATAATTACATTTAATTATTTTCATTTCCTCGCTCTGATAAGACAAAGCACGGCGTTGAGTTCCACCACTCAATAAACAATGTCCCGAATTCGTTAGAATGCGGAGTACGGAATGTATTGACACTTGGCACTCTCTGTCTACACTGCCATGCGGGACAATGGCGTAACTTTTAGTTTTGAATAAATCCGTGGACAAAGTACACTTACCAAAAACACATGTAGACCTTTTTTGAAGCTGGTTGAAAATATGAGAAACAAATAAACTTGTATAATAAATTATAAGTATAATATATTATAAGTATAATATATTATTAATAAGACCCTAGCATAATAAATTATAAATTTGTACAATATCTTTATTTTTTCTTTTTTTTAGCCTTACGCTTTACGCTTCACGCTTAGTGTCAAGACACTCCATACTTCGTTTTCCACCGAATTCGAAACATTGCGTATTGAGTAGTCTTGTCTTTATATAAAGGCTTACGTTGAAAACACAATTATGTGCCGTTCTTACACCGTTATATAGCATAATTTACATTTGTGATAAGTATAAGAACGAAGTCATGACTGAGTGTTTAATAAATACTAAAAGTGAATCGAGAACAATGAGGATTTTGTATTGAAGAGATTCCATTCATAATTCTGTCTTTCTCGTTCAAACATCTTTAGATATACTTATATGTATGTACAGATGTATAGACTTTACCTTTTCTTTTCTGTTAGTAAAGTATTTTACCTTTTCTCTTAGTAAAGAATTTGCTCAATATTTCATAAATATCTAAAAAATATTTTATTGGAATATGGTTTTACACTTTTAAAGTATATTTGTAAACACATTGTTGATAAATTTACAATGTGGTTCTATTTAATTAATAATTTGACCAAACCTTTCATATGCCTTGCACGGATATCAAATTCACGACTGGCGTAAGAGGCATTCATGCAAAACCTATTGTATTACAAACATTTTTGGTAGCTTGACGTAATAAAAAAATCATTGTAAGGATCTATTTAAATTACTCTTAGAATTAATAAATGATAATGTTATTTAAACTGAGGTTATCGTGACGTGGTTCAAATTGGCAAAATGGATAATAATTTGGCTAATAATCACTCAACATGTAATGTCTCCAATTCCTCGGAAAGCGGAGTGTGGAGTCTCTTGACACTAGGTACTTTTGTCTAAAAATATGTACATTTGTAACGTAATTTAATCCCTATGTATATATATTACAGCTGCGTCATATCGCGGTTGCGGTGAGAACGAGGAGCCCGACCACTACGCGGCAAGGATCGCGTTCACGGGCAACTCCAGAGTCCTTGGCCCTGTTTGTATCGTTGCTGGCGCTCTTATGACTATAGCAGGTGAGATATATAATAGAATAAATAGATAATATTTGAATTTAATAGATTATATTTAAATTTTTTTGGAGACTTGGTAAAAAAAACTTATTATGGTATTAAATTTTTCAAGTAGGTTAATAAATATTTACTATTTTTAAAGTGTTACACACTTAAGATTATAAAACATTTTTGAAAAACGTATAAAAATTTGAACGCAGCGGGATTCGAACCCGCGCTTCTTGGATACCGTCCAAGCACTCTGACCGCTAAGCCATGCGTTCTACTACCAGCTGCGTCGAAATTCTTATTCGTTTTTGTTACAACTTATTTATGTTGTTAGCATCACTGTAGAGAGATTTTTACAAATTTCTACTACTTAAAGATTATTAAGAAATAATCGTTTAACAAGAGAGATTGCTATTTTATTTTAATATTTACTATTTTTAAAGTGTTATTCTACACTTAGGATTAGAAATCATTTTTGAAAAAACGTATAAGAATTTGAACGCAGCGGGATTCGAACCCGCGCCTCTTGAATACCGTTCAAGCGCTCTAATCGCTAATGATTAATAAATTTGTATTAAATGACATTATAACTTCCGGTCACTGTGCTCCAATGGGGCATCGTTTTTTATAATATCCGTTTCAATCGTTTAAATTTTGGTAGTAACAATATATTTAAGAAATTCGAAGCTAATCTTAATAATCTTCTATTAATTACTTAAAACTTATCATGTCTTACTTAAGAATCATTTCTTCACATTTATTGTTCATCCCTTATTAATCAATGATGTAGTGGAAAAAGAAAGATTTATTTACTTTCTTTCCACTTTCAATGCCTTTAAAATTAAGTAACAAATTTCTATATCTAGTACCAAAAATCGTTATAATAGATATCGTTATACGAGAACTACTTCACTTATCATACCATTTCCTCTGTGTTCCATATGATAGAGGACGAAAATATATGTATATAGATTAAACAAATATGTTGAGTTTGGGGCATCGATATTCAAATTATTTTCATTTGCTTTTTAAAATAATAAGATCTTAATTTGCTCATTGGAAAGTCAAAATGCAGCATTTATTTCTACCAATCAATATGCCACATCTCTATTTCATATGAGAAACGTGAAACTGTTAAGTACAAAAAGTTTTTAATAAACAAATTTACTTTATTTAATAATAGATGTTTGTCCATATATCCAGTATATATATTCAGTCTGTAGGTATTTAAATATATTTAAAAAACCATAAACCGTAATGTGACCGGTTCTAAGTAAGAGGTATATTATTACGAGTCTTAAAAGATAATGAGATGGTTTCGATATAGTGTACTTGTTGTTTTATATCGGCATCAGATTACAACAGATAAGAGGAAATATGCAAAAACATAAACCGCTCAGCTTACATCCAAGTATACATAATAATACCATCGCGTCTTATAATAATGTCCATGCTACTTACTTCTAATTAAAATGGTATGTTTTGCCAAAATAATAATTAAATTCTGTACAATTGTATTAAGGCCTGTCGTGGCATAGCGGGACGGCGTCTAACCGTAAACGCGATCGGTTATGTGTTCGATTCACAAACGGGGGATTGATTATATTTAAAATTATATCCACTTCCTTGCTCTGGTAAGCCAAAATGCGGCGTTGAGTTTCACCAATCAACACGCAATATCTCGAACTCGGTTGTAAGCGAAGTACGAAGTATCTTGACACTAGATACTTCCTGGCTACCCTGCTATGCGGGGTAAAAGCGTAAAACTAAAAAAAGATAAAATATAAATTCTTAGATGTATGATATTACTTAAAAATTTTTTGTAATTATAAAGTATTTGACCTTTAGATCTTGAATTTTTGCATAGTAATGTATATATTCGGAGTATTTGACATGAGAAATATAATTTATTCCATACATTGATCAGCAAATTTGCTGACTCATAATTGCAGATAGGATAGGATCTTTTAGACAGTTTATTGATGATATCTGAACTATTACTGATAATTCCAAGGTTGAGATGTAAAGTTGTAAACTCTCTCGGTTTTAATTAAGCTTCTAACGAGTTTAACCTATATCTTAAAGTTATAATATTAAATCGAAAATTACCTTAACTAGAACACGCCTCGTTTCTTATAGCTTACGTGTTTAAATATAGCTATATTATTTATTTATTTACTTTTTTTAGTAGGGACAATATAATAATTTCATAAAATAAATACAATAGGTACATTTATGTAAATTTAGAAGAATAAAATTCAATACAATTGTTTAACAAGCTTTTAGAAACTATCAATGTAGTGATGTGAGTGGAGTTCTGAGCAATATCGTAGAACAAAATAAAAAAATAATAAAAAATATAATAACTAGCAAAAAGTGCAGACCATACATATCTCCATAGACTATTAAATAAAAACATTTAAAATAAACTTTTGAGTCAATCGTGGCGCAGTGGAGCGACGTCTGACTATAAACTTGCTTAATTGTATGTTCGATTTCCAATAGGGGAAATTATTACATTTAAAAATTTAATTTTATTTATTCACTAACCCGATTTGGGCGAAAAACAGACAGACAAAGACACTAGGTTATATCTGAGTACCCTGCTATTGGGAATAAAGCGTAAAGCTATACAAATAAAACCTATTGGACATTATGGAGCTGCATTATTTTAAGCTTATGTGCCGCAAACGCGGAAAAGTCAGCTTCTTAATTTTAGATTGAATTCCTAATTTCGATTTGTATTTCAAATTGTAGATCTTATCTGCAATTATAAGCTTGGCTTTCTAACCGAAATTTATATGTTCATTTCCTAGGAATCGGAAAACAACACTAAAAAAGTACATTTAAATCACTACTGTATTTACGAAACTATAAAGAAAACACGTATATGAAAACAGTAAGAATTAGCTTACTAATGAGGTTATGAATAACAATTAATTTAAAAACTAATTAAAATATTTATTTATCGCCTCGCTATAATTAAAATAGCACACAATTCCTTCGAATAGAGATCAAACTTACGACCTATCGCTTTTACAGTCATATTCTAACCACGGCTCTACGATAACGCTATAGCACATTAAGGGAGTCAGCTTATTTAAATATGAAGATGATCAAAAATAAGCAGTTCCTATATCAATAAGCGTTAATAACAATCAAAAAGTGTCATGAGGTCGCACGTTTATATCTCACTGACCTCTTTAACAGAGTTTATCAGTTTTAAAGTTTAGTGTTCATTTACATCGAAAGTACTTAATTAGGTCGCGATAAGTTCATAGGACGTGTGTATGCTTCTGAATAAACCATACTTTATATTACATAAATTTTATAACTTTCATTCTTGTGCTATCTATAGGTTGAGATATAAGTATATGTATAATTCTTTAGTCACTCTTTCTAATTAAAATATAAACCTACATTCTATATGTTATATAACTTAAAATATTAATATTTTTTAAAGTGTTAGTACACACTTAGGATTAGACGAGATTTCGAGACGAGAGAGATAAAATTTAAAACTTAGGGGAATTTGAACCCGCGCGTCTTGGAAACCGTCCAAGTTCTCTGACCATTACGCCATGTGTTCTACATCAAGCTGCGTTGAAAGAATAAATAAGAATTTAAAACATAAAATTAGAAAAGATATTTGTTACTTGATTTCTTTATTAAAATTAATAAATATAGGAAACTTATAGTAGGTAGAATTAATCACTGGTGAGATTTTGAACTCTTAAACAATCTCGCTCGAACAGACTTGTACTAACTACGCCACGATCGCTATGTCATTCTTACGTTATCGTTTTTTTTTCGCTTCACGCTTTCATCCCGCATAGCAGGGTAGACAGAAAGTACCTAGTGTCAAGACACTCCGTATTTCGCTTTCCACTCAAGTCGAGACATTGCGTGTTGAGTGGTGGAACTCAACGCCGCAATTTGTCTTTACCAGAGCGAGGAAGTGAAAATAATTTAAATATAATCACTTCCCCGAGTGGGGATCGAACCCACAACCGGTCGCGTTTACAGTCAGACGCTGTCACACTGCGCCACGACCGGCCTCAAAGCTTTTTTTTATTTTTTTTGTTATTTAAGGATACTTGATTTTTTTAATTATTATTTTTGTTACACATTTTAAAATGCTTAAGCTTATAACACATATAGAGATCCTAGTGTGTCTGTTTGTGAGTTCAGGATTAAAAAAAAACAATTAACTATTATATATATTTATATATTTATAATGTAACTTACACTAATACACAAACATTATCTTTTTAAAAATTGCATTTAAGAATGACACAAAACGATATCACTTCATGTTATATTTTAAAGATGCCATATTTAGTTAAATTAATAGCGTTTTTCTTTACAGGTATCGTACTATGTATGTTGATGCGCGCAGCACAACGCAGACAACGCAGACTGGCCTTCCATTGTCCCATTCACGGTGACTTTTATCCGTTAAGCCCACAAAATAGCAGGAAATACTCAAGTAAGTAAATTTAAAAGTTAATATTGTGATATTGTGTTTCTAAAAAAGACAAAAAGTAAAGAATGAAGTGGCTAATCTCTTCCCACATGTAAATAAGAGAGATATATTTTGTCTGGCCATAAATATTGTTATAATTAAAAATAAACAAAACATTAATTTTAAATTTGGAATCTGTCATTGTTCATTTCCGTTTATTTTCGCGCCAATATATTACAAAAATGATAAAGATAACCAGATAAATAAAATGATAAAGATAACCAAATTAAATTATTTAAAATATTTTAATTAAAATAGATAAGTCCTACAATTGGTTGGTATTTGTCAAATATTTGTGTACCAGGCTATTTATAGGTTATTTGTAACAGAAGCTAACACAGTTTAATATTAATACGATAAAAAAAATATGTTTTTTCCTTGTAATAATATTAGTAGAAAGACAAAGTAGATAAGAGAATATATGCATTATATTTTTTATAGCCTAGGGGCACGGTATCTAATTGGATCTTCCGTGGTTGTACTATGCAGTATTCTGCAAAATAGTGGCATTGGTGAAGGCTGTTTTAACAGTACATTAGAACTATAATAAAAACGTCACCTTCAAGCTTATTCCCGCATAGTACGTAGTCACAGATAACCTAGTGGGAAGACAGTTGGTTCCCTAATTTCCGCCTATATTTGAGACATTGTGCTCACTTTTTTTAACGCTTTTATCCCGCATACCAGCGTGCAAAATCCAAGATATTGCATATTGAATGGCGGAACTCAACGTTGCGCTTTGTTTTACCACAGCTAGGAAAGGCTACTTATTTAAATATAGTCCCCAAGTGGTAATCGAACCCACAACCGATCGCGTTTACAGTCATACACAGTCCCATTGTTCCACGACCGGCCTCACTTTATATATAATAATATTAGAATTTATACTATTATTATAATTTCTTTTATGTATTTTTCAGATAGCCCAACAGGCCTATACCGCTGGTTGCGCGGTTGGCTGGGCATGATCGAGGAAGGCGAGAGTCCCCGATGCCCACGGTCTGCTGAACCAGCTTCACCGGCACGTGCTGACGCGCCGTGCCCGCCGCCTTTACCTTTCTTAGTTCCTAGTGATTCTGTAGTGTGAGTATATAAATCAAACTAATATGCTTGCAATTTTAGCTAAAATATTGACTGAATGTTATGAATTGTTAAAATTACTTTATATATTAAAAATAAATTTATTAAATTAATTATTATATATACATATTGACTCACATTTAAAAACATGATTTCAGGAGACTATTATTATATTAATAAAGTAACGTAGTTATAAGAAAATCTTTGCTTAAATATATTTTTTCTTCTTTCTGATTTGACAAAATATGGTACTAAGTTCCACCATTCAACACTCAAAGATATAACATGTAAAACAACTGATTTTATTATAGTATATATAAACAGTGATCATAAATAATAAAAAAAACTTAACTTTAAATAACAGGGGTATGGCATCCGTACTCGGAGCACCGTTAAGCCCCGAGCAAACTTTCGGGTCCATAAAATCGCTGGCGATATCTCGTGAAGTCGCTAGCTTTCCGCTATCTAGGTCACCCACACCGCCTCCGTTAAGGTAATAATTAATTATACATTCGTAGTTTTAAATATATGCAAATTGTTTCATTTTTGGACGACTAGTTATAATATTTAGTCAATGATTTTCGAGTTAGTTTAATAGATAGAGATTTGTTTGCCTGGATTGTTTCAATACAAATGCGCTCAATACAAATGTTTTTTGGTCAAATGTCAAATGATTATATTTGATATCTGTTGATTTTTTTTAACTTTCACTTTCCACCGAATTCGAGACATTGCGTGTTGAGTGGTGGAACTCAACGCCGCACTTTATATTACCAGAGCGAGGAAGTAAAAATAATTTAAGTATAATCACTCCCTCGAATGGGATCGAACCCACAACCGATCGCGTTAACAGTCAGACTGCGCCACGACGGGTCTTTGTTTATTATGATGTATGTATTTTTAAAAATAAGTATATTATATATACGAGAAAATTTCATAGTCTTATTACCTTTTTAATCGGTTCTGTTGTGCGTGGAACCTCTAAATAGGCGTAATTTCTTCTCTCTTCTCTTTTTCTATATTAATTTTAAAAGTTTTTATAAACAATGTGATATCATATCTTTTTTCAGTTATCCGACGTTCAGAGAAGAAACAAAGATAATCGAGAATATACCAAACTCCGTTCCACATTCGGATTTTGACTGTGGCACGATAAACTACCGAGTTGTTGAGTGTAAACTCACGACCACAGACGAAATAAAAGCACACAGTGCGCCTCGCCATAGTATACACACAGACAATAAATACATAGACAACAAATGCACAGACACTACAGAAAAACAGAGACCTGCTACAGTGTGCATCGTCATACCAGACGGCAAGGGCTAATATTTGTGGAGAAGTGTTTGTATTATGGCAAAAGATTGCTGTTTTTTAAAAGTTGGTAGTGCTAGACGACTATTTTGATTTACGGTCGTCAAAAGAGACCATTCCATGGATGTGTGGTTTATTTTTTTTGTCAATGGCTATTTCCAATCTGCTCAATCACGTTGGTCTTCCGCTATCGCTTTCTGAATTCAAAATCATTGTATCAATTTAATGTTGCACTACAGGTTTGATATGAATTTTTGACAATGCATTTATTTCTAAGCTATTTTCAATGCACTTTGGATTTCACGTAGATTTTTTCAAGTATTGATTTATTGAATGTAAAAACTATTTTTATACTCGCTTCATCCAAACTCAAAAGTAGTACAATTAGATACAGTTACAACTATATACACTAATTTTGAATATGAACATTTTTAAGCACCTTTCAAATTACAAAGTGAAGTTTTAATAAAGCTGTGTGTCTATTGTTGAATTTCCTCAAGCACTACACAATAACGAGCAAGTAAATTAAAATCGAGTCTCTTTTTTATCTACTGACTGGTTGAAATTTACTTCGACAAAACTGCACCAATATCCAATTCTAGACTGACAATATTATTATTAATTATTATAATACATTGTGTTTCTCCCTAAGGTAAACTCCTCAAGTAATTGTGTTGTCAGTCTAGAATACAGAACTAATTTTGTAATTGAAACACTGTTCTTGTAAATGGTCTCGTACGATTTTTGGCTCAGTAGGATAATGTTGTTCCTAATTTTAATATGTTAGTATCTATGTTCATTTATCGTCGTTTTTAAAATAAACCGGTGTTGCTACATTTAAGCCAGAAACATGAAACACCAAAAATAAATACTAAGTTATTTATTATACTGTTAAAATAAAGTTACGTATATAATACTTTTAAGTATTTTATTGTACTAACGGCATAATATAGCAACACCTGATTAATAATTTAGATAAATATAATATTCGTCTTACTGTAAGAGTTACTGTAAGAGTAGAAACGATCATGTATGTATATAGATATAGACCCGAATTGTGATATTTTTGTTTATGTTAGCATTACTAACTGTCATTAATTCATTTTCTATAGTTTATGGAATGTTTAATTTGATAGTAAAAACGTGTTTTCTCATTTAATTTGGGGAAGGAGCCAAAAATGTTGCCAAATTGCATTATTCACGTCCATGAATACCTTTTTGTATCCTTTAAGAGTGATGGGCAATCACTAATGATATTGATAATCAATTAATAATTCATTAAAGTAAAAAATTTTGTAAAATTTTTATTTAACTCTAAAATTAAATAAGGTTTACAATAACACAAAAATCGTTAAATCGTTTAATATTAATCGATTTCGATATCATTCGTTTTAGCCCATTCCTAGTTTTTATCAATAATATCGTGCTCACAAAAGACAATGTTACGAATGTGTTAGATGTAGACGAATAAGCGTAGATACCTAGGCTAGATATTTAAACAATTTTGTTTTTGTGATGATGGCATTTATTGGCCGTGTTACTGGAGATTAAGGTTTTTTATAATACATAGTTAAGTGCCACGCCTAAGTTATCTACTATATTATATACATAATTAAGCTTATTTAATATTGTTATAGTGGTAAGAAAATGTGAAAATGAAAATACAAATTTGGTTTAAAATTGAGTTTATGATTTATTATGTCCTATAATACCAAATATTTTATTAAAATCCAAAATACCTATAAAAGTTATAAAATACGATCGATAATAATGCCACCGAGTGAGGCAGTGGAACAGCATCTGACTGTAAGTGCAGTTGGTTCTGGGTTTGATTCCCACTCGGGGGAACAAGTAAATGAAAGGTTTATTTTCATTTCTCTGCTTTAGTAAGATAAAGCGCTGAGCTCGCCACTCAGCACGCAATTTCTCTATTTTCGGCGAAAGGTCTCGATACTAGGTGGTCTCTGACTACCCTGCAATATGAGATAAAGCAAAAAGCTATACAATAAAGAATAAATACAGTAATAGAGTAAAGAAAATGAGAAATCGCTGTAAACAAGAAAGTAATCAATGTTACAATAACAAATACCTCAGTTAGGTTATAAAATTTAATCAGCAAAAATAATAGAACAATCAAGCAAAATTTGAAAATGTTCTACTAATGATAACTACTTAGTTAAATGTATCTACGTTTTAGGCAATTAGGAAATAATACGATTTATATCTCGAAACACAAAGATGCATGCTCTGTGTCCGAAACTTAAAAAAGAAATATAAATCAATTAACAAAGGTACAACGAGTATATCGCGATATTTTATGTATTAAAATTATACATAAAGATATTTATAGCTTTCATAAATGGGACATTGTTAGACGTGTTACTTTTTAGCGCAGAGCGCTAGAAATAAACACATATTTAGCTTATATGTATCAAATATACTTTATAAATTCAATAATATAAAAGTAAATGCGAATAATGTATAGTTATAAATAATACCATGAAATTTCGGTATATACGCCATAGAGTATTGTATGGCGTATATACGTAGTGCCACATCACATATTAACGAGGTATTTCATTATATCTTTCATAAGTCACCAGATATATACAGATTATTTGTATCAATAGATGGCGCTGTATTACTTGCAAAAATAAAATGGTCTAACATTCTAATTCAACGACGACTATATTATATATATGTATATGTATATATATATATATATATATATATATATATATATATATATATATATATATATATATATATATATATATATATAAGAAAAGCGGTCTTTATACGTAATATATACCATAATACATAATGTTGGTGAAAGTCAATCAAAATTATTGAAAACAACAAATATTGTTTTATTAAAAATATTAGAAGTTCTAACGTAGTTTGTTCGACGTTGGTAGTCCGTATAATCGGATATCTGTATAACTGAAGATTAAATAATCAAGTTTCTATTGTTATTCTCTCTATGAACAATTAAAATTTAAACAAATTAGTTATTTGATTTATATTAATGTTTTAGATTACTAAAAATATATTATATTTTGCTAAAACAAGAACTTTAATCATTTTTAATTTAAAACCTAATAAAAATATAGAAAATAATATGACTCAATAGGACAAATGGAGAGATTTAAATTCTGTTCAACTCAATTTTTATTCTCTAATTGGGAATTGAACCCAAACTATCGGTTTACACTCAAACTCTGTCCCTCTCTACACAGATTGCTTTAGTGACTGGAGTTTATGTATTTTTTATAAGAATTAAGAAATTACATTGTAGATATTTAAAATATTGTACGCAAATCCGTTATATTATTATGGTTAGGTACAATGAATCCAACCAAATGCCTTATGAGCCATCAAATTCTCTACGTGCGCCAACAAAGGTAACTGCGCCTTCTAATTCAAATCGCTTGTTTACAAGTACCGTAAATACTTGCCAAAATAACATAACAGTCTCAAACTATCATGTTTATATTAAAACAAATATAGATATATAGTTTATTCCATACTTACGAAGGCGAAGAATAATTACTGTATACATTACAAAATATATAAAACGGGGCTGAACGAAGGGAGTGTCCTGATACTACGGTTGTCTCTGATGTCACAGATAGCTATCCGCATACAAGGATAACATTGTAAAACGATAAATCCTACCTGAATATATCTGATCATATGATAATAAAAAAAACATATGAATAAATATGAAAAATATTGCTTATTTACACGGATTTGGGGTATTTATTTAGAAGGAAAGGATTTATTAGGTATTGCTCTTTGAAGATATTTTTAAATTAACATTTTATTGTGCAATAAAATTGGTTTCGTATTCCCAACAAGTGTATGTTAACTCGGATGATAAAAATGGCAATACATACGAAACAGCAGTCTCTCTAATCCTAGTAAATAAACATTTTATTTAAAGTTTTTTTAGAACTATCAAAAAGTAACCTTTAAACAGGCAATAATTTGTTACCATAATATGTAAACTACGGAGCATATGACGCTATAGTGTAGGTAGTCTTCTACAACTCAAGATGCCATGAGATAAAACATGATGAAAAATGAGAAAGGCATTACTACAGATTGGGACAAAGAATTTAGAATATCGGTTTTTTTATATAATTAGTTTTTCATATAATTGAAGTTTTCTTTTGTTATTCTATTCTTTTTATCATAATGATCGCTATCGTGCATGGTATATATATTGTTGGCAAAAAGCAATAAACACACAGGCACTTATAATATATTCAATTACTAATATCCAGTCTTGGTTACAAAACAACGTTACCTGCCTACGATGTAATGCAACGAAGCGAACAACAAAAAAACTTTGTCTTAAATACGGGAAATGCGTAATACGTATTAATTATGATTTATCACAGACATCTGTGTGTACAAGATTTTTAGCGTTTGGTTTTCAGTACAAACGCTGGACAAACGAGATAAGAATATTGTTGTACGTATTGAAATCCCGAACTGAGCATATAAAAGTATCCCGTCATTGACCCAGTGTGAAACCATCGTTTCCTGAGTTCCATCAACCCCAAATCCCGAGAGCGTTCGGGCGAATCCCACACCACGCCAACCGGCGACTGAAAACTAAAAATAACTGTACGTTGTTCAGTACCGCCGTAACTGCCGCGCGCGACACCCGCGCAAACCGCGTATCGCAACCATGGCGGAGACTATCGAAGAAACTTACGAGACCGCGGTCACCCGCAAGGTGGTCCGCAAGAGCCTCAAGATAGAGGAGGTGAGGACATGACTGTTTTATGTAATCGATGACACAAATAGCCTGCGCACGCGCCGACCGACGCCAGGCGCACCTGCTCACATAACAGATAACACATTTGACAGTGAACACGGACGTAAACACTGCCGTTATCCTGTACTCGCTGAACTTTACTCGCTGTACGCTCCTAACGGTCCAAAAATATGATCCCCAAAATTATTTCCGATAGCTTCTCTCCGGCGGTAGCAGACCGTTTCTCGTCCGGTAACTATTCCGGGAACACGGGTTGAAAGCCAGTCGTAAACTTCGATTGCGAACTCCGCCCGCGAAGGTTCGAACGCTACGTCAGTGGAGGAAGTGCGCGCAATGCGCCACTTATAATTTGTGGTGATGTAAATAGAACTGGCGGTTGAATGAAAATTTCCGTACCCACCTTGACGCGTGTGCATCGACCTGTCTCGTGATATGGACAATGACCACGTGTGACCTTCCGACACAAACAAACATCACAGATACAGAATGAACACCACCACACAGTTAGGTACACACACACTTTCTTTAAAGCGAACCTTTTAACAAGCCTACATCATACGAAAAACACAGTTCTTAGTTATGCAATAGTTATTCTTTAAAGATATTTTTCGTCGTAAAACGACGAAGAAATTGTTATAAGCAAGTTCTACAATTGTTGAAGGAATGCTAGAATCATCTATTAGCGTTATCACATACCATCAGCGGACTAACAATGGGTATCAGAGGGTACTGTCGGTTTCCAAAGCGCAAAATCCAATGGAAAAACGCGCGTGGCATATTTTCGTCTTGGCTCCCATCCTAGTTTATCTGCTACATTACGATGTTTATTCACAATACGAATGTGAGCATTAATGTGTGCGTTTGAGGCACTTGTGTTTAGTTCTCTGAATCTCAAAGGCTAGCAAATACATATGTCGATTACAATCAAGAAGTCTTCAAGGTGATATTTGATTAGTATAGGGAAATGCGCAATCCGTTTTGTA